>OY757029.1:11878098-14531525 GCA_963582015.1 Xanthorhoe designata | reverse complement strand
CTCTTATCCCACATTACATGGGGTCAGCACAACATGTTTCCTTCTTCCATTTCCCTCAATCAGCCGTTATCTCAACATTCAACCTTTTGAAACTCAAATTTCTTACTCATGTCAACTAATAACACAAACCATACATTACATCTCCTATAGACCAAGGACAATTTTATCTATATCGTCCTTGGTAGGACCAAGGCATGCAATGAATGCAATGAATTTATTATATTGCATTGTTAAATTTACAATAGGTTAGAGGTTAGGAACTCAAGTCAACACACAAAATTTTATGTTTTTATAATTTCTTTGTGTAGCTAAATGGCGTAGGCGTAGAGGATATTAAAATAGTCTTTAGAACTTATCTTAGATAGGTACTTATCTCTTTAAATTGTAAATAGGTACCTGCTGTAGAAGTAGTAGTTCCAAATGTACTTCCAGCCGCAGTTGTGGCTCCTATATTGAAATTCATTTTTCTTTAAACTTAATTTTGACTCACAATTACAATCACGTTAAACACAAATTCGCAGTATTTTCCTTGTTTTCGGCGTAAATTTATCTATTTCCGCACACAACAACAAACGGCAGAACCGTGCGAAATTGAATTGATTGAAACCGAAACGTCAAAATTGTTTGTCTTGTCAAAATCTGGCGCGCAGTGGCGCGCAGTGCCGCTGGTTTTAGTGTTGCCACCAAAGATATTCTGATTCGATGTTCTTTCATGTCAAAGTATATTTTAGAGTTCCGTTTCTTTTACTTTACTGCATACAAAAGCGAGTCGCAAAAATAGTTTTATACTCCGTCCAAATTAATAGGTCCGGTTGGACATTATGTCATTGTGATGTAGCTAGTGATGTAAACCTAAGACTCAGTACACGATACTCACAAAAATTGATTCAATTTGTATGAGTATTTGATTAATTTGATTATATTGTAAAATGCATTGGATTTAAGTTCTAATTAGAAAATTTAACTTAAACTTTAACACTGTATTTTCTTTTGATGATGATGAGCCCAAATCGTCAGATGAGCTATTTTCTTCTATAATTCGTTCGTTTTCTATAATATTATCAATATTGACGTCTCTGTCATAATCTTCCTTTATTATTTTTCATGTTCTTTCTACCACTTTTGTTTGCACAGTCTTCATAAGAGTAGCTCAGTTGCAAAACTGGCTAGTTAAGTAAAACCAATAACTGAGAAAAACGCAAAAAACTCTCATTCTTTGTCTATGGTTTTTTGTGTTGCGTTATTGACTTAATCGGGTAGAATAGTATATAGGTATTAGGTTAGAAATAATAAGAGGTTGATTTTTCTTACATATTTTTATTAAAAAAGGATAGAAAAGTCTAAGTAACCACTTTTGCAAGTGAACTAGCAAACTAGTCAGTATTGCACCTGTAATTAATCAACATAGCAACTTTTGCAACATTTTAATGCTACAATCTAAAATTAAACCATCTTTCTTACAGCTTTGTAATCACATTTCATTCAATTCTTATGCTATGTCCACATCTACGAACCGCGCCTGCAATGCAACACGAATTTTGCATTACATTGCCGGCTTTCTGGCACATCTACGAAGCGAGCCTGCAATGTAATGCAAAATTTCGTGTTACCAGGTACTATACTCAGAAATCTCAAAATCAATCCAACTTTTTAACACCAACATTATTCAAAAGAGTAGTAACATGGTTAATTGGTTAGTATAGAATGATAGGAAAATATTAGGAAGATACTGAAACGATCTAACGTACCTATTGCAAAATAACAGCTATAGGTAGGTACGTAGGTACTTTTCGATTTTTGCTTTTTCTCTTTTCCAATTCGATTTGTAAGGTATTTTCTTTCTTCCTTTCCGTTCTTCCGCCAAAACAACTGCTTCTTCTCTAATCTCTTCCATTACAACACAGGAATCTCAGAAATATTTAAAACTTTCAAATAAATCGCACCAACACAGAAATACCAGCAAGTGAAAAAAAACGATCTTAAATGAATGGATTTATTGATTTATTCATAACGACAACCAAACAAAAGCAAAAAGTGCGCCAATTGCAGATGTTAGAACGTAACATACCAACTTTTGCAAAAGTATTCAAAACGAGCAACTTTTGCAAGTGAAATGCATGGTAAACTAGCAAGTTTTGCACGTACACTCAGGTTTTGATGCTCATTTGTACGTAAACTAATCACTTTAGAAGGTTTATTTCAATTCGGTCATTTAGCCTTAAAGACGATCTATCGACTTCTGTCACTTACTCATATCCGGTAAAAAATTGATATAGCAACTTTTGCAACTGGGCTACTCTAAGTGATTTTGGTACAAGCTTGTTTCAGCAAGTCATCATTTTAGTAGTGGATAATGGCGGCTTTGTATTATAGCGTGCTGCGTATCCTTTGACTTATAGTATTTTATTTATTTATAAGTATTATTTTTATATTATAATACTTACATTATAGTATTTTGTGTTATAAAAAAGACAAATGCAACATCCTAGTGAAAAATATTTCACAAATTAAAAAATACTCACGACAAAATAATATGAAACTGGTGAGATTAAAAAATGAATTGGTTACAACACTATTATTAAAAAAGACTAAGAATGTAACTTTTTTGGATACGCTTCGTAATAATTTGAAATTGCATGATACTATAATTATATTATACGTGAAAATAATAGTCACAATATATTCTATCATGTTATTTATCGCACCACAAAAAGTATGTACCTACCTACCTATGTTTGAGGAACACTCTAGGAATTATTATTTTGTTGTTTCTTTCAGTTTCGTTTCAAGTTACATTCTATGGTCTTTCTGAAATGTCAAAACGGGCTTCTAATTTTATTTTAACTATAGGTGAAGTAAAGGTTAATTAAAATTGATGTATCGAAAGTTTAAATAATAAAATACAGCGAATAGTCGTAATAGAAAATAACATTAATTAGCAACGACAATATAGGTAGTTACTAGTGGCAATTCGCAAAAGCTAAACTTAACTAAGTAACTAAAAATGTTGCCGTCACTTTCCTAGCGATGGGAATAAAAAGGATGGCATTAATTTAATTTTAGTTAGTTTAGTTTAGCTTTTGCGACACTCCGAATTGCCACTCTAGCGGCACTATTAGTCAACTTAATAGACTACATTTTAGTACCAAGGTAAGTAGGTAAGTAGGTACCTACCATAGCTGGGCGTTAACTCGTTAATCCGTTAATCGTTAATTAACGAAGTTAACATTTTGATTAACGAATTAACTTTTAAGTTAACTTTCAAAAATGTTAACGGACACGTTAACTTCCGTTAATATGCGAGTAGTCCGTTAATCGTTAATCCAATGCCTAATAGTTACCGCACGGCACCGACAAGTGCCGGGCGGCGCGTGGCAGCGAGTGAAACAAAAACTAAACTAGATATATTTTCCCGGCGCGTGCGAGAGAGAAAGAAAACTGCGAAGAGACCAGACAGATTAAGCTAAAAATTGTATTCAACTATTTTCTAAATAGAGTAAACTATTTACCTCGAGTCGGGTACCCGCCGACGTGCCCGACGTCACGCAGCCTTATCGTTTTCGAATTTTTTTATTATTTTTAGTTTGTACTTGTTTATAAATCTATTTCCTTCAGGTTTTCCCGGCTGCTTTGATTGGTGAAGAATGTAGGGATGCTAATTTCATTGACAGTTTCAATTCAAAGTCAAACCGACATTTTCTTTCTATAGTTTATATTTAATTATAGTGTTAAACCACACTTAGGTTGCTTTAACCGAAATATCATCTTACTGATAGTTTCGTCTTCGGCGTCAAGGGCTTCGTGTCCAAGTGGTAAGGCAGCCCGGCTTAAGGGTGATCGCTTGTATATCGCGGGTTCGAATCCCGTCGAAACCGTAAAACTTTAAGTAAGATTTTTCATTTGAAATTTTCTTTCTATCAAAATTAGTTTGTTTTCCGAATTTAGTGTGCCAGTTGCTGGAGAAAAATATTATTTTTTCACGAAATATCACTAACTGGTGAGTTTCTAACACTTAACACAACGATAAAAAGATGCAATTTTACACATATTAACGGATTAACGATTAACGTTAACTTGCGTTAATTCTTCCGAAATGTAACGCTTTAACGTTTAACGAAGCTAACTTTTTTTGTAACGGATTAACGTTTAACGAAGTTAACCATTTGATTAACGGTGCCCAGCTATGGTACCTACCTACATTAAACATCATAAATAGCATAAATAAAAAAAAACATTAGATGCTAGATCTAGCATCTAGCATCTACCTACCAAAGACTACTTACTTACTTCATCGTCATCATCCGCAGCCTGCCTGATCTCTCCCACTGCCAGGTAGGTAGGTACCTACCTAATAAATAAGCCTCCAT
Organism: Xanthorhoe designata; assembly: GCA_963582015.1. NCBI lineage: Eukaryota > Metazoa > Arthropoda > Insecta > Lepidoptera > Geometridae > Xanthorhoe > Xanthorhoe designata. Next base: position 14,527,158 of record OY757029.1, on the reverse strand, counting down.
ATCTACAAAATAATACATAAAATTACCTACCTACCTAGTTTGGATCTTTTTCCCAGAAGTTTAGTGAAATATTTAGTTATTTAAGTAAGTACCTAGGTACCAAGTTCAATTATCACGAAAACCCAACTTTCCCAAAGCGCTGACAGTGCTCGTTCGCACGAGAGCTTTTTTAACGTCCGTTAAAAAAGCGTTCAAATAGAACAAATGTATTCCCAAGTATATGTTCACACGTCAGCGCTTTTTAAACGCGACGGTTTTTTATCGAGCAGTGTTGTATTTTCTGCGCTGGACGTTGGAGTTAAAGCCCATATTCGCACGAAAGCTTTTTTAACGTCATTTGAACGCTTTTTTAACGGACGTTAAAAAAGCGTTCAAATAGAACAAATGTATTCCCAAGTAAGTATAATGTTCACACGTTAGCGCTTTTTAAACGCGACGGTTTTTTATCGAGCAGTGTTGTATTTTCTGCGCTGGACGTTGGACGTTAAAGCCCATATTCGCACGAAAGCTTTTTTAAAAGCGCCAACCAACGCCGAGTTTTGACGCTACGCTTTTTTAGCTCTCGTGCGAATGGGCGCTTAAATCTCCGAAGGGCTCACAATCCGACGTGTTTAACACGCAGTTTACACGGGGGATGATTTAATTTTGTAGGACTGGCGGCGTGCGTCTCGCGCCAACCTAGCAGGCGGCATTGTGAATACGTTCAGTGGGCTTGTGAATAATCGAAAGAAAACAAATTAACCTTCGGAGAGTAGTTAAGTTAGAAATAAGTCGTCTTATAAGAAAAATTGGGCTTTGACAGAGAAGACTCATTGCCGCCGAGGCGCCCCGGACTACTTTATCATTCATCATTTAGTAGGTTACCTATCTACCTACGATTGATGGTTTGAGCCCCAAGCACGGGATTTTTTGCAATTGTAACTACTAGGTACTGTTTTGTACCATTACCTTAACACCATTAGTCCTACCTACTTTAACGTGTCCTACTTTATTTTCATAGTACCTACCTAGGTACCTACTTACCTATTTTTAAATTACACAACTCTGATTGGTCATTCATGTCTCTCTCTTACAAAACAGACTTCCTCTAATTAGCGAAATCTCTTTCCATTATCATGAGAACGAGAGTGACAAGATACCTACAGTCTCTTTCGCCTAACATAGATTGCAGGCTTGTTACAGAAAAACAAGGGTTTAAAAAATTACAACATAATTATATTTTATCAGACAACATTATATCTAGGCCTAGGCGTGAAGGGCACAGGGTTTGCATCAGGAGCCAGCAACAGTCGTACATTGACATTCGCCCGCCTCCATCTGTTCCACATCACGTAGTGATCCTTCCATAGAAGATACACAGTGACAGAGTAGCCGCAAAGCACTATCGCCATGAAGAAATCCATTGCTGTTTCTGTTATGCGGTGTGATATGCCTGATGAAGAAGAACCAGTAATGGTTACAAAATTCAGTAAATAAACTAATATTTTGTCTCGATTGTATCAAAGCAAAAATGACAGTAAGTACTTAGGTACTCGTACCTAAATCGCGAAAATCTCAAGAAAGTTACGTTCATATAAAATCACATAGGACCTACGTCTACGTAACACCGGCTTCAATTAAAGCTCAGATTTCGTTTCAAGTCCATAGTTTTGTAATCGGTCTAAAAGGTTCTTTAGTGATTTTTCACGATTCACACAGTTTTTTTTTCTTTAACCTTTAATGCCCACTGCTGGGCAAAGGTCTCCCCCATATCCCTCCAACCATCTCTGTCCTTCGAGATTTCCCACCAACCTCTCTCGAAGGTGTCGAGGTGTCGTCCCTCCAACGCTTACTTGGCCGACCACGACCTCGCATCCCAGACACAGATTATTAAAGAAATAAATAAAAATAAAAACCTTTACACACCTTCCTCTTTTCTAACACCACCGGCGCCATCAAGCTTACCAAATTTGTTTCCCTCAATTACAAAGTATTGTGTGCCAACGATGCATACAGCTAGCAGTCCAGCAGTCACGGTCGATAGGAGCCAAAAAATCAGGCAGTCAGACTAGAACAAAAGAAACGAATTTTAACAGATAGGTAGGTACCTACTTAATTAAGTGTAGGCAAAGACGATTAATATCTAGAAGACAGACAAAGGCCATACACAAAATCGTAACCCTAAAAAATAGCCTGAAAACTCTAAAACATCAATTTTATCCAAGAAATTTCAATTACTTTCTAGTTAAAAATGTTTAAATATTGAATATTGTTGCTACCTACTACCAAAGACGATTAATATCTAGAAGACAGACAAAGGCCATACACAAAATCGTAACCCGATCCCGCAGTACCAGATAGCCTGAAAACTTTAAAACATCAATTTTATCCAAGAAATTTCAATACATAGTAGTAGGTAGCAACAATATTCAATATTTAAACATTTTTAACTAGAAAGTAATTGAAATTTCTTGGATAAAATTGATGTTTTAGAGTTTTCAGGCTATTTTTTAGGGTTACGATTTTGTGTATGGCCTTTGTCTGTCTTCTAGATATTAATCGTCTTTGCTACTACTAAGTATTGAAATTTCTTGGATAAAATTGATGTTTTAAAGTTTTCAGGCTATCTGGTACTGCGGGATCGGGTTACGATTTTGTGTATGGCCTTTGTCTGTCTTCTAGATATGAATCGTCTTTGGTGTAGGTAATGAGTGTCGCAAAAGCTAATACTAAAATACTAGAAGTAGACCTGGGAGACGTGATCTTCTAGCTAGAAGAACACTAAGTTTTTTTATTGAAATTATTGACCCAACACCCAATCTTCAGGTCCAACAAAGGACGTGTCGTCGTGTCGTGTATTGTGTCTGTTGTCCATTTTTTTTTCTAAAAACTTATTACTTAATCAAACTGGATCTTGATGATACTGGGTCCGACTTTGACTAAGTAGGTACCTAGGTATCATTTAGTTAAGTAGTTGATCTCATAAGGAATGAAAAAAAATCATCAAAATCGGTAACGTAGGTAGGATCTATAATCATTATGAACACACGCTTAGTGAAATTGTTTAGGGAATATACTTATTTAAAACTTAGCACAGCCATCGAAATCAACCAGATTCACATAGTAGGTAAGTACCATAGACCAAATAAATCTCTGGTAAGTACCTACGTAGGTAAGTAGGTATAATAAACAAGGAATAGTTATCTTCTGATGCTACAGTCACTGATAATCTGAACCAATTCAAGATCATCTTAATTAGAATAGGCGAATTAATTAATGAAGTGTCAAATCAGTAATCCAAACGTGCCTTAATTATAATCAAGGACTAGTTTAGAACGGAAATGTTAAGCAAATTACTCAATGTATCAGCGCTTTGTTTATGCTAATGAATGCAATGAAATCAGTAGGTAAAATACGATTAATCTATACCTACCACCTTAGCCAAGAGTAATGAAGTGTACAAATATGAACTTAAATACTTAAGTACCTACCTACCTAATAATTATAATAGTGGTGAGTGACCCTACCCACTCGTACCTACTGTTGTTTAGGTACTGGGTAAACTAACAACATTAAGTAAATAAGTTATGTGTAGGTAGGTCATCATCATCATAGGCCTTTACGTCTATTTCAGACGATATAAGCAGTGTCTGTTTCATACTGTAGGTAAACCTACATTATGGACACCTACTGGGCAAGTCTTTTTCATATCAATATGTCCCAATGGTATTTAAATATTACTTTAGGTAGGTATGCTTATATTGCTTTCCTGGCGTTGTTTAAGTAAAAACATGTTGAAGGCCTGGATAATAAATAGCAACTTATTTATTGAAATAAACCTTCCAATACATTTATCATGTGAAATTAACAGCACCGGGTGACATGAGCAAATTCAATATGAGCTTAGGACAAGACAGAATTCAATAAGTGCGTGTCATGTCACGAGCGAGATGTCAGCCATCCTTGAAAATGGGTTTTGAGTGACAGCGCCACCTTGCGGTCAACAGCGTGTGTGAAATATTGCGTGGCTTGTTGTGTTGTGCGTAGCAGGCGAATATAATATTTATGAAATACTTATAGATAAAAATCTAAAAGTAAACTAAACCTTACTGTCAATAGGCGTAGGTATAGGTACATACCTACGGAAAAAAAAGAAAATCCTAAAAACAGCAATAACCTATTCATAGCCATTGGAACATTAAGATTTGTCACGTACGCTAGGTGGAGCGCACAGAGTACTATTGTTTATCTGAAAGTGGAGCGTGAATTTCCTGGGATGCGTAAAAAGGCAGTTAGGTATAGGTACCTACCAACCTATAGGTACTATACATACGATTCAACAATTACGTTGCTTAGAAGGTGTTGTAAAGAATTTCAAAAGATTAGACTCGGGTAACTGTCATGGTTCTGACATTTAGGAATCAGTTTGATCGTCAAGCAAAGTTGAGCGTATAGTGTCCTAACTTCCGATGTCGGATTTAGAATAATGATTTGTAGGTAGGTAGGTACCTACTTAGGACCTATCCAAGTACGTAGCACTTGAGCTGCCATAGGAAGTTAACATTCTTCCACTTTGCTAGATTATTCAATATTCAATAAGATTCAGAAATAATTTAAAAGTTAGCTGAATTATACGTTTCCGTCAAAAAGTAATTTTTCACATACAAGGTAATTATTACAATCACAGTGGAACCGTTCTGGAATCAAGCTAAATTAATTAGCCCTTAGCGTCTTACAAGCGCCAAGTGACAGATTGCCTTCTCCCCAAGGGGCTAGATCAATAAATTTGCGTCAAGCTTCATTATTGGGTTGTAAGCTCAGGGGCCCGCTTGTTAGATTTGAAATCTTTGGATTAGGAACGAAGAAATTGACGTGAAATAAATGTTCTAATTTAGAAACTATAAAGCTGCCGCTTTGCAGTGTTTTGCAAATTTCCGGTAGATTTACATTTTCTTTGACACAAATCTTGTTATTATATTTAAATTAAAAGTATTAGCTATAGATTGTACCTACCTAGGTACTTATTTTTACTACCAAACATTGTTGTCACACTAACCAAGACGGACAGTGTATGCAGGTAGGTATCTACAATATATCTACCTATCTGTGACATGGGTGGGCCCATAAAGCACCATTTACGACACAAACGGCCATTTGAACGGCCCCGGCCCGATTCTGTATCGTTGGAAAATAGAAAAAAAAAACATTTGAAACTGTGAAAAAATGTGGAGACGAATCGCGGGTGCAAATGGTGCTCGAAAAATCGACGTCGAATGAGTTGGGAGGTTTTTACATCGGGATCAACTGAGACTGACTTAGGTAAGTAGGTACCTATTAGATACATAAGACTTATTATTTGCTCTTATTTAAATCCAACAAATCACCTAGGGTACCTAAACCTACCGAATAGATTAATATACCTAGTGAATAAGTACCTAGTAGGTAGATAGGATGTATGTAATATTTAAGTATAATACCTACCTACTACAATGGAACTTCAATAATAAAATTTATATTTTTTTGTCACATGCAAAATAAAATTAAAATAAAATAAAATACATAAAATAGTAGTAGTCTACATAAAATTATGGTGTATGTACCTAGGTAGGTCTTGTCACCATCAATCTGATGGTTTTATTACTGTAATGTCATTTTAGTCATAATGGCGATCAACTTTGATTTCGTGAACAGGCATTAGAATCACGTAGCATGTAAGACGAAACTGAAGTGATCCTTGAGGTCCTACCAGAATAAATGATTTTTCTTCCTTTCTCTCGTGACATAGCAGGTTACAATATATTTCACAACATGCAGGCGCTCTTACAAAACAATAGACCCACCTGCAGATGGCTCCTGTTCCGCGGATTGCCAAACCACAGGCGCAGAGCTTGGACCACCGTGTAGCGCGGCGTGCGGATCGCAGGGTAGCTGGAACCATAGAGTTATATGTATGTATGTGGGTGCGCTAGTGGCTAACTTTGGTGACAGAGTTATAGGGCCACCTGTAAGAGTTTTACACAATGATTACTACCTAATTGTAATAAAAAAAAATTATTCCTACACACATAGGTACATGACTGTATCCTTGACAAATTTTGTGTGGTGTGAGTTATTTTAATTTTATTTTAATATAAATTTTACATAAATTTTTTTGAATCTGTGAATCCGGATTTTGCGGATTCACAGATTCAGCCATTCCTCGAAATTCCACGCACAGTTCGAAGCCGTTATTTAACAGGCTAAGTAATAAACTATTAGATCTTCAAACGTCAAGATAATTCGCACTCGAGCAGAGCGATCTACCTACAAGTCTATCGTCGAAACGTTTCAATTTTGTCACTTCAATTAACCCGATTTAATCCGGACCTAGTTTCGCCAGATCTTTAGTCGGCAAACCGGACCGCAGTTACGAATAACTAGTGATGGGGTAAACGATTCAGGTGTTTCCGTGATCGCTGTTGCCTTGATTAAAATTTATAACTGCTAGTGGCTAACTCTGGTGACGGAGTTTTTAGGACGTCAGAGCCATGGTTTAGGCCGAAACCGACAATTTAACGTAGGTAGTACCTACTACCGTCCGTCCGAAGCACAGAAACTGCCACTAATAGTCACCCATCCAAACGGTGACCATTCAGAACTCACACGTCCATTTAGTAGGTAATTAGGGTAGGTACCTACTAGGGCTCGTATTAAGAGTTTGCACTCAGACTTGAATCTTCGCTCAAGCATCGATTTTTTGACAGTTCCATATTGGAAACTGAGCGATGAATCACAGCTTGAGACACGATTAACGCTTGAGTTTATACCTACAGAGTCAGGAGGCAAGCTTTGCCTACACTTAACGGGACACTGGTAGTGCCTGGGACATTGTTGAGATGGAATAGGCTTGCCCAGCACCTAAACAATCCTCTCAGCTTAGCCAGCCATATCCACAGGAAAGACAATGGTCAATACGTGTGGGGCTGACTAGCCGCGGGTTTCCTCACGATGTTTTCCTTCACCGTTAAAAGCTCGTGTTAGTGCATTTACATTTTTCGATACGAAAGTCCATTGATGCACGGCCGGATTCGAACTCACGACCTTCGGATCGAAAATCTAAGTACTTACTTATCCACTTGGCCAACACGGTGTTTAATTTTAACGCTTGAGTATGGAGTCCGGAATACGATCCTAGGAATTCAAAATGGTGCATGCATATTATCTACAACTAAACTGTCAAATTAAAAACTTCCTTCTTTAAAGTCGTTCCAATATTCGCCACATCTCTAGCCGTTAAATAAGTTTTAACAATCGAGAGCTCGGGGAATTAAACGTTACGGAATCTGCTACAAAGTTAGTTGCAACTATTTTCATTTTATTGTTTCATCGAAAGAAGTCGTTTGCCGATTTATGAGCAAACTTTTTAAAACCGCCTTTTTTGTAATAACTGCATTTTTGTGAGTTTGTTGCATTTTCACAATGAAAGTGCTGGTTGTTTGAAAACTTTGTAATAAATGAAAAGATATTGAATTGTTGTGTAGTAGTACATACCTAGTTAAAATCAGATTTCAGATCACAATCATTCCAAATCAACTGAACGAATTAATGTTTTAAATAAAGTTTGTTATTATTATTATTATACTTAGGTAACTATATTATTATAGTCTACATAATATTATCTGCGAGTCCGCGTCGTATGATCATATCAATGACAACAACTGTCAAATAATTTAGTTTCAATCATTATAACAGTAAGTTACCACCTCAGACGAACTTGTCAATGGTTAGGTAAGTACCTACTACTTACTAATTTACCTACTTAATCAGCGTTAAATCTGACCGTTGTTTTCGCGATTTACCTACTGTGATTTTTGCTTTGATACAACTTATAGTCCAGTCAAAATAGACTAAATTATGATTCAAGTTTGCATTAATTCCCAACAAGCTGGATTTTTGTGCAGGCCTTGGATGCGTCATTACAAATGACATGTCAAAAGTCCCCATCGATCCCGCTTGTGCGTTGTTTTTTATTCGAGGTCAAAGTTTACAAATTTGCGTTTTTTACGTATATCTCTGAAACAATGAGAGCTACCGAAAAATGGTTCAACCAAAGTTTGTAGTTTGTAGGTTTGTTGGGAATTAATGCAAACTGGAATTCTATTTTGACTGGACTATTAGATACAATCGAGACAAGTTACACAATCAGGGGGCAGATTTTGGCATATCGAAGTTTGCCGGCCAGTGTTCTATCCACAGAGTAGGTACTATAGGTATTCTATCTGTTTACCTAAATCCACACAGCTCACAGTGGTTCCTGCCCACTTGGTTCAGCCATCTCTCCAGACAACTCAAATGGACGTTCGCTAGAGATCCCTTGCAGTTGCATGGTGATATTAATCTGGAAGAAGTAAATTACCTACTAAAAACATTGAACATTTACTAACAACATCACACTAATCATATTTCACACTAATATTATAAAGGTGAAAGTTATGGTGTGGTAAGGATGTACCTAAGTGTGTTTGTTACTCATTCACGCTCAAACAGCTGGACGGACTTGAATGAAATTTGGTAATTTTTTAATTTGGTTGGATTGCTTATATCCTGATTAAATAATAGGCTACTTTTGATTCCGGTATTCCTACGGGAACGGAAACTATTCACCGTGGGTAACACCGCGGGGCGCAGCTGGTTTATCATACAACATAAACTTCATAGAGACCGTGTTGGCCAAGTGGAGTAGTACCTTGACATTAAATCCGAAGGTCGTGGGTTCGAATCCGGCCGTGCATGAATGGATTTTACGTTTCGTATAATGTAATGCACCTTAACACGAGCTCTAAACGGTGAAGGAAAACATCGTGAGGAAACCAGTTAGCTTTAATAGCATCGATGGGCTTGCAACTTGTCACATATGGAATGTTAACTTCTGCAAAATGTGGGTATACACCAAATATTGTACAGAAGTACCTACCTAAGCATCGAGAGAGGTCTTAATCAATAATTATTCTGACGCCTCCTGTAGGAACCCCTTTAAAGGGGTTAATATACAAAAAAAATTAACAGGTCAATGAGGTACCTACGGCCGGGATTTTAACCCATGACCTTCATATTTAAAGTCGAGGCCCCATCCCACTCGGTCAACAGTACAACCTAAAACAACACGAGTCTAGACAATTCCATTAAGTTTTGAAATAACAATCAACAAAGCATAAACTAAGTCTCATTAACTAGATCGCTGTAACCATTAAGTATAACATAAGTACCTATTCCATATTTGAAATTGCATTATCTTTTCTTAACGCCAGTTTACTGTATGTAGTATTGGATACTGTCCTCGATACCGAGCCAAATACGATGTATGAAAATCCAGTGCAGCACGTATCAACTCCCCCGGTAACTTGCGTAAACTAAAAATTCCATACATTTAGAATACTCGACACGTTAGCGAGGATAGATTACTATTCCTACTATACAAAAACCGGCGGTAACCCTACTGGTCTGTGTACGAGTATGCAGTAGTTAAGTTGTAATGATCATAAAAGTACAGAGTGCTCATTGAGGGTCGTGTTAAAAATATTTTTCTTAACATTTCAGGGGGGTGATTGCTGTCCATTGTCCAGCAGACGAAAAGCTATAGGTTCTAGATGTGTAAGAAAAGGAACGGGTATATAATCATTTTGTTATGTTTTTACGCTTAAAAGTCGACCTCTGTGGCGCAGTGGGCGAAAGCCAGCTTGAGACGCCAAGTACCCGCTACGGGACAAATGTTACCTTGCTTATAAAAGCTAGGGATTAGATGACGCTGTGTAAAATCTCTAAGGATTTATTAATTTCATGAGTAAGGCTGTTAGCTGTAAAAAAACTAAGCTTAAATTCATTTCAAGCTGATTTTAATATTCAATAGTTGAGTTTAGTATCTTTTGTAGGTACATCTAATGAATGTAGCTTTGCAAACTTTCCTAATATTTCCTGATTTTTAAAACTTGCAGTTATTCAGTACGAACACACAAACCTAGTATACAAATCGAGTCAATTTATCCTCCTAGACAACTTTAAATGGCTAATTTTGACCATTTAAATAGCTCACCCTGTGTAAAACCACCAAATCGGCACTAAAGCTACAAATTTACTGGTTCTGCGAAAACTTTAGCGAAAACATTCGAGATAAGATCCAAAGGCAGTATTTTCTACGCAAATAAACTAGTAAAGTTTTGACCACCGCCTAGAGAGAACTAACAGTATTCATACATTATAATAGCACACGGGAAATTACTCACGTAAAATTATCGTCGATTTAGATACCGACAACACACACTACTTACACTCTGTGTGAGACGCGACCGCGAGGAGTGACCACACTCATACCCAGATGAATATTCTCCGGAAGAATCGAAACATTGTCGGTACCTATCTAAATCGACGATAATTTTACGTGAGTAATTTCCCGTGTGCTATTATAATGTCTAATACAACTCACGATAGTTTTGAAAGTGAAACAGTATTCATATCGTAAGCTGGTTTGTGTAGTAGAAATTGTAGAAACAAATATATTTTTCGACTTTTAAAAAGAAGATGACAAAAAAACCCTACTGTGGAACATAGATCGTACTCCTTTTTTGAAGTCGGTTAAAAAGTAAAATTATTTTCATTTTTAGTTTGAGAATAGTTTTCCTATCTCACGAAGCCCGTTTAGCCCCAACTTTGCGCTTACTTATCATGCTGACGGTACTCGCTACCAAAGTCTGACGTGAACACAAGTCACAATAGTGACCCGGGCAGCGTCTCGGACGACTGATTGCTTCTGAGCTTACGCACACTAAAACTGTCGACATGCATTCACTATGACATTTGAAATCAACGGACTTCGTGATATACATAGAAAATCTCTATCAGAAATGTCTACCGCTCACTGGGATACAGTCGTGATCATATTTCATTTTTTCTTTTTTTTTTATAAGAAAATTTGTACAGTCATCTGGTTACCATAACACAATCATTAAATTGCTTAGCTTGGGACTAGATGACGCTGTGTGGAATGTCCAAGGATATTTCTATTTATTTTATTTTTACTCACCTCTCCCGCCCACGAGTCATACAAATTCTGCAGACATTAGATCCAATACTGGACAATGAATCTCTTTGAGTCACAGCCAAATCCAAACTTTCCGAAATATTCCCTGACGTCTTCTTCTTCTCTTTAGATACCTTAGGCTCTATACTGGTAACTATAACTTCGTTCACCGCCATCAGAACCGGCACACATTCCGTCTGGACATTACAGCTAGCGTTAGGAAGCTCCTGGTTCTCATTAGGTATATGCACAGTTTGTAATGGTATATCTTTCATAGCATTATCTTTGTTTATTTTGAAACATGATGCCATGAACTTTTTGATGTCTAGTAAAGTAGTCGGTTCGTTTTTGTCATCTCTGATAGGGATTTTCAGGTCTTCTAAGTTGATGTTTTTGATAGCTTGTGAAGGAGCTCCGAAGCTGAGGGATTTGAGCGCGTTCGTGACATCTTGAGTCGTTATGATTTGTCGAATGTTGTGTTCTGATTTGGAAAGTCCAGGTCTTGATTTAGGACTCTGGACAGCTCCTGGCAAGAAAGCACCTGATGGTCCAGCATTGTCCCGATTCACGTTTTCATTGATCTTCCTTTCTTCTTGTTCTTGCCTGTCTGTTGGTTTATCATCCATTAAAGCATTTGTGTTTGATTTTAAAAAATTGGTTGTTGCAGTTTTTGGTTTTGACAGATTGATAGTTTGATATTTGATAGAGCTCATAAATTGTATGAAACCTATTTTATACGTTTAAAAGAGTTTATTTTAACTTTTCACAACAAAGTATAACCTTTTATCGCTTTTAAATCTGCTTTTATTATTCGTCGTTTAAAATCAAATATAATTATACTCGTAGTAGGTACTTAACAAGTCTTTGCATATCTAACTATATCATCCTGATACTTTTCAACAAACATAATAACTAGGTATATCAATTCAACCCAATTATTTGAGTGCAGAAAAGATAATAATAACTTCGCTACATAAAACTCCGTCACCAGAGTTGTTACTTATAACATCATCACTGTAAAGTACAAATCCTTTTAGTTATTTTTCAAAAATGTCCCAAATTGAGTGACGAACTACATGCTTTTAACACAGCCTGGGTCCAAATGGCTCAGTAACGTGATAATTGGAGAGGATTGACCAAGGGCTGGCCTTCGCCCAGCAGTGGGACACAATGAGCTACTTATAATAATCCAAGAAATTCCAAAATTACAACCCTTGAACAAGTAACTACTGCTAAAAACGCTTTATAAATAGTATTCTAAAAACATAGAACGGCAGCAAAACAGTGAAACTCGGCAAAAACGAGCGACCACATTCAACGGATTAGCCGAAACGGGTCGACCACATTCTCTACAACTAAACTAGCACTAAACTTAAATGCTAATTACCTAGTAAGTAAGTTGTACTTTTGAGAAAATAAATAAATAGCGTGTGATGCTAGACAACATTTTGTTGAGGTGTTATCTTGTTAACTTTACAATTACTTTTAATTTCTTTGACATGCCTTACTTTGTTCGACTGGCTTCCCACTAAAGCTTGACTATTTAGATTATTTTAGATTGGGATCGCTTTTAAAAATAAGCTAGGCCCACACCACCAGGTTCTTGCCTGATTCTTTCCCTGGTGTAGGGAGTCGCGTTGGAATAGGCATTAGAATCACCTAGCATGTAAAACGAAACTTAAGTGATCCTTGAGCTCCTACAAGAATAAATGATTTTTTCTTTCATTCTTTCTTTCAACATTTCACTCAGCGTCATCTAGTCCCAAGCTAAGTAAATTATAGTAAAGAGAGCAATTGTCACTTCAGAATGTTATTGCAAGTGGAAATCGACCTTGTTGTTTCATGATGTCTAAATGAAAATTAACCGTAGGGTATGAGTACCGTAACAGTAGGTAAGTAGGTAATTCCTTTGGAAATATTTAATAACACGAATACCTACGTAAACTAAATAGAACCAAATCCTTTGTAACTAGAACTTTTTTAAAATCATGGAATCGCGGATCTTTTAATTAAATCTACTAAAATAAGTATTTTAAGTCCAAAACTTTTTTCATCATCAGAAGAAAAATACTTAGTTTTTAAAATACATTTTAAAAGTTATTAATTGTAACGCTTGTTATAAACATTAGGGTCGTTCAAACAACACTCGTAAAAACTTTTATGCGACCCGAACTTGATGCATACTTTCTAAAGTCTTGTCCACACAATGCGGTGTCGGAGCGGATCTGAACTACCATAGCGTTCGTGAAAGCTTAAAAATACGGGTAGTATCTACCCCTCAACATTTGGCCTAGCTTTGGCGAAGCTTGCTAAGACGTTCTTAAACAACGTTCTGAGCGTAAGTGGCATTAACAGTTGAGTGCTTTCTTTTAAATTGTCAGTACCAGATTTTAAAGTCGTTAAGCCTTTAAGCGGCCTTATTGATAATATACTATAAAAAAGTCCTTAAAACTCTGTTAACAGAGTTGCTTATCCTGTCAACCGGCGGAACGACCCCGGGGTCGTTGGTACTTTATCTAACTAATTCCTTCGAATAATTCGCGAATTTCGACATTTCGAATCTGAAAGCGATTACCTAAAACTTAAAAAGTCATAGAAAGTTAAAATTAAAAATTAAAAACTAAAATTAAATTAAAATATTTTAATTACTAATTGAGGGACGATCTCGACACCTTCGAGAGAGGTTGGTGGGAAATCTCGAAGGACAGAGATGGTTGGAGGGATATGGGGGAGACCTTTGCCCAGCAGTGGGACGATATAGGTTAAAAAAAAAAAAAAAAAAAAAAAAATTAATTTTAGTTTTTAATTTTAACTTCATCTTAGAAATGGAGGCTGTCTTTTAAAAAAACATGTATGATTTAGTGCATAAAATAATGTGCTTTATTTATGAGCAAAGAAAGAAACAAACACACTAGAACAAAAAATACCTACAAATTAGTGCATTCGTTGCCGCAGAATTAAAACACGTCTTTCCCACAGGTCTAGTCAAGCCTTAACATCACCTGGTAAATTTTTATTGATGTGCATATAATTTTTATGCGAAAACTTTTAATAAAAACTTTGGAAGTGCGCCGTAAAGTATTACTTGTGATGGACAAGTTGCAGACACCTGATGGTGGTCTAACAATTTGCTACTTTTTGGAATATTACAACTTTCCTTCAGTTAGTAGCGAGGTAAAAAAGGCGTGAAAGTTACACTTAAGAGATTCCGGATTAGTATTTTCTCGGCGTGTTTTACGCTCGTTTTGACATACCGACAGGGTGATTATGTAAAACTTTGTAGTAGATCAATGATCGCGTTTACGCCTGTTGCAAACCTGTCGAGAGATACATAATAGGAGCCGCTTATACTCGCGCTATTTCTTTTTTCTAAAAAACGTACTAAATGCTAGTTTTTCATTGAAATCGTATCTTCGAGAAACATGATGCTACAACACAAAGGATTATAAACAATGGAATGTAGTTTAAGAATCTAGCTAGATATAGATTTTCAAAAAGCTAGGCCCAAAAATGTACCTTTTGCCATTGTTTTAAACAGTTTCGTGATGACAGAAGAAGAATCACCTTGTTTTTAGACTATTTTATAACTATGCTATTGCAAAGTTGTCAAGTAACGAGAATTTGATCCTCGTCTCGTGCGTCTCAGCCAATCACTCTACTGTCACAGCACGTAATTAGTCTAAATAAACACTAACTTGTTGATGGATATCTAATCTGGTTTATTAAACAGAGATATAGGAATTGAGCTATCAAACGCGTTTGTCACGCGATAACGTGCGCCCGTCTAAAGACTATTTTATGCTTTGTCGAGAAAGTTTTTGAAAGCTTTCGTAAAGCGTGAACCAGTAGATCGTACGGTTTATTCCGAAGGGTAACCCGACGCAAAAACGTCCCTTAACCCTGGTTTTTGTAGAGGCGCTGACGTCATATTAATAGTACCTTTTTATGATGTAAGTTCCAGTAGGTACATGTCAAGCATCCAAGTATTAGTCTCAGTTCCATGATGGAGCCCAATGCCTGAAAATGGTGAGAGCAATTTTCTGCACTCTCGAGGTGCATATTTATTAATATCTCTGAAGATTCTAAATTTTTTCATAGGAATACCTCGGCGGAGGTATACTCTTTCAAACAAACAAAAAAAAATCAGTCCACTATTGACGAAATAATCGGTGAACATACATAAAAAAAGAAAGAAGAAAGACCTACAGTGTAATATAGAACCTCTTCCTTTTTTTAAGCCGGTTAATAAGCTAGTAAATAATAGCTTACTTTATAATTATTGAACTATACAGTAAGCTTACAGAAATATCACGTCACGGCACAGCCAAGAAACGAAGGTTAAATGGTTTAAAGGTAAAACAATAACGATTACAAAGTTCTTCGAAACCAATTAAGTTACTTATTACTCCATAATTTGAAATTGGGTCAGACACCCGCATCAAATGGCTTTAGCGAGTAGAATTTTAACATAATATGCGTATTAATATTCATATCCTTAATTAATACGTTCTGATATCCGAAGATGTGGTCTTAGGTTGATGGAATACAGTGTTTGCGCTAAGCGATACTACGGTTCAATTTAGAAAAGCTATAGACGATGTAACGTCTCTAGAACACGGTTGAAAAGAGCGAAGTAACTTCAATATGTCATAAGAAAGAGAATAGGCAAAACAATACTAGTTACAATACTAGTACACGTCTCTGAGACACCACGGCGATATGCGTTGCCGCTCACTCACTTAGCGACGGTTTCGCAACGTCGCTTCAAATAAATAATCTAGATATGTAGCTAGCGACGTTGCCGTGGCATACTGGCATAAAGGACTTTTGTCCAAGCACTGAACTGTAGTTGAAGTAGATGGTACATACAGTTAGAGATGCAACAAAACACAAAAATGTAGACCAAGACACTGATTAGACCGAGGCCATGATAATGCCCAAGGTTGCGGGCTAGAATCCATCTTGAAGGAATGTATGGAATATATTTAAAAATCTGTAAGTTTTTTCTACGATTTTATGTACCAGTGAAGTAGTAACGTAGTTCTACGTCACTACTTCACTGGTACATACGTCTATGCAACGTAACGGCAACATCTTTTGTGGAAGTCACTCTACTTTGTCTTACTATTCTCCTCAACACGTTTTCCTTCATTTAGAGCTTGCGTATATTATTTGCATAATAAATTAGGTTTTAATCGCGTAGCTTCCTTCCGCTCTTTTAGGACACGGGGCAAATGTAATCTTCTTAGACATTAATACAATAAAGTGGTTTTGGCACGACACGCAGCGCAGAGTTTGTTTTCGTTCAGATTAAATGTCCTGAGATGAAATGATACTGGGATAATAGAACCAAAGTGCTACGGCGCTACGGCGCTACGGTTTAGGTGCTACGGTGCTACGGTGCTACGTTGCTATGGGGCGTAGCAATCATCATCAATATAATTATATCAAAAGAAAAATGCTTATTGTTTTATATATATAATATAATATATATAAAACAATAAGCATTTTTCTGGAATCAACGCACAGACCAAACCGCTGAAGCTATGAAGCTGAAATTTGGAAGGTAGTTCCTTTTACAACAAAACTGCGCACTAAGAAGGGATTTTTCGAAATTCCACCCCTAAAGGGTTGAAAAGGGCTGAAAACCGTTGTATGCAACTTTTTAATGCGTGAAGCGATTTTCTTCAAACTCGGTATAAATATTGTAATTGATAAATAAATTAACATGTTTTTCAGGAATTAAAAAAAAAAACGCCTGAAAAGAGGTAAAATGTGGTATCAAAGTTTGTATGGGAACTTTTTAATGGGTAGTTTCGATTTGCTTGAAACTCGGTTACAACACTAACAATGCAAAATAAATATATACGTGTTTAAGGGTTTTTCGAAAGAAACCCTAAAAAGGGTGAAATGCAGTGTCAAAGTTTGTAGTGAAACGTATTGAAGGGAGGCGCGATTGGCTTGAAACTCGGTTTGGATACTATAAATACGAAATAGTTGGTCACGTGTTTCAGGAATAAAAAAAAAACACCAAAAAAATAGGTAAAAAGTACCTACAATTTTTTCAGCCTTCTTTAGGTTACGAAGAAATTCAAGCGAACGAAGTCGCGGGCGTCTGCTAGTTTCTAATAATATTGTAAAATTAGAAGTAAAAAGAAGATTTTTATAAGTTTGACGTTTATTTCTTAATGTACACATATTTTATCTGTTTCATTTGATTGTGATTTAGACGAACTGATTTAAATATTATTTTTTTAGATAGGGAAATAAACTTTTAACGTTTCGTTTTAACCAGCCGATTCAACTTTTAATAAACTTAGAAGTCCATTATGAACAACTTTCTCTAGATCAACACAGCTCGTATTTTAAAAGAAAACAAACCAAAAACATGTGTATTAACACGTGTAATTTCGGCCACGCCTGAAAAAATACAGCAGTATCCACCGTGGCGTGAACCATTAATTATAATAAATAATTAAGCACCTCAATTATTTTCTTCTGGTTTGTGGTCTGTGCAATAATTTGCAGATTTTTGGGTATTTCTGCTGAGCGTAATGTATGATTCTTGTGAGGTGTAATGAAAAACAGCTGGTACACTTTAGTGTTGTTCTTTACTTGAGAGTATGGTTTAGGTTAGTAAAACTGGGTTTTGGAAAAATATCTTTCTTTTCGCCATTCTTTATTCAGATTATCAATCTGAGTAAAATATTTTATAGGATGCAGTTATGAGCCTATTTACATTTGTATAAAATAGCTTTAAGAATAAAGTACCAGGGCCTGTCAGAGGTTTAGAATTTCTATGAACAGCTGTTCTTGTAAAGCTGTGTTAGCCGAGGGAAATATTATTTTAATTAGGTTGTCCAAACTGGAACTCGCATGTACAGACGTGTGAGGCTTAGACGGTGTTATACCATATAAAGTCATGCAATTTATTATGACTAAACAGTAGTTGTGTTTGATATTTCATGTTACTTTGTACAGTAAAATAATACCTACTATAGTAATAGGTATACTATAGTCACGCGACCAATTGCTAGATGTAAAAAAAACGGTATTACGTACGAGACCGATGCTAATTGCTCCCCGATTGTTGGAGTCCACTTTTGCGACGGAACTAGCGCCATTCGCAACCAAGTAACAATCAGTGGAACTAAAATGACGTAATTTTTATGACCACCAACTAATACCCGATAATTATATTCACCAAATTGTACCAAGAATACAATAAGAATGCGCTTTTTAGTTCATCGATTGTTCTGTAGAGGCAGTACTGTCGATTGTTTGCAATCGCTTTGCTATTGCTCTTTTATAATACGAATAACAGATTTGGAAGCGAAAATTGCATGATTATTGTTGTCACTTTGCTGTTGCGAGATATGTAATAACCCTGCGGGACCAGCGAGCGGGATAGATCGTCAGCGAGCAGTTCGGGCTGCAAGGGGGAATAATTTAAATTACATACTAGTATTTTTATATTATTTTCATGCTTCACTCTCGGATACACCCGCCGTCACGGTCGGTGCACTTTTGACAGCGGCTAGGAGCACCTCGCACTAATTTGTAATTACTGACGCCGCCGTACCGTGTTTAGTGAACTAAGCGCTTTTGTTGGCACTTTTCGTTTGCGCTTTACGTCGGATTGGTTTTTATTTACTCAACATAGAGTTAAATAAATTACCTAGTAACATTTGATTGAATTTTCTTTTTCTTTATGTACACTGAAGCAATTTTTACGATTTATAATTCAACGAACATGATCACGCCTTTATCTCAAGCTGCAGTCATATTTTTGAAAATGTCTTTGCAACTTGGAACATGTCACATTATTTTAACTTCTGCGAAATGTTGGCATTTACCAAACATGTATTTAAACATACCTCTGACTACCGACAACTTCAAGCGATCTAAAAATGCTTAAGATCTTTAAAGAATAATATCTACCGAACCATGTGATTAATCGAGATCTTTTTGTTCACATTTTTTTTTGTTAATATTGTATGAAAATCTCAATCTGTTGCTGTCATTGACTTCTTGGTAACCCAATTAATTAAATGCCGTATAAAGTAATGTTAAAAATAGTTAATATCTTATTCTGACTGAAAATCAAAGTTAAATTGTATAGAGTATTATGGACCGTGTAAAACTTTTTTGTTGCCAACCTATTTGATAATACCTATTTGAACATTTGATAAAACATGCCTCACAGGGCATACCAAATTAGGCTAACATGAATTCATTGAGCCAGTTTTGTATCTAAAATTGGACGGCGTAAAGTTATCACAAGTGAAAATTGGTCGTATAAAGCGTTATCAGCCTAATTTTAGTTCCTAATCTTATTGTATTTTTCTGATACATTTTATAAAATTATCGACAATTTTTCAGACACTACAGTGTCCTGTTAAATGTAGACATACTTGTAAATTACTTTCAAATCTGTATAATCTCTCCTTTTCTTCTTCCTCTTCAGCTTCATATATTTGCCCACGGCAAGGCGTATTTGCACACTGCTCTATCACTGGTCTTTCTTGTTCAGAAAAATAAATCATCTATTAATTACTTAGTAATATAGTACGTGTTCTCTTACAGTAATAACATTTCAATTTCTTGCCGTAAAATTAATTATAACGTAGTTTTGCTTTTGTTTTGTGAAAACAGTTTTAGCTAATGAAAACAATTGTTTGTTATTATTCTAATTAACTTTATGCTAATTAATCTGCTGTAATCCTTTTGGATATTAATTTATAAATTATGTATTATCATTTAAAATATTAATTATGTTTATAAAATATTAATTATGTATATTATCATTTAAAACTTTAGTTTCAAATACTTAGTTGGGAATATAAATGGCTGACTTGTTCGCCGCGGCTTCACTTATGGTACCTGAATTTACTATCCAGGTAGGTAGTCGGAATTTATTACGAGTAATATATGTCATGGTAATTAGTTGCCATCTAAAACGTTCCACTCGTAAATCTTCTATTATTCATAACATTCTTAAAAATTTAAATAAGATTTAAATAAAACACGCAGTATAACTGGCTAGACAATACACTTATGAATGAAACATGAGTGTGTTACATCGACTGAATTAGAAATATGAGTTTAGAAATGGTTTTTATAAGTGGGAATGTTAGTTATATGGCATGATACCTCCACTAAGATTTGAAGGTAGTGGATTCAAAAGTCGTTCATCAGGGCTTTTTCAGTTTCGACCTCTGTGGCACAGTAGGGAAAAGCCCGCCTGAGACACGGAGGTCGTGTAAAATGTCCGAGGATATTTATTTATTTAGTTTGAAAATTCGGTGGCGTTATCTATATAAAATTTTGAACTCAACAAAGTATTTTTTTAACAAACAAAAAACCCGAATTTATTTCAAAACGTTACTTAATCCTTACTAATGTTATAAATGTTCTTAACTGTCTGAATAGATCTTTTGTAAATTAACATTTTGTAAATGAGACAGAGGCGTAGGTGAAGGACAAGACTACTCCAAATTCGCAGAAGCTAGTAACTACTGAAAACTACAGAACCGATTTTATTCATAGTTTTGGAGAAACCCGTATTGAAAAATACATGTCATATACATAGTCTTCATCTACCTCCATATTCTCTGCATTTGTGACATAAACATTTTACAAAAACTACTAAACATCACTATTGAATGTTCTAGTTAGAGAGAATATCCGAATTCTAGCGTTAATTCGTCATCCATGTCCGTCTCAAATCCTATTTGGCCAGAAAGGACGTATTTCTTTTGAGTTTCGCCACATGCAGTGCCCGAGGCGACCACGTAAGGCTTGGGATCCCAGTGATGGATAAAAACGGGTCTGGATTGGACAGTGTGCTTTTGTTTTGCAAAATGGCGCCGATAGCTCGTAGAATTGGTAAGGTGTCTTATATTCTTATAGTACGCCCTATTATTTATTTTGTGGTTATAGTCAGTGCACATGAAACTTAGGAAGTCCCTATTTTGAAAAGTATTATGGACACTTTAATCCTATAATTTAAAAGTGTATGTTTGTATGGATGTATGCATAGATATTTGTTACTCTTTCACGCAAGCCTATTCCATCTCAACAATGTCCCAGGCACTACAGTGTCCTGTTAAGTGTAGGCAAAGCTTGCCTCCTGACTCTGTTAAATCATCTAGTAAAGATGTAAAGGCCTAAGTTTTTTCACGCAAAAACTACTAAGTAAATGTATTTGGCTGAAACTTGATATTCATAGATGACCTGGAAGAATACATAGATTATTTTAAATCCAGGCGAGTAAGACTGTTTGTCAATACAATAAGGCTTTCGGCACCGCGGTAGGCGATGAAGTGGATCTCTAGTAAACCTAGCGAGACAGGATCTTAATACATGCCTAAATTCAAGTATCGGTCACGGTCTCCGGTCTCGGTCTCTTGTCTCAGTCGCTTGTCTCTGTCGCGACGCGAACCGCTACCTTTAGAGAAAATAAAACAATTTTAGTTAAAATCTGATTAAAATACTGAGAGCTGTGGATTTTGTTTGATAAATAAATAAATCTTGCAAGTCTATTTAAAACATTTCCTCAATTGGGGAGCGTGCAACCAACTCCTGTCACAATATCTGTAACTGCCTCCAATTGTGGCAAATTGGACTACGGCCAAACTACTACGGACTGTCTTGACCAATTGTCTTAGGCTTGTTTGAATTTCAGTACAAGTATCGAAGAAGATTGAATTGAATTTGATTGTACTTGATTGAACAAGGTTTAGGCTGGACTGTTTGTACAGTCTGCAGGGATTTAAACTTATTTGAAAGTGTCTAAGGGTGTAGCCAGAGACGATATTTTACAAATACTATTTATTTATTTATAATTTATTGCAACAAAAACAATTATAATAGTTTATCTATCTTGATGGTGAAGGCTACCATTTGAATGTATTAAAGTAGCCCTTTATTAAATAATTAAAGTTTATATTTTGTTGTATAGAGTCCGTGTAGCTGCATAATATACCAAATACAAAAGGATAACATTCAAAGAAACGAGCTACCTATGCAAAGCAGTGCTCCGTCATATGTATGTAGATATTAAAGGCATAACATACCGAATGCTCTTACATAAATATTTATTAGGGTCTTTTGAGAGTGGACGTTGGTGTCAATGTTCGGCTGGCCATGAGTTTAGGAAAAACAGGACTTTTTAATAGAGAATTTGTATCAGACACGGAATGAAATTGTACATTGTTATTTCATTTTGTCATTGTTTATGTTCTGTTTCATGTTTACTTGGTGTGAAATTGTTGGAAACCTAACAAAGAATTGTCATATATTCTTTGTATTCAAATTTCGAGATACTAAGTTAAGATTGTGGTTTTTGATGTTTAGTGTAATTTTAAAGTTGGAGCAGATTTTTCAGATATTCTGGTCGTGACCTGATTTCGTATACCGTGGACGGACAGTAACAGTTAAAAGGTATTTTTGGTTTCGGAAAATTAACATGCATTGAGGAAACCTGAGGTGTTAACGTAAAATAATGACAAAAATGATTGTCTTTATCCCTGACAATTAAATATTTGAACATTAATTGTTTCGATTTGAGAGAACTTTGTCCGAGATACGGACACACGTCCTTGTCCATTTACTATTAGGTTGACCGCATATTGGCTATCACACATGAGCTATAGTTAGCGGTACTACTATCAGTTCCTCAAAGCGATACCAAAGACGATTAATATCTAGAAGACAGACAAAGGCCATACCTTTAAAGTAATGATGCATTGTAAAATTGTTTTTATACATACCTACATATATTTGTCTAATCGCTTAGACATCTTCAAATCTTAAATGATTAAAGATTTGAGAGAAATATGTACGTGTTTTTTTAAATTTAATTTCTATCGTACAAGTCTCGTTTCCTTCAAGTGTGGTCACCCTACGAGCTGGCTATACACTAGAGACGTATAAAACGGAACAGGCCGAATTGGCAAGGCTTGTAATGCGTGTAGTTTTCAGATCACATACTCTGCCGATACCCTTTGTTCCGATATTGAGGATATGGAGTATCTGATACTATGTTCTTAGACTACCTCTGTGACACAGCGGGTGAAAGCCTGAAACGAAGTAGGTGGCGGGCTCGATCCCCGCTGCGGGACAAATGTTTGTATGGGTATCATCTAAAGAACATTTATCGTACAGCTCGTTCATATGGGCTAACTATTGATAATCAGCCATTTTTTTAATATTATCTAGTTGTTAGTTAGAGGCAAGTCCAACAATCGGCATATGTATACATTTAGAAATATACCACGTAGTTGATCTCACGAAGTTTTCCTTCCTCGCGAAGAAAGTCGAGTGCGTGAGCTTGTTTATTTGTATTCTTGTACGATACAAAACGATTAGTAGTTTCTTGGTAGGTACCAACAATTTTGTCTGTAATTCTACTATTACAGACAACTATAATCTATTTCGAGTACCTATCATGAAAATCATTCCACTACCAACTATACAAAATCCTCACTTTTCTGATTTCTAACACTACCTACCATTCGTATTATTGAGTGTGATTTTTTATTGGAGAAATGTACTAATATATGCAGGTCACTACGTGAGTAAATAAACTACAAAGATGTCTTCAAAAAAGCGTAAAAGCCTATTCCTAAACCCTAGTACGAGTATTACCGCGAGACCAGTCATCTCGTAAAATGACGCATGAACGTTCAAACCCCTGTGTACTAGCTACTGCCTATTGGCTGGTCCGTTCTTAATTTGAACATTCCTACTGATCTGTCTTGACTAAAAATATTAGTTCTCATGGAGTGGAATAGTGGCTCTACTTTTATTCGACGACCTCTGTGGCGCAGTGGGCGAAGGCCCGCCTGAGACGTTAGGTTAGGTTAGAGACAAATGTTTGCATGTTCTGCAAATATTTGTTCCGGATCTGGATGTTTTTCTATCTATAATATGTATGTACTTATTTACAAAAAAAAAAAATTTAAGTATTATATCAGTCTTCTGGTTACCATTACACAAGCAATAACTTGTTTAGGTTGCGACTAGATGACGCCGTAAAATGTCCAAGGGTATTTTTTTTAATAGGTTGTATGTTTATTGATGCTATACTATAATATTAAGCACTCGTGGTAAGACTATCTTTATAGATCATTGGAGTTAAGCGCGGTCACAATTTGAATGGGTCAGCAAGTGACATTAACAGCTGAGTGCTTCCGTGTTTAGGAGAGCACGTTAAATTGTCAGTCAGTCCCAGTTTAAAGTCGCTAAACCATGACGGAGACCTTTAAGTAGCCTGAAATTCCGCCTGCGATGGGCCTGAAAACTGTTACGCAGAATGTCACTCTCAAGACAAATGCTCGAAACCAAACAAAATGATAATTTGTCTTGAGACTTGCATGGTGCACATGTTCGTACTTGCTCGAGATCGAGCAAGTTTTATCGAGCATGTTCGTACGTGTGTACCCCACTAGTAGATGTAAAAAAACTTTGAATGTCTTAAGATCTGGAAGATCTAAATTAGACAATTATTAATCCATAGACAATTATTTATTTTCAACTTAAAATAACATTACAAATAATTAAATCTAAGGCGTTACTCTAACAAAAAGAAATAAAGCATAAAATGGTATAAGTATAATAATAAATATACCTACCATATCTCAGAATGCATATGTAAACCTGTTGTAAATTTTATAAAAGTTCTGAGCAAAAAACCTTAACCAGATCATCCACACAAACTTCCACATTCGTTTTGTTAGGCCCAAAACATCAGTACATTTTCCGGACATTTTTTATAGACCACAAAACGTGCCAAAGCCCGCCAAAATTATTTATGTACCCAACGGTAGTAACTTGAAAGGAAGCATGGCTTTTAGTCGAATAAAGAAACGTACGAAAACTTTTACACCAGTAAAATTCGTATTTTTGCGGTATTGCTTGATTGCTGAAGTTTGTTCGTTGTTCGTGCGAATATGTGAGGCCGTGGGGCGGGTTATAAAATCATGTTTATTCTATAGGTATCTTACCTTTATTTACAAAAACTAATAGTATATTTTATATTGAGGTAAAACAAAGCAATAATAAAAAAATTAAAATTTTTCTCACAGCAAAGGTCCCCTAAAACGGGGCTTTTAAATTTACCACGTGGGCTAAGCCGAATTAAATTTCTGCTTCTTGGTAATAAAAAAAAATGAAGAACAATAAATAAATAAATACATATCTTTGGACATTCCACATAATGAACTATTATTCATACAATCGCACTTTTAAAACCTCTGTTTGAATCCAAAACTCAAAAAGTTTTGATTCAATATCTTTGTTTGAGTAAAATATTTGCATGCCAACAATAATTTTATCCTCAAATACACAAAGATAAAATATAATTTATTTCATATGTGAGACGAATAAATTACCTTTCAGATTAAATGTAATGAATGAGAGCACAAAGTGAATTCACAATGGTTTTTGGCTAGGGATTAACTATAGCTATTTCTCAAAGCTGGACTAGTGCAAAAACAATTTTTGAAATAATTTAAGGACTATGTAGAGTTCAAATTCGAGATGTGGAAGTTATTGAAAGAGGTCTTGATGAAGATTGATTTTGTAAGTAAAATATAAACCAACCAACTTAAAGAAAAACATGTAGGTAATAAAAGGCTAATATTATTATCTAAACTAGCTCTAATGTTTTAGAACATTCATTTATCACGATATCATGACGAGTTTTATGACAAAGGAGGTAGTTTTACAATAGTCAGTAACCACAAAAATACTTCTTTGCAACGATTGACTGGAAAGTGGAAACAAACTTATTGTTTTTACAGCATCCGTGGGTATTTTCTTGGGTTTAAGAGCTTGGGCACAAGTAGTCGCGGCGTGATGTAGTGCAGCGCACCTACTAGATACAAACGCGCAGTGACGGAGCGTTCGATTATCGTGGTGTGCCCAACCTTTATGAATCTAGAGAGACTGGAGGCAGAAACAAGGCATGCTGTGAATGTCAGATGAAATTAAAAAGGCCAGGCGTTTCAGGGGTATCTGGGAAGGCAACCTTCCACGTATACTATTACACATAACTGCGACGCCACACGTGAGTGGAGATTTTACTAGCAACGGACTGTTTAGACGGGCTTAGTAGCATAAAGATTGTTAAATAAATCCTCTTATTTTCCTTTACTTCCGAAGGTTGTAAGAGATTGCTTTCGTTGTTTAATTATACTATTAGTTTATTCATTTGTTTGTTTCCATAATTATATAAACTATGAAGTTACTGCGTCCGTATTTACTGTATTGTGCTGTTTGTATTCTAAAAACTTCCTGAATTTATTGCAGTAGCCACCGTAAATGTTATTCAATTTTAAGTTTTTCGATACTTCTATGTTCTTCGGTTTAGAAATTAACACATAGATTTTTTTTATGAAATACTTCGTATATTAATAAAGCAGTAAAATGTTAAGAGATATTACACGGTTTTGTTTTGATTTCGAATGATTCGACCCCGACGTAAAATTTCTTGTATTAGTCAGTTGTTTCCAGTAACTAGCTCAAGTAACTTACCCCGTTAAGAGTAACCCTTAACCACGTGAGCCGGGGATCGCGGTCCTACATGACGAGAATATAATATGATAATGACATGTCATTTCAAAACGGCTCGCATTAATATTTATGTCGTATGATTTATGTACCTTACGGTATTTGACTGTTGGTGATTTTTAACGTTATTTTTATCGGATTAAATTGAATTCTTTTTGTTTAAAATTGTCAACCTATTAATCCTGAGGTAAACAAAAACCGGCCCCATAAATCAAGCCCTGAATTTTCACTCATAATTTGGTGGTTTATTTACAGAAACTAAACTACTGTACAACATACAATTAGAACCAGTTGAGCCACCCAAGGATCGTTACAAACTCAACTCAACTGATCCAAGATCCAATTTATTCTTCTACATTATCTATGGTATCTAGCAATATGAGAGCCGAGTTGGCCAAGTTGCTCGACGTTCGATCCGAAAGTTGAGGGGGATAGTTTTCATAAATGCCTATCGCATCTTAGGAATACAGTCGTGATCATATTGAATTTATATTTATAACAATGTCTGAGTAACAAGGCAGCAAATACCTTTCTCAATTGAATATCCAAAAAGCATGTAAAACAAACCAAGTTATAATGAAATATGATCGGAAACGTCTCCCGCGTGGCTGCCCCCGGGAAGAAGGGACCGTACAGGAAACCATTGAATCAACCTTCACGGATCGAGGATCCACCGTATCTTTGAAAGTTTAACTGGTATTTGTATGCTAATCTAAATGCGTTGCTGAATATTGAACATTTAGCGGCCTATTTCAATATTCTGCGCAATTTAGGGCGTTTGTGCACTACACGGAATTTTACTGTTTTACTTTTATTTGAAAGAGAGAAAGAAAAATCATTTATTCTTGTAGGACCTCAAGGATCACTTAAGTTTCGTTTTACATGCTAGGTGATTCTAATGCCTGTTCCAACGCGACTCCCTGAATACTAGTCCTGAATACTAATAATACAAAAATCTTACCTCAGTAAGCAAAATCAATAAGATATTTTGTTTAGTAGTATTGTTCTGCAGTTGTCGTAGAGTCTACGGCGTAGACACACTAAGCCTCCACGACGTAGGCTTTCTGAGTGAAACAGTTTTTTGTCTTTCGATGCGAAGGTTGTTGGATCGTATCTCAACCTTAAATCAAAGAGAATTTTCTTCTTTATTTTTTGTTTTCAAAAATAATAATGCGTATCAGTCTAGCTCTAAGCAGTGAAGGAAAACAACAAACTTCGCGTTTTTATATTAGTAAAATGTAGGAAGGATAAAGGATAGAATAGGATGTAAACATGTGAATGCGATAATCGTCTAAAGATTATTGCACACGATAAAAGCATTATACGACTTCTCGCCCCAAAGCGTGCGACAAACTCCCCATGTAAATGACGCTTAACTTTCCTTTGTGCATAAGATAATTTTGTTATCCTAATAAAAGTAACAGCAGATTCACAAACTTTCAAACATTTTACAATGATACCCAAATATTTTATCGCCCATAAAAATATTTCGGAAAACAACCTTTTGTATTGCAGGCCACAAAATTCGTTTATTACACAGATATTGTACAAACTTATTTCAATGGCTTCTAAACAAACAACTTTAGAAGTTATTATGTTCTTAGCTATTATCTAAGTCATTTGCGAATAAACGACAAGCTTTCAATTAAAACTTAGTTACTAGACATTCATTTTAGGCTTTAGAAATTATTCTAGAAACACTGGACGAATGGTACCTATGTCTGTACTTTTGATTCGGAAGAAGTGGGTTTGAATCCAAACAAAATATTACAGGAAAACATTGGAGGGCACGTTAAATTGTCAGTCCCAGCTTTTAAAGTCGTTAAGCCATGACGTAGGTTTTTAGGCGGCCTAAAAAACTCCGTCACCAAAGTTGGCTACTTGCTCATACGAACGAACGAACGAACATTGACATTATAAGTCAATTCATAATATGAATCAGATAAAAAGAATTTACCATTTCGGGCACAGTTCAATAAATCAATTCCCTCGTCGCAAATCAAGCTGACTCGACGTGCAACACTTGTTCACAATTTATAGGTCAAACGGCCTTTGGGTAGAAACGCACAAAACAGCTGTTCGTATAGCACAAAAAAATCATAGTCCTGATAAAATAAAGGACTTCCTCCACAGATTAGGTAGAGATCAATGGAGATTAAATAGAGATTGGTAGAGATACTAACTTCCTCTTCTTTTCTTTATATTGGCTTCGCACGGCTTGTGCCACGCATTTAGCCACTACCATGTCATATTATAATTCAAGTCAGTAAAGAATTCAAGCCAGAGTCAGTAAAGATGTGGGTCTTTACTGAAGCATCACACGGACTTTTGTGAGAACTCGAAAAGCAATGACATCCAGTTACTGTTGTATCTCGAGACATGGATATATCGCAACTTTGATGTGAGTACATACTCACTATCACTGAAAACTGTCACCGTATATCAAAGGCATTATACTATAACGTATAATATCTTTGCCGTATATACATTATAAATATACGGTGACAGTTTTCAGTGAAACCGTCCAAGTAGCTCCAATACCGCTATTCGAGTCCATACAATGCCGGCATCTGGCAAATCGTACAATTGCACAAAATGTTATACCGCATCTGCACTTCGCAAGTATTAGGGGCTCTTTATGCTGGAAGAAATTACTTAGCACTTGCGTTGACTAGAATATTCTTATGAAGTTTTTTACATATTGAAATTCGTGTATTTTAAATTTAACGACTAAAGTTTACTTTTGTAGTGACCACGGTGATTATCTGAAATGTTGATTAAAATGATTTTATGACGCAAATAAACCCTTTTTGATGCATTTCAAAATGTCAAAATGTCAAATATCTTCTAGTTCTTCTAGATTCCTAAGATGTCGCTAATCGAATCATCTTACTGATAATGTGTACCTATTAAAGTAGCAATAGTGTACAATTCTTGTATTTTGAAGCTTTCTTTCGTGTAAAACTTTAACTTATTTAAATAATTATTTAAAGTTGACCATTGTTATAAAAGCGAATGTGAGTTTGGATCGATTTCATAGAATACCTATTCATTAAATTGGCACGTTGTCAGCAATACTAAAAGGGTTATTTCCTTATGGCATTTTCACTCAAGAAAAGTACCTACTGTCCTTGAGTTGGCGAAAAAAAATAAACATTACCACAAGCGAAGCCGCTATAAGTAAAAATAAGTTTGTATGACAGTGTTCAACAGCTTTATAAACAGTGTCATTACATTACACTGCTCGGTATCATCCAATCCATACCGAAGTGGCATTTGTTGTACGTACGTGCCTATAGTTTCTATGGTTCCAAACCTTTGCGGTTTAGTGAATGAACTTCAGCGCTCGTTGTGAACCTTGCATTGACGTTCTTGATAGATCGTTGAAGTGACGTTTTAAGTGTTTTTAAATGAGTGACCGCTAGTGCCATTAACAGTTGAGCGCGTGCCGGTCGGAGGGCATGGAGGGATTTCAAGTTAAGGTGCCTGTATGGGTGAAACTAGCGCTACCGCCTATTTTATTTTATCATTTTTCATCAGGACATAGACTTCCAGGATAAATTATAGTTTATAGTTGGATGTTCCTGGGGATGATGGGAATTTTTCAAATTTGAGAGTTTAAATTCTTTTCAGCTTGTACAGCTCTTAGGAGACTATGAGACTGAAATTCCCAGAATTATTTTCATTTCTAAAGGGATTTTGACACTAATCCTTGCCTACCCCATAAACGTACTTTTCTTCTAATTAAACATTAAACTTAATCGTCTAATATCCACTTCATATTTTCTATATTAACAATCTCCTACAAAATGATTTTGGTATATTTCAAGGGTACTCTTCTTACTTACTAATTTTAAATATCGATTATAATCCACAAGAGATATCGAGGAATCAATTACGCAAGACAATTAATCACAAACCGTCGGACATCGATTTATCACAACTCGATTGTCAATCAGTTTAATCGATAGAAGATTTATTCGATTGTAATTGCTGCTTTGAATTTACGGCTGAAATAGGGACCACTAATATTTGTCAGTAAATTTGTAAAAAGGTTTTCGATCAGTTTCTTATATAGAGTGTGGATAGGTACTTTTTAAAACTCCACGAAATGGTTACTTAAAATTTCGCGCACCTGAAATAATTTTGTAAGTTTCGTTCATATTAACATAGAATATGTAAACAATACGATCAAAGCATCTAATAATATCTAATACTTACTCCATCCATCATTATCCATTAATTATTGTGGCAGTATATCTTACAAGTCCAGTTCATATAAAACTTGATCGAATCGCAGTAAAAAACTGTTTATAACCTCTTGATTACATTATTTTAATGTTCAAGTCACTGATTTTATGATCTGATTCGCGACTTGACTGATCTATCAATTTACATAGCATTACAGAACACTTGAAGAAATTTAAGAATTGGTTTCAAGATGGCGACAAAATACTTAGTAAGTTCGTATGAGCAAGTGACCAATTCTGGTGACGGAATTCTTAGGCCGCCCAAAGGCCTCAGTCATGGCTTTAATAATAATTTAAAAGTAACATAAAATAAATACGAATATATTGGCATTTTTAATTTTTTGACGTTATTTAACTAGTATTTAATTGTGTTACTAGATCAGGTATAATTTAATCACCAGAGATGGCAGCTTGCTCATACAAACGAACAAACGAGGTATAATTTATCGAAAATTCAAAAAAATGTTATCAAAATCTTCGATTTCAAAGGAATTCGTCCTCCTCAAGCTGAAGTTACTTTCTCAGCCACAAAATCCTATGCTGTCTGAAAAAAAAATCTTGTTATGACGATATTCGGTTAAGTAGGGAAAATCTTTATCATTTTGTATTTATTTCTGGCGCATTTAATAAAACTCCGCCTTAAGTTGAATAAAGCTATAAAAATTTAAACATTAACTGTTACGATTGATGCGCGCCCATTTTAGATGATGACACTATGATAATGCACAACAACAATCTTTTTTTAGCCAATTGAAGCTTTAAAATTATTATTATTTAAGATTTATTTTGATGATAACAGTTAGATATAAGTTTTGACTTCGATAAATACTCGTATAACTATAATTATGTATATTCATTTAATTTTAGACACTGATTAAAAATGTTTTGTTAAAGTCATTTGCAAATCTAGGCTAAGGGTGGCTTGCACTTCGATTGCTAATTGTATTTAAGCTAGTTAAATAAGTTTAACATTTTATTTTCGTTGCCGAGAAAGTGTGGGAGATGATAGCACAGGACCGGACAGAATAGAGAGGCCTACAACCCTACAAACCTACAAGGCCTATACCCAGCAGTGGATGCAACCGGGCTGAAATGATGAAAAACATTTATTCTTATCAGTTCCAAGGTTTAAACAGTTCCATAAACGAATTAGCGATATATTTTGTGTTGTACGACACCCTTAATACACATAAATTTGGCACTTATCCATTTTCTAGTACCTAATTTAAAATGTAACAATTCGCTGAAAAAATATATTGCTTTGAGGATAAGTCGTGAGCCTGTTTTTATTAGGTACTAAACATATTAATAGTCGGTGAATGAGCAGCATAATAATACAACTTTTATAAGCAAAATAAGTAAAAGATGCGCTCAAAGTGCTGGCAGAAAAAAATCCAAAGAATTTGTTAAAGTAATTTTCTACTTTGGATTCTTCCGAGTTATTTTCCTTAGCGATCGGCGAAATTGTATCGACTCGACTCTACTATCGATTTAACCTTTCAAAGCTATTAGGGTTCCCTCGGGGTATGTGAAAACGGTTAATCTATGCAAATTATGCTTGTTGTAGTGGGTGTTTGTTACGGTTGGTAATGTTTGTGTTGACAATAGGAAACACATAATTTTCGGAATAATGTTTTGAATATGCCCTATTTAACAAATTTATAGGCATGTTAGCTTTTTGGTATTGAAATATATTGGCAGTAGAATAGTTTTAAGGACTTGCTGTTTCAAAGTGATGCCTGTTGTATGTCTGTTTTTTTGTTTTTCATCTTATTTTAATAAGAAGAAAATAAACAGGACGTAAGAAAGTCCACGGCTGTAAAGTGACTGTATGCGTCAAATTATATATACTATAAATAAACGCCGCCGCCTTTTTTATTTTATTTACGTAATAATAATACAAAATAGGCGGCGGCTGACGCATAAAACCACCTTATTTATTTATCTAAGATTAAAAACGATGCATCGTAAAAATCATTGCAGGTCAGCTTATGTTGGTTAATCTTCCGAATTCAGTTTCCACCAACATAAGCTGACTTACGATTATCGGTACCATGCATCGGTTTCGGTTTGTAGAGTAGACTTACTGGTCGTGACGTCAAAATAAACTTACGGAACCATAAAGCTGTTTTCGGATAATTCCTACCATTTTTCCTTAACTTATTCTACTTGGTACCGCGCAAACTTTTATGGTTGTATTGATTCGTTTTTTTGACCTACTCCGTCAGTCGTCTGTAATACCTTGCATTTGATGGTTTAGTTTCTGCTTGATTCGCAGTATTTCCCTTAACATAAGACTCAAAACTGACTCTCAAAGTATTGGATATTAAGACATAATGCGACACTGACTGAATACTTGAATAGTCATTGAAATGTGAACTTTCTCGTCCCATAAATGTTTCTCATTGAAAGTAAAAGTAGGCGACCACTTTTTTTCCATGCGACTCTTTTGTTACAAGGTGTTGAGTTGATGTTTTATATAAATTTATCTTAAGTAAGTACCTAATTTATGAGATGGATGAAGCTGTTTTAAGCCGTAGAAAAGGTAAGTTTTTATAATAACATTGCAATCTACACCTAAAAATGTTTTTCAACTAAACAACGGTCCCCGTCAACCGGCGGAACGACCCCGGGGTCGTTCCGCCGGTTCGAATCTGATCGGATCGGTTTTTCGTTACAAAGTTACAAAGTTACAGTTACAAAGTTACAGTTACAAAGTTACAGTTACAAAGTTACAGTTACAAAGTTACAAAGTCTTTGAACTTAAAAGTCACAAACAAAGTCATAGAAAGAATTAAAAACAAAAATTAAATTAAAATTTTTAATCTTGAATATTTACTTCCAATTTCTGTAAAAGGTACCAACGACCCCGGGGTCGTTCCGCCGGTTGACGGCGGTTCGACATAATTCGCCCGTTACTTGATAGGTTAAAATTAAAAATTCTTAGTTTCATTGAAATATCAGTTCAGGAACTACAAACATTAAAAAAATTCTCTTATTATGTCGTTTTTGAACTATTTTACTTTTTAAAGTAATAAGTTTGAATCCCGGCCGTGCATCACTTTCACGAGAGAGATGACGCTGTGTAAAATGTCCAAGAATAATATTTACTTAATAAAACAAAAAATTGCTTAATCGTTCAGAAGTCATCTTGCCTGAGACAATCAAATAGATACAGATCAAATAGATACACGAATAAACAGATACATAGTGCAAACTTATAACATTAGATTTTTTCATCTTGCCTGAGACAATCAAATAGATATAGATCAAATAGATACACGAATAAACAGATACATATAGTGCAAACTTATAACATTAGATTTTTTCATTGTGGATTTATAAATAAGCGACTGTATCATGTCTGTATGAGCTTTATATTTCTAGTTCCTTGTAACCTTGTAACTTATAGAGATATACAGCTCGCTATAGTAGGGAAAGGTTTACCTACATTGTGTTAAATTCATAATTTTCTCTATTACACAACGTTACCTTTGTAATATTGTTCACAAGATCTCTGAAATAAAGCCGACCAATTCAAACAAGCAAATATCCCAAATTGGTACTTACCTCAAGTGTGGAGTTTGAGATACTGAGACTGTGTAGCCTCTGGAGGCAAGATGAATGAATAATTTGATAAACTAGCCTATAAAGAATAAAAACTAATAAACTACTAACGCTTCCGTTTAGAAGTAGCTTGGATCGTTGTTGAGCTACATATAGATCGTTTGTAGACACACCTCTTTCTTATCATTCAGTCTCATTACTTTCTACATACACGCTCGCCGGTAATTGTGACCTGTATCACATATTTCGGCCGCGGCTGCACCGCTTGTGACGCGCTTAGAGATAAGATAAAGATAAAGATTTATTTATTTGTTCTGAATATGGTTATGTCACAAGCATGTTAGTAGAGGCTACCTTAGTTGTCAAGATGACAACGTCAAAGCTAAGCGAGCCTCTCAGCGAGCGGAGGGACCGCGCACATAACGTGCCCTGTGTTGCTTCACTAGGATGAGTCATTGAAGCGATCAGCTAACCTCTTGCCGCTAAGCGTGCCACCTGCGGTGCGGCCGCGGCCTTACTAGACTAAAAAATTTATACAGATAGTTCATCTCCATGCAAATCTGCGTGCACTCAAATGAGGATACTCGCCAAAAGCTATATAGATTTCTGGTTTTTAGTACTTTACTAGTCTCTGTACTTAATAATTCGTAGGTCTAAAAAAGGTCCGAAGTCCAGTTCCTAACCAGTCATCGGAAGGAATTCCCACTAGCACCAGAGTTGGTATCTCTCCGCAAACACTTCAATGGGTCACTGCCCTTATTTAATCAGCTCACCTCACCTGCCTTGCTTCATATAACTATAATCATATACAGTTGTAGACATACAGGATGAGACGACATTTTGGGACAATAAGGGTAGCTAACTTTTCTTTTGTAATTAGAAAGTTTAGGTCTTAAAAAAAACGTTGTTTTATTTAAAGAAAAATATCTGCATTATTCGATTTATGAAAAAAAGTGCAGTAGACCAAAAAGTTAGGTATATTGTGTGTCAAAAAACACAAGTTGATCTTAATGTTTTATTCAAAGAAAACTATTTTGCATTATTCGATTTTTCTTTTTCTTTTTCTCATCAGAAAATTCAGAAATAATTTCTCCGTAGTAACTTACCAAATCAAATCGTAAGTTTCTATGAAATATGTGAAGAATAAAGTGTCACTTAATCAATGGTTCTTAATTAAAATTCGTGACTTATTATTGTCCCAAAATGTTGCCCCACCCTGTATAATTATAGTTATCAAACTATTTTGAAATTACAAGTTGAATTCTGTGTGTACCATTGTTAACAACCTATGTTGTAATGTAACGGATAAATTGAATAACTACTAGTTATTCTAAATTATAATACTATGACTCTTTGACATGCCTAATACTTTCTTTGACATGCCTTACTTTGTTCGACTGGCTTCCCACTGAAGCTTGACTATTTCGATTATTTTAGATTTTTAAGGGATCGCTTTTAAAAAAAAGCTAGGCCCACACCACCAGGTTCTTGCCTGATTCTTTCCCTGGTGTAGGGAGTCGCGTTGGAACAGGCATTAGAATCACCTAGCATGTAAAACGAAACTTAAGTGATCCTTGAGGTCCTACAAGAATAAATGATTTTTCTTTCTTTCTTTCTTTCTTACTCATTACAAACATAATAGTATAACCAAATATATATTTTTATCGCATACAATATTTATACTCAAATATGACCAAACAAAAGAGAATATTTATGCAATTGTATTATTTCGAAAACGATTATTTTCATTAAGTAAATCAAGTTCTAGTAACTACCTACGAATAACAATAAAACAAACAAAATACAACACAAACAACCCTTTGTTGAAATCTAAATTAAATTCCAACCATTTTAAAACAAACATCAGTTTTAATCAAAGCGTAATAAATGAGTTTGCGTAAAATTTTACAATTGTAGTTACTATAATATACTATCAAATGATTATTTATATAATATTATATTAGTTATTTTGGCTTCTCACGGTTTGTACATATAGTTTCAAGTACCTAAATGATTCAAGTTATGAGATATGTACACAAATACAGAGACTTAATAAGATAAATAATATCCCACACATTCCCTTGTGCCTCAGTAAAGAGGTTTATGTTTGCAAGCGTTCCGATATTAGATTATTACTTAAGTACTTCGATTAACCCTCTTTAATTCGAGTACCCCTTTTTACAATCACACCGAAAATCTGGGGTACACAAATACAGAAACTTCCTGTATTCTGTCCTATTTTAGACCTACGAGTTCTTTTAGATCCAAAGAGGTTGTATAACTTTTTTGACTTGTCAGTCAATGCCAGTGTCATTTAGACAAAAAATACTTTCATACTTTATTGTCTACGTTTTTATGATCCGTGTTTATTTTTGTATTATTTATTTTATATTGATTTTGTATTTATATATCTATGAACTTATTTTAAACTAACCTTACACCTTTACAGACAAATAATTGGAAATTGTTATTGCAGTATCGGATTTTTTTCATAAAAGGATCATTGATTGAAACAGGTAAGAATCATCGAAAAAGGGACAATCTTACTATCCTATCCTAAATTTACTAATATTATAAAGGTGAAAGTTTGTGTGTGTGTGTAAGTATGTAACACCCATATTCTTAGTCGCAACCTTACCTTTAACTCCACTCGACCTTCACTCAAACTCATTCGAGGTCCCTCGAAAGTGCCTCAGAAACTACCTTATGTTTGGTATTTTTAGACGTTATTTTAGAGTCAAATCAATCTACCTCGAGTAAGGAGAAATCAGATCAGTCAAAGGTAAATTTGATCAAACTTTCTTCAAGCCTAAGGAAATGTGTAATCTGTGGTGATTAAAAACGTCAAAATCAGTCGAATTTCATAAACACAAAATGTAAACAAAGAAAACTTTAGTAAATATTTTATAGTTTATCGTGCTAGGACCTTGAAATATAAGTTTACAAAGGATGAAGACTTGTGGTGATCCTTTGAACAACAAAAGCTTGGTTGCAACGCTATATTAGCAAAGGCGTTGACAAACAGCAGGCAAGAAACACATGGAGCTCTTTCCTACTAAAACACAATACAGAAAGAAAGGCTGCATAGCTTCAGAGAAGGGAAAGGGGATGCATGATGATTGCATCAGAAGATTCTAACAAAATAGGGAAAAAAGAAAAAGAGGTTGCTGAGGAACTTTTGTGCAACCCAGCTAAGCGGAAAGTAACAGAAATAGAGCTATCATGAAATAGTTAGTTTAGTTTTTGTAAATAAATGGATACTGGTGTGTTCAATATAAAAATAAGTCATTTTAGTTTTTTAATTAAACCATCCCTGTACCTACCTGATCCTTGCAAACTCAGCTATATTTATTGGATAATAATATTAATGCCAGAGTACAAGAAATGATTTTTATTATAGAAAAAGACAAAAAAATCTATTAAATTGTTTATTTTAAAAAGTCAGGTCACATTATAATAGGTTTAGGGCCATTTAGCCACTACATACGAACGAATTAGCCACGGACTACAGTACTAGGTAGGGTATCCTTGATAAGCCGATATTTGGAAAATTCGACCTCGTCAAATAGTTCCAATGGGTTTTCTGCATCCCAATATCCCGTGATGCGTTGTCGTCGTATAAAAATTTAGTAAATTCCTTTGCACATTCACGTTTTTACACTCAATTATTCACACTAATGTCCTAAGGAAAACTCAAGGTAGCTCGCGACCTACCTTACGTTGACAGCTATTTGACAAAACCTCGAGCGAGGATTTCCTTGAGGAATTTTCAAGTGAAGGATGAGTGGAGGTGAATTTGATGTCTATAGATACCAAATCACGATTTCAAGGCTGAGTCGAGTGGAGGTGGAGCTAAGGTTACGACTAAGAATATGGGGGTAAGTGTGTTTGTTACTCTTTCACGCTCAAACGGCTGGACGGATTTGAATGAAATTTGAAACCAGAATTGCTTATACCCGGGTTTAAATAGGCTATGGAGTTCGCGGATAACTTCGTCGTTTATGAACCGATTTTGATGTTTTTTTTTGTTGGAAAGGAGACACTCCAAGGGTACCTTAAAAAGTAAGTTAAGCGCTCGTGGCGAAGCTTGCTAAAACGTTCTTGATAGATCGTCGAAGTTAAGCAATGTTCTGAGCGGTCACTACTTGGATGGGTGACCGCAACTGGCATTTTCATCTGAGCGCTTCCGTGCTTCGGAGGGCACGTTAAATTGTCGGTCCCGGCTTTTAAAGTCGTTAAGCCATGACGGAGGCCTTTAGGCGGCCTAAAAACTCCGTCACCAGAGTGGCCACTTGCTCATACGACGAACGAACGAACCTTAAAAAATATTGAAGATCTGATAAGGATTTTCGGAGTTGAGCAGAAATGCACCTAGAAAGTGCAGAAAATTGGTCTCTTACGAAATTGAAGTCTCTTTAATAACATATTTAATTTTACCACTTGTCAATAATAAGCTAGACTGAATATCAAATATTTGAAACTCGTGATTAGACCAGGTCAAAAGGATAACCTCTGAAGTTCATTAAACTATTTGCTGAATGTGTGAAATTTCTGTAATCATATAGGTAGAGGTACATGTTTACTGTTGGACCGAAAGTTTTATTTCGTAAAGTTGAAAAGGTCATGCAAAACATCTGTTCAAATTTCAACGGATGGATGAACGTACGATATATTGTTTTTGAAGTACAATCAACTCTAAAAATATCTACTATAAATAGATAACATCTAGTATAAAAAATGTGGTTCGCTTCTGCGGTGCTAACCTGCAAAACGAAAAACGAAGTTTCGGCATCAATTTCGTGCGGATCGGTACTCTATGGGCCTTCGTTCGACGCGAAGTTCGACGCGATGAAACGTCCGAATCGTTTTTTGACAATCGTCGTCGGAACCCTACTCTAGGCGGTATCCGACACGTTAATTTGAATTTGACAACGAAAAAACTGCCAAATAAATCGATTCAACGTTACAACTCAACGATAGCCTCTAGGCATTCGTATTGAGTATCGTTTTTCGTTTCTGAGCTATTTCATTTCCCATTTTGTTGATAATTTCCCGTATTTTTCTTCTTTTGACTCGGCTTGCATATCTGGACTAAGTACCTAATTATTTTCTTCAAAGAGGACACAGAAGAGTACCTACCTGAAGCACCTATTTATTCTAAAATAGGTTTCTTCAAATGCATTTTTGAAGTTGGATAGCAGGTAAGCAACATACAGTAAAATAAATATTAGAAGAGAATTCATATTAGGTAAATATGAATTAGTTGAAGTTGAGAAAATGAGTTGATTGATATCCATGCATGCATCTGCTGGAAGTTAAGGGAATATACCTACCTAATAAATACATTACCTAATTTATTACAGATTCTACAATAAGTTCGGGATCCCAGGGGTATGTGGGTGTGGGTGCATTGATGGAACGCACATAGCACTCGGCCAAATGAACACGAAGAACTGAATCTGAATTGACTTTTATTTTCACTAAATTAAAAAAAACTTCGGCGACCAGCGGCAGACCTCAGCAAGCCTTTTTCCAAATCCCTGTTTTCTTCTAATTGGTCGGAGTTGTTCGTCAGTGCAGCTGGTCA
Organism: Xanthorhoe designata; assembly: GCA_963582015.1. Taxonomy (NCBI): domain Eukaryota; kingdom Metazoa; phylum Arthropoda; class Insecta; order Lepidoptera; family Geometridae; genus Xanthorhoe; species Xanthorhoe designata. The sequence goes on along the minus strand of OY757029.1, from coordinate 14,487,146 downwards.
TAGTGTGTTATAAATTATTCACACTTCAGCACAACACAACATTCGTGAAGTGAACTCTTCCCAGTTCAATTCTTCTTCAGAAAACAAAATTTCAGCCGCGTCCGCCACTTCTGTCTTTTTAATATTACTAATTGATCTCATTTGTTAGAGTAACGCTTTAGATTTAATTTTCTGTAATGTAACTTAAATTGTAAATAAATATTTGTTTTTGTCAATTGGTTTTTGTATTGATTTTTTCTGGTTTGACACTTTGCAGTGTCAACTTAATATTGACACTGCATTCTAATGACATATCTGCCAATAGTTTTAGGACAAAAAGTGAATTCACACGGGTCAAGTAGACGCAAGCAAACGCTTTTATGCCAAAAGTGTAGTATCCAAGTCCAAAATTATCCATCATTCTTATCTTGAAGGTTTTCGTTCGTTCCGCGGATCCGTTACGAATTTCGACGGCGAATGTGTCGGGCGATCGTTTTTGAAAGTAGGGTTTTTCGATGGAAACGGGAACGTTTCGGATATCGTCGACGGATTCGTTTTACGTTTTGCAGGTTAGCACCGCTGTTTGTAATTGAGTTTCTTCTAAATGAATTCGCTAATTTCTTTGCTTTTGTATATACATAATATTATAATGTACTTAGGTACCTAATCAATATCCTTGGCCATTTTATACAGCGTCACCTAATCACAAGCTAGTAATGTGAGGTTAGGACAAAAAAAATTCACATGTTCGTCGTGATATTTTTTAAGGTGGCAGTACTACTTATTAGAAACATAAAGGTAAACGTTTCAATTTTGCGAAGGCATTTTGCCTTTCGACAAACAGATATAATACCTACTGTTAGCAGAGATTCTGCCTATTTAAACAAAAGTTAGAGCATATCACTTCTCAGAATGGTACAATCCCTTTGATAAATGGTACAAATTTAAAGGGTTAGCTTTCTAATAGAGATGGGCTTGCAACCTGACACGATTGGAAATCCTAACTTCTGCTAACTGTACCAAATCATCATCATCATCATATTCAGCTTTTTGTGACCCACTGCTGGGCATAAGCCTCCTTCCATAACCGCCAATCAGCTCTACTTTGGGTCTTTTGCATCCAGGTCTTACCCTGTACGGCAACTATGTCGTCCATCCATCTAGCAGGTGTCTGCCAAGAGGTCTAGTGAATCCCCGGGGCCACCATTCAGTTAAGGCCTTACTCCACCTGCCTTACCAAATACACCTACACAATATACACCTTAATGTATTCAAGGTGTATAATGTGATATGTCGTGTTGGTTGAGTGTGATGTTGTTGAGTGTGGTGTAGGGAGTCGCGTTGGAACAGGCATTAGAATCACCTAGCATGTAAAACGAAACTTAAGTGCTCCTTGAGGTCCTACAAGAATAAATGATTTTTTCTTTCTTTCTTTCTTTCTTTGGTTGCCTGGAATATCAATTCAATGTTCCTGGGTTCAACCCTGGGCATCAATGAGCGGTCACAACTTGGATGGGTGACCGCAAGTTGCAATAACAGCTGTGTGCTTTTGTGCTTCATTGGGCACATTGAATTGTTGGTCCCGGCTTTTAAAGTTGTTAAGCCATGACAAAAGCCTTCAGGCGGCTTAAAAACTTCATCACTAGATTTAAGTAAGTTCGTATGAGATAGGTAGTGGCCAACTTACTTTTCAATAAACTTTATGTATCCAAAATATCTTTATTTATTTCTTGCAGTTAAATCATGGCAAAAACCGCAGAAGCCGAAGTAGAGAAAATGAAGCTTCTGGAAGAACGTATAAAAGCTCCGTCGATCTGGGGTCGAGTGCCGTGCGGAGTCAGGTTTGAGGACCTCCAAGACAAGAGGTACGAAGATGCTGTGAGGATGCTGAAGAAACACTTCTTACCTGAAGAGGTGAGTGCTATCGTAACTAATGATAATTTACTGACAGAAACCATCGAGGTAGTATTAAAGAGTCACAATCTTAATAGCTGACAACACTCAAAAATGTGCGAGCAAACTCAATGTTCTACAATGACATTTGACAATTGAATGTAGACGTTATATCGTTTGTTTTAATGTTCAGTGTCGCTTGTACGCAAAAATGAAAAACTCTGCGCACTACGTAGCGTGAGCCGAGTTTTGGCGTTTACATTTTATTTTTCTGATTGTGGCTCTATTGCTACTACCTCGATGACAGAAACAAACTATCCTAGTCATAATTAATAAACTAAGTAAACACAGAGTGAGCGAGGCAAATGTTTGTATGATCTGTATATATTTGTCTTGGATTCGGGTGTTTATAGTAAATATTTTATTTACAAAAAATCTATATGCGTCATCTGGTTACCATGGCACTAATATTAAGTTGCCTAGCTTGGGACAAAGGACCTTCCCGCGACCACGGCTGGTGCAATCCCGTCGAAACGTCGGGCTAATAATGAAGGTAAAATTCGTGATAAATATCCGTTTGCATAAGTTTTATAATACAAGATTAATATGTTTAGTATCCCTTGATGATCTTTACAAACGAAATATTTATTCTATGCGAATTGGCAGAGCAGTTTTGATATAAAAATAAAAAATAAAACCTTTTAACAAGTGCAAAACTATGCCGTGTCACTAGTATAATAAAAGTGAACCAATGGAGCACAGTACCTCGAATTTTGTCTCAATATCCAAACTCGAACAAGTTTTCCAAGGCTACAAAAACTTTCGCAACAAAAAGCAAGTTTTGCAAAAACAGGCAACACAGTACCCGCCCCAAGCCAGTGCTTAATTAAGAAACTGACAAAAAAGATGAATTGCCAGTTCGAAAATCTTAATTTAGTTAATTAAGTTATACTAGGAAAAAAGTGACCGAAAAACAATCAAGAAAAGTTCGGGTGCGGCATCATTTGAAGCGATCAAATAAAATGTTTTGGAAGTGATTAAATACAAAAGTCTAAACGGAGAAACTCTGTCGTGAGTTTGATTTGGTTTCATAACAGTTTTTCGACTCAAGTAACTTATTTATTGTTTTTTACAACCTTAAAAATTAAGTTACCTTTTCAAACATAATTAAATTAAAAGTCGTTGCAAAATGCTAGATTTGCCTTGTGCATTAAGAAATGGCTCTTGTAAAGCGCATAGTACGATTGCGGTTTTGACTAGTGTGATTTTTTTTAGTGTAAGTGAGCGCTAAAAAACGATAAAACTTTTAAGTACGAGAGAGCTGGCAAATGCTCTGCTTTGCTCACACTTTTGTACTGAAACTTCTTATAAGAAATTGTGTCTAGTTTTGTGTGCGCTACATCATGTGCTTCGGAATTTGTTATGGTCCTATGAAAGGAGCATACCCAGGCATTTGTCGCCGCTCTCACTGAGCCCGTATCGTATTATTCCTTGAATTCTTTGAGTTTTTGTAATAAACCTCTTCAAAACTTTATTAAGTTACGCCATCCAGTTACCATACAATTTCTTTCGCTTCAATTGGTTAGTGAGATTAAAAATTCTTTTAAGCACTCTGCGCGTACCTTTGCAAACAATTTTTTAATATTGTTTTTCGCACATTTTATTGAGTTGAGTTTAATTAAATACTTGGATGTTTTGTTTATTATTATGTAGAGCCTTCTGTGTTGTGTAGATTGGAAACTGTAGATTTTTAGTAAAGTATCTTTTTGAAATAATCAATACCTATGGAAACTCGTTTAACGAATTATTTGAGAATTAGTCCTGTGAGTTTGAGTTTAAGTGGGAATTAAACTTTTATTTACAACTTTAAATGAAATATTTCGAAAATTCGTTGACTTGACTCAATTTATTAATTGAAATTGTTAGATAATATGTTTAAAATCTGTAGCATCATTTTGCATAGGTGAAATTGTTTTTTTTTTATCTATTTACTAGCAACCGGCCATCGCACAGGTTTAATTCTACTAAAACTTCAATGTTTCTCATTTCAATAATAAAAATTTAAAATTATTAAAACCCTGATAATCTCTAAACAGAATTCCAGTTATAGTTCTATTAAAGCCGAAATGTTGAATGACTAAATAATTTGAGGCGCACTTAACTTATTTTTGGTTGAAGTGTCAAGCATAATGACTTTTAAGTTGTTGTGTGACAATAAATTGAACTATTGGTAATGAAATGACCGAGTAAAAAATGTGCATCAACTGAGATGTACCTAAACACACAACCTTTAGATATAATAAATGATTTTTCGCTTTACTAAAATGTGTACCTATTGTTTTTGCAAATGAGAATACAGGTACCTAGTCGTGATCAGAATTTTTTTTCATTTCTTTGTATTTTCGCAAAATAAAAACTTATGCTAAATATCATTTGGATGCCATTGAAATTTTTTAATAATTTTTGTACATACCTTTTTTTCAAAAATATAAAAATTGAATTTTTTTTTCTCTAAACCAAAACAACGACCTACAAGAGAAAAGATAACTACCCTTAGAGACTAAAAATTTTGCCCCACCTGTAAATGTTTTTGTATAAATTCCCGTTGCCTTACAGCTAACCTACAGATCAGTGAAGCTATCTGAAGATAAGGAGGGAACGGACGAGTTTGTCCACAACTGCCGTATCTGGATGAAGGATAAGATGTCTATAGCGGCTGTGAAGGAAGGTACTGACAAGTTGGTGGGAGTTCTCATCATGAGGATTCAGGAGAAACGTAAGAATTTTTTTTTTATTATCCTTAGCTGTATTTATATGCGCATTATCACGACCTCTAAACGATTAAGGAAAACTTTCACGATCACAATTCATACTTTTAAATAGAAATTTACAGGATTTTATCGCGTAATTTACCTTTTATTATTTCCCGACGTTTCGGAAATTCTTGATTCTTTCAAGATTCTTGCCAACGAACGCCAGTATTATAAGCGAATAATTCGTGAAGCAATAGAAATCAAGAAATATCCGAATTTCAATCGCGAGGATGGATTTAGGCTCCCGTTATCATGGAATCCAGTTATTAGTAGGTGTAATGCGCGTCGTGATGGAAAGTTTCGGTGTAAAGATACAGTTAGTGTCGTGTGCTGTGGTGGACATGCAGCCGTTCCGAATTGTGAAGCTTAAGGGAGGGTAGTTTTATAAACTGCCGCTTCTCGTCGGAGCCTACCTACATACTCCAGTTCGCCCGCGACCACGGTTGTTGTAACACAGCCGAAACGTCGGGAAATAATAAAAGGTAAATTACGCGATAAAATCCTGTAAATTTCTATTTAAAAGTATGATTAAGGAAAACATCGTGAGAAAACCAGTTAGCTTTCTAGCAGCGTCGATGTGCTTGCAACCTGTCACGTCTAGAACTGCAAAAAGTGTGTCGAATGTATTTATTTTATCTATTTATTAATTTACACAAAAAGACGCGGACGTGACTGTAACTACACTCCTTATACATAATGATGATGTCTATTTTTTTTGTTAATGCTATGACACTTTTATGCTCTTAACTCTCACATAAGTACCTACTTTCCATTTTAGAGAGGAAACACTAAATAATGTTTTTATTTTTAAATAAGCTATGAAAAAAATCATCTTAGCAAATATCAACCACCTCTAAAAACCATTGCGGCATTTTGCACCAGTGTCGAAAAACACCGATTCGAGCGTGCAAACCCACATCAGCGGCATTGTTACAAAATTTTATCGTTACACCGCACCTTTATTTATTTAGCACCCGGTTCTGCTCAATTTACGAAACGTGCCCACAAAAGAGTAGCAATATCGAATCACAAAAGAATACAGTGCGACGCAATATGAGGGTAGCATTGGCAATGATTTTAAGGAAATCCACGAATTTAACAGTTTGTTGGCTAAATTAATCTGCTCATACTTCCTTTTATACAGGGCAGGGCAAAATTTTCAGTTCATAGGGGTACTTAACTAATAGCCCAAAAAAGACATTTGCAAATTGTTCAAATTTAAGTATTAGGCGCGGCACCGCCTTCCTGATTTTTTTCCTTTTAGCTGCTTTAGGCAATAAGGCCGCCATTTGATTCACAATTTGATTTTGAAATTTTTACCTTTGTAGTTTTAAGAAATCAATAAATAACTATTTATCTATCATGTCAAAAAACAAAAGTTGATCTTTATTGTCTCTTCTTTTCCCTCATACTCGTGTTAATGAAATTTCTAAACTGAGCCTACCTGTATCAATGTCTCCTGCGCAAAACCAAGCACAAAGGGCCCACGTAACAGCACCGCCTTATTCTCTAGGTACCATCAACATTCCCTTAATATAGACCTACCCCTATCGAGTACTTGGAATCCAATTTACGTACGAGGAATTCGGACTGAGGCATAAAAGATTTGCGATTGTGTTTCAAATGATTGGCTTCCGGATTTTATTAGATTCCTGAAATAAATATGATCACGGCTGTATCCCAGGGATTGGTAGACGTTTCTTTCAGATCTTTTAGGTAATTTTTGGATCATTTTGAAGATGTCTAAGAGGGTAGTTAGAGGTATTTCCAAATATTATATATTTGGTTCATGCCCACACACATCTTGCAGAAGTCAACTTTTCATACGTGACAGGTTGCAAATTTGCAATGCAAGCCCATGGACCTAGGGATTGAAAGTCGACTAATCCACTTGACCAACACGGCTTTAAACGGTGTTATTTAGATTCCTTTTTGTTCGTTGTTCGCATGCAAGTGGCCAACTCTGGTGACGGAGTTTTCAGTCTCTAGTGGGCCTTTACCCCCTGCGCCACAGAGGTCCTCAAAATGGGTTATGATTATAATGAGGATAGGTATGCCATAAAAAATGAATATTATTTAGATTTCTTTTTGTTCGTTGTTCGCATGCAAATGGCCAACTATGGTGACGAAGTTTTCAGTCTCTAGTGGGCCTTTACCCCCTGCGCCACAGAGGTCCTCAAAATGGGTTATGATTATAATGAGCAATTGAGCATATTATGCCATAAAAATGAATATAAAAACAATCGCTATTTCCCGTACTTTAGACCCGACGTCAAATCCTACAGCTGAATCGGAATTCTTTTACGAATGCAGTAAAAATTTAGGCCGATAGCATTCAGGAAGGCTCCTAATGTTTCTGACGGTACTCAATCCGGTTACATACAGTACGCAAATAGATACCGAATAGTCGGTTTGTGAATTTTAGATTTTTATACTTGAGTTGTATAATGGAGGTTGAAGTTCTGTTTAAGGTGGTTGTATACGTCAAACTAGCGCCGCCGCCTATTTTATTTTATTATTACGTTGAACAAAGGAATTAAAAAAAAATTATGTTTCGTTTGTGAAACCTATCATAAAATAGGTGACGGCGCTTGTTTGACGCATACAAGCACCTTAATTCTTTACTTAAATTATTATCATTTTAAATTTATATTGAATGTTGTACTGACAACTTGATTCTCATTTTAAAAAGATTTTTAAAAAGTACAGGATAGTGGAAGGTTCATGTATTTTTGTGTTGTTTCAAAATATTCTGTTGTAATTTTATTTTAACGACCAAACATGAAATAAAGTTAATTTTGCAATGAGTTCCAGTGACTATGTGAATAAATTATTATGATGGTATGGTGATAAAATGTAGTTAAGATTTTTTATGGTCAATTATTTTAGATTAGCTTGAAATGCAAGTTTGAGACAGTACTTGTCATTTAAAAAAATTATAATAATTTATGGAGTGTAAGAAGTAAAACTTACCTATATCGTCCTTGGTAAAACTGTGGTTTTATATCAAGAACAATGATAAACATGCGATTGATTGCTTAATTTCAAATAGCTTACTTTGACATCAAACACATGTCAGCCGTCAAGTTACAATAAACGAATTCCCCAAGATACTTTTACGAAGAATTTAGATTCAAATGGGAACATTGAAATAAACAGAACAGAAAACAAAAATCGAACCCGATTTCAGGTTGCTAGGCTTACGATTTTTTTTATTTAACCCGTTTCGTTTTACATACTTACTGGGAAAAGGTGTCCCATGTGAGTTTTACTGAAAAACCAGGCTACAACTATAATCTTTACGATAGGCATTTCTCAGTCAAAGGTAGAAGACATTTCTAAACGATAAGACCACCCATTGAACAAGTATGCATTAGGTTATTTTAACACTACTAGTGGTCAGGCAGTTTGGCTTAAGAGCGATCGCTTGTATCTACGCAGGTTCGAATCCTGCCGGAGCCGTTAACTTTTAGTAAGATTTTTCATTTTATAATGAAAATACCCGATAAGTAAAGTACCTATAACACTGTAAAATAATAAATAAACTGTTTTAACATGTATATAGAGTTTCCATTCATTTTCTATGTAATTTAGATGCTAGCAATTATTATTAAAGGTATGGATTCTAATTTGTCAGAGTGTTAGGTTCACAACATAAATTTAACTCCACATTTTATTACAAGAAAATTTTACTCAGTACAATTATTTATTCTGTAAAATGTTTGTACTTCCAGAGGCATTTTCTAGAACATTCAGTCGAGTGAAACTGACCCACAATCCTCTATACTCCACGGTGATGACGTTCTACAACGAGATTGAGAAGCCGGTTAATGTCTTCGAGAGCCTGGGAGTGAAGAAATACTTTAAGGTCTATGTTCTGGCATTGAAGAATAGGTATCGGCATAGGGGTAAGTGAAAAACTCAATGTGAAAGAAAATCTGCCATGTTTAGGCTGTATCTTTTGTTCAACTGGCGGTGAGCGCTGTTTTAAATTCAAAAATCATTTATTCAATACGGCCTAGGTTAGCTACGACAAGCTAGGTGATTCTATTGCATGTAGAACGTCATACCAAGAAAAAAATAAGGCATGAACACAAATGGCCAAGTTTTTTTTAAGATGATCCCTGAAGCTCTAGGGGTAAGCAAGTCAAAAAAAATATGAACGACTACTTACAGTGCACTGATGATTTGCTACGTGCGTGCAACTATAATTGCTACAACGACCTACGTACGATCAGCGCGTCTGGTATGCGCTGACGGTCAGTTGAGCACTAAATACAACTTAAATGTTTATCAGCCTTGATTGCAACATTGCAATTAATATTCATTTGATTAGAACATTTTCTTCCTTGTACAGGTTAGGTTGCTGGTGACCACGCAGTTAGAGAAATACAATACGCATAAAATTGTTGGGTTGAATCGTTCGTAGGTTTATACTAGACCTAATCACGAAGAAACAGAAGTAGAGTCATCTAGTTATTAGGACTAATTTGTGATCCCAGGGTTCTTACAAAATAATAGATTTCTAATATTGACGTTTCTTGTTCTCTCGTGACCAATGTCTTTAAATCGAGCTGCTGCTCTATAGGGGATAAGATCTGCAGTATAGGGGATGGATCAAAGGTTTATCCAACTGTTGACGATTTACAACTGAGCCCGTTTGTTTATTGTAAGACTGTTGCGTGATGTATGTGGCCGCACGTTCGCGCGAACAAACAAAAGATGCACTTGTTATGTGCTTGCACGTCCCGCTTTGGTGGCACGTATCATGCGTGTGGAATAGCAAATAGTACCATTACAATAATATCATTTGATCTAATACATTCTGTGTGGTAATGCCTCGGCTTTTGATCTGAAGGCTGTGGGAAAGTATACGAGAAACGAAATAGAACGAAACAGGATCGTGTTTGTATTCCCAAGGTCAGTCTCAAATCTTTCAGCCTTCAAGATTCTTTGAAAATATCCATGCCCAGAGGCACATCGGACAGCAGTGCCATTTATATATCCATTTGTATTGTCTATTGCCCATGACGGTTTTAACACTACCAGCGCCCTGGGCGGGAAATCCGTGGCGCCCTCACTTTTCTAAAACCGGGGTAAATCTCAAACAGTAGCAGCTAATAAAAATAAATAAATAAAAGTTGTTTATTTCGAGCACTTGAAAGTTTAAAGCGACAACAAGTTTCTGTCCATCTTCGACATAAACATGAATAATCTGGGTTATTAAGGTTCACATAATACAGTCACTCTTTACGATCGCGATGAACACTCATAGTTTTGTGAATAATTATTCCTATAATCATAATAATGCCTAGTGTATATAGCTTATAAAACTGTCTTTGGTTAATCTGTTCACCTCATTGCCTTCACCCAGAAGTAGCTTTTACCACCTGCCAAGCTTGAGCCACTCACAGCACTGCTTTTCCAGGGATAGCCAAAGAGATGCTCAAATCTGCCAATAAACTAGCTGCAAGTGCCAACGTTCCCGCCATCTCTGGCATATTCACAACTGGCAACACCCAGCGCATTGCAGAAGAGATTGGCTTCGAGAAACTAAACGAAATCTACTATGTACGATACCTGATCGATGAACAGGTGTGTTGTCTCTTTCTTCACTTGTAGGTCTTTTTCAGGGATCGGTAAGGAGATGTTGGAGGCGGCTGTAGCGATGAGTGTGAACGCTAATGTTCCGGCCATATCTGGTGTATTTACGACGGGACGGACGCAACAGATTGCCGATGAGATCGGGTTTAATGCGCTTCATGAGATCTTGTATGCGAAGTATCTTGTTGATAATCAGGTGAGGTTTTTTAGCTTTAAGAATAAATCAATATCCTTGATCACCATTTTTAGTACTTAAATCAATTACTTTGGACATTTCACACATCGTCATCTAGTCCTAAGCTAAGCAAATTAATACGTGTATTGGTAATCAGATGACTGATATACTATTTTTTTTTGTAAATAAAAATTTCGGCTTAGCTCACTCTGGTACAAAGTTACAACGTTTTGACGCATCTTGGAATTGTAAAAATAATTCCAATCTGACAAAAAGTGCCATACAAATTGTGTTGTATAACAAAGTTGCTATGGAGATAGATCTGCGACCGTTCGTCGGATTGAATATTAATTTCGCCCGTTAGAAGACCGGCATTTAATGTATTCTGAGCAACTTTTAAGTCTCGTTTCAGGTTTTCGATAAACATAGTTATTTGTTATTGACTTCCTATTTTTTACCTCATCAGATTGTATTCTGGGATACGGGTCTTGGTAACTACGGAGCTGCACTCATGGCTTACCGCATCCCAGATGTGGAGGAGCCAGAAGAGTTGCACACACAGCACTCTTCACGATTCAACATTCAGCCCATGGATGATGATGAAGAGGACGAACTGACGGCAGATTAGAAATTTCAGTGAAAATTCAAGTGTAAGATGGAATGTTTAATTTAATTACGTGCTATTAAAATAGTCTAAGGGGTAGTCAGAGGTATGTCCAAATATAATATAATATAATATAAAAAACATTTCTTTTCCTCTTACAAAGGTTTCCTTATAGTAGGTACAAATAGTAAAATACATACATATTTCTAAAAATAGCCTAATGATCTGAAAGAAATGTCTACCGCTCCCGGGATACAGTCGTGATCATATTTCATTTCATTTCATTTCATTATTAAAATGGGAAACAGCCCATAACTTGATTCTGTAACTTGAGCTAGCCAGTCATTAATGACTTACCAATGTAGCTAAACGTAGTGTTTATATTCTCTTTGAATGTAGCGTAGAGTAGGAATAATAATATATGAAAAATTTCAATTCCACTGATATTATAAATGGGAAAGTTTGTTTCTATGGACGTGTGAATTGGTTGTACGAATTTGTTCTCTCACTCGAAAACTACTGAATGGATTTGTCTGAAACTTAGAATATAAAAAAAATTATGACCTGGAATCATCGGAATATTGGCGGCAAGCGATTTTAATTAGATCTATACAATGTAGTAAATAAATAAATATCCTTGGACATTCCACACGGCGTCATCTAGTCCCAAGCTAAGCAACTTAATGCATGTGTTATGGTAACCAGATTATGATTGATATACTACATAGATACAATTTTTTTTGTAAATACATTCATACTATTGATAGAAAAACATCCAAACCCGGAACAAATATCAGTAGAAGATACAAACATAATGTCCCGTGGCGGGGATCGAACCCGCAACCTCTGCGTCTCAGGCGCGCCTTCGCCAACTGCGCCACAGAGGTCGTCAGTAATCAGTAAGTAGGTAGTGATAGTAATCTCAGGCAAATCATTTATTCTCTTGTAGCTGATACTTGATATCCCTCTTATATAATATTGGAATCGAATCGATATCTTGTGATACGAAATATACTTATTTTTACTTCAAATGGTATTTTCTTTATATCTGAGGAAAACGCCACTGTAATAATATTAAACATTTTCAAGATTGAGGTATGTTTTAGGTATGTGGTTCCATCATACATTAAACAATGAACGTATAGTAAAATTGTGCTATCTCTTATGTGGGAAATGTCACTTTATTAGTCATACAAGTTTTTGCGTTTATAATTTTAGTGGGGTGTTAAATATCGAAGTAAAACAACAACTAGGTAGATTGAAACCGAACGTTAGAAAATAAGTCAAAATAGATACAAAAGCAGTGAATCCTCATTTTATAGCGCATAAAAGGACATTATGCCGTAAAAAAGTAGAAAAAGACGAGAGAACCCGCGGGTTTTCACTAACAGCACATAAATAGCCTCAATCCCCGAGTATGTTCGTCGATTACGAGTTTACACGCGTCGTAAATCTGACGTCCACTTCCCGAAATTATGCGATAAAAACGATGTAAACTTAATTTCATGCTGGACATCTCGTTTACAGCGGTGAATTTACAGTGCGGTAAACAATTTTTGTTTACACTGTTTTGTTTGTATAATACGTACAATGTAAAAAAATGGTGGGTTCCCAACGAGTCACACCTGATTAGTTACAGTGTGACACGTTGGGATTATTTTTCCCATCGAGTCACACTAAACACATTTTGACTCTTCTCCCTTTTAACCATGCACGTTTTGACGTTCATACTTTTTGCCATACAAACAGCCCTTATATACATTTTGACCCCTACACATTCCAACCGATGACGTATCAAGCACTTAGTCTGTAATTAGTCTGTAATTAATTAAAATTTCATAAAGGACTTAGTTTGAAAGTTGCAACATTTTAATTCACTTTTCTTTTGTAAACTTTTGTGCAACAAAAAACTATGCATTACGTTTTCAGAGAAACGGGGACCGCTTAAATGAATATTGCAGCATTTTTAAAAACATTGCTTACAATGATGTGTGGCAAATGTGTTAATGGACTTGGTTCTGTTTACCCTTCCAGAATTACTTTAATTGCCTTAAGTGTCGTGTATGTTTCTAGTTTATGGGTAATGTATCAATCTTCTTTATATAAATTCAGTAAGTCATTAATTATCGGTTAAATAATATCGGTTAAAATTTAATTCGTTATACAGGGTGGAATTTTCCGATGCCACCTGGAGGTAAAGTACCTACTCTTGAAAATGAAGATATCGAATATCACTCAAAGAAATCATTATTTTATTTTTGAAAATAAACATAACGATTATTATAAATAATTGTTTCTCACATGGCATCAATAGGGTCAATCATAAGGATCTAATATCTCTAAAAACATGGTAAATTAAATAATATATTTTTTTGAACAGTATTTTTTACGTTTATATGTTTCTAGAAAAGGTTTTAAAGAAATGCCAGAAACAAAAAATAAGTACCTACTTCATTTAGCTACAGGCATTAATTCGTTTCCTTCAAAGTCTTAACAAACTACTTCAGAGCTTAAACAGAAAAGTTTTATAGTATTACTATAAAAAACCTGAGGGTCTGTCTGTATATTAAATATAAATAAAAAGGTATCTTTGAAGTTTACACAGTATCATCTAGTCCCAAGCTAAGCATCACCATCAGCAGCCCTACTTTACCCACTGCTAGGTAATATGCCTTCGTTTTCGTCGGTATATCGATATGATATCCAGATGAGTAATAAATATCCTAAAATAAAATATCCTTGAACATTATACAGTTGCTTATTACTTATTTACAGTTCTTTTTGTTATTACATATTTATAGATAGAAAAACACCCAGACCCGGAATAAATATCTGCAAAACATACAACCATTGAATCAAATGTGTCTCAGTTTAGACCCTCAGTTCATCGGGCATATTTTTTCCTGCCCAGTACCATTTAAGTTGCGGCTTTATGAGGTAACTTAAATTTTGCAAGACTTTGTGATGTATAAAATTATAAACGAAGTCACTAGCAAAAGCTAGCACAGTAATAAATTAAAAATATTTTTTGCATCTTCAATTAAGGACCGTTGTTTGCAAACTCCGTAATAATGTTTCATCGAAGTTCTTTTAGCGAATAACTTATTAGATGTTGACTTAGGACACGCCGAACCGTGACTCGAAATAATTCTTCTTCTTCTTTTATTAATGGCAACTTACTTAGTTTTCCGAACAACTATTTATTTTATAAAATGAATAAATAAAAAATCCATAGGTCTTGTTTGAAACTGTGCCGTGTATCAAATCATTCAAACCAGAGACAAATATTTGCAGATCACAAACATTTGGCTCGCGGCAGGAATTGAACCCGACCTTTTCTTTGACGACCTCTGTGGCACTGTGGGCGAAAGCCCGCTTGAGACGCAGAGGTTGCGGGTTCGATCCCCGCTACGGGACAAATGTTTGTATGATCTGCAAATATTTGTTTCGTGTCTGGTTGTTTTCTATGTATCATAATATGTATTTATTTACAAAAAAAAATGTATCTATGTAGTATATCAGTCATCTGGTTACCATAACACAAGCATTAAAATGCTAAGCTTGGGACTAGATGACGCTGTGTGGAATGTCCAGGGATATTTATTTATTTATTTATTTCTATTTCAGGCGTGCCTTCGCCCACTGTGCCATAGAGGCCGTATATCTTACTAACAGTGACAAACAAACAGGAAGCTCGATCACGGATCTGTCCTGTCTCGGTGAAGACTCAAAGTATCCTATCCTGAGTCAACCTTAACTTATTTAATCTAACTTTTACGATACGAATCTTTATTTCATTAAATTGTCTGTCCGTGGACGTCGGATGTGAGATCAATCAATTTTGATGCGGTTTGTGATAGTGATAATGATCTGCATTAACGAGAAGTTGTGTTGAACTGTTGAACAAACAAAATACTATTACCTTCATTTTGAGTAGTTACAGGTTTGAGTACCGGTCCGGATATTAATATAATTTTAACTAATAGAAATATATTTATAATATAATTTATTGGTAATTTCCAGTTGTGTTCAAATCAAAAATTTACTTAGAGAATAATTTCATGAAAAAAATCAAATCGTTGAAGTAAATAAAAATGATTTCATTACGCTATAATATTTTCAAAGTTTGTTCAAGGCTCGAAACTTTAAAATCAGAAATGTTTTATTAGAATTGATTTTACTCAAAATTGTTTTTACCTATTAAAGTTTGTCTAAGGTGCATAATTCCACTTAGACATTATATTAAACAGCAATAAAATCAAAATGAGCCGTAAACAACAACTACAACTAGCTTAACAAATTAGTTAAGTTAACTTAAGTAAGTTTTTTGACTGTTTTTTGATCAATTCTTATAATTCCAATACAGGAAATTACAAAATAAATTTTGTTTCCAAGATCCTGTTTTCTTTGCCTAAATATTCCGACCAACTCTGAATTAAGAGGCCCACGTCAATCAAAATGATCTTTCGACTGCGAAAGAGAGGGAAATAGGCCTTGGCGCTTGTGGGAAAGAGACGGATCTTCTGAAAGTTTAATCAAAAACAATCCATTTCAATATTATTTATTAGCCAGGCGTGAGGGTACGAGCTTGTAGACGAGATGTGGCATTTTTTATAATTCACTAGCTTTTCGCCCCGCGGCGTTTCCCGCGTTATATTGGATATAGAGCGTGAAAAAGGACCTTCGTGTTTAAAAAATACGATTAAAAATAACCTGAGTCCTTTCCCAGTACTAAAACTACCTCCATACCAAATTCCATTTCAGAGGTAATGGACAGGTAGAGTTACTTTCGCATTCATATAAAGTAGAGAAGGCTTTGTTGGCGTGATGTTTAGGTATAATTACTTAGTAGCGCAACATCGCCAAAGACAGGGATCAGTGTAAAATTTTGGGGGAGATCTATCGTATAATAATAGGTACCCCAGCCACTGCTGGGGGACACAGTAGGTTATAAAAAGACTACTTATTATAGAATGCATTGGTGTGCTTATTTATTAGTGTAAACGTGTTCTCGTGTCCTTTTAAGTGTTTTTTTATAATTTTGTATGCGATGAATTGATAAATGTGTAATGGAGGTAAGCTCTTGTAAGACTAAAAATCAAAATCACATGACACTGATCCAAAATTTGTAGTAGCTTACAATAGTCGATATTTGTTTGCTATTATTGAAGCTATCTTTTTTTATCTGGAGCCAAAAGAACAATATTATAGTCTAGCTAGGCGATATAATAGCGATATAAAACATATGCAAACGGGTATTTATCACGAATTTTACCTTTAATATTCGCCCGACGTTTCGACCGGATTGCACCAGCCGTGGTCGCGGGTAGTCTTCCCGCGACCACGGCCACGGCGTAAAATTCGTGATAAATACCCGTTTGCATATGTTTTATAATGTGTTCTGATCGCGAAAGTTTAAAAAAGACAATAATAGCGATATCTTGTACCTACCTAATTGATCGAAGTTAGTAGATAAAATAACCACATCCACGTAAAATGTATTTCTTTGAAATTCCTTTATGTAAATTAATCGAGTTTCGGTCGCTCGTAAACGTCTGTCATTATTATAGAAATGATTCAATTTCACCTTCATTGATGGCGCGAACTAAATCAAATGTGCGCTTACCTTTTTATGTATTGTGTACATAACCTTAGGCTTTATTATTCTTTATTATTCGCGTATTCTTCTTTATTTTGGCTTCGCACGGCTTGTGCCACGCATTTAGCCATGTCATTATAATTCAAGTCAGTAAAGAAGTCAAGTCAAAGTCAAAATCAGAGTCAGAAGAGTCTCAAGCGTTGTCTCAAGCGATGATTCATCACTCAGTTTTCATAGAGAACTTCAAAAATTTATACTAGAGCGAAGACTCAAGTCGGAGTGCAGTCTTTAAATACGAGCCTTAGAAAGTCTCAAGTTAAAATATGATTTATTAATAAACTTATAAGTACCTTACGAGAAATTTATACGTTTTTAATAAAATCAGCCTATCATTTTTCGAGTCACAAAGCTCCCTTTAAAACTTAGGTATTATTAATAAGGAGATGAAAATAAAATTCTATTTCTAAGAGCTTAAGAAAAAATAAAAATCTTTTAATGATACAAAGATATTTTTTTGTTAAAATATAAGCCTAAGTACCTATGTAATATAAATCAAATGTTCCGTACATTTCATTGTTTTCATAGAACCAAACTTGTAGTTTAGAAATACATGAAATGAAAATGAAATAATGATCACGACTCAGAATGATCCCAGGGAGCGGAAGACATTTCTTTTCAGATCTTGAATGCAATTTTAGATCCTTTGAAGATGTCTTAAGGGGTAGCAAGAGGTATGTCCAAATACATATAAAATATGCTACGTGCATATTACCTATGTATACGCATTTTACAGAAGTTAACTTCGCTAAAGTTTTTTCCATACGTGACAGGTTACAAGCCCATCGACGCTACTAGAAAGCTAACTGGTTTCCTCGCGATTTTTTTTTCAACGTTTAGAGCTCGTGATAGGCGTATACATTTTTCGAAAAGAAAAATCCTTATAGTGCACAGCCGGGGTCGAACCCACGACCTTCTGATCGAAAGTCGGAGCACTAACCCACTCGGCCATCACGGCACCTGATCTTAAGATTAATTTAAATCTTACTGAACCCTAAATCTAAAAAATCAGAGCGTTTCGATAGAGTTTATTGCTTTGTTTGTGCACTCAATCACTCGAAACGGATTCAATTTACGTTTTTATATGAAACTCGAAATATACGAGATAAATTGGAGCGTTTTGTATAATGGTGTTTCATTTTACGATTTACTTGGCACGTTATAACTCAGATGGCTCGGTAATGCATCCAATACATTGTCATAAAACGACAATTATATTATTTAGTGTTACACACTTAAATATTAATAAATTAGGGTGCAATTAATTTCAAAAGAAACAATGGACTGTGTAGATGAGAGAAAAAATGTTGTGTGCAGATCCCACTCAGAAAGCGATTCTTTCTCCATCATTTGCGGGTTCGAATCCCACCGCGGGACAAATTATATCAGTCATATATCTATGTAATACTTATATCAGTCATCTGGTTACCATAACACAAGCGTTAAGTTGCTTAGCTTGGGACTAGATGACGCCTTGTGAAATGTGCAAAGATATTTATTTATTTACTCAGTCCATACATACATCGTTTCTTAGTCCTATTCTTGCCGTTATATTCATTCATAAGTCATAGCTAATGTCACTACCATCCCATATATTATGCCCGGTCCATACCACGCTAATCCACACCGCGCTAACCATTCAACGAATATGTATCGAGGTGCATTTCTGTTCATAACTTCGAACTAATCAGATCTTAAATTTTTTTTATGAGGCCACCTCCCCACCCAGGGAGTCGCGTTGGAACAGGCATTAGAATCACCTAGCATGTAAAACGATACTTAAGGGATCCTTGAGGTCCTACAAGAATAAATGATTTTTCTTTCTTTCTTTCTTTCCTCATACTCCTGAGGTGGCCTCATAAAAAAATTGAGGTACTCACCTATTCTAACAAAAAAATCTAATTTCTAAATTGGTCCACTATTGGCGAAATAATTGAAGAACATACAAACAAAAACATATGTTGGAACATAAAAACTCCTTTTCAAAGTCTGTTTAAATACCCAAATGCTTAATGTATTATTGTTTTAGAACGTCTAGCTTTCATTTCATAGTATAAAACGATAGTGAAGGTGCTTATCGCAATGCACACACGAATGCACACAAATCTAAATGAGCTAGTGAACCCTGAAACGAAATGTGATAACACAAACATGGCGCTGAAATTCACAAGTTAATGTATCTATTTATCTAATCAGCCCACACTTCAACGATCTATCAAGAACGTCTTAGCAAGCTTCGCCACGAGCGCTAAAGTAAATAAATATCCTTGGACATTGAATACAGCGCCATCTAGTCTTACCTAGCTTCAACCAGCATACACAAGTATCTGCAGAAAATACAAAAATTTGTCCGCGGGGATCGAACCCGCAATCTTTGCGTCTCAGGCGGCCCTTCACCCACTGAAAAGTACCATTGTACCTACCGAAATTTCTGATCTAAATTTTGTAGAAAAGATTTTCGGGCCTAATTTACAATAATTAATTTTAATTATTTCCTGAAAGTAGCCTGATTAAAGCTGTCCGCTCTATTATAGTTTGACGGCGTAATGCAGACAATTAATGCAGCCGACTGGCCGTCATTGGTGCGACCCGATAGCGCTTGACAGGGGCGGATTAAGGAGGCGGTGGCCGCTTTGTACAGCTTCATGCGTTGATATACTTCTGACAGTAAATTTTGTATAGGTCGTGCCACGTAAAATAAGAGCGCTGAGGGGAAGTAGTAGGGGTATGTTTGCGCTTCTGTTCACTCGCTGACTAACCAATAGCACTCGCCAAATCACCTCGCCGCGTTACCTCTCCACCAATCATCGACCACTGCGCAGTTTGACAGTGGCGCGACCTGTCATTAACTGGTTTGCAACTAAGTATATTTTGTTTTGAACATACCTACTGTGTTTTCATTAAAACTGTGCAAGGTTGCGTAGCTAGGGATGTGAATGTGTGTGAATGAAGTTCAATATACTTAATAACTTAAATACCGCGCAGCTATCGTAGAAACGGCTTATGCCTGATTCCTATATCCAACGTACGGATAACCGTCGATCTATCTCTTTAGAAACGTTGTTTATACAACACAAAATGTATAAAACTTTTTGACAGATAAAAACGTTGCTATGACGATCGATATACGGCCATCATGAAGTAGGTAATGTCCAATATCTTACCACAGTAAGCAAAACTACAGATAGATTTGTTTGTTATTGCGACTGGTCGTTAGTGATAATTATGTAATGCACACGCTATCTAAATTAAAACATGCGCTTTTTTTTGTAAAAGGCTCTCAAAGTTGTACCTATCCCACACGGTTAATTTTTATTGAGTATTAGAGGTTGCCCTTACTCCATACCTGTGCTTTCGAATGAGCAGATTTTGAAATTTAACCCCTATTATTTGGTTAGCAAAGGTACCGTGGGAGTAATATTATATCGAAATTATGGTAATTTTCCACGGCTTAGGCAGTCACGCGTTCAAATCGGATGTTCTAGTCTATGTTTATTTAGTAAACTTACATGAATTACTTCCTGAGATTGTAATGTTGTTTCCTTAATTATTAGGATTGGGAAGGCTCCTTATTTAGTAAGATTTGTTAGACGGCTTCCGCTGAATCAAAATAATTTTAATTATTTTATAAATTAATAAACTTAATCTTAACAAATCTTTAGTGATAAATGTAAACAAAACATAGAATTGAGTAGAATATAATTTTATTTGAACAATATTTTAATTTTTGTTAATAATTTAATTTTGTAAATGCACTATAGACGGCATTGCAAACTGTTATAATATTTGAAGTACTTATATACAGAAAGTAAAAAGGGTATTTAATGAGGGCTTTTTGTATTATATCGTTGTTGTTAAAAAATAACAGACAAACTATTTTTCTTTTTAAATGATTTTAACTGTTTTTATTATCCTTCAAGAGCTTCAAAATTACAAATTCAAAATGCCATAAAAAATAAAATCTTTCTCAACTTGAAACAGTCTTGTATCATTTTTATGAGCAGTTAATTGGAAGTGTTGTCGTAACATCCATTTCCGGTACAAAGAAGTGTCAGCGAGACATCAAATTAGGTTTATGTCCTTTTTATTGGAGATGCGGTGAAAGAAAACATCGTGAGAAAAACACTGCCCTATTATCCCACTAATATTATAAAGGTGAAAGTTTGTGTGTGTGTGTGTAAGTATGTAAGTGTGTTTGTTACTCTTTCACGCTCAAACGGCTGAATGGATTTGAATGAAATTTTGTATCAGGATTGCTTATACCCTGGATTAACAAATAGGCTACATTAAATTCCTGAAAAGTGCAGTGTTCCCGTGGGATAAACCATTATTATTCATCAAAATAGTTTCGGTAGTTTGGCCGTGCAAAAGGTAGCTGTCAGACAAAATAACTTCATAGATGGCAGCACAGGCAAAAATATAACTCCTTCACGCTCAAACGGCTGGACGGATTTGAATGAAATTTGGTAGCAGGATTGCTTATACCCTGGATTAAAATATTACGCAATTTAAAATTCCTGAAAAGTGCATTGATTCCGCGGGATTATTAATCAAATTCATGAAAATAGTTTATACAAAATAGTTTGGCCGTGAAAAAGTAACAAAAAAATGTCAATAGATGGCAGCACAGACAAAGTTATTATTCCTTCACGCTCAAACGGCTGGATGAATTTGAATTAAATTTGGTAGCAGGATTGTTTATTCCTTGGATAAACAAATAGGCTACCTTAAATTCCTGAAAAAAGGAATGGTTCCGTAGGATTAATAAACCAAATTATTCATCAAAATAGTTTGGCCGTGAAAACGTAACTGTTAGTCAAATAATGTTAATAGATGGCAGCACAGGCAAAGTTATAACTCCTTCACACTCAAACGGCTGGACGGTTTTGAATGAAATTTGGTACCAGGACAGTTGATATCCTAAATTAACACATGTCTTAGGCTACTTTAAATCCCTTAAAAGCGTATTGTTCCCGTGAGATTATCAAAATACCTAAATTATGCTTCTTGAAACTCAAATGGCTTAACGAATTTCAAATATTGTTTTTTTTTGTCCCGATAATCTCACGGAATTGGGACTTATGTACGCAGATAAATCCCCGATAAAAAGATTTCTGGCTCAACATAAACCATTTGAACAAAGTTTATATTTGTGTCTTCAATTAAAATTCGCTACAGCACCTCATCGTCGCTATTTTATTAAATTTCCCACAGTTTCGGCTTGCTTCGAGTCTAAATTCCTCGCAGCGCTCGCTTTGCTCGCATGTAGCTTTTTCAATCTTTTGCAAGCAAATTGAACTGTGCCAGACCATAGAATAGGAACCGACCAGTGCCTTTTCTTTGAGCATCATAAGCAAACATAAGTGTCAGTCATGACGAATTTGTCTTAAAAATTTGAGTCTAAGAAACTCGATGCGCTTGCTTAGTTCAAAGCTCGCTTCGCTCGCATGGTAGCTTCATAAATATTTTGCTAGCAAATTGAACTATGTCAGACAATATAATAGGAACCGACCAACAGTCAGCCTTTTATATGAGCTCCATAAGCAAAATCAAGTATCACGTCAGGACGCATTTGTTTTTAAAAATTTCCGTTCGCTTCGCTCGCACGGTAGCTTCATAAATATTTTGCTAGCAAATTGAACTATGTCAGACCATATAATAGGAACCGACCAACAGTCAGCCTTTTCTATGAGCTCCATAAGCAAAATCAGTTATCACGTCAGGACGCATTTGTTTTCAAAAATTTCCGCTCGCTTCGCGAGTTTAAGACGCCCGCTGCGCTCGCTTAGTTCGAAGCTCGCTTCGCTCGCACGGTAGCTTCATAAATATTTTGCTAGCAAATTGAACTATGTCAGACCATATAATAGGAACAAACCAACAGTCAGCCTTTTCTTTGAGCTCCATAAGCAAAATCAAGTATCACGTCAGGACGCATTTGTTTTTAAAAATTTCCCCTCGCTTCGCTCGCATGGTAGCTTCTTGAATATTTTGCTGGCAAATTGATCTATGTCAGACATTAGAATAGGGACCGACCAACAGTTAACCTTTTCTATGAGCACCTTAAGGAAAATCAAGTGTCACATGACGAATTTGTCTTAAAAATTTCGGCTTGCTGCGCTCGCTTGGTTCGAAGCTCGCTTCGCTCGCACGGTAGCTTCTTGAATATTTTGCTGGCAAATTGATCTATGTCAGACCATACAATAGGGACCGACCAACAGTCAGCCTTTTCTATGAGCACCTTAAGCAAAATCAAGTGTCTCATGACGAATTTGTCTTAAAAATTTCGGCTCGCTGCGCTCGCTTGGTTCGAAGCTCGCTTCGCTCGCATGGTAGCTTCTTCAATATTTTACAAGCAAAATAAACTATGTTAGACCATAGAATAGTAACCGACCAGCAGTCATCCTTTTCTATGAGCACCAAAATCAAGTGACACAATGACGCCTTGGTCTTAATCAAGGAGCAAAATTAAAAATTTTATGAAAACTTTTTCGGTTACGTAAGAAGAGAGTAATTTTTTGCACTCTCGAGGTGCATTTTTATTCATATCTCTGACGATCCTCATCAGACCAAAAAAAGAATCATCAGGATCGGTTCACCCAGTCGACGAATTGAGAACCTCCTCCTTTTTTAAAGTCGTTAAAAAAATGTATTAACTTATTCACCGCGGGTAACACCGCGGGGCACAGCTAGTAATATATAAATGTTATTATTATTATTTGTTTTTAGATCTAAATGAAAGCTAATGAAAGCTGGAAATATCTAGTGCACACGGGCCTAGGTCAAAAGTGTACACTTAGTTGTTGGTTGTACATTGTTATTTGTTAAAAATGAGGAGTCATTATGCAAAAACTTTCGGAATGTATTTCACTTTTTGACAGTTAACAAAGTTGCTATGACGATCGATGTACGGTCATCCGTACGTTGGATATAAAAACCGGGCATAAGCAAGTTTCGGAGCTACAAGCATCTCGTGCAGAGTGGTGTCAATAATCAAACAAAGTTAAGTTAAGATCATCGAACATTGACCTAAAAATCATAGTGTAATTTAACGTGAAAGAAGCCAAAGACAAATGCTAGTGATGTAGTAAAGTATCGCCAGGCCATCAAATTACGTTTATGTCCGGTTTTATTGACGTAACTACGGGGCCCAGGCCGTAACGCGACGTAAACGGCCCTACAACATGCCGTAATTTGTTGGCCCTTGATCTTTGGGTTTCAAGGTCATAAACTATTTACTTAGATTTATCTGGGTTTGTGTTAGCTTTAAAAATATGGTTGTACATTAACGGTTTGAAAATGTTCGTCACCTGAGAATCGGTTTTGGCTTGCACCAGATTGCAAGAATCAATTTTTATTGTACCAAAATTACCAGCGACGTTCCTTTTTCAAGTTTCAAAAGGGATTATGTGCTTGTGCTCGTTGAACGAATCAACTTGAACACCGACGAACATTTTAAAACCGTCACTGTACCTAGCTTTTATATGGTTGAAACTTGAAATATACCTGTATAAATCATCTAGTAAAGATGTAAAGGCCTGAGTTTTTTTATATGATCTGGTAATATGGCCAATTTTTTTGTATATAATTTTAACTAACGCGAACTGAGTCTTGTGTAAATTTAGTTACAACTAAATATTTTTACTTGAAGTCAGTTTTGTCGCAATTAATTTATAATCTATGGTATTAAAAAAAATGTACAGTTCTGTACTGTTTTAGTGATATTTATCGCCACAGCATAATTATATTATTAACATTCCGCATTTAATGTATTTAACATTTTATTGGTCAAGATATTTAATTTTAAATACCTAGCTGATAGTAGGTTGCTAATTTCATTATAATTAGTAGTTCGACCCGAACGAGATCTCGTGCACCGTTAGTTGGTGGTTTATTTTGTACCTACTTTATACCAACATACAACGCAAAATCGCCCAAGTTGGCACTAAGGTCTTGGTTCGCTTCGCTCACTCGATCGATTAGGTACTTCACTTTCAAAACTATCGTGAGTTGTATTAGACATTATAATAGCACACATTGTCGGTAGCGAACCATTGTCGGTATCTAAATCGACGATAATTTTACGTGAGTAATTTCCCGTGTGCTATTATAATGATTAGGTACTTGCTTATTGAGAGAACTTACAGTTTCGAAATATTGAGCGTTGGTTTTTGTACTCACAATGACTTTGTAGCAGTATTTTGTCGTAGTCATTTCCAATGCAAACTCAATATTTCTTGGAAAATTCCGCATGTACGATGCAAGCTCCATTTCTCTATGATATTTCACGTTAGCTCTAAGTTCCGTCTTTCGCAACATGTGGAACGAATAAGAATTTGTGAAAGAATGAACTGGTGACATTTTTCACAGAGGATAATTATATATTATTATGCTGACTATAGTATGTTATATATTATGTATAACCTACCGTTACCTATCTGCTAATGGTTTATTTCGAATTTTAGAGCTTTAATCATTAAACCAACTGGTTGGTTTAATGCTCTAAGATATAGGGTGGTTTGCACAACGTTACTATAGCCATCGTTGTGCAAACCGCCTTAAGTCCGTTATATCAACCGTAGTTAAAACTCAACGAAAAGTACCCTATTCAAAATGTCAACTTATCATCCTGATAGTACTAAATAAAATAGGTACGACCTAACGTGGATTGCGACTGCTATGAATACGGAAATCAAGATATTAATTTTGCCTCATTATGTATTTGGTAATGGTGAGGCGAAATAGGAAAAAAATAGGTCATCCATAGGTGTGTTAGACCTCTCGCATACTTTTCTATCGGCCGGTAGCTTGAGCGGGATATTAATGTATAAGTTGTATGAAAATGTATGCAAGTGCGCACAAAAACGATTCAGTACTGAGCATGTTTGTATTAGCAGACCAACCTAACCTATTTATCAATCGATAAAAAAATTGCAATGTACGAGGAGTCTTAAACATACTTATTCTGGTAGATTGAATTTTTTTTTTACATTAAGGACTATTAAAGTTATTTCCGTGAGTGAACGTAGTTATCAAATCCATGGCCCACTTAGGCTGGTCTGTGGGCACCATATGCCCTGCATTTCTTATTAGAAATTCCACCAGTCTCCCGGCTCTCTTGAAGTACCCTGCCACTTCCCCGTCAACCATCCATGTTCTACGTTCAGCAGTCTTATACTCCTCAGAACCATTGAAGTTCAAATGTCTAAGATAGTTGACTGTAAGAGGATATGCAACAATGACGTCCAGCTGACCGTTGTACGTGAGGACGTCATAGTGGTCAAGTAATTCAGAAATTATAGGAGCTACTGATTGCATAATATCTTGTAACAAATGGTCGTATACCTTGCCATCAGTGTTGAAGGTTAGGTTACCGACATGGATATCTTTGCGAATAACTGATGTCAGCACGGGTTCAAAGTCTACATTATCATAGGTGTTCATGTAATTGTAGATATCTAAACCACTTATATATCCATACATTGATACCAAAGTATTAGCTTTAAAAGCGTTGACCCAATCTCGCTTTTGTATTAACTCTTTAACTTCCTTTTTAACCTTTTCAAACCATTGTTTCTGGTTCCAGTCAATCAACCCGTGTTGATACAAATATTCTCCATACTCTAGTTGGTTTTCTGGGTCACTCCAACCATTGCCTATTGCGAGACCTTTCAGATTAATTTTCAGAGCAGCTGTGGGATTGTTTTCGTGGATAGTGTAAGCCAGTGCTGGAACATACTTCCCTCCATACGACTCACCGGTAATGTAGAACTTATTACCTTGCAGTTCAGGAAATATCTGGAAGAATTGAACGATGGTGGAGTACAGTTGCTGTCCGATTTGCGTTTCATCTGTGCAATATCCTGCATCGTTATTGGTGAAGCTGAATCCGGTGCCAACAGGATTATCGATGTAAATAACATGATGGTTCAATGCCCAATGGAACTCTCTATTAACGTACTTGTGGTTTTTTATTCCAATCGGTCCATTTTCAGCAAATAGGCCAAACAAAGACGATGCCCCTGGGCCTCCTTGCAGCCAAACGACAACTGGTGCTTCTGGAGTATTGTTTATCGCCGGAAAGTACCAGAAAAATTGGTTCGAGTCATAGGTCTTGTTCACGGTGAAGAAGCCGGCGAAACTCGTGATGTTAAGGTTTTCCGTGAAGGGCACGCGAGCGAGACGCCTGCCTTCTGCAATGTCCCCGGACTCAATGTATTTTGTGAGGAACAGGGGCTCTCCGTAGTTGTCATCTATCGTCTCTCTAAGGTTGAGTTTTGGGTACCGGTGTAGAAAACTTTCAGTAGGTACGCTTAAACCAACGCATATTGCGAAAAGAAACAGGCGTGCCATGCTGCGATCTGTTTAATAGAACAACAAGGCGATATCTATGCACTATATAATGTTTACAATATTATTTGAAATATTTATTTGATTATCCTTATTTATGGCCGTAAACTAATGAATGGCGATAATGTTAATTACCAGTTTATCTACGTTTTGTATTAAAAATGTGCGTTTTAGTTTGTTATCCATTTTGGTATGTTTAAACTTGCTATCTGAAGGTTGTTAACTCGGATGCCGGCCGTGCCTCAATAGATTTTACATTTTGTTGAAATATATTTGTCACGAACAAATGATGATGCAATCAGGAAATTAATCAGATGCACATCAGAAAACTCACTGCTTTTTCAGCGTCTCACTCCTATAGAGTTGCACAGGATAATAACTATAAAAAAAGGTGACTTGTTTCCGCACGCGGCTTGCTCGCATGGTTATTACTCATAGTATTAATGATTCTATTAGTTCCAGGTACCTATATAACTCTCAGTTTCAGGCAAATCCGTCTGTAGCTTTTGCGTATACCTCTTGTTATTCTTCTTCAGTTATTCGAATGGTATAGTTAACTATCCTTGCTACCGGGTCAAGTATTTCAAATGTACGTAATCATTAGTTCATGCAAGTTACCGGGAGCGGCGCTACACTGGATTCTCATACATTTGTAATACTTTACTCGGTATCGAGGATAGTATTCAAAACTACGGTAAACTGGTGATAGACGGTTTAAAAGTTAAACTCGTTCCGGCGTAGAGCCTTCTACATTCGCCAAAGCCCAGTGAAGTTATAAATTTCCTACCGACCACAAAAGTCAATCCGAAAAGAAATAGTCTTACCTACTTTATAAGTAGTTTTATAAACTCAGGCCTTTACATCTTTACTAAATGATTTATACAGCGTCAGGAGGCAATCTTTGCCTACACTTAACGGGACACTGTAGTGCATGTGACATTGTTGAGAAGGAATAGGCTTGCCCAGCACCTAAACCATCCTCACAGCTAAGTCGGCCATATCCACAGGAAAGACAATGGTCATTATACGTGTGGGGCTGACTAGCCACGGGTTTCCTTACGATGTTTTCCTTCACCGTGTTAAAAGTGCATATAATATATAAATATATATAGTTGTATACTGTACTGGAAATATTAAAATTCTTACTCCACAGCTACCAGGCTGCCATAATACCAAGGTGGTTGCTTATACTATTAAAGGCGATGCTTTTAGATGTGGAGTAGTCTGTATTGTTGTTTGACACGCAATCTCGTGACTACTGGCTGTGCTTGTATGAGAATGTGTATATGCTATTTTAAATATGAAATATAAAAAACCAAACGAAAAAAAAAAATATGATCCCGGGAGCGGTAGACATTTCTTTCAGATCATTAGGCAATTTTTTTTAGATGTTTTTGAAGATGTCTAAGGGGGTAGTCAGAGGTATGTCCAAATACATACATTTGGTACATGCCCAGTGCCCACTTTTTGCAGAAGTTAACTTTCCATACGTGACAGGTTGCAAGCGCATCGACCAAAATGATACTAGGTAACTTTAAATAAAAATAAATATCTGAATGTGTATTGAATATTATATCGGTCGGTGATCAAAGCAAGTGGAAAGAGATGGAGACCTTTGCCTAGCAGTGGGACACATTATAGGTTTTAAAAAAGTCTGAACGTGTAAGCGCAAAAGTAAAGAACGGCTGTACTGAAATTTTTCCAAAACTTTTACGAAAGATTCGTTGAAGTTCCAAAAAGTTACCTAAGAACAGATAAATTGGGAAAATTTGACATAAGAAAGTAACAACCACAGTTTAGTTTGTCCTACTTTTACTGTTCCTAGTCAATTCTGATTGCATTAGGGTCTTCTGTAGGTAAAGAAAGATAATTTCTGTTACAAAAACAATTTCTTTTGCATAACTTGACTTAAGTATATGTAATCTTTTGGTGTACGTTTACATTTTTTTTCATTTACAAACCATTCGTTTACAATAGTTTTTCTGAAGCGTATTTAGTCCTTCCTTCCACTCGACACCACCAAAACGACACCATCGGTGGTGTCGTATGGAATCACTAGTCCATACGACACCACCGACTAATAGTGAGGTTACCTACATACAAAGTTGTTGATATGAAAACTCTGATATAAGTATGTAGAGATGACGACGTCACACCAGACATTTATATGTCCGTGAAAACGCAAACGGAACAAAATATGAAGGATAATTGTACCCAAACGGATCATTTGAGTGATGCTCAGATTGTATTAAATACAGCAAAATTGTTGGCTGAAAGTTTTTTTCCCGGAAAAGACACACTAAAAGAAAAGTTCATTAAGGCCTTTTACAAGCACGTAACAACAATTGTGGACACGCTGCAAGACTAGTTTTCCGGTCCGTTCTTTAATACCTACATAACTAGGTACTTACTTCACTGAAATAAAAAAATAATATTTCATAAACTCTGTTTTATTAATTATCGTTTAACTATAGATAACTTGAAATAATAACTTCGGGGTCGGATCAATGTATGTGATGGTGTCTGATATTTATTTATTTATTTTAATGAACTGGGAGCTGTTAGTCAAAAACACGCGTTTCTGGACATCACTAGGGTGGTGTCGTATGGACTAGAGATTCCATACGACACCACGGATGGTGTCGTTTTGGTGGTGTCGAGTGGAAGGAAGGTATTTAGTAAAATGAATCAGTCAGTTTTTAAAATACTCTATTCTAGACTGTTTATTATTTATTTATTGCCACTTACACCGTTTTCATTTTAGTCAACAACCTTCTTAGTAATAATGGCTATTTCTTTAGCTTTTATTTCAATTGCTAAGGAGAGGTGTTTTGTTTGCTTTCTCAAAGCTATGTGTAAACCACCGCTAGAATCACGATGTTATATTATAGGAAATGTGTTTTCGTCTTCTTGTCAATACACTTTCTTCTGTCACTTGTCTTGTTTCTTATCACCATTAGTCAAATGCAGTCATGTTTAGGAACATAGCTCTAATAAAGAATACCAAGGCTAGGCCTAAAACCGTGTTTTTTGTCCTGATACTTTGAAGAAACAGAAGAAGAATGCGATGCCAAAGATCCTACTCAATCCTCCTACTAATATTATAAACGCGAAATGTTGTAAGTATGGATGGTTGAATGGATGTTTGTGATTTTTTCACGCAAAAACTACTGAACGGATTTGGCTGAAACTTAGAATATACTTAATTTATGACCGGGAATAACACATACTACTTTTGATCCCGATATTTACGGAAACGAGAACTACTGCGGGTAACACCGCGGAGCGCAGCTAGTATTGCATAATTATTCTATTTAATAATTAACTGATCACTCAATGAAATGCGTGAAAAATTTTTAAATGAAAAATCTTACTAAAAGTTTTATGACTTCGGCAGGATTCGAACCCACGATATACAAGCGATCGACCTTAAGCCGGGCTGCCTTACCATTCGGTCACGAAGTCCTTATCGCCGAAGACGAAACTATCAGTAAGATGATATTTCGGTTAAAGCACCGAAAAATGCGTGAAAAATTAACCAGTCAGATGGTGTTCACTTTAAAATTATTTAAAAGTCACGGGAGTGTAGAGCTTACGCAGCCGTTACCCACAAAACCGCTTATCATTATGACACTGATTCGGTTCACTTCATTGCGGTTGTGTGCGTGATACTTTAATAAGCAAAATGTATTTGTAGTAAGTGTAAAGTGGACAATATAAAGAGCACAGAGGGAAAGGCGGTCTTTACTGGGGGGGTTAACACCAGTTTACCGTAGTATTGGATACTGTCTTCGATACCGAGACAAGTATCACAAATGTATGAAAATCCAGTGCAGCGCCGCCCCCGGTAATTTGCATGAACTAAAAATTCCATACATTTAGAATACTGGACACGTGAGCGAGGATAAACTCGAAAACTGGTGATACTCCCCCTGGACCTATAAAACTACATAAGTATTAGTTTATCAAATGCTTAAAGTTTAGAGAGTTTGTGATTGACGCGAGATGGGGTCGAGTGGCGGAAGCGAAGAGAGGCCTATGCCTAGCAGTGGGATGAGAGGGGCTAATGATGATGATGATGATTTCCGAGTTCTCAAATTTTCATCTTACTACAACAAAGTATTTTTGAAACAATTTCTCTTTTATATCAAACTACTTCTTGAACTTTCAAAGTGTGCGTTTAGATTTTCTGGGATGTAACAAAGCTCCGAAGAATACCTTCTCAAATCAGGTAGGTTATATCTGGTATAGTGATTTATAGGCACATTCGTATAGTGCTTGTTGTACGGCTTTTTTAGACACTCCGGTTATTTTAACCGACTATTTTCAAGCTTTTTAATAGATTGTTCTATTTCCAAATATACCAAAGATTGGTATCAAATGTAATGAAATGCCGTGTAGAAAAAATGCAAAACTTAAAGTAACATAGAAATCGGTTGAGCCATTTACAAGACGGGTGAAAGTGGGGATGAATAATCGAATGTTTTCAAATCTACCTACCCAAGTTTGGTATCAAATAAAAGATTGTGTAGAATGCAAAACTAGAATAATCAAACGTGTACTTAGTGTCGAAGGTTACATAATGTTTTTTATTTTATAAACTTGTTTTAAGTAGGTACTTATTACTTAATGGTCTTATTCATAAAGATTTGTCAATTTAATATAGATTAAAATAATGTTTTTTTCTTGTTACTCTTATGTCAATGAAAAGAGATAGCAACAGATTTAATATCCATTTTAGCTAAAGTAGGTTTACTAAACCAATATGCATAAGGGGGTAAGAATGCAGGTGTAGACCAAGAGCGTGCAATGACTAAATGATGAAATTCGGCTTTTTGAATAATCTAGTTATCGTTTTCCCATCCTTATTTCTCCCCTAACCCTAGATACATACCGTATTGAATTGTTTTATACACTTTCACGATGATACTTTATGAGTGGGCGTTGATTCACGACATTCGACTTTATACACATAAAAATAAGAAAGGAAGTAGCAAGTCAGACGTTTTCTCGGTCAATAAAATTGCAATTCTGTCTGAGACAGTTATCTTTTCTTCGTTATTGCAAACTTTGTCACCTTGTGACAGAGAATCTCTTTCCAAGGATTCTATAAAAGTGGAATTGTCTTTTTACTTTACTTTAGTGCAGATGAAAGCTATATTTTTTTTATTAAATCTTATTTTTTATTTAGTAACAAATTCTTCATTGTGTATTTTTTTGTAAATACAAATATTTTTGAAACGAATAAAGCAATAATATTATAAAAAATAATGATGTATCTTTAGAACTAGTATTTTGTTTCATACTATAATCATTATCTTACATTCATAGTTGGACTTTACACCCGGCCTTTTAAAAATAGACTGCTTTTGATCCCGGCAATCCCACGGGAACGGGAACTATTCACCGCCGTCACAGCGTTATCTAGTCCTAAGCTAAGCAATTAATTTATAGCAAATTAGTTGCTTGTGTTATGGTAACCAGATGACTGATGAAGGTGCTGCACAACACGAGTAGATATTCAAATGAACTGTGTAATGTTACAACATACCGTGAACAATCAGAAAATAAAGTCGCTATTGAGTTGGATGCGGAAAAATATCATGCTCTTGTTCCATTGACTTCGACTGATAGCTCGCTGGGGTTGTAACGTTTCGGACATTTTTCGGAGTCAAACACTCCAAAAAGTTACGGACTTGACTTGGTTACTGACTAAGGAAAATCAATTTTCTCAAATATTGACAAATAGGGCTTTAATATTGTAAAGGTTTTTTCGGAGTGAAACTCTCCAAAAAGTTGTTTACTTCCCTAACGTCTACGGAATAATTGTCTAAATTAATCGTGACAAATGTGGGGTATTTTAATGATTTTTTTGAGTGAACACTCAATCATCTTTCTTGGGCAAATTGAATTACTAATTACACCATCTATTGAAAATTTTATGAACTTATGATTAAGTATTTTTACAGACGTGATGTTACAGCAGTAGGTGAACTGCCCCCGTAAGCATCTCTACGCAACTAAAAATCATGATCTTGTGATCATTCAGGTATTGGTACCTTTATTTCTATAACATCAACTTCAACACTAAAAAATGTCTAAACATTTTATCATTAAAAAGTGTCTCGATTTTATTTTGTACACAATGATATTTTTAATTGGTGGATGGATTTAATATTCTATTCCGATTTTTTCGGAGTGTTTCCCACCTCTACCGCGGAAAGCTTCGAATGATTTTGACGCGAAATTAATATGGCGAGGGAATAAAATAAACGGAACATGTATGAGAATAACCGATGATATGTAATTTTATAAGAGTTCTGTTTACTGAGATATCATAAGGAAATCATGTTCATATCTTTTAGTGTTTTTGACTTTCCGTTACTGTTTACCGTTGTTCTGTAATCGAGAGTTTGTGACGATGCGAAAACTATTTATCTAAGTTATTTAAATATAAAAGTTTGTTAGTAAACTTACATCTAGCATTGTATCTAATTTCAACCTTGTCAGCCATACCAGCAGGGCTAATGCCAAACTTGTCGCAAAATGTAATTCATCGCTATCACGAAAAAAATATAGTAAAATTGCGATAACAACTGTCAGATTTGACAGTAAAACCAAATTTACCGTCAAATCTGACAGTTTTACTAGTCGTGATGGCGACAAAATGTCGATTTTGCTACTTGTTAGACTATAGCCCTACAAATATTTTGCCTAAATACATTGCAAATAAATTATTCATGATTATTGATGAAAACCGCATTAAAATCTGTTGCGAAAAGAACTAAGTATTCAGGGGAGGGTTTCGACTTTGTTTTATACTATGTAGAGATTTATACTCGTTTCAGTGTGAACATTCTCTTTGGCTCTGTCAAAATTAAGCTGAACCTTTATCTGTGGCTGAACCCATTCGTTCTATGCGAAAGCTTGTATTTGAGCGTTTGAACCACGCTCAAACGGCGACCAATCTAGATATCATTTTAAATGTGTTGTAGGAATTTTCGGTCTGGTGCTCTTACTCCCCAGAGCGAAACTTATGTACCTACCTACTACTGAAATTTAAAACAGATTTCTATATGTAGTGAGATATGTAGTGTGGATTATATTAGAGAACTTCATCATCATCAACTAAAAGAAGTTGACATGATTAAATATACAGGGTGGTGTAAATTTTTTTAGATCTTAAGGATACTCCACTTTTTCTTTTGTTGCTGGAAAGTTTTGATACAACAATCGTTGTTGTATTTTCAAGAAAATACTTGAATTTATGATTTAAAATAAAAGTTGAATAATGCGTCGCGCCAGTCAGAAGTTCTGCAAATTTTAAAAACTAAGTCATCATCATCATATCAGCTATAGGACGTCCACTGTTGGACATAAGCCTCTCTCATAAATCTCCAGTTGTTTCGGTTGGAAGCGACCTGCATCCACCGTGAACCTGCGACTTTTACCAGATCATCCGTCCATCTCAATATTTCTCATTTTTACAATATTTTTTTTAATAGTTTTCACTGTCAATATTTCTCATTTCTGTTACCCATGTTTATGTTGGATGGAAAATATATTTTTTTCTATTCTATTCTATTCTATCTAGTCCACCAACGGGACGTCTTACGCGCTGCGTACTGCGCTTGCCGATCCGCGGTCTACATTCGAGAACTTTTCGGCCCCAACGGCCTGTACCTAAAAGAAATCTGTAAACTGTTAGCGAAGTAGGAACTTAATAAAAATTGTTATAAGTACACAAATAAACGCGGGTAAAGCCGTGTTTTACAGCTAGTAAAGTCATAAGAAGCAGTGCTAACCAGTCCAGCGAATAAACAGAATTAATAATCTGTGCTCCACAAGGGTATTACAGTAACTCCTTGCAAACGGTAGAGCTTAACGTTTCAAGGTAAGACCAGCTTAAACTATCATGCGAGATTTTAGTTTGAATTGCTTGAAAAGAGATAAAGATGGAGAGATGGATTCTTTAAAATATCGCAGGTTTATTCTTGAAATGTTATAGGAATCTGAAAGTGAACGTCTTAAGCTTTACACGCATTTAAGTTTAAGTTATTTTGAAGTTATTTTTGTGCAGCCGCTGTTTAAGTTTTTTTTTAAGATTGCTATGAATAAGCGTTCGTGGAGCTTGCTAAGACGTTCTTGATAGATCGTTGAAGTTATGAAACATTCTGAGCGGTTACAACGTGGATGACCGCAAGTGGCATTAACAGCTGAGCGCTTCCGTGCTTCGGAGGGCACGTTAAATTGTCGGTATCGGCTTTAAAGTCATAAAGCAATGACAGAGGCTTTTAGGCGGCCTAAAAACTCCGTTACCAGAGTTGGTCACTTTGCTCTCGAACTTAGACTTAGATTTGTAAACAAAAACGTCAAATAATGTCAAAGATAAGCGTCACTTATATTATGTAGCGTTTCAGTATTTGGCTGCTTACATACGACCAATCTTCCATTATGTACGATTCCTCTCCATCCAAAGGTTGCCTGGAAGAGATCGCTTCTTAGCGATAAGGCCGCCCATTGTACATTGTTCATAGTTCTATCACTGATTGTATTTATGTCATAGAAATGTATGCAATAAATAATTTTCATTCATTCATTTTTCATACTTTACATCTAAGGAGAGTATTGTATCGACACTTGTAAAAACTACAAGCCAATTCGCGGGCATTAACAATAGTAGAACCATCAGAAAGGCTGAGCGACAAGGCACCTTCCTTCCACTCGACACCACCAAAACGACACCATCCGTGGTGTCGTATGAAATCTCTAGTCCATACGACACCACCCTAGTGATGTCCAGAAACGCGTGTTTTTGACTAACAGCTCCCAGTTTTTATATCCCTTGTGACGGTGAAATTTATACGTTTGCCAGAGCAAACCTGTTCCGCCATTAGTTTTTATGTATTTTATGTCGTCAGTATTAGTATCCATGTCCATTGTGAAAAATTAAAATATTCGGACGGAAAGACAATAATATGCAAATTGCAATGAACAATGTCAAGATGACCATTTGAGTGACAGTTAAATATAAACTTTATCAAATGACATACCTCGTTAATGAAACTGCTTGAACTAAATTGGAGTTTTCATATCAACAACTTTGTATGTAGGTAACCTCACTATTAGTCGGTGGTGTCGTATGGACTAGTGATTCCATACGACACCACCGATGGTGTCGTTTTGGTGGTGTCGAGTGGAAGGAAGGACAAGGCACAGACTACCAATATCCGGCAAAAAGAGGATGCTAACTAGAGATGTACGAATATCCGCTTACTATCCAGTATCCGGCTTATCCGGCCATAGCAGGCTATCACGCGGCATATTGCTCCGGAGAGCACCTTTTCAAATGTATATTTGTTTTATTTATTACTAGCTGCGCCCCGCGGTGATACCCGCGGTGAATAGTTCCCGTTCGTGGGATCAAAAATAACTTATTTTTTAGTCCAGGGTATCCTGGTACCAAATTTCATTCAAATCCGTCCAGCCGTTTGAGCGTGAAAGAGTAACAAACATTTAAAATTACATACACACTTATTTATTTGCTTATTAAGGCAACGCCAACAGTAAGTACACGTAATTACACATTGTAAAAAGAAACATACATAATAATACTATATGATATGAATAAGTATGTATTATAATATTATATAAATTGAATAAGTATGTACTATCAGTGAGAACCTGTAATTGGGTTTCTAGAGCTATTATTGTATCTATTACTGTCTACGTTAGCTGTTGGTTTTCCGAATAATAAATAAATAAATAAATAAATATTTTTAAGTAAGGCATTTATAATACTATACCATTACACACACTGAAATTTCAAATCACCTTAATAATATTAGTGTGATTTCAACCGGTCATTTGGTATCCGGCTAAATGACATCACAACACTGCTAACTCCCTTTTGTTTTGCCTCTATTGATTGCGACTGCGGTTACGTCATAGATTGACGGTCAGAGGCTTTGATTTTTGACTGGAACCAGTTGTTAACTTGTCTTTCGATTGGCACTGTTTGTAAAAAGAGCTGAAAATATGTAACAAGATTTTTCGCCCTTAAATATTGTGAACATGCATTTATGCAATTTACATGATGGAGGAGTTTAGGAGGCACAAAATATGCGTCACTTAACCACTAGCTCATACAAATATTACATACAAAAAAATCTGTACCTAATATCTGGCATAGTTTATATTATCTGTGGTAATGTAGGTACGTCAGATTTGGAAGTGCCTACGCACGTGAAAGGTTGTAAGTTCTCTAAAATACTGCTGATGTACACGGAGTAAAAGCTAGGCTATTTTTGGCCTTGATTCTTGACTAAAAGACAGGAAGAGAATCAGAATAGAATCACCTAGTAAGTTGGAGTAGTTTTTGAATTTGAATTAACATGATAAAGAGGGCAAATTATTTCTCTTTCAAAACTATCGTGAGTTGTATTAAACATTATAATAAAACACGGGAAATTACTCACATTAAAATATCGTCGATTTAGATACCAACAATGTTTCGATTCTTCCGGAGAATCTTTATCTGGGTATGTGGTCACTCCTCGCGGTCGCGTCTCAAATCCAGTGTGAACATTGTCGGTATCTAAAATCTACGACATTTTTACGTGAGTAATTTCCCATGTGCTGCTATACAGGGTGAATTTTTGAGACGGGACAGTAAGGGCAGGTACCTTAAACGTTATAGTTACAGGAAAACGTTTTTAGGAGACTATCCATTAATTTTTAAAATATTCTGAACTGCATTTACAGATTTTGGAAAAAATGTACAGTCAGCAAGAAAATGGCCATTTTACACAAAAACTTTTTTTGATGCCAATCGATCCTGTTTCTTATAAGGATCAAAAGTCTCTACTGGACCGACTGAGGTTTGAGTACTAGAAATGTCAGAAATCGCAAAAAACTTTTTCCATACATTTCGGTAAAAGAGCCAAACTTCAAAATTAGTCAAACTTTTTGTTATGGGTAGATCCGCTATAATCCGTTATAAAGAGAAAAAAGGCTGGCTGAAAAAAATATTATTTTTATTATTCAGCCATAACCGGCCCACTGCAGGGCAAAGGCCTCCCTTCCCTTCTTCCACTCTTCGCGACTTAGCGCGTCCACAGGCCATGTGCTAAGGTATGAATAAAATAGGTCAGTAAAAAAAGTTTTAAATTTCAATCTTCGAATTCGATTTGAATTCTTGGTTTATTTCAGGTCATTGTTATGTTTGTTATGAGAAAATTCTAGATTGTTAGTTGCAATTAATTTATGTACGTACATTCGTACATACTTGTTAAAAAATTTAATTTTATTTAAATGTCATTTTGAGCAATTTATTTCGTAGATCATCTAAATGTAGTTATTTTTGTCTGAGTCTAAAGTACAACATATTAAAATGATTTATTTTATTTTAATTGTTTCAATTCTAATGTTTTATAAGATGTTATGTGATGTTATGTTTTTTAAGATTATCGATGCAACTTTGATGATTTTCTACTTAGGTAGGCGCTTTTGCGTAAGCCATGAGGCCAGCTAGACACTCGCCATTAGGACTCTCACTAATTATCTTATGCGTATTCCCGTATAAACCGTGCAATTCCGAAAAAAGTTTTTCGCGATTTCTGACATTTCTAGTACTCAAACCTCAGTCGGTCCAGTAGAGACTTTTGATCCTTATAAGAAACAGGATCGATTGGCATCAAAAAAAGTTTTTGTGTAAAATGGCCATTTTCTTGCTGACTGTACATTTTTTCCAAAATCTGTAAATGCAGTTCAGAATATTTTAAAAATTAATGGATAGTCTCCTAAAAAACGTTTTCCTGTAACTATAACGTTAAAGGTACCTGCCCTTACTGTCCCGTCTCAAAAATTCACCCTGTATAAGGGCAAATTATGATTATTATGATTTTAATCTCTAGTTATAAGAACATGATTTAGTTCGTTGAATAATTCATCAGTTTGTATCTTTGATGTTCATACCAACAGAGTAAAGTCCCACGCGGCATGGCACGTGATTCACTCGCGCTATTTGCTTCAACTAACTAATGGATGTGTTCGAAATTAGTTTAACAAGACAAATTGTTCAGTTGCATTTGCATGCTGTGTTGGAATTTAAATGCAGCAGACGAAAATTTGAGCGGGATGGTTAATTGATGTTTTCACATGAGAGAGAGGGACTGAGATACGTGACGTCATATCAACAAAAACATGTTTACACCCTATTACAAGCATAAATTTATATTATAAGCATGTAATTAAAGATTATAATAATGGAAAATGAGCAATCCAATGGTTAAGACATAGTTCAAGCTTAAAAGTATAATGTGAATACGAGCCTATGAATTCATTTTATTTTCCGTAAGTATAAATTGTTGTGTAAATCTATTTGCCGTGCAACCCGCATTGCAAAAGCCGACCAACAAACACTTTAGACCATTCGGGACTGTTCCTCTAGTGCAAGAGTCTATATACTTTGACGAGCCTCACAGTGTCGATGGGCTCACCACTGGAGTTTATCTATTTATAACCTCTGCACACGACGTCATCGAACGATCAGTGACTGCGCGTTTTCGTAGCGCGTCACATGCTAGTCAGCAGCGCGTTGGTATCTTGAGCTTGTGTTGATTAAAACGCAAGTAATCTGTCTAAAAGTGCTGAAACGACGCGCAACACGTTTCATTTGCGTTTGTATCGATGCAATTTTAGGTTTTGCTTACTCATTGTGGATATTTGTATGGAATTAATGTCAAATATCTACCAACAGTAAGCAAAACCACAGATAGAAAAGTTATTGGGACTGGCTGTAAGACAATAAACAAAAAACTCTTTTGTACATTCTAAAAATACAACTCATTTTTCAGTTCAATCATTATCCCGAACCGGAATTGGGTTACTGGGTGATACCATATCCTATAAATATGCACATCAATCACCGTAAAACAGCTATGGGCCGTATGAATGATATTATCATACTGCTGATGCGCGTAACAAAGAAAGTATTGTTTGGGTGTAATAGGGATGGGTAAGTTATCGATATCGATAGATCGATGTTCGATATCGATAGATGGGTAAGTTATCGATATCGATCATTATTGACTACACTTCAACTGTGCACTTACCACTTGACTTTTCGTATTCCAATTCCTATACATTTTCTCTGTTTCTATAGCGAAAGCGAATACAGATTAGGAATATAATAATATATTTTAATTCAGGCAACTTAAGAATACCTAGTGCAGATGATATAAAACTAATTCTAAGGCCCATAAAAATAAATACCATAGACGTAAAAATATTATAATTGGTATGACGTAATCTAGGTCACACGCGTGGTCACCGACGTGTCACGGCTCTATCAATATGTCCAATGGGGCAGGTTTTGGAAACGAGTCAGAAATTCGGTAAATCTTGTAAGTCAATCTAGTTCTTATGAGTAGAGAGAGAATAGGGTAGTAAATTTATCAATTGGACAACAGCCAATCATCCTATTATACTACTATCCTACTAATATTATAAAGGTGAAAGTTTGTGTGTGTGTAAGTATGTAAGTGTGTTTGTTACTCTTTCAAGCTCAAACGGCTAAACGGATTAGAAAAAATTTGGTACCAGGATTGCTTATACCCTGGATTAAAGAATAGGCTATTTATGATCCCGGTATTCCCACGGCAACTTTTCACCGCGGGTAACACCGCAGGGCGCAGCTAGTTTGCAAATAAATTACTTATCGATATCGAGCTAGCACGTCACTACTATATTGTGATATATCATTTGAAATACGGTAGAGGATCCGTGTTTATGCCCAAGCCGCGGCAAACCATGAAATTGAATGTCCACCGTTTTTGGTCAGTGCGAACGAATGCCAACCTTTGGTGGAACGTAAAGTTACTGGATATGAACTTTTCATTTACGACCTACATTAAATAACACAAGTGACAAAATTAAAATAAAGCTACTTTAATTCAGGAAGAAGAGAGAAATTTCTTGCACTCCCGAGGTGAATTTCTGTTCATAACTCCAAACAAGGCGTCCGTATGAAACCTTTACCAGTTATTTCTTATGTAAATAATGAATATAATTCAATTTATTTAAATTAATAAATATAGATACAGGTGTTTTCTATAATTGTCTGTTCCATTCTATATAATCTGTGTAATTTAGAAACGTTAACTGTTTCGCATTGATCATTCCGCTTATTTTATGGTAAAGCGATCCTTCTATTTTATGAATATCACAATATTACCTATATTTTATTGTTGTCGAAAACATTTGATACATACAAAAGCATTTTTACAAATACATGCCCGCTGCTTTTAGGTATATTTACAGCATTAAGCATTAAGTTCACATGAAATTAAGTGAAGGAAAGATCGACACGGGTTAAATTATTTTTATCTGGTAGTGCGCCTCGAACGAGATCTCACAGTTGACTGAGGATCACTAGACTCTAAGTGCTATTACTGCCTAGTTTATGTCTACTGCGCTTGCTAACATAGAAGAAATTACATGCATGCAAAACGTTATAGCATTTCTTAATTACTGCAAGTGTCAATAATAACGCTATCTAGGTGGGACTAGTGTAACCAGAACTACGAAGACATCCAAATTCTTCTGATTTTTGAACATAATACGTTATTTCAAGTACATGTATAGATACAACATTTATTTGTAAAATATATCAGTGTTTTCAAAGTAAGCCATCGAACGTAACACGTTCGTTACCAAACTACCGTTCCACAGGAAATCAGCGCGAGGCAATTTTAATCAAACTTACTCCAACTTGAACGCCAAATAAAGATAAATGCTTCTAGTTTTGAACTGCAACACGTTCGGATAGCTTTGACAGGCTCACAGCATCGTCTATTTAGGTAGTTCAGTGGACGTAAAGAGGCCTATATACGCCAAAGAGGCGACTACTACTGGCATATAGATTTTAGTAACATTAGTAAAACATAGGTTTTTATTGTATTTCATATTAAGATTAAGTTAGTGTTTAGTTTTGTTTTATATATTTTGTTAAGGTTGTAGAAATAAAGGCTTTTTTTTTTTTTTTTTATTTAAAGAGGCCATTGGTCTTTTAAAATTGTCATGTCACAAAACATTACTTAATTATCAGTTTTCTATAGAATTGGATAATGATCCTACTGTATGCCTGTGCGTGCTATAATTTTTAAAATGGAATAAATCTTAATAATAATGTGTAATACATTTTGATTTATTTGGAAAGAGTGGGGGGAGGCCTTTGCCCAGCAGTGGGACACGAACGGCTGATATAAATAAATAAATAAATAAATAATACATTTATTTAATGATAACAGAATTCCAGAAAGATTGGGAAGCGAGTGGCCAAGAGGATGTGAAAATAGAGGATACTATTTCAACGATCAGAAGAGGTCAGTAAAAACATAAGTTATCGTAAATGTATGGATTAAGTGTCTTTTACTTCATATTTTCGGCTCCGCACGTGTTATAACTAACGGGCATGAAAAACGACCGTTTTCAGTC
Organism: Xanthorhoe designata; assembly: GCA_963582015.1. Classification (NCBI taxonomy): domain Eukaryota; kingdom Metazoa; phylum Arthropoda; class Insecta; order Lepidoptera; family Geometridae; genus Xanthorhoe; species Xanthorhoe designata. The sequence goes on along the minus strand of OY757029.1, from coordinate 14,444,577 downwards.
ATAAACTTGCCAATATTCACCCCCAAAACTTGCTACCAATAAATATTTTTCTAACATACATAAACATTAAGGTCGACACAGTAATAAATTCAGATAAATTCAAACCAAAAAATCCAGCTTCCTTTGTCACACGGATACATGGAACTTATAGATCTCTATTCATAGACCTTTTAGGGAGGGGTTATGGATTTTTATAAGTAATATCATTTATTTCACTTTCCAAACTATCGCGGTTTGATGTTAGAGTCTAGTAGGTACCTCACTAGACATTATACTCGTAATAGTACTTCTACCTTACTTCTTACTTTCTTTTCCTCAATTTTGCCAGTAAACATCTTTTCTGGCTATGTGACTGATGAGCTCCAGTACTCGACGTTAACAGAATATAGTCGTAATAATTGTACTAAAACTTTTATCGCTTCGCTTATGGTTAACCGTAGCCTACCAGCCTACGGCCATCGATCATTCGCCTCCGCTCACATCCGGTGAGGATGGACCGTGCCCAGCGTTTAATTGCACTCTGTGGCTTCAGTCGTAGCTTTCATATGAGCAATAAATATCTAATGTATCTGGGCGTATCGGTTATAAACTTTTGTTTGATGAACTCTTGTGTGATATTTTGTTTGTTGTGTGATCATCATTGCAGTTTTTGCGCTGTTGATATATTTGTATCGAAGTTGCTAATATACTGCGCAGTCCACTTTCAGTTTGCATGCATTACTAATGATAGTTCAGATTCAGTTCCGATGTAGTTGTTATAACCGCAAAAATGCAGCTGAGTTGCGGTTGGGGCTAGGAAACAGGCCATCTGTCTATACACTATTCTATACCTTAAATTTTACTGTACTTATGACTTTACTGAGCCGTGTTGGCCAAGGGCAAGAACCTCGTTTTCATTCAGAAGGTCGCGGGTTCAAATCACAGCAGTGCATCATTGGTTTTTTCGTTGCGAAAAATGTATTTAGCTCTAAACGGTGAAGAAAAACATTGTGAGACGTATTGACCATAGTCCATTGACACAGTATAATAAATCATCTAGTAAAAGGTGTAATTTTTTTTATGATTTTACTAGAAAATGATGAAACAACTTACCTAAGATTTTTTATCTCTAACAAGAGAAAGCATTAACCAAGTTTCCTTAAGCAGAAAACCGTAGGAACCTTATAATCCGACTACATCCCACGTCACTTCGAACATGTGACACCAGGAAAACATAACGGAGTGGCAGTCCAGACTGTTACCGAATGCAACATGAACCAAAGCGGTCTACAGTCACACCGAATGTGGGTGACAGGAAGATTACAAGTAAATTGGTAGGTATAAAAATTGCAAGTGCTAAAGGCTAATTCTTATTATTCTAGTACTTAGTACATACAGGGAATAGTGATGGTCAAAAGCAAGTTTAATTATTATGATAAATTATAATCATGACTGTATTCCCAAGGAATAATTAATTTATGTTTGCATGCTTAATTTAAGAAGAATACATCATATGTTCATTGTTACTTTCTCAAACAACTGGTTTACCAGTTATACGGTGTACCCGTATAGCTGGTAAACCAGTTAGCTTTCTAATAGCGCCAATGGGCTTGCAATCTGTCACGTATGGAATATTAACTTTTGCAAATGTGGGTATGTACCAAATTGTATTTGGACATACCTCTGACTAGGTACTCCTTAGACAACTTCAAAGGATTTCAAATTTGAAAGAATTTGCCTACCGCATCTTGAAAATACAGTCGAGATCATTATTTTCCACATTTTGCAGAAAACTAAATTATTTTATGAAAAATGAATTACACAAAGACACAATCGGTGTGACCGCATCCTTAGCAGCTGTGATGGATGACCTGTGAAGCTTTGTTTGTGCAACTGCTATGCATTTATGCCGCCCTGGTATCCGAGAGCATGATAGCTCACGCGGGCAAACACTAGCTCAGGTTTCAGCTCAGTTTTCCTATGTTGAATGCTGTTGTTTAGGATTGGTGATGTTTGAATGGTTTTTTGTGATTGCGATTACAGTCAATGTTGATGACGTCAGTCAGTTACAGAACAATTTAAAGAGGCGAACATATTTTGTCGTAGCTAAAGATGGATACATGATGGATTGTAAGCACGGCCACATTTGTGAGGTTTTTCATACTTGAAAGCTAAAGAGAAAAAAAAAAGGTAAAATGGAATTGCAAGGAACTTAAAATAGCATTCATATTGAGTCGTTCGTTCGTTCTTATGAGCAAGTGGCTAACTCTGGTGACGGAGTTTTTCAGGCCGCCTAAAGGCCTCCGTCCTCTCGGGCCCGATAATTATCGTGCCCTCCAAAGCACGGAAACGCTCAGCTGATAATGCCACTTGCTTTCACCCATCCAAGTGACCTCAGAACGTTGTTTAACTTCAACGATCTATCAGTAGAAAGCTTCGGCAAGAGCGCTTCGTAGTGGCATAGACAAAATAAATCAAGAATCTCTGGTAATGGTGAGAAACTATAATTCAGGATAATGTGGTACTTGGAGAAGGTCACAACCCTCAGCACTGAGGACAACGCTCTTTTAGGAGGTATAAAATGCTGATAGCAACCACTATATCATACAAATCCCTCCAATATACATAAACTAAAGTTCGAGCTACGTACACCGCCATAGAAATCAACTACCCAAACCGGAAGCTTGCTTATTTGTGTAACCTGTTTCAAATTAATTCTCATTCCCTTTTATGGACCACAACTGAACCGCAAAAGAACAATATTCAAAGTTAAAGCTTCACATAAAGCTGCTTTAAGTTTTGTAAGGATTGTGGCACACTGGGGTAAGAAATTGATTTTTGAATTTTTATGTTAGTGAAAGTATTTCGTCTAAGAAACGATCCGACTAAGTCCCCAAGACGCACGTTTTGTGTATCACCAAGGCCTAGTTTATCTCAAACTAGCTGCACCCCGCAGTGTTACCCGCGGTCCCGTTCCCGTGGGAATGCCGGGATAAAAAGTAGCCTGTTTTTGAATACAAGAAATAAGCAATTCTGGTACCAAATAAACACACACTTTCACCTTTATAATATTAGTAGGATAGTAGGATAAGACAGGATTGAAGCATATTTAAACTCATATCACAATTATACAGTCAACAGTGAGTTAAAAAGCTCTTAATTTGTTTCATAACACTTTAGTACAAATGAAACAGGACCATGAAGGAGAAACCAAGTGGAGGACTTTTCCGAGAAGTGGGACAAAGTTGGCTAATTATAATAACAAAGCTTTAGCTTTTTTAGCTTGTCTCAGTGTAACACAGCCCTAACTCTGGCAGTACGAAACTCCTAAACTTGAGACATAATCTAAGGGATTTGTAAATTCATTACGCGATAAAAGTTCTGCGTGAATTAATATCGAGATTATGAACTTTGATACTTTTACGCGCTTTAGTGAAAAATGAACTCTGTTGTTTATTTTAAATTAAATAAAATATACTAATATCTGAGAAATGTTATTGATCGAGTGAGCGAAGCGAACGAAGTGGCAACTTGGGCGATTTTGCTTTCGATGTATGTATGTTTCACTTTTTTGTGTTCGCATAGGTAACTATCGACCCGCCGAGAGACCCTAGCGGTCATTTTTCTGTGAAAGCGAGTGAGCGAGTGAGCGAGTGACGCGAGTAATCGTTCGTCACACTTGCTCACTCGCTTATATCCCAGCTAAAAAACTCACTCGCTTCCCACTAATCGCTAACTCGTTACTAGCTTCTAGTTCTACTCGTTAATCGTTAATCGTTTCCGGTTAGAGTCGTTTTGTCGCGTTTCGTTTTGCTGGGTCATAGCAAATAGCTTGGTAATCATTACAAACGTCAAAAGAATACCCATTTCGCGAAATCGGTCAGAGACCAATAAAACGTGTTCTCGGAACAAAGCGAAATGAGATAGAAGGTTTGCGCACAGAATATTTAATACCACTGCTGTTTGAAGAATTTTCACTTTAGTAGTTCATAAGTATTATAGTGTCTAACAATATTTATTTAGGGTTCAAGGCTGTCTTAAATCTATTGAAGACACTGGGCACATAATATAATGGGGATAGGGAAATACAGTGCCGCATTTAAGACCATTTTGCCTACACCAACTCGGCAACGGAATCCCTGTACGTCACAATGAAATTCTTAATAAGATGATATTCGGTTACGCACCGACTACCGTTAATGCGGGCACCACACATTGGCTTCAACTTGGCTTCCAATATTGGCTACGAATAAAATGGCCAATGGAAATGCTCCGTTTGTGTCCAATAACCGTCCAAGATTGATCCCTACATTGGAGTGTTGGAACTTGGAACCAACAATTTTCAACACTCCTATGTGTGGTGCCCGCATCAGAGATAGGTATGTACAACTATATTATAATAATGCATGTGTAAATGTGTGAAAGAGAGAGAGAGAAAGTATGTTTTTGTATTTATTTTAAAAGAGAGAGTTTTATTTAGGGATTCAAGTAGGTATCTAGTAGAGTTCATCTGAGTGATATAGGTCTAGGCCAAAAAGGTCTAAAGAGCAGGAAAGAACCACTCATCACACTGAGAAGGATTTGTTATTCAATTTCCGGTATCGAGAGAATCTCCCAGACATACTTTCTTATATTTGTTAGGGTTCAGTTTGGATTTAAAATCAAGAGTTTTACTGTCTAATCACTTCACTACATAGTATAAAACAAAGTCGCTTTCTCTGTCCCTATATCCCTATGTATACTTAAATCTTTAAAACTACGCTACGGATTTTGATGCGGTTTTTTTAATAGATAGAGTGATTGAAGAGGAAGGTTTATATAATTTTTTTTTATAAATATCCTTGGACAGTACACTTAAGTACATACACATAGAAAACACCCAGACTCGAGACAAGCAAATATTTGTGAGCAGATCATGCAAATATTTGTCCCGCAGCGGGGATTGAACCCGCAACCTCTGCGTCTCAGGCGTACTTCACCTACTGCACCACAGAGGTCGTCTAAAAAGTGCATAACAACATAATATACAAAATACTTACTACAAGTTTTTACAAGAAACTTTTTCTTGAACTCAACACGACGATTTCTCTAAAGATATATAAGAACTCTGAACTTTCTCAGTAATTTGATCAGATCGTATAGTTCTCTCAATTTCCGCTGAAACTGAAACCAATTTGGTGCTAGTTTTGCATTCGCTCCAAAATCTAAATTATTTAATAAATTATTCGAAACATACAGAACCCTTGAGTTCGAAGCGTTACTTCTGCTGTCAGTTTTTTTATAGACGAACAGAATTATATAACAAAATAACTTGCACTAAGGAAATTAAACCTTACCTTCTTAATCGAAGGATCAAAATAGAATGATCGTAAAATAGGTGAAATCATGGCAGATCGTTTAGAATAAGTGTTTTATTTTACTTCATATCGACTGAGAACAAATTTATTAAGGAGTTTTAAGGCCTTCTCTACATACCTTGGCCATGATGTAAGATCAAATACGACCATAATCGGCAATCGTGTGGACGCGATTGCAATCATAGTCAAACTTTCTTTGATGCATGTCCGAAAACCGACACAACGACGATTACGCTCAATCGTTGCCAATCATGGACGATTAAAAACTATTTCATTATAAATGAAAAATCTTACTAAAAGTTAAAGGCTCCGGCAGGATTCGAACCTGCGTAGATACAAGCGATCGCTCTTAAGCCGAGCTTGCCTGACCACTATTTAGTAAGATTTTTCATTTATAATGAAATATCCAATACCTAAGTGTGGTCTAACACTGTAAAATAATAAATATATAAACTATAAAAGCTATTTAGTAGAGGCTTTCTTCGTTTCATTCACTTACAATTTACAAGGAAATAGATTTCTCTGAAATAAGTAGGTATAGGTACACGCGTAACTTGATATAGATGCCAATGCCCAATTACCAGTCTTCAGTGAAAGCGTACAATCACGACACGGCAATGCACGACAGGATACGAACCCACAACCTTCAAATTGAAAGTTGAGGCAAAAACCCACTCGGTCAAAACAAATATTTCTACGATAAAAATCAGTAAAAAAGTACCGAAACAATAATTGAATACTGTAAATTCTATTCCACATCGGATGTCGATATAAAGTTATATTGAACAAAGCCACCCCCTAAACTATTCAACTTTATACCTACAGTATGTTGCTATAGTGATGTACCGTTTAAAACTATCGATGTACAAAAAACGGGTAACAAATCTCTTTTAATTGATTTACACGGCGATGGATCTGTATTTTTTAAAAGCTATTTTTTTGTGTACAGTGTTGAATTTTTTCATGGTACTGCTAAAATCAAATATGATCACGACCACAGTGTATTATATAAATCTGTGATCACGACTGTATTCCCAGGGAGCGGTAGACATTTCTTTTCAGATCTTTAGGCAATTTTAGATCCTTTGAAAATGTAAAAGGGGGTAGTCAGAGGTATGTGTATTCTGTCTAATCTGCAATATTTAAGGTGCTTCTTCATGAAGCATAGCGTTTGGAACTTGGGACACTCTGTATAGACCTAAACAGTGCATCAAAACATCAAGAGGAATCCAGGCCAGTTTTTGATATCACTTGGGCTTGAAATCTGTCTCGTAAATATTAAATTCTGCAAAATGTAATACCTACATTTTGGAAATGGCCATATTTTACACGTGACAAAAAACATCACTCGTTCGTTCGTATGAGCAGTAGCCAACGCTGGTGACGTCATGGCTTAACGACTTTAAAAGCCGGAACCGTCAATTTAACGTGCCCTCCGAAGGACGGAAGCAAAAGTCAAGGAACATATAGCAGCGGTCAAAAATCGGCAAATAAACAAGTCTGCTATAGCGGAGCATATAGTAGACTCAGGACCCAATCACTGGATGGAATTGCACAATCCAAAAATCCTTGCCAACGAGAAGCATTATTACAAGAGAATGGTTCGGGAAGCGATTGAGATTAAGAAGTATCCTAATTTTAATCGTGAAGACGGCTTCAGACTCTCTTCCTCGTGGAATCCAGTGATTGAAAAGTGTACTCGTCATGTGAGATCAACTCAGTATGTGGACACTGTTAGTGTAGTGTGTTGTCCTAGTGTGAACCGGCCCTAATTGACATTTATGAAGATCAAGTGAGGGTAGTTGAATAAACGCTTTCGCTTTGCTGTGGCGGTACCTCCAATACTTCAGTCTTCCCGCGACCACGGCTGGTGCAATCCGGTCGAAACGTCGGGTGAATATTAAAGGTAAAATTCGTGATAAATACCCGTTTGCATATGTTTTATAATGTGTTCTGATCGCGAAAGTTTAAAAAAGACGGAAGTGCTCAGCTGATAATGCCCATCCAAGTTGAGGCCGCTCAGAACGTTGCTTAACTTCGACGACCTATCAAGAACTACATAGCAAGCTTCGCTACGAGCGCTTCAAAACCTGAACATCACTACAAAACATATAAAAGCTTGCACCGTACACTAAAGTACAGTCTTTAGTATAGAGTTTATACAAAGTTGCGACGTCGCGACTCCGTGCGAAGACAAACTTAACAGAAGTTATGTGTGGAGTACAGAGCTACGAGTATATATCAAAAGTTTCAAGCGCTTTTCAAATCGTGCGATTATAAACAACGGACTTTCGATACATCAACTGTCTTGTATAGTCATATAGCTGGTTCGATTAATAAAGAAGGTATAGGATTGCAAGATATTTAGTTTCCAGGGAAAGAGATGAACTAGAATGGGAATTCTTTGCACACCAAGTACATAATACAATGAAACAACGAAGTAACAATGTATATTGGTCGACCTTATAGCTAAAAGCGGATCTTCCGGGCAACCTTTGAATCTAGAAGAAATTTAAAGAATGGAAGATTAAGAGAGATCCGATACCTCTGTGGCGCAGTGGGCGAAAGCCCGCCTGAGACGCAGAGGTTGCGGGTTCGATCCCCGCTGCGGGACAAATGTTTGCATGATCTGCAAATATTTGTTTCGTGTCTGGGTGTTTTCTATGTATAATATGTATGTATTTACAAAAAAAAAAAATGTATCTATGTAGTTTATTAGTCATCTGGTTACCATAACACAAGCATTAAATTGCTTAGCTTGGGACTAGATGACGCCGTGTGAAATGTCCAAGGATAATTAGTTATTTATTTATTTAAGATGTAAATCAATCAGAAACATTTCCATTTCACAAAAAAAGTACGTAAATATTTTTATTAAATCTCTAATTTACTATCACCCAACTTCGACTCTATAATACTCAAAACCTTAGAACTTAGAAGTAACTTTATTATCCAACTTTAATTTCTTCGTCATAAAAGTTCGCTCAATCACAAACTGTCACGTAGATCCGAGTTGCAGCGGTATCTTATTGTCCAATACATCAAAGATAAGGTTCAAGTTCGGAGATTTCAATTTCCGTTGGTCCATCGATACGGGTGAAATCTCGATACAAAACCGACTGTATTCTTGTATGTCACGAAATATCTTTGCAGTACAAGAGTGTAGTAAACTTCCCTTTCACACTGCAATCTTTCTATCCCCGATAGTTTGGTCGGGTCTGCTAGTACCTACCTTTAAACATAGGCCCCTACACAAAACCAAAAACGATATATCGTGCCAATAATCGCACTTCAGCTTATGTTGGTTATTCTTCTGAATTCAGTTTCCACAAACATAAGCTGAACTGCGATTATTAACACGATGTGTCGTTTTTTGTGTTTGTAGGGTATGTGAACTCAGCTCCAGTAAGTATTAAAATCACTTTAGAATAGAAACGAAAATAATATACAAGTAATAGGATGGTGAAAACTCGAGCACATAGTATGTCAATCAAAGGAATACCGATGATAAAAAATAAAAATAAAATAATATCCTTGGAAATTCTACATAGCGTCATCTAGTAGGTACTTGTGTTATAAATAAATGAAATATAAACATAATAGTACGAAACGTTTGTCACTTGCCTACAGGCTCCAGAATCACTATACCTCTTTGTAAAATTTTTCAAACATAATATTATTTCTAATTAAGTGAGGTCGGGGCAGTCCACTAGTTAGAAACTATTAATTATAAACGTTGCAGGATTACTACTAGATGTACCAAATACCTTGGATTGACTTGACTTATGGCCAAAGTTACTCTGAGTTTCGATTTCGATATTGTTAAAACTTGACCAACCCCGATTAGAAGCCGAATTTAATTGAATATACCCAAGAGATATTTCGATTAATTTTGTCACGGGTATATTATTTATTGCTTGTTGTACTTTAACATAATAAATTAATAAATATCCTTGGACATTTTACGCGGCGTCATCCAGTCCCAAACTAAGCAATTTAATTCTTGTGTTAATAGTACCAGACGACTAACATACTTAGATAAAAACAAATCAATTACTTTCGCATATTGTTATTATTAGGTGTGTCAGGATCGTAGCAAGTGGAGATCCGTGGTCTCTGCCTACTCCCATGGGAAAACAAGAGGCGTGATTTAATGTATGTATTATTATTATTTAAGCCTGTTGTAACCCACTGAAGGTTTTGCACTTTCGTTTGATTATAATTTTGTATGGATTCAAAACATCACTTATCTACAGATAGTAAAACAAGTCCTAAGTGTTGTTTAAGGATTCTATTCTGTTTTCAAAGTGGATATTCAAAGCAAATAGTTACATTAAGGTCCCCAGTCTGTTTTGTGCTAACTAGTTTAGTTCTCTTGGGACCCGGCTTAACTGGCCAAGTTAGAAGCATGCCCTCGAGACAGAATGCAGTGGAAATATATAGTTAGGTATGTGTGTTGAAAAAGCTCAATATAAACTAAATTTTAAGAGGACATGCAAAATGAAATTAGTCTTATTACGGTTTATCGATTATCTCAGCTTCTGTATTATAACACCACAATATTTCTGAGTGAATTTTGCATCGTCGAGTAGCTTGAAAGTCGTTACTTACTCACCAATAACTACCGATACTAAAATATATATGGAAGAAATGCTTCCATTACGGACATATTACGGTGCATTTACACCAAACGAGCGAATGCTCATTATAACCCCACTACATCAAATTATTCTTTTTACTAAAAAAATTTAATGTAGTGGGGATAGAATGAGCATTCGCTCGTTTGGTGTAAATCGACCTTTATATTTTAGTATTGGCCTTCATGGCAAACGCAAACAAAAGACGTGTCTGGGAACCCATTTGGTATTCAACTTGCTTATATACAATTAAAACATTCCAGTAAGTTATATTTAATAGACATTAAATATAACTTACTGCAATGTTTTTAATCTATAGCACTACAATGAACCATTTCGAACCCCATTCAAAGTACCTACTTATTTAACTTTCAAAGAGCAGACGAAACTCGATCAAACAGAAACGGCTGTTGCTATAAAAAGCCAAGTCATTTCAACTTGGAGTCTAAACTCGGCTCTATCGCTATTCGATTGTTTGTTTACGAAATATCGATATTCTTACTCCCGTCTACTCAATAAGAGTATTGGCCAATGGGTTAACGCCTCGACTTTCAATCCATCGTGGGCATGGCTGGTTTGAATCAGCCATGCATCGATGGCTTTTTCGATTACGTCCGCGGTTTCGCTCGCGTGATACCTGTTATAAAAAGTAGCCTGTGTTATTCCAGGTCATAAACTATGCATATTTCTAGTTTTAGCCAAATCTGTTCAGTAGTTTTTGCGTGTAAGAGCAACAAACATCTATACCTACATCCACCACACATCACATATTTTCACGTTTATAATTTAAGTAGGAAAAATCCCGCCTCTCAAATATCTGCAATCAAACCACAATATAATTTAGCTTGTCAAATGCACTACCAATAAATACAAATCATTGCGCCCTTTTCAAGGGTGCAACCCTCTGTGAACTGTCAAAGTGATCGCTTCGGCAATTCGAACCGGAGGAAACTGGGTACTTGAATAATGTTTGTGCTTTGATCAATTTGATGTCCTAAATAATATTATTTTTACTCTTGATTTTTTCATTACAACTTCTGATAAATCATAACTCATTTTATATTAAACCCAACAAATACTTTAACATAAAGTATCACTTTGATGACAAATCTGTATATCTAGGTTAAATTATGGGCTTAAGAGCGGCCAACCCGGCTCACTTTTCATACAAACGCTCGTACGTGATTATGCCGTTGTAACAGATCTTTCTTTTAAACTTTTGGACTAATAGGTATCTTGTGCACTATATCTAGGTTTCTATCGAAACTAAAAATCAAAATTTTGAGAAACAATTTCAGTATAAGCTTCCAAAAACCTGCTTTTAGCATAAATTTTACCTGAACATTGGCCGTTTATAATGTACTCATAAATTGTAAAAGTAAAAAAAATATTGTGATAGAAACCTTGCAAATGTTATGGAGATTCTAAATGACAAATATTTATTTTACAAACTTGTAAGGCTTACTGAAAAACACGTATTTCCTGGAACACTTTTTATGAAATTTCCGCACACTATTTTTCGAGTGAGCGAGTGAGCGGCGAAAGTACCTACTGAATGCCGAGCGCTGAGGCACTATCTCTCTCTATTCGCTTTGCTTCTTTTTTTAGCATTGCGCTGGATGAAACAAGAAGCTTTTCAGCTATGCCCGCGTCGATGATAGACGCACCGGGAAGGGCCACCTTAAGTCAATATGTTTATTTCAAAAAAATCACGACTTTTAATGACTATGGATTATACAGCGACGTAGAAACAGCCTCCCTAGCCATGTTACATTTCGACAATCGCTTTCGATTAGAAACAAAAAAAAATGAACAGGAATTGACATTCGATGACGAAAACTCGAGCGATCAGAAATGTCAAATCAAAGGTGTAGCGATGATAGAAATCGAATCGCTTCATAGCGAATGCCGGTTGGCTAGGCCCTAAGATCTCTTTTGATGCACCACAGCACCAGTTTTATTAGGTTTTCATTAACTTTCCTTGATAAATCTGAACCTACCTTAAGAAAAAAAATAAAAAATAAACCCCTAATCTTAAACTTTCCATTATTTAATCTTTAAACTTTCCAACAAAACTTAAGATCTAATTATTTAAAACGCTTTGAAACCAAACACGTTCTGCACCTACTAAATTTAATCTAAAAAGCTAAGCACTTCGCTTAAGTTCTAAGCTGACCTAGAATTCTAATAAGTGTTTGTTTTTTTAATCGTGAGTTTTTTAATCTAAGTAGCTTTTAAATAGCTTATGAGGCTTTAACGGATAATTCCGTAACCATGGTTACGATATACAAACTTGAAATAATGAAATGAATATATTCACGACTGTATTCCCAAGGTAGGTACGGTAGACATACTTTTTTAGGCATTTTAAGATCATTTGATGATGTCTAAGTGCTTGATCACGTTAACTCGCGGGCGCGCTCACGAAATATTAAACATACAGCATACTATGCAAGTGTTCACGTACAAAACGCAGGTGCGGCGAAAGTAGCGGGCACACTAGCGACTAGCGCGCGCGTAGTTCGTGACCGCGCCCGCGCCTGCGCCCGCGAGTTAACGTGATCAAGCACTAAGGTTTGTAGGTTATGTCCAAATATACGTATAATTTGGTACTATGTAGGTACAGTACATACCTACCAACATTTCGCTCAAGCATCGACCACCTCCAGTGTACATAGTTCGGATCCATTATTAAAATGCTGCCATGCGAACATCTCACTTAATTTCAGCTGTTTACTTGGCGTCTGAATCAAATGTTTGGTAAAGGGCAAGGGATAAGGTCACATTACTTACGTTGTTCATAAAATTAACACGAAGCGCTCGTGGTGAATCTTGCTGAGAGATTCTTAATAGATCGTTGAAGTTAAGCAACGTTCTGAGCGGTCTCAGATGGGTGGGCATAACAACTGAGCACTTCCGTGCTTTGGATGACACGTTAAATTGTCGTTCCCAGCTTTTAAAGTCGTTAAGCCATGTCAAAGGCCTTTAGGCGGCCTAAAAACTCCTACACCGAGGATGGCCACTTGCTTATACGAACTTACTCACTTACTTATATAAAATTTAATGATCAGATAAAAAAAAATCTTAGGCTAAGTTAAGAGGCACATTAGAAAAACTAGATTAAAGTTAAAGATGATCTACATTTTGGCTGATGACAATGATACATCTGGTTACCAACAACAAGCATTAAATTGCTTGTATTATGGTAATCAGTTTTTCTCACTGCCATGTAATTTTATATGATACACATTCGTACTTAACATGAACAAACAAGTTTAAATTAAGTTCTCTAGTATTTCCAAATTAAGTCAAATTAAATAAATACATGTCTTAAACCATATCAAACCATTCCTCAACAAATTACAACTCAGTGAAAACGGAACTCAACTCGCATTCTCAGACAAAGGCCATCAAAGTTGATGCAATAACGCGAGCTCTCGCACTACACCCGAGGCAATCAAGTGCACACGATTCTGCATTTCAGACTTAACTCACTCATGGCTGTGGTTCTTAAAAACCATCGCCGTTATTTAACAGATGTTAAATTTTTTTCTTATTTATTTTTCAAAACTATCGTGAGTTGTACTAGACATTATTTAACACGACGCCGACGGGAAAATTACCCAAGTAATAATCGTCGATTTGTATACTGACTGACAAATCGACGATATTTTAACGCGTTAAATAATCTTCCCTATGTTTGGTGTAATAAAAGAAACTTTTTCTTTCGTGTCATTGTTTATACCAGCCTACTCATTAATTGTATTGTACTGTTTTTTTCCACATTGAAATAAATAAATACTATAGATAGTATAGATCGCCAAAGATAGGACCAGAGACGTTTGGGAGCCAACTCAACTCAAGCCAAGCAAACTCCCAAGAGTTTGATAGCTTAACCCAATACTGAAACACTAGGAACTTAATAATAGTGGTGCAAACCTTTGTCAATAATTGACGCTTGTATACAAATCTGATAAGGAAGAACTTCTCAATTATTTTAGTATCTTTCAGTATTTTGGCGTAAGTTTATGTATGCTATCTACCGTCCGTCGCTTATTGAAAACACTTTAAATGCAAGGTATTCTCTGGCGAGAGGGCGACCTCTAGCGTTATTACGGTTAATGCTTGAAGTTTTGCATATACATGCTTTAGATCGGGTGACAGCCATTTAAATAATAAAAACTTTTACACTTAAAACTTTCGTTAGGTACTTGTAGAGGAGTAGATAAATCAAACAAGATCACGATTTTAACCTCAAAGCAGGGAAGATGTACTCATATAGCTAACAACCCGCGAATCAGGAGTGTAGATTGCATTTGCATATTCTTCACGGCTTCGCGCGTTATTCGCGCCTTGTTCACGTTTTTGTTATTTAGTCCCGCCCGTGTCAAAGGAACGCGAACAATATTGTCAAATTTTTGTGAGTGTGGATTATTGACAGATTCGCGTTGAGTATCGAATTATAGTATTATAATACTTAAATCCTTCGACATTTCTGCCCCTGGATTGTGTACTTACACTTGTCTCGGATTGTATCCAAGTTGTATCAAAGCAAAAATCACAGTAAATCGCGAAAATACCTGTCAGATTTTACGCTGATTAGGTAAATTTGTAAGTAACTTATTTGATTACTGTCATATTTGACAGTTGTTTTCGCGATTCACTGGGATTTTTGCTTTGATACGAATTGGATACAATCCGAGACAAGTGGTCACAATCAAGGGGCTGATCATGTGACATTTCGTCATCGCATGTCAATTCCGATTATTGTTCTTTGTTTCTTTTTTTTAAAGCGATTGTTGAAATGTATAGACGAGGCACCAACACACTCTACCGTTAGCTCACAGTGCTATAATATTCATTATCAATTCAAACAACTAATTACACGAAACCACCCAGACAGACTAGATAAGATAGATAACTGCCTAGACATAATAGCAATCTTACTTACCTACCTAGCTTGCATCATATAAACTTGAACACTATAGACCTTACTATTTAATCAACTATCCCTTTTTTATGTCCATTATTTTATATCAAATTCTATCATAAGGTTGTTTGATATTCTGGACAACTGATGATGATGATGAATAAATCGATGTCTTCAAAATAATTAGGCACTATTTGCAAGTAGATATTATGAAAATTATTGAATAGGCTTTAAACCATGTTTTTTGCTGACTTTTCATGGTTTTGGTCATAAAAGAACAAGACCTATAACTTTTCAGATGTTTCAATGTGGTCCAGTAGAAAAAAAAACGAATTTCAATTTGGGGTTTAGGGGAAAGGTGTACGAGTTGATCCCCTTAAGGGAGAATGCTTCGCATTTGAAGAGCAATCAAGTTATTTCATATCTTTAAGCTTATGTAGTTAGCAAATTTAACTATCTAACTTTCCTCATACTCAAAATGTTTAATTTGATTTGTTTTGATAGCTAGATTTCACTTTTTTTAAAACCCTACCAAAGGATCAACTTGTACACCCCGGTGTCCAAGATGATCCTTGGGGTATGGACAAGATGATCCGGGGATCGTCTCGACCCTTTTTCAACGAAAATTATAGGTTATGTTATAATATCACACAATTTAGATTATAAGTCAAGCACCCTTAGACCGACGGCTCAAGATCAAAGAATAAATACATGGTGCCCTCTTTCTTTATAATTTTTTACGCTTAAAACATCCTCTATCTTCAAAGCTGTGACAAGGTGACACGTATGTAGCGCTCAGGATATCAGAGCAATATTTCAAAAGCCGCCTAGAATCTCATTTAACGCAGAGGCCAAAGGGCTGCCCGATTTATAGATAAGCGTTGATACATACCGCTTAATAATTCATAGAACTTGCGAAAACTAATATTGTTGTGTCTATACGGTACGGAATTTCTAAGAACATGGCAATCTACTATCGTCTTAATTATCTCTTGTAAGTTCGTAGATCTCGCTTTTTAATTTTTTTATAAAACATTGTATATTTTTTTACAAAATATGAAAGAAAATACGTTGGCGGGACGATCTCGCCACCTTCAATGAAGGATGGTGGGACGCAGCTAAAGATCGAGATGATTGGAAGAGTTTGGGGGAGAACTTTGCCCAGCAGTTAAAAAAAAAAAAAAGTGGTTAAAAAAAAAAAAAAAAAAAAAAAAAAATAAGCCAAAACAAATTTAGTTTGATAATAATATACATTTTAAAATTTGATGCAAATATAGACAAGACCTTGGGAAATTACATAGGCTACATTTTGTTAGGGTCCCATGCGTGGAGAGCCGCAAGCAGCAGCTAGTTTTTAATAATTTAAAGTTGGTCAGAAGTTCACATTATTTAAACAAACAATTAGTTCAAGAATCATTTTATTCTTCTAGTTTTATCCAAAAATGTAGTTTTTCGCCATCTTTTACAACCGTATGAAGGACGGGATATTGAAAAGCCATTGTATGAAGATATTATTGAGATATCCGTGAAATGAAAGGCCTCGGATTTCATATTGTCAGATTTGTGGAATTTTTGTCATCGATTTTATTATTGACTTGCCTGTTTGGACGCTGTATGACTTGAAAATGGTGATGAATATTCAGGTCAAGTAATTTAAGGCGATTTTGAATTTAAGATTACCAAAATCCTGTTTGAAGGGGATTGACACTAAGCCATTTAAAGTACGTAGTGCTTATATTAATTTACGCTAAAGATGATAGGATATACCTCATTATGTACTACATTATGTACGGATATCAATAAGTACATAATAAAAACATTTTCCTGCCACGGGACAAATGTTTTTGTAAAGATGTAAAGGCCTGAGTTTTTTTTTTCATACTGCCTCAATGTTACACAGCATACACGTGCTACAGTTCCTTAGAACTCTGAAATTAAACAATTATTTGCTAATAACAAAATTGATTGCTTCTAAAGCTTACTAAGAAAAGAAGGATTTGATTTCTAAAAAAAATATTTACCAATTCAATAATACTTATTGAATTGTTATTTAATAGATCAAAGAAATGAAACGAAGAAAGTTAAAGCTAGTTATGAAAAAGTAATTACAAAAAGAAAATTATATTTCTTTCGTGTTAGCCATACTTTTGTAACATTAAGCCCTTGATATTTTCTTGGACATTCGAATTCTCTTATAATAACTTTTTGATGACTTGCGACGACATAAAATTGAACTTTCAAAGTCGAACCATAATTCTAGACGATTATACGTGTAAAAGTTCAAGTTACAGGTCAAAGTTTCAGTAGAAAAATAAGATAACGTTATTTGATTACATGGTTGTAGGTATGCGTCAAACTAGCACCGCTTATTTTATTTTACTATTACGTTGAACAAAGGAATTTTAAAAAACCAAATGTACATTTTGTATATCCTATCGTAAGCTTTTTTTAATACCTCTGTAATCGTTTTATTTTGTGTAGTTTAGGAGTAAACAGAGTTTGGTGGCCACCAAGTGCAACTTCGCTACTCCTAAACCATACAAAATAAAACTATTACAGAGGTATTCAAAAAACCTTAGGATTGGTTTCATAAACGGAACATTCAGTTTTTGTTAAATTATTTTGTTTAACGTAAAAATAAAATACAATAGGTAACGGCACTAGTTTGACGCATAGATAGATAGAAAATACTTTATTGCACACCATAATTTACAAATACAATA
Source organism: Xanthorhoe designata (assembly GCA_963582015.1). Lineage (NCBI taxonomy): Eukaryota > Metazoa > Arthropoda > Insecta > Lepidoptera > Geometridae > Xanthorhoe > Xanthorhoe designata. The sequence goes on along the minus strand of OY757029.1, from coordinate 14,426,951 downwards.
TACATAAAAAACAACAAAAAAAACTACAGGCAGAAACCTTAAAACAAAAATTATGCTGAGCATGCAAGCAATGACTTTGGGCGGTTGTGATCTTGTTATACTGTCATATTTGACAGTTAAGCCGCGATGGCGACGAAATTCAACCTTGCGACAAGCCGTGATCAGCTTAAATTGTAACATCTCAATATTCTTAGATCATTTCTGAACAATAAAACTAAATTCAAACATTCACCAAGCAATGGGGTCATTGACCCCTCGCTCTGAGCCTCTTAAATTCAACAGCCTCATACGATAGGCGTATTGTATTGCCGCTTAATAGTCCAATTCCAGAATAATTATGACGTCATAACTTAAGTCTAAGCACGGCTAAGTTTACGTCGATTCTAAGTGATTCGAAACTTGCCTTTATTGTGGAGCTATTACTTTAGAACAATAGACTTGTTTGAGATGTGATTTCGGACTCCGAAATATATATTTTTTTCGGATTGACTTTTATGTTAAGTGTTTGTTGGGACATTGATAATTTCACCGGGTTTTGGCGAGTGCAGAAGGCTCTACGCGGTTCCCTCCAAAAATATAAGATATAGTTGAATATTTTATATTTGCTGATTGTTCTTGTTTCTCAATATCTATGACATGTAAATCTTCATTGAATTTAAATTCGTAATTTAGTTCACTTCTTTCAAAAGCATTTATTCCATTCTGAAGAGGATACTTTAGGTTAAATTATTTAATATTATAGTATTTTTGAGCAATAAAAACTGATTGTATGTAAGTATTATTTCATTAAATCTGACAGCGTTATTACATGCTAATAATAATAATATATAAAATAGCAATCTCTTTATTAGTAAATAGTAGAAATTTTCAATATTTGAATATAAAACTGACTCCGAAAACAATCCTACTTCGAAATATATTACACCGATTGTCCCATCCTTCTTACTGGAGTACCTTATACAATAGAGTTTAGAATTTACCAACAAATAGCATGATTTATGTTCTGACATAAATGCTATAACCGTACATACTTGTAATTATGTTTATTAAATAAATACATTAATGGTTCTAATTGTTTTATTCTTCAAATAAAAATCTGTATGGATCATAGTTTCCATTTAAATTAAAATACTATAGATGGCGGGACGAACTCGACAACTTTACAGCCGACTGGGAGATCCTAACACAAAATCGTAACGTCTGGAAGGAGTAGGGGGAGGCCTTTGCCCAGCAGTGGGACACTAACGACTAAAAATAATATTAATTATAATTATAGATGTGAAATGAGTGATCGTTGAGAGGATAGTTCACTACAAGATCTGAAAAAGAAATGTCTATTGTCTACCGCTCCCTGTATATGTAAATATATAAATACAATCGTGATCATATTAAATTTTTCATTTGAGTAATACTTTTTGTGGTCTAAAACTGTAATATATTAGAAACTAAAGTTTGGTTATTGACTTTTATCTGCTGTTAAGATTTTTTTAATATTGAACTTCATGTCAATCAACAACTATCGAAAGTGACATCCAGTCAAAAGCGTGCCCATAACACAGCGTTACTGTTTATCCATTGAACCGAAATGTATTCTATGATGTATTTAGTTAGTACCTACATATAAACGTTGTCTTCTCTGTGGATTAAGATGTCTTGGCTGAGAGTTCTGAGCTGAGACTATCTGACATTGTTTAAGACGTTGCAACGTCTCTGTTAGTGTACCTAAATATTTGTTTAAAGGCATTGAATGATTGAATGAATGAAAATACTTTATTGTACATTTACAAAAGAAACGTAAGAACTACACGAACTAGACGCCTTTAAGAGGGACGAAGGCACTGGATCGGCGTGGCTGGCGAAAATTGAGGGAGGTTTTTGCCCAACAATGGGTCAGGATGGGCTAGTAATATTAGTTCGTTCGTTCGTATGAGCAAGTGGCCAACTCTAGTGACGGAGTTTTTTGGCCGCCTAAAGGCCTCCGTCATGGCTTAACAACTTTAAAAGCCGGGACCGACAATTTAACGTGCCTTCCGAAGCACGGAAGCGCTCAGCTGATAATGCAACTTGCGGTCACCCATCCAAGTTGTGACTGCTTATAACGTTGCTTAACTTTGACGATCAATCAAGAACATCTTAGTGAGCTTTGCCACGAGCGCGCCAGGGCTTCGGGCGTAAAATTCAAATGGCCAACTCTGGATACAGTGTTAAAAACACATTACTACTAGATATTTTAAAGATGACTGTTCAAATTTTCTTCGTATATAAATCGTGCTATGGGTAATATGGGTAGCTTAAATTGGCATTTAGCCTGTGCACCCGTCGTATATTATGCTAACTGCGCAGTTACAAGCCAGTAGATTTACGGCCGAAATTAATATTCAATCCTAATCCTTAATTTGAAGATTGAGATTGACATTTCAATCTTTTTTCTAGAAAAAGCTTGCCAATAACCAATCCTTGGATTGAGTTTGCAATCCAAAAAACCAGGCTATCTTTGGGAGGTCGGATCACGGATTAAAGATTGGCCTCTGTTCGAAAATGACAGTTTGAGCTTGCCAATAACCAATCTTTCTATTTGACGTTTGCTTTGATAGGTGAAAACAATCGCAGATTGCAATCCGAGAAATTTGTTGGATTTCTTCTTGACAGATTGAGATTGCCAAAGGATCGATTTTGTAATCTTGATAAATTTATTATATTTATTATAAAAGTACCTAATAAATCTGTCGGAATTTTCAAGTGATAGTGATGATAGTGATAATAATAGTGATTTGTAGGTTCTGGCTCAGTTATCGGATTGGGAAAGTGATGATATCGACGCCAACGCCGAAGTTAGAAGTTCACGAAGAATCAGAAGGGTGAACTTTATGCAGACCCTCGAGGATGTAGAATTATTCACCTTCAGATTTCGGTTAGGCTGAAGTATAGCTACCAGCAGCAGATATTATTCTAGAATCTAGAGAATAATACCTACGGAAGAACAAGATGTTACAGAATGGGCAGCTCTCATAAATTATTATTTTAGTTACTTATATACACAGGCTTTTACCTAGCAAGACGATTTAAACAGTGCTAATAATAAAAACTACTATAATAAATGACAAAATAGTTTTTTTTTTAATCAATACCCTTGGTAAGCAATTGTAGTAGGTGGTAGGTAATGTGAGATAGGAATGTAACTTAGTACCTCTACATTATCTTATAGAAACAATAATACCTACCTACTAGGAATAATAAGTCAAAAGATTATTCATATCTCAGAACAATCATGTTACCATCAAAATACAGTTTTGTAGGACAATTGAAATGAAATGAAATGTTTGTTGATATAATATTTAATTAAATACATAAATCAAAAAGGTTTAAAAACTTAACAAAACACCTTACAAACTCTCCTTCCACTTCTGTAATCCTAATTCTAAGTTATTCAAAGTAAGCTGTGTTTTTATAATTCGAAATTATTATTTTCTAGATTGTATTATTTATATTAGCGTCCAGACATCGTTTTTTAGTAGCAAAATGTTCTGCTTTTGCATTATTTCTGGCTGTTTTCCCTTCATCAGGTTTCAATTTCTTTTTTACTGAAAAACAGAAAATATGAGATTATTAATAGGGAATGAACATACGTGCATTTTTCTTTAAATTTTCCCATTTTAAACGCATCTGCTGCCTTTAAAATGGATCATGTGCGAGGGCTATTCGTAGCTTTAGCTTCCTACACCAGGGAAAGAAACAGGCAAGCTCAGAATTTCTCTGAGCAGGCAAGAACCTGGTGTGCTTTTGCTAAGTTAGGCCGTAGGCGTCATCTCTACAACTTCCATAAAAACCAGTAGGTAGGTAGGTAGGTAACTTACGATTTCTGAATCCATCATTAGAAGTAATGCTAATGAAATAGAAATAGAAATATTTTTATTGGCCATAATAAAAGGTAAATTACAATTTTTGAGACTCTGTATCCTGGAGTAGCGTTAGCTGTGGCCCAGGAAACAGTACTCTCCCTGATGACATTAACCAGTGGTTATTATGGTAAATACATTAGGTACTAAATTGAACATAACAAAAATATAGGAATGCAAAAAGCAAAAAGCAAGAATAAAATTTGCGTGCAAGGGTGTGGTGGATAATATTTGTAATACGTGTATATAAGCTGGAGTATGGATGTGTGGATGTGTGTGTGGGTGTGGGTGTGTAAGGGTGCGTGTAAGGGTGTGTGTGGGTGTGTATGTGTGCGTGTAAGGGTAGGGTGTGTGTGCGTGTGTGTGTGTGGGTGAGGGTGTGTGTATGTGTACCTATGTGTGTGTTGGGTATGGTGACATTACATTTTATTATTTATACTTATATTCATAATAAGTACTTTTTTTTTTATAAATAACAACGTTAAGTGTACTTATACTTATTTCAAAACTAATCATGAAGTTACATTTAACAGTTGAATTATTGTAGAGTCCTAATAAATAGGTTCTCTATGTTATAGTAATCAACTGAAAGCAACCAATTTGTTAATATGCCTTTCAATTTGTAGTTACTAAGATGTTTTATATTTAATTTTGAGTCTAGAATAGAGTATAGTCTTGGAGCGTCGTAATGGTATTGTCTACGAGCTATCGAGCTAGTTACGTTAGGAATAGGGTATCGGTTGATTCTTCTTGCAGGTAAGATTAAAGTTGGGACCGTGAAGCGATGATATCTTTGGATGCATTGATATATATATAACTTACGAACACTAAGGACTTTAACTTTGTTATAAAGGAGATGTGTTGGGTATCTGAATGGAAGGTAAAACATTATTTTAAGAAGTGCTCTCTGGGCTCTCTCTACTTCAATCATAATAGTTTTGGACGTTCCTCCCCATGAACTTATACAGTAATTGATGATGCATTGACCAAGAGCTTTATAGGTACTTAATAGTAAGGCAGAGTCTGCAACAGTCCTCAGACTTTTAAAAACATATATAAGTGACCTTATTCTTTTAGCTGTAATGGCTACATGTTGTTGCCATGTGAGTTTCTCATCAATTACAACTCCCAAATATTTAATGCTATTAACTCGCAGTAATTTATCACATCTACAGTGCCCATGATCTAAAAGCTTGTTGCAAGGGTGGGTATGCACCAACACTCTGAGGTTACAAGGTGGATTGGTTACTGCAGTTTTATGAAAACATACGTATTTGGTTTTGGAGGAATTAAGAGAGAGAAGATTGGTCTCTAACCAGTTACTAACTGTACAAAGTGCATCTTCGGTAAGTTTATTGACACTATCCCATGATTTATCGTGAAAAACTAAAACTGTATCATCTGCAAACATAATAAGATCTGCTCCTTCTAGTTTCATTTTGCATAGGGCGTTAATATAAACCAGGAATAATGTGGGACCCAATGTGCTACCTTGCGGGACACCATAAGAGTAGCTTGCATCGTCGCTGCTAATCTCGTCAACCCTAACTACTTGCGCTCTATTGCTTAGGTAGTCCTTGAGCCATTCAAAAGGCGTTCCTCTGATTCCCATGTTTTCTAGCTTTGTAAGCAGTATTGGAATTGATACAGTGTCAAACGCCTTTTGTAGGTCCAGGAATACGCCGATACACTTCTCATTATTCTCTAAAAGTCCGTCGTACTAAGCTTTGTTAAAGTATTATTTGCTAAATCTCTACCAATTGTTGTAAAGAAGGTATTTACATGGTTAAGAGACTCAACAGGCGAGGCCTTTAATGTCAACAATTCGGAGGGTGTATTTTTACAGTGAGTTTGGTTACATATTTCTTTAATTGTTTTCCATGTTTCCTTTGAATTGCCTAAGCTATTATTTAATTTACGCCTGTAATAGTCTTGCTTAAGATATTTTATCAATTTATTACAAAGTGTCCTATATTTTAAGTATTTTATTTTTAAATCTGGATTATTAGATAACTTAGTTTTTTTGTATAGTTTGTTTCGTTTGCGAATTGATATTTTGTGTATAAGTATTGAGATCGTTAAATTCCAGTATCTGCAAGTTTTTAGGCAAATAACAATTTGTTTGAACTATAAATATTACTATCTACAACTTGTTAATTAATTTTATTTATTATTTGTTTTTATATTACTCAAATTAATATTGTGGTTCCATTAAACATTCTACATAAAACGGAACGTTAAAGAGGGAAAGGATCGCCGGCAATCTGCCACCAAAAAAAAAGATTGGGATAGCAGATATGTTATTGGCATGCGGATAGGAGATCGATCGGGAGATACCCAGCAATCCAAGATTGAATTTAATCTTGGATTGAAGATACATTATTAATTTCGGGCGTTAAGCGGCAGGCTTATTACGTATCTCGCGACAGCAAAGCAACTGCAACGTGACAGCGATAATTGAGAATTTGTCTTTTTTAAACTTTCGCGATCAAAACACATTATAAAACATATGCAAACGCGTATTTATCACGAATTTTACCTTTAAGTAATATTCGCCCGAAGACTACGACCTCTTCTTCCCGCGACCACGGCTGCTGCAATCCGGTCGAAACATCGGTCGAATATTAAAGGTAAAATTCATGTTAAATACTCGTTTTATAATATTTATTATTTATATGTTTAATAATTGAGAATTTTTGCTTTTAAATCGCTAATGCTACCGCTCTTATATAAGCGCAGCTAGTAAATTATAAAGAAGTAAAATGATCTAATTTCATTACATGGGTTAAATTCTGTAACCTTTAAATTGAAATAGATTTTAGATAGAAGCTTTATCTCTCTATCTGTGACGTAACTGTGAAATATATCCTAGCAATCAAAAGCCAAACTTTAGAAGGCATTCAGGCGAACCACTAAAATTACAATATTCATTAATTTAACGTGTTTCATGGCACTCATACGGGAGGCCATTTTAGAGGATAACGACATGCTACAGCCTTTGCGGCGTTTTACTAAAACCTTCTTCAATACTAAACTTAAAGCCCATCCATATTTTGCGTCGCGGTTCGGCGCATTCACTGCTATATAATAAAAAGCTAATGCTAAGGGGGGGGGGACCCCCTGAACAGACAGTATCATACACAGTGACATAATGTTATTTCTGAATATTCTACTCTCAAATTGCAATTAAAAACATAACATACTCTTTCATAGTATAATTTAATATTTTTCATTTAGAACGAAAGACACGATCGGAGATCGAACAAGGTTTTTGTTATATGTTGTATGGATGAAAATTATAGCGGGTATTTTGAAGATTATTGCCTTATATTATTTAATATAAGGAAGTAATTGTAAGTAAGTGCCCAGGGAGTGAGACATTGCTTGATCTGTGTTGATTCTGTACAGAAATGTTGATGTAGCAAACATTATTAAACTCATTTGAATGGAAGAAAAATATTATTTATTTCTGTAGGACCTCAAGGATCATTTCGAATCCTCTTACATGCTAGGCAGTAGAATCACCTAGTTTTAAGAACGTGACATGTCAAAGTGGTCTAATAAACGTATCGTACTGAATAAATACATTTTGATTTTGATTTTATTTTTGGTGAATTATTACCTGTTTCAATATTATACTAATATTTTTACGAACTTGATGTTATAAAAAAGTGACAGGTATTAAAAAAAAATAGATTTTATGGCTTCTTTTGATAATAAATAAATAAAATGTAAAAATACTTTAATATTTGATAAGATTATTTTAGGTTCAAACTACAATAAACTTTCGTGGTATTTGTTTAGAGACTGGCCTCGGGTTCAACCGGAATTTTATTAAAATCCTTACCGAATTTTTTACAATCTTTGAATTAAAAGTCGGAGAGCACCCCACTTTTCTAACACGCTTTCTATTCGGAATTTTATTAGAATTCTAGAATTAAATTTGAAGGCTGGCATCTATTCAACTCGTTGGATCAGTATTACCATTCAGCGCGGAAACGCAGCCGGCGCGCCATCTAGCGCAAATTATACAAAAACGGCGTATACCTATAAATATAAATATCCTTATAAAATTCCACACAGTGTCATCTAGTCCCAAGCTAAGTAATTTAATAATAACCAGATGACTGGATATACTACTTATATACTTACCTCCTTTTTTGTAAATGCATTATGTACATTATTATGCATAGAAAACACCCAGACTCGAGACAAATATTTACAGATCATGCAAACATTTGTCCCACAGCGGGGATCGAACCCGCTACCTCTGCGCATGCCTGGCGCAAATTATACACTAATAACAGATCAAAATACAATTAGAAGGATCGTAACAAACGATCTATAGGCAGCTTAATTAATCCAAGATACTGCCAGATGGAAGCGTGGCTATTAAAACTTTTAAGCAAGATTTATTTTTAATTTTACTGACATAATTAGACTTCGGAGGTCTCCGGTGGTTTGTGAGGTGTTTGTGAGTTGGGGTACTCAGGGAAAAACTCAACCCGTTATCGAAAAGCAGAAAACCAAAGTTTAGTTAGCCGAAATGGGTCTCAGTCAATAAATCAATTTTCACCTGACTGTTCGGAGTTTTATTAAAAAACTTCTCATTGTTCCTCAATTTCTGAGGTACTGTAGGAAATTAGAAAAAATGAAATATAATCACGACTGTATCCCAGGGTGCGGCAGATTACACCGACAAGAGCTGAGCTCTTAAGTTTTTTATATATAAGTACTAGTACCTAGTATTATATTATCTGTGATATAAGGGACTAATAGATCTTAATAAGTGAATGAACGAACGGACAAAGTGGTATAAGTTTCAACTCCCTATTTTTACACGTTTATAAAAAAAAGGGTTGTGACAGACAGACGGACAGACAGATTGACAGACAGACCAAGTGATCCTTTTTTTCCTATCGAGCTACGGCATTGTACGGTAAATAGGTAAATACCGCTATATAATTTTATATTAAAAGAAAATAAAAACAAGTCAAATAAATCCAAAAGATACACATGTTATAAGTACAAGAGAAAAATAATACATGTTTGGATTTAAGATTTATTTTTCTGAAAACAGGGATTATACTTTGAATTATGTAGTAGTTCAAATGTTTCTCTCAATTTGTGTACGGTGTTTGTTATCCAGCGGAGGAGATAAATCGATTTAATCATCGTAAACATATTGAGCCTAAGTACGAAACGCTCAGATTTCTTTAAATATGCTGTTCCTGTTACTAATAGCGTCGATGGACTTGCAAAGTGTACGACGTAATGAATGTTAAATTATGCAAAATGTGAGTATGTAACTTACTATGTATGTTCGTACACAATGAGCAAGTGGCCATCACTGGTGGCGAAGTTTAATAGAGAGTTGGACCTATATATACTATATAATTTAGATACTCTGACTGGATTCGAACCTGCGTAGATACAAGCGATCGCTCTTATGCCGATATTTTAGTTTCCTCTAGTCTGTAGGTGGCGCTAATCGGTGCTTTAATCGAGAAATCGCCTTGCTAATAGTTTCAGCTCTCGACGTAAGTGGTTCCGTAGCCTAGTGGTCAGGCAGCTCCGCAAGCTATCGCTTGTATCTACACAGGGCGCGTAGACAAGTGAAAAATGTGACCTTTGATTTGACATTTTTGATCGCTCGAGTTTTTGTCATCGAATGTTAATTCCTAAGACATTTTTTTTAGTTGTTGAAATTTAACATGGCTAGGGCAGCAGGTTCGAACGAAAGCTACGAGGCTCCTGTCACTGTCAGAGCTTTTTAGTAAAGCGCCCATACTACTTTAAAAAACTTATATTACTAGCTTTCATATCATCTGTAGTGGACGCCAGCTCAACCAAGTGACTCGACTAGAAAGTTTAATCCCCCGCGATCCATCGAAGGCATGACTGGCGATTGTTGAACGATTAGTTTGCAATATTCGACCTCTGAACGATGACCATTGTTGTTTTGTTTAGTTGCTTAGTTCGGAATAAATAAGTACGAAGCGCTTAGTTGAAGATTATTGTAGCTTAAATGTATATAAAGATAATAATGGAGTGCGAAATTTGGTTTTAAGATTTGTGATGTAAGTAATCATAATGAATAAGAATAAGTAGACATGATGCCTACTATTTCTAAAGGGGTGATACTGGTTCTCTTACGGCCCAGTCTCAATAAGCTCTAACTCATAATAAACGAGTGCTTCATAGTCTATACTAATAGTAAAATGCAAGTTTCTGTTTGTTGGTTAAAAAAAAGTCGTTCTATTAAAACTAGTAGTTGAAATCGTTTTTTTATTTCTTAAGGAGGTTTCAATAGGCTATATATAGGCTATCAGTATGTAATGACGGACGTAACCACAGGGCACAACTAGTTAAATAAAGCTAGCACAATAAAGCCGTTATGGTTTATGCATCTCAGAGACTTTGTGCATTTAACAAAGGGTTGTAAAATTAAATCCCTACGCTTTCGACACGCGACGTACTTAACGCGAAACAATAAAATCTACATGACGAACGTCCATAAAACGCTTAAAATATCTGGTTTAAACCGTCGTGAACCGGCATAAACCGGTTAATTGAGCTGTTCGTTCCGCATTGAGCGTGAATAGTGATTTTTTGGATCGGGTAATACAATTGGGCATTCAATTTTCATTTGTGTTGAATGCTCTTTGCATCAAATATAATATTTAAAACATAAATAAAACTTTTTAATTGTAACCCGCAGCGTAGTTTCGTTGACTGAGTATGTACCTCTAGGCTTTATCAGGCAGGTGCCTGATTTATAACATGATTTATAAAGGTAAAATTTTTTTTTCACCGGCCGGCGCCTCACTTCAAAAATTTCCACCGTGCAGTTAAAGTTACTAAAAAAATTGATATAGCAAATTTCACTCAATTAAACTATTTGGAATAATAATATTTATTTATTATTATTTTATTCTTTATTTATCGATATAAGATAGATTATAAGTTTTATGACAATGTTATTACAAACATAACATTTGAAATCGTTTAAATATTAAATTATTTATTGCCAAGAGTAACAAGTAAAATACCTATGGAATAATTATTTCGGCTTGTCGTCGACGTGCGTCACTTTGTTTATAAGATAAAAAAGCTAGGCGCACCTTGTGTTCTTGCCTTCATTCGTTCGTTCGTATGAGCAAGTGGTCAACTCTGGTGACGGAGTTTGTTCTTGACTGATTCTTCTCCTTGGTGCGTCGCGTTGGAACAGGTAATAAAATCACCTAGCATGTAAAACGATTCAAAGGTCGATCCTTGGAGTCCTACTAAATAAATGTTTTCTTTTTCTTTTCTTTCTTTTCTTTCTTTTTTTTTTTTTATTGTACGGCCTGTTACAAACTTTATTATATGTGTAGATGGGCACACAAATTACCTGCTTTCGGTCATAAATAAAGAACCTCAAAAATATAGAGTAAACTGCATCTAAAATGCTATCAAAGAGCGCTCGCATGGTAGATAAGCTACGCTAACGACTGCCAACTTTGTCCGTATTTCTTTACTACGAGACACGTTCTTTATAGCACTGTGTAAAAAGCTGCCATTATTATTCACCACTATTTTGTGTACCAAAAAATAATCAGTGCAAATTAGTGTCTGTACTGATCACATTTATGAAGAAAAAAACTGAAAATAATTTGTCCCAAAACACAAAATAATTAAAAGCGCATGAATTATACTTACCTACACTACCTACTGATGTTTACGATACATATACGATTACATTCATTAATCGCTTGCCATCTCGCGCGCTATTTAGGCGTTTTTATAAGAAATTATTAATAATTTATAATAATTTTTTTTAATTATCTTGCTTAAAATGATAACATTTGATCGAAACACGGGAAGTACCAATATTCATTCAACTCAAAATACTATCTTATAATTACAAAGTTAAAAATTACACTATTTTAACTAGTGCTAAGAATACAATTTACCGCAAAACTTTGGTAATAAACTCAGTTTTGGTAACGAGGAGTATCAGTAAATCATTGAAACGTAGTGCAATGTGGTGCACTTTTTTGCTTGGCTTCGCGGAAAAGTTCTTTAGATGGCTCCCAAATTTAACTTGCTCTTTATTTTATGTACCTACTGATTTATTTCATAATATCAAAAAAAAATTATAAATATAAATTTTGATATTTAAACATTATAGAATAGAATAGAATAGAATATTACTTTATTGTACACCATAAAAGAAACAACACAACTTAGATACACAGAACAAAAAAAGTGTAACAATGGTCATACACGGCTTTAAGTTTTTATTCTTATAAAATTGTATTCGACATTCTTGAAGTTAATATGTTTGCTTTTTACAATCTCCTAAATTTTCAAAGCGATTTTAATTGCATATACTTTTTAATTATAATGAATAAGGAACTATTAATATCACTGCATTTTATACCTAATTTAAACATAAATATTCTTAAATCATAAAATGAACACTAGGCACATGCCTATTATATTTTACAGTACATTTAATTATTTATTTAAACTACAAATTCAGGACTTATATATAGGAAGTATTATAGATTACAGGTAGTATTAATAATAATATTAGTAGTAAATAAAAATATTAGTATCTATAGGTAGCATTCTATGAGATAGGTTGCAAATAATAATTATAAAAACAGAGCTCATCCATTATCGATAATTCAATCCATAATTTTCAAGCTGCAGCTCGAAGTTCGAGAGTATATTTCACCAGTCACACACTTGCATACTCACAGCAACTAATTTGTATCATCAACGTATATTTACTTAACTCAGTCGCCTCAATTTACACATCCGACCGATTAATTGGCAATTTGAGGTTCAGAGTTGGTCGAGACAGCGTGTATATCTGTAAATCTAGTAAGTAAGTTCGTATGAGCAAGTGGCCAACTCTGGTGACGGTGTTTTTAGGCCGCCTAAAGGCCTCCGTCATGGCTTAACGACTTTAAAAGCCGGGACCGACAATTTAACGTGCCTTCCGAAGCACGGAAGCGCTCAGATGAAAATGCCACTTGCGGTCACCCATCCAAGTAGTGACCGCTCAGAACGTTGCTTAATTCGACGATCTATCAAGAACGTCTTAGCAAGCTTTGCCACGAGCGCTTCTAAATCTAGTGTGAAGGCTATAGGGCGAGATACACGTACACGCTCCTTCGCATGTCATCACATTATACTATTGCTTGCTTAGTTTAAGTCCTTTGGAGCTAGGTTACTTGACTAATGCAAAAATATATTTTATAATAAATATTTTTCATAAGAAAGAAAAAACATTTATTTTGATAGGACATCGAGGATCAATTCAGTTTCGTCTTACATGCTAGGTAATTATAATGCCTGTTGTTGTATGTTTCACAACAAGAAAGTTTCTGAAACTAAAAGTTAGCTCTAAGAGTAAAAACCTAGATTTTAAATAAATGAAAACAAGTTTAGAAAGTTCAAAAGTTTAAAAAGGTAGGTATACCAAAGGGTTTTTACTTGAAAAATCGTAGGTTAGTTATTTTATTCTTACCTAGTGGCAGTCTAGTCTAGATAGATGACTATGTCAATCCTACATCAAAATAAACGCGAAAGTTTGTATGATGAATTTATAGGCGTTTGTTAATATTTCACGATTATAGAAAACTAGCTCCCGTGGTGTTATCCGCGGTGAATAGTTCCCGTTCCCAATGTTCCCATGAGAATACCGAGAACAAAAGTAGCCTATGTGTTAATCCAGGATATAAGCTATCTAGGTACCAAATTTCATTCAAATCCGTCCAGCCGCTTGAGCGTGAAGGTGTAACAAACATTCACACTTACATAATTACACACTTACACACACCCAAACTGTCACCTTTATATTATTAGTGAGATTATTAAAATAAGCGATTATAGAAAAGTAATAAAGCTAGGAAAGCTTACTCGTTCAACACGGATAATTATTCTTTTCCTGGAAGATTCAGTTAATTACAAAGGACAAGACATTCATCAGTCGATTCGGGTCGAATTTTCATAAAATCTAGGTTAATTTTAATAAATTACCTAATTCAAGTTTATAATGGCCGAGATCGCTCTGGTAACCGCAGCCCTGAATATTTATGGTCAGAAGTACCTAAGTACCGTAATTTGCAAGATATTAATCCGTCGAGATTAAAGAAATGTTTGCACACTGTCCAATAAAGCTTTTATATTTCTGTGTTTTTCTTATTGCAATGATATTTCATATAGGTAATAATAGCTGCACCACACAGTGAAAGGACGTCCATTATACCTTCCGATTCAAGTTTTTGATTGCTTTTTAATATAAAAACGTCGAGGTTATTAATAATGATTTAAATACGCATTCCACACGGCGTTATCTAGTCCCAAGCTAACCAACTTAATGCTTGTGTTATGGTAAACCAGATGACTGATATACTACATAGATAAATTTATTTTTGTATGTATAAATTGTACATACATACTATAGATAGAAAAACATCCAAACACGGAAAAAATTTCTGTAGAAGATACAAACATTTGTCCCGTGGCGGGGATCGAACCCGCAACCTCCGCGTCTCAGGCGGGCCTTAGCCCACTGCGCCACAAAAAAATATGCGATAAAGTCCCGATAATATTTTTAAATATTTATTTTTAATGTTTTTTGTTAGAATTAAGTTCAGTACAATAAATAATATAATATTATCTACTTTAGCGATGTATGGTTATTTTGATAACGGTTAGTGCAAATAAATAAGTGAATACATAAAATTACGTCTCTTTCACGAGAAAGAGTTTTGTTTTTTTTTTGTTCAAGCAGAGATTGTAACTAATTTAAAGCGTTTGTATTTAGTTATTTTTGTTAAAGGTTTGACTAACCCTCAGATAAATATCTTAAATTATTGAACACTCAATGTTTAATAATTTAAGATGTTTATCTGAGGAGTATGTCTACCGGTACTTTAGTGGACGGTGTGCTTTAGTACAATATTGCGTTTCTCACTTAATTTTATATCGCGAGTCCTAAAGTGCGCTAAATGGATTCTCTAAGGTTTTTATGTCAAACAAAAGACAACCGTCATAGAACTATAATAAAGCATAACTTTTGCCAAAACACGATTTTTTAACTGGAAGTATTTTTCTGAAAGGTTCAATATGTATTGTAAATTGGCTTACAATAAATATTGAAGGCATAGTTAGCAAAATATGCCGAATAAGTATTTGGACATGTCTCTGACTATGCTTAGAATATTATAATTGGGAACAACAGAATACAGTAACGTTATTTTTTGATATCCGAAGTACTATTAATATAATAAAGCGATATTTATTATGGACTAAACGTGCTCCGACTCAGTTTATATTTACTTAGTATTAAGATTGGACCACTAAAAAAAGCTAGGCCCACCAGGTTCTTGCCTGATTCTTTCCCTGGTGTAGGGAGTAGCGTTGGAACGGGCAGTAGAATCACCTAGTTTTAAGAACGTGATATGTCAAAGTGGTCTATAAACGATCGTACTGAATAAATACATTTAGAATTTTTATGAATCTTATAATCTTAAGAACTTCACTAAAGAAACTGTACAACGCATACAGGTTGCACAACGGGCTATGAAGCGCTCCATGTTAGGCAAACGCCTCGTAGACAGGATCAGGAACACCGAAATCCGGAGACGGACCAAGGTCCAAGACGTTGGTATCCGGATCATGAGACTGAAGTGGAGGTGGGCGGGACATTTGGCGAGACGTGGTGACGGCAGGTGGAGTAGGGCCCTAACAGAATGAAATCCTAGGAGGTATACACGCAGTGCTGGCAGACCACCTGCTAGATGGGTGGATGATATTGTTAGGGTCGCCAACAAGACCTAGATGCGATCGGCTCAACACCGGAACGAGTGGCAGTCATTGGAGGAGGCCTACACCCAGCAGTGGGTTGACACAGGCTGAAAATGATGATGATGATGATAGTCTTAAGATATAATCTCAGACCACTATACTTCCAGACCTCACTTCACGTAAAATATAAAAAGGTTTTGTAAAAAGTCTGAGAGCTATTAAAATAAAACTGAACTATCAAGCACCATTGAATCAGTTCATTAACTCAGCGTAAAATCACGACTCCGTCCGAACCATTTCCTTTTGAAAATGAACTTTTCATTTGCTCTTTCTATCAATTGCCGTTTTATTAACATTGATTTGAGAAAAGGTAACAAAACAAAATGAATAAACGTTTTACGATGTCGCAAAGTTTCAAACTCTATGGAGTAAATTAAAAAAAGTAATTAGACAGATAATGATTTATTGATCACAAAAATTATAAAGATGACAATTAAATAAATAAATATAAATATCTTTGGACATTTTACACAATTTAAAATAAACATTGTGGATAAACGGGCGGTCTTCAAAAAAATAAAGTAAAGTAAGTTCGTATGAGCAAGTAGCCAGCTCTGTTAACGGAGATTTAAGGTCGCTTAAAAAGGTCTCCATCATGGCTTAACGACTTTTAAAGCCGGGACCGACAATTTAACATGCCTTCCGAAGCACGGAAGCGCTCAGCTGATAATTCCACTTGCGGTCACTCATCCAAGTAGTGACCGCTCAGAAGTTGCTTAACTTCAACGATCTATCAAGAATAGTTATTATAAAAAAAAAAAGTTATATGAATGATAAAGCCAAGGGCTAAAATTACAACAGAGTTGATGCCTCTGAATCTTTACAGATCAATAATTCTTAGTTACAAAAAGGCCCGCCCCCTCCTTATCAATGTTATATTTTGACAATTGCTTTAGAATAGAAACGATGACGAAAATTTTAGCGATCAGAGGGCCTAGCCAACCGGCATTCGCTATGAAGCGATTCGATTTCTATCATCGCTACACCTTTGATTTGACATTTCTGATCGCTCAAGTTTTCGTCATCGAATGTCAATTCCTATACCTACATTTTTTTCCTCAGGCCTCAGCTGCCCTAGCCATGTTACATTTCGACAATTGCTTTCGATTAGAAACTAAAAAAAATGTATAGGAATTGACATTCGATGACGAAAACTCAAGCGATCAGAAATGTCAAATCAAAGGTGTAGCGATGATAGAAATCGAATCGCTTCATAGTGAATGCCGGTTGGCTAGGCCCTAGAAATGTCAATAATAACTGTCAAAATAATCTTTTTAATAGCGATGATAGAAATTTAGAGACGCGGAGCTCGCTCAGGCCTAAACGTTGATTTTGAGTATCTAAAACGAATTTTAGGCATGATTAATACTTGTGGTAGCGCATATGGAAAGAGTTTTTATTATTTACTTAATACTTTTCGTCTGGTAGGTAGGTGTAATCTTTTGTCGGAAGCTGTCGACGCAATAAGACGACCATCCGAATCATCCTTAAAATTGTATATAACCTATAATGCTGATAAAGAATAATAATAATATAAAACAAATAATAGGTAAGTACTATAGTATTTGGAAAATCATAACAAGTAATTCTTTAACGTTCTTAGCTTAAAAAATACATTTATTTTGTATTATGTCACATAATTGGCATTTAGGACTATTCGTTTGCAATCCGACTGAACTTAAACAATATAATTCTCCATTTAATAAATCTTAACCTATTCCCAGCACATGGTGCCGCCGAAAGAAGAGGGCCGTGGCCAAGGCTCGCAAATAGGCAACGTGCATCATGGGCACTGAACACGTCATGCTAAATAGTTGCGTTTTAAAACAGTCATAGTATTCTAGGAAACCTTGAATGCACTGTCGCTAACCTGAGAATGGCTAATACAAGTCTGTCATCAGACTCGGAATGCCTTGTACTTTCTTAGGTGCAGCCTCACCAATTTGCGTCTACCCCAACTATTGTCCTACGCCCGACTGCATAGAAGTGTTAGGGTTGTGGTAAAATATAAAGTTATCGATGAAAAACAATAATATCGAGTAAAGAAAATAAACAAAATTTACAATGACAAAATTTACAGAAATGTAGGTCGTCCGCCGTAAAGATGGGTCGACGACATAGTTAAAACTGCAGGTCGGACATGGGTTAGATTGGCACGAGACAGTATCGAATGGCGAAAGCGATGAGAGGCCTATATATATATAATGATAAAGGTTCTGAGAGGAAGTTAATGTTTTCTGTATTTACATGATGGTATTGGTATACCATCATAGCTATAACATTGCTTTGTTTTCATTTTACTAACTATCTTTTTATTTTAACTCGGTTGGTACTGCTTAAATCAATGTCAGAATCAATTCCAGCAGAATATTGCTGTAGGCATGTGAAAGAAAAAGCCTTATTAATGTCAGATGTCAGAGTAATTAAAATTATTACCCTGATCATATTGGAAAAAATATGTCCCGTGGCGGGGATCGAACCCGCAACCTCCGCGTCTCAGGCGGGCCTTAGCCCACTGCGCCACAAAAAAATATGCGATAAAGTCCCGATAATATTTTTAAATATTTATTTTTAATGTTTTTTGTTAGAATTAAGTTCAGTACAATAAATAATATAATATTATCTACTTTAGCGATGTATGGTTATTTTGATAACGGTTAGTGCAAATAAATAAGTGAATACATAAAATTACGTCTCTTTCACGAGAAAGAGTTTTGTTTTTTTTTTGTTCAAGCAGAGATTGTAACTAATTTAAAGCGTTTGTATTTAGTTATTTTTGTTAAAGGTTTGACTAACCCTCAGATAAATATCTTAAATTATTGAACACTCAATGTTTAATAATTTAAGATGTTTATCTGAGGAGTATGTCTACCGGTACTTTAGTGGACGGTGTGCTTTAGTACAATATTGCGTTTCTCACTTAATTTTATATCGCGAGTCCTAAAGTGCGCTAAATGGATTCTCTAAGGTTTTTATGTCAAACAAAAGACAACCGTCATAGAACTATAATAAAGCATAACTTTTGCCAAAACACGATTTTTTAACTGGAAGTATTTTTCTGAAAGGTTCAATATGTATTGTAAATTGGCTTACAATAAATATTGAAGGCATAGTTAGCAAAATATGCCGAATAAGTATTTGGACATGTCTCTGACTATGCTTAGAATATTATAATTGGGAACAACAGAATACAGTAACGTTATTTTTTGATATCCGAAGTACTATTAATATAATAAAGCGATATTTATTATGGACTAAACGTGCTCCGACTCAGTTTATATTTACTTAGTATTAAGATTGGACCACTAAAAAAAGCTAGGCCCACCAGGTTCTTGCCTGATTCTTTCCCTGGTGTAGGGAGTAGCGTTGGAACGGGCAGTAGAATCACCTAGTTTTAAGAACGTGATATGTCAAAGTGGTCTATAAACGATCGTACTGAATAAATACATTTAGAATTTTTATGAATCTTATAATCTTAAGAACTTCACTAAAGAAACTGTACAACGCATACAGGTTGCACAACGGGCTATGAAGCGCTCCATGTTAGGCAAACGCCTCGTAGACAGGATCAGGAACACCGAAATCCGGAGACGGACCAAGGTCCAAGACGTTGGTATCCGGATCATGAGACTGAAGTGGAGGTGGGCGGGACATTTGGCGAGACGTGGTGACGGCAGGTGGAGTAGGGCCCTAACAGAATGAAATCCTAGGAGGTATACACGCAGTGCTGGCAGACCACCTGCTAGATGGGTGGATGATATTGTTAGGGTCGCCAACAAGACCTAGATGCGATCGGCTCAACACCGGAACGAGTGGCAGTCATTGGAGGAGGCCTACACCCAGCAGTGGGTTGACACAGGCTGAAAATGATGATGATGATGATAGTCTTAAGATATAATCTCAGACCACTATACTTCCAGACCTCACTTCACGTAAAATATAAAAAGGTTTTGTAAAAAGTCTGAGAGCTATTAAAATAAAACTGAACTATCAAGCACCATTGAATCAGTTCATTAACTCAGCGTAAAATCACGACTCCGTCCGAACCATTTCCTTTTGAAAATGAACTTTTCATTTGCTCTTTCTATCAATTGCCGTTTTATTAACATTGATTTGAGAAAAGGTAACAAAACAAAATGAATAAACGTTTTACGATGTCGCAAAGTTTCAAACTCTATGGAGTAAATTAAAAAAAGTAATTAGACAGATAATGATTTATTGATCACAAAAATTATAAAGATGACAATTAAATAAATAAATATAAATATCTTTGGACATTTTACACAATTTAAAATAAACATTGTGGATAAACGGGCGGTCTTCAAAAAAATAAAGTAAAGTAAGTTCGTATGAGCAAGTAGCCAGCTCTGTTAACGGAGATTTAAGGTCGCTTAAAAAGGTCTCCATCATGGCTTAACGACTTTTAAAGCCGGGACCGACAATTTAACATGCCTTCCGAAGCACGGAAGCGCTCAGCTGATAATTCCACTTGCGGTCACTCATCCAAGTAGTGACCGCTCAGAAGTTGCTTAACTTCAACGATCTATCAAGAATAGTTATTATAAAAAAAAAAAGTTATATGAATGATAAAGCCAAGGGCTAAAATTACAACAGAGTTGATGCCTCTGAATCTTTACAGATCAATAATTCTTAGTTACAAAAAGGCCCGCCCCCTCCTTATCAATGTTATATTTTGACAATTGCTTTAGAATAGAAACGATGACGAAAATTTTAGCGATCAGAGGGCCTAGCCAACCGGCATTCGCTATGAAGCGATTCGATTTCTATCATCGCTACACCTTTGATTTGACATTTCTGATCGCTCAAGTTTTCGTCATCGAATGTCAATTCCTATACCTACATTTTTTTCCTCAGGCCTCAGCTGCCCTAGCCATGTTACATTTCGACAATTGCTTTCGATTAGAAACTAAAAAAAATGTATAGGAATTGACATTCGATGACGAAAACTCAAGCGATCAGAAATGTCAAATCAAAGGTGTAGCGATGATAGAAATCGAATCGCTTCATAGTGAATGCCGGTTGGCTAGGCCCTAGAAATGTCAATAATAACTGTCAAAATAATCTTTTTAATAGCGATGATAGAAATTTAGAGACGCGGAGCTCGCTCAGGCCTAAACGTTGATTTTGAGTATCTAAAACGAATTTTAGGCATGATTAATACTTGTGGTAGCGCATATGGAAAGAGTTTTTATTATTTACTTAATACTTTTCGTCTGGTAGGTAGGTGTAATCTTTTGTCGGAAGCTGTCGACGCAATAAGACGACCATCCGAATCATCCTTAAAATTGTATATAACCTATAATGCTGATAAAGAATAATAATAATATAAAACAAATAATAGGTAAGTACTATAGTATTTGGAAAATCATAACAAGTAATTCTTTAACGTTCTTAGCTTAAAAAATACATTTATTTTGTATTATGTCACATAATTGGCATTTAGGACTATTCGTTTGCAATCCGACTGAACTTAAACAATATAATTCTCCATTTAATAAATCTTAACCTATTCCCAGCACATGGTGCTGCCGAAAGAAGAGGGCCGTGGCCAAGGCTCGCAAATAGGCAACGTGCATCATGGGCACTGAACACGTCATGCTAAATAGTTGCGTTTTAAAACAGTCATAGTATTCTAGGAAACCTTGAATGCACTGTCGCTAACCTGAGAATGGCTAATACAAGTCTGTCATCAGACTCGGAATGCCTTGTACTTTCTTAGGTGCAGCCTCACCAATTTGCGTCTACCCCAACTATTGTCCTACGCCCGACTGCATAGAAGTGTTAGGGTTGTGGTAAAATATAAAGTTATCGATGAAAAACAATAATATCGAGTAAAGAAAATAAACAAAATTTACAATGACAAAATTTACAGAAATGTAGGTCGTCCGCCGTAAAGATGGGTCGACGACATAGTTAAAACTGCAGGTCGGACATGGGTTAGATTGGCACGAGACAGTATCGAATGGCGAAAGCGATGAGAGGCCTATATATATATAATGATAAAGGTTCTGAGAGGAAGTTAATGTTTTCTGTATTTACATGATGGTATTGGTATACCATCATAGCTATAACATTGCTTTGTTTTCATTTTACTAACTATCTTTTTATTTTAACTCGGTTGGTACTGCTTAAATCAATGTCAGAATCAATTCCAGCAGAATATTGCTGTAGGCATGTGAAAGAAAAAGCCTTATTAATGTCAGATGTCAGAGTAATTAAAA
Organism: Xanthorhoe designata; assembly: GCA_963582015.1. Taxonomy (NCBI): domain Eukaryota; kingdom Metazoa; phylum Arthropoda; class Insecta; order Lepidoptera; family Geometridae; genus Xanthorhoe; species Xanthorhoe designata. The sequence goes on along the minus strand of OY757029.1, from coordinate 14,404,945 downwards.
TTATTACCCTGATCATATTGGAAAAAATACTGACAATTTCTTGTAATCATACGATAATCGATTAAACTCTAAGTTCAAATTAGGAAAAAAAAACTGTTTTCCTTTATGTTTATTTACGATATCCCAAATTGTCTTTAGTTTCCGAACTCTTTTATGTCGGGTCAATATCTTATCAAAGGAAAAAAGCAAAATCGAAACAAATATTTTTCATCGATATCGATACTTTTTATCAACATCGACAAATTCCCCGTACTAGCGTCGCGTGCTCAGCGACACCTTAATGGCACCACTTGCCGCATCCAACGTTTTATCATCGTGTCAAGCGTCATTGTGTATTTTATTTTATTTTTATTTTATTGTGGACGTGTTTGGAATATGGTCGGTTTATAGCGCTTGTTGTGGGCGTAATTTCATCATGGGCTGTGACATGCGAGCTTTATAGTCCCGGGCCTTCTTTATTGCAATGTTAGACCAATGACTGTGTTGTGGTGAGCTGATTTAAGCGGCCTGTTTAATCTGTAGAACATTATTTTCTGCAGCATTTATATTTCGTACTTACGGTTTACGGTTTAAGAATCTTTATTTCTCATAAAATATACATAGAAATCACTTACTGAGAAACACTTATAAACTATTCTCTGCGAGTATTTACACATTTGTTTAAATACAGTGAGAGAATGAGTAGACATGCACACAGCAATATTTAACTTCATAAAGACATAAACAAAATTAATTTCGTTAAGTAAGTACTTCGTTTAAACCTGTAAAGATGCAGCATTTACCTGTATTGCATCATACAGATTTATATTGATAAATTTTAGCTTAACTATGGTGAGGTTTCTGACTGTTTCATGAAAGAGTTTTGTCCGAAAGGTGTAATGTACCGATTAACGGGGTGACTGCAATTGGATACCCTGCATTTGTCGCTGTCATTAAAAAAATAAAGTTAAAGATAAAGCTGAAATAAAGTTATTATCAATCACATGTGAGAGAGGAGAAGCGAGCATTGCAGTGCGCAATCTGTAATGATACAATCCATCCATCCAATTAATATTATAAAGGTGAAAGTTTGTATGTGTGTAAGTGTGTTTGTAACTCTTTCACACTTAAACGGCTGGACGAATTTGAACGAAATTTGGTACCAGAATTGCTTATACCCTGGATTGAAGAATTGGCTACTTTTAATTCCGGTGTTCCCACGGGAACGAGAACTATTCACCGTGGGTAACACCGCGGGGCGCAGCTGGTATACAATATTACTTCTTACCACTTTTAAGTACCTACTCTCATTTACTAATCTCAGACAAAACCGATTCACCTACTTTAATTTAATAACAAAAGCTTTTTTATTACTATTCCTTGAATTTGGAAAGAATCCCAGGATTATTTCTATAAACTTAAGAGAAAACGACTTACAAAGTCCCATAGCACCAAACGTAGACGCATAAAGAGCTTACAATATTGGCGCTAAAGTTTTTTCAAAACAGAATCTAAAGACGCTGAAGTCTGGAGCTGAACTTTAAGACAACTTTGAGACTTAAGCTACATATCATGGCATTTTTCAGTAATAATATCTATACTATGTATACTTCTATACTAATCTATAGGTACCTACTTACTAATATTATAAAGAGGTAAAGTTGGTTTGTTTATTTGTTTGTATGTTAAGGTAATCTCCGAAATTACTCATCCTATTTCAAATATTATTTCTCCGATGTGTAACATGGTCTTTCCGAATGAAAATAGGCTATATTTTATCATGGTAGGTACTATGTGAGCGAAACCGCGAGCGAGTAAGCTGGTGATAAATAAAAATCCTTGGGCATTTGACACGACATCATCTAGTCCCAAGCTAAGTAACTTAATGCTCATGTTATAGTAACCATTAAATTTATTTTTGTAAAAAACATAATAATGTATTACTTATATGAAAACAGAATACTTTTACTTTTTAGTTTATTACTTAAAGCATTCAGTACCAGCGAGTGCCTAGGTTGCGGACAGAAGCAAACAATGTTGTTCCCGTTAATATAAGTAGGTAATAATACAGTGCTGGAATGCGTAGGTGTAGTTTGACCCAACTCACTCGGGGCAGACGGTAGTGTTGCAAGTTTTTATGCTGATAGTGACGTCACTTCGCAATCGCTAATCTGAAAGCTTTATAAATTATAATACTAGGTATCTTTATAGAACCCAAAATAAAATTTTAAATTTAAATGCTTTTAAAAACATTGTCTTTTTAATAAACACTATAAAATAACCCCAGAACTCATAATGAACTTATAAGCTTAATAGAGACCAAACAGCTGCTATATTTGTTATCTCTTCCATTGAAATAAGAGAGACACGCAAAAAACACTTTCAAAAGTCTTGCTTTTTTGAATTAGCTTACATACTTACATAAAATTAGGGCTTTTTCTCATGAGGGCAGAGAGCACTGTATCTCCACTTGCTACGATCCTGACACACCTCTTTCACCCCATTCACTCTCATTACATTCTTCATACACGCTCGCCGGTTTAGGGTACTTCTGACTTGGCCTCTCCAAAAGTCACCTTTTTTTTCAATAGGTAAGCCTATTGAACATCGTAATAATTCTTAAATATAACCTCATAATTTTTATAACGAATTCCTAACAGAACATAAATAGTATTTAATAAAACTTTCAAGTTAAAAGTGACTTACAGAAACAGTACATGGCTAAATAACTCCGGTAGACAAATCTATGTATGAAAAATCAATAAAATGTCGAGTTGCTTTTTCCATTTACTTCAGCACTTTGTTATATTATATTGACAATCATTCAAACAAAACATTTGGTTCAACAAAGTTATGGTCCATCACAAATATACATTTTATCGATAAGTGTTTACACACAACACATCACTAATACTTCTTAGGAAAAAGAAAGCATGTAAGTAGAGTAAGCAGTGTTTGACACGGTGTTTTCTACTTGCAAATAGATTATAAAGTGAAAAAAAAATGGTGTGTAAAATCACTTTTAAAATAAAAAAAGACGTGTGGCACTCGGAGACTGACGCGGTAAAGCTATTGCATAGCATTTGTTTTTTTTCGGGGGGTGTTGGGTTTTTTTCGTTACGGAATTTCTGGATTCGTCCTCCACGCTCAAGGCCCGCGATAAAAGCTATGCAATAGCTTACAAATATTTAATTGCAGAAACTACTATATTATTAGGGTTAAGCTCGCCTTGTGATTTTGTTTGTTTTTCTGTTTTATGTACAATATAGAATTTAAGAATAAAAAATAAACTATCGTAAAACTGTAATTATACACAGGAAATTGTCACTAGAGTGAGACGCGACCGCGATACCGCGAGTTCTTCTTAATGTGATATAGGTACGAATCGAAACATTGTCGTCATTTTTTCAAGAAAAACGAAAATTCGTAATTATTTTCGGGTTCAGCTTTTGTTATTGGATTCTGAACTCGCAATGCAGCGGTTTGATTTTTTGTTAATCCTTAAATCTTCTTTTATTTTCAACGTTCACAAATTTGTTATTCATCGATAGCACAGCGTACATCACTATCATTGCAAATAGAAAGAGATAAGGATAGTGGCAACATCTTAATGGAATTCCATTCGACGCCTTGTCCCATACATGGCGTCTCCGTTTATCTTTACCGAAGAGGTATAGTTGGTCCAGTAAAAATATATAACTTTTTCGAGCGACTGACTTGGGCGAATGGCTTGATAGGAAATATTGAAGGACAGAGATAGTTTTAGATATAATAGGACCTTTGTCCAGCAAGCAATGGGATTAAATAATTATGCAAATTGTCCAAAATCAATATAAAAAGTAAGTAAGTTCGTATGAGCAAGTGGCCAACTCTGGTGACGGAGTTTTTAGGCCGCCTAAATTGAAAAAAATGAGGTATGCATGACACCTGACACGGTTTGAGGCCAACAACCTAATATTTTACCGCTGATGTCTTCGAAGATGTTTACATTACTACATAGTGCGATTACTGTACAATTGAAAATAGTTTTGGCTAAATGCGTGGCAGAAGCCGGCGAAACCAAAATAAAGAAGAAGAAGAAGAAAATAGTTTTTGCTACCGACTAACTTATTTTACTAAAACCTTTTATAATTTTGACAGAGAAAAATGTATTTATTTGTTTGTACTGTTCAAAAATGTATTTTTACTGTGCCATAGTACTTTACATTGCTTGGATTCTCGAATACTTGGCGATGCCTCGTGATTTTTCTTCCGGGATTTTCCCGTCTTTGAATTAGAGTTATGTGAAAGTAGATTTTATTATGGGTTACTGTAATGCTTTATTGAGTGGGTTTTTCTTTCAGAAAAATTTATATGCGCATTAACATGAGCTCTTAACGGTGATGGAAAACATCGTAAGGAAACACGCGGCTAGTCAGCCCCACACGTATTGACGTCTTTCCTGTGGATATGGCCGGCAGCTGAGAGGATGGTTTAAGTGCTGGGCAAGTTTATTTCATCTTAACAATGTCCCAGGCACTACAGTATCAGGTAGTACAGTATCACAAAAGATTGCCTCCTGACGATGTATAAATTATCTAGTAAAGATGTAAAAGGCCTGAGTTATTGAGTGGGTTTCAGTGGGTATCTCCGATGAATTAATTAATTTCATGCAAATAACTTATTTAACAAAAAAACTATACAGCATCAAAATTTGATCTCTAACGCTCAGTAGACATGTTTTAGATCCTTTAAATATGAAGAAGAAATTGAGTAATTAAATTCTAAAACATAGGACCCAAAGGCAAAGAATAAAGGTCATTGACCCCAGCCTCCATAAAACCTTAATTTCCTAAATCTCAAAGGACGGTAAAATAATAATAGCTCATGGAAATGATGCGACATAATATCCTGGACTAAAACTTTTGATCGCAGGCTCACATTTCCTTTATAGTCTGAGAGACAACGGGTACTAAAACAACATTGTATTGACAAAGCAGATTGTGAAGAATGTCGTAGAGCTTTCGTAGCACCACGTAGCGTTATTGCTATGCTATAATGCTACGAGGTGCTACGAAATATTCAATTTGTTACGCTAATGTGAGGATTGAAACGCTTTAATTTTTAATTTACGATTTTACAATTTATAATATACAAATTTAAAAACAAGATATTTGAAGATTTTTAAACATAATAACATGTTCGTCCAGTCTGTGTCAAAAAGTTTTGATTTTGAATTCTTTATCCCTTAAGACATTACCAAAACGGCATTTTGAGATCTACGAACATTCATAATCATTGTTTAGCCGTAAACTAATTTATCTGATACTCTATTGATATACACTTTAGAATCACCTAGCATGTAAGACGAAGTTGAAGTGATCCTTGAGGTCCTACCAAAATAAACGATTTTTCTTTCTTTCACACATACCAAAAATGATTTTAGACCTATCATCGTTTTTGCACATATTATAAAGATACATAATCTGTACAAGCCCATTTATAATAATGTTAATTATTAACCATTGGCTCTCGTTCTATAATCAAAACTAATTAAAGGCTCAGCGGTAATGTTTATTCATTGTTCCAACAAAACAAAGAGAATTTTAAAATTCAAAACTCAAGTCACAAATTAAATAAAGCGAGATGGTAAGACTTGCACTGCGAAAAAGCATTCATTAATATCAATCTATCCTAAGAAGGATCATTCATTCAGAACTTTTTGTCGTTATCTTAACTTTAAAAATAATACATATATGTAAATATTATTCATTATATTCAACTTAACATTGAATGCATCTTTATTTATATTCATGTTATGAGATATTGGTATAAATATGTAAAATGTTTTTCATTGCAATCACTTTAGTTCATTCAATTTAATCTTCATTTATCAGTTGAATCAGCTTTTTCAAACAAAATAACCCAATCAATATCTGATTGAATACTTTTTATTCCAATCTCGAGTTCTATCATTCACTCATTCAATTGAACTTTCATTCACCGGTCTAATCAGCTGTTAGCGATAAGGTATCCCCGTGGATCTCAGATTAATTTTGCAAATGAGACCGTCTTGCCTTCATGAATATGCAACTAAAGTCTTGCCTGAAAAAGTTGTTTTAAAGCAGGCTTTATTAAAACGCCCGCTTAAATCCAGGAAAAATCCTGCGCCCTCATAAAGACGGTTAATATGAAGAACTTAATGGCTTAAGGATTTGATTAACAAAAGAAAGGTTCTGCGCATTTTGAGTTCAAGGTCTTAAACTAATTGCCTGAATAACTGAATTAATTTAAACACCCTAGATTTATTATGAGATTTATTTAGTGAATTGAACATTCAGTATCGGTCATGAATTTAAAATAATGTGTGTTTGCTCGTTTGAGCTGGTTTTACAATCTGGTGATAGGGTTTTTAAGGTATTCGTAAAAATGGCAGGGTGCAGTATTAGGTTTATAAAAGTATTAGGTATTCTTAATAAATATGCATTAAGTGACATCAAAATTACAATGAAATATTGTTAATTTTTTTTAAGTTCACTAATTTTTCTCCTCAATCTATATAACGTAATCGCACACAGTTCCATTTCTGCAGGCCGAGAACTTTAAAGGTAGACAAACGGCGTTGCCAAGTTTATTCGACTTCGGAGCTTGATTCATTACCTGCTTGAGCCGACTTTCTTTATTACCCTGAAGTAAGTTAGAAATAATGATAGATATTTTAGGCCCTGTGAGGCTTTCATTATGGTTTTTGACACCTTCATACATTGCTTGAAGTAAAGTAAACGGTCGCGGTCTCCTGTGTTGGTCTCCGAAGCGTGGTACCTACCTTGATAAAATATAGCCTATGTTCATTCGGAAAGTCCATGCTACACATCAGTGAAATTTTTTTTGTCGGATAAGTAGTTTCGGAGATTACCCCAAACATACAAACAAACCAACTTTACCTCTTTATAATATTAGTAAGCCTATAAGTTCATAGTAAAGAACAAGGCTATAAAAACTCCTGTTAAATTAGAATGACAGGTACGAGAGCAACCCTCATTTAAATTTCATATCCAAACTGCATCCGACTCGAGTTTGCATTACCAACTTTCTTTTAAGAATACTTTTGCATAATAAATACCTACTTCAATTCATATTTCTCCGAGAAGAGGTTTTTAATTTTGTATTAATAAAATTAAGTGGCGAATGCTTCATTTAGAATATAATTTGTTAGTAAATGTATTTTTAAATATTGCAACTTTATGTTCGGGTATTTTTGGATCTATCACATGATGCGTGTGTGGTGTCTTTATTTCTTGATAGATCGTTGAAGTTAAGCAACGTTCTGAGCGGTCACTACTTGGATGGGTGACCGCAAGTGACATTATCAGCAGAGCGCTTCCCTGCTTCAGAGCACGTTAAATTGTAGGTCAAATCAAATCAAATCAAATCAAAATGTATTTATTCAGTACGATCGTTTATAGACCACTTTGACATGTCACGTTCTTAAAACTAGGTGATTCTACTGCCTGTTCCAACGCGACTCCCTACACCAGGGAAAGAATCAGGCAAGAACCTGGTGGTGTGGGTCTAGCTTTTTTTTCAGCGGTCCAATCTTAATACTAAGTAAATATAAACTGAGTCGGAGCACGTTCAGTCCCGCTTTTAAAGTCGATAAGCCACGACGGAGGCCTTAAGGCGGCCTTAAAAACTTTATAAACTTCGTCGCAAGAGTTGGCCACTTGCTCATACGAACATACACACACATACATCTTGATAAATTAAAAGACCAAACGGAAATGGAGGTCAACATGAGAAAAAAGACCAAGGGACAATTTAGCAAAGTCCGTGTATAATTACCGTATGCCAATAGCAATAAAATGTGTATTTCTTGCCTGTAGATAAAGTTGTAAATACATACTATGTTTTAAGGGTTACTTGAAATGACCATAAACATTTTTTTTTACTTCAACCTATATCGTCCCACTGCTGGGCAAAGGTCTCCCCCATATCCCTCCAACCATCTCTGTCCTTCGAGATTTCCCACCAACCTCTCTCGAAGGTGTCGAGATCGTCCCTCCAACGCTTCCTTGGCCGACCACGACGTCGCATCCCGACGGGCTGCCAATTGGTAACGGCATTTGTCCAATTATCGGGATGCATCATTTCTTCCACCCATACATAAACATACCTACATTTAAAAAATAATTAGTTTTTTAAACATTGACTTAATAATCCAGTGTTATTCCTTTCCTTAGAAATTCTTGGACAACAGAAAATTTAAAATTGTAAATTATGCTTAAACTTGGCGGACGGTTAAAAGCTTGATTAAAGCCTTGGAGTTAAAGTGGTAATCTGCATACGATGGCAGCATCGTCATGAAGCGCTCGTGGCATAGCTAAGACTTGCTAAGACGTTCTGGATAGGTCGTTGAAGTTAACCATCATTCTGAGCGGTCACATCATCGAGGTATCGTCATTAGAGGTTGAATAAATAAATAAATAAATATCCTTGGACATTCCACACGGCGTCATCTACTTTGGGAGTAAATAACTAAGCAATTTAATGCTTGTGTTATGGTAACCAGATGACTGATAAACTATATAGATACATTTTTTTTTGTAAATACATACATATTATACATAGAAAACACCCAGACACGAAACAAATATTTGCAGACCATGCAAACATTTGTCCCGCAGCGGGGATTGAACCCGCAACCTCTGCGTCTCAGGCGGGCTTACGCCCACTGCGCCACAGAGGTCGTCAGTCAGGGCGGCATTGAAACGTAACGCTCAAAATCTAATCAATTTGTTACATACAGACGAAAGCTCCCGGTGACCGAGCATCTTAACGTCACTTTTTATTATCTACGTAGCAACTTTTAGCTTTTAGGTTTAGGATTTTGTACCTAGGTATCTATTTTGTTGATGAGTAGGTAACATAATTGTTTTTGTATATTGGAAAAAACCCTATTCCCGCGATAAGTTAATTATAACGCGTGAAACGCCACAGGGCGGAAATCTAGTATATTTTTTTTTTACAAGGACACGCTATTGCCATTCTACTCGTATTTGCCAAGTAGCTAGAGTCCTAATAAAATCAACAAAAGCCGACTACTGCTAAGCATCGTCTACTAATGCAAAAGTCTGAGTCTGAGTCTGACTCAGCTAATACCATTACACAGACGCGCTTTAACGCTGAACGAATCTTCGTATTGACATTAAACGCTAGAACAATGTTGAGGTCAAAACGTGCAACACTAATATTAGCTCATATATTTGATAGACCTAGGCATTTTTTTTAAATTAGCCTAATAGTAGCGTATTTTATTGTGTATCCTATTTATTACGCTCTTGATAATGCTATGGTTTGCAATATTTACTACTTACGTTGTTTTATTACACTATGTTGTTTTTATTACACTATATACTCGTATAGTTCATACCACTATGTTCATTTACATTTCGCAAAATATTATTGCTGTTGTCCCAAAATAAAATAAAATTAAACTCACACGTAATCAGACGAGCGTGAAAAAGCGCACGTGTAAAGATAGCTAATGTAAAAGAGTTCTATGTTGATTCGAATCTCCCAGCGGCATACAGACAAACATTTCTAAGAAACGGTGAACGTAATGTAGCGATGTATTTCAATTTGTATGAACTAGTGTTAACTTTTGGTGACGGTAGGCCGGCCAAAAAAACGGCAAGTTAAATTGTCGGTCCCGGCTTTTACATTCGTTAAGCTATGACGGAGGCCTTTTGGCGGCCTAAAAAACTCCGTCACTAATGTTGGCCACTTGCTCATACGAACGAACGAACTAGAATATCCCCCTAGTATGTCTGTGGCGCGAAATAAATAATAATAAAAATAATGCAACAGAAAATTCACCTCTCCCAATATGGCTGGTCCCCACGGGAAGAGGAGACCAAAACCCTTCAACCTAGCAGAAAACCACAGCGCGATACAAAATAGAAACAACAACAAAGTCACCCTGAAAATATGTACCTACATCCAATGTAAGATCACTAGTCAAGCCTACAAGAAAAATTGAACTAGACTACTGTCTGAAAAAATTGCGCTGCGTGGACTAGGCTAGCTCAGCAGAGAAACGATTGGCAAAGGTTGGAGGAGGCCTTCACCCGCAAATGGATAGTCCCAAACTTAATTAATAATGATAATAACTTTGAAATATTTAAACTACTTAAAATTTAGTCAATTATGAAACAAAGTTGTATCAAAATTAATTTAATTTAGCAATATAAAAATGTACCTAATATCTAATTATAATTTTGGGAAATAAAAAGGTTAAATAAATAAATAAATGTCTGTGGCGCTGTGGGTTAAAGCCCGCCTGAGTCGCAGAGGTCGAGAGTCGAATCTCCGCTGCGGGACAAATGTTTGTATGACCTGCAAATATTATTCTCGAGTTTTTTTGTCTTTTCTAAAAATAATGAATTTTAAAATTTAAATATCAAAATGTAAATGTTATAACCAGTTCACAGAGTTTTAAGAAACTAAATCTTTAGAAAACTCCTTTCAAATTCACGAACTAGTTCAAATTAATTCAACTCTGAATTATGTATTTTTAAAATGAGTGTTGAGGCTTGTTTCACTGAGGAATTGTGAAGTTTAAGTTCCTTCGAGAAAGCTTTTTACGACAACAAAATGCTGAGTTGCTTTTTTTAATTCTGTCCGTCTTCGGTAGAAAGTTAAAGTTTAAATGTATAAATACTCTTTATATTGTCAACAATAAACTAATTTGAAAAATCTAGACGCATGTTAGTTAAGACTATTTTATCTGTGGTTAAGATCATGACTATCTAACTTACCTACAATAAAAAACAACAATGTCTACCGCTCCCTGGGATACAGTCGTAATCATATTTAATTTTTTTTTCATATTTTTCAATACGAAACTTGATTATTTTCCACCGATCCTCTACAAAACTATATCTATAAAACTACAACTACTCGTATATCCCATATCACACTCAATAGTATGTAGTTCGGGTAAATTGTTCCATGCGAAAGTTTTGTGAATAAACGACAGAGTTTGCAATTTGTTCCTGTTGTTTCTGCAAAGACACAGTGTATGGATTAAAGTAACATTTTTACATGTTTTCGTCTAGGCACTTAAGGTGCCTGTATGGGTGAAAAAAGGAATTAAAAAAAACTGAATGTACAGTTTGTGAAACCTATCTTAAATTTTTTTGAATACCTACGTAATAGTTTCTTTTTGTAATGTATAGTTTACGCGAAATAGCGAAGTTCTTCGCTACTTCTCGTAAAAAAATGATAGGTTTCACAAACTGTACATTCAGTTTTTTTTTTCAATGTAATAATAAAATAAAATAGGCGGGGGCGCTAGTTTGACGCATAATAGACACCTTAACTTCGAAGCGCAGCTTGCTAAGACGTTCTTGATAGATTGGAGAGAACGTCAAATTGTCGGTCCCGGCTTTTAAAGTCGTTACGAAGGAGGCCTTTAGGCGTCCTAAAATCTCCGTCATCAGAGTTGGCCACTTGCTCATACGAACAAACAAACAAACAAAACTTGTCGCAAAAACAAAATTTGTTTTCACCGCTTAACTACCGCGCCTTGAGATTATAATCGTAAGAATAGTTTTTTAATTCATTTGTATTAAAGTTTACTTACAGAGGCTGGCACAAGACCGTGAGGAGTGGCATGAACAAATGGAGGCCTATACCCAGCAGTAGGTGAAATCGGGCTGCGGATGATGATGATGAAAGTTTACTACTTTATTACTCTTCAGTACACTGTGGTATGTAGGTCGCTATGTTTCCGGGCATTGTCTTGACACCTCGCTCTTCCAAGAAAATGTGCACTGTTTTACTTTTAAATAACATATTTTTTCATGGTTCAAATTAAAACGCAAAATTTTGCTGTCTCTCATCAAATTAACGTAACGTTTTACATTAGTTAGAATAGAATAGAAAATATTTTATTTAAAAACATAACATTATAGGTACAAAAGAAGAAACAAGGACCGGAGTGGACTAACAGAACAGAACATACCTAAGTAGGTACCTACAAATTAAATAATACAAACAAACGCACAACAGTTACTTGTCACCAAAAAAGTTATAAGTATGAGTGTGGATGGTTATACAGAGAAAGGCCGAAGAAGAATAATGGATGGATTGTGTGCAAGGATATGAATGTACGAGAAGTGATTTCAGAGTTGACTAATGATAGAGGAGAGTGGAAGAGAAAAACATGTGCCGGTTCCACTTAGCGTGGGACAAGGGCAGGAGAATGATGATTATTATTCAGTTGTAAGTCTCTACTAAGACTTCACTTGCTATGTTTGTAGTTCACGTATTGAATTACCAAAAGCAGTGCAATCTATAACGATTATTTGAACATTTGTTTCCATTACAGACTAGTATCAAGCAACTGATTTATCGTCTCATAAATCCACCTTATAAATTAACGGGTCCTAATTTACTTTAGTAAGTCTAATATAACATAATCTAGTAGCCAATAAATACTAATTCAGTAACTGCTAAAATGATTATGCTGAATAAGTTTTATTATATTTCGTCGCTTCATTCTTCAGTTATAAAACAAGGTAGTATCGTTTCATGCTACTGGCAACTTCGCACATTTAAAAATAAAATAAAATAATTTCCTTCCTGCGGTGTGGCCTGCGACGGCTCGTCATTATTTTTTCGTGCGCGGCAACAAGCACACGCTTTTACCTTAGTACGGCACTACTTCTAGCTAGTAAAGAAAAAATTTGATAAAATGCCGAAACGTAGTGCCGACGAAAAGTTAGAATATTACACTAAAGAAATTAAGAAACTTCGTAAAGAAAATACTTCGCGTGATTGTGTATTCATCATCATTTGATTCCGATAAAAACCCAGGTGAGTTTTTTACAATTTGTTATACCTAAGTGAAGTGATACTGTCTGACAATCAGCGTCTGTAAGCTTCCCTGGAGGATTAACTGCGGGTTATCACGATGGGTTAGCATGATGCTCAAAATAAGTGAAGTGATACTGTCTGACAATAAGCGTCTGTAAGCTTCCCTGGAGGATTAACTGCGGGTTATCACGATGGGTTAGCATGATGCTCAAAATAAGTGAAGTGATACTGTCTGACAATAAGCGTCTGTAAGCTTCCCTGGAGGATTAACTGCGGGTTATCACGATGGGTTAGCATGATGCTCAAAATAAAGTGAAGTGACTCTGTGTCTCTCAATCAGTTTCTGTAAGCTTCCCTAGAGGATTAACTGCGGGTTATCACGATGGGTTAGCATGATGCTTAAAAATAGCCTAGAGGTTCGACTGCAGGTCAACACGAAGGTTTTCTCTTCTCAAATCTTGACGAAAATAAAATTCCTTTTTATTTCTCTAAGAAATTTATTGCGAAAATTTTTTTTTCAACTACCCTCAAAATAATAAAATTATTTTTCGTATGTAAAGGATTGCAATTCAATGAAAAATGCATCCATGTCGATGGTGGAATACCACCTGCACCGTCACCTCTCACGAAATTGGAGGAGACATCAGTGCTTCCGCAAGAGACTGTTGAGATTGTGCCGAAACTCGATCCTGAGTTGTTACAGGCCTTGGGCGATGCTTTAGATGACCTCCCGTGTACAGTCATATACATACATATAAGGGTATACATGACAAGCTGGCCCAACTTTGGTTACCAATCCTCAAAAAAGGAATACAGAAGGAAGTAAAAGAAAATCTGTCAAAAGATTATTCCATTCCCTGTAATTGCAAACTACTAAAAGCACCCACATTAAACGCGGAAATATCCGCTGCCGTGTCTGAATTAGTGAGAACCAAAAAAAAAAAAAAAAAAAAAAATTCAGCAAATTAACAAAGCAATCTACTGCTTACCAGCGATGATACGGTACAAGCCGTAAAAATATTATTTGACGGCTGTCGTATACTGACAAACTATACCGAATCTCAAGTCAGAACCAAGCTTATCACTCCAGGATTGGAGAAAGCGTTCCTGACTTTAATACAGGAGCATGAAAGAGATAAAACCCTCTTTGGTAGCAAACTGCCTGAAATAATTTAAAACCTCAAAGGTTATCGAAAAACAAGGGTTGTAGATCAAAAAGACTCCTAATCCGAAGCCTTCTTCTTCGGGTACTTAGTCGTTAGCTGGCCGTTATCAACACCAGGAAAACTGGTCTACCCCCCTCGTTATCCGCCATTGAGAAGGGGGGGGGGCGGACAGCTGCATACAAGACGACAACGCAACAACCGTACCGCCGAGCCCATCTAACGACGTCGTCGCGGTTCACGCGTCCGTCGGCGAGCTCGAGCTACACCAAACATATGCCCCTACCTACGATACAGTAACGCAGGTACATGCCAGCAGATTACCTACAATTTTATTAAAATTGCTGGATTGGCATTACTAATAATAAAGTTATTTTGGATATTATTCGTAACAGTATACCTTTTAATCGTAAGGTAGAACAAAGTTATCATTGTAATAACTGTAGTTCAATCAAAGAAAATAATGAAATGAGGTTGGCCATCCAGAACCTTGGCTTAGGTGCCATTACTAAATGTAAACCACAAAGAATCAATTCTTGTCACATATATTTTTTTTTGACACCAAAACCTAATGGCGGCCATAGATTTATACTAAACCTTATATAGCTAATTATATTAGTTTCTAATGCCCATTTTAAAATGGAAGACCATAGGACTGCATCGAAAATGATACCTAACCATGGATTCATGGCAACTATCTTTCTTAAAGAAGCACACTTACTTGTCCTTGTATCTACATCTGACCGCAAGGAATTTGACAAAATTACGTTTGTATTTAGTGCTTATGGGCTATGTTCGGCCCCTCGAACTTTTACAAAGATAGGAAAGAAGTTGTAGGTTCTGAGACATTGCGGATTCATATCCGTAATTTATCTCGACGATTGGCTCTGCCTAGGTTATAGTTACGATGAGTGCCAAAGAAACTCTTAAGCTACTTAACTGTTTAGGTTTCGAGGTCAATTTCGATAAAAATTTAATAAGATAAAAGTTTTCTTACAAAAGTTGTAAAAAAAAAAAAAAAAAAAATTTAGATTTATGTAGGTACAACTCTGTGAATATGTCAATATCACTGCCATGAAACAAACGACGCAAAATACTTATGGTCTTATTCATAAAGAATTGACAATTTAATATAGATTTAAAGAATGTTTTTTTTTTTTCTTGTTACTGTCAATGAAAAGAGATAGCAACAGATTTAATATCCGTTTTAGTAGCTAAACAAGCTAAAAAGCTACAGTAGGCTTACTGAACCAATATGCATAAGGGGGTAACTCTGTAACTCTTGTAAAACATCAAATCTAAGAAGATAAATTCAAACCTGTTGTTTCCTTAATACCAGATTTAAAACGGTGGTTAAAAAATATTCATTACACCACACTCTCTCTTGAACTTGATTTCGTTCTAGATTTTTTTACAGATGCGTCTAGAACTGGTACTAGAACTGGGGCGCATGTTGTTAGAACAAGCGCGTAAACGGTGGATGGAAAGATAGTGAGATCAATTTCCATATCTATTATTTTGAGTTACTTGCTGTTTTTCTTGGTATAAAACGTTTTGCACAACTGCTATAAGTTACATTATTAGGATGGGAGGGATCCAATTCCCTCATCTGACAGATTTAACAAAAACATGGCAGTGATGCTAAAGGCAAAACATCTGGCTGTTCGCTTCATATATTAAAACAAAAGACAACATAGCAGATCAGGAATCTAGAAAAGTTAATCCGGACATTTAATGGTATCTTTCAGCATCGGATTATCAAAACTTTTGGCGAACCAGAGATATTTTTCGCTTCTCGCACCAACGCAAAATATTAAAGCTATGCCTCGTGGAGGCCAGACCCAGACGCTATAACGGTTGACGCATTTACTATAAGCTGGAAAAGGCTCTACTTGTATGCATTTCCACCGTTTTCACTGGTTTTGAAATGCATACAAAAAATAATTAAAGATCAGGCTGAGGGTATCCTAATATTCTCTAATTGGCTGTTTCAGCCTTGGTCTCCCCTGCTTAATAGTCTAATTTGGTCTGACATTATATATTTTACCTCAAATCTCTTCCAAAAACACTCTAATTCGGTACAATGTAACCTTTAAATTGTGGTGGCAGTTCTGTTATACTCGTAATCAAAATCCTTATGTATGATAATTCCCAAACGTAATGTTATTTCTAACAGAATAGTTTAACAACGGACCAGCTTACGGATATTTGAACAGTC
The DNA here is from genome assembly GCA_963582015.1 of Xanthorhoe designata. Lineage (NCBI taxonomy): Eukaryota > Metazoa > Arthropoda > Insecta > Lepidoptera > Geometridae > Xanthorhoe > Xanthorhoe designata. The sequence continues at coordinate 14,388,727 of OY757029.1, read as the reverse complement.
ATCGTTCAGATCCATCTTTACTCTTAGGTAGTAATAATAACCTTCGATGACCAGGTGAAACGCCTCCTCAAAGGTGTCTACAAGCTCAGACCAGCTGTGCCGAGATACACCTCCGCTTGGGATCCACAGATAGTTTTAAAACTATGTCACGGGTTAGATACCCAATAGGGACTCTTAGAAAAAATCACCAAGAAATTTGACATTTTTTTTAGCATTAAGTACTGGAAATAGAGTGCAAACACTCTCCTTGATAAATTAGAAAATATTTTGTAGATCCCACCGGCGTTAAGATAGGTATTCTGATGTGATCAAAACATGAGTAACCAGTATTGTTTTTACCTTATTTTCAAGCAAATAGAGCAATATGTCCCGCTACTATAGTAGAGGGTTACATACATACCTACCTACCACAAATACTATCAGATCTGACGCTTTTAGTCGTATAATATTAACCTACAAGCGACCACATAAGCCTGCATCTGCCCAATCGATTAGTAGATGGATTAAGCAGGTGCTGGTTACAAGCGGCGTTGACGTGACGCCGTTCGCGCACAGCACGCGGCACGCCGCCGCATGCGTCGGCGGCGCGCGCCTCTGGTCTCTCATTGGATTCTATTAGATAAACAGCTGGTTGGACTAATACATCGCAGTCTTTTGCAAAATTTGATCATCTAGCTAGTAGATGCAAGACAATAACTTTGCAAGATCGATGTTATTACATAAATAACTAGAGTGATTGATTGTAAACAGGAATTTAGTAAATATGTAAAATAATAAGTATAAAACCTGTTCTAAACTTATCTAATTTTATGTTCTAAACCCTGCTTTTTCTTACACAAAATTTTATCTCTAAACATCTACCTTGTTTTATAACTGAAGAATGAAGCGACGAAATATAATATATGATCAAACGAACTTACAAAGTGAAGTTCGATCGATATTATATGAGTACGCTTCATTCGAAGTTATATACACCCTCCCACCCAATACCCAAAGAAAAATTTTGTGGTTCTTCTCTAAATATAATGACGAGCCGTCGCAGGCCACACCGCAGGAAGGAAATTATTTTATTTTATTTTTAAATGTGCGAAGTTGCCAGTAGCATGAAACGATACTACCTTGTTTTATAACTTCGAATGAAGCGTACTCATATAATATCGATCGAACTTCACTTTGTAAGTTCGTTTGATCATATATAATACTGCCCTAGCCATGTTACATTTCGACAATCGCTTTCGATTAGAAACTAAAAAAAATGTATAGGAATTGACATTCGATGACGAAAACTCGAGCGATCAGAAATGTCCAATCAAAGGTGTAGCCAAAGAGAATAAAAACACTACGTTTACTACTTTACTACACTACGTTTGGGTGTAGCCATGATAGAAAGAGAATAGAACGAAACATTTGTCACTTGTCTACGCGCTAAGGGCCGTTATGCGATTCCCTGTTTTTTATTTGATAATTATTGATGTTTTTTATTCTCTATGTTTTAAGTAGGCTCTCACTATCGCATTAGTCAGTACTTTCGGTGTAGGGAGTCGCGTTGTAACAGGCAGTAGAATCACCTAGTTTTAAGGACGTGACATGTCGAAGTGGTCTATAAACGATCGCACTGAATAAATACATTTTGAGTTTGAGTTTGACAAACGCACTAAAATAATAACAAAAATTACATTGCAAAAATTAAATGAATTGAAGACTAATGTGAAGCGTTTCAAAAGTCTAAAAACTGGTTAATTCGTTGACATTTATTGTAATAATGTCGATTTACTAATATCTTACTCCTTGACATTTAATTCGAACAGATTGCATACTTCTAAGTAGTGTAAGTATGAATGTTAGTTACTCTATCTCGCTCAAACGGCTTCACGGATTTCAATGAAATTTGGTACCAGAATTGCTTTTGGATTCAAAAATAGGCTACTTTTGATCCCAGTATTCCCACCGCGAGTAACACCGCGGGGCGCAGCTAGTTTCAGACAATCCTCTTAACTATTTTAAAAACATTTTGAAAAAAAAAACCCTTAGTACTTGCCCACATTTTGCAAAAGTTTTAAAGCATTTAGAAGTTGCAAGCAAATCGTTGTTTTTGACATTGAAGTTGAAGCCAGCATCATTTTATGCCCAAGATAATAATAGGCTTATTCTAGGCACTATCTAGGTCTGAGGCATAAATTAGGCCAATTAAAAGGTCAGTAAGGTTTTTCTACGACCTAAATCCTATTAAGTCTAGATTAATTGCTTGAGCGGGTGGGTATGCGAATGAAATTAAGGTCCTGCGGTCATTTATGTGTAAAATTTTAGGGTTTTTTATAATTTCTTATAAATGTATGTTTTATTTGGCACTTTCATAATTTTTAAATATGACATCACATTAGTGTCATTCGGAGTGTCGCAAAAGCTAAACTAACTAAAATTAATGCCATCCTTTTTATTCCCAGCCCTATGAATGGGACGGCAACATTTTTAGTTAGTTAAGTTTAGCTTTTGCGATACTCCGAATTGCCACTATTATCAATATTTATTTGGATTTTATGGAATCCTTATGAATTAATTGGTTTTCCATTTGGGTTTTTCTAATTTAAAATATGAAAATGTGCAAGATTATAACGACAATGGAAACCCGGGCTAATGTTATTACGTAGTTTATAAGTAGGTATCGTCACCAACCTTTCCTCTTTTTCTTTTACTGTAATAAATGTTTTCTATTCTATTCTATTCTATTCTTTCAGCGATACGGCCGCCCCTTGTACAGTATTTATTTTTATAGTTTTTTTCTGTGTACAACAAAGTGTTCATTCATTCATTCACTCAAACATCCTTACTAGAGGACATATTAGCAGGATTAGATACAAACTTGCCTGCAACGTGATAACGTCACAACCTTAGAACAAACAGGACCTGCTTCACAGCGGCTTTATCCCTTTCAACCCTTCCAAATAGCTTCAGACTTCAGTAATGGACGTACGTCAAGTTAGCACGAGCTCGCGTTAGGCGAATACTGTTTGCAACAATTGTTGCGCAACTTGACTTGTCTTGACTGGTACAGATAAATGAATAAATATCCTTGGATATTCCACACGGCGTCATCTACTCCCAAGCTAAGCAACTTAATGCTTGTTTTATGGTAACCAGATGACTGATATACTAAATAGATATTTTTTTTTTGTAAATACATACATACTACCTATAGAGAGAAAATCATCCAGACCCGGAACAAATATCTGTAGAAGATACAAACATTTGTCCCGTGGCGGGGATCGAACCCGCAACTTCCACGTCTCAGGCGGGCCTTCGCCCACTGCGCCACAGAGGTCGTCAGATCGTCGATTATTGATCAGTGTTTTTTAGTTTCTACACTACTCGAATACTCGAGTAAAACACAACGAAACATGCTTTTTGACGAGTTTTACTGTATCAAACTATACGAATCAATAAAAAAACGGGTCTTAAAGAAAATTTAAAGTGACGTTTTACTCACCTTCTATGATCCCTAATGACACAGTGATATTTTTAAACAGTAAGATACACCTTATTTCTTTAGAATTACTAAGTTAATAACTTCTTTTTTTCTTAGGTACTTACCCTTTTGTGTTACACAAAATATAGCAAAAGACTGGAAAGTCAACAAACATTGGGCAACAGAAATTGCCAGTCAAAAGTTGCTTGGTGGATACTTCGCCTTAACAGTGTCGTGGGTAAATTATCGCGACATGACGCCAAACTAATTAATTAACCCATTTGACTAAACTCCTTTTCGAAGGTAAATGTTTTTTCACACATCATTTAAAATAACGCGGCGTGCCGCATTGATTTAAAAATCCAATTGCGCTGCTCGAAAAAAGTTCGAAACTTCAATTATTGAAAAGTACTTCGACTTTTATGTTCAATGGGATTAGTAACCGTAGTTATTAATTTTGACATACATTACAAGGACACAGGGTTTTATCGCGTAATCTTTTTTATGTATATTTATATCATAAATATGTCTTACCAAAAGTTTTAAACTCAATATTTGTCATTTCATACTCTTAATTCGGTACTCAAACAATATTTAAAATGTAATGCAAAAAAGTCTCAGGTCATCATCTATCGAAACGTAGGTATTACAGCAGTTTTACAACGGCATGTAGCGTAACAACATCATGTTCAAGCACGCTGATGTTTGTTGAGTGGAAAGTTATTTGATATTGTTAGGAAAAGTTTTAATTTCGCATAATTAGCATATCCCAGGTAAAGGCATAATTTTGTACCGAAGAACCTTAAAACTCACGTTTTCACGCTAAGGGTCAAGCACTGGTTTTTATGTTTTAAATTTATAAGTACCTATGTTTTAAAATTTTGAGAGAGTTTTTAGTAACCCTAAGTTATTTTAGTAAAAGTTAAAAGACTAATTTAACATAATATTTAGGATAAACCAATTGGTATGACCGTATGAATCACTATTATTGGCCTTAAACGGCCTAAAAACTCCGTGACCAGAGTTGGCCACTTGCTCATACGAACTTACTTACTTTAACTTACTATACATCAGCCAAATTCTACGTGCCATAATAATAATATGTTTCATAGTGAGTTTACAAGGCTAGGCGACCCCGACACGGACATAGGATGCCTTGCCCTAGCCTCCATTTAATTAGTGATTGGGTATATTTTGTTAAATAGATAACGAATTAACTTTAATGTTATATTATGTGTGTGTAAATAAATAAATATATAAAATAAAGGTACAACATAACAAACCAACTGTAAAAATCAATAAAAAGGTAGATTAATAAAAATATTCAAATAATTTTCTGTTTTATTTGAGATCAAACTTAGATATTTAATAAAATCAATATCTTTAAACATTGTACCATGAACACAGCACCGCAACCAAGCTAAGCAACTTAATGCTTGTATTATTGTAACTTTATGCTATGGTAACCAGATGACCTACTTAAATACTTTATTATTTAAAAATACATTTTATTATTATAGATAGAAACACCCAGACCAGCAACAAATATCTGCAGAACATACAAACGTTTGTCTCGCGGCGGGGATCGAACACGCAACCTCATGCGGGGTTAAATTAAACAAACGTATATTTATCACCTAATAGCTTTTAGAAACATTTCTCATATTATTTCAAACAACGTTAAGTAACAGTTTGCCGCAACACTACTGCATTCACAAACCATGTAAATATATCGCACTTAGCTACACAATCACAGCCGAAACTGTTAGCAAAAGCAGTTGAAACAGGTTAAATCCAGTCGAAATGGGTTGAAACGGTTGTGTCGTCTGCGACTGTCGGGACATAATTAGCGTGTATCAAAAGCATCGAATGGCGTTTCATTAACGGCTCAAAATGCTGCTTAATGTGAGGTACAAGTCACAAACTGATTTACCAGTTATCTTTCTATTGTCGATGGGCTTGCAACCTGTCACAAATTAAGTGTTAACTTTTGCAAAATGTGGGCTTGTACCAAATATGTATTTAGACATACCTCTGACTACCCCTTAGATCTTTTCAAAGTAGTGGCTGCGCGAGGGTCACAGAGCCTCCAGCTTACCACCAGCCAGATGGTCTGGTGATGTAGAAAAGGCTGCGAAAGCATTGGAATCGAGATCAGAAATGATCAGGAAAAAAAAAAAAGCGTGATGCTGAGACCTATATAAACCTATATAATATAGTAGTGGGTGGATGTTGGCTGATTAGATAGGTAGGTAGAAATTAGGTAGGTACATCGCAATCATCTACTAAGGTTATTGTTTGTGTGTATATTTGTTCCAAAATCTGCAAAACTGAGGCCCTAGCCATGTTACATTTCGACAATCGCTTTCGATTAGAAACTAAAAAAAATGTATAGGAATTGACATTCGATGACGAAAACTCGAGCGATCAGAAATGTCAAATCAAAGGTGTAGCGATGATAGAAATCGCTATGGTGAAATCGCTTTTGATGAAAGTGATGTATATAGTTTGTTGAAGTTTTATAACTGGAAAAGTATGACATAAACAATGATCTCTTCAATAAAGAGATTCGAAAAATATCATCATAATCATGATGAATGATTACAAAAAGGTTTAGTATTTAAGATATTATAGCGTGAAAACTCACACTCGCCTTCGTATAGAGTTAAGATTATACACACTCCGCTTGGATTGTGATCCTTAAAACTCCATCACGTTATCACTTGTCCCCTCCCCGAAGCCACCGGCAAGTGATGAATACTTCATTACTACGGAAATAGGGCAAAGGTTGCCTTTTCAAACGCTTTGTACCATTTTTATTTGCTTTCCAAAACACACGTTTTCGCCAATACGTGATGATTTTCCTTTTTTCAAAACTCAAATCTGTGAAAGGGATTCACACACGGTTCATCTCTGCGGTCTAGTCTAGATTTTCTCTCTTCAATAATTCAATGTCTATAGGGCTTCATTTTGTGTGGTTTTCATTTTATTTCAAAAGGGTTTCGAAAGAATATAAATATGAGTGTAAAAGACAATAATAGGGGACGATTTATTTTTAATGACGCGTCGTCGTTGCTTCTTTAGGTTATTTGATATGATTTCTCAAAGGATTGCGTAATAATTCTTCATTATAGGTACAAATAAACCATTAGTTTTGGTAGTTTTGCAGACAGGTCCTACGAGTGATGATACTGACATCAAAAGGGCAAATGGATGTAAATATATATTTTTTAATAAAAAGTACTAATAAGTAAAAGTATAAACAATAGTTGTACACTCACTGTACAGAAATACAAGGCGCGCTCTATTTGTAAAATATATACCTACCCATATATGCAAGTAAAGTAAGTTCTTATGAGTGAGCCAATTCTGGTGACGAAGTTTTTAGGCCGCCAAGGGCCTCCGTCATGACTTAACGACTTTAAAAGCCGGGACCGACAACTTAATGTGCCCTCCGAAGCATGGAAGTGCTCAGCTGATAATGCCACTTGCGGTTACCCATCAGCAACCGCTCGCCATGTGCGCTCAATTCCATTTGCAAGTAATATACCAACGATCGAACGAATCGACAAATACATACCAGAAAATAGCGTGCAATAGAAAAACGAGTTTCACTAAATTGAAACTAGAAATCAATAACTAAACCAATGAAATGAAACGACAATGAACCAGTGGGAAACTGTGAAAAAATGCAACAGTAACACTAGTTTTCACATCATTTTTTTATTCTATAATGTGTCCCACTGCTGGGCAAAGGTCTCCTCCACCTCTTTCCGCTTACACAACCATCATTATCATCAGAAAAATGAAGACATTTAGGCAATCTTTAGGCAAATTAAGATCCATTTATTTAGATTTTGGGACTAGATGACGCTGTGTGGAATGTCCAGGGATATTTATTTTATTTAATATTTTTTATTGAAGATATTTAAGGGGGCAAGGTATATTCAAATACCAAGGTATATTTGAGACTACAGTCGTGATCATTTTCGATTTATTTTTTATTTTGTACATGTAGTACATATTTTGCAGCTATTTGTCTTATGGCAAATTTAGTAACAAAAATGACATATCAAGCGAAGCCATACCTGAAAGTTAGTTTTAAATATTCGATATAGTGCTACCCTAAATTGTGTTGTGAAACGAAAAAACTTTTTTCACTACATCACACAAGGATAAAACGGGAAAATGTGTGAAAAATCCAACGTAGAGGCTTTGTTGGGCTCAGCTTGTGAATAATTTGATCTTTTGTGACGAATGACCGTGCATTAAACATAGTTTCAAATGAGTTTTATGTCAAAAAAGTGCTAAACTCACCACTTTTTTTAATCGCATTGTACTACCCACTAATTTAACTGCTCTTACTAATATTATAACCGCTAAAGTCTGTATAGATGTATGTATGTTTGTTACTCTGTCACGTAAAAATTACTGATGGATTTGGCTGAAACTTGAAATATACATAGTTTATGACCTGGAATATCATTTACTCACGTGGTACTATCTTAGTTAGGACCACGTGAGTGAAGCCGCAGGCGGATCCTAGTATGCTCATAAAAGTTAAATAGGTTGTAAGCGGTAGGTTTGCAACATGTCTAATGAATGCTAACTTCTGTAAATAGAGCATTTATATACAAGTAAATAGGTTTTTCTAAGTAATCGGTATTCGGATATATCGGTAATTAAGTATTCGGGCCTGGGTTTTAAAGTCGTTAAACCATTATGGAGGCATTTAAGCAGCCTAAAAAACTCCGTCACCAGAGTTGTCCACTTGCTCATACAAACTTACTCTTACGTCAAGCCACCAGAGAGCGCACCAAAGGGTGGAACATCCACACCCTCCAATAAGTACTCAAAGTTGAATACGCCTATCCAGTCCAAACAGTCGCTGTGGTCGAAATCGGCCAAGACAGTATTATTATTATTATGTTTGTCAACTTTCGTATCTCGGAACTATGGAGTCCCGGACCTTTGATAGGCATGTATGGGGCCGAAGCCAACACACAGAGGCCCTTTTGACAGTTTTGATCTTATTGTGATGGACACACATACCGGCGGCTACCCTGTATAACACTATAAAAATGCATCCAAAAGCAGCCTCCCGTCTGTGCAGGACTATTACAGATGTGGAAAACTACTACTGGGCTATGGGAGTGTGATGGTAGTGGACTGGTTACTGGGAAACTATGGGGACTATGGCACCCGCCGACACAATGTTAACGAACATGTATAAAATGGCGGGCGGAGACTCGCCAACTCACAACTGGGCCCCCCAAAATAGTTGCAAATGTCGCAACAAGGGGGCAACATGAAGTGAGTAGCTAGAGGGTGGTTGAGATGTTACCGGGTTTTAAACGACGATCACGAGCTCCCTGAGGGTCCAGCTTCACGTGCCCACTCACCACTTACGTAACACCGCCAGCCCCCGAGCAATGCTCTAGCGACTCCACTCCGTCCGGCCGGTTAAGGCAACACGGAGGCGGGGGACCTGTTCCTCGTCAGTGTTCACTCCGGCCGGCCAGTGAAGGCAAGCGGAGGTGAGGAACGGTGACCTCCCCCAGGAGCACGGGTCGGGTTCGCGGGGTCGCTACTCCCCGACACCTCGCCTCAAAGGTGCCCTGCGCCCTTATTATTATTATTATTACTCTTAAGGAGTTCCGCACTCCAATAGGTATTCCATTTGCAATCACAATCACCTATTAGAACCAGTCCATTTTATGACCACATAAAACGCTTTACCGATCTATCAAGAATAACTAAGCTATGCCACGAACGCTCCAATTTCTAGAAGCCAGAGTTCAATCGATCTCAAGAACTTTGATCGTTCCGTCAGTACTCATATCGAACTTGCGTAAACCCTACTATATCAATACAAAATTATCCTTGCTACTCTGACATAAAGATCATTTTGAATTTACACAGGATCTAGAAAACTTCGTAAAGTCGTGTGGAGGGCATAAATTTAATTTTATTATTGCCTGAGACGTGAAGTCGAATTGTTTGAGTTTGGAATGCTGGTTGTGAGGAATTTTGTTTTGTGTTGAATGAAATGAATCAAGGGCGATAGGAAACGTTGTTTTTTTAACCGACCTCTAAAAAGAAGAAGGTTCTGTACGTATTTTTTATGTAAATATTTTCACCGTAAATATTGATCCGATTTTGAAAAATATTTTATTCTGTTTGAACGAGTTCTAAAAAACTTTACTTTTTCTCTGATTGAATATTTTATCTCGTATTAAATCAAAAAAGCTTTTTCATAAACCAAATACTTACAAGGTTATTCTATACCAATAAATTATTTCGGGTATCAAAATTGTTCAGCGGTTCCCAGGTTAGGCCTTATTGCGCGTAAATCTTCGGGGCACAGTAAGTTATTACATGTTGCGACAATATTTTAATATACATACGCAATATAAAACTTAGCACATTTCTGGTTCTAATAAAAGCCGTGTTAGGTTTTTGGTCGTTTATTGAAAGGGAACTCCAGCGTTAGGAAGCAACCAATCAGCAACTTTGACTTATTTTAAATTAAAGTCAAAGTCAAAGTCAAAGTATTATTTATTGCGAACGAATACATGTACATTAAAAATCTATCCGTGTGATACAAGCGATCACCCTTTAGCCGGGTTGCCATTGACCTCTCGGCCACGAAGCCTCTATCACGCCGATGACTTAACTATCAGTTAGATGATATTTCGGTTAAAGCGTCTATATTTTACAGGAATATCTGTTTAAATTCTTATGATATTGTCGGTATTACAGAGTCATGGCTAAATAATACTATCAGTGATAATGAGTTATTTGATGATCGATACATTGTCTTTAGGCGCGATCGTAACTACGCACTGACAGGACAGGAGAAGGGGGGCGGGGTTTTGTTAGCGGTTCGCCGTGAACTTGCGGCTGAGTACCGGAGAGACTGGTCATCATCAGCTGAGGACTTGTGGGTGACCTTAACAATAAGGAACCGTAACCCGCGATCAGTATATAAAATGCATATTTGTTTAATTTATGTTTGCGATGAAAACCTAGGTTATTCCTTAGCGCAGCAAATCTCAAATTTTACTAATAAATTATCAAACATCGTTTTAGTAAATCCCCTGGATAAGTTTGTTGTACTGGGCGATTTCAACATGCCATACATTTTATGGACACCCTCTAATGATGGCTTGCATTTGAATCCTAGTAATTTACTAGGCTCATACCAATTTGATTTATTTGATACTCTTAGTACATGTAATTTAACTCAGTATAGTAACGTTTTTAATTATAGCCACAACCGGCTTCTTGATCTGATTTTTTCGAATAGTGAAGTATTGGTCCGCGCTTGTGACTGTCCCATAGTACCTGAGGATCCCCATCACCGATCTTTAGTGACAGTTATTGATTTTGTACAGCTCCATAAAATACAGCCTCGATCTTACACAAAATATGAATATCGAAACGGTGATTTCGATTCTATCTGTACAAAATTAGATGCCATTGATTGGACTAACGAGCTTGGTACTGGGAGTGTCGAGGACGCGGTTCGGTTCTTGTACGACATATTATATGATTTACGTAATAATTTTATTCCCTCCAAGATAGTGCTGCCCTCTCGCAAATATCCATTATGGTACAAACGGCCTCTTATAAAAATACTCCGTGAAAAAGCCAAATATCATAAAAAATTCAAAATATACGGGAACACGAATGACTGGGACTCTTTTGTCATTTTGAGAGAGAGAGCCCGAGCCATGGAAAAGGAGTTGTACAGTACATATATAAATAATATGGAGGACCTAATTAAAACAAACCCTCGCTTATTTTGGACATACGTAAAGAGTAAGCACAACTCAAATTCATATCCTTCGGTAATGCAGTATGGTATCAGATCCTCGGATCAGGGGAATGAAATCAGCAATATGTTTGCTGAATACTTCCATTCTACTTTTCTCAATGACCTTCCAGAAGTACAACTTCATGATACTGTCTCCCCGATTAATGCATCGTGCGGTGATATTGGTATGGTAGAAGTGACTGAAGAGGAAGTGCTCAGTCTTTTTAAAGCTCTTGATCTGAATAAATCTGCAGGACCCGACAATATCCCCGCAATTTTTATAGTTTTATGTTCTAAGAGTCTAGTGGTTCCTCTCTCTATACTGTATCGTCGTTCATTAACCGAAGGCGTCGTACCTCAAATATGGAAGTCGGCCTATGTCACGCCTATCCACAAAAAAGGTCCAAAAAATGTTGTGGAAAATTACAGGCCGATTTCTAAGCTGTGCTTGTTCGCCAAGGTGCTTGAAAAAATTGTGTACTCCCAAGTTTACTCAGCGCTGCGTCATGATCTCATGCAGCAGCAACATGGCTTTCTTAGAGGTCGGTCCACGACGTCAAACCTTCTTGTGTGCGCTGAATATCTTTCAAAAGTCATGTCAGAGCCATCTCAAGTGGACGTTGTTTACACTGATTATTCCAAGTGTTTTGACAGAATTCATCATCTTATCCTACTTAGAAAGCTGCAACAAGTTGGAATACGAGGCAACTTGTATCGGTGGTTCACATCTTATGTCCATAACAGATGCCAGACGATTGTTCTAAGCGGTTATTCCTCTTCATCTATGTTTATTCCATCGGGAGTCCCACAGGGGTCGCTATTAGGCCCCCTGCTTTTCGCTATATTTGTTAACGACATCTCTTCTTGTTTTTTGTATTCTAAAATCCTTCTCTATGCTGATGACATGAAAATTCTAACTAATATTCGGTCTATTGCAGATGCGTACCGTCTGCAAGATGACTTAACTAGGTTTCAAAAATATTGTACATCTAATAAACTGGATATTAACGTTTCCAAGTGTTTTGTATGCTCTTTTACTCGTAAACAGACACCCTATCAATTTGAATACACTCTTCTCAATACACCTCTCACGCGTGTTAATACCATCCGAGACTTGGGAGTATCTTTCGATTGTAAGCTTCTATTTGACAATCATATTGATAGCATAGTAAATAAAGCGTCTAAGGCACTTGGTTTCGTTTTAAGAATGTCGTCTGAATTTTCTAATATAAAGACACTTAAAATCTTGTATTGTGCATTTGTACGTAGTCATTTGGAATATGCCTCTCCTGTCTGGAATCCATGCTACGACGTCTACACTCAACGGTTGGAAGGCATTCAAAAAAGATTTTTAAGATATCTCCAGTATCGTGCAAAAATTTTTCTTCCTAACTACTTAACCAGATGTCGGAAATTTCATTTTCTCCCCCTTTATGAAAGAAGGAATATATCCGATCTTTCCTACCTCTTCGGCATAGCGAATGGCAAGGTGGACTGTCCGGAACTTTTGGAACTGCTGGGATTACGCACTAACAGGGCAGCTTTGAGAAACCCTAATACGTTGCACGTACCGCGTGTTAACACCAACTATAGGCAGAATGCATTCATTATCAGAGCATGTAATTCTTTTAATTACTTGACAAAAGCAAACTTAGAAATCGACATTTTTAATACGTCAATATATAAATTAAAACGTTTACTTAATGACAGATTTTTCATCTTGGACAGTGTTTCTAATACATAGGTACTATTGTTATATCTTTTCGAATGTTTTGAGTATTAGGTTGTTTTGTTTTTTTTTTTTTGTATATTACTTTTTTCTTCTCACAACTACGCGTAGGTGGTGTTTGTCATCTACTGACCTTTTAATGTTAACTACCTACTTTATATTGTCTATATGTGGAAACTTTTAATTAGCCTTCTTTTTTTTTTCATTAGCATGATGTTTTTACCCATGTTATATTGTATATCTTGCCAATAGTTATGCATAGCTGTAAGTTTTCCTAAAATTGTTAAAATAAAATAAAATAAATAAAATAAAGCACCGATTAACTAAGCGTGGTTTAACACTATCATACAAAATAAAACTATAGAAACATACTCGTTTAAAAGGGCTGTTTCGGAAAAAATACTCAGAAAAATGCTGATAATATTTCTAGAAAACCAGACTGAGACCACATAAGTAGCACCGACATAACAATATAAACATAACCGTTAGATAAGCTAACAGACTCTTCCTAATGCTGTATGTCGTTGAAAAACAATTTGCCACAGACCGCGCGGTCTTTTCATTACTAACATATCCATCTATGTTCTTACCAGCTTTATTTACTTCACGCGATTGTGGCCTTTATTTATAGTAGTTACAGACCAAAATTGTATAAGATGATATTTGCGCGTTAGAATGTTAAGGATTTGTGGTTGGAGAAAGAGGTTTTGCTATGTTTTGAACATGAATTATTTTAAATAATAAGGGTTTACTTACCTTTTTTATATTTTATTAAAGTTTTAAAATTATTCTAGTATTATCTGAGTGTAATAAAACTTATATTGATATTATTACTTCCTGCCTAAAATCAGACAGAAAAATAAAAGTAAATCATAGTACGATAAAGACTACCTACCTATAGAAAAATACGAGTCCTTGAATTCTGATGTCATCTCTAGACAAACTAGACAACAAAAAATCCTGAATGTCTGGAAATCTGTGTAGATGACTTATAATCTTAAGGGTACAGTCATAAGCAAGTGTAAGTGTTTTCTTCCAAAAATACATGTGAAATATTGTTCCAGAAGAAGCACCAAACTGAACATTCTCAGGTAGGTATTTGAAAAAAAAATGATCACGACTGTATCCCAAAAGGCGGTATTCTTTCAGATCTCTTATTACATATTGTAATCCTTTTAAAAATTTCAAAGGGGGTAGTCATAGGTATGTCCAAAAATATGTACATACAGCTTAAAAATTCTGTACAAACCTATAACGATATCAGTGTATTTTTATCTATCTAAAATCCTATTATTTCAGAAACAGACAAGTTAGTTCGCTCGTCTCACTGTCCTTTTCATTTTCAATCCAAAACGCTATCTCTGTGTTCACGCTTCGAAAGTCTACCTGCATACAAAAACCGTCCAAAATGTCGTCATGGACCACTGAACTGGTAACAAAAATGTCGCAAAGGCCAGAACCGATGCCGTGCCAAAATGCGACATATAGTTTGCTCCAGCACGGTTGTATTTACAGGGTTTATCACGTTGCAGTAAAGCATAGTTCCGTGTGTAGTGTATGAAATATGGTAGGAATATGGAATAGTTAACATGATGGAAAGCTGTGCAAAGATAACACGGGCTTAGCGCGTGAGTCTATCGGATGTTGCTTGCGACCTGTCGTCTGACTGGAGTATTTAGCTAGACTTTTTCAAACTATTCCACTTTTAACTTTATAAATCTTTTTAAACTTTTGTGACTTCAACAAAATATATCGGGACTTCATAAAATAATATTGTGTTCAAGTAACATTAGTGTCATCATTAATACCTCGACGTTTTGGATAACATTACACGGTTACAGTCACCGTGATTACGAGTGAGTGAGTACCCATAATTTTAATACCGAACTAGCAGGTAAAGCTCTACACAAAATGTCGCAGCAACTGTTCGTTCGAAAAACGTGATTTGCCCAAACTCTTACTAACATTCATTATATAATCTAAAAGTAGTAGTTAAACCATAATTTGCTTAGTTCCTTTTGATGGTGCCTAATCAGATCTATAAAGCATCATTTTATCACCGAGTACTTCTTGCAGATATTTTGTACATTTCTTATAAATAAGACCAAATACAACCCCAAAAAAAGTTACCCCGAGGTAACTTTCACTATATTATCATTATCACATAGTAGAAAACTTGCCTAAAGGGTATCATTTGCCGGCCCAAACTGTCCTTAAGAGTCGCTCATAAAACCACAGGCTTATCATAGTGAGGCAAAAGTTTTTACATTAGCGTCGAGTAATTGTCTTTGTAGGTGTTAGCGGCTAGTTTTAGGTATTAAAATGTGCTTCAAACTGAGCTTATAAGCACTAAACTCTACAGAGAAAATACCCTAAGCCGGAGAGTTTGTAAAAAGAATGTAATCAGAGTGAATGAGGCCAAAGAGGTGTGTCAGGATCGTAGCAACTGAACATCCGTGGTCTCTGCCTACACAGGAAAAGAGGTATGATTTTATGTATGCAATGCAATGTATAGAGTTGTTTTAGGTAACCGGCGGCGTTATTAAACGGAAAGTTAACTTCTGCAAGATGGGGGCATACCTCTGACTACCCCCTTAGACATCTTCAAAAGGATCTAAAAATTGCCTAAAAAGATCTGAAAGAAAATGTCTACCGCTCCCTGGGATACAGTCGTGATCATATTTCATTTTATACGAATACACAAATTTAGACCTATGAAAACGAGTGCCGAATATCAAAGTGACAACCATTCACCCCCGTGTTATCCCTCATTAAAGAACGGCGTAAATGGAAACTGGAGTGTTCGGTTTAACGAAAAGGATTTATTAGTAAAACGACAGACTCCTACAAAACAAGATGAAGTTTCAATTATTTAAATTGATGGTATTAAAACTTCAAAGTACCGCCCGCGGGTGCTCTTTATCGAGAGATGGTGGAGGGTATGTGTGAAGAGCTGGTATGTTTTTACCTTTTTTTTTATCATTCATTTATTCTTGTAGGACCTCAAGGATCACTTAAGTTTCGTTTTACATGCTAGGTGATTCTAATGCCTGTTCCAACGCGACTCCCTACACCAGGGAAAGAATCAGGTAAGAACCTGGTGGTGTAGACGTAGCTTTTTTTCTAAAAGCGATCCCTTAACAATCTAAAATAATCTAAATAGTCAAGCCTCAGTGGGAAGCCAGTCGAACAAAGTAAGGCATGTCAAAGAAAGTAAACCTTACTTACTACTACAGAAAAACGTAACTTATATTCATTTATGCTTTAAACATTAGTTAAAGGGTGAGTGCTGAGACGACGATGGATGGAATAGGAAAATAATATAATACTAAAAGTAAGTAAGTTCGTATGAGCAAGTGGCCAACTCTGGTGACGGAGTTTTTAGGCCGGCTTAAGGCCTCCGTCCTGGCTTAACGACTTTAAAAGCCGGGACTCACAATTTAACGTGCCCTCCGAAGCACGGAAGCACTCAGATATGAATGCCACTTGCCACCCATCCAAGTAGTGACCGCTCAGAACGTTTCTTAACTTCGAAAATCTATCAAGAACGTCTTAGCAAGCTTCGCCACGAGCGCTTCCTATAATAGAATACTAACTTCCGCCTCGACCTAACCAAATATATTGTGAGTGGTGAGTGAATTTTTTAAGGCCACTTTGGCTAAGGTTGATAGCCCATACACACATCGCACGGCGAAGCTGCCAACAATCCACACTGACTGAGTTTGAAAACATTGTTCACTTTCCTTTATCGCGAACAAAAATGGAGAGGGCTATGCTCGGGGTTTCTCTACTGGATCGAATCAGAAATGAGGAGTTACGTAGAAGAACTAGGAAATAACTGGAATAACACATAATCTACTTTTTATCCGGATTTGTACCAAACGAGAAAAGCTACGGGCGGAAGCTTGTTGTAAATAATTAATTTAATCTAGCTGTGCTTAAGACACTGTGCCAACGAGACTTGGGAGACAATTAGCGATACCAATTATTGTAGCCTTAGCTTTTGTAATTAATAGATTTGTTAAAATAATTTTCAGTAACAAGATTATGGTACTGAGAGGAAGGTTACTAAGACGTTATAGCCATACTTTCTTATTCATACATTTGTCTTGCGGCGGGGAAAAAACCCGCAACTTCTGCGTCTCAGGCGGGCTTTCACCCACTGCGCCACAGAGGTCGTCAGACATAGAAACCGAGGACATCCAAAAGCGCGATGAGTCGACGACATCAAAAAAGATCATGGATGTTGGATGCGTGAGGCACAGGACCGAAAATAATGGCGCAAACAAGGGAAGGCCTACCCAGCAGTGGGATAATACAATCTGTTGATGATGATGACATTGAAACGAAAATCAAAGTCAAAATACTATTTCGACGACCAAATAAAATCAATCAAATTATAAATAAATGAATAGCCTTGGATATTTTAATCAGCGTCATCTCATCATCATTGGCAGCTCAAATGATAGCCCA
Source organism: Xanthorhoe designata (assembly GCA_963582015.1). Taxonomy (NCBI): domain Eukaryota; kingdom Metazoa; phylum Arthropoda; class Insecta; order Lepidoptera; family Geometridae; genus Xanthorhoe; species Xanthorhoe designata. The sequence continues at coordinate 14,371,243 of OY757029.1, read as the reverse complement.
CTGCTGGGTATAAGCCTCCTCCCTCAAACGCCACTCTAATCGGCCCTGTGCCGTTCGCATCCATGCCTTTCCCTCTATGGCCTCTATATCGTCCACCCACCGGGCTGATGGTCTAGCGTCATCTAGTCCCAAGCTAAACATCTTGTTGTATGGTAACTAGAAGACTGATTACACTATTTAATCATTTTTTTTGTAATTTCATACCTATTTTATAGATAGAAACATAGAAAAATACCCAGACCAGGAACAAATATTTGCAGAACATAGAAACATTTGTCTCGCGGCGGGAATCGAACCCCCAACCGCGTCTCAGGCGGGCCAACTCACTGCGCCACAGAGGCGATCAGTGCAACATTAATATATTTTTTTAGAAAATGAATGGTAAAAGTATGAGAGTATTCAAAGTATCTCTGCAATTTTTTTACTAATAAAAAAATAAAGATTCATTGCAGTTTCCATCGACTTTAAGAATATAAGTATTCTTTGAAACTTTTACGAGTTAAAAGCCTTTTCATTACGGGGAGAAGTTTTGTATTTTAAATGAGAACGGTGCTTTTTTTCTCTTAAAGTAATAGAAAGAGAGGTAACTGAAAGGTAGAAAAATGCAAACAATTGAAACGTTATATTTAGAATAGAATAGAATAAATGACTTTATTGCACACCATAAAAGAAAAAGAAAGAACACAACAAAACAATACATAAAACAGTGTAACAATGGGCGACCTTATCCTTATCTATACCTTATGGATATTTAACCGACTTCAAAAAGGAAGGAAGACCAGCTCTTTGGTCATTGGTTTTATTACAATACATGCATCTTTTGTTACAACCCTGTGTAAATGCAGCCCTGTCGAAAAAGGATTGTTGGATTTAGCAAATATCAACACATTAATGGCATAATTGGATTTTTGAATCGTCTGATATCGTCTAGAGGCCGTGACCTAGCTTTGAAGACAGAATACAATATTTTTACATTATTTTTTTTTTCATAATCCTCGTTAAACTGACTTTCGATATATTGAGAAAAAGTAAAACGATATTACGTCCTTGTAAATCTGATTAGAAAAAGTAGAACGATTCGATATTACGTCCTTGATACTTAATACATAAACCAATTACTATATCTCACTTTCAAAACTATTGTTATGAGTTTATAACCTGACCAAAACGCATCAATAGTTTTTTCAATTTTCTAATTAAAATTCAAAGGAAGTATCAATGGTAGGAGAATATCACGAGCACAAAAAAAAACCTCTAGATTTCTTAAACCAATTTTGAACATCTAAAAAACATGCTCATTTGAAAAAGCAAGTCAAGGTAGTCCTTATTTTTTAAGCCAGTAATTGTATTTGTTGCTATCTTAAAACGATGTTGTGATGAATATCGAAATGGGCTCTCGGTCTAAGTGTTTTAGAATAATTAGCCCTTTAAAAAAATAATTTGATAAAGCGTTGAACAGTAAGTAACCTGATTAACAAAGTTAGAAAAACGTTTAACTTGTTCATAGGATTTGTAGTTTTTGATATAATTATATTATTTTTTAAGAAAATTGTTATTAAAAAGAACGTCTCAGACGTCTGAGATTTTAAGACTAAATAAAATCCACATTTAAATATTTGCTATGTAGAGAAATAGTGAGCGTTACTTTAATAAAAATAACTTTAAAATTTGATTTTAATAAAATTTCCTACTTTGAAGCAGATTACGTTTGTATTTTACCTGTCATGTAAAATGAAAACTACTTGCAAAATAAAACAGTTATATCGTATGTTTGGACTTGTGTTTAATACCTAATACTGCCCCTAAAATCTTTAAATAATTTTAGAAACCTGTAAATGTGTAGACTGATGATGAAAAAACATAATATTTTACTCATTTAGGTTTAGAATGTATTTATTTTTCATTAAGAAATAACTTAGAGAGAAACAATATTTTACGAGTTTAACATTTCTCTTTTCTATTGAACAATATAAGCTTAGCATCAAAATGGCTAAGCATTCTACAAAGTAGTAAAAAAGTGTAACATAAGTATTGCATTACTTCAAATACCGAACAATACGTTGAGCTATAAAACCAAAATCGACCCATAAAAGCACTGCGGCACAGTAAACAAACTCTTAAATTGGTGCTGGCGTAAGTAGATGCACAAATCAGTGCGCAAAACTTGCCTAACAAACTAACCATACCCACAAAACTAGACGTCGGTCGCCGCAAGTGGCAAACAAGTGATCAATACAGCTAACTTATATTAAATCTGCTTGGCATGAAGTGCGCTTTTAAAATTGACACGGTTGTATATTTGGTGTCTTTATAGGTATTAATTTAATTCAAAAATACGTATAAGAGTCTCAATATAATTTTGATAAAGTGTAAGTAATTATATTTTTATGTACCTAGTTCAGAATATTAAATTAGTTTTTAAAGCCGTTCTGCTGCTTCTAAATACATTGGTAGATTTAATCGTAATATTTTTAGAGAGAAACAGGGATAAGTTAATTAAAAACTACTTAAATTACTTATTACTTGTTGTAAAACTAGCAAAAAGCAAATCCGTATTTTAAAAATCAGCAAATGCGGTTACATAATCAAATTGTAACACCTATTTTAACAATCATTATGTTTTTCAATTGGTATAGAGAAAAAAAAGCCAGGAAACCTCGAAAAAATCAAATTTTGAAACTACCAACATTTTTGAATTAAACTGGTTACATCAACAAGTGTGTGAAGCCATATTAGACCACTGATTTGTTAAGCTACATATGACCAGCTAGTTGTAAAACTCGCAATGGCAATCCTTACTTTAAAAATTCAGTCAATGCAGACGTCTTCTGTATTCTGTTCCACTTTGGCCTCAAATTGGCCTCTTTGGCCTGTGGCCTTTAATTCACTTAATACCCTGCCTGCACGGCAATGCCGTATGAGCGTGATCGGAATTTGTTGTACCTTTTTGTACCTGACTGGATAATAAGTAAATGTTTTTTCAACAACAAAATGTTGCCAACAAATATGGAAAACTCTATTGGCTTGATATTTTTAATCCCTAAAGTTTAAGCTCTTAAGGTTTTACAGCCCAACCTTACGAATGTGCAATAAAGCTTTAAAATATTAATAAAAATAATGTTTGTTTACTCAAGAAGGTCTTATAATCTAAGTTCTAACACGTGTTTATGAATTGTTAAGACCAAAATTTCCATGAGTACCTTTTATTTTTTTCGATTGTTTTTGTTTAGGCGAAAGATTAACCTAAATCCTCAAATATTTTAATTGTTTTTGTTTGCAAAGAATAAAACAAATATCCTTGAAAATCTGCTGAAAACAGACCCATTTCAATCTACCCTTTAACAATAGCCAATACGGGGTACGATTTATCACTCCTGTACCGTGTGACGACGGTACTTTTCTATACATACCTACCTATTTATTTAACAATCTATCTGCATTGACGACCTTTGTGGCGTGGTGGGTGAAAGGTAGGATCAAACCCGCAACCTCCGCATATCAGGCGTTTACCCACTGCGCCATAGAGGTGAACTTAATAATGCCTTTCACTATTCTCTACAAAAGCTTCTACAATTTTTACCATCCAAAGTCAAACATTGTAAAAGCTATCCAGAGCTGTTAAAATAATCGGTAGTTCGCTTCCAAGCGATCGTTAACCTGGATTGGGGAGTTAGGAGATTAACACATAGCTGTTAGTTTGAAGGTGTTAACAGTTTGGTATTGTGATGTATATATTGGAAAATAAAAACACAACGAAAGAAAAAAAAACCATTTAGAACAGTAGGACCAGGAAGAATATAAACGAAAAATATATTGATGTACCTACGAAAGTCGAAGTAATCCACTTGGCAAACGGCGTGTTTTTCATTTATGTTTAAACCAGTTATCATAAAGAAATAATTACCATAAAGATGCTCCCTCACCAATGCTCATGAGCAAAATGAGCATTCGCCGGTAATGAAAGTAAGAAAGAAAAAAAAAACATTTATTCTTGTAGGACCTCAAGGATCATTTAAGTTTCGTTTTACATGCTAGGTGATTCTAATGCCTGTTCCAACGCGACTCTCTACACCAGGGAAAGAATCAGGCAAGAACCTGGTGGTGTGGGCCTAGCTTTTTTTAGTTTTTTTTTAACAAATTTAACATTAGATTCGATTTAGAGCATTCATATATATTTACGTTACATACTGCCTCCGCGACAAGTTGTACAAGAAGTGCGCATTGACGTAACAAGTTGTATAAAAACTTACGGATTGTATCATTACACAGGTTGCGCGCTGTAATTCTCGGTTCGCCTCCGTTACTGATGTAATGCTCAAATCTGTAACGTTCTGTCATTACAGGCTGATCCTGGTCCATCTGATTTATCAGCCATAGGATGACCAAGACCTCATAGATCTTCAGTTGTGTCGGTTGCAAGCGGCCTGCATCTAAAGTGAACCTGCGGTTTTAGCCAAATTATTACGACGTCCATCTCGTTGGACGTCCTACGCTACGCTTGCCGATTCACGGTCTCCATTCGACTTGTCGTCCCGGTATCTGTTATGATGATTAAATATAGTCTTTTCAAACTTACGCGATCAGAACACATTATAAAACATATGCAAACGGATATTTATCACGAATTTTACCATTAATATTCGCCCGACGTTTCGACCGGATTGCACCAGCCGTGGTCGTCGAAGACTGAAGTATTTGGTGAGGTACCGCCACAGCAAATATTATTAAATATTAATAAGAAAATAATAGTACATTATCCTATTTGGATAAAACTTCAGCAACTGCTATATTCCTACGCCAGCGTAATACTAAATTCAGCTCCATCTTCACAAGCCTGTCTACTTAATGCAGTGCCGACCTCAAGGGCCCAATACGTTTTACATAATAAATCGATGCTTTAAGTTTATCATGTCTTGTCTTGTCTCGTATGAGCGAATATCCTTGTGGGAATAAATACTTTGAAATTGTTGAGGAAAAGTTTAGAATCACTCGTTCAAAGCTGAGGAAGTTTATGAGGTTTTTTTTTTCTCTGTAGAGATTAGTATTCTAAGACCAGTAAAAACTTGAGATTTGTCTGAAAATACGAGATAATGTTTAGATCTTTTTTTGGTTTTTAAGCTTCTGTACCAAAATGGTGGTACAGGACCCTGTTACTGCAACTCGGCTGTTTGCCTGTCCGTTTGTAACATATCTGTATTTTAAACAGCGATACCTACTACAACAATAAAGTAAAGAAAGCTTGATAAAAAACATATTACTTAGCAGTAAGATGTTTTTGTGTTCTCTTTTCACAAATCGCCATCCTAATTTGCGAAAACAACTTTCTTGATACAGAAAACATCACAAATACTAATAACTCACCAATTTCATCCAATTTTATTTCATGTTTAAATTAACATTATTTGCATAATACGATAGTGATTCTAAATTCATGTAAACAATCTTGTATTACCTGTTAAAAGCTCCAAATCGAATTGATTGCCTCAATTCTGTGGTTTTGCTCGAATAAGTTATGAAGTCACATTTTATTGTAGTAGTTTACAATGTCATTCGATGGGTTCGGTTACATCGTTCGCATAATGAATGCGATTTGAATAAATTACAGGCTGTTGTTGAAGTTTACGTTATTAATAAAGTGTCGGCTGAAAATTAACATTATTTTACGTTGCATCGTAATACAATAGAATAGAATAGGAAAAAAAATATTTACATCACTCACACAATTCAGTACAGGTACATTTACAAATTAAAATATTTTATATAGGAAAATGTTTGCATGATTACTGTATAGATGGCATTTTATTCATTTTCATACGACCCGCATACTTTTAAGAGGAGTGTGAATAGGCATTTTCTGAGCAAGCTCGCTTCATCGTCTACTTCATTCTTGCCTTAGCAAGCCTCGAATGGGTTCTCAATATCTAACTACTAGCTGCACCCCGCGGTGTTACCCGCGGTAAATAGTTCTCGTTCCCGTGGGAATACCGGGATTAAAAGTAGCCTATTCTTTAATCCAGGGTATAAGCAATTCTCGTACCAAATTTCATTCATATCTGCCCAGCCGTTTGTGCGTGAAAGAGTAACAAACACACTTACACACAAACTTTCACCTTTAAAATATTAGTGTGATGATGTGATACGAGTAGTGTGATTACTTAGTTCCTTTTTTTTTTTAGAAGTCTGTTTATAACAGTAATTATTTCGCATCGTTTTATCATCAGCTGTTTTTTAACACGTCATGACTATTGCCAGGGTATTGCTCTACGATTTCTCACTACCTTATTAGCTAAGTCTATAAAAGCTCTAAATGCTTTCCGTATTGTTCAAAATGTTAAATTCTATCAGCTTGACCTGTCAATTCATCAGTACATACGAACCAATTTGTCCACCGCTGCCCGCAGTACAAAAATCTTGGACTTGTCACTACTGGATCTGAAACTTTGCATATGCACTCACTGAAAGGGGGTTTTTTATTATTTTGGCCATATACAAAACTAGACTTCAAAAAGATCTAAACCACAATAATAGGTTTCATTTTCTTCATTTTGTTTTGTTTAATTTTAATTTTATTTTACCTTTTTTTGTGTAATTTTTGAACTGTTTTTTCCTTTACTTTTGTGGTGTGTGTCAAATAAACTTATTTCTTTCTTTCTTTCTTTGATGTTGACTAGTAATCTCCAAGTGTTAATACCTCCATTCTTCAGTACAACGGTTAATTTTACCTGCATGTCCAAATTTCGCCGATATGTTAATCACATTCGAATTCATGTTCAAATGTTTGATTGGCGTGAAATGAAATGGTTGTGGAATGATGATGTATCTGTTTTTGGGGTAATTGTTGGTTGGTGTTTGTTATCAATGTCTTAATCTATTGGAGTAACTACAGTGTTAGGAAAAAGAGTTATAGAAGTAAGTAAGTAAGTTCGTATGAGCAAGTGGCCAACTCTATATAGTTATAAAACAAAGACTAGAAATAGTCCTGAGGGCCTAGCCAACCGGCATTCGCTATGAAGCGAATCGATTTCTATCATCGCTACACCTTTGATTTGACATTTCTGATCGCTCGAGTTTTCGTCATCAAATGTCAATTCCTATACATTTTGGACTTTTCTACTATCGCTTTCGCTAATCGATTGTTACATTGTCTAGGCCCTCTGCTTCTTTACACAATCGATTTCGCTACGAGACAGAATAAATGTGTAGGAATTAGAATTCGATAAATCACTTGATTTTCAAAATGTCGGTTGAACCTAAGGATTACTTTGAATCGTCTAACATGCTAGGTGATTCCATTGCCTGTTCCAACGTCAAGTGTCAAGAAAGGAAATCGATATAATTCACTATGAATCATAATTTCATTTTTTAGCGATACCAATTTATGAAAAAAAATATTCAATGAAATATGATCACGACTGTATCCCAGGAAGCATCTGTATCTTTTAGATCTGTAGGCCATTTTAGATCCTTTTGAAGATGTTAATGGGGGTAGTCAGAGGTATGTCCAAATTTATATTTGGTACATGCCCACATCTTGCTGAAGTTAACTTTCCATACGTGACAGGTTGCAAGCCCATCGACGCTATTAGAGTGCTAACTGGTTTCCTCACGATGTTTTCCTTCACCAATTTATTTTATAGTGATTAATTATAACAAAATGGTAATTTTCTTGATTATTTTTATATTGATAAAGGGGGTTAATCCGAGCCTAAATCTCAAAGGATAATAAAATATTAACCCGACGCAGGACATAAACGTTTTATGTGCCGCAATGCGTCTGTCAATTGATACGTTCACATCCCCTCTCTTTCATTCTTATCTTATTTTTAACCCTTGACACAAAAATGGGGTGTAATAAGTTTGTTATATATGAAAACTCTTACTTAAAATTTTTAATTCAACAATCTTGTTACTACTTGTATAAGTCCCGGTATTCATAAAATATTGCCGTCTGTTTTCATAAAACAGAAATACCTGGATGACCGGTAATTTTTTTCTTAAAAATGTCAATAAAAATGTTCATTTGTAACTAAGTGCTTGGGTGTTTAGCCCGCATTACGCAAATTAGGGTGCCATTTACATAGTGAAAATTTGTAGGCGGTCTATTTCTCGTTTAATAAAATCATCTAAACACAAAAGATGAAAACACGCAACTATGGCGTTGTCTAATGAAGTATTGTGACAAATGGGAACTCCCCGGTAGTAATATTTGCTAGGGAAATACCTCTGCTCCTAGTACTAATGGAATATGAAAATTAGTAGGGTAGTAATAAACCAAGCTTTGTTTATGGGCGATCTTAGTTTTATGAATGGTCATTACTAACCTGATTTGACTAGTAATATAACAAAAAGAAAGAAAGAAAGAAAGAAAAAAACGTTTATTTTGGTAGGACCAAAATATTAGGATTAGGTACCTACTTCAACTTCGTCTTCTTCTTCTCGTGTCGAAGACTCAACTAAATAACTATATAGTTTTGGACCAGTAAGTTGCGACTGCAACGCCCTTGTCTGTGGCCTGCATGAGGTCCTCCCTGGTGCAGGTGTTTGGGCACCGTGGGCATCGGAGCAGATGCGACATATCCTGCTTAGGGTCGCCACAACTGCACCGACCTCGGGAAGGGTCGAGGTAGCCCCATTTTACCATATTGGCTTTACATCGACCAACTTGGGTCCGCAGTCGATTTAGAGACTTCCAAGTCGGCCACTTTAGCTCATATCCAGGTGGTAGGTGTTCCGCTGGAAGGATGAAGTTCGGAGGGGGAGGGTTCTTGGACTGCCAGATAGTATACCTCGCATCTGAAGGATGAAGATTCGTTGGTGCAGTGAAATTTAAAAAGCTCTTACGACTTTTCAGTCGAACAGGCGGTGGTAAATGGCCATACATTCAACTTCGTTGTAATGCTAGATGATTCACCTGTCAACCGGCGGAACGACCCCGGGGTCGTTGGTACTTTAACTAACTAATTCTGTCGAATAATTCGCGAATTCGACATTTCGAATCTGAATCGGTTAAAAAAGCGATTACCTAAAACTTAAAAAGTCATAGAAAGTTAAAAAAAAATTAAATTAAATTTTTTAATCTTGAATATTTAATTCCAACTTTCTGTAAAAGGTACCAACGACCCCGGGGTCGTTCCGCCGGTTGACGGCGTTTCGACATAATTAGCCCGTTAGTTGACAGGTTAAAAGATATAAGATAACCAATATTAAAAGATATAAGATAACCAATATTAAAAGATATAAGATAACCAATATTAAAAGATACCCAATATTATAAACGCGAAAGTTTGTATAGATGTGTGGTTTAAAGAATGTTTTTTTGCTAGTTTACTCAAAAGCTTCTGAACGGATTTAGCTCAAACTTGGAATATACTTAGGTACATAGTGTATGAATGGAATACACATAAGCTACTTTTAATCCTGGTACCGGGCCGAAGTTGCGGCTGAGTAAACTAGAACGGAATTTTGACCTACTTTCTTTTATAAACTTTTGAGAAATTCTAGCTATAAATTAAATAGATTTTCTATAAATCCCTTTGAATTAAATAGATTTGATGTTCAAAATTATCTCTGTAGTAAAAATTTAAACTGTACGTTTTGCGGAATCAAATCAAACTCTTGGAGAATCGTAAAACCACTTGCCTTGAAAAGCATTCATTTTTCTTTAAATAAATTGATACCAGATTAAGATACGAACCCACAGACCAAAGTTATCATTACCTCATGCGACCTCTGTGGTGTAGTGGATGAAAGTCCGTCTCAGTCAATGTTTAAATTTTCTGCAGTTATTTGTTACAGCTCTTTGTTTTTTCTATCTAAAATTATAATTTGTTGACAAAAAAAGATTCATTATTATGTTTTAAAGTTTTCGCGGACTTCTCAGTTCTATCACAAAATAGAAAGCACACTTATAGTTCAAGAATCAAGCTTTAATAATGCATTAATGTACATCATCACTTATTTTGACGCCGTTTTCGTTGGGTATACGTTAGCGGATAAGGTAACTAGGCCACGGCTCTCTATTGAGAGTGAAATAAATAAAACCTCACCTCTGTTGCATCAATCAGCCATAAACCAGTGGGATTACCAAGTTTTTACTAGTTTATTCACTCGGCATCGCCCATAATTTGTAACTCGGGCTCCGTACAACCTATATGGCAAAATAGAAAGTCAGAGATGTGAAATTCAGTAGGATTTTAACAAATAAGAAATAAGATATTATTTTTTATGTTTATCGGGAAACATGATAAAAAATTATACAACTAATGTCCCATTTACACGATGCAACTTTCTTCAATTTAAATGTATTCAACATACAATTAAATTGATTGTCATCATGACTTGCATGATCTAAACATTGTTCAAACCATACAAGTCAAATGCAAAAAGACAAAAGGCAAGAATCTTGCATTGAAAAAATTGGATTTAACATTACATAAAGATACCATTTATGTACAGTACACCCGTGATACGAATCAACAACTTTCTGATATAATTATTTACTACTCGGCCAACAAAGGCAGAATCAGACAACTTATTTAACTGGTAAGCTCTAGGAAGCCTTTGACTAACAGGGTCACTTTTATGTAACCATTTATCAATTGAGTATCTATACTCTTACTTATCCCGGTTTTATGACTGGACGAAAATATTTTATACCCCACCGAGCAGAGTTTGAGCGTGCAACTCAATTTTCTGTATCGAGTTTATACGTGCACTGAATCCAATGGGTCTGTGTGTGACGAGCGGATCTTGTTTTAGAAAATAGGGTTTTTGGGAAATAAGGTGGGTTTTGGCTGATTTGAGGCGTTTGTTTGTACTTTGTTTTTGTTGATTAATGTTGCTTTAGTGATGTTGTTGTTAAAGGGTAATATAAAGTTGTGCAAATGATAGGTTTTGTAATACCAGCCTTTATGCCTTTCATTGTAGGGTGTATGGCATTCTATTTGAACAGGCATTAGAATTACCTAGCATGTAAAACGAAACTTAAGTGATCCTTGAGGTCCTACAAGAATAAATGATTTTCTTTCTTTCTTTCTTTCTTTTCATACGCACTGGCTGCTACCCAGTACCACTATAAGCTTCAACGCCGGTTACCCAGCTGACTGCGTATTAAGAGGCACTTTATGGCACAGAATAATAAATATAACAAGTACTGAAGCATTACTTCGCGAAAACATGCATTATAGCGACTCTTATTATGACGCAGCAAAGTGCTAGTTAGCTCTCTTCTTTTTACCTGACGCCGTAAATGCTTAAACTTGCCATTTCATTATAATGCATTGCTCCATATTACACTGTCGCGCGCATCTACTAACGTGCCACGCGCCAAAAACCAAATAAACAATCGAAAAATGTCACGATGCATATATTGCTGCAATTTTTCTATATCCAGTGTCCATTTACTTACCACCTCAGTAAAAACCTCGGCTTTGGCTATAGCCATAGCTCTCAATGGAGAGTCAAAAGAGACAAAATATAACAGTCAATAGTTTATTACTCGTACCACGCCACTACCGTTGCATTGAATGCTTTACACCGACTCAATATATCTCGCAATATTTCTGCCACTTTTACACTATTATTCGACCTTCACAAGATAAATTCTATAGGGAAGGTGAAATTTATTTGAGTAGGTATTGTTGTCGCATTAAAACTTTATTTGACTTTGTCACCGATTCTTCCTGATACGAATTTGCTTTCTATTACCAAAGACGATAATCTTTGCTATTACTTATAAAGTTCCGCGGCGCGGTATTTTCGCTTCCCACAGCGGCAGCGAATACCGAGTCATATACCGGTTATACCGGTCCATTAATGTCAATAAACAAGGATGTCTAATATTATAAACGCGAATGTTTGTATAGATGGGTATTTGTTACTCATTCACGCAAAAACTTCTGTACGGATATGGCTGAAATGTTGAATACTTTATATCCAGGTAGGTACCACGCGATAAAAGATGCAGGTTGATGTGATGGTTATTTTATATGAGTGGCAAAATAACACCTATGACAATGTTTTTTTTTCTATGTTTATTATAAAAATAATTGAACGCTCTTTACTGCCGCGTAAAGAGCGTTTGAGTAATTGTTCAATTCAAGCATGCAAAGCGGTTCAAAGCGAGCTAGATGGGTTTTATATTCCTCGGAGAAATATTATATTTCAACTTTTTCAATTTAATGGAAGTGAATTTCAAAGAGCTACTTTAACGTTAATATTATAATGAATTATATCGCAATTGTAAAATTACTGGTCCAATACAATCTAATTTTATTTGTGTTTACTAAGTTGAGTTACCGATACGAAAAGAAGAAGAATGAAAAATAACCTAAAGGCAGAAGTCCGATGCGCTGAGGCCGAGTTTCAGGTTCAGCTTAATATGTTGGTATCAACTGAATTCGTAACAATTAATCAACATAAGCTGAACCAGACAATTGTCACGATTTTTTTTTAATACAAGTAGGGTCTCTGGCCCAGTCAGATTCGACAATACAGAAATTCAAATTTCATGAAGTCATTCAAACTGCAAAGAAACGCACAAAGAAGCGCAGTATCGTTCGAGATAAAGTGATCCGTGATGGTAGTCACGACTCAGCATTGAGCGGCTTTTGAAACAGCATAAGATTTTCGAGAAATACGATACGAGGAGGAAGCATGCAATGAAGTCACAGAACAACTAAGAGCTTACTCTGGTGGTAGAGTTCAAGGCCTAATTTGTATATTTTTTGAATCCAGGGTATAAGCAATTCTGGTACCAAATTTCATTAAAATCCTCCTATAGCTGTTTGAGCGTGAAAGAGTAACAAACACACCCTCACACATGTCATACACGCTTAAACACACACAAACTTTGACCTTTGTAATATTAGTGTATTAGCACAAAATATAGCTTATCGTTAGCGATTTCTTCCAGGCAACGATTATAAAGATAATTCAGATAATTTTGCATATAATCCAACCAACCATCCAACGTTAGAAACCGGTGCTAAGATTCAAATTTCACCTTCAGGATAACAAAATGTAGGAAACGTCCTTGTCTCGTCAATCTAACAGATAGATAGCCAGTGGTAACACATACAAATGTGGGCAATTCTTCACGCTCTATTGAGCTAGGTATAGTGAATTGAAAGAAAGCTTTCAAAAAAGCAAAAGATATATAAAAGAAAGAAGAGCAAACGTCTTAGTCTTATGGTCCGTGTGGAATGTCCAAGGATGTTATTCATAAAGATTTGACAATTTAATATAGGTTTAAAATATGTTTTTTTCTTGTTACTCTTATGTCAATGAAAAGATATAGCAACAGATTTAATATCCGTTTTAGCTAAAGTAGGTTTACAAAACCATTATGCATAAGGGGGTTAGTGTTTTTTTAAACGACTTCCTAATAATTATTGTGGATAATCGTAAAAGAACAGAAACGCAATTATAAATAGGTATAAGACTGAATCATAACAGAAATATAATAAAGTTCCAGGAATTTATAAAAATATTCAAGAAAGGGACCTAGAAATATTCACTACTTATTCCCATACGTCCGAAACATCTGTCTTCTTGTGAAGTAAGGATTTTTCACAGACCGTGGACAGCTTGTGGGTGATATTATGAAGTTTTCTAACAGTTGACAAGACGATTTCTAGAATTTATAGGGTCGGGGGTTAGGGATAATGTTAGGAACAGTCACAGAATAACTTAGCACTACGCTCATCATTATTTTTAAATAGATATATCGTGTAGTGTAATATTAAATATTATGAATTTAACATCAAAAGTGGTAATTTGAGTGTTAAAATCCCCTTGATCTGAAAATTCAGCTCCTAAGGGGATTTTGACACAAAAATTACCAGGTGATTTTCAAACTAGGCCGTGTCATAGTCATGATCATTGTTCAGCATTTTTGCACGGAGTTCTAGGTCGCCTAAAGACTCCGTCATGGCTAAACGACTTTAAAAGCCGGGACTGATAATTCAACGTGCCATCGAAAGCTCCCTCTACGAGCAGAAAATGATACATAGATATCACCTTGCTCTCTAAAGAGATTAATATTATGCATCTTATCTTTTGATTTTGACTTAGAGGAAAGTCAAAATTGCTATAACATCGGCATTGAAAACAGTACTTTAGACTAAAAATGCATTATGGCGGGTTTACATGGGCTTAGTAGCTAGGTGCTTCGTAAATAGAATTTCTATTCACAAACACTAATACTAAGCACTAATCTCCCAGTTTAGAAATTTTGACTTAATATTAGACAAGTTATTGTCTGTCGTGTAAGCACTTAGCTACTAAGCCCATGTAAACCAACCATTATTGTTGGTTTGAGATTAGTGCTTAGTATTAATTTGTGAATAGTGAAAGTGAATAGAAATTGATCCTATTCGCTTAGTAAAGCGACAATTATTTAGCTACTAAGCCAGTGTAAACCAGTAATTTCACACTAAAAAGTCAAAGGTAAAGTTGCCACCGCCAAAACTCAAAACGACGGTTCCGAAATTTCATATCCGTTCAGGAAATTTGTGTGAGCACTTCACGAAAATGCTTCAAAATACTGCATTAAATGCAGGTGCGCGGAACGGTTAATTTTTACTGTTGAAACTTCATGGAAATACCCCGTTTGAGAGGTGAGATTGACTGGTTGTGAAATGAGGCTACGTGGAAATGACGTGTGAGTCCTTAGAGTTGGTTTGTGATTCAGTTTTGTCTTAAATAAAGATTACATTTTCTAGATGATTTATGCAGAGTCAGGAGGCTTTGCCTACACTTAACGGGACACTGAAGTTCCTGGGACATTGTTGAAATGGAATAGGCTTGCCCAGCACCTAAACCATTCTCTCAGCTAAGTGCACCCACAGGAAAGACAATGGTCAATACGTGTGGGGCTGACTAGCTGCGGGTTTCCTCACGGGGTTTTTCTTCGCCGTTTAAAGCTACTGATTAATTTTTTTAAGTCGGTTAAAAAACAAAAACATTTGTTAAAAACACCTTTCGTTGTGTTTAAGATAAAATATTATTATTTCAAAATAAAACAAAATAAATAAAATAAAATAAAATAAATAAATTAGAGCACGTCTGAGTATTCTGTCAAATGGCTAATAACTAATAATAATTAAATAAATTTCACCTGTCACTTTGAAATACGTCAAGTAAACTTCTGGAAACTACCAATATATCTCTACATCTGTCACACAATTTCCTACCATCATGACAGGAAGGTTGATTTCAATATGTTTCGTAATTTCCATATAAAATCCGCCATTGAACCTGATTGAATTTCCTCACTCATCCCTTGTCAAGACGCGCATAAACATGCAAACAGGGGGTAGTGTGTACTTATCAAAATTGAGTGAACCCACGGTCCTGTGATAGTGGTCTATAGTGGATTTCTAGCGTGAGCATGATTAGAGTGCATTAAATAAGTGAAAAAAAAATGTGAAATGTCGAAAAAATTAAACAGTTTTTGAAAAAATATTTCTGTTAAAGCTAACAAATGCAAAACGTCTAAAAAAAGTACCTAAACAAAAGTTTTTGAAAAAATATCGGCTAAAGCTTATCTATGGTACGAGGTATACGTACAGTTAAAGTGCCAGCATAAAACAGCATAGTAATTATGAGCACTTACGTAAATTTTCAAAACATTAATACTACTTGACCACCTGTACACTTACACCTTTACTTAATATGTACAAGACATTATAATAGGATCATAGAACATAATACACTAATACATAATAGTATTTTTTTTAAACGCAAACTTAATTCTAAACCTTATACCCCACAACCAGGCTACGCTGTCACACACAGTTTTACTATTTTCTTATGAATATTATTTATCGTTACGTAAAATAATAGAACCCCTGTCAAAACTGTTGAACAAAATAAGTAATTGAAAAAATTGAATCTTTGATAAAAAATCGTGTTGGTCGATCGGCTTAGTGCTTCGACTTTCGATCCAAAGGTCGTGGGTTCGAACACAGCTGTCCTAGAATAGATTTTTTGATTTTAAAAATGTTTTTGCTGGCTACTGATGGTGCATTCATAAAATCCTTAGATCCTCTTTTCCATACAACATATACATCGCCCTCTATGAATCTAAAAACGGCAAAAGTATATTTGAAAATCTAGTTATTTTCCTACTCACTTTACGGCCCCGATTTGTGAACTTATCTTGTAAAAACCAGCTCTCATCCTGATTACATTCAAAAAAGGTACAGTCGTAAATAAAACAAATGTATCGGGAACGGAAAATGAGGCTTCGTCGGTAACCGAACGGAATCGGCTTGCCTTTGCTATGCTATTACCAACAAAACACGCTAGCTTATGAATGTTCTCATTGTTTTATCGTACGATAAAATCGTTTACAGAAAATTCTATCGTAAGATAAAATTGGTAGTCGGGCGTCAAAAACGGTACTCTTTTTCCTCCTCCGATTAGAGTAATTGTAATGTGTTTTTTGATTTATGTGTGTACTTCCAATGTGATCCCATAAAAATTTGGTAAGGATAACAAGGATCTTCGAAGTGATGAACAAAAACGCATCTCGAGAGTGCAAAAAATTGCTCTCTTTTTACAACATTAAAGTCGAGTTTATTTTGGCCACTTGTGACAGAAATTCACCTAGTCATTTAACTAGTAGATTTTTAGAATAGTGAGTTTTTAGTTTTTCTAATATTTAGATGATACCATTTGATTGATCAACAAATCCAGGACGACTTATAGGGTAAACCCAGGATAGATGCCCCACTTTTTGAAAGAGCCTCGTAATTTTTAAACTATTAATTTACCATAAATAATTCCTATGAATATAGCTAATTAAATATTTTATCTTGCATTACGCGTTGTTTTTGTAGTCCTAATAATTACTGATTGTGCAGAAATTTAGTTTTCGCAAAACCTTTTTTTTGGGGATAGTTGCCTACCTATATGGATAGATGCCCCACTATAAAAATGCTAAGGAGGATAGATGCCCTATAGAATCAACATATTATGTAAAATACAATTTTTATTTGAGCATTCCTATAGAATAATGTTTCTGTCTGTCGAATTTGACTTTGTATTAGGTATCAGCTGTTCTGAAGTCCATAAAATTACTCCTGCCTATCTTTTGTACTTTCGTGGCATGGTTCACCTACAAACATTTGGTATTGTATACAAATATGTAAGTACATATAAGATTATTACTTTAAAATGTAGTACCTACTAACACAACAAAATGTTTCCGACGTATAATACAACATTATTATGTTTTTCAACAAACACTGCACATGTTTAGAGTATTAGGGGATAGATTTTCTCAAGGGCACCTATCCCCCGAAAAATTTGGGGCAACTATCCTTTTTGATACGGATAGGTGCCTTTCTAAATTTAGAACTAACTAAATACAATAGAGTGGGTATTGACATCTAGGTATGTACTCAAAGTACCAGAGTATTAACATAAAAAAAAATTAAGGGAATTTATGACCACATTAAAAGTTATGCAACACTGAATACTCATGTTTAAAACTTTGACGCGTTATCCTGCGTTCGCCGCGCAGATAATCGCACACACAAGAAAACCAAGTATACTCTGCTCAACTGCCTTTTGGGCCTGAGGAGTGTGGCACGTACGCTCCTTTTTTAACCTATTAATTAGTATGTGCGATTTCGGGAAGTTGTGTTTTTTGAAATCGAGGCATCTATCCCATTGAGGCATCTATTCTGGGTTTACCCTAATGAGAAAAATCATATCAAAGCATATAGCCAAGATAGTTATTATCGTTGTATACGTTATATTTTACGTATATCTAAACGTTTAAAAGGTTATTAAATAAATATAATCAAATCACATACATAATTTTAGAAGCATAACTTGGCTTTTGACCTAATTTAAGCGTACTGGCTGCTTTCAAAGCTTACTAAAATAGATCGTGAGTCTAAAAACGTAAATAGGATTCACGACTGTATTCTCAGAAATGGCTTGGAACTTTAGTGGTCTTATTCAAAGATTTGTCAATTTAATATAGATTTAAAGAATGTTTTTTTCTTGTTACTCTTATGTCAATGAAAAGAGATACCTACAGATTGAATATTCGTTTTAGCTAAAGTAGGTTTACTGAAAAAATATGCATACGGGGATTAAATGTATTAAGATCTTTTTACAGTAAAAAAATCTTAAATTTAAATACATGTGCCACGTGCTCATTATATTTTTCAAGTTTTAGCATGTCACATGAAACGTTGCAAAATTTATCATCATTATTTTGAAAAATTATTGATTTTCACGATATTTTCCTATTTATGTAGTGGGTAGTTAAAATTTTTATTGTGTTAGAGCGTTTGTGGACTACATGAAATTTTACTGTTTTCCTGTCCGAAATGTCAGTTTCAAATGTCTATGTCCCCTTAATTCCCATAAGTTGGAATTGGGGAAGATTCCCATTGGGAATATTCCCATAAGGGGGCAAAGACATTAAGATATTTCCGACAGTGAAACAGTAAGCTAACTAGTATTCTTAAATAATAATAATAATTATCATCCTAGCCGGTTTCCGGCTACGGCGACCTCATTTCTGCTAAAATTACTAATTTTAGCACAAAAAAATTTTTTTTTTACTATTATTATTATTAAATTATTATTCCACTTCTATTCTTATACAAAATAAATAATAACATAATATTGTGAAAATATGCTCAAATTACAAATAATTTTGATAATATCAGGTTTATATGGGAAACTATAAGCAGCCTTAATGAATCGACACCCACTTTATTCACAGCAAATATTTACCTTACGTCAAAGAACCAGTGTCAACCTAATGCAATCAGCGTCAGTCAAACTGAAACTCTGATTAAATCGTTCACGCTGGCTGGTTTAACTGTGGTGGAGCTCGTTAACTTGGGCTTAGTTATGTGGCAAAGTAATAGCGACAACAAAAAGTTTAAAAAATTCAATAATAATTATAGTCAAGTGGTTACCACTAGCGATATCGAATATCGCAAATCAGTTTAAAAACTTGATAATTATCACTATAATTATAACGTTAGTCTAATGTATGTTCTATAGCATTGTAATACTGTTGTGTAAAAAATATTTCTAAAAGAATGATATTGAAAAATAAAAAAATATTATTATGATTGTAAGGTTTAATATTGCACCAAACGTTCAATAACGCAGTAACTAAACAGTACTTCTGATACAAAAAAACAGTACAAATCCGCTGTAAATCTCCACAATTTTGTATCAAATACACTGCAGAGCAAAATAATTGACACTAAGTATCAAACTCAAAATGTTCGAAGCCAATCTCACTTCGGCGTCGAAAGCCTAAGTGTGATATATGGCCGCAGGAGACTGTAAATTCAGATGTGGTTTCCAATGTATGCTTTTGTTGCATGCAGTGTATTTTTATAGGCACTTTGAGAATCGGATAGGAAGTTGAATTTATTTGAGTTTTGAAATCGAGTTTGTTGGAAATGTAATGCATCCAGAGAGCCGTGTCTAAAAGGCTTTATATCTTTACTAGATGAAATTTATCTTTGCATACGCTTAACGAGATACTCTATTGTAGATGGAATGTTAAGAAATAAAATAATTGCATTTGTGAGCACACTTTCAAAACCTTATTTAAAGTTATTATTTTTGCTTATATTTCTTTAGGATATACCTACACTACAAGCAAAGTTTTTAAGTCACAAAATAGATGGCAGTAGTAGTTTTCTGTAATTTTTCAATGGAAACTGATGGCTTTTGCTCTAGTTAAAAAAACCTTAGAGTTTGCTACTTAGCGCTTATAATTTATAAACAATTATTATTAGTATTTGTCGTGCCTACTTTGAAATAGCTACGACAGCATTGTGTATATGAGAAAATGTTTGAAGAGGTACTTTTAATAGGCACTTACTAATGTTTCGTTACTACGAGTGTAATAGCTTTTTGTTTGAAATAGGAGTAGATTAAGCACATTTTATTTGCAGATCACGTGCAAGACTTAAATTAAATATGGTTCAATTTCTTGTGAAAATGAACTCATAACTTTTGCATTTATAATTTAGTTTAGGATTAATAGCCTTAACGTTCAGAAATTTCCAAAATTTACGCATTTCAATTCGAAATTAAGTACTTAGATCGATTTAAAACATTTCAATAACGAAATACTGAGTATTGCTAATTGAATTGGAAAGCTCAGGCAATTTAGTACAAAGTTTGCAAATGTTGCCTTATTCATACTGTGGTAAGGTTAAAATTGACTTGCAGTAAGCAAAAGGAAATGTTCCCCCAAAACTGAAGTATTAAGAAATTTGAGGACATTATGACGAGACCCGGCAACTTTGAAATAATGACACTCATATTTCTAAATATATTCCGTTGAATTGAGGATCTGTTTTCATTTTTAACAATATTGTGAGATGAATTTTTGTGTAACGCTTACATAATCATTGTAAAGCTGCTCTTTTATCTCTCTGTATTCAAAATGGTAAAAATAAAAACCTCTCTCTGTCTGTCCAATGTTAGAGCCATTTTTTTTATTCACAGTGAAAAAGATATTTTAGATTTCGTGACAAAATTTTAGTAATATCATTTACCCACACATACATATAAACATTACTCAAATTATATAAATAATTATATAAATGTGTGAAATGTCCAAGGATATTTATTTATTTATTTAATTATATATTAATAATTTTGTTTCATTATTTAATACGTATTAAATTATGAATAATTGTTTGTATGCTAGACTAGCAGTATCTAGATGTTCTCTAAGCCATACCACCCTCTGTACCTAGGTTCACGAACAATATACAAATTAATTAATTAATAAATATAAATCATCCGAGGTCTTATACCTATTTGGCTCAAGGGATCAGCATTGACATTCAGCGCGGCAATGCTGCCAGTGTCACGCTTCCGTCTGGCAGTAGCTTGGAGTAGATAGATCGTTTGTGATGATCCTTAGTTGGCTCAACTGGTTCTTATTGTATTTTGTACTGTTATGTTAATATGTAGTAGTATTTTTTCCGTACATAAATTATTATCCAAGGCGTTAATAATGTATAGGGATTAATAAAACCTTTAAGCCTTTTACTTTTAGCAGATTTTTGTCAGCCAATAAAATATATCAGTAATTTTGCATACGTCAATGCTCAACTTTTATTTATAACTCCAAAAATAAAATAAATACTTTGCAAACGATGCAAGTCGTCGACTGAATCCCGTAGGTGCTATTTATCTCAATAATTGGGTTCCGCCGTGAAGGGGAAACGATTTGTTTGAGGAACTCATTTTATTGTAGAACTTACTGGGCTATTCGTCTTAGCTGATAGTAAATAAACAAATAAATAAATAAATATTCTTGGACCATTATCTAGTATAGTATTATTTATTCTGTGACCATATTAGGTATACAACTAAAGATGTAAAGGTCTTAGTTTTTTTTTATCTCTGGAAATCACTTATTGAAAACACCTACTTAATTAAAAACATTTTTATTTATTATTTATGTTTAGGCATACCTACCATTTGTAAAGTATAAAAAATTGACTAAAGGGCTATCCCTACTACGAAGATTACTAAGTAATAATTTCAAGTTAGTGGTATAATAAAACGTGACTTAGGGCTGTTATCACAGATCTTTCGCCATAAGAACCCCCTTATTTTAAAAGGACACATTTTGAAAAATGCGTAAAAGTCTTTGTAAAGGTGACAATACCACAATGGCTCAAGAATTGGAACCCCTGATATTATTTAATAGCAAATTCCTTGAAAGATTGCATTCTTGAAAACGCAATCACATTTGGCGAGGGGATGTACAGTTGAGTACAGAAAATAAAGGTATCTAAAATATTTATTTGAGAACAAAATTTTTTTAAAAGTTTATTTACTTAGGTATTTTAGTTATTTATGAATACTTAAGTAATAATTAGTGTTGTACGTTGAATTCATTAAGGCGCGGTAGAAAGACGATCGAAAACGAAACAGATAAAGCCCATTTAATTTGTTTAAACAAACATTAATGATTTTTTTTGAATCGGTAGGTACTGTATAACTATCAGATACCTATCGCGACTGTACAAACGATCCAACGATACATTCCTTACCGCTAGCGCAATGCAACAAACACCTACTTACCTATTATATTCATTTTTGAATGCCACCCGTGAAATTGCGTTCCGTTTCTCACAATAAGTGGTCGTAACAGTAAAGTACCTAACTATAGATTTTAACTCAATAATTGTAATATTTCAGCAACTTTCCTCTTGAAACATCTACTGACAACAAATTTCGTTTTCACTAACAAACTTCGTTTTCACTAACTTTACTCTGACTCATGAGTCAGAGTAAAGTTTGTTAGTGAAAACGAAAATAGTAAGGTGTGACAATATTACATTAGGTTTAATTTGGACAATAACAATTATATCCTGCCTTCCTAGTAAACTTTATAAAAGTGGAAAAAATAATTAACAAAATAATCAAAAACCAATTTATAAATAAATAGACAAAATATCGATAATGTCTAGAGACTTCCCAAAAATTTTATCGATGCTATTCTTACATGAATATTAATTCCAAGATGTTAGTATATTTATCAATACTGTTTGATTCACACTGTGCAGAACGGAATATTATGCTGGAAATGATTTATACGACCGCGGACCCAGGCTTATGTGGGCCTTATTGCCTTGGCGAACTTCGGATAAATATTTCAGTATAAATGAAAAATCTTAATAAAAATATCTAAAAGTTAACAGCTCCGGCAGGATGTGTACCTTCGTAGATACAAGCGATCGCTCTTAAGCCGAGCTGACTGACCACTACGCTACAGAATTAAGATAATTTACTAAGATAATTGTTTTTCCATGAAAAAAAATAATTTGTTAAATGAAACTGATCACAGGGTAGGTACCTAAGGTAATTTTTTTTTATATTATGAAGACTCTTTCGTTTACCTAGTGGTACAGATAGAAGAAAGGTTAAACTAATCAAAAAAAAAATTAATAAATATCAATAATTTTATTAAAAAAACTAAGTTTAATCATCGATACCTATTGGATTCCTTGGAATAAGATCACAAAAAAACTAATTAATAATTAAAGTTGAATGCTGAGAGATATAATATTACTACTCTTATTATTACTCTTATTACTGCCCATTATTATCTACATAATTATTCACTTCCTTCCAATTGATTTTTTTACGATAACTTTCATGTTTTGATGTCGATACGTGGATAACTAGCGGCGATCTCCCGGTCTATAAAGTACTACGGAAACATGTCATAAACGTTCAATTTTACTGTTATAGATCTTTTATGATCTGTTAGGACTCTGAACAAAAAGTGAAAACGAAAATGATATTGAATGGAAATCACAATGGAAGAAAATTAACAAAGCAAAAAATATCCTGAAACATAAAAGTAGGATGTGTTGTGCAATGCATTTCATTGTAAAGTATATGAAAATGTTATTAAAAGTAGGTAATGCTATTTTGAAATTAACGTTAAAGAGAATAAATGATAAAATGCTGAAATGCTGCGGTATTAAATAAATAATTTTCATTCATTCAAGGGGGTCGAATGCTTAACTTGTCACAAGATCAAAATTTGTCGTCAGTCACGACTAAACTGTCAGATAAGACTGATTGAAGTCAGATTGTTTTACTAATACCAAAACTGACAGATTTAGCAGTAATTAATGGTTTTTCTGTCAAATCTGATAGTTTTGTTATAGCCACAGATAAAAGAATACTAGTAATAGCCAATCATCTAATTGATTGCATAATATTAAGTATTAGTAAATATATACCTATATATTTTTTTTTTTTTTATTTTTTTTTATTATTAACCTGTTATGTCCCACTGCTGGGCAAAGGTCTAGTAAATATATTTCCAAATATTTTACCTGATGAATATGGAACCTTTATCAAATATTTAAATGCTTGGAAACTTGTGTTTTTATCGAAAACGAACGTTAAACGAAAAATCTAGTTAAATGAAAAGTAAATTCTGTTTGTTCCAATGTAAATTACATCTTTTTAATACAAAGTGGCAACCTTAACAACAGTTAGAGGGTTAATTGCTTCACTAAGTGAAGTCGGTTTAGCAATTGTGTTTTCGACACAACTGTACTTTGTCACTAATAATAGACAATTGAAAGAATTTTATTTTGTACTCAACTGTACTTATTTGCTATTTTCTGTTTTACATTTCTGTTTTACTGGGTATATAAAATGAAATATAGTCTCAACTTTATTATAAAGGCACGTAGAGTTTATTTTAGATCTTTCCGAGATACTTTGGAATAGACAAAGTCACACCTAACACTGATTTTGGGTTCAAACCTGCTAGTACCCTAAAATTTTAACCTTGTGCCTATTCGTCCTCTCAAATGTAGTGATTGTCCCACTCGTCCTCTGAACTATTTGGTACCTACTACGTAAAGAAAGTTATCATTCCATACGTGTCAGGCTTCTTCAATCATGCCATGATCTATTAGAAAGTTATTTAGTTTTATCAGTACTATTTCCTTTACATTTATTACTAAATTTAAAAATAACCTACCGAGCCATGGTAAACACATTTTATAAAGTCGCTTTGGAATAAAAACAAATGTTTATGAATTGTCATTTGATGACGAAAAGTCAAGCGATCAGAAGTGTCAAATCAAAGGAATAACGCTGACAGAAAGATAATAGAAACGAAGCGTGGGTTATTCCCTTAGTACCCCAATCCCACAGACACCTGTCCCGGAGACCCCCGATGTTTAATAAAGTATGTCAATAAAGTCAATCTTGCTTAATAATACTATTAATAGGAAAAGTGATAACCAAATATTGTAACAGGGTCTATTTTTTTCAGTGAACGTCTTTTTCCAGAAAAATCTAAAGGTGATTATTAACCATACAAAATGGCTCCAAAATTAAAACAACAACAGGAAAGCCAGGAACATTGTCTAATAGCTTGGAACAGTCGGTTAAGTGGCGTGACCAAGCTCCTTCGCGGTTCGGCGAGCGCATATTTCTTGACCATTCGTAGGCCCGTAAACATCCAATGGTCAAACTGGGTAGTTTATTGTAGAACTGTAACTCGTTTAGGTCGGTAACTTTATCGGAGACACTAAAAAAGACGTTAATTATAAAAACGCCATGATATAAACGGAAAATATGATTTACTTAGTCTAACTGATGAACCATCCACATAAAGCATTTATTTCAGTAATTATAAATTTTTGTCAATCATGACAACGCGGCATAGCAGCTGATCAAAATTAAGATGGCGGTATGAATCCAACCGGTTTTAGACGGTGACGAACACAATTTGAAACCCAAAAAGGCTTCGCCATTGCTCATCAGCATTCTTCGAATCGTAAGTCTAGTTCATTTCACTAGACTATTAAGGGGTTCAGTATATTGTGTCAATAGATACCTATGCCTATAAAAATATCATGCTATCACCAACACCATAATTATTATTCTATCAAGAAACCCGCGGATAAATCAGCCACACATGCATTGAACTTGTCTTTTCTGTGCATATTATGGTGAAGCTGAGAAAATGATTTAGATGTTAAGCAAGCCTAATCCATTTAATAAATTTTCCAGGCACTACAGTATCCCATTAAGAATAGATAAAGACTGCCTTTTAAAACTGTATAAAACCATCTAATAAAGATGGTTTGTTTTTATCACACTTAATTTGAACGAGTTACGTTTCTATGTACATTCACCTATTTTATAGTCAAACCATTTCTACCCGAACTATGAAAAAGTTGAGGGTGTGTGGCGTGCTTTATTGGGATTCGAGTATTATGGATCTTTATTTTTTATGGTATGTTTATTTTCTGGAAATAATACAGTTCCCGCGCGTATTTCAGAACTCAAAGTAGCTTCTATAAAAAACTTCCATTGATGGTTTCTGTTATTTTTGGTGGTTCGTTCGTAAATATTGGGAATGGCTTTGTTAGGTATATCATTTTTGATCTACTGTTAAGTTTCGTAAGATGGTATCATTTTTAAAATCGAATATTTATAAAAATAAACCGTTAGAGATTGTTTTTATTCTTGACCGAGTGGAATGAACCTCGACTTTTGCGTTAACACGAGCTCTTAACGGTGAAGGATAACATCTAGAAGACTCGCAGCTGTAAGTAAGCCCCACACGTATTGATGGTTTAGGTGCTGGGCAAGCCTATTCCATCTCAACAATGTCCCAGGCACAGTGTCCAGTTAGACGTATGCAAAGATTGTCTCCTGTATCACACTAATATTATAAAGGTGATAGTTTGTGTGCGTGAGTATGTAAGTGTGAAAGTGTGTAAGTGTGTTTGGGACTTTTTCACGTTCAAACGGCTGGACAGATTTGAATGAAATTTGGTACCAGAATTGCTTATACCCTGGATTTAAGAATAGGCTACTTTTGATCCCGGTATGTACACGGTATGGGAACTCTTTACCGCGGGGAACGCCGCGGGGCGCAGCTAGTCATCTATACAAAAGATAAAAGGACTAGGTTTTTAACATTTTCTGAAAGAACATATTTATAAAGTTTAAAAAAAGTTAAAGTTTAAAAAGTATAAAGTTTAAAGAAATGAAGTTTAAGTTAATCAACTCTATTTTTCCTTCCCAAATATATTAAATCACCCAAACCTCTACTTAAAACACTTATAGCCTCAAATCATTATCCCCGCGATAATCTTTTACCGGGATAAAATAGGGTAAAACACGGTAAAATAGGGTAAGAGTGGGCTATTTCTCATCCCCTCTCGCCGCAGGGACCCCTTTAGTTTCAATAAGAAACGAGATAAGAGCTCGAAAAAAGTGTTAGGAGCTTGATGAATCAGTTTAAAAGAAAAAATCTCGCTTTTAGTTGAAAATTTTCACTTTTATAAAGGCTTATAAAAGTTTTAGCAAATCCTACCTTTTATATTCTAAGCTAAATTTTTAAGATTTTTTATTATGATAAATTGAAAATGTATGTTTAGAAGAGCTAATAAATAATGAACATCCCACTCAAATCTTACGTCATAAATATTTTTCTCTCACTATTTTCTGTAAAACTTAAAAAAAAAAAAAAACCCTTAAAATGCACAGCTTGACTTGACAGCCTTTATACATGAAGTGCGTGACTTATGCAAATTATGCGTTCATTTCACATCATATTTATATTAGATCAT
Organism: Xanthorhoe designata; assembly: GCA_963582015.1. Taxonomy (NCBI): domain Eukaryota; kingdom Metazoa; phylum Arthropoda; class Insecta; order Lepidoptera; family Geometridae; genus Xanthorhoe; species Xanthorhoe designata. The sequence goes on along the minus strand of OY757029.1, from coordinate 14,344,100 downwards.
AGCACAGCCATGGTTATTAAAAAAAGCCTTGGACATTCCACACAGCATCATCTAGTCCCAAGCTAAGCAATTAAATGCTTGTGTTATGGTAACCAGATGACTGAAACACTAATTATACCTATATTTTTTTTGGTGGAAATACATACATAGTACCTATACTTACATAGAAAACACCCAGACTGGAGACAAAATATTTGCAGATCATACAAACATTTGTCCCGCAGCGGGGATCGAACCTGCAACCTCTGCGTCAAGCGAGCTTTCACCCACTGCACCACCAGAGGGCGTCAATAGAGCGGTCTAATCAGCGAAGAATTTTGAAGTCCATCTTAAAAATACCTATTGGTGATCAAAACCCTCTGAATCCAACGGTATCCATAAACGCTTAAAACTTATTAGATCACATCGCTTACCATTTCTAATATCAATGAGTAACTGCCAGGGCGCCACATATAAATTTACTAGCACCCGCAAGATGTAATGCAAGTTACTAGCCGTGATACGGGTCCGGAATATTGAGTCAGATGATATACTGTGTTTTAGTTTGATCTTCCCTTGGCCAAGTGGATATACTTTGACTTTCGATCTGAAGATCTTGGATTCGAATCCGTACATAAATGCATTTTTCGTTTCGAAAAATATGATAAGAGTTTTACCGGTTTTAATGACTGTTTACTCTTGTTAACCAACTTCAAAAAGGAGAAGGTTTACAAATCGTCGGTATCTGTTATTTTTTTTTTTATGTAAGTTCCCCGATTACCCCGTCAATAGTGGGCTGATTTTTGTTTAAAGAGGAGACTTACGAGATTGTAACTGCCTTGGCCTATCGGTCGTCGTTCCATCAGAATCTAGCCAAGTGTCCCATCTTCTTTAAAAAGTTAAACATTTTATAAATCTCTAGAATTAACACAGAAAGGCATTTGTTATTCAGAAAATAAATGAACCAATCAAACTCTGAAAGTTTTCTTTGACTCAATCTAATCAAACGTTTTCGAACTTGATTAAATAAATGAGAGTAACTGTATTATTGCCGTTGACTGGGTGCTAAAGAAAAAAGCTTAACAAAATTAAGGGGGCATACAGAACAAAGTCAATCTCTGTATTTGTTATTTATTTAAGTTTCTGTTAAACCCACTTTCATCTTAGATTTGGTTATTAAAAAAAATCTCATTCTTATTTTAAATTTTCAACCGATTTCAAAAAAGGAGGAGGCTCTAATGGTTCAGTAGATTGGGTAAGGAATATTTTTACGACTGTTTGTATGTGTCAACAATCCAATGGTTGTCTAAAAATCTCATTCTTATTTTAAATTTTTAACCGTTTTAATAAAGGAGAAGGTTCTATTGTCCAGTAGATTTAAGCAAGGAATATTTTTACGACTGTTTGTATTTGTCAACAATCCAAAGGACAATGAATAATAACTGGAAGCATCAATCTTATAATCAAAAGCCCTACAAAGGTACTATCTCATTGAGCATTGCTCTAAGCCATTTCAGCGTTTAACCTTTCTACAGCAATCCAGACAGAAAAGTAGACATTGTGAATCCACCAACATCATTTGCCATTTGCTGAACCTAACTGAACCTTATCACAAGCTGCTTAGAATGTTTGAGACTGTACATGTAAGTTGGTATTTACATTTAGGTGCTCAGTGCTTTTATGTAAGGAGTGTCCTTTCATCCTCTCCTTTTTACCTGGAGCTGCAATTATAGTTAGCGTGCCTCGGGGTGGTTATATTTTAGGGTTCCTTACTCGTAGTTTTAAGATTGTAAAACCTTAACTTAAAAAAACAAATAATTTTTGGCTAAAAAGTTAATAAAAACTTAATCCTGCTAGTAGGCATGTTGTAGAAAACGTGCTGATTATATTTGGGTTACTAGTAGTTGTCGTATATTTATAAGGTATATGCATGTGAAATACTGTTATTACTATAGAGGGTAGAAAATAAAAGAATCAGTCTTGGTCAACTCGTCTTTCAATTACGACATGGTGACAGCGGTGCTACAAAGTTAAATATATATCGAGTAAATACGTTTGCAAAGTGTTCAATCTATAACGTGATAAGTTCAAATAATTGTGATCGATAGACGTAAACAATGGAACACGCCCGGCCTCCATCGGAATTAAACTTACAAGGCGGTCCCGCTAACCGAGCCGAAGCGTGGCTAAAATGGCTGCGGCAATTTGATGTATTTCTGAAAGCATCCGGCGTTTACAAGGAATCTTCTGATATGAAAGCCAGTTTGTTAGTGAATTTAATTGGATCTGATGGCTACGATATCTACACAACTTTCAAGTATACTAAAGAGGAAAGCAAAGAATGTTACGATACGCTTATACGCAAATTCAACTCACATTTTGAGACGAAACAAAACACTACTATGGCTCGTTTTAAATTTTTTTCGAGAAATCAAGAGGATGGCGAGTCTATTGATGAATACGTGACGGCACTGAAACTTCTCTCCCAACGATGTGAGTTTGAACACCTTGAAGAGGGTTTGGTGCGTGATAGGATCGTATGCGGAGTTCAAGATAGCAAGCTACGCGATAGACTTCTCCGAGCAGATGATCTCACATTGATTCGTGCGGTAAAAATCTGTCAGGCAAACGAAATGTCAACGGAGGAGCAGAAGCAGATCGAGGGGACCAAGACCGGAGGACAAGTGGTAGCAATCGACGCCATGAGCACACGCAGCTTTAGGGCTGTGGGAGGCGGTGCTGGCGGCGCCCGGAGCGCAGGCGGCGCGTCAGGGCGAGCGCGCGGCGGCGGCGGCGGACCCCGCCGGCCGCAGCGCGCGCTGTGGCGAAGCGCGCAGCAGCAGCGGCGCGGGGACGGCACGGGCGCATCGGAAGCGCAGGCTAAGTGTTGTTTCGCGTGTGGCAGTTCTAATTGTGATGGGTATAAGTGTGCGGCAAAAAATGCGATGTGTTTTTGGTGCAATGAGCGAGGTCATTTTAAGAACATGTGTCCGAAATTACGTAAACGTGTGATGCAAATCGATGCTGGCGGTCCTGAGACAGACGCCTACTACGATTACTACGGCGACGACGACGAGGATAACGGCGACGGGCTATACTTCGTTTCTGCACTTTCACGGATGAAGGAACGTATGGACTCTAAATGGTATGAAACTTTGTATTTTGTGTGTACAGGAGCTAAAGAATGTTTTAAATTAGATTCGGGGTCTGATCTGAACGTTATATCGCTATGTACATTTGAGCGTCTAGGACTGTCAGTTAATATTTTAAATTCAGACAAAACCAAGGCGCAATCATTTTGTGGAAACTTTATACCTATTATTGGTCATTGTTATTTAGATTGTTTGTATAAAAATAATAAATATAAGTTACGTTTTATTATTGCCGATTTTGACTGCCAAAGTGTATTAGGTAAATACGCATGTGAAGAACTAGGAATGGTAAAGCGTATTATGTCTCTAAATGTAGATAGGTATAGTGATCTGTTTCAAGGCTTGGGAAAATTGCCCGGCAAGTACAGTATCGTGGTAGATAGATCGGCTCAGCCGTCAGTTTGTCCGGTGAGAAAGATTCCAATGGGAGTGCGTGACAAACTTTTTCGTGAGTTGGTGCGTATGGAGAACATGGGAGTTATCAGAAAGGTATCACATCCGACGCCGTGGGTCAATGCCATTGTGGTGGCAGCCAAGAAAGACGGCACCATTCGCGTGTGCCTCGACCCGCGACCGCTCAACCGCGTCGTGCGGCGTGCGCACTACCCCTTGCCCACGCTCACAGAGATTGCAACCAAACTTGAGGGGGCGCAGTATTTTAGTAAGCTCGACGCTCGTTCTGGATTTTGGATGGTACAGCTGGATGATACAAGTGCTGATCTCTGCACATTTGGTACTCCGTTCGGTAGGTACCAATTTTTGAGGCTTCCATATGGAATAAATTGCGCGTCAGAGGTATTTCATTCCAAGATTCGGCAAATCTTGGAAGATCTAGATGGGGTAGATTCCTTCATAGATGATGTGATTGTCTGGGGTTCTAGTAAAGCTCAACACGATGAACGCCTCATCAAGCTGTTAGATAGGGCCCGAGAGGTAGGAATCAAATTTAACGGGGAAAAATGTGAATTTCAGGTGAAAGAAGTAAGCTATCTAGGTCATGTATTTAGCGCACAGGGTATGTCAATAGATAAGAACAAAATAAAAGCGATAGAAAGTATGCCTGTCCCGAGCGATAGACCGTCGCTAGAACGCTTTCTAGGCATGATTAATTATCTATCCAAATTTATACCAAACTATTCAGAATTGGCGCTTCCCCTACGTAATCTCCTTAAGAAGGATAACGAGTGGGTGTGGGAGTCAGCGCAGCAGAGTGCGACGGCAGCTCTGCGGAGCGCGGTGTGCGCGGCGCCTGTGCTGGCGCTGTACAGTGCGCGCGAGCCCGTGCTGCTGTCGGTGGACGCCAGCGCGCGCGCGCTCGGTGCCGTGCTACTGCAGGCCGGCCGTCCCGTCGAGTACGCCTCCGCTACCCTCACCGACACCCAGTGTAGATACGCACAGATAGAGAAGGAGCTGCTTGCGATCGTCTTTGGCTTAGAACGCTTTCATCAATACGTGTATGGCCGTCGTGATGTGACGGTGGAATCTGACCATAAGCCGTTGGAGGCGCTGTTCAAGAAGCCTCTGGATGCCATTCCTGCAAGACTACAGCGCATGATGCTTCGAATTCAAGGTTACCAATTTACAGTTATATACAAACCGGGCAAGTACATGTATGTAGCTGATGCGTTATCGCGAGCGGCGTTACCGGAGCTGATGACCGATAAAGTATCGGAAGAAGTTGAGGAACAATCGTGTTTTTTATGTCGCGTGACGTGGAGGCCATGGTGCGTCGCTGTCGCACGTGTGCCGAGCGCGCGACCCGCCCCTCGCGGGAGCCGCTCATTTCGCATCATATACCGCCACTGCCTTGGGCTAAAGTCGGCTCTGACATATTTCAATACGGCGGCAAGTACTTTTTAATTCTAGTTGATTATTTTTCAAAATTTATAGAGGTTAATCCGTTAACAAACATAGGTACAAAGGCAGTGGTGAGTGCAATGAAAGACCAGTTTTCAAGACATGGCATTCCGCAAGAATTGGTAACTGATAACGGTCCTGCCTATGCTTCAAAGGAATTTTGTGAGTTTAGTAAAATGTGGGGATTTAAGCATACCACCAGCTCACCAAATTACGCACAGTCCAATGGACAAAGTGAAAGAAGTGTGCAAACAATTAAAAACATATTAATTAAGTCAATAAATTCGGGCACTGATTTTTATTTAGGTCTTCTGAACCATAGGGCGACCCCCGGTAATGGAATCAGTTCGCCTTCTGAGCTCCTTATGGGTCGTCGTCTCAATACCAGGTTACCATTACATGAGAGTAAATTGAGACCGAGCCGAAACAACAAAGACGATTACAATCGAATGCTGCAAAATCAACAAACAGATAAGGTTTACTATGACAGACGGGCGAAACAACTACCCGAGTTATCGCATGGGGAACCGGTTCTCGTAGCTGACGGAGATAAACGAAGAAGCGCGCGAATCGTAGGGCGCGCGGAACAGCCTCGTTCATACTTCGTCGCTGACAGCTCGGGTAGGGCATTCAGGCGTAACAGGCGACATCTGATTAGGCTGCCCACTGAAACTAAGACGTTCTCACCGGGTCCCTCGCAGGAGCAGGTGACTGATGATGAGACGTGGGCAAGTCCTAACGATAGAAGCGCTCACTCAAGTGATGAAGGACCCGAACAGGTTAGCACAGAGACTCCCATGTCGCCAGACACACTGATTCAGCGTCCGCGTAGTCCCGCTAGGAGAACGGCAGCTATTAAAGCTCGTAAAAAACTCTTAGAATACCGTTAAATAAAATTTACATAAGGCTACTACATTTAGAGGTATGAATCTCTTTGCAAATTTAACTATATCTAATCACTTATCTTACGAGTAGGTACAGTATGTTTATTCATTGATGGTATTTTTCTATAGATAGTTAATAATTTAGAGGTTCAATTTAAAAGGTGTTGGTGTTGATATCAAATTTATAAAAAATATTGTAGGTACTTATATAATAATGAGATCAGCTTATACAATAATGAGAGATTAAGTGAATGTCTCATTAATTTATTCAAAAAGCATATTAATTTTAGTTATTTATTTCTACTTTTAATTATCAAGAAAGTAGAATATTAATTCTATAAAAATACTATTAGGTCCCTACCCTAAGCAAAAATTTTATAATGAGGGAAAAATGTTTATTAATCAATTATAGGAAAGATGTCGTATATTTATAAGGTATATGCATGTGAAATACTGTTATTACTATAGAGGGTAGAAAATAAAAGAATCAGTCTTGGTCAACTCGTCTTTCAATTACGACAGTAGTTTTGAATTAAAAGTCCAACTATTTTAAAAAAGCAAAATTAGCTCGTAGTATTTCTTGTTCATTTAAGTTTAGTCGGTTTTCACTCGTAGTTTTGAATTAAAAGTCACAACTATTTTTAAAAAGCAAAATTAGCTCGTATTTCTTGTTTATTCAGGTCTAGTTACATTTTACAGTTTCGGCTAGTAGATACTATTCTTAGTTATGTTTAGTTTTTTCAACTTCTACGAAATTTTGTGATTATTTCTCTATTTACTCACAACTATTGAATAGTCAAGGCATTAAACACAGACAGCTTCAAATAGGCATTAAATAATAATATTTAAATTAATTATTTGAGGCCTTTGCCCAGCAATGGGACAGGATGGGCTAGTAGTAATAGTAATTATTATGGTAGTAGGCCTTTTTATTCAACGGGATATTACTCACGTAAATATTTGCATTTTTTCCGTCGTGTTAATTTAATGTATTGTACAACTCACGATAGTTCTGAAAGAGAAATAGTAGGACGTGTCAAATCATACAAGTTAAAGAACAAAATATAAACAAAAAACCCTAAATATACAATTGAATATATTAGGGAATAAAAGAAACAAACAACCTTATAAACAGTAAGAACTCATATAATATTAATAAGTCTACAAAACATGCTCCTTTCATAACAAGTTCAATATTATGCCGGAAACAGTAACAAAATAAACACATACATTTTCGCCATAAAATAATAAAACATTTACGGATATATTATCATTCCCGTAAGCACAGATAACAACGAAAATTGAACAGGACGAAGAGGTTCACCTCTTCTGCAAAATCATAAAATATTTATGCGGAATCCTACCGCCTATTTGTTTCACCCTCTTAGCCACTTTTGGAGAATTTTCACCTTTTGTGCTAGGTAAAGCAGAGTTTTTTCAGTTTTTTGTTGACAAAATACAGGTTTTATGCCTGTGTCTTTACAGTCTTGAGGCACAGAACATGTTTTAACCGCCGAAGCTTAAATCTTTAAGTTCAGGATAAAAATTTTTGGTACTAAAAGCTTGGTGAAATTACTTTTTTAGTGCAAAATAATCCGAAAAACACGTCCTTACAATTTAAAATCTAAATATTTGTCAGCGATATTGCCCTTTTTGGGCCGTTCCATTGCACGCAGCATTTTTATCTTTCCTCCTCCTCAATCGGTCTCTCATTGCTGAGGATCGTAACACTGCCGACGAAGCATAATATTCTCTTCTTTAGTATTTTGATCTATAACGCCCGTATTAGCACACCTCTGACTATAGCGGGTGAGGTCACGGGGCACTGCTACTCATAGTCTGTTGTTTTTGTTTCCATTAACCCTCATAAATTATTATTTTTAGTAGATGAAAAAGTTTCTGTTGAAACATAAAACTGGTCTTGCCTTAAATAATTTAAAGGGGTTTCTTACATTGAAGTTAAAATTTACGACGTCCTTGACTTGACCTTGACGACTTACTTGACCGATACTCAAGCTCACAATGATACTTTTTAACCCCCAAAAAAAGGAGATTGTTGTTAGGTTTGGTGTGCAAGTGTCTGTAATTGGGTGATTGTTGTGGGAATGCTTCAATAATTGTTGCCCGTCTAGAATTTGAACCCACGACCTTCGGATCGAAAGACGAAGTACTTTAACTTGGCCAAAACGGTTTTGTTTGCAGACAATTTGTACTTCATATATCTAAATTCTCCTTATTATTTGTAATGAATCAAGATGTTCGAACCTCATAAAACTCTTAAAATTTATAGTTAATATCCATTTTAAATTTTCTAAACGAAAGCTCTGCTTATGAGAATGCCATCAGTTCGTGAAATCGGAGTGCAATAATTAAGTCGATTTTGCACTTCATAGTACCCTGCTAGAGGCGATTGCGATAAAATTGATTTGGTACAAACCATAAGATGAAAAGGTTTGACGACCGAAGGGAGTCGCGTTGGAACAGGCATTAGAATCACCCAGCATGTAAAACGAAACTTAAGTGATCCTCGAGGTCCTACAAGAATAAATGATTTTTCGTTCTTTCTTTCTTTCTTTCTTTCTTTCCTGCACGCCTGAAACCCATTAGGTTCGATCCCCACCACGGGACAAATGTTTGTATGTTCTGCAGATATTTTGTTCTGGGTTGTAATACGTTAATTTTAAATCACCAAAACTTTTCGGCTTGTAATTCTTATTAATAACGTATAACATTATTTCTACGAAATTTTTAAAATTTCGTCTTTCATACAGACAAAACTTTTTTATTTTTGTTGCGTTATTTACTTCTTAGTATTCATCGTCTTTGCTCTATTAAATAAATCAACAAAAGTTTATTACCCACGATGCGTTACCAAACCGAAGTAATACGTTGTCGTTCATGGTAATGCATAGAGTAATGAAAATGAAAAGATGGATATAAATTTGTAATATTGAATATTACGAAAAATATCGAGTTTATACAAAAATCGTTGAACAAAATGTCGTTGCTTTTAGTGATAGAAATTACAGTCCTTGAGGTTTCTCGAGATTTAAAATTAACTATGTAATAATAAAATCCGGCAATTTATCAAAAATGACTATCCAACTACAATAAAATAAATAAAATCGCTAATATCTCATAACTCAGGCTCAGTCAAGAGCGACGATGCCGGTTCACTTAGTCGATGCATTCTCGACCGAGTTTTGTACCGTCAAATCGAGTGGTTCAATCGGTTTGTGGATTACATACTAATCTGATTGGATTTTAATCGAAATACCCTTCTGCAAAATGTTTTCTAATGGAAAAAAGTACTAGAGATATTATTTCAGGATTTTAGAACTTTCGTAAGGATTTTACAAATCTGTACCACGTGCAAGTAAAATAAAATAGGTACTTGGTTTTTATTTTATTTTACTTGCATGTGGACACTTGCACAGTAAAACCAAAGGACAATGGGCGCTTTTGGGCTATCGGCGGCCAGTAATTAAATTAGTGTCGAGTGAAAGTACCTACTGTTAGTTAGGAATAACTTTTAGTATGAGGCTTACGTTATTGTAGGACACATCAATAAATAACAAAAACATTCTTGGCCGTAGACTAGCAGGTGACAAAGACATTCATTGACTCATTGCTTATTGAAATGTGGTTTGCATAGGCTCCTGCTGATGGTAAAAAATCTGACGCGAAAAGCATTTATTCTTCAAAAAAAGTGTTGACTCAAGTTGCCCAATCAACGTTTCCATTTCTAACCCAACTGTTCTAGCCACTTTGAGGAGAATGCGCGGTTAAGCTGCATTTCTCTGTACTATGGCCATAGTAGGAAGAAACACAGTAGAACAAAGAAATATTGAGAAATACGAGTTTGTATGCACGGAGAACCTCACATATCGGGTAGTAACAAGTAGTAAAATAAAAAAATCGATATTTTACTACGTTACAATGTGCACTTAGAAGTAATACCCGACATAGACATCGCCTGAGACGCAGAGGTTGCGGGTTCGATCCCCGCTGCGGGACAAATGTTTGCATGATCTGCAAATATTTGTTTCGTGTCTGGGTGTTTTCTATGTATAATATGTATGTATTTACAAAAAAAAAAGTGTATCTATGTAGTTTATCAGTCATCTGGTTACCATAACACCAGCATTAAATTGCTTAGCTTGGGACTAGATGACGCTGTGTGGAATGTCCAAGGATATTTATTTTATTTTTTTATTTATAGCTATTTTTTGTGTAATAATTTTGCTATTTTTGTTTATTAGGTACCTATACGAAACAGATACAACTTTTGTAAATTTTTTTCTATATTAAACGTTCTGCTGAAATACACTGTTTAAAAACATAAACAGCAGCGAAATTTTCATAACGTTTTAGTGAGAATTTCTAGGTTCTGCCAAAGACGATTTATAAAATAGACAGGCAAAGGCCATGCCCAAAACGGGAGTTTAAAGTAGATAGCAGCACCAGATAGCCTGGAAACTTCAAAACATCAATTTTATAGAAGAAATTTAAATAACGCTCTATTTAAAATTATATGTTAAGTTTGCTACTGCATCTTCTTTACAATGAACACAGTTCTTTGCCACTGAAATTCAAGCAAAATTCCAAAATTCCAAGTTGCCACAATCATAACTGAAATCCTGTTCAAATGGGACGGCGGTAAGAACCGTGCAACGCTGTATATTCAGTTTGTTTTCATTGTACAACGAATATCGTATACAAATGTATAATAATGTATGTATTTAAAAATAAATGTATCTTATGTAGTTTATCAGTCATCTGATTACCATAACACGAGCATTTAATTGTTTAGCTTTGGACTAGATGACGCTGTGTGGAATGTCCAAGGATATTTATTATTTTTATTTATTTTAAATATTTGCTTATCTAAGGGTCACGCTGACCTCAGTAAACAATACTATGATGCCTGTATGTGATAACGTCATACGGTATTGAGGTGGTCTAGCTCTATTATTATCGCGACGTTAGAACAAAGGGCTACGACCTTATTTTCCTCAGAAAAGGTCACAATTATACAAAAATAAATGCAATGAACTCCTTGACATAATAAAAAGCAACGATATCAAATTCAAAACTAATAGTGATTTATAAATGAAATAATAAAATATAATAGTAATAAATAAAGGGTAGTAATTAAACGAGCTTCTTTTTAATAGCATTATTCGCCTCAAAAAATATAACTTACCTTTTAAATTACTAAGTCGGCCACAACCAACGCGCGTCTGAATAATAGTATTTTAGCCACTAGTTATCTTCTATGTAAGCCACTGTAAATATAACTCAGCATGGTGGTTATTTTTTAGCATCTAAATTTGTGGCATGCATTCTAATAGCAAACTTCTAAAATATTAATATTTGACACCAAAATAGTAATTCTTTTAGCTTCTAATTTTATAATTTAGCATGTTTAAAATGTAAGTCATCCTACATTTATCGATCGATAAATTTACCTAAAATTGTCATCAAATAGTATATTAAAGCCACTACTCATAACTTTATTTTCATAATAGTTTATGAGAATCATGTTAGTATTCATAAATTTTTTAAACACTTCATTTTGAATAAGAGCATTGTGTCTTCTCAAGCACAAGGCAGCATAGGGAATGTAACTGATTTCGATCTTGGTGGCTGATTACTTTCATTCCACATTTTATTGGCGCTTCGGCGGCCGCTACCGCGGCACGCTCGCTACGCTCGCTCGCCTCGCGAGTTGGTAGTCACTGTTCAAACCTAACCTAACCAACTGATTTCGATCTTGGTGGCTGATTACTTTTATTCCACATTTTATTGGCGCTTCGGCGGCCGCTGCCGCGGCACGCTCGCTACGCTTGCTCGCCTCGCGCGTTAGTGGTCACTGTTCAAACCTAACCTAACCAACTGATTTCGATCTTGGTGGCCGATTACTTTTATTCCACATTTTACTGGCGCTTCGGTGGCCGCTGCCGGCACGCTCGCTACGCTCGCTCGCCTCGCGCGTTAGTGGTCACTGTTCAAACCTAACCTAACCAACTGATTTCGATCTGGGTGGATACAACCTAAGTAATTTCTGCTACTATTATTACATATGAACTATTGAGGACAGACATAATAAAACACGTTATTTATAAACATCAATTTGTGTATTGAAATACAATCATTTATATCTCTCTGATTGGTGCAAATGGCCGGTTGCTGTCATGTCGCGCACTCGCGCCAAATCGTACAGAGGCTATTTTCACGATAAAAGAATATGAAGTATTATTTTACATGTTAAGTTATAATTATAGATGTTGTCTATTGAAGCTTGAATATTTAATTTTTGAGGAGCTTGTATTGAAGCTGTAAAACGTAAAATGGTGATGAGTTGCAAATTCCGTGGCCGACTTAATAAATTAGTGGGCAATGTATAAATCAGAAGGACAAGTAAAATTAATTGTTGATATTGACTTGACGCTTTCTTTAACATTTTTAGTTGGCGTTGTAAAGAAGATAAATTAGTTTATTAGAGGCTATGTCAAATTCTCGATGCTTAGTTATTAAATGAGAAGTTTAGCCACGTGGCCAAAAAAAAATTCTGTGGCCGGTTTTATTATTTCTCATAAATAAACATAATGATTTAACACTATACCTAATCTTCTTCTTCTTATGGTGCCTCTCCGACTAGCGAAGGTTGGCAGTCAATATGGCATTATGTTCACGGTCCTTAGCGAGTCGAAATAGTTCGGCGATACATATAGGCGAAACACTATAAAGTAAGTAAAGTAAGTAAAGTAATGTAAAGTAATATTTATTGCTTGAAATACATGTTGTACATAGATGGATTCTGTTCTGCACTTAATTGAGAAACAATGTATTCTGCCATGTAATGGCGTGCAATTTTTAGTTATGAGATTACAAATAAACATTATAAATAAAGTATTAAAATAAACAAAAACGAAAATATAGTCAATTTAAGTTACACAATAGTCAATTTCATTATTAAGTATAGTATTATAAAATATCATAATTTAAAGTTACCTACTTATATTATTTTTCTATCAGCAATAAATTCATTTACTGAGTAGTAGCACTTGCTTTCCAAAAAGGTTTTCAACCGTTTCTGAAACAGTGTACGCGGTAGCTCTCTTAATATTTTGGGAACATGATTGTATATTATAGGAGCCATACAGAAGATGCTCTTTTGCATTATATATAAAAATAAAAATATAATATATAAAAATATATAAAAATAATAGTGATTTGTACTAGACATTATAATAGCAAAGGGGAAATTATTTCCTATTTAGATTGTTTCGAATCTTCCGGACAGTATCTGAATCGACGATATTTTTACTTGAGCAATTTTCCTTGTGCTACTATACTATAATGTCTTAACTATAACTTTTTCTTTCAAACAATCGTCACAATGACCAACAATGAAAACGAACTCAAGTTGCATCGAATCAGCTTCTGGGAACTTTGCGAATATTCTCTTTTACAATATTTGTAGTAGTTTACTTTAAACATGACGCTGCGTCATAGTGCTGTCTGCAAAAAACGATACAACTGTATTCCCAAAGCTCCGTATCTACTGAACTTTTCTCCTGACACTGTATAAATCAATCAATCAGAGGAAAGATTTTTGCACTGGGCCCATAACCTAATAAAAAACACAATTTTGAGGTTATTCAAAGACTTACTTTTTATTTATTAATTTCATAAAGAATGACAAATAAGTACGTTAACACATTGTTGATGATGATGAGATGGCATTAGTAGTAAATAAAACACATTTATACAACAAATTTCACCATCTTTGCCCACTCTTAACGGGACACTTTTGAGCCGCGGGGATAGAACCTGCAATCTCTTGCGTGTCACCCACTGCGCCACAGAGATTAATCATTTTATCTTGTGAGCGATATATATAAATTGTTTACTTTTTATTGTTATATTATTTTCCTTTTTGTACTATTCTGTGTTTAGTTAAGTTCTTCTACTTTGTAAACCTTTCCATCTGTGCTGTAATGTGTGTGTGTCAATAAAGTCTTTATCTACTCGTATCTGTCTCTTATCTAAAAGATTCTCAAGTGATATAAGAACAAGATAAAGCTATGTAAGCTCGCATGAGTTCGTAACGAGAGTTGTTTTACTGCAACAGTTGGGAATTTGCAGTTTTTGCTTTACAACGTGGAAACTGTTTCAAACTTGGACGGCAAGTTTTCTTCCAAAAATATGAAACGTGTATGGAACATCCGTTTATAAATTGTTTTTAAAGTAATAGAATAACATTCATAAAGAGTGCCAACTAAATAAAGACTGATTAATACCTATGATTTACGCTAAAAGGTGCTCTGAAGCACCACCTTTTCAAATTCTGACCACTCAGCGCAATACTTTTACAATCTATCTAGAATGTCTAAGCAAAACAGAGAATAAGAAATCATTCAGCAATTATCTCGTTCACTATCTAAGTAGGTAAGTTCGTATGAACAAGTGGCCAACTCTGGTAAAGCTGTTTTTAGGCCACCTAAAGGCCTCAAGGCTTAACGACTTTTAAACCTGGGACGAACAATTACACGTGTCCTCTGAAGTACGGAAGCGCTAAGCTGTTATTGCCATTTGCAGGACGATGCTTAACTTCAAATTTAATGTTTGACTTTAATGTTTAATGTACGACTCATACATTAATCGTTTAAGACTTAGTTTGAAACAAAGCGTTGTCTTCTCATTAGAATAAAAAAATGTTTTGCTCCCATTAAAATTTACTCATAATTAACTTTAATCATAATTTAAATTTCATAATTAGTTGAATATCATTAAAAGTTCGTAACGAAACGATTATTTGTCCTTTAAAAGTTTTTAATAGATAAGTAGGACAAGTCAAACAAAAGGTGAACTCTTGTCATAATAACTTATTTACGTGGTCTTACAAAAACGCTTGTAAGTTTAAATGTCTGCAATTCTTTTTTCTGATTCTTATTTAGAATTTAAAAAGTTAAATATGATCACGACTTTATTCCCAGGGAGCGGAAATTTTCAGAACTTTTTTCTATCTTTATCATTATATATTATATATCTCTTATCATTTATTTTAGACAATTAGAAGATGTATGAGGGGGTAATCAGAGGTATGTCCTAATACATAATATATTATTTGGTACATGCCCACAGTTTGCAGAAAAACTTTCCATAAGCGACAGGTTGCAAGACCATCGACGCTGTTAGAAAGCTACCTGGTTTCCTCATGATGGTTTCATTTACCGTTTAGAGTGCGTGTTAAAGCTCATAATATTTCTTTCGTAACGAAAAAATCATTGATGCACGGATGGATTCGAAGCCACGACCTTCGGAGCGAAAGTCGAGTTATTAATCCATTCGGCCAATACGGCTCACCATGTTCTCTTATTGCACAATTTCGATTCCGTAAAATGACGGTCACAACATTTCATGCTTTTTGCGACTCAGATTTATTTTGTCATTGAAGAAACCTCTGTAAACTCAAACATTATCTACTTCAAAGTGTAACTTAAGAATATCATAAAAACTTAAATGGCATACCAAAGTTACACAGAACCACAGAATAAGTAATACTAACGAACGAACGTTAGGTAATGAAGATTGTAATTTAAGTTTTGTGGTAATTAGCAAACATACTTAGTACTTAACTAGAAAACTTTATATAAGCTTTTAGAATAGTTTATGAAGGTTTATAATCAGGCTTATACTTAGCAGTGGGGGAAGTCAGGCCATCACAGAACACGTGACTATTTGTTAGTTCATTATTCCTATTGAAATACAATGTAGATTTGTGGTAGTAAATGTTCCCGAACAAACCAATTTTCTATTCACAATAAACAATAGTGAAACACTCCCATGGCCTCAAATATCCCAGCTAACGCAATACTTATACAATACAGAATGTGTGGGAAAAATCTATAAAAACTGTGTGAGAACAGTTATTTAATGTTTTCCAATTACTATCAGAGCATTTTTACAATTTTACGTAGTAAGATTAGCCTTTACAAAAAGCGTTTGTGGAGTAGCTTGGAGCCATGAACGTGGCTACTTCGTTCGTGCTTGGAGCCTAGGAAAATCACGCTTTTTGAACGCGCTCACCGAATGAGTCGGCAAGCGAAACATAGTAAATTGTGAACAATACGTGCTGCTGCAGAGTTACATTTCTACAATCGCTTTATGCAGTTACCACACATTGGCTACAACTTGGTTTCAACATTGGCTACGAATAGAATGACCAATGACAATGCTCCGTTTGTCTCCAATAACCGACCAAGATTGATCCTCATATTGGAGGGTTGGAACCAACTCGTTCTAACACACCAATGTGTGGTGCATCAGAGTAGAAACTAAAAAAAAATGTATAGGAATTGACATTCGATGACGAAAACACAAGCGATCCAAATGTCAAGTCAAAGGTATAGCGATGATAGAAAGAGAATAGATACGAAACATTTGTCACTTGTCTACGCGCCCTGTCACTGCGCGTTCGATACAAACGCAAATGAAACGCGCAGACTGCGCCTCTGTATCGATACAAACGCGTGGTGATCATAATGTAAGTAAGTGGCATTCTCGGTGACTGTGCACACTATCCCGCGTTAGTAAAACGCGCTGCGAAGAAACAGGTGAAATGCTACACAAAAACGTGCAGTGATTGCTCGTTCTAAAAACGTGGTGGACTTAGTCTCTAGACATTCCAACGTCTTTAACAATCTACTATCGTTTAAGTTATGCGACGTTCTGAGTGGTCACATAAGAAAATGTCTCTTCATAATTATTAAAGTAACACAGACGTACTACGTAAATGATTACGTTTAAACTCTTGGTAGTACCCCAAAGAGGGAATCACACCGCCAACTCCAATGCATCAAATGCGTCAGCAGAACTAAACGTGTTAATAAGGCCAGCAGTAATTTCAAAGTCGTAAACTTCTAAAGCGCTTTAAATAACCTCCTTTCGTACTACTAAATTATACTATTATTTATTCTGTGGTACTACTCACTTCAGGATAATAAATGTGTCATTGACCCCATCCACTCTTATCCTACTTAGGCGTTGTTCCCTTAAGGCTCATACTGAGTGGCTGACTGTTTGCCTCTAGTTCACCTTCCACAAGGTGGAATTATTCAATGCCACCTGAGGTTGTTTTACTTTCATCTAATTTACCATATCTTTAAGAGAGATGAGATCCTTATAATTAGCCCTATCGATTGATGCTATAAAAGTACAGGTTGTATTTCAAATTTAACCGATTCGATTCCTGGGTGTGAATATTTAAAAAAATATTTTCTTTGTTTCTTCTCAAAAATAAAAGGATGGTTTATTTAAGTGATATTTTATATCTGACACAGAAATATTCCACCCTTTATATTTAAAATGGACTGTTCGTCCATACAGCGTCTATAAGCGTCCATAGTAAATTGTGTACATAACTGTACACAATTTACTATGTTTCGCTTGGTGACTAATTCGGTGAGCATGATGCTCGCGGTCGGCGGTTCACTAACTCGTAACGGTAGTTCACTACGCCGGCGCTGCTCAATGTCAGTCAGCGGACAGTCAGCCGCTCACTGTGAGCCTTATAGGAACAACGCCTTATTCTACTTAGGTTCTAAGTTCTCTCTAGCTTCATCTAGTCAAGCAGTTAGATATCTAGTACAGATAGAAGTTGTTTTAAGACGTATAGAGTTATTTCAAGAACATCTCGTCGTATCCTACGAATAAGGAAACAGACGCCACTGTCACCTTTTATTTTTTTTGCATTTTTGGAATCTTCACTATCATTTACATCTGATCAGTTCAAAAAAAGTTCAAAAATAAATTTATTTCAATAAGTTATTATAGTTTTAAAATTCGGTTACAATTACATTGCTGAATTTCACTCGGCGAATACGGAAACAAACGCTCTGGTAGCAGTGTTCCACGCGCGAAATCGAGCACGCGGGACGGAGCGCGGCTGATAAACGCAACTGTTGCTTTACTCGTCCAAGATTACCGTGGAGTGCGGACATGCGTGTGTGGAGTATCATGAATTTACAATGAAGCGAGCTCATAAGTTATTATTTTTACAAGCTTTTATTTAGTTTTACCTGTCCCGATGTTTGTTATCAAATCTTGCAAATTAAATTTAATCCACTTCCCGGTTACTGATTGAGCTGAAATTTTGCATACACGTGTAAATCGCGTGACAATGCAATATTATGATGAGATGGTGCTGATTTGATAATGGAGCTGGAAGGTGAAGGTGGGCAAAGGAACTTCGCCATGAAACGACCCAACCTCATCGAGTTTGGGCTCATTTGAATCGTCTTGACGAGTAGTTTGTCTTTCAATGTTAACCAGGGTCTGATGATGGAGCTGGAAGTTAGCTGGATTGGAACTATGTAATGAAACGACGGAACCCCATCGAATTTCGGTTCATTTGTTTCATCTTGGCGAGTATTTTACTTTTAGATGGTTACCAGGGTCTGATCTGATGATGGAACTGGAAGGTGGTCATAGGAACTCTGTAATGAAACGACGCAACCCCATCGAGTTACGGCTCGTTTGTTTCGTCTTGGCGAGTATTTTATTTTTAGATGGCTACCAGGGTCTGATCTGATGATGGAACTGGAAGGTGGTCATAGAAACTCAAAGAAACTGCACAACCCCATCGAGTTTCAGCTCATTTGATTGGTCTTGACGAGTACCTACCTACTTTGGTGCTGGAAAGTTTAGTTCTCTTTATTAAATCTTGTTTCTAAAAAGTTTTTAAACAGGCTTGTTTAAGGCATATGCGTCATGTGACACTTGATTTTGCATAAATGGTGCTTATAGAAAAGGCTGACTGATGGCCGGTTGCTAATCTATGGTCTCAGAGTAAAATTTACTTGCGAAATATTGAAGAAGCTTTCATGAAGCGAGCGCAACGAGCTTTTTAAAGCTTAAAGACATTTTTTTAGAACAAATTTTAATGTGTCATGTGACACTTGATTTAGCTTACGGTGTTCTTAAAAAAAGCTGACTTGCTGTGCTCTTTTTATAATGGTCTAACACAGTTCAATTTGCTTGCACAATATTCAAAAAGCTACCGTGCAAGTTTCTTAGACATTACCCGATTTGTTTTAAGACAATGCGTAGTGTGACACATGATTTTGCTTACTGTGTTCTTAGAGAGGTTGCCTTTTGGTCGGTTTCTATTATAATTATGGTCTCTGACACAGTTCAATTTGCTTGCAAAATATTCAAGAAGCTACCGTGCGAGCGAAGCTACCTTACGAGCTAAGCGTTCTTCGAACCAAGAAAGCGCAGCGAGCAGATTTTTTTAAAATACAATTGCATCATGTGACACTTGATTTTGCTTAATATGGTGCTTATAGAAAAGGCTGACTGCTGGTAGGTTCCTTTTAACTGTGTCAGACCATAGAGTCTGACACAGTTAAATTTGCTGGCAAAATATTCAAAAAGTTACCGTGCGAGGAAAGTGAGCTTTGAACCAAGCGAGCGCAGCACGATTCATAGATCGAACTTTTTTAGAACAGATGCGTCATGTGACACTTGATTTTGCTTATGATGCTTTGTCGAAGAACTCCGAAACATGTTTGTGTCGATTTATTTTGTACTAGCTTACACACCTGCGCTCGCTTCGGTACCCACCTTGATAAAATATAGCCTATGAAATAATATGTATATCAATCAATCAATCGTTTATTTATTTTCTCTCACAAACAATACATACAGTTAAATAAGTATAAATACAGGAAAATAAAATGAATTAAAAATAAATAAATAAATGCAGTTAAAAATAATCCAAAAATAAGGTGTCGGTTCTAACTTATTGACAAAGAAATGTTGTGAGAGACTGGTGCCTGAAATAGGTATAGAAAATAACCTGTGTTACGGGTCACCAGCCGGGGCACCATATAAAATATGTATATTCGGAATGTTCGGAATTCAGAACTTTTGAAATAGGATGAGTAGTTTCGGAGATAGCCCTAAACATACAAAACACAATCAAACCAACTTTACCCCTTTATAATATTAGTATAGATTACTCGCCCGCGGCTTCGCTCGCGTGGTGCCTACCTTGATAAAATATAGCCTATGTTCATTCGGAAAGTCCATGCCTACACATCGGTGAAAGAATTTTTGAAATCGGATAAGTAGTTTCGGAGATTACCTACTCTAAACATACAAACAAACAAACAAACAAACCAACTTTACCTCTTTTTAATAGTAGATTTAATTATTGATCTATCTATAGTAACTATCCAACAGAGTTCAAAACACCTACCATTATTACGTTTCGCTTAAAACTTTGGCACTGCATTTCACCCTTATTATGTTTATTCGCAAAATCATAAAAACATTAGTTGTTGTCGAAGCACCTAGTTAGAAGCACGTTCAAACATATCATATTTTGGCATATGCCCACATTAATTATCATCAGTAACCTGCCAACTCCAGGAGAACAAGGCAACAAAGATTAGCGTCAACAAAAATCACCGTGGATAAAGGTTACTAAGGCGCTTTGGACCAAGCCAACCAGAAAATATTACACGGATTAAGGAAACAAGCGACAAAAATGGGGGAAATAGCAGTGTTAAATTAATTAAAAGTACTTGGAATGATGAATAGGGTGTTATACAAATAAATAAAAAAAACATTTCATTAAAAAGTTGAAAACTCATCGAAATATTAAGAAAAAACCGCCTCCTGTAAAGTTGGTGTTTTGCAACTGTTTCCTTTTTCGTAGGATACGACGATCTGACGTATGTGATAGGTAATTAGTGTTTAAAATTTGTAATTATTACATGAAAATGCTCTGGTATGTACAATAAAATGGCATCATGTAAATGGTACTAAGTTGCTTAGCTTGGGACTAGATGACGTATGAGAATATCCAAGTATTATTTTATTTTACATATTAAAATGCCATTTACATTTGCCTCCCAACTGCCTGACTGGCGTAAAACTAAATAATATTCAAGACTTAAAAACATTTTAGCCAGAGAGCGTGGTTTTTGCTCACTCACAACTAGTTTAAAACAATAACAAAAATTAGCAGCCATTGAGCTCTAGCAAACCTATAAGTCCATTATGAATATGTAGTGTTAAGTATTATTAATAGGTATTTTTTATATGATAGCACGAATCGAATTATGATCACAATTTATGTTATTAAATAGTACAATAACATTAAATAGTTAAAATCCTACACGAATACTTACAAAAGTAGTTATCCTTGACTTTCGCTTTAGAAAACAGAAACACGTTCGAGTTCTCTGATAAACGGAAAACGCTACCTACTTGCAATGACATGAAATCATTTATTAATTAGAATCATGGTAAAGGTCACGAGCACACTTCGCCGACAGACATGCTTATTAATTTTGTTATTATTAAACTTAAAACTATTATAGGTAATAAACTATTAACAAAAAACAAATACCGACATTAGTTTAAGTCAATTACTTGTGAACCTGCAATTTAAAGCAATTTCACGACCATACAGTTTGTTTTTTAACAAACACGACAAAATAAAGTAATGAGCACGTTTCTTCGAAGCAAATCTCGACCGTTCCATGCAGTCCAATAACGTTTGAACTCGCTATCGGAAATGGTTAGGGCGGCGGCACACTGTCAATAAAACCACAGATATAATCACACTAATATTATAAAGGTGGAAGTTTGTGTGTGCGTAAGTGTATAAGTATGTGTTTGTTATTCTTTCACACTCAAACAGCTTAACGGATTTGAATGAATTTTTGTACCAAGATTGCTTATATCGTGGATTAAAAATAGGCTACTTTTGGTCTCGGTATTCCCACGGGAACGGGAATTATTCACCGCGGGTAACACCGCTTGGCGCAGCTCGTAAATAATAAAGTTTCAACGCGACACCCAAGTCTCAAGCCAAACTGACCGTGTATACCCCCCTAATGCAGACAGTCATGCGATGCAATTCCATTGGCGCTTACATAAACATGTAATATTGTATGTCTGGAATGGAGCTCTTGTAGAAACGGTCATTTGTAAGCCGTTTGATACAGAACTATTGGGGCTGATTCAGCTGAACATTTACTGTTGGACTTTGTGGACTATTCTTCTTCTTCATCGTGTCGACAATGGAACGTCCCTAATTATATTTTGTTTTGCCAAAATTTGGCTACATCCAGGGCGCCTCCGGATGCGGTGTATGTATCACCCAAGTCGCAAGAGATAGGGCACATAGGGCACGCCAGCAAATGTAGACTATTGATAGTTTACTTTATTAATTTTACACCTAAGTAAAATTAATAAAGTAATTTCTAATTAGACGTCAGAAATTAGATTCTAACTTAGTTAATTGAGTTGTAAATAAATGCAATAAACACGGTGTCATCTGGTCCCAAGCTACGCAACTTAATGCTTGTGTTATCGTAACCAGATGACTGCATAATACCTACTTACTTGCATAAGAGCAAAAACAGTGCACATTACTTTTTTCGAAAGTCACTCGCGGTATCATTTAGCGGGTTCCCCTGAGTTCGCAGCGCGTTTTGACACACTTTCATTTTGTGTCAATGCGATACAAACCGATACTATAGGTCGCACCACGTAAAAAGAGCGCGGTCGGGAAAGTAGCGGGGGTATGTTTGCGCCTGTATTCACTCGCTGACGAACCAATAGCACTCGCTAAATCAATGGGATGAAGTGCGCCGCAACACCTCTCCACCAATCATCGACCACGGAGCAGTTTGTCAGCCAGCGCTCTTTTTACGTAGCGCGACCTATACCGCAAATGAAAAGTGCGTTTGTATAGATTAATCGTAGTTATAACACGAGAAAGATGAAATGAAATGAAAAAAAAATGAAATATGATTACGCACGACTGTATTCCAAGAGACGGTAGACATATTTTTTCATTTAGCCATTTTAAGTTCCTTCGAAGATGTGTAATAGGGTAGTCAGAGGCATTGCCACAATATACGTAGTATATGCTCACATTTTGCAGAAGTTAACATTCCTGACAGCTTGCAAGGCCATAGACAACGAGAAAGATAAAACAAGAAAAAACTAGAAAAAGGTAAAACATGAAGCTATTCAAATCAACATTTCTTTCCATTAGCTCATCTCTGATTATTAGTCATTTTTGTATGAGCATGCAAACAATGAGTGTTCTATGCAAACTTGTTATTGCCGTGAACAATACTGCACGGCTAATGGATGCGGTGCTGGACTGGGGCGGTGGGACAAGGCTAAGGCAAACTGTTTAATAAAAATGAAATATGAAATTAAATATGATCACGACTGTATCCCGGGAGCGGTAGACATTTCTTTCAGATCATTAGGTAATTTTTAGATCTTTTTGAAGGGGGTAGTCAGAGGTATTTCCAAATATGTACATACATATTTGGTACATGCCCACTTTTTGCAGAAGTGAACTTTCCATACGTGACAGGTTGCAATATTGTTAATAGCAGTTCATAAAACAGGATCACTAATGATGCATCAAGGGACACTGTATTTACTATAGTGTCCTTGAAGGATCATTAGTGACCCTTTATAAAACATATGCAAACGGGTATTTATCACGAATTTTACCTTTAATACTCACCCGACGTTTCGACCGGATTGCACCAGCCGTAGTCGCGGGAAGACCGATCTGATCTGATCTCTGTTCTGATCGCGAAAGTTTAAAAAAGACAATTGGTGACCCTGTTTTAAAAAATAAAAGATTTAAGCCTGCCTTGAAAGAAATATATAGGTAAGAATAATAATAAGAATAATAAGAATAACTTTATTGAGCAAAAAGAGTTACATCGTACACTTACCTAGATCTAGCTTATTTTTTATAGACACTTTCACTTCAAAACATTAAAAAATAAATAAAAGAAATCACTGTGAAACGAACTTTTTTACGGCTATTTATCATTACATAATTATGGTAATGTTATTTAATGAAATGAAATTGGCGGTAGGCCGGAGGTACTCTCACTCTTTTCTTTATCTGGATTTATAATACTTCATAGTCAATGAGAAGGTGTTTTTAATTCTTCTAGAATGGCACTAATCAGTGCGTTTTGTCTTCGAAATCACAGGGTGAAAGCAGCCCGGATAAAGGGCGATCGCTTGCATCATCGCAGGTTAGACCCGTCGAAGTCGTAACTTTTCGTAAGATTTGTCATTTATATTTAAAAACACATTTAATAGTGTCACGTCTTTCACTAAACTTCTTTTAATCCATAGTTATAGTTGTTCCATTTCACGTAGTCCGTTTAGCCCCTTTGCGCTATTTGTTATGCTGACGGTACTCGCTACCAAAGTTTGACGTGAACACAATAAACATTAATAGTGACCCGGACCGCGTCTCGGACGAGACTGTGCTTCTGAGCTTACGCACATTAAAACTGTGGACATGCATTCTTTGACATTAAAAACCCTACGGACTTCAAGAAATAGAAAATCTATAATCAATCAATATGCGAAAACGTCTAAATGGTCTTTAGTATTATATTTAGTTATTTAATTTGTTTTTATGACTGTTTGTTTTCCTAAGATGTAAAAATAAATAAATAAATACTAGATACGCTACCGCTTGTAACGTACACGCTATCAGTGTACCTGCACGAGTGGACTCCAGCAGCTCCGAGTTGTAATTGAACGGGATACTAGTTATTCAACTACCCTCATTCGCTGTCTCTGTCTTTGTTATTGCTTCTTTTGTTTTAATGCATTGTTCTTTTGATAATGATTATTGAATATAAATAGAACATAATAGAAAGTAGAGAGTAACATTATCACATCTAATTTCCTTTTTAGTTAACTTCACATCAAGTGAAGAAAAATATTGTGGCGAAATTATATGTGGCGAACGGCAGACTTATTACGTATCTCGCGACTGCGTATGTGTAATTTATGCTTTCAAATCGCTAGTTCGTAATATCTAAGAGCAAATTCGTATTATCTGATTGTAAATGATAAATACGAAATACGAATACCTAAGCGATTTAAAAACAAAAAAATAAACTCAATTATCGCTGTCACGTTGCAGTCGTAGTACTATCGCGATACGTAATAATCCTGCCAGTTAGAATTATGTTTATGCTTCGATGGATTTGTAGCCTGTCGAGCAAGAATTACAACTTTTCAAAGTATCAGTAGGTGTCTGCCTAACTCCTACTGAAATACTTAGAAATACATGGACACTTTTATCACGTTTATTTACCTTATTTACGTAGGTATATCTACTGTGACTCAAGTCAAAGTCTCGAGGTCTTTGTGTTTTTTTATGTTTCCGTAACATGCATTATGATTAAGTTATTTGAAGTTTTGTTGAAAATTCATTCTTGAAATGTAACTCGTTGCTTAAAATTCAGTATGCTACCAGTAATGTGTTAGGCTGTTTTCACACTTGCATTTTGCAATGCGGCCGTGGTTTATCTATGCAAAATCTGGTTTAAATTATGTCCACACTAGCTTATCAGAAACTTGGCTTGAATAAAAGGGTTTCATTTTGAATGTGAAGTCATATCTACATGGTATTTCGTGTTATTCTTGTTCGTTTATCTGCTGGTTCTTTCTTTATAGATGAGCAGAAACCATGCCACGTTGTACTTGGTAAAACATTATTTTAAATTGAAATAACAGGATTCTTGATGTAATTGAAATCAAGAAATATCCGAACTTCAATTGCAAAGATAGATTTAGGCTCCTGTTATCATGGAATCCAGTTATTCATCATTCTCCTGCCCTTATCCCACGCTAAGTGGGGTCGGCACAACATGTTTTCCTTTTCCACTCTCCTCTGTCGCTAGTCAACTCTGAACTCACTCTTCTTACTATCATATCATCTTTCATACAATCTATCCACTTCTTCTTCAGCCTTCCTCTACTTGTATACCCATCCACATTCATACTCATAACTCTCCAGTTATTAGTAGATGTAATGCGCGTCGTGATGTAAAGTTTCGGTGTAAATATACAGTTAGGATCAGCACGTCTAAAGCTGACTAAAAACTATAGTGTTACGAAGCGTCAGTTTAATAATCGAATAGAACCCCTCCAGGTCAAAACGGCTCTCGGGACATACCTATACATTACCACTGTAATGAAGAAGCGACTTAAATGCTAAAGAGTGTCTTTTGGAATGAGCAAAATTGCTGAATAATAAATATTTCAATTTGTTTTCAAGACGACACGAATAATTTACAATTTTGACAGCGTATGGGAGCTTTGTATTCAAAGTTCTTGCTACGTCTCAGAAATTCCTAATTTCAACGCTGTCATCGAGATTCTACACAGGTCATTTTCAGACGGAGCGGTATAACATTATGTTCGTTCATTTAACAAAGAGCTGGCACAATGTCTAGAGCTTTATTTTTGTTAAATAGCTGAAGTCTGAAGAATTTCATCCTTTTGGTCCATCATCATCATAAGTCTTTTTTATTCACTGCTGGCCTGCTGGACCTATGCCTCTCTTCGCGTTTGCCATTCATCTAGGTCTTTAGCCACGTGAAACCCACTATCTTGCGGATGTCGAGTGTTGACCCATATTCTGTGGACGCAAGTAGGATTTACTTAAAGGTTACTTATATTTTACTGGACTTTTAACTTTTTTTTTTTTGCTAAATTGCAATACCTAAATGTTGCGCGCCGTTTATTCTTGCCCTTATTTCTTGATTGGTTTTATATCTACTTATTCAAATTTTGTTCAAAATTCTTGAAAGTTAGCATACATTACATATTTATTGTTTCCTAGGAAAGTAGTTTCTTTCAACCTATATTAAATACTAGCTGCTCTCCGCGGTGTTACCCGCGGTGAATAGTTCCTGTTCCCGTGGGATCAAAAGTGGCCTATGTGTTAATCCAGAGTATAAGCTATCTAAGTGCCAAATTTCATTCAAATCCGTCCAGCCATTTGAGCGTGAGGAAATAAATAAATAAACGAAACGGTGAAAGTTGATGTGGGATGTGGCATTATACAGAAACTAGTTTGCGTGGTGCGCGTGCTGCAAGCAGCACGCGGTTTTCTTTTTCCATGTGTTTGACAGGTAGGTTTACCCTTTTAAAATTTTGAGAATCCATAGGAGATTTAAAATATTTTATAAACCGCTATGGGAAGCCCTAAATCAGTATGAAAACCCTTTAGGAGCCCTTAGCCATTAAGAAAAAAAAAAAAAAGAAAAAAATTTACCAAGTCGTCGGCCCTGAGTTACGCTCACCCACTCGACCTTCGTTACGCTACGGGGGTCGGCGGCTCGCTTCGCTCGCCTCCTCCCCCCTCCGCTCCACTCAGGTCTCGTAGGTTCGCTCCACTCAGGACCTCCGACGCCTACCCACTATAATATTTGTTCAAACACCTAATGGATATCTCCAACCGTTGTGAAGTTACAGCTCTTTCAATTTTAGGGGAGGTTGGGGAGGGGGGGGGGTGAGTTTTGAAAAAATATTCTGACTAATTAAGTTCCCCTTTACAAGAATCTGAAAAAAATTTTGTTCCAAGTCTTAAGGCTTTCGAGATCCGCAAAAGGGGGGGTGAGGGGGGGCAAAGGGGGCAACACTGAAAAAAAATTTTTACTTCCCCGAGCCTCCTCTATCCGATTCCGCAAAAAAAATTGTTCCAAGTCTCTTAGTTTCCGAGATCCTCAATAAGGGGGGGGGAAGGGGGGCAAAAAGGGGGGGTTTGCGATTTTTCCCGAAGTTTCCAGACGTACCTCTATACGAATCCGTAAAAATATACCTACCTCCCCATCCACCAACAGGGAGAACAATTCTGTCAATGAGTGAGTGAGTGGTAGTCTAAGTTTATATATTATAACTAGTTTGCGTGGTGCGCGTGCTGCAAGCAGCACGCGGTTTTCTTTATCCATGTTATTGACAGGTGGTAGCTACCCTTTAAAAATTTTGAGAATCCATAGGAGATATAAAATATTTAATAAACCGCTATGGGAAGCCCTAAATCAGTATGAAAACCCTTTAGGAGCCCTAAAACATTAGGAAAAAAAAAAATAAGAAAAAAAAATCCAAGTCGTCGGCCCTGAGTTACGCTTCACCCACTCGACCTTCGTTACGCTACGGAGGTCGGCGGCTCGCTTCGCTCGCCACCTCCCCCCTCCGCTCCACTCAGGTCTCGTAGGTTCGCTCCACTCAGGACCTCCGACCTGTTTGATGTTTGCGTGGTGCGCGAGCTGCAAGCAGCTCGCGGTATATTTTTCCTATTTTTGACAAGTAGAGACCCTTATAAAATTTTGAAAAAAAAAAAAAAAAAAAATTTAAAAAAAAAAAAATTTTAGAAAAAAAAAATTTATGAAAAAAAAAAAAAAAATTAAAAAAAAAAATTTAAGAAAAAAAAAATTTATAAAAAAAAAAAGTTACTCTCAAGTTTCCAAGTCGTCGGCCCTGAGTTACGCTCACCCACTCGACCTTCGTTACGCTACGGGGGTCGGCGGCTCGCTTCGCTCGCCACCTCCCCCCTCCGCTCCACTCAGGTCTCGTAGGTTCGCTCCACTCAGGACCTCCGACGCCTACCCACTATAATATTTGTTCAAACACCTAATGGATATCTCTAACCGTTGTGAAGTTACAGCCCTTTCAATTTTAGGGGAGGTTGGGGAGGGGGGGGGAGAGTTTTGAAAAAATATTTTGTCTAACCAAGTTCCCCTTAATACAAATCTGAAAAAAAATTGGTTCCAAGTCTTAAGGCTTTCGAGATTCGAAAAAGGGGGGGAGAGGGGGGGCAAAGGGGGCAACACTGAAAAAAAATTTTTACTTTCCCGAGCCTCCTCTATCCGATTCCGCAAAAAACAAAAATTACGGGTCTCTTAGTTTCCGAGATCCTCAAAAGGGGGGGGGCAAGGGGGGCAAAAAGGGGGGGTTTGGGATTTTTCCCCAACTCACCCGAGTTACTTGTTTATGAATCTGTCAAAATATACCCACCTCCCCATCCACCATCATGGAGAACAATTATGTCAATGAGTCAGTGAGTCAGTGAATCAGTGGTAGTTTAAGTTTATATATTATAACTAGTTTGCGTGGTGCGCGTGCTGCAAGCAGCACGCGGTTTTCTTTTTCCATGTTTCTGACAGGTAGAGAGACCCTTATAAAATTTTGAGAATCCATAGGAGATATAAAATATTTAATAAACCGCTATGGGAAGCCCTAAATCAGTATGAAAACCCTTTAGAAGCCCTAAACCATTAAGAAAAAAAAAAAACGAAAAAAATTAACCAAGTCGTCGGCCCTGAGTTACGCTTCACCCACTCGACCTTCGTTACACTACGGAGGTCGGCGGCTCGCTTCGCTCGCCACCTCCCCCCTCCGCTCCACTCAGGTCTCGTAGGTTCGCTCCACTCAGGACCTCCGACCTGTTTGATGTTTGCGTGGTGCGCGAGCTGCAAGCAGCTCGCGGTATTTTTTTCCTATTTTTGACAAGTAGAGAGACCCTTATAAAATTTCGAAAAAAAAAAATTTAAGAAAAAAAAATTTAAGAAAAAAAAATTCAAGAAAAAAAAAATTTATGAAAAAAAAAAAAAAATTAAAAAAAAAAAATTAAAAAAAAAAAAATTAAAAAAAAAAAATTAAGAAAAAAAAAATTTATGAAAAAAAAATATTACCCTCAAGTTTCCAAGTCCAAACCCCATACAATTTGTCCCAAGGGGGATCCTCAAAAGGGGGGGGAAGGGGGGCAAAAAGGGGGGGTTTGGGATTTTTCCCCAACTCACCAGACCTACCTCTATACGAATCCATCAAAATATACCCACCTCCCCATCCACCATCAGGGAGAACAATTATGTCAATGAGTCAGTCAGTGAGTGAATGAGTCAGTGGTAGTTTAAGTTTATATATTATAACTAGTTTGCGTGGTGCGCGTGCTGCAAGCAGCACGCGGTTTTCTTTTTCCATGTTTCTGACAGATGGTAATACCCTTCTAAAATTTTGAGAATCCATAGGAGATATAAAATATTTAATAAACCGCTATGGGAAGCCCTAAATCAGTATGAAAACCCTTTAGGAGCCCTAAACCATTAAGAAAAAAAAAACGAAAAAAATTAACCAAGTCGTCGGCCCTGAGTTACGCTTCACCCACTCGACCTTCGTTACGCTACGGAGGTCGGCGGCTCGCTTCGCTCGCCACCTCCCCCCTCCGCTCCACTCAGGTCTCGTAGGTTCGCTCCACTCAGGACCTCCGACCTGTTTGATGTTTGCGTGGTGCGCGAGCTGCAAGCAGCTCGCGGTATTTTTTTCCTATTTTTGACAAGTAGAGAGACCCTTATAAAATTTCGAAAAAAAAAAATTTAAGAAAAAAAAATTTAAGAAAAAAAAAATTTAGAAAAAAAAAAATTATGAAAAAAAAAAAAAAAAAAAAAAAAAATTAAAAAAAAAAAATTTAAAAAAAAAAAAATATTACCCTCAAGTTTCCAAGTCCAAACCCCATACAATTTGTCCCAAGGGGGATCCTCAAAAGGGGGGGGAAGGGGGGCAAAAAGGGGGGGTTTGGGATTTTTCCCCAACTCACCAGACCTACCTCTATACGAATCCATCAAAATATACCCACCTCCCCATCCACCATCATGGAGAACAATTATGTCAATGAGTGAGTCAGTCAGTGAATGAGTCAGTGAGTGGTAGTTTAAGTTTATATATTATAACTAGTTTGCGTGGTGCGCGTGCTGCAAGCAGCACGCGGTTTTCTTTTTCCATGTTTCTGACAGGTAGAGAGACCCTTATAAAATTTTGAGAATCCATAGGAGATTTAAAATATTTAATAAACCGCTATGGGAACCCCTAAATCAGTATGAAAACCCTTTAGGAGCCCTTAGCCATTAAGAAAAAAAAAAAAGAAAAAAATTTACCAAGTCGTCGGCCCTGAGTTACGCTCACCCACTCGACCTTCGTTACGCTACGGGGGTCGGCGGCTCGCTTCGCTCGCCTCCTCCCCCCTCCGCTCCACTCAGGTCTCGTAGGTTCGCTCCACTCAGGACCTCCGACCCCAACTATAATATTTGTCCAAACACCTAATGGATATCTCTAACCGTTGTGAAGTTACAACCCTTTCAATTTTAGGGGAGGTTGGGGAGGGAGGGGGGGAGTTTTGAAAAAATATTTCGACTATCTAGATGCCCCTTGTTAAGAATCTGAAAAAAAATTTGTTCCAAGTCTCATAACTTCCGAGATCTGCAAAAGGGGGGGAGAGGAGGGGCAAAGGGGGCAACACTGAAAAAAAATTTTTACTTTCCCGAGCCTCCTCTATACGAATCTGTAAAAAAAAAAGTTCCAAGTCTTAAGGTTCTCGAGATTCCAAAAAGGGGGGGGGAAGGGGGGCAAAAAGGGGGGGTTTGCGATTTTTCCCAAAGTCACCAGACCTACCTCTATACGAATCCGTCAAAATATACCTACCTCCCCATCCACCATCAGGGAGAACAATTCTGTCAGTCAGTGAGTGAATGAGTCAGTGGTAGTCTAAGTTTATATATTATAACTAGTTTGCGTGGTGCGCGTGCTGCAAGCAGCACGCGGTTTTCTTTATCCATGTGTTTGACAGGTGGTAGCTACCCTTTAAAAATTTTGAGAATCCATAGGAGATTAAAAATATTTAATAAACCGCTATGGGAAGCCCTAAATCAGTATGAAAACCCTTTAGGAGCCCTAAAGCATTAAGAAAAAAAAAAAAACTAAAAAAATTAACCAAGTCGTCGGCCCTGAGTTACGCTTCACCCACTCGACCTTCGTTACGCTACGGAGGTCGGCGGCTCGCTTCGCTCGCCACCTCCCCCCTCCGCTCCACTCAGGTCTCGTAGGTTCGCTCCACTCAGGACCTCCGACCTGTTTGATGTTTGCGTGGTGCGCGAGCTGCAAGCAGCTCGCGGTATTTTTTTCCTATTTTTGACAAGTAGAGACTCTTAAAAAATTTTGAAAAAAAAAAATTTTTGAAAAAAAAAATTAAGAAAAAAAAAAATTTAAAAAAAAAAAAAATTTAAAAAAAAAAAAATTTGAAAAAAAAAAAAATATAAAAAAAAAATATTACCCTCAATTTTCCAAGTCGTCGGCCCTGAGTTACGCTCACCCACTCGACCTTCGTTACGCTACGGGGGTCGGCGGCTCGCTTCGCTCGCCACCTCCCCCCTCCGCTCCACTCAGGTCTCGTAGGTTCGCTCCACTCAGGACCTCCGACGCCTACCTACTATAATATTAGTCCAAACACCTAATGGATATCTCTAACCGTTGTGAAGTTACAGCTCTTTCAATTTTAGGGGAGGTTGGGGAGGGGGGGGGGGGAGTTTTGAAAAAATATTTTGTCTAACTAAGTTCCCCTTAATACAAATCTGAAAAAAAATTTGTTCCAAGTCTTAAGGCTTTCGAGATCCGCAAAAGGGGGGGAGAGGGGGGGCAAAGGGGGCAACACTGAAAAAAAATTTTTACTTCCCCGAGCCTCCTCTATCCGATTCCGCAAAAAACAAAAATTACGGGTCTCGTAGTTTCCGAGATCCTCAAAAGGGGGGGGGCAAGGGGGGCAAAAAGGGGGGGTTTGGGATTTTTCCCCAACTCACCCGAGTTACTTGTTTACGAATCTGTCAAAATATACCCACCTCCCCATCCACCATCAGGGAGAACAATGATGTCAATGAGTGAGTCAGTGAGTCAGTGGTAGTTTAAGTTTATATATTATAACTAGTTTGCGTGGTGCGCGTGCTGCAAGCAGCACGCGGTTTTCTTTTTCCATGTTTCTGACAGATGGTAATACCCTTCTAAAATTTTGAGAATCCATAGGAGATTAAAAATATTTAATAAACCGCTATGGGAACCCCTAAATCAGTATGAAAACCCTTTAGGAGCCCTTAGCCATTAAGAAAAAAAAAAAAAAAAAAATTTACCAAGTCGTCGGCCCTGAGTTACGCTCACCCACTCGACCTTCGTTACGCTACGGGGGTCGGCGGCTCGCTTCGCTCGCCACCTCCCCCCTCCGCTCCACTCAGGTCTCGTAGGTTCGCTCCACTCAGGACCTCCGACCTGTTTGATGTTTGCGTGGTGCGCGAGCTGCAAGCAGCTCGCGGTATTTTTTTCCTATTTTTGACAGGTAGAAAGACCCCTATAAAATTTTGAAAAAAAAAAAAAAAAATTTAAAAAAAAAAAATTAAGAAAAAAAAAATTTATGAAAAAAAAAAAAAAAAAATTAAAAAAAAAAAAATTAAGGAAAAAAAAATTTATAAAAAAAAATATTACCCTCAAGTTTCCAAGTCGTCGGCCCTGAGTTACGCTCACCCACTCGACCTTCGTTACGCTACGGGGGTCGGCGGCTCGCTTCGCTCGCCACCTCCCCCCTCCGCTCCACTCAGGTCTCGTAGGTTCGCTCCACTCAGGACCTCCGACGCCTACCCACTATAATATTTGTTCAAACACCTAATGGATATCTCTAACCGTTGTGAAGTTACAGCCCTTTCAATTTTAGGGGAGGTTGGGGAGGTGGGGGGTGAGTTTTGAAAAAATATTTCGACTATCTAGATGCCCCTTGATAAGAATCTGAAAAAAATTTTGTTCCAAGTCTTAAGGCTTTCGAGATCCGCAAAAGGGGGGGTGAGGGGGGGCAAAGGGGGCAACACTGAAAAAAAATTTTTACTTCCCCGAGCCTCCTCTATCCGATTCCGCAAAAAAAATTGTTCCAAGTCTCTTAGTTTCCGAGATCCTCAATAAGGGGGGGGGAAGGGGGGCAAAAAGGGGGGGTTTGCGATTTTTCCCGAAGTTTCCAGACGTACCTCTATACGAATCCGTCAAAATATACATACCTCCCCATCCACCAACAGGGAGAACAATTCTGTCAGTGAGTGAGTGAGTGGTAGTCTAAGTTTATATATTATAACTAGTTTGCGTGGTGCGCGTGCTGCAAGCAGCACGCGGTTTTCTTTATCCATGTGTTTGACAGGTTGAGAGTACCCTTGTAAAATTTTGAGAATCCATAGGAGATTAAAAATATTTAATAAACCGCTATG
The DNA here is from genome assembly GCA_963582015.1 of Xanthorhoe designata. Taxonomy (NCBI): domain Eukaryota; kingdom Metazoa; phylum Arthropoda; class Insecta; order Lepidoptera; family Geometridae; genus Xanthorhoe; species Xanthorhoe designata. The sequence goes on along the minus strand of OY757029.1, from coordinate 14,310,281 downwards.
GGAAGCCCTAAATCAGTATGAAAACCCTTTAGGAGCCCTAAAACATTAAGAAAAAAAAAAAACGAAAAAAATTAACCAAGTCGTCGGCCCTGAGTTACGCTTCACCCACTCGACCTTCGTTACGCTACGGAGGTCGGCGGCTCGCTTCGCTCGCCACCTCCCCCCTCCGCTCCACTCAGGTCTCGTAGGTTCGCTCCACTCAGGACCTCCGACCTGTTTGATGTTTGCGTGGTGCGCGAGCTGCAAGCAGCTCGCGGTATTTTTTTCCTATTTTTGACAAGTAGAGACCCTTAAAAAATTTAAAAAAAAAAAAAAATTTAAGAAAAAAAAAATTAAGAAAAAAAAAATTTATGAAAAAAAAAAAATAAAAAAAAAAAAAATAAAAAAAAAAAAATTAAGGAAAAAAAAATTACCCTCAAGTTTCCAAGTCGTCGGCCCTGAGTTACGCTCACCCACTCGACCTTCGTTACGCTACGGGGGTCGGCGGCTCGCTTCGCTCGCCACCTCCCCCCTCCGCTCCACTCAGGTCTCGTAGGTTCGCTCCACTCAGGACCTCCGACGCCTACCTACTATAATATTAGTCCAAACACCTAATGGATATCTCTAACCGTTGTGAAGTTACAGCCCTTTCAATTTTAGGGGAGGTTGGGGAGGGGGTGGGGGGAGTTTTGAATTTTTTTTCGACCAACCACCTGCCCCTTTACAAGAATCTGAAAAAAAAAATGATCCAAGTCTCTTAACTTCCGAGATCCGCAAAAGGGGGGGAGAGTGGGGGCAAAGGGGGCAACACTGAAAAAAAATTTTTACTTCCCCGAGCCTCCTCTATACGAATCTGTAAAAAAAAAAGTTCCAAGTCTTAAGGTTTCCGAGATACGAAAAAGGGGGGGGGGAAGGGGGGCAAAAAGGGGGGGTTTGGGATTTTTCCCCAACTCACCAGACATACCCCTATACGAATCCATCAAAATATACCCACCTCCCCATCCACCATCATGGAGAACAATTATGTCAATGAGTGAGTCAGTGAGTGAATGAGTGGTAGTTTAAGTTTATATATTATAACTAGTTTGCGTGGTGCGCGTGCTGCAAGCAGCACGCGGTTTTCTTTTTCCATGTTTCTGACAGATGGTATAATACCCTTCTAAAATTTTGAGAATCCATAGGAGATATAAAATATTTAATAAACCGCTATGGGAAGCCCTAAATCAGTATGAAAACCCTTTAGGAGCCCTAAAACATTAGGAAAAAAAAAAAAAAGAAAAAAAAATCCAAGTCGTCGGCCCTGAGTTACGCTTCACCCACTCGACCTTCGTTACGCTACGGAGGTCAGCGGCTCGCTTCGCTCGCCACCTCCCCCCTCCGCTCCACTCAGGTCTCGTAGGTTCGCTCCACTCAGGACCTCCGACCTGTTTGATGTTTGCGTGGTGCGCGAGCTGCAAGCAGCTCGCGGTATATTTTTCCTATTTTTGACAAGTAGAGACCCTTATAAAATTTTGAAAAAAAAAAAAAAAAAAAATTTAAGAAAAAAAAATTTTAGAAAAAAAAAATTTATGAAAAAAAAAAAAAAAAATTAAAAAAAAAAATTTAAGAAAAAAAAAATTTATAAAAAAAAAAAGTTACTCTCAAGTTTCCAAGTCGTCGGCCCTGAGTTACGCTCACCCACTCGACCTTCGTTACGCTACGGGGGTCGGCGGCTCGCTTCGCTCGCCACCTCCCCCCTCCGCTCCACTCAGGTCTCGTAGGTTCGCTCCACTCAGGACCTCCGACGCCTACCCACTATAATATTTGTTCAAACACCTAATGGATATCTCTAACCGTTGTGAAGTTACAGCCCTTTCAATTTTAGGGGAGGTTGGGGAGGGGGGGGGAGAGTTTTAAAAAAATATTTTGTCTAACCAAGTTCCCCTTAATACAAATCTGAAAAAAAATTGGTTCCAAGTCTTAAGGCTTTCGAGATTCGAAAAAGGGGGGGAGAGGGGGGGCAAAGGGGGCAACACTGAAAAAAAATTTTTACTTTCCCGAGCCTCCTCTATCCGATTCCGCAAAAAACAAAAATTACGGGTCTCTTAGTTTCCGAGATCCTCAAAAGGGGGGGGGCAAGGGGGGCAAAAAGGGGGGGTTTGGGATTTTTCCCCAACTCACCCGAGTTACTTGTTTATGAATCTGTCAAAATATACCCACCTCCCCATCCACCATCATGGAGAACAATTATGTCAATGAGTCAGTGAGTCAGTGAATCAGTGGTAGTTTAAGTTTATATATTATAACTAGTTTGCGTGGTGCGCGTGCTGCAAGCAGCACGCGGTTTTCTTTTTCCATGTTTCTGACAGATGGTAATACCCTTCTAAAATTTTGAGAATCCATAGGAGATTAAAAATATTTAATAAACCGCAATGGGAAGCCCTAAATCAGTATGAAAACCCTTTAGGAGCCCTAAAGCATTAAGAAAAAAAAAAAAAAGAAAAAAAAAAACCAAGTCGTCGGCCCTGAGTTACGCTCACCCACTCGACCTTCGTTACGCTACGGGGGTCGGCGGCTCGCTTCGCTCGCCTCCTCCCCCCTCCGCTCCACTCAGGTCTCGTAGGTTCGCTCCACTCAGGACCTCCGACCTGTTTGATGTTTGCGTGGTGCGCGAGCTGCAAGCAGCTCGCGGTATTTTTTCCTATTTTTGACAGAAAGAGACCCTTATAAAATTTTGAAAAAAAAAAAAAAAAATTTAAAGAAAAAAAAAATTGAGAAAAAAAAAATTTATGAAAAAAAAAAAAAAAAAAAAAATTAAGAAAAAAAAAATTTGTCAAAAAAAAATTACCCTCAAGTTTCCAAATCGTCGGCCCTGAGTTACGCTCACCCACTCGACCTTCGTTCCGCTACGGGGGTCGGCGGCTCGCTTCGCTCGCCACCTCCCCCCTCCGCTCCACTCAGGTCTCGTAGGTTCGCTCCACTCAGGACCTCCGACGCCTACCCACTATAATATTTGTTCAAACACCTAATGGATATCTCTAACCGTTGTGAAGTTACAGCTCTTTCAATTTTAGGGGAGGTTGGGGAGGGGGTGGGGGGAGTTTTGAAATTTTTTTCGACCAACCACCTGCCCCTTTACAAGAATCTGAAAAAAAAAATGATCCAAGTCTCTTAACTTCCGAGATCCGCAAAAGGGGGGGAGAGTGGGGGCAAAGGGGGCAACACTGAAAAAAAATTTTTACTTCCCCGAACCTCCTCTATACGAATCTGTAAAAAAAAAAGTTCCAAGTCTTAAGGTTTCCGAGATACGAAAAAAGGGGGGGGGAAGGGGGGCAAAAAGGGGGGGTTTGGGATTTTTCCCCAACTCACCAGACCTACCCCTATACGAATCCATCAAAATATACCCACCTCCCCATCCACCATCATGGAGAACAATTATGTCAATGAGTGAGTGAGTGAATGAGTCAGTGGTAGTTTAAGTTTATATATTATAAACTAGTTTGCGTGGTGCGCGTGCTGCAAGCAGCACGCGGTTTTCTTTTTCCATGTGTCTGACAGGTGGTAGCTACCCTTTAAAATTTTTTAAAATCCATAGGAGATTTAAAATATTTAATAAACCGCTATGGGAAGCCCTAAATCAGTATGAAAACCCTTTAGGAGCCCTAAAGCATTAGGAAAAAAAAAAAAAGAAAAAAAAATCCAAGTCGTCGGCCCTGAGTTACGCTTCACCCACTCGACCTTCGTTACGCTACGGAGGTCGGCGGCTCGCTTCGCTCGCCACCTCCCCCCTCCGCTCCACTCAGGTCTCGTAGGTTCGCTCCACTCAGGACCTCCGACCTGTTTGATGTTTGCGTGGTGCGCGAGCTGCAAGCAGCTCGCGGTATTTTTTTCCTATTTTTGACAGGAAGAGACCCTTATAAAATTTTGAAAAAAAAAAAAAAAAAAAAAAAATTTCGAAAAAAAAAATTAAGAAAAAAAAAATTTATGAAAAAAAAAAAAAATTTAAAAAAAAAATTTAAAAAAAAAAAAAATTATAAAAAAAAAAGTTACCCTCAAGTTTCCAAGTCGTCGGCCCTGAGTTACGCTCACCCACTCGACCTTCGTTACGCTACGGGGGTAGGTGGCTCGCTTCGCTCGCCACCTCCCCCCTCCGCTCCACTCAGGTCTCGTAGGTTCGCTCCACTCAGGACCTCCGACGCCTACCCACTATAATATTTGTTCAAACACCTAATGGATATCTCCAACCGTTGTGAAGTTACAGCTCTTTCAATTTTAGGGGAGGTTGGGGAGGGGGGGGGTGAGTTTTGAAAAAATATTTTGTCTAACCAAGTTCCCCTTAATACAAATCTGAAAAAAAAATTGTTCCAAGTCTTAAGGCTTCCGAGATCCGCAAAAGGGGGGGTGAGGGGGGGCAAAGGGGGCAACACTGAAAAAAAATTTTTACTTTCCCGAGCCTCCTCTATCCGATTCCGCAAAAAAAATTGTTCCAAGTCTTAAGGTGCTCGAGATTCGAAAAAGGGGGGGGGGAAGGGGGGCAAAAAGGGGGGTTTTGCGATTTTTCCCCAACTCACCAGACCTACCTCTATACGAATCCGTCAAAATATACCTACCTCCCCATCCACCAACAGGGAGAACAATTCTGTCAGTCAGTGAGTCAGTGGTAGTCTAAGTTTATATATTATAAATAATAATAATATAATACTGGGTGCACTAAGACTTGTGTATGTGTAAGTATTGCCTATACGTAAATGTGTTTGTTTCTTTTTCACGCTCAAACAGATTCGTTAAGGATTAGAATTAAATTTGGTACCAGGATAGCTTACTGAGCTTCGTTCGTTCGTTCGTATGAGCAAGTGGCAAATTCTGGTGACGGAGTTTTTAGGCCACCTAAAGGCCTCCTTCATGGCTTAACGACTTTAAAAGTCGGGACCGACAACTTAACGTGCCCTCCGAAGCGCGGAAGTGCTCAGCTGATAATGCCACTTGCGTTCCGCGGTAAGCAACGTTCTGAGCGGTCACTACTTGTATGGGTACAAGTAGTGACTGCTCAGAACGTTGCTTAACTTCGACGATTTATCAAGAACATCTTAGCAAGCTTCGCCACGAGCGCTTCGATGATACTGAACTGATGATGATGATTAGCACGTCAAATTTGGCTGGTTTAGAAGGCTATCACCCATCAAAACTAGGCTATCAGCCGTATAACCCGTTAACTGATACACTTTGGGCTAGGCGTCGCATGTGTTGTGTATACAGTGTCGTTTATCATTTCTAACGAGACGGCTACGGCTTACTGATTCCACCTACCCTTTCTATATGGCCGTAGTTAGGTATGGTTATGGTACTTGGCGAAACTGCTTTTGGTGAAATCGCTTTTAAGGGTTTGACTAGCAATATAACTCAGTTATGCTGAGGGATAGCTTGACTTTCAATATAATCATTTTTGATATTAACAGTCGTCTTTGACATTTACTGTCATTTGACATGACATTTGTCAAAAACATAACGAACGGCTATTAATAGTCGGTTTGGTATCCGTAGATGATATACTATCTTCTAGTACTAATATCATCACTTTTACTTGGTGGTATTGTTTTTGAAATAATTACCCACCGTACCGCTGGGGCTATGGGCGGACCGTGGGTCAGTAACGTTCAATTCAAAGGGGTTCGAATCCTGGCTGTGCATCAATGTATTTATATCGACTTCAAAAAGGAGCGGGTTTTATGTCCACTGTTTGGTTTTTTTTTACTTTTTTAATTTAATGTTTACTGACTATTCTATTCATTCCTTAATTAATATATTCATTCCATTATTCATTCATTTAATTATTCAGCAGGTTATTGATCGCGGTACAATACCTACAGTATGGCCTCATGCTGATCACCATCCTTTAAGATCTTATTTTCGCTCTCATTTCGCTCCCCACGTAGTATTTTAATATAATTTCTGATGCTTCTAATCAATATGAATCCTCTGAGAATAATTATGAAGACAGATAATGGGGAAGTTTTAATCCAGTCTTTTGTTATAAGAAATTCAGATGTAATATAGAGGCTACGTTTCGTTGGATAAGGTTTTTATTATAAGACTTGTTACATTCAAATAGTGTTAAGTGCCTTGACTTTCGATTCTTTGATTGGGGATGTGGGTTTGAATCCTATTCATTAGCGGATTGTTATGTTTTGCAAAATTAATAAGTGTCAGTTTTTAACACTAAAAAGTATTAGGTATAAACTACACACAAGAAATATTATTAATAATTACAAACTTAAATGGTAAATTAAAGAGAACGTTTTAATAACACACAATTTTCCAAGTAAGTAGGTACTTACCAATTCTTAATATAGGTACATTTAATTTTATTTACTGAAATAGCACACATGACACAGAATTTAACAACACCTAAGGAAGAAAGTAAAAAAAAATTACATCATTCAAAAATCGAAAATTATAAATGGTACTTACAAAATTACTATTTCTTAAACTAAAATTTATGCTACAGCAGCTTTCCACCTGGACTACAAAAATAACATCGATAGAAAAGCTAAAATACCCACAATACCATTCCTAACCCAACGTAAACCGCAGCATGTACACATTTTTCGTAACATTCGTGGCGCCATAACAATATTGGAATGGCGTGCCTACTTTATGGGGCTGGCGCTCGGGTTATTCCACGGAATATTGTCTTGTGAACAGTAAAGGCATTTTGGTTACTTTTTAACGGTTTTATATTGACGACCTGAATACTTTGACCTGAATACTTTGATACTTTGTTAACTGTTGGCACATAAAGCACGGAATTATTACTTTGAGGCCAAAAAATTTTGAACAACCCGCAGAGCACCACATGATACTACTATTTCACTTTCAAAACGATCGTGAGGTGTATAGACATTATAATAATACACAGGAAATTACATACGTAAAACAGTGTAAGACGTGCCCGCAAGGAGTGACCATACTCATACCACAGATAAAAGAATACCTCATACCCAGGTTAAGATTCTCTGCATTAGTCGAAACATTGTCGTTATTTAATTTCCCGTGTATTATTTGTAATGATACAACTAAAATAAGTACTTAAGGTTATAGATAATCATTAATCTTTTCCAAATATTTTATAGTGTCAATCTAGAAAGAAAGAAAAATCATTTATTCTGGTAGGACCTCAAGGATCTCCTTAGTATCGTATTATATGCTAGGTGATTCTAATGTATTGTAAAATATTCAAAGTGATAATTTTACTACCATTCCACTAAAATACAATCTCCAATTCAGTTTCAATCCAGAACCTATCTTCCAGGTGGAGAAATTACGCCTTTTTCCCATAAAGTAGTCAAAGACCAAGGATTTCCACTTGCTACGATCCTGACACACCTCTTTCGTCTTATTAACTCTCATCACATTCTTCATACTCGCCGGTTTAGGGTACTTTTCACTTGGGCCTTCTTCAAAACGTCACAAAAATATTCCAAATATATTCGCCAAGGTTTTTCAGAATTGCAAAAGGACAATAATTACTGCAACTCCATACATTTACTGTGGTTATAGCATCGAAGGCTTGTGGGATATTTAAATTGGGACGCAGGTGTGTTTCGGGTCGTATAAAATTTAAAAACTGTGGCTAGTTCCCCGCGAAACAGTATCCATGGAAAATAAAAGTGCGTGGACTGACAGTAGTCCTGGTTTAAAATTGATGGACCGGTGCTTTTAAATTTGACGACCTCTATGGCACAGTTAGCTTTCTAGTAGCGTCGATGGGCTTGCAACCTGTCACGTATGGACAGTTAACTTTCGCAAAATGTGGGCATGTACCAAATTATATATTTGCACATACCTCTGACTACCCCCCTTGCATCTTCAAAAGAATCTAAAACTTGCCTTAATATCTGTAAGAAATGTCTACCGCTCCTTGGGATACATTCGTGATCATACATTTTCTTTTCTGTGGCATAGTAGATGAAAGCTCGCTTGAGACGCAGAGGTTGAGGATTCGATCCCCGCTGTGGGACAATATGTTTGTAAGATCTGTAAATATTTGTCTCGAGACGAAACACCCAGGTGTTTTCTATGTATAATATGTACTTATATTCTTTTAATACCTAAGTAATAAGTATATCAGTTATCTGGTTACGATAATACAATCGATTAGTTGTTTAGCTTGGGACTACATGACGCTGGGTGGAATGTCCAAAGATATTTATAAAATTTGATCACGACTATATTCCCAAAATGCGATAGATGTATTCTTTAAGAAAATTTAGGTCATTTGAGAATGTCTCAGGGTAGTAGTGGTATAGAAAAAATGGCCTTTAATTTTCTCAAACATTTTTAACTCTTGCAAACATAAAGGTAACACACCGGTTCTTAGTAAATTTAGCTACTTATTGTTATATTTCAGTAACAAATCATTACTACTTACATTCTATTGTACCTGTCATTATAAAATTATGTATGTGTCAACTGTCAAGCAAGGTCAATAAAGTCAGTCGTTAACCGAAAGTGCACGTTTTATTAGGTTATGGGCAAATATCCTGATTTCCTAAGTAATTAGAGTTTACAGTTTAGGAAAAGTGCTGAACTTTTGTGTAAAAAATGGCTATGAGTTACATACAAAGTGTTCCCAAACTAAAAGGACGGGAAAACTATGATGAGTGGAGTTTTGCGGCAGAGAACTTGTTGGTGCTAGAGGGAATGATCCATTACATTAAACCGAAGGCGGCGATCGAGAGAAAACCAGAAGAAGATGCAAAAACAAGAGCTAAATTGGTTTTAACAATTGATACCGGATTGTACGTGCATATTAAAGAAACATCAAGTGCGGAAGAGTTGTGGAAAAAACTCAAGAATATGTTTGATGACTCGGGTTTTTCACGAAAGATAACCCTACTGCGACGTTTAATCTCAATACGGCAAGAAAATTGCGATACAATGACTTCGTATGTAACGCAAGTAATTGAGACAGCGCAAAGATTGAAAGGCACAGGATTTGCAATTACGGACGAATGGATTGGGTCATTATTGCTCGCAGGTTTGCCAGAAAAATATTCTCCAATGATCATGGCCATAGAACACTCAGGTATTCAAATTACCACAGATTCAATAAAATCAAAGCTGATTGATATGGAGGTTTCGAATTTTACCGATACGGATACCAGTGGCGCTGCATTCGCTGCGAAAAAACCGTACTGCAGTCGAAGGAACAACACTAGTAAATATGGCGCGACCTCATCAAAAGTGACACTGACAGATGACAAGAAAATACTAACTTGTTTCAAATGTAAACAAAGTGGTCACTTTAGAAATCAATGTCCATTATTGCAGAAAAATAAGCAATCAAATGCTTTTAGCGTGGTATTTTTGAATGGAAAATATAGTAAACATGAGTGGTACGTCGACTCCGGTGCAAGTGCACATATGACGGCAATAAAAGATTGGATAAACAATGCAGATTACTCGCCGAGTTTATCAAGTATTACTGTTGCGAACAATACAGTTGTGCCAGTTTTGTGTTCCGGAAATGTACAGATAACGACGGATTGTAACTTCGAAATCACAGTTAAAGATGTGCTATGTGTGCCAAGTTTGACCACAAACTTATTATCAGTAAGTGAGCTAATCAAAAATGGAAACAGTGTAGTTTTTGAATCAAGCCACTGTTACATACGTAATAAGAATAATGTGTTGGTGGCAACTGCAGTGTCATCTAATGGTGTTTACAAGCTTCAGACTAAAGAGGCAGATTGTTTATTAGCGGCACAGACAGTAGCAAGTGCAGAGATGTGGCACAGGAGGCTAGCACATATTAACAGTAGTGATTTGAACAAGATGAAGAATGGGACAGTGAATGGATTGACATTTGATGGTACTAGTGACATGACGAAGGATAAATGTGTAACCTGTTGCGAAGGAAAACAGACGAGATTACCATTTTCACATGTGACAGAAAGGAGTACTGAGACACTACAGATAATACATTCTGATGTATGTGGTGCTATGGAGACAAAATCCATTGGAGGAGCCCGGTATTTTTTATTGTTCGTGGACGACTTTAGTCGCATGACTTTTATATATTTTTTGAAGAATAAAGATGAAGTATTCAGCAAATTCAAAGAGTTCAGAATGATGGTTGAAAATCAACAGAATAAGAAAATAAAGATTCTACGTACAGACAATGGTGGTGAATTCTGTAATAAAGAAATGAAGAATTACATGGTAACAAATGGTATTATTCACCAGAAAACCGTTGCTTACACGCCAGAACAAAATGGTGTTTGTGAAAGAGCAAATCGAACGATTGTTGAGAAAGCAAGATGCATGATGTTTGATGCAAAGCTTGGAAAACAGTTCTGGGCAGAAGCAGCAAACACTGCTGTATATCTTAAAAACAGATCTACAACTACAAGTCTAGAAAACATGACACCATATGAAGCGTGGTACAAAAAGAAACCAGATTTGAGTCACATTCGTTTGTTTGGAAGCCCGGTAATGGTTCACATACCCAAAGAAAGAAGACTGAAATGGGATAAAAAAGCTGAGCAGTACATTCTTGTTGGCTATGCGGACAATGTAAAAGGATATCGTGTTTATGTTCCAAAGAAAAATGAAATCACCATCAAGAGAGATATAATAGTTTTGGAAGGAAGACAGGCTGTTGAAATAACAGAAGAGAAAGCTATTTGGGTTCAGAATGAAGAACAGAACTTGATTCAAAGAGAGGAAACTGATACAACACATGATCTGCTGGGATCTAGCGTAGAGAGCAGAGATTCAGTGGGGGATAATACCATGATGAATGAATCTCTGTCTAGTACAAGTTCTGATTCATCGGCTTATATGGATCCATATGAGACTACAGGTAACACTTCAGTTGACTCAGTTACATTAACAGATATTTCATCAAGTGAGTTACAAGCTCCAAGAGGTGGTGAAGTAGTTGATAGTAAGAGAGTGAGAAGACCACCTACTCGCTTTGGTTACACAAACATGTGTACTTCAAATAACTTGCCAGGAGCTGAGGAGATAGACTTCTCTGAAGCGCTGTGTGGACCTGAAGCAGAACAATGGAAGCTGGCCATGCGTGAGGAGTTACAGGCATTTGAGTGCAATGAGGCATGGGAACTCATAGATGTACCAAGTGATACTTCAATAGTGCAGTGCAAGTGGGTTTTGAATAAAAAGTTTGATGTTGACAGTAAAGTGAGATATCGAGCTAGATTGGTGGCTAAAGGCTTTTCACAACGAAGTGGTATTGACTATGAGGACACTTTTTCGCCTGTGGTAAAACATTCTACCTTAAGAATGCTATTTGCTCTTAGTGTACAGTGGTGTATGGACATAACACATCTTGATGTGACTACTGCATTTTTAAATGGACACTTAAAAGAAAATATTTGTATGACTATTCCTGAAGGTTTTGAATGTAAAGATAAAGGTAAAGTTTTAAAACTTAAGAAAGCCATTTATGGTCTTAAGCAATCATCTTTAATGTGGTATGAAAGGGTGAAAGATTGTTTAAATAAATTAGGTTTTAAAATTAGTTGTCATGAACAGTGTTTATTTACAAAATTGAGTACTGATGTTAAAATAATAATAGCAGTATATGTTGATGATTTTTTGATATTTTCTACATGTAAAAATGAGACAGAAAAATTGATAAGTGTATTAAGTGCGGAATTTAAAATAAAGGATCTAGGTTGTGTAAAACGTTATTTAGGTATGAGAATTAATGTAGATAAAAAGTCTAATACCATTACAATAGATCAACAACAGTATATAGAACAATTGTTATTGAGATTCAGAATGTTTAACTGTGGATCCATAGATACTCCTATAGAATGTAAGTTAAATCTTGAAAAGGCAGAACATTGTGTAACAGATGTACCTTATCAAAGACTTATAGGAAGTTTAATGTACTTAGCTGTCATGTCTCGACCTGATATTTCATATTCCATTAGCTATTTGAGTCAATTCAATAATTCTCATAATGAAACTCATTACAATCATGCTAAAAGAGTATTGAAGTACTTGCAGAAAACTAAACATTATTGTTTAAAATATAGTAAGGATAATGTAGAATTGAAAGGTTTTGTTGATGCAGATTGGGCTAGCGACACACTAGATAGAGAATCTTATACTGGCTTCTGCTTTACCATGTGTGGTTCAGTAATATCATGGCAGAGCAGAAAACAGAAGACAGTTTCTCTGTCTAGTACAGAAGCTGAGTATGTAGCACTATCAGAGGCAACTAGAGAAGCTATATATTTAAGAAATTTGTTTCATGAAATTACAGGTAAATTATGTACTGTTATGTTACATTGTGATAACCAGAGTGCATTGAAATTGGCAACCAATCACCAATCACTCAATAGAACAAAACATATTGATGTACGTTACCATTATGTCAAAGATGCTATAAAAAATAATTTAGTTAAAGTTATGTATATTTCAACTCAAGATATGCCTGCAGATTTGTTGACAAAAGGCTTATTGTCAAATAAACATCATAAATTCTTAGAAATGATAGGTCTTGTTCCTCAGTAAAAAATTTTATTAGGTAAGTTGAAGAATTTATGTTCTAAGTTTATTGTAATATTTTGTTAAGTAGGGGTGTTATATTTCAGTAACAAATCATTACTACTTACATTCTATTGTACCTGTCATTATAAAATTATGTATGTGTCAACTGTCAAGCAAGGTCAATAAAGTCAGTCGTTAACCGAAAGTGCACGTTTTATTACTTATATGAATTCTGGTGATAAAACGTATTTAAATGGTTATGGAAATGTTAATGTGTGGCCATGTGGTTTATAACGAAAATGGAAGAAATTTTAAGGAAAAGTTTAGCTTTATGTAATTAAACTTCTGTAAGGAGGCTCTATTTCAGCTACATAATTGATTTACACAACAAGTAATATTATCTACATTGTCTATTAAATTAATCGACACTATCTTCAGATATCGAAAATTTCAGAATATCTAGTACTCCTCCGCTAATTTATTCTAAACTAAATCGTGAGATTTCCTCACGATGTTCTCACAAAGGCCACCGAACCACCCTCTTACCAACAGCCAAGCCCTGGTAAATAAAGAAAAATACACTCAAAATTATATTTAAGCAATCACATAAGATTTTCAGCAAAATATTATTTTGTACCACATAACAGAGAGTTTTCGTAAATTAAAACACAAACCTTGCGTAACTTACTCGTGGCCTGTGTCACTTTATTTATACACGGTTAATTATTTTTCTAGAATCTGGCTGCGGCTTTGCTACTTATTATAAAACTTAAGAGCTCAGCTCTTGTCGGTGTAATGATGCAATTTCCTCCATATGCTTCTTTCCAATGCGATCTCTTTTACTTCTTGATACGACATGACAGCGACCTTCTTTTTTATCTGACTTATGTAATTAATTCTCGGTCTTCCCCTTCCTCGCCTTCCTTCTACTTTTCCTTCTATGATGTTCCTTATAAAGCTGTCATGTCGTATATGATGACCAATCATTTGCTACTTACCCGAATAAAAAGTAGCCTATATGTATTTTAAGGTCATAAACCATGATTATTCAAAGTTTCAGCCAAATCCTTTTTGTAGTTTTTGCGTAAAAGAGTAACAAGCATTCGTCAACAAAGTTTCGTCTTCGGCGTCATAAGGCTTCGTGGCGAGTGTTAGGGCAGCCCGGCTAAAGGGTGAGATACAAGCATCTCGCGAGTTCGAATCGCGTCGAAGCCGTAAACTTTTAGTAAGATTTTTTATTTATAACTCTTTGCATTCTACATGAGTGAAACTTCACCACAAGTTATTCCATTCTCTTTCGTACTCCGTAGAACAATGTGTATCTTTCACAGCCACGCTTGACGTGTAATTTAAGCTTTTTTTTATAAAAATACGAAATATGAGAGATATTATTATGAACTCGTTTTAAGGTATTGTTTTGCGAGGCGAACAAGGCTCGATGCCTATTCGTTGTTCAAAAAACTCATTGTACAATTTTATATTTTCAATGGTTAACTGAATCAGCATACAAAAACATACACACACAGACCTCAAACTTATAGCACCTCTATTTTTTATCGGGGGTTAAAAAACAATTTGAACATTTGAGTAACCATTCTATGAACAACGTACATAGCCGTTTTTCTGTTGTGAATGTTTTGATTTTGCTTTGTACTATTATAGATTGAATAACTCGTAATCAAGGCTCATGTCAATACTGAGACAGAATACTACCGCTGCACATATACAAAGGTGATAGAAAAAGCACTCGATATTGTAAGATTCTTAGACAAGCTTAGTTCAAAGGAAAAGTTCTTAAACGCAGAAAGAATAATTAAACACCAAGCGTTCGACTTACATAAATTGAATGTTACTGAGAATATTTTATTGTATCATAAATATTGTATTGGAATAATCATAAAAATTAAAGTTTCTTTAGAGATAAAAATATTATTTTAAACTTAAAATTTTCTTATTTCAAAGTTATTTGAGGTATCATTATTGTGAAAAGGTCTTGAATTTGTTAAGTAGATTGATAACTAGACACTTGTAAAGTAAAAATATTCATGTCAAATGTATTTCTAAATTTATGTAGTTTATGTGTTAGTATAGGTCATAAACTATACCTATAGTATATTATGTAGGTATCTATAATAATAATTGTCTTTTCAGTTATAAGTACCTAATCAGTCTTCCCGCTAACATGGCTGGTGCAATCCGAGTGAAACGTCGAGCTTATAAAGTAAAGGTAATTAAGTAATTTCAACGGGTATTTAATAAATACCCGTTTCCCGTTTATATGCATATTTTATAACATAAGATGTCAACTAGCTAGTGCGACCACCTAAGTTCCACCGACTTACACTGTTGTTTGCCAACAAACTAACAACTGTTACTAAGTCTCTGTGTTGTAATTCCTGTGACAATATTAACCTTTGGACTGGGAACTGCCAAGCTTTACCTGTACGGAACTTAGCATAGCCTATTAACAACAGGAGGGCTAAAATGGCCGTATCCAGCAATTCTGCTGATGATTTATGTCATTTTTTAAATTCGAACAATAATTTAGCACCTTATTCTTAATATTGCTAAATCACTTTATTCTTAATATGACATAAGAAAGATATTGCTATAACGGCATTTTTAAGCCCCAAGCTGTGGTTTCTTGGCATAATTTGTATAGGAACGGAGATCAAACACGTAATCAAAGTAATTATTTTTAACTGTTACGTACGCGATGAAAAGTACCTAAACCGTTACAGCAGTATTATATTGGTTGTCCGTCTTTGTTTATACAATTTAATTAAGTATAATATGAAAAAATAAATGAAATATAGGTAATCATATTATGTTATTGGATTGTAACTCAATGTATTAAGTAAGTATTTATTTCTCTTGGTGTGGCAAATAAAAAAAAGAAATTCTTTCAGATCTGTTAAGTAATTCAAGATCCTTTTGATCTTTGTCTAAGAGGGTAGTGAGAAGTTTTTTTTTGAGTCAGAGGTATGTCCAAATATTATTTATTTATAATATTTGGTACATGCCCACATTTTGCAGAAGTTAACATTTTCATACGCGACACACTTAACTAGTATATCTATTGCTGGACTGTTTAATATGACCGGAGAATGACTATGACGAGATTAATCAAATAAAATAAATATAAATTGTAATTGACTACCGGTAGTTATAGGAGTGAAAGTGTTTAGCTAGGTACTGATAAATAAACTAGTTAATTACTAGACTTATTTCTAACGTTTTTTTTTTACAAACAACCTTTAAGTTTGTTGTATTATAAGCAAAGGTTTTAAATTTATTAGCATAGCTTTTTGTGGTTATTTATTTATTTTATTTATTACACTAAATACAGTTACAATTTTGGTTAGTATATGCCTTAAAACTTAAGTTAAGTTTAACAAGACATACAGTTCTCGGTTAGACAACAAAGAAAAATTTATAAATTGCAATTATTAATTATTATTATTTGATTAATTGGTTCTTTAGCAGTAAAGTTTTTTAACTTGCCTTGTCACTATCTAGTTCTAAGTCCTTTTTATAAATATTTATTTTGTTGCAATCAATCAATAAATAAATAAATACATTTCTGTGCTTGGCATCATAAATATAGCATTCATTATGCTTTAATAAACATTATAATAGGTTGTATTTACTCGAGATAAATTAAAAGTTGGTAATAATTAATTTGTTAATTATTACCAATAAATTAATTTTACCAATTCAATTGGAAATATTATCTTTACATTAATATAATAATAATAATAATTCCTCACATCGACACCTAATAGCAATTTAGTGCTTGTTGTGACATAAAAACACGCGCAAAACCGGGGTGGATCGCTAGTAAATAGTTACATTTTGTTAGCAGTTCATATTGGTAATAATTATGCAAGTGAAACCACAAGGCAAAGCATGTATATTGAGAGTCAATAACCTTGAGTATGGAAAGTGTTGTCATGCCACACTTATTAACTTTATTGTTATGAATGGCCAAGGGTGTGTCAGAATTTATACTAAAGAGTTCCGTAGTTTTTTTTAAAGTTTTATATTTATAGGTTTAAACCACACTTAAGTATATTTTAATTGTAAAAAAACAATCTTATAAAAAAAATATCGATATTGACGGGATTTGAACCCGCCTTTAACCTTTGGCTGACGACGTGGTCTAAACGTAACACTAACGCCGAGGTAACGTCTTACAGACGTCAAAAAATAAAACAATTATAAAACATATAAAAAGCATGCCAGCATGTTTCATAGCTATTATTATTGATAGATAGGTATATGTCTTAGGTTTTTAAATTAAAAATTATAAATTAAATACCACTTACATTTTAAGAATAAACCACTTTTATTCATAGTATGAGAATAATTGCTTACTTAATTTTATGAACTTACTTCAGACTAATTTTTTTTCTAAATAACATAAAAATCAACAAATGAACTTAAAAAATCTTTTCTTAGTAAAATGACTATCAATATAAAACAAAACGTATAACTCTTACTCCAAAAAAAAAAAAACTGACATCACACATATAAATTGCACATTTACGGGCGACTAGGACAGATCGCACAGGTCTTTCGAGTACATGGATCCGGGTTATTGGCAGTGTGGAAACCAAACTTTCACTAACAGGGGGTGTTTCCCGCTTCTTAGATGTCAATTTCTTCTGCCTAGGCATTCTGTAAAATTTAATAAAACCATTAAACCGATGTCACGTCAATGAGACACTATAAGCTGACCTACGCAAACACTGAGGTGACGACCAAGAGACGTACAAGTTTTAGTACATAAACACCGTAAAAATGACAATAAACACCGTACTTACGTCTGTGGGACGGCGACGGCTCCAGTACGGACACGTGTGCACTCGCCGCACTCGCGGCGTCGACTAGCGGCAAGACGATGGCGGAAGGGGAAGGTAGCGGGAGAAGTGACTTCGTGCGACGCGTATTTTAGAAAATATAATATTAGTAAAAAAATTGACGTCTGTGAGACGTATAGGTCGTCAGTTAAAGGTTAAGGTACCTATGCGTCAAACTAGCGCCACCGCCTATTTTATTTTATTATTACGTTTACGTTGAACAAAGGAATTTAAAAAACTGAATGTTAAGTTTGTGAAACCTATCATAAGCTATTTTTGAATACCTCTGTAATAGTTTTATTTTGTATAGCTTAGGAAGAGTAGCGAAAAAAGAGTTTCCTAATTTAAATGATTAACTAAAGTTTTTTGAATATTAAAAGTAATTTTAAGAATCTAGTTTATTTAACTTTCAATCGAAACCCCTACCCACGGTTGTTAAGGTTCTTTTTTACGGACCACTGAACCCTGAACAATCAAAAAACGGAATCAGCAACAATCAAGGAAACGAATTGCAAGTTCATTTGGCAAGATCTACAAAAAATATCTACATTTCTGTAACCACAGTCAAGGTGGTCAAGTACCTATACAAAAACCTGAAACGTTAATTTGAATATAGAATAGAATAGAAAATACTTTATTGCACACCATATACAACAAAATCAACAATGCAATAAACTACAATAACTTAATTATGATTACAATCGGCGGAATATAGTGTTCTAGATAAAAAAATGTTGTCAAAATCGTAAGACGCAGTTATTTATATTGAATTTATTAACTTTCTATAGTTCAAGTCCTATTTAAGAACATAAGTAAGTACCTAATTGTTTTAAGGTTCTTGAAACGCATGACAAAAAAGCTACGATAAAAAGTAAGTACCTAAGTTCGTATGAGCTTAACGACTTTAAAAGCCGGGACCGACAATTTAATGTGCCCTCCGAAGCACGGAAGCGCTCAGCTGATAATGCCACTTTGTGTGACCACTCAAGTAGTGACCCCTCAGAACGTTGCTTAACTTCATGCAGTGAAAATGACAGGTCAGCCGAATCGTCTCCGGCAAGCGTGCACTCAGAAATAAGTGTGCTTTTTACGTGTAGTATAGGTCGCGCCACGTAAAAAGAGCGCTGGCTGTCAAACTGCGCAGTGGTCGATGATTGGTGGAGAGGTAACGTGGCGCACTTCATACCATTGATTTAGCGAGTGCTATTGGTTCGTCAGCGAGTGAACACAGGCGTAAACATATCCCCGCCACTTCCCCTCAGCGCTCTTTTTACGTCGCGCGACCTTAATCTACTAGTCTACCTTAGAAAAATTAAAGATTCGCTGAAAACACAAATGATATGAACACGAGCTCCATGTAATTCACTTGGATTTTATTGCGAATTTTCGTATTGTTTTAACAAGAAAACATTTATAATTAATTACTTTCTTAAAGCTTTGATTGTGTAACGTTAGTACTTTCTTAGAATTTGATAAAGCAAACTCCTACTGTTTTATTAAATTCAAGTTGGCCCCAGTTTTATTTAATGAAGCTAATAAACGTTGACAAAACTCATTGTCAATTACGTTTCATGATAAATTGAAATGCCTAACTGTTGGTGATTGTTATTAAGGACAAAATACGAACATATAACGAGAGCTAGTGGTATAAATTATATTTAATTATAGTTTCTTTATGATTCGATAATTTTCAACAGTTCAAGTACTCCAAAATAGACAAAATTATATTATTAAATATACCTACTTTTAAATAGGTTTTGTAAGTAATAGGTAAATTGCCTCATTAATATTAGCTAACCAGCTGATGTGCTTATTATATAAAAAAAACATTGTTGCACTATGATTTAAATATTGGTTTTTGAAAAAATAACTTCTATCTAATAAATTATAATTAAGTATCTTTGAAAATACTCGTAGATGGATAAAAAAAATGATGAGTGATATAACCTTACTTTTATAAACATACACTTAACAGGTACATTATTGCAAAAACGGTAACATTCTATTATTCAATATCGACACGCGACCAATGTGTTCTCACAGTTTCAATTTGAACGCGCTAGCTCTCGCACCATAAATGCATTTGTCCCGTTAACTTTCAACTTCATGACTTAAACGCCATTGCACCGCTGCGCTTTAGTAAGATCAGTCTTGTGTCATTATCTTAAAATGACCCAAAACTGGGTCCCGCCCGATATATCTCCAATATGCCCCGAGGCTGTTGCGCCATTAACCCAATGCTCTCAAATCGGTTTTATGTATCTAACTCTTCTATCTCAATTGTTTGGGAGATCAGTTGACAGTGTGTTTTTCTCGGGGTATCAAAGTGAAGTGAACTATGGAGATGTTGGACCAACTGTACCTTTTGGACCAACTTCTCAGTCTGTGGTACCAGAAATCGGACCAACAATACCAAACCAAGTGCCTTTCGGAGTTCCTCATAGTTCATTTGGACCGCAAGGAGCTCTTCCAGAACCAGTGTCTATAAGGCAAGCTCCGTTTGGAACATTGCTGCCATTTGGATCACAAACAACAGGATTAAGTCAGCCAACACCCTTCAGTTCGGGGTTAGGCACAATATCGCATACCGATTTTTCAATCAATCACGGAACAAAAACTCGAAGCCACGGGCCGAAAGGCAGCCATGGTTTTGCCGAGAGCACGTTCTACCTAAAGCCCGATCCGTTTTTGAAGACAAAGAGCGATTTCAAATTTGAATTTGAAAATGGAAACACTAGAAATCCCTTCGATTACAATTTTATCAACAAACGGAGTTTGGATGCTGAAGCTACTGATTCTAAACCTGTGAAAAGTGAAAGAAGAGCAGAACGCAAAAGCAAAAGGAGAGAGAATAGACATCATTCAGAGAAGAGGAAGAGTAGGAAGAAAAGACATGCAGTTGAAGAGTTTGATTTTATTATTGTTGGTGCTGGATCTGCAGGGTGTGTTTTGGCCAGTCGGTTGTCGGAAGTAAAAAAATGGAAGGTAAGTTTTTTATTCGATACATTAATAATATTTTTATTTGTGTATTTA
This sequence comes from Xanthorhoe designata, assembly GCA_963582015.1. Classification (NCBI taxonomy): domain Eukaryota; kingdom Metazoa; phylum Arthropoda; class Insecta; order Lepidoptera; family Geometridae; genus Xanthorhoe; species Xanthorhoe designata. Next base: position 14,289,903 of record OY757029.1, on the reverse strand, counting down.
TAATTATTATGTAATTTTTAAATGAAGCAAGGTTTTTTAAGATCGCAAAAGTTTAAATTGTGTTTTTTTTTAACAGCAGTTTGCTGTAAACTCATTTGCATATATTATATATATATATATATATATATTTTATATCTTAAAGTCTTTATTTAAGAATTTACGTTCTTCCTGTTACAGCTATTATTGTGTTTTCCACCAAAAGATTTTACCCACAATCGAAACCATTTTTTGTTCCTCCTCTGGGATTCACCAAACCCTTTCGAATGCCAATAAAACTATCAATCTTAAGGGACTGACAGTTTTAGGAAATTCACATTGTTACCTACTACTTTTCTCCTTGAAATACGATCATTAACAAATTCTCGAGATAGATAAAAAAAAGAAATAAATAAATATCCTTGGACATTCCACACAGCGTCATCTAGTCCCAAGTTAAGCAATTGAATGCTTGTGTTATGGTAACCAGATGACTGATATACTACTCTGATATATAGATACATTTTTTTTGTAAATCAGAAAACACCCAGACTTGAGACAAATACTAACAGATCATACAAACATTTGTCCCGTGGCGGGGATTGAACCCGCAACTTCCGCGTCTCAGGCGGCCCACTGCGGCACAAAGCCGTCTTTGACTAACGTTTTCACAGTCAATTAGTCAATTCACTTTACCGTGGCGTACTTTGATCGTGTCAATGAGACTTAACTGTAATTATTACGTTATTACGAAAGAAAACGAAACACCAATCAATAAAAAACGCATGATAATAAGTGACGAAATCAATCAGAACAATACCGAAGATAGCCTTGAAATTTCCATTGTTTTATTGTAGAGGAAATAGATTGGAACTACGGCCTTGGTTTATGCTCAATACTAAAGAAACTAAGAAATATGAAAGAAATAAAAAAATCATTTATTCTTTTAGGACCTCAAGGATCACTTAAGTTTCGTTTTACATGCTAGGTGATTCTAATGCCTGTTCCTTTTACAAAATGTTGTTATGATTACAAAAGTAATCCCGTCGAGCGCTAGACATATTCATTACATTATATTTAGGCATTTTGAGATGATATTTTGAGACTCATCTTTGGACTTTAGAGATGACTGAAGGAAGAGGTATGTCCAAATGACCTCGTAACGCAGTGGTTGACGCGAAGATTGCGGGCTTAATCCCCGCCACGGGACAATATTTGAATGTTCTGCAAATATTGTTTCATATAATATTTGTTTGTTATTAATATTTGTTCCGGTTCTGGGTGTTATTCTATCTATAACATGACTGATTTTATAAAAAAAAAGTATTTTAGTAGTATAACAGTCATCTGGTTACCATAACGCAAGCACTAAATACTTAGCTCGGGACTAGATGACGCTGTGTGGAGTGTCAAAGGATATTTTATATATTTATTTTATTTGGACGTCACTCTAACTTCGGCTTTTTTCAATAGGCTTCTCTCCTAATAAAGATCTGAAAGAATGTGTCAGTGACAGAGTTATATTGTTAATATTATTAAACAATATAATTGGACATTTCACACAGCACATCTAAATCCCAAGCTAAGCAACTCTTTAGCTTCAAAATAAGGTCGTGAGCCTGTCCCATCGCCCATCATAACTTATTTGCAGTTTCTATCGTAATTAAACAACTAGGTGTGGTAACTTCCATTTTCCTTCACCAGATATTTTCTTGTTAATTAAAATAATTAGGAGGTAGTCAAGTGTGAACATAACTAGGTGTAGCTAAACTAATTAGCAGCAACATTTTTTTATTCGTAAAGATTTATATTGATTTCGTGATTTTATTAATTGATTTATTAAATGTGTGTTTTTATAAATATTTTTATTTAATTCATGTAGTTCTTCCACTCTCCTCTATCACTCGTCGACTTTATCTTTTTTTACATTTAGAATATTTTCTTTTAAAAAAAATATTACATCTTTTTTTTTTAGTTGCTGATTCAGTTTCTACAGCAAATGCTGAGTGGTGACCAATTTGCTCATATTTCCTACAAATAATTGTACCTGTACTGTAATGTCTGTGAGTGAATGTAAATAAATATTTTTCTATTTCTATTTCTAGATCTATTTCTATATTTGATATTATTTGTAGTAAAGTTAATTTTGAAATGATAACTTTGCTGATACAATCCCAACATGTATACTCATCGACCGATCCGTGCTGTTTGTCAACAAACATTTCTGCTTCCGACATTGTTTGTGATAACACAGCTACGTAAATAACCGATAGATGTGGAACTCAAATAATTATGCCTGTATTTAAACTGGAATGAAAAAATATACTTTTTAATAATGTTTTAACGAAGTTTTTCGATTGATGTACAAAGGGCAGAGAAAAGATGATTATAGTAAAATTTATAAATGCTGAATAAAAATGCAAAGGTACCTAGGAGTTTTATAAATAAAATTTCACTTCATCAATATTGATCTTAAATAAAATGGCGATTAATGCTTTGCTGTTAGCGTTAGTGCCTTATTAAAAAAATGCTGAAGGAAATTCGATTATTATGTCTTAAACTAAAATAGATATCTGTCTGTGATAAGCTATTTACAGCGGAAGTATGGTTGAAATTTGATACCCTTTGATAATTAGCGATAATTGATAATTAGCTGTAAAAATTACAGCAAGTCCGGGCCAACAAATGTTAAGGTTAAAATTATTGCCACAGTATGTATGTTCGTATGAGCTAGTGGCTAAATCTAAGAATTGATAGGCTAACTTTACGCGAGACTGGTTCAATTTTGCGACATGTTAGTCAATCACTATCTGATACAGTAATATTTTATCTGTCTGAATTAGCAATTCATAAGAAAGCCACCGTAGTGGATATAGGTGTAGAACTGTAGAGGTAGGCCAAAGAAAAGATGGATGGACTGTGTGAGGGATGACATGAGTAAGAAAAGAGTGAGTGCTGAGATGATATCTGATAGAAGGAAATGGAAGAACACATGTTGTGCCGGTCCAACATAATGAGATAAGGGCAGGAAGAAGAAAAAGAAAGGCACCGTAGGTATTCAACTAAATGGCGAGAAGGCCTACTGGCGGCTTAAGAATTCCTTAACAGATCTAGCTATACAAAAACACATTAATACCAGAGGTATTGAATCCATGACCTTCGGATCGTAAGTAGTCTCTATGTTGGCCGATCTCCCACTAGGCCAACACAGCTGATTTTTACGAATCAAAATAAAGTTTGCGGTGGCACAAAGAATCTCAAACTTCGCCTCGAATGAATCGCAACAAGAAAATGCAATCAGCTTAAAGCCGATCCAGCCAATCTCAAACTTTCAATGAATTAATCCAATTATTTCTCAGCGATATTAAAAACTTCCGTTTTCAAAGCTCCATTTATTACGAAACGGAATATTTTGCGCAAAACACTATTGGTATAGCAAATAATGAACATCCTGTACAGTTTAAAATAAAATGTTATATGACGTTCAATAAGGTTTAATAAAGGCTTTTTTCTTATGGGACAGTGTACATACAGTGGTACATCCGAAGCTAAGATAGAGGGAAGTTGGCCTAATAAACTAGTTGATTTTTTCTTATGAAAACTATTTAAATATTGTATTTTTTTGGACAACGTGAGTTAGATATACTTAAGTCCAAGAGAGGGAGAGAAAGCGAGTAAAAAGTTACGCTGTATAAGTAACAATAATTATACGTTTACATCACACTAATTTATAAAGGTGAAAGTTTGTGTGTTACTCCCTTCACGCTTAAACGGCTGGACGGATTTTAATGAAATGATTGAGTCGGCTTTACAAAACATATGCAAACGGGTATTTATCACTTTTCCTCCTCCTCTCAATCGGTCCTCATTGCTGAGGATCGTGACTCTACCGACGTAGCATTGCTAGTATTTTTTTCCAGGAATTTCGGTCGGTTGCCTGTTAGAGGGCTGCATTCACCGGCATTTGCAAATATTCCGACACCTGGTTGACCCATCGTTTAGGGCTACGTCCTCTTGGTCCTCTTGCCTTCCACGGTGCCGGTTACCACCAGTTTCTCCAGGTTCTCAGGTCTCTACGAGCTATTTGTCCAAAGTACTGGAGAATACGGTGCAGGCAGACAGACGAAAGACGCAGCTTATGTAGGAGGCCAAGCTCTTTATGGATGGACACGTTTGTACGGAATGCGGTCCACGGTATTTTGAGCATTCGCCGCCAGCACCACATCTCAAATGCGTCAATTCTTTATCACTTTTAAAACGGGTAGGTATTTATTACTTTGAATATTTTCCCGACGTTTCGATCGGATTGCACCTATGTCTTCCCTATGTTTTATAAAGTGTTCAGAGGCCCTAGCCATGTTACATTTCGACAATCGCTTTCGATTAGAAACTAAAAAAAATGTATAGGAATTGACATTCGATGACGAAAACTCGAGCGATCAGAAATGTCAAAAGGTGTAGCGATGATAGAAATCGAATCGCTTCATAGCGAATGCCGGTTGGCTAGGCCCTCTGATCGCGAAATTTTAAAAAAGACAATTGAATCGGCTTTTCTAAAAGGACTATGGTTAAGTAGAAGTTACTATAGAAGCGCGATTGTAAAAGTTTTTCGCTTCGGGACCGAGTCTCATTGTTTTAGTTTTACGGTACTTGAGTAAAACGTCGCTTACTGGATACGCTCGATGGAGCCCTTTCTAAGGAAATCGAAAATCAGTCAATCAGACGCGATTTAGTGGATTTTGTTTTTCCTGAATACTTGTAAGAAAAATCTTTTGAACCTAACATCTTAAGGTATCTTCAGATTTGGATACACCAGTTGTATTTATTCGGTTGCATAATTTTCTTGGCTTTGTAATTTGTCTTTCATAAGTTGGAAATTTAAGCGCTCGTGGCGAAGCTTGCGTTCTTGTTAGATTGTTGAAGTTAAGCAACGTTCTGAGCGGTCACAACTTGGATAGGTGATTGCAAGTGTTATTAAACGTATAATGAGCACTTCCGTGGAGGGCACGTTAAATTGGTCCAGGCTTTAAAAGTTGTGAAGCTATATAAAAGCCTAAAAACTCTGTCACCAGAGTCGGTTTGCTCATACGTACTTACTTAGTTGGAAGTTAATCAATAAACAAGCAAAGCAAGTTGAAAACAATGAGTTGTTGCCATCAATTCGTTTAGGTTATCTTTTGTGGCGGAGTGTTTTTAGGCCACCTATCAATAAACATCAATGTTATCAATTAGAAGTCAAATCGAAAACAAGTAGGTACTTGTACCATCAAATTTGCTTGTAAAAGGCTAAAATGATGTACATAATAAGATCGCATCCAGCAAACTTTACATCAACATTAAAGTATTCCAACCTTTATACCCACTAATTTAAAGGCGATCCCAACAATAACTGTAAGATAGTTTTCTATCCGAAGATAATGTCTTTCCTTTCAGTTAGATTGGAGTTTTGTTGATAATGGCATCGAGGAAGTAGCGGGGTTAAGATGAATTCTACTACGGCTTATTTAATCGAAGTTGTTGATTTTGTTTTTCCGTATTAAGGTGGGTACTGACCGGTGTAATGTACCATTCGCAGCGAGCATGTTACTTTACGCCGCCGTGTGCTAAAATCCATGTACGAGCCGCTCGTTGCTGCCACTGATGCCTCTACTGATTCTCTACCTCTCTACCTCTTTGAAACAGATGCTTCAGATATTCTAAGAAGACCCTGTTATTGTTATGTTGTTATGAGCCTGCAATGTCCCACTGCAGGGCAAAGGCCTCCTTTCCTTCTCTCCAGTCATCCCTGTTTTGGGCCACAATCAATCCTTTAGATGGGCATCTAACTCGTCATTCCATCTAAAAAGACCCTACAAAAGCTTTATCACAATCTGATTAATGGTTTGAAAACGCAACGAGGACAAACATACAAACAATTATTTTATTTGTATGTAGATATTTTCGTTTAAATATTGCGTAAGGATCGGATACACACTTTGTAGGTCGTCAAAACAAGTAAAACACGAATAAAAGACCCAGTTTTAAAACATTTGCAATTATTCACAATAAGAACAACTTAAGAGTCCTTTCACTATAGACTGGTTTTTTTATGTAATTGCCTTAATTTTAAGTACCTACTAAAAGCAAGTAACATGGAACATTGTTATAACGATTACGATTGGATTGGATTACGATGGCCGAGTGTAATAATTGTCTCGACTTTCGATCCAACGTTCGTCGATTTGAATCCCACTTTGCGTTTTTCGCAAATATTTGTCTCGAATCTGGGTGTTTTCTGTGCATAAAATGTATTGATTTGCAAAAAAAATGAATCTATCTATGCAGTATATCAGTTAGGTTTCTCGTTACCATAACACAAACATTAAATTGCTTAGCTTGGGACTAGATGACTAGATGATGCTGTATGTAATGTCCAAGAATATTAATTTATTTACTAAACAAAAATATAAAGCACAACGTGTTGCAACTGATTAAAACGTGTTACAACCTGTTCAAACTTTGATACAGTTCCACAAAATAAATTAATATTCTTCAGCCGCGCCATCCTAACTTCATTCGCGTCTAGTTCTGGAATTAATAACGGTGGTAGTTTAGGGATGTGGTTTTGTATTTCGGAGTCCGAAAAGTGTAGCCAAAACCAAAACTTTCGAAGTTTGTTTTATTTTATTTTATTGGGGAAACATACAGTACAAAATATCTTAAAACTAGTTAAATTAAGATTAACATAAACCAATAAAGTTTCCTCCATTATGTAATTAATTTTGAGGTGAAACAGAGGTGGGTTCTAATTTAAAGAAAAGAAAGGACTCTGAAATATGGATCATATTATAATAAACCCAGTTTTTAATATAGCAATTTAGTTTAGTTATTTATTTTATTTTGTGTTATTTTTTAATAACAATTGAAAATTATGAATCCCTGAATATTTAATTTTAATTTTTGTGCATTAAATTCCTTACATCAATTGATTACCATAAAACTGTGTAACATTGATTAATATGATTGTGGTCGCTAACCACGAAACACGTAAATGCAATTTATTTTGACTAAAATTTGACAAAACTAGTATAACTATAACAATATTTGATCAAATTAAAACGTAAACCGATTAAGGGTTTAATGGCGTTATTAACCTTATTCACATATTATTTTCCGACGATTGACAAGTGATCGCGAAAGATAAGACAAAGCTAATAATTTACTACGAAACTTTTCTATTCATGAGATGACGATGTGAAAAAATAACTTTCAACAGTAAATGCTAAAAATTTTAAAGAAAACATTTTCGAAGACAATTTTCGAAGTAAATCAAGAACATCACGTCTCAGAGCACCTTCCAGCTGCCTAATCATGGACGAAGTTTCCTCCTATCGAGGTACGTGTACTGGCTTGTTACAGACACAAGATAACTAGTAGTTCGCCTCGGGGTAGGAAGATGTTTATATTTTTAATAATATCTAACTTATAAAGCCGTGCTCATAACTTTCGCTGCAAGAACTCTGTTTTTAATTCACTTCTGTTTCTACTTTGTGTCTTTAGGATTTGTATTGTGTGACAAGTGGAAAATAAATGCCTGTGTAATAGGTACATACTTTAACACGAGCTTTAAACGGTGAAGGAAAACATCGTGAGAAAATCCGCGGCTAGTCAGCCCCACACGTATTTGACCGTTGTCTTTCCTGTGGATATGGCCGACTTAGCTGAGAGGATGGTTTAGATGCTGGACAAACTTATTCCATCTCAACAATGTCCCAGACACTACCGTGTCCCGTAAAGTGTAGGCAAAGCTTGCCTCGTGACGCTGTATAAATCAATTAGTAAAGATATAAAGGCCTGAGTGTGGAATAAGGGTAGCAGAATGATGATAATGATTTTACATATTTAAAATGATGTTAGTAGAGATTCAATTATAATAATAAGCTTCATTGCGTGAGCCTCATTAAATACAAAACCAACGTGTAAATTAATTTGAGAGCCAATTTAGATTACAACGACTAATTCATTGGTTTCATTGTATTAATTAGGATGATTATTGATAATTTGAGTAGGTACCGTTTTGATACTATGAAGAGCCGTGTTAACCGAGTGTGATGTACCTCGACTTTCAATACGAAGGTCGTGAATTCGAATCCCGTTCATCAACGGAGTTTTCGTTCTGAAAAAATGATTTTGCAATAATTTTAACACACATCTAGTAAAGATGTAAACGTCTAAGAATACGAAAAAGCGAAACTAAATAGCTTATACTTTTGCAAAACCGTTTCGCAACAAAATACTTGTATAAAAATTCGTGATCTTGGTTGTTCTTTCGTTTAACCTTGCCCTAAATACTTTGCATTTGTAATTATACTGTTATTTTTTTTCCTTTGTTTATCAGATATCTCACTGCTGTGAATTCATTTATCTTTACCTTATCTCAACAACAATATATTATTTACTTTCCTCCTTGCCTCTTGCGAATTGTATAAAGATATAACAAAAATATGAAATGAATTAAAAAAAAACTTAAAAATGTCGTTATTTTATGTTCGTTCGTTCGTATGAGCAAGTGGCCAACCCTGGTCTTTAGGCCGCCTAAATACTTTTTATGTTTGTATTGTTATGGTATAATACGGTCTAATTATGTATAAGATACAGACCTCAAAGCTTTGATAGTAACATTTTCGTTAAGGTCACGTGATCAAATGCTTTTGAAATTAATTTACATTGTAAATGCTTGTAACTTTACACAAAGCTGTAGGTATTTCATTATTAACTAAGTCAAGTCTAGAATACATTTACTTGTATTCTAGCCTAGTAGCGAGCTTTGGATGATAAAAAGAGTTTAATATAATTATTTAACATTTATAATGTAGTAAACTATGTACTACCAGATACATATCGAAGCTAAATAAACAAATATTCAAAAGATATAAATATCTACATTCTTAATTGGCACTTTTAAAGTTTATTTTTCCAGATCAAAGTAGTTTTAAGTATCTAATAGTGGCAATTCGGAGTATCGCAAAAGCTAAACTTAACTAACCAAAAATGTTGCCGTCCCTTTCATAGCGATAGGAATAAAAAGGATGGCATTAATTTTTGTTAGTTTAGTTTAGCTTTCTCGGAATACGAGCCTTAGACTTCCAATTGGTAATCTTGACAATTCTTATGATTTCAGGTGCTTCTTTTAGAAGCAGGTCCAGAAGAACCAGACATCACTAGCGTGCCAGCACTAGCACCAGTACTCGCCCGATCCAGTATCGACTGGATGTACCGAACACAACCCGAGGAGTTGTCGTGTAGAGCGCAGAGGGGACAAACTTGTGCTTTCATCAGGTAATATTTCTATCAGTAGTAGACAGTGATTTTAGGATTCTTTTTCTAGAATCAAGCCCAAACGAAATAGGCATCACTAGCATGCCAGCACTGGCGCAAGTACTCGTCCGGTCCAGTATCGACTGGATGTACTGAACACAGCCTGAGAGTTCTCGTGTAGAACGCAGAGGGGACAAACTTGTGCTTTCATCAGGTAACTTTTCAATCAGTGGTTTTGTATGGAACATTACATGCATAAAATCACACGTTTTCCCATGGGGGTAGGCAGAGATCACGGATCGCCACTTGCTACGATCCCGACACACCTTTTTCGCCTCATTCGCTCTTATTACATTCTTCATACAAGCTCGCCGGTTTAGGGTACATTTGACCTGGCGCTTCTACAAAATGTCACCAATTTGGTCAACTTGGTGGTGTCTATTTGGTTATGCGACTTTCATCCATCCTCTCTAATGTCTATGTACTTTACTTACTTACTCTCATTTTACTACCAGACATGGTAATAATACCATGTTTGTGCTCCAACATCCAAATTTAATATTCTATTATCAACTAATAAAATCAATCCAACTCTAATAAACCAAGAATTTAATAAAACACGAAGGAAGGATTGTTTGAAGACCGAAAGATAAATTTAATAAGTTATTAATTTATTGCTCAGTTCAATCAGTTTTCTAGTAAAAGATAATTAAGTGATTTTACTATTCATTTTGAAACAAAGCGTGGAATTATATTTTCATGAGATCGTTTTGCTTAAAACGTTTGTCTATTTTCATTTTAATCAAAAAGGGTTTTGTAAACTAAACTGCAAAAATGACTTATATACATTCTGTTTTCAGGGTTAATTAAAGTAAAATGTCTGTAACAAACAGAACTGTTGTGTATAAAGTGTTTTAATATTAGTTCAGTACTTGAAATTAATGTAATTGTAATGTAAGTTACAATTGTAAAATTAATTAATTGTACACTTTTGATTTCGGAACAAAATGCCGTTAATCGTTCTAGTGTGTGCACTTGCATACATCTTGTTAATGATTATACACAACCAACTACCGGCCGATAGAAAAGTTGCAGTGTGCAAGGGGTCTAAACAGGAAGGAAAACATCGTTCTTTGGCACTACGCATTCACAGAGCTCATTAACATTAATTGTATTTTATTTAGTATTATTTTAATTAATTTACCAATCAAAATATCAAAATGAAACATTATTTTCATTTGTAACAGCCCGCGGTCATATTTACACATTTATAAATTCTGTACTTTTTGAATAATGAACAATAATAAACTATTCACATTCACAGCGGCAAAGTGATGGGAGGATCCAGTGCTATAAATTATCTTGTTTATATGAGAGGAAATAAAAGAGATTACGATCGTTGGGCTGATTTGGGAAATCATGGATGGAGTTACAGAGAAGTACACCTAACAAATATTCAAGTATTATTAATGAACTAGACGTGCCCTCGAGCGGTACCCGCGTAATGATGGTATTATGATGATGATTATAAAAAGTAGCCTATGTCCTTCTTATCTAGTTTCTTTGGCCTATCTTGAACATTATTATGGCGGTCAGGGCGTGTAAAAGTAACAATCAGAAGCATTTTTTTATTATGATGAATGAATATAATAATAATGTTTCAGGTGCTTCTTTATTTCAAAAAATCCGAAAATAATAACGACTTAGAAGCTAAAGATACTGAACACCATGGAACTGATGGTCCTCTCAACGTTGAAAGATACGATTACCAAGACAAGAACGTTAGAATGCTTGTTAATGCATTTAATGAAACAGGATTGCCTTTTGTAGACTTTAACGGTGAAAAGCAGATTGGTACTATGACCGTTCAGAATACTTCTAAAAACGGGAGAAGACATTCAACAAATGCTGCTTTTATTAGACCGGTTAGACACAAGAGAAAAAATCTTAAAATAGTAACAAACGCGCAAGTTACCAAAGTGTTAATACAAACGGATAGGAAAATAGCTTATGGCGTTAAGTATTTAAAACAAGGAGTATGGTATGAAGTTCACGCAAAGAAAGAAGTAATACTTAGCGCTGGTGCGTTAGGATCGCCCAAAATATTAATGCTTTCTGGAATCGGACCTTCAGATGACCTTAACAGATTAAATATCAGAGTAGTAAAAGATCTACAAGTAGGAAGAAACCTACAAGATCATGTAACTACAGATGCAATGTTAATGAAACTAACAAACAAAACATCAACAATTATAAACGGAAATCAAATTCTGAATGAAGTTGATAAATATTCAAAGTCTAAGGAAAAGTATGGACAACTATCAGCTACAGGAGTGTTACAACTATCTGCGTTTATAAGAACTGAAAATGCTGATGATGATAGAACTGTACCAGACATACAATTTCATTTTGATGGACGTAACTATAGAGAGTTTTATTCAGATCCCACGATATACTTAGCTGCAAACAAATTACCTTTCTCCTACTATGACAGTATAAACGTTAGACCGATTCTTTTGTCACCCAAAAGTAGGGGTTACATCACTTTGAATACAACAGATCCTATTCTTGGTCTTCCTATGATATACCCCAGATTTTTTACAGTAAATGATGATTTAAACACTTTAGTTGCTGCTTTGAAGTTTGTTGTTCGTTTAGAAGACACTGAATCATTCAGATTTAATGGAGTCAAATTTATAAGAGAACCAGTGAAAGCTTGTGCCAAATATAAATGGGGAACTGATGAATACTTTGCCTGTTTATTTACAAGTTACACGACAACTATATTCCATCCTTCAGGAACATGTAAGATGGGTCCAAGTTATGATAAAGAAGCAGTAGTAGACCGAAGACTTAAAGTCCATGGAATAAAACATTTGAGAGTTGTTGATGCTTCTATAATGCCAAATATAGTTCGAGGTAACACAAACGCACCAGTTATAATGATTGGAGAGAAAGCCTCTGATATGATCAAAGAAGATTGGAAAAAAATTTTGTAATAAGAAAAATGTTTGTGATAAAATTATTATATTTGTTTTTAACGATGTTGTATAACCTAAGTTTTTTTAAATAAATTATAAAAACAATGCTTTTTTTTAATTAAATACATGTCATTTACAAGCAATACACTATTAACAATTTTCAGAAATCAAAGTGGCAATAACGGTTTCAGGTTTTTAAACTTAGAAATTATCCAGTTGCATTATTGAAAATTAAAGACACGCAGGTACAATAAGTTAATAAAACAGGTATTGGTGAGTCAACAAAACATTTACTCAAAACTCACTCAAAGCACGTAGGTAGATGGACACAACTGATTAATTTCGAAGAAGTTCATTTTGAATTTCATTTTCAACTAACTTCAAAAAAGGAGGTTCTGTTTTTCACTGATTGTGTTTTTTATGTACTTATGACTGATTACTCCGCCAAATAGTGGACCGATTTTAAAAATTATTATTTGAAACAAATCAACAAAATTTCAATTTATGTTGACCTAAAAATTGTAATATTATAGTAAGTTTGTTGATTAAAAATAAACACAGTCAATTATTTTGAATATTTTTTTTAATTGCAATTAATATTTGTAGCGAGGACGTGCTCTCAGCTTCAGTACAATTTTCCAACTGCCGAATTGGACAGCGCGGAGGCGGGAGTGAACGCGTACGGTAGTGCGGGTTCACTTCCGTTCACAGAGTATATTAAAGTTACAGACTAAATTAGGCTAGGCTAGGGGTGCACCCTACATACTCCCCCGATTGATCTGCTCTTGGACCCCATGCAGAATCAATCTATTTTAATGTTACCTACTAAAGTACTTTGCGTGGACGACCGCGCTTACGTTTTGGAGCAACCGGTTGACATACCAACTGTTCATCATCCCTGGCGTGGTACCTTTTAAACTGGGATACATGGTACTTGCCCACAATGTCTTCCTGTTTCCGGTAGTGAGCTAATACATATGTGGTGGGACTCGTCTGACTCACGATCACGTAGGGGCCGTCCTGTTTCGGCATGAACTTCGCGCTCACACCCTTGCTGGCGTTGCTCAGCGCGTGCGTTCTCAGCAGCACCAGGTCGCCTACGGCAAAGTTCTCGGCCGGTTGTCGCGTTTCGTCCTTAGCTGTTTTCCTGAGGTCCTGTTGTCGCTCGATGGTCTCCTTACTCTGCGCTAGGGCCCCGGCGAGCTTGCGCAGATAGGGCGTGATCTGCGGCACGTAGTTGGCGGCGGGCGCCACGGCGCGCAGGTCGGCGCGCGCGTCCAGCGGGGAGCGCAGCTCGCGCGCGAACGTCAGGTAGGCCGGCGTCCTCGCTGTGGACTTGCACACGGCCGTGTTCATGGCGAAGCGGATGGCGGGCAGCGCCTCGGGCCAGTCGGCGTGGTGTCCCTCCACGAGGATGGCGAGCTGGGTCTTGATGTCGCGGTTCTTGCGCTCGACCGGGTTCGCCTCGGGGTGGTAGAGAGGGATCAGGTTCTGTGTGACGCCGAGCGCGGCCATGGCGTGTCGCATCACGTCGGCCACGAACTGTACGCCGTTGTCGGAGACGAGGCGGCGCGGCACGCCGTAGCGCAGGAACACTTCGTCGATGAGTGCGCGCGCGCACGCCTCCGCCGTCGCCTCCACCAATGGGAACAGTTCCACCCATTTGCTGGCGGGGTCCTCCGCGACCAGGATCCAGCGCTCACCGAGCGCGCCGCGCGGCAGCGGGCCGAACAGGTCCACGGCGAGCACCTCGAAGCGTTGCGCTGGTACGGGCGTCTGTAAGAGACCGGCGGGTTTATAATTCGACGGTTTATACCTCTGACATTCGATGCAGGTTTTTAGGTATTCGGTGACGTATCGTCGCATCCCCGTGAAGTAATACCGTTGAGCGATGCGTTTTAGTGTCCTCTCGATGCCACCGTGTCCGGCGGTCGCCTTATCGTGACACTCTACCATGACCTCTTTCTTTAGGCTCTCGGGGATCACCAGTTGGGGCTCCTCATTATCCTCGTCATGGTCGTAACGGTAAAGCACTCCTTGCGTGAGGCAATACCCTCTCTCGGCCCATCTTGTACTCGCTACCTCTTCATCTCCCTCCATATCCTGGATGATCTTCCCGACATCGGGGTCAGCCATCTGCTGTTCTCTGAGCGCGGGCGCCTCCCAGCGCGGGGTCTCCGCTACGACCGTACATATCCCGCAGGCGGGGCGCGACTCGTCCTCGCATGGCGGGCGGCTCAAAGTGTCAGCGATAACGTTTGCCTTGCCTGGTGTGTACTCCAAGTGAAGGTCGTAAGCCTGCAGCTTCATGGCCCAGCGCACGAGGCGGCCGGTGGGCGACTTGAGGGTGAGCAGCCACTTGAGCGGCTGGTGGTCGGAAGCGACGCGCACGCGGTGACCGTCGATGTAGCCGCGGAACTTGTCGACCGCCCACACGACGGCCAGCGCCTCGCGCTCCGTCGTCGAGTAGTTGCGCTCGGCGGCCGTCAGTAGGCGCGACGCGTACTCGATGGGACGCTCCTCGGCGGCCGTCTCCCCCTGGAGTAAGGCGGCTCCCAACGCGTAGTTGCTGGCGTCGGTTCTGAGTATAAATTCATGATTATAGTCAGGTTGGCTAAGTATAGGTGCCGAGGTAAGCAACTCCTTCAACTTCTCAAAAGCAGCCTCTTGTGCATCTTTCCAGATCCAAGCGATATCTTTTCTGGTCAGGTTAGTGAGAGGTTGAGCAATTTTAGAGAAACCTGGCACAAACTTCCTGAACCATGAACAAGTTTGTAGGAAACTTTTCAGATGTTTCATTGAGTTAGGGGCTTTCATGTTCTTTATTGCGGCAACTTTATCAGGGTCTGGAGACACTCCATCTCGAGTGATAATGTGGCCCAAGTACTTGACGCTTGTCCGAACAAACATGCACTTGGCCCGGTTGGCACGCAGCTTATATATCCTCAAACGATCAAATACAGTTTGTAGTTCAGCCAGATGTTTAGAGTAACTACCTTCAGTGATGAGGATCAGATCATCAAGGTAACACAGCAGAGTCATATCCCTTAGTGAAGAATGGGACCTGAACCTATCTATGAGCCTCTGGAAGGTACTCGGAGCATTGCACATTCCAAAAGGCATGACATTGAACCTGAATACTCCGAGTGGGCAAGTAAAAGCACTCTTATCTCGGTCCTCTTCAGCCAGTTTAACCTGCCAGTACCCAGATCGCAGGTCTATGGTGGACATGTAACAGTTCTTCTTTGTATACTGCAGTAAGTCATCAATCAGCGGTAGAGGATAAGAATCTGTCTTAGTAATTGCATTTAACTTACGGTAGTCCACACAGAAACGGAAAGTGCCATCTTTCTTGGGCACCAGTAGAGCCGGTGACGCCCATGCAGACTCACACTCTTCGATGACTCCGTCACTCAGCATCTTGGTGATCTCTGCCTCCATCACAGCTCTCTTCGCTGGAGTGAGACGGTAGGGTGGTACAGCAATGGGCAGGTGGGCTCCGGTGTCTACATGGTGTTCAGCATACGGTGTGCATTCTCCCTTCGCACTGAAAACATCATCATAGCGCATAAGCAAGTTTGCTAAAGCAACCCGTTCATCGGCAGCGAGCATGGTTCCCTCATCTTCTCTAACAAATTCAGCAGAGTAACAGCAGAGTTTCACAGGCCGAGCAATAGAATCCTCACACTTGAGGTGATGAACAGTTTGGGGTGTGTCCGGTAAGTACCAAGTCATAGCAGAGAAATTTATAACCAACCCAGCTTTAGTAATAAAATCAATGCCTAGCAAAGTATCATTGTTGGTAGCATGTGGCAAAATAACAAATGTTACCGGAACTCTAAGCTTAGTTTTGTAAACTAGAACCTCAACATCAGCTAGTTTAACTGTAGTATCCTGCATGCTACCATCCGCAAGCTTTATTAGCATGTTGGCTGAACGAAAGGGAAAGCCTTGTTTGAGGAGGAGTGCATAGAGTGTACACCCAGCAATACAGCGCTTTGCAGCGGTGTCAATCAAAGCTGTGCCATCTAAACCATTTATCTGTATTTCTAAAATAGGACGGCTCTTGTCCTTTACATGCTGAGGCACAGACAGACTACTCAAATCTAGAGCGTCATTCATGCAGGCTTTACAGTATGCGTTATTTACATTTCCTAGACCAACCTTATTGTCCCTATTATGTACACAAACATCACTTTTACACTTTACGCACTGTATACACAAAAGTTCATTTGAGTACTCACATGGTTCGACGGGCGAACTTACTCGCGGAGAGTCACACGGTAGTGCGGGGGCTGCGCGGTCCTCGTAGTCCTCGACGCTCAGCGACGCGTACGCATCGCCGACCGGCGCCGGCGCCGACAAGGGCGCGGCGCGGCGGGCGGCGGCGGCACGGCGGCGGCGGGCGGCGCGGCCTCCGGGGACACGCGGCGGAACTACGCTCGTACTCTCATTACGCTCCGTCGTGTTAGCGGCTGGAGAATAATCCTCGACAGCCGTTTCCATGTGGTCGCAGAGTAATGGTAACATTGGTAACGATGGCGTAAGTGACGTTGACGTTTCTAGAGCGCAAAACTTGACAGAACGCCCGGGTGAGTGAGTTGCTCGTTCAATTGAACGTGGTCGAGTCGGTGTCGCAGCGCCCTCTGTGTTGTACGTGGCGGCGGAATTCCGAAACGAGGGTGCCGGAGATGAAACACGAGCGAAACTCGGTCTTCGGGTGTCATCGCGTTGTTGCCAGGCACGAACATGTCCGAAGTTTGACGAAGTCGGCTTGGCGTCGGATCGGTTGCGCGTCGGCGCCGTTGTATGAGGACTGGGGGCGCTGGTGTATGGCGTGGGGTTTGAAGTTGAAGTTGGATGTGTAATGGCGGGAACGATTTTCTTACGATGATCTTCCCGGCTCTCTTCAATCGCCCTGGCTTTCTCGAGCAGTTTACTAAACGAGTCGAATGATGACCTTTGTATTCGCTTCTTTAGGCCGCGATGTAGAAGGCCAAACACCATATCTAGTTGAACTTTCTCCGTCAGGTCTCCCTCTGGTAATTTAGCGAGCAGAGCGCGAGCGTTCGCCACGAATATATCCGCGCGCTCATGCTCCTCCTGTTCACGCGTAAATAGGTTTCTGTATAGCTCGTGCGGTGGTTTTCGGTGACCAAACGCGCATCGCAGCTTGGTAATGGCGTCCTCCCAGTTGGTGGTGGACTGTTTCACTCCGACGTACCATACCGCAGCTTGGCCTTCTAGCAGAAGTGGTAGGCCTCGCAGTGCGTGCTCGTCGGTCATGCCCACACATTCTTTATATATTTGTATAGCGTCTACGAACGCTTCTAAGTCGTCGGCGTCCCTCGTCGAGCCGTTGAAGCGCGTAGTGCAGCCGGTAAAATTGGCAGGCAGCGTACATACGACGGCAGGGCCTGCGGGGGTGACCACAGTAGGCGTAGGCGGTAACGGTGACGCTACGTTGTCGGCTCGTGGAACAGGGGACGGCGTCGCTGTCGGTGCCTCGCTCGTTGGCGTGCTCGACGCGATCAAGCGGTCCACTCGTTCCAAGACTTGCATGTTCGCTTCGGCTTGCGTCCGCGCAAACATCGAGAACATCGCCGCGAGCTGCTCTTGCGACAGCATGACGCCGGCTGGAGCAGTGGCAACGGTACCCGTGTCTGCGGCGCTACCGAACGAAGCATCGGCGTCGTCTTCGTGCGTCCTAGACTTTCGGCTCCGTGTCTTCGTCATTTTAAAATTTATAAACACAAGGGTGGTTGGGTTTACGGTGGGTTCACACAAAACTCGCGACGCGGAAAAACACTTTTCTCAACGCGTGGGTTGTTGTGGCCTCTAGTTGGCGCCAGTGTAGCGAGGACGTGCTCTCAGCTTCAGTACAATTTTCCAACTGCCGAATTGGACAGCGCGGAGGCGGGAGTGAACGCGTACGGTAGTGCGGGTTCACTTCCGTTCACAGAGTATATTAAAGTTACAGACTAAATTAGGCTAGGCTAGGGGTGCACCCTACATATTCTAATACCCAATGAAGCGTCAATTATCAAATGAACTTTTTCGAATATTTTGTATGCACAAATCCACACATCCACAAAACAAAAAACAACTTTACACGTAACTATGTTACGAAAGTTTTCTTTCATCATGGCATTATTTTTTTTGTTTGGGAAGACAAACATTATACAAAAAAAGGTAAACGTTGTGAATAAAATGTTTAAATTAGTCAGATCTTTCTTTTACTTACAGTAGATTATTTGCTTGTAGTTTTTATTTTCTATTCAAATTTAAAAATAGTTATAACATTATTGCTCTAGGGTAGATTTATGATGGTATATGCGTAACAAGAAAGCTTAGGTAGCCTCTAGCTTATTCAAGATGATGTAAGCCTAACATTGTTGTAAATAAATACAAGCTTTAACTCTGCTTGTTTTAGTTATATCAGAGACCAGAAAGTAATATGTTAATAGTTTAGTTTGTGTACACTGATGTTGTTTTACTAATAGAGTAGAAAGCTTTTAGTTGAATAAAACACTCAGCACTCTCTAAAGTTAAAGGGAAAACTCCAAAGGTTGGATTAGATAAACATCATAAGGCATAATTACTCGCGTAATAATGTATACCTAGTCCTTAGACAAACATTTCAAAGGATTTGTAATGCCTATCTGTTTAGCGTTGTCAGGGTTAACCTTGGCTTTGTAGTGGAGAGGGTTTTAGGATAAATTTTTTATTAACCCCTAGACTCGGAATGCTTGCCGACTATCACGTATCCATGACTGTATCAAGCGCAGAAATTAATACGATATAGCACTTTGCCGTCTGACGGCACGATGACGGAACAGTCTCATTATTTAATGATCAAAAAAATTACATTCTATTACACTCATGGTGTGGTACGTTATGGTCGACAGAGACCTTGAATATAAACACTATTATAGTAAGGGTTTTGTTTTTCAGAGGAAGATCTATGGGTGGCTCCAGTGCTGTCAACTACATGGTCTACATCAGAGGAAATAAACGGGATTATGACAGCTGGGAGGAGTTGGGTAATCCTGGCTGGGGATATCGAGAGGTACTTATGTCAAAATATTTACTATTTTCTATTAGTTTTTTTAAATTGCCATTACATCAATTCAATGGTGGTCCTATAATATGACTTACATCACAGTAATAAAGAAGTATCGAGAGAAGAGGACACCCCACATAATATGGTCAGAGCAGGAAGATGATTATAAATAAATGAAATAGAGTCGAAAAGTAACAAATGTATTTCTTTAATCTTTAATCTTTCAGGTACTCCCATACTTCAAAAAGGCGGAAAACAACAGAGACATAGAATCTCGAAACAAGCACTACCATTCTGTCGGCGGACCACTCAACGTTGAAAGATTTCCATACATAGATATCAATACCCTAATGATAGTACAAGGCTTTAAAGAAAAAGGCTTGCCTGTCACTGATTTGAATGGAGAAAACCAGCTTGGAACTGATATAGCTCAATCCACATCTTTAAACGGTCGTAGATTGTCCATCAACGCAGCTTACATCAGACCTGTGAGATACATTAGACCGAATTTGCACATCATCACCAATGCCTACACAACTAAGGTCCTTATAGACCCTATTACTAAGACTGCCTTTGGAGTACAGTATATCAAAGATGGTGTATACCACACAGTGGAGGCAAGGAAGGAAGTTATCGTAAGTTCTGGTACAGCAAATTCTCCAAAACTATTGATGTTGTCCGGAATTGGACCGAAGTACCATCTGGAAAGTTTGGACATACCTGTAATTTCTGAGTTAAATGTAGGACATAATTATCAAGATCACGTAACTACCGACGCGTTGGTGTTAGGTCTATCGAACAAGACTGCCACAATGGTTGAAAAGGAAGGTCTTTTTGATTCAATTTACGATTACCATTCTCAGAGCGAAAAGAAATCTGGTCCTCTTTCTTCCAGTGGAACACTTAGTGGTACAGCATTTATAAAGACTCAATATGCTGATTCAGATGCTCCAGATATGCAATTTCATTTCGATGCGAGGAATGTTCAAGAGTTTTACTCTGATCCAACGACAGACATAGCCAGTTTCATTTTACCATTATCCTTCTACGATGGATTAGCTGCAAGACCTTTACTACTAACACCCAGAAGTCGAGGATTCATTCTCCTAAACAACACAGATCCTGTTTTCGGTCCACCATTGATTTACCCCAGATTCTTTACAGAAAAACAAGATTTAGCTGCACTGATAGAAGGTCTGAAATTCGTTGTCAGTTTAGAAGAAACAGAAGCATTCAGACTTAGTGGCGCTAGTTATGTTAAAGTACCTGTGCAAGCTTGTGCTGGGTATCTTTGGGGAACTGACGAGTACTTTGCATGTATATTAATGCAGTATACTTCAACGATATACCATCCAGTAGGCACGTGTAAAATGGGACCGAAGTGGGACAGAGAAGCTGTAGTGGATCCAAGATTAAGAGTCTATGGTGTAAATAAGTTAAGAGTAGTAGATGCATCTATAATGCCATTAATTGTTAGAGGGAATACCAATGCTCCAACAGTAATGATTGCAGAAAAAGCAGCAGATATGATCAAGGAGGATTGGTTGAACTAATTAAGAAATAGTATTAACACATTAAAAATAAAATGTTTTCAATTTTAAATCAATCAAAGACAAAGTCACACTGTACCTTGAATTATTATTAAGTTCCTTAAAATGTAAAAAATACATAATACCTAATTTATACATTAGTTAAGTTTTTATCCAAGGAAATGGTAGAAAGCATAGTTATTAAATGATTTTAAAATTGTTTGTTCTAATTGTGTAATGTATTAAAAAAGGGTAGAAGTATTCAAATTATTTATCTTTATCCCTTTTAGGCTTTATAAAAGGTACTATTTGGTATGAAAAGCTGGTCTTGCCTGCATTCCCATTTGTGCAGTAAACATAATTTTTTAGATCTTTATGCATTTTTAGATTTTGATTATGTCTGAGAGAGTATTCATTGGTATGTTAAAAAAATATATTTATACATGTTCATATTTTGAATAAAATTATCGCGGATTGAACGTTAGAAAATGGTAACTCTTATCTGACTAGCTAGTTGCAAGATCGAAACAAGTGAGAACAAATATTTTCACACAGACAACATGTAGGTACAGCGTATACAGGTAGAATCATAATGGAAGTTGCGATATACAACTTTTATGCACAACACGTCAACACAACAACAACGGTGTATGGATAAATCGCTTCTAAGCTATCGCTTACACCGCGCATTGTTTTTTAGTTATTTGTAAGATTTATATTGTCATAAGGTAAATTAAGAGGTGTACAAAAGTTTTCATTCATTCCAAACGTCATTCGGGAAATTTTCGTCATCAGGAATTTAAATACATTTCTAGTTCATGGGAAATCTGAAAACAAATAAATAAAATACAAGGTGTTAGTATCCTTCATTGGACCGCTAGAATGGAAAAAATCTAAGTTAATAACCGATTATTTAACTTCCGGTATTTTGAAATCGAGCTTTAATGTCGTTACGCATAAACCTGTTATTTAACTATTTCATCTAACAACGGCATTTAGAATGGAAAATTATTATTAATAAAATAAATACCAACAAGATCAAAATGGATACAAATGCAATAAAAAATTAATAGAGGGTACTAAATAAATATAATGGATGGGCTTATCACTCAAAGCCAGCTTTTTAAGTGCTCTATAAACACACGAGCTCATTCGAACTTAATGACAGGAAGTTGCATTAAATCCGGAAGAAACTATTAGAACTCTGCCGACGTGACTTTACGGTTGTGTTTTACTGTTTGTAGTGTACAAACAACTTTCAAGCAATATCTTAAGATTAATTTAAGAAGACTGAGGACATAAAATAGCGAACGTTTTATTTATACAGTGTTTTCTATTATTATGTTCAAAATACTAGCAAAAGAGGTGTTGGAAGACTTAAAGCATCTTGGCTTCGCAATATTAGAGAGTACTGTCCAGTCTCAGTAGAGAAAGTGGAAGATCTCTTAAAAAAAACTCAGGCCTTTACATTTTGTATGAGCAAGTGGCCAACTCTGGTGAGGGAGTTTTTAGGCAGCCTAAAGGCCTCCGTCATGGCTTAACGACTTTAAAAGCCGGGACCGACAATTTAATGTGCCCTCCGAAGCACCGAAGCGCTCAGCTGGTAATGCCACTTGCGGTCACCCATCCAAGTAGTGACCGCTCAGAACGTTGCTTAACTTCAACCGCTTCAACGATCTATCAAGAACGTCTTAGCAAGTTCACCACGAGCGCTTCGAACTATATTATATTTCAATCGAAAGTATACTACATTGGTGCTGGGCTGGTTGAGTATAGGCAAAGATTGCCTCCTGGAGCTGTATAAATCATCTACTAAAGATGTAAAGTTCAGCTTTAAAAGTTATTATAAATACAAAAGCTACTTTGTGTTTTCTTATCCTGCCTTTATGATACGTAAATCTTCAAACATTATATCATCGTCAATAAACCCGTACACATCGCATCTCGTAAACATTTTATACCAAAGCTTTAAAATTCTTAACAAAACTTAATGTAGAGCCACTTTCATTCCTTTAAAATGGTTTATTTGTGTTATGAAGTACTAGTTGCGCCCCGCGGTGTTACCCGCGTTGAATAGTTCCCGAAAAATAGCCTATTTTTTAATCCAGGGCATAAGCAATCCTGGTACCAAATTTCATTCAAATCTGTCCAGCTGTTTAAACGTGAAAGAGTAACAAACACACTTACAGACTTACACACACAAACTTTTACCTTTATAATATTAGTGTGATTCGTCCCATGGAAGTTCGGCACCCTTAAAAAAATCTACTTTTGTCCCATACATATTCGGCCCATAAATATATATTGTAATGTTTCAATTTATAAAATGCACTGTATTTAGAAGATAAATATTATTGTATCCAATTCTTGAATTTCTAGTGCTAACACTAGCGATAAAAGCAACTATAAAATTGCTGAGCACATAGCCTGAGAAAAGACCCAACTGCCATTTCTACACCCCCATTATCTGCATCCATAAACCACTGAGAAGCAAACAGATCTGTACCTACCTCAGTTTAAATCTAACCAGTATAACCTGAGCTTCGCACAATCCCATCATCCCACAAAAACTTTACCACTCCCAAAGTTTAAACAAGACACGGAGGTCGAGTAACAGTGGCCCCGTTATACATTTTATAGCGTCATAGACTTAAAACTTCATCAAAGTGCTATAAATACTCAGAAGCGAACTCAATAGAAGTAGTTCATTTTAAAACATGATCTAAGGTTGAGAGGCGTAAAGCTTTTGTAATTAGACTTACTTTAAGCACTAACAATTCAGTATAAAATACTCAGGTCTTGAAATGTTAGTGCTTATAATTAATTATCACCAATAATAGGAAATGGCAAGATAAAATAATAAAATGTCCAATTAGGAAATTTTATGGACGTACTGCGCGTAAGTTGCGCATGGGTACGCTCGCGCAAAAGCGAAAAGCGAAAGCACCTACTAGGCCTATTATTGTTTTTTTATGAATTAGCAGTAGCTATTCGGTCGCGGCTTTGTATCTTGATATTTTGGTAAGTACCTTCATTAATAATAAACTACATGGAATATTAATTATTTTATTGCTTTTGCGGCTCGTTTTCAATTCTGGTACCAAATTTAATTCAAATTCTCCAGCCGTTTGAACGTGAATGAGTAACAAGCACACTTACATATTTTCCCACTTACACACACACAAACTTTCACCTTTATAATACTAGTAGGATAGGATTTAGGTTAGCAAACCTGATTATTAATATTTGGTGGGAAATGAAAGACCTTAGGACCTTCGTGTTTTACGATAATTTAATTAGACGACAGTATAATTCTTTAATAAGTCGGGAATTTTGTTTGATCTGGGCAATAAATGTTTATGACTGTGTTTGCAAGTAAAAACATTGAATAGGGAATAAAACTCTGTAGAGGCTAAAAACAACATTGTAAGTTATCAATAACGATATAACATTATTACTCACAGTAAACAATGTCGTTCTGAAAGAACACAACAAATTCACATCATGTTGTCACTTTGACAAACACGGCTGTATTTATGAGAATTAGAGTACCATTTACACGATGCTATTTTTTTGTACGTAGGTACCAGAGCAATAATTACCGTTTAATAATAATTTTAAGCAACTGTTGTTTAGACCATGCAAGTCATGATGACAGTCAATTTAATTGTATGCAACAGGCAAGAATCTTCCATTGTATAAATTACACTTAATTAAAGCAATATTAAATATTGCTTTTTGCGTCATTTTTTGATTATTTAAATCATTGTGATTAATAAAAAAAATATATTACTTTTTTTACTTGGTCCCAGGGGTCCTAATTAATACTGAATAGTAATAATTTAATAAGAAAAGACTTACAATTTTAATTCTATCAAAGTTCTCTTGATAGCAAAAGGAATTTTCATTTGACTCTCGCAGTAAATTTGAATTTCCATTGTTGTTTTATCGCGACGTTATTACGAGTTTACTAAGTTTCACTATTTGTGTTCTAGACGGCTAGGTGCTTTGAGCACAGAACAAATTGGACTATCCTTGACCTGCGCTGTATTTATTCGGTTATTTGCTGAAGTTTCGTTGTATATTTGCCTTTATTCATAATGTTTCAGATAAGGGGGCGAGAGATTTCTGGTGTCTTAAAAATAACCCTGTATAAGAAAATATCGACCATTCGGTTACCATAACACAAGCATTAAGTTGCTTATCTTGGGAATAGGTGACAGTGTGTGAAAGGTATAGCCATGTATTTACTGAGTACTGAGTAGGTACAACATTTCTACCGTACTTCACCACAGTGGTAAGCCTGACAAGAAAGCAACCTTTCTTGACCTGACAACCTTTCTTGTTACTCTGTAAAAACGTGTGATATCGTAAACATAGTACTAATATATCGGTACTCAAGTACAAAGTACAAAGTTGCAACTTTAAACATTGCACCGACAAAGTTACCTTATAACAAAGGGGATTGAGAAGTAAGATAAAACATGACACCGCCACACTCATTCCTAATTGTGTACCAACACTGTCTTGTCTTGTTACCCTGAAATACTTCCGAAAGTTACGGTATTCATACGAAAATACAGTCATAATGAAAAATGGTGTACCTAGTGAAAAGTGGCCGAGTGGTCGATGGCAATCCGGCTAAAGGATGATCGCTTGAATCACGCGGGTTCGAATCCCGTCGAAGTCGTAACTTTTCGTAAGATTTTTCATTTTCTAATGAAATACCTAAGTGTGGTTTAACACTATAATAAAAATATATAAAAACTATAGAATTAGCTAAAGCGACATCTCTGGTCATTTGTACTGAATGCAACTTCAGTCAATGAGCAGGTGTATCTAATTCCTTTAGAATACCTGTAGATGGCGCTAATCGGTGCTCTAACCGAAAAATATAATCTTACTGATAGTTTCGTCGTCGACGTTATTGGCTTCGTGGCCGAGTGGTCGATGGCAATCCGGCTAAAGGATGATCGCTTGAATCACGCGGGTTCGAATCCCGTCGAAGTCGTAACTTTTCGTAAGATTTTTCATTTTCTAATGAAATACCTAAGTGTGGTTTAACACTATAATAAAAATATATAAAAACTATAATGGTGTAGTGGTTATGGCATTTCCAAAACTTGGGCCTAATTAAATAAAAATAAATAAATAAATAAATATCCTTGGACATTTCACACGGCGTCATCTAGTCCCAAGCTAAGCAACTTAATGCTTGTGTTATGGTAACCAGATGATTGATATACTACTTAGATACATTCTTTTTGTAAATACATACATATTATAGATAGAAAAACATCCAGACCCAGAACAAATATCTGTAGAACATACAAACATTTGTCCCGTGGCGGGGATCGAGCCCGCAACCTCCGCGTCTCAGGCGAGCCTTCGCCCACCGCGCCACAGAGGTCGTCAAAATTATGTATTTGGATGTGCTTTTGACTGTCTCCTAAGACACCTTTAGGGTTTTTAAACTGCCTAAAGATTTAAAAGTCTTTGAAGAAACATGTCTTAAGTTTTTCGCTTAGTTTTCAATTGTTGATTAAGTTTATCATTATGAAAATCGTAAATTCAGTAGTAGTGTTCACCAATGTCCCGCCACTAAAGTGTCCCATTAAGTGCAAAGATTGCCTCCTGACGCTGTATAAATCATCTATTAAAAATGTAGAAGAATGAATGTTATACCTATAGTAGAAAATAGACAACAAAAAATAAAAACTTACAACTGCTTTTACACTACCTCCAACATCTACGTTAGTGTTGTCCTGCGCAGGTGAGGCGGTGATTTATTATGCTCCGACGCGACACAAACCGAGAAATAAAATCTATTGACTAGAGACTGTACTTTACTGTAGGAAGGAGTATCTAGAAGATATATAAACATAGAAGCATTACTTCAAGGTTTGTTTGATATAAACTACACACTAAAGCCGTGATGGCTGAGTGGGTTAGTGCATCGACTTCCGAAGGTCATGGGTTCGAATCCAGCCGTGCATCAATGAATTTTTAGTTTTGAAAAAAATATAATGCGCATTATCACGAGCTCTAAATAGTGAAGAAAACTAGTTAGCTTTTTAGTAGCGTCGATAGCTTGCAATCTGTCATTGTATGGAAATAATAAAGTAAATATAAATTAAGTAAATTCCCAGTATTCCCAAAAGGCCACATCCTTGTTATAGCAAATTTTTTTTAATCGGTGGTTATTGTTAGCCTTGCACAGGTGAAGTCACTGATTTATGTCTCGAACAGCGACACAAACCAACTGAGAAATAAAGAACAACTGTTTAATCTGTCTAGCATCTAGCTCAAGGCTGTTCACGCTTGGGCCCGCAGGTATATCCCGCTGAGGATTTATAAAAAGACCGTGTTACAAAAACAAAAAAATACTCCAGACATCTATAAAAAGTGTATATAATTTAATTATATGATATCTTGCGCCTGGGATTATAGTCATCTTAAAAAAAAAACGGTGTTGTAATAGTTTTCCTTCTCTAGTTGAAAAGTCTGATTTACAATAATTTTATTCAAACCATATTTTCTTGTGCTGACCAAAACTATGATATTGATTTGTTTTGCTATAATAATGCACACTTTGTACAGTTATGTAAATATTTAGTAGTTTAGTTTATGCACAATTAAAATTGTTACCAAACGTTATAAAATTGCGTCGATGGGCTACCCAACTCGCATGGAATGTTGACTTCTGAAAAATGTGGGAATGTACCAAAATGTATTTAAACCTACCTTACTTTAGAAATAATTTTTCTACCACACCATGGGAACACATTAAATAGGACACAATCGTGATCATATTTAATTCTTCATATTTCTTGAGAGCCGAGAGCTGTCAAAGATTTTAGATGTATCATTATTGCCCGGCTATTAAATAGATTGACCAACCTTGGATCTAACTTATATCTTGCTTTCTCAATGTGGAAAGTTCCGACTATATTTTACATGGATTTAATAGGAAATGTGAATCGGATAGAAGCGATGTCGCGGAACGAGTTATTTGGTTTTATTTTATTTGTTTTTATCTGTTTGGACGGGATGATGTCAATTATGAATTCGCCGAGTTTATCGCAATTTGTGGTGTCTAGATAAAAAAGTATTCGGTTTTGCTAGAAGCCTTTGGTGATAGTGTTTTTAGCGTGCTAGTTCTATTGAGGAACGTAATATAGTCATCAATCATCATCTCAGCCATAGGACGTCCACTGCCATAAGCCTCCCTCATAGATCTTCAGTTGTTTCGGTTGGAAGCGACTTGCATCCAGTGTCTTTTACCAAATTTTTCGTCCATCTCTTTGGTGGAAGACCTGCGCCTGCCAATTCGCGGCCTTTTCTACTTATCAATACGAGTACTACTTATAAATACTATATACAATAGGTACTATATGTATGACTATAGGTACTATACGATTTATTTTTAATTATCAACAACAGACTGTATTCAGTGATGATCTATAAATTTATTATAATATACCACCCGCTTCACTAATTACCATGACTCATTAACATAATTAATATAATTAGTGTTAACTAACACGGTCGCATCAGCGGGATTTCTGCCAATGACGTCATCAGACCCTTTCAAGATTTAGGTCGAATGTTACTTAAGTTGTAGTTTCTTGGGTTTTGGTGATGGGTAAAAGAAATAAGCGTTTTCAAATAAAATGAAACAAATTTTAAATTATTATTTTGAAATTGTTGTTGTTGTTGTTGTTTTTAGCCTGTACTGTCCCACTGCTGGGCAAAGGCCTCCCCTCGAGTTTTCCAGTCTTTTCGGTCTAACGCCATTTCCTGCCACTGATCATCGCTATAGATGTCCAGCTCGTCGCGCCATCGCTTGCGTGGTCTACCGCGCCGTCTCACTGTCTCAGGGCTCCAGTCAGTGGTAATTTTGGCCCACAGTTCATCCGGCATGCGGCAGACGTGCCCTGCCCAGTACCACTTCAGCTTTGCGGCTTTTTGAGCTACGTCGGCGACCTGCGTTTTGGAGCGAATAATGGCATTCCTAATGCGGTCCGTCAACTTCACGCCTAGAATGCTTCGCTCCATCGCCCGTTGGCTAACCTTGAGTTTGGACTTCTGAACACTAGTAAGGGACCAAGTTTGAGCACCGTACGTTAGAATTGGAAGAATACAGACATCCATGAGTTTACGTTTAAGAGATAGTGGCAGATCTCCTTTAAAAAGCGCTTTCATCGACCAATAGCTTCGCCAGGCGCTTTCGGTCCGTCTTGCGACTTCCTTATCCTGCCTGTTTTTGAAAGAAACTAATTGGCCGAGATAAACGTACTCATGAACGTATTCCATATTCCCCCCATTCACCGTGATGACCTTTTTGGTGCTATTCGTCATGACTTTGGTCTTACTCATGTTCATGTGAAGTCCAACTTCAAGGCTTGCCGATGCTAGATCTTGTAGTATTTTGAAATTAACACACAATAATTGACATTTGCGAATCAATCAGAAAGATGAAGGGCCTAGCCAACCGGCATTCGCTATGAAGCGATTCGATTTCTATCATCGCTACACCTTTGATTTGACATTTCTGATCGCTCGAGTTTTCGACATCGAATGTCAATTCCTATACATTTTTTTTAGTTTCTAATCGAAAGCGATTGTCGAAATGTAACATGGCTAGGGCCTCTGGTACTAGCGGTTGTATAGTAATTTGTACATGACTCTATGCTAGCGCGGGTGTAGGTAGCAAATCGCCGCCGCCGACAGAGATAGTCGGCGCGCGTAACGCTGCAAACTGCGTATAGTGAGCGCAAACTAGCAAACTGTGGACACTCCATTTCAAATATATGGAAGGGCGTACTAAACCGATACGCCGCAAATTAAGTCTGCCGCTAACAGTTTGCCTACTGTGGACACAGCCTAATACTGTTTTTTTTTTATTTGGAACGCTTGACGTGGAACGCTTGTTTCTTATACCAATCTAAAGATACAGTACAAAGATATGGCAGGGGTGCGGTCAGCTCACAAGTTCACTTCTTGATACTACAGCCCAAAATCTCAGCATTATAAGTACAGTCAACTATATATTAACATTTACAATAACTTTTTAATAAGTGAAAGAAAGATAGAAAAAAATATTTTGGTAGGACCTACCGGATCACTTTAACTTTGTGGCTAAGTGATTTTAATGCCTGTTCCAACGCGACTCTCTACGACGCGACGCGACCCCTAAGTACATTATAACATTTAATGGCTTAATTTGTCTATCTAGATCAACTGATCCAATATACTGCTAGACCAAAGCATGTCAAAGATACAAGTACAGTCAATCCCAACAAGTTTAAGATAAAGAACAGTGGACAATTCTATAATGATATGGCCCAGTGTAATTTTTGTTGTACTACAGTAACTTAATTTAAAGCTATAATCAACAGAATATAAACATCAATCGAAACAAATAAAATGAATGAAAGCATTATTCCCATTAAAGTCCATTACGCAATTCTCTAATAAGCCATTCGCTAAGTAGCTATTGTTAACCGGAAATACAAGTCTGAAACAAAGGTTTCCGGTGCACGCTCGGATAATTAAATTGTAGTCAATTGATCTACTTTTTAGAGGCGAGGTATTGTATTTTTGCTGTTAAATATTTGTTGTGAACATTATTGGCTTGCCAGTTTATGTTGGTTACATAATGTCTTATTAAATTGCAATTAAAAAAATAAGCTCGTATGAGAAAGTGACCCAGAAAACTCTGGTGATGGATTTTTTAGTCCGCCTAAAGGCCTTCGTCACGACTTAACGACTTTAAAAGCCGTGACCGACAATGTAACGTGTTCCTCCAAAAGCTGTTAATGCCAGTGCGATCACCCATCCAAGTTGTGACCGCCCAGAACGTTGCTTAACACCAACGATCTATCAAAAACGACTAAGCAAGTTAGTATGAATGAATGAAATTACTTTGTTGTACATTTACAAAAGAAACTTAAGAACTAGTAAACCTTAAGAATAATTGTACAATGGGCGGTTAGTACCACTCAAGTAAAATTACGGGATGCTAGTTAAAATAAATTTTAAGTTTGTCCCACCTCTATAATACGGTTAGAAGATTCTGTCCAGTTTAAATCTAATTGTGGGGACAATGTCTGGTGTAGAAAATCGGTTTGTGCACAACAGTATTGAGTGAGTCTAATCTTTTTGCGACGGGGTGACTGAACTTTTAATTCGACCTTCAGGACCTTCAGGACCTTCAGGATGTGTGAAGGATAAGCGTAAGAAGCACAAAGTTTTCATACATACATTTTAATTATCTCCACTGTGCTAGTTATATATTATCTTTTTTATATAAGTAGTATATCAGCCATCTGGTTACCATCATAACACAAGCATTTAGTTGCTTAGCTTGGGACTAGATGACGCCGTGTGAAATGTCCAAGGATATTTATTTACTTTATTTATTTATTTTATTTATACGCCACGCCGTTCATTATGGTCCTGTGCCAGTGCCAGTGCATTTAAAATAGCATATATTTTTATGTCATCGACTTGATTTTCATTTAAAAAATATTTATCTAAAATTAAAACTCTCTACGTTTACATCAATAACCAAGAGTATCTTCTACTAGGCTTTATAAATAGCGTATTATGTACCATTTACATGCTGCCATTTTCTTGTACGTACCAGAACAATAATTGAAAGCAATAATTACGCGCACCAAATTAAAGTTCAATAATTGTAAGCAACTGTTGTTTAGACCCTGCAAGTTATGATGACAGTCAATTTAATTGTATGCATCAGGCAAGAATCTTGCATCGTGTAAATGACACTTTATTCTGCGACAAAACTAATTTTCATTACCAGAACAGCACTTTCAAAACAAACTCTAACCAATGAAAATTACAGTTCAGTTTCCCATTCACTGCTCTATATTAGGTTAATAGGAGCTTCGGAGTTTTAGTTAGTTACAGGGACGGAAGTGGGAACATTTTGAGTATCTCGTTTGGTCGATGTGAAAAAGCTTTGAAAATTAATAGCAACCGGGAAACTCGAGTAAAAATGGCGTCACTTCTCGTATCTCAGTGTCTTTTTACATCCAAAGGTTTAATTTGTATAAGCGTGAAAGAGGGATACAGACTGACAAAAAGACAGACAGAGTTACTTTCACATTTATAATATCAAAATAGTAGAGATTAATTAACTTATGCCGATAACCGTGGATCGGTCGCCATAGTAATATTGTTATATTCTGTCAAAAAGTGTCCAAAATTTTTTGTTGTTTAAACAAAGTTGCTATTGTGATCAATCTAAGATCATTCGTAAGTTTTATATTGAAACCGGCCGTTAGAGTTCAAAATTGAGTTTGGAACAAGCTCAAATATAGAACAACATAATTACATAACTGTCTCATCGATTTTCAACAACACCTCATAAAAAACTGCAAAACTTCATCCAAACAAAAGAGTTTACACAACAAACCAGAGTCACGCCAGCCATTTCGAGAATAATAGACAATAACTTTTCACGGTAGCTCAACTTTAATAGTGGATAGTGAAGAAGACTGAGAGCACTTATTTACAGTCATTAGTTCTCTAGATCTTGAGGCAGATTACCTACCAGATGGATAAATTGTTGCCGTTAGGGTAAAATCTGGATGCAAACGGTCCAGAGCTAGGGGTGAGGAAGGGCCACAGTGGTACACAGGTAGTAGAATCCCCTAGTTTTAAGAACGTGACATGTCAAAGTGGTCTATAAACGATCGTACTGAATAAATACATTTTTTGATTTTGATTTTGGTGGTTCACTACAAGTTGACGATTGTTCGTTCGTTCGTATGAGCAAGGCCAACTCTGATGACGGAGTTTTTAGGCCGCCATAAGGCCTCTGTCATGGCTTAACGAATTTAAAAGCCGGGAGCAACAATTGAACGAGCCCTCCGAAGCACGGAAGCGCTCAATATCTTTAAAAATCACAAAAAAATAATAATATTAAAATTGAATAATTGGATCGCCTAACAAAAAATACATAAAAATATTAACGTAATTTCATTACAGCTCTCTCTCGGTCTAACTGACCAAGACCGCAAGGCAACGTGAAATATTAATATAAAAATTACAAGCAAAAAAATGAGTTGAAGCAAGCTTTACAGGCAATTTACGCGGGATTAATAGAGCCAAGTGGGAAACAAAGCGACGTTGAACAAAGGCAGCCATTTTTGAAGTTCATTTCGGATTTTTAAGATCGTTGCTTGAAGGTAACGATATTAAAATTTTAATCAGAATTTCTAGAAATTGCGTTCTTTGGATGTTTATTTTAAATACGATTGGTAGAACTTTGTGTTTGATTAATTTTCATTCTTTTAAACGCAGACTTCTAAGTGATTTTTATTTTATCTTTTAAGTAGTCTTTGGCAATTGTATCATGTCATACCATGACCGTATCATGACCGATAGAGAAACGAAGAAGGCAAAAAAAAAACTTTGAATCCCACTAATATTATAAAGGTGAAAGTTTGTGTGTGTGTAAGTGTGTAAGTGTGTAAGTGTGTTTGTTACTCTTTCACGCTCAAACGGATGAACGGATTTGAATGAAATTTTGTATCAGGATTGCTTATACCCTGGAATAACTAATAGGCTACTTGAAATTCCTGAAAAGTGCAGTGTTCCCGTGGGATTATAAAACAAAATGTTCATTAAAATAGTTTCGGTAGTTTGGCCGTGCAAAAGGCAGCTGTCAGACAAAATAACTTCATAGATGGCAGCACAGGCAAAAATATAACTCCTTCACGCTCGAACGGCTGGACGGATTTGAATGAAATTTGGTAGCAGGATTGCTTATACCCTGGATTAAAATATACGCTACTTAAAATTCCTGAAAAGTGCATTGATTCCGTGGGATTATTAATCAAATTCATTAAAATAGTATACCTACACAAAATAGTATGGCCGTGAAAAAGTAACAAAATAATTTCAATAGATGGCAGCACAGGCAAAGTTATTATTCCTTCACGCTCAAACGGCTAGATGAATATGAATTAAATTTGGTAGCAGGATTGTTTATACCCTGGATTAAAATGTACGCTACTTAAAATTAATTAAAAGTGCATTGATTCCGTGGGATTATTAAACAAATACAAAATAGTTTGGCCGTGAGAAACTAACAAAATAATTTCAATAGATGGCAGCACAGGTAAAGTAATTATTTCTTTACGCTCAAACGGCTGGATGAATTTGAATTAAATTTGGTAGCAGTACCCTGGATTAACAAATAGGCTACCTTAAATTGCTGAAAAAGGAATGGTTCCGTGGGATTATAAACCAAATTATTCATCAAAATAGTTTGGCCGTGAAACGTAACTGTTAGTCAAAATAATGTTAATAGATGGCAGCACAGGCAATGACGGCTGGATGGATTTGAATGAAATTTGGTACCAGGTCAGTTGATATCCTGGATAACAACATGTCATAAGCTACTTTAAATCCCTTAAAAGCGTATTGTGCCCGTGAGAATATCAAAATACCTAAATAATTATGCTTCTTCAAACTCAAACGGCTTAACGAATTTCAAATAGGTATTGTTTTTTTTGTCCCGATAATCTCACGGAATTGAGACTTATGTACGCAGATAAATCCCCGATAAAAAGATTTCTGACTCAACATAAACCATTAGGACAAAGTTTATATTTGTGTCTTCAATTAAAATTCGGTACAGCACCTCATCATCGCTATTTTATTACATTTCCCACAGTTTCGGCTCGCTTCGAGTCTAAAAGTCTCGCTGCACTCGCTTTGCTCGCATGTAGCTTTTTCAATCTTTTACAAGCAAATTGAACTGTGTCAGACCTTAGAATAGGAACCGACCAGCGCCTTTTCTTTGAGCACCATGAGCAAACATAAGTGTCAGTCATGACGAATTTATCTTAAAAATTTCGAGTCTAAGAAACTCGATGCGCTTGCTTAGTTCGAAGCTCGCTACGCTCGCACGGTAGCTTCTTGAATATTTTGCTAGCAAATTGAACTATGTCAGGCCATAGACTAAGAACAGACCAGCAGAGTCAGCCTTTTCTATGAGCACTATAAGCAAAATCAAGTGTCACACGACGCATTTTTCTTAAAAATTTCGGCTCGAGTTTAAAAGGCTCGCAACGCTCGCTTAGTTTGAAGCTTGCTACGCTCGCTTAGTTCGAAGCTCGCTTCGCTCGCACGGTAGTTTCTTGAATATTTTGCTCACAAATTGATCTATGTCAGACCATAGAATAGGGACTGACTAACAGTCAGCCTTTTCTATGAGCACTATAAGCAAAATCAAGTAACACAAATAACGCATTTTACTGAAAAATTTTGGCTCGCTTCGCTCGCATGATAGCTTCTTGAATATTTTGCAAGCAAAATAAACTATGTCAGACCATAGAATAGGAACCGACCAACAGTCAGCCTTTTTTATGAGCTCCATAAGCAAAATCAAGTGTCACGTCACGAGTATTTGTTTTTAAAAATTTCGGCTCGCTTCGCGAGTTTAAGACGCTCACTGAGCTCGCTTCGCTCGCACGGTAGCTTCTTGAATATTTGCTGGCAAATTGATCTATGTCAGACAATAGAATAGGGACCGACCAACAGTCAGCCTTTTCTGTAAGCACTATAAGCTACATCAAGTGTCACATAACGAATTTGTCTTAAAAATTTCGGCTCGCTGCGCTCGCTTGGGTCGAAGCTCGCTTCGCTCGCATGGTAGCTTCTTGAATATTTTGCGAGCAAAATAAACTGTGTTAGACCATAGAATAGTAACCGATCAGCAGTCATCCTGTTCTATGAGCACCAAAATCAATGTGACACAATGACGCATTGGGTCTTAACCAAGGAGCAAAATTAAAATTTTTATGAAATAATAATTTTCATATACGTAAGAAAATAGTAATTTTCTGCACTCTCAAGGTGCATTTTTATTCATATCTCTGACGATCCTCATCAGATCAAAAAAATAATCATCAAATCGGTTCACCCAGTCGACGTAGGTATTTAGAACCTCCTACTTTTTAAAAGTCGTTAAAAAAATCGATTAACTTATTTACCGCGGGTAACACCGCGGGGTACAGCTAGTTGAATATAATTTCTAGTTTATATATTTTACAGTGTTAAACAACACTTAGATATAAAGGTAGTCAGGCAGCTTGGCTTAAGACCAATCGCTTGTATCTGCAGGTTTGAATCCTGCCTGAGCTTTTAACTTTTAGTAAGATTTTTCATTTACATAATTTATAGTATTAAACGTGGTAGTCGGCAAAGTCCTTACGACTATTTCTCAATATTGTAAAACAATAAAAACAAAATCTATTTTATTTAACGAATCGAAAAGAACTATTACACTCCACCCACGCAGTTTTTAAAACGATAAATAGTAAAATGTAAAATAGCTGACAACACGGTCGTCGGTCATGTCACAGACAGACACACAAACTGACAAGATCGGTATTGAGCCAATAACCGCCGACAAAAGACTATTGTGGCGAATATCTGAATGAAATGTGTCAGAATCGAATAGGCCGGAACGGATATGTGAAGTGTATGTGAAATTCTTGTTTTTTTGATGAAATTTTTGTACATTTAGTTTATGTTGACATTTGGAAGTGTATTTGTTTAGTTTATATACATAAACTAAAATACTTTACCTTTATATAACTTAAAAAAAATAACAAAATACTCATACTCGTAGCGTAAGATGAGCGAACAGAAGTAAAGATCCTTTGTACAATCAAAATGTAACATCTTTTTTGTTTTATTCAGCTTTTCTTTACGATTTTTTCACCACAAAAACGTTATTTCGATAAATTATAATATGAATTAGGTACATTTAATATTTTATTATCAAAATCGACCCATTGAAGCATTGCTGAGATTTTAATTCATCAGATCAAAAGTCAAGTACTAAAACGACTTCTAAAATCAAACAATAAAAGGATAGGTACCTACTACAAAACCGACAAATCGGTCAATACATTCACCGCCACGAATTCAATTAAGCCACCAACTTAGTTCCCAAATACCTCAACATTGACAACCTACCCCTAGATAATAATAACGAACAAAAGAAAAGCGTTAATTCTCCCCCAATTTTGTATACGGAACACGTACGGAAAAAGGTCCCAGAAAGTCCTGAATCGATTCGATTCGCCAACATCGGAGCAGTATCTAAGACAAACAGTATTATACTTCCTGGCAAAATACGTTAATTTTCATATTATATAAATACATGAACACGGGGATTTATCGCGTTATTTACCTTATTTCTTTAAGTCCGGTCTGGTGTCTGCTTGAATGTTATGGACTTGAGTAGGTACAAACCAGCGCCAACGCAAGCGAAGGCGAGCGTAGGCAAATTGATGCAAAGACAAAGTGCTACGTACTCACGAGTGGACGCGAGCGACTCCGAGCTATGGCAAATACTTTCTACATGTTGGCGCTTGCCTGGACTCGGCCAGCTAGGCGAGTGATAATGAATGATTGCAAGGCAAGGCAAAAGGCTGGGCCAACTTGCAGGCTTTAGCATTTACAAAATGAGTGATAATAATGCGTCTTTACCACCTATCACATTGTGGCAATGCCAGCAACAAAACTACAAAGCTATGAGTTTGATTTATTCAGTTAGTGTATCTACTGTCTCAAACATATTGACAGCATACCAAGGAATTCGTATAAACGCATACCGATTATTATTATGCATCGGTATAAATCGAATAAAACGAGATATCGCGACGGGGGGACGTGCGAGGATTTGCGTCGATTTCAGTCAAGAGTTTTATGTGTTGAAGAATTTAATAGAAACGTTGAATGGATTTGAGAGATGAATGCAATTTTTTACGATTATTCTTTTTCATTTTACAGTGCTTTAGGATGATCGGCTTGAAGTTCGTTTATAATAGAATGGAATAAGAATGAGTTACCAAGTTTCATTGAAATGCGTCTAGCCGTTTGAGCGTGAAGGAGTACCTTACAAACATTCACGCTTAGGTACATACTACACAGACACAAACTTCCACCTTTATAATATTAGTGTGAAGTGTGATTGTTGCCTACTTTCCGCCTGCATTTTACATTTTTGTTATTGTTTTATGATGTTCGTATTTCAAGGTGTGTACCTACTGTGTGTGCAATAAATAATTTTCATTCATTCATTCATTCATGCTTCAGCTTCAGCTTTAATTTTTGTTTTCTACAAGTACCTACTTCGAATTCAAAGCATGAATGTAAGTGTCAGGAAACAAAAAATAAATTATAATATCAAACAGAATTTCATTCCATAGCATAATAACAGCAGGTTTTTTGAACGCTGATCATCTCCAAAATTAACTAACCAATGGTCAAATCACGTGACAAATTTCAAATAAGGAACGAATTCGATACTGTCACGTCATTTGACCATTTATAGTTAATTTTTGAAAAGAACTGCGTTCGAGAAACCGGCTGTAAGTAATTGATTAGAAATGCTTACATCTTCGGTTCCAAATCGTTCAACACAACATTGTTCCAACAATAATCTGTTAAACTTGACAAGGCGAAAATTGTTGGGATTATTTGAATTCAGACAAGGGCGAGGACCGAAAGGGTATCAGTAGCGAAAATTGTGGACTACATGACTACGGTTTAAATATTTCAAACCAATGTTATTGCTACAAAAGCCGACGTTGTTAATTACACCTAAAACATAAAAAAATATTGATTAAAAAAATAAATTTGATTACACCTAAGTGCATTAATTATTCACATGTAACAGTAGCAAAATTAAAAAAGTATTAAAACCTACTTCAATTACTACGCCAAGTTGAAATCGTGGTCAAATGCAGGGCTTAGAAGAAAAAAAATAGGAGCAGAATCACCTAGCTCTACGACGTTTTAATGAGGTCCTTTGTAAACAAATTCTGATGGGCACCCATCCCAATTGTGACCGTTTAGAACGTTGCTTAACTTCAACGATCTTTCAAGAACGTCTTAGTTGAATTTAAAATAGTGCGTATTTGACTTGAAAATAATCAGTATCTTGTAGTCCGGGCCTACATAGTTTGTTTGGTGATCGAAGTAAACTTTTGACCCTGTTCAAAATCGGGATAATCCTATTTCATCGGTTCCATGTTGGTTTAGAATTTAAATAAATTGTTCTCTAAATCAGCTGTTTATTGCGATGTGTTTACTTCTGGCTATTTGTTAATTATTATCCTTTTAGTTTTGTACACTTATACGTAATTGAATCCAAAAGTTTCAAGTTTTTATTAATTGTGATGATTTAAAAATAATCTAGTTTTTGGAAAGCAAGAAAAAAAGAATGAAATAAATAATCATTTATTTCAATAGGACCGCTTCGAAACTTATTTAATGATTTGCCTGAAGAATTAAATGGAATATTTTAACATAATAAAAATCTAGTTTTTGAAACTTTTCCAAATTATTATGTGTGATTATTTCTAACACCAACTTTTGCTACTGATAACCGCCTGATATTTAGATTTTCTTACGGCTATTTCTTACGGTTATTTCTTCCATACAAAAAACGTCAAAGCTACTGACAGTAAGCAAAACCAAAGATAGGTTTTTGAAAGTGGGAAATGAATATTAGTACGTGAGTAAATAATTAATATTCTAACTTTAACTGCACAGCTGGAAGCAAATAGTACGTGGTTTTTCACAGCTCATAATATAAAAAAGCTAGTTCAGTGTAGCTACATGATTTTCACTCAAAGACGGCCAAGGAAATCAATTGACCATGGTTTTTTCGTTTAGTATTTTAACATGAGCCATTGGGATAGGAAGCTGATTTTATATTTGAAGGCTGCTAATACAAAACAAGATAATGCGTGATAGTTAATTTTCAGTGACCATAATCAAACCCAGATGAAGATTTACCGGAAGAATCGAAACATCGTCAATAGTGGCAATTCGGAGTGTCGCAAAAGCTAAACTTAACTACCTAAAAATGTCGCCGTCCCTTTCATAGCGATGGAAATAATCAAAAGAATGGCATTAATTTTAGTTAGTTTAGTTTAACTTTTGCGACACTTCCAATTGCCACTAATACCTATGTAAATCGATGATATTTAAATGAATAAATGAATGAATGAGAATTCTTTATTGT
Organism: Xanthorhoe designata; assembly: GCA_963582015.1. NCBI lineage: Eukaryota > Metazoa > Arthropoda > Insecta > Lepidoptera > Geometridae > Xanthorhoe > Xanthorhoe designata. Next base: position 14,249,973 of record OY757029.1, on the reverse strand, counting down.
ACACTCAAATAAGATATAATGAACAACTTGTGTACCTGACAATGTCCAATGGGCGGCCTTATCGTTAAGAAGCAATCTCTTCTAGACAACCTTTGGATGGAAATAAATCTTAAGTAATTTCTTGTGTGCTATTATGATAATGTTGATGAGTGTACCAAGGAAATAAAATCAGCTGTGACAGTCCGTTATAAATGCTCAAAGTTTCGTGTGCTATTATAATGATGTTATAAGTGTACCAACGAAATAAAATCAGCTATGACAGCCCGTTATAAATGCTCAAGCGGTCGTTACAAGTTGAACTGCAGTTGTGTTTCATTTGCCCTCATTATGTGCCAGTTCGCAGGATTGTTTCCTAGAATTGTAGAAATTTGCGGTCTCTGCCTACCCTTACATTCCATATTCTGTAAGAATAAGAATCGTTCGTTCGTATGAGTAAAATTAAAAAAAAGCTTATGATAAGGTTTCACAAACTGTACATTCAGTTTTTTAAAATTCCTTTGTTCAACGTAATAATAAATTAAAATAGGCGGTGGCGCTAGTTTCACCCATACAGTCACCTTAACGGCAAAAATCTATGATGATAATTAATCAAACGACTCATGATTGTGTAGGTACGTAGATATTTCTAACCCCAAAATAGTCCTATACCTAATATGATTTGAAGTCCTAATGCTTTCCTAACATGTTTTTCATTGGTGTCAATTCAGATGTTGCCAAACCTAACCTAAACTAATTTGACAGCACTAAAAATATTGCCGTTCTTTTCATAACAATCGACAAAAAGGATGACATCAATGAGTTATAGATTTTTTTATAGATATTATGGCAAACATAAACACAGTTCTTCCATTTACTTAAAATACAACAATATAAGCCATCTGATAATATCAAAGGCTATCCCTAATATTCGTGGCGTATGAATCATCTAGAAAAAATATAATATCTGATATTTTACTCCTGACAAAGTGTTCCCCAATGGCATCAAAGTAGGTATTGATTGCTGGCAAAGCGTTGAATCAAAACATGAAACTCTTCAGTTAATCTCTTTCAAGGATATTGCAGTGCAGCACAACATAGGAGTCACATCGTCAAAAACAAAATATCGTTACGTACCTCCTACTTTTTGTTGTGTTGTTTTAATCTTTTTTTTTTTTTATTACATAAAAGTCTCTACTAATACTTACTCAGGCCTTTACGTCTTTATTAAATGGTTTATACAGAGTCAGGAGGCAAGCTTTGTTTGGACTCTGTAGTGCCTAATACTTAGTTACTTATAACTAAATTGTTGTCTTTTGCACGCATTTTGTGATACCCTGTAATAACGAGAACACTAGTGTTCAAATATTTGACTAATTTTATGCATGTACTACATTGTAACCCTGTGTTGGGTGTCCATAATAATGTTACATTAAGTGCTTATAACTGGTTTAAATATTATAGTAGTAAAATAATAACTTTGTACATTCTTAAACAAATAAGTAATAACATTCTTTTTAATTCCAAATCCAATCAACTTTTTAAATTGGTCTAAACTACCTACTTGGCAAATGGAAAACATTGTTTTAGTATTCCAAATATAATTATCACAAGCTACGTACCTATTCATAAAAAGGGCAATGTATATAAAAATCTCTAATTATTGAGCTATTTACGTTTCTCCGTCGCTAAAATTTGCACTCTGTGTTATACTATACTAATAGACGATGCTAAAAGAAAATATATTATTCGGCAAATATTTGTTTAAGAGGCAATGAAAGTACATTTCAGAGTCAGAATGGGTACCTTCAATATTATTTGATTGATCTTATGATTACACATAGAGTTCTCAGAAATATGTGTTAGTAAAACCATTTTATCATTTTGAATTGATTTGATTTTTATCGTGTTTTTAAAGCTGTTGGTTTTTATACTTAATATAAATTAAACAAATATAATTTGAAATTTTCATAATTCACAGCGTCATCTAGTCCCAAGATATTATTTTATACAGATGAGTGATATACTACTTATATACCTTTTTTTAGTTAAAACATAAGTACATTATTATAAATAGAAAAACACCCAGACCTAAATATCTTCAGAACATGCAAACATTTGTTGCGCGGCGAGAATTGAACCCGCAACCTAATGCGTCCAAGGCGAGCCTTCACCCACTGATCCATAGAGGTCGTCAAAAGTATAAACCTTAATACGTTTACGGTTGTACGACAGGTGCTCAAGATATTTTGATGATGTCTTAGGTAGTCAGGAGAAGTCAAAGTACAGTATTTGACACATCCTTACATTTTCAATCGCCGTTTAGCCAGGCTGCCATAACCACTCGGCCACGAAGCCTTATCCGTCACCAGTTTAGTGCCAGCCCGGCTAGCTAGCTCCAAGAGGGTTTGTAGTGTGTCCAAAACACAGTGTAAAATGTAAAAGTATAATAAAAACACACACAGGAACAATAAAAGTACAATAAAACAGAAACAAGAGTCAATAAAACTATAAAACCACTAATAAGAAACTCGTAAAGAAAAGTCTGGTTCAGGCGCGCGCGCCGTGCGAATTATTCTTCTGGCGCTCTGTGGCCACTTATTCATACGAACAAACGAACCGATCTGAATGCAGTTTTTTTTAATCATTAATGGATTGAAAGACACAATCAATTATTCATCAATTATTTTTTTGGAGTAGAATATATTGAGACAACAAAACAAGCTCTAAACTATAAAGAGTCCAGTGTAAAGAATTCTAATCACCAATATTGAGCTTAACCGCTTAACACAAAAAGAAACATCACAATCTGGCTTTAAATTATTTCCTAAGCGATTTTTTATGTTGAAAACGTAAATAAATCCATAATTAGTCCCAACGAGAACTGTAGCTATAAATCGGCTGGTACAAGCAAAACATGTTACTGTAGACCATTGCAAACCAAAACCAAGTTAATACAATCACGTGACATGCAAAAACAGCTCTTGTTGTAACGGTAGAGGGTGGAAGGGAAGTGTTTCGGTATGTTTGTCGATACTTACTCTCATGATATCGTGTACAGTATAAATACAAGTGAAGTCAGGGCTTATTGAAGGGGTAATAAGGGGTTGATATTTACTAAGTCTAGTAATAATACGTTTCAATTTATTAAAAAATAAAATGCATGCTGTTTTTTCTTCTAGAAGTCATACACTGTTTTAATAATAGGCAACATGACAGTAATCAAGAATTATTTAAAAAAAATTTATCTAATTTAATACAATTCATGGATCCTGAAAAACGTATTTATTTTTATAAAAGGAGCAAGATTAATATTTATTATGATAAAATAGAATTAGAAATTACAGCATATCGCCATGTTTTGCAAAACAGCAATCGAGCGCAAGACGTCACGCCTAAGTAAGTTTACATTTTATGCATTGCATATAAACGGATTCAACCTCATTCATTCAATTCATTCAAAACCAGCATGGTCGAGAGAACTGGATTAGAATCACATAGCTCTTAAAACGATTCAATGTGATCTTAGAGGTCTTACTGAATAATGAACTAAATCTTCAAAGAACCGAATTTTTCATGGCGATCGAATAAAGTGAACACAGTAATGAAAACACGAGTATTAAAGTGACAGTATAGCCTTTGTACATCGACTGACCTATCGCATTTCAAATAGTAAATAGACAATGCTACTCTATGTTAATCAACACTGGGTTAATTTCGTTAGCACGAGTTTAAATCGCTAGTCGAGTTCTCAAAGATGTCGAATCGATAAACATAATGTGTCATGCTCCTTAGCAGAACCATCCCGGAATTTGGATATCTCTAGTCTCTTTGAAAATCATTGAGCAAAATATATTTATTGACATAAATTGTTGATATTATATAGACACCAGTTTATAATGTGAATCAAAGGATTGGATTTTTTTTACCTAAGACAACCAGAACGGCTACTATCTATTTCTTTTATTTTAGTGTAACACAGGATTGAAATAAAAAATAATGTCTATTCAAATGTCGGCTAAACTAAACTAAACAAATTTGACAGCACAAAAGTGTTGCCGTCCTTTTCATAACGATCGAAATAGAAAGGGCATCAATTTTAGAGCTGTCAAAGTTTTTGTTTTGCGACATCTGAATTGACCATTAGTTTATAACACTTTGGAAAAAGTAATCGTGCCAAAAACTGGTGCTAAGTCCTAATTAAACCGGTTTAAACCGCTTTAGCCTGGTTTTAACCGCCACAATTTAATTTGTCGTCCAAATTACCTCGCCAATAGTTTCTAAGCACACCTTGTTGAATTTAACTGCACATTATAAAGCAACTACCAAATGATACAAACAGAGTTGGCAATGTTACGCTGTAGGTATTGATGCAGTTATAATACAGAGATCGTTTGGTTAAGGATATGAGTACCTACCTATATTAGAATAGATTTGTCCTACACCTAAACCAATACTTAACGCGTCCAATACTCAAAATGCACATGTGCTACGATTACAAAACCGAGGCGACTCAGCGTGTGAAAAATCTATCGATGCTGATGTATGCACCCAATTGTCAGATAAAAGGAAGACGGTAGAGTCAGAAAAAAAAATTCTATCAGTTGGTATAGAAGTGTATGTCTAGGAAATGAATGGTTTGAGACAACACGACATTGTGAATTAACTAACAATAGTACAGGATTTTTTTTTATAAACGTACTAAATTATGCGTCAAAGAAAACCTACCAAAGTCGATTTTGTTTATTCATTTGGTTTCTTCACAAAGCTTCAAAGTATCAAAAGATTTAATAATTTCTGCTAAAATTTTCCGTAATAAGCAGAAACGTTGTGGTTTTAGGGATTGTCGTAGCCTATTAGCGCTCCAATACAATTCGAGTCCCTTTGAGTTAGCTCCGCGTCAGTAGGGATTTCGGCTTGATGGGGCTTACTGACGTGATGACGGCTTACTGTCAAAACCGGAAACTAAAGACGGAGATTATGATAATAAGGCGTAGATATAAGAAATAACAAGTTGGATAATATCCGCGTTTCCATTATCCGCATGTGAGTGGCTGAAAGAAAGAAAGAAAAATCGTTTATATAAAAACCGTGGGACCTCTAGGATCACTTCAGTTTCGTTTTACATGCTAGGTGATTCTAATGCCTGGTTCAGCGCGACTCCCTACATCAAGGAAAGAGTCAGGCAAGAACCTGATGATGTGGGCTTAGCTTTTTGATTGGGCTGTTTGGGCTTACAGTGAGCGGCTGATTGTCCGCTGGCTGACTCTGAACGGTAGTGAGCAAACTAAAGCGCTGACCGCAAGCATCGTTCTCTGCTTACTATATGAGTCGGCAAGAGAAATGCCGCAAACTGCATACAGTACGTACTGTATAAACACTCCATTTAAAATGTTTAGGTAGGATTGTAACCTGTTAGCGTTCAAATACAATGTCAGTCTCTGTAAAGTTATCTTTGCGTCAATAGAGATTTTGGCTTGATGGGGCTTACTGACGTGTTGACGGCTTAATGTCAAAATCAAAGACGAAAATTATGATATAGGAGATAAAATGATAGAATATTGACGACATCTGTGGTGCAGTGGGTGAAAGCGCGCCTGTGACGCTGAGGTTGCGGGTTCGATCTAGACAAATGTTTGTATGCTCTGCAAATATAAGATTTATTTCGTGTCTGGGTGTTTCCTTTGTAAAATATGTATGTATTTACAAAAAAAAATGTATCTATGTAGTATATCAGTCATCTGGTGACCATAACACAAGCATTAAATTGCTTAGCTTGGGACTAGATGACGCTGTGTAGAATGTCCAAGGATATCTATTTATTTATTTATATTGATAAGTCAATTGTAAAGGAAAGGCCAACAATGTGATCTAAATTTTGACGACGACGTCCTAATCCTTATCCTAACTGCGAATGTGAGTTTGTTTGTTTATTACGCTTTCATGCAATTGGGCATCATGAAAAACATACCTACACTTTGAAAAGCGATATTTCCCAAACTTCTATAATGATCTAAGACTTTTGGTACGAGTTTTATAGAAAACAATATTTTACGAGTAATAATCACAGGACCTTTAAATATGTTTAGGCATAATATTCAGTAGTATGTAGGTAATATGTTCGTATGAGCTAACTCTGATAACTGTTTTAAGGCTGAAGGCTATCGTCAGTTTGCTATTGTAATTTTTTTTTGAAACTTTTACAAATTAAAATCTTAGTTTAGGTATTTCGTTTTTTTAAAGGGTAGCCAGCACGTTGAGAAGCCCCATTATTATGGCCGCTGTCAAGAGGTACTGAGCTTAGTGGAGTATTTATAGATACAGTCTTTGGTTTACGCGTTGGTTTCTTCGGGAGCATGCTACACCGGTTTCCCTAAAGGTCTTAAATTTTCTGTTTGTAAAATGTCAGTGACCGTAGTATAACGAGCGATTTTTCTGACAACACGGGAGGGTTAAAAAGTTTAAAAAAACTTTAACGAACGATTAGGCAATTTATTCTTGGTTGGTTAAACCATACCGTGTAAAAGAGTAACCAATATATAAATTCTCGTTCGCAATTAAAATATTAATTTGCATCAACAATGTTCAAGAAATCTCCACGTTTTTTCAAACATGAAACTCTGATATCTGACTGTCTGTCATCATCTTCCTTAAGACTTTGTTGAGTCTGTGTATTTTATTTAATTTTTATCATTATTTTAATATCATCGAGCTTGAAATAGTGAGAGGCAGGAAGATGATGGCAAAAAATACCTACTGAGTGTTGTGTCTTGAAAAAGAGAATACTTAAGTAGGTGGGTAAGTTTTGCTTCGTTTTAAAACTACTAGATGACTTCTTTTGACTTTTATTCGATTTGATGTCCTTGTAGGCGAGGCCGAGAGTTTAAAATACCCTGCCAAGCATGGCTCAACTGTCGTCACCCAATTTTGTAACAATTTTGTAACTACGCACGCTACACCACAAGTATTTCATTATAATTAACAGCAGTGAACTTCAATATGCTCGGACGAACTCTGTGGCGCAGTGGGCGAAGGCCCGCCTGAGACGCGGAGGTTGCGGGTTCGATCCCCGCCACGGGACTTATGTTTGCATGTTCTGCAGATATTTGTTCCGGGTCTGGATGTTTTTCTATCTATAATATGTATGTGTATGTATTTTAAAAAAATGTATCTATGTAGTATATCAGTCATCTGGTTAACATAACACAAGCATTAAATTGCTTAGCTTGGGACTAGATGACGCCGTGAAAATGTCCAATGATATTTATTTATTAATATATTATTATGTTTTATCATCTGATTGCGAAAATTTAAAAAAGACAGAATCTCCTCTTTTTTTAAGTCGGTTAAAGACGGATGCCGTTTCTAAGAAAATCAAGGTAAAGCCACAGAAAATTAAGTACCTGTCTGCGTAGTGTACGTCGTAAAAGGAGGGCGGTTGAAAAGGCTTACCTATATTATGTTATGCGATACAACACGAGAGAACGCTGTTTTACACCACTTGTGTTAGTGAAGAAGTACCTACTCACTCACCTATAAAGATTCACTTAAATTGTCCTGTCTTGTTGAAATTAAAAGAAGATTACGCCTGTAGTCTCTAGGTTCGTTCGTTCGTTCGTATGAGCAAGTGGCCAACTTTGGTAACGGAGTTTTTAGGTGTCTAGTTTTAATTTTTGTCTTTAGGTGCGGTAGACATATTTTTAGGCATTTTTGACCCCTTTAAGATGTCCAACTAAGGGTGTAATAACAATGATTCGATTCTTGAACATTGTCGGTATTTAAATTGATGATATTTTAAGGTGAATAATTTATTATTTGTCAATTTAATATAGATTTAAAGAATGTTTTTTTCTTGTCGCTCTTATTGCAATGAAAAGAGATAGCAACAGATTTAATATCCGTTTTAGCTAACATAAGTTTACTAGTCTGTATTGGACTAGTAAACTATACAATTCACAATAGTTTTGAGAGTAAAAAATATACCTAGCCAAGTTATCCCAATGCAGTAACTTATTTAATACCTGCATTGACTTCAGCAAAATTGGAGCTAAAATAAATGATGCCGTATTGGTAGCAACGTTTGCGCATTTATCGTGGAGATGATTCATTGCGGGTTCCCATCGGGAAATAATAAAGGCTGCCCACACGTCCGTCCCGATAGGGTGTCTGTATTTAACGGAAAAAGAGAGACTTTTTAATTACCCTGTTAAGGTGGGTACTGACCAACGTTACGAGGTGTAATGTAACTATCGCATCGAGCGTGTTACGCATCGAGTTACTCGAGTTACTCGCTGGTTTCCCCGTAACACGACGTATTGACTGCACAATGCTCGCGGTGTAACACGTTACATTACGCCCCGTAACGCCGGTCAGTACCCACCTTTAGATTATGCATTTAAGTTTTTTGTAGAAGAACATTTCAAACACACCGACAAGTCAAAGCCATAAACGATCGTACTGAATAACTATATTTCAGGTTTGAGTTTAAGTTTGATTTCAAAGTAACACTTGAAAAACAGAGAAGGTTAATACGTCGACATCTTTTATCATTATTATTATAATGATTAGTATTTATGTATGTTGATTAAACGAAGACGCCTGAACTGATTTGGAAAATTATTCTTTTGTTTAAAATACTATAAACACCTTCTAATTTTGTACTATTATATTCTATTGTTTGTGGTAATATTTGGCGAAAGCCCGCCTGGGACGCAGAGGTAGCGGGTTCGATCCTCGCTGCGGGCGAGAGGTCAGCAAGAAATGCAAATATTTGTCTCGAGTCTGGGTGTTTTCTATTTATAATAATTGTATGTTTTTAAAAAATATTATATATCATGTAGTATATGAAGTCAACATCTGGTTACCATAACACAAGAATTAAATGGCTTAGATTGGGACTTTAAGACGCTGTGTGGAATGTCCAAGGATATTAATACTAATAATTCTAGCTCTTGATTTTGCTGTATAATGTTGGCACTGGGTAATCTATTCCACATTAGAATAATTCACGTCAATAACGTCTTAAGTAAACTTCACCATAAACGTTTTTACTGTTAGTAATAAGTATATAAATTTTTGGTTACCCTACGAAAACGATACCGTGAAATGAAAACCACTGTGTCACGATGAGTGGACCCAATCTCTTCATTTAATCGATTGCAGTATTGTCTCTGCTCATTTCGCTAGAAGTACATTATCTTGTACAGTTTACAGATTCCTACTGAAAATTAAACGAACGGACTAACGAACGACGCGGCGACGTTAACAAAATACATGTATAGTACAATTTAAACTTCTGCGATCTTTATATATAATTGTGTCTGCCTGTGTGATCACGAAATTGATTATTCAGCCCCACAGGGGGCTGACTAAGCCGCGGGTTTCCTCACCATGCAATATTGTAGTAGTTTAGTTTCTAATATTAAATTGAAAGTTTGCATATTTTATTAGTTATTTACTACTTATATTTTTAGCATACCTACTTATAATATTCGTATGCATATTTTTCTAGTTCACAAGGATCGTCTTCTGGCGAAAGCTTATGCAATCATTTTGCTTCAACGATTTTCAAGCGTTCAAGAAATTCTTATATTTCTGAAATACAGCAAAAGTTGATAAAATATTTTTAACAAAATACTTAACTTGTATTTATTCTCTTGTTTTCCATAATTTATTCCATATTTATTGATCTTTATAAAAAGAAGTTCCTAATTTTATTTTATACTCATTGACTTCAAAAAATAAATGTGTAAATAAATTATTATAAACAAAATTTCACGGACACTCTGAACAGTCAAAAATTTCGTGCGAACTAACGAGTCAACACTTTTTATAGGTCACGAAAAAACTGTAATAAAAGTGGTATAAAATATTATCATTATATTGTTGTAACAGCTAAATGCTAAAACATATCGACAAATATATTTTGATATATTTTAATATCAAAATATATTTTTCACTTTCACACAAATCGAGTCAGATCAGAACTGTACTGAAATAAAAATATTTCTGCCTCATATCAATTTTATAATTGAAGCAATAAATTCACTTTGAATTGTTAGCAAACCAATAAAATAAAATCTAGGTCTGCGCGGTATTCATTGTGCCAATATGAATTTTTAAATATGTGGTTGAATTGTCAGTTTTGAACTCTTCTTTAATTAGTATTAAATTATACAAAACTACTTAGACTTACTTGGTATTTAGGTACTTAAGTACCTAGTTTTATTTACCAAAATACGTTTTATTTGCTATAGCACAAAATACATAGCTCAACTGGATTTTTTGTTCCAGTAGAGCCATGTATTCTGTGATAGAGCAATGGTCAGGCCATATAGCATACAGAACGATTGTTCGTTGGGACCGAAAAGTCCTTGAATGGATACCGCGGATTGGCAAGCTCAGCGTAGGACATCCAAGAATATGGACAAGAGGATGCAGGCCGCTTCCAACCAAAACAACTGGAGATTTATGAGGACCGCATATGCCCAGCAGTGGAAGTTCTACGGCCGAGATGATGATGCGAAACTGTAAACTGTTTTTTTTTAGTTTTGTATGATAGATATAAATAGGATATTTTTAAAAGTCGTAAAACAGACGTTGTTATTAGTGTTAGGAATTACAAGCCGAGAGCTTTTTGGTAATTTTAAATTACCCTGTATAAAATCAGTTTATTGACTGATTGATTCATTAATTCAAAAATACGCGCATAATTACGAATATCAATGCGAGCAGTAAACAACTGTTTCATTACTGTTGGGTATGTTTTACACGAGTTATACTACTAATTGACGATCTTCTTCAGTGGATGAAGGCCTGCCTGAGTTGCGGAGATTGCGGGTTCGATACCCGCCGCGGGGTTTGTATGCTTTGCAGCTATTTCTTCCGGGTCTAGAGGTGTTTTCTATCAATAATTAAGTTTGTATTTATAAAAAAAAAGTTATTCAAAGTACTCGTATTACTAACAGCCCTCTGGTTTATTGCTTAGCATAAGACTAGATGACTCTATGTGGAATGACCAAGGATATTTAAATATTTATTTTTATTACATTAACTACAATAGATGATACAATTCTAATAAAGCGTTGGATTTCTATAAAACTACTAGTAAATCCAGCACTCGTGTAAACACAGCCTAACTGTAAACGTATGTAAATTATAGCCCATCGGGATTATGATTGTACAATAACGTGTGCTCATGTCCGAAAATGCCATTTATGCAGAAAATCTGTATGTATCTGTTTTAATTATAATGCGCTCAAATTCAGAGCTTTCAGAAAAATGAATAACAAAATAAAAAACATTATAAATTCTCGAAGTCAATTTGACTGTATGAGTAAAACAGATGGCAAAAACCACGTTCACTGCCCATGACGCACGTCGTCTAGTAGCGGGAGTACTCGGCCACGGCCTTGCCTTTCGGGCAGCACCAGGGGCAGCTGGGTCGGAAATTAGTTAAATGAGTTATTAGTGGCAATTCGGAGTATCGCAAAAGCTAAACTTAACTTACCCAAAAATGTTGCCATCCCTTTCATAGCGATGGGAATAAAAAGGATGGCATTAATTTTAGTTAGTTTTGTTTAGCTTTTGCGACACTCCGAATTGCCACTATTATTATGCTAAACGTAGTTTCATATAATTTTCGCCCCGTCGCAAATATTTCTCAACGCTGTTAAATCATCTAAATTAGATATCTATGTTGTAATGAACGGTAAATAAACCAGATATTTCCCACATGCAAATAATATTATGTATTAGGTAAACAAGAGAACCTAAGCATCAGATCGTCAGCAGAACCTAGATCTATCTATAGGCACGTCTTCATAAATCATAGTAATTAATCCTAAGATTATTAGATAAATGACAATTTTATAAGTAAAACGCTAACGAAAACTTAGGCTAACAGCCGGTTTCTCGAACGCAGATCAACTCCAAAATAACTAATCAACGGTCTACCTATATGGTTTAGGAATGCAGATTGTGCTAACGCTAATTTAAGACCTTGGTTTTAATAATTTTGTGAAGTGATATTGCGTCACAAAATTATTAAAAGTTCTTAAATACAGAGTCAGACATAAACTTCTTGCAGTTAATCTATATTCATATTATTGTTTGACATAATAAGTTCTTTAGTTTGATTTTCAAATGTCTTCTAAATCATGAAATAAAAAACAAGCCATTTTTAGAAATCCTTGCCTTGTTATAACGACAGGTTGATAATAGGGTTAATCTCTGCTTACTTTTGTTCTTTAATCAGTTCAAGAGGATTTATTTCTCACTAGCTGTACCCCGCGGTGTTACCCGCGGTAAATAAGTTAATCGATTTTTTTAACGACTTTTAAAAAGTAGGAGGTTCTAAATACCTACGTCGACTGGGTGAACCGATTTGATGATTATTTTTTTGATCTGATGAGGATCGTCAGAGATATGAATAAAAATGCACCTTGAGAGTGCAGAAAATTACTATTTTCTTACGTATATGAAAATTATTATTTCATAAAAATTTTAATTTTGCTCCTTGGTTAAGACCCAATGCGTCATTGTGTCACATTGATTTTGGTGCTCATAGAACAGGATGACTGCTGATCGGTTACTATTCTATGGTCTAACACAGTTTATTTTGCTCGCAAAATATTCAAGAAGCTACCATGCGAGCGAAGCGAGCTTCGACCCAAGCGAGCGCAGCGAGCCGAAATTTTTAAGACAAATTCGTTATGTGACACTTGATGTAGCTTATAGTGCTTACAGAAAAGGCTGACTGTTGGTCGGTCCCTATTCTATTGTCTGACATAGATCAATTTGCCAGCAAATATTCAAGAAGCTACCGTGCGAGCGAAGCGAGCTCAGTGAGCGTCTTAAACTCGCGAAGCGAGCCGAAATTTTTAAAAACAAATACTCGTGACGTGACACTTGATTTTGCTTATGGAGCTCATAAAAAAGGCTGACTGTTGGTCGGTTCCTATTCTATGGTCTGACATAGTTTATTTTGCTTGCAAAATATTCAAGAAGCTATCATGCGAGCGAAGCGAGCCAAAATTTTTCAGTAAAATGCGTTATTTGTGTTACTTGATTTTGCTTATAGTGCTCATAGAAAAGGCTGACTGTTAGTCAGTCCCTATTCTATGGTCTGACATAGATCAATTTGTGAGCAAAATATTCAAGAAACTACCGTGCGAGCGAAGCGAGCTTCGAACTAAGCGAGCGTAGCAAGCTTCAAACTAAGCGAGCGTTGCGAGCCTTTTAAACTCGAGCCGAAATTTTTAAGAAAAATGCGTCGTGTGACACTTGATTTTGCTTATAGTGCTCATAGAAAAGGCTGACTCTGCTGGTCTGTTCTTAGTCTATGGCCTGACATAGTTCAATTTGCTAGCAAAATATTCAAGAAGCTACCGTGCGAGCGTAGCGAGCTTCGAACTAAGCAAGCGCATCGAGTTTCTTAGACTCGAAATTTTTAAGATAAATTCGTCATGACTGACACTTATGTTTGCTCATGGTGCTCAAAGAAAAGGCGCTGGTCGGTTCCTATTCTAAGGTCTGACACAGTTCAATTTGCTTGTAAAAGATTGAAAAAGCTACATGCGAGCAAAGCGAGTGCAGCGAGACTTTTAGACTCGAAGCGAGCCGAAACTGTGGGAAATGTAATAAAATAGCGATGATGAGGTGCTGTACCGAATTTTAATTGAAGACACAAATATAAACTTTGTCCTAATGGTTTATGTTGAGTCAGAAATCTTTTTATCGGGGATTTATCTGCGTACATAAGTCTCAATTCCGTGAGATTATCGGGACAAAAAAAACAATACCTATTTGAAATTCGTTAAGCCGTTTGAGTTTGAAGAAGCATAATTATTTAGGTATTTTGATAATCTCACGGGCACAATACGCTTTTAAGGGATTTAAAGTAGCTTATGACATGTTGTTATCCAGGATATCAACTGACCTGGTACCAAATTTCATTCAAATCCATCCAGCCGTCATTGCCTGTGCTGCCATCTATTAACATTATTTTGACTAACAGTTACGTTTCACGGCCAAACTATTTTGATGAATAATTTGGTTTATAATCCCACGGAACCATTCCTTTTTCAGCAATTTAAGGTAGCCTATTTGTTAATCCAGGGTACTGCTACCAAATTTAATTCAAATTCATCCAGCCGTTTGAGCGTAAAGAAATAATTACTTTACCTGTGCTGCCATCTATTGAAATTATTTTGTTAGTTTCTCACGGCCAAACTATTTTGTATTTGTTTAATAATCCCACGGAATCAATGCACTTTTAATTAATTTTAAGTAGCGTACATTTTAATCCAGGGTATAAACAATCCTGCTACCAAATTTAATTCATATTCATCTAGCCGTTTGAGCGTGAAGGAATAATAACTTTGCCTGTGCTGCCATCTATTGAAATTATTTTGTTACTTTTTCACGGCCATACTATTTTGTGTAGGTATACTATTTTAATGAATTTGATTAATAATCCCACGGAATCAATGCACTTTTCAGGAATTTTAAGTAGCGTATATTTTAATCCAGGGTATAAGCAATCCTGCTACCAAATTTCATTCAAATCCGTCCAGCCGTTCGAGCGTGAAGGAGTTATATTTTTGCCTGTGCTGCCATCTATGAAGTTATTTTGTCTGACAGCTGCCTTTTGCACGGCCAAACTACCGAAACTATTTTAATGAACATTTTGTTTTATAATCCCACGGGAACACTGCACTTTTCAGGAATTTCAAGTAGCCTATTAGTTATTCCAGGGTATAAGCAATCCTGATACAAAATTTCATTCAAATCCGTTCATCCGTTTGAGCGTGAAAGAGTAACAAACACACTTACACACTTACACACTTACACACACACAAACTTTCACCTTTATAATATTAGTGGGATTAAAAGCCGCTTATGATGGTATTTTTAAAAATAGCCTAAGAAATAAAATTCACTAAGGGTTTTAACATTCAAAAACATTTTTAATATGCTTTCAATATCCTTTAAGGAGGTAAATCCAAGTATTTGGCATATTGCAGACATTATCATTAAATGATTTATCTTATAAGACAGAATCGCAATTCTTACGTCGCTATTACAAAGGTTACTGCTTTTGTTATAGTTTTCTTCATCGTTTAGTTAGATTTAATCACACCAGAGGGCCTAGCCAACCGGCATTCACTATGAAGCGATTCGATTTCTATTATCGCTACACCTTTGATTTGACATTTCTGATCGCTCGAGTTTTCGTCATCGAATGTCAATTCCTATACCTACATTTTTTTTAGTTCCTAATCGAAAGCGATTGTCGAAATGTAACATGGCTAGGGCCTCTGGTGCGAAAGTCTGTAAAGTCAACATTCGCTACGCGGCAACGCTAATTATCGCATCAGCCATTTGTCTAAGAACCCTAAGACCTATTACGTGGCACCGCCTTGTAAATAGCTCACCTCGACTCCCGATCCAAATGGATTCAGGGTAATGAACACGTCGCTCACAATTGCTTTCAGTACCAGACATGGTGCTAGCCTTAAAACTCTTGAAATAAATGAAATGAATTATTATCACGACTGTATTCCCTACATAATATTACGGTGCGCCAACACAAATAACACGTTTTATCTAAAATATTAAATGCTCGAAGAAAATAGGGCGACAACAATTACAAGTGATATTCCAAACCTGAATTCTCTGCGAATTGAGTCCAATCCACACTACCAGAGACAAAGGCACAGAACGAATGAAAAGCTGCAATGAACATCGCCTCTTTTACTGCTACATTTGTAATCTTACAAAAGCAGACCCAGTTACATTTCGAGATCGTAAAAAAATCTCTAAAAAAGGCCAATTTTTTTCAGCCGTCAAGTACAGAGCAGCTATTCAGCTGTCTCCGCGATGGCCATTCTATCCGCTCTTATCATGGGAACGACCACCTCAATTATATTGCTTTTGTTAAGTAGGAAGCTTTTGTGGAATTTAGACAGGTTCTTTTCTGCTAAGTAGTACTCGGAGGATAGTAATCTGTAAGATATCTATTTTTGTAACAGACGGTGCGAGTTCTGGGTTAATAACCGGGCTTTACTTTTTCTGTACTATTCTACTGAGTTCAGTCTTACCTATATCATGTTTAATGTTTTTCGTATAGCTTATGACATACCTTTTTTGCAGCTTCGGGCACACGAGAGGTTGTCTGACAAGTGCCCCAGCTTATGACATACCTACCCTGACATAGATTGCAAACATCCAAACAAATTATTTCATATCTTATTTTTGATCGTTTCAGTACTTACTAAATATTTTGAAACCTTATTTAGCTGAAGATGGACTTTCGCAAAGTCACTTCTAACTCAGAAGAGATTTATATTATAAGACTATTTTAATTGAATACGAGTACAAGTCACTAATATTGCTTGATTCTTGAAAGAAAAATCTAATCGAAATAAAAACAGACGTTTCTTAGAAGAGCTTTGTGATTTCAGCGAACAAAACTCAATACTAATCCTAGATTTTGATCAGAATTAACAACGATTGGATTAACTTGATTTTAGGGTTCCGTAACGCATATAATGGCTTTAATGTCCCGCACTTCGGCCACGAATGAAAATGTTCGCCAACAAATAATTGTTCTTTAGCCTGACCGAAATAATAAAATTAAAGAAAAAATATTTTTTTATACAAAACGTGCATTATGTTATACCGTCTCAATGACAACTACTGTTAAAAATCTATTGAGAAATTGATTGGTTTTAATCATTCCAGATTTTGGAAAAACTAAGTTTGCCGAGACAGCTTGTATTATAGGTACCTACATTACAAACCTAAACATCCCAGAATAGTTTCTATTTCGAAATCCATCTCGCAAATTACTCAAGATTACTCAGATTCTGTATTTACACACGTCTGACGATGGAATAATAATGTTTTCGCAAGGAATTAGCGGTAATAAATCCTCTCTCAGTTGAATCTCGTTTGACTGTGGTTGTTTTACATTTTGATTGTGGAGCTCAGGACTTGCAAAAAGTACAAGCTTTCAGAGCAAAAGCACGATGAATAGTTGCAAATAATGCTAAGAAATTGTGTGGAATGTCCAAGGATATTAATTTATTTATTTGAATTGTTTTAGTCTGATAAAGCTGCCATGTTAATTCTTGTAACATGGTTTTTGTTTTTATTTTTGAAATGTAAACGTAAATGTGCTGATTTTCTGAGGTTCTGATATTTTTTTTTATTTATCTGTTATTTGACACTATACCGCATTGAAATTCAAGTTTTTGGAGTTGTCTAAAATATTTTGTTTTTGTGAGTTTTTGTCTAACAACTTACAAATAAATATATTGTAACTTCATATTTTCGTTTTTCTCTAATTTCCTGAAAATGTTACTGAAAAATTTGGAAAAACTGCTTTCACACTCCTCTCTTGCGGAGATGACCGTGGCTGAGAGTGTGCAACATCGCTAACATCGCACGAAGAGAAGAAAAACCAACTAATTCTCAAATTGTTGGCAATTCCAAGGACTATGGTATTGAAGCTTTAACAGCAGCGCTCACTTACGCGACAGCGCGGCGACTAGACGCGACTAGACGCGGCAACAGGCTGCGGCCGACAATTTTCATATATTTTGTTCGAAGCTCCGCACACTTGGAGTCTGAGTCGCCTAGTCACGACGACAAGTTAACCTAGGCGCACACCAGGCGACAGGCGTCAGCGACAGTTCGGCGACTAGACGCAGAGACTTGTCGCCCAGTGTGCACTGTCGTTTAAGTCTCAGGGGAGACTTTTCCTCTCTGTGTATTCTACCGCTTGTATAATGGGTTATGTTCTGATGAATTGTTTAAGATCTACCATCTGTATTCTGTATTCTCTGAGTCTTTATTGTCAGTCTAGAACTCTTTTCGAATCGCAGAGGCTTTTTTGAATCAAGTTTTTCGACAAAATGTAAATAAAGTGTAAGTTTCAGCTCTCCAAATAAACGCGTTAGAACAAACCAGCTCGAAGAAGCTAGTTAATCATAATTCTGAGTTCTTCTAATGAGAAATCGAGATTCTTCGTACAATAGCTGGAACCTAATCATTGTGTCATTTACGAACAATCCTTTATTCACGAACTCGTTACTTGACACACTGTTGGAAAGTTAAAATCTCTATATAATTGAATATTTCCAAAGTTCTAAGAAAGAAAGAAAGAAAGAAAAATCATTTATTCTTGTAGGACCTCAAGGATCACTTAAGTTTCGTTTTACATGCTAGGTGATTCTAATGCCTGTTCCAACGCGACTCCCTACACCAGGGAAATAATCAGGCAAGAACCTGGTGGTGTGGGCCTAGCTTTTTTTTAAAAGTGATCCCTTAACAATCTAAAATAATCTAAATAGTCAAGCTTCAGTGGGAAGCCAGTTGAACAAAGTAAGGCATGTCAAAGAAAGTAAAGTTAACAAGATAACACCTCAACAAAATGTTGTCTGGCTAATCTTCAAAGGATCTGAAATTGCTTAAAGATCTGTAATAATGATTTACCGCACCTTGCGCATATGATCAATTGATCACTACTATAACAGTCATGATCATACTTTATTATTTTTCCACTAAAGAATAAACAATTTTCTTGTTTTTTGTTTGTGATAGGGAAAAAAATGAAATGATCACGATTGTATTCCAGGGAGCGGTAGAGATTCCTTTCAGTTCTTGCAATTTTATCCTTTTGAAGAGGTCTAAGGGGGTAGTCAGAGGTATGTGTGATTAAATATTTGTGAACGAAAATAAAATAATCATCTATTTATCTACGTGGGTTAAGAAAGAGAAACACATTAAAATATTGTTATTTAATATGTCAACTCAGTTAATTATTAGAATTGTGAATATCCTTAAATAAAAACTAGGCCCACACCATCGCGTTGTTGGCCTGGTGTCGATACCTGGTTCTTTGCTTCTTAAGTTGCGTTGGAACATGCAGTAGAATCCCAAGAATTAATTTGTATCCAATTCATCTCAAGCCATCTTCGACCAATTTGGTGTAGGCCTCCTTCAACCTCCTCCACTTTGTTCTATCTTGGGCTGTCTGTATCTTTGGCCCGCTATCTTCTTGATGTCATCTTTCCATCTCATCTGGGGTCTGCCAACTGGTCTTCTGTGTTCCCACGGTCTCCATTCTAACAGATCTTTGCACCATGAGTCTGATTTACGGGCTATGTGACGGGCTATGTGATCTTTATGATATGTAATAAATGAATTATAACTTTTGACAATAAGCAACCCAAAAACTCCGTTACCACACTGTAAAAATAATGAACATACGAAAAGCAACCTGTGATAATATTTTGCTGAATATACCGTACTGACCCGTGTGTCAGCATAATCCTTTCGTTCCTTTTCAATGTAATTATGAGTGATCATTCCCTTAGCAATCTGTCTGCTACCTACACGTGAAATTAACAAATAATTCGTGGTAAAATGTATGTATATACAAATATATGAATTTTTGGCGAGCGTGGAACTCGCAACGAGTTTGAATGAATAAGTTTCTTTATTGCAAAAAAATCCCACAAAAATTTAAATAAATACAAAGAAACATAATAAATAGATATCTAGGGTACTTAACTCGGGAGGGGACTCGGGATTGTTTGTTGTTTTAAAACAGTAAAAAATCCCGAGTCCGTATAGAATTGTAAGGTTCCGTAAAATTCATGTTTCAGTTGGCTGTTATTTTTGTAAATTGTTTATCTTCATTGTCAATTAATATCTATCTACCTCTTGTCATAACTTGATTTTATATGTGGATTACAACTGTTGCAAATAGTTAGTCAAAATACAGGCTTGAAACGTATTTAAGCGGTAGTGACGTCAGTGTCTTTGTTTAAAAATAATTTTATAGCTTTCAAAAATATAATTAAAACCTGTTTAATTAAGTACTATTTTACAAGAATTTAAATTAGGATTTTTAGTGAATTTATATTTTGATAAATGTTTTGTAAGTCACTAAACGAATACCGGTACGACATCGCCGCCATCTTGTTGTTTACCGGCTAGCATAAAAGCGCTGGGCGTGTCGTACCGGGACTCTTTTGGTTTCGGACCGTCGTGCTGTTAACTTGAAGTTTAAAGTGTAAGTACCTGTTTGTGCATAGATAATAAGTATTGGTGTTAAAAGATGTCAAGCGAATTTAAATAAAAATAATTTAATCCTTCAAAAGTTGTATTGATTTTATAAGTCCGAAGTGGCAACGACCGCGTGCAGGCCTGGTTTTTAATCATTATTAAACAATGTAATATTAAAATTTTTTTATTTTATTTTTATTTTTCGAGAAGTTGTTTTTGTGGACTGGGGGTTTAAGGGGGTGTGAAAATTTTGTTATTTTTGAGCTACGACGCACCGTTTTCGAGATAACCTATTTGAAACGATATAACGCCCTGTTTTCTTTTGTCTGTTTTCAAAGTATGCCACGTAGAAGTGAAGACTCATCCCGTTCACGACGGTTGAGGACACCAGATGAGCGGAGTCGGAGCCGCCACACCCGCCATCGCGAGCCGAGCCGTCGCAGTGTGCGAGAACTGAGCTACAGCCCGATGCGTGTACGAAGCCATGAGCGTGCACCCAGCCGCAACCCGGATCGGGAGCCGAGCCGCAGCTCGCGTCAACGTGAGCGCAGACTGGATCCCGCTGGTCCGCGCCTCGAGAGGCCGCAACCCAGCCGAGGACAATCTGCACTGCACCTTGGGCCTGAGCCCCGAGGCGACGAGCAACGTGAGCGCCACCCAGGCGACGAGCATCGTGAGCGCCACCCAGGCGACGAGCAACATGGGCGCCAACCAGGCGACGAGCAACGAGGGTGCCACCCAGGCGACGAGCGACATGGGCGCCAACCAGGCGTCGAGCAACGAGGACGCCACCCAAGCGTCGAGCAGCATGGGCGCCACCTAGGCAACAAGCTGCATGGGCCCCACCGAGACAAGCGACGCGGGAGCAGCATCGAGCATCACTCACGTCAAACAAGGTCACGTAGTCCTTTATTTTCGTCTAAAGATGTAGCTAAATTAGTGCAATCGTTTAAAGATAATCCATCAACCCAGCCATCCAATGCTCACTCGAGTAATAAACTAGACTATAAAAACATATTACCAGAGTTTAACCCAAGTACTAAGAATCAACGCATGGATATTTGGCTTACTAAAGTAAATGAATGCGCATCGGTTTATGGCTGGGAAGATAGGACGACTATTCATTTCGCAATGCAAAAACTGCAAGGACTGGCTAAGACATGGTACGAAAGTCAGACCACTATACTTTTTTCGTGGTCTGAGTGGCAAGTTAAACTTTTAAAAGCATTCCCCTGTGAGCAAAATTATGGCCAGTCCTTGGAGGATATGTTAAAGCGAAAAAGCAAAAACAGCGAGCCGATTGAAAATTACTTTTACGAGAAGCTCGCATTGATCAATCTATGTGAAATATCTGGTAAACGTGCTGTAGATTGCCTCATTCATGGGTTAAGCGATAAAACTATAAGATCTAGTGCACTAGCTATGCGATGTTCAGAACCTGATCAACTGCTACAGTTTTTATTGAGCAACTCTGAGCCCTCTGCTCAACCTCCCCTAAAAGGTAGTACCGAAAGTTCCACTACAGGCCACAACCAACTGAATAGGCCAAATCTAAGGCAAGCAGGTTTAGTTTGCTTCAATTGCAAGGAAAAGGGTCACAGTTTCTTGAAATGTCCCAAAACTCTAACGAGGTGTGATAGTTGTCGCATGATAGGACACGTGGCTGAAAACTGCCGAAAAAAATCAAGCTTCCAATCCCAATCCACGAAGGCTTCTACAGTGCAGAAAACAATGTGCATAATGAATTCAAACCCAAATGATAAGTATAATAAAGATATTACAGTGAACGGTGCATGTCTAGAAGCATTCGTGGACTTGGGCAGTGAAGTAACGCTTATTAGAGAGTCTAATGCTGCAAGTCTTGGTATACCTCATGATGATTCCTCCACCGTCATGAAAGGTTTTGGTAATGAGTTAGTTCAGTCAAAAGGTTCAGTATCCCTTAACATAACGATAGACGGGGTGGCAGCTACAGTAGTTTGCAAGATAGTGGAAGACCACCTACTTAATAAACCAATGCTTATTGGCCAATCTTATTCAGAACAGCCCCATATAGTTCTTATAAAAGATGCAACTAAGTTGCAATTCCTCGATATAGGTACTGAGATACCTACATTAAGTGACACAGAGAAACCACCGATTCGAGTTAGAATATTAAAGCACAGTGTTCTTTACGGAATTGCAAGTGTAAAGGCAGCAACCGAATGGGTATTTAATGGTAACGTCATGATTAGTACCAATATCGTAGGAAAGCCTAATGAACAATATGTAGTGTTAGGTGGCATACATCAGGTCGTGAATGGATTTTTGTATGTTACGGTGTCGCCTTGCTCAGTGCCATGCCAGATTCAGGAAAGTTTTGTCTTTGCTCGCGCCGAAAGGATTGAACTCATCAATAGAATTATCACAACTCCTTTAGAATCTGATCTGACCAAAGAACGACCTCGACTTAACAAATTGGACGAAAAACAGTTACGAATAGGTAGTTCGGTGACCGAGAGCCAAAAAACTAAGTTAATTGACTTACTACAGCGCTTTGAACATTGTTTTGCTTTTGAATTGCGCGACGTTGGATGTACTAATGTCACCGAAATGAAGATAGAACTTACCAGTACTCGTCCCGTGATATACCGACCATACAGACTTTCACATAATGAACGGGATACAGTACGTTCTATGGTAGATGAAATGATTCAAGCAGGAGTCGTTAGGGAATCCACATCTAATTATGCAAGCCCCATTATCTTGGTACGCAAGAAAGACGGAAAGACGAGACTTTGTATTGACTATCGAATGCTCAATTCTATTACGGTGAAAGAACGGTACCCTATGCCAATAATTGATGATGAAGTGTCCCGTTTGTCTGGTCAGGCTTGGTACATTACCTTGGATTTGATGTCAGGGTACTACCAGGTTCCAATTGCGGAGGAACACAAGCATCTGACGGCATTTGTCACACCAGATGGACAGTACGAGTTCAATCGCATGCCGTTTGGTTTGGCAAATGCCCCCGCCGTCTTCCAGCGCATGATGAACCGCGTATTGGGATCAGCACGATTCAACAAGGCCACCGTTTATATTGACGATGTGTTAATTTACGGCAGGGACGTAGATGAGGCATTAAGTAGGCTAGGAGAAGTGTTGGAACTGCTTGACGAAGCAAACCTTAAATTAAATTTGTCCAAATGTAGCTTTCTACAAAATAAAATAGACTATTTAGGTTATGAGATCAGTGAGTCGGGAATGAGGCCAGGAACAACTAAAATTCGTAGTGTATCTGAATTTCCCCGACCTGAGAACGTGCACTCTGTTCGGCAGTTTCTTGGACTAGTAAGTTACTTCCGAAAGTTCATTCAAGGTTTCGCCGAGATTGCTGCACCTATTACGAAGCTTTTGAAGAAAGATGTCGTGTGGGAGTGGACGGACGCTCAAGAGCAATCCTACATGTCTCTAAAAGACAGACTAGTAAGTAGACCAGTTCTAGCCATTTACGATTACCAAGCAGAGACAGAGCTCCATACGGATGCAAGCAGAGTGGGCATCGGAGGGATATTGTTGCAACGCCCACAAGGTAGTACTGAATCTTTCCAACCAGTCGCGTATTACAGCCGGCAGACGACTCCAGAAGAAAAGAACTTTCACTCATATGAACTCGAAACCTTGGCCGTGGTTTGTTCACTCAGAAAGTTTAGAGTTTACCTTCTTGGAAAAGATTTCAAGATCGTCACCGACTGTAGTGCTCTTCGGTCGACATTCCTAAAACGTGATCTCATACCCAGAATAGCACGTTGGTGGTTAACACTTCAAGAATTTGACTGCTCTGTAGAGTATAGAGCTGGTACCAAAATGTGTCATGCGGATGCACTGTCCAGGAATCCAATTAGGGACACCTCAGATACTCAAGAGTTTTTAACGGTCATGGCCATAAGTGACGAAGATTGGCTCCTCACTCTACAATTAGGAGATTCAGAGTTAGAAAGAATTCGCGATATCCTTAGCAGTGAAATAGACTCAAAGAGCCTCGATTATATTAGAGAAAACTATATTATTCAGAACAATAAGTTGTTCAAATATGTAGATGGTGACAGGTCTAATGTTAGATGGGTGGTACCCAAGGGCGCCAGATGGCAGGTATGCAAGCTTAACCATGACGATATTGGGCATGTAGGATATGAAAAAACCCTTGATCGCATTAGGAAGACGTATTGGTTTTCGAAAATGGCGCGCTTTGTTAAGAAATACGTTAAGTCTTGTATTGATTGCTCATATGCCAAGAAGAGTTCAACTGTAGGAGAGGGACTACTACATCCTATTCCCAAGATAGAAACACCGTTGCATACCTTGCACATTGACCATCTTGGGCCTTTTGTGAGGTCTAAGCGGGGTCATACCCATATACTCGTAATAGTGGATTCCTTCACTAAATTCGTATTTATAAAACCAGTAAAGAACACGAAATCTGTGAGCGTCATAAAAATTTTAGAAGATGTATTTGACACGTTTAGGACACCAGACAGAATTATCAGCGATCGTGGCAGTTGTTTCACTTCACATACTTTTAAGAAATTTTGACTAGACAGGGGTACAAAGCATGTGCTCAATGCTGTAGCCAGCCCAAGATCCAATGGTCAGGTAGAACGATATAACAGGACCATCTTGGACTCATTAACTGCTCAGAACCTCAGAGATGATGAGAAAGATTGGGACAGTAAGTTAGGAAGAATACAATGGGGCCTCAACAATACTCTTCAAAAGACTATAGGTAGAACCCCAGCTGAAGTTATGTTTGGCACAATAATGAACAGTGAGCGAAATCCCGTGTTAAATGAACTTACCTATGCTACCCGCGAAACACATGAATTATCCACAATGCGCAAAGAGGTTAAGAACCGAATCGATAGGGAACAGCTCAAACAAAAGGAATATTATGACAGAGGGCGTAAACCGGCACCTATTTACAAAAAGGGAGACCTAGTAAAAATAACTAAGACAGCCTTTCAAAATGATGGCAAGAGCACAAAACTTCTGCCATCATATGAAGGTCCATACAAAATTATCAAAGTACTTGATAACGATAGATATAAAATAGCTCCAATCCCAGGCTTTGAAGGCATGAAAAACAGACGCAAAACTACTGTCGCCTCTGATCGAATGAAGCCTTGGATTCATATAACATCCTTAGAACTGGGTAACGAGGATGAACTCACGAACATAGATGTCAATAATGATGATGAGAACGATGATTAATGATGAAATTTTGAAATATAGTTGTACTTTAAGGTGATTTATTTTGTTATAGATCTGTGGCCACGGACTGACTCGCTGGGATGCTAGAGCTGAAGCATAGACGAATTCCAAGACCGAGCATTGATTGGTTCGGTTGATGGACTTGGTTTCGTCTGCATCAACAGCGAGGGACGAGTCCGGGTAACACAATCTTACAAAATTCAAAGGGGTTGCAGCGAATGCCAAGACCGAGATTGGATTGGCTCGGTTGACTGACTTGGCATCGTTAGCACCAAAAGCGAAATTTAGATTCCAGGTATCACTTATAGTCTGGATAGAAAGAAAAATTTTATAAAACATTTGTCAGGCATGGAATAGATTGATTCATGACCTAGCCTTTTATCACAAATCGAATTAGTACCTCACGCTATCTCTAATTTAATATTTTTCAATTTATTGTACATAGAATTGAATAGAAGTCGTTTATTTTGTACCTTTATACTTGTATGGATGTATGTATGAACTTAGGAATCACCTATTTTATACTATTAAACTAGTCTTTTTATTTTATTTTTTATTATTATTTTTTTTGTTATATAAATTGTTTTTTATTTTTATTTTAATTTTTGTTTGTGTACCGAGTGTAAGGTTTGGCTGTTTATCAGGTTTTCAACGGAAACATACATGAGGACATGCACGATATCAGAATGGCCGAGTGTAAGGTTCCGTAAAATTCATGTTTCAGTTGGCTGTTATTTTTGTAAATTGTTTATCTTCATTGTCAATTAATATCTATCTACCTCTTGTCATAACTTGATTTTATATGTGGATTACAACTGTTGCAAATAGTTAGTCAAAATACAGGCTTGAAACGTATTTAAGCGGTAGTGACGTCAGTGTCTTTGTTTAAAAATAATTTTATAGCTTTCAAAAATATAATTAAAACCTGTTTAATTAAGTACTATTTTACAAGAATTTAAATTAGGATTTTTAGTGAATTTATATTTTGATAAATGTTTTGTAAGTCACTAAACGAATACCGGTACGACATCGCCGCCATCTTGTTGTTTACCGGCTAGCATAAAAGCGCTGGGCGTGTCGTACCGGGACTCTTTTGGTTTCGGACCGTCGTGCTGTTAACTTGAAGTTTAAAGTGTAAGTACCTGTTTGTGCATAGATAATAAGTATTGGTGTTAAAAGATGTCAAGCGAATTTAAATAAAAATAATTTAATCCTTCAAAAGTTGTATTGATTTTATAGAATAGAATAGAAAAAATATAGATGGAAAATAATTTTGAAAGCTGCCTATAATTGTGATGTTGCTTGAATAAGTAAATACAATGTCCGACGACGTGCATTATATTAACACCGCATTCAAACAAAAAGTTCCAAGAAAAAACCAAAAAACCACCCTGACCCAATTCTGAAAGAAATGGTTTCACCAGATGAATTCAGAACTCCATTTTCACCGTAGTTGGATAAAATACATTTCCAAGAGCAGGCGATTCAAAAAACATCCATCATACGAACGAGTCGCCGGCGGCGTCAATCCAAGTTTTTAAATTAAAACAACCAAAGAAACCAGAATAAACGTGAAATGAAAGAAACACACGAGAAACTTCGAAACGAAATCTGCAATTAGGATCGGATGTTTTAGGGGTCCGTTTATACAGGATGATAACCCTTGGATAAAATTGTTCAGAAAAATATGTTGGTTTACGGAAATTGATAGAAGAATGAAAAAATACTTGATTATATAATTATATCAACATTAGTGGCAATTCTGAGTGTCGCAAAAGCTAAACTAAGCTAACTAAAATTGTTGCCGTCCCTTTCATAGAGATGGGAATAAAAAGGATGGCAATAGTTTTAGTTAGGTTAGTTTAGCTTTTGCGACACTCCGAATTGCCCCCAATTTATGACTAAAATACTGAGAAATACGAACACTTTCATTTTATGAAATGCGTTATTTTAATTTTATTTTATTTGGAAAGTAGACAGTACAAAAAATCTTATTAAAATTAGTTCAATTAAGATTAACAAAAACCATCAACTTAAATGCCACTTATTGAGCTACGTATTTAGAGAACTGTGCTCGGAAATTTTCACAGAGTTTAACATTTTTCCATTTTCCTTTAAAACTTCCTAAAAATTAAAATGTCCGAAGGATGCCATTTAAAGATCCAGATTTAACTCAATATAATTTTTTTTTTCCTAAATAAATACTGCCATTGTAAATAATACAGAAACTAAACTACTACATATTTACATAACTGTACAAAATACAATTAGAACCAGTTGAGCCATCTAAGGATCGTTACAAACGATCTATAGGTAGCTCAACTGATCCAAACCACTGCCAGACGGAAGCGTGCCCAAGACACTGGCAGCATTGCCGCGCTGGATGGCAATGCTGATCTTTTGAGCCAAATAAGTGCCAGCCCTCGGATCACGCGTCGCTTCGACCAGACGTCCCGATAGAATTTAAAAAACGCAATAATTTATTAATTTATCTGAATCAAAGGCTAGCAGTCGGTTTCTCGAACGCAAATCATCTACAAAATTACCTAATCATGGTCAAATCGCTTGACAAGAAAATATTCTTATTCTTATTCTGATTAGGTAATTTTTGAGATGATCTGCGTTCGAGAAACCGGCTGTAAGTCAATTGATCTATAATTTAAACCTGTAATCACAGAAGTTAAAGAGCCTCTTTTTCCACACCTTTCCATTTCATTCTGATCTTGGGTCGTGTATGCCTCAGGCGTGCCACATTAGGCTCACAGTGCGCCTTACCGTTTGTCTTTAGTGCACCTGCACCTATATTTTAATGTAGTGTCACTTATTCAGTAAAAACTTACTTAATATTCAGTGAGTGGAAGTCACAGCGAATGATGCTTGCGGTCAGCGACTCAGTTTACTCACTACTCCACCGAAAGTCATTCAGCGAACAGTCAGTCGCTAAATGCGAAAAAGTCAAGTTAGGGTTATTCAAATACATCGTTGGAACCCTATTTTAGCTTTGACACGACACGCCTGAATAATTTTTGCTTTTATACTGCGATTCGCGGTTCTATGAAAGTTTTTGCTTCTTTTGATGACATTTTAATTGGTTTTTATTCATCAACTATAGCTGATTCACTACTAACATATGTTTTCTTGTTAACGTTATTGGCATCGAACACTTGTTAACATCATAAAAAGCTGCATTGCATGGGGCAAAAATAGGATATTAACCAATATTAAACTCAGTTATTTTGAATGGACTATTACTTAAATTAAAACATCTTCCACAAAACAAATTCCCAATTTTTGTTCCAAATGTCCTTGCTCCGAATTACTATTTTTACCTACATTTGCTTTAGAATTTTTTAAAAGATGTGTACGAAAAGACATTCGATGACGAAAACTAGAGCGGTCAATAATTTCAACTCAATAAAACGGAATATCGATGATAGATTTAATTGAGTTTGTCACTTGGCTACAGGTGCCGTTTAGGAAGGCACAACACTATTCTAACAATCTACAATACCTTCTTGTAGAGCGGTAGGTTATGACGTCTGTTATTTCAAGTGACGGAAGCCTACTAGTGTCGTTAGTAATGTGCTTATTTATCGATAAACTATAACTTGATCGATACCAGACTACCAGGCCGTAGACTGTACCAAGCCTATGTCTGACTCTATAGTCCTGAGTTAATACACTCATACAATGCCTGATGTGAAAATGAGCCGTGTTGATCGAGAGGTGAGTATTTCGACATTCGTTCAGAAGGTCGTGGGTTTGAATCTCGGCCGTGCAACAATAGATTTTTTAGTTTCGAAAAATGTATATACACTTTAATTCGTATTCATGTTCTTCATCGTTTTGATCTCGTGATCTAAACGTTGAAGGAAAACATCGTGAGAAAACCCGCAGCTTAGTTAGCCTCACACGCATTGACCGGTCTTTTCTGTATACATGGCCGGCTAAGCAAATTTATTATAAATAATCATATCCTGGACTGAAATTTGTTAGACAACCCATACTATGCAATTTATTTATTAATATGCATATTAAATTAAATATAAAATAAGTTTCATCAAATAAACATCTCGGTGAAAGTCGTTGTATGACGGGATTTTAGACTAATAAATAAAGGTATCAAATGGTTAATACAGTCTAAAATATTTTATTAGCGTTTCAGCATTTATGCGTTAGTCTCTTATATCGATACTTACTCGAGAACCAAGCACATCACTACACGGAAACGTTTCCCTTAGGTGACCCTTTAAGATTTACGAGGCACCATAACGCCACAACAAGGGGCTATACATCTGATATTGCATTTTGTCCTTGTAACACGTGTGCTGGCACCTGCAACCTTGTTGCAGAGGTATTTCAGCTATGTTTTATGAATTAAAGAAAGCTTTTTTGGACCGGGTGTATTATGTTCTTTCTATTTCGTGAGTTCGACTACCAAGTTTTTTGATGCAGAACATTTACTTGACCGTCGAAACGGCAAACTTCATGCGAAAACCAATAAATAATGTTTTTTTTTTAAATGTTCTCTCAATCAAGAAAATATTTAAAATTTCTCATCCATAAATTTGCGAGAAAGAGAGAGAAACATCCATCTATAATACTTACATACATAGATAGAATTCAAGACAAATATTGGCAGACCATACAAACATTTGTCTTGCAGCGGAAATCGAATCCGCAACCTTTGCGTCTCAGGCGAGCTTTCACCCACTGCGTCAAATACCTATCTGTTTCTCAAGAAAAGACAGACACACGGATACAACGTATTCTTAGTAGGGTTTAATTATTTATATCTTAAAATCCGAAACCCAAAAAAATACTAACACCTAACTTAATTTACTTTTTGCACCAAAACTGGGTTATTCTTGGCGTGAAACGTTAATTAAAAGCTAAATCACGGTTCTCGTATTACTCCAGTTTTTCAATTAATTTCTTTGCGCCTTCTGCTTAACCGAGTGTTTAAATAAACAGCTCGGTTACCTGTTTACATGAACAACTTATTTGAGGTTTTAAACGTTGGCAAAGTACACAGAAAAATAAGTGAAGTAAGGCAATTATTATTTTATAAATATTTGAGACTTAATTCAATTTTTATTGTCTACAGAAAATACATTAATAACAACTAGCTAATATCCTAAAATTAATTTTATTCCGGCAAAGCTTTAAGGATAGGCAAAGCCGATTATAAAATATTATGTAAGTTCGTGTACACATAAAAGAATGTACCTTTACTAAAAACTTATCGATTGGTGCCGAGTGCTAATCGCCAGTCAACTCAAATTCCTTACAACAAAAAAAAGTCTTTGGTACGACTATACTCAGGCCTTTACATCTTCACTAGACAATTAAAATGTATACAGTGTCAGGAGGCAAGCTTTGCCTACACTAAAACTTCTTTAAAATGTGGGCATGTACCAAATTATGTATTTTGGCATATCTTTGATTACCCCTACATCTTTAAAGGATCTAAAAATGCGCGTTAAAATTGCCTAAGCTATAAATCCTTCAAAGAGAACGCTTAATCAAGTTTTGTTGTTGATTGTACGAATAGATTGTAATCAAAACAAAAGGTAAATAAATTGGGAAGGAAACAAGCATTTATTATAGAATTATTTTCCCATCAAGAATTAATAGGCCTGGACTACCGGAAGGGCACGTAGAATAGACCCTGATGTAGCCGAGTTGAAATTTAGAATCGATTATAGTCGAGCGTGTTGGCCAGGTGGATAAGTACTTCGACTTTCGATCCTAAGGTCGTGAGTTCGAGTCCAGCCGTGCATCAATGGACTTTTCGTGTCGAACACTTAATAAACACTTTAACACGAGCTTTAAATGGTGAAGGAAAACATTGTGAGAAAACCTGCGTCTAGTCAGCCCCATATTTATTGACCATTGTCATTCCTGTGGATATGGCTGGTTAAGCTGAGAGGATGGTTTGGGTGCTGGGCAAGCCTATTCCATCTCAACAATGTCCCAGGCACTACAGTGTCCCGTTAAGTGTAGGCAAAAATTGCCTCATGACGCTGTAGAAATCATATAGTAAAGATGTAAAGGCCTGAGTTTTTTTTATTTAATAGGACTAAATATATTTTTATGGTTGAATTAATATTTAGAAATGTTAGTGCAGATATCTTTTTACAAATAAAATCCTATGCTAGTTCTTGGCCATTTATACATATAGCATACTTACTAAATAGTGTCAATATTTGGATTCACCTATACTTCTTCACCAAAAATCTTGATAGTCACGACTCATAAAAAAAGTAATCATCATCATCATCATCATCTTCTGCCTGTGTCAACCCACTGCTGGGTGTTAGCCTCCTCCAATGACTGCCACTCGTTCCGGTGTTGAGCCGATCGCATCCAGGTCTTGTTGGCGACCCTAACAATATCATCCACCCATCTAGCAGGTGGTCTGCCAGCACTGCGTGTATTCCCCTGGGATTCCAAAAAAAAGTAAATTCTAAGAAATCATAACAATATCAAAATGAAAACGTTTAAACTAAACTCCGTATAAAATAGCAGGTAAGGCTCGGATTGGCTCACACGTCCACATTCAATAACTCAAACCCAACCTTTTAATCCTGCGTGTCAGCACAATGAAACGCTCGATCATCAGACCACGGAGCTACCGTGAAAGAACAAACGGCTAAATGGTCGCTTATTTTTTGGTACTAATTAAGTGCCTGGTTTTTTTGCACACAACGGTTTTTTGGGCCTGTCCAAGAATATTTATTTGTTTTTATCTTAAAGAAGATTCCGATTTTAAGGTATTTTAAATTATATTATTGAATAACAATAAATAAATATCCTTGGACATTCCCCAAAGCGTTATTATAGTCCCAAGCTAAGCAACTTAATGCTTGATATACTACAATTTTTATTTTTGTAAATAAATTACATTAATAAAGATACAAAAACACCCGGAACAAATATCTGCAGAACATGCAAATTGTCCTGCGGCGGTGATCAAACCCGCAACTTCTTGCGTCTCAGGCGGGCATTACTCTCTCCTCTACGCCGCAGATGTCGTCGTATCTAATATTTATGAGATTTTTTTAAACATCCAAGTTTTTAACATTTTTATATTTTCTACATTTTCAGAGTAGTTCCCTCATCCCAAAGGGTCACGTCAGGCTGATTACTTCCCGCACATGCCCTTAATCGATAGATGGCCGTCACCGTCATAATTGCGCCGGAAACTGCGCCTAGTCGGCATCATTCAATTGAACTGTGACGAGATTACGTGGGATTATCATCGGTATTGACCTAATCAATCTAGCCAACGATGTAGCTTAGTAGTAGAACTAGATGACAAATTAACGATCTATTTTGTATAATACTTCCTACTAATTATATAGAAAGTTTGTAAGTATGGATGGATGAATGGATGTTTGTTACTCATTCATGCGAAAACTACTGAACGGATTTGGCTGGAACTTGGAATATACCATAGATTATGACCGGGAATAACACAAGCAACTTTTGATCCGGTATTGCCACGGAAACGGGAACTCCGCGGGGCGCAGATAGTTTTACTATAAATAAATAAATATCTTTGTAGATTTCACACGACATCTTCTAATCCCATGCTGAGTAAATTAATGCTTGATACATACATTTTTTTAATACATATATACTCGTATTATACCTACCTACAAAGTCAACACTCAGACTCTAGTCAAATATTTGTAGGTCATACAAACATTTGTC
The DNA here is from genome assembly GCA_963582015.1 of Xanthorhoe designata. Lineage (NCBI taxonomy): Eukaryota > Metazoa > Arthropoda > Insecta > Lepidoptera > Geometridae > Xanthorhoe > Xanthorhoe designata. The sequence goes on along the minus strand of OY757029.1, from coordinate 14,216,952 downwards.
TCACAGCGGAGATCGAACCCGCAAGCTCTGCGTCTCAGGCTTTCACCCACTGCGCCACAGAGGTCGTCAAACTATAGACACAGAGTAGGCAAGTCCAATCTAATAGCAAAACTATCGAGCGATTAGGCCCCGTCCGGCGCCGGACCGGATGCGGCCAGCGCGTCCGGTTGTCGGATTGCTATCGAATTTCAAATTTCGTGTTTCGGTTTTCAAATTTCGTGGAAGTCGATATCTGTGAAGCAATTTCGAATGTTTTTGTTTTTTGAGTGCATGCATGATCTTTGTTTCTCTGATAAGATTGGAGTATTGAGGCGTGATTGTGATTTTAGTGGGCTTTTTTAAATGATTCTGGTGAATCAGTTTTTTTATATCAATTGGAAACTTACTAATTGAAGAATCATGAACTGAGGTTAATAATCAAATGGATGGCCTAAAAACTCCATCACCAGAGTTGGCCACTTGCTCATACGAACGAGCGAACGAACGAACGATTAAATGGATGACAGTTCTTTGTCTTTTTTTTTTTTTTGTTTATACATCCTTAAGTGTGTGTTAAAAAGGTGCTGTGGTTACAATAATTGCAGTTGTATTATTTGAAATTGTTTTAATTGGACCTGGGAACTCTACTATGGTGCCGTGGTCCAACTGTAAAGATAGTTGGACCACGACCTATAGTAAAGGTCCGTAGTCCAACTAATTGGACATAGCAGTTGGACCACTGCCCCGTAACGGTTATAATATCATAGTGGATGGTACGTACTAGCAGAGACCTAATACAAGGTTACATATTTAGATCAGTCAGTATAGGAAAGTCTGAAACTATAAGACAAGACAAGACATACGAAGATCACTTCTTAGGAAACATACGTCATCGATTTATTAACGTCCGAACGTTATAAAGAGGTAAAGTTTGTTTGTTTGTGTATTTTTAAAACTGTTAACTGTAACTTCATAATAAAGTTAAATAGCGATGAAATAACAGCTTAATATTGACAAAATGAACAAGAATCCTGCGGGCCTAACGTGTGCAACGCGTCGAGACGACAAATTCAATATCTCGATAATGTCAAACTGCTCTAACGTACTATGTTAGAGAAGGAGAGAATATTTTGTCGACGACGAGATGATTTCTCGTGTTGCACATGCTAGGCCTACTGGTCCTGAGCGCTTAAGTATCTTCCAAGAATTAGTTCAACATCGGAGAATACAAGGAAATTTAAAAATGAACTGAAATGTTTCAACAATAGGATCTGAAGCTTCCATCAACCCCAATCAGATAGAGAATTGAGAACCAAACAATCGGAATAGAAGACAAAATAAAAGGATTTATCTGTAAAATGTCACTTTTACAATAAAAATACTACTACTACTGTAAGCTATGGTAGTAAGGAGTATATACACAGGGTGGTTAACGCCAGTTTACCGTAGTATTGGATACTGTCTTCGATACCGAGTCAAGTATCATATCAATGTATGAAAATCCAGTGCAGCGTTTCCCCCGGTAATTTGCATGAACTAAAAATTCCATACATTTAGAATACTTGACACGTGAGCGAGAATAGATTACTAACCTACACAAAAACCGCCGGTAACCCTACTGGCTTTTTACATCTATACTAGACAATTTGGGCAGTGTCAGAAGGCAATGTTGCCTACACTTTAAAGAACATTGTAGTGCCTGGGACATTGTTGAGATGGAATAGGCTTGCCAAGTACCTAAACCATCCTTTCAGTTTAGCCGGCCATATCCACAGGAAAGACAATTGTCAATACGTGTGGGGCTGACTAGCCACGGGTTTTCTTAAGATGTTTTCCTTCACCGTTTAGAGCTCTTAGAAAGTGCATATACATTTTTCGAAACTAAAAGTCCATTGATGCACGGCCGGGATTCAAATCCACAACCTTCTGAACGAACTTCGATGTACTCACCCATTGGCCAACACGGCTCTAACAATTGTATACAGATTCAAGATTCTCTTCCCTTCCATCAGCTTCGATTCAAGCCATTCTAAAACCTATTGAAATGTAATACAGTATATTTCAGTATGTAATACGTTTCAAAGTGGCTGACAAAAGCCAGGGTAGTCTGAAATGAGTTTCCAAGAATTCTCAGTTTCAGCACTATTTGATAGAAATCGGAACGATTTTAATTCTACTCGGATTTTTCTCGTAACATTCAACATTTGTGAATGGAATTGAAATGTACCGATGGGTCAGTGAACTTTCGTGACCTTTTTAGGGTCTGTCGGACTTTCGCTCATAATTTTGTCACGTCTGTGTTCTTCATCTGCACACTTATTTATCTGCAAATAATAGATGGAGTTACGACCTCTGGGGCGCAGTGGATGAAAGCCCGCACAAGACGCAAAGGTTGCGGGTTGCTTAATTGAACATTTTCTTAAATTCAGATATTTCAGAATATCAATCATAAATACTAAGACTTGGACATTTTACATTATTATCTTCGGCTCGTATAAAGTAAGCAACTAATGCTTGTGTTGGGGTAACCAGATGACTGATATAATACTTATTTGGATTTTCATTGTAAATAAGTACATACATTAGTTATACATAGAAAACACCCATTCGAGACAAATATTTGCAGATCATACAAACATTAGTCCCGCGGCGGGATTCGAACCCGCAAAATCTTGCATCTCAAGCGGTCTTTCGCCCATTGTGCCACAGAACAGAGGTCGTCCATAACCAATGTAACTTTATTTAATTTCTGTATCAATAAAACATGACAATATTAATTAATGGTTTATAACGTGATAAAATTACTGACTATTTTTCCACTAAAATCATATTTTGCGACAATAATATTATGAATGAGACTTATTCTCCTGTCATCACTTTCCTTCCTGATTTATTATTTATTTACCTTGAATCTATTGTCCCCTCTTTCCCCTTTGTCCCCCTTCCTGTTGATAAGTTGCAAAGTTACAAAGTGATTAATGGGCTATCTTTGTTGTTAGTTTCGTGTTGTTAATAATTGATAGTCTTTTCTTTGGAAGAATTTTATGTAATCACTACTTTTTTATGCCCTTGAATTTAGGTTTCAGATCAAGTCTTAAGAATTACTTAAATTTATTTACCCCACTAGAATAAATGATTTGCTAAACCTATGTATGTTACGAACTAGACGCCTTTGAGAGGGACTGGCGGACGAAGGCACTGGATCGGCGTGACTGGCGAAAGTGGGGGGAGGCCTTTGCCCAACAATGGGACAGTATGGGCTAGTAGTAATAGTAATAATGTGTATGTTAGTTTCAGCCAAATACATTCAGTTGTTTTTAAGTGAAAGATTAATAGACATCCATCCATCCTCAAAAACTTCGTAGGTATTAATAAAATATTTGAATTTATTATTATTATTTTATTATTATTAGCCCGTTGTGTCCCACTGCTGGGCAAAGGCCTCCTCTTGGTCTCTAAGTATTTGAATAAAATATTTAATTAACAGCATGCCTGAAATATTAGTGCACGATCGGTATCCAAACTAGGAATCTTCAGATTAAAAGACCTTTACGACGACATTAGAGGTACAATACAACCCACTCGACCAAAACCGCCAATTTCGTTTAGTAGGTTGTCTCGCCTTAACAGTTCCCTAAATTGATTAATTTAATCGAACTGTTAAATAGAAAAGATTTAAGACCAGACGTCCCTTTGAATATAAGGAGCGAGCAATCGTCGAATAAATTGAACCTAATCAAATTCGGTTCAGCACTTACACGTGCCTCCAATTTTCGGCGAATTTAGAAGTAATTTTGTCTCTTGGACCTTTTGAGCTGAATCTTATTAGCGGTACGTTGGTCTACTTTGAAAGCGAAAATATCTTAGAAGTTATATCAAAAATATATGGGACAAGTTTGTAAAATAAAAAAAAACATTTCTCCGCTCCGCTAACATTCGATGTGCTTGCAACCTATCACGTATGGAATGTCTCTGCAACATGTGGGCATGACATGTGCCAGATATATTTGGACATGCCTTAGATATATATTTTATTATTTTTTTATATATTTATATATTTTTTTAATTCCTTCTTCTTCCTTCCTTTTCCTCTGCCAGTCGAATCCAAAGCTTTAATGCAACCTTAGCTATATCAATAAACCATCTGGTGGTCTGCCTAGTATCCTGTGACCCTCGCGTTTACCATTAGATTTTTACTGTACAATAAAAACCCTTAAATTAAAAAAAAAACAATTGAACCAAATGAAGAAACTAATAGCGAACGTATCAAAATGGACATTACCTGAGTTTTAGGATAAAGACAGCTTTTAACCAATAATCGAACTGTAAGTATAGCACCAGTTTCAAAAGCATTTATGGCCTTCGTAGAATAATTTTCCAGCCAACATTTCTTATAAATCTTGCTCTATCTCTATTTAGGTCATAACGTACCACGATTCATTTAGAAACAAAATAAATCCAAGTATTTGGTGGAAATCATAAATTGCTCAATTTGCTCATGACTGTTAACCGGAAGCCTTGGTTGGCTGTCACTCAGATCGTAAGCCATTCAAGATTGATTAAAAGTAGGTATGTATTACATTAAAATCACGATTATATTATCCACCACGTCAAAACGTAGGGCTTATAAATTTGAGGTAATTTTGTGATAAATACCCATTTATATATAAATATTATAAATGATAATTGCCCGAAGCTGCTCAGAAACTAGTGTTAAAGGTGCTGTAAAGCTATTAAAAGTTTTCCCATTGAGTTAGGCCGGATTTGGCGAAACACTCCGTTTTACACATGTGTTACTGCGGATTGAATTCTGATTTAGAATAATTTACGAATGTTTTAGAGCGAATTAAAGTGGAAAATTTGCAAGATGATGAAGTGATAGAAGAGTACAAAAGCAAGTTGAGTGAAAGATTTAATGGTTTGGATGATGTTTGTGAGATTGAAGATTTATGGACAGTTTTTAAAAATGAGATTGTGAATGTTGCTTCGGAGGTATGTGGTGTGAGTAAGAGAAAGAAGGGTAAAACTGTGAGGAATGTATGGTGGGACAAGGATGTGCAAAAGGTAGTATGTGAAAAGAAAAAAGCTTGGTCCGACTGGTTAGCAACTAGAGCTAATGAGAGAATGCAAAAAGCAACGAATGATGATGTGAATGTAGCTAGGAATGAATACAAGAGAGTGAAAGGTGTAGTGAAAGAAATGGTTGCAAGAAAGAAAGATCAGCAAAAGGATGTCTTTGATCAAAGATTATCTGAGGATTTCCGGAAGAACGTAAAATTTTTCTGGAAATCAATTCGTTCCACCCGAGGTAAAACTCAAAACTCAGAGTTGACTGCGATCAGAGATCAGAATGGAAGGATAGTAAAAGGTGAAGAATGCGTCTTAAAGAGATGGAAGGACTATTTTGAAAGTTTGTTTGAGAGAGAAGAAACACTGGCACCAGCTGCCTCAATTTCATATGAAGATGAGGACGGTGAAAGTAGTATCGGAATGAATGAAATTGTGATTGGATTGAAAAGTATGAAATCTGGAAAGGCTGCTGGGTATGATAGGATTACGGCTGAGATGCTGAAGGCTGGACATGGCGTTGTAGCTAGTCAGTTGCATCGTCTATTTAATTTGTGCTGGAGCTCCGGCCGAGTACCAAGTGATTGGTGCAAGGCTGTGATAGTACCTCTTTATAAGGGAAAAGGCTCGCACCAAGACTGCAAGAACTACCGAGGCATTAGCCTTCTTAGCGTCGTAGGTAAACTGTATGCAAAGATTTTGATTGAAAGGGTTGTGAAAGAAACCGATGAGAAAATATGGGATGTACAAGCGGGTTTTCGAAAGGGAATGGGATGTACGGATCAGGTCTTTTCCTTGCGAAGCATAGCCGGAAAAGTCTTGGCCAAAGGTCAAAGAGTCTATTGCGCATTCGTGGATTTGGAAAAGGCCTATGATAAAGTGATGAGGAATGAACTTTGGTCGGTGCTGTCGATGTATGGAGTAAATAGCAATCTTGTTCGAGCTCTGAAATCTCTCTATGAGGATTCCAGTGCTTGCGTGAGAATACATGGGTCATACACTGATTGGTTTAGCATCCAAAAGGGTGTTAGGCAGGGATGTGTAGCGTCTCCATGGTTGTTTAATCTGTTCATGGACAGTTGTTTGCAAGATTTGAAAGAAAGTGAATGTGGCTTAAGAATGAATGAGTTACTCGTCAAATGTCTTCTCTATGCCGATGACCAAGTGATACTTGCGTCATCGGAAGATGAGTTGCAGGAGATGGTAACAGTTATGCATGAAGCTTTTGAGAGCAAGGGAATGAAAGTTAATGTGAGTAAGACAAAAATAATGGTTTTTGAAAAAGATGAATGTATGACAGTGTGTGATATTATGATTGGTGGTGAAAAAGTAGAACAAGTGAAAGAGTTTGTATATCTGGGGACTTTGTTTACGAGAGATGGAAAGCATGATGCGGATATTGAAAGGAGAGTGAATGCTGGAAACAGAGTGAATGGGGCACTACACGATTTTATGAGCAGCCGGAAAGTGTCTGAAAAGGCACGACTAGCTGTTCATAGAGGAGTGTTAGTGCCGACATTGATGTATGGTAGTGGAAGTTGGGTATGGCAGGAAAAACACCAGAGTAGAGTGAATGCTGTTGAAATGAGAGCGTTGCGTAGTATGTGTGGGTTAACTTTGAAAGATAGGGTGAGAAACAGTGTGATAAGGGAACAGTGTGGAGTGAAAGAAGATGTAGTGATGAGAATTGAGAAGGGCATGTTAAAATGGTTTGGGCATGTAGAGAGGATGAATGAAAGTCGTTTAACAAAACAGGTGTACAAGGCGGGTGTAAGTGGGACATCTGGAAGGGGAAGACCTAGGCGAACATATTTGGACCAAATTGGTGACATTTTGGAGAAAGGCCAGGTCCGAAGTACCTTAAACCGGAGAGCGTGTATGAAGAATGTTATGAGAGTGAATGAGGCGAAAGAAGTGTGTCAGGATCGTAGCAAGTGGAGATCCGTGGTCTCTGCCTACCCCCATGGGAAAGAGGCGTGATTTTATGTATGTATGTATGTACGAATGTTTTAAGCGTACCCAAAAAACCTAGGGATTGAAAAAAGCTGTCAGATTTAAATATTTTCTAATAGATATTAATTTTGCATTGATATTTTATGCTGAGATGGCAGGACGAACTCAACGATTACTCCACCAGCTGGCTGACAGATGCCCTACATAGAGGCGAATGAAAAAAGGGAGGGAAGGATTTTGCCCAGCAGTGGGATCCAGTGGGCTATTTAAATTAGATAGATTGATTTTAATTTGTATGAACAATGAACTCCAGTGGAGTCAACGAAAACTTCTTTGACAAAAATTTAATCGGGACCATATTTGAACCTTATAAGGCGAGTTTATTCAGAACAACTGGAAGTAGACCTAGGCAAGTACTTGGAACAAATTCATGACATTTTAGAGAAGAGCCGGGTCAAAAGTGTCCTATACCAGCGAACTTATATGAGGAATGTTATGAGAGTCAATGAGGCGAAAAATACGTGTCAGGAATTTAGGATTGTGGCAAATGGAAATCTAAGACCTATCTCTATGAAAAAGTGGCGTCATTTTATGTATGTATTTTATCCTATTACCTAAACTATCTTTTCTAAACTTCAGCCAAATTCAACGTGCCAATTTCGTAAAGAAACTGTCAATACTTATCCTGAAAATAACTTTCTTAGGTGACAGAGTTTTAGGCCACTCAAGAGCCTCCAACAGTTTAACATGCACGCAGAATCACTCAGCTGTTAATGCCACTTTCTGTTATCCATCCAACTTGTGACCGCTCAAAACGTTGCTTAATTTCATCGATCTATCAAGAACGTCAGCAAGCTTCACCACGAGCGCTACGAATCTCTAGTATGGCATTACTAAAATCCATTTAAACTTTAATAGTCGTACCTACATTTTGTACAATTATGTATGTTTTCACAGTAGGCAATGTTTGGTTCTTGTTAACTTTCGAGTTATTCGTGTTAGAGTTGATTTGTTTACAACAACTAAATTGAAAGCCTTAAATTTAAGCCGTTTGGAAAGCGGCTAATAATCTGAATATAAATACACTTTTATAATTGTTTTTATCGCATTTGTCCACTCACCCGTCTTTTTCTGTCTTTACTTACAGCCAAGACTATAAAATGATGGTCCTTTGTAGCTCAAAGGCCAACAGGCAGATTACAATGTCGAATGACATCTTGAACGTGGAGTGGACTGGAGTGGAAAAAGAGACTTTTACACAAAAAAAACTCAGGTCTTTACATCATTACTGGATGATTTAGACAGTGTCAGTAGGCAATCTTTGATCTTTACACAACAGTGTGTAAAATGAGACTAATGATAGTAATAAACTGAAGAAGATGATTTCCAATCTTTGCTCAATATTTTGATTGTAACGATAAGTCTCGACGTGCTGTGACATGAAAACAAATTGACCAACCTACTCACCGTTCAATGATTAATTAATCTTTCCATAAAAGCTTATATTAATCACGGTATCACAAAGCCTTTGTGGGCGGCCAGTTAATTGTAATACCACGTAAAACAAAAACCGTATGTATAAACAGAAATGATGAGTTTTCTGGGTTTTTTTCGCATAAGCTAGCCTTGATGATGGGTACATAGTATAAGTATGTAGAGCCTATTTCAAATACGTTTTGACTATAGTAATTCTTTAGCATAGATGACTATTCGTTTTAGTTTTATAGGCTTGATACAAAAACTTAAGCCTCAAATCTCAGTGAAAACAAACTCAAAATCCTAGTTAACGCGTTTACAAATGCTCATGTTAACTGCGTGTACACACTGTTATATAATTGTGGCTCCCCCTTTTGGAGAGCAATGCAGAGCTGGAGCAGGGAATGGGTTAGGATAGATGGCAGCCAAGGTGTGTTTACAATTGTGTGTGTTTTTTGTTGCTAATAAATCTAGTTATCCAAAATTTCCTTTACCCTCCCATACGCAGATTATTGAAAGCAAAAACTGAGTTGGCCAAGTGCCACTTCCTGACTTCAAAAACAATGTGCTCGAACTTTCACAAAGATGGCTACCGGAAGTTTGAAGATACCGCAAAACAAGCATGGCCGCTAACACTGTTTCCGGTGGTTCGTATCAGTGTTCTTTGTTTGTTGTTTATCAATTAGTGCAATATGAATTGGTTGTACAAAAATAAGTCTGAAATGGTTGTTCAATTCACTGCTTTACTGCGATTTTTATTTCAATCACAAAATAGTTAATTTGAAAATGATTCTCTTTTTCTGTATTCACTATTTCTATGTACTGTGGTGTACAAAAAGTAATACGCGATCAGAACACAATTGGGGTAGTCTCCGAAACTCACATCCGATTTATAAAATTCTTTCACTGATGTGTAGCATGAACATAGGCTATATTTTATCAAACTACCATACCACGCAAGCGAAGCCGCGGTGAGTAGCGTATAGGTTGATTAGCACTTGTGTGTAAGAACTAGGTAAACTACATTTTTCAAACGAGCAGTCACTGAAAGACTTTGTGTAACGCGTCACCTGCTAGTTCACAGCGCGTTTCACAAACGCGAGGATAGTGTGCACGGGTCACAGCTTGCCGCCTACATTTTGTTCGTTGAACGTGGTGTACACATGGTCTAAACTCCTTAAAGATCTGAAACAGTAATGTTGTATCATGATGATATTTAGTTTGATTAAATATGCCCAGAACAGATAATAGTGGCAATTCGGAGTTTTGCAAAAGCTAAACTAACCAAAAATGTTGCCGTACCTTTCATAGCGATTGGAATAAAAATGATGGCATTAATTTAAGTTAGTTTAGTTTAGCTTTTGCGACACTCCGAATTGCCACTATTATTAGTTAAGGATTTGTGTGGTAATAGGCTTAAGATCTTACATAACAACTTCTCTGATATCATCGTTATCAGCCACCGTCAAAACTTTGTAACGCTTAGGTTCCAAGATAAAGTTTTGGTACTGTGGCAGTAAAAAGTGATTGTCACTTTTGTCGTTGAATTACGACTATAATAATTAATCACTAGCATCCCCGACATCGAACCGCCACAGGTTTTTGCCTTTTTTCTATTTTTTTTTAACTTTTAAAGTTTCCATGAACTTAAATGTTTCAAGAACAAAATTAGCTAAATCTGTCCAGCCATTCTCAAATTTTAGCGAGACAAGCGAGCAAACCAAAACAAAACTAAATTAAATAAAATTGTAGGTAATGTCTTTATTTTTTGAAGTGACCGTCTTATTATTTGAAGACAATTAAAATAAACCACGAAACAATAATTATAACGATCTTCACAATCTTGAAACAGCCGCGTTAGAATTGCTTATTTTCACATTAACACAGTTATATTTTCTTGCTGACTGTACCTTCCCAATCTACTTCGCCTAACCTGCTTATCGCTTTTCATAAATAGGTATAATCAGTTGAGAATTTGTTCCTAAGCTATAATTCAAGAAAGCGGTTACCGTCGTTTTTGTTTAACATCAAAACAAACAGAGTTAAAATTTTGTCCGATTTGATAGTAATTGATAATGAAGGAAGTAAGTAGTCACTAATCCCAATTAATTGAGAAATATGTATTAAAATCAACATAATTATTTTCTTATTTTTAGGTTAAGTAGGTACTGACAGTTTGTTTATAAACGTGGCTGGGCGAATTTGGTTAAAGTAAGTAAGGAAGTATAGTTTCCTCATTCGCAAGTTAATCTTGCCTTTAGGTGAAAAAATTAAGAGGTTATTTGAATTAAAACATTTTTTTTGTCTTTATTACGTCCGCTTTTACCGGTGACTGTTTTATTACTAACTCGTGGATTGAACTTCGAATTCAGCTGAGTTGAGGTGTTAAATGGATTAACAGTCGGACGGAATTCTGGTCCATTCATTAATTGCGACGTGAATCGCTTAAAGTGACGACCTCTGTGGAACAGCGGGCGAAAGCCCGCTCGGTATGTGGAGGTTGCGGGTTCGGTCCCCGTCTCGGGACAATGCATGAACAACAAATATTTGTATCGAGTCTGGGTGTTTTCTATGTATAATAAGTATGGATATATATGTAGAGATTATGGTTGTTTATTAATCGTGGAGACAAATGACGCATGACGATGTTTATTGAATAAAATCAACTATCTCACCACTAAGAAAGCACTAAAAAATAGTTTTCTTTTTCAAAAACATGTTTTTATTCACAGATGTGAACACACGTAGTATTTTCTACGTCAGATGAGTTTGTTTATACAATACCTTCGTTTTCGAGAAACAGTCACCGCCAAAATATGTAAAAAAAAGAAAAAAAAGTACTGGAAGAAGTTCAAATAGGTACCTATATAAATAAAAGTGAATCACCGAAATGTACGTACCTACATAAATTGCGATTAACTGCACACACTTGTATAATTCTTTGTGTTGTGTTCGGTATTGGCAAGACAAGGTTTGTAAAAAAATTCGCAAAAATAAAACCAGGTATGAACATTCTCAAAGGATCAATCAGCATTGCCATTCAGTGCGGCAATGCTGCCAGTGTCTTGGGCACGCTTCCGTTTGGCAGTTTAGAACTGATGTAATATATTGTTATTACAGTTATGTATATTTTATGTAGTAGTTTAGTTTCTGTAAATAAACTTAACTAGTCTTAACAGCATACCCGAAAGATCTTATAAAACTACGGTTGTTCTAAAGCGGCCACTGCCCACTGAAAACTAGAACCATAGACTCTGTTTTGTTTATTTTACCTTACATTTGTCTTCGCCTTGCCCATAAAAATGCAAAAATAGAGACCCAATCGAGGCGCAAAAGCGCAAAAAATAAACAATGATTACAGTCTGGGTCGCCTACCCCGGAATCCAGCACTTAGGGTACAGTGATGAAGAAAAAGCTAGGTTACTTTTAGCGTTATTTGGTACAATCAATAAAAAAATAGGTTATGCCCTTACATATGAGTTTAAAAGTAGGATTACGCTGAGATTGGACCTTTTCGGCCACACTGCGCTGCACGGGGGGGGGGGATAGTTTTTGTTTCATGTTGGGTACCTAATTCATCAAAAATGTTTGTTTGTTTGTTTTCCTACCCATTGTATATTTGTATCCATTTCCGAAATTGTTTTTCTATTGTGTGTATAAGTGCTAAATAATTGTATGATGATGAAATATTTACTATCTTGTTACACAATCATGTGACTGCATTTGTGTTAGTTAGATAAGTGACTCTATATAATATAATATATATATGTGATAAGTGACTGAATGTTTAAGCTAATACCAATAAATTACATTTTAAAACTAAACCAGCTTTACTTTATGAGCTGTGATCCGAGGCCAGACACAGCCAATTTGCGCCTACTCCCCGTCAATAACAATTTCACTAGCGTAATTGAATCATTTTAGCGCATGAATTTAGCAATGAAGGATTCAACAATACAGTTAGTTTGTTTTTCTTTTGTTTTAACGTAAACAAAAACAGTGCATGTTAGATCAAAATCGGATCTAAGAGTAATTTGGCTGTCACGATACACCGTGCATGAATATCACCAAGCTTGTAAAACTTCCTAAGCATTTTAAAGCATCGAGCTTGAAGCCTAACTAGACTCACAACTTTTTGATCGATGGTTGTTCGTGGACACTTTTGCTTGAACAGCTAGACGTATTGCATCGAATTAGCGATGCAAAATTAACTTTATAACATAAAAAATTGAGTTTAGAGTTGCAGACAATGGAGTGGTTCTAATCTTGAAAACTGTGATTATGGTTCTGGTTGCATGGAGATATGTAGGTATTACTGGTTATGTTAGTTTAAATGTGATAAGCCTTGAGGTCAATGTCTCTTAATAGAATAGTAGTCTAACTACTGAAGCCAGGTTTCAATATTCAATTTACGATCAATCGTAGATCTATCGTCACCTTCAAAGTTATTTACTATCATTGGCTTCGCGTAAAAACATCAAACACCCGAGACAGTTAAGATTCGTTCAAACCGACGCTAAAACATATGCGATGATGCAGCAGAAATGACTACGAAAAAAGTTTAAAATGTTCGTGTCAGAGAAAAATGCTGGCTGTTATGTTTCGCCGCACGCTGACATTGATAGAACGCAGCGTTAACCGCACAATTGCGCGTACAACCTGCACTACGTAAGCGATAATCGTCGGTTTATATGAAGCTTTGGCTACTGCTGTATATACTGGATATACCTATAATTTATATCTTGATAGCTAGGTAACATCAAAGTTCAAAATAATGGTACCTGAGGGCCTAGCCAACCGGCATTCGCTATGAAGCGATTCGATTTCTATCATCGCTACACCTTTGATTTGACATTTCTGATCGCTCGAGTTTTCGTCATCGAATGTCAATTCCTATACATTTTTTTTAGTTTCTAATCGAAAGCGATTGTCGAAATGTAACATGGCTAGGGCCTCTGACCAGTTTGTGCTAAGAGCTTGCAATCTGTTACGTATGTAATATTTTTCAAAATTTGGGCATGCAACAAATATGATATTTGCGCCTACCTTTTCAACAATGTCCCAGGCTAACAGTATCCCGTTAAGCGTAGGCAAAGATTGCCTCCTGACGCTGTGTATATCATCTAGTAAAGATGTAAAGTTGAGTTTTAAGCTTATTAGGTCTTTGTTGACACCTATGTGACAGAATCCTTTCTTACCTACAACTTATGATGTAATGTTTGTGAGGTGTACATACAATTAAGTGTTAATCTATCTATCTTATTTCGACTCTGTTCGGGAATATTCATAGATACCTATGTAGTCAAAGGCTATTGAACTTTCCTACGCTGTTAACCACCATATCCTTACTTCTGTGAAACCCTTGTTATTCTAATCAAGGTTCTTATCTCATAGGTTTAAGGTAAATTTTCGCATCAAAGTACGGGCGAATCAGTTGAAGTAAAATTTTAGCTCAGTTTCGGACGAGAAATATGTTCCGATACTGCTGTATTAAATATCGGCAACTAAACCGATTTACTATCCCATCGACTTCGTGTTTTGTATTGAATTTACACAGACGATCAGTTGATCGTGTTACGCCTTTGATATTTAAAAGGTTTTTGACTAGAGGCTTTTTGTAAAGATATTTTGAAAATTGAAGATAATAATATGCTATATATTTAGGCAGATTTTTATTGGTCTGCTAGAGTTATGCAGAGTGTAAAATTAAATGATTGGCCATTTTATACAACATGACAGCTTTACCGACAGAAGTACGTACCTACCTATAATAAAGGTAGGTACTTCTATAATATAGGTAGGTTCTATAATATAGGTAAGTACCTACCTATAATATAGGTAGGTACTTCTATGTAGAAAGCCGTGAATCATTACACCGACAAGAGCTGAGCTCTATTTTAGTTTTCTACAGGATGGGGCATGCGGCTACCTTAAATTAACACACGTGTTGAGCTAGTAACAGCGACAATAAAAAAATATTACTTCTAGTAAAAATATGATTATTCCAGCCTAATTAAAACTGTTCAACACACGCTTAAATGAACTTATTTTTTACATGCTTTCATAACAAAAAGAGACTATGTGTTAGTTTGTTGCGTTATTAAGGTACCCAACACTCAATTGTAATACCATATCGGAGTATAAAAGCATAAAAGATTAAGTTTAGAAAATAAACAATTTTACAATTGAAATTAAAAACTATAGGTACTTGGCATAGTAATGTAGAGCAAAATACTAAAATAACATAAAATTACCAAATAAAATTACTTTAAATTGCAAAGATAATTGTGCCTACTAAAGATTTAGCTTCTTCAAACTACACTGATTGCCGTCGAAAATACAAGATATCATAAAATTATTTCTATTTTCGAAGTAAAAAATAATTTGAAAGTTGAAACGAACTCGAAATAATTGAGCGTAGTGTAATCTAAAAATTCAAAGGCATTAAATATAAAGGTCATTGGTTCGATACAACTTTCAAGAACAATCAATACGAACGATAGTATTTAACAATGCTTATTATTTCGAATATGATTTTGATTTTTAATGCGGGTTCGATCCCCGCTGCGGGACAAATGTTTGCATGATCTGCAAATATTTGTTTCGTGTCTGGGTGTTTTTCTATGTATAATATTTATGTATTAACAAAAAAAAATGTATCTATGTAGTTTATCAGTCATCTGGTTACCATAACACAAGCATTAAAATGCTTAGCTTGGGACTAGATGACGCCGTGTAGAATGTCCAAGGATATTTATTTATTTTATTACTGTAAACTTTTATTATGATCTACTTACAATATTTAAGACGGCTGAAAATAGATATTTTGCTCATTTATTTATGTATCTAAATAAAACTGAATCGCTAAATTCTGAAGCGCTCGTGGCGAAGCTTGCTAAGAAGCTCTTGATAGATCGTCAAAGTTAAGCAACGTTCTGAGCGTTCTGAACTTGGATGGGCGACAGCAAGTAGCATTATTAGCTTCGCACGTTAAATTGTCGTTCCCGGCTTTTAAGTCGTTAAGCCATGACGGAGGCCTTTAGGCGGCTTAAAAACTCCGTCACCAGAGTTGGCCACTTGCTCGTACGAACTTACTTATCTGAAAAATACTGAGATATTGATAAATCAACGAGTTAGTCTCAGTCGTAAATGTCAGTAAATTTATTGGGTCATAAAAATAATTTATTTGTTGTTGTTACCTACAATATTCCATTGCTAAACAAAAATAACCCGTGAGTTTTCCAATCACTTCCTATGCTAGTTACATAATACGTATTGATTTATTTATTTACAGAAACAAATTAAACATCCTAGTACTGCAATTCACAAAGAGTTACTTCATAGGATCACAAAATAATACCTACTGAAATAGTCATAGGGATAATTTTATTATTTATATTAATTTTATTAAACCGACTTCAGTTTCATATGAGTGAAAATTCTTGTAATTTCGAGGTGTATGTCCGTTTATAATGCCACTTGCGGTCACCCATCTAAGTTGTGCTCGCTCAGAACGTTACTGAACTTCGACGATCTATCAAGAACGTATAAGCGTCTTAGCAACTTCGCTTCAGAGAAAGAGGATCAAACCAAAACGATTGCAATGTGGCCACAGGCTAATTAAGATAAAATGTAACAACAACGCTCAAAGTTGAAACACTCGCATTATTTTTACCACAACCCACTTCTCTAAACGCCCAAGACAGCTCATAAAACAAAATTGCCGAGCCAGCATTATATTTGGTCGTAAAAAGCAGATTTGGTGATGCACCTCGCTTTATCTGGCTTTACAGTATACCTACTAACATAAATGGTTTTTCTTAAACTTTCGCGATCACAATTCATATTTATAAATACATGTACACGGGGTTTTATCGCGTTATTTACCTTATTTCTTTACTTCCCGACGTTTCGGCTATGTTGCAATAGCCATGGTCGCGGGTGGACTGGAGTAGGCTTCAATTTTCGTTGTGTAGCGGGTGGATAGTTTTGTATCACTGGTAAAACTACCCTCACAGATCTTCAGAATTCGGATCGGCTGCATTTACACCGCAACACACCACACTAACAGTATCTTCACACCGAGAAGTCATATTACGATGTGCATTGCATCTACTAACGATCTATCACGATTGAAATTCGGATAACTTAATGATTATGTATGCTGGATATTTTTTGGTGAATTTGTAGTTTTGGGTAGGTGAAAGTGTATTACGAGTATGTAGGCTTCAAAGTTAGTACATACGGGTAGTGGCTAAATCTGAAGACCTACTTGAAATAACGAAAACGAAACTTCGCGTTAATATATGGGTTTAGCTTATGTTGGTGGAACTGAATTCGTAACAGTGAACCAACATAAGCTGAACCCGGAAATTGACACGAAACCCGCGCTCCTCCTCTTTCTTTTGTTTTCCTTATAAAAAAAAACATCTTAGACAACTAAAACCAAACCTCTACCTACATGAATAAAACATCTAAAGTAGGCTGTAAAGTTTAACCTGACCTTTGAAGAAACTTTGAAATTTTGAGAAATTAATATTTAAGTACAATTTTTCGTTTGAAGAATTTAAACATATTTTGTTGTTCTTCATATTTTTAACTATAAAACAATAACAATCCTATGTATAAACGAGCTGTAAAGTCAATCAACAAACAGTGAACTGTGCTTCAGAACACAAATCGCGGTCGTTGGGCAACAACTTGGCGAACAAAGGTGGTTGGGCAACAAGTTGGCAAATTTAAATGGCACTGGGCGAGTCTGTCATCCAAATCGGGTAAGTTGCATTATTACTTAGAAAACTTAAAAAGAGACGGTTTTTTAATAAAAACTAGTAGGTATGGTAAACTGACCTTATTGTGGCACCCCACCAATTTTTCTCACCTCTCTAAATTTATCCCATGTAGTAAGAAAAAAAATCACGATATTGCAACTTATTTAAATTGAGATTTATGATTTTAACTACCTACTTGTGGTAGTTATTTAGGATTGTGTTACTTAATTTAAATCAGTTACATAACTTAGTATTGCCTAAAGATCTGAAAGAAATGTCTACCGCTCCCTGGGATACACAGTCGTGATCAAATTTTTTTTTTTTTATTAATTATTATTAATTATGCCTAAATGTATGCTTGGTACATGTCTACATTTTGCAAAAGTAAACAACGTGACAGGTTGCAAACCAGTTGCTAGGATTAGTCACACTCCTTCTCGTTTAGAGCGCGTATTATTGAGCATTAATACACTTTTCGAAACGAAACATAATTTTTATGGTCAGAAAACTTGAAAATGAGGTTTACTTATCAACTGTAGGTGAATTAAATAGATATACCTACCTATGTAAATTTTCAGGTCATAGCAAGACATCGTGCTTGGATCAAGGTATCACCGAAGCTTGTAGCATGATAACGATAGCTCTTTATATAGCATAGAAAAAGTAAATATGACCGATAAATGTCGCAAGGTTGATGCAAATTTAAGGTAAGGTTAGTTTTGCTTCAAAGTATCGATTTATATATTTGCCATCGTAAATGTTGCCACTATTTTGTTTACGAAAGAGCTTTCTTTTCTTTCGCAGAGTTGTTCTGGTCAAGAGATTATAAGTTGGACTTTGGTGAAGATAGTTGGTCCAGATCCTTGGACCTTGCGCAATCAAACTGTGTTATAAAAAACTACATAAATTACATGGTAGAAAAATGTAATAAGTTTACTGTGCTACGAGAAATCTTTAGCAAAGGGTCAACACCCTAAAATTGTACTATACAAATCCGGAATGCTAAAACAAAGCCACTTAGCAAAGTTCATTTCACTTGCTATTGAATCTTTGAGCGCAATTAATGTTAATATCAATGTGTGCTATAAGCAAACTGTTTCAAGTTTTGCTGGGGCCACGTTTTGATTGAAAACCGGTTGTTATAGGTGCACTTCTTTTAAAACGGTTTGTGAACCGGCTTTGTATGATAGAGAGGTGAACGTTTTTTTATAAAAATGATAAATGCTTTCGTCGCATCTGCTTCTACATTCAAACGTGAAACGTCATCACCATTGACAATATTTTTAATACGGTTGATGGCTTGCCTCAGACAAATGTTCGTATGTTCTGCAGATATTTGTTCCGGGTCTGGTTGTTTTTCTTTAGAAAAAATGTATATAAGTATTATATCAGGCATCTGGTTACCATAACAGTTGCTTAGCTTGGGACTATAAATGACGTTGTGTGAAGTGTCCAGGGATATTTATTTACTTATTTTATTTAACTCTTGAGATTGCTCTGAGTAAGATTAGTTATAGAGGGTTGACTGTCTCCAAGCCAAAAATGCTAAACATGCTTTCAGGCCGTTCATTCAAGATAATTAAAGATACCTGTAAAGCCTCAGTACATCCGAATAATATTTTGGACACTTATGTAAATGTTATCATTTTATACGTGAATGGTTGCAAGCCCATTGCCGCCATTTGAAATACTAGGTTTTGCTTACAATGACTTCACAAAGTAGTAATAGTACTTATTAATTTTTCAGATAAAAGGTACACGACTCAATTTTTTGCACCCTAGAATTGGCTACCAATTATTGGCACCTCTCTAATTTAATTTACGTGAAATGAAAAAAAAAAAAAATTGATCATGACTGTACCCCAGGGAGCGGTAGACATTTCTTTCAGATCATTAGGCAATACTAAGTTATGTAACTGATTTAAATTAAGTAACACAATCCTAAATAACTACCACAAGTAGGTAGTTAAAATCATAAATCTCAATTTAAATAAGTTGCAATATCGTGATTTTTTTTCTTACTACATGGGATAAATTTAGAGAGGTGAGAAAAATTGGTGGGGTGCCACAATAAGGTCAGTTTACCATACCTACTAGTTTTTATTAAAAAACCGTCTCTTTTTAAGTTTTCTAAGTAACTGTGGAATGTTTGCCAAACCATCAAATATGCAGGTCTAAACGTAATTAAGTTACAGTGAGAAATTCGTTTAATACTTCGCCTGAGTAGTGCAGGTGTGCAATTACTTTCAATTTGTTTTCAGGATTGCTTGATTGGTTAGGAAAGGGCGCCTAGACAGTCGAAACTACTGAAGTTCAAACGTTAAATTGTCTAATAATTTATTTGCTAACTCGTATAACATAGAGTCGTGATTGTTTTTTATATTATTTGTAATTGTAAATTATATTACACTAACACGAACTTTTGACGTTAAATTTCGATTAAAAAAATTTATAATACCTATAACAAGCTAATTATTATTTAAGCGTTAACTTCAACGTTCTTGATAGATCGTCGAAGTTAAGCAACGTTCTGAGCGGTCACAACTTGGATGGGTGACCGCAAAGTGGCATTATCAGTTGAGCGCTTCCGTGCTTCGGAGGACACGTTAAATTGTCAGGCCTGGCTTTTAAAGTCGTTAGGCCATGACGAAGGCCTTTTAGACGGCCTAAAAATTCCGTCACCAGAGTTGGCCACTTACTCATACATACAGTGAAACATAGAATCTGTTCCTTTTTCAACGTCGGTTAAAAACTACTGTTACCGTTTCAAAATCAAACAAAATCACCACATGGCTTCCACAATCGTAACGACTTTATTTTAATTAGATTGACCGCATTTCGATTGAACTCCTACAATTTTAATTAATCTGATTAATCTACGAACCGGTTTGACCCCCAATTTTATTGGCCAGAGCTTTTATTCCGAGCTCGTAAAGAGCGTACGGAATTATTTTATTGATCCACAATTTGTTACCTTTTATCGTGGATTCTCATAACTTAGGTTTCTTGATTAAACAGAATCTTAAGGTCGATCTGTCGCAATTTCTCAATAATGTCAATTTGTTTTATAAAACTTTAGACATCTTTAAAAACTTGCATATTTTTTGCATTAAAATTTATGTTTTTGTGTAGACGTCTACTTATGACATATAAATCCGCATCAATGACTCAACTTGTTGTTTTTAGACTATTTAAAAATCTATTTAAATGTTTACCTTTGATATGCATTAAACAATTTTGCATGAGCCCAACCTTATTAAAATATTTATGAAGATAGCTTTTAGTGTATTACTGATAACAAGACCATGGTAATAACCACACAGTATGACAGGTCAGGCAAAACATTGGATGTCTGTGGCCGAGGATACTAATCAACCACGAACCGTCAAACCACGGTGACCGCATCCCTGAAACTAACAGTATAATGACAATGTACTGTACTGTGTATTATTTACTTAAATATGAATAAATCAAAAAAGTGTTTTCTATGTATAACAAAGTTTTTTTTTTTTAAATAATTTAATTAAATTATCGTGGTTTTATAGTGATGACGAGAGAAAAAACCAATACATTGTTTATTTATAATACTCATAGCGAAAAATTTTTATTCATACGAAACTTATGCATAACTAACAAGTGAAACTAATAAACACTATAAGACTTGTCGATAAAATCACATAATATTATTTGCATTTTGTAATCTACCCACTGTTTAACTAAAAAATCACTATAACCCCTCAGTGGGTTTGTCAGCTAGTTAGTTGGACGTGCTATAATTATGTTTGTAACTGAATGTTATCACGCCAGCCGTGTTCCTTATATTGATACAGGAGAATGTAGGATTAAATTATAGATGTGGCATATTATATATTTATTATTATTAAAAGCCTGTTGTGACCCACTACAGGGCAAAGGCTTCAACTCCTCTCTAATCTTCAGCGATAAAGACCCATTTCCTATTAAAAGAGAGAGTAAATAAATAAATATCCTTGGACATTCCACACAGCGTCATTTAGTCCCAAGCTAAGCAATTTAATGCTTGTGTTATGGTAACCAGATGACTGATATACTACTTATATACATTTTTTTTTAATCATACATACATAATATACATAGGAAACACCCAGACACGAAACAAATATTTGCGGATTATACAAACATTTTTGCCGCAGCGGGAATCGAACCCGCAACCTCTGCGTCTCAGGCGGGCTTTCACCCACTGCGCCACAGATTTTAATTGACTGGATTTCTTAACTGGATCAGCGTATCTGCCACACAGTATCCGTAATTTTGCGTACGCTCTGATGCCTGTAGATGCGTTCGTTGTTAGTTTTATTTTTTTGTTACCACATCCAAATATTCCCAGCTCGATATCCCCGGGCGCGGTCGTAGGTACTTCGAATAGGAATGCGTTGATTATTTACAAATAGGCCTGTTTCGTGATTCGCTGGACTGTATTGAGCCCGATGACGTCATAAGCCAGGAATATTCACGCTTTTCTGCTGTTTTGTTTTGATATTATCAGAGACTTTGTGAATGGACTGCGGGTATTTTTTATATTAGGTAGGTATTGATCATTCATTTGGTTTACAGCGCTAAATATAATTGTTTATAGCGCTTGATGCGAAACGAATAGTGTATAAAATAGCGTGTGTGTTTGTAGCATCATATTTAACAATTTACAAAAGAATGAACCGATTTTGATTCTGTATTTTATAACAATTGAGGTTATTCTAGTATATGGTATTTAAAATGCACATCCGGGATTCAAACCTTTGACCTTCAGATTTAAAGTCAAGAAACGATCTCACTTGACTCAAGGCCTGTTCGGACCTACGCGTCATTCGCTGCCGCTGTTGGAAGCGAAAATACTGCGCCGCGGAACTTCATAGAAAATATCTGCGCGGTATTTTTTTTTTCACAGCGGCAGCGAATACCACGTAGGTCCGAACGGGCCTTAACAGAGCTTGTCAATGATTTAGGTAGTTGTTAATATCATAGCACTAGTGACGTGGTCGACATGAAGCGATATTGGTGTTTGAAGTGTATGCTATTGCATACATACGCTGTCTCTGTAGCGTGAGCGTGAAGCGCTCAAGCTGATAATGCCACTTGCGGTCACTCATCTTGCTCAGAACGTTGCTTAACTTAAACGATCTATCAAGAACGTCATAGCAATAGCTTCGCCACGAGCGCTTCTCAGTTCAGAAATTCAGAATCAATAAACATGGATAAAACAACAAATATAAAAAAATAGATTGTTATTTGTAGGTAGGTGAGGGTGAAAATCCTGTATTGTTTGTTTTGCAGTAATCTACTCGGCACAATGAAACACTGGATACTGTCCACTCACTTTCCAAAGTTTATTAAAGTTTTTAGAGATAGTCAGAAGGTTTAGCACAGCACACAGTATGAAACAGATAGAAGAAAGATAATGAAGATGAAGTAGGAAATAGGTTAAGCACAGCGATAGAAATTGCGTAAATAGATCTCAGAAGCTTAGGCTACGTGCGTCATGCGCGGTGGCATAAAATTGACTGTCCGAAGGTAGGCGGAGCTTTGCGGCTACGCATCGGCATTGTTCCCGAGCGAGCCTTTGTGCATGAAAGCTATTTAATCGATACGATTTATTTGCGCTGCGCGTACGACTACCTTCCGACATTACATCGAGATTAATATTTTAGTATTTATATAATTACCTATCGTAATTTATTAATTACGCTAAGTGCTAAGTTAGTATAATATAATAATATACAATTTAGTTATAGAGTAAGTATGGACATGTTTTAAATGTACCTATTAACTATTTTAAAGGTACCTATATAATATTTAACAAATGTATGGAATTTATTTAGGTTAAATCTACGGTGGTAAAGTATGTACGCCACATCACTCCCCTCCAGAGACCGTCTTACGGGCGATAATAATCTGGTAGACGTACTGTTCTTCCCGAACGTGTAGTTTTGTTAGGTGGATCTGGAGGAGGAAGTACATCATCTTTGGGATCGGTGCTGTCAGTGAGTACATAGGCAGGCTTCAGTCTCTCAATGGACACAGTTACAGACTTCCCTTTTATGAGTAGTGTAAAGACTTTATCATTCCTCTTCAGTACCTGATGTGGTCCGGTGTAGGCTGGTTGAAGTGCTCCTTTTATCGCATCTTCTCTCAGGTAAACGTGAGTAGTCGTGCTTAAGTCTTTAAAGATGAATATTGACTTTTTACAATGTCTCGCGGCTGGCTGCGGTTGAAGATTCTTTGCAATCAGCCTGAGTCGTACCATAAAATCTGTTATGTCGTCACTTTTATCATCTGATGGCTGGAATAGTTCCCCAGGTAATCTTAGTGGTTCGCCGAATACCCATTCTGCTGGAGAACCTTGTATGTCCTCTTTATAGGCACTTCGTATACCAAGCAATACAAGTGGGAGTGTTTCTGTCCAGTTAGGGTTAGAGTGACAGACTATTGCAGCTTTTAGTTGCCTGTGAAATCTTTCTACCATTCCATTACAGGCAGGGTGATAGGCTGTTGTACGTTTGTGTTCAAATCCAATCATTTCAGCCAAATGTTTGAAAAGAGACGATTCAAATTGCCGTCCTCGATCGGTGATTATGGCAGTAGGGCAGCCGAAGCGTGCTATCCATCCGGAAATCAGGGCTTTGGCAACCGTTTCTGCGGTCATATCTGGTATTGGTAAGGCTTCCGGCCATCTTGTGAAGCGATCTACTGCGGTGAGACAATATCGGAAGCCGTTCGATACTGGTAGTGGCCCGATGAGATCGATGTGCACCGTGGTAAATCTTGCACGTGGTAGTCGGAATGTCCCAGGAGTGGTAGACACATGGCGTGTAACCTTTGCTAGTTGACAGGGGTGGCATGTCTTTGTCCATTCGCGACAGTCTTTTCGTACGCCCGGCCAAACGTAGCGCTGAGCCACTAACTTTGCGGTTGCGTTAGCGCCTGGGTGGCTGAGGGAGTGTAAACTTTCGAACACTTGTCGTCGATATGGAGCTGTGACGAAGGGTCTCAGTGCTTGGTTAGTGTCATCACAATATAGCTGGATCTTTGTTCCAGGTATGATGGTCTTGCGTAAGTTAAGAGAAGTTGCTCCTTTCAATATGCTTTTCAACTCAGTATCGCTGTTTTGAGATTTAGCAAGGAGTGTTAAGTCGACAGGTTGTGTGAGTTCTTCGATTCTGGACAATGTATCCGCCACAATGTTGTCCTTTCCTGATATATGTCTTATATCAGTGGTAAATTGAGATATGTAATCTAGATGTCGAAATTGTCGCGGCGAACATTTGTCTTTTCGGGTAGTGAAGGCGAAACATATGGGTTTATGATCAGTGTATATCGTAAAATGACGCGCTTCCAACATGTGCCTGAAGTAGCGTATTCCCTCGTAGATCGCAAGTAGCTCCCTGTCATATGGAGAGTATTTGACCTGCGATGAACTTAATTTCCGGGAGAAGAAAGCAAGTGGTTCCCATATATCGTTTTTATGTTGGTGGAGAGCAGCGCCGATTGCCGTGTCAGAGGCATCTGTGACAATTGCTATCTTAGCTTTTAGATCTGGATGCGCTAATAGTGTGGCCTGGCATAGACTGCTTTTGCACTCTTCAAATGCTTGTAACGCATTTCCGATGATATTCACCGGATGTGATCCTTTCACCTTGTCAGTGAGTAATGCATGTAATGGTGCTTGGGTTTCTGCTGCACCTGGGATGAATTTGCGGTAAAAATTCAACATGCCTAAAAATCTTCGTAGCTCCCTAACAGTTTTTGGCACTGGGAACTTACTGATAGCTTCGACCTTTGATTCCAGTGGCTTGATACCCTCAGATGAGACTTTGTAGCCCAAAAAGGTGACTTCTGACGCTCCAAATACACACTTTGAAGTGTTAATCACCATGCCATATTCGCATAGCTTCTTGAAAAGGATGGTCAGGTGCTCCTTGTGGCTTGTTTCGTCTGGTGAAAAGACTAAGAAGTCGTCTAAGAATGCGTAGGTGAAGTCCAGCCCTCTGGTTATTTCATCGACGAAACGCTGAAACGTTTGACCTGCGTTTCTGAGCCCAAATGTCATGTATGGGAATTCAAATAAGCCGAAGGGCGTGGTTATCGCTGTCTTGGCTATGTCTTCGCTGTTCACTGGGATTTGATTATATGCCTTCACCAGGTCTATTGTAGAAAAGACATGACAACCGGCAATGTTGTGAGTAAAGTCATGAATGTTGCGGATTGGGTAGCGATCAGGAATAGTTCTCGCGTTGAGCATTCGGTAGTCCCCACATGGACGCCATCCGTTATCCTTCTTGGGTGTGAGGTGCAGAGGTGATGCCCATGGACTTTCTGAAGGTCGAGCAGTTCCATTTTTAATCATGGCTTCGAATTCTTTCTTGGCAATAAGTAGTTTGTCCGGAGCCAGTCGACGTGGAGAGGAAGACACTGGAGGTCCAGGTGTTGTCCTGATATGGTGCTGCGTATTGTGGTTGATGATACGGTCTTTTCCTGCTGGACGTGTGATCTCGGGAAATTGACGTACCAGTTCGTGGTAGCTGGAGTCGCCGACCAATGTCTTTACGGAAGAAATAGTGCTCGACGACGACACAGAAGAAGCTGGAGATGTCAATGTCGTTGTGCTGTCAATCAGACGTTGATTTCGGCAATCGACTATGAGTCCGTAATATGACAAGAAATCGACACCGATTATTGGCTTGGTGACGTCAGCCACGATGAACCGCCAGCTGTAGTCACGACGTAGACCAAGATTCAGCTCTAAGTGGGCGAAGCCGTAGGTAGTAATGACAGTCCCATTCGCTGCATAAAGCTTGTATTCGTCAGTTGGGGATCGGCGTTCGCGGAGCATTACTCTAGGGAAAACGCAGAGGTCGCTTCCAGTATCGACAAGAAACTGCATCTTCGATCTTCGGTCCATTACGAACAGGCGACCAGGAATGTATTGGCTATCGGATGTCGCCATCACCGACTGCCTTGGTAGTTTTCCGGCTTGTAATCGCAAGGCTTCGCACAGAAGTTAGCATTTTTTCCGTGTCTGCTATGGTACCAGCAAACTGGAAATTTCCGGTAATTAGACTGGGATCTAGTGGTTTTCCTGTCTAGGCTACCTTGCCTTGATCTGGGTCTGGATCTAGACGTGCGGTCGCGTGATGATAATGCCTGTACTTGACGCGTGAGTTCACTTATTTGCCGAGCCATTGTTTGAAGCGTGGTATCAGCAAGTGACGAAGCTGATGCTACCTGTGGTGTGCTCGGAACGATTTCGTGCAAACTATCGGCTAGGTCCGCCAGCGCTTGTAGGTCTGACGTCTTTTGAGACACTAAAATTGGCTGCAGAGCTGTAGGCAGGCGGCTGGTCCAAATGGTCTTAATAAATTCGTCTGGAACAGTTGGTCCTGCGAGGCGTTGCAAGTGGCGCATAAATTGTGATGGTCGACGATCACCAAGCTCCTCGTGCATGAGTAACTGCTTCACTTCTTTTTCACGAGACGCTGACAGCCGTTTAATGAGTTCGGTCTTCAATCGCTCATATTTTCCCGTTTTTGGCGGTGACACAATGATATCTTTCACTTCGGCGGCGTATCGGTGTTCCAAAGTTGAAGTGACGTAATAGAATTTTGTGTCTTCATCTTTTATGCCGGAGAGTATAAAGTTCCCTTCAAGCTGAGAAAACCACACTGCGGGCTCTTCTGCCCAAAAAGGAGGTGGTCGTACTCCGACTCGAAAAATTCCAGTTTGGTCGTAAGGTGTAAAAGTCCCTTGTGCATCGGAATTTTTGTTCGATGATTTTTCACCGCCATCTTTTCCTTCCATATTCTTCGAGAATAAATTGGCTTACTGTTTGAATGCTTCTCGTCCTTTTTTGCGGGGTCACCAGTGTAGGTAGGTGAGGGTGAAAATCCTGTATTGTTTGTTTTGCAGTAATCTACTCGGCACAATGAAACACTGGATACTGTCCACTCACTTTCCAAAGTTTATTAAAGTTTTTAGAGATAGTCAGAAGGTTTAGCACAGCACACAGTATGAAACAGATAGAAGAAAGATAATGAAGATGAAGTAGGAAATAGGTTAAGCACAGCGATAGAAATTGCGTAAATAGATCTCAGAAGCTTAGGCTACGTGCGTCATGCGCGGTGGCATAAAATTGACTGTCCGAAGGTAGGCGGAGCTTTGCGGCTACGCATCGGCATTGTTCCCGAGCGAGCCTTTGTGCATGAAAGCTATTTAATCGATACGATTTATTTGCGCTGCGCGTACGACTACCTTCCGACATTACATCGAGATTAATATTTTAGTATTTATATAATTACCTATCGTAATTTATTAATTACGCTAAGTGCTAAGTTAGTATAATATAATAATATACAATTTAGTTATAGAGTAAGTATGGACATGTTTTAAATGTACCTATTAACTATTTTAAAGGTACCTATATAATATTTAACAAATGTATGGAATTTATTTAGGTTAAATCTACGGTGGTAAAGTATGTACGCCACATATCTAAGTAGGTAAGTACAGGTTATATGAAGACGCCGTTTTTAACAATAATATTCTTTACCCTTATTAGGCTTACAACAACAATGAACCTAATCTCCATGGTAATAAAATCTAAATCTGACCCTTGGTCTTCAAACCAAAACATCCAGCCAACTTTAGACTTTAACATCTTGTAATAAAGTCTAGAAATGTGAGAACGAAACTTTTTTCAATGGTTTGTAATTAGGCCCGTATAATTTCAACTTTTGGGTCGTGTAAAATGAATGAGGGCATTTTCATATAATTTGGAACTATTTTCGATGATATCAATCTAATACCCTGATGTTCACTGTCCACTATTTACCTGTCCAAAGATATTGAGCCTAATCGATTGATTTGATATGTTTACATTAATTTGCCATTCAAAAGTTAGCCTTATGAGTCAGGCAATAGTGACAGTATCTTATTGACTGACCCCATAAAATAAAAACAAAAAAAATATCCTTGGATACTATTACACGGCGTCATCTAGTCCCAAGCTTAGCAACATACAACAATAATTAAAGCTTGTATTATGGTAACCAGATGACTGATATAATACTTAGATATATTTTTTTGTAAATACATACACGTTGTAGATAGAAAAATATACAGACGTACGCATGAAGTCCATTTATGAAGTAGGATTGTGCGCATAGCGAAACTTTTTGGTGTTTTTTCGAGTCGTGCATAGCGGGACTAGAGCATGGCGAGTCCAACTGTTAAAAAAAATATACATCGTTCTAGAACTGTTACTTCTAAGTACCTACACTTATTCAAGTTTGAAAAGTGCCCAAGGTGACCTAACTGCTGCTATACAATGTAATTGATTATTTTCATGTGAACGTACTCATTCTGAATTTCATATAATTGTCATTGAAAACTAACAGTCATATATAAAAATCACAATAGTAAAAGTAAAATAGATTAGTTAAATTTAGAATTTTGCAAACAATACTGCCAAATCTCTGTTAATGTGGAATCTTGACAGCTTCACGTGTGGATTTGTAACCCAAAGATCACATCGAAACATTTTAATTAAAGGGTGATACTCGTATCACCATATATATAAGCAGGTCGTACGTGGTTTAGACTGGCACAGAATAGGGGAGGTTGGCACAAGCGAAGAGAGGCCTATGCCCAGCTGTGGGATGAGACGGGCTGCACGTGATGATGATGATAACTCGTACTACTCTTATTATTTGGCGACAAATGCCTTAAAAAACAGGGACCAAGAAAAATATTTAGGGCACAGCATTCTTTTAAGTGATTCATACTCGTAAATTTTAATAGTCAAGGTCCAGGTATAGTGCCAATAAAACAAAGTAGGTAAATGAGTAGCGCATAGGCAATCTACGTTTTTCGGACGCGCAGTCACTGCGCGTGTAAGACGAAACTGAAGTGATCCTTGAGGTCTTAATAAAATAAATAAATATCCTTGGACATTCCACACAGCGTCATCTAGTCCCAAGCTAAGCAATTATTTAATGCTTGTGTTATGGTAACCAGATGACTGATACACTACCATAGATAATTTTTTTTGTAAATACATACATAATTATTATACATAGAAAACACCCAGACACGAAACAAATATTTGCAGATCATGCAAACATTTGTCCCGCAGCAGGGATCGAACCCGCAACCTCTGCGTCTCAGGCTTTCGCCAACTGCGCCACAGAGGTCGTCAAATAAATATTTTCTTTCTTTCTAATAGCTTGCCGACAGGCTTGCGTTCACTGCGTGTTCGTGTCCCTTTTGTTTCGATACATAAGCGCCGCAAATCAAAACAACGTGGTCTGCTATATATGTGCTATATAAATTGATGAGTGAGTGATGAAATGAGTAAATAATTATAAGTAATAGTTTTTAAAAGTTGAACTACGTTAACCACTGGTTAAAGAATTGGTGTAACTGTCCTAAGGTCACTAATGAAACACCCAGAAATAGTTGGTAATTTACACGTATTAGAATCGAAATGACCGCAATTATCCCTAGATTATAGTTTTAGAAACAATTACCTTGTGGACGAGGGTTTTTTCGGTAAATTTATTACCTATTTAATTCTTAGTACCTACGAGCTTATCTTGATTCAAAACAATGTATTTTGATCTAGGGTTGTACTATGACCTTCACTAGGCAAGCTTGTTTTGATATTGCTATACGAAATTGCTTGTGTTATGGTAACCAGATGACTGATATAATACTCAGATACATTTTTTTTGTAAATAAATACGTACATTTAATACATTTATAGAAAGAAAAATATCCAGTGGCGTGAATCGAACCCGCAACCTCCGCGTCTCAGGCGATCTTCGCCCACTGCGCTACAGAGGTCGTAATAGGAGGGGGGAGGAGGCGAGCGAAGCGAGCCGCCGACCCCCGTAGCGTAACGAAGGTCTCGTAGGTTCGCTCCACTCAGGACCTCCGACGCCTACCTACTATAATATTTGTCCAAACACCTAATGGATATCTCTAACCGTTGTGAAGTTACAGCCCTTTCAATTTTAGGGGAGGTTGGGGAGGGGGGGGGAGTTTTGAAAAAATATTTTGTCTAACTATATAGCCTTATTCTTTATAGTGGTAATATTAGTTGACTCATCTGAGTCCACTCTATTGCAATCGCAGTGGGGAGCCAAGTCTAGCTTCTGCAAGTGAAGGGGTGTCTATATTACGGAAATAGGTGTAGGTACTAGGGAACACACACACAGTCGACCTAATTATAACTATAAGTTTGTACGAGTTTGATGTAGATAACTAACGCCCAAACTCAGAAATGCAATGAAATATTTGAGAGGTTCTTCTTACTTTTCATACTTGTAATGATTTATAATTGTTTTTTTTTAATATTTTTTTATATGCTTTAGTTTTAAATTATGTAAATACGCATGTTTATTAATGGCCTATAAAGCATAGAAGCAAATAATATTAATGCACCTTGAATATTGATCCTAGATCCAATTTTTTGTGTTTTTTTTTAAACCAAAATAACTATGTTAGGAACGTAGTTATTTTGGGTGACTTACAATGAATAATGCAATTCAACAAAATGTAAGTGAATTATAATTGGCTATACAAATTACATTTTGTAAACACATTGTAAAAATATTTTGGCCCAAAATTGTGTGCACGCACAGTATAAACGGTACAACTCACATGCTTAAATACAGAGTATTGTTACTCAAACAATGAAGTAGGTTTTTAAGAGCTGTTTTATGACAATACTCAAGTTAAATACAGCTGCAATGCTTAAAGCACCAGTTTTGAGTGTCTTTAGTAACTTTATTGGATGTGGCATTATACAGAAATATAATACTGGGTGCACTAAGACTTATGTCAAAAACTGAAACAGGCCATTAGTCTAAAATTGTTATAATTATGTCAAATGATTTGTTTAAGGTACGATCAGTTTTGATAATTATGTTTAGATTTTGCATAATAAACTTAGCGCGGGATAAGGGCAGGAGTATGATGATTTGGCGTAGTAAAATAAAAAAAATACTTATAAATTATTATGTTTTTCTTATCAATAAACAATAGATTTTAATGAAATGCACATCGACTTCTTAAATATAATAAAATTAAAAAATGATGAATTTAGAATTTAAATCTGTTATATAAAAACGTGAACTTTAATTAAACGTGAACTTTTATTTACACTTGAAAGTTTCAGTTTTTGGTAATACTTCTTTTCCACCCAGTTTGACATCATAGCTGATGTGAAAAGTTAATATGAGCTAGTTCTCTAGAGACAAAGTTTCAAGCCGCTAAGGTCTTCGTCCAGGCTTAACGACTTTATAACCGACAGCTAAATGTACTTTTTAAAAGTTTTGTTTATGTTACTTTGTTGGCCGAGTTGTATCGGGACTTTTGATTCATCACAGGTTTTTAATAGGCCCGCCTGAGATGCAGAGGTTGCGATGTTTGCAGTTCTGCAGATACTTGTTCAGGGTCTGGATGTTTTTCTATCTATAATATGTATGTTATTTAAAAGTACAAAAAAAAATATGTACCTTATATCAGTCATCTGGTTACCATAACACAAGCATTAAGTTGCTTAGCTTGGGACTAGATGACGCTGTGTGAAATGTCCAAGGATATTTATTATTTTATTATTATTATAGTAGCTGTTAACGAATATTTTTAATCAGTCTATTCTCTTGTCGTCCTTGATACTTAAGCAAGTTTCAATTTAATCCGTTTTAAGTATCAAAATCACGTTGAAGGCTTTAAGGCGGCCTAAAAACTCCGTCACCAGTAGGCCACTTGCACATACGAACTTTCTTATTACAATAATTTTTATTATTAATCTCGTGATAACTTTACTAAAAAGAAACGAATGCTAAGAGCACTCGATACGTGAAACAACGATTAAATATTTCGCAATTTTGTACAAAAAACCTTTATACACGAAAATCACCAGCACTCATGTAAAACAATAGAGGTTGAGAGCTAAGATATAAGCTTCGTTTTAAATACCTTCGAAGTAAAATGGAGCCTTTCAACTTACGATGGTAATTAGTAAACTATAACTATAAAGAGAGTAAGTAGCATAATTTAGGCAATTTTGAATCTATAAATAAAAGAGAAGAGGACTCCCTAAGAAAAATTCACTACATGCTAAGAAAAAACACTATAGAATATTTAATAAAATTGAAAATAAAAAACTTGTAATACAATGTATGGCACCACCTGAATCTTCAATTTAATGTTTTCTTACAAAAGATCATAATTAAGAGATTGCATCAAAACGATAAGACTGCCGAATATACGATTTCACTAAAGGTTTTTTTTGTTTATATGTTACTGTAAGACGTGTACAATGAAGAACTTTGATGAATTATTATTAAAGGTTTTTATTGTACTATCTTACAGTAATATATAAACAGAAAAAACATTCAACTAATTCAATACATTTTTAATTCTGTATTTTCTTCAAAATGTCTCATAACTATTAACAGTGTGTTACATTTCAGAATAAACGTGTGAAATATATATTTATTATTTATTTATTATAAGCCTGACGTTTCCCACTGCAGGGCAAAGGCCTCCCTTCCCTCCCTCCACTGATCTCTGTTCTGTGCCTGTTGGAGCCAGTCTCTATTAAAGGAGTCAAGCTCATCTCGCCACCGCCGCCTGGGTCTACCACGTGGCCGTCGTTGTTGGGGCACCCATTCTGTTGTTAACTTTGCCCATAGTTGTTGGGGCATACGACTCACGTGTCCTGCCCAGTCCCACTTGAGCTGGCCTGCTTTTTGAGCTACATCAGCTAGGTGTGTTTTCGAGCGCAGTATCGAGTTTCTTACGCGGTCCGTAAGTTTGATTCTCAGGATACTGCGCTCCATAGCTCGTTGGCATACCCCAAGGCGAGACTTTTGGCAATTCGTGAGTGACCAAGTCTGGGCACCGTACGTGAGAATGGGGAGAATGCACATGTCCATGAGCTTCCTTTTTAAGGATAGAGGAAGAGGTCCTTTCATTATTTCCTTCATGGACCAAAAGCTCCTCCAGGCGTTCTCAATGCGTCTTGTTATTTCTTGATCTTGTCTCGCCTGGAAGGAAACTATTTGGCCCAAATAGATGTATTCATGGACATGTTCAATCTCCACACCCCCAACTATAATTTTCCTCTGCGTGCTGTTGGTCATCACTTTTGTCTTTGCCATATTCATTCTGAGTCCCACCTCGAGGCTTGCAGTGCTCAGTTGTTCGAGCATGAGCTGTAGCTCTGAGGCTGACGAAGAAAACAAAACTATATCATCGGCAAACCGGAGATTTGATAATCTCTTCGAGCCGACCATAATGCCCTTTTCCCTCCAGTCAGCAGCTAGGCTTTGGAATACCTCTTCCAGGGTGGAGGTAAATAACTTTGGCGATAACGGGTCACCCTGTTTTACTCCCTTTAATATGCGAAAAGATGGTCCATTGGTGTGAATACGAATGGATGCTGTGCTGTTGCTGTAAATGTTTTGGAGCAGTTTGATGTAGTCGTTTTCTATTGCTTGTTTTTGAAGTGACGTAAAGATTGAAGAGTGGTAGAGACTGTCAAATGCTTTGGAGTAATCCACGAAGGCCAAGTAAAGTGGTATTTTGTATTCTTGATATTTCTCGATTATCTGGTTGAGGGATTGGAGATGATCAGTAGTAGACAGGCCCCTACGGAAACCGGCTTGCTCTGGCGGTTGCTTCATATCTAGAGCTCTGGATATGCGATTCTCGATGACTTTTATAAAAGCCTTGTAAAGGTGCGAGACAAGACTTATGGGACGGTAGTTGCCGATATCGGATTTGTCACCTTTTTTATGCAGCAATATGATGTTGGAGTGGCAAAAAGTATTCGGTAGTATCCCTGTTCTTAAGATGGTATTAAATAAGTTTGTGACATGTGGAAGCAAAATGTATTCCCCAATTTTGAGGGCTTCTGTTGTAATTCCGTCGTCTCCGGGGCTCCTGTTGTATTTCATGCTCATGATGGCGTTATGGACTTCAAGACCAGTTATGTATGGAATATTATAAGAGCATGATTGTTGAATATTAATATTAGAATTTTCGTTGTCTGTGTATAGTTTTTTATAGTATTGAGTGCATATACGAAGAACTTCATCTCTGTCACCTTGTTTTACACCGTTTTTGTTTTTTAAGCACGTGATTGTGGATTTTCCTTTACCTATTCCTTGCATGGCTGATTTTAATGATCTATTTGTCTCTAACGCTGTTTCAATGAGCTTCGTGTTGTAATTTCTTAAGTCCTTACGAATACTTCTTTTAACTTTTCTATCTATTTCCCTATATTGAGTTGTATATAATGTTAGCTTTTGTCTATCCTCAATAAGGTTTTTGGTGTAATTAGTTAGCTTTCTGTCTTTTATTTTTGGTGTTTTAACTTTTCTACTAGCCTCGTTTATACTATTCCTGATAAATGTGTATTGTTCGTCGACATTATCGCAGTTTTTCTTATCTAATAAACTAAAACTGTTTTTCAATTCTAAATTAAATTGTTGGCTGTTAATGAAAAGAGTGTTTTTGTCGATTCTTTTAATTGAGTTTTTGATTATTCTATGTCGGTATATTTTCATGTCAAAACAAAGGGATATGCGTAACGGACGGTGGTCGGAACTAAACTTAATACGTGTGAAATATTATATTTAAAATATTGCTTGTAATCTGATTCACACTTAAAACTTTTGATGGATTTTAAACTCGAATCCATTTGAGATTTGGCATGATTTCAGATCAAATTCTAGCAGAACCACTGTTAAAGTTAAATGGTTTTGGCGTGAAGCTAACCCACATCAAGTCTTTTCACATGTATATGGAGGTAGTATTGGTAGTATTATTAATAGTACTGAATTCTTCTCAGTAACTTATTTTTATATTGTAGTATTATTAATAGTACTGAATTCTTCTCAGTAACTTATTTTTATATTGTAATGGTAAATAGTATTATTGCATACTTTTATTAATTGCTACTTTTTTTTACTTAAAAAATATATAATATTTCAAATATAATTTATTTCATTATT
This sequence comes from Xanthorhoe designata, assembly GCA_963582015.1. NCBI lineage: Eukaryota > Metazoa > Arthropoda > Insecta > Lepidoptera > Geometridae > Xanthorhoe > Xanthorhoe designata. The sequence continues at coordinate 14,181,647 of OY757029.1, read as the reverse complement.
TTGTGTTTTATTAATTTATTTTATCATATTTTATTTTTATTGGCGGCCTAAAAACTCTGTCACCAGAGTTGGCTACTTGCTCATACAATAACAATAATATTTACTTTCTTTTAAATAGTCTAATAAATAAATAAAATAACCTGTAGGCATTCAAGTTTTATCTAAACATGTCACGTGCATGTGAAAAGGCATTCATTACGAAAAGTGGTTTCTCACTTTGACTAAAACTAACAGAATACTGATTAAATTAATATCTTCTTTCTCATGATTTTATTTTTCTTGCTAACAATTTTTCTAATAACTTCTAATATAAATATCTCTTAGTGCCAAATATTCTTACACAAGAAAGAAAGCTCGTATAGTTGTATTGACAATTTATCGCAAAACTTTTAATTTTTAACTTTTAAACGGATTATGCTCATTTGTTAATGCAACTAGCCGTCACCCATCCAAATTATGACCGGTCAGAACGTCGCTTAACCTCAATAATCTATGAAGAACCTCGAAGCTACCCAAGAGCGCTCTACAAATAGTTACACAACCCGACATTATATTGTATTAAGCTAATTCAAGATTCTCAAGACAGTGTGCTACGCCCACGCTACGAGTTTCGTAGAATTTCGTAGCAGTTGCTACGACATACCTAATCGTTGTGTACCTACTTTGTTTAACATGGTTTTAAATTTACACCGCTTTGTTTTTTATTTTGATGGTTACTCTTATTGTGTTAACTTAAATTTTTATTTCCGTTTTTTTTAGGTAAGAAATTTTTCGATTTGCTTTCAAGATTTAATGAAAAAAAAACACAGCTTAAACTGCTTTTGTTGATTACAGAAAAAGTATAAAATACTTAAATAGGTAAGTAAGTAGAAGGTACTTACAGGATTAAACCATAATGCTACAAAACTCGTAATACAAACATTCTGTTCAAAAAAATCTTGAGAAATTAACTACATTTTTTATTCATATTGATGCAAATTGGTAATTAAATTTTCGGGTCAGGCCGGTATAGGTACTATTATGTAACAGAATTTTTTACTTTTATGATTTGCATCAAATTTACCTTTTCTGTACAAAATGACGAACAGGGAAGATAAAAGTTACCATTATTAAAGATCTGCGATTTTCTTCCGTGGTACATATATTTTCATAAACTTAGTTACTGTAGGTATATAGTGGTACGTTAACCATGTATAACATGTTTCTAAAAAAAATGTATTTAAGTAGTATATTAGTCATCTGGTTACCATAAAACAAGCATTAAATTGCTTAGTTTGGGACTAAATGACGCTGTGTGGAATGTCCAAGGATTTTAGGATTTTTTTATTTTTGGAACAAAAAATCTGCTGATTCAAGAATTTCAAACTCACTTCGTATCGAGTAGTCGAGTTGATATCCCGTTCATGAACAACCACGTGTTTTTTCTTTTATCATTCAAAGACTTTAAATGCAAGTGAATTCAGATTACCTTCTTCAAACCCAACAAATGTAAATATTTGTTCCGAAACCAGTATAAAGTTGGAAATGTCTCATCAAGAAAAACGTTTGAAACACGTAGGATGTGTCTTTTTATAGAAAAAGTTATAAAGCGAAGACTGAAATGTATTTGGAGGTAGGATCATTATTATCTACGTTAAATTATTTCCCAAATGAAAAACATATTACCTTAGACCTATTTAATTAGTTACACATGAAGATTTATAGAAATAAGGTTATTTACCTTATTTCTTTAAATTACTATTTCCTTTGAGACGTTTTTAATATAAGCATAGTGCGATTTTTAGTTTACGAAGGAAGGCCTACACCCAGCAGTGGGTACCTATGGACTGTGGATGATGATGATGATGATGATGATAGTGCGATGATCAATTGATCACTCTTACAACATCATACTACGGCCACTAATACTTAAAATTGAAGCAGTGATCCAGACTGCAAGAATTGACTGAATTATAGCTCGATTTTCACACCAATCTGAGTATCAGGATTAAAATTGTCTAGGGAATAGTCAAAACCACGTCCAAATATACTTTTGACACAGAAAATATCTGTTTTGTATTGCATGTAACAAGAAAACCCGAAAGAATTGTTAGTTGATCTGTTTTCCTCGCTATATTTTCCTTTTCCCTTCGCAGCTCAAGCTGTCATTTGTCCAATTACCCTCATTATAACTTGCACAAATAAAATGGATTGATAATCCAACACATCAGTATTTAAATAGCGCGAAACAGAAATTTTATTCTGATTTACTCCGCATGCGCAAATTTTTCACCCGGTTCTACCGGCCACACACACAATCAAACTTTTAGGTGATCGGTTACGCACACAAGTATAAATCTGTATCAAAATTTATCACACAGATACACTAGAGCGCTCTAGACGTTACGCACACATGGAAAGTTCTGTGTACAGATATGTAGTCCGACAGGGTTGCACCCACACAGACACAGTTTTACCCTGGCGAATCTATGTGCGTTAGTTGATCGCAAGGTACTGCGGTGGATGGACGTGTAATGCAAGTTTAGGACGGTACGGGAATCGTATCGTAAAATCGGAATATCCGCGAGTGATATAAGACGCACTAAAGTGGCGATTTGAAAGTTTGTGGACTTTTTGAAGTTACTGTGTAGTGAAGTGTGAGTTGAAGTTTTAAAGTGGAATTTAATATTTGGAGGTGATACATGGTTTTAATTTAATTTAGGTAAGTGTAGTTTTAAAAAATGTTATAGATTAAAATAACATTAATTTATTCATCATTAATCGACATGACTTACGAGTATATTCATAGTTATAGCATCAAATCAACATTTATTTTAAGACCAATACAAGAAGAAAATTAAACTAATTTATTTAGGAAAATCATTTTGGATTAGTCGTTTAAAGTAAGGTCCCATAAATAAATAAGAAGGTTACTATGATTTATTGAATATTCTATTTTTTACCTTTGCATTTTATTGCAAATTTTAATATTTTTTTTTTAAAGAAAGTTTAACCATAATTATTTTTTTATACATTAAATTACAGATTTAATGTTGTCTGACTTAAACCTATAGAGTTATTTTATCTGTGCTTAAGCATAGATTTTATAAGCTAGTTAGCCAATTCTGGCGATTGAGTTTTTGGGCTGCCTTACAGCTGTCGTCATGGCTTACCTAACCATTTCTAAATAACTGTTTCACGTATGCTAACGTTCAGTTGTTGCCAATAACGGTCACCTACATTTTTTGACCATTCTGAATGTTGCTTACCTTGATGAACTATAAGTGTATAAGTGTTTTATCTGAAATTTTTAAGGTTTAATGTCACATAGCTACAAACTCATATGAATAATAGAGGTTTGAGAGATCGGAGGAGTAGGTAGGTACTAACGATATTTTTTGCACGATTTTCGTATATTTTAAACTCAAAACAAAATATTAACTTTAACGGTTTCAGACTTACCTTTAATAACTCTTAAAAATCTCATTCTGTATAGCCAATAATATTATTTATCTTAATTTTTGTTCGCGTCCTCTGTCCGCCTACAGGCCCGCCGCCCGCCATGCCTTAACCACTTTAAAAACCTGGACCGACAATTTAACGTGCCCTCCGAAGCACGGAAGCGCTCATCTGATAATGCCACTTGCAGTCACACGTCCAAGTTGTGACCGCTCAGAACATTGCTTAACTTTGACGATCTATCAAGAACGTCTTGGCAAGCATCGCCACGAGCGCTTCCACACACACACTACAAACTGAATTTCCCACTTTTTCTGAGGTTAAGTATCAAATCATTAAATTTTTAAATTCTAAGTATCTTACTTTGCCGTAACAAATTTAATACTAGCACGGGAAGTAAGTCCTATAAACCTCATGGTGCTGATCCGGATTGTTTTGTACCTACATGCTCTGTTTATAAAATAAAATAAAATAAATATCCTTGGACATTCCACACGGCATCATCTAGTCCCAAGCTAAGCAATTTAATGCTTGTGTTATGGTAACCAGATGACTGATAAACTACATAGATTCATTTTTTTTTTGTAAATACATACATATTATACATAGAAAACACCCAGACACGAAACAAATATTTGCAGATTATGCAACCATTGGTCCCGCAGCGGGGATCGAACCCGCAACCTCTGCGTCTCAGGCGGGCTTTCGCCCACTGCGCCACAGAGGTCGTCACAGAGGTGTTTGATGTTTATGTTGTGTACTAACTAGATCCAGCGCCATGTACATTGTAATTTTTTTGAGGAAATAAATATTTTATTCTATTCTAAATCATTATTACGATCTTAGCAAAATAGTAGCGTTATTAACGCTAACCAGAAAACCACAACGTCATGATCTAATTAAATAATCAACATAAAATTAAATTCCTTGAGCGGTTTCTTAGAAACACCACAACTGCATTTTTATAATCGTTTCTTAGAAATCTTTGATGCAGAAATAGGCATTAATAGGTGCTTATTCACTTTATGAAAGAATTTCAATGAGCAGTTTTATTTATGGAAAGCATATTTTTTAAATGGTTATTTATTATAGACGATATTTATTAATATTTTTAACGCGTTTTGATTATATATATATATATATATATATAAAACTTAAGAGCTTAGCTCTTGTCGGTGTAATGATGCAATTTCCTCCTAAGACTTCATTCCAGTGCAATCTCTTTTACTTCTTGATACGACATGACAGCGACCTTCTCTTTTATCTGACTTATGTAATTAATTATCGGTCTTCCCCTTCCTCGCCTTCCTCTTTCTTCTACTTTTCCTTTTATGATGTTCCTTATAAAGCTGCCATGTCGTATAAGATGGCTAATCATTTTTCCTCTTCTGTTTTTGATAGTATTCATTAGCAATCTTCTCTCTTTAACTCTGTTCAGTACTTCCTCGTTGATAACTTTTTCTGTCCAGCTGATTTGCTCCATTGCGTTTTGATTAAACCTGTTAAATTCTTAAAATAACGTGGAAACCAAAAGCCTTGCGTTTAAACTTTGCTCCAAGCAAAAATTAAGCACGGAATTATCTCAAATTTAGGGTACACTGATTATGTTGGGACCGACTGGTCTGATTTTCACCTAAACACTCTCGATCAAGTAACCATTCGAACAAACATTCTAAATTCAAATCAGTTCAGCCGTTTTGGAGATTCGATGCCACGAGACACACACTCACACACACACCTCGAACTTATAACATCCGCCTTTTTGGTCGGAGGCTAAAAATATAAATATTTAACCTATACATTAAACGGAAACTTATATTCACTACAGATTTAACACTAAAAGGGCTCATTAATAATTGACGGCTACTAACTGTATTTAGTTTTTGAAGTTTGATTATATTTCTATTCGATTTCAAAGTGTTACAACTATGTTTATGAACACAAATGACAAAATTTGCATTCGCATACGAAACGAACTAGTTGCTAACTTACACTTAACAAAACTCAGACCATCTTTACTAGATGATTTAAACAGCGTCAGGAGGCAATCTTTGTCTAGGCTTAACGCAACACTGTAGTGCCTGGAACGTTGTTGAGTTAACTAACACTTACTAAAATACTAATTCAACTGAAGTAAGCCAGCCATAACACAGGGTACTTGTGTGTGAGCTAGTGAACGTTTTATGATTTTAAAAATACTTTTGTACATTGAATCTAACATTACTTCTTTTGTTTCCACTCTTACTTATATTCAGCAATGTCAATGATTAAATTATTGTGTTCGTGTGTGTGCGTTTGCATGTATGTGTGAAAGTTGACATAACTATACTCGTTCCAACCGTTTAATTAACTTTTGACAGCTGTAATACTGACTCAAATAGTGATACCCTGACCCGTTACCGATTCGATTTATTTTATCGATCGATTTTATTCATGAAGAAGTTTTAATCGATTTAACACACTCATTATTTACTATGAATATCAACATTTTGCACCTTTTCATTACAAGTAGGTACCGCAGTTCATTCACATGTTTTTTATTTGAACCAACTACAGTAAGTCTAAACGATTATTTTAGATTCATTAATTTTCAGCGAATAAATTCGATCCCATGGAACTGTTTTCATTACGCAAATTATTTATGCATTACAACAGAGACATTTAGGGCATTTTAATGCAAAATAATAAAGGTTTTTACGTGATTTGATATAAAAATAATCACAATAATTTTATTGTATGTTTTAATAATAATCGATAATCGATTTATTTCAAAACAAGTTGTCATTAATTACGAATGAAACATCTCTAAGTGGGCGGATCCCGTCCATGACAGTACAGTATTCCCTGTAGTACATTGTATCAAAAATTATTATAAAACTTTATGTGCATGATCTGTCAAAAGTTAAATAAACGATTGGAAAGACTATAAAAGGGGTGAATGATAAAAAGACAGCTGGATAGAGGTGATAGAGGTAAATGAAAGAGAATACAAGTTAAGCCGATCCCATGTAATGTGGGACAAGGACAGGTAGATGATAAGGATGATTATCAATAGGATTAGAATCCACGTAAATCGAAATCTAAAGTACCTACTCAGCCAATAAAATTATAGGCTCTTGTAGGTTCAAAAAAGTTACATTTTCTTGACAGAAATAAATAGACCGATCAAAAGTATTTTATCGAAATAACTTTGAAGAATAACTTACGGCCCTAAGTTAGGCTTTGCTGTTCGCGAGTAATGGTCTATGATTTGTTCTAAAAAGTTTTCTGCCCTAGGTTCAATCATTTGTAAGATTCAGAAGAAATATGGTAATATCTAAATAAGAAATTGTAAAACTTTTTCGGTTACTCTACTTATTGAGCATTATCTTACTCGTTTAATACATATCCTACTTTAGTTAAACATCCAAGTTTGTTAGTATCACCTAAGTATTGACAACCTCTGTAGCGTGGGTGAAAGCCCGCCTGAGACGCAGAGGTTGCGGGTTTGATTCCCGCTACGGGACAAATGTTTGTATGATTTGCAAATTCTGCAATGTCTGGGTATTTTCTATGTAGGTATAATAAGTAATATATTTACTAAAAAAATGTGTATACTTGAAGTAGTATGTCATCTGGTTACAGAAGCATTAAATTGCTTAGCTTGGAACTAGATGGAGCTGTGTGGAATGTCCAAGAATATTTATTTATTTATTTATATCACCACAGTATAAATAGTAAGTTCGTATGAGCAAGTGGTCAACTCAGGTGGGGGAGTTTTCAGGCTACCTTTGACTTTGCGACTAAATGATATAACTAAAAAGATATTTGAAAGATGACATTGAATTCACGCCGGTTTTCAGGCGTACAAACTACGTCAACATTTAATTGTTTAAGTGCCTCTTTCACGATCTTCAAGTAAGTTCCGAGTAGGCTAGTCACTAAGTAAAGTGTCGAGTATTGACATTAATTTACATTTGGCGCATAGAACGAATGACGTAACTCGTTAAGTAACTAATCAACACTTTACTTGAGGGTGGTAAACGAGGCCCTAAGTGACACAAACTTAATTGTGAACTAAATATAATTGTTAATTCGATCATTCATTCACCTGTATTCATATTTTAGATAAAACGCGTGTCCCGCACTTTTAACGAGAAGGTATTTAAAAACTGCGTTATTAAAATACCGGCCCGTTAAAATCTCCAAGCGAGCTTTAACGACTTTTTAATTACTTGCCTTCGCTCGTTCCAAAACACTTACTATCCCGCTATTCCGTTACACTAAGATATTTCTTTTGTAAATATTAAATGAACGGATGGAAACATCAATAGACTAACTACAAACTACAAACATAGGTATTTTTTTCTGCTAATTAAAAAATATATACACAGATCTATTAATTGTGTTACTAAATTAATATTGGATTGAATTTAATAGTAAAACAATAACATGTTCTTCATTTTTCAATCGAATTGAAAAAAGGAGGATGTTCTATGTTACTGTATGTATTTTTTTATACTTATATTACAAGCATCGCCCCGCGGTGTTACCAACGGTGAAAAGTTTCCGTTCTCGTAGAAACACCGGGTAAATATGCCTATGTGTTAATCCAGGATACAAGCTGTCCTGGTAGCAAATTTAATTCGTCCAGCCACTAATCCGTTAAATATTAAACAAATTTAAAAATTCCTATTAAAAACTTTGAGAATCTAATCTTCGGAGGTTATGGTCATAAATGCACTTCGAGAGTGCAGGAAATAGCTTTTTATACTTTGTCTAAAGATGAATACCAATTAACCTCGCCAATCATCACGGTCTAGTGCCATTTGGACCCACGCTGTGTTAAATTGGAGTTGATTGGAGAGAACAAGGGGAGGTATTTGCCCAGCAGTGGGACACAATGGGCTCATAATAAATAATAAAATAATAATTAACCTCCAAAATTTCAGGAAAATTATGATTAAATGTATATTATTACATAAAGCTACTTTGGTTACAAGGTTTTCACACAGTCTTCAAATGAAACATTAATAAAATACGTAGGAGTGAATTTCCTAAACAAACAATGTGGGAAATTTCTAGTGCTACATATTTGCGGTTTGTACATAACTAACGCAAATCTGAATTTCGTTGTATTTGTAGAACCTACTTGGTAACTGTAATGTTTTCAGTGTGGATCCTTTTTAATTATATTCATTCTAATTATTCGGTAGAGACTAGCTACAGTGGTAAGACTAGGTATATTACCAATTTTTGGAATTAATAACAATCATGTTTATTTACAGAAATTACGTGTTAATGCGCATTATGTTTTTAAAAAATAACTTATTTATATACGGCCAGGATTCGAGCTCACAACGATCGAAGGTACTAATAGGCCAATATGGTTCTTGTGAAAATAACGCTTATCGAAATCAGTAGAGTAAAATAAATCTATTTACAACTTGGATTCAACCTAATAGCAAAATCTTTGCATTAATGGTCCTTTGTTACACATTTTTTAATCTATAGCAATCGGGCGTTAACCTGTACTGTAAGTATATGAATATAAAAGATTTATATAAAATGGAGGTGCTAATTCGTGACTCGGATTCCAAAGTGATATTCACGACTCGATAGAAATGTACAGTGAACGCAAAAAACGACCAGTTTTGTATTTATTTCTATTATTTATTGCTTATTTTTTTATTATGTTAGAATTTCATTGTGTATTTTTGGGGCTAGATGTTGCTGTGTAAAAATGAGCAAATATTATTATTATTTAGAACAGGAAATATCCTGCATGTATTACTAATCAACAGATTTATACTTCACTTTCAAAACTATCGTGAGTTGTATTAGACATTATAATAGCACACGGGAAATTACTCACGTAAAATTATCGTCGATTTAGATACCGACAATGTTTCGATTCTTCCGGAGAATCTTCATCTGGGTATGAGTGTGGTCACTCCTCGCGGTCGAAACATTGTCGGTATCTAAATCGACGATAATTTTACGTGAGTAATTTCCCGTGTGCTATTATAATAGCTTTATACTTTTTTATAAAAGACCCGAAAAGTTTAGGAAAAACATAATTTTCATAATAATTCTTCCATCAAAAATAAATCGAATTCTACGCTTTATTTTTTTATTCCTAAAAATAAGTGCAAACTACATTTATTGTAAAATATAAACGTTTTTATTTTTCAAATAACTAAATAACTGCTTCTTTCAAATTTCTTACAATTGTATCAGCGTAGTAGCAAGCTCCAAATTGCTTTGGGAATTTAAATAACTTTCGTAGCTGACTGTACTCTACCCTGACTAACCTTGACCTATAAAGATTCTGCAGTATCTTACACGGGTCTTAAAACAATTTGGAATTTGAAATCTCGGAGGTATTTCTTTAGGTTTCTGTACCGACGTAGTTCTTAAGAGCTTGCAGGTAATTTTAAAAACGAAGTTTAAGGACAATGAAAAAATGAAAATAAAATATTACGATTGTATTTGCCAGGGAGTGATAGACGTTTCTTATCAGATCTATAGGCAATTTTAGATCAGTGGAAGATGTCTAGGGGGGTAGTCAGAGGTATGTTCAAATACATTTTGGTACATGCCCACATTTTGCAGAATAAGTTAACTTTCCATGTGACAGGTTGCAAGGATAATGAAAACACTATACCTACTTAATAACTTATTTTCTACATTATATCATTTACAGAAACTAAACTACTAATATTTACAAAACTCTACAAAATACAATATGAATTAGTTGATACACTTAAGGATCCAAATCATCTAAAAATGCCGCAAGGCTGAAAAAGTATGTGTAGGTACTGAAAACCTTGGAATAGTCATAATTACTATCTTTTTTGTAACAACTTTTAGTTCTGTACCAAAATCCTTATCAATTCTTTACTAGGAGTGAAACAAGCCCTTAATTTAAGTAATTTACATGACGCAGAATATAATAATCCGTTACGTAATTCTGAGAAATAATTCTGCCAGGCTGGTTCTCAAATACATTTTACCCATTATTGTAATATTGAAGCATAAAACGCTGTACAGTCAACCCTCAAATGTATTATAATCGAGTTACAAATTATAAGCAAACATTTTGGCAACCCATGTATGTGGCGTAGTGGGCGAATGCCAGTCTGAAACTGAAGGTTTTCGTTTCGGTTCCTTTCGCTAGGCAAATGTTTGTGATATCATAAATCCTTTGACAATTCACTCGGCGTCATCTAGTCCCCAGCTAAGCAAATATTTGTCTTGGGTGATTTTCTATTTATAATATAAAAAGGATTTAATTTATATAAGTCTTGTGGATCTCTTCATAATCTGTTTACTTTGGGGATGCTGTGTGAAATGTCTAGTATTATTCATTTATTCAAAAACTTACAGCATTATTTTTATTTATCAAATGAAATATGAAATCGACTGTATTCCCAAGATGCGAATTCTTTTATTTGATGTCTAAAAGGGTATGTCCAAATACATTATTGGTACATGTTCACATTTTGCAGTACTTAACCTAACAATATAATTAACATATTTTTTCCTCACGATGTTATCCTTTATCGTTTAAAGCTCGTGATAATGCGCATTAACATTTTTCGTAACAAAATATCCATGAAAGAATTAGCCACTCGTTTATAGTAATATCCATTGATGCACTGCCGGATTCTAACGACCTTTTGGATCGAAAGCTGACTCACTAGCCCACTCGGCCATTACGACTTTTTCGTTTATATCCATTTTTAATTTGTGTTGTACAGTCCCTGGTTAAGTAAATAAAGCCCCAAAGACATGGAGTTAAAAAATACTATTTTCGTTACTTAGATAAAAATGTATGACAATAATTCTGCAATGCGTACTATGTATAAGTTAAATTTAAGCAAGTTTAATAAGTTAAATATTAAGTTAAAATTGTTTTACGATGTTTCGTCAAAGATCATTTCAGCATTAACTGTACGAGATAACTAATCTCAGAATGGAAATTGGAATTTTGGATCGGATCACGCCATCTTTTGTCTTGCCCAGTGGAGTTGGATAATAGAATGTCAAGAAAAGTTACCCATTTCTTATTAGGAGTTGGGTAAATGTGTTCAGAATAAATTTATTTTATTATGTGAAATTGTATTACATCTTATTGTATTGCTAACTAAATGCCGATAAGAATGTACTTCAATACAAGTGACAAAATGAAAACCGACTACAATTACGTGAGAAGAGAGCAAAACCCTTCTTTTTTTGAAGTCGGTTAAAAAGTTAATTTAAATCTTCGTCTTAGTTGTAGATTAGATTGACTCTAAGACGATGAAGGTACAGGTTGTTATTTATAGAAACACTGTTTCCGGCGAAAACCTACTAAAAGCAATTTAGTATTTTATAACATGGCGTCTTTAATTCTGACTATTGCTATCTTTTTCTAATAGGTTCTATTACTAAACAAAGAAAACATTTTACGGAAACAAAATATTTATTAGAATTGAAAATCACGAACTTTAGATATTCAATATCTCGAACCTTACATAAAACAAAATGAAATTTGAAGCTAGAAACAATCGGATTTTAGGACAAAAAAGGTCTTTGAGGCAAATTCGATCAGGCGATAAATCAGAACATAGATTGGGTTAGATTGGACAAGAGCTAGGTATCTCAACCAATAATTGGATAAAGGATACAAACAATTTTATACTGAATGGTTAGACGTACGCCTGAACACTTTATTTTATAAATAAATATCCTTGGACATTTCACACGGCGTCATCTATAGTCCCAAGCAAAGCAACTAAATGCTTGTGTTATGGTAACCAGATGACTGATATACTACATAGATATTTTTTTTGTAAATACATACAACTATAGATAGAAAAAACGTCCAGACCCGTTGAAAGTATCTGATTCGGGTATATTTGTAATCCTTCTTCATAACAACGGGTTATCTAACTCAAAGTACATCAACACTTAATTAAAAAGAGATAACCAACCCAGCGGCACCTATATCTTCCATGATTCGTGGAATTATGAGTTTTCCGATATCCGATAGTTGCATAGCCATGGATCACGGTCAGCTGGCAAATACCTCGTTTTAAGTGTTTATAATGTTTAAAATCATAATTGTTTAAAAAGTTTTATCAAAGTATATACTTAACACAACGTGATTAAGTTCATTTCAGAGTAACAAAACCCAGATTTATTATATATACCTATCATACTTGCGTCTATTTTCCTTATCCTTGCCGTCTTTAAGTCAAAATCCTCATCTCTGCATACTATGTAGATTGGCTCTTTGGATCAATGTTCGACGGAATGAGTAGATTGTTTGAGCGATGAAAAAGGTTGGGCAAGCTTTTGAATTTATGAAAGGTAGATCAGTTTCCGATTCGCCGTGCTATTTCGCTGATGTAGATAAAAACTTGAAGAAGAAATTTAGCAGCATAGAGTAGTGTTACTATTGATTCGTTTGTTCTCATAGCGAAACGCGAGCGAAGATTTGGTTTAGAACACTTTTTTGTGAAATAAACTATTTTCGTAATCTTCAAAACGATCTTTAGATTATGCATTGTGATATAGTTTTCATTTAAATGATGAATGATGAGTAACGTATGTAATGTTCAGAGGAGCTAGTGACCAAATCTAGTGACAGTGTTTTTAGACCAATGGAGGCTTAAAGTCTTAAAATCGGACAGTACACCTCGTCTGCCATAACAGCGGAGCGCAGTAATTTCGCCATGTCTTGTCCGTACATAAAAGAAGCGGAATACTAGCAAAACTGCCTGTTCCAAAGCATATGAGGAGGTTATAGGTATTTTCCATACGTATTTATTTATCTTTGTTATATTATACGAGTATGTTTATGTTGTTTTTTAACTAGATTGTGACACACAGCAAATTAGATCGCGCTATCGTTTCGTTTTGGTTAGATTTGTGTAAGCTCTACGTGTTTTGTATTAACCCTCTCCTGTATTGATGAGTTTTAAAATATATATTATGTTGGTTGACCAATCATTCCGTACATAGACCAATTATTAAATATTTTTTTGTTTGAAAGAATTTACTCCCGAGGTAGTCCATCAAATTTTTTTGAGGATCTGATGTGGATGTTTGGAATTATGAACACATGCACCCCGAGAGTGCAAGAAATTTCTCTTTTCTTACGGAATTGAAGTCGGCTTCCTATTTTTTTTTATTTTGCCACTTGTTAAAGATGTCCTTCAAATGATTATAGCCTCAACGTTTTTTCTTTGTTCTACTTTTGTAGTTGTAAGTTCTTTCACATTTTTCTTACAAACTGTGATTACCTACTCCGTACAGCTTTGTCTTTTAAAACTTTGCCGTTTTTTGCAGGACATTTTGTTGTGCTGTAAACACTGAAGTGTAATGTTCCTGGTAACATTTTGCACTTTTATTCCCTAAGCCACTGTTTTATCTTGCGGAGTTCAGAATTGTTTAGCCCTTGTAGAAACATTCTGGAACTTGGAACTTTACATTATTCGTTGTAAATGTTGAATTTTTCTTTCAACAAAACGAATAGACATAAAAATAAATAAAAGAACTGAAATTGTGTGAAATCATACAAAATATGTTTACTAACGTATTTATCATTATTGTAAGTAATAAAAATATCCCATCCAGCTTTCTATTTATTTATCAGTAGGTCAAAACAATTAAATATTTTTGTAATAGTCTTAGGGAAACCACGTGCGTGTATTTCAAACTCACACTAAGCTAATTTTGTTATATAGCAGCATAAAAAACATGATCGATATCAGCCGAACTCGTTTGTTACTCGTGCTAGTAAAGTGATAAAAATTCTTTCAAAACACACCACTCAATTTTGCCTGTCAACATGTTCCTGATTGAGGGGTGGGATGCGAGAAAAAATATTTTCATTCCTTTATAATACCTATCCTCTTTTACGTGTCTGAAAGGGAGATAGGAGTGACACAATGTGATTGATTTATAGGATTTCATGATAGGTACACTCTTTCTTACAAAGACTTGTTTAATATTTACCAACTCGCTTTCCTATATTTAGGGGTACATCTATTTTGAGACTAAATTTAATAAAATAAAAACATTCGATATAATAAAAATAAATATCCTAGGACAATTTACAATTTACAGGAGTAGCGAAAACAGAGTTTGGTGGCCACCAAGTGCAACTTCGCTACTCCTCCTAAACTATACAAAATGAAACTATTACAGAGGTATTAAAAAGCTTATGATAGGTTTCACAAACTGTACATTCAGTTTTTAGTTCCTTTGTTCAACGTAATAATAAAAAAAAATATGCGGTGACGCTAGTTTCACCCATACAGGCACCTTATATGTCACCATCACATGCATTCAGAGTCTTTCAATATACTCTGTGTAAACACAATGGGTTCGATAGAATTACTTTTTTGATTAGACATGTTGGTATTGACACAGCTGTTCAAAGGGTGACGAGTCTTTGTCTTGCGCCTTTATTTTTCCTTTCTTTGTTTCATCTTGATAAAATATTCTTTACACGATGGCAATTTTCCTATGACATTTGCTGCTTTCAGGTTTTTATCTGGTATCTTTATGTGGATTAATAGAAATCATTTGTTCGTTTTTATAGATCATACAAACATTTGTCTTGCAGCCGGAATCGAACCCGCAACCTGTGAAGTGTGTGAAAAATTATGAGTGCCCTCATAATTTTTCACATAATTTTCTAGAATCATCTACAAAATCCAAAATAATTCTCTCGCAAAAGACATACTTACCCGTTATGATTAATTACCGAAGACATTCAGACTTCCTTATCTAGACACACCAGTGAAATACCATTTTCGTAAGTCAATCCGAATATTCTAGATTTATTACTACGCTTGTCCCTAACACCGGGATCTAGATCTACCACTACTATAAGAAATAGATATAGAAAATGAGTTTTATTACATTGACTTAAGAATGGTAATGGGACTATTATAAGGAGTTCGCCAGGGGAAATAATCTTACCTTTTTCCTTCGACTAAGCTGAAAGCTTCTGTGTTATTCTGAGATTTATAGTCTTGTTCGAAAAGTGGAGAGCCATTTTGGATTTTTTATGCCGCTACCGTGAAAGAAAAGCATTGGCCGAGAATTGGGATAGTACCTCGACTACAAATGTAGAATTTTGAATTTTTGAGAGCTTTTTAACCCCCGACGAAAATGAGGGACGTTATAAGTTTGTAATTAAAATTTGTGTAGGTATGTTACAAAAATGACCTCAGCCTGACATGAAGTACCTACATTACTTTTTTGTGTTAATTATTGTATTCTATTAATTTTATCAACAAAACACATTGTATGTCTCATCTATGGCTCATCATCATCATCTTCAATTATTATTTTTTCCCAGTAACATTTTGTGTCATTTTTTTTCCTGTAACAGGAAAAAAATGGCATAAATAAACTTCACACTGCATTAAAAACACCTTGAGTAACTTCAACCCACTATTGTGCTTTCCATAACCTTCACAATTTTTCTCAGTGACCTTTTCAAAGTCACTCATCGGGTATCAATGCGGTCAGATATTGACACAGCCATCCAATAACATCGAACGAGTATTAGACACATTTCAGTGAACTGCAAAATTCCTATCACACTTCAATAAGAAAGGTTTCATCCAGTCCATTTGGAACTCCCGAAAGGCCATAAGCTAAGTAGAAATATTGACATACGTAAAAATTCTTTATCGTCCGCCTGTCTGTGATTCTACACTGAGTGTTGGCATAGCAAGCTTTGGTGCAAGTTTGAACCGTAAGCAGTAGCTTGAGTCTTAAAAACACATGTAAGTTAGTTCGAATGAGCTAGTGAAACATTTTAATCCAGTTTTTAAATGTCTGAACTGACTTGGTGGTGGTGGTAAGATTGAGATGTCGGGTGCTCAATGCATAGGTGCTCACTTGGAAATACTTCGTTGTTAGGTCTAAACTTCTGTCATATCGCTTATGTTTTAATTGTCGCATGAGTCAAGTTTGTTTTCTGTACTCAAGTTTATTTCCATTAATTTATCGTAGAAGTGTATGTGTTTTGACAGCGCGTATTTGTCACAATGGACGAAGTGTGTATATGTGGACGGAATGTAGTCCTAGTGGCCCTTAAATAAATCGATTTAGATTAAATAGTAAAATGCTTTCAGGCTTTTCATTAAAATTTCATTAGAAATTCAGAATTCTATTTTTCAGAGTCATCGTTAACGAATGAGTTTAATTAAACAATAAAAACACTAGAAAACAAAAATATGTCAATAGAGATAATTCGACAGTGACTCCAACACTAGCTTCTAATTCACTAATCTTTAGATTTTAACTCCGCAAAGCAAAAATTAGCTATGAACACACTGATAATCTAATCTATTCTATAGTCTAGATTATTATTCCATTCCTCTATCTTCAAGATCATAAAACATACATGGGGACGCCGATTCCTTAGGGAGTAGTGGATGTTGGAATCAGGAGTAATTCAATTCTATGGAAGTTCGTACCCAATCACAACTTGAGATAAGTTAGCCTGTGGGTCAGTGACATCTACATTTTAGCTGATACGGAATGAGATTGTCAGTTATGGAGGTGGTCCACAAAAATTAGGGAGTCGCGTTGGAACAGGCATTAAAATCACCTAGCATGTAAAACGAAACTGAAGTGATCCATGAGGTACTACCAAATTAAACGATTTTTCTTTCTTTCATTTAGGAACATGTTAAATGACCTTGTCTGTAGGAAATGTAAATAAAGACCTACAGACTTTTTTTTTATAAATTTTAATGACGACTGCATGTGACTATTTCATCAATTCCATATTATTACTTATTATTATTAATTTACTATTATTATTTTGTGTGTGGAATTACATAAAGCTTTATTATTATTATTATAGTAGGAAATGTTTCCAAACATTAAGTGACTGCTCGTTCGAAAACGTGGTGTGCCCAGGCTCTAACTTATAAAGACCAAACAAAGGTAATGACGGGTGAGTGACTAGTAATTTCCCGAAAATGCAAATGTTTACTCATTAACCCTTCAAAAGCTAAAAGGAAGTAAAACATTTCAATGGGTATTTTGCAGTCTGGTGACCTATAAAACTGATAGGCAATTAAGTCTACGTGTTGAAATCTCTTCGTTTGATTAAAACGAATAAAACATTGGTAAACGTACTTAACTGAATTGCCACAACCTTATTACCTAGGGCATAAAATTCAAATTTGCGTAGAAATAGTTTCAGACGTGCTTTTAATTCGATTTATTTTAACTTATTTTCACCCTCAAATTGAGTGCTCATTTTACGCTTAATTCTTTTGAAACTTATTTTTCATGATTAAGTGGAAGTTAAACAAAACTGGTGCAAATAAACAAGCTTGCTAATGAAAATGCACGATTTTAACTCGGAACTTAAAATATTCAAGATTAATTGGAGATGTATTTTTTTATTTATTTAACAAACAAAGATGTATAAAGAAGGGTATGAAGTTTATAATTACTAGCTTACTACTACGGCTTCGCTCGCGTTTTTACCTTGATAAAATATAGTCTATGTTTATGTAGCGTGTTGCTAAACACACACGTCTACGTACGCACTGAAAATATGTTTTATGTTGGTACAAAGTCTTTTGTATCAACATAAACCTTTCCCTATGGAAAATATCCATAGAACTTGGGATCTGACAAGGCGATCAGTCAGACACGCGATGTTTCATTATTATAGTCTGAATATTTTTCCAAATATCTACTGCAAGGCTAAAACGATCTAAATGTTTTGTTATTTCTTTCGTGATTTTTACATCGAATCACAAAACTAGAACGCTATTTCTTTTGTAAAAATCAAAACAAGCAGAATGGGTTCTTTTGGTATAAAGCTAGTGTCTATCTATAGATGAAAAATATTGATACGGTGAAGAAAAACCTTATTATGGTTTCATCATCATCATCATACCAGTCATGGACGTCCACAGCTGGACATAGGCTTCCCTCATAGATCTCCAGTTGTTTCGGTTGGAAGCGGCCTACATCCACCGTAAACCTGCGGCTTTTACCTATTATTATGTATTACCTATTTTTATATATTATGTATTTACAAAAAAAATGTATCTATGTAGTTTATCAGTCATCTGGTTACCATAACACAAGCATTAAATTGCTTAGCTTGGGACTCGATGACGCTGTGTGGAATGTCCAAGGATATTTATTTATTTATTTTACCTAAAATCCTTTTTAACCTCTACCCTTTTGGTCTTTTTATTATTGTTTATTCGTAAGGTTTTTCTTCACACTTTCCGGCAGTTTTGCCATCATACAAAAGGTAAGTTTTAACTTTAAATAAAAAAAGATCAGTAGATATGCGCTGTCGGCGGGTTTTATTCGCGATTGTGACGATACTAAGGCGCAGAGACTTCGCGTTCGAGAAACTTTGTGTGCATAATCTCAAAGGTTTCTTTCGTCTAATGAGTCTACGGGTTTATTGGAATATAATATGTATATGTAGGCATGTACCGTATTGCGTCATACCATGTAATTAATTGTAAGTTACTTAAGTGCCATATTATTTATAAGTAGGTAGGCATGTCAAATTGTCCATCTTGTGATACAAAACTAGTTTAAAAAAAAAAAAAAAAATACTACCTTAGTAATTGGTAGGTAATTGCATTATTGTTATTGTATAATATCTAGGTACTACGTACTAGGTACTATTTCCTCAAACATTGTGGTGTCCCAACGGGGCTCTTGTTGCGGCCAAACCTAATTTTTAAGACCTTATGTACCAACTTGAAACAATGAATAAATGAATGAATGAATATGAATATGAATATGTCAATCGACAATCAAGCCAGTCGATAATCAAAGTACGAGTATGTCAACACGCTTCAATCGAGGGAGCTTTATATAGGTACTAAAATCGATCTGTCTGTTGATGTTGAAAACACAAGAAAGCTCTAAATATATTCTTTACTAGCTGCGACCCGCGGTGTTACTTGTGGTGAATAGTTCCCGTTTCCGTGTGAATACCGGGTTCAAAAGGAGCCTATTTTTTTATTTAGGGTACTTACAAGCAATCCTGGTATCAAATTTCATTGAAATCTATCCAGTCGTTTGAGCGTGGAAAGTAACAAACATACTTACATACTTACACACTTACATACTTTCATCTTTATAATATTAGTAGGATTGTGAACAGTGGCATGTCCAAAGGCGAGCTTTACTTAAAAAGAGTTTTCTTCCAGCAAACCTTTTAGATTAGAACAGGGTCGTTATACACCTACACAAGAACGAAAATTGTTAGGTACCAATTTACCAAACATTTTACGTACTTTATGCTGATCACACTTAAGTCTAGTCATCTTAAGTATTAGACTAGGTGCGCGAGATCTCGTTCGGAGCAAACTCTAGTCTTAAGAAAATTGCTAAGTTCTAAGCTAATACGCTGACTTTAATACTTAAATGTACACATTCTCAGCAAATAAATTACTTATTGATATTCTGAGAGGCTTTTACTGTTTACTACGTTAAGGTCAGACTTTATGTTCTAAGCGGGAATCAGCTAAAAGTCGTAATATCTTTGTGTACTAAGTTGAAGCATGATATTCTTGGATTATCGAATCAATGTTGAAATCTCAACATTTAATAAGTATACGAATACATTTATAATTATTGTAAACATCGTATGTATTATGTACCTACCTGCCTAATATTTTACATACAATTGATAATACATTTTTTTTATGTCTATTTGTGACGAATTTGTACACCCGCTGCCCTACGTTTAATCTCAATGTCTCTCTCCATCCTAAGGTTGTCTGGAACAGATCGCATCTAAGCGATAAGACCGTCCATCGTAAAATTACACTATAGGTTAATTAGCTGCTGTAAAGAGTAGGTTGCACGTGGCTAAGACTAGCGCAGGATAGAGGCGAATGGCATTCACGAAGGGAGGCCTATGCCCAGCAGTGGGTTAAAAGTGGCTGATGATGATAATGATGATGTAAAGAGTACAATACAAAATCTTTATTCATTTATTCATAAATCACGATGGGTCAGTATAAAAGTGTAAGATCTATCTGATGATTCATTTGAGATGATCGTGGCCGTGGCCTACGAAACTAATATAAGACTAATTTAGTTACACAAGCTAAGAGAAAAATGTAACTCAGGAAAATGTGAAATTACCCGATAAATTCCAGGAAAGCAAGAAGATCTGTGAGGAAGGTTTCTGTACCTTGGGGATATGATCGTGATAGTGAGATGTATAGTTATCGACTCACGATGAGTGCTGACTTCAGCGTACCTGACTGAATCTTCAAAATCAGCGTATTTTGTTGATCACTCTGGTTATTTTTTATATAATGATACTAACTGCGCCTCGCGGTGTTACTCGCGGTGAATAGTTCCCGTTCTTGTGGGAATACCGGGATCAAGTAGCCTATTTTTTAATCCAGGGTTTAAGCAATTCTGGTAGTAAATTTCATTAAAATCAGTCCAGCCGTTTGAGTGTGAAAGAGTAACAAACACACTTATACACATACAAACTTTTACCTTAATAATATTAGAAGGATTATTGCTATATTTTTAAATCGAAAAGGGGTGTCTAAAAAAGCTTATCTTCATTAAAGACCCTTAATTTTCTTATCCAGTTTAAGAAATACTTAGATTTGAACACGTCGAAACAAGAGCGACCAATTTTGATTATGAATATTTATCTGTATCAATTAAAATGTATGAACGAGTAAAGTGCAGTGCTAATAAATTGCTAGGCGTTAATAAACTAGCAAGCTAGCGGGCATAGCGAGCGCTGTCGAACTAGTTCGCCTCGCTAAGGACCATGAACAATATTGTCATATTGACTGCCGACCTTCACTAGTCCTTCACTAGTCACTTCACTAGTTCGTCTAGTCGGAGAGGTACTATAAGAAGAAGAAAAATAAACTAGCTATTAATGTTGCGACGTACAATCAACACGATGACCGTCATTTTAAAACTAAATACAGCTTTGAACAGTGCTAGCCCTGTTCAGAATTGTTGAAAGAAAACAAAACAAATAAACAAAGATGGCGTATCTATAATCTCACCCGAGGATTTACGATGCAATTGAGAGTCCTGAGATATCGTATTATATATTTATTTATGTTAACGAAAACGGGGTTTGCGAAGGTTCATATAAAGCTAAAGAAATACCTTTAGCACTGCGTACGTGCACACGGCGGTTACAGGATTTGGCTGTACACATGACGTCATGACTGAACGTCCAAATGGTTTGAATATGGTGTCAAAATGTACAAAGTCTAATGGTTATAAAGTTGCAATGCCATCTAGCCATCTATTCGCAGTGTCATACTTAAATCTGTAAAGCATTTAATTAGGTACTTAGTAATAATCAATATTAACTTAAGTCATTAAATATTTTGCTAGCAAATTGAACTATGTCAGACCGTATAATAGGAACCGACCAACAGTCAGCCTTTTCTATGAGCTCCATAAGCAAAATCAAGTATCACGTCAGGACGCATTTGTTTTAAAAAATTTCCGCTCGCTTCGCGAGTTTAAGACGCTCGCTGCGCTCGCTTAGTACGAAGCTCGCTTCGCTCGCACGGTAGCTTCTTGAATATTTTGCTGGCAAATTGATCTATGTCAGACCATAGAATAGGGACCGACCAACAGTCAGCCTTTTCTATGAGCACCTTAAGCAAAATCAAGTGTCACATGACGAATTTGTCTTAAAAATTTCGGCTCGCTGCGCTCGCTTGGTTCGAAGCTCGCTTCGCTCGCATGGTAGCTTCTTGAATATTTTGCAAGCAAAATAAATTGTGTTAGACCATAGAATAGTAACCGACCAGCAGTCATCCTTTTCTATGAGCACCAAAATCAAGTGACACAATGACGCCTTGGTCTTAAACAAGGAGCAAAATTAAAAATTTTATGAAAACTTTTTCGATTACGTAAGAAGAGAGTAATTTTTTGCACTCTCGAGGTGCATTTTTATTCATGTCTCTGACGATCCTCATCAGACCAAAAAAAGAATCATCAAAATCGGTTCACCCAGTCGACGAATTGAGAACCTCCTCCTTTTTTGGAGTCGTAAAAAAAATGTATTAACTTATTCACCGCGGGTAACACCGCGGGGCACAGCTAGTTATTGTAATATTTTAAAGATTCCGACAAAAGAATATCTTTAGGCTGTGTTTACACCAGTTATCAAGAACCAATAGAATCGTTTCATTATTTGAGGCAAGGTAAATGAAGCGTTTCTATTGGTTCTTGACAAACACATTCCTCGCAACGCATCATCGCTCATTCACCAGTAATGATAACGCAGCGTTATAGTAGCTACTACTATTTTTACTTTATTATGTTTAAATGCAGGGAAAACAGTGTGCATTTGAAAAGGCACTTACGCAGGTTTTCAGCGAATCACATTTTGCTAAAAGTTTATGTTCCTTTGAAAACAAAGAAAGGACCTAAGATGTTTCTAAGAACTAAAAATGTTTGAAAAGAAAGCTAGATCCGTACTATAAATAGTTTTGGCTTGTGTTGTTTGAGTATTGTAACATGAAGCAAATGTTAAGAGTTGATAATTTTAATAAACATTATAGTATTGTAAAAAGAGTGCAAAGATGCACAATTTTTATAGATGGATAGAAATCATAGACGAAATCAGAAATGGGGCAAGCGCCGAGTAAACATACAACCGGTTTCTCGAACGCAAATCATCAATCAACAAATCAATGGTCAAATCACGTGACAGTGTCGAATTTATTCTTAATTTGACACCTTGTCACATGATTTGACCATTGATTTGCAAATCTTTGAGATGATCTGCGTTCGAGAAACTGGCTTCAAAAGTAAACCTATTAAAAATAATATGATAATAGAAACTTGACTCTCCCTTCACGATCTACCTCCGAGGAGTTTAATACCTGTTTTATAGAGCCATAATTATAACGGTGGCCACATTATTCTAAAACAGGGGTGTGTCGTAAAATATTTAGCACTTTAGCCAAATAGCCTATCAATACCTAGGCCTAGCCATAAAACACAATTGAGATATCGGTCTGAGGGTCGAATTTCATGGTCTGATGTATTAAATCGCTTGGACGTGGACTTCGATTATTGTACCCTATGGGACTTAGTTCCTATCACAGTCAGGCTTTACTGTTAGAATCTCAGAATTAGTTCGAGACGTGTTTACTTAGATAGACATGAACAGTTTTCGTCTCCTCACTATAAAAAAAATATCCCAGTAGGGTAAATCGAACATCAGGGTTATTCCACTTATTCCCTTGCAAAATCCCCTTTAGGTTTGATGGAAAATAGTAAAATAAACCCTTTAACACATTGGGTTAGCGAAAATTGCTGTACCCTTTGCACTGAAAACGAGATTAAGGCTTAGTGCAACTCCTTTTTATATAAGTAAAAAATGTTGTAAAAAATTAATATGTTATATTCTTTGTTGATTAGCTATTTTTTAGATATATTCGCTTTTAGTCATCGATACCAAGGTGCGGTAATCAGACTCTTTGTAGATTAGCCATTTTTCATAATATTCGCTTTTCTTCATCAATCGATTTTGGAGACATTCCTATTTGTCAGTTAACAACCACAATACTCGGATGAGTGCGGTCATACGCTTGGAATCATTGGCCGCGACAACGTCACTCCCGTTTCACCAAATTAATCGAATCCATCTGTTCCTCTATCGAGTTATCGATACCATTCGATACTTATTCGATTGTGGTTTGATTCGTTATATGAATGATTAAACTTTTAAAATGTTTTTTTGACACTATTTAGTGATAAGAAAGGCAATAGATATAGCCCATTTAACTGAATAATTAATGCCAGGATGAGACTTTAGTGACCAATTTCCAGTAAACTGTTAAAAATAAACATAAAGGACTCATACATACAGTTTGCTCTTCGTCATTCGATAGACATATCCCTATTTGTATCTGTCAGTTGACAACCACAATACTCGGATGAGTGCGGTCATAAGCTTGGAACCCTTGGCCTCGGCAACGTCACGCCCGTCGCACCAGATTAATCGAATCCATCTATTCCTCTATCGAGTTATCAATTCTATCGGATAGTTGGTTTGATATGGTTGTACTCGCATATAAATCAACATTCACAGTTTTTTTCAATTTGGAATGTTTGTAGAATTTAATTTATTTTTAGTTTCCCTCTTGCAAAGCTCTGTTTTTAGAATTGAACAGAAAACTGTTACGAAGTTTTTTAAACAAAAACAAATGAAGAACTGCAATTCGTTCATGTCCATACTACCATCCTTTTTAGGTTACGGGTACGATACCAACAGTAAAAAGTCTTGATTTCATTAAATTGAAAATCATGAAATTTTGTCCATAAAATTTGAAATTTAGCAATACCGAACCTCACTCACGTAATATAGATAAACTTAAAAGCCTAAAGAGCTATAAACTTGATCCCAGCTATCAGAAAGCAATTTATATTTATAGCCAAGTTAGGTAATCTCCCTGTAATATTTTTTATTTGCGCTTAATAAAATACTTAGGATCGGCACATATTGTAGCAGAAGATACACTCTTCAAAGCAAGCAAGATCGTATAAGCTAGTGGCTCTAGTGACGGAGTTTTTAGGCTGCTTGAAGGTCCCCGTCATGGCTTAACGACTTACAATTCGAGACCGTCAATTTACAAAGCACGAAAAATGCTCGAAATGTCTAAGCAAGCGCTACAAGCGCTTCCTACTCGTATGTTACGACTCTTCCAATTATTTTTTGATATACATTGTTTAAATCTTTTCTTTTTCCAAATTTATTTTACGACCCATTTAAATTTACACTACACTCAGCAGAGTATAAAGTTGTGCTGTGAAAGATGATGATAATGATGATGATGGGTGATAGCGAACAATACATTGAGATAATACCACAAAACGTAACATAATTATATAAACTAACTAGTATATTGTTTTTTTAGAAACACATTCAAATTATCATCATCTCTCCTTTCTCTTGAAATTTTGTTTTATACAGTAGTTATATCAATAGCAATACTCTACAGCATCACTACTGCTTCTAAGATTTATACTGTGATATCCAGGATTTATGGTCTCAATAAACCTGTTACTCGTCACATAACCAATTTAATCTGCCAGTCTTTGATGGCGCACGATTCCTAATAAAAATAGATTAATGTTTGAGAAGACAGATACTTCAAAAGGACACTATCAATCTGGATATGTTTTCCAGCAAACGATATTATTTTTAACCAAGTTCCAACTTTAAAAAACGATTTTCTTTTTTGTTGTACGAGTATGTTCACCGATTATAACGCCAATAAAGCGGACCGAATTCTGAAGTTCTTTTTTTAAAAAACAACTCTAAAAAATGATAATTGTTCAGAATTATCTACTGACCATTCTAATTTTGTTTTTTTTATATTCATTATTATTATCAATCATTAATTCTATTACATTGTATTTCACATTTAATAAGTATGGACATGTAACAGTATACTCGTAGTTATCAATAAATTCTTTCCCTGGTGTCAGTCTCGTTGGAACAGGCATTAGAATCACTTAGCATGTAAGACGAAACTGAAGTGACCTTGAGGTCCTAGAAGAATAAATGATTTTTCTTTCTTTCTTTCTTTCAAAGAATCTAAATCTAAAGAAGCACGAGTTTAAAAAGCAAATAATCCCTAAATCTTGTGTAACCGCACGTCATGGTTTAGCAAAGTAAAATGGTATGTTTTCCGTTCTTAGCCAATCACAACTAAGTGCAATGTTTGCCAAACATCGCCGATAGGACAGTTGACAGGCAAAGGCCATGTTCACACTGCAATTTAATAAATATTACCGAGAAAATCTAAATATTAGGTTCACTAATACACCACAGAGGTCAATCAATATTTTAGTGAAAATAAGGTTTCGGAAGCTTAAAGTTGTGTACGGTTTCAAGTCCAATATAAGACATTTGTATACTTAATTGAATTTCGTTTTCCAAGGTAACTCGGCGATGGTTTTTGTACAATAGAAACGTTTATTTCATCAACATCGTAATTTCATATTTTAATATGAAATCAGTGTGCACTCGGCCTAAGTGTCCTCATTTTGACCCGAACCTACTTCGAAGATCTACATAATTCATCACGTTTTTCCCATGATATATTATGGAGGCAGACAGATCTGAAGTTGATTTTCGCGGGCAATTTAGTTAATTAATTGCTAATTTCATGGGAGAGATTAGTCACAGCTTATTTATTTATAAGAAAAAGGGAGTTGGGTACTGTTATTTTGTTTTTCATTGTTTTTTTAGATACCTAATCATTTATCAATAATTTGATTAGAAAGTACACTAAAGTACCTATCAAAATCTTATAGCTTTGCGGTCTGCACGCAGGTATGCAAATGTTATATCAGTAATAATTATAAAATTAAATGAAAACATAATTTATTTACAGAAACTAAACTACTACATATTAACATAACTGTACAAAATACAATTAGAACCAGTTGAGCCACCTAAGGATCGTTACAAACGATCTATAGGCAGCTCAACTGAACCAAACCACTGCCAGACGGAAGCGTGCCCAAGACACTGGCAGCATTACCGCGCTGGATGGCAATAGGTTATAAAAAGGTTGTAACTTTTGAGGATTTGAGAATTGCACCGAGTGCAGGAAATAGGAAATTGCTCTTTTACGAAAATGTAAGTCGGTTTTCTAAAAAAAAAAATTTGCCCTTAGTTATTTTTATTTTCAGTTGTTTCAGTACATTAACTGAACCCTTTCTTTCCCAAATCGATCGGAATAATCTTAGCTTAGACATGGCCAGGGAGTATTCTCTTGAGCCTGAAATTCATGATTCGTATGCCAATATTTTATTATGCTTGACCGCAAGTTTTATGGATCGTAAAACCTCTTTAACTTATGCCAGCGTCCATTTGGAGTTGGCAGAGATTGCAATGGTTTTTCTACAAGTATTTTAGTATGTAAGTAATGAGGCAATACAAATTTTATTTTATACCGATCATAGCTGGTGTTTTTTAAACATGTAAAAAATAAAAATTCTTTACCTTGGGATAATTATAAAAACTGTTTTTTTGATTCCCTTCTGTTTGTAATCATCTAGTAAAGAATATAAGACAGAAAATTAAACTAAAAATAAAAATCAAATCTGATTTGGCGTACGTTTCTAATCAACAATTTCCATTATAATAAGTGTCAAGTTATATACCAAGTTCAATAAGTGGTTACTTTGACTTTATAATAATGATACCATTTATCGTAAAAGCAAAACCCTAAAGGTGTTCTGGCTACATCATTTCTTAGTAAACCTTTCCCCTTAAGATTTGCTTTCTTGAAAAACTTTAAGCGTTATATAACTGCATTAAAAATAGTTTTCTTGCTCTTAATACTGATATCAATAAAAAGAAAATGTACATATTAAGGATCGTATTCAGAGTCCATACTCAAGCATTAATCATGTCTCAATCGGTAAGTTTCCCTAAAGAAATGTAAAAAAATCGATGCTTGAGCGAAGACTGAGTACAGTCTTTAAGTACGAGCTTAACAATCGCATAGCTCAGGTTAAATTAGAATTGAATGAAAAAAAATTACACTGTAATAGCGCATCGCAGAAACAAGTGTTCTAATCCTATGTATGTAACAATAGAGTTAACCTTTTACGGCAGTGATATTCCGATCTCAGCTTTTCAAAATGAATATGCTTCACCAACATTCATTAATCTTTCACACACGTCGGCTCTGTACTTATGTTAAGTAAGTATAAGTACTTCGTAAACGTACATGGCTAATGTAACGACTTCGTACTTGTTTTTTGGGAGTTGTTTCAAATTTGTGTAGGTACTTCAGGGAAGGACGTGGGGATATTGTTTGGCGCTAGCTTTTAACACTATAATAATAATAAATATCCTTGGACATTCTACACTAAGTGTCATTTACACGATGCAGGATTCTTGCCTGTTGCATACAATTAAATTGACTGTCATCATGACTTGCAGGGTCTAAACAACCAGCTGCTTTACAATTATTGAACGTCTATTAAGTGCGCGTAATTATTGAATTCAATTTATTAATCTGGGAACAAAAAAAAAAAATCCCATTAAAGCTTAAATATTTGTCAATTTAACAAACTATTTACATGAACAATGAATGTTTATGTCATGTTAAAGTCATGTATTTTATTCGATGGACTAGTATTAAACAAACTATATGTTCAGAACATTTAGGCTTGATTCGGTGTAGGTTTCATTGTAAATTATAAAAAAAAAGTAATAATGATCACGAGTGTATTCCCAAAAGACATACTTTCAGGTCTTTTAGGCATTTTTAGATCCTTACAATGTCTAATATCCTAAATTACTTACACTACTTATTTAATTACTTGTACTTTTATTTGTGTCCTTAAATAAATAAGATTGCATAACAAAACCACTCAATACCCAAAAATTCCAGAACAAAAAACAGCAGAACGTAAAAGTCAGTGTTCACAACATAACGAACAGAGTGAACCGGGGTCTGGGAGAATGCCAAATAATCTTGCCACCGACTTGAGTGGCGCAAGTCTTAAGCTATGGTAAAGTATCTAAAAAGCTGGTGTTATTCCTAATTTTCATTTAGATTTTTTTAAACTGACCAAAATAAACATGTTGAGATATACAGCGTGTAAAAGCAGTATCTGCATACACTTAACAGGATACTGTAACCAACACCTAAACCATTCTGTCAGCTAGCACAGCAAAGTTTGGAGTCAATCTATTAGTTGTCTAACGATGGTTTTCATCGATTTATTCCGCATTAGTCCCATGAAAGTTCGGCCCAATTTTAAAATCTGCTTTCGTCCCACATTCTATTCCGTATTTAGTCAGTTTTTTTTCATTTATTGTCTTTCCTGTAGATATGGCTGGCTAAGCTGAGAGAATGGTTTAGGTGCTGGGCAAGCCTATGCCATCTCAACAATGTCGCAGGCACTACAGTGTCCCGTTAAGTTGCAAAGCTTGCCTCCTAACTCTGTATAATAAATCTAGCATATCTAGCTGTATTATGATCTAGCCTCAGTTTATTTGTACCACACACCATAAGAAAGTAGGCAAAAGTTGAAATAAAATGAGCGTCAGGAAAACTTATAATTAGCTTTTAAAAACGTTTTCAGTGTTTCTGATAGTTTGTGTTTGTTATTTACAATTTCTGATTTATTAAAGCGGAAACCTTGTTGGATTACAACTTTGTAACCGAGTTTTTTCTGCAAAGGCTTTATTTATATTCACGGTTGTACTTAGTAAAATATGAGCTTGTGGTTAAGCTTTGCTTGTTTGGAATACAGAAGCCGTGCAAAGTTCTGCGTTTTAAATCGACAAAAAGGAGAATAATAAATTATTATAAATGGGATGTGAATTTGTCTGTATAAATAGGTGACAAAACATACCCAACCCATAAGGTAAGTAAAAACCAAACATTTGCCAAACAAACAAAGACCCCACAATAACACAATCACAAATTATGGTACCGCTAAACGCCATAGGCATTTGGGGCCCCGTCCCAAGACTGTCCCTCTTATAAATTATACCAATTAATAATTGGGTCCTCTATCAGAACCCCCGTCATTGAAAGTAAACAGTAGATAAATTAGTTTTTGTCGTTAAAGTCGATTAATAGCTTTGTTTGTGTAGTCTACAGATTTGGCGGTTTGGAAGCGTTTTTCACGCTTTTTTGTTCAATCAGAAAAAACTTACTGAATTCCCACCGTGCGATTCCCAAATTTTTAGGTATTTCAATTACCTCAAGGACATCTAAAGAGGTAATCAAAAGCACAATAATAAATACGACTATACAATACAATACTACAGTACAGGGAGGTTATAAGAAGTTTGTTCTTATACAAAACAACAGAAAAATTAATAAAAGTCCTCTTGACCCTCAAATTGAGACCCTTTAAAACGTCGTCATTACATAACTTCAACTAACTATCAATAAAGTCAGCTATGCTTGTTACGACTGAAATGCAGTTACCTGAAAGTATCACATTGCTTCTTTGATGCATATTGGACAATAATATTGGTGCTATTATACAATATTTATTTATTTATTTTCAGCCGTCAGTGTCCCACTGCTGGGGAAAGGCCTCAAAAAATTATACAATATACATACATATTTTTGTACATATTTGTACATATTTCTTAGTAAGCACAACGCGACGAACACAAAAATACGACTTTATACTTCAAACACAACAGATGCGATGAAACACGTTTGCAATTGTTTTACAACGTAGCCGATAGCGATTTCGCTTTCGCTTGTACTTATTTAGTACTGAGGTCGTCTTTTTGATAAACAAGGGTGTATAACATAAGTCCGTGTGTAACTAGATGGCGTGACAAAAAATTACCTTTTCTTGTGCTCTGACGAAAACATGCGACTGTTAGTGACACCAAACAGGTTTTTAATTATGAGTCATTGATCAAGACAATGTCTTGGTCATTTATATTATTTCGTGCCTAAAAACGCCTAATCTGTAAGAGAATTTAGAAGCATCGAGAAAGAAATATTGCGATGGTTTGGGACAGTTATGGAGTGTTTACAAGCTATGTTTTATGCTAATTCCTCTTTGTTGAGGACAATGGGCTCCCAGTGAAGTACTAAACTTGGTAAAGGAATACAGATTTGTGTTTCGATTGAATTAGAATTAATTAATCGAGCTGTTTCGACCTCGACTTTTAGACAAGCTTGTAGGTATACATTCTGGAAGGAAATTTTCATTTGTAAATGCTTACTTTGATGAAGATATTGTGTAGAAATCAGTTATTATTCTAGTTTGCCTTGCAACCCCTCACAATGTCATGATCTCACTAATAAATACATGTGAAAGTTTTTATGGATGTATGGATGTTTGGTACTCACACAAAAAATACTTAACTGATTTAGTTAAAACTTGAAATATAGCTTATGACTTAAAATAAAACATTGGCTACTTGTGATCTAGGTAGGTACCACGCCAGTGAAGCCGCGAGCGAATACTAGTAATATCATATACAGGGTGCACACATAGCGACTTTAAATTAACACACGTGTTTAACTAGTTATCAGTTATAAAAAATATTGTTCATATATTTTTATGTCTAATGGATTTTGCATGGCTGAATATCTGATTGAACGAGATTGCAGTCATTAGCATGTTTAAGTTGTCGACACGTTACCTTATAAGTTGTTAAGTACTTGCCTTATATTTTTCGTTCCAGTTATTGAAGGTCCAAAGCTTCGGCGGTCCTCTTTTTAAATTCTTCTTTAGTTTTTCTTTATAAATATAAAAAATAAATTATTTTAATATCTAAACTCCGTTCTACATTTCTACAAATACTGCTAAAATTATAAACTAGCTAGAACATGTCTCAGTGACTGAAATTCTCTGAGACGTAATATTAAATGCTGCGCCAAATGTATGACTGTACATCATTTTAATAGCTTAGAAGAGACTCGGAAGTATAACAGGGTTGCCATTTTAAAGTTAGCAATTTTAAACTTTATGTCAGAGTAAAATTTTACAACATTGTACAAAACTCTTTAACGCAGACGTAACCTGATAGAATAAAAATAAATAATAAAAATAATAATCAATATCCTTGGACATTTTTACACGGCATCATCAAGTCCCAAGCTAAGCAATTTTATGCTTGTAATATGGTAACCAGATGACTGATTTATTACTTAGATATTTAAAAATCTGTGCTTAGATACATTTTTTTTTGTAAATACACACATTATTATAGATGAAAACCACCCGGACCCGGAACAAATATCTGCAGAACATGCAAACATTTGTCCCGGGGCGGGGATCAAACCCGCAACCTCCGCGTCTCAGGCAGGCCTTCGCCCACTGCGCCACAGAGGTCATCAAAAGGAAAATAGTAGCTATTGCAATGCCGTTGGTACCAAATAGCTGTTTAAACTTGATTACATTTTGACATCAAAATCGTTAATATTCGGAAGCAAATTTTATTAAAAAGTGTAATTGTGTAGATAACCAAATTTAAATTTTACGCTTGAGACAACCCTATTAACAAAAACTTATGCTTGGCACAAACCCGAAGATACGACTTTTAACTGACTCATGCTTTGAGAAGGAAGTTTAAAATATCTTTGTTTTGAACTGTTCTGGAAGTTGTGCATGTATTGTGCAAAGTTTTAGGAATTAGAGTGAACAATATTGAAAGCAGAAAGGCTTTACCATACAGATGTGTTCATGCTGCGTGCAATTTCAAATGCATTGCGTTTTTGTAATGGGTTAGCACAATTTATTTACAGAAACTAAACTACTACATATTAACATAACTGAACAAAATACAATCAGAACCAGTTCAGCCACCTAAGGATCGTTACAAATGATCTATAGATAGCTCAACTCCAAACCACTGCTAGACGGAAGCGTTCCCAAGACACTGGCAATACTTTGTAATACTTTTTACTATAATTGTGAAGGGCTTATTGTCAAGTATCGAATGATGTATCGTTTCTATTCGGCTCAAACGGCTGGACAGATTTGAATGAAATTTGGTACCAAAATTGCTTATATCCTTCATTAAAAAATAGGCCATTTTTGATCCCGGTAGTCCCACGGGAATGGAAACTATTCACCACGAGTAACACCGCGGGGCGCAGCTAGTGAGTAATAAATCAACTTGAACATAAAGCACGCTTGATTACAGTTTCCAGCTTTGAATTTGTTGTTTATCTGGTTTATTCCAGGAACATTGTAACAATAACTAGAGTTATAAATGACTTATAAGGACAACGGTAAACACTTTTGTTTTGACAATATATTTTATCCGCAACTTTGCATGATACTTCCTACAAGAAATAGTATTTATATATTTTGTCCAGAACAAGTGATAACAAGTGATGGATAAAGAAAACTTGTTGTGCCGACTCCACTTGATGAGATACGGGCTGGGAGATGATGATGTTGATATACCAAAAGATATTTCTTATATTTGAATTATATTTTATCTGTTAGATATTTCATTAAATGCATCCTACTTTTTTTAAGTAAGCTAGTTCGTGTTTATTAATAGTCTTAGTATTGCTATTTGTGACGGAGCTTTTAGACCGCTTCAAGGAATCCACTTCTTGTAACAATAAATACATATTCCCAAGTAAAACGCCCTAGAACAAAACGCCCGTCTAAAAACAACTTACACAGAATCGATAGCCCAGACTCCACTAAATATAAAAGTGAAACAAGGCCAGACTGGTGCCAAGTGGGCCATACTCCCAGCCAACTTGGAACAGCTGATATTAAAGTTTTTGTTTTTTTTGCCACAGACTAATCCTTTTCTGCTGGTAAATGATAATACAGGGTGAATTTGGCTCGAGGCAAGAGGGTTCTGCCATTTGCACAAACAATTTTAGTTTTTCATATTTTTGCACAGTTTTGAGAGATGCATTTTAATTTATGTTTATAAACCTGAGAATCCGTGTTGGCCAAGTGGATAAGTACTTCGACTTTCGATCCAAATGTCGTGAGTACGAATCCGGCCGTGCATCAACAAACTTTTCGTTTCGAAAAAATTATAACACGAGGTTTAAACGGTGAAGGAAAACATCGTGAGGAAACTCGCGGCCACTCAGCCCCACACGCATTGACCATTGCCTTTCCTGTGGATAAGCTGAGAGGATGGTTTAGGTGCTGGGCAAGCCTTTTCCTTCAACAATGTCCCAGGCACTACAGTGTCCCGTTAAGTGTAGGCAAAGCTTGCCTCCTGACGCTGTATAATCATCTAGTAAAAATGTAAAGGCCTAAGTTTTTATATAAACCTGCCAGCTAAGTATTGTACATATAAGTTACCAGTTATATATACCTAAGTGAATACTTCTGAGAATACACAAAAATTGTTTTACGTGTCCAATGCGCATTCGTCTGCGCTCATTTCATTAGCTTGAGCTCACTTTTGCTGCCCAACTCGTGCCCATTGAAATCTTAAAATCTGTTTAGAAAGAAAATATAAATCAAAATTCATTTATTTAGAAAATTAGATGGATATTCTAGACGTGTTTCCTTTTATTACAACCGTCCTTTTCTCCTTTCTACGTTCATTCCTAAAGAACTTCCATAAAGACATCCAGAGCAGTCTTGTATGACCCCGGACGCTTTATTATGCTATATTAGGTTAGAGAAATGTGTTCTATTTTATAAAACTAAGCTCAGAACCCCAAAAACAGTTGCATAACGCCATTTCGGATGATAATGGAGGTTGTATAAGTTTTTAGGTTCTTTTGTAACTGACAGTTAGACATGTTATTTGTGGGGTATTTTTGCGGTGTCGGATTTTATTGTCCGCGTTTCGGGTTTGGGTTGTATTTATCAACATTATGTTGGTATGTTTGTGTGTTTTTATTAGTTGTTGCGATGAGGCGATAAAGAGTTGGTTAAGCTTTGAGTTTCATTCTTTATAATTTGAGTAAAGTAGTAAAAAAAATCGATTATAAAAATTATCATTTCTGCAGGTATTAGTGAAGGTTTCACATAGTGTTAATTTTTTTCTGACATGATAATGTCCTGTAGGACAGTAAAAATAGGTTCAAGTTTAGTTTAAAAAAAATTATCTTTACAAAACTGTAGGTACCTACCAAAAAAATCACATCTGTATCGAAATAAAGTTTATGATACATAAACTAAAATTAATCTCAGAATTCGTGAAATTGTGTCCAAAAATACAAGAAGTCAAGTAGGTCGGACATTCGGACCTTCACAGCCCAATTTTCGTCCAAACGAAGTGTTCATAAACCTCTACATCAAACGACGTACACTCACACGTCGGGAGTGCCATAAATTTGACAATTTATACACTTCCCAGTCTGGGGTAATTTAATAAAGTTGGGTTACAGCTATAGTGTGCTACAAGGTATAGGAATAGCGGCTTTAAAACTGCACTAGAGAGGACCAGACAAAAACGAAGTTTCGTGACAATTTTCGGTGTCAGCTTATGTTGGTTGATACTGAATTCGTGATAGTTCACCAACATTAATGGAACCCGAAAACGTCACGAAACTTCATTTTCGTTGATCCCAAGTAAGGCCTCTAGACCAGGTGACGGAAAGGGACAATAGAATCGCCGAGTATTTTGCGAATACAATTTGAGATCAAGCCTCGAAAGAAGAGAAGAAGAGGCACTTAGTACGTCATCATCTTTTTGCTCTTATCTCACACTACGTAGCGCCGGCACAATATTTTGTACTTTTCTTCCATTTTTCTCTATCAGCCGCCAATAAAACCCTCACAACTTTTTTACTAAAATTATCTATCACACAATCCATCCATATTTTCGTTTGTCTACCTCTACTCGTACTTATATCCAATTATCCATCCATTTTCATTTTTCAATTCTCTTGAATATCCTAGCAACATCTTATTCTATTCACCATTTGAGTGTAAGTTTTTCATATTTAAGTGTGTCGATTGTATAACATTGAAAGTTATCATCACGAGGAAATTACCCGTTGGAATTAAAAAAAAAAATATTAATTTACATTTTGATGAAGCACCGTGTAATATAAAAGCCTTTAAAACAAACTTCAGGAAACCAGTCATTTTCGCTTTCACTTGTAACTTGTGTCGCCATCTATTAGTAAGTTTGTTTAGGTGGCCTCTTCTAACCAGGGGTCTCAACTAAATTTAATTTAGTAATTTTAGTGGAACCTTTTATAAAACACTTGAAAGCGTACAGATGGAAAAGGGCCTTAGGGTTCCACATGAGAGAAATAAAAACGCTGATGAAAAAAATTGGGTAATAGTCACTTTAGACTAGAT
The DNA here is from genome assembly GCA_963582015.1 of Xanthorhoe designata. Classification (NCBI taxonomy): domain Eukaryota; kingdom Metazoa; phylum Arthropoda; class Insecta; order Lepidoptera; family Geometridae; genus Xanthorhoe; species Xanthorhoe designata. The sequence continues at coordinate 14,145,437 of OY757029.1, read as the reverse complement.
TTCCAATCACTTGCGATTCCTGAATTTTAAAACTACGAGTAATATTTCAACTTCATTTTTAGTTTTGACTCTAGTCGATTGTAATCGTTGCATAGTTCCTATTGTGTACTGTACCTACCATAAATTGATTCACCTATGGTATTATTTTTTTAAGTAAAAAAACGGAAGGAAATTTAATCACGGCTGTATCTCTAAGTTACGTAAGTCCTAAGTAAGACGTGGTAGACATTCTTTCACATATTTTAGCATTTAAAAGTATATTTAAAGCTCTTAAAGAGGGTAGTGGTATGCTTCAATTCATAAATGGTATATTCCTCATTTTTTAAAAGTGAAAATCAAGTTTATTTTTAAGAGAATAAAGTGTTTACACTTGTTTCAGACATAATCTTAAACAAAGTCTCTAAAAGGCTGTCTAAAAATACGTTCAGTGACATAGTTAAGTAATGATACAGAACCCTCCGAGAAAGAGCTCTTCTCAAACTTGTTTAAAAATGCAGCTGAGTCGCTATTATTATAAAAAGGCATAAAGTTGTTATGAAAAAGACATTGCGAAGATCCCTTATTATATTTGTCTTGGCAAAAATTCTTAAATTCTTTGTGGAGCTTGTAAAAATAAAGTTTTGTAAGATGCCTGGATCTCAGAAAAACATGTCTAAGTTATATAAATTGTTGTCAGTTTTTAAGTGTTTTTATTCTTACCCTGTGTATTAATTTTTTTTGAATTTGTAATACTCCCTCGCGAATCTATACCAAATAAGTTTAGTTTTCTCACTATGTGGGTTCTGTGTCCAGTCTAGAGTTGAACGCTCTACATTATACTTGTACTCTAGAGATAAAACATTGCCTATAAGACTGTGCCTCTATCTAACCAAACGTAGGTCCAACTAAAACGGTAATACATCAGTATTGCGATCATTACCACCTTACGACTGCCCATAAACAACTCGAGAACAAAGGAGAGTTGGGACGAAAAGGATGAAAATAGCATTTTGTTTTGACAGCTCCGTGGCGCGTGGCTTTGGTGTTGTTCAAGAGTTTTCACGGTTTTGGTATTCTTTTTAGATGGCAAAGGATAATGTTTTTTGTTGATATTTTTACATTAAAACGGTATTGTTTGATTGTGATCTTACTAGCTTACTTGGCCGCAGTTTTGTGGTACCTACCTGGATAAAAATGATAGCCATTTCAGGTTATAAGTTACGAAACTTCCATGTTTCAACAAATCCGTTCAGTATTTTTCGCGTGATAGAGAAATTAATATAAAAACTTTCTCGATAAATACAAGTTTTAATAAATTCAATTGTATCAGATATTGTTTATATTTAGGTATTAACTGGTTTAGTTTTTATTCAAAATATTGAATTTAATAAGTAAGTATATATTATTATGAGATATATTATAAGATTCAATTTTGTGTAAAAATATTGTTTGTAGAATTACAACAATAGTAGAAATCTCATAAAGTAAATACAGAGAATTTATTTGAAAACATTGTGTATGTTATTTTAAATTTGAAAACTCTGTACCTATATCGGACTATGATATAAAGTACACTAGTCGTTTATGAATTCAGAACAAAAACTCGCCTTGCTCGTTCTATCTCGATCTCGTCTCGAGAATAATTATCACCACTTTCTATTCATTTGGCACAAACAAAATGGTCTTTAATTATAAGAATACCTTTATTATACATTTTCATTGCCAAATAAACTGGCTGAAATTAATTTAATTAAACATTATCAACACTTCCAGGAAACATTTTATAGTCGAACTCTGTAATAAATCAAACAAACGTTTCATTATACGACATTACGTTGCTTAATTGACAACGCGAGGACAAGGAGATGGGACATCCGGCCAATTTGGTTGTCCGGATAAATTGATTTTCCGGTCTTTATATTTTGTGAACCCTTTTACAAAATAATCAACTTTATGTTGTTAGTTTTAAACACATTTAGACTTAACGTACACGATAGTTTTGAAAGTGAGATATTTCTCCTATTATCGGTATCTAAATCGACGATATTTCTACCCGAGGTATTATTATTTTCAGATAGTTATCATTTAAGTGTATAAGTTACTAATTTAGTTTCGTTATCAGTTACTAGAAATTTTAAAAAAATAGGTCAATCCCATATACAAGATTAGTATACTTACCATATTTAATGTGTAGTTCCTAGATGCCATAAATATAGGGTAAGTCTTGTTAAAGAGATGTAAACACATAAGCATCATTTAATGAGTGATTGATATCAAAAGAATAACATTATCTTATTATTCTTATAATTTTGTAAAACATACAGGTAAGCACTTTAAAATAAAAGTCATGCAGAGAGATCCGGCTTTCTTTTATATCCGGCTATTTCCACAACTCTATAAAAACAAAGTTGCCTTTAGAGGCTGCAATCATCTCTGTTTACAAAGCGTTATCTTCGCCCTTACATTAATCCCGCCTATATTGTCCCTTCGTATAACAGTAAGAGCAATCATACTGCTCTTAACTGAGCGAAGTACTCGTAATCTTGTTATGTAGTTACTTCTCTTAGTCTTATGTTATATTAGAAACATTTTGTTGAGATTAGCTTATTTACGACGCGATAAGTAGTAGTTTAGTTTCTGTAAATAAATGTATATACTTAATTGTCTTTTATGTCTGATTGTACTTCTTACTACCATCCCTCGATACATTTAAGTCGATACCTTTGAAACCTCGACCCTTCCGCTTCTGAAAAAGGGTCTTTAAAGACAGACTGACAACAAAGTGAGCCATAAAAGTTCCCTTTTTCAATTGAACTACAAAACCCTTACCTACATGGACACTACCCCTGTAGATTGAAATAGTATCAATCGAGCAATCAATTATTGTGTCAATTTAGTTTAATATAATATTCAAGGGCATTGAAGATTAATTAATCAATACGGCAGGGATTTAGAGATGACCTAAAAGCTTCGTTTTTAAGTTATCTGAAGCTTCGCTTAGTAAACTGAACAGAATAGGCTCATAATAACCTTTTACGTCGATATTGTGACTGAAAAAAACTGAGGCCTTTACATCTTTACTAGATGATTTATACAGAGTCAGGAGGCAAGCTTTGCCTACACTTAACGGGACACTGTAGTGCCTGAGACATTGTTGAGATGGAATAGGCTTGCCCAGCACCTAAACTATCCTCTTAGCTCAGCCGGCCATATCCACAGGAATGACAATGGTCAATACGTGTGGGGCTGACTAGCCGCGGGTTTCCTTACGATGTTTTCCTTCACCGTTTAAAGCTCGTGTTAAAGTGCATAATACATTTTTCGATACGAAAAGTCCATTGATGCACGGCCGGACTACACACATACACTGCTATTAATTATGTCCACCAACTTACAAGCCTACTAGAGTCCAAACGATTACTAAATCTGTTACCAGTCATTAAAAAAAAATGTGAAAGGAAGAAACAATAAAAAAACTGAAAATCAGACAGTAAGACTTCAGATCGTTAAAATAAAATGTGAAATTTACTTATTATTCATCGTAAAATATCTAAATAAATACTCCAAGTTTCAACTTCGACTCGTGTAATTAAACAAGTCAAATTCAAGTATAAACTTTCTTGCTATTGTTCTGTATTTCTCTTTAAATGAGACTGAATAACTGGCTGGTCAAAGGTTTAGACGATTTTGAAATTAGTAATCGATTGCTTTCCGGAGTATGGAATTTATATACCCTCCAAATTGTGTAGCGTGCCACTGGTTCGCCATCCTTGCTCTAGTGTCTTAATGTTAGCTGAGTCATCTTAAAACCCTCTTAGCTAAATAGATTTAATCTAATAAAATAAATAAAATATATCCTTGGACATTTTTACACGGCTTCATGTTGTCCCACCATACTATAACATTATTATGACTGATATAATACTTAGTTAGATACTTACATTTTTTTTGTAAATACATACCATAATATTATTATAGATAGAAAAACATACAGACCCGGAACAAATATCTGCAGAACATGCAAACATTTTTCCCGTGGCGAGGATCGAACCCGCAACCTCCGTATCTAAGGCATCTACAATAAATTCACACCAAAAAACAAAACGAGCAAACAGACACATTTTCGTATAGAAAACCGTGGTCTAGTATTGAACTGGTGACCCAATTGAGGTAGCGCACCACAATTACTGTTTCCAGTTTGTGGCAACTTTGTCAAACATTTAATGCTTTCATTATTTTGTTTGCAAATGCTTTGGAAAAATATCGGTTTGCTGGTGGGACTGTAACGGAAACCAGCGTCGGGTTTCTATGATTTAGTGGGTGATTGTGGGAACAATTTTAGGTACAAATTTTAATGGCATTTATATTTGTTGTGGGTAATTTGTGGAGAACATTTAGGTAAACCATGTTGGTTAGTTGGGATGGAACCTTTGATTTGAGAAAGAAAAATATTTTTTTTTAGTAGGACCATAAAGACCTTATAGAAAACGTTTATGCTAGATCCTTATGATCCTATTGCCTATTCCAACCGCAGCACCGAAAAATAATGAGGCAAGAATTTGTATTTTTGCCTCGTGTTCTGTGTGTAGGCCACACCACAAGGTGAACACGCCGAAAAACGATCGTTCAAAAAACCAGTCCTTGCCCGGTGGTTCACCTACAAAGTACACCTGACTGTACCAGGAGATTTTTTTCTTACCGTTGTCCACCTCAAGATAAGTGGGTGTTCCAGGGGAAAAAAAACTTTCATGGTCCACCTTAGTTCACCTGGTTGTACTAGGGCATTTTTTTATTTTCGTTGTTCACCTGTAAACGTGGTTTGCATAGGCTCTTATTAATTTTATTAGCTTTACAGCTTGTTAAATGTAACTTTAATGTTTAAATTAACTATGATTGTCTAAAGCATTTTTATCATAACACATTCGCTATCAATACACTATTGCGAGCGCAAATATAATCAAATATTTCTTTAGTTTTTCTCTCAACAAAACTGTTAAGTACCTTGCCATTTCTCTTGAAATGTTTGTCATTCAAGATAAATATCTCTATTTTGTTTATTTATTTAATCAACCAAAACCCGAGTTTATCAACAAAAGCATCTCAATCAAGTGAAATTGGACGAGAGCGTCATTTATAAGGAGCCTTGTTTGTTCACCACGTGTAGTGATGTTATTATTTTGGTCGGAGATTTTGTCCGACTTTTTTATTATAATAGTGAGTCTATTATAATAGTGAGTCTATTAGAATAAAAAACTCTTTTGTCTTTACTAGATGATTTATGGCATCAGGGGGCAATTTACCTATGCCAAATGGGTCACTGTAGTGCATTGTTAAGATGAAAATAATAAGCTTGGCCAGCACCTTAAACATCCTGTCAGTTTAGCTGGCCATATCCACAGGAAAGACAATGATCATTACGTGTGTACTAAGAGACAAGTTCATCCCACGACTTTATGTCGTAGTCATAATGTAATGTTATATCTTATTAGTCACAATGACCGGCTATTTCGAATAAAATGATATTTACAATTTGCAGTTCAACACTAGTCTACCGTCGAAGTTTTTATGGGTCGTAGAAAAATAGCCTTCCTTTGTTTGTGGTGGGGTACGAGTGCACAGAAAAATTGATAAACCTCGATTTAACTGTATGAGGACTCTTTGTTTTTATATCAACACTTTGAATCGAGTGTTTTTAAATAATTAAAAAAAGCGACGGGATGTCGAGCAATTGAGTGGTTCGTGTATTTACACACTTGTGTTCGACACGTCCTTTAAAATGTTTTACTTTTGCAAACTTATATGTTTGATTGAAACTTTATTTAGAGACGGATTTCCACAGCTTGAGGATTTTAATCATTCAATTTTACTAAGACTAACTAGAGCTTAATCAATTGTTATTTAATGATCGTCGAAGTGAAGTAACGTTCTGAGTGGTCATCATTTCGATGTGTTAGATATCGCTAGTAGCATTAAAGCTGAGCACTGATGTAAAATATTGGTTTTACGCCCCTTATCAGCGAAACCGCAGTAATTTGGCCATGTTTTATCTGCCCCTCTACTTAATAAGCAAAAACAATGCATCGTGAATTCGTGACATCATCGCTGGTCAGATTATGTTGGCTTATCTTCAGAATTCAGTTACCACCTACATAAGCTGACCTGCGATTATTGGCACGATGCATCGTTTTTGACTTTTAGAGTAGAACTCACTTGCGTGGCACTAAACTTGATGACAATATACACAAGGAGATGAACTCTATCGCTAGAATGCTAGAGCTTATAGAATTGACATCAAAACTAATGGAAGCCCGCATAAACAAAGCGTAGTGCTTCGCAATTCCCAAAACCGAAGCAAATCCATTGATTGTCGGCGCAACTTTCGCAAACAATCACACACGCTCTTGTGGGATGCAGAGTTATTCCTGTGACTCTGATAAAAAACAGCACGATTCGGTTGTCTAAACTTTTAACTTACTTTTCATATCCCATAGAAAAATGAAAATTCTTGACTTAATTACAAAACATTCACGGGCCGCAAAAAAAAAGTCTGCGGCGTGTTGCCGACCGCTGTCCTAAAGCAATTTCGTTATGTTAAAAAATAAAGTAAATGAAAAACGAGTTTTTCCTAGATTGTCTGTCAGTCAGTTAAAAAAAAACTTTTTTTGTTCTTTGATGTCCAATTATTTTTGTTGCTCTGACAAAGGGTAGCACGATTTGATTGACGTCAGCCAAATCTTGGCTCGAAAGGCCGTGCGAGTTAAGATTAAAAAAAAAAATCTGGTAAAGTATGTCACGTTATTTTTGTGCCACTATCAGGGTAATATGATTCGGCTTACTTGTAATCTTTCAAAAATTATTAAATTAACGCATTAAAATCATCATTATTTTTGATCACATCCAACATACAGAGATTTTAATATATGAAGTATACATATAATATTTTACTTAGGCTAACAGAATAACAGAAATGTTAAGCTGTAATGTGTTGATTTCAACTTCATGGCTTCACAACATTAGAGAGTGAACAGGAGTAAAGAAAGTGAAAGATCTGTCTAGGCTAGCACTAGACAAAGAAAAATTTAGCAAACTGATAGCTAACCTTCAGTAATGGAGGAAGAAGAAGCAATGTGTTCTGATCATCCTCCGATGAGTTATTGAAAATGTTATCTGAGTGTGATTTAACATTTCAAAGCACACAAATCAATACTATACAGACAAACTTTAAGGTTTTAGTGACTAACTATCAGCCGAACCATTAGCATTGAATCAGGGACCAGAAATGCTCTTAGGGGAACCATGTGTCGATTTTCATTTGGGGAGTTATTTTAACCTCAATAGACAATGCACGCTATACATTACTGATTTCAGTTTAGTTTGTGTATGTGTGGCTGCATGGAATAATGCCGGTATAATTGAAAAAAAAAAACTCAGGCCTTTACATCTTTCCTAGATGATTTATACAGAGTTAGGAGGCAAGCTTTGGCTACACTTAACGGGACACTGTAGTGCCTGGGACTTGTTGGAAAAAAGGCTTGCAGACTAGCCGCGCGTCTTCTCACAATGTTTTCCCTCATCGTTTAAAGCTCGTGTTAAAGTGCACATACATTTTTCGATGCGAAAAGTCTATTAATGTACGACCGGATTCGAAACCACGACCTTGGAACGAAAGTCGAAGTACTTGTCCACTTGGCCAACACAGCTTTTTTAACTAAATATAATTTAAAGTACTCTAAAAATTATTTTTATACTAACATAATGGGCTTTGCTCATAATGTCCCATTGTTGGGCAAAGGCCTCCCCCACTTTCCTAAGTCCCTCCGATCGTGTCTTCGTCTTTTTATCGTCATTAAAAAAAGACTATATCGAAAAACACCAAAATTCTAAATAAAACCTCATTCTGACGCAATTTGTTAAATATTTAGATGTCTTTAGTTAAATATATAAATAATTTGCGTCAGTTTTTAGTTTAATCCAGAATTTGCTAAAACGTCCTATTCAAAAAGTACTTTACAAAAGCCGAAACGAGTTTTTGATGGAACAATATTTCAAACAAATGTCTTTTTACCATTCTTTTAATATTTAAGCAGAACAGCCTTTTAAAAGCCTAGCATACAGACCATAAATAAAAAATAAATAAAAAAATAAAAAAGCCTTTATTTCCCATATCCCTTAAATGACATTTCTAAGTGTTATTGTTTCTTTAGTGTTAGTATTTTATATATTTTCCTTAGTCTAAGTTAGTTATTTAATTTACCTATAATCTAATTCTATGGGGTATGGGCCCCTCCACGGGTGAAGGCCTCCTCCAGCTTCTTCCAATTTTCCCTATCACTTGCGACATTTTGCCAATTCCTTCCCGCTATATCCGCTAGGTCGTCAGCCCACCTTCTCTTCGGTCTGCCTACTCTTCTTTTTCCTTCTGGCCCTTTCCAAACTGTAGTTGTAGCTGTCCACCTACCGTCTTTGTATCGTGATACGTGGCCAGCCCATTGCCATTTCAGTTTTAGAGCTTGAGTGAGGGCATCAGTTATCTTTGTTTTTTGTCTAATGACTTCACTTCTAATTTTGTGTATTTTCCTTACGTTTAGTATACTCCTTTCCATGGCTCTTTGTGTTGTTTCGATTTTTTGTTTTGCTTTCGTCGTAAATACCCAAGATTGGCAACCGTACAGTAGGCATGGCATTATGCAGGTGTCTATTTTGGTTTTCTTCATGTTTATGGAATAGTCTCCTTTTAAGATTTCTTTGAGTGACCAGAATTTCTTCCACGTTATATTGGCTCTTCTTTCAACTTCATCTTCGTTGTTTGTTTTCTTGAATGATATCTGTTTACCTAGGTAAATATAACTGTCGACATACTCAATTTTGTTTGTTCCTACGTTGATGGGTATTTTCTTATTGTTTGTCATTATTTAGGTTTTAGTAACATTCATTCCTAATCCAACTTTCGCGCTTTCTTGGTCTAGTGAGCTTAGCATTTCTTGTAGATCTTTGGATGACTCTGATAATATGATTATGTCATCGGCAAATCTAAGATGGTTTAAATAGCAGTTGTTAATTTTTATACCCTTTGTTTTCCAGTCTATCTTTAGAAATATGTTCTCTAAAACAGCAATGAATAATTTGGGAGACAAGGGGTCTCCTTGTCTTACTCCTCTTTCAATATTTATTGCTTCGCCTCTTAATTCCAATTTAACATTACTTGTGCTGTTGTTGTATAATATGTACTTTATGATGTTTATATATTTTTCGTTGATATTAAGACTCATCAGTGACTCCCATATAGAACTATGACTAATGCTATCAAACGCTTTGCTATAATCGATAAAAGCTAGATATAGAGGTTTGTTAAATTCTTCATATTTTTCGATTACTTGTTCTATTGCCTGTATATGATCTAGTGTACTATAGCCAGAGCGGAATCCTGCTTGTTCTATAGGTTGTGCCTTATCAATGTCTTGTGATATGCGCTTTAGAAGTATTGATGAGAAAGCTTTATATACATTTGCTAGTAAGCTAATCGGTCTGTAATTATTTATATCTAGTAGATTTCCCTTTTTGTGTAGCAATATAATATCCGACTTACACCATTGCAGTGGCACAATTTCCTTTTCTAGTATCAGGTTGAACAATTCTGTGAGAGGGCCTAGTAAGATTGGTGCACCTATTCTTAAAGCTTCGTTAGTAATCCCATCAGGTCCAGGGCTTTTGTTTGATTTTAATTGTTTTAGCTGTATATATACTTCTTTGTCTTTTATTGGCGTAATTGTTTGTGTGTTATTAGATAATAATTCGTTAGCGTTGTTGATATTATCGAATTTATTTTCTTTGTTTTTGTATAGATCTTGATAAAAATCGGTTGCTTGTTGTATAATAGCTTGTCTGGTATTGGTTTCATTACTTTTACTTTCCAATTTTTGTATCCAAGTTTTTCTGAGGTTCAACTCCTTAAATGCTCTTTTTGTGCTTCTGAATCTGTTTAAATTTTCTGTTATTATTCTTTTTCTGTGTTCACTATAGTCTCTTTTAATAGCTTTGCCTGTTTCTCTGTATAATTTGCTTAGTTCCTTCTTTTGGTTTTTATCTTTGTTCTTTTTCTTGGCTAAATCACTTCGTCTATTTATTAGTGCTATCGTTTCTTCACTAAGTATTGTATGTTGCTTTTTGTTAATTCTGGTGCTATTTTTATTTGTAAGACTATGTGTAATGGCTTTTTCTAATTCATTGTAGTAAGATTGTACAGTTGTAGTGTCTTGTAGGTTGTTTTCAATATATGATTTGAGGCTATCTCTGTACTGTTTTATTTCATCTTCAGTCTTGAGGGTCTTTGTTTGTGGTTTGAAGTTTTTCCTGCTCCTTTTCGGTTGGTTTAGAATGAATGTTGTTCTTATTAATCGATGATCTGTTCGAAATTTTACGTTATTGAGAACTTCATACTTCCGAACATGTCTTGGGGCATTTGTCATGATATAGTCAATTTCGTTCTTGACTCTTTCGTCAGGTGATTTCCAAGTCCATCTTCTACTTTGTCGTTTTTTAAAGTAGGTATTAACAATAGCTAGTTTATATTCAAATGCATAGTTCAATAGACGTTCTCCTCTTTCATTTCTTTGGCCTAAGCCATAATGTCCGGTGATAAGTTTTTCTTCTTCTCTGGGTTGTCCTATTTTCGCATTAAAGTCTCCTAATACAAGGACCATCTCGCTTGCCGATGTATGAGCTCTTTTCAGGTCGTAATAGAATTTTTGGATATCAGCTTCGATGGAACTTTCAGTCGGTGCATAAGCCTGAATAATAGAAATATTTGTTTTTCCAAAATTCATTTGTAGCAATGCTACTCTTTCAGAAATCCCCGTGAAATTTATGATATTATGTTTCCATGCCTTTTTTATAAGAAATCCGACCCCGTAGAGGCCTTTTGTTTCTCCGATGTAGCAGAAAATGTAGTTTAAGTATTCTTCCATATGGCATCCCATTCTTCTTACTTCAGAAAGACCTAGTATGTCACAGTTTATACTCTCTAGTGCATGGGTTAGTTCTAGGTATCGTTCCGTTGATGCCAGGGATCTGACATTATAGGTTCCTATTTTTATATGACTGTTTTGTTCTTCGTTTCTTTTTGAGGTTCCTTGGTTTTGTGGTTTTACTGGAGGGTTTTGGTCGTATTCTTCCACGGTGACCAGCCGGCTTGGAAGATGTATTTTGTGTGTTGTTGTAGGTTCTTCTTCTGTGTTTATGTGCTTTTTTGGGAGGGGCTGGAGTGTTCGTTGCTATGTGGTTTTGGTATTATCTTGAGTGTTTGTGCTGTTTTTGTTTATCAGAAAATTCAGCATTCCCGGTTTTACTACGCTTTCCGAAAAACTTGCAGATCTTTGCTTTGTGTGAGTGGCTAGAGTTTTATTTTTTCTTGTTTGCATATGGTCTCTGTCCAACATAGTTGTTTGGGGAGTTTTCTGGTGAGTTTGAAAGGTATCTTTTCTTATTATTATTATTTGTAGGCGTGTTCTTTATTACCACCAACTTATCATATTTGATGAAGGCGGTATTTCCTTTTTCTTTTTCGGCTTTTACACGTTCTTGTAGCTCTTTTCTTATTTGCAGAACTGGTAAGGGGTAGTCCTCTTTTATGTAAAAGGGTGTGTCTTTTAAGTTTCCTTTCTGTTTGAGGATGTTGATCTTCCTGCCTAGTGTGGAGAAAGTGACAACTACAGGGCGCGACTTTTCAGTCTTTTTCCCTATATCCTTCTGATAGCTTCAAGGTCTTTGTAATCTATTTTCATTGAAAAGTACTTATGTACGAAATCTATAATGTTGTTTTCCAGATTAGAATAGGATTTTTCGTCTTCTTGTAACCCAAAAAATACTAAATTTCGTTGCCTGGCCTGTTTTTCTAAATAATAAATTCTCTGTTCTTGATTTTCCACCCTCAGTTTCAGGTTTTCATGTTTTTCTTCTAGAATTGTAAATTTTTCTTCTAAAATTGCATTATGTTTGTTGTTACCCTTTCTGTCACTTCTTCACCACTTTTACTTATCAATTTCTTTTGTTCATCAAGCTCCTTTTGAATTAAACGAAGGGCTGCCATTACCTCCTCCATTATGATGACAAAAAAATAAAGTATTGATTTTTATTAATTTTATCGTACAGGTAGTGACCTCTTTTGGTTCTCTTTGGAACTAGCGTGGCAGAATAGGTCGGAATTAAATATCGGTTTTTGCGCTCTCTATTATTTTTCCTTGGAACTTCAATGTACAGGTTTGTTCTAGGTAATATGGTCGATAAAGTCGATTGAAGTAGCAAGCGGATAAGTTCGGCTGTTTCCCGGCAGATGGCGATATGTAACTCCTTCTTAGAACTTCCAAACTTTTGACAGCTCGGAAGTTTGGTTCGGATGATTCACTTTTTTTTAGGTTATAATTTAGGTCTTTCGTCACTGTTTTCACTGAAATGTCTTTACCAAAGATTTTAAAGCCATTGTTTATATAAGTAATACACTTCCACTGGTAATCCGTAAGTGTATAACGTCTTTCAAGCTTAAATTGGTCACAAAGGTCACTGTGCTTGTGTGCTTGTGTGTGTAACTGTTTTTGCACTGTTTTGAACGTTTATTGTTCTTGTTCTCACTTTGGACGTAAGTCTTGGACACTTAAATACATTTTTCACGATTTACTTTTACTGTAACTTCTTGTTTTTATAATTATTTTTGAAATAAACACGGAGCCGATGTTGACTGTGGCACCACAGCGCCCTCTCTTATACAGACCATAGTAATCTTATATTCACATTTGTCCTTTGAAAAGCCAAGCTTCCAAGAATTAATATTGCATTCCAAAACTTAAGTAACCAAAACCTGAGACTACATGAATAAAAATGAGATACTGTCTATGCAACGCGGTTTTTCGTGTAGATGAGATGAAATATAAGCACGCCTGTTACAATTACCCAAGGTGCGATGGACATCCTCACTATTATTTCAAATCTTTTCGGCATTTTAAATCCTTTGGTCTACATCTAAGGGGGTAGTCAAAGGTACATCCAAACGAATAATTCATTGATGCCTGGATTCAAACCTCGATCTTCGGATCGACAGTTATGGGACTAACTAACTCGGGCAAAAATATAATAATGAAAACTTTACATTTTCTTAATAGGTTGGTAATTTAAAAGGATAACGTTGAATAGCAAATTTGCCTTTTAAAATATAGTAAATTTTAATGTTGAAATCATAATTAAAAATGTATTACTTGAGACACTAAGTAGCCAAACAAAATCATGAAGTATTTATTTAATATAGAAATATCCTGCTCCTGTTTCCTGTTTTTACCTAAAAAAAATTACAATAACCTAATTTCTACCGTGTTGGTCAAGTGGATTAGTACCTCTACTTTCGATGCGAAGGTCGTGGGTTTGAATCCGGCCGTGCGTGCATCAATGAACTTTTCGCATCGAAAAATTTATATGCGCTCGGCCTGAAAACTCCGTTACCAGAGTTGGTCACTTGCTCATACGAACGAACGAACGAACAAACGAGCTTATAACAGTGAAGGAAAACATCGTGAGGAAACCAGTTAGCTCTCTAATAGCGTCGATGGGCTTGCAACCTGTCACGTATGGAAAGTTAACTTCTGCAAAAAGTGGGCATGTACCAAATAGTATGTATTTGCACAGACCTCTGACATCTTCAGAAAAATCTAAAAATTGCCTAATGATCTAAAAGAAATGTCTACCGCTCCCGGGATACCCAGTCGTGATCATATTTAATTATTTTTTTCATTTTGTAGGTACCTACTTGTATTTTCATTTTAATAAGTATAATAATCAGTGCGGCATGCATTATAAATATTTAAACATCCAAATACACATAGTCTTTCAATTACGAAGGGTCACCTTCATAGGCAATCTAAGGCCACTGGCAGTAATTTAAATAAAGTCTCTCTCCTAACTAAGCGAAAGTAATACTTTACTTTTGACATTTCTAAGCGAATTACGCCTGGCAATTTGATGTAGACAACCTCTTGAATGTTTATGAAAATGAAATGAAAATAGTCCTTATTTTTGGCAGACTGATTTATTAAGTTTAAGCCTATTAATCTTTATGCGATCTTTAAGGGTAATTAGCCATTATAACGCACGAATACTGAACGCGAAAAGTGATGCTAAACTATGATATTATTTTTCGTTTAACTTTTCAATTCTGACAGGTAAGGTGACATGTCATGCTCTTCAGCATGACTATCCCGGAATTTGGTATGAGAGTAATAGGAAAAAAATTATATATTGTACGTGATTGTTGTGCAAAAATTTTACATACCACAGTTTCAGAATGATCAACATACCCTAATGGTCAAGACGGATCCTACTGAAGAGCATGATTTTCAGCAGGACCCGTCTTGAAATAAGAACGTCTCAAATGGTTAATACGCACCCAAATATTAGCGTTTCAGTATTCGGGGATAATGCGAACAAATTTTAAGCTTTTAAGAATATAATTAGAGTTGATAATAGCTTTTCTAACTCTCGTGGCGGATTTTTTAATCTGTCCTTAGGCCTTTGCTTAAAGAATTCATAGTCGGAGCTTAACCTGTCAACCGGCAGAAAGGTAGAATTCGAATTCGAAAATCGGTTAAAAAAGCGATTACCTAAAACTTAAAAAGTCATAGAAAATTAAAATTTTTAATTTTAAATGTTTAATTTTGACTTTCCGTAAATGGTACCAAAGGCCCCGGGGCCTTTCCGCCGGTTAACAGGTCCCTCATCCTCAGGTTACATTTGTTACCTACAAAGTATATAGTCTTATTAAGTTGCACAAATTGGTTATTCACAACGAGACGCTTATTTGAAAAAAAAATTTTATATATCAAATAAAGTAAAATTGACTGTGCCTCTGTCTTATAACGCAACTGGTTTAGAAACCTCTTATACATCCAGTTTCTCGAATTTGTTCCTAATTCGACACTTGTCACGTGATTTGACCATTGACTAGTTAATTTAAGGAGAAGATCTGCGTCGAGAAATCGGCTGTCAGTCTACTTTTGACCAAAGTTTAAGTTAAGTCTTCCGAAACGTCGATATAAATAGAGTTATTTAAGTACGCGATTAAGTCCCGATAATATTTTAAAATGTAACACGTCAATTGAAAATATAAAAAATTCGTGCCATACGCATTTTAGACCTAAATCCATAAGCCTAAAAATAAAATAGATTTACTATCACAACAAATCTAAATAAACCCTACATAAAAACAACTTTCAATTTGAAACTCCACGTGAAAACATTACGCGATAATCTCATAATAAGTGATTCGAAACAGCTCGATACTTAAAAAACTATTCAAAAACATAAAAAAATTATTCAACATTATATTTTTGGTTAGTAAAATGAGAAATAGAGTTGCTCGTCCATTAAAAGTTTCTGTATTTTTTACAAATGACTGATAGTTAATGATTAAAACATAATGGCAACACTGCTAACTGACAGCCTTTTGTACCTGAGACCTAGTTCATTGTTAAAGCAAACCAAAATCTCTGTATGAAACCTAACATAACAAGTTACATAGTCAGTATCTAAAATTTCAATTCAAAACTGTTACATATCAGTCTTTGTTAATTTCCACCAAGACCTCAAGTTTTTTATAAATTTAATGAAAAACCCATCATCGATTATAAAACGCTGAACCCATTTTAATAAAACATGTCTCAGAACCACCACTAGAAACATTTACTTAACCTAGAAATCTAAATGGCTGTGATTGTCTGAATCGGCCGGTCGAGAATCTGTTAGGGTATAATTTCTCATCTGCTAGCTGTCACAGTAAAGAGGACCTAAAATATCAACTGTGTTAGCGTAGGTGTCCTCATAAATGTTTAAAGGATTACGTCAACTGGAGCATGACGTTCTTTCACTGGAGCGGTTCTATAATATTATAGCGTCGTTATCACATATAAAACTCCCATGAACGAAAATAAAAACAAATAACTTAAAGAAATCAAAATTTTCTATTCACCAGTGCAAATAAGTAGTTGTCGAGAAAATGTTACAAAATAGGTTTTAAAATGTCAACGGCGCGATAGAAATATAAAACAAAAAAGTAATCTATCTACTGATATAGCCTGATTGGTGGGATCGCAATGCTTGGAAGTTGATGACCTACACCTACATACTCTTATATTTATTGTGGATTTAGATACGTCGTGCTCCAGTGGACAAGATCCTTCATGATAGAAACATTCACAAATTTATACATCACAAACCTACATCAAGAATACCATAACATTGGATTGACGTTCCATTAATACACAATTTTTTTGTTTTTGGAAGATAACAGAAAGAAACGGTGCGTAAATATCTGACCCTGGATTTGATGGTTGAGTGTCTGTTAGTTATAGGTTTGTTGTGAGTTCAGGATATTTATATTATTGTCTTGTTTTCGAATTTTGGTTGGAAAATATTGGAGGGTAAAAACTATCGAGTGTAAGGATTTGTATGGATCAACGCAAGCTAAACAAAAACTCAGGTCTTTGAAGAAGTCAAAAACATTTCAGTCGCATAAGCTCACTTTTTGTAGAAATTAGCATCCTATAAAGTTTGTATCTTTGCTGACTCTGAATCTACACTGAATTCGTTCAATTAAATTTATGTCTCAATTCCAAATTTTGTCTGCAGCTTCGCTGTATCTATACGAATATTCATTCCCTTCCGAATTATCAGATAAGCTATATTTTACCCACAAATATATACACATACCAAGTTTATTCTAAGTCGGTAAAAATTTTACGATGCAACTGACCGAAACCAAATATATATTCTAATTTCTTCGAGAAATTCTGAATTGATGATTCCGTCTTTCTTTATTACCGAGAACTTTAACATAAATTTCCTAGCTTTCAAACATACCAAATAGCATTACGACTGCCGATCTTCAAAGAGTTTTCTAGGGTATAATTCTATCAAACAAGTACAGTCACTGTCAGGAACTGTAGTGAAGCGCTCGTGGCGAAGCCTGCTAAGACGTTCTTGATAGATTTCGTTGAAATTAAGCAACGTTCTGAGCGGTCACAACTTGGATGGGTGATCAAAATCAAATCAAAATCAAAATGTATTTATTCAGTACGATCGTTTATAGACCACTTTGACATGTCACGTTCTTCTACTGCCTGTTCCAATGCGACTCTCTACACCAGGGAAAGAATTAGGCAAGAACCTGGTGGTGTGGGCCTAGCTTTTTTTTCAGCGGTCCAATCTTAATACTAAGTAAATATAAACTGAGTCGGAGCACGTTTATCGCAAGTGCCACTAACAGCTGAGCGCCATATGGGACAGTCCATATGGGACAACAACGCAGAGACCAAAGCCCGAAAGTTGAAACTGTCGTCGCACTGCACGGTCTACCAGGCGGAACTACTGGCCATTTGTGAAGCGACCAAGGAGATCATCAAAAATACGGCGACATCATACGGTGTCTATAGTGACTCCCGATCCGCCCTGGAAGCGATATCCAACCCAAGCTCGACGAACCCACTAGCCGCACAAATCCAAGACCACATGAGGACAAGTAAACAACAAGGGAAAAACGTCTCCCTCTTTTGGATCAAGGCACACGCTGGGATGGAAGGAAATGAAAGGGCGGATACATTAGCAAAGGACGCTGCGCTAAAGCTAAAAAAGAAACCGGATTACGAAAACTGCCCCTTATCATTCGTGAAAAGACAAATCCGGATAGAGTCTCTTGAAAGATGGAACCGCAGATATGTGACGGGTGAAACCGCAGCAGTGACCAAACTGTTTTTCCCGGATGCGATCCAAGCTCACAACATAGTTAGGAACATTACACTTAACGGAACACTCACACAAGCATTGACGGGGCACGGTGGCTTCTCCGAATACTTGGCTCGATTCAAGTGCAAGGAGAATCCATCGTGCATATGCGACCCAGACGTTCCTGAGACGGTTCCGCACGTTCTTTTCGAATGCCCCGTAGACGCGTTAAGGAGATACGAAGCTGAGCAAATAATTAATACTAAAATAGAGGCAAAGAATTCAAATTTGTTGATTGCAAATAAGCACACCAGAGATAAGTTTATTAAATACTGTATAAAAACTGTTGAAAAAGTAAACAATAGAAATAAATAGATATACAAATTATGATAAATATATATTCTAAGATATATATAACTAGCATAAGATTAAATAAAAGATATAAAATAAGAAACTTAGACACTAGGAAAAATCAGTAATAAAGAGATGTTAATAAAGAATTAGTAAATAAGAATTATATAAATGATAATAATAAGGTATGGGAACTTTATTTTGTAAATAAAATATAAGTTATACATACATAAGTTAGAAATAGCAAAAAGAAAACAGTAGAATAAGCAACATTGTAAACCTCTGTTAAATTAAGATAGCAATAGTTAATAAGAATAAATGTAAAATCCCACCAAATCCCACAACCAGAACAACCTGTAAAAGCGGTTGAGAATAAAATGTAAAAATCAGGAAATAAAATAAATTAAGATTGAGAGAGAACAGAACGATAAAGCGGACAGAATGAAAAACAAGTGTGAAAGAGAAATAGAAGAAAATCAGGCTAGGACATTGTAGTCTTAGGTGAACGAGAAAAAAAAAAAAAAAAAAAAAAAAAAAAACAGCTGAGCGCTTCCGTGCTTTAGAGGACATGTAGTAGCAGGTCAGGCAGCTCGGCTTAAGGGCGATCGCTTGTATTTACGCAGGTTCGAATCCTGCCGGACCCGTTAACTTTTAGTAAGATTTTTCATTTAAAATGCTTTAATTACATAAAACACGGAGGGGTTAAATATAAATCTAGAAGAAGAGGTTAAATATAAGGCCTCTGACTACTCTTTTAAACAACTTCAAAGGATCTTTAATACCAAAAGATTTCTGTCGTGAGCTTGTTCGCCTTTTTATTGTTATATAGAGCTCATCGCACATAACGTGTCTTCTTGAAAAATAATGGCGTACTAACGCGTTACATAATCTCACGACGTTCTGCTTACACATTCCAGATAACGAGCAGAGGCCGTACTCGGGATCAACGAAAACGAAGTTTCGTGACAATTTTCGGGGTCAGCTTATGTTGGTGGATATTGAATTCGTAATAGTTCACCAACATAATTGGAACCCGAAAATTCGGTTTTCGTTGACGACCTCTGTGGCGCAGTGGGCGAAAGCCCGCCTGAGACGCAGAGGTTGCGGGTTCGATCCCCGCTGCGGGACAAATGTTTGCATGATCTGCAAATATTTGTTTCGTGTCTGGGTGTTTTCTATGTATAATTATGTATGTATTTACAAAAAAAAATGTATCTATGTAGTTTATCAGTCATCTGGTTACCATAACACAAGCATTAAATTGCTTAGCTTGGGACTAGATGACGCCGTGTGAAATGTCCAAGGATATTTATTATTATTTATTATTTTATTTATTTATTATCTGGAGTAAGGCCCCTGAGCTTTTTATTATTCTGTGCTTTTAGCACCAGCCTGTTATAAAAAATGTTCTGTAACCAAATTGGAGCTAAACTTCTGCCTGTGGTAGGTACTCGTTTATTCTTGAAAAATGTAGATAGATTGTGTGAAAAATAATGTCTGTACTTACATTAGATCTTTACATTTTTGCTAGATGATAATTATATCGTGTCAAGAGACAAATTTTGCCTACACTAATTGGGAAACTGTAGTAGCTGGGAGATGTTTTGAATAGAGTATAATACAACACAAAATGTATGACATTTTTTGACTGAAACCAACGTTGCTATGACGATCGATCTACGGTCATCCGTACGTTGGATATCGGGA
Source organism: Xanthorhoe designata (assembly GCA_963582015.1). NCBI lineage: Eukaryota > Metazoa > Arthropoda > Insecta > Lepidoptera > Geometridae > Xanthorhoe > Xanthorhoe designata. The sequence continues at coordinate 14,125,646 of OY757029.1, read as the reverse complement.
CTCGGCATAAGCTGCGAGTTTCCTCACCATGTTTTCTTTCAGTATTTAGAGCCCATGTTAATGCACAGTATACATTTTTGGAAACGAGAATCCATTGATCCACGGTCGGGATTCAAACTCACGATCTTCGGAACGGTCGAGGTAAATCTCACTCATCATGGTAAATAGTCACAAAAAGAGATGAATAAGGTTAGTAGTTTTTCACACAGGTGTAATACCAGTGTAATATTCCTTAAAAGTCGCCAAGTAGGTAGTTCAAAATAACATAAACCGAGTTGACCTTTAACCGGTGTTAAGAAGACATGAGACGGTCGGGTAGGGTATTAAGCCGTTAGCCACTCAAAGGTAATTAATTGGTGGACCACTACCTTAAGAGGGCTTGTACTGTCAGCTAGTTGTAGAACTGGTAGTTGACTACTAATCAAAAACATTTAGATAAATTACGAATGATTTCAACTTTAAGGCTTTAAAACTGAGATCAAAAATCTAACGTGTCCACTTCTTCATTTTTAAAGTGTTCAGTAGTACGGAACACTTGCAGTCATGTTTTTGTAACGCTTAACGATTTTTTAACGATATATTAAGAACATTATAAGCGATGCCACAAGGAAGACATAGGGTACAAATTTTCCTTCGCTACGATTCTGACACATCTTTCTCCTTTGAGGTATATTTGACAATTCAGCAGAAATTGTAATAATTCTCGGTAATATTAAAGCTGACAGTACAACAGACAATGCTATTTAATTCAGAACTACTTAGTACAATCACAGCTTACAGCATAGTAAGTGACACAGAATAATTAACTGTTAGTACGGCTACAATTTAGTAATAGTCTAATGCTCTTTCCATGTTTAGCTAAAAGGTCAGCTATTTAGCCTAAAAAGGCTGTTAAATCCGTAAGTGATTCAGGTTATAAAACTCGGCAGGAAAAGTTTTTATGCTGTATGTAACAGGGCCCATGGCGCCTTTTAGCGAGAGATTTATACGAGCGTGGCTGTCATTCACAAAGTCTATTAAAAAAAATCATTTTTTTACTACTATTTTTCATAGCACTTTCGAGGTGCATTTCTGGTCATAACCCAGAATATCCTCATCATATCCTCAAAAGTTTTAAAACACCTCGGGAGTATTATTTGAAAAAAAAATATAATTTTCAAAATCGGTACCTATAGTATTTTCAAAACTAATATTGACGGAAAAATCGGTAACATACATAAAAAACCTTAAAAATTATACATACACTGTACCTACATGATTGATATTGAGCCATTTGGACGTTCAGTCATGTGAACAGCCAAGTCCTGTAACGGTATATTATAGCACCTAGTTTTTTGAAGTCAGTTATAACATTATCAACTTATTGTTGTACAACATAAAGATTAGATTTTATTTGTATAATTTCGAGTAAAGCTTTCAAACGTTACAATGAAATATCCAATCAAATTATTCCAAGTCACGATTTCATGTCATTTGAGTGAAAGCAAATATTTGACACGTTACTGACTCGATTGCGAGTACTTTTGACGCAATGGCATGAATCAATACGATAAAGAAAGAACATTTTATTACAGAGTCTAACGGCCAGTTTCACTAACCTATTTCAGCCTTTTTTTTTTACTGTGGTATTTGTCATTAATTCCAATACTAATATGTTTAACTTAACCACACTAAGCAAAACCACAGATAGATAGGTCATTGAAACTGAACTGATAGCAAATAAACTGTAAGTAAATATTTTTATTTCTTTTCGTCTATAGTCAATACAAATGCGTTGCGAACAAAGGTACCTACCAACATAGTCAAGTATTATTAGTTAAAAACATGACTTTAAAATTTTTCCACATTAATAACCGTTGAATTCCCTCGTCATTTATTATTTATTACGGATGGTTTTTCAGCTACAAATATCAATTCAGAGGTTGAACTTTTATTAATATAATAAAATTGAGGACATGGATTTTGCGCTCAGCAAACAAGTTTATTTAAAACCAAAGACGATTAATATCTAGAAGACAGACAAAGGCCATACACAAAATCGTAACCCGATCCCGCAGTACCAGATAGCCTGAAAACTTTAAAACATCAATTTTATCCAAGAAATTTCAATACTTAGTAGTAGGTAGCAACAATATTCAATATTTAAACATTTTTAACTAGAAAGTAATTGAAATTTCTTGGATAAAATTGATGTTTTAGAGTTTTCAGGCTATTTTTTAGGGTTACGATTTTGTGTATGGCCTTTGTCTGTCTTCTAGATATTAATCGTCTTTGTTTAAAACAAACACTGTATCCATTTGATATATCATGTAAATCCTACTATATAATATATAATATATAATATTATAAAGGTGAAAGTTTGTGTGTGTGTGTGTAAGTATGTAAGTGTGTTTGTTACTCTTTCACGCTGAAACTACTGAACGGATTTGGCTGAAACTTAGAATATACATAGTTTATGACCGGGAATAACAAATAGGCTATTTTTTATTCCGGTATTCCCACGGGAACGAAAACTACCGCGGGTAACACCGCGAGGCGCAGCTAGTTTAATCATAATAAAGGAATGTATTTTGATATAACGCGACCACTGCGCGTTTGTATCGATACAAACGCGATACAAACGCGCCACGAACAAATGCAGGCGGCAAGCTGTGACCGTGCGGCGTGCACACTACCCTCGCGTTTGTGAAATGCGATTCAGTTCAAGTTAACTAGAAAGTGGTTCAGTGCCGGACGTTGCATTTTATAGATTTGTTTTTTCCTCGTGAAATTATTGAACGTAAAGAATTCGTATAAAACACGAGTCGTTTTACAGACAGACAAACATCATTTAGTTTTGGATTTTATCAATTTATTTGTAAAAACAACACATTATTGTGCTCTTGTCGTTTAGTTTTCCTTGGGTCTTAAATAGGCTGTACTTAAATCATCACTTTGAATCATGACATGTATCCATTAAATATTTTTATATTGTTCCTTAATTCTATCAGAATAAGGAATATAAGCTTACAAAATCTATTTTGCAATAGGGTACGGTAAGTAGTAAGTTCGCATGAGCAATTGGCCAACCCAGTGACGGAGTTTTAAAGCCTCCTAAAACAATGCACGGTGACAATCATCGCAGTTCAGCTTATGTTGGTTATTCTTCCAAAAACAGTTTCCACCAACATAAGCTGACCAGTGATTATTAGCACTATGCATCGTTTTCGGTTTATAGAGTAGACCTATGTTACCTGCGGTCACCCATCCAAGTTTGGACCTTAACTTCAACGATCTATCATCAGATCTTAAAAAGCTTCGCCACGAGCGCTTCAATCAATACGGTACAGTAATACATTCAAAGACCTATAAGTTCCATAATCCTTTATTAACAGTGGCCTTTAATCAGTGCCAGTGCTTAATTAGTTCAACTAAATCTTTGTTAGAAGGTACGGTTTTAACTTACTTCAAAGGAAGTTACTAATGAATTCGTCAGCATTGTTTCGACAAAAATGAAGTGAAAATGATCACCACTGTATTCTCAAGGCGTTTGTCATTTTATCAGATCTTTAGGCATTGAAGATATTTTGAAGATGTCTAAGTATGTAATTCTTCTGATCTCTTTATCATTGTTCTGATCGCGAAAGTTTAAAAAATCAGCCAAGTGCGAGTCAGACTCGCTAACGAAGGGTTCCGTACCATTCTGTGAATAATTGAATCTGTTTTCGTTATTATTATCGAGCAAAAAATGGCAAAAAATCACGTTTGTTGTATAGGAGCCCCCTTAAATGTTTATTTTTTTCTGTTTTTAGTATTTGTTGTTATAGCGGCAACTAAAATGCATCATCCTTTTTTTAAATTTTCAACTGTCTAGCTATCACAGTTTACGAGATTGGTGACAGCCAGACAGAAGGTCAAACAGACAGACAGACAGACACACATACAGCGTAATCTTAGGTCCCGTTTTTACCCTTTGGGTACGTAAACTTAAAAAAGTAAATATGGTCAAAAAGTTATCTATAGTTGTTTCTTACTAATATGACACGAACGCGTTAAAAATACCAAATTAAAAACACAAAGCGACGCGGAGAGATACAAATTCAAAAAATATTTATAAGTATCATCATCATCATCAAAGAGATTGCATTGGAAAGAAGTATAAGGAGGAAATTGCATCATTACACCGACAAGAGCTGAGCTCTTAAGTTTTATATATCATCATCATCATGTGCAGCCCGTCTCATCCCACTGCTGCTGGGCATAGGCCTCTCTTCGCTTGTGCCAACCTCCCCTATTCTGTGCCAGTCTAAACCTTGTACGACCTGCTAATTTGACAATGTCGTCGACCCATCGACCGGGCATTTATACACCATGCAAGAAATAGATATAAATGTGAAGATAGAAGATTACCACTAATGCCCGTTTTCACCAACGACTCCTAAACAGTCTCCTTACTAAGTATTACCTAAGCTAGGTGATCCCTTAAATCCCCCTCCTACCTAAATTCATTTTCACCAAGCTAGGTGACCCCTAGCGAACCACTACCTAACTATAAGTGATGTATTTTACCGATTCAATTTCATTCATTCAATTTCTGGTTTTTTACTGTCAACATGTAGGCTGTATGTTGATTGTCTATGCTTTAAAAATAAATAGTGTTTGTTTGACATCAAATTTGACATGTTTGTTTTGCTATTATACATATTATTAAAACTGTGATGAATTGGTTTCCTAATTACAATAAACGCAAGAGGGGAAGACAGTTCAAAAGGTGGGAAGACGAATTAAAGGAGTTTGCAGGGAAAACATGGATTCGAATTTCAAGAGATAGGGAGAATTGGAAGAAGTTGGAGGAGGCCTTTGCCAAGACGGGGCAATCAGATAACAGTGCTGAATAATTGTCGATGTCATACCTACTTAATTATAAAAACCATGTACATTTTTATCTGTAATAAAGGCTAATAAATAAAATACATATTGCGTTTCGAGTTTATGATAATTGTTATTTCGTGTGCTTGAACTTTTTATTGTCCTGGAACTCAATTTTTGATTCAATTTTTGTCAACAGGAAAAGGACACTTCCTTTAGTTAAGATTTATCTTCGAAAAAAGTCCACGTCCTCAAACTTTTGGAAGAAATCAATTCTCTCACAAAATATCTGTAAAAATATGGTCGATCCCATAATACACGATCTGTGATCACTTCTATAGCCTCAATAACATCAATGAAATCACTCATTTTTAATAATTATAAATATTAGCAAACATTCACAAACTGATACAACTGTCACCTATCTTTAGGACCCCGAATTTCGGCCCCCTAAATTTAGGTAACACTTAAAGCTTTTAGGTGACGGATTGGGAGTGGTGAAAACCACTTCTTTCTAAGGTGTTCCCTAAAATGAGATAGGTGTCACTTAACATTTAGGATTTGTTGGTGAAAACGGGCATAATGCCCGTTTTCACCAACGACTCCTAAACAGTCTCCTTACTAAGTATTACCTAAGCTAGGTGATCCCTTAAATCCCCCTCCTACCTAAATTCATTTTCACCAAGCTAGGTGACCCCTAGCGAACCACTACCTAACTATAAGTGATGTATTTTACCGATTCAATTTCATTCATTCAATTTCTGGTTTTTTACTGTCAACATGTAGGCTGTATGTTGATTGTCTATGCTTTAAAAATAAATAGTGTTTGTTTGACATCAAATTTGACATGTTTGTTTTGCTATAAACATATTATTAAAACTGTGATGAATTGGTTTCCTAATTACAATAAACGCAAGAGGGGAAGACAGTTCAAAAGGTGGGAAGACGAATTAAAGGAGTTTGCAGGGAAAACATGGATTCGAATTTCAAGAGATAGGGAGAATTGGAAGAAGTTGGAGGAGGCCTTTGCCAAGACGGGGCAATCAGATAACAGTGCTGAATAATAATTGTCGATGTCATACTTAATTATAAAAACCATGTACCTACATTTTTATCTGTAATAAAGGCTAATAAATAAAATACATATTGCGTTTCGAGTTTATGATAATTGTTATTTCGTGTGCTTGAACTTTTTATTGTCCTGGAACTCAATTTTTGATTCAATTTTTGTCAACAGGAAAAGGACACTTCCTTTAGTTAAGATTTATCTTCGAAAAAAGTCCACGTCCTCAAACTTTTGGAAGAAATCAATTCTCTCACAAAATATCTGTAAAAATATGGTCGATCCCATAATACACGATCTGTGATCACTTCTATAGCCTCAATAACATCAATGAAATCACTCATTTTTAATAATTATAAATATTAGCAAACATTCACAAACTGATACAACTGTCACCTATCTTTAGGACCCCGAATTTCGGCCCCCTATATTTAGGTAACACTTAAAGCTTTTAGGTGACGGATTGGGAGTGGTGAAAACCATTTCTTTCTTAGGTGTTCCCTAAAATGAGATAGGTGTCACTTAAAATTTAGGATTTGTTGGTGAAAACGGGCATAAGTCTATTTTCGGCCATAGCCCGAACGCAATATGGCAGAATACATAAATCGTAAGTATTGAGAAAAAAGCTTTCGAACCTCATATTTTCCAGTCCATGTGTTCCTCAGTCGATTTTGTACAAGTGTACTCAAATAGTATTTTGCGTAGGAAGCAAATCCTTCATCTTTCGCTTCCAAGATATATTACTATCTTTCTTAACATAGTGTTTTCGTCCTAATACCCAGATAAGCTTAATACCAGATGCCAGACAACATTTTGTTAAGTTGTTAATAGTGGCAATTCTGAGTGTCGCAAAAGCTAAACTAAGCTAACTAAAATTGTTGCCGTCCCTTTCATAGCGATGGGAATAAAAAGGATGGCAATAATTTTAGTTAGTTTAGTTTAGCTTTTGCGACACTCCGAATTGCCCCCAATACCTTGTTAATTTTACAATTACTTATACTTGCTTAGACATGCCTTACCTACTTACTTAGATACTTACTTTGCCTTACTTACTTACTTTGATTGACTGCCTTCGCACTGAAGCTTGACTATTTAGATAGTCAAGGGATAGTGTTTAAAAAAAAGCTAGGCCCACACCACCAAGTTATTGCCTGATTCTCTCACTGGTGTAGGGAGTCGCGTTGAAACAGGCAATAGAATCACCTAGCATGTAAGACGAAACTGAAGTGATCCTTGAGGTCTTACCAAAACAAACGATTTTTCTTTCCTTCTTTCTCTCAATATAAAGCTCTTTTCACACGCTCCAGTATACTTGAAATACTAGTAGGTGTAAATGAAAATTTACAATATTTCTGTCGCTTTAGTACGTTTTAAAATCATTTCAGTTTAAACGGAAAGTGTGGGAACTTTAGTTACTAAAAAGGATTGTATGAGCTAGTTTTTAAACCTCCTAAAGGCCTCCGAATAATATTGACTATACACTCGCTCGCTTCCTATAGAAACAGAAAAAAATTGTAGGATATTTTTACTTTTTTTTAATGCAAAAACGATAAGTCACGTCACGTAGTCAAAAGTGTCAAATTAAAGGCGAAAATAGAAAGAGAATCCATACAAAGCATATATTGTAAATGGCTTCAGGCTCTGATTTTAGTGTCACATTTAATTTTAGGTTCTTCCATAAATACATTATGTAACTACAGTAAAAAGCTTGATTAAGAATTTAACGATATAATATGAAAAAAAATAAACATCCCATGTAAAAGATTATACAGTCAAATAGATCCTTAGATCTCTCAAGGCATACCCATTGCTTTCTAAGGTCGATATACATCATGTTGAGTTTTGAAAAGACATTGAAAAATTACAAAGGCCAGAATGATGGATGGGGAATGCTTTCGTTTAAAAAACGATTCAGATGCTTAATTTTTCTGTCGCCAGATGTCGCATCAGTAGCCGTGTGATGGATCGAGTGATAAAAACAAAACCGTACTATCGGTTTTCGATGCGAGTTTTTGAAACTTGGAGTTTTGTTTTATGAGGCTACAGTTTTGAAGTTTAAGCTTCGATTAGATGAATTTTCTTCCTGTTTTTCAGTAAACTCATTTTGAATGACGTAGAGCTGAACCTGCAGTGAGTTACAAACGTCGATTATTCTGTAGAACTGTATAATGCCTGTGACAAGTTTGACAGTGATTTTAAAATAAAATAATGTAAACTCCCAGGTCATTTCGACACTGAAAACTCGAATTCACTTGTTGACAAATGACAAGTGAGATCGGCCACTTTAAGGATACGTGAATTTGAGTTGGTTTTTCTACAGACTTAAGTTTAGCAAAATAATGTCATAATTTCTAGAGATTTTTAACTTCTGGTTGAAAATGAGTTGTATGGTATTTGTTTTCCATTAAAAATAACATCTAAATAAATCTTAAGAGCATAAAATTTTCGGACAGTGAATTTATAAGTTGCCGTCTAAAAAGAAAAATGCAAGCACACAATATTTGTACGTGATATTAAATCGACTTTATATTCCTTGAATATAATAGTATTCTTTCAAAGTTTTCGAACGCTAAGTAGCACGTATCAGTGAATAAAATTCGCAATAGAAAGGGATCAATCTTATTTCTAGACCGTCTAGTCTTAGGACCACTAAAGTAAATCTATCAAACAGCTGTCAGTGTCAATTTTATAAAATTGTTTTTGCAATTTTATAAAACTTTAACATTTATTCAATTAAGGGTGAAATTTAGCCGAAAGTGGATTTGCAATTTCTTTTCTAATCCATTGTTTGAGATACTTGATGTTTCTTTATTACTAATGAGATACTTGCGACATTATGTTAAGTTTTTTATAAGATTTGTTTTTTGTATATTCGAGTAATAATTAAGTGAACTAAAATCATCGAATCTGTTTGGTGTATTTCATTTTCCATTTTCGGCCCACAATATCACTTCACTCGTCAAATCATGACATACTCTAATTTACAAAAAAAGCTATCAATTTGCTTCATTTATGTTTGAAAAAAGGTAGGTTATAAGACTTCTATTTTCAACTTGTATAATCTTAAAAAAGTATTGAAAAAAGTATAAACCGTTGTAGTTCGAAGTTATTTGAAAACATAATTATAAAAATGTAATCTAGCCACTTGCTTATCCTGCCACTGGAAACGCGAATTTACTTTTCGACAAAAAACAAATTAGTTCATTCAGTTGAGTGAATCAGTTAATTTTACAGAACGACTCTGAGCTGAAACGCCAATCTATAAACTTCAATAGGACTTTCATAAGATGATGATGACTTAGATATAATGTTATAAGAAGTCCTCATTGAAAAGCTCTGAACCCTTCATCTATCGGTTTCCAACAATAGACGCTCCATCTCAACCCAAACTTCCATTCATTTCCAATCTCAATATCTCAACAGGCATTGTTATTCAATCAAGTTTAGGGATTTCTTCAATGGTCGTTCTACTAAATACAACTTTGTAACTTGGTGGCTGACATTGACTTGAATTTCAATTACAATTTTAGAACTTTAATCAGAGCCTGTAGCTAAGATGACGCCTTCCATTCCATCTATTCTTTTTCTATCATCGCTATTTTGCCTTTCTCAGTGGCGAAAAGACGTTCTTGATAGATCGTTGAAGTAAAGCAACGTTCTGAGCGGTCACAACTTGGTGACCGCAAGTGGCATTATCGGCTAAGCGCTTAGGTGTTTCGGAGGGCACGTTAAATTGTCGATCTCGGCTTTTAAAGTCTTTAAGCCATGACGGAGGCCTTTAGGCGGCTTAAGAACTCCGTCACCAGAGTTGGCCACTTGCTCATACGAACTTACTTACTGCCTCTCTCTATCTCTATTTCTCTCATCACAACATTCTTAAAACAACCTTACCGATTGAAAGCACTCTAGATTTACATTTCATCCCTAAAATAAATTAAGATGATTCAGAAACTGCAGAGATTACTTAATACATCAAAACTTAAAAACAATACCCAGAAATCTTGACAATATTATATTATACTATAAGGATCACTATTAAATTGAACAATGGTGTAAAGTCATGCATGAAACGTTGAATAACGACTAAAATAGGCCAAGTACAATAGCTTCTATACGACGTAGTGGTTTGCAGTTAAAAGATATCAAACTTCGGATTGGATCGAGTTCTGAAGTTAAATTATAATGAGGGTTTTTGGGATGTATAGGTTTGCTATCGTATTACCTACCTATGAAGTAGATGAATGCGAAACATAATTGAATTTACCAAACATTATTGTAGCGTACAATGTTATCCATCAAAATTAATTGTATAAAATCACTCATTCGCACGCTCTTCAGAATAATAGTGGAGAAATTAAGGATATTGTTACGCAACAACAGCTTCAAAAGGAGGAGTCTTTCGAGAGCATAATTATCTTTGTATATTACTATGTATATTTTTTTGCAGCCCAAAATGTTATTATGTATTATGGGATTTCGTCAGATACATTATCTTCGTATAATTTCAGAGAAATGCGTTATCAAAAACGTTATTATCAACTTGTTTACATCAACGTGTTTAGCTCTCGGTGAAATAACTAAGTAAAATTAGAAATGGTTTCTATTATACATGCAAGCTACAAATATTGTTACATTATGGAACATTATCATTACTAAAAACAACACTCGGTGAAACTCTCACTCGTATTACGAAACGAAATCCAAACAAACTTATACTAGTTAGCCACGTTCGTATGAGCTGGTGAAAAACTCTGGTACAACAGTTTTTTGAGCAACTGAATGTTTAATTTTTTTTAAACTTAGGTTTTGAACATTTTAAATACTAAAAACGGGATATGTACCATGATTCGTGGATTTGTGTACCATACGCGTTTATTTTATTATACCTTTTGAAGAAGCAGCTACAAAAGTAACACAGATCTCTTGATATTTCGCTTAAGATAAAAACATAATTAATAAAAACAAATTATAAGTAACTGTATGTTTTCATCATGGCTTAAAGGTATTGACCTTATAGCTGGGACCGATAACTTAGAGAATGAAAAAAACATTGCACCTATACGTTTACGAACACAAATTCCCTACTACAGTTTGCGCAAATTAACAAAATACACAATATCTATTCATGCATCATTGCACACAGAATCCTTCCTTAATTGAACAGGCGTTTGTTTGTTAAATTTGCCATTAACGCCAGTTTAATGATTATATGGAATTCTGTGTCAGCAGCCATAAAATCATTTTGATTATTCGGTGACACAAATGCACTGTTATACTCGTAAATGTAATAAACTTCATAATTGGACTAGTAAACCTATTTTAGCTATAACGGATATCAAATCGTTTGCTATCTCTTTTCATGCCCTAAGAGTAACAAGAAAAAACACTATAAATCTATACTCAATTAAATAATAAATAAATTCTTTCCTACTAATATTATAAAAGTGAAACTTTATGTGTGTGTTAAGTATGTAAGTGTGTTTGTTACTTTTTCACGCTTAAACGGCTGGACGGAGTTAAAATGAAATTTGGTACCAGAATTGCTTATACCCTGGATTAATGAATATGCTACTTTTGATCCCGGTATTCTCACGGGAACTATTCACCGTGGATAACACCGCGGGGCGCGGCTAGTAAATAACAAATATTCCCCTAAACTAATTCGTAAACTTCATGCGCGAGCCCGACTCGCACTTGGCAGATTTATTTATTTTTATTCAAAATGTAAGGGCGGTAAATCCAGTCAAATTTATTTAATGTAAGTTTGTTTCAAATTTAAAACTAGCACAATGATGTATATCTAATTTGAATTATAAAAAGAGGTCGTAAATAAAAGATCTAGCGAACCATCCGGCGCGTCTAGGAACAGCGACAAAGGAATTTAATCAAAAGTAGAAAGAAACAACTTCCTTTGAGGCGCGATGTCGCCCACATTCGTCGCCTTAAAGTTCACTGTCATACTGTACTGTCTAAAGTACCATATACATGATGCCATTTTCTTGTACGTAGGTACCAGCCTGCCCTAGCTATGTTACATTTCTACAATCGCTTTAGAGTAGAAACAAAAAAAATATATTGGAATTGACATTCGATAACGAAAACTCGAGCGATCAGAAATGTCATATTAAAGGTACAGCGATGATAGAAAGAGAATAGATACGAAACATTTTGTCACTTGTCTACGCGCCCAGAGCACGCACCTTTGACGTTAAATAATTGTAAGCAACTGTTGTTTAGACCATGCAAGTCATGATGACAGTCAATTTGTTTGCATCGTGTAAATGACACTAAACTAGTTATCGACGTCCTTTGATTTGACACTTCTGATCGCGTAACTTTTCTTAACTAATGTCAATGATTATTTTCGATTGTATAAATATAACTTGATTTAGGAAGCTGGTGGCCTAACATGTGCAACACGACAAACCTTCTCGTAGTCGACAAAGTTTTATCTCCTGCTCTAGCATAGTACGTTAGAGCAGTTTGACATTATCGAGACTTTTCGTTTGTCGTCTCAACCCGTTGCACATGGTTATGCCTACTAGTCAGTTTTTTGTAATTTGTTCTAGAAACTTTTCTAGAAACCACATTCATTCTGTCGGTCGTCTAAAAAACCAAAGGCCGTAGATCGAAACGAAAACCCAGTGAACACGAATAATGCTTATCCGTTTTCGGCATAGCGCGCCAAAAAATTGCTACATAGCATTTTTTCCTGATTTTTTCATCCCAAAGCTGCCATTTTATTTCAGACATTAAAATTCACGAGTGTCTAATATATGCGACACCATAAATAAAGGGTTCCGTACCCCAAAACCTATTTGGAATGTGTCCAAATATGAATAAATAAACATGCAGTATGCTAATAGTGTTTCGGCTGCACCTTGGGCTGTGTTTTTGTTGTCGAAGTGGCTTTTATAGGCGAATTGTGGAACATTTACGACTTTAATGGACTTATTATATAACTGACGCTACCCTGCTATACTCGATCTAAGAATGACAAAGCTATTCCTTAGAGAAAGTTATACTCAGTCACTATATACGTTGCTTACTTATGAGCATGTTTAAAAAAGTTAAAAAGTAATGGTGGTGGAAAAGTTAATTTACAAAATAAATTATTAAAAACAAAAGAGTTTTTTTTTGTTGGAAATAAGATATTTCAAGGATCTTCGAAGCTTGCACAGAAATGCACCTTGAGAGTGCAGGAAATTATTGCTCTCTTCTCACTTAAGTCAGTTTTAATATTATGTTTTTTAATTTTGTCACTTGTAAGCTTTTACAAATTAGACAAAAAAAATGGTCAAAAATGCGTATCAATAGGCCAATCAGAAAACGAAACTCCAGCAAACATCTTGTCGAACACCCGTGAAAATCAACCTTAAAAGAGACATAAAAACACTTTTTCAGTGCTTTAACCCAAAAAAGGTAAAAAAACTTTTGACACCTACAAAACCCTATGCTCTTTTATCTCTTCTATCCATTTCACTCCACTTTTGACCGGGAACTCAATAAATTACAGTCTAAAACTCCGTTACCTGGAGTGTCGATGTGGTGAAAAATAAAAAGTGGAAAGTTCTTGTTCGTTGAGCGCTGAATCTGTTTTCCGAAGGCAGTTTCGGTTTTAGAATTTTGCACCATGTTCTGTAAGATAAACTAGAAATGAAGTAGGTAATATTTCATTATAATAGCACACGGGAAATTACTCACGTAAAATTATCGTCGATTTAGATACCGACAATGTTTCGATTCTTCCGGAGAATCTTCATCTGGGTATGAGTGTGGTCACTCCTCGCGGTCGCGTCTCACACTGACTAGATGACTGAGACTGACTGACTGATGAGGTAATATTTCTTTTGTTTTTGGTTTGGTGAGATACGGACAAAGTAATAGCACTTTTTAGCAAAATCAAGACCAGCGCTAGTATTTATACTTGCACCTTTTTAAAATAAGTCTTTGATTGATTGAAAATTGACATGATAAGAATGCAAATAATGTACTGTAGTTTTTCTTTGAAAATATTTTTAACTAATAAAACCTATTTGTTTGCCTGTTTATGGTCAGTAAAAATTTTACTAGTAGAATATTTTCTCTGTGAAAATGGCTTGAAAAATAAATCTGCCTGCTAGAGCTCAACAAAACAAAGATTCTACCAGTATTTTTTTATTCTTCCATTCTTTTAAGAATATAAATTTCAAATACAGCTGTAGCTGTATAGAATGTCTCGACATGCCTCAAAAGAAATGTCTAACTAGAAGGTGACATACTTAATTATTTGACAGATATTTGCGTTCCTAGTGCTTTTGCGTTACTTACCGGCTTGCAAAGTACGGATTTCGGTATTTTCAAGCGTACTCTCCGATTATAAGAAATGAACGAACATAATTTAAATAAACACCCACCTGTTCATTTTGATAATTATTTTCTTTACGTATAAAATTAAAACATTGGAAACAGGTAACACAATCCGATACCATGATGGTACTTAATTTACACGCGCAGAATATAAATGTGCAAATTCTTGAAAATTCATTAATTTAAATGTGAGTAAACATTAGGAATATTAATATACTGTTAACAGGTAATAAAACACCTTACCCTGAGGCGATTCAGTAATTAGTCACGCGAGAGCACTTTGAATAATAAGCGAAAATAATATTTGCCCTTGAACAAATGGGTTCAGCCAATCAACTTTTGTTTGCAGACTTTGTCGAAAGAAGAAAAATATGATTTTATTATTTAGGTATGATAGACGACGCGTAATTAAACTTATTATAGTCATCATCATCTCAGTAATAAGACCTCTACTGTTGGACATATGCCTCCTTCATAGATTTTTAGTTGTTTCAGTTGGAAGCGACAGGTATCTAGCGTGACCTGCGGCTTTAACCAAATCATCCGTCCATCTTGTTAAAAGTAATTTATATTTATTTGATTTATATTTACTTCAAATCAAAGATTTCAGTTTTTAACCGACTTAAAAAAAGGAGGTTTCTCAGTTTCAGAATATACATAGTTTATGACCTGGAACAATACCTACTTTTTTTTCCGGAATAGTATCAAGCAAGCAAAGCCGAAAGTGGATACTAGTATTAAATAATTTTATTAAAATGTTAGAGTCAAATGATAATAAAATGGCAAATATTACTTTTTCGTCTGCATTACCTAAACACAATGATTACATAATTCATTTACTTCACTCACAGGCATCGAAAGAGACTCGGAAGCCCGGTATTTCACGGGAATTTATTCATGATGTATCCACAAAGCTGGAGAAAATATTTTTTCCCGCACCGAATTCCTTAGTCACTGACAAGTGATGTTATTGAAAAAGGAGCTTTTTTGTAGTGATGGTACGGTTTAAGTTGGTTTTGCAGATGAATATAATATTTGTTTTATGCGTGGCATACTTCAAATTACGGTTTTTAATTATTATAAGTGCTCTTTGGTTGGTGAATCAAGAATGAGCCTCAATAAAAAATGACATAGCGATATTATTAACAAAATTTTGATTAAAAATGTAGCATGAAGATGTTTTGATTTTGTCTTCGATTTTTAAATATAAATAAAATATTGTTTTTTAATGTAATAAATAACATTTGTTTTTGGTATAAAATACCTTTCATCAAAAGATTGTGCTTTTAAGTAGTACCTACTCATGACAGTCTAACTAAACATTGTGGCAGCAAAGTGAAAATACTCAGAAAACTTGTGAGTGAAACTTCGAGCACTACTATTATTTATTCCCCGTACTGATGGACATCGGAAAAGGCTGACGGCTTGAACCAATATTTTGAAAGATTCCGCTCTGATGCATAATTCAACAGCTTTGTACACGGAAAAGAGGATAAAGATCGTATGATGGAAATGCAGTTTTTGTTGGAAGTCTCTTCCAGTTTTTGGACACGGCTTTGAATAAATAACATTTTATCTTATTCAAGATCTGAAAGGATATTTTTAGAGGTTTATGAACTTTGGAGCTGGGATTGGTTCTTTGCGATATTTTAGCCTTGAGCATGAAAATGTGGAAATATTAAAGATTGATCTGATCCCAACATTCCGACCTAGTGGAATAACAATGTTTATGATAATAAAAACGTTGGAGAAATGAACTCTAAATTATATGAGTTTATCGTGTAACGTTAAAATATGGGATATTCTATTTTTTTTAATTTTCTTCTAAGTTTGTTCTAATTACGTACGAAACGTTATGGTAGTTTTCGCTTTTAGTTGACAACACTTTTTCGTGTTTGGCAACACCGGTTGTAAGCGGCCATTTTTACATCTTTACCTACTTTTACGAGGAAGCTGCTCGAATATCATTTTGGAAATACCTAGTTAATATCAAATTTGGTGAGTCTGCTGTGAAAAGATCATATTTCGTGCCTGTGCATCCGTTCATTTCTTTAACACGGTGAATCTTCCAGGTCGGCGACTTTCTACCTAAAATCCTAGTGCGTGGGCGCACGTGTTTTTGAATTCTACATGTTCTACTATTTATCAAGCCCTCTGAATTAAAACTCAGGTATGCATATCCTCAACTACTTTGTAGGAATCCATTTAAACAATAACATACTTTTTGTAAAATAAAATATTTCATTCAAAAACTTAATTTCATACAAAATCAATAAATTTCCTTTTCTAAACCTGTATCTTGCTACTGTAAAACGTTCACAAAGGTGCAACCTACTTATCCTATTAATTTCAAGCCTTATTATTCAGTAAATCTAGATTTTTCTCTAAAAAACCACATGTCATACAACGTCCCGTTGAACAATTTTTTAATATTAGTCTGTAATTGAAGTTTTCTCTCAATTACAGGGGGTTTTTTTACCAGTCTTCGGTTTTCCAGTTTACTTACATAACTACTTAACTAACTTATTACCTAACTACTCTTCTACTTGGATGGTGGAGTGTTCCGTTGGAATACATCTGCATTCATACTTCTACATACTTACAACTTTGGACTGCTGTGCTCACGGTTTGTTCGAATCGTTGGAGCAGGCATACCAAGCCTGGAGGCTATCCGGTAACTTTAGGGGTTAGTCGATGAAGCCGAGGTGGCTTCTGTAACCGTAGGACAGGCACTTCTGTGTTCTGTGTCGACGGCCCCTAAATTTTATTTTATTTATCCAGTACCATAGCTGTCTTCTATGATTGGCGCCCTCTTATTTACTGTTATTTATTACCATAAATTACTATAAACTACTCTAAATTTAATTTACAAAATCACAATTTCAACGTACTTGACTTCTACATAATTTTACAAAATTACTTATTGAATTTTAAAATACAACACCACATAATTGCAATTTCATCTCAAGGGGAACCCAAGGAACTTAATACCATTTACCCCTGTATTTATGCTCTAAGTATATCTGTAGCTAAGCCGTCGCATTACTTTTATTTTACATTTTATTGCCTGTTTAGACTGATTGTGTAGGAAATAAACAAGTCAGAGAATTTCCTTTGTTTCATTCCATATCCTCATAGGTCCACAGTTTGACAGGTAACAATCGGTAATCAGTAATAAGCGCTCGTGGCGAAGCTAATGTGATGTGTAGATCGATCTTAGACGGTTATTGGACACAAATAGAGCATTGCTATTGTTCATTCTATTCGTAGCCAATGTTGGAACCAAGTTGAGGCCAATGTCTGGTGCCCGCATTAGATGTTCTAGAAAGATCGTTAAAGTTAATCAACGTTCCTAGCGGTCACAACTTGATAACCGAAAGTGGATTTAACCATTCGCAGCCCAGTCTCCGCAGTCGTCTCCGAAGGAAAGGTCAGCAATCGCGATTAGACCACGTGCGTCATGGGCAGTAAACGCGTTAACAGATAAGCGCTTCCGTGCTTCGGAGGGCACGTTAAATTGACGGTCCCGGCTATTAAAGTCATAACGAAGCCTAAAAAACTGCATCACCAGAGTTGGCCACTTGCTCATATGAACTTACTTATCTACTTAAAAAATCCTTTTGGTAGAACTTCTCAATTAGCGAGTTTACCGCTTCCAAAGTTCACAAACAATTCCTGCCATTAAAACGTCTTTTAAAATCACCCCAAACTTTTAAGGTGCAAGTTTTAATGTCTTCCAAGATTCTCCTTGTCCGAACAGAAAGTTTGGGTTGTCTTTATGAGAGCGATGCACTCAATGGTTAAAAACACCAAATAAAGTCTGCTTTAACTTGGATCTTGGGTAATAAGTAAGGTCGTATAAGCTATATATATATATATAATTATATATATATATATATAATATGGTGGCTTACAGCCGGTTTCTCGAACGCAGAACATCTCCAAAATTAATTATTCAATGGACAAATCACGTGACAGTGTCGAATTTGTTCCTAATTTGACGCTTGTCACTTGCCAAGAATACCAAATCTAGCCAATCACATTTAATTACAAGAAAAATAATACAATCCATTTTCAAATACTGAGTCCCAGTTAGGCTGTGCTCTATGAAATTAAAAGCAAATAGGTAATAGTGCTCGCTTATACTGTCTTAATGTAGGGCAAAAGCCTCCCCGCACTTTCTCCACTTCGTCCAGAGAAGATCGAAAACAAAAATTCAAGTCAATTTTCAGGTTCAGCTTATGTTGGTTGATACAGTTACTGAATTCGTACAAATCACCAACATAAGATGAACCTGATACGAAATTTCGTTTTCGTTTATTCCGGGCCTCAGTGCCTTTTAAAAGCAAACCTAAGTAGAAAAACAAATAATACATTGCTTTTGTGGTTTCTAAGAGAAAATTAAAAACAACAACCGATGAACAACAGGAAAGTAATTAGTTAAACAATGCTAACGATACGGAAATTCAATTAAAAAATCCATATTCTGAAAACAAATTTTCAAGTACATGAATTTAAAAAACATTAAAATCACTTGATGGTTACTTTATTTAAGAAGATAAATTTGTTGTCCAAACTGATTTAATCTATTTAGGTACAAAAAAATTACATTTCCGCACAATTTAAAACACAAACATATAAGAAATGCCAAAGGTTTAGAATTATAAAAAACCGCTAAGGAGATTTAAAAGATTCAAGACCCGTTTGTACTTTTTAAACAATAATCGATTTTGCGTACACTTCCGCCTCCGCTTGTTTTAAACACAGAGCTTTATAATAGTGTTCAGTAACAAAGATAAATTCACTTCCTTGAAAAGGATTTATCAAAATGCTCAGTTTCGACAGTGTCTGTTTTCACTATAGTTAATTAATCAATTAAATGAAGCTCAAGATGGGTTTACAATTTATGTTAGGAATTCATTCCAATTTTGCAGGAAACCTGATTTATTTTAATTAATTCAAAAAAGAGCGCTGGCTGTCAAACTGCGCAGTGGTCGCTGATTGGTGGAGAGGTAACGCGGTGTACTTCATACCATTGATTTAGCGAGTGCTATTGGTTCGTCAGCGAGTGAACACAGGCGCAAACATACCCCTGCTACTTCCCCTCAGCGCTCTTTTTACGTGGCGCGACCTATACTATGTATTAATGCAATAGAAGCATTTGCAGACCATCAATAGAAGCATTTGCAGACTATCAGCCCGGTGGGTGGACGAGCCTTTAAGTAACTGAAATACAATAAAGAATTAACAAAAATGTTAGAAATGAAAAATCTTACTAAAAGTTTAAGGCTAAAGAATAGAATAGAATAGAATAGAATAGAATAGAATAGAATAGAATAGAATAGAATAGAATAGAATAGAATAGAATAGAATAGAATAGAATAGAATAGAATAGAATAGAATAGAATAGAATAGAATAGAATAGAATAGAATAGAATAGAATAGAATAGAATAGCATTTATTTGGCAACAAAAGCACAGACATAAGTACATACAAAAAAAGACACAAAGCACTAATTAACAGAGGTAGGTAGGTAGGTAGGTATGTGGGTACCTACCTACTTGGGTAGGTACAGTACTTAGGTCTAGATGGGATAAAGGGTGATCGTTTGTATCACGTTTGAATCCCGACGAAGTCATAAACTTCTAGTAAGATTTTTCATTTATAATGTAATACTTAAGTGTGGTAACACTATAATACAAAAAAATATAAGCTAAAGAAAAATGTTTTTGTTACAGATCATGCTACTGAACCCGAGGTGGTCGAGACATCACGAATGGAGGAGCCGCTGAAGCATGACCTTTCGAGCTGGGGTCACCATGCGCGCGCTGAGCTACCAACTCAAGCTCGGCCTGCTAGTCATAGTTATCATGGTGCTTGGATTCTTCAACGAGAGCCAAGGTAAGTTGTTTTTTGTAAGACCTCTGTCATGGCTTAGCAACTAAAACACTGGGAATTACCATGTTGAACATACTATAAAACATATGCAAATGGGTATTTATCACGAACCGGATTGCACCAGCCGTAGTCGCGGGAAGACTGAACATACTATGTGATCTGAAAATGAAATATGTTCACGACTGTATCTCTGGGAGCGGTAGGTATACGGTTTTTTTTCAGATCTTTTAGGCAATTTTTAGATCCTTTTGAAGATATCTAAGGGGGTATGTCCAAATACATATTTGGTACATGCTCACATCTTGCAGAAGTTAACTTTCCATACGTGACAGGTTGCAAGAGTTAACTTTCCATACGTGACAGGTTGCAAGCCCATCGATGCTATTAGAGTGCTAACTGGTTTCCTCACGATATTTTCCTTCACCGTTAAAAGCTCGTGTTATATTATTATGTGACCTACAAAGATCAAAAGCGCTGTGCTGTTAGCCAAACCGTTTAACATGTTCAGTGCCCAGGATGCATACGAATCTTGCGTATTTTTGAAATCGATGGCACTTTCTTTGCAAGTTTTATTTATTTTTACAGGGTACGAAATTTGAATCTCACTGTGGATTCAGCTCATGGACGTTTGAAATGAGTTTACGTTAATAGCTCTACTGTATTTGTCGTTTTAATCCTGAATTCAAAATCAAGCCACAAATGAACATTTAGATTGTTATTATCTTTTCATGATAAACTTAAGTTACTCAAGTTATCCACAAGTTAACTGAAGTTCTAAGAGCGGACCGGCGACCACAACAATTAAGTCTTGTCTAAGTCTAGCTCTGCAAACAAGTCTAAGAGCTAAAACTTCAATATTTATATTATACAATTTTGGTTTCAAAACTCTGTACGAGTCATTCTTTTGACAAAACGTCCATTGATACACAGCTGAGATTCGAACCATCATCTTCTGATGGAAATTCGAGGTAATATCCCGCTCGGCCAATACGTTACCATAAGTCTAACTTTAACTTTAATTATTATAATTCGTAGTTTTAAGCACACTGTGACGTTCAATATTTCAATTATGTTACTTGTATTCCGTAACCATAATAATAATGATGTTGATAATATTTCACAAAAATACAGGTGTGTACCTTTTATTTCAACTGCTTCCACCTGTTTACCAACAGAATTATATGGTCACGGAAATACAACTAACGTAGTTGAAACATTGGACGTCGGTATGCTTAAAAATACGTGTATCAAAAATAATTTCAAGGATGCTAAGAGTTTGATATGATTAAAATTATAATATTATTATTACAATTATAATTTTAATATTATAATTACCTAATTATCTACTTAGAATTAAGATGTTTTTTTTAACGCATGTTGTGATATCCTTTAATTACGGGAGCACTAGTTTTTTCTAATATTTGGCTATCAATTGATGCATGTACCTACAGTGTTACCCTATGTTGGGAATCCTAAAATAAATAAATAAATAAGCTAACAACAATAAGCCGGTGGTGTTCCACTCAAACAATTTAGCTTGACGGCTTATTCTGAAGGTTTGACGTGAGAAGTTCACCCTTGGCTCCTGTCACCGCTTACTTGGACGTTATGACCTCTGGGAGTTAGCACGTAATAACAGAGCACTAACCCGGTCAGTTATCTCGTTTCTATTTGCATTTCTCCTGTAAAATGGTTTGTTTATAATATACTTACCTACTTTTATAATACATTACCTAAACTGTTTTCGGTATTGTAATGTATAATTACATGAACGAAGCAGCGGGTAAAGCTGGTACTAATTAATAGCATTTTGGCAATACTCTTAAACAACAAGTGGCAAAATTAAAAAAATTACTAAATCGACTTTAATATCGTAAGAATAGAGAAATTTCTTGCACTCTCAAGTAACATCTGTTCTTAACTCCGAAGATCCCGATCAAATACTAAATTTTTTTATGGGACAACAAAAATGATTATTTTAAATCAGTCCACTATTGCGGAGAAATCGGTGTACATACATAAAAAAAACAGTGATACATAAAACCTCCTCCTTTTTTGAAGTCAGTTAATAAAACTCGTAAAACTTGTGCGATTGATAAACCCATTGTTATTTTAAGGTTTGTATAAACAGGCTCACGGAGCTTTAACAATGGGAGGTCAGCGACTGACCCCGTCTATTGTTTCAACGAATGAGTACACGAGCACGGCATACTAGCAATTGTGTGTGGTTTTATATAGGTGTAGAGATAAAACTCAACCAGTCTCACGGATGTATTACTACATAACAGAGTTTTGCAATTTTGGCTTCTTTGTTTGATAATAAATAAGTAAATGGATACCTAGTGTAAAGTTCATGGAACAACTTCAAGATTGACAATTAATAAATTGAAGTTAATGAAAATA
The DNA here is from genome assembly GCA_963582015.1 of Xanthorhoe designata. Classification (NCBI taxonomy): domain Eukaryota; kingdom Metazoa; phylum Arthropoda; class Insecta; order Lepidoptera; family Geometridae; genus Xanthorhoe; species Xanthorhoe designata. The sequence continues at coordinate 14,103,085 of OY757029.1, read as the reverse complement.
AGATAGTTAACGAAGTCGTTAAGCCATGACGGAGGCCTTAAGGCGGCCTAAAAACTCCGTCACCAGAGTTGGCCACTTGCTCATACGAACTTATTTGCTTACTTTAGTGAAAATTGTACGTCCAGACCATACGCCAGCGAAGCTATATTTAGAAAAGGTATACATGGTTATATGCCCAGCGTGGCGGGTTATGGTCCAAAACCCCCTTATGAATAACAACAATATGACGATACCCCAAGTGCCCGGCGACTCTATGGGATGCGTTGGCTATGACGGAAGCCGGAGCAGCTCTAGAGTCAGGGGTCAGGTGAATCTCCGGGTGGGAGCCAACCGTCAAACGACCAAAGCGCGAACAAAGGACACCGAAACTTTGCTTAACATTTTAACTTTCAATGTTAGAACGTTAAAATCAGAAGAGAGGCTGCTAGAATTAGATAACGCACTTTCAGAAATTAAATGGGACATAGTAGGATTGAGTGAAGTTAGAAGGAAAGGAGAAGAGACGATCGAAAGGGACAATGACATTTTTTATTACTTTGGTGAAACCGGAAGTTTATATGGAGTTGGATTTTTAGTCAAGAAAAAATGGAAGGATAACATAGTAGAGTTCGTTTCTTACTCGGAAAGAATTGCTGTACTAAAGTTCAAAGTAACTAAAACTAAGTTAATAACAATCATTCAAGTTTATGCACCGACCTCAAGTCATTCTGATGCCGAAGTAGAAGACTTCTATGATTTGCTTAATAAGGCTTGCGACAACCATAGAGGCTCATGGAACATCATACTTGGTGACTTCAATGCTAAAATTGGTCAAAAACAGCCGACCGACAACACATATGTTTTAGGGCCTCATGGTTTGGGCACAAGGAACGAGCGCGGCGAACGATTAATTCAGTTTGCATTCGGACAAAAATTAACAATTAGCAATAGTTTATTTTTCAAAAAATCAGGGCGAAGATGGACTTGGGTTGCACCAGGTTCACGAACAAAGAATGAAATAGATTATGCACTCATTTCGGATCGAAGCCTTGTAAAAAACGTTAACGTTCTAAATAGATTTAAATTTAACTCTGACCATAGGCCTGTAAGAGTCACGATATCAATAAACATTAAATTACATAGGCAGAAATTATTTAAAAACAAAATTAAAAAACTAGATAAAGAATCATTAATTAACAACAAAGACATTTTTAACTTAGAAATAAAAAATAGCTTTGACGTACTTAATATGGTATGTGAGGATGTCCAAGAACAATATAACAATATAGAAAATAGTATAAAGAACGCTAGTAATAAAATTAAACGAATGCCACAAAATAAGAAAAAATTGACGGATCGGACCAACAAACTAATAGAGGAAAGAGTATTATTAAATAACGATAGGTCTAGTCAAGTTTTTAGAATTAAAGATAAAGAAATAAAAAGAAATATTAGAAAAGATTTGAGAAATTATAACATTAGTATAATAGAAAATGCCTTAAGCAATAATCGATCATTAAAAATAGCAAAGCAGGGTATCATGAGTGGGAAATCCTGGATTACAAGTTTGACCGATACAAACGGAATAAAACACCAAAATCGTGAAAAAATTATGCAAATTTGTACAGATTTCTATAAATCATTATACTCCGATCCTAATAAACCAGAAGAAAATCTGCTTAATTATTCATGCCCAAACTCAATATCGCCTATTACTGGCTACGAAGTGCAGATTGTGCTCCGTAGCATGAAGTATAATAAAGTACCAGGAGAAGATGGCATCAGCTCAGAGGCTTTAAAACTCGGAGAGTACACACTTTTACCTCACATCACCAACTTGTTTAACAGCATATTAAAAACTGGAGTATTTCCAAGCCAGTTTTGCCATTCCAACATAATACTTCTTCATAAAAAAGGTGATAAATCGGATATTAATAACTACAGGCCCATTAGTCTAGTTTCTCATTTATACAAAGCTTTTATAAAAGTGATTGCAAATCGTATTGGAGGGCTATTGGACCTTGAACAGCCACCGGAGCAAGCTGGATTCAGAAAAGGACTTTCTACCACAGACCATCTTCATGCCATAAACCAGTTAATAGAAAAATATTCTGAATACAATATCCCACTTTACCTAGCGTTCGTCGATTATACAAAGGCGTTCGACTCCATAGAACACTCTGCAATATTTAGTTCCCTCTCCAATCAAAACATAGAGCCTACATACATAAACCTCATACGTAATATTTATTTAAACAGTACAGCAGCAATAAAGCTGCAAACACAAGGCTCCACTTTTAAAATAGAAAGAGGTGTCAAGCAAGGTGATCCGTTGTCGCCAAAACTCTTTACCAGTACCCTCGAAGAAGTCTTCAGGAAGTTAGTGATCAGCTGGAGGACGAAGGGCATAGACGTCGGCGGAAAGAGGCTTTCTAATCTTCGTTTCGCTGACGACATTGTGCTTTTCTCGTCTTCAGCCCACGAGTTACAAAGCATGCTTGAAGAACTAAGCACTGCAAGCCTCGAGATAGGACTTAAAATGAACATGACCAAGACCAAAGTCATGTCGAACGCTACCAATCGCAAAATAACCGTTCATGGGGAGGATATGCAATATGTCCATGAGTACCTTTATCTGGGCCAAATAGTCTCCTTCCAGTGCAGACAAGAGCAAGAAATTGCCAGAAGGACAGAAAATGCCTGGAGGAGCTATTGGTCCATGAAAGACATCATGAAAGGTACTCTTCCAATAGCACTCAAACGGAAGCTAATGGACATGTGTATCCTCCCTATATTAACTTATGGTGCACAGACTTGGTCCCTCACAAACACCCAAAAGTCCAAACTCGAGGTTTGCCAGCGGGCAATGGAGCGTAGCATTCTCGGTGTTAAACTAACAGACCGCATTCGGAACACAACACTACGCTCCAGAACCCAAATTGCTGACGTAACTCGTAAGGTTGCGAAGCTTAAATGGAGCTGGGCTGGCCATGTTTGCCGCATGCCGGACGAGCTGTGGGCCAAAATAACCACTCAGTGGAGCCCTGAGACAGCACGACGGCGTCGAGGCAGACCTAGAAAGAGATGGCGCGACGATCTAGATGGCTTTGACAAGGCGTGGGTCCAAGCAGCGCAAAACCGTGATAGTTGGAAGGATCAAGGGGAGGCCTTTGCCCAGCAGTGGGACACGATGGGCTAGTTAAAAAAAAAAAAAAAAAATACATGGTTAATTGTAAATCAAGGATCTTCGGATATAAACAGAAATGCCTTCATGGTTAAATGTTATTCGACATAATATTCAAATGTACAAACTAATAGGTGGCGCTCATCGGTGCTTTAACCGATAAAATCATCTTACTAATAGTTTCAGGCCTCGGCTGACAGGGTCCGTAGCCTAGTGGTCAGGCAGCTCAGCTTAAGAGCGATCGCTTGTATCTACGCAGGTTCGAATCCTGCCGGAGCCGTTAACTTTTAGTAAGATTTTTCATTTATAATGAAAATAAGCGTATCTTATTTTATCTTTGTCCATAAAAATCTATGTATTTTTCTTTCTCACTCTATGAAAAGAGATAGCATTAGATTTAGGTAAAGCTATAACTTTGAGCCATGACTCGAGATGTTTGCCAAATGCTTATCATCACTCAGTTCAAATGAGAGCACAACTTCATCACAACCAGTTAATATAGCTAAATTAGATAATTAGTTAGCACGTTAAATCAGAAGTGCATCAGCCGGGCTAATTGATGGTGTTAATTAGACATTAATCTGTGCTCTACTCTGTGCCAAGTTCAAACAATAGTTACCTATATAAGTTAACTAGATATACTCGTATACTTCTGTTGGCATTAGTTCTGGCTTTTGCAAGTTCGTATGAGCTAGTGGCCTCGCTCTCGTGGTACCTACCTGAATAAAAATAAGCCTATATTTTATTTTAGGTCATGAAATAAGTATCTTCCAAATAGCTATCCGTTCAGAATTTTTTAATACTCGCTACTTTATCGATCAAGCGAGCGAAGCAAGTGAAGATCTTAGTAGCAACTTGGGTGGTTTTGCGTTGTAAGTTTGTATGTTTTAACGTGTAATAGTAACAAACATCCATATTACTTTTACACACTATAAACTATAATATTATTCAACTTGTAATAAAGTTACAAAGTTCAGGTAAAAACAATTTTTTGTAACATTTTTCAATATAATTTTATCTCTCTATGGATAAACAACATAAACCAAATCACAAAACGTTATATCCGAGTGTTCCCCAGCAAAACCTATTTGCACAAAATAATCACATTAGTTGGACAAACAACTCGAATCGTTGCGCAAACATTACACAGGAAGGGTATAGTGATCTTGTCCTAATCCTAATATTATAAAGGTGAAAGTTTATGTGTGTAAGTGTGTTAGTATGTAAGTGTGTTTGTTACTCTTTCACGCTCGAACTTGGATTTTAATGAAATTTGGTAAGTACCAGAATTGCTTATACCCTGGATTAAAAAATAGGCTACTTTGATCCCGGTATTTCCACGGGAACGGGTACTATTCAACGCGGGTAACACCTGGGCGCAGCTTGTATAATTATATCAAAATGTTGAGTTACTGAAAATTAACAGAGCTGATTTTGTTCTTTGCAATCGACTTCAAAAAAATGGTGGAGATTCTCAATTCGACTGTATTTTTTTTGGCTTCCTCAGAACTTTCCGCTGGGTCAACCGATTTGGATAATTCTTCTTTATTTGAAAGCTAATGCTAAAATTTTAAGTTTAGGTGAAATCCTGCTTTTCTTTGAGTTTGTTTTCCAGAGATCATGCGCGCGAGATCTCATTTCAGGAACTACTAGTTTCTCCGTTTCTCACAATAGGACGAACTACTTAGTTATAATGTTTCTCACAATAGTTTTGAAAATGACATAACTATTTTGAAACAATAAAGATACCTCTATACCAGTATCCATTTTACTAAATGCCAACTTAAGAAAAAAACAGTGGTACCTACCCTATATAAATAATAAAATAAACTAGTTGACATAAACGTCACCAGAGTTGGCCACTTGCTCGTACGAACGAACGAACGAACGAACTAGTTATGTGCTAGGTACATCCAACTATCAACACATACATTTACATTACATTTTGCGAAATTATAATTCTTATTGCCGAAACCGCAATCCAGCACAATTATCCACAAGCCATGCCACTATTACAGCTGATTCAGTCTAATGAAACACATTAATAACATCTGCGAACTAACGTCTTTGTTTCTTGAGGTACACTTGCGGACAAAAAAATTTAGGCTTCGCTGTTTCAACCCACATGTTCAACCCAGAAGCCAAAAATAATACAATTTTTTGCGTTTTTCCACACTAAAAAATTTGGTACATTGAAAGCTCATGAAAACTCTTCGATATTAGTACAAAAATATCTAATACTTCTCCAATAAATTAATATTATTTCAGTTACTTCGATAACTGAATTTAAAACGAACCATTACCACAAGTATCAAATACATTTAATCGAAATACAAATCTGCTTGCACTCGACATTCTGAATAAATCTTGATGCATATTCAATGTGTAACGTGACAACTATCTATGCTGATAATTATAATGAAGTTAAGGTTGAATTTTAGAGGAATCACAAGATTACTAGCTATGAATATGAAAATATTCGATGCACGACAAAATATTAAAAAACACAAGCCAAGGCGAGGGATAAAAATATGAATATCACGTACACTTTTAGCAAGTGAAGAATTCAAAGCACTCGCCTGACCGGAACTTTTCCAGCACTTTAGAAATCCCCGGACAATGTCATAAAAATTACTCACATGTCAAAGTGACGTTAAATAAATTTCAGGAGAAGCACTTTCCGTTCCATTTTTAGGTATCGGTTGCTCGCGAGTGTACTTAGATTTCGGAAATTCCACCTCTTTGTTAGTGTTACGATAATAACTTTGGTAAAGCAACGTTATGAAGGCATTGCGCACACATGGCTAATGGAAATCTCAACACAAAATATACTAATGAGGACTTTTAATTAAAGTCCAGTTGCAGACATTTGGTAGTTTATTCAATTTGTTTATTTACTTAATATTTAAAAAGTCGATTATTTAATTAGTTTGTTTGTTCAGTAGACCAGTTTATAAGTGTGGGTATTGAGGATATTGCTATTTTAATGAACGAGAAAGCGAAAAGTAAGATGGATTGATGCCCGAATACTAACACTACTTAAGTATTTAAGATGGTTTTACCCGTTTAAAACGTTTTCCTATCAGATCAATATAGACAATCGTCAAATAATGACAAACAAAAGCACCAGTTACTATTGCGATTCAACGAGTATTCGCGTATAAGGCAATGATATTCGAATATCATTGGTGTATGTAAAGTATCAAAATTAAACATAAAAAAAAAATAAGGTTTGTGATAGATAAATTGTAACTAAAAAAAATGTATGTAAGTACTTTGTATTCCTTTGATTCGTGCTGTTAGTTTTACTGGGATCCCAAAATTAAACAACTCAAACGATTGAAATCAAAATTAGTGAATTGTATCAAATCAACCACTCTTGTCAAAGTAAACAAAAATATTTTATTATTGGTTTCGGAACAAAAACCCGATTATACGAGTATTCTGAACATACCCTAATACCCATTTCCTTCATAATGCCAAAGACGATTAATATCTAGAAGACAGACAAAGGCCATACACAAAATCGTAACCCGATCCCGCAGTACCAGATAGCCTGAAAACTTTAAAACATCAATTTTATCCAAGAAATTTCAATACTTAGTAGTAGGTAGCAACAATATTCAATATTTCAACATTTTTAACTAGAAAGTAATTGAAATTTCTTGGATAAAATTGATGTTTTAGAGTTTTCAGGCTATTTTTTAGGGTTACGATTTTGTGTATGGCCTTTGTCTGTCTTCTAGATATTAATCGTCTTTGATAATGCGAACGAGAGTCGTGTAGTGCAGCACAATTCATTAGTAGCATCAGCAAAGTTAAAACAAGCCAATGTCTTGAGTTGTTTTAAGCAGAGGGGTACTTAAGTACAGATTGTATTATGTAACGATCTTAAGTATTTGCTAACGAGTTCGGATACCATATTTGATCGGAAATGGTTCATCAAATGAGAGGCAACCAATTAAGCCGTGTATTTCACTTATTTGACTTATTAGCTATGGATTTTAAAAGCCAGAATGCCGGGCCCTCATTTAAAATAAACCAAAAAAAAATATATGTGTACAATTTAGGGTGTAGCTTATGTTGGTAAACTTTAACAAATTCATAATCCACCAACACAAGCTGAACCCCAAAATTGTCGGAAAATTTCGTTTTCGTTTCAAGTAGGGCCTTAGGCCTATATGCGGCCTTAAAACTTTGTCAGAGTGAGCCATTGAACTTTATTTCTTAATGTCAGAAATATTTACATTGAAATTGGTTTATCCATAGAGCTGTAACTACTAACGTGACTAGCACTGTATTGTATAAGAAAAACATTATTCGAATGGATTTCAAATCATGTTGTGAACTTTTTGGGGGCAGATTGTGAAGTGTGACTCGGGTTACAATAGAGTTATTATAGCTTGAATCATTCCGAAACCAACATAAGCACGCAATATTGGTCCTTAAGATTTATGTTTTATAGGTGACTTTCGTGTCTGTATATATTTGTTGTTTGCTTTGTGTCAACGAATGGCGAAGCGCCTCTTTTACTTGAGGAGGAGAAGCGTAAGTATGGCGGACAACTTCTGTTTAAAAAAAAACATACAAATCTCATCTGTTCTGTTCACTCACCCCTTCTCTCACAACTTGTGCAAGGTACCTACTTACATTTTTTTAAAATAAGATAAAATAGTTTTAATTGCATTTTTATCAGAGAATACTGACAAATAAAATGTCGATCTATTAATTCGATCTTTAATTGTATCAGTTCTTCATAATATTCATTCTAACAAAACAAAGTCATATATACATTTTCAGAATTTGAGATCAGAAACTTGAAATATCAAGTAAATCACTTGAAACCAACGAAAGCCTTATTAATTAGTCAAATTTAACTCATAAGCTGATTTACGGCTAACTTGTTATAAAGGAATGGTTCAGCTGAAGCTAAGGAAAAGTCCTAAATGTTACATACATACAGTCGTGATCATGTTTCATTTATTTTTTGTTACTTTTTATGTCTAAATTCAACTCATAATTAAACTTGACAATAAAAGACATTCAAGGAGAAAAGTAACAGAATGACGGGCACTAAACTTTTATTCGTTTAATTTAACTAGTAATTACCTGGGTGGAGTCTTGGCTCATAACTTTTTTTTATAAATATTGTTATTTTTTTTAAATAATACGACATTTTCGAAAAATTTATCCTAACTAGATCAATTTATCGCTCCCGAAAGCCCCTAAATTTTATGTAAATCGTTGGAGATTATATTATATAAGTAAGTTTATATAATATAAATAATCTGAATCAAAATAGGTTTATACAAGAATTGCTCGTTTAAAGGTAATACAATTATAAATACGATTTAGAAAAAGTTGCGTACATACCATTTTTTTATTCTTGTTTTTTTTATGTCATATGGTATTTTGAACTCTTACATTTCTCAAACTCTAAAAGTGGTACAGATCAGTGGAAATTAAGTCGTATTTGTTTCATATTAATTATGTTACGACACACATGAACATGCTAAATTATCAATTTGGCTTTGATAGACATTAGCCTTTGTTTACTAGATAAATGCCTACTTGAGCATCTAGACTAACAACCAAATTTAACTAATTAATATGCGATCCAATGAATTACGAGTAGCTAATACCTATTTATAATAGACCTAGTCAAATACTCTAATGTTAAAAACAATATTAATTGTTAAATATGAAAATAGCAGCTCAATAAAATTAGAATATTACAAAATAACTAGGTACTTAATTTTTTTTAATTTTACTTTATAAAGTGAGACACCTTGAGGTGTGCCACGTACCACAAGTCTATCTTTCTTCATCATCATCATCCGCAGCCCGATTTCACCCACTGCTGGGTATAGGCCTCCATCTGTTTACGCCACTCCTCACGGTCTTGTGCCAGCCTCATCCAATTTCGCCCCACAATGCTCGTAATATCGTCCGCCCATCTCGCAACGGGGCGGCCGACATTTCTGTAGCCAGTTTTTGGACGCCATTCGGTTGACACCTTACTCCACCTGTCGTCATACCTATCTTTCTTACCCGGGTGAAAATTCTCCGGATGAATCGAAACGTTTTTAAAAATATTAACGGGACATCAATATTATTTATTTACCTCGACGTTTCGATGACATTACAGTCACCGTGGTCACGAGTAGACTCGAAACGTTGTTGGTACGACGACTTTTACGCAGGTAATTCCCGTTCTGTGTCTATTTCTATTAAAATGACAGGTTTTTGAATGCAAATTCCATTGTAAAATAATTGTTCCTTCAAACAATAAATTCTATCGGGGCGTCTGGTCGAAGCGACATGTGATCCGAGGGCTGGCACTTATTTGGCTCAAAGGATCAGCATTGCCATTCAGCGCGGCAATGCTGCCAGTGTCTTGGGCACGCTTCCGTGTGGCACTGGCTAGGATCAGTTGAGCTATCTATAGATCATTTGTTACTATTTTTAGGTGGCTCAACTGTTTCTAATTGTATTTCCTACAGTTAGTTAGGTATGTAAATATGTAGTAGTTTAGTCCTATTTGCTTAAAATAATTGTCTGTTCAAACTTAGGTATTTAGAAACTAGAGCGTAAAGAGACATCTACACGCCCTAGGTTATTAATGTAGCTTTACGAGAACTTGTGTATAACTCTAACAAAAGACTATTTCCTAGGAGAATGATATATTGAGTAAACTTGCCAAGAAATTATCATGTTTTCAGCCTAGTGTTAGTTTCTAAACCACGGTCTTTGTCGCAATAGACAAATAAACAACTCAAGCACTGTACATAATACTTAGGCTCGTATTCAGAATCCATACTCAATCGTGAATCGTGTTTCAAGTGATTCATCGCTCAGTTTCCGTATAGAACTGAGGCCCTAGCCATGTTACATTTCGACAATCGCTTTCGATTAGAAACTAAAAAAAATGTATAGGAATTGACATTCGATGACGAAAACTCGAGCGATCAGAAATGTCAAATCAAAGGTGTAGCGATGATAGAAATCGAATCGCTTCATAGCGAATGCCGGTTGGCTAGGCCCTCTGTCATAAAATCGATACTTGAACGAAGACTCAAGCCTGAGTGCAAACTATGAACATACGAGCCTTTAGATTTATAGATGTTATCATACTAATAGTAGTTTTAGCCTTTACATAAAAAAAAATGTAATTGTATGGATCTTTGTTACTCTTTCAAGCAAAAACTACTGAACAGATTTGGCTGAAACTTGATACCTATAAATGAAAAATCTTACTAAAAGTTTATAACTTCGACGGGATTCAAACCCGCGTGATACAAGCTCACTCTTTAGCAGGGTTGCCAGTAGTCACTCGGCCACGAAGCCTATGACACCGAAGACTAAACTATCAGTAAGTTAGTATATGAACACATGATGTGATGGTTCCTCCTTTTTTCTCTCTTCTGAAATTATGGTTCCTCCTTGAATTTTCGCTCTATATTTCAATATCTGTACATTTCAAAACACAACAGAGCAAAAACTTTGTAATACATTCACGCCGATCGCCGACAAAACAGTCCTAAACATTTCGGCAAATTCATACCAAACTTTCTAACCTCAAGAGAAAAAACGTTCAGTATTCACAAGAGTACGCAGATGACCGTTCAACTGTTCAAACTCAGTTTAGCGTGAAAATGTTGTGGCATTTTTTGTTGTAATTTATTGACTTGTTTCTTTTCTAAGTTACGCGGAAAATAGTGGTTATTGTATTAATTCGGATCACATTTAGGTCGGACGTTATTCTTTTATTCTGCTCTGAACTATAATAATAATAATTTATTTAATAAACATTATTATGATACAAAAAATTCAAAATACAAGTAAGTACTATGCTGTTCGAGTGGGGTGTTTCTGGATTTGAAATCTAAAGATCGTGAGTTCAATAGTAGGATAACATTTGTTTTTGTTTCCGAAATATCTTGATGTCTCTTTCGACTTAAATTATACCTGCACTTTGTTCATCAAACATTTAAATAAAATATATTTAACGTGGTTTCTAATCAAATTATTAATTTAAACCTACATGCAAAAAATAAAATAAAATTAGTATAAAAACAAGCTTTAAACATTTAAAAATAATGCATATTTTCTTTAATTTTGAGTCGTGTAGTCGCGCCAACTCCATCTCAATAATATCTTGGCACTATGCAGTTGAGTGCAGACATAAATATTTAATTTGGATACTATCTTAAACAATAAAATGATTATTTTATCATCGTTTAGCAAATAAAACCCATGTGTTTATAAAATCATCCTATCCGGCCATTCATAGCTCGAAATACCTTCGTATTCTGAAGTTAGTTGAAAATTCCGATACCTTTAAACTTTGGTCGTAAGATCGAATTCTTCGAAAGCAACGAATTTATTCCTAAGCATTCTCGCTGTGCTAATCGAAACGGCTGGAAGCTTCTAGTTCCACATGCGAAAGTTTTGGGCGTCAGAAGCACTCACTAAGTTTTAACACCTAGGCAGTAAAGTTTTATTTTTAACCGACTTGAAAAAAGAAAGAGGCTCTATGTTACTGCATGTAATTTTTTTAAGTATGTTTGCAGATTATACCGACCAACTGCGCCACAGATGTCAGATAAGAGAAGAATAAGTGTGTTAAGTTGAAATGTATAATAATAACTACATTTCAACTTAATTAAACACCAGAAAGTTGTTTAAATATTTTTTGTCAATTTTAAACCGGAGTATTCCAACCTAGTAGTACCTCCAATACAGTCTTCGCCAATCACCAATCACCTTGCAGATCTACTTTAACAATGTCTCCTATTACCCACTCCCACTTGATCAACACGGCTCTCAAAATACCATTAGGTAGTTTGATAATAATGAGTAAAACTCTAACCTGAATTAAGTATTTCTTTGCCACATTCCAACACTTAAAACGTCTTTATATCGCTCATGGAGCTTAAAATACTTTTTGCACCCTTTTTGCACCCGACACGTTATTAATGTAACAAGCTTAGGTTAAGAAACCTCACTTGACCTAATAGCCTTAGACTAAGCCGCTTAGGATTTAAAAATAAAATCTAGAAATCTAGGATGCGTTGGTGCACTTAAGGTGGCTTGGAAACACGACAGACGTAAGCTGGATTTAGAAGCGCTATAAACTTTTGACGTTTCGCTCAAGTCGGCTGACGCTTACGTCATCTTGAATGAAACTTCATAGATGATACATAGATTGACTTTAGCTGATAGTACATCTGTTATATAAATACCTCTATGATAGTACCTGTTCGAGCTTATAAAGCTCGAACAGGTGATGCATAATAACTTGAATTATAATATGACATGATAGTGGCTAAACGAACAAGCCGTGCAAACGCAAAATAAAGAAAAGAAGAATAATCTATCATAATAACCCGGACACTGGCAGAATTGTGACAACCAAAAGTCGCAGTAATAGAGAAAAGTGAAGTGAGTTATAACAAGTATAAAAACCTCTATGTCTATGTAACCTCCACCTCTATGAGTGTATTCTTTCAAACAAGAACGGATATGTATTTATTTATATCGATACAAACGTGCAATGTCTGCGTCTGAAAATCATAGTGAGCACAGGCTCAGAATTGACTTAAATCCAATTTCGATTTGGATGAATCGCTATCTTTTGACGTTTCGTTCATGTCGGATTACGTCTTCTAGAACAATTTAATATTTTTTAGAGTGGTTCAGTAATAAAATTGCCCTTCAAAATTTCACATCGAGTTGCTCTAAGAAAAGTTTTTTCGCTTGAGACTGCGGTAATTCTTCAAAGAAAGTGTGTCAAGTCACTTAACTTTATATTTTTTAAACAATTTTCCGGAAAAAATCTAGTTGCCTATGGTTTTATTTTTCATTTTTATGATGTTATTTTTTTATTCATTGAATCTTTATAAGTAAACTGTTAGTAATTTTGTATACAGTCATATTGGTAAACAACAATTATAATTGTATTCACAATGTTATTTATTGTCATTTTCAATTTGTACATCAATATTTATGTAAAACGAGCAAAAACTACTCCAACAAAATTACAAACGAAAACAGACCACCGTAATAAAACTGCAATTTTCACTCTTAAATTCGATCGCAAAAAGTCGACATTCAACTTCTGCGGTTACGTCCCGACTAATAACCACCTGAGTTTTTACACTTGGGAAAATCAGCTGAATCAACTGAGCAGTAGGGTTGAAAATTGGTCGTGGTTAGGGTTTAAAAACAGGCAACAGAATCGTAAAAACAGGGCAAATGAGATGTGAACCTCGCGATTTAAGTCAGGCAATTTGGTTTAATGACGAGGTCGGTAAAGGGTTGGCGATCTCGTTGGTAAAGCCACTTTATGTAGGAAACCGGTTTTGGGGCTCTTAATTCCTTTTATTTTACAATATTTATGGATTTTCATTAAAACATTGAAATATTGAAAATCAATTTGAGTACTTAGTTATTAAAGTCTATTTTCGTAAAATTTGGTTTTTAGTTTCACCTTGCATAGTATTATATTATCAGACCTGTGGTTTTACTCAAAATACTTTAATTTAATTCTATGTTGCTTTATTTAGGATTTAAAATTTGCAAATTGCATCCATGATTGCTTAAAACTTAAAAGCTTACCGGTTTTATCACGATTTTCTAACGTAAAAATATCGTCAATTTAGATACCGACAAATTTCTATTCATTCAGTAAATCTTCATATGTAATCGACGTATTTTAACGTAAATATATCCCGTGTGTACTAACACTACAATGTCAAGTAAATTTACGTAAATGTTTAAAGTGAAATGTTTCGATTCATTCGAAAGTTTAAGTTTTCGTTATAAATGCGGTGAAAGTATTTCAACCTTGTAACGTAGCAACTACTTTTGATAGCAATAATTGAGAGTTCAGGTTAAGCCGGACGCCAACTGAAGCTATAAAAGGGAACGAGGTGACGTTAGTGGAATACCTGCATTGTGTTAGTACAGGGACAAATGTACTTGAAACGTTGTAATGTCTATTCTTATTATAAATATAGAGTACAGCTTCCGTTTTGAAGAAAATAGTTGTTTTACATTCCTATCGTAAGTCTTATTCTGGAGATACAAAATTGTACCAGCCCGTTTTGTTATAGCAAGAAGTTTTTATTACTCGGATTAATTTGTGAAGTGTTTTATCTTTATTCTCATCTTTTCTTTATTTTCAAGTAGTTACTCGTATTTTTATAATATGTCTACCTTGTTAATACTGTCGTGGCTCAGAATACTATATACTGAGTGTCGTGGTATACTTTTTATTGATTTTCAAAAACTGGTAAGTAATATTAATTAGTTCAGAATCTTTATCAGGGCAAGGACTCGTGGTACCTACTGCTACTTTTCAAGGTCGCATCTCAGAGATTCTACATTTCGTCCTTTTCAAGGTCGGGTCTCCGTTGGCGCCGGCATAGAGTGTCTCACACTCATCCCTTATTATTTTTATTGTATTTTCAACTAAGAACAAGCAAGTGCTAAAATAATTCTCAGAGAATGACTTTAGTAACTGTGAATGAGTTTTCCAGAAACTATATCCGCAAAGTGATTTTACTTTGGAATGGTAACGATGCATATAGAGGAGTGTGTAGTACTTTAGTTTTACATCCTTGCACAAGAGTTAACAACAGGTGCCATGATACTTTAAAAGTATAAGAACTCTGTTTTTAGAGTAGGTACTTGTGCCGTGTTGGTTAAATGGATACCTACCTCGACTTTCGATCTGATGGTCGTGGGTTAGAATCCGGCCGTGCTTCAATGGATTTTTTGTTTCGGAAAATTTATATGCACTTTAATACGAGCTCTAAAGGCAGTCTTTCACAAAACAGGTTCTTACCTCTAACCTACAATATTGTTTGAATTTATTATTATTTTTAACTGTATTTATTTTATTTTTAAAATTATTATATATTTTTATTTATGTTTGTGAGAGAAACAAATAAACAAATAAATAAATAAACAATAAACAATTTTGATTTACCTCGTAAATATCTAACAAAAACTGAGCAAAGCTGGCAACTGGCAACCAGATAACTAATAGATATTTTAAGTATACATCTTATACAATAGCAACCAGACACAGAACAATGTTTTCGATGTCCGTGTGGGAATCAAACCCACGACCTACAACACAGACATCGCAGTTACTACCAACGACGCTAAGGGACTAGTCGGTTTAAATATGCCTTTTATTATTACGAGTATTACATCAAATAAAATACACAAGCGTTGTTCACTTTATTGCACATTATTCTACGAACTTAAATTATTGGTTCCGAGAAACTGTCAGTTGGTATCGGGACCGTAATTTACATAAATTACTTAAGGCTATTTCGATCGGACTGTTTGCTTCAATCGCATGTTGCATTTACTTCTGGGATTACGAAGGCTTATCGATAGATATATCTACAAAATGTCCATCGATATTCTGGAGGATACTGCATTATATGCACTTTAATACGAGGATATGACAGTGAGAGGAGTAGATTCAGAGTTGACGAATGATAGGTGAGTGGACGAAGAAAACATGTTATGCCGACCGGTGGGGTCGGCATAGCGTGCGATAAGGGCAGAATAATGATGATCTGCAGTAATACTGCATTGTTTTTATAGCTTTTTGTGGATTCATCATCGTCATCTCAGTCATAGGACATTTGCTGCTATACAAATGCCTCCCTCATAGATCTCCAGGTGTTTCGGTTAGAAACGGCCTGCATCCTTCGTGAAAGGATTTTACCAAATCATCCATCCATGTCGTTGATGGACGTCCTACGCTGCGCTTGCCAATCCGTGGTCTCCATTCGAAAACTTTCCTGCCCTAATGGCTATCTATAGATTACTTGATCAAATCTACCTACCCTAACTACCTATTAATTCATAGAGATTTGATATCAAGTAGGGGGGTAAATGGTGTGACGGACATATTTTTAAAAATCTTAAATTCAAAACAATTTAGATCTCGAAAAGGTATCTTCTGAATGTTTTCATCTTCTTACCTTCTTTGTTTACAAAAGGCATGTCTCAATCCATATTGAGATCGTGCCTTCATTTTGTTTGAGTTAATATTGCGTACGTGGTAAAATATTTATCATCGCATATAAAAATGCCGACTGGTTTTCATGGTTTTATTAACTTTCCAGAGCTTATTTTATACATTTATACAATACATTTTTCGAAATCGTAAAAAATGTGAACTCAAAATAAAGTTTACAATAGGTATTCAGATAATAATAATATGGTTCTAATAATCATAATTATTAACCAACTAATAGTGGCAATTCTGAGTGTCGCAAAAGCTAAACTAAGCTAACTAAAATTGTTGCCGTCCCTTTCATAGCGATGGGAATAAAAAGGATGGCAATCGTTTTAATTAGGTTAGTTTAGCTTTTGCGACACTCCGAATTGCCCCCAATACCTACCTAATCTTATTAAGTCGTTAAGCCATGACGGAGGCCTTAAGGCGGAATAAAAACTCCAACACCAGAGAGCCATTATTGCTCATACGAGCTTACTTACCTATCTTATTTTCACAATAGATAAAATCTGTTTTTACATCTATCTATTCAGACGAAACTAAAAAAAGCTAGTATAAAAGAATGACACACAATTTTAACAAAACCACAAAAAACACACTCTTATATTTCCTTTCAGCAACCAAAACATATTTGTACGCCATTTCTAAACAAAGTAAGCCCAGTTTTGCCTACAATTTGCATCTATATACGCATTAAGTACGCAGCCGTGCTTACTTCGAACCTCGTATCGATTTGGCAACAGATGGTTCGGCCTGTGTCCATTATGGTATCATGATGTAAGTTACAATGACAATATACAAGCAGTAAAACAGGGTGAAGTGAGACTATTTTGGATGGGTGACCGCAAGCGACATTATCAGTTAAGCGCTTCTGCAGAGCGCACATTAAAATTGTCGGTCGGGTAAAACCATGATGGAGACCTTGATCATACAAACATTTGTCCCGTAGCGGGTATCGAACCCGCAACCTCCGCGTCTACGGCGGGCTTTAACCGACTGCGCCACAGAGGTCGTCAGGCGGTCTAAAAAATCAGACACCAGAGTTTGTCATTAGCCAAATGAACTTACTCGCAAATCTCAAATGAGAGTACAATGCGAGAACTTCAGAAATATTTTGATAAGCCCAGAAAAATAAGAACAAAAAACTTTTTTGAAAAAACCAATGTTTTGAGAACTAGCAGATCGAGATACAAAAGATAAATAGTTATTTTTATTACCAGTTATTTACGTTTGTATAATAGCATGAAATGATCTTTGCTAGCTTTAGATTTACGAGTATCATTAGCAGTTTGGTTATACGATATTTCGCCACATTGTTGAACATTCAGGTAAACAACGATTGTTACAGCCTCATAAACTGATTTCAGTATTCTGTTTCAATTTTTGAAGCGCTCGTGGCGAAGCTTACTATGATATTATAGATAGTTGAAGTTAAGCAATGTTCTGAGTGGTCACAATATAGACAGGGGACCACAATTGGCATTAAAAAGCTAAGCTAAGCGCACGTTAAATTATCGGTCCGCTTTTAAAGTCGTTTAACCATGATAGAGGTCTTCAGGCGGTCTAAAAAATCCGTCACCAACTAACTTAATTTTTTGAACTAATCTAATTCACCCTGTTTTATATTCTTCATTTGACTTTTAAACTTATTTAGAATTAAATATAAATGATAACCTACAAATTTAAAATAGCTTAACCTACTTAACCAAATAAAATTAGAAACTTATTAGATTTATTTTCATCGATATTCCTGGAACTTTTCCAATCAAAACCCAATTTAGAGACTGTTCCTCCTAAATGTTGGGACATAAATAGATAATACAAGGTGAACAACCCAGAAAAATCTTGTGTGGGTAACTTATTTAAACTTTCATCAGTATTTACAGATTCAGTTTGTTATAAAAGAAGGCATTCAATAAATAATTGGTATTCAAAAAAATATTAAATCGTCAATGTCAAAAACACTCTACAAAAAACTCATTACTGTTCAAAACCAAAGAGAAACTGGCTAATAATTTATTAATCAAAAAAATACCTTTGTTTACTGTAATTGTGTCATTTTGAATTCCATTTGTGCCTTTCCGGGCACAGTATAATGAGCTTCTGTAAAAATGTAATGAATTCTAAGACAAAGCTTCACAGCGTTCTAAATTCTTTGACGTGTTTGAATGAAAATGAGTATTGATTTTACGGCTTCTTCTTGACTGTTTGGGATCTCGTTTAATTAAGCTGGAGAATCTGACATAGCTTGATATAAATGACATCGACGAACAAAAGATGAAGATTAAAGCTATTATAACAAAATTATTATACTATAACTATTATAAATAGCCTATTCTTGAATCCAGGGTATAAGCAATTCTGGTACCAAATTTCATTCAAATCCGTCCAGCCGTTTGAGCGTGAAAGAGTATCAAACAAACAAACTTTCACCTTTATAATATTAGTAAGATATAATAAAATACAGTAAAGAACGCAATTTTTGCCTGCACGGGACACGAATCAGAGTAAGAGTGAGCAAAGCAAGCTATAATTTTCACAAAACATCTTTATTTATTTGTGTTACAGGCACAGCCCACTATGGAGAAGACAGTGTCGGCTCATTTCCTTACTTCGAGTACAATGTGCCGAGGAACGTGACGACCGTCGTCGGACAGACTGCATTCCTTCATTGCAGAGTCGAGCAGTTGGGAGATAAGGCTGTAAGTACCAATACAACATTATTAACCATTAAGAGCCAATACGACGTTTTCTAACGAGTAGGTCTACTCTACAAACCGAAAACGATGTATCGTGCCAAGAATCACAGGTCAGCTTGGTTAGTTAGTGGTAACTGAATTCGGAAGATTAAGTAACATAAAGCTGACCTGCGATGATTGTCACGATGCATCGTTTTTGGCTTATAGAGTAGAGGGGCAAATGCTGCACGCTTTTGTACAGCTCATCACCAGCTAGTTTGCTGCGTTTTTAGCAGCTTGCTTGCGTTTATATAGTTTAGATATAAAGTCATATCAGTATATAGGTGGAATCGATGATATTAGGTCACGGTTCGTTGGATGGAGGCGTCACAAAATAGGTTACCTTATAATAGATGAACTATGTAAACTTTCAACTTGTAAGAGATGATAAATGTAATTATGTCAATTTGAAACTAATGCAATATGGTAAATGAACCAAGAAATAGAAACATTTTCAGTACTTACTGTGTTTTCAAGGCTAAGTTGACATAGTACTTTACATGAGGAGGTCATTCTGAACTGAATGAAATGGCGAGTGAAACCGCCTGGCATAGCTAGTTCCAGATATTTCATAAATGTTTTTCATTTATCAAGAATCAGCAAAAATAGCCGCGAGAGAATGAAACATCGGCCCAGTTTGCATACAATAGCCATTCAGTTCGTATTGATCATTAGCTATTTTAGATCCAGTCTATCGAGATGTGCTGGTTTATCTGTTAGCTATTGTTCGGTAGAAACGAATCGTGCACGATGGAGATTTATTGAAGCGGTCGATGGTAGGTACACACGTACGTAAGTACACTGACGGTTTGAAAATGTTCGTCACCTCGGTTTTCGCTTGCACCAGATTGCAAGAATCAATTTTTATTGTACCAATTTATTACTAGTGACGTTCCAAACCTTCTTTTCTTCCTTCTTCTGTTTCTTTGTGCATTGTGTCTTTATTTGTCTGTACCTACTTACCTATTTAAATGTATGTCTGTGTTTTTGTTACCAAATAAAAAAAATAAAAAAAAAAACTGACGAACATTTTTCAACCGTCACTGTACATGCTCGATACAACTTGATCAATCTTGAGAAAGTACGAACGTGTGTAGCTACACGTTCGCACTTGCTCGAGATCGAGCAAGATTTATTGTAAACGTGACAATAATAAAAAAAAACAAATTCATACAATACAAAGTGGCTGCACCTTTTAGTGCATTGCAATAATTATGCACTATACTTGCTTTTCTTTTTCTGATAAAATATGAAACGACAAATTAGTGGCAATTCTGAGTGTCGCAAAAGCTAAACTAAGCTAACTAAAATTGTTGCCGTCCCTTTCATAGCGATGGGAATAAAAAGGATGGCAATAATTTTAGTTAGTTTAGTTTAGCTTTTGCGACACTCCGAATTGCCCCCAATATCCACCTAACAAGTTGTAAAGGCTTTTACAAGAGTAGGAACTTGAAATCTGAAGAGGTTCTGTTATCGACATTTCTGAGAATAAATTGTTTTATTACATTTTTATTAACTGCATTAGCTTAGTAAAGCAGTTGGTATACAGGGTGACACATTTAGATCGGAATGAGAATGAGGAATGAGTAAAAGAACGAGGTTTTTGGGATCGTAGTGGAGGTCCGTGGTCTCTGCCTACCCCCATGGGAAAGAGGCGTGATTTTATCGATCAAGCGAGTGAAGACAACTTGCACAAATATCGGGGCTTCGCTGTTTCGACCCACAGTTTCGACCCGCACATATTTTATTTGTGTTTTACCCCAAAACATGTCGGTGTTTCGACCCACTACAAAAATTATTATTATATTTTTTAGTTTCTACTTAAAATATCGAACCTAGAAAATGGAAGAGACGGACATAAAACAAAAGACTACCTTTATTTTTCTTCAAACTTGGTTCCTTTTTACCACTGTGCAACTTTGTTTTCCGACATTTCTTCAGGCAAAGAAAGAAAAACCTTGTATCTGTTTAATGTAGTTGTTTATTTATTTGAGACAGTGACCAACTTAGGCAATAAATTTCTTTTTCTAGATAAGTCTCATCCAAATTGGTTTCTTCATTAAGAAGCAAAGATAAATAGGTAACTTTTTCTAATGACCTTATTTGGAGATATTCTGCTATTGCCATTGCCCAACTTGTCGCGAAATCGAATATTGAACAATCCCCATCATGACTAAACTGTCAAAGACGTAAAATTAGCAGATTTGAAAGTAAAATTGGTTTAACTGTGAAATCTGACACTTTTTTTGTGATTTACTGTCATTTTTGACAGATAATTCGTGTTGGCGATGAATTGCGTATCACGAAGGCCATAGCCTTGCCAGCACTGAGATATTTTGGGACGAAAAGACGTGAACAAATAAAACATTATTGTATTGTTTCAGGTATCGTGGATAAGGAAAAGAGATTTGCACATACTTACAGCGGGGATATTAACTTACACGTCGGATCAAAGGTTTCAGGTATGCGCTATCTATTTCTGACTTTCTCTAATCGTCTCTCTCTAGCCTCTAAAGCACTAGCAAATTTATTAACTTTTTGGAATGATACAATTCTGTGTAAAAACCCTTTCCATTTTTAGTAAGTAAAGTAAAAGCTAAATATACTGAATTATGTATACGACTGGACAAAAAAGGGTAAAAAAGAATAGTGTCACTTGGAAATTTAGTCTTCTGTGCAAAAGGACAATTGAATTCCTTTGATTTTTCCTTTTCCTCACCTTTTTTTCGTTAAGCCGGGCTTACATCGCAACCGTGACTATTAAACTAATGGAGACATAATGGCAATTTTATTCTGAAGATTTAAATAGGTTTATAAGCTCTTAGGATAGAAAGTTGATAAATTTGAATTTACATCAGGGTTTGAGGATATATTGTGTAAGATAATAAGAATATCTTTCTTTACAAAATCAAGCTAAAGACAGCAGATGTCAGAATTAGTGTTACCTACAATTCTCTCTGCAAACTTTATAAAAACCTTTTAAATAAATCTAATATTTATTAAAATAAATAGACTGAATTAACATTACAAAACCATTTGTAAATTCATCGTATTAAAAATATTCAAACGATAATATTTTATAGATGTTGTCTACAAATTATGATGTTCATTTTCCTACAATTAATGTTAAATGCATGTAGCAATAATGTCATAACATGACACTTAAATATGCAATCATTTCGAAATTGCAGCAATTGGTTTAAATATTTAAATTAATAGCTAAAATGTTAATAATATTTAATATTTAAATTGATTGCATAACTATGGAACAAATCTACAGCTCCTAGACATAGGTACGTTTGTATTATTCCTAATGCTCAAAACAAATTATGAAACATGTTTCGTAATTGTGTAAACTCGTCTTATGTTTATGCAGCCCTGCTACTCTGCAAAACGAAAAACGAAGTTTCGTGACAATTTTCGGGGTCAGCTTATGTTGGTGGATACTGAATTCGTAATAGTTCACCAACATAATTAGAACCCAAAAATTGTCACGAAACTTCGTTTTTCGTTTTGCAGAGTAGCAGGGCAGGGTATTTCTTAACCGACATAAAAATAGGGAGGTTTCTCAATTAAACTGTATATTATAATAAACAACGTGATTAATAATTGGTTTGTTATCACGAAAGGGGCATTTGGGACCATGAAAATGAACAGTTGTGTAGGTGCAAATCTTGTGAATTCTAATTTTCAGTTTTTTGTTACAAAAACTTTTTTGGTAAATCTATCATCTATCATCTATCAATATTTTCATCGCCCGCCCCCCTCGTACGTCACACGGGCCTCTGGCCAGTGGTTAGGGTCACCGGCAAAGTTCAGGGATCAGCTGATTACTATAGGGTCGCTCTGTGTTTATTTCTGAAGGAAACTTTGCTAGTCATTTCTTCAATGAAAAACATCGAAATTCAAAAAGTCGTAGAACAAAATGTTGTTCACACTGATGAGGTGAATGACCCCTTTTCGGGATAACATACCAATTATGAATCACGTTGTATGTTTGTTTGCGGATAACTTAGTCGTTTATGAACCGATTTTGATGATTATGTTTGTGTTGGAAAGAAGATATTCCAAGGGGGGTCCCATATAATAATGAGAATCTGATGAGAATCTTCGGAGTTATGCACAGAAATACACTTCGAGAGTGCAAAAAATGCTCTCTTCTCTCGTAATTGAAGTTGGTTTTATTACATTTTGTTATTTTGCCACTTATATACAAAACATTTTCTATACAAAATATTTTTCCCAACAGGTCATTAGGCCAGAAAAGTCAGAAAACTGGACGCTACAAATAAAATTTCCCCAAGAACGAGACGCGGGTATCTACGAGTGTCAAGTCAATACTGAACCGAAGATGTCTCTGGCATTTCAACTGAACGTCGTGGGTGAGTCATTTGATTTGACTATTTGTTGATTATTTGTTAAAATAAATAAATATCTTTGGACATTCCACACAGCGTCATTTGGTCCCAAGCTAAGCAATTTAATGCTTGTGCTCCGCGCTTTGCTTGCGTGTTGTACACGCTACTTTCCATAAACAAATTGACACCCTAATTCACAATTCTTTAAGGGTTATTTTGGAAAATCCTCAGACCCATTCTGTTTATTTTGCATACATAGTATTACAACCGAGTTATTAGGGGTGACCTGCGGTAAAATGGCGCCTTGTTTTAAGTTAGGCCTGTTTTAAGTAAAACCTCTGGCATACATCAGTGAAAACTGCATTCAATTCCATTCAGTAGTATTTGCGTGTTGCGTCTGTGTTTTATTATCCTGTCTGGTTTGTTTTCATGTAAGTACTCAGAATATTAGAGTATACGCATAATTTTTTTGTCAATTCTAAATGAAAACGGATTGATTTACGCTCGAGTATGAACTTTTGATACGAGCCTAAAAAACAAGAAGATTCTCATTACCTAGGTATGTCTTATTTTAATGATAAATTACAGTAAACTATCTCTAACAACACAGCACCTCTCAAGTTGTCAACCTTACCTGTCTGTCAAGTTTACGTGAGCGTTTGAGAATTAATATTCCGATCAAACGCGCAAACTTCCCAGTCATTAATGAACCATAAACATACTTCGTTTCAATCCCTGGGACAATTTGCTAAGATCAAGTTTACCTGAAGCGTTAAAACAGTCAACAACGAGTAGACAAATAATTTCAATAAAGGCCCAACTTAGAATCTAATAGGGGCGAAGTTTAGTTGATGCGGGAAACTTCGAGCGGGAGCTTGAACTATAATAGTGTAGGAGCTGACGGTAAATTGTTGTATAGACATGTTCTAGAAACTTGTGTCAAATTTGGTAAGGAGGATTTAGTATTAAGTCACGTGGAATGCTGACATGATTGCTTGTTTCGGCTACTTCGAGACTTCTGAGCCACATTACAACTGCTTGGTATTATATTCCTTTATCTCTAATCCTTTGACACGACTGACCACGTGACCTATCATTGAATCCCTTACATTTGTTTCTGTTTCTGTTGATTTTTGGCTTTATTTTGATTACAACAAGTCCATAAAATAAGAAACGTATAATAAAGTATTATTTCAAAGCCTCAATTACTAGTGAGATTTCACAAAGTTGGTCAGTACCAGAGTTTCCTAAACCTTCAAAGTGCTCGTATTGAATACATTATATGAATACGTTATTGATAAAAATTATAGATTCGCCATTATGCCCAAAAATCGTGACATTTTGTTTTAAATTTTACAACAAAGAAAACTACATAATTAGGTATGTCTAATTATCTTTATCTCCTAAAGTTTTTTTTTTATTGTGTGAGCTCACTCTTTTACAATGAACATATTCACTTGGTAGTTCAAAGCTAAGGGCGCATCTAGTGTACCAAGCTACTTACGTAGAAGCCCTAACTCACAGGGTTATGATTCCAAAGCGTCTTTGAGGCGCCCAGACCCTCGGAAATCTTCAAGTCATGTGCCCTTTCTGTACATTGCGTAGAGAAAACAGCTGGTACAGATAAAGATATTCTTGTCAATAATATTAATATAACGTTCATTTAAAAAAACCTATTATTACTCTTGTCAATCTTTGCTTCTTCAAAAATATTCTCCACTACTTGGATGGGTGACCCGCAAGTGGCGTTAAATTGTCGGTCCCGGATTTTAAAGTCGTTAAGTCATGACGGAGGCCTTAAGGCGGCCTAAAAACTCCGTCACCAGAGTTAGCCACTTGCTCATACGAACTTACTTACTTTTCCAAAAATATTAAACTGTTACTTTTACACCGTAATACTAACGAGTACTGATTAAAACGTTACTGCGCTAATTAATTACAGATTTTAAAATAAAAACAACCTCCAAAATTGCCAGTTTAAAATTCAAATACTTAAATAATTATCTTGGTTGGATCTTTCGTTTACTTATCATGAAATACCTGTGGTTTAACACTTAAAATAAAATAATAATAAAAAAAGACGTGTGGCACTCGGAGACTGCCGCGGTAAAGCTATTGTATAGCATTTTTTCGGAGTGGTGGGTGTTAGGTTATTTTCGTTACGGAATTTCTGGATTCGGTCTCCACGCTCAAGGCCCGCGATAGAAGCTATGCAATAGCTTAATAATAAATTTAAAGGAATTACAAAGATGCCTGATTAACACGTTCCAATGATTCTGATCATTTGTTTTTCGATTAACAATAACTGCTGCGGTAAAATGAGTATTCCCGTTTGAGAACCTATTAGATGTCCGTCATAGAAAAAAAAAACAATTTTAGCGGGTGAAAACCAATCAAAATTAATTATAATCAGCTTTGATATCTAACAATACAAAGTGATCCAGCTTTTTCAAAAAGGACCTGACGCATGGGTCCATCCTAATGCGTCTAACATGATTAAGCCGGCACAAATCCCTTTCAAGAAAGCGGTCCATGAAATATTTTGTATGGCTATTTGCTGATTATATTGGGTTTGTTATCGGAAATACATTTATTTTCAATAGATTTACGAGTCTTCTAAAGGTAACGAAATAAGATTAGAATTTGAAGGAGATTTAAGGAGATAACCATTTTAATTGGGATCTAAGACGGCTTATTTGATTTTAGCGTTATAATCGGGGTTGTTAGTAAAAACCATTTATACTACCGGTATAGGTAGATGAAAGAAGTGAACGACGGAATTGCTGATTGGTTAAAGAACAACAAAAGAGTATACGTGATTAATTAGAGCGTAGCAGACAACGAAAACTTGTGTTAAACCCCTAGTAGATGGAGACTGTGCTTTATAATATTTTCTTTAACTGTGATGGGAATAGACGTCCGATTTTTTCATTTGACAGTCCGACTAGCTAGATTGTCTGGACGCGCTCGTGCCATACATTTGTTTGAACACCAATACACATCCGATTCGATCCGATCCGACGTCTATCGGATCGGATGAGTATTGGTCAACACAATTGGAGAATTGGGGCGGACTGTCGAATGAAAAAAAAAACAGACGTCTAATTGGTGTGTATTGATTCTTCTGATGACAGAGAATGACCGTATGACAATAAACTCGTGATCTTGTACTAATAGTGAATTATAAAATAACTATTTAACTATACTTAGTCTAGCGATATAATATTGATAGGTACTGCTACTAAGCTCTTTTGGTCAGTGCTTCCAGGCACTTCGTCAACCGCGTAATGGCTTTCCCATCATGGTAATGGCAAAGCTGTATCGATCACATTAACGCTTGCTAAAGTCCCGTCATTATTAGCCTACCTTTATAACAATCTACGTACCATTATCATATCTACGTACATGACAAACCACAGTCTTGTGAAATTCCATCGATAATCATTGCTATACAAAATTTCATGTATATCCTCTCAGTTGAGTTTTTGAAATAAATTATCTTTATCGGTATCTAACAGGGTGGGCTTGCAATTTGTCTCGTAAAAGGTATATAATAGTTTCAGTACGTGCAGAGAAGAAGTGAAACGATCCTAAACACAGCAACATTAGCGTAGCCGCCAATTATCTAGCTCTAATGTCAACTGGCGCGTTAATGATTCGTTTGCATATGCGGCTGTGGCTTTCGATATAATGCATAGCTGGGTTAGTGGTGACAGTGCTGGCGAAAACCAGTTAGGGGGACAATTATTTAAGGCGTTTGTGTGACAAAAATAATACGATATACTCAAGACTAAAACCAAGTGAAATTGTGTGTACCGTGATGGTCTGATTGTTTAGTAAAAGCAAAGACGATTAACACGTTAGCTGTCCATGCACTACATTTAGTGCATTTTGGAGTAAGCTGTGAAGTCCGTGCACTACATATAGTTCATAGCTCTGTTTCAAATGCATGAGATGTCAGGCACTGAACGCTAGAGCTACGAGGTTGAATTTCGGGGGACGTATAGATAGGTAATTTGGTAAAATAAAACACGATGGACGTGATGATTTTTTTTAATTTTTTTTATGAAAATGAGGTTTAAAGTTGCGTGCACTACATATAGGTCATAGCTCTGTTTCAAATGCATGAGATGTCAGGCACTGAACGCTAGAGCTACGAGGTTGAATTTCGGGGGACGTATAGATAGGTAATTTGGTAAAATAAAACACGATGGACGTGATGAAATTTTTTATTTTTTTTTATGAAAATGAGGTTCAAAGTTGAAGATATAGTATGGACGCAGTGTGGTATACCCCAAATTATCTTGGGACAGCTAACGTGTTAATATTTAGAAGACAGACAAAGGTCATACACAAAATCGTAACCCTGATCCCGCAGTATCAGATAGCCTGGAAACTTTAAAACATCAATTTTATCCAAGAAATTTCAATACTTAGTAGTAGTTAGCAACAATATTCAATATAAAAAAATTTTAGGTAATTTTAACTAGAAATTTGTTGAAACTTCTTGGATAAAATTGATGTTTTAAAGTTTCCAGGCTATGTGGTACGGGTTACGATTTTGTGTATGGCCTTTTTCTGTCTTCTAGATATTAATCGTCTTTGGTAAGAGTAAAGTTAGAAGCCAATAATTATCATAAACATAAAATTAAATAATAAAAAAGATATTTATTTCAAAGATTGTTGTTATGAACTAAACATGGCTTTCATGGTTGTATTTGAACAATTTAATTTATCCAATTTCAGGTGTAGGTATTCTATACAATCATAATTCCTGTGATTTCCAAATATAAAAACCATTTATTATCCTCATTTCCTATGGGTAGCAACTATTTGCTCTGTGAATAACACAATTTTTTCCTCAAACTATTTCCTACCACAAAAATAACAATCTGAAGGGTGATCTCGCAAAAAACAAGCATTTTTCATATCACGCTTATAAAGCACATTGGGAATCTTACACAAGAGCGTTTCAATACGTACTTAGGCGAAAATCCCCTGATAACAATGTAAAATGGGGGTCACGGCGAAACCTTCTCCAGATTAAATCTCGCTATATATTTTTCTAGAACATTTTGGATCGTCCAGTCAAAGGTTTTTTAGATTGGTCGATACAGCCGGCGCAATTCTGAACCCAACCGGCATTCACGCAAATTTGAAAGTACCACATAGCGTTACTTTTTATGAGTTCCGTTTTTCCATAAATGACGGTAAAACATAACATTAAATTTCTGGGTCACGCATGAACATTACGTTACCTGTTCAAAGGTCGAACCAGGTGAACATGGTGTTTATTTGAACCTCGTGGATCTTCCGTGGCATAAAACGAAAATTTTTACGTGTTTATATTTAGATCGTTCCGCAGTCGTGTCGTACTTGTAAAAGCAGGCATACGTGTTGTATCAACCGCTTCATGGCTTTGATAGGCTTTTTCACTTTAATATCTTTACATCAGTCGTTCTTTCAAGATTAGGTCGATAAAACACTGAATAAATGAGATTTTTTTCGACGTAATGACACTTTCTATGTGACATCGTTACGTGAAGCGTACGTTGAGAGTTGTTACTTGTATAAGATTTCAGGTTAAGCATATCAAATTGTTTCTTGTTCAGAGTTGTTTTTAAATGAAAAAATAAATCAAATGTTAGTACACATAATATTTGAAACTAAGCATAACCTTTCAAAAAAATTTTTCTGGTTATGATTATAATTTATTTAGATATTGGAAATTTCTCAATCAATCTTTTTTAATTGCTAAAATATAACAATTTCAATATACTTATGTATTTCAGCTTTGCAAAATATAAAGAGATTGTTGAAAAGCGCTCCAAAAGTTTTTTAACAAACTGAATAATTATAATTTAAGCCGTCGGTATTATTTTAGTAAAAACGTAATTGAGGTTGGGTCTTCTTACTAGGTACCTACGCTTTTGAAAGAGAGCTTGTTTAGTCCATTTTGTATTTTGAAAATATGGTTTTCTAATTATATTCTCAGTAATTAAACAAATATTTCGGAAACAACATCAAATCATTTAGTTTGTACACACTGATTAGATCAGCACTTGGTTGTGTAAACAAAACTGAATTTGTCTGTTTACTCAGTAGTTTTCCATCCATTGTTGTTTATTGGTAATCTATTTTACGTATCCAGTGATATTTGTGATTGAATGAACTATAATGAAGTATATTTCTTAAAAATTTTTTAGTATTATAAATGTAGATTGTAGGTCAATCATCTTAAATTTTAATTTCTTGTATTATCGAATATAGATGAAAAAGAATCGTTATGTAAGCCTATTATAGCAAAATTATTAGAAAGTAGAATCTAAAAAAAGAAATATACCCTCTTACCACAGTTACATACCATCATTATTTGGATAAAACGAAGATCTGAAATAAAATACTCAAGTTGATGACATTTCTCAAACACTTAATGGTTCGTAAAGCCATTTGCGACCTTCTAAGCACTTTCCTTGGCTTCCATTGCTGAAACTTGAATAGTAACATTTCACATAGCATTCAATATCTTCGTTCTTTCTTACTTGTTTTTTTCACAATCAGTGAATACGTAATAGTGTAGTTGCCACTATGAATAATCTTCATTATGTTTTTGTACTGTTTAGTTGATACAGGTTTCAGTAATCATTAGAACAACTGAAAACACTTTAATATTTAGGATTAATTAATATCTTCGTATAATAAATACGTGAAAATTTACCCCGGTGTCACGTGACATTAAACAGCAATGCATATTGTTTTAATATATAACCAAAGTTATATTGTCACGGCCTGGAAAATCTCTTACCGTAGTATCACATAGCGTAATATAAATTTTGTCAAAACCTGCCTCCTGACGTTGTGTAAATCATCTAATAAAGATTTAAAAGCCTGAGTTTTTATTATAATCTGATGCATGTTTTTTTGTCAACAGAAGCCAAAGCAAACATCCTTGGACCAGTGGACCTCTATGTAAAAACCGGCAGCATGCTGACTTTGACCTGTATCTTGAGCCAGGGCCCTCACGATCTTGGTACCATATTCTGGTATAAAGGTAAGCATTTTATTAAGACCGGTCCCCGTCACTTGACAAACAGTTACAGCCTATGACATCCGAAAATCTGATTGCATCGATCTTGTAAAATGTATGAGTATTATACATTTTACAAGATCGATGTAACGGTGAAACAAAATATCTCGTGAGGAAATCAGTTAGCTTTTAGTTGGTAGAACAAGCAAAGTAGAGAGTAGAGCAAACTTCAGCTTGCTATGACGTTCTTAATGGATCGTTAAAGTTAAAAAACGTTCTGAGCGGTCAAAACTTAGATGTCACCCATCCAAGTTTTTTAGCATTATCAGCTGAGCGCTTCCGTGCTTCGGAGGGCACGTTGTCGGTACCGGCTTTTAAAGTCGTTAATCCATGACGGCATTACAGTAGTCATATTTGATAATTTCTAACCCTAACTATTTTTCCAGGGTCTGATATAATAGAATACAAGGATTTGGACACAAATGACATAGTAGAGCCTCGAGTGCGATTGAAGACGGAATGGACGGATTTGCTGACGTCACGGCTTATCATAGAGAAGCTACTGCCCAGTGACAGTGGAAACTACAGCTGTGTTCCTACTATGGCAGACGCCGCACACGTCAATGTGCATGTTATTTATGGTAAGTAACTGTTACTAAGTACTACTTCGACTTTCAATTCGAAGGTCGTGAGTTCGAATCCGGCCGTGCATCAATGGACTTTTCGTGTCGAAAAATTTATATGCACATTAACACGAGCTTTAAACGGTGAAGGAAAATATCGTGAGGAAACCCGCGGCTAGTCAGCCACACACATATTGACCATTGTCATTCCTGGTGGCAAGCCTATTCCATCTCAACAATGTCCCAGGTACTACAGTGTCCCGTTAACCAGTACTAATCAATGTATGTCATTTGTCATAATAATAATAACTCACATAATAACTCGTAAATATACCAACTCTTTATTAAAGGTTCTATCACTATTGTAATTACAACAATTATCTACATCATGAGGTACATTTTGATGTTTTGGTTTCATTGTTTGATGTTACCAAATTCGTTCTGTTTTGTTGTAGATAATTTATACTATGTCAGGAGGCCACTTTTGCTTTTACTTTACGGGATACTTTAGTGCCTGGCCTCTAATACTACCTATAGTAGGTATAGATGGTGATTATTGATGATGATAATGATATTGGTACCTAGTAAAACTATTAAAATCGATTTTTTTCCTACAGGAGAACATCCAGCAGCAATGCAGCACGGCAACGCAAACACGGCGTCACCCTGCGCACTATCAGTGAATCTACTGATATCGCTATACTGTACCATTGCTACACTATACACTAGCACGGTCGACGGGTTCAGATGAAACAAGGTGTAGTGGACAGTTGTGGTGAATTACAGATGTGAATATAATGACATGATGATAATGATAGAAGACATCAACTGATGAAGATGAGTTGATAGTTTTAAGTTGATATTTTTAGTTTGAACACAAAATTAGCAATAAATGAATCAAACCAAATTAAAAACCGGTTGTAATTTCGAACAAGATTTAAAGTAAAATTCTGAATGAGATTTTTATCAACGTCAATTTAGATGTAAACAAGATTGGAATCATCTCTTGAGCAGTTATTTTGGTTTGTATCAAGAACGGCTATTTGAAGTTTAGGCCTTCGTGATATTGCAAAGATTATGAAGTTCAGATCAAATCTTAAAGGTTTATTTGAACTAATAATAATTACTTTGTTATTGACAACCTAATTAATAAAATTATTGTTACTTTTAACGATTGGTATAATTATCATCAGTCCTAATGTATGTGTATCTATCATTATTATGAAGTGTGTTAAGTTAATTAATGTTGATATTAGATTTGATATTTAAATTAATATCGCATAGCTTAGATAAATATTAATTTTAATGGTTTCAACTTGCCGAAAAATTAAATGTAGGTATAGTTTCTTTCTGACTTTTAGATCTTTTTTCATTAAGCTTCAAAAAATAGAAACTCCAAATATAGAAATATTTTGTACTACTAGCTTAAATAAACAGAACCACATTTGAACGAAGTAAAATATAATTAAGCGGCACGTAGTGACTGATTGTAAATAATATTAAGTATATAATTTCAAATTTTAATCAAAATTATAGTAGAAACTGTACCTATTTAAATGGCCTTCTAATTTCGGCAAAGCAAAATGTAAATATTGACAAATTAAACTTTTCTAATTAGGTAGTATAGGGTTGGGGAAAGATGTTTTGTAAAGTAAATTTATTTAACGAGATGAATTTAATACGATAAGCAATACGAAAACTAACACAAAAGTCAATATTTTGGTTTTGATGAACATTATAATATTTATTTTTGGACATTTAAGATTATTATCAATTCAGTTCCATTAGGATCATTTCAACTGTTAGGTGCTCAGTGGTCCGTTAAACATAATAAGGTAATTTACTTTATTCTATTTCACGGTGATTCTTATTTTTTCAACTTCCATTGTATTTTTTAAATTCGACAATACCGTTACATTCAATTTGATTTCTTTGAAGCTGACTTGTTTGTGATTTGACGGATTTCTATTGACGGCTATATATTTTAACATGGTGATCACTGGCCTAAACCATACATAATTCATTCGAAGTCTTGCTTCACCCTCTCTGTCAATAAGTTTTATTGTTTTACTGTTGTATGCTAATTTCCGAAAAATGAGAGTAAACACCTAAGAGCATTTGCACACCACGCCTTTAAAACGCGCAGTTACTGTATTGGTAAAAAAACAAATGAAACGCGCTGCAACTGCGCGTTTAATATCAATACAAACGCGATACAAACGCGCGGTGAGCAAAAGGCAGTCAGCAAGCTGTGACCATGATGCACATCCTCGCGTTTGTAAAACGTGCTTCGAACTAGCGGGTGTGCGGAAAAAACGTGATTGCTCGTTCGAAAAACGTAAATTGATACTTGACTTTATTTCTTTGACATTGATTAGTTAATTTTGGAGATGATCTGCGTTCGAGAAACCGGCTGTAAGTGTCTATTAGTTAACGTTTTTGTCGAGAAAGACCTTTATATTCTTGTCAATGTTAACAAACCCCATTGAATATATTATTCTTTTTTCAAGTTTTTCCCAGTAAATACAGGCAACATTTAAAAACAAATTTCATAAAATTCAAAAGAAAACGTTCATTGCTGTATTATGCCATTTCTTTCGGCCCCCTTCGTAAATTCATTCCCTTTTGTCACATCTCTTCTAATTCAATTTGTGCTTGAAGGATTACATAGCAATTTCTGTTTCATCTCTCATAATTGCATGGTTTAATAAAAAATAATTAGGGCAGTCGAGGGCGTACATTTTTATTTTTATGACGATTATAAAATTTGGTGTCGGAACCCTTTTGAAAGCTTTTTTGCGTAAAAATGGAGGTGACAAGGGGTATAATTACAAATGTAATGGGAAAATAGGTGTGTTGAACGGAAATTATAACGAAATTAATGTTTGTGACACTTTAATGCTATTGATAAGGTCCAAATGAATTAACTTTTGTATAATTGACCAATGTTTACACAAACAGGAGTTTCTTTGGCTTTAACTTGTTTTTTTTCATTTGTAGATATAAATGTACAATTTTAGTACTTACTTCTTTTATCCGCTAGAGGTTTCCACTGTGACAATTTTTTATACAATAGTCCACCAAATTATCTACATGCTAGTGCGTGTAGATTGATTGGCAATAGTCATAGTAAAGACTGCCTGAATACTAAAACGCTTCTAATGTAAGTGATGCTTTTCTATGAAATTATTTGACGTTTGTCTTCGGCTCTACTCACACCAAAAGAGCATCGAAGAGCAGCTAAGCGGAGCGCAGTTTCAGTGTCATACGAATTTTAACTTTATTTTCATTACTATAATACTTATTAATAGAGTTAAGCCTTAACAAATCTGACTGGTAAGAGCGTCTCAGATGTTTAATACCGTTTCAGTATTCGGGAGTGAATTATCGATACTTTTGCGTGAGTAATTCTTTTGTTAATTATATCAAGGACGATGTTGGTAATATTAAGTTCATACAAAACCCTAAAATGGACGAAAGAACTCTTATTACCTGCAAATTTCACACGTGAACCTCACACTAACCGAATCTTCTTTCATATTTGAGTTGTTTACACCTTTTCGACCCATGAAGGTACTTGAGTACCCCGAAGGTAGGGTGTAACAATATTACTCCTAAAACTCGTTAGAGCTTCAGATTTGTTGTTATCCGAAAAACAAATCAAATCGTAATGTCAAACTCGTTTTTTAACGTTAGCGTTTAAGTTATGAGTGTTTTATGTTTGTGGATTTTGTCGTATAAAAATTGGTGGTGATCTGACGAAGATCTTTGGAGTTATAAACAGAAATGCACCTCTAGAATGCAGTGAATTGCACTAAATAAAGTTTTTTATTATTTTACTATTTGTTTCGAATAATCTTGTTACACCCATTAATCTCACGCAACTTGCAAAAGAGGTACACCCTAATGAATCCTTAATGAGGTAGAATGTGGTAAATGAGGCTTCTTTAGACCCTGTGGTTAAATTTTATTACTTAAGGATGCTAAGTTTTATGCAAAAATGGACCACAATAATTTTAGCCAACGAAAAACGTGAATTGCTTTACATTAAAATCGCTATGAAATGTTAACTTCTGTAAAATGTACCATATTGTAATCTTCAAAAGATCTAAACATCCAAAAAAGATCTGAAAGAATGTTTACCGCACATTGGGAATACAGTCGTATTCCTATTTGATTTCATTAAAAATGGCCGCCAAATATTATTTTGGATGTCTCTGACTAGCATGTAACATGCAAAGAAAATAAAATGCTATTATTAAAACGTTTTTGAGTACAAATTTATATATTTTTTACAAAATTTGCCTTGAAATATTCATGTTTTATTTGGCCTTAAAATAAATATTAGTGGCAATTCGGAGTGTCGCAAAAGCTAAACTAAACTAACTAAAATTAATGCCATCCTTTTTATTCCAATGGCTATGAAAGGGACGGCAACAATTTTAGTTAGTTTAGTTTAGCTTTTGCGACACACCGAATTGCCACTATTGTTCAATTAAGTAAATTTTTAGCGATTGTCACAAAAGAAAAATAGCACTGATATAATACATAAACACCATTGTTATTTCTAGTCGAAAATTCTTATTAGAAATTGTATAATTGTAAATATTTAGTGTTAATTGTAAATAGTTAAGATTTCTCTATATTTTTATTTTTAAAATGTTTTTATTGGAATAGTTAATTAAATAAATAGAAAAAAATTATAACAGATGTTGATTTCAAAGGATTATAACTGAATGTAGAGACAGGTAAAAGATTATACATATTGCATTATAACTAAGTTATAAATTTAAGTAAATTTGACAAATAAAGATAGTAAATTATATACTTCTCTTCTTTACTCCACTTGAAATGACATCTTTCAATTAAAAGTTGAAGGTCGGAAATTTTATTGGTACTTATACAATATTTTTGATTTTCAATCATTCAATTATAATCACAATAAAAACAATAATTCATTTAAAAATAAAATTAAACAAAAAACCATGTAGGCCTTTATTCATAAAGATTTGTGTAATGTAGATTTAAAGAATGCGACCGCGACAGGAGATCGAGACAGGAGACAACTTTATACATTCCCTAAAGTATAGTAAACAAAAGCGACTGACAACATCTGGT
Source organism: Xanthorhoe designata (assembly GCA_963582015.1). Taxonomy (NCBI): domain Eukaryota; kingdom Metazoa; phylum Arthropoda; class Insecta; order Lepidoptera; family Geometridae; genus Xanthorhoe; species Xanthorhoe designata. The sequence goes on along the minus strand of OY757029.1, from coordinate 14,067,010 downwards.
AGCGCAGTGGGCGAAGGCCCGACTGAGATGCGGAGGTTGCGGGTTCGATCCTCGCCACGGGACAAATGTTTGCATGATCTGCAGATAGTTGTTTCAGGTCTGGGTGTTTTTTTATCTATAATTATGAATGTATTTACAAAAGAAACTTATCTAAGTACATAATATATCAGTCATCTCGTCACCGTTGCTTAGCTAGGGACTAGATGAAATGGAATTGGAATGTCCAAAAATATTTATTTATTTTATTTTAACGTTTACGGTCTCCTGTCGCGGTCGCGGTGCAAACCACCGGTCTCAATCTCCTGTCTTCTATCTCGGTCTCCTGTCACAGGTCTTTCTTCTGTCTCCCACGCCAACCGCTACTTTAACAGTTCACTAACATAAAATAAACCCCAAAATTATCGCTAAACTTCGTTTTCGTCTATCCCAAGTAGGGCTTCTGGCTAGAATTTACAATACACTCCATTATTATAATTGTAATGCTGAACAGAAATATCCATTCATAGTTAATGCGATATAACGCTATCACGTGCTGTTATTTCTATTCAAACCTATTTCCATCGTTTATCTAAAACATTACCCGCTGTTGTTTGTATATAAAACAAACAAGAATATCGACGAACCTAACAATATTCGTTTTATGAATTAAATATATAATTGACACGTTTAAATTGTTAAAACTATCACACTTTTCTGGACAATATTATTTTTTATACTTAAACTACAGATCACTATGTATAATTTCATTACAGATGTGGTGAATCTATATTGAAATTTCAAGTAAGAAAGACTTATTATTTCAAGAAAAAAATTCTATTAAGTAAGTCATCATCATCATACGCAGCCCGATATCTCCCACTGCTGGGTGTAGGCCTCCCTTCGTTCTTGCCATTTCTCCCGGTCTTGCGCTTGCCTGATCCACTGGCGGCCCATGACGCTGATAATATCGTCGACCCATCGCGCTGCTGGACGTCCGACGCTTTTCTTGTAAGTAAGTAATTCGATTTTATTTTGATTTAAATGTTGAACTTATACAAGTAGGTCCTTTATGACAGGCAGCGGTAAAAAAAATGACATTAAAAAAAAATTGCAGATCGTCACTAATTCTAATAGGTACTCGAGTTAACACCGTGTCAATTTCGACGAAGACAGTTTTATTTAATAATAACTACTTTTTTCTTATGTTTTCCGCTTGTCAAGAATTCGTATCTAACTTGTAAGAGCGCCTAAATATTACACATGTTTAAAGAATTCGGTTCATTTCATTATTATAACCTGTGACCACACACAAAAATACAATATCGACAATAAAAACAGCATTTTTCATGTTTGTACAAAGCATTTTTCACTTGAACTCGTGTATTTGTAGAATAAACAATTTGATTTCGCACAGATAGGTATTTCATGTTCGAGTACAACAAATAAAACACTTCGAAATAGACTATGCAATAGTGAGCCATAAACCGAATTAAATAAACAAAATATGGCTGCGGTGACGTTGCGACGCAGAAACTAGATCAAACAGCTGGTTTACTGTTTGTATTCAATTATTAATTTATCACCAGAGTTGGCCACTTGTAAAAAACAGATAGATTATCGGAAAAAATCTGTCTCAGTTACTGAAATGTCAAACAAGAAAATAAATTGATGTGCTGAAACTTAAATGTATTTGACATCATAGTTCATCCCCTGAGTACCACTATTCGGCATTAAACCAGTGCCATAGACCCATTTTTCTTTTGACCAATACAGTTTCATAACTGAAAAACATTAAAACATTTTTAGACAATCTAATACCTAATAGTAAGTACAATTGTATCTTATTTTAAATAGTTTTTTGTTCTTGTAATAAGGTTTTGACTATTGACTAGCATGATACACATCAGTTCAAAAAAGAAATGGACCAACGAAACCGGTAAGTACAAATAAAAACAAAACACAACGATACCTACAATTTTATTTTATAACATAGTCTTCCATCGCCTCTCGTATTTGACCAACTTCAAGCAATAAAAACTTTGAACTGAATTTGACTGATATGAACCAGTTATTTTATTTGCAGCTGTGACCGTACGTTGGATGGTTCAACCAATTTCGCTTATTGCATACAACTCATGCATGTTGTATGAGTGACGAAATGCAATTATATCGTGCTGGTTATGTTTGGCATTACGTCGTTACAAATTGATCTCATTTGTATTAAATTCGGTGAATGTTTTAAACAATTCAGATTTTGGAAGTGTAATTGGAAAATAGTAGTCTTCTTCATCTATCATGGCGACCTCTGTAGCACAGTGGGCGTAGGCTCGCCTGAGGCACAAGAGGTTGCGGGTTCGATTCCCGCTGCGAGACAAATGTTTGTATGTTTTGCAGATTTTTGTTCCGGTTATAGGCGTTTTTCTAATTATCATCAGTATGTATGTACTTATTTACAAAAAATGTATATTAGTTGTCCATGTAAAAATTATTAATTTTAATAGTAAAAAATAACCAATTATTCGCAAATTATTTAATAAACATAAATAGTTCTAGAATTACCTACAAAACTAACATAACATCAATGGGATTTGCTACCTTGCTATAACCATTATCAAAATCTAATACTGTCTAATAAACGAAATATTACAGATTGTGCGTTTTTTATAAATACAGACAAAACTTTCAAAATTCATAATATTTCGTATGAAGTTACAAAACTTCAGTGACGAAATTTTTAGGCTACCTTACAATAGATATTAGGTATTAAGATATTAAGGGCAAGTAACAAAGTCGCGCTCTATCGTTTCAAAAAACACGTTTTTAAAGTTGGAAAGACCTTGATTTTGAATGATAAGAAAATAGGACTTAATACGCTGTACGTAATATATTGATTTGGATATTTCATAGCAAGTACACAGCAAGAAAAAAGTTAGGTAAATTCAGAAAACTCATAAAGCTAGTCACCAGACTTACGCCGAATACTGAACGCTATCTTTGTATCTTTGACAATATTTGACGTTTTTCTACACAAATCTGCCCTGCTACTCTGCAAAACGAAAAACGAAGTTTCGTGACAATTTTTGGGTTCTAATTATGTTGGTGAACTATTACGAATTCAGTATCCACCAACATAAGCTGACCCCGAAAATTGTCACGAAACTTCGTTTTTCGTTTTGCAGAGTAGCAGGGCTGACAAATAACAACGCCTCAAATGGTTTATACGGTCTTAAATATTTAAGTAGCGCATCATATTCGGGAGTTAGCCCAAATAAATACATTAATAATAATAAGTAACAACGTTGATCTGGATTGCTTAGCTTTGCACTAGATGACGCTGTGTGGAATGTACACTGACGGTATGAAAATGTTCGTCACCTTGGAGTCAATTTTCGCTTGCACCGGATTGCAAGAATCAATTTTTATTGTACCAACATAGCGGTGATGTTCCTAGTAGGAAGAAACAGTGCTGCTAACATTTAAATAAATGTGAAGTTTGCTATCAAAAGAGGTTTTCCTTGTTTTTACATCACGTCAAGCACAAGCATTGATAACTAAGGCTGTGTCCCCAGTAGGCAAACTGTTAGCGGCCGACTGAGTTTGCCGCGTATCAGTATAGTATAGTATAGTATAGTAGTATAGTATAGTACGCCCCTCCATATATTTGAAATGGAATATCCACTGTTTGCTAGTTTGCGCTTACCTTACGCAGTTTGCAGTGTTACGCGTGCCGACTGTCTCAGTTATTGGCCGACGCACAGCAAAACTGATTCCAGTCGGCGGCGGTGATAATGGTTGATATGATATAGCGAAAATTGATCTGAGTTTGCAGCTAACTGAAATTTCAGTTTGCCACAAATCGCGGCTCACTCAGTCGGCCGCTAACAGTTTGCCTACTGAGGACACAGCCTTATAGAAATATCTATTAGAAAATTTCAATGAATACTACGAATAACTATGTCATTTATTTTAATATCGTGTACCATTCGCATCAATCACACATTGTAGCTTAATTCTCATGTAACCCACACGAGAGCATAGATCCGTCCCTCTGGTGTCTTCCCAAATAATACGGCAGTGGTTTTCTAGAGCCTCCGGTCCTTTCATTTCTATTTTCACATCGCTGTAACATTAAACCCCATAGGTTTTCTATTGAGTTTAAATCTGCATGATGATCAATGAGTGCACCTTCTTCGCCATGTCTTATCTAGAATCTCACACTATGTCTGGTCACACTAAGAAGGCGAGATATCTCGGTGATGTTGTAACCAGCTTCATGTTCAGCAATAATTCCTGTTCTTCAACAGTTGAAGATCTTGGCATTATTAAATATAAATCTTTCTACAAGAGGATTTTTTTTCCAATGATGACAATCGTATTGTTGTCAGTAGTTTTAATTTGACATAAATAACAATAGCACGAAGAAGTTTTAGGTTCATCAAAACATTAAAATAGTCTCGTAATCTCGTTGACAAGATAAAATAGTCAAACAACTTCGATCTGAATGATTTTGAACTTTGAAAACAAACATTTAAAACATTATTTTCTCTAACTCAGTTATTCTGTCTATTCAGTTTCAAAAGGGATTATGTGCTTGTGCTCGTTGAACGAATCAAGTTGAAAACCGACGAACATTTTCATACCGTCACTGTACAAGGATATTTTGATTTTTATCGACTCTATTTCCCACCAGGAACACCTTTTCCGAAGTAACTTAACAAATCCAATGTAACTTTTTGCAATGATTAAAAAATACCATTTCCATACATTTTCGGCCTTTAAATACCTAAAACTTTGCCCCACCTTATATAACGCATATTCAGCGTAGATAACGCCCAATCCGTACGCCCTAATACATTTATGAATATGCTAAACATATGCGGGCGTTATTGCGAATCTGTGATTATAATTCACATTAAGTATCTACTAGTAGCTCGTAATATAAACCTACTATTGGGATTAATTAACTACACAATGCTAGTATTAACTCAAAGTAAAACTATATTTGTGTGATTGTAAATATTCAGATGAGTTAGTTGCTTATTTTAAACTAATGCGAAGACTACGGCGCCGCGGCGAAGCAAAAAGAATAGGTTATGATTTTTTAAATTTAATAAATAATTAAATATTCTTAGACATTCACACAACGTCATCAGTTGTCTCAAGTAAAGCAATTTAGTGCTTGTGTTATAGTAACCAGATGATTGATATACTACTTCAATAAATTTTTTTGTAATACATACAAATTATACATAGAAAACACCCAGACTCGAGACAAATATTTGCAGATCATACAAACATTTGTCTCGTAGCGGGCATCGAACCCGCTACCTCTGCGTCTCAGGCGGGCTTTCACCGACTGCGCCACAGAGGTTGTCATTGAAATCACTCTATTCACCCGACGTTACGGGTGACGTTACAGTCACGTGTGACGCAGACCGGCGTGTGGACATATGGATGTTAACTAAGGCCTCAACCTACCTATAGGCTAGGAAGAAGACCTTGTTCGTTTTTTTCGTATGGATGTTAACGTTGTCGCTAGTAACTTTAATTTTGAGAAAAAATGGGGTCGAGCAAGTAGTTGTGCAACAATGAATACGTGGCTTATAAGCGCTTCATGAGAATAGATTTCTTTTGAAAGGCATAGAAAAATATCTAAGTTCTCAATATTCAAATCTGATACAAACTTAACTTCTTTGCAATAACAGCTTAACTAATCAACTCAGAATTAATTTGTTAAATTAGAAAAAATCTTTCGCAAAAATAAACGAAACCTTTCCCTAATTACGTTTTCCCGAACCAAAAATAATTGGCTAAGAAAAGATTATTCCAATGCTCGTTTCACAGGTTTAGCCGTCTATTAAATTTAGATTTGGGTAATAAAATTAAACGTTTTTTGTACAAGGACATAAAAAGCTGAACAACTTGTGTTACTAATATACCTCTTGTAGATAAAGACGCGTTGACCTCGTGGGATAATGGATCGACTTTTAATTTGAAGGTCATGGTTATCGTTGAAATGTAAGTTTTTGCAGCGCTTGTATAAAAACATTTTTTTTTTCATCACATGCCCTGACCTCCCTTAGACATCAGCTCACTTAGTACATCTTGGCATTATAGTCGTGATTATTTACTGCTATTGCTTTTTACTAACATTAAATCAGCAAGCTTGTTTAAGGTATTGTTATGAGAGTGAATGAAAAGCTGTCAGGATCGTAATAAGTGGAAAGCCCGTCTGTCTAGTCTGCCTACCCCCTTTGCCAAGGGAATAATTTGATGTGTGTATGTATTAATAATAATAATAATAATATAGCCACTTATTTCCCATACGTACTTATAAAACATTAAATTGTGTAGATTGGCCTGTATTCAGAGACCTTACTCAAGCGTCGATCTGTGCTTGAGCGTCGATTTAAGTATCGTTTCTTATTCAAGAACGTTACTTGAGAGTAGTTTTGCTGATCAGAGTTCAGCTGAGTCGAGTTCAGCTGAGTCGAGTTCACCTGAGTAATTCCTTATTCAAAAACCTCAATCAAATGAAATCGATGCTTGAGTTTGACATTTTTCAAAGGAATCTGAGTAAATGCTTGAGAGTGGTCTGGACCACGCTTGAGCATTTACTCAGATAGCATTTTTGTTTTGTTTTCAGTAAAAATGGATAATATATTCGATTCGTTGTATTTTCGAGGTCATCTAAGCATGCTAGAATAACGGACACACAAGACAAGACTTCAAAATATGCATGGGGACCTTGTTTCTGTTTCATACAGACAAATGTTATAAGGACTTGTGAATTTATAGTTAGTATTAGCACAGATAAAAGAATACTATTAGTTTAGTCTTGGTAGGTAGGTACTCATAAGGATTACTTACCTACCTACTTTATTTATGTCGAAAATTCTACCTACGTACATAACCTAAACACATTTGGTTTGGCTGGGGTAAAATAAAAAATATATTGACAAAACTACCATAATGTTTTTATTTAATATTTTACACATACTTATTTAAAACGTATTAAATAAAGTTTATAGGAGTCACGGGAAACAGCTAATCGTTAGATCATGTCCAGGCTAAGCTTGTTGAGAGAGATCCTTCGTGTCTCGTCATCTTCAACGAGTGCTGGTGCTATCTTCCACAACGTTTGTGTCTACAAACACTACATAATGCATCAGACCAGGGCAAGAAGCACTGCCGCCGATAACCAAGCAGTATTACCTGTCTTTGGTCAAAGCGTAAAAATAAATTCATTGATTTCACATTTTCATCCCGCGATTTGGCGATTGTTGAAATTTGATTGACTTGCTTGACGACTGACGTATGAATGAATGAATTTGTCAGTTTTCTAAAGTCGTTCCGTTACACGTTATTTTTACTTCACTTTCGAGAGTCGCCATTAATTTTTCATCCAGGCATTTTGAATTTCTGCGTATAACGAAATGGAAGTACAAAATAAATTAAAAATGTAAATGAGAACAGACTGAATTCATAAACAAAAAGGAATCGACACTTGAGACTCGATTTAGCTGAGCATTTACTCAAGCAACGTTCTTGAATACAAACGATACTTAAGCAACGAATCAATGCTTAAGCAGAGTTCCGCTGAACCGAGTTCAAATCGACGCTTGAGTCAGGTCTCTGAATACCGGCCTTAGATTGACATATTTAAAATGACATCGGTACCTACTATAAGTATAACAAAAAACTATTTCATATAAAAATAATTAAATAAATGTCTTTCTTTTAGTATAGTTGTGAATTAATCGTGATTTGTCAACTTTGCATTCAATTTAAATTAAAATAATAATAACAATAATTTAATTAAAATTGTAGATTTAAAAAATAAATTTGTTCGTGAATTCAATAATTAAAATAATTTGTATCCTTTCAATTTGCATGCATTAAACTTTATATTTGGGTATGGGACGTCCATTTTAGAACGTAGGCCTCCTCCATCCTGTTCCACTCGTCTCTGTCTTGTGCCAGTCGTGTCCAGGTTCCGCCGGCGACGGATACAATGTCGTCCGCCCATCGGCGGCGTGGACGCTCGGGGGGCCGCGTTGTTATGAGAGTAAATGAAAAGCTGTCAGGATCGTAATAAGTGGAAAGCCCGTCTGTCTAGTCTGCCTACCCCCTTTGCCAAGGGAATAATTTGATGTGTGTATGTATTATTAAAACTAAATTGCTCAGGTATTTAATTTATACAAAAACATTTTTTCGTCAAAAACCACTATAATGTTTAACTAATATCTCATTAGAATATCTTCCAAAGTACAATGTAGTAAGGTACAAAGCTTTCTTTCAAGCAAAAAAATTACTTCCAAAATTGAAGTGAAAAAACCCAGTCATTATTAAAATTACTCGCCTAACTCAGATTGTAAGGGTATTAAAAACTCAGCTGAGGAAATTTGTTGTAAAATAACGATCTAAAGAAATTTAGAATTTATGCTATTTAGTGAATTTTTGATTATAAATCTAAACTAGCTTACTAGTCCGCAGCTTAGCTGGATCAAAAGATGCCTAAAGTTATTCCAGGTTACAAACTATCCTATGAAAGCGCAACAAAAATCCAGATATGCATACAATTTTTCGCGTTTATAATGTAAGTAGCATTCATAGCATCGGCGTAGCGTAGCATCAGAATCCTCTGATGCTACGCTACGCCGATGCTACGAAGCTACGAAAGTCTACAAGAGAGCTACGAAGAGATTTTTCTACGAAAATACTGAATAAGTAATAATATAAATAATAACAGTTTATAATATTTGTGTGTGGCTGTAATTTAAGCGCGTAATATACTCATGGTATAAATTCATTCACAGAAGCTATTCTACTATAATATACAGGACTTTGGTACAGTTATTAGTTATTTTTAGGAATCGAACGCACGGTACTAATAACTCCGTTATTATGCCAGGAAAGACTTACAGCCTTGAAGTATATTATTATGAACAAAGTCAACAATGACACTGACTTAATTATATACACTTTTTATATACTTTATTACAAAGTCACTACCTGCTGCCCTAGCCATATTACATTTCTACAATCGTTTCATAGTAGAAACTAAAAAACTGTATAAAAATTCACATTCGATGGCGAAAGCTCGAGCGATGAGAAAATATGTCAAATCAAAGGTATAGATGATACGATGATAGAAAGAGAATAGATAAGAAACATTTGTCACTTGTCTACGCGCCCTGAAGTAACAAAATACAACACTTTTATGCTAGAAACTAAAATTACTAATTTAATTAAATTGTTTGATTCTCAAACAGAATTGTTAAATGGGTATAACAAATGTAGACTACTAATTAAACATAGACACAGTGAGTAGGATCAAAGAAAACTTATGTTTATTAATTATGTAGGCTAATGCCTAGCTCGGCGTCAATCTCTATGTAAATAACTTATGCTACAAAGTTATTATAAGTAGTAATACATTATAAAATAGATAGGTAAACATTTACTCTCATCATTAGTAAGTTAAGTAAGTATGTATGTTTGTATAAGCAAGTGGCCAACTCTGCTTTAAGGCCCTAGTGTATAGGGAGTCACGCTGAAATAGGCAATAGAATCACCTAGCATGTAAGACAAAGTCGAAGTGATCCTTGAGGTCCTACCGAAATAAATGATTTTTCTTTCTTTCTTTGAATGAAATTTTGAAAACACATAGGCTACTTTTGATCGCGGTATTCCCAAGGGAATGGAAACTATTCACCGCGGGTATTACCGCGGGGCGTCGTAAGTTTATTTTAAAGTAGACATCAGGCTAATTTTGTTCGCCGAGTCAAGCTAATAGGGAAAAAAATAAACACACGTGATTGGTCGTGCGTGACACGTTGAAAACGGACCTAGGGCGCGTTCATATTGCACTTTGTAATGTTGTATACACGTTAGCAAAGGACAGTTATTATGTGGACAACACTTCGTCACCATAACATATGAACGCACTCTTATATTTCTGTCATTACGCCACGCCCATTTGTCAAATCAAATCAATCACGAGAGTTTTAATGACTGTGCGTCCTTTTCATTTCCATACAAAAGTGAAAGAGAGAGCGGCCTATATATAGCCAAAGACGATTAATATCTAGATATAGCCTAGCATCGGCGAACGGAGTATAGACAGATGTATAAATAAAATAAATATGTTCAGTTCATTCAGTCCAGCTCAATAGCTTCTGTCTCTCAATGTAACAAAACTAAGGACATAATTTTATTGACATAGGATCAATCTAATATCGAGAAATAAAAGGAAATCCTAAACTAACAAAGTCAGATACAATTCGGATTAAATTCGAAAAGAAACGGCCATTTTCAGAATTGACAGGATAAGAACTGTATCTTCTTCAGAGATATTTAAAAATATACTTTCTTTTAAGTGTCATTTACATGATGCAAGATTATTGCCTGTTGCATACAATAAAATTGACTGGCATCATGACTTGCAGGGCTTAAACAACAGTTGCTTTCAATTATTGAAAGTCAATTAGGTTGCGTAATTATTGCTCTGGTACGTACTAGAAAATGGTACTTAACTCTCTCTCATATTCATATTTTTTATGAGTTTATTTATTTACGACTACCCTCGCTTTACAACGAAACTCAGATGCATACTCCAGTCTGCCCGCGACCACGGCTATTGTAACAGAGCCGAAACGTCGGGATATGGTATTGATATGGGCTAGATAGTGAAACAAATGAAACAAAAAACTCATCCCTTTACATTGTACACTACAATGTCAGTACTTACTGAAAAAAAAACTAACTCAACCAACAATCTACCAGTATTGCTCAAGATTAATTAAAATTAATAAAAGAACCTTATATCTCAAAGGAGGTCGAATAACAAAAGAGGCAGATAATAAATTAAAGTCCCAAATCTAATAAATCCATTTTCAAAAATCGCCATCCCTTCGTCCATCTTTAATTCCACCCAATAAATCTGGGCAAAGTTGCCAGGTATCCTCATTTACATTTTATTAACTCGATTTTTGCGAACTTTCCCCTGATTGAATATTTTGTTCTGGAAGTTTTGAGCATCTACCGTTAATGTTTAAGCTTGAATTGGACATTTTGACCATTTTTTTCAAAACTCAACGGAATTTTGTGGCACCTACTAGTTTGCAGCGCGTTTCACACCTATATTTTGTTCGCCTTGCATTTGTATCGATCGATACAAACGCGCAGACACTGCGCGTTAATTATAAAACCCTTTTTTTTTAAGAAATGAAACGAAACAGGCTCGCGAATACAATTTTATATGGCACTATCCCACTCTCACACTCGCTCACATGTTAATTAATTTATGTGTTCATTTCAGACAGACATTGGGAAAGAAAAACAAAACAGCTTTTAAAAAACAAAACAAGCTTCGAACTTAATTAAACTAAATACATTGTCTCACTATAAGACTACACGTCATACTGTGCTGCAGTAAAAACAACAAATTATTTACGAAGACAGACAAAAATGAAAGACGCGAATTTTAACCGCGACTTTTTAAAGTACAACAAATTAAAACAAATTTAACAATGTTTGAAGATTGTAACTGCAGTAAGTTCGTACGAGCAAGTGGCCAGCAGCTCTTGTGATGAAGTTTTTTAGGCTGCCTAAAAGCCTTCGCCATGGCTTAATAGTTGCTAATTTAGCTGTACCTACTTACCTACAATTTATAAATCTACTGTCTTCTTCCTGTTTTTACATTGTAATGTTCGTCTGTGCTCTGTGTTGTCCAAATAAATGCTATATCTATCTATCTTAACAATGAACGGTAACAACTTGGATCAGTGACCGCAAGTTGGCATAGCGCTTCCGCGCTTCAGAGGGCACGTTAAATTGTCCCGGTCCCGGCTTTTAAAGTCGTTAAGCCATGACGTAGGCCTTTAGGCGGTCTTTAAACTCCGTCACCAGAGTTGGCCCCTTGCTCATACGAACTAACTTACTTAGTATAAGTAGTACCAAAAGTCGCGCCATACAATTTTGTAATTGAATCTTGAGAAAATATAATCGTGTTACTCCACGCTACCTTATATTAAAACACTTCCATTCCACTACGTTTTAAACTTTGTGCATAACTGTATTATTCATTTTGATACAATATAGCACATACGAGTACGACTTTGTTTGTAAAGTTCTCCGCAGGTAATATTTACTATACACTGCATACATTATTAGTTTTTTAGATAGAACACGTTAACATCGAAAAAATAAAACTAAACTTAATCACCATTTGTATTACCATAGCAAAGGTATAACTAAGCTAACACAGGCACAAAGTACAAACCCAAATTTGTCAAGTGACAAGAGTGACAACCCAAAGTGACAAGTCGCAAGCCCATCGACGCTATTGGACTGCTAACAGTTTTATTGATGGGCATACATTTTATTGAAACGAAAAATCCATTGATGCACGGTCGGATTCGAACCCCACGACTTTCGACTTCGTAACGAAAGTCGAAATACAAACGCATTCAGCCTTCACTGCTAAAAAAAACCTGAAAAAATAATACCTGGACATTTATTTAGTGGCATGTTTTAAATAGTAGTAGCGATAACACAAACAACTTTATAGTTATTCATACAGTTCATTACGGGTAGGTCGATGACATGAGTGAGTGCACTCATCTCACGTTTTACTCAGTTTGTGTTTCATTGTTTAAATAATGCAGATAATGAAACACGTTGTTTTATATTTCAGAAAGTCTTAAAAGCTTTAGTAGGTAAAGGTGTAGAAGAATGTACGAGTAGGTACTTTTAATGTTCTACATCTTCGTATACTATGTTTATATAAAATCTAGACTTAAATATTTAATTTGTGGCTGCGTAACATAAATCAGAAAGTATCTTAGTTCCTTTAGATTTTTAATTCATGGTTTCAATTCATTGCGTCCATAGGTAGCTTACGTTTCTTGTTTTTAAATCTATCACAACACTCTATTTTGCTATTCGTTTCTTGAAAGTCAATCACACTTCACACTAATCCCACTAATATTATAAAGGTGAAAGTTTGTGTGTGTGTGTGTAAGTATGTAAGTGTGTTTGTTACTCTTTCACGCTCAAACGGCTGAATGGATTTGAATGAAATTTTGTATCAGGATTGCTTATACCCTGGATTAACAAATAGGCTACATTAAATTCCTGAAAAGTGCAGTGTTCCCGTGGGATAAACCATTATTATTCATCAAAATAGTTTCGGTAGTTTGGCCGTGCAAAAGGTAGCTGTCAGACAAAATAACTTCATAGATGGCAGCACAGGCAAAAATATAACTCCTTCACGCTCAAACGGCTGGACGGATTTGAATGAAATTTGGTAGCAGGATTGCTTATACCCTGGATTAAAATATTACGCAATTTAAAATTCCTGAAAAGTGCATTGATTCCGCGGGATTATTAATCAAATTCATGAAAATAGTTTATACAAAATAGTTTGGCCGTGAAAAAGTAACAAAAAAATGTCAATAGATGGCAGCACAGACAAAGTTATTATTCCTTCACGCTCAAACGGCTGGATGAATTTGAATTAAATTTGGTAGCAGGATTGTTTATTCCTTGGATAAACAAATAGGCTACCTTAAATTCCTGAAAAAAGGAATGGTTCCGTAGGATTAATAAACCAAATTATTCATCAAAATAGTTTGGCCGTGAAAACGTAACTGTTAGTCAAATAATGTTAATAGATGGCAGCACAGGCAAAGTTATAACTCCTTCACACTCAAACGGCTGGACGGTTTTGAATGAAATTTGGTTGAACAGTTGATATCCTAAATTAACACATGTCTTAGGCTACTTTAAATCCCTTTTAAAAGCGTATTGTTCCCGTGAGATTATCAAAATACCTAAATTATGCTTCTTGAAACTCAAATGGCTTAACGAATTTCAAATATTGTTTTTTTTTGTCCCGATAATCTCACGGAATTGGGACTTATGTACGCAGATAAATCCCCGATAAAAAGATTTCTGGCTCAACATAAACCATTTGAACAAAGTTTATATTTGTGTCTTCAATTAAAATTCGCTACAGCACCTCATCGTCGCTATTTTATTAAATTTCCCACAGTTTCGGCTTGCTTCGAGTCTAAATTCCTCGCAGCGCTCGCTTTGCTCGCATGTAGCTTTTTCAATCTTTTGCAAGCAAATTGAACTGTGTCAGACCATAGAATAGGAACCGACCAGTGCCTTTTCTTTGAGCATCATAAGCAAACATAAGTGTCAGTCATGACGAATTTGTCTTAAAAATTTGAGTCTAAGAAACTCGATGCGCTTGCTTAGTTCAAAGCTCGCTTCGCTCGCATGGTAGCTTCATAAATATTTTGCTAGCAAATTGAACTATGTCAGACAATATAATAGGAACCGACCAACAGTCAGCCTTTTATATGAGCTCCATAAGCAAAATCAAGTATCACGTCAGGACGCATTTGTTTTTAAAAATTTCCGTTCGCTTCGCTCGCACGGTAGCTTCATAAATATTTTGCTAGCAAATTGAACTATGTCAGACCATATAATAGGAACCGACCAACAGTCAGCCTTTTCTATGAGCTCCATAAGCAAAATCAGGTATCACGTCAGGACGCATTTGTTTTCAAAAATTTCCGCTCGCTTCGCGAGTTTAAGACGCCCGCTGCGCTCGCTTAGTTCGAAGGTCGCTTCGCTCGCACGGTAGCTTCATAAATATTTTGCTAGCAAATTGAACTATGTCAGACCATATAATAGGAACAAACCAACAGTCAGCCTTTTCTTTGAGCTCCATAAGCAAAATCAAGTATCACGTCAGGACGCATTTGTTTTTAAAAATTTCCCCTCGCTTCGCTCGCATGGTAGCTTCTTGAATATTTTGCTGGCAAATTGATCTATGTCAGACATTAGAATAGGGACCGACCAACAGTTAACCTTTTCTATGAGCACCTTAAGGAAAATCAAGTGTCACATGACGAATTTGTCTTAAAAATTTCGGCTTGCTGCGCTCGCTTGGTTCGAAGCTCGCTTCGCTCGCACGGTAGCTTCTTGAATATTTTGCTGGCAAATTGATCTATGTCAGACCATACAATAGGGACCGACCAACAGTCAGCCTTTTCTATGAGCACCTTAAGCAAAATCAAGTGTCTCATGACGAATTTGTCTTAAAAATTTCGGCTCGCTGCGCTCGCTTGGTTCGAAGCTCGCTTCGCTCGCATGGTAGCTTCTTCAATATTTTACAAGCAAAATAAACTATGTTAGACCATAGAATAGTAACCGACCAGCAGTCATCCTTTTCTATGAGCACCAAAATCAAGTGACACAATGACGCCTTGGTCTTAATCAAGGAGCAAAATTAAAAATTTTATGAAAACTTTTTCGGTTACGTAAGAAGAGAGTAATTTTTTGCACTCTCGAGCTGCATTTTTATTCATATCTCTGACGATCCTCATCAGACCAAAAAAAGAATCATCAGGATCGGTTCACCCAGTCGACGAATTGAGAACCTCCTCCTTTTTTGAAGTCGTTAAAAAAATGTATTAACTTATTCACCGCGGGTAACACCGCGGGGCACAGCTAGTATTATTTATAAAAATGAAAGTTTGTGTGTGAATGTTTGTTACTCCTTTACGCTCAAACGGCTGGACGGATTCGAATGAAATATGGTACCAGGATTGCTTATACCCTGGATAAACTAGCTATATTTGATCCCGGTATTCCCACGGGAACCGGAACTATTCACCGCGGGTTACACCACAGGGGCGCAGCTAGTAAATTTTATTTTCAACAGACTTTAAAAAAGGAGGAGGTTCTACGTTCAACGTATGTATGAAGGAGTTCAACAGTACCTAATCTACATAATGAAATCTTACCAGATTAAACCGGTTGTCTAGACCGTTGGATTGTCAATTAATCATAGCATAAATAGGTTATAATACGATGTAACTAGGCTGGCTTGCCGTAATAGCATTCCGGTATCATTGGCTTGGGTTTTGGTGTATAAATACTGGATATGTTACACGATATAAATTAAAAAATACATGGTCTAAGCAACAGTTGCTTACAATCATTGAAATTCAAATAGGTTCGCTTAATTATTGCATTCAATTATTGCTCTGGTACGTACAAGAAAATGACATCATGTAATGGTATTATGACAGAAGATCAAAGCTTGTTTTTCGCGAATATTTAGGATTAGGATGCTGTTTTGACAGGACAAAGGTATTGAACTACTTAGAACTTAAACAACACACAGTTCTAAGAAGGTTATGAGATAAGTCATAGTTGATTCTGAGAATGGATCCTTCTTAAGTAAAAAAAATATTGTCAATAAATATAGTGATCAAGTTCCCTTCAATGTTTATCTTCGTGCTAGCCGAAAAAAACTTCATTTAAAAACTAAAATATAACAAAATTTGTTTATGTGCTACGATATCTGTAAAAACTTGTAATTGCAATAAAAACTGTATAATAAACATCGGCGACATAATACTCATGTTTGCTAAATTACAAATTTGTCCCGGCTTAAGGGCGATCGCTTGTATCACGCGGGTTCGAATCCCGTCGAAGTCATAAACTTTTAGTAAGATTTTTCATTATTTATTTAACACAGCGTGGATCCAAATGGCACAGGACCGTGATGAGTGGAGAGACCAAGGGGAGGCCTTTGCCCAGCAGTGGGACACAATGGGCTAATAATAAATAATAATAATAAATAAATAAGATTTTTCATTTATAACTTCTTACCGTTACATAATTGCTCGGTTACAGTAATCAATATAATATAATTGTTTCCATGAAGAAAATAGCCTTTCACGAGCCCTTCCTAAAACCTTACATCCATGTACCACGCATAATTCCAAATCTAACGTGCACTAATGAGATGGTTAACCGAACATTAATGGATGTAGCCGGGCTGCTACGATTGTCATGATAAATGATACATGCTAATGAATTTATGGTACTCTCTTAAATTGTCTGTACTATACCTTTTTGTTTGTTGATCACTTACAGTTTGTGCTATCGTTTAGTAGAGTAAGCGCAATCTAAGTTGACTGGGATGAACATAGTTATTGCTATTAGCGTCGGAAATATTACTATCTTTGTTTCACGTGCTGTCGATACGTCTGTTGAGCTTTTCGTAACGGCGGAAAAATGAGCGAACAAGAGCTCCGATCGGTGAAGGAAAACATTGTGAAGAAATCAGTTAGCTTTCTCATAACTTCGAAGGTCTAACAACCTGTCACGTATGGAATAAACTACCAAATATGAATTTGAACTTGCCTCTGACTACCCCTTCATAGACTAACGGTTAGTCTCAATAACCTTCGTATCTTTGGTTTTGCTTACTGCCATTAGATATTTGACATTTCTTCTATACAAAAAACTTCAAATACCTACTGACAGTAAGCAAAATCAAAGATAGATAATAATATGTTATTAAGATTGGCTGTTAGACATATTCATAGGATCTAATAAAAAACCCAAAAAACATCCGCGGTTAAGACCGCGGGTAGACGTTAGTCTTCTAACTATTACCTGGGTATTTAATTTAAATTGGAAAAGCTTTGATTTGGTTTGTAAAATTATCATTAGCAGGCTAATTGTAAACGTGAGCAGCACGTTGATGCCCTAATTTATGCCCTGATTAATGGTAATGAACACGGATAAGCTACAGCGGAAGCATGATTCAGTAGTGCCTGTTTACGTGCTTTCTATATGGCTAGACAAAGCTTTCAATTAGCCAAGAGCTCTAAATTGTATGATGTTAGATGCAATACTTAGATTCGTTTCAACAAATCTGTAGTTTGGTAGTGATGAGCCTGTAATGTCCCACTGCAGGGCAAATGCCTCCCTTCCATATTGGTAGTATTATAAAAAATAAAATCTAATTTCATAAAGATCTAAAAAAAATGTCTACCGCTCCCTGGGATACAGTCGTGATCATATATTTTATTATATTATTTAAAACGGAAGCTTGGTCGCTTGGGTTTTTCTGGTGTGTTATTAAAAGTGGCCACTTACGAGTATAAAGTACCATTAAAATGAATTTTATAAATAAGTACATTATAAAGTAGATATTTTTGATTATAGTGTTAAACCATAATTCATAATTCATTTATTCAGTGTTTGTGAACCTAGGTAAATTACAGATGGTGGTATTAGCTTAGAGAACATCTAGATTCTGCTAGTATAGCATATACTAACCACACTTAGGTATTTCATTTTTAAATGAAAAATCTTACTAAAAGTTTTACGACTTCGGCATGATTCGAACCCGCGAGATACAAGCGATCACCCTTAAGCCGGGCTGCCTTACCACTCGGCCACGAAGTCCTTAACGCCGAAGACGAAACTATCAGTAAGATGATATTTCGGTTAAAGCACCGATGAGCGCCATCTACAGGTATTCTAGAGGAATTAGATACACCTGCTCATTGTCCGAAATTGCATTCAGCTCAAATGACTACTATTTATAATAAAAAATAACGTATTATTATTGTAGAGAAACAAGAGATATGAACGGTTTAGGCCTAAAATATGTTTTCCTAAAATGTATTTTTCCCAAAATGTCTGCTTTTCCAGTAGGAGCTTAATAGTAATTGAACTGTCATTATGCATACCTAAAGACCTGTTGACATTATGAGGAAAGCAGACATTTTGGGAAATATACATTTTAGCAAAACAGATATTCCAATCCTGATCCGTATGAACTGTATTAGCTATAAAAAAGGGTATTTACTATGATTTGAATTTCTAAGGTAGACCGGTTTTTCAGCCAGTGACTCCGCTAAAAACCCACGTATTCTATGATCATAGAATGCATGATCATAGAATCATCTGTGCCAAAATATCGGTTGACTAAGACTAATTAAATGATGGCTAATTATGGTTTTTAAAATAAATATTTGGAAATTTGAAAAAAAAGCTAGCTTTTAATTAATACTGTTTCTTGTTATTGAAGACCTATCTATTTTTTATCTAAATAAAAAAATCCTCTTTCAACAGCTAAAAATTGTGCCTAACTTTTTCTTACAATTTTTCAATCCTGTAATCACATTATTCTCTCATCATCTTATTTCTTTCTAAGAAAATTTAATTTCAGATTTCATCTAAAGATTATCCTAGCTAGCTGTGGAGAGACAAAAAGCTATCTGCAATCAAATAACGAACACGATTAGGCAACAAAGGTAGACAAAGACACACTGGTTGTAAGCTGTCGTGTTTTAGTTTGCTAACAGCCAATATCAATCTTAAATGTATATAATTATGGTACGGTACAAGTACACACTCATCACAGGATGTGCTGAATTTGGGTATTAATGCCTTCAGTAGTTTGGTACTTATACAAATCAAAAACATTAAAATCGGTCCAGCCGTTCTCGAGTAGCCATCGATGTAAATAGATAGGTAATACGAGTATAATAATTATATTGTGTAGGTAATGATGGCTATTCGGGATGTCGCCAAAGCTAAACTAAACTAATTTGACAGCACTAAAATTGATGCCATCCTTTTTATTTCGATGGTTATGACAGGGACAGCAACATTTTTAGTGCTGTCAAATTAGTTTAGTTTTGGCGACATCACGAATGATTGTCCCCATATATTATCTACCATCTGTCTATGTTTGTCGATACTCCACTACTACGCATTGCGTTTATTTATACTTTCTGCGTTTATTTATAAAAATGAAAAGAAATATATAAAGTTACACATTTCTATTCCCTAATTGGGCTCCGACTCGGTCGGTAAGAAAACACGGGGCAAACGTCTGACCGCGGGGCAATTTTTCGCACTATTTCACCTGTCCGCCGCAACATTCAACCGTTTTTACCGGTTCCTACAACGATGTTGACTCAATGGAATTATTTTTAAATTATAAATCAATCGTAATATACACATTATCTGAAAAAAATGTTTACCTTAAAGTTGTTGTTGTTGGCCTGGAGAGTCCCACTGCTGGGCAAAGGCCTCCCCTAGAGTCGTCACTGATCATCGCTAAAAGTGTCTAGCTCGTCGCGCCATCGCTTGCGTGCTGCTTAGGGCTCCAGTAAGTGGTAATTTTGGCCCAAAGTTTGTCCGGCATGCGGCAGTCGTGCCCTACCCAGTTACACTTATGCTTTGCGGCTTTTCGAGCTACGTTGGCGACCTGCATTTTGGAGCGAATAAATCTTAAAGGTAAATAATATAAATATAAATATTTTACATGTTTCTTCAGTCATTTAATTTTAAATTTTTATTAAAAATAAAAAAGCATAAACACATTTATAAACTAAATAAACTAAACTTACTTGAAAAAAATAATACAGAAAAAAAGTACATTCTGATTTGTAGCCAAAAACTTTCTAAGCAAACAGCTTATCCAGCATCTTTACTCCCACGTCTCGTCTTTAAGGCCAGTCCAGGTTTTCTATATAGGTCACTTATTTTTGCCTCTGATTGGCTAACCACCGAATGGTGTCGAATCGTAATCATGTTCGAACAAACTTGGCACACAGTATATTAAGTAGTTTTGTGAATAATGTTCACTTCGATTGAACTAAATGATAGGGTTCCGAAGCGCTCGTAGCAAAGCTTGCTAAGACGTTCTTGATAGATAGTTGAAGTTAAGCAACGTTCTGAGCGGTCACAACATGGATGGGTGACCACAAGTGGCATTAACATCTGTGAGCGCTTTCGTGCTTCGTAGGGCACGTTAAAATTGTCGGTCCCGCTTTTTAAGCCATGAGGATGCATGGAGAGGCAGGTAAAGATGTTAAAGCCTGAGTTTTTTTTTGCCTTGGATCAGTTGAGCTACCTATAGATACTGGTATACAAATACATTACAAACTTATAACATCCTTATTTGTCGAGGATTATTAAAAAAACACAATCAAATCAGTGCTTAGAATGTTTCAGTACTATTAAGCTAATACATATTGAACCGAATTACAATGGATTAAAGTTCATAATATCTTAAACGATTGTTACTGAGAAAAATCTTACTTCACTGTGGAAATATTATCACCGGCCTTTTCTTAGATGAGTTTTTGGTCAATTTAGTTCGGTTCGTGTCGGTTTCTGGATCTCTGGAGTTTTTCGTAGATATTGTAAAATTTATTATAAGTCTTACCTTTATTATCTGTAGACTAATGAAACATTAATATAAGGTTAACCGCCGGTTTCTTGAACGCAGGTCGTCAAGCGATCAAACAAATCAATGATTAAATCACGTGACAGTGTCGAATTTGTTCCTAATTTGACACTTGTCTTGTGATTTGAACATTGATTTGTTTGATTTAGAGATGACCTGTGTTCGCGAAACCGACTGAAAGAGTTGTAATGTTAGGAGATCTTAATTTACTTAATTATATTAAACCAGTTGAGACGCATAAGGATCATTACAAATGATCTATAGGTAGCTTAACTGATCCAAGGCATTGCCACATGTGCTGATCTTTTGATGCTGACCTCATGTTACTTAATAGAAATGAAAAAAAATATGTACAGGAGAAAGGAGTTTTTAACTACCCTTATTCTTCTTACTAAGAAGTTTTCTTTTAGCAGCCCTCAGTGTCCCACTGCTGGGCAATGGCCTCCCCCCACCCTCTCCTTCTCCTGCGCTAATATGGTCCAGTCGGCGCGTAATTTGGCGAGCTCGTCCCTCCATAATCTGGTTCGCGGTAATTTAAAATCCGATTATTTAAAAAAAAAATCTTAGCTCATGTAGGTAAGTTTGACATAAATTTTACAAACCTTTTTTTGAACCAAAAATATCCAAATGCCACAAGACTAGCGGCCAGAAAATAAATACAATAAACAGCTAGCAATAAAAACAATAAACTCTAGCAAAGTCCATCCCCTGTTTCCGTATTTCCGTATCCGTAACAATAAAAATCAGGCACGTCCAAGTTTACGGCCTTGCGAAGCGAAAGGGGGCAGAATAATGGAAACAGTTATAGGTAGAAACAAGTTGTTTAGTTATATTAAATGGGGATAAGTTTTGTTTTTGGAACACCCTATAAGTTCTGTAGCAGTAAGAATGTATCTGTGAAGTTTTGATCGCAGAAAAAGATCTCTTAAGTTTGTTTAAATCACCAATTAGTCTGAGTGCTTATTAACAAATGTACATTTACGATTGAAGAGTATAACGTTTAATATAAGTGATTTTATCTATGAAAATTTGGACGGGCTTACTTTAGATTAGCGATTACAATTATTTTAAAAATTGCAAATATCTATGAGAAAATGCAACCAAAAGTGCACATAAAGAAAACAAAAACGTTAATTTTGAATAACTTTATTCGAACAACCGGCCTATTCCCAGTATAAAAAAAAAACAAAAAAAAACTGGTAAATTACTCGGTAGGACTACCGAGTAATTTACCAGTTTTTTGAATTTTATTTTATTTATTCAGTACGATCGTTTAATAGACCACTTTGACATGTCACGTTCGTAAAACTAGGTGATTCTACTGCCTGTTCTACTGTACAACTACTGGTAATTTCCTTCCCAATAGACTTACCAGTAAGACCACTGGGAGCTCTGTACATACCGTTCCCAGTAGTCTTACCAGTAAAACTACTGGGAATTTACTTCCCAACAGACTTACTAGTAAGACCACTGGGAGCTCTGTACACTTGTACAGCTCATAAAAATGATACCAACTGCCGATATATTTTCACAGCAGCTAAAAATAGCAATGTTGAATACTTAATACCCTCTTTGCAATGTTTCTCTCTATGAGACAGTTGAATTAGTTCGTCCCCTTTTCAAACTTAGCTCAAAAGGTCGCATACATTAGGTTCACGCAAGACTTAGTCACCAGGCCACAGTCCTTTTAATAAAAGCCCTTGTTAGGGTTACAGCAGACACGATACTTTAGAATCACTACACACTGTCGATTACCGGCAACTTAGTTGACAACGACCGTGACGAAAATACTAATTTCAAGATTGGCCTTGAAAAAAGCGCGATACTTGTTTTAATGTGTTTTTTTGTTAGTTGCTTGTAATTTCAGTAGTGATTAATTGATAGAATATAATTGACAATCTAGTAGCTAAGAAACTCAAAGCGTCTACGTTTAATCTGCATGAAATCTAGTCGCTGCACTTTATTTAATTCTTAATAAATGATTACAGTTTTTCTCTACTGAAAAAATGTAATATCTTCTGAATAAAAGGCTTTTATTATTTATTATTATTTATTATTATTTAAATGATTAGGTACAGTAACATACAATTTACAGTATAAATACCTTACACAATATAATTAAATTCCACTGTCGCTAAATGCCGATTTTGATCGTAGCGATTCTCCTTAGCATAAATACAGTAAAATAAATAAATAATAAATATCCTTGGACATTCCACACGGCGTCATCTAGTCCCAAGCTAAGCAATTTAATGCTTGTGTTATGGTAACCAGATGACTGATAAACCACATAGATACATTTTTTTTTGTAAATTCATACATATTACACATAGAAAACACCCAGACACGAAACAAATATTTGCAGATAATGCAAACATTTGTCCCGCAGCGGGGATCGAACCCGCAACCTCTACGTCACAGGCGGGCTTTCGCCCACTGCGCCACAGAGGTCGTCAAAATACAGTATTGACATACAATCGCCAATCAACAATGCTAAAAGTTTTTTGTCTGCTAATCCCTTGAGGTGAACATGAACGAGCAATTTACGAAAATATAGCCAGGGGAATGTTTTAATTTCGTAAAGATCGCCATCTCCTATTCTTTGTCTCCATTCAGGATTTTTAATTAAAATAGTTGGAAGGAAGTTGGGGTTTTAAGTTGCTGTAAACAAAGTGAAGATTAATTACTATATTGTGGGGACGTTCTTGCACTGAAACTTTCTTGGGCACTTACAGCGCCTTTGACTTGGTCTAAAAACATGTTAACATTATCATAGTATAACTTTGATTTTTAAGTTTGTAAATGTTTTATGTACCTACCTACTTTTACACTGTTTCCAGTAAATGGATGAAAATGATTGTTTACAACGGCAGTCTACGGCAGTCTACATAGTGAAATTACCACTAACAAACTTCAATATGATTCCTACGGCTGGTTGCAAGCATAGAGTTACAACACTTTCAGCCTCCTACCATTCATTCTTCGCCGTTCAACTCAGACGATGTAAAATAGAATAAAGATTTAATCATTACATTAGGTATATAAAATGTCCTTAATGTCGTCTAACTAAAGAACCAAAACAGCTTTTTCTAATCCTAATTTCGTACAATCAAACCATGAGACCCAACTTATCCAGCCTGACTAATAAAAAATAATTTAGAAGCGGTCCTTACAAGAATTATGTGCGAACATTATTACTTAAGCTTTCTCATTCATAGGGCACCAACCCAAACACATCTAACCTTATTTAAACCTACATAAGGTGGATAATTGAGGATAGTCCGCGTATTGTAACACCTAGTTATATTTATGAGAAACTCGAAGGGATGGTCCCAGGTCTCATATTTGGGGGCTTCCTTTGAAATTACCTTTCTCATCTGTTATGGGTAAAGGATTTAGTATTGTTTGAAGGGTTTGGAGGCTCCAAAATGACCTTGTTCAGGCGGGAAAAACATATAGAGACGGTCAAAACAAATGATGAATGTATGAATGAAAAGTCTTAATGTACACTTGAGTGTATAAGATACATTAAACAACTTAAAAAACTAAGAACCTAACAATGTACAACGGGCGGCCTTATCGCCTTAAAGTTTGTTTTGTAAAAATAATTAAACAGTATTTTGCCAATAATCAACTCCTCCTCTTTTGCCAATAATAAAAGCCTTTACATTTTTATCAAATTTATTGATAATGATTATGATTCGCTTCACTTCGCCTTCATTTGATAATGTTTCTACTAGATGATTTATACAGCTTCAGACAGAGTCCGATCTTTTCGACGAAATAAGTTTACAGGATTCAAACTAACTTAGCCAACTCAGAAACTTTGTTCAATAAAGATTTGAACTCACGATTTTCAGATCATTCGTCTCCTGCTAGGCCACAACTAAGTACTTATTTTAACATTGAAATAACTAAACAAAGCTTTAGTAAGTAGCTATCAGTAACCAGCAATTCTTTTATTAGTGCAGTATATTCGCCTCGCCATAACTTGCATCTACTAAAAGTTTGGTGTTCTTGAAAACTGGTTACGTCATAAAACGTTCGTCTTGGTCAAAGTGATAGTTTATTTTTATTACCCGACTATTCTGACATCACGATTGAGTGTGACTTTATCATAAAATAGATTTTGAACAAAAACATAATTTTTGGTATTATTATTATTATGATTGTTACACAGATTAAGATTTTTCACAAAAAATATTGTTTCAGCTCAAAATAAGCCTTTTAAAATTTATCGTCGTGAACAATATTAAATGAAAATCGAAAGAAAATGAATAGTGAAAATAAACTGAGCAGCTACACAAACAATTTAAGTTTTTGTGATGAATACAGTATGTTAGAAAATATTTGTTGCCAAGTTGCGACTATGAAACTACTTCTATTCTCCATAAACATTGTGTCTAAGAACATAAACCCGATTTACGAGTTTATCAACATTTCTTGATCACTGAACATGACACAAAGCAATAAAACTCGGGTTTGTACAGTAGACCGCTAGATGGCGTTCGTCATTTTATTAGTCTGCTTATTAGTATACTTGTAAAATAACGAATTTAAAATAGTAGATAACATAGTATGGTTGCTGCCTAGCTGCCTACCCCTAAAGCGTGTTGTTTTTACTAAATAAACAAACAAATGCATAGAAGTTGCTTGAAACCAAGAAAACAAGATGTAAATTAGTATGAGCTGAAAATGACGTCCATCGCTTTTTGAAGGCATTAGGGGTTGTAAGGCTAACAACGTACAATATTGTTGAATTATTCAAAGGCCCAATAACTAGTTACTTTAAAAGTAAAATTTAAAATGTGCTCAAAGCGCGGCCGCGTCGCATTTGCTTGGAGACAGGTGCTCACACATGGCTTTCGAGCTGGTACAAGAATTATAGAAAATTGTGTAAAAGTGGCGACTGACATGAATAGTTGCAAGATGTGAACAAGATACTACATTTCATTTCATTTATTCAAGAACAATATACATCGTAATTGAAATTCATTACATAAAAAACATACAATATTAAAAAACAGAATCAATTATTATAAACTTGTAAATCATGTTAAAATAATAATATACAAACCATCTCATGCCAAATCCCCTAGCATATTATATTGGTCTTATTCATAAAGGTTTGTCAATTTAATATAGATTTATAATATGTTTTTTCTTGTTACTCTTTTGACAATGAAAAGAGATAGCAACAATTATGCCATAAGGGGGGGGGTATGGTTATAGTCGCTTCAGAATTATAGTCATTGTATCTCGTAAAAACTTCATGTATCTTGAACAAAATCGCAAACAACACAGCAAAACTCTGATTTGGCAACAAATATTGCCATTTAATAACTGTTTTGTTTGGATTTCTAGTTCGTGGCTCAGTAACTGAGCCCCGCCAACCGTGACCCATGTTTTCTTAGAAAACCCCTCGGGTTTCAATCCGTTACAGCTTGTTATTCAGACCACACTGGATTTCAGCACGTCGAGCGAGTGCATCCTATTTAACTGACGTTAGTCTAAAGGATTTTGTTCAATGTCATAAGAGCTGTGTCGACCTTGAGGTAGTTCGAATTGCGATCTTAAAGACGTGATTTTAGAGTCTAGATGTGTTAACCTTTAGAACGTTTTAAATAATTATGTGGGTATATAAATTTGTCAATCTATTATAATCAATGACTTAAAGTACATGGCTTTTAAAGTCGTTAAGCCATGACGGAGGCCTTAAGGCGGCTTAAAAACTCCGTCACCAGAGTTGGCCACTTGCTCATACGAACTTACTTACTTTTTTTAATGACTAAAGTGATCAGAATGTGGTAATTTCTTAACTATACTCTAAAAATCTATTTGTTTTAATATAAACGACATGAAACCTCACGATTGTGTCATTATTTCTGAGACGATTAGATCCAAAACACAATATTATTGTGTTATACTACTCGTAGTATTTAACCATTTTGTTCCTAACAATTCAGACCCAGTTCTCTTGCATTTGCTTGAACATCTTATTTTAGTTAAGCTCAAGTTAGAATGCAGAATTTTCTATAAACTATTCAAGAGTGTAAGCTCTTGAATATTCTTCGGAAACAAGCGGAAATCTGAAAATATCTTCAGTTGACATTTTGTTTGCGAAAATGTTGAAATAAATTATTAAGATGGAGATTTCAGGTAAGGCGCATTTTTTCAATGTATGGAGTGTACTAAAATGTGCCAAATTTACTTTGTGACATTCGTCACAACAACTCTTCCTAAATAAGTCCTGCTGAATTTAGGTAAAATGGCCTTATTCATAAAGATGACGTGTCAATTTAATAAAGATTTAAATAAAAAATTTTTCTTGTTTCTCCTATGTCAATGACAAGAGGTAGCAACAGATTTAATATCCGTTTTAGCTATAGTTGGTTTACAGCACCAATATGAATAAGAGGGACAATGTATAGCAATTTTATATAGGCATAGCTAGGCATTTAATGGCTTTTAAAAATTTCATACATATTGAAGCAGTAAGCTAGAGATACATTTAAACATATTTTTAGTGTATGATGTTATGTCTGTTCTGAATAATTTGTGCAGCAAAAGAAAATAAATCCTTAATATTAACACATAAGAGTCATTTTTTAAGACGAACTTTCCAATGAAACGACTTTATAATTCACAATACAGGTACCAGCATAGCTATATAATTATTATAAGATTTATAAGGGCTAGTCTTCACAGAATGCTTTAGGAGCAATTCTTACTTTGAACCACTCATTCAACGTTTTGGGAACAGGGTCCTTCTACTTTCAAAGTCTTCATACGTCCATATGAGCCTAAAGCCAGGTAATGGTCTACTTCAATGCAAGAGCGAGGACTATACTTGAATTTTAAGTGGTGGTACAGCGTAGTAAAAACAGTTCAAACATACAAGGGTATTTTGTTAAAATGTATAGAGTCGTTTTGGCCGAGTAGGATATACTTCTACTTTCGATTAGAAGGTCGTAGGTTCGAATCCCGGCCGTGCATCAATCGATTTTTTGTTTTGAAAAATGTATATGCGTATAACGAGCTCTACACGGTGAAGGAAAACATCGTGAGGAAACCCGCGGATAGTCAGCCCCACACATATTGACTATTGTCTTTGATTTGGATATGACCGGCTAAGCTGAGAGGATGGTTTAGGTGCTGGGCAAGCCTATACCATCTCAACAATGTCTAAGGCACTACAGTGTCCTGTTAAGTGTACTGCCTCCTGATTATTATATCTATATTCATTCAAACTTTCGCGTTTATAATATTAATAGGATGTATTTGTAATAAGTAAGTAAGTTCGTATGAGCAAGTGGCCAACTCTGGTGACGGAGTTTTTAGGCCGCCTAAGGCCTCCGTCATGGCTTTACGACTTTAAAAGCCGGGACCGACCAACTTAACGTGCCCTCCGAAGCACGGAAGCGCTCAGCTGATAATGCCACTTGCGGTCACCCATCCAAGTAGTGACCGCTCAGAACGTTGCTTAACTTCAACGATCTATCAAGAATGTCTTAGAAAGCTTCGCCTGGCGAAGCTTTCTAAGACATTCTACACTTACAAATTAATTACATTATTACAAATATTACAATTGAAGTTCGCCACGAGCGCTTCAATTGTAATATTTGTAATAGCACAGCTATTATTATCTCGCTGTAGCAAACGACTAAGTGTGAAGTAATGCCAATTTTTACGACACACCCCTGAGTAGAATTCTGATGAGGCCCCAAGTTACGCTAAACTTTATTTGATGTTGGGGTAATATTTGTTATTTTTGACCCCGGATGAAAGAGTGGATGTAAAACCTAATTGAATTACTTATGGTCGGTTTACAGGGTTGGCTCTGTGTTTAATGTTTGGATAGGGACGATTATGCCTTAAATATAAACATGATGCTTTTGGGAGTTAAAGAATGAAAAAAAAACATTAATTTACCCGGCTTAGTTATTATTTAAATTGTTTAATCTATACTTGGGCACCGGTACTTTTCTTAAATTATAACTCAACATTAATCTAAGATCAAAGCTCGACTAAAGGGCGATCAACGATTCAGGATATTTTTTGAGTACCCAATCTAACGTTTGAATGCTTTAATCCGCAAATAAATGAACTCCAATCGCTAACGATCCTTTTCTAATTTTTTTTTTTTTTTGGTTCTGATTTATCAACATACTACTCGTAAATTAATAAATATTGAACTAAAAACTTTTGAGATTGAGATGGTATTTTTTGCATTGCATTTCAAAAACGATACCTTCAGTAACTTGTGCTCTAGCGTTGCAATGGGGAAGGACTCTAACGGAGACTGATTTGGCCAATTTAAAATCTTCTGCAGTTTATGAAGATCGATTCCTCTAATATTTCAACTCTAGATATAAGTTATGGAGGGTCCAATTCGAGATGATGCAATTTGTCAAATTGCATTTTGATAAGAGAAGCGAAAACGTGCAAAATTTCTTTGCATTTCGTTACATGAAAAATTAATAAAATAAAAAAAATATGATCAGGATTGTATTCTCAAGATGCGGTAGACAAACTCTTTCTCAGCTTTTTGGGTCATTTTCGATCTTTTGAATGTGTCTGAGTCCAAATACATTTTGAAACATGCCGCCATTTTGTAAAAGTTACCATTACATACTTGTCAGGTTGCTTGGTTGGTTGTTAAAAAACAATTTATCTGCAAAAATAAACAGGCATAAAAAATGAAATGGAACAAAAATCTACTTGGATTTAATAGGCATACATTTTAGGGAGTAATTGTTTCAAAAATGCAAGTAGATTAATTAATTATCAAATTACACGAAACTTTGCCAGAAATTCCTATAGGTACTGCTGTATATAAAACTCCCTCAAATATTTGTACAGTTTCATTGTTCCATTTCTCATTAAGTTGGCAAGGTTATTTTTTTTGCGAAACGTCCAACAATGCATACCACTTAATTCTCAAACTACAACTCAATGAATGCATATTATGTTCTAATCCTTGCTTAGCCCGAGTTTATATTTTTGTTTACTTGATGTTTTGGCTTCAATTTTAGACGAAAAATAATACATTTTGATCTAATTTACAATTAAGATACTCTTGCGGTGTAGTTTAATGTCAAGTAAATGTGTGGAAAATGTAAAACATCAAATACTTACAAATAATATTTTACGTCTGGCAAACTGAGAAACTTAAATGAAGCTAATGAAAAACCTTACTCGAACCCGCGATGACATAGGCGATCGCCTTAACAAATTTAAACAAAAAAAACTCTATGATTTATTGTAATTGGTAAAGATTAATTATTTATTAAACTCAAAAAAACACAAATTCAAAGCCGAAAATCCGACCTTATAGCCGAAACTTTCGTCCAATCCCTAGCAGTCCGAGCTTGTTGGCTGTTTAAAAGTTTTGTTTTAATAGAGTCCTAGTTTGTAAGGCTTCTAATGGACTTTGTAATGGAAAGAACACAATAGACTATTTACTATGTTTTGTGATTTGTTTTAACCTAGATTTTATTATACAGGGTGTTACCAGACCACTACCGAAAACTTTAGGGGGTGAAAGTACCCATCAATATGAACAACTTTTTCTAAGAAACCAACACTGTGAACGCGATAAAAAAACAGCAGTTCCATACATAAGTTCAATACCTACTTGGCTAAAGTGTATGAAACAGCTGTTTTTTTTTTCGCGTTCACAGTGTTGGTTTCTTAGAAAAAGTTGTTCATATTGATGGGTACTTTCATCCCCTTAAGTTTTCGGTAGTGGTCTGGTAACACCCTGTATACCTTATTAATAGAGCAGCATGTTTGTTATTTCACTTAGCTTTGCCATAATAACAATAAGAGATAAGATTATATAGATAAGGTACCATTTAAGTCAGCCAAGTGTAGCGTGTGATGCCAGACATTTTGTTAAGGTGTTAATATCTTGTTTATTTTACAATTACTTTTACTTGCTTTGACATGCCTTACTTTGTTTGACTAGCCTCCCACTGAAGCTTGACTATTTAGATAGTTAAGGTAACGCTTAAAAAACTGGGTTAAACACCACCGGTTCTTGCCTGTCTCTTTTCCTGGTGTAGGTAGTCGCGTTAGAACAGGCATTAGAATCACCTAGCATGTAAGACGAAGTTGAAGTGATTTTTGAAGTCCTACAAAAATAAACGATTTTTCTTTCCTTCTTTATTATTATTGATATAGAAATTGTCAACTAAAAGCTAAACGCGTGACCGGTAACTTCTGAAACGAACGCAACAAGATTTCAACTCGCGCCAAGAAAAGCAATCTTCCTTTAGAAACAATTATATCACCTCGGACGAACTGCACTGCCGTACTTTCAAGCTTAAGGCTTTTAAGAAACGTTGACTGTGAAAGTGGGCGTAAAGCGGTGACTTTAGGTATTTTAGATTATGAACACGATTTGGATAGAAAAAATAAAAGCGCCACTGTATTATTACTACACTATATTAAAAAAACTTAATAGACAGGGACCACAAATGACCAGTCTCCGCCTTGTACAATTTTTTTTTTTTTGTATTTTTTTTTGTACAATAGTATCTGATGAGATGACTTTCGATCTTTGGATAGAAAGCCAAAATCTGACTCTATCACACTTGTTACACAAAAACCGACGTATTACGTACTTAGGCCTTCTACATCTTTACTTGCGGAGCACAGCACCTAAGCCATCCTCTCAGCTGCCGGACATATCCACAGGAAAGACAATAGTTAATAATGTGGAGCTGACTAGCCGCGGGTTTCCTCACGATGTTTTCCTTCACCGTTTAAAACTCGTGTTCGTTTTTCACAATATGTCCGTTTTAAAACTTCCACCGGCTGTCAAGCACTCAGTTTATCACAAGTGTCCTCCGGGACCCACCGCTTTATCCTGCACTGTACGTGCACTTTGATTTGTAGCAGTAGTGTGTACGTTCTTGTTTTATGTTCCGAACAACGGAAAATAAAGACATTGGAAATATTTAGTTTTATTTTAGAGAATTATTGTTACAGGTTGCAAGCAGATTTTTCCTTTAATCGTTTAGAGCTCGTCTGAATAAGCTATTTGTATTCGATTTTAAAAGTTTACTTTGCATAAATATTAGTATTATTTTGAAGATAATTTTCTTCGATGTTTTATGCTTGTGTTATCAAACATCTCTTTTTAGAATTTCGACATCAAAAGCTTTACAAAAAAAGGATGTAGTCTTTTAACCATAGTCTAGCTAGACCGTAGCGGCGTAGTTCCGTAGCAAGCTCTACGAAGTAAGTGCTACGAAGCAGAGCGGTCACCACTGTGTTAGTTATGCTTGAGAATCAGAGGAAAATTAGTCTTTATAATTATGTAACTTCTTAGTATTATATTATGGAAATTAATTTTAACACGTCGGAAATTCACTTTGTTTCTTAGAATCAAACGTGAAAATTGGTGAAAGAAACCACCGTGTCACTTATAAGTACTTTTTATGCAATCTCTCATGCATAAAATGCAAAACTCTGTTAAAGTAAAAAAATGTTTAACGTGGGTCCAACAGACAACCTAAAATTCACACTAACACTAGTGGCAAATTCTGAGTGTCGCAAAAGCTAAACTAAGCTAACTAAAATTGTTGCCGTCCCTTTCATAGCGATGGGAATAAAAAGGATGGCAATAATTTTAATTAGTTTAGTTTAGCTTTTGCGACACTCCGAATTGCCCCCATTATGTTAATTTTCATATACCTAATTATTTGTTTGAACGCATTAATTAAAGATTGATTTTAATCCGAGTAATTCCTTTTCCTGCCCTTATCCCACTATACGAATTCGGCACAACATTGTGTTCTTCTTCCATTTCCCTCTATCAGACGTCATCTCAGCTCTCACTCCTTTACTTACTCATGTCATCCCTTACACAATTCATCTTTTCTTTGGCCTAACTTTACACCCATCCACATTTTGAATTATATTGATCTTTCTCTTAAATCTTTCTGCATTTAACAGTTTATTTCCTATGTAAGTTTATAGGTTCAGTGAGATACATCAGCTTTTCATAGCTCTAGTCAATTACGTTGTAATTAGTTTAGAAGAACCTTGAACTGAGATGAGTAGTGATAATTAATTCCACAATAGTACTAGACACCCTTAAATTAATAAGTATTTAACCAGAATTAAGGGACGGTTTTTGAAACCGTATTCTATCTAATCATACTAATATTACGAGGTGAAATTTTGTGTGTGTGTGTGTAAGTATGTAAGTGTAATTGTTTGTTACTCCTTCACGCTCAAACCTTAAGAGCGGTCAACCCGGCTCACTTTTCATACAAACGCTCGTACGTGATTATGCCGTTATAACAGATCTTTATTTTAAACTTTTGAGCTAATAGGTATCTTGTGCACTATATCTAGGTTTCTATAGAAACTGAAAATCAAAATTTTGAGAAACAAATTCAGTATAAGCTTCCAAAAACCTGCTTTTAGCATAAATTTTACCTGAACTTTGGCCGTTCATAATGTACTCATAAATTGTAAACGTAAAGAAAATATTGTCATAGAAACCTTGCAAATGTTATGGAGATTCTAAATGACAAATATTTATTTTACAAACTTGTAAGGCTTACTGAAAAAAACGTATTTCCTGGAACACTTTTTATGAAATTTCCGCACACTATTTTTCGAGTGAGCGAGTGAGCGGCGAAAGTACCTACTGAATGCTGAGCGCTGAGGCGCTATCTCTCTTTTTTCGCTTTGCTTCTTTTTCTAGCATTGCGCTGGATGAAACAACAAGCTTTTCAGCTATGCCCGCGTCGATGATAGACGCACCGGGAAGGGCCACCTTAACGCTTCACGTCCAGCCGGGACGGATTTGAATGAAATTTGGTACCAGGATAGCTTATATCCTGGATTAACATATAGGCTACTTTTGATCTCGTTATTTCCACGGGAATGTAAATAAGTAATCTGGTTACTTACTCTAACACAAGCATTAAATTGCGTAGTTTGGGACTAGGTGACGCTGTGTGGAATGTCCAATGATATTATTTATTTATTTATAATGAGATGGACACATTCTTCAAAATTAAACTCATTATAGTTACGCTCTATGAAGCAAACGTAGTTGTCAAAGAAAACAAAATCACTACATTGTAATAGTACTTTCCTGACCGACATTTCTACCACGTTTCATTATACATCTATGTTTTTTTCGCAAATAAGTTTTTGATTTGATTTGATTTGATTAGTCATTTTAAAGTGACGAAACATCAGCACCCAGAAACTCCGGTTTAAACGAGTGAGTAAACTTTGCTTGTTCAAGCATATTAATCGCAGGTGAGCGTTTCAAAGTGACAATGTATTTAATTATTCACCTCCCTTCCGCTGTTTGAAACTTGTTTGTTTTGCTGTCAAGTAATTCTGTTGATTTGATGAAATAATACAGAGGTTTTAGCACAAGTTTATATTTTAAAGGCTAATAAACCTTTTACAGCGTGACAAAAATTTTATTGTTTGGGTTTTTTGTGAGGGAAATTAATAAATGACGATTTATTTAATTGCACTGACATAATTACATAGATCAAAGGTAGTTTTCAAATTTTTATATTTCATATAATATGATTTAGATCTTTTAGTTTGGATCATTGCCTTGGTATGATGTTATTGCTTGTTAAAGTATTTTTAGTTTCAATAAAAAACATTAAAGAAAATCATAAATCATATCAGAAATCATACAAAAAAAAATCAATACATTACCATACATAAGTTCATATGAGCAAGTGGCCAACTCTGGCGATGAAGTTTTTAAACCGCCTAAAAGCCTTCGCCATTGCATAACGTATTACCTGGAGGCCTGAATACCTTTAAATTAATATTCAAGTCACTATTCTCCTAAACCAAGGTTCTTTAACAATTACTTAGTAAACGAAACTAGAAAGAGCTCAAAAAACTTCGATATACGGTGAGCCCACTTTAGAACAATACAAGTTATCTCAAATGTACATAAAACTTCACTAGCGAGTGCTTTACTCAAAGTACTGTAAGCTTCAGGTTAGCATTAGTTACTTATGTTATCGCACTGATGTTATTTTCATCTAGGTAAAAACGGAATTTAATTTATGGTAAAAAAACCCAATGCTTGGACAGATTTGACTATGTAATCCCACTAAACGAGAAAAGTTGTACGGTTGTTACTACGATTAAGTTAAATCAATTTACGATTGCGTTTCAAATCCAGTAAAGTATCCATACAATTTGTAGAATATATAAATCTAAAATATTTTTGTTTAACACCTATTTTTGTTCGTAACAAAAACTTGTGCTTTCAGTAGCGGTATTGCAAAAGTTTGTTGCGTGTGCTTCACGTCCTTCCCCATATATTTCTACGAGAAACGTAATCGCATAGATACTGTTTCCTGGTATCTCTACTTAAATCTGATAGTCTCTAGCTCGAATACTGAACTGAAACGTTTCTTAATTTAAGTGGTGCTTATTGGTTTGCTTCCTAGTTATTAGTCCAAAAATGTATTCGATTTATGTTGATTTCTTCCAAAACGTGTAACAAAATTATTAAACAGCCGAAACATTTTTACTCATGTATTTTTTCAAAAATAACTTACGAACTATGACAAAATGCTGTAATATATTTTATCTCACCAAGCAATATCACGCTCAACGATCAAGAGGCAGACCACCCGCCCGATGGTCGAACGACATCGTCAACGTGGTCGGGAATCAGTGGATGAGACTCGCAAGGGATCGGAGAGAGTGGCGTGATAAAAAGGAGGCCTATACTCGGCAGTGGGTGGAAATGGGCTGAAATAATGATGATGAAGCAATATGATTTGTAAATTTATCATTCATAAAGTCAGTTGGTCGATTGGTTTTTTATTGAGCTGAAGAATTTTTCTAAAACCGGCAACCGTATAACTATAACTTGAACAGGCTCTAAACAGGCTCCTAATAATCAGATCGAAGACCCTATAGGTATTCTATGTCTCATTCTGTTTTAAAAAACTTGAAAGCGTGGCCTTTGCTGGAATACTTGGCCAGAATTTGAATGGATCTCACGCTATAATTTGTTTGAGCTCAAAGCTTTGGGTTTTCATAATATTAGGTATTACTCGGGTCTGGTGATTAACAGAATATGGTGAATTGTTTATTGATTCGAATGTCTGATACTGTTACTTTATTCGTATCGGATTTATTTTTAAGTACTTATAATATTTGATTTATGAAAAAATGGTTTTGCATTATATTTTATCGATTCAAATACATGATTTTTAAAGATGTCGTTATTATTTGAATAGGTACTAAACAGTATCTTATTGAAAATTTGGACATTTTGTTGTACTCGTAAATGTCTTTTAAACGTTAACCATGATCATTATATCAAGTAATATAATAGTTTATCAACCATTTTTGCCCCACCGTCGTACTTGTCAGTACATTCTTATGCAAATACGTACTTATATCATCCAGCGGTATAAAAAACGTATGTTAGACAACGGCATCAGCATTCAAAAAAAGGTAGTTTAAAGATCTCAAGATATTCTATCAAGATTGGCAACGTAGTCAACACGCTTAGCATAATGGCACATTGTAACGAAATACAACAGTTTTTATTTTCATCGTCTGATAAAACTTTGTAAGGCTTGACTATTGTATGTAGTTTAGATAAGACAACACTAAGAGCTTGGTTTTGTTTGATGAAAATTGACATTCGGTCCTAAAACTGTAGGTAAGAATCCTGCCCGCCTGTTAATGTAACGATTCATCAACTTTGGATGGTTTAGGTACTTGGCAAGCCTATTCCATCTCCACAATGATCCTGGCAATACAGTGTCCCGTTAAGCGTAGGCAAAGATACTCTAGAGATTAGATCTAGAGATTTAAAGGCCTGAGTTTTTTCTGTGATTCATTAGCATAACTCCTTTGATTTGATTAATCTTTCACTTTCATTTACTTCAAGTTTTCAAGAAGGTAATGATATACATTGAGTCTCTTTATCGTTGTAATGAAGATAGAATTCACGGGTTGGTATGTCCTTGAACATTCTACGTAAGTTCTCTTGGACTATTTATCTGTGGAGCCGAATTTTCCATGTAACTAACTTACAGCCGTGTTGGCCAACTGGATAAGTACCTCGACTTTTGATCCGAAGGTCGTGGGTTCGAATCCGGCCGAGCTTAAATGGATTTTTGTTTCGAAAAATTAAAATAAACACGAGCTCTAAACGGTGAAGGAAAACATCGTGAGGAAACCAGTTAGCTTTTTAATTGCAACCTATCAAGTCTAAAATGTTAACTTCTGCAAAATGTAGGTACTCGTATGTTCCAAATAAAAAGTATTTTGACATAACTCTGACTTCTCTTTAGACATCTCCAAAGGATCTAAAATTACTTAAAATATTTAAAAAAAAAATTTGTCAATACTTACACCTTAATTATTATCAAGGTGTGTAGACAAATCGTTTTAAAAAAAGGCCAAATTTAAAAAGGATAGTCACGATAGTGCATACAAAAAGTTAAGGTCCAGCAGAGGTTGAAAAACCAAATTATTTTAATCTAGTTACTTGTGGCTATTCGGAGTATCGCAAAAGCTAAACTTAACTAACTAAAAATGTTGCCGTCTCTTTCATAGCGATGGGAATAAAAAGGATGGCATTAATTTTAGTTAGTTTAGCTTTTGCGACACTCCGAATTGCCACTACTGTCAGAGCAAGTGACTGACTGTTTTGTGGCAATGGCCGATCAAAATATCACGTCCAGTAGTTGAATCCTCTGTGTTGATAACCTTCAGGTGCATGGTGCGTGCGACTAGAATCTTAGAATGAAATTCCTTTTTCGGTCATTTGTTTTGGATCACAGCGAACAACGCAACGTTAACCGTGCCTTTATTTCTATGCACGTTCAACATTAGGCAGATACAACAAAAATTTTGTGAGATAAAAAATAAAGTGAACTGCTACTCAACTTTTACTCTATCTAAATTTATTTGAGTTGCCTGGAGGAAATCGCTTTCAGCGATGAGGCCGCCCCTTGTACAGTATTAATTGATAAACTTATTCTTCGATGTATAATTTCAATGAAATTGGATAAACTTGAGGTTTGCTTTCGTTTCCTTCATTCAATAACAATGGAAAAGTTTTATTTTGATTGAAAAAGTAGCAATTTGCGACATTTCATTCTCCGCAAATAACAAAGTAAATTGAAATACAACAAATTAAAATGCTGCAATTTGTAAAGCATTCGAAATGAGATCAAAAAATACTGCGTTGTATTTAACATTTTGTTTAAACCTTCGAGAAATCTTTTGATGGTGCCTAAGCAGGATTCTGAGAAAAAGTGTTGTGACAGACAGACAAACGGACAACCGAGTAATCCTATAAGGGTTTCGTTTTTCCAATTGAAGTACGGAACCCTGAAAATGGTTGAAGAATAATTTGTCCCAAAACTTTAAAAAGTGGGCGTACAAAAAGTTCTGTAAACTCTGTTTATTATTACGAGCTGAGTTTTATTCGCTCAAGGTTTCATATTAAATATTTTGGCAACAACTTAAATAAAATTCTGATGAAAAACGCTCTCTGTTATGTGTGGCCAGAGTTTAAGTCACTACTCTCATGGGAAAAAACGTGACAAACTTGGCTGTGGTTTTAGTGGCTTGAGCACAATATTTTGGTGCTTAGTGCAATATGGTGCAAAGATGATTTTTTTCCTAACAAGTTCCGTGTTTATAACGTCTTTTTATTGTAGTGTTTATTCCATTTCCAAAACTTGCCTCCTGACACTGTTCATCATCTAGTAAAGATTAACCCCCGGTTCCTATATCCAACGTACGGATGTCCGTAGGTAGGTCGTCATATCAACGTTGTTATCTGTCAAAAAGTGTCATACATTTTGTGTTGTATAAACAACGTTGCTATGACGACCGACCTACGGACATCCGTACGTTGGATATAGGAACCGGGGGGTAAAGGCCTACGTTTATTTTATTTCTTAATATTTGTCAAAAAAACTTATAATTAGGTATAATATCAAATTAATAATATTTTTGTTTTTTTTTTCTTTATCTGTTTTAGCATCTATCTATAATTTGTGCCATAAAATACATAACTTTCTTTTTTCTTAATTTACAAGGTCAAACAACTCTGTCCAGATCAACAAATCAAACCGCGCTTCGAAGCACGTAACTGTAACATTTGCTTCCTCGTTATGGTTCGATACTACAACTAACTCGTGTTTGTACCGAATGTAAATGGAAACCCTGTTGCAACTTAATTTTCTTGATAATTTGTCAAGACAGCTCTGTGTTTGTTATTTTGAGTCCCTTGCTATTTTCTCTGCTCTATAAATTTTAATTTGATTCTAATAATAATTCACGTTCAGATTTTTGGGGTAAGAAAATGTACAAGTAAGTAGTAAAACTAGTTATGGAAATTGTAAATAATGTGAAATGTTATATTGATAGATGTGTAGAGTCTACAAGAAAGTAGGGATTAATTATTCAAATGTATGGCGGAATTATTATAATTTTTAATTTTCAAATATCTTAGATATTTTACGATAACTTCGTTTTTTGTAACAAAATAGTTCAACTATTGCAACTAAAAAAGCTCTAAATATATCCTTTGAACCCAACTCCTTGTCCGTAAAAAAGAAAATTGATAATCCGAAGAGGCTGCGTCTCTAGGGATTTGGGCGGCTTAGTCCAGAACTTGTAGAAATACGTCTGTTTGAGGTCAGAGGACTTATGAGGTTCTAAAAAAACTACAGCCGTTAGGTATGGACTTAACGAGTATAATATGGTAGTGAAAGTTGAGTATGGCAGAAATTACATTTGAGTAGAGTGAATGCTGTTGAAATGAGAGCGTTGCGTAGTATGTGAGATATTATGTAATAGGTAGAGAAAAATATAGGTTAGGAAAAAATATAATAATACCCTTTTAACATGTGCGTTTTATATAAGTTTACAAAACTATAAAATGTAATCTATTTGTATGACGTTTAACGTTTCACAGAAAAACAAAATCGTTGGTTTATGATGAAAGAATACTTCGAGACGAAAATTTTAGCTTGGTAATATTTGGTAAAGAAAATAATTACTTAGATTCTTCTGAATTTTGCTTGAACACCCATATTAGGAGACCCTTACGATTTTTGATCAAAGAAAATGTTTTTCGAGTATGATTTAGTACACTGTTAATATGCAGTAACTAAAGGCTCCCCGCGGTGTTATCCACGGTGAATAGTTCCCGTTCCCGAATCGCGTTTGAATACCAAAACCAAAAGTAGCCTATGTGTTAATCCAAGATATAAGCAATCCTGGTACCAAATTTCATTGAAATTCGTAAAGCCGTTTGAGCGTTAAGGAGTAACAAAAAATCATACCAACACACTACAAACTTTCATTATTAGTGTGATGGAAACAAAACTGAGTACAAATTGAGTTCCTACAAAAGTAACATAATATATTACAAAGTTTTTTTTTGTTTTTTTGTTTATAGGGGAGTCGCGTCACTTCACTTATATTAGTAGATAGTCACTTTGAAAACTCGGCTTTCACTCAAATTCATTCATAAGCTAGTCTTCCTTGTCGAACTCGCAGTCAGTAAATCCCCTGTCAAGTTCAACGGGAAAGAAAATTCATTCCGTCACAAACACTCCACTGACACTGGTAGGCTAGCATTAGTTCCTGGTGCTATCGATTTGATGCCGAGTCTGACTATAATTAACATGATGTCACTGGAGTTATAACGTAAGGTGAAATAGACTTGAGAAAAATAAGGATCATGACTAAATTCTCTAACATGCTACTAGTAGGTATTTATTTGAGGCTGAATACATGGCCAAATACACCTTTGATACAAATGATAATGTATTGTTATAAGAGTTTTTCTTAATGTAATTTTATTTGACGACCTCTGGCGCAGTGGGTAAAAGCCCGCCTGAAAGAGGTAGCCGGTTCGATTCCCGCTGCGGGACATATGTTTGTAACAAGGTCAACTCGTGACATAATGGTATCTATGTAGTATAATAATAAATAATAAATAAATATTCTTAGACGTTTCACACAGCGTCATCTAGTCCCAGCTAAGCAACTTAATGCTTGTGTAATGGTAACCAGATGACTGATATAAATACTTAGAATTTTTTTTTTATTTTCATTTAAATGTTAAGTATCCTACATAATTATTGAAATAAGCATTGTTAAAACTCACATACAAAATATTCCATCAAAAATGACCCAGGCTCTATAAATCGGAACTTTGTTGGTACTTTGGCGTTTTTACTACTACAAATAAAAATACAAAAGTTAACGGTTTTCGGGTAAATACTGGGTCAAAGTAGTTAAAAACTAGTGCTAAGAGTCCAGTTAACTGAACTTAATGACTGGCCATTCGACTCATTAATTTCTCCGTCCCTTTATTATGTCCTTTTTGTAGGACATTCATTACTTCCTTTTCCGATCCTCGATGCCATCTTTTGTTAAGTTTGACGAACTAGCGTTCGTCGTATAGACTATAGATATGTTTAGATGTTTGTCTAGACAAAGGCGTTTTAAAGTAAAATGTAATTTAAATTAACCATGTATTCAGATATGGCCAGTTTCAGTATTCTATTTGTATGTTTGATCGAGTAAATTGTATGACTCATGAACAGAATCGATGCCAATACCCCTTTTTTCACCGGAGGTTTAAAAAGAGTTGTTATTGTGGATCACAGCGCCAAAAAGTTCTCGAATCATTATGATTTTCCACTGCAAAGTGGTAAGAAGCTGGTATTCTGAAACCTTCTAGAAATATCGACAAAACGTCTCGAAGATTCCACATCCTCAAGCAATTCCTAAAACAAAAATGATTAATTAGGAACAAAGATGTGAGAATCACCTCGTATCTTCGCGGATTAAGGCAAGTACTTCCGCGGGATTGTTCTGATAAATAAGGTTAAGGTGATGCCTCACAGTCGCGAACTGGTTATGTAGGTTATGGTGACTGCACACTTGTATACAAAGATGCGATATTTCTGTCCAGATAATGTGAAATCGGAAAACAGGTGAAAAGTTATTGCAAATACTTGATATAAATGAAGACTCATAATCTTTACATTAGAACCAGTTCAGTACTGTTATTGATTTGGCACTTTAATACAAGCTCTAAACGGTGATGAAAAATATAGTGAGGAGCTCCGCGGCTTACTCAGCCCCACACGAGATAAGATTCCTGTAGAGATGGCCGAATAAGCTGCGAGGACGGTTTAGGTGCTGGGCAAGCCTATTCCATCTCAACAATGTCCCAGGCACTATAGTGTCTCGTTAAATGCAGCCAAGAATGGCTTCCTGACACTGTATAAATCATCTTGTAAAGATAGAAAGGCCGGAGCCACTGTTGGTAGCACGACCTTACGCTCATTTAAATCTCACTCTTAAACAGTTTTATAACCTTCTTTAGAGGACAGTGCAAAAAATGGTAGTGTAATCATACAATTAACTGTTACTAGTATTCGTACTTTGAATGCCGCCGACGAACTTTCTAGATCCACTGTGTGTACATGATACACTTTTTTTTTCTTAAACCTATATCGTCCCACAGCTGGGCAAAGGTCTCCCCCATATCCCTCCAACCATCTCTGTCCTTCGAGATTTCCCACCAACCTCTCTCGAAGGTGTCGAGATCGTCCCTCCAACGCTTCCTTGGCCGACCTCGACGGCGACGGGCTGCCAATTGGTAACGGCATTTGCCCAATTATTGGAATGCATCCGGCCAACGTGACCCGCCCAGTCCCATTTGAGTCGGGCAGCTTTCCTTCCGACGTCTGCAATGCCCGTGACTGAACGCAGTATGCTGTTCCGTGATACATGATACAATAACTGTTCAAAATAAAATGATGAACTGCGACTATGTATAAGCACCTTTAAGTTAAGTACCCCACATCTGCAAGGATTGCTCGGATAAATACAGGATAAATCTTTACGTCGCTACGTGACTGGGTTTACTTGTGTATATTTTTCGCACGATATTTCTGCCTTGTAATACAAAGGAACTATTCTCTTTTGTGGCTGGCGATGGGCTTGTAACTTGTAAGATAAAAATACCAAAGACTTGGAGATATTATGGGCATAGATCGAAGACGAATATTAAGATAGGGACGAAAAGTGGGATAAGTAAACTGTTTTGTGTAAGTAGTTTTTTTTGATATTTATACCACTTTCTCATACGAACGAAGAATTATATATTATATAGTTATGTATTGTAATTCGTCGATTTTGCTTTATATAGCAAATTATGAAAATATACATAATGATCGCTTGCGAAGCCGTGAACAACCCGCAAAAAAGAAGTGTATTGCGTTCGCATATTGTTCACGACTTCGCGCGCGATCCATGAGCAAAGGTTGGCTATCAAAGTAAAACTCCCGAACTAACGTAAGTCGTATTACTCATCTACCAGTTCATACATTATTAATGAAGCCAATCGCTGAATTATATCGATATTTTGACATTATTTGTCGCAAGGTCAACTCGCGTCTTATTGGTTTTATTATGATACCGAATTATGATGAAGAAAAAGCTATTATAGAAAAACGGAAACAGGCTCACGGCTGATAGTAGACATTCCCTTAAACATCAATGTGCTTGTGCGTAACAACAGGTAGTCGATATCGATAAGGTTTAAAGAGAAAATGCAACAAATTGCACATCCCATGTTATTGACATTTTTATGACCTAAAGACCAACTTCATATTTGGTAGACATAACTTCAATCTAAAAGTTACAAATATCTATGAACAGTAAGCAAAACCAACGATGGATGAGTTATTGAGACTTACAGTAAATTGATAACGCAATCACTATAATTTAGTAATCCAGGGGGGTTAACGCCAGTTTACCGTAGTACCTATTGGATACTATCCTCGATACCGAGTCAAGTACCACAAATGTAAAAAAATAGAGTGCAGCGCCTCTCCCGGTAACTTGCATGAACTGAAAATTCCATACATTTAGAATACTTGGCACGTGAGCGAGGATAGATTACTATACTACACAAAAACCGCCGGTAACCCTACAGAGAATACGTTCTCTAGATTTATAACACAGATTAACCTCTAGATAGACGATGAAATAGCACGTCAGTTTCAAAATCTCGACAAATGCCATCCGCTTGCCACAGATCTCCAATTTTCGAACCCTCGACAAATTGCGAGTGTCAGCGTTGAGCATTAATCCGACCGTCATTGATGACGTCACTGATGACTTCCGTTCAGTCGGTCAACTGTGCAGTTCTTGCAACGATGAACATCCGACTTCAAGTCTGCGCCTGTGTAATAGGATTAAACGCTTACTCTGTTACCCCCTTATTAATAAACGAAGATTAACAGAAGATTGTAACAGTTTTGGTTTGCACGATGTTCGTGATTGAATTGGTTATCGTTTTCATTTTCATTGGCTAAAATCTGTTGCAATTGTAAAAATAGGTGATGCAAAATACAAAAATATGGTTTAGCATAGAGATGGTCGAAAAATATTTATAAATACATGTACACGGGGTTTTATCGCGTTATTATATGCATATGAATTGTGATCGCGAAAGTTTAAGAAAAACTATAGGTCGAAAAAGTTTTGAAAACATACTTGGACCAGATTGGCGCAAAAAAAACGTTTTTTAATGTATGATTATTATGTATTTATAAGTAGTATCGCAACTATTTTGTTACATAACTAAAATAATGATCTATTTACCTTATAGATCAAAAGCATGGTGGTCCGTTTATTATTTAAAATCAGTTTAATTATTTTAGTTTGTTA
The DNA here is from genome assembly GCA_963582015.1 of Xanthorhoe designata. Taxonomy (NCBI): domain Eukaryota; kingdom Metazoa; phylum Arthropoda; class Insecta; order Lepidoptera; family Geometridae; genus Xanthorhoe; species Xanthorhoe designata. Next base: position 14,022,183 of record OY757029.1, on the reverse strand, counting down.
AATTCAGAAACAAAAACAACATTATCCGTAATAGCTATTCGATCCTAAAAATCCCAAACCCCTTAAAACATAGGAAGTCATTTTAAAACAAACATTTATAAAATGAACTAAGTGAGAAAAATGTCCTAATATGTGAACAATAATTTAAACCACTTCTCTAGACTCGCTCAATTTCCTTCAATTACTCCAACAAATAAACACCTAAAACAAAAAAGACCTTAACCCACCGTCACATAACTTAAACACCCTACATTATGCTTCCATCTTCATGAGGCAAAAACCCTTTACTGTCAGTTCAAGGGAAAATCGCCTTTAAAACTATCGTAGTAAAGTTGTGGTGAAGTTGGGGTAGAACGCGAAAACGTACAGTGTGCTTAAAAAACCGCTTTCATTTGTCACCGGCAGATGCAGCCGAATCAGACTTGGAGCCAGGATTTTGGAACTGAGCGTTTAAATAGTTTTGTTTTGTTGTATCTGGATCAGTTGAGTTATCTGTAGATAGCTTATGATCTTAGTGTAATTCGAATATCATTATTAGTAACAGTCTGAGTTCAACCATTTCGTTAAAAGGTGTAAGTAGGTATATTTTAGAGTTAGATCAATTGTTGCAACCTTTCACCCATCTCTGTTAGGAAGACATAATATATGATTTGATACATATATCTATGTACCTACTTTATTAATTTTATAATTTGAATCTTTCATTTGGTGCTCGTAATGTAAAAACTTTAATATGGTTACTCTACGTCTGTTTATAATGTTTGTCTGTCATGGAAAAATTCTGTAAATAAATAAACCTAAGAATATGGGTTATCTTGATTAATCCATAACTTCTAGTGCAGGCAGATTTAAATGGAGATTAACTGTTTTTATTACTTTCTAGTCTGTTATCTATCATATTCACGTTCCGAGAATCGTACAAGTCACTCCCATCCATCGTACTATCTTCAATCACTGATCGAACTTTCCGGAACTTTCTGAGTGTCGCCCGAGCGATGACATTTGACGTATCAATCTTCGCACTTCACTTTCTAACTTGCGGAAAAGTTTTATGCTCAGATTAGCGATCTCAACTTTTTGTTTGCTTAACATTTTTGTATAAATTAGAATTTTTAATTAGAATGGTTCCTGATTTTTGACGACCTCTGTGGCGCAGTGGGCGAAGGCTCGCCTAAGACGCGGAGGTTGTGGGTTCGAATCCCGCCGCGGGACAAATGTTTGCAAGTTCTGCTGATATTTGTTCCGGGTCTGGATGTTTTTCTATCTATAATATGTATTTACAAAAAAAAATGTATCTATGTAGTTTAACAGTCATCTGGTTACCATAACACAAGCATTAAGTTGCTTAGCTTGGGACTAGATGACGCCGTGTGAAATGTCCAAACATATTTATATTTATTTTTGAGTTACCTAATGGTTGTTGGATACTAACTGACCACTAAAAAAAAGAGATGCCATCTTAATAAAATCCATTTTTTTTAATCTGCGCATCTTAGACAAATTCATGAGACAAACTTGATACTTGAAGAACATTTTTTTATTGAAAAGTATTAAACTCGAAGTCCATAGCCCCACCACGACTACCAGGTGATTGAGCGTTGTCCTTTGACATGGACCAGAGGAAAAATTATGCGGTTTTTGCGAACCAGGTAAGTATTATGGACGCATTGCTTTTTATGGTAGCTGTGATTTTAATGTAACACATTTGCACAGAGTTTGTTTCGTAATATTTTATTTTGTAATAACTGTTCAGAGGGCATTTTATTGTGTATCTGAGTTTTGTGCTCATTAAGGCCGTCTACTGCCGGCACCACACATTAGATTCAACTTGGTTCCAACATTAAAATGTCCAATGGCAATGCTCCGTTTGTGTCGAACAACCGTAAACGGAGCATTGATGCCATTGGCCATTCTAATGTTGGAACCAAGTTGAAGCCCATGTGTGGTGCCGGCATTAGAATAGTTGCTCGAGTTCGATGGTTTGATTCACACTTAGAAAAACACACTGAGATGATTTAACATACCTACCGATTTCATAAAAAATTGGTAATGTTATAAAATGCCTGTAAAAGTAAGATTCATTTGAGATCTTGTACCTACGCATTATATTGGTACACACCCAGCTATAACTTTTAATCTAAATGTCTCTCTCCATCGTAAGGTTATCTGTATAGCTATACTACAGGTTATTTAGTTCTGTAAAGTGTACTTACAACAAAAAAATTGTATTCTCATTCATTTTCTCCTTTCTAACTTTGCACCAAACATTTCATCGGAAATGATGAAACAGCTGGTAAGCGTCATCTTTATCTGTCATTGTAAAATCACCAGAATTGGCACTTGCTCATACGAACGAACGAACGATTGTAAAATCGCAAATATCGCAAATAAAAGAATAAAAATAATTAGTTTCACAAAAAAGATGCCGGACAAAGATACACAAAGATAAGCAATACGCAAAGAAAGTGGTAAAGACGTGTTTACGCATGTAGGTATTTGGGTTCCGATTTCATTTTTAACATTGTTTTTCAGGTAAACAGAGTAAAAAAAATAAACAGAAAGATATACTGAAAATAATTCTGAAATAAATGATTAAAAAGACTTTAAAATGTTTATGTTGTTCTTCTTTATTCTTGCCGCAGGAAGTTTCCTGCAATTATTTCCTGTATGCCTCTCAGTCTGGGTCAAATTTGGGCTTTTTAGGAAATGTCTTTAGGTGGCTTTACTATTGTTATTGTGGCTATTGTTATAGTGTAATGACGAGTGCTGTGAAAACACATACAATTATATGATAAACCGGTGTTAATGAGATTGATACTTAACTTTAACTAACTTTTCAATTAATTTTTTAACATGAAATAACGAATATCGAAATAACTAAAATAATCTTTATATTTTGCGATGGTACCCCAAAAAAAGTGGGTTATTTCCGTATTGTGTGATTTCTAGGCTCATTCGTCATTCGTTTCGGCGAATCACGGTTCGGCGAATACATTATCCATTGTGGAAAACTGTTTGGATGGAACGGCGTCAAAATCGCAAATGGGCTCGTATTTTGACGCTGCAGTATCTAGGATTGTGGCGTGGTGGTGAAATGTCCAGCTGTGATGCGAGTGACTCGGTTTCAATTCCCAGGACATTCAAAATAATGCAATTTTTGTGAGATTACTGACGATGATTCACTTCAATTATACAAATTAAAAAAATACACTCAGCAAAAACACGCAATAATTATATTGTTCTTTTACACGCATAGCTTTGGTTCCTTATTGATATAATTTCAAGCTAAATTAATGAGGTACGTACTACGTACATTTGCAGAGTCACTCGTACTTAATCTCGCTATGTAAATATGACTGTTTGTCACAAAATTATAGAGAAATTAATCAATTTCTGTACAATATCATAGAGTCGTGATCTGAATTTTCACGCATATTCCGTAACGCCTAGTATTTAATATAAAGTTATATTTAAGAAACTCAAAGAGTTGACAATAACGAGGTGATATTATGTCTCAAATAAACAGAGGCACTTTATACAATGATGATGGAGTCAGACGGTTAAATGACGTCATTAAGGCGGTGTCTGCTCCGCCTTCTAAATAATTCACAGTGACACTTTTACCTGAGTGAGCTTAGGAGTTGTCAAAAGACACGAAAGCACTTTTAAAAGTGCCAAAATTAACAAGTTAGTAAAATAAAAAATTGGGGAACACCAAAGCTAAGTAAGTAAGTTTGTATGAGGAAGTGGCCAACTGTGGTGACGGAGTTTTTAGGCCTTAAGGCCTCCTTCATGGCTTAACGACTTTAAGTAAGTGCTAGAAAACCTGCTCTCTAATGTAACTTTCATTTTTGCATTCTACTCACCATTTCGAAAATTTTTGCTATCAAACTTTTGATTAAACAAACATTTGATTATTCGTCCTCACTTTCACACGTAAATTTTTTAAACGACAAACCGAATTTCATAAACATATTTAAGAATCAGCGCCAGAAAACCAGTTTTTTTATAAAAAAAAACTGTTTACATATTGGTCTAGCAATCAGCAGTCCACTTTTGTTGATTTATTTCACAGGTAACACTTATCAGAGACAAAAATTTTTTTTAAGGTTTAAAAATACGTCGACAAGTCATAGAACGTGTTGTTGCTTCTAGTGATAGAAATTAAGAGCCAAGAGCTTTCTGGTGATTTGCAATTAATACTGTATATCTTTCAAATGAAATTTCCTGTATGTTTCCTTTGCTATTTTCTAGTTGCAACATTTATTGCTTCTAATTACTTCCTCAGACTTCTTTAAAGAATACAACATGGCTAAACGATCTATGAAAATCAAATGCCTTAAAGTTGCAATTGTAATGTTTCTCTAAATCTATAATCATTTAAATGAGTGATCGGTAACGAATATTTATTCATGTTTTTTTATGAATATTTGCCTGTTCTTTGTCAATGTCATTCTTTTGCTTCGAGCGTAATGGAACATAAATTATTAGTGATTGATCGCTGCGAAAAATGCCCTTAATAATGTATGTTCTGTGTCGATGCAGATTAACCTCATTTTGGTATATTTCTCAAAACAAAATTAGATTCATGGAATCCTTCCGCAAATAAATATCCTAATATTATATTGTTTATTTATATTTGTGGTATAATTTGTAAAACTGATATACAAGGTGGAAGTCATCCGTATTGGCCTTATGGAATAAATAACTATTGACTTTAGAATCTAAAGCGCTCGTGGCGAAGTTTGCTAAGACGTTCTTGTCTGATCGTCGAAGTTAAACAACGTTCTGAGTGGTCACAACTTGGATGGGTGACCGAAAGTGGCATCATCAGCTGAGCGCTTCCGTGCTTCGGAGGGCATGTTAAATTGTCGGTTCCGGCTTTTAAAGTCGTCAAGTCGGAGGGCTTAAAACTTCGTCACCAGAGTCGGCCGCTTGCTCTACGAACGAACGAAATAACGAAAAATCTAAAGATACATGATATCTTAAAATAACTAAGAATTTTAATTAATGTCTAATCTAGATTCTAGATTTAACGCGCATTTCTCTATTTTTTTTCTCTTGCACTGCATACGCTACTGGTTCAAAATATAATAATATAGAAAATGTAATATAATAGAGTGATAGACTTTGAAATATGTAAATCCATATACTCTGGTCGGTTCTATAAAGAATATTAATTCACCCGTTAGAAATCCTTTTATCTACCAAAAAACATCTACACGCAGGAAAATCTCTGCACCATTACGCGAAAGAGATACAAAAAGCATTATTATTTCATGAACACGAGCAAATAAGCAACAGAAAGATAAGTCTCTGTAACAATTGTACAATTTTCTCTCCTTCTCTAGCATAGTACGTTAGAGCAGTTTGGCATTATCGAGATATGTCATTTGTCGTCTCGTCGCGTTGCACATTGTTAGGCCTACTGGGCGCGTAGACAAGTGACAAATGTTTCGTATCTCTCTCTATCATCGCAACACCTTTGATTTGACATTTCTGATCGCTCGAGTTTTCGTCATCGATATCCTATACGTATACATTTTTTTTAGTTTCTTACGAAAGCGATTGTCGAAATGTAACATGGCTAGGGCAGCTGAGACGCAGAGCTTGCGGGTTTGATCCCTGCTGCGGGACAGATGTTTGTATGATCTGCAAATATTTGTCTCGTGTCTGGGTGTTTTCTATGTATAATATGTATGTATTTACAAAAAAAAATGTATCTATGTAGTATATCAGTCATCTGGTTACCATAACACAAGTATTAAATTGCTTAGCTTGGGCTAACTAGATGACGCTGTGTGGAATTATTATAATTATTATTATTTCTTCAATGCAATTACTCTATCACGAAACTGTAAACTTGAGTATATGACGAGAATCAGATGGCACATTAAAGTATTAAGTTTAATAACAGTTGATGTGATCTTGTTTTAATAAATTTATATTCATATATCAAAATTGAATACCTATAAGATTTCGGTAAAGATGTTTGCCGCGTGGGACGTGTTTCTGAATCTGATGCTTCTACTCATGTGCCAGTATATGATGACGAACGACCTCGTGTCAAGAATAACATCGTTTTTTTTCGAGAAATTCGATGTTTGCCGCCGACCGAGGTTTGAATAACGATCGTGATAGTAATTATGGTTCACCTTATATTGGTGAACGATTTGATCTCAGTTATTATATACCAATAAATAAATATAAAAATAAAAAAGGACTAGATTACGCTGTGTGGAATGTCCAAGGATATTTAAATATAAATTATATAATGCCAAGCAATTTAATTTTCATGGTTCGTTCGTTCGTATGAGCAAGTGGTCAACTCTGGTTACTAGATGACTGATATACTTACTACATACTTGAATATTTTTTTTTTATAAGTTGACCTACAACATAATAAACTCCATAAACCTTAATACATATTAAAACATATTATATAGATATTTTAACTTACACTGATGAAAGTGATGAACTAATTGTGTCATTAACGAAGAAGTTGAACTACAATTCGTCGCTAAAAAAATCCAACTCAATTTTATATTTTGTAAACTCTCAAGTACTGAATTTACGCTTAAAAAATAAAGCCAGAGGCAAAATCAACGGTATTAATTTAATCACACCCCTGGGATCACTTTCAATCGTCTTAAGAATCAGGAGGTCGTGTCCGGTTTTTTCGCAAGAGATAAAACTTAAAAATCTCCGAAGTTTTATGTAACTTCGGAGATTTTGGCAATAGGTGCCAAAAAATACAGTTCGTATAAATTTTTGTTTAGTTAATTTTAATCTCCAAAACAAAAAAAGCTTGTTTTTTCATATTTTACTTCGATTTCAATCTTAGCTCTTATCTGGGGGCAAGTATGGCAGTACTGAAATTATAGCAAAATAATTAGGTATTGTGTTTGTTAACGTATTTTTGAGAAAGACTATTGAATGTACTATTCTAGTTTTCGAAAGAGATTTTGTTAACTTCTGTATAAAATCTGTTAAAATCTGTTTCTACGTAAACCTATAAGATGGTTTTAGATTCCCTAGGGCCATAAAAGTTGTAGTTATTATCATTGCCTTTGAAGATGCCTAGTATAAGGTTTTTCACGACATTTACTTTGATAGTATTTATGTATAAAAATGTTGTTAATAAGAAAAAAATAAGTTAGAGTTGTATAAGCTAAAGTTATTTGTATCTGTGTTCCACATTAGTTAAGTTACACTTTATTCATATAACTTTTCTGGTGATATGACTGTCATCCCTTCTCATCTTCTTCCTCCTCTCTCTCCTTATAGATAGAGTACTTAATGATAACATTATTTTGTTAATTACATTTTCAAGAAACAAAATCCATGGATGTCCAAAGATTAATGATAACAAATATGAAGACCACTAAAACAGAAACTAATTTCAATAACAATTTGGAAGACAAATTATTGCCAACTCGTTCTAATTTATACAACTAAAGCAAGATATATATTCGTCCTCTAAAAGCACAAATTATTTTTATATATTATCATTATCGTTTTAATAAGAACGGTATAAAAATGAAATACGACTCCTTTGTGATTTTAGGCCGTCCAAAATAATTAACACGTATTTTTAATTTCCTAGTGGTAATCATTGTTAAGGATAATACCATTTTAGATGTAAATGATATAAAAATATTAATACAACTTAATTACTATGGTAATAAATGACTATGGCATAGTGTTTTTTTATGGCCAAAAAATGTTATTAAATCTTGTTATTTTAGCATACTACCTCAAGTATGTTAAAATGTATTTTTATGATAATTAATTCTAGATTCCATTTAAATTAATTTAAAAGATTATTTTTTTACAGAAACTAAATAACTACTTATTTACGTAACTGCACAAAATACAATTAGAACCGATTAAGCCACCTAAGAATTGTAAGCTATAAAAAGTTGTTCTGAAAAATATTATCTCACAAAAAAATTATGAGAACAAACATAAAGCAACGTTCAAACAGCCAGGGCCTTTCTAAAATTTAAGCACCGCTACGCATCATGCAATATCAAAGATGTACCACACCCTTAGGAGTAGTGGGGTGAAGTTTAATTAGGTAAGTTTGCAGGATCTAGGCCCAAGTCGTTTAGAATGAGATAGCTTGTATGGTTTTGATTATGTTTGCTTGGTAAAGTGTATTGCAGAACATTTTTGTTTGAACTATAGGTTAATGTAATTTAAATCAGATAGTATACTATGCTGCGATTATAAATATAAATTACCTTAGGTAATAAGTTGCTGTGGTAACAAGCAATCAGAATGTAGGTAGTTTCAGGTCGCGACATTTTGGTCAAAACTTGTTTGAGAAACCACATTTCTTTAATGCCTTTAAAATTTTCGAAACAATATGCTTAAACAAAACCTTTGACCTAACTAGAGCAAAATCAAAGCATTCACAAGCTAAGCCAAATTCAGTATACCTTTCATTACGTTGTCATGTCGAGAAAATTCGACGAAATTACAGGAAACCAAACTAACGCAATCATTTCATAGAGATGTACTAAATATTCATTACTCACGTTTACATAATCTAGCGTAGCGTCGATGAGCTTGCAACCTGTCTAACTTCTGCAAAATGTGGGCATGTACCTACTACAATGATGTATTTGGGCATATCTTTGACTACCCTTAAACATATTTGAAGGTTCTAAAAACGCCTAAACGATCTGAAAAAAAAAGTCTACCGCATCTTGGTAATACAGTTTTTTTATATAATCTAAATACTGGACAAGTAGGATAGCCAATTTTTGACTTTCAATCCGAAGATCGCTTTTGACTTTCAATCCAAATATCGCTAGTTTGAATCCTTGCCGTGTGCCAATATTCACAGCCAAGATTTATTCCAATAAATTAATAATAAATTCATTAAGAAGAATTGCCTCACTCGTTTTGTTCGTATGAGGTAGTGACTTATAATGCCGAAGGACTAAGGTCCGTCTGAGGTTCATAGCGGCCTTAGAAGCCGGTACCGACAATTTAATGTGTTCTACAAATCACAGAAGCGCTCAGCTGTTAATATCACTTGCGGTAACCCATCCAGATTCTGGGTAGTACTCAGAACGTTGCTTAACTTCAATGATGTATCAATAATGTCTAAGCATGCGCTGAGTGCCACGAGCGCTTCATAAATGCGTCCCATGGTCATAAGTATTTTTTTAAATTTAGTTAAGTCTTTAAATGAAAATTCTAACTAAAAGTTCTTCGGCTTCGACGGGATTCGAACCCGCGAGATACAAGCGATCACCCTTAAGCCGGGCTGCCTTACCACTCGGCCACGAAGCCCTTGCCGCCGAAGACGAAACTATCAGTAAGATTATAATATTTCGGTTAAAGCACCGATAAGTTCAGTCTTGTCTGGATAAACATATAAGTATAAAGCCCAGGTCCACTCGTGACCACGGTGACTGTAACGTTATCCGAAACGTCGTGGTAAATTGAACAATTTCTATACGATTTACCTAATCAGTCCTGATCAAATTTAAATAATGTGTTCTAATCGCAAAGTTTTAAGGTGTTTTTTCATAATGTTTTTTTACTAAATTAAGTATAACGTAAAAGGTACCCCTTACAGAGGCTTTTACGGATTATCTTTGCCCAACTTTCTATTCCAGTTCAAAATTATCGCAGTAAATATCCCAAAACTTTTTCTAAAAAATCTGAAACTTCGGTCGATAAGGCTGATATCTTTTTATATTGTTTTCTTGGGACTCATCCCTGTCTTTTGAGGATTAATAAAATGTAAATTTTCGTACAGGCAGCCTTCACGAACAATTTCGCTGGAGTTTCTTAAAAATGTCGGGTATTTTCCTCGAGTTGTTGAAAAATCAATTAGGAACGGTTGATTCTGGCAGGCTGTTGGTAATAAGCAATATTGTGAACGAAATGTGCTGGAAAATTATGATTATTGTCACACGTAATAATTAACTTTGTAAATAATAAGTGAGTTGAAATTTGGTTTTGGCTCAGTGGGTAAAGGCCTGCCTGAGAGGCAAGAGGTTGCGGGTTCGATCCCCGCTGCGGGACAAATGTTTGCATATTCTGCAGATATTTTTCCGGGTCTGGGTGTTGCCTATCTATAATATTTATGTATTTAAAAATGTAAATAAGTAGTATAACAATCATCTGGTTACCATAACACAAGCATTAAATTGCTTAGTTTAGATGACGCGGTGTGGAATGTCCAGCGATCTTAAGATGCTTCAAAGTGGTCTTACGCCCGGTTTCTATACTCAACTTACGACCGTAGCAACTTTGTTATAACACAAATTTTATGACACTTTTTGACAGATCTACGATCATTCGTCAGTTGAATATAGGAACCGGGCGTTAGGTTTAACTGACCACGCGATTTATTACTCTAACTATAACTACGAGTTAACCAAGGTCGTCATAATTAGATAATAAGAGTGTATCATCCTTGATACTCTCAAACATGCTCTAAATAGTTCATAACACTAGCCAAGGCCATTACAAACTCGTTAACTAATTCCATGCAACGGTAAGTTGACAAAGAAATTAGCCGCCTCGAGGTGGTAACTTTTAATTAATTCAGCACACAATTTGAATACTAAAAGCTCTGTAAACAGAAAGTAAGTTATTATTGTAATACTTCTCTATTATAAAAAGATGTTGGCCGAGTGGGTTAGTGCCTCGACTTTCGATTCGAAGGTCGTGGGTTCGAATGCGGCCGTGTGAAATCAGATTAAGCTTCTTTCTAATTTAGCTAGACAATTCTTCTCAATGCTTTTAAGTTATTAAACCATGAAAAGAGGCTCTTTGATGGCCTAAAAACTCAGTCACTATCCATTATCTCAGACTTAGTAGACCTAAAAATAAAATATTTTCTTGATGTGTCGCGTTAAATTAGACCGTGATTCTACGGCCTACCTACACATAGCTTTTATGACGTTTCAATGTGATACTAAGAGGTCCTATTGAATAAAACTTATTTAGAGTCAAAAATCACACTTGAGATGTTGCAAAGATAAAAAATAATTATAAATAAAAAGAAAAACGCGATAAAATGATTATTAGAATATACGAAAAAGTCTACTTGTGTAATCGGCATCGTACGGAAAGTAAAGGTTTTGTATCAAAGCGATTCCACGAACTGTATTCGGAAACAGAATTATCCTAGATCGAATTGGCCGGAAAAGCTGTTGCTAAGCCTGGATTACTCTTGTAAATGGTGCGAAATTAGCCGAGTATTGCCTGAACACGGTACCATACTAGCATACCACTTTGTTATAGCGTTTGTATGCTAACTGTGGACTTGGTGGACTTTGTATGCTACCTGGTACGATATTGAACGCATATCAAACGGTTTTTTATCAACCGACTTCAAAAAAAAGGAAGGTTGTCAATTCGACGAAAATTTTTGTATGTTTTAGAATTTTGACCGACTTAAAAACATTTTTTTTGAGGGTGATCGCTAGTATCATGCGGGTTCGAATCCCGTCGAAGTGTAATTAATTAACATAAAACCCTGTTATTAATTAACAACACTCTGAAATACTGTATCAACCTTTAAAGTTGCAAATAAAAAAAAAATTTTTGAAGTCATAATAAGATTTTAGTAAGATTTTTTTATTTATAATGAAAAACCTAAGTGTGGTTTAACACTAAAATACAACATATTATAAAACTATAGCAAGTAAATAATCAGAAACCTTTTATTAGATCATTTTTTTGACTGGATTAGACGTTGTAAAGTTCTATGCGTATTTTGTAACAATAAATTTAGTCAACTCCAGCTCTTAACCAAAAACTCGGGCAATAATACAGGAAATACCATGAACACTTGTGTGACAATGCTTTGATTGAACGAACTCAGTCCGTATGTAAGTAATTATTATTTGCATTCAACCAACACTGAAGGTGTATCTTTCGTAATATTAAAAATAAAAACTGACGAAAGATTTTTGCATAAATTCAACTAAGTAAGACAAATACAAACATAGGCATTTAAATGCTGTTTTTATTCTGAAAAAGAGAAGTTTACAATTTTTATTATTTTTTATTTATGGTTTTTTCGAATAACACTTTTTGCGAGAATTAATAATAAATTAAATAATCTTTGATCAGAACTAATCATTAAAAGTAATTTATCTAAATGAAGCACGTGGTTCTAAAAAACTAAGCCTCAAAAAAAATCTCACTATGTATAAAAAACAACTTACAAGTGGATCTAAATACATCATTGGGTTGTCTCATTAAATATCTCGACTTCAAAATCTTTGTGCCATAATAGAAGCTATAAGGTACGTGAAAACCGAGCCAGCACAGTCACCACTTATTCACTTTTACAACTAATAGGTACTTTTCTATTTAATTAATTCAGTGATACACCCGCAGTCCGTACAATCAGAATATTATTCGTAAGCCTCACGGTAAAATGGTATTTTCTTCTTTTCACTTGCTTTGATATGAGCAAAGCACTTGTAATGAGTTTTTGACTTATTTAATCCTCAATTTTGTGAGCTCGAGAAAAATGGAATATTCTGGATTTTCCACTTTTCTAGAAGAAAAAACACAAAAAGGGATTGTGAATAAAGTAGTGTTCATTTTCAAAACCTTTGTTCTGATAGACATAATAATAACATAGGTTATTAATTTACTCACGTTAATACATTTATATTTAAATAACTGATAGACATAATAATAACATAGGTTATTAATTTACTCACGTTAATACATTTATATTTAAATACCGACGTTTTAATGAAAAAAAAAATGAAATATGATGTCGATTCACTACCGTATTTCCAGGGAGCGGTAGACATTTTTTTCAGTTCATTATACAATATTTAGATCCTTTTAGAAGATGTCTGAAGAGAGTCGCAGGTATGTCCAAATACATATTTGGTACATGCTCACATTTCGCAGAAGTTAACTTTAACCGACGTTTTAATTACTTTTTATCAGCAAGGGAGCAGACTTGTCTGAGTCAGAGGATAGGGAAAATTAATTATGGTGATTTTTTAGGACGCCTTAAGGCATGTATGGCTTAACGACTTAAAAACTGGGACCGAAACCTCTGAAGCACGGAAGAACTTAACTGTAAATGTCACGTTCTGAATCATAATAATAAAGTTAATAATAAAACCAGAGAAAACTCAGAACGCAACTTAACATCAAGCAAGCTAAGAGCCTGGTCACACTGCGCTTTTCTAACAAGGAGCCACTGCGTGATTTTGTGTAGCGCGTCACTTGCTAGTTCACAGTGCGTTTCACAAACACGAGGATAGTGTGCATGGTGCAGCTTGCTGCCTACATTTTGTTCGCCTTGCGTTTTTACCGGTTTTGTATCGTTAGTAAGCGTGGTGTGCCTGACTCTTAACCAAAATATTAAAAAAATATATCTTTGGACATTCCACACGGCGTCATCTAATCCCAAGCTTTTTTTTTGTAAATATATAAGTACATATTATAGGTAGAAAAACATCCAGATCCGGAACAAATATCTGCAGAACATACAAACATTTGTCCCGTGGCGGGATTCGAACCCGCAACCTCCGCGTCTCAGTCGGGCCTTCGCCCACTGCGCCACAGAGGTCGTCACCTTTCCTGTGCTATTAGAACCGTAGCACTTTGTCTAAAACAATCCACATTGTCTTAATTTCGTATTCAAATCGCAATTTCAGAGCCTATTCTAGTAACATATTATGATCAAAGACATGCCATTTACGATACTTGAGGTTGGCGTAAAATTGTGTTTTATGGATACCACACTTCAGCACGAAGGGTGTTTGTGGTTAAATGTTTTAGGTCGTTTTGCTCGTAAAATTTCACAACTACTTGTTGATAAGGGCCTCTAAGAATAGTGGGCTATTATGATAGTGTGTCATAAAAGAATATGTTGAAAAAATGGCGTTTGTTTTTTAACTGAGAAAGAGATTGTTACTGATTGATAACAAAACGAAAATTTTAAATAAAATAATACAAATCAACAATTAGTAATGATCCTATAATTCAACTACTTAGTTCTTATTTTATCAGAAACATTGTGTATAATAAGTAGGATTCATTAGTTTTAATACTCACATTCAATTTAAAATGATATTCATATAATGATAATACCTACTTTTCCGACTTAAAAAGTTGTGAAACTGTCACAAACTGAGAACAAAAAAAATATATTAATTAAGTACATTTTTTTTACTTAATAAATTGAGCACAAAGATAAAACACACAGGAACAAAAAATACCTCCACTTCGTAAACTAAACAACGAAATGCATAAGATATGCATATATGCATAATACGAGTATAATAAAAAAACTCAGGCCTTTAAATCTTTACTAGATGGTTTATTCAGTGTCAGGAGGCAATCTTTGCCTACACTTAACGGAACACTCTAGTGCCTGGGACATTGTTGAGATGGAATAGGCTTGCCCAGCACTAAACCATCCTCTCAGCTAAGTCGGCCATATCAGGAAAGACTGTGGTCAATACGTGTGGGACTGACTAGCCGCGGGTTTTCTCACGATGTTTTCCTTCACCGTTTAAAGCTCGTGTTAAAGTGCATATAAAGTTTTCGACACGAAAAGTTCATTGATGCACGGCCGGATACGAACTCACGACCTTCGGATCGAAAGTCGAAGTACTTATCCATTTGGCCAACACAGCTGCTTTTTACATAATATAATAAGTAGGTATGCATAAAAGGAACTCTGTTTTCTATTCAAAATATTCACATAAGATAAAAGGCAGAGTTCAGGTCACCTAAAAACGTAATTACGTTTAAATTTTTTTCGTTTGTGAGAGTCTCATTTCAATTTTTCAATCGCATTTCAAATTTTTTTCGAGTTTCGAGGTTAGAGAGGTAGCTTTCTGGATCGTCGTGACTTGCGAAAATGGGGAGAGGCTGTTGCCAATAGTAATAGTAATAGTTTATTTCATTATAAATGAAAATAACTGATAGTTAAATCTTCGGCGTCATAGGCTTCGTGGCCAAGAGGTCAATGGCAACCCGGTTAAAGCGTGATCGCTTGTCACGCGGGTTCGATTAATTTTGAAGTCATAAACTTAGGTAAAATTGTTTATTTGTAATGAAATACCTAAGTGTGGTTTAACACTATAATACAAAATTTATGTAAAACTATAGTAATATTTTATACTCGTACAATGTAGGTATTATGTCATAATACGTTATTCCGTTGGATGTATTTGAATGGAAATCTTACATAAAGTTGGGTTCAATAGGCACATGATAATTAATACCTTAGACAATGAGTGTGATCTAAGCCTAATACCTATTACAAAGATTGTATTATTTGAATAGAAACCTTAGAACTCCTGTATTGTATTGAATAAATGGACACTTTATTGTACACTGACAGGATACTTATAATATTAAGTATTATGATCACGACTGTATTCCCGAGGTGCGGTAGACACCACTTATTATTGAGGGCCTCCTTTAAATATGTCTAAGGGGGTAGTCCAGGGTAGTGGTCTGTCCACATATTTGGTACATGCCCATATTTTGCAGAAGTTAACATTCCATACGTAAAAGGTTGCAAGCACATCGACGCTGTTAGAAAGCAAACTGGTTTCCATAGCTGGGCATTAACTCGTTAATCCGTTAATCGTTAATTAACGAAGTTAACATTTTGATTAACGGATTAACTTTTAAGTTAACTTTCAAAAATGTTAACGGACACGTTAACTTCCGTTAATATGCGAGAAGTCCGTTAATCGTTAATCCAATGCCTAATAGTTACCGCACGGCATCGGCACCGACAAGTGCCGGGCGGCACGTGGCAGCGAGTGAAACAAAAACGAAACTAGATATATTTTGAAGGCGCGTGCGAGTGAGAAAGAAAACTGCGAAGAGATTTGTTTCGTTTGATCATTTCATTACTTAGCGCCGGTGCTTAGAGTGACTAGTGTTTTGTTTGTTTGTTTGTTTGTTGTTATTATAAATTACTGTCAGTGATCATTTGCGTGTTGATAATTGATAAAGAAGAGTGCAGTGTAATTTAGTTAGATAGAAAAAGTGTACTGTGCAGTGTAGTAATTATAATAAATATTAGTAGCAGCTTTTTGTTTTGGCTAAACAATAGCTCGTGATATTATCTACATCCTTTGTCAGTACCTAATCATCAGTCAGACCAGACAGATGAAGCTAAAAATTGTATTCAACTATTTTCTAAACAGAGCATTAGCCTCGAGTCGGGTACGCGCCGACGTGCCCGGTGCAACCTTATCGTTTTCGATTTTTTTTATTATTTTTAGTCTGTACTTGTTTTGTCATCTATTTGCTTCCGGTTTTCCCGGCTTTGATTGGTGAAGAATGTAGAGATGCTAATTTGATTGATAGTTTCAATTCAAAGTCAAACCGACATTTTCTTTCTATAGTTTATATTTTTTATTGTAGTGTTAAACCACACTTAGGTTTCGGTGCTTTAACCGAAATATCATCTTACTGATAGTTTCGTCTTCGGCGTCAAGGGCTTCGTGTCCGAGTGGTACGGCAGCCCGGCTTAAGGGTGATCGCTTGTATCTCGCGGGTTCGAATCCCGTCGAAACCGTAAAACTTCTAGTAAGATTTTTCATTTGTAATTTTCTTTCTATCAAAATTCGTTTGTTTTCCGAATTTAGTGTGCCAGTTGGTCGAGAAAATGCAATTTTACACATATTAACGGATTAACGATTAACGTTAACTTGCGTTAATTCTTCCGAAATGTAACGCTTTAACGTTTAACGAAGCTAACTTTTTTTGTAACGGATTAGCGTTTAACGAAGTTAACCATTTGATTAACGGTGCCCAGCTATGCTGGTTTCCTCACGGTGTTTTTCTTCACCGTTTAGAACTCGTGTTAAAACGCATTAAATTTTTAGGAAACCAATAATCTATTGATGCACGGCCGAATTCGAACCCATGACCTTCAAAACGAAAGTCGAGGTACTAAACCATTCGGCCAAAATGACTCAATTTACACAGATACATATTTTTTTTGTTAATTCATACATTTATCCATAGAGAAACACCCAACGATGAGACATAAATTATCTTTATTGATAAATACTAAACAAGAGGGTTACGCCAGTAACAGTTTATCATAGTATTGGATACTGTCCTCGATACCGAGTCAAGTATCACAAATGTATGAAAATCCAGTGCAGTACCCCCGGTAACTTGCATGAACTAAAAATTCCATACATTTAGAATAAACCAGGAAAGATTACTATACTACACAAAAACCGCCGGTAACCCTACAAAACCGAGCCTTGCAACTTACTAAACCTCTCGAAGCTTCCACGAACTTTCAAAACCAAACGAGTGGTTTCTGCTTACCCACTTTTGTGTAAAGCACACCGTCTACCAAATCTTAATGGATAAACTTGGGACTAGATGACGCCGTGTAAAATGTCCAAGGGTATTTATTTATTTTATTTATAAACATTTCAGGCACTCATGTATATTGTTAGGTCGACAAAGTTTTGAGTACTTCACGTTCACAAATATTGAGACTGTTTTAATGTCAAAGCAGTTAAAACTTAGGCCTTTACATCTTTACTAGATGATTTATACAGAGTCAGGAGGCAAGCTAAGTAAAGTAGTTAAGATACCTAGTCGAAAACTTAATACTTTCTAATGGTTACAAAATGGTTGCGCGGCCGTTGAAGGTATTAAAAACTTTGATTCATTAACTAAACATATTTAATTGATGTCACTTAAATAGTAACACGGATCGGCAAGCGCAGCGTAGGACGTCCACCAACGAGATGGTCGGATGATTTGGTAAAAGCCGCAGGTTCACAGTAGATGCAAGACACTTCTAACCAAAATAACTGGGTATCGATGAGGCAGGCTCAGCTCATGTCCAACAGTGGAAGTCCGAAGATGATTAATAATAATAGCTTATTTCAGATAAAAAACCATACAAAAATGTTAATTATTTGGCTTAAATTAAATAAATCAGTAAATTAGAGTTAATTCATAAGGATATCAGTGCTAAATGATGATTTAAATTGTTTCAAAATCAATACCACTAAAGTCATAGCTAGAGTTTGTTTTCATTCTCTGTTTTGTCTCTGAATAGAACTCTGAAACTTTGAGAAGATGATACCTGAATGATACAGTAGACGAGTCACTTTAAAAATTAAACCGTTTTTTCTTAGAACTCCAAAAGTAGGTCAAAAAGTTTTAGAAGATGTACAAAATAACAGTTTGCAATAAATCGAGCTGCTTATCCTCCTATAGTTATCGAAATGTCATGGAAGGATTTACGTGCTTGATTTTGAAAATATGCAAAAATATTATACATAATTAAAAAATCTTTTTATTTCTGATTTTTTGTTGTATTTCAACCAAACATTTTTATGTAGAAAATTATCTCGACAACCATTTATTCTTTATCAGTAAGCCAATTAGTCTAATTAAAACAAACGTTAAAAGATTTGTTCAACACCATTTTCCAAGCTTAAGCCTAATAAATTAAGATAAAAACGATCAATTGCCTCTTATTATAAGTGCTGAGCACAATGAAAAAGAATTTTCTAAAATATTTTGACCGTAACATACCGACCGCTATTCCAACTTAAAATTATTATGATAATTTTAATATATTCCACTTGGCCAACATGGCTCTTTAGTATTTGAAGAAAAGGTAAATCATCGTCATTTCTTTACCCACCTAGAAGATCGGCCTAATTTATACCGGTATTTTATGTCCAGTAAGTAAATAAATCGTTAAATAGCGGCGGTGATTTTTCAAAAAGTTTGCTTAATTGCAAATTTCAATCAGATTATTTTACATTATTGCAGATTATTTTTCAAGATAAAACAGAATTAGGTTGCATACGATTTAGTTTGTTGTTCTACAAAGTACTACGAATCGTACAACGTATGTGTTGCCCCACCCTGTATATTCCAGTATATTTCATACAATCTATTCATCCATGAATGTTGACTATGTAGAGGTTGATACTTTGTATCTATGATGAGTTCATTGACTCCGAAGTAGCACTAAAATTTCACGAGAACTACCTGAATACGGGTCGATATAAGTGAATACACTCATAAAGCCACACTGAAGTACAATGTATAGGGTGTACAAAATTTGCTACCCAAAAAGTTGCAAATCAATCAACTTGTAAATATCGAATAATTTTACTTTTATGATTTTTACTAGGCATTGGCATCTTTGAAAATATTGTGATATGTGTGTAACGATATTCATTAGTTAACTCTAAAGTAATTCAAATGAGTTAGTACTAGCGTAATAATAGCGTCTGTAAAAAGGTTTTAAGATACATTCCAACAAGTATCTTCTATTAATAATCCTAAACACAAGTAAATTATTTCAATTTTATGGGATGTGTTCTTAAACACCCTGTACATTATAGTATAGTTCGTCAGCTTAAAGATTGCTTTACGATAGAAGCACTATAATTTAAGTGCAACTTGCGTGTTTGAGTAAATGTGCTCTTAGATATTTTTTTGTACAAAAATATGTAAAAGAGATGTAAATTCGGCTTTGAGACTATAGTTATCGTGTTTTCTTGTGAATTTTTCAAAAGACTAAACCGTAAATAAAACGTATAGCAATGCTCAATATCTTTATTCAGGCGTTATTTTTAAAATCGTAATCTTTATTAAGTGAGCTCTAAAGCTCAAAACGCTAAATTATTAATATTACTAAAAGATCCACCCATCAAAATAATGTAATTAACTTTGAAGGCAGTTATCTTGTTATACATGGACAAGGCTCCTCCAGAGAGTTATAATGGTTATTAATACTTTTTTTTTTATTTCACCTACTTGGTAATAGGCCTCTTCTTTATTTCCTATGCTCTATCTCTTTCTTTCTTTGATCACTGGCAAGTAGCTTATCAGTGGATGAGACTGATTCCCGGCCATGACACAAAAAAGAGATTATATAAAATAATATCTAGCAAGGGAATCCATTTGTGTCATTCATTTCAAAGGTCAGTGTTCGAGCGCAGTCAAGTGGAAATTCTGCTCTATTTCCTGCCCTTAGGTTCGTCATAACTCAAGGTTACCCTTTGTTGACCTTTAGCATGTTAATAGAATGTGATTTATCAAACTGAGGTATAGTACTGTTTATGTAACAATTTTAAAGGATCTTGATTGATTCAAGATCTCAGAGACTCGTACCTGGGTGATATACCTAAAGGTGAAGTGGGTGAAACTGTAGTTTCAGAAAAATAAATAAATGAAATTAAAAAATGAAAACGATCATGAGTGTATGTATATCTATATCTTTTTAATTTTTTATGGGACCATTTTTGAAGTATACCAATCTCTTTCATACAAAAAATAAATAAAATCGGTCTACTATCGAAGGATTTGCTGAGGATCTTTGAAGATATGAACAAAAATGCACCTTAAGAGTGCAGAAAATTGTTCTCTTCTTACGAAATTTAAGTCGGTTTAGTATATTTTTTTTATTTTTCTGCCACTTGTTACAATGTTTGTTTTTGACGACGCAATCACATGAGGTATTGCTTAAGGCCATAATTTGTTTCACAAACAACGTATCACGTCCATCCCCTAAGACAATGTTTGCACTCGATTTTCAAACAAAACTTATGGTTTTGCCCTTTCGAGTAAACAACCCGAAAGTTGGACAAAAGTTACGTCTTTAACTAATGCCTTGATAAAGTTGCAAAATAACTTGGTTGATGCAGTGAGAATAAGATAACTGGTACATCTTATTACCAAATAATATTTTAAACAATATGTTTTAGTAAAGGTCCAGATGAAGGTGGCGGGATGAGCTAGACTCGTTCGTGGAAGAATAATCCTCCATAGCGTTACATCAAGAAAGATGGAATGGAAGAAGTATGGGAGGCCTTGTCCTGCAGTGGGACGATACAAGATAATAAATAATAAATATAAATAATAATAATAAGTGAGTCTAAAGACTGAGTTATTTTTTATACCAAATTTAAAACAGAGTCGTATTTACTAACTAACTCACTAACTTATCTATCTGTCCATTATTACTTCCAAACTAAAATCACTAGTATCCAAACAGAGTAAGCAAAATCACAGATAAATAGGACTTTTGAGACTGGACGCACTGTTCTTGATAAACGATATTCTAAGCGATGACAATTTGTAGGAGTGATCGCTTGTAGCATTTAAAACACAATGCTTACTTTCTTACTTTTTTTTAGTCTTCGTTTAAATAAGGGCATGTGGTTTTATCTGTATGAGAAATGAACCAGCCATTTACATTTCAGCACCAGTAGTTGCCTTACTCAGAGAATGTAAGATCTGCGTGCGTATTAAATTAATATATCATGCTTGGTGAACTCCTCAGGGCTGTCGTCTAGGGACTGTATGTATAATTGTTTTGTCTATGTCATATATTAAGTTTTTTTCTGGAAATTAAGCGTAGTCAGATTTTCATTACCATCATTTCTCATTTGAGTGACTTGTCACCCATTGGTGAGTATAGACATTTCTTTGTTTATAGCACACTAGCTGCGCGGTGTTACCCGCGGTAAATAGTTTCCGTGGGAATACCAGGATCAAAATTAGCCTATTTTTTAATATGGTACCAAATTTTATTCAAATCCGTCCAGCCGTTTGAGCGTGAAAAACTAACAAACACGCTTACATACTTACACACACTTACCTTTATAATATTAGTAGGATTTAAACATGCCACAAAGGAAGACCACTGATAACCAAGACCACTCTGCAAATAGTGAACCGAACAAAATTAAAAGTGTAAATACAAATAATTATACGTAAATTCGCTGTAAAACTTCGTGGTTTTACCCACTCGTCCACACCGAAAATCTTATTTCCCTCGTAATTTTAAACATTCCAACTAAAAGATGGATGAGCTTTACGCGTTATATTAGCAACCCTGCCCAAATGGAGTTCAAATGAATGAAACGTCAGCCCTTATTTCCCTGTTCAAACTTCTACTGTAATTTGCTTTAAAGTCGAGTACTTTTGTCCTAAATACCCACGCTATAAAATACCTTGAAGCTAACATGATAGGGTGTAATTTTGCGTGTATGAAAATACGGCTATGTTAGATTGAAATACCACGCATGCTTTTACAGAAGTACGTATTTTTGTGAGATTCCATTTAGATTTGAATGGCACTTTGTTAATTGTTGTTCAGCTTGACAGGTATTTTTAATTCAGTGGTACAGATAGCGTTGTTAGATACTCGTTTGTAAAACCTTTTTGTATTCGAATAATAATAGCGTACAATTCGAATTTGTACTGCTTTGTTTTTAGGATCGATAAATTGTTGGTCTCGATTAAAAATCTTTCTGCCTTGACGAATGCTGGTATTCTAAAAGTTTCATGATTTCGGTGATTAACACACTGCACCGCCGCGGTAGTAATTTTGCCACTTGTGATTGAGACTGGACGTGACGTTCTTCATAAGCGACATTCTAACTAAACGATGACAATTTGTAGGAGTGATTGTAGCATTTAAAACTCAGCGCTTACTTACTTACTTTTTTTAGCGCGTCTTTTTGTATAACTAGATTTATCAAGGAAGTTTTCGTCTGAATTATAGAGAAAAAGAAACTCTTGCAGTACTGTTCATTTATTTATTTTGTCATACCTCATGGTCGCGTCTCATCATTATTCCCGATGAGTCGTGCAAAAATCGACGGTGTTTTTACGTAACTCCAACGGTTACTATAATAGCTAGACTGAGTTAGCTTTGCCAGAGCTTTCTGCTTGAGAGCTTTTTTAAAAAGTGATAAAATATTTATTTAGAACATAGACTTCTGTTTTTCATGAATATAAATTTTCTGAACTTCTTCAATTATTCATGGGACTTCAGGAGTATACTCAATCAATTTAAAAAAATACAAAATCGGTCCATAGCAGGTGAACAACAAAATTTAACATAACTAAAATATATCGATAAACCGGTGAACAATTGAACATACCTACCTAAAATAATGCAGTGGTATATAGAACCATTTCCTTTTTTAGTGTGTATTTTTATGTACGAGTATATCGTTCATCTTCGTATAAGCTAGCTAATTCCCTTCTAATTTTGGTGATAAAACGTTTAGGCCTCCAGGTGTTCTACAAACTCCATCCTGGATTAACGACTTAAAACCGGGACCAACAATTTGCTGCGCCTTCCGATACACGAAAGCAGTCAACCACATGTTGAGGACATTTTAAATTGACCATTCTCACTTAATTCGTAAAGCCATTTGTTAAGCCATGACAAACATATTTTAGCGGCCTAAAAACTCTATTGTCAAAGTTTTCTTCTAGTTCATACGAGCTTATTTCACAAGTTTTGAGTCTATAGAGTCGAACGATTGCCATAATGACATTTGTCCTAAATTCCAACCAAAGGCATTATTCCTACCGCTTGGCAATAGATGGGTAAAAGGTCTGTTATCAATGTTGGTATCGTCCCACTAACGGCTGCCAACTTCATAGAACAAGAGACTGCGGTGATTTACTAACCTAATTAAAAAGAATTAATTAAGCTTAGAACACGTATAAACATTTACATAATTATTAAAATTTTTAAAACGATTTTAATGTGTTCGGTATGTAATCGCTTGTAATCACTTTTGACTCTGTTTTTGACAATTTTTTCGTAAAGTAATTATAAATAATAATAACTATGACGTAAAAAGTTCGCCGTGTCAGCTAGTTATATAAATTCGCATGGACAAAGAGACACAGAAAATTTTAAATGAGGTGTAAGGGCGGTCGTGTCGCTGGAAGCGATTCTCAGACAAGTGAGAAAGATGGAGCTGCGGTTGATGATGATGAAACAATTGTAAGGCTGAAAGATGAAGGTGTTGTAAAGCATGCAGTTTATTAAAATTAGTCATTATTAGTCATTTATTGCTCCGATTTCCAACCATCCCTCGATCTACTTCCCCAGTCTGCTGTTTTGGCAGCGAACTAATGAGAATGCTCCGTGTTTTTATGTTTTAGACCGAGGGTTGAAACTTGCAAAGAATATAAAAACTGTCGGAATAATAATATCACAATAATCGGTATTGTGCTATAAATGTTTGGCTTCTGATTGAAGTAGGCATTCTGTAGGACAAATCTTCGCCAAGCGCATCAGCTCGTGATATAACTTAATTTTAAGCTACCTATAGATCGTTTGTAACGATCCTTAGGTGGCTCAACTGGTTCTAATTGTATTTTGTACAGTTATGTAAATATGTAGTACTTAGTTTAGTTTCTGTAAATACTTTTGAAAATTAAATTGAATGAAATATGATCACGACTTTATTCCAAAGGCGGTAGACATTTTCTTTCAGAAAGGGCAATTTAGAAACTTTGAAGATGTCTAAGGGGGTAGTCAGAGGTATGTCCAAAATATCGAAAGTCAAAGCACTAACCCACTCAGCTCACACGGCTGTTATGCCCGGTAAATATTAAACATACAAATAAAAATCTTTTTTTACTTACTCAGTGTGATATATAAAAACAAGACATAGAACAAGTAAAAAACAAAGTTTTATCAACTTTGCATTATCCAAGAAGGCATCTCCAAAACTCTAAATAAATAATGAAAAACCGCTATTTTCATTAACAACTTATTGACTCCCAAAAACATTTGCTAATATTACAAGAAAGTTGTTCAACAACTTGCATTATTTATCAAAGGAAGCTGAGGTTTTTACTTTTCTTGAGCAAAGAAAGGGTAGTCTAAATAAGCCGCTTGTCACCGATATACAATGAAAATGTCGAAAAAGACACCATTAAACTCTGAACTGTCCACTGGCATTATTTGTATCTGATGTAAAAATGTACAAATCGGCTTTTTGACGGGAATCCAAGATGGCATGTTGTCTTTTTTGTTTTATTTTCCGAAATTTGTGTTTTGGCGAATGTTAATATGTAATAATGGTGAATTATTAACTGTTAAGTGTTCGTGAACTTACATAAGTGTAGGCAAATGAAACAAAACTGTATATCATTGCATTTCGAGTTCTCTCAAAAAGTCCATGTAAAAAGCTGCAGTAAAGAACCCACATCTTTACTGACGCTGACTATGACTTTGACTCGACCTTGACTAAACCGACGAAACGAAAATATATACACATGGTAGTGGCTAAATGCGTGGCAAAAGCCGGCGAAGCCAAATAAAGAAGAAGAAGAAGAAAATGTACAAATCTTCTTATTATAATATTATGTTTGTATGAACAATTGCCTTACTCTAGTTACAGAGTTAAAGGCCTCCTTAAGCCCTCCGTTATAGCATAACAACTTTAAAAGCCGGGACCGACAGTTTAACGTGCCCTCCGAAGCACAGAAGCCCTCAGCCGTTAACGCCAGTAACGTCCAATCAAATTGTGACTGCTCAGAACGCTGCTTAACCTCAATAGGCATTAGAATCACCTAGCATGTAAGACCAAACTGAAGTGATCCTTGAGGTCCTACCAAAACAAATGATTTTTCTTTCAACGATCTATCAAAAACGCAAGCTTCAAACTTAAAAATCCTCTTGAAACTTGAGTTGTACTTAAAATGTAATAGACATTCCTGAACATCTCTATGCTTTCAAGATTCTTCGTAAATATTATAGGAGGTAGTTAGAGTCAAATTAACTTACACATTAAGGACATTTTGCAATTCTTATAGTTTTATATATATTATACAGCCGTGTTGGTCAAGTGTATTAGTACCTCGACTTTCGATCTGAAGGTCGTGGGTTCGAATCCGGCCGTGCATCAATGAACTTTTCATATCGAAAAATTTATATGCGCTTTAACACGAGCTTATAACGGTGAAGGAAAACATCGTGAGGGTTTCCTCACGCTAACTGGTTTCAGTTAGCTCTCTAATAGCGTCGATGGGCTTGCAACCTGTCACGTATGGAAAGTTAACTTCTGCAAAAAGTGGACATGTACCAAATATGTTTGTATTTGGACATACCTCTGACTACCTCCTTAGACATCTTCAAAAAAATCTAAAATTTCCTAATGATCTGAAAGAAATGTCTACCGCTCCCGGGATACAGTCGTGATCATATTTCATTTTTTTCATATTTTTGTAATTATTCTTACTTCTATCTATCTATATCAACCCACATCTACCCACTGTTGGGTATAAGCCTCATCGTCATTTCGCCACCCTCTCCTTTCTTGAGCTAGTCTTATCAACTGCTTCCCACAAAGTTATTTTATTTCATCAGATCATACCCTTTGAAGATAAGAGTTTTTACACATTGTATTAAATATGCTATGGAAAACTCTTCATTTGATATCCATTGTCATCAATACATTAGTGAGAAGATGGGTCTGCCACTCACTAGTACTTACCTCGGTCCTGGCCCTCTTAACTTGGCTACCAGGCTACTGATGCTCTTGAGTGTAGCTAAGTGGACTCGAAACTCAGGATAGTTTGTCGATAGTTCTCTTGAATAGGCTTTTAGGCTTAAAGTTTGGTATTAAAATAAAAATAAAAATCAGAGGTCTCTCAAGTGAATTAAATTGTTTTGATTCTTGTCGTTCAACTTTACCATATAAATAAGGTGTCCTCTGATTTAGTACTTTTTGTACAAACAAAGTTTTAAACCCTTAAAAACATTGAAGCAATAAAAAATATCCAAAATACGTGCGACATGAATTAAACCATTTTTCAGCAATAACAATACTTATTAATGTACGAGTATTACTGTATCCTAACATCATTGTACAACCAGCACATAACATAAATTCAAACAATTTTAAAAATCTCTTAAATAAAATGCTCATTCATTGCAGTAAATTTTAAGAAATAAGATGGTATTAAAAGAGACACGAAAAGCCGAAAACAGCACCAATAAATTCAGAAACCACTGCTTTTATACAATTATGTGATTACAATCTTGAAAACGACAAATGTCGTCTCGTTTTAATGTGTATAAAATAATGTCACCATGAAATTGTTTGGAGCACCGCCAAACATAAAGGAAAGGTTTATAAAATGGCGCCCTTTATTTTTTGACCATGAAATTATTGTCTCTAGAAGTCTCTAGTCATACTAAATGTGACCTAACGTTATGAAAGTATATAAAAACACAGTACAGTCCAGTACTGGTTGTTTCTCGTACCAAATAGTGAAACTTAGATAAAACAAAACTAAAGTAAGTAAAACTAAAAATAGTTTTTTTGTTACTAAAACTTAAAAGGTACTAAATCTACACTCAATGGTGTCAATTCAGATGTCGCCAAAACTAAACTTAACTAATTTTATAGCACTAAAAATGTTGCCATCCCTTTCATAACGATCGAAATAAAAAGGATGGCATCAATTTTAGTGCTGTCAAATTAGTTTAGCTTAGTTTTTTCGACATCTGAATGTTGTTTTATTATATAATCAGCCCACAATCCACTGTTGAGTTTTAGGCCTCCTCATTTTTAAGCCATTCTTTCTGATCCTGTGCCAGTCGCATCCAATTCTGCACCACTACCTTTTCTATTTCATCAGACCATCTGGTGGTTGTCACTCGGTTACTGTCCTTGTCCATTTACCGTCTTCTCGCATTGCCAAGAAAACTATATTAAAAACAGTTATAATAACATTCACCATTTTCTAAGAAACATTTCTAAGAGGTTTAAAAGAGATTGTAGTGGTAGGTGTACAAAACTCTTCCATATAGGTAAGTTAGTAGCAACTCTATCAGAAAACCAACCCTTCAATACAATTTGATGAATGACAGTTTGTTTACAAAAGGTTTCAGTTTTAAATAAACCCCACACCAACATGAATTCTTTACGATATTTCCTTTATTCAAAATATCCAGCAAACCAAAGAAACACATTAGTAAGTAAGTTCGTATGAGCAAGTGGCCAACTCTGGTAACAGAGTTTTTAGGCCGCCTAAAGGCCTCCGTCATGGCTTAACGACTTTAAAAGCCGGGACCGACAATTTGATGTGCCCTCCGAAACACGAAAGCGCTAAGTTTATAATGCCACTTGCGATCACCCATCCAAATAGTAACCGCATAGAATTTTAACGACCAAGAATGTCTTAGCAAGCTTCTCCACGAGCGAAAGAAAGAAACACATTAAAAAGATATTACATATTATATCTCACACTACTTACAAACGAAAGGACACCTAATGCGTCTAGATTTATTCGCAACCCTCGCTAACAAGATTCGCCCAAAGAAAAAAAATGCTCGTATAATGGGCTAGCATTATGTAAATTTGAAGCCACCTTGTTGACAGAGTACTGTCGGTTTGACGACAGGGACGGAATTAGGGATGAATAATGGGGGCAGTTGTTTCCACTTTACGAGTCAAATGAGAATGTTACGTTAGCTGGATGCATCCTGATAATTAAGCAACCGCTATAACACTTTGACAACCCAATGGGATACGAGGTCGAGGTAGGTCAAGGAAATGTTCGAGGGACGATTTCCACGCTCGCTGAAACTGCCTCTTGCAACTCAAAATTGTTACGGTCAGTCAAGTCGTCAATTTCTGTCCCTTGGGATTTTAAGATATATTTTGCTGGCAGTCCATGTCCTAAGCTCATCTGACAATACCAACTCATCGTTCATCGTACGCTTGGTACTTGTAACTTTTTGCCAGTTTGCAAACCAACAAATCTAAATTTTGTAATTCAATCACGATACAATCACAGCTCGGTGAAATTCAAAATGCAAATAGATAACTTTTATGTTAATTAGTATGGAATAGGTTGACCTGGTTTTGTATAATATATAGCAGAACACTTAAGGCACAATTATTTTCATTAAAAAAAATGAATATTATAATGGATCATTAAATTTTTTATGAATAATGTCAGCAAAAAATAGACAGTTGCCTGAGTCCAGCCCTGGCAAGTCAGTGACTCAGTATAAATGAAAAATAGCACTGCATTGCACAATGGGATAATGTCTATGTAAATGCTAATAGAGTGAATGAATAGGCTCTCGGCTTGCATGAAAAAATGAATAGCTCATGCGAAATGCAGCTGAGACGTTCCTTTTGTGCGATCCTCTGTTTCATAACTGTTCGCTCGCTTTGTGCTATTCGTAAAGCGAAGTGATAGGCTGGGATAATTGTACAATGGTACCATTTAAGAGTGATGTGTAAAATTTCAGAAAGTTGGTACCTATATCCCACTAATATTATAAAGGTGAAAGTTTGTGTGTGTGTGTGTAAGTATGTAAGTGTGTTTGTTACTCTTTCACGCTCAAACGGCTGAATGGATTTGAATGAAATTTTGTATCAGGATTACTTATACCCTGGATTAACAAATAGGCTACTTTAAATTTCTGAAAAGTGCAGTGTTCCCGTGGGATAAACCATTATTATTCATCAAAATAGTTTCGGTAGTTTGGCCGTGCAAAAGGTAGCTGTCAGACAAAATAACTTCATAGATGGCAGCACAGGCAAAAATATAACTCCTTCACGCTCAAACGGCTGGACGGATTTGAATGAAATTTGGTAGCAGGATTGCTTATACCCTGGATTAAAATATTACGCGATTTAAAATTCCTGAAAAGTGCATTGATTCCGCGGGATTATTAATCAAATTCATGAAAATAGTTTATACAAAATAGTTTGGCCGTGAAAAAGTAACAAAAAAAAGGCCAATAGATGGCAGCACAGACAAAGTTATTATTCCTTCACGCTCAAATGGCTGGATGAATTTGAATTAAATTTGGTAGCAGGATTGTTTATTCCTTGGATAAACAAATAGGCTACCTTAAATTCCTGAAAAAAGGAATGGTTCCGTAGGATTAATAAACCAAATTATTCATCAAAATAGTTTGGCCGTGAAAACGTAACTGTTAGTCAAATAATGTTAATAGATGGCAGCACAGGCAAAGTTATAACTCCTTCACACTCAAACGGCTGGACGGTTTTGAATGAAATTTGGTACCAGGACAGTTTATTTCCTAAATTAACACATGTCTTAGGCTACTTTAAATCCCTTAAAAGCGTATTGTTCCCGTGAGATTATCAAAACACCTAAATTATGCTTCTTGAAACTCAAATGGCTTAACGAATTTCAAATATTGTTTTTTTTTGTCCACATAATCTCACGGAATTGGGACTTATGTACGCAGATAAATCCCCGATAAAAAGATTTCTGGTTCAACATAAACCATTTGAACAAAGTTTATATTTGCGTCTTCAATTAAAATTCGCTACAGCACCTCATCGTCGCTATTTTATTAAATTTCCCACAGTTTCGGCTCGCTTCGAGTCTAAATTCCTCGCAGCGCTCGCTTTGCTCGCATGTAGCTTTTTCAATCTTTTGCAAGCAAATTGAACTGTGTCAGACCATAGAATAGGAACCGACCAGTGCCATTTCTTTGAGCATCATAAGCAAACATAAGTGTCAGTCATGACGAATTTGTCTTAAAAATTTGAGTCTAAAAAACTCGATGCGCTTGCTTAGTTCAAAGCTCGCTTCGCTCGCATGGTAGCTTCATAAATATTTTGCTAGCAAATTGAACTATGTCAGACAATATAATAGGAACCGACAAACAGTCAGCCTTTTATATGAGCTCCATAAGCAAAATCAAGTATCACGTCAGGACGCATTTGTTTTTAAAAATTTCCGCTCGCTTCGCTCGCACGGTAGCTTCATAAATATTTTGCTAGCAAATTGAACTATGTCAGACCATATAATAGGAACCGACCAACAGTCAGCCTTTTGTATGAGCTCCATAAGCAAAATCAAGTATCACGTCAGGACGCATTTGTTTTCAAAAATTTCCGCTCGCTTCGCGAGTTTAAGACGCTCGCTGCGCTCGCTTCGCTCGCACGGTAGCTTCATAAATATTTTGCTAGCAAATTGAACTATGTCAGACCATATAATAGGAACCAACCAACAGTCAGCCTTTTCTTTGAGCTCCATAAGCAAAATCAAGTATCACGTCAGGACGCATTTGTTTTTAAAAATTTCCGCTCGTTTCGCTCGCATGGTAGCTTCTTGAATATTTTGCTGCCAAATTGATCTATGTCAGACATTAGAATAGGGACCGACCAACAGTTAACCTTTTCTATGAGCACCTTAAGGAAAATCAAGTGTCACATGACGAATTTGTCTTAAAAATTTCGGCTCGCTGCTTTCGCTTGGTTCGAAGCTCGCTTCGCTCGCACGGTAGCTTCTTGAATATTTTGCTGGCAAATTGATCTATGTCAGACCATACAATAGGGACCGACCAACAGTCAGCCTTTTCTATGAGCACCTTAAGCAAAATCAAGTGTCACATGACGAATTTGTCTTAAAAATTTCGGCTCGCTGCGCTCGCTTGGTTCGAAGCTCGCTTCGCTCGCATGGTAGCTTCTTGAATATTTTACAAGCAAAATAAACTATGTTAGACCATAGAATAGTAACCGACCAGCAGTCATCCTTTTCTATGAGCACCAAAATCAAGTGATATAATGACGCCTTGGTCTTAATCAAGGAGCAAAATTAAAAATTTTATGAAAACTTTTTCGATTACGTAAGAAGAGAGTAATTTTTTGCACTCTCAAGGTGCATTTTTATTCATATCTCTGACGATCCTCATCAGACCAAAAAAAGAATCATCAAGATCGGTTCACCCAGTTGAGAACCTCCTCCTTTTTTGAAGTCGTTAAAAAAATGTATTAACTTATTCACCGCGGGTAACACCGCGGGGCACAGCTAGTAGTGGTATATAGGCACTGGAATTCGAGATTGATGTATTTTGGTTGTGATGCGGACTATTTATACATTTGTAAGACTATTTATATTTATGTTACCCAGTCGGGTAATCTCTGATACCAAATCGCCTGAATTAATAAAATGAATGACAATTTTCTAAAAAAATACTAAAAAAATTAAAACTAACAGTCTTTTACTAAACTCAAATAAACGTAAATACGGTATACAGCTGTTTTTTTTTGTAGACAGACAGGCATGTGTTTGTTCCTTACCTACAAAACTAAACCGATTTTGATGGAATTTTACGACAGACAGCTGCTGTTGTCGTAAATTGTTACTTAGGCTACCTCTATTTTAGAAAAGCATTAAAAATAAACAACGGCATAATTCATGCGAGCGATGTCGCGGTAGACTTATTATAACTTAAATCAAACATTTGCCAGCCACACCGCAATTTTTGTTGATAAACAAACCAAACTCGTTATAAAGCCGTTTACATAGTTCCCTCGCCACAGTAGATTAGTTCGTCTTAACCTCTTTTCCTCTGTAATCCTTTGACCTATATTCGTAGTGACGTGATTTTTCCTTTCGATTTTACGTGTTTTTGTTCAAATAGGATAGCCAATCAGATTTGCCAGGATACAAAATTGATGAAAACTCAAAAAATTACGAAAATTATGTTTTACGAATCGATATTGGTACTTTTGTGATATTATTAAGGTTTGGAGTAAAATATTAGCGCTCTATCTAATAGCCCGTGGCAAAGCTTAGTTAGACGTTCTTGATTAGTCTTTAAAGTTAAGTGACATTCTCTGTGGCTCAATTTGGACGAGTGACCGCTTGTGTGAATAGCTGTGTGAGCAGCGCTTCGTTGGAGACCACTCTAAATTATCTGTGCCGGTTTTTATGTCGTAAAGTCATGACGAAGACAGTTAGATAGCCTAAAACTCCGTCACCTAAATAAACATTATATTCTTGGAGTTGAAAGTTGAAAGAAAGCCTCATACTTTTAAATTGAAATAACAGGATTTTATCGCGTAATTTATTATGAAATTTACGCGATAAAATCCTGTTATTTCAAATGAATTGTGATCGCGAAAGTTTAAAAAAGACGAAAGTAAGACTCTTTCTCGCTTCTACGCGTTAGTATTTAAATTCATACTTCACCTAACACTCTGGTATTTCATTCACCTTGGGCCTAAAAGTGTAAAACAAAAGGCACCCTGTAATTCCCGCCCAAATAGCCCACACGCTAAAATGCCTTTCTTTAGCACAAAAAGAATATTTGCGAAAGGCCACGTGTTCTGTTTACCATCATAATGGTTTTTTAAGGATAATGGCGGAAATCTATTAGACTTTGTGTTATTTTATACTAGCTTACCGCGGCTTTGCCTCCGTGGTACCTGGATAAAAAGTAGCCTATGTATTATTTGTATGTCCAGGTCATAAACTTTGTATCGTCCGAGTTTCAGCCTAATCCGTTAGGTAGTTTTTGACTGAATAAGTCAAAATCAAGTGAATAAACTTTCCTATAAAAGTAAAAGCTTTAAAAACAACAAGTTATAATCTTTTTCCGCAATTTACAATTGAGCTCACTTCTAGAATAAAAGGCAAAGAGACACACCCATATGGGTCTTAATTTCGGCCCGAGCATACTCAGCTTTTTAGATTAAAACATCACGTAACTTCACTTAACTTACGAGGAAATGAAAACGTTCTACGTTACTTCAAGACAGTGCTTTTGTGAGAGAATTTAAGCCACGAATGTAGTAATGATTTCCAGTTTTCTAGATGTTATTTACTGCTTGTAAAATATAATGGGTATTTATTGTAATTAAGAGACCAAGAAAAAACTGCAAATGTTCAAAAAATAACTTTATCCAGATGATGGCCCAGTTTATAAAATGGTATTTCTTGATCATTCTGCAGTTCGTTCGTTCGTTCGTATGAGCAAAGACGATTAATATCTAGAAGACAGACAAAGGCCATACACAAAATCGTAACCCTGATCCCCAGTACCAGATAGCCTGGAAACTTTAAAACATCAATTTTATCCAAGAAATTTCAATACTTAGTAGTAAGTAGCAACAATATTCAATATAAAAAAAATTTTAGGTAATTTTAACTAGAAAGTAATTGAAATTTCTTGGATAAAATTGATGTTTTACAGTTTCCAGGCTATCTGATCAGGGTAACGATTTTGTGTATGGCCTATGTCTGTCTTCTAGATATTAATCGTCTTTGGTATGAGCAAGTGGCCAACTCTGGTGACGGAGTTTTCAGGCCGCCTGAAGGCCTCCGTCATGGCTTAACGACTTTAAAAGCCGAGACCGACAATTTAACGTGCCCTCCGAAGCAGGGAAGCGCTCAGCTGGTAATGCCACTTGCGGCCACCCATCCAAGTTGTGACCGCTCAGAACGTTGCTTAACTTCGACGATCAAGAACGTCTTATGCCGTATTCCTATAGCCAACTAACGGATGTCCGTAGGTTGGTCGTCATAGCAAAATGTATGAGACTTTTTGACAGATAACAACGTTGCTATGACGACCGACCTACGGACATCCGTTAGTTGGCTATAGGAACCGGGCATTAGCAAGCTTCGCCACAAGCGCTTCTGAATACATTCTGCAGTTACTTTAATGAATACAAACAACTCGCGGTAGGTAAGGGTCAATTTAGCTGTCATCCCTAATCTCACGTCTTTCAAATGGTCATCGTGACAGATCATTAAAGGGTAACCACAAAATAATTAAATTAATTGGATAATTAAGAAATGATTATGAGCCCTGTAACATAAAACTGAATATAATAATAATGTACTGTACAGTCAGCAAGAATAATACGTATACATTTCATATTTTTTAGAACGATAACCTTTCCTTTAATATAGGGTTCAAAACTTAATACGATTTTGGTTTACAAGATTTAGTGCTGAGGAAATTGAAACTGTATACATTTTTATTTACATTTTTACTAGTATTTATTTATTCAATCATAAAAACGAAAGAGCGCTATCAAGCCATAGTAAAATACTGTAATTTGATGTAAACTCATAAATTTCACGTCAACTTTTACTACAAACAGAAAAACGAATGTACAAAAGTAAAAATGGGTACTCGCGTTTTACAATTTGTATAGTACATATTTTTGTATGTTTTTGGAACGGGTCCCGGCCCTTTCTTTAATTTGAATAGAAAGGTAGAGGACGGCTGTTTGTGGTCATAAAAGTGGGGATTAAGTCCCTAAGATTGTATCTAAATGTTATTGAGTTTTCAGTCGAGGTTTTCTTTGAAAATATTGACCTTTAGATAAAGGTGTTTAACAAACTTTGTTATGTTGGCAATTTGGTTTTAGGGGATAGAGATATAATAGCCATAAAATCAAAGATATTGAGTTATAGTTATAAGTACCTAGTAGTTTATCGAAATAAAATAGTATTCATGAATTAAATTATCATCATCTACAGCCCAACTTAACCCACTGCTACGTATACGTTAAGAATTCCTAATGTCTTCTTTTAGTTATAAAGTACATAGAAATTGTATCAAATCGGGAAGGCACTAGCTACCAAGATACAAGTTGAAAAACTTAGTTTGGTAGGTAGGGCTAAAATTAAAATTGTATTGTACTCAAAATGAAATAAAGAATTTTTCATTTATTATTATTATTTTTTAAGGCCTCCCTCAGCTTGTGCCAGTCTGATTCATCGTTTGCCCGCGACTTTATTGATGTCGTCTGCTTATCTATATATAAATTAAATAGTTATTAGCAATTTCATAGCCCTACACAGGGTTCGCTAGAGTTAAGAACAGAACTGAACAAACATCTATGCAAACTTTATAATATCAGAAGTAATTATAGTTTGCTAACGCCTAACGACTTTCAATTTATATTAAGTAAGTAAGTAAGTTTGTATGAGCAAGTGGCCAACTCTGGTGACGGAGTTTTTAAGCCGCCTTAAGGCCTCCGTCATGGCTTAACGACTTTAAAAGCCGGGACCGGAATATAAATATAAATTTATATTGTTTAAACTCATTTAAAATTACCCATCAGCTTGTAATTAAATTAGTGGATTTATGTTAAAAATAGGTCCACCATTTTCTTTATTCATAAAACAAACTTCTTGAGTACCCTAAGCACATGTTTCAGAGAGCCCGTCTTATTGGTTTTTATCACTTCCGAATTCGAAGAATCGTTATTATTACTAAAAATATTATCTTCTTCACCGAAGTATAATTAAGATCAAGCTTCGCTTCAGGTAAGCTCGATTGATCATTTGACAATGATGATAATATTCTATGCAATATTCCCACTAAGCTTTTACTACTGAAAAATAAAGATATTTGACAAAAATAAAAAAAAAACTTATTCGATTTCTTATTTTAGGAGAGTTGTAATTGGTTTTGCATAGCTCCGTGATTCCTACTCTCTCGAAGATATCGCCACGCACACCCGGAATACATACATCAAGAGCACAAGACTAAGTGCTCGTGGCATAACTTGTTAAGACGTTCTTGATAGATCGTTAAAGTTAGGCAACGTTCTGAGCAGTCAATTTGGATGGCCACAATGGCATTAACTGCTTAGCGCTTCCGTGCTTCATAGGGCACGTTTAATTGTCGGTCCCGGCTATTAAAGTCGTTAAACCATGACGCGAGCCTATAAACTGCGTTAGCCACTAGCTCATATGATTTTACTTACTGAATGAGAATAAAAATATAATACTGCCAGATTCGCTTCCATTGATTTGTTCATTCGTTGTTCACAATTGTTCTGAGCCTGTTTTCAATTTAAACAGTGCTAAGCCTACCGGATATCACTTTAGAATTATTATTTCCGATTATTAGATTTGCTACCAATATTAGAACCGTAAAGTACAGTCACTTGCAATTAAATGAATCCACATGATTTTAATCGAAAATGAATATACCTATTATTTTGGTTATTTCAATTGGTTTTAGTATTATCTAAATAGTTATTCTTTTTAGCCTTTTTGGTTTTGTGAGGACGTTTTTTTTATAATCATGTTTCTGTGGTTTCTCTTTATTTTTTGCACTCTTACTTACTTACTTAGTACATTATTATCCTAACAAAAAAAATATTTTTTCCTTGATTTAAGTATCGTTCCGATCTTAATCATACCTAATACTAATCTAGTTACGTCACATCCTTTCCTCCTCATAACCTAACTATAACAAGTGAAGCCCGTGCTTTTATTCACTTGCACACTTCCTCTCATGTAGATTTTGTACATTTTATTGCATTCTTCTTTATGTAGGATATTTTTGTACATTTTACTGCAGACGAATGTACATTCGGCGAATTTTATTAATATACTCGGAGAATTGGCAAATTGATTCCCTTTCTGAATACTAAAAAGGAGAGTGATCCGAAGATAAAAATAATTTGATAAGCCGTAGGATCTTATAAGTCAGCTGTTGGTTTTGTGACACGATACCCATTTTTGTTTGGATCATTTGTTCGTTTGTTTGTAAGAGCAAGTGTCCGACTCTGGTGATGGAGTTTTTAAGCCGCCTAAAAGGCCTCCGTCATGGCTTTACGACTTTAAAAGTCAGGACCGACAATTTAACGTGCCCTCTAAAGCACGGAAGCGCTCAGCTGATAAGGCTTAGCAAGCTGAGCCACGAGCGCTTCATCTTTGGATCATTTATTTGCATTGATGGTCAACACAATGGTTATTTTTGGCAAATAATTTTTAATTAGTCTTTGTTAGGTTTTTTAATCTTGCTGTCTTTAGGTTTGGACCTTGGCTGTCAGTAAACAGAAAAGTTATATCGCAATTATTTTATATTTAATTTAAGTTATAAAATAAAAATAATTTTCTCCATTACCAACGTAAAGTCACCTCTTATTCAGAAATTTAGATTTTTTTTGTACATATTACTTAGATACATTTAGTAATTTCTACAAAATAATCTTCTAATTTTTATAATTTAATTAAATTTTTTTAAAGATAGAAAGATAGAAAAATCATTTATTCTGGTAGGACCTTAAGGATCGCATCAATATCGTCTTACATGCTAGGTGATTCTAATAATATGTGTGTGTACTTTAAAATAACTAAAACGTAAAACAATATGAAGCCGGGCGCGGTAAAGAAAATTAACACTTTGGGTAGAAAAATGAGGGGTCTGTATTAAAATTAGTGTTGTAAAACGCCCGAACTTAAGGTACGAGCCACATGAAACTGTAACCAGTATTTGACGACCGCTACCGAAAAGTAACCATATTTCTCTAAAAAAAAACACAAACCAGTACCTATTTGACGACCGCTACCAAAAAGTAACCATATTTCTCTAAAAAAAACAAACCAGTATTTGACGACCGCTACCGAAAAGTAACCATATTTCTCTAAATATTCAATCAATGGTTTTGTAAATATTTATGCAGAATCTAGAAAACAACAGATATAATATCCGTTTTAGCTAAAATAGGTTTACTAAACCAATATGCATATGGGGGTAAAACTTTAGACCATGAAAGTCCATGATGACAGTCGATTTAATTGTATGCAACGGGCAAGAATCTTGCTTCGTGTAAATACTTACGACACTTTGATTTACTAATAATGCATCAATATTTTACGTAGATCATTTCTTAGAATACGGTTCCTAAATGCGTAATGCGGTGAAAATTGGCTCTCTTCGTTGTGAAGGGGAATATGTATGGCCAGCTTAATATTTAAGGAGTGGGGAATGAATGTTTCGTTTGTGGCTAGTTACATAACATGCTTTTGAAGAAAATCTTAAGAATTCTTAAGACTTTGACAGAAAATAGAACATTTATAACAGAAGCTGAATTCTGTAAACATATTACATACAACAAACGATACAAAAAATTGAATGAAAGTGATTTGCAAAAGAAAACTCAAAATGTTTTATTAATAAATATGATGCGTCCATGTAGAAAAACCCATTTATTTTGCTTTGTGAAAGGATCATCAACCAGAAAACAAGTTAAATTAAACTACATACAAGGGCATGTTTAGTGACATGGAAATTCAGCTTCTTAATTTCGACCACGATGTAGATCGCCCGATAGTTGAGTAAGCAGAATGGTTATCAGAATATTGTCGGGTTTTAACCACGGCTTGGTGACATTTAGGCTGGGAATAGATATCCGATTTTTTTTTACTTCAATTGGGTCGGACTGTCGGATGAAAAAATCTGACGTCTAGATTTAAATTTGAGAACCATATTGAGGATTATGTCGAACTAAACTTAAACTCAATTTAATTATAGATTTTTGACTATTATTTTATAGCTTATTGTTTTGTGATCCATGTTGGCAAAGTGGTATGTACGAGTACCTTGACTTTCGATCCGAAGGTCGTGGGTTCAAATCCTGACCGTGCATTATTTTAATTTAGTTAAAAAAATCATCTATAAAAAGATGTGAAGGCCTGAGTTTTTTTTTGTAGCTTAGTTAGCAGTCAGAGTGATGGGTTCAAATCTAAATATAAATCCATAGAAATAGGACACTTGGCAATATATTTTTAGTGAGAAGATATCTGGGTGAGAAATTTTGTAGTCATTGTAGCTTGTCAGAAAAAAACTGTGTTCCTTTTTTGTCAACTCGTACCTACTTATATGTAGTTTAACCCTCTCTGAGATATCGTACGCCGTGACAACTTATAAATGCAGTCTTGTCGTTTTCTTAGTATGATAAAACTAGTTCAATTTACCTAGAAGACTTCAACTTGGATTGTTACCTAAAGATAAATAGTTTTTGGTATATATCTGCAGAACGCTTAATTTATGACATATTATAATTAGGTGTTCCACTGTAAAGTTTGACCAAAAACATTATACAATAATTTTAAAATACGCAAAAAGGTATGAACAAATAATAAAAATATTTTTACGTCTCATGATCCCAGGAATGGTTTAACGTAAGGTTCCACGTAAAAATAAGATAAAATAGGTAGCGACGCTAGTTTGACGCATACAACCACCTTAGATAATTATCTGAATTTAGATTAAAGATTTGTTGATCAAACTGTCTATGAACTTGAAAATGTTTATTATATTCGATGTTAATCGTCCCGTTAACGCTTTTATTGTAGCTACCTAAGAGCCATTTTAAAGTCCTTTCCAATAAAGAATTTATACGTTCCGTTAATTTTTATAGCTTGTACTTGCGAATCCAATTCTGTATTTTGTGTTGTGTCGTTTAATGTTATGACATTTTTTTTTCAACGAAATTAATTAACGAAAGGGAGTTGAATTAGTAATAAAAATCAACGTTAGATTTTCTGAGTTTGCAGACATTTACAAACGCTTCGTAAGTTAAATAAGTTAGTGTAAGTGTGCAACCTATAGTATAGTATTATATTATGTGATGCAACTCAGCATTTAGCTACAGCTTTCCATATAAATACAAGACAATAGTGGAAATTTTGAGTATCGCAAAAGCTAAACTTACCTAACTAAAAATGTTGCCGTCCCTTTCATAACGATGGGAATAAAAAAGATGGCATTAATTTTAGTTAGTTTAGTTTAGCTTTTGCGACACTCCGAATTGCCACTAATGTTTTACAAGACAACTCATTCACTTGCTCTACAATTAACACCTATCCACAACAACATGAAGATCTACTCATCCACCAGAATAATAGATACAAATCATTACTGTATCGATTCTCCTCGCCTTTGCCTCCAGAGTTAGCTCATACATAGTCCTTCCTTTGGCTGAAATAGCTGGAATAAGAATTTGCTACAGCCTCTTAGGCTGATGTTTAAAGTATCCCTTAGTACAAAAAACGTTGTTTTCCAAGGGCGTCTGTCGCATTCTGGAACCTTCATAAAGTGTGAGAAAAACAGCTTAATCCGCCGGTAACCTATCCCTGCGTCCCCTTAATCTGACTGCCGGTATTTGCGTAGACGCAAAAATAAATCTGACATTACTATTGAAACTTTTTACGAATCTAATTTTTAGGTTGTTTGGACCGTTGAAATTGTTGTAACTAAATGACCGGGCTAAGTAAAATAAAACACACAAAAATTAATACCGAATAAAATTCAAATGACAGAACTTATGAACAACAGAAAACATGAAACATAGATCTATAAATACCTATTTATGTTGAGTGGTAGCACTGATTGCTATAAAACCACTCATCGGCTTGCCAATACCCGAATATTTGAGAGCACTGAAAATAGGAAAATTTTAAGAATCATAGAGCAACAGCAAGTGATCAATTTAGTTTCTGACTGGGCAACTCTTTCAGTAATAGCTTAGGTACCTACGTATCAAGTTATCGACTAAGAAGTGTGGCTATTAAGTTTGTTGATGGCGAAGCCTAATTCATCTCAAAAAACAGACACTGCCTCTGCTGAGTCTCTTCCCTATAAGACAAAGATATAGGTAAATACCTCGAATCAAACAGGCTTCGAATCGACTTCGTAAACAAGTGGTAGGTGCCACGAGCTTGTTAAAGTGATAAATTTGGTTCTCCCTTTATTATTTCGAAGAAAGTGATTTTTTAAGAATGTTTGTTTAACTCCTGTTTTTGCTTAAGAATGTTTATTTATCTGTTTCTTTCACTTTTAAAAGGCATTTATAAAGTTAGAAAACATTGTTTGTTACGTCATTTAAGTACACGATACCTATCATGTATTTGAATTCACTCATTCTAACTTTTTGAGCTTTATGTTTGAGATATTGTTTTGTTGTATTGTATTGTTGTTCTTCTGTGCGGGTCAATGGTTCTAGTTACTAAATTGTGTTTGCCAGAAATGTCGCCAGTTCTATGGCGTTGGACGTTGCATTCAGACCTTCTTTTGTGCAGGTGTTTGGGCACAGAGGACATTCCGTCTGATATAATGTTCTCTGTGCCCAACCTGCAAATTATAGTGTACTCATCTAGACAATTTCATAATTGTCTGGCTGAGTACACCGCAGTCACACTCCATCAGGTTTGATTCCCTAAACCCCCATTTGCACATCTGTGTCTTCAGCGGCATATTATACTTATACAATGTACACAGGCATCACGAAATTACCTTTACTTTCACTTTTCATTTATTCTGACAAATGAGGGTAGTTAGACATACGCCTTCGCTTTGCTGTGGTGCTACCTCCAACACTCCGTCTTCCCACGACCCTACTGGTGCAACCCGGTCGAAACGTCGGGCTTATAAAGTAGAGGTAATAAATAATGTTTCACAGCTTTTACCGTATACATTAAAAAAACCCTACCAAGATTTATATTAATCAAATAAAAACTTATTTACTTATATGGTACAGTATTAATTTTAAACATTATGTTTTGCCTTCAACTTTAGAGTTAGTAAATTTATGACAATTATAGTAAATTATTTACTTTAATTTAAGAATAACTATATTATTTTA
Source organism: Xanthorhoe designata (assembly GCA_963582015.1). NCBI lineage: Eukaryota > Metazoa > Arthropoda > Insecta > Lepidoptera > Geometridae > Xanthorhoe > Xanthorhoe designata. Next base: position 13,980,196 of record OY757029.1, on the reverse strand, counting down.
AATTAATGTTCTCAAGAATAACTGTATTATTTAAAAAATAATTTTCTAGGTAATAGTTATCCAAAAAAAATGTTTTTGTGTTATTTTTTAGTTACGTTATGTCTCAACTCAGGTGTGATGTTTTTGCACATTTAATTCACGCAAGGGTTTGTTTACAGGGTGGAAACATGACACCGGCAGAACAAAGCACACATTTAGCGCAGACAAACATAACGGCTAATGCAAAACGTAAGGCTTCGGGGATAGAATAAGGTATATTTAGAACTGGCAATATGAAACATTAAGAGCTAGGCCCATGTTAGACTTAGGCTTTTACATATTTACTAGATGATTGATTCAGCGTCATGAGGCAATCTTTGCCTACGCTGCCTACGCATGAGGCAATCTTTACAAGACATTGTAGTGCCTGAGATATTGTTGATATGGAATAGGCTTGTCTAGCACCTAAACCATCTTCTCAGCTTAGCCATATCTACAGGAAAGACAATGGTTAATTCGTGTGGGCTAACTAGCGGGTTTCTTCAAAAAGAGTTTCCTGAATACCTCAAAAAGTATTAAAAATGAAACATAACATTGATACAAAACCAGCAAAGAGACTGGAGGTGTGACGAAACATTTTTAAAAAATGCATTCTCTTACTTCTCTGAGAAGGTTGAAAATGATTTTACTTCTACAGTTACTGCAATTAAAGTATGTATCGTAAAGAAAATACACTATTTCATCCTACAGAGAAGCAAAAGAAAAACATTTCAAAACTTACACAACAGCTGCTTTCCTATCTAATCCTTCTTAGGTTACGGACAGAGTAAATGCAAACTTAGAGCAGTTATTACGTGACAGTTGACAGGGGATGTTCTATTTTTGGCGCGAATACTTGATAAACACAATCGTGAATTCGTGAGACAAATTTTTGTTTACATGACCGAAAAGTTTCGATAAAAGTTAGTAAATAATTGTTATGGTTGATACTACAATTTTTATTATTTTGGGTGGAAAACATAATTTAAATTTGCCTACACTAACAAATAAGCAATAATCAATACATAATTTAATGTTTTTATTAAAGTTTACCTTACCAGCAAAAGTCAAAGAAGTCATTACCTCAGAGAATTAAAGATTATTTGAAAGAGTCAGGGTAACTACTTATTAGAATTATGGTTGCCTCACAATTTACCTATGTAGTTCTCGTTTTAGTAAAAATGTTAATAAAGTTATAGTGAACATTTAACGGGATACATGATTTCGAAGGAAAATAGGTGTTATGACAAGGCAAAATACATTTATTGTATTAGAAATGTAGTTTAATTATCACCAACGTTACTTCATCATCACTACTGATTATGTCAAGGTTAGTCATTTTCTGCCCTTCGTCAAGCAAGACGGATTATCTATGAAGGTTCTATGATTTACACAGACTAACTTAATAAACGGATATGACACAGAAAGCAGCTTGGAATGATTCGTAAAGGTGGATTCTTAAAATGTTCCATACACGTTTTACCATTGTCTAAGATATTGTGTTTTGTTTTAAAAATGTGTATACCTACCTACTTAAAAAAAGTAAAGTCCAAATTTAAGGTGCCTGTATGGGTGAAACTGGCGCCACTGCCTATTCTATTTTATTATTACGTTGAACAAAGGACTTTTAAAAAACTGAATGTACAGTTTGTAAAACCTATCATAAGCTTTTTTTTAATACCTATGTAATAGTTTCATTTTGTATAGTTTAGGAGGAGTAGCGAAGTTGCACTTGGTGGCCACCAAACTCTGTTTTCACTACTCCTCTGAACTATACAAAACGAAACTCTTTTTTGAAAAAGTAACAAACATAGTCTATAAAGAAAGAAAGAAAGAAAAATCGTTTATTTTGGTAGGACCACAACTTAATTTTCGTCTTATATGCTAGACCTGGCTTTATTCACACGCGGATACTAGGGTTTCCATAAGCGCTGAAAACCAGATTTCTATATAAAGTCTATGGTGTAGATACAGAGTACGTCATATATCAAACACAGCGCATTTCCCTCTTGACTATGCAGATATATTTGATATACCTATGTACCAAGACGTCTTAGAAATACATCGGAGATTTAGTGTCTTTGTTAATTGTGGGTTTGATTATCTAACTAAAGGAACAATACACCTCTACTCAAGTAACATTTCTACAATCACTTTAGAATATAAAGAAAAATAAATAAACGCATAGAAGTTGTGCAATCAGAAGTGTCAAATCAAAGGAAAAGCGATGATAGAATAGAAAGAAATAGAATAAAGCGTTTGTGACAACGACATGGTTACTGACGTCAATTTGCAATAGATTTAATTATGCAATGTGAAAGTAAATTCTTTTTCAATTTTGTTTTTGTTTGTTCTTTTTCACTATTCTCTTTCTATCATCGCTATACCTTTGATTTCATATTTCTGATCGCTCGAGTTTTCGTCATCGATCATGTCAATTCCTATACATTTTTTTAAGTTTCTACTCTAAAGCGATTGTAGAATTTGCATTGATTGTAGATTGCAGGTCGTTAAGCATTTAACGTGCCTGATTTTAAATAACAATTATCATTATTAATAATTATAGTTAAACAGATATAATCAAATATATAATTGAAAAGAAATTAACAATCATTTCATCGTTCCTATTTGATATTAAGGAAAATATTTTTATCTATTACCTTTGACCTACATAGAGAGAATGAAAGAAAAATAGCAGATAAGTATCTGAATCTAAGGTAGAATCTTGTTTGAAAAGTTGGTTGCAAAAACATTGTATTAAGTACTTACGAGTACAATGTTATTGTGAAGTATTTCCTGGTTGTACAGAACAGTTTTTTTTTGCTTGTTACTTCTTTACCTACAATTTTTTCATAGAAGTAAATACTGTTATAGCGGTCAAAAGAATATTTTTATTTTTAATCCTTACCGCCATGTTAGTTAGGTCGCATTTCGATTAAAACTATACAGCTTAATATCGTTGAATGGTGTCAAACAGTAAATTAAACAGGGCGTTTTTTTCCAATCACAATCCTGAATATTTTTTTCTTATTTTATATTTAAGTGTTACTAGGAGAGTATTAGATATGAATGTGGATGGATATAGGTGTAGAGGTAGGCCAATGAAAAGATGGATGGACTGTGTGAGGGATGACATGAGCAAGAAAGGAGTGAGTGCTGAGATGACGTCTGATAGAGGGAAACGGAAGAAGAACACGTCATGTTGTGCCGACCCCACATAGTGGGATAAGAGCAGAAAGAAGAAGATTTTATATTTAAGTGATACGCGTACTCGTTACAAACATCTTTTTATTTATATCAAAATTTTTATTAGAATATTAGTTATCTGGTGACCACAACACAATCATTAAGTTCCTGAGCTTTATAGATGACTCCGTGTAAAATTTAAAAGTATTTTTTTACCACACTGTAAACGTTCATAAGGTTTCATTGATACAGCTACGCTCGAGCAACCTCAGCGCTCTCCGTCGCTTGAGCACTACCTTATGCGCAATATAACGTGACCGAGCCGAATATAGGCCTTCCAGGCGCATTACTTCACTCCGATCAACTTAGATTGCGCTTTCTGTAAATACAGTTTAAATTCTCTTTGGCTTTTGAATTTTAGGTTCCAGGGAAGTCTAATGGGTAAGCGTGTTTACGGTCACCGTTCCTTAGAAAACCCAGAACAGGAGGAGTACTCATGATAAATGCTAATGAGGCAAGTCGTTACTACGAAAACTTTGCGAGATTTTAATTTAACTGCGTACTCGGTGCGTCGGGAAATGCGCCACTTTCCGGAAAATGTTTTTAAAGTCCTTTTTGTTTATTATATTTGTAAGTTTTTTTCTGTTTTATTAAATTAGTTCTGGTCGTTCTTGATTTAAGTACTTTGTTCTTTAGCATTAGGCACACTGCATGTTTTTTTTTCGGATTTACTTTAATGTTAAGTGGTCGTTGGGACCTTTATAACTTCACCGGGTTGGGCGAGTGCGAAAGGCATCTACGCCGGAAAAAAAACAAGGTGTATGCCTCTCTAATATTTAACTACACTGCTCTATCACTGGTCTTCCTGGTCCATTCTATCCCTTAGGCATAGGCTTTAATATCGTTGGACCAATGGGTGGATGGTTCAGCACTCCTCTTTCCGAGCGATGAATCAACCATGCCAGAGTGGAGTGATCTCCACTTTGATCCACCTGCTGTCTCCATGTTTGCAAATATGACAGATTTAAGTACAAAACTTGCAGTTTACTCATGGAACAGATCGTATGGAAATTAAGAGTAGATTATATTATGTTAAGAATAATGTTAGCCGTGTTGGTCAAGTTGATTAGTACTTCGACTTTCGATCCGAAGGTCGTGCGTTTGAATCCAGCCTTGCATCAATGAACTTTTAGCATCGAAAAATGTATATGCGCTTTAACACGAGCTTTAACGGTGAAGGAAAACATCGTGAGGAAACCAGTTAGCTCACTAATAGCGTCGATGTCTTTGCAACCTGTCACGTATGGAAAGTTAACTTCTGCAGCATGTACCAAAAATATATTTGTACCTCTTACTACCCCCCATAGACATTTTCATAAAGGATCTAAAATTGTCTAAATGATCTGAAAGAAATGTCTACCGGTTCCAGGGATCAGTCGTGCGTGCGTGATCATATTTCATTTTTGTTAAGAAAACAGCGTAAGTACACTATCTTTAACAAGATATTATAAAATATTGTTCATAAATAAAAATATATTATCATCAATCAAATAATTTTTCGCGGTGCGCTTTTTAGAAAAAACATACCTAGCAAAAATTATAAAACAAAAAGCAAAGCCGATATACAATGTGAACGATAAACCGAGTTCAAATAAAAAGGATCCAACATACATATCACGAACATAGTTAATCTCTTTCCGTAAAAACTGCGTGTTCCACTTGGCGCTAGTAACTCGGCCGTGCTACTGTCATGCAAATAAAAAACTTTTAAGGAATTTATTTCGGTGCTTTAAACGCAACAGAAAATAGATTTTCAGCTGCAAAGGGCATATTTTAACTGGTTTTAAAAAAGGTTGTGGTTCTATGTTCCATACTATGTAGGTTTTTTTATGTATGTAAACCGATTATTAGAACATTGTTGAGATGGAATAGGGTTGCCCAGCACCTAAACTAACCTCTTAGCTTTTATTAGTTGGCCATATCCACAGGAAAGACAATGGTCAATACGTGTCGGGCTGACTAAAGAAACGTAAATAAACCTTGCCAAAAAAGCGATTTAAATGAAATATTTTGTACAAAGGTATATTAGTTACTGACCGTGTAAATTGAAACATTTTTTGTACCTTTTGTTCCAGTTTTTTTATCTAACAAACTACGAGCTCGGCGCTCAAAAGTAACGAGTTTTATTCTATGTGATTTGATGTATTTCACACGCGAATAAAAATTCACGTTTTCAATATCTTTTGTATTGTGATTTTAAAGCCAGCTGTGATCGACTTGCTTTACGGCCAGTATCAATAATCTATCTTTAGTTTTACTTAATTAAAACAAAACTTGTACCTACTTAAAGACGAGAACACAAAAACTATATTTTTTCTTTTATGTCCATACTTTTATGTTCCACTGCTGGGCAAGGGCTTACTCAGACATAGTATAATAATATTAACGCATAAAAATATTTTGCGATTCCAGAAAGCTGTTTTAATACTCTTTACCTCTCAAAAGAGAACCCAACTCAATTTCAAATCACCCACATCGTATTAATAATCTTAGACAAGTCTAGATCCAAAGAATAGTGACCTAGATTATTTTAGCTTATAAAGCTTAAAGCTGATTCTATACTGACAGCTTGAAAGCTTTTCTAAAGCTCTCTTTACAAAGCTGATTGAGTTTCGACTAGCATTTTTAGTTCTCTGCCATATTGCTATTGTGGTACAATAACTAACTTTAGAGATATAGAAAACAATTCGAGGTATATTTTATCTAATTTTATAGGTAATTAAGTTACCACGTGTATTATTTACGCAAGAATTTCAATAAAATGTTTGTTGACATTTCAAACCTATTCTTAGTTTTCATATTGGCGAATCTGAGATCATGATCATTTGAAATTAAGTGCATTTAACTGAGACGTACCATAGCTATTTGACAGCTCTTTATTTTTATTCTTTTTCTTATCTCATCGCTATTGATTGACACTTCTGTTCCTATTTTATTTCTGTTTGTTTTGAAAGCGATTGTGTAAAATGTAACTATAATTTGTCTCAATTTCAAAACTATCGTGACGCAAGAAAGGGAAAAAAGGGACATGCTTTTTACGGTGAACTTTGTATGGGCAAAATAACTAAAGAATTATGTAAGCTAACATAATATATTCTCTCGTTCCCAGTAGAGTACTGCCCTTAAACCTCAGCAGTGATTTGTCACCGGATTGAGCTACACCTGAGCGTTGCGTTTCGAAAGATTCAGGCGTAAGACTGCTGTTTGTAAGAAATGGTGACAGTCCGTGTCCTGTTTAACTACTATTCTGATAGGATATACTCTGTGGCTCAGTGGGTGAAAGCTCGTTTGAGACGCAAAGGTTGCGATTTCGATGCCCGCTGTGGGACAAATGTTTCTATGACCTGCAAATATTTGTTTAGAGTCTGGGTGTTTTCTATGTACAGACAAAAACGTATAATAGCAGTATATCGGTCACCTACTGTTACACAAGCATTAGATTGCTTAGCTTGGGGGCTATAATGACGCTGTCTGGAATGTCCAAGGATTTTGATTTATTTAGTACATGTATCAAATATGTATTTGAACCCACGAAACATGTTTCGCGGGTTCAAATGAAGGTGAAGAATATGGGAATGCAATCTACACTCATGAGTGAAGATTACATTCGCATATTCTTCACGGCTTCGCGTGCAATCCGCACCTTGTTACCGTTTGTTGACAATATTATTTCCCGTGACAAAGGAACGCGAACAATACTGTCGGATTTCTGTGAGTGTGGATTGTTCATAGCTTCGCGTCGCGGTTCGCGCCGCGACGCGAAGTGTGGATGGGCTATTATGACTGCTTTTATGAGTCGTTCTATTTTACGTTAAATACGTAAACGTTGAATACAATACATACGTATAGTACAGACGGTTCGCAAAATAAACTTAGCAATATTAGTTTTCCCTCGTAATTCACGTTTAGTTTCCAATAATGTTTTATTGTATTTTGGAAAACTGCACCTTAACTGCTGGCTCTAACGTGCACTAACTAGACGATAAATGGTGGCGTGAAATAAAATAAATGGAGTGCCAGGATTAGTAGTGATTTGCTTTAGCTATGGCTTAAGCTATCCTCTAAGAGGCTTATGGAAATTAGAATGAGCTCGCGATAGTTCATTGACTTTTACGATAGTTTTGATTTTAATTTCCGTCATTGTGCAGGTTTTATATTAAATATTAATTTTGGCCGTAAGATAATTTTCAATCCAGCAGCAAATCAGCAAAACCGTTTTTGCACGAAAAGCGATCACGATTTTTTAATGAAGGTATTTTGAGTAGGATACAATTTCACAATGTTTTTTATTTTTCCATAAAGTTGAACCTGACCCGTAACACCACCTAATAAAAGTAATATTACTGTAATGTTATTTCATGACAGTTTTCTAAATTAGAAGAATAATTTCTAAATTTCAAATTTTCTTAAAAGAAGAAAACTATAACAATACCTACAGTAGTATTACTTTTAATAGGTAGTTCTACGGCCCCATTTGCACGTTCAGTCATGTGAACAGCCAAGTCCCATAACGATACTATCTGCACAATGTACTGTACATACATTGTACAAATTGCATTCGCTTATTTATAATAAATTATACCAAAAGTATACTTCACCAGTCACCAATCAGCACTCGCCAGATTTTATTAATAAGAGCAACTAGCACTGTGCATTACAGGCTTTACAAACCGAACTGTTCCTTTCAATCAAACTCCGAATTAGCTCACAGCACAGCCAACCTGCTAAATGTTGCAGGTATCCAAACTGCAAACATGCAGTCGACGGGGACATTAATCTTTCTCTCTTGGGACGATGCGCCGTCGAATGAATAGAAGTTATAGTTACTAACTTCGTTTATTAATTGGGCTATGATGCTCGAATAAGATTAAAAAAGTTACAAATCTATGCAAAATATACTTTAAAACGTAAGTTCGTATGAGGTAGTGTCCTATTCTAGTATCGAAATTTTAAGGCCACCTAAAGTTATCCGTCATGGCTTTAAAAGACAGTACTGAAACAACAGTTTGACGTGGCATCTAAAGCACGGATCTGCTGATTGATAGCGATATTTTAGTAAAATCCACCGATAAGTAAATAAAGTATTCTAGTAATAACCAGCGTCGGTATATACATGCTGCGGTAGCGACATTAAACTGAGGCTGGACCTGTTTTGCCGTACACTTAAGGAAGGACCAATATTTTCTACTAAATGGATATTGATGTATTTTTCTGTGCTTTTTTATATTCTATGTCTTCTCTTTGTCTTTCAATAGTGTGTGTGTGTCTTAAAATCTTAATCTTAATCTTTTATTTTTAAAATCATAATTGAAGTTAGTATTGGAATTCAGTAACGTGTACAGAGTAAGTCTGGCAGAGTAAGTTGGAAACTTCCTGCAATCAGCATCGCAAGTCGAACGATCTCATCTGGGGTGTATTTATTATTTGTCACTGGAGGAAGTTATCTGATGCATGTTGGAGTTGCAAGTTTTGATAAGTATCTACACTCTATACTAAACAGTCGAATAATCTATATTAATAATTTCGTGAAGGGGTATTTTACCAGAATAATAAAACATAAAAAATAGAGATGTTGAATAGACAACATCATCCGCAAAATTCGGATTGTCGAGTATTTTGTTAAATTCTAATGCACCACTTATTGACTTCGACTTGGTTCCAACATTGGCTACGAATATAATGGCCAATGGCAATGTTTGTGTCCAATAACCGTCCAAGATCGATCCCCATATTGGAGTGTTGAAAACCAACAAGTTCCAATACTCCAATGTAATCGCAGAATAAGAGGGAGAGGTAGAGCTTCATCTAGACCCAAGCAACATAAGTATAAAGACAGATTGATTCCCCGAAGCATATAATATATTTAGATGCCGATTAGTTTGTGAAGTTTGTGTACATTTGATATTCGATACAGTACAAACTCACTTTTAGTTCGAACTGTAATTTGATTTTCTTGAAGCTTTGGTTTCCAAAGGCTGAATTGCAGCACTAAGCTTTGAACTAAGTTTACATAGGGTTAATAGAGTAAGGGATTTTCAAAATGGTCAGAATATTTCGTGTGAAATAAATACCCCGTCCGATTCGAAAGAGGCATGAAAAAATCCATACATTTCGCTTTAACTACCTTAAAAAAAGGCATAAGCATGATTTAAATTTCTAATACCAAACTTTTATATCAGGTCGTGTCTATTTCCATTTATTTAATAGATGTATTTTAAAGATTATTTTGTGCTCTGGAATGTATGGTAGATTTATATTGTACATCAAGCAAGAACATTATAATTATTTACCTTCTGACGATAACACTTTATACATAACATTACAATGCTATCACACAGTTTCAGAGGAAAGTTTACTTGCGGATATAAAGGTAAGATCACACTTACTATTCTCGAAATAGAAATATTCTTAGTTTACTTATATTTACACTTTTTTGAGCTAGCGATAGACTGAGTTCAGTACAGTCATTCTGTAACAAATCGAACTTATAAATATTTTAATATCGCTGGCACACTCGTCACAGGCGCTATCGAGTTCTACCGAATACGGAACTCGTAAATCACTGCGGCTTCAGCTTAGCGAGGATCGAAGTGAGTTTACAGAATGAGCCTACTGAGCGTTTATACAGTTTTAATAAATATTATTATTACGTCTTCCATATAGGTCGCGTCGCGTGGCTTATAATGGAGTTTTGCCACTACCCGTTCGTGCGTACACCCCTTACAATAATTTCTTGACATTACGAGGTACAAGTCAAAACCGAGATTGGGGTGGGGTGTCTTTGAAGTCTGCACAGCCCCTTAATTAAGCCAAACGACCTTGCGCCTTATTGTTTTTGTAATAAGAACTGATTTGGGATAATTGATAAGGTGGAGCGGTATTTGAGACGGATTTTCAAAAGATAATCAGGATTGTAACAATTTAATTTAGAAAAATATTTTCGTTCCATAAATTAATCTTTATTCCGATTTTGAGTTTTCGCGACTTTAGCATATGTTTTTAAAATATTATCGCTTAGGTATTGAACTTATTTTATTTACCTCGACTGATAAAGGAATATGTTTTTTTTTTCAGAAGCCGAGTGGTAAAGGCAGTCCGGCGTAAGGACGATCGCTTCTCTATCATCGTCGTGGGTTGGAATCCCACCGGAATCGAAAACTTTGGTAAGATACATCATTCGTATAAAACGTCATTGAATGTTTAAACTCGCATATTGGAACTACAGAACCATACATTAAGCGTGGCCGACACGCACTTGGTCAGTTTTGTAATTATTTTATATAAGAAAACACTAATAAATATTCAAGCAACGATTCTCTATTCTACTACCTAGTTCTCTACCACAAGGCAAGTGATTGAATTATTAACAGTAGGTACCTACAAACGCACCCAAATCGGAATGGGGTTTACTATGCCACCTTAGAAATTATGTATTAAGAGCTACTGAGAAAACTGTATGCAAGAGCCGTGGCGAATCTTGCTAAGTCGTTCTTAATAGATCGTTGAAATTAAGGCAAAAAAAAAAAATTGAAACAGGCATTAGAATCACCTAGCATGTAAGACGAAACTGAAGTGATCCTTAAGGTGCCTGTATGGGTGTAACTAGCTCTACCGCCTATTTCTCCGCTATTCCTCATAAACTATACAAAATGAAACTATTACATAAATGTATTAAAAAAAAAGCTTATGATAGGTTTTACAAATGTACAGCATTTAGTTTTTTTTATTCAACGCAATAATAAAATAAAATAGGCGGTGGCGCTAGTTTCACCCATACACCTTAAGGTACCAGAATAATGATTTTTCTTTTTTTCTTAAGCAACGTTATGAGCGGTCACAATTTGGATGGGCAAAGCAAATGGCATTAACAGCTGAGTTTCTGTGCTTCGGGGGGCACATTAAGTTGTCGGTCCCAGTTTTTAAAGTCGCTTAGACATGACGGAGGTCTTTAGGCGGCCTTAAAACTCCGTCACTAGAGTTGGCCATTAATTTGCTCAAATGAACTTACTTTATTATACTCGTATAATTGAAAATATCAGACGTTATATAGCGATTTTTTTTAAGAAATTACATTATAATAGTTATTATATATATAGTATTATACATTTATATGTAGTATACATTTAAAAAAGTAATTTAAATAGTAGAGTTAACAAATAATTTAGAAAAAAACGGATCAATCGATTCAGCAGAATATTGCAAACATTAAATTATGCCAAGCCTAGTCTGTCTTCAAGACCTGACGTCGTATAATTCGTCTCCTTTCCATAAATACTCACTCGAGCCAAGTTTTAACCCCATTTTTTCTCCATTCAGCCTGTTCCCAATTTAACCCTTAAGAAGACGAATGAAGCTATTTCAATGGTTTAGTGGTCTACAGTACCGTTTCGGTGTAAAACACAGGCTTTATTGACTTCTTAAATCTTTTGGTAGCCAAAAAGGTCCAGGTTAAATAATTAGGTAGTAGTTTCAGGGTCGTGAGCCCACTTTGTGGTGATATAGGGGGGTCGGGAAGTACTTTTGAATCTTGCACTATTCTTGGGTTAAGGCAAGTGCGGGGATATATTATAACAATATTCAGGTTTTATTAAGATTTCGATTTTATCGCCTAAATTTTATTTACTAGCTGCCCGCTTGGTGTTACACGCGGTAAATAGTTTCCGTTTCCGTGGGAATTCCAGGATCGAAAGTAGCCTATTCTTTAATCCAGGGTATAAGTATTTCTGGTACCAAATTTCATTAAAATCCATCCAGCTGTTTGAGCGTGAAAGAGTAACAAACACACTTACATACTTAAACAACCTTTAACACTAACATTGATGCCATTTTTTTATTTCAAGCGTTAGAAAAGGGACGGCAACAATTTTAGTGCTGTCAAATTAATTTAGTTTTTGCCGCATCTGAATTGACTATACATACTTATAAATAGATAGACTTCACGTTCCCTTAAAGAAACTTAATTAGCTCCAAAACTTGTCAATGGATCTTAAATGTAATCAAACTTTAATATCTAGCTCTGCTATCTACCGAAATTACCAAACTTTCGAAGACGTGATAAAAACTCTCCTATGGTAAATTCAAGTTTTTAGGGCAATAATGGATACTTACTTATTAGAAAATGCTTTTAAACCGACTTCAAAACGGAGAATGTTTTATGTTCCGCTGTGTTTATTTATTTTTATGTGTGTTTTCCGATTATTTTGTCAATTAGTAGACTTTGAAAAAATATTTTTTTGTTTAAAAGAGTAGGTAAAAAATAAGGACTAAAATAAATTAATTATAATTAATAATTAAATTAATTAATATTTATTATTACTTTTTTGTTTTGTTACTTTTAAGTTACTCCCAAGGGCGTAAAATCTCAATGATCTGATGAGAATCTTCGCAGTTATGCATAAAAATGTGATCACGACTGTATTCCCGAGCACCGCCTACCCGACTGTAGACATTAGACATTTTTTTCTACTCTTTAGGCAGTTTTAGATCCTTTGAAGTTGTCTAAGGGGGTTAGTCAAAGGTATGTCTAAATAGATAGACACACACAGAAGACAGATTCAAACATTCTGCAGAAGGTAACATTCCATATAGAAGAAAGCTAACTGGTTTCGTCACGCTGTTTTCCTTCACCGTTTAAAGCTCGTGTTAAAACGCATATTATTTTTCGAAACGAGAAATCCATTGATGCACGGCCGGATTCAAACCCAAGACCTTCGGAACGAAAGTCGAGGTACCCATCCGACCAACATGGTTAATTTTTCTGACCCTTAATTAAAAGATTTGCATGTTCATACATTTTGTCATAACCTCGCCATATGGAACAAGATGAGTAACCTTTGATGTAAAATAAATTAGGTCAGATGACATCAATATTCATGTGCTGTTATAAGCTAATAAACAGCACGCCTGAGGTGTTTTAAATACTTTGGATTATTGAGATAAAACAACTCTGTTTTTTAATTAAAGTATTAAACACTTAGGTATTTCATTGAACATGAACATTTGAGGACGATCGCTTGCATCACGGGTTCGAATACCATCGGCATCGTAAATTTTGGTCATAGTTTTCATTTTAAAGCTGTTACAATGTTAGTAAACATTAGGGAATCGACCAGCATCACTTTTTTATTAAGTTGTACTCACGTTTCGTGTCGGACGGCTGCCGTGCCAAAACGGTGCGTTTGTCGTATTTCGCACGGACGGCATCGATGCCGCAGCGCACATTGTTGCCGCAGCGCAAGCTTTCTGTGAAAACAGCGGGCACGGCAGCCGTCCGACACGAAACGTCTAAATTGAAAGTGTCCTAAGTATGCTTTTCGAAAACAAATTCGATTGTGCGGCTTTGAACAAGTGTATTTTGCTCGCACTATTGTATAAAAGTGGATTGCTCTAAAAAAAGAATTTTCATAATAGGTACACTTGTCGGAAAAATCGGGTGAACACATCATGGAACATTGAACCTTCTACTTTTTGAAATCGGTTAATAACTACAGGATCACTCCTTCACAACCACAGCTAGTGATATAAAGAGTATTACGCCCTCTCAGTATCGTTTACAGATACTTTGATATCTGAAATGTTTGCTTGCACTAATGGGGTCTCCCTTGTTGGTTAACCAGATAATCGTTCTTTGTTTACAAAACTTGTACATAACAAGGAATTTTTGGACTCTAATACATGGGAATACAGCTGGGAGTTCGTTGGCTTCTACTTGTGTATCCAGTTCAAGGATCTAGTAGAAATAACATATTAGCTGAACTTGAGATGTTATAAATTGTAGTTGAAAACATTTACACTAAACTCAAGACAAACGATGACCTGTGGCGAATGGCTATTTTTCTTTATAATGTACACTGACGGTTTGAAAATGTTCGTCACCTTAGAGTCGGTTTTCGGTTGCACCAGTTTGCAAGAATCAATTTTTATTGTACCAACATTTACCAGTGACGTTCCTTTTTCAAGTTTCAAAAGGGATTAGGTGCTCGTGCTCGTTGAACGAATCAAGTTGAAAACCGACGAACATTTTCAAACCGTCACTGTTCCTATGTAATAACAAAAAAATTTACTAAAAAGTATATCAATCATCTGGTTCCCATTAAAGTGCAAGACACTGAAATATTGTTTAATGAAAACAAAAACCTTATCACTTTACGAGTCGAAAGTTTTTCATTTTCTAATTCCCCTTTCTATTTTTCTTTCAATGTTCATGTTTTTAATAACGTAAGTACAATTATCTCATAATAATAATTTGTTGATGAAACAGGTTTTAATGTTTTTATAGGTCTTCTCAATATTCCACTTCAATAATATAAAGCTCACATACCGACAAAAAATAAGGAAAATATTAAAATAAACGATTTAATCAACCTAATTTAGAACATCAGGTTAGAACAATAATTGAATTTCCTAGAAATTAGAGCAAACTGCGCAAATTCAAAAGTTTTATTAGCACTAATTGTTTTGCGAAAACAATTATGCAAAATGTTATCCTTTTAGTGGCTTGCATTATAAATATGGCTGCTTAGAAGTTATGACGTTCATTAGACTAGTACTATGCAAATGTATAGTACTTTAATCTACCATGAGAAGTCGTGTTGGCCAAGTGGATAAGTACTTCTACTTTCGATCCGAGGGTCGTAAGTTCGAATCCGGCCGTGCATCAATGGACTTTCCGTGTCGAAAACTTTATATGCACTTTAACACGAGCTTTAAACGGTGAAGGAAAACATCGCGAAGAAACCCGCGGCTGGTCAGCCCCACACGTTTTGACCATTGTCTTTCCTGTGGATATGGCCGACTTAGCTGAGAGGATGGTTCAGGTGCTGGGCAAGCCTTTTCCATCTTAACAATGTCCCAAGCACTACAGTGTCCCGTTAAGTGTAGGCAAAGATTGCCTCCTGACGCTATATAAATCATCTAGTAAAAGATTGTAAAGGCCTGAGGTTTTTTTTAACTTATTAGTTTCAGCTTTCGGCGTAAGTGGTCAATTTTTTGTTTAGTAGATACTCCTGAGGTGGTCATAAAAACGAATCCAATGTACGGCCGAGATACAAACTCATAAACATCGAAAAAGTTAATAATTTACAGAAAAAAGACAGATTATTACTTGCTTCTAAAAAGAGACATTATAAACCTGTTTAAACAAAACACATTTTTACAACAAAACATAAAATAAGCTTATCTCTTACATACATTCCTCATTTCATTAGATAATTAATTACGCTAGTAAAATTGCAAAAGGAAAATATTTTTTCATATTCACTGTCTGCAAATTAGCTGCAGGTATAATGCATTACATAAAACACTTGAAAGATTCCGAGAATATTTTTTTTTTATCGCATCTACTTTGTACCATTGCTAAGCGTCCATTCAAAGAATTCAATTAGAGTGAAAATGTCTGCAATTTAAATGTCTGTGCAATTGCATACATAAAACTACAGATTAAAAATTTAATTAAAATAAACAAGATAAGTGTCTACTTTTAACTGTATTTTTAAACTAACTCTTTCATTCACGGTGAACTTAGAGACTGTCTAGGAGCCTATTTGAAATAAGAGAGGAAGAAAGATTTTCAACAAAGTTGTAGGGTGAAATCGTAGTTGCGGCTGACGGCTTCAAAATCCTTCTAAATCCTATCAATGGTTTTGCAAAGTGTAGTAATTTTTTTGTCATAAGTATTTTAAAAGTTATGTGAATATCGTGACGCATTGCGCTTTGTCGACCAATCATGTCAAAGCTTTTCCAAAATAGTTGCATCGTTGCAACTTGAGTACATGCGTGTAAAATGTTCAGATATGGCAGAGATAAAGCTATCAAAAATGTAATCTCTGAAACTAAGAAGTAGTATACCAAATTCAAATAAGGAGGAGATTCTATGTTTCACCATATTTGTTATTGTTTTTATGTATGTTCTATTGTTCACTGATTATTCTGTCAATGATGTACCGATTTTGAAAAGTATTTTTTTTCCTCTCCTCTTACGAAAAGTCGGCTAAATATTTATTTATTTTTCTACTTGTTCGAAAATTACACTTTCGTGTGATAAACATGTTATCCAGTTTTTTTATAAGCTGTACTTCAATACCCAAGCTCACCGCTAGCTTATAATATTACTTTGAATTTTGATTCACAAATTACACAACTTTGATAGGCCTTCAGAGACTATTACGCATGCTCTGTGTAACTTCTCAATAACTAACCGCATTAAATACTATCTACATTAAATTCGCCTAAATGTAACTTAAGGCGTTGTCCCCATAAGGCTAACAGTAAGCGGCTGACTGTCCACTGACTGACTCAGAGTCACTCACGTCAAGTCTTATTATGTTATCTATGTATCTGTGATTTAGCTTACTGTGGTTAGATATTTTATATTTTTAGTATCGAAGTGATGTTTAATTGTCCAGCCTCAATATCCTATCTATCTGTGATTTTGCTTACTACGGTTAGATATTTGTCATTTTAATTATGGAAGTAAAGTCAAATATCTTACCACAGTAAGCAAAACCATGGAAAGATAGTTTAGATTGAGTTAGTGAGCTAATTGAGCCGCCCATCGACCAAGAGTATCGTTCGGTAGGACTCAAGCGCTTACTGAATGAGGGTCATAGCACATTATCAATTCAGAAAGGAATCGTCACCGTATCAACTCAAGCCGTACCTACCTTTTGTATGAAACTCCCTACTGCAACGCACATTACTCGGAATCATAACGAAATCACCTCGCCTAAAGGTAAAGGCGTAAAAATGCATGATTGTGCTATGCTATGACCCTTAGTCAGCAAGCGTAAGGCCACAAATTGTGCAAACTAGAAGCAAACAATCAGCCGCTCACAGAGTCTAATCAGGGACAACGACTTAATGTACCTTTAGTAGAAGTTCACGTTTCGTGGTAAGAAAGTTATACCCTTATCACTTCGACCTGACCTGAATAGTCAAAGTTATCTGCTATCTATTGAAGTGAAGCAAGATTTGTATCTTGCTGTTAACTTACTGATACCAAAGACTCCTTACTATTCAAATGTGAAAGTGAATTACTCCTTGTTTATTTATGCAGGTAGCCAACAAAGGATATAAACTATGACTTTAAAGAAGGGATCAACAATTGAACGTGCCCTCCGAAGCAGGGAAGCGCTCAGTGGATAAGTTAACCTGCGAAGTTTAAGAATCAGGGATTTACCAAAAAAAACATTTAACATTAAGCACCTCGTTTCTTTCTTCTAACTATAATATTTTTTTGTTATAAATTAAGCAGTGACAAAACTTATACTTACGCGTAATTTACCAACGTTTCGGCTGTGTTACAACAACCGTGGTCGCGGGCGAACTTGTTGTAACACAGCCGAAACGTTGGGAAATAATAAAAGGTAAATTACGCGATAAAATCCTGTAAACTATTTAAAAGTATGAATTGTGATCGCGAAAGTTTAAGAAAGACCAGTGACAAAACTGTTTTTTTGGATCTGACTTTCTGTATTTTGAACACAATTTAATCACCTATTTGGCTCAAAGGATGAGGCATAGCCATTCAGCGCGGCAATGCTGCCAGCCAGGGTCTCGGGCACGCTTCAGCCTGGCAATGGCTTAGATCCGTTGATGTACCTATAGATCGTTCTAACCTGCTTCTAATTGTTTATGCATAATAAGTTTTAGTTTATGTAGGTACCCCTGTTTCAATGTTATGTACGTACACCGTTATTGTTTTATTTAACAGAATATGTATTTTTCCCAGTGTTATTTTATTCAGTGTTAAAATTATATTCTAATGGGTTGATAAAATGCATAGAATTTTCGAATATTTTTATGGAAAATCAGTAATCAATAATTACGAAACGTTGATGTCTTAAAACATACTGTTAACTACTTTATTAAATTACATAGATCGTATCTCAATTTCCGAGTACCTATTTGCAGTTTCACTTCCTGTCCTGACTTAATTCCGACAAAGACCCTGTCATCTGTTCAATTTAACAAACGAACTCTTAACCTTCTCAATTTACTGAGCAAATAAAAACCGTAGCCTTTCGGGGACTCTTTACGACGTACGACACGATTTTATCGAGATATTCTTTAAAATTAAAGAAAGAAAGAAAGAAAGAAAAATCATTTATTCTTGTAGGACCTCAAGGATCACTTAAGTATCGTTTTACATGCTAGGTGATTCTAATGCCTGTTCCAACGCGACTCCCTACACCAGGGAAAGAATCAGGCAAGAACCTGGTGGTGTGGGCCTAGCTTTTTTTTAAAAGCGATCCCTTAACAATCTAAAATAATCTAAATAGTCAAGCTTCAGTGGGAAGCCAGTCGAACAAAGTAAGGCATGTCAAAAAAAGTAAAAGTAATTGTAAAGTTAACAAGATAACACCTCAACAAAATGTTGTCTGGCATCACACGCTACACTTGGCCGACTTAAGTGGTAGGTACCTACTTATCAAGGTAGTAAAGATATTGTATACCATCAACCGTCGAGGGGCAGAGCGACATCAGGCCACGTAATTTTATCATTAATAAAAGCCTCAATGGAATAATACGCTTTCTCTACAAGAATATTCTTTATGTACGTTTTAAACCTTCGAGTCGGTAGGTTAGTTACGTTGATTGGGAGTTTATTGTAAAAACGTACAGTATTTCCCATAAAAGAACCGTTTACTTTTTCTAGTCTAAATTTAGGCACACATAGTTTATTTTTATTTCTAGTGTTAATTTTGTGCACATCATTTTTTTTCTTAAAGTTGTTTATATATTTGTGAGTGTGCAATAAGTTTACATAAATATATTGCGAAAAAACAGTAAGAATATTTATTTCTTTAAATCGCTCTCTTAAAGAGTCCCGACGTTTCATTTTGTAAATGGCACGGACAGCTCGCTTTTGTAAAACGAAAATAGTTTGAATATCTGCTGCTTTACCCCAAAGAAAAATACCATACGACATCACACTATGGAAGTAACTGAAATATACTAACTTAGCTGTTCCTTCGTCAGTAAGTTGCCTAATCGTACGCACTGCATAAGCCGCGGAGCTAAGCCTACCTGCAAGTGTTTCAATATGCGGACCCCACTGCACTTTGGAGTCAATTGTAAGACCTAAGAAAACAGTTGAATCAACAAGATTAAGTGCTTCCCCATTTAATTTAATTTTTGTAGGTCTCTGAACCACGTTAGGCAAAGTGAATTTAATACATTTAGTTTTTTTGGCATTAAGTAAGAGGTTATTAGCAGTGAACCAGTTTGAGACTTGGGCTAAAGAGGCATTAACATCATCATAATTATCTTTAGACCTATCAACTTTAAAAAGTAAAGATGTATCATCAGCAAAAAGAACAATGTCACACATGTCTTTTACAAAAGAAGGAAGGTCGTTTATGTACACTAGAAACAGAAAAGGGCCTAGTATCGAGCCCTGTGGCACACCCATATCAATAACTGACCCTGAGGACTTTTCACCTCCTACTTCAACTTTAAGGAGTCTCTCAGAAAGATAAGATCGAATCAGGTTAATAGCTTGGTTTACGACACCATAGTACTTTAATTTGGAGATTAAAGTCGCATGACACACGCAGTCGAACGCTTTCGACAGATCGCAGAAAACTCCGACTGCGTCTTGTGAGTTCTCAAAGGCATCATAAATGTGCTTTAGAAGCAATGTACCTGCATCGGTTGTTGATCTACCTCTCGTAAATCCAAATTGGTGCTGGTGTAAAAGTCCGTTAAGATTAAAGTGAGAGAGCAGTTGATTAAGAATTAGTTTTTCAAAAATTTTACTTAACGCAGGCAGAATCGATATTGGTCTATAATTAGCGGGGTCAGTTTCATTACCAGATTTGAATAAAGGAATAACTTTACTCATCTTCATTAGATTGGGAAAAACTCCCTCGTCAACGCAATTGTTAAAGATATAAGCTAAACAAGGAGCAATATCACCAACAATAGTAGCTAATATCTTAGTCGAAATTCCCCATAAATCTTCAGTGTTTTTAATATTCAGTGTTTTAAATATTTTGACAATATTGTCTGCGTTAACATAACTAAATCTGAATTCATTATTACCCTGAGCAACACTGCATTCCAAAAGGCCGTATGCTATAGTGGCGGATGAATTTAATGACTGGGTCACCACATGTGGTATATTAGAGAAAAAATTATCAAAAGCGTGAGCGACCTCATCGCTTTTAGTTAATAAATGATCATTGACTTTTAGATTTATCTGTTTGTGGCCACGTTTTGTCTTACCAGTCTCATTGTTGATCAATTTCCAAGTGGCTTTAATTTTGTTAGGTGCTGTTTCAATTTTATTTTTTAAAAACATTGATTTTGCTACCTGACATACTTTTTTGAATGTTTTAGAATAATTCTTAATGTAAAGGTTATGTGAAGGATCGTGGAGCATTAGTTCCCTTGTAGAATACAGATCATAAAGTTTATTTCTACTTCTATAAATACCAGGTGTTGCCCAGTCTGCAAAGCTTGCACTAGTTTTAGCTATACAAGTCTTTAATTTAAATATTTCCTTATGCTCCTCAGTAATTAAATTAGATAAACAGTTAAACAGCTCATTCGGGTCTTCTATACAAGGCAAAAGTGACATTTTAAGTTCTATGCAACCCTTAAACTATGTAATACGACTCGCTGTGATAGGTCGGTAAGTGAATTTATGAGGTTCATTTAGTATGCAATTAGGAAATTTAACACTTTGACCATAATGATCTGATCCAAACTTTTTTATTAAGTTCTTACTAATTGGTTCACAACTACTAAAAATATTGTCTAGACATGTGGCTGTTGTTATAGTTACCCTAGTTGGTTCATTGAAAAGATGCGTCAGATTAAAACATTTGAACAAGTTAATGAACCTTTCAGACAGAGAATCTAAAATAATGTCTATATTAAAATCCCCGCAGATTATTAAAACTTTACTACTAGTAAAAATCTTAAGCAAAACTTCTTCCATAGTGGACTCAAACCGCCCGTAATCCGCGTCAGGTGGACGGTAAACACTCACTATGATATGTCGCTCTAGCTCAACGCACGACAGCTCAATAGTCCTCTCAATAGAGAGATTAACAACATCTTTACGTTCCTTGCATTTTAAATGATTTTTCACAATAATAAGAGAACCGCCTCTAGTGGCGTTCTTACGTTTGTATGAACTTACTATATTAAATTGTTCAAAATAAGGGAGCAACTGATTATCTACAATCCAGTGTTCAGTCACACACATAATGTCTACATTACATCCCTTTAAAAATAACTCTAATGCTAGTAATTTGCTGGGGAGGCTTTGCATGTTCTGTGCAAAGTGCCTAGCTTACCCATTGTCGAAGCGGTCAGTTTAAATGCTGACCGGCAGTCCCTACTACATTAATAACCCTATTAGTACTACTACTAAATACAGGCTCGTCAGTTAAATATGTTATACTACTTATGGGCGCGTGTGGTCACAATGAGGTATTGTGATACCTACTGCCTATTTATATTATTGAACAGAAGGTTAAGAAAATACTATGAAATCCAAAAACATAAATTTGTTGACTGATTGGCAATTGACATATATGTCAAGTCCAAATTCAAAATTTATTCACATTTTCTTATTTCTAAAATTAGAAAATAGTTTACATACTTCTTAACAAATAGAATGGTAATGCGTGAATGAAATAAAATAATTACTTATAGGTAAATATAAATAAGTTCACCACATCACTCCCCCCAAGAGACCGAGTCTAACGGGCGATAATAGTCTGGAAAATGAACTTGGCGTCCAGAACGAGTTGTTTGGGAAGGACTAGCAGAAGAACTTGTTTTAGAAGAAATCGAATTGGGTAGTGACAGTATATAGGCTGGTTTCAGCCTATCAATCGATACTGTCACTATCCTGCCCTTAACCTTTATTTTAAAAGTTTTGGCAGTTTTTTCGATGACTTCATGCGGGCCTGTATATGCAGGCTGCAATGCGCCTCTCAATGCATCCTCTCTAAGAAAAACATGTGAGCAGGACAGAAGATCTTTGTAAATAAAAATTTTGTTATTCGAGTGATGCGAAGTTGGAACTGGCTGAAGATTATTGGCAAATGATCTGATACGAGCAGAAAACTCGGTAATGTCAGTCGTACATTTGTCAATTTTGTCGCCAAAGAATTCGCCTGGAAGGCGTAAAGGCTCCCCATATACTAGCTCGGCAGAGGAAGATTGCAGGTCTTCCTTGAAAGAACTTCTTATGCCGAGTAATACAAGAGGTAATGCCTCAATCCAACTACTACTTTCAGCGTGGCACATTATAGCTGCCTTTAATTGGCGATGAAACCGCTCAATTAAACCATTGCATTGAGGATGATAGCTTGTGGTCTTACAATGCTTAAAACCAATCAATGTTGATAGTTGGCTAAATAATGCTGATTCGAATTGCCGACCACGATCAGTGACGATATCAGTCGGACATCCGAATCGAGCTATCCATCCTGATAAAAAAGGTTGGGTATAACACCATCAAAAATATTATATGCTAACAATTTAGCAATTATCAATTTACTACAGCTACTATGGTACATTGTACCTCTACTTAAGATAAAGTCACTAATAAAATTATTAGTGTCAAAATACAAAACGTCACTATGACGACATGTCAAGTTGTAAAGTAATAAATTGATTTTATATAGTCTCTGGTTTTCAAGTTCACTCAGAGACTTGGAGTAAGGGAAGGCACAAATGATTAATTTGCTCAACCCTAGATTTACCTTCTCTAACAAAATGTCAACAAGGTTTATTATGTCTAAACGTTTTATGTTACTACTGTCACCTAAATGCAACACCATAGTGGTATTGCTGTCAAGTGATGTATCAGACTTGATACATCTTGTAAATTGGTTTATGGGGGCATTTGGGAAACAATTATTTACTACAGTTTGATTTAATTTACTTCCAAGTAGTAGACCCATTCCCATCCCTATTGTATCTGAGTATATAACAGTCCTCCGGGTCTGTCGACAGAATGTAGGCTGTCTAACTGGAGACTGTGTGTCCTGCCTTTTCTGTACTACAGGTGCACAGGACAAAGTTGGTACCGATGGAGGTGTGATTTCCAAAGGCAAATTTTCACAAATGGGTCTGAGAACTACTGTTAAATACGGTATACGATCCTTAGGTGGCTCAACTGGTTCTAATTGTATTTTTCACAGTTAGTAGTTCTTTCGTTCGTTCGTATGAGCAAGTGGCCTACTCTGGTGACAGGGCCGCCTTTAATCCTTCGTCATGGCTTAACGACTTTAAAAGCCGGGCCGACAACTTCTAACCGAAACAACTGGAGATCTGTGAGGGAGGTTTACGTCCAGTAGTGGACGTCTTAATGGTGAAATGATGATGATCATGATGATTAATTGCGGTCTTATTTGCCGGTAGCCTCGTTTGATCAACACATTTTACTAGATGATTTATAGTGTCAGGAAGTAATTTTGCCTGCACTTAACAGGACACTGGTAGTGCCTGGGACATTGTTGAGATGGCTTGCCCAGCACCTTAGATAATCCATCTTTGAGAATCTTAACTTAACTCAAACCTATTTCAGCCCCCGGACATACTCAGTGAATATTTTAGCCCTAACTGTAGTTATTTTATTGAAATCGTATCGCAGAATGTAACATTAAACCATAAACAAGGGTTAGAATGGAACTGTCACTCACTAGACTC
Source organism: Xanthorhoe designata (assembly GCA_963582015.1). Classification (NCBI taxonomy): domain Eukaryota; kingdom Metazoa; phylum Arthropoda; class Insecta; order Lepidoptera; family Geometridae; genus Xanthorhoe; species Xanthorhoe designata. The sequence continues at coordinate 13,956,259 of OY757029.1, read as the reverse complement.
TTCCATTTTAATATGGGCGTAGGGTTTTCGGTGAAATAGTTTTTCTCTCGATAGAAGCACGTGATATTTACTTAGGCTGATCCTGTTACGTGGTGGGATTGATTGATTGAAGATTGAAGATTTTTGATAAAATAAACAAGGTTTTGTCGTGATCGGAAAAATAGAGATTTGTTGGTGGATTCTCTGGTGTAGGGATTCGCGTTGGAACAGGCACAGATTATATAATACACTAGGAACAGGCAATAGAATCCCCTAGTTTTAAGGACGTGACATGTCAAAGTGGTCTATAAACGATCGTACTGAATAAGTAAATATTTACATTTCAGTTTGAATTTATTGGAATTATCGTGCGAGCCGAAGCTTGGGTACGATTAATACTCTAGCCCTCATTCGCACGAGCGCTTTTTTAACGTCCGTTAAAAAAGCGTTCAAATAGAACAAATGTATTCCCAAGTATATGTTCACACGTCAGCGCTTTTTAAACGCGACGGTTTTTTATCGAGCAGTGTTGTATTTTCTGCGCTGGACGTTGGACGTTAAAGCCCATATTCGCACGAAAGCTTTTTTAAAAGCGCCAACGCCGAGTTTTGACGCAACGCTTTTTTAGCTCTCGTGCGAATGGGCGCTTACTTACATTTGAAGAAAAAAGATTTGCAATTGCAATGACAGAGCAATCTTAACATAATAACTACGATCTGTCGCAAACTATAACTATCCGATGTGGCACATAAAGTTACCTGCAAATTTCTATCAAACAACCAAACTTCATGCAGATCGGATCACCGCTTTGAAATTTATGCTCGAACAAACATACAAAGCCAAATCGTCGAAGTTGCCACAGAAATCCTGGCTTGCTTCGCTTGCTCTATTAATTATTGAAAAACACCAGATCAGACGACATGGTGAAACATTTATAAATATCTATAGGTACAAATTACAAAGAGGATTTTAAGATCCTAGGTACTCTATAGTAGCAATTCGGAGTGTCGCAAAAGCTAAATTAAACTAACTAAAATTAATGCCATCCTTTTTATTTCCATCGCTATGGAAGGGACGGCAACATTTTTAGTTAGTTTAGTTTAGCTTTTGTGACACTCCGAATTGCCACTTATATCTATATCCAAAAGATTAGTAAATTTAGAGGATCTTTGGAGTTATAACAGAAATGTACTTCGAGAGTGCACAAAATTGCTCTCTTTTTACACAATTGAAATCGGTTTTATACAATTTTAATGTTATCATTTGTTTTATAAGTTGAAATTCAAATTCAAAATGTATTTATTCAGTACGATCGTTTATAGACCACTTTGACATGTCACGTTCTTAAAACTAAGGGATTCTACTGCCTGTTCCAATGCGACTCCCAGGGAAAGAATCAGGCAAGAACCTGGTGGTGTGGGCCTATCTTTTTTTTCAGCTGTCCAATCTTAATACTAAGTAAATATAAACTGAGATGGAGGAGAGTAAGAAAATTTAGTTACCTACCTATAAATCTTTGTTGAAGTGCGAATTTAGAACACCAGTCCTAATGCCTAAATACACTTTTGTGGCTTCAAATGTTACTCAGTTTAAACTAATTTTTATTTTCAATAAAAAAACTCGGTCACAGGTGCAAAAAAGACATTTTAGAATTATACTCTGGTTATGTAAACGGTATAAAAATAAGGTTGGGTTCTGACTTACAGCGATTATTAATTGTATTTTATTAAAATAAAGTCATTTTAATTCATGCCGGTGGTTGTAACAAACAAAAAACTTAATTTTAAACCTTACATTGTTATTTCAATTGTTTTCCTTAAAGTTTTCCTATCTCATTTACACGAGAATGGTGCATCGACATTCTTATGTACCAAATAATACTTTGCACAACCATAGAGAGGGTACCTGAGACAAGCATTACATTATCAAAGCAGAGCGTTAGACGGTATAAATTGTTATTCATCTAAAAAGCTTATCTAATGATAATAATATAAATAAATATCCTTGAACATTTTACACGACGTCATCTAGTCCCAAGCTAAGCAACTTAATACTTGTGTTATGGTAACCAGATGACTGATATAATACTTAAATACTTACTTTTTTTTTAAATACATTAATATTATAGATAGAAAAACATCCAGACCCGGAACAAATATCTGCAGAACATGCAAACATTTGTCTCGTGGCGGGGATCGAACCCGCAACCTCCGTGTCTCAGGCGGGCTTTCGCCTACTGCGCCACAGAGGTCATCAAATATAAAGCTACGCTGAAACTACGACCAAACCCCAACGAGCCGGTCACATATTTTTAACTGCTCCTAAAGGAATATAAATTTCAATTTTAAAATCTCCATATTGCCGCTGCGTGTCGCTTGCGGAAATAATTTCAAAGAGAAATCTCATAAACATACTGAAAAGTTTCGGCTTATTTAAAAGGACGAAGTTTTTTAAACTTATTCTGCCAGTGTTGAAATGAATGAAAATACGTATTTAGAGTTTTGTACCTTTGTGTCCTATCGTTTTCATATGTGGCGTGCAATTTTATTTAGTAGTTACTCTTTATTTAGTGCTTAGCTTTGGATTAGATGACTATATGTGAAATGCCCTAATTTATTATTTATTTAGGACCTCCTTTAACTTTGTAATTTTTTTTTCTATTTAAATGCAACTAGTGGTTGTCCAGTGTTTATCTATCTATCTTATTAGATAGATAGATAAACACTGGACTCGTTTCCTTCAAACGAGCAATTCTTGAATATAATGTATAATCTGAATCTCTAAAACGACTGCAACGATTTTTATGAAATTTAGTATGCAAGGGGTTTCGGGGACGATAAATCGATCTACTCGTAGCAAAGATTCATTTTAAGAAAATTTCGTTTTTATTTAAAAAACACAATTTACCAAATAAAAAACCTGATCCGATCCAGGTATAAAACCGAAAGTGTCAAAAGTGACTTTTTTAAACATTCGCGATTAGAACACATGATTAAACATACATTTACGGGTATTTATCGCTATTTACCTTTATTTAATTTTAATTTTATCCCGACGTTTCGACTGGATTGCACCAGCCGTGGTCGCGGGCAGACTCAAAATTAAATAAAGGTAAATAGCGATAAATACCCGTAAATGTATGTTTAATCATGTATTGTGTCAAAAGTGGCTTTAAGTATGTTTTTGTTCTAAGTAGTTTAAGAGTTTCAATTACTTTAGGAGCCAATAGGTACCATGGGTTGCATGGCGTGGCAGTTCCGTGTACAAATTCAATAAATTGGCAGTTAGCTTCCGTTCTGTAATGAGTGTGCTTCTCATTCCTGTCGCGAGCTCTGCTCTCTTGTCTGTTCGAGGACATAAGACCAGCGGGCAGCAATCTGCCATCCGCTTATTGTTTGAGATCAGCTGGTACACAACCAATCACTTTCACTGGAGTAACCACAGTATCATCCGGTGGAAGGGTTGACGCTCAGACAGTGAGAGGACCTTCAACGGGTGAGATAGGTTAGGCAGCCAGCAACTACAGCAATCGAGCAGCGATAACTCTTTCCATCGAGTGATTGTTGCTACGACAAGCTTTATGAGCTTTCAAATTTGACTTGACAACCAGTTAGCAGAGAACTTCATCAGACAACGAGGTGGTGTTGCAGTGATTGCTGCGTGGCGCACTATACATACGCGAAGTCCAAACTATAAAGAAGTTTATAGCTAAAATTGATGGGCTAGGCAGCAGATTTGACTAGATCGCTTTAAGACTAAATCGCGATATGACTATATCGCGTTGGGGTTACATTGCTTTTGGACTACATCGCCAAAGGACAAGAAAGCGGAAATACTTAATCCTCGTTTGTTTTCTAAAGTACAACCATGGCGAAAATCAAAACATTCAAGTTTTTAAGTACCTTTATTACCGGTTTACCCGCTTATTTCATAGCTCTTCTATTAGGGTTGCAAGCGAAAAAAGGCAGCAATACACAAGCAAAGTCACGCACGTGACCTGGGCTTAGATCGCACTTAATGACTATGTAATGCTTACAGACGGACAGACGGTTTCTACTAATGGCTGTTCTGTTTTAAGAATACCTTTTGTGGGCAAAATATTATTATTCTTACAAGCAATGTGATGTTGTAGCTTGTTGTTCTTGATGGATTGAAAGAGTTTAACGTTTAACGTGTCTTTAAAATGCATTTGTGGCTGCTAGAACTGACTTATGATGACTATTGTCATGCTTGAATGTTTTGACAAATGAATAAAAAGGCCATAAAAAGTCCAAAAAAACAATCATCGTAATATCGCAGTCATAGCTTAATGACGCAAAACAAATGAAATCGAAAAGTATTTTTTTATTTAAGTTTGACAGCTGTCAAACGTCACAGCATTATTGTTAAATGTTCAAATTATTTTATCCTAATGAAATCAAATTATTTTATTATTTTGAGATGTAGGTACAAAATTAATTTTTTGATAAAGAATAAATTAAATTATTTAATTAATGATCACAACCGTACTCCCAGGGTGCGAACATAATTATATTTCAGGCATTTTCTAATCTTTTATATAATTAAAAACAGCCCTAATATTTATAGAAAGTTTTCGAGTTCAAAATAGTACACAAACTGACACCATTGACGAAAATAATGCACTAAAATTCCCAGTAAACCTTGAATAATCCAGTCGCGTTGACACGGAGTTTCATTCAGTAGTTAAATATGACTTAATTGGATTAAATAATTAAACTATAGTGTTGCGTCAACAAAGTTTGATTCAAATTAGTGTTCTGGTTGAGCTGGTTTTGTAAAATGCATTTAAATTTATAAAACTTTCACACCTACTAGGCGCTTTTAAATTAGACGTTCCCTGGGAGCGGTAGACATTTCTTTCTTTTTAGATCCTTTTGAAGATGTCTATGTAGGTAGTCAGAGGTATGTCCAAATACATATTTGGTACATGCCCATCTACAATTTTTCCAATAAATACCTACTCTCATATCCAAATTCAGGAATGATTCTGCTGAGGAGCGACATTGCCTTTTTAAGGTTTCGTATTTATATTCATTTTATAATTTGATATACATATTCAGCTCTTTACTCACTTGCTCCAAGCTATTCCACAGAGCTTTAATAAATCACTACTTCTTTTAAATTCACTTTATATACCTTACTTTGAATTGAACTTGAAGAAAAATGCTGATCGTATTAAAATTGAATGTCACGTGTCACACGTGCAAAGATTTCCTGCATTAAGTTGGAGACGTGGAAGAATTTAAACCCGTTGCATGAAGTTAGTCTACTACGTGTCAAACGCATTCGCCAGATTCAAGTTAGAGAAATTGCCTTCGAAGTTTATGTACAGTCATTCTCAAAACATTGATGAAGTTGAGATGCGTAAAGTGGATGTGTGCTAATGGCAGCTGACTCAGCGCTTTATTGCTTTAGATTGCATATTATGCAGTTTTGATTATGTTAACGTTGCTATGGCGGGCTTAAACTCGATCTCAAGGGGTAGGTAATAAACAACATATAGGTATTTCATTATTAATGAAAAATCTTACTAAAAGACTTTACTTTTAGTTAGAATTTTCATTGATAATGAAACACCTAAATGTGGTTTAACACTTTAATAAAATTATATAAACTATAGAAAATAGCTGGTTAGGTTGGGCTATAGTTGGAAAGTTTTTTAGTGAAATATATTATAATATGTTATCCTGTTTACTGTACGGTATTAACATTTCAAATGGCTTTGCTCAAAATACAAATAATTTATAACAAAAATCTTTTTTGTTTGTTATAAGGTTTTTTAATTTCAACCATCTTTAGAATTTGCTGATTTAAATATGGCGCTGCCTATTCTACTCCTGGTAATTTATCAAACATAAAACATATAGAAATATTTAAATTAATTTTAGTAAAACGATCGTGGCATAGCTTTTTAGAAACAGTTATTAGAATAAGTCACCGCAGGTGAAATAACTGAAACATGCTGGTCTTATTCATAACGATTTGTCAATTTAATAAAGGTTTAAAGATGAAAAGAGATAGCAACAGATTTAATATCCGTTTTAGCTAAAGTAGGTTTACTAAACCAATAAGCATAAGGGGGTTAATTTATGCATACTGCATCCAGAATAAAACACGCAGAAGACTTTATCTAAAACCGTTCATACTCTTTTATCTCGACAGACTGGTAACCTAGAAGCTAGTAACCATGAATCAGCGTAAACTAGAAATCTCTACTGCACGATATTTTAGCCAAGCGAGAGATCCAATGAACGAATTCTTCTTCCGATTTGAACCGAGAGACGTATTTATGGTTCGTGTTCACACATTCACCAATCTATGGCGACGGAGTGCTACTATGAACCTAAATATTATTATTTTTCACTTGTTTTGATATCTAGAATAAGATAAATGTACTAAATTACTTTTTTAAAGGACATTGAATGCTTGAATATCTATAAATAACTTTAAAAATTTGAGGATGCACTTATGATTCAGTGTTTTATAAGTTTAGCTCTTCAAAGCCTGATTATTGATCAAAACAACCTGTCGTACATTTGATTTCCGTTTCTTTCCATCTTAGGGTTGTCTGGAATCTTTTATAGCAATAAGACCACCCAGTGTCATGTATTACTGAGGTGAACGATAAATTATTTCCAACAATTTATTAAAAACAGTCTTTTTGAATATTCTTTGTCATAAATGAATGAAGTAGTAAACGTTATAAAGAGCGTCTTCTCTTCCACAGTAGCCCACCAAATCTGTGACGTAACGACACCGACGCCAACAAGTCTGCACATCGGGAGGTCAACATACAGATAAACGTGCAAAGTGAGTTGTTTTTCGACGCCCAGAACACTGACGGAGAAGGTTATGAAGACTGTCCTCTTATTTTTATATTTATATACTTTCAAATCGTGCCAATTTTTTTATTCAAATCTTATTTTAAATTAGCTAGTAATTTTTAAGACAGTATCAACAAAATATAAAATTACACTCATTATAAAGGACCAGAAATAGCACAATGTATTTCCTTACCAAACATTTCACATTTAATAAAAAGCTTGTCTTTCTATCATTGAAAATATATAAAAATCACGGTTTCAACAGATTTATCAAAATGTGCTTCGCTATTCAGCAAGCCATTTTCGTTTCAAGAATTGAAGTCTGTGAAAAACGCATGTTTAGCTATCCAGTTGAGATCTTTTAAGAAATAACTTATTTTTCAAAAAGCCACAAAAGCTCTTAAACCTACATTCTCTCCTCACTCACTGTCTTCACAGCTAGAAGTCGTTATTTGTAACTTTTATCTAAGTCGTTTATACTTGCTAATGATACAAAATTGTTTATAACTAGGTCGCTTTTGCGATAGTACTGGACAATAGATTGAAAGTACCTCGGTCTCTATTTCATCTTTTATTATTGAGAACATTTTTCAAATGAGATTTTCGATAGTCCCAGACTTTTGATCTTAATATTGAAACCGCCCTAAAAACAGCTAGTTTTTTATTTATATAATATACACAACAGAGACCTTACTTGGGATCAACGAAAACGAAGATTGGTTGGTTGGTTGGTGAACTGTAACGGATTAAATATCCACCAACATAAGCTGACCCCGAAAATTGACACGAAACTTCGTTTTGGTTGATCCCAAGTACAGCCTCAGGTTTCATGAATCCGTAACAATGTATTTTTACAACGATATCTGTGGCGCAGTGGGCGACGGCCCGCCTGAGACGCGGAGGTTGCGGGTTCGATCCACACCACGGAGCAAATGTTTGTATCTTCTGCAGACATTTGTTCCTGATTTAGGTGTTTTTCTATCTATAAATTAATTATCTATAAATTTAATTAATAGGATTTGTTTACAAAAACAAATTATAAAAAAGTTATCTTATTACCAAGCATTTAGTTGCTTAGCATTGAAACTAGATGACTAATACATAGAAGAGTTCTAACAACTAGATGACTTCTAATAACGAAATACCTAAGTGTGGTTTAACACTATCATAAAATTTATAAACTTTAGATGACTTCTGTGGAATTTCCAAGGATATTTATTTGTTTTTTTATTATTTATTTTAATCTGACTGTACATTATGAACGACAATGGTTTAAATTGCATGTGAGTCAATTTATTTCCCGCGCTCATGAAATGGGACTTAAATGAATCTTGCACAAATGAAACAATGATATTGTATTGAATTTCTTCATCAATGAGAGTTTTAAGCAGCTTTTCTGGAAACGTTAATTGTTTGGAAGAATTGTTTTGCAGTAAATACCAGTGATGTGTTTACTTTAAAAGTGGTAACAAACAGCGTCATTGAAAATTAAACAATTACTATTGATCTAATTCCTAAATGTATTAAGAAATTTAATATTAATAAGAAACTCTAAACTGATAAGTACCAACTATTATAATAATTATGTTATGGTATGTTATGAGCCTGTAATGTCACACTGCAGGGCAAAGGCCTCCCTTCCTTCTCTCCAGTCATCCCTATTTTGGGCCACTGTGAACCAATCCTTTAGATGGGCATCTAAATAACAAATATAAATGAAACTTTTTTACTAAACGGTTCCGGCGGGATTCGTAATTTAAAACTGTAATTTATTGTCATACAAAATCCTCACGCGCGTCCTATCCCTCTTTCTCATGTGAAAATAATAATGTATCATCTCCCTCAGATTTCGACTCGGGCTTGCCGTTCGATGCCTTTAAGACCGGGACGATACAGTTTAGCTACATAATGGAAAATGATGTGGCTATCAAGAATGAGGTAGAACCACAAACGATAAGAAATGACCGTAATAAAAAAATACATTGCTTCTGTATACAAGGTGTAATAAAACTTCGTAAGAAAACTCAGAAAACGCAAACTACTTCAAACTATTTGCTATAAAAAGTAAGTAAATTTGTATGGGCAAGTGGCCAACTCTGGTGACGGAGTTTTTAGGTCGCCTAAAGGCCTTCGTTATGGCTTAATGACTTTAAAAGCCGAGACCGACAATTTAGCGTGCCCTTCGAAACACAGATGCGCTCAGCTGATAATGCCATATGTGATAAACCATCCAAATTGTGACCGCTCAAAACGACGATCTATCAAGAACGTCTTAGCAAGCTTCGCCACGAACGCTTGAAATGTATGCGCACAATATGTAAATAACTATCTAGAATCAAGGAATCTTAATTATGCCCTCTTTTTGGATGCCTCTGTAAAGAATCGTATTGAACGCGTCAAAAACATTAAACAAAAATTCTGAAACCAGGTCAAAATAAATTGACGAACAAAGAAACTTTTATTCATCAAAACATAAGTCTACAGTCTGATTCCGACCCATATTACTCGCAAAGCAGTACCATTCATAAACTGTCACAGGATTTCATGAACTCAACAGTCGTTCAGATGTAGCTGAGCAACTCAAATGTTTGAATCAAACAAGAAACATTTATTTTCATTCATACTTATAATCACGCGTCTTTCCTTTAACGTTGGTTATTTTCAACTTATACTATATTCATAGCTATTTTCAAATACAGCAAACATTTAAAAATGCACGTGTAATTTATCTGTAAAACTTCATAACTGTTTTTAATTAAATATTAATCGTTATTTTTTTATTAAGTTAGCTAAGCAGCTAATCTCTGACTTTAAGTTTCAAAAAAATATACTTAAATTGTATTTGTGTAATCTTAATAATCACAGAAAGTGTACAGCTACTTCTGATTGCCTGTGCTATTCGTAAACTGTCGCAGAATACGTACTAATGCGCTGAGGAAAAAAAGGGTTTCTCAAAATGATAAATGACTCCCGAAAGAAGCGGCCGCACAAAAAACAGTAAAGCTCTGTAAACAATAAAATGAGCATTACAATATTACGGCATGATTTTCTCGTTTGTTTTTCTGTCGGGGTGTTGAGTTAAATATGAAAAAATTATGTATTTACTGTTTTAAGATTTTTGTTTGAGATCTCGATTTTTCTTGTCATTTTTGCAATAATTACTAACAAAAACTGGGCTTAGTTTTACATACTTATGTTTCTCTAAGAAAACTTGCTAGACAAATTCAAAAAATAGTTTCATCCTATCCTGCTAATATTATAATATTAGCGGGAAAGTTTGTATGGAAGTAAGATGTTGCTCATTCACGCAAAATCTAAATTGAAATATACATAGTTTTTGACCTGAAATAACATAATTATAGGCTACTTTTTATCCAGGTAGGTATCGCTCGAGTGAAATTGCGGCCGAGTAAGCTATGAGTAGTAATGAATACACCAAAAACTCCTTCAAAAAGTCAGCCCACTAGCGCATCCATATCGTTGCCATAAGTAACCAGCAACTCCTATGATAATTATATTTAGTACTATTCAGAAACGATAAATGCTCTGCATGGTAATCGTCACTTTAAATAACATCTAGTTTATTTAGAACCTTAAATAAAACAAGCACTTAATTCATTCATTCATTCATGAACATTTCATAATAAGTAAATAAAAAATATTTCCAAGCAATTTTATTTTAATTATCATAACGGCGTTCGTGTCGAATGTAAAAAAACAAAGTATTTTCATGGCCGACGTCTAGTGCTAATGCAGAAGATCTCGCTAGACCGATGAGACACACGGACAACTACAATGACCAGCATTTAAAAAAAATTGCATAAGTAGCAAAATCAAAACTATTACAAAAACCGTAACTATAGCATTATAAAAATAAATAAAATGATATTTAGGTGGCTGAACAGTTTTTCTTGAAATATAGCAATAATTCAAGCATAAATGAATCATATTTCGTTATGACTCATGGCAATAATAAAACTTTTATAAACACCAACTTTAATTTCGTTAGACGAGAGCAATTTAAACTCTTGAGTTGTTTTTTTGTTTATAATTCTTCGAGAATCTTCGTCTCGTCATATCCTCATTTTTTTATAGGAATTCAGAGTTAATTGCAAACAAAAATCAGTCTATTATCTAGTGTATTATATAATCTGTGCTATTATTGAAGGAATAATCGGTAAACAGACACAGATACATTCTCTCAGATCTTTATTCATTAAAAATCCTTTGAAATTTTGTTTTAGATATTATTTTATTATGAAGGATTACCGGCGGTGTTTGTGTAGTATTGTAATCTATCCTCGTGTCAAGTATTCTAAATGGATGGAATTTTTAGTTCATGCAAGTTACTGGAGGAGGCGCTGCACTGGGTTTTCATACATTTGTGATACTTGACTCGGTATCGAGTAGGTATAGTATCCAATACTACGGTAAACTGGCGTTAACCTCCCAGCTCGTAAACTTATCAGCCATGTATCTCAACCCCTTCAGCGCCAGTAGGAATTTGTCGGCGACGTCGCCCCATCTGGCGTTCGCCTGCGCACCGCATTTTGCTCGGATAAAAATGAAATTAATTATTTGTAACTAGCTACCGTCCATGTTTTTGCGTTCAATAAAGGGGCATGTGTTTCTTTGTGCGATGTGGGCATATTGTGTTCAAAGTATCCATTATTATCATCTTTATATAGAAAGACAAAAATTTAATTATGATTGTATTGAACACAAAAACACGTACGGAAGCTAGGTTCGTGTTTTTGTGTTCAATAGAGGGTCATGTGTTTGTTTATTCGACGACCTTTTTAGATTTTGACGACCTCTGTGGCGCAGTGGGCGAAGGCCCGCCTGCGACGCGAAGGTTGAGGGTTCGATCCCCGCTACGGGACAAATGTTTGCATGCTCTACAGATAATTGTTCCGGGTTTTAAAGGTCATTCAACGTCATTTATCCACACTTAATATATCAAAACGCTGTGACTCATTTTCAAAACCACAAACAATAAAACATCAATTTGCATATTAACATTAGTAGCATTGTAGGGTTTTACTTTAGAAGGAAATAAGGATGTTTGGTAAAAACGAAATGTTTTTCGGATGTTTGGGGTAAACGCTGAGAGTGAGTTTGGCATACTTTTTGTGTTAAAATGTAAATTTAAATGACGGGATTGCGAGCTGGTTTGCTTATCGGATGAAATCAGCAATTTTGGGAATAAAATTTTATTTTTACCAACTTTTTTATGTTCAATCACAATGTAATATTATAGGCCCACAATATCAGAAGTCGTTGTAAAACTAAAGAAAATATACCTTACAATCAACAATCTGTATTCAAAAGAAATAGAGATAAAATCTGTGACAGTAATTGGAAAATATTTAATTTAATATCAAAATATTTCGATCTAAAGCGAGTCATATCATGTAACATTGTTGGTGATAAAACGTGTATAATTTCTTTAATAAAAATATGAAATTGAAATAAAAAAATGTTTATTAAACTTGATCTGAAGTAACAGTATGGCCTAAACTATGCCATCACACAAAAAAAGTTTGCATGATCTAAACAAGACAACAAAAAATAAGGTTTCAATTCAACACTAACGCTCTCGTATTCGGAGTCAACGAAGCTCAAGCGGTGATTCATCACTCACATTTATATCTAAGCGCTTCCGTGCTTCGGAGGGCACGTTAAATTGTCGGTCCCGGCTTTTAAAGTCGTTAAGCCATGACGGAGGCCCTTAGGCGGCCTAAAAACTCCGTCACCAGAGTTGGCCACTTGCTCATACGAACTTACTTACTATCACTTAATTATTTCCTTAGAAAAATGACAATTGAATGAGCTTAGACTCAAGTTTCCGTCTATATAAATACTCTCTGGACTCAAGTCAGTGCACTGAATTGCGGTCAAAAGATGTACGTTTACAGCGTGCTTACAGCCATCATTATAAAAATGTAAAAACATCGTAAACAAACATAAAATAAAGTCAAAATACCGCTATTTCCTCACAAAGCATAACAACATTCAACTCACTACAAAACGAGGATTTTCTCAAAACTAAGGTATTTCTGCAAAGAAAATAGGCAAAATGATGTAGCGACGCCATTTATAAAGGAGATAGTAAACAGTGAGAGCGAGACAGGCGATAATTTGTAAAGATTTGAATGTGGAAATGGAACGTGAAACAGGCAAATCAAGGAACCCAGGAATTTTGTTGAGTAAAGGGTTGAAACATATTTTTTCACCTAATTTGGATTGTTTACATTTTAGTCAAGGAAAGTGGTCTTTGTTTTAACATTGACTACGAGTATGTTAGCCGAGTAGGACTGGTCTTTATATACATTTCTTGAGAGTAAATTACTGTTATTTTGAAAAAGCTTCGTAGCTTTTTGTGCCTTTTTCATAGCATAAATTACTGTTTAGCAATTCTATATAAAAGTGTAGATCACAGATATGTGTAGATAATATATCAATTTGAAAAGCCTTAAAAAACCCTTCAAACTTAACGAGGAAATGTCCCGTTAACAAGATAGGTCGTCGAAATAGCATTTCACTTAGGTAGGTACGTAACTTTCGTGAGTGATGCCTACATCATGATAAAGCATTGTTATCACTTACGTAAAAATGTCGTCGATTTCTATCTAAATCATATCAATTTATCCAAAGACTTTGTGGCATGGTCATTTAGGCATTCACGTATATGCCTCTGGAGGAAATAAAACCGGATTAAACCTTGGCCCAAAATGGTAAATGGTCTTTCCATGCCAGCTACTCAATGCACATTGTACACTCGCCCTAAACACCAAAATATATATTATAAAAGAATCGACAATAGTTTTTACAAGAGCCTAAAAAAGTATATCCTAAATAGGATACGACACATTTCTTTAGGCGAAACATCTCAATAAATTACATTACGAATCCTTTGTTTCGATTTATTTTCCACTATTCGAAGCAAACAGATCCCTTTAGATCAAACCGCTCAAAGGGACAGGACTCAAACCGTTTCATTTTCTATTTAGTCTTTCAAATTCCGATAGAAAAAGTTCAGACATGAACGGAGAATCACGGACATGATCCAATGGAGTAAATTTTTAGTAAACAAAGCTTTCTTTCACAAATAAAAAAGTTGTGGTCACTGTTTATTACCATTAACTACTAAGTCATAAAAGTTTAAATTATTTTAATTTAATTTAATTTAATTTTTTTTTGTTTTTAGTTTGATTAAAACTTGGAATGGACATTAGGGACAATTAGTGATAGCGATTGAACAAATACAGTAGGTAACCAAAAGTATTATAAAAATATTATTGGTCTGTAAATGGCGCTAATCGGGGCATATCCGAATATCAACAATAATAAACAAATATAAAGTCTTCGACTTCATAGGCTGAGTTAGCTAAAGCACTCCGACTTAAGCATTATCATTTGAATCAATGCGTTCAATTTTAATTAAATGGTACCTTAAGTGTGGTTTAGCTCTTTAAAAACTGAAGAAAATTATTGTCCATGCACGAAATGTTCATGGTAAGAACGCTTTAACGAATTCTGACTTCACGATGCAAAAAGTCCACTGAACGATCGCTGGTGCCTCGGAATCGAAGGAATTGCTATTAAGGGGGAGCTTGGCTGGATGCTTAAGGCGATTTGAATTAAACTGTCTAGCTAGTGTTATAACATAAATATGTATCTAATAATCTAGAGCACTCTAGATAGCACGTTTGATATAAATCGCGTTACCATGACTAGAATATTAATATTTATTAATCGATTTTAAATACAGATTGTAAATTTTGTTTTGCATTTTTATAATATTGCGATGCGTATCACAAATAAGTCTTTGGACTTGCATTTGACTGTCCTCTAAATAGTCAAAAGATTATAAATATGCTCAAAGATTTGACTGTGTAACTGCGCCTTGGGGTACCAATACCATGTTAGTTGCCTTCGTTTTTCATGGTATTTTTCATTTTTCATTTAAACTATATTAAACGATCAGAATATACATAGATTGTAATCTAAATATCACATAAATAGCATTCGTTAAAGGTTACCTTTATAGACTCTTAGCGATAAGGTCATCCATTGTTACATCTTTTTGTGTTTCTTTTGTAAGGTGTACAATACATAGGGTAGGTACTTTATATTTATCCTTTGTTATCTTGATACTCGGCGCGAGCTCAAGTCAAAAGTTTAACGGCAGGTAGGTACTATTTTTATCAACAGCAAAGCAAGTAAAAATTATATTACAAAAACATGTCATAACATCGGCTTAAAGAAAAAAAGTCTGACGGTCTATCTTATAAAAAATAGAGTAAATTTAAGGTCTGGTTTATGTTATCTTTTTATCTTTAGTTTTTTGTGGGGGTGTTATGAGTTTCAAGCACTACAGCGTCCTGTTAGTGTAGGTTATATCTAATAGTACAAATCAGTAATACTATTTTAGATCACACTCAACACCTGTCACTGGAATGTTAACATCTTCAAAATTTAGGTATATGTATTCCGACATACCTCTGACTACCGCTTAGACATCTTTAAATCTAAAATGACTAACAGCCAATCTCAATAACCTATCTATCTTTTGTTTTGCTTACTGTCAGTAGCTGTTTGACGTTTTTTGTATGGAAGAAATGTCAAATATCTCCCCGCAGTAAGCAAAACCAAAGATAGATAGGTTATTGAGACTAGCCGTTAAAGGTCACAAAGAATTTGTCTACCGCACCGGTTGGGAATACAGTCGTGATATTGTTTTCATTTCCTCAACACCAAACGCCAAATACACAGACATTTTAAAACGTTAAACCAAAAGGTTTGTAGAATGTTGGAAACACTCAACTTGCGCCTCGAGGGTGTAATCTGACTAACAAGACCTCTCACAGACGTGTGTGAAACGGGAGCTGTGTTTTTTGGGAGAATGAGGAAACTAGGTCTTGTAACGAGGGTAAAAGTCGGTTTTTCGTCTGTCTAAATAATCTTCCTACTAATATTATTAATGTGAATGTTTATGATAGATGGATGTTTGCTACTCTTTCACATAGAAACTACTGAATGGATTTAGCTCGTTCGTTCGTATGAGTGGCCAACTCTGGTGACGGGGTTTTTAGGCCGCCTAAAAGCCTCCGTCAATTCTTAACGACTTTTAAAGCCGGGACCGGCAATTTAACGTGCCCTCCGAAGCATGAAAGCGCTCAGCTGATAATTCCACTTGCGGTCACCCATCCATAGGAAGACTTAATACGAGAACTTTCAGCTTAATGGGTTGCCGCAGACTGGATCCAAAAGGCCCAAAGTAGAGCTGTTAGGGAAAGTGGGTCACCATAAGCTGAAAACGATGACGATGATGTACCACGCGATTGAAACTGATGGAAGATTTCGGATCGATTGTGCATATTTTATTGTTCTGCCATTAGGGAAACATCAGGCTTATAATAATAATTAGGGACCGCAACCTGTGTAGAAATAATTCTACAGTTGTAACTGTAATATCATCCGAACAAGAAACAAATTTCTTCAGATCAAACATTTGTTTACACGAAACAACATTTTGTTATTTTGTTTTCCCGAGTTTAAATACCCATATCGATGCCAGAACAGACGCAATTTTCTTAAATCCAATTTAATGGTACACTTTTGGAAAAGTCAGTCTACCCGACGGACACTATTATCTTTCATTACTTAAAAGAATCGCCCGTTTGAGGTTGCACTGCATATCAAAGCACGCGTCATGCATTTTTATTACTCTAGAAGCGAGTCAGATTTGCTTACTTACTTGATACGTTGCTTATCGTTTACCCTTTAGTCCCCACGCGGTAACCGGCTACCGCATGAACATAAACTAAAAAAATCCGTATTTTCACCCTGTTACAGACTACTTTTGTTTGAACAACTTGTGTTTATTCGAATGAATGATAAATATTCTACTCATTTCAACCTTTATGTCAGTGTCAATAATGAAAGATTATAAAGAAAATCACATTACAATCTGTGGGCGCCATTTTTCGTATAAATAGCTATAGTAGTATTAGTCTATACGTCACTCCAATAAGGTTCATAGTAGATTGGCAAACGCGTAATATCAAGGTCGCGTGTTTTTATCTATGTTTTTCTTTCTTTTATTAGGTTTTTCGTAATAATAGCTTAAACCAATAATACAAACATGTAAATAAATTATTTATGGAGATATTTACCGAACGGAATGTGAAAAAAAGTTCGAATTATTTTTTGCTAATCATTTTTCTGAAGGTCGCGTCATTAGAAAGCATTAGAAAGTTCGCGGATAAATAGTACCTGGGGTTGGAAGGGTTCAGTGAACATATTACAATTTTTCAAACCTGAAACGTGTTGAGAATATTTAGGATAATGTTATATTTTCTAAAGTAAAAAATCAAGATAAACAAAAATAAGGTAAATCACAAAGCAGATTTAAATAGTGCAGAAGCATTTGCAAAAAAATAATAACAGTTGTATTCATCTTAATTTGATTGCAATTAAATTGAAATTCGTTAAGCCATGACATAGGTATACGCTTAAAAACATCAGCAGTTGGTATGGCTTATAAGAAATTGCCTTACCGGCTTAAAAAAAGGAGAAGGTTCTATGTTTCACTGTATGTTTGTCTTTTATATAGACGAGTATGTTATATGTTTACCGATTATTCTGTCGATAGTGGTACTAGTATTCTATTATCTGTGATAGTGAACAGAATTAAAAAAATCTGTTTTTGTCTGATCTTTGAAGCTATGAACAAAAACGGACTCTCGAGGTGCATTTTTGCAGGAAGTTGCTCTCTTTCCAAATATGATGTCGGTTTAAAATTTTAAATTTTGCTACTTGTATAAAATAAAAAAAAATCTTTCAACATAAATATGGGTAAAAAAAATGAGAAATACTTATTGGCAATCGAGTGACAAGAAAATAAGGCTACCCCTCAGCATTAACTCCATAATATACTGTATGCCGCGTAGCATTTCATGGTAGGTGCTTGCATGCTGTAGCATTTCATGATATGTACCGCAACCTCTTAGCTCCGGCTACCAAGTCTAAGCAATAAAAATATCTTCCCGTCATTTTCCTTATCTCGACGTCCCTCCAAGGGTCTAATGCTCGCAGCGTTTACGCGATACATAAATACCATGTAAGTACTGCTCTTGAGTGAAAAAATATTTTTGCAGATGCTACTTTTGTACACTTTCACTATGGGATGCCTTTTTCTATTGCGGTAATTTCATTATGGTCATAATAACAATTATTGAAATGTGGTTATTTAATTTTTCTTTTGTATGAAGTTTAATTTAGCTACGAGAAAAAGCTGAGGACACGTCACCTAAAGCTTGTCTCTGACCAAGTACCCAAGATCTTCCAAAGTAGACGGGGTCGAGTAGTGGTGACAGATTTAAATTAAATCAACGGGACTTTATCGCGTAATTACCTTATTTTATATTACCGACGATACAAAGCGTTGCAGCTCCCGTGTCACGGGCAGACTCTTCGTTGATTTCGTTTAAATATGTATAGTAAACAGATCGCGAAAGTTTAACATTACTATCTGGTGACAGAGTTTTTTGACCGCTTAAAGCCCTTCGTCAAATAACTGCATGCTCATTCCTGGTACCCAATTTGAAAATCTCTAGAACTCTAAAGCAAGACGGAAAGTTGAAGCCATTTTCGGGAACTAAGAGTAAAGTAAGTACTAAGTTATTTGTCGTGCTGCCGGTGAGTCAGCCGTACGGCCTCTAATCAGGCAGGTCCGGGCCCGTCTCAGTTCATTAACGACAATTAATCACCTCGGATAGACTGAGACATGGTTGCTAACTACTCTAGGTCACTGAATACCATCCTAATATACAATTTTGACAACGCCCTTAGTCAGAGTGCCCATAAGTACTTATTTAGTTACGTTTTTGTTTTATCTTTGTTGCCCTATGCTTTGTCCTTTGTATTTTGTTTTGTACCATTTTTTTTGTTTGTTGTAAATAACCCATTTCTTTCTTTCTCTTTCTAATAATCCTACAATAAATCTGCTGTTATTTTTTTTTTTTGTGTAATGTAAATATGTAGTAGTAAAAAAATCCATCTAAATAGACATGATTTGCAACTAAGGTTAATAAGTTCTAATAGGCTAAACTCTGGTTATAGATTTCTATAACAAATATGCCTTTCCTTATAAATGGTACGTTAAAACCTACGATTATCTATGACCATCGCTCGGTCTATACTTGAGTCCGATCCCACTAATGTACTAAGCGGGCGTTTAACTAACTCCAGCTTCCATTTTAGAACCTGCTCGTTAGTTGTGAGATGGACGACTGGCACTGTTTGACATCAGTTTTTTTTTAATTTTCGCGATCACAAATCATATTTATAAATACATGGGCACGGGGTTTTATGTCACCCGCGACTATGGCTATTGCAACTTAGCCGAAACGTCGGGACGTAAAGAAATAAGGTAAATAACGCGATAAAACCTCGTGTCCTTGATTGTATTTATAAACTGTTTGATATATTTTATTTAATCATTCTTGAAATAAACTATAAACAGTCCACAGTGTCCTATTATCTGTAGGCAAAGATTGTCTCTTGACACTGTGTAATCATCTAGTAAAAGATGTAAAGACCTAAGTTATAATGTTTCTACATTAGGATCCTAAAACTAAATCCTAAAATATCGCACTTAATCTCAGAAAGTTGCAACTAGTGCTAGCAATGGATACGAGCAGTTCAGTGAGTCATGAAGGTGGAAATGTAATCGATCTTGGTGATTAGGTGACTTCAACGTTTGGTATGGACTTGTTTGGGTGACCGATATAATCTACGTATACAGGGCACAATTAGATCAATCAGGAAAGTTAGTAACTTTAAGACATATGATCTCTTCATAAATCAATAAAATATCCTTGGCCATTCCACACAGCGCCATCTATTCCCAAGCTAAGCAATTTAGTACTTGTGTTATGGTAACCAGATGACTGATATACTACGTAGAATCTTTTTTTTTGTAAATACATATATTATTATACATAGAAAACATCCAGACTCGAGACAAATATTTGCAGATTATACAAACATTTGTCCCGCAGCGGGGAGCGAACTAACAACCTCTGTGTCTCAGGTGGGCTTTCACCCACTGCGCCACAGAGGTCGTCAAACTTAAAACTTAAACCTTCGAGCAGCTTTTAAAATAGCACAGTACCATTTTCACAAACATAACAACAAAACTATAAACCATGAACGAACCTATTCATCTTCTAAAAGTAACATTTTCGTTTATGTACCTGCATGTGAGTACAGGGTGTACAAGGATGCACTGGTGAATATTTGTTAGAGTTCATTGCTACTACTCCTCGCCTTTGTATGTTACAAAGGAGTGGTAAATACTGGACAAATCGTAGTGCAATGTGTAAGTGCTGAAATACTAGCCAATCGAGAGCCAGAACACTTACCACAGTCAGTGATTACAAGATCACTTACTACAGTCAATGCATCCCAATCACTTACCACATTCAGTGATTAAATCAGTCACTTACAGCGGGTTTCTCGAAAATTACGAGACAGTGTCGAATTTGTTCCTAATTTGACACTTAATATTTTAATGATATTGATTAAGTAATTTTGAAGATGATCTGCGTTCGAGAAACCGCCTGTTAGTGTTGCCTTGTTTCATCAAAGTT
Source organism: Xanthorhoe designata (assembly GCA_963582015.1). NCBI lineage: Eukaryota > Metazoa > Arthropoda > Insecta > Lepidoptera > Geometridae > Xanthorhoe > Xanthorhoe designata. The sequence continues at coordinate 13,935,774 of OY757029.1, read as the reverse complement.
ACATAAAAAAGTGTTACATTTTTCCACTTTTGTTTTTCTTATGTCCAATAGTTAGTTACTTTTACTTTAGGCATCTAGACTGCAGTGAACTACCGGACACGAAAAGTATACTTATCGTACACCCTCCGGCATTGCGACTTGAACGATTCGAGTTGGGGATCTTTGAATGGAGACAAATCGTGTTTATCGAAATATTTCAGACTGAAACTCTGATATTGTTAACTTTGAATAATGTGAGGAAGTTCGCAAGTTTGTAAACTACACACAAGATTTAGAACTGTTGGTAACTTTGCATGAGCTAGCCAGTATGTAGTAAGTCTTGGCGAAGTTTGCAAATCTCGAGATGAAGAACGTTTTATTCTTTAGATAATCTTATCACTCACAAAATCTTAAATATTATATTAGACATCTACCTACCAGAGTTTTCAGAAATGGATTTGAATTTTTATTTTCATTATCTTGTTTTTGGCCTCATCGTAATATAACAGACATTCAGGATTGTTCAAAGATGTTTAAGTGGAAAGAAAAACAATAACACAGAACTCTAAGTTTATAGAAACGAGTTTACAACCGTTCATGTCATTGTACACCTGGTAAAGTTGCACTCTCTATAATTATCAATGAAAGTTCTTTATAGAAAATTCTAGTCTAGTCTAGTTACATCCAAAGTCCTTAGATATCCTTTTTAATAATTGTCAAAAGGATTCCAGCGGATAAGTAAATCCACTGGCTTTATTTTTCTAAAACAGAATATTTTCAAAAGTTCCAGAAAACAGAGGCCCTTATTATTCGGCTAATTCTGTCGAATTCTGTCAACCGGCGGAACGACCCCGGGGTCGTTGGTACCTTTTACAGAAAGTTGAAATTACATATTCAAAATTAAAAAAATTAATTTAATTTTAGTTTTTAATTTTTAATTTTAACTTTTATGACATCGCTTTTTTAACCGATTCAGATTCGAAATGTCAAATTCGCGAATTCGACAGAATTAGTTAGATAAAGTACCAACGACCCCGGGGTCGTTCCGCCGGTTGACAGGTTAAAGATTTCTCAATTTACTAAATATAGATTTAATGAGTGTTTTTTTCTTACCCTTATGGCAATGAGATAGCGACAGATTTAATATCCGTTTTAGCTAAAATATGTTTACTAGTCCAATATGAATAACGGGATACCTATAGCTTTATGTTTTAAACAACGCTTAGGTATTTCATTATAAATGAAAAAAAAATCATTTACACTTTATTAGTCTCTGGTTTGAGTTATAATTCAAGAATATTTTTTTACAGAGTTCAAGTTTTCGAAATATCAACCATCAAGTCAATTGAATAACTGCCAAGACGCCACGTAAATAGCACTAAAAACAAGAGCCCTAACGCTAATTACAACTGATCATTAGTAAAGCTGGAATCTTCAAGGTAATTGCATGATTATACTTAGCAGAGAGGTTTGTTCTACTGTGATTGATGTCACAAATATGTATCCTAAAATATTATAATCGCAAAATTTTGTTTGGAGTATTCTTTGTATAATTATTATAAAAACTTAGATTTTTTTTTAGTTTCTGACCATTTTTCATCAAAATTTATAAAAACTGACTTTACGTAAGTAGAGAACAATTTTCTGCACTGTCGAGGTGCATTTCTATTTATAACTCTGAAGATCTTCATTAGATCCTTAATTTTTTTTTATTCACTACCAGACACCAGGAGTTTATTTTTATAAACATATTTTTTTTTATATCGGACATAAAAAATACAAACAATGGAACATGAACCTCCTTGAAGTCATTATTAAACCTCACAATGTTCCAAAACTCGTCAAATAAAATATTCCAATTTTAAATATTTTTAAATCACGTTCTTCAGACAAAATCTAGCAATATTTATAAGCCTTCATGCGCCCTTTAGCTAAGCGTGAATTAATAATTCACACCATGTTTGAGTTGAATTTTTAACACTTGTGTAAACTGAGTTTAAAATAACATATTTTTGATTTTTGTTAAAAAACATTTCACTTTTTATAACCTCGAATTTGACAGAATAAATAACTATAATAATTATAATTTTCGTAAATATACGAGTATTGTTATTAAAAAATTCTAATTATAAGGTGTGTTGGTTTTCCTACAGATTACGATAAAATTTGGATTGTTTAAGTTTTCTTACCACTTTTAATCACTTAATCACAGCTAGTAAAACAAAATAGTAATCTCTTACAGCCTAACTTGAGAGCTAACTAGCCAAGCAGGCACCTACGACTTGGCAGACCAAAAAAATGGCGAGATGACGTATGGATGCATTTGACTCTACATGGCCAGAAATAAGAATCGACCAAGATACGTGGAGGGAAAAACTTTGCCCAGCAGTGAGACAATATAGATAGGCTAATGAAAAAAAAGTAAAAAAAACTCAAGCGAAAAAAATATAAAAATCACAACCAAATTGAGAATCTTCTATGTAGAAGTCAGTGTAAAATAGAATTCGTTTCAAAGCACAGCCAGTCTTTTCAGTGGATTCGTAGGAAATTCAGCGTTGAAACGAAATCTACTAAACAACATTGTGAGATAGCCCGTGGCTTAGTCACCTCATACGTTGAAACAATACTGTTTTCTCGCGAAGTTTTCCTTATATTTTAGCATGTGTTTTTACTCATATAATTCGTAAACAATAGGTATTCGTATTATTACAACTCTTCAATGTTCGGAAGACAGTCGCAGCACAACCTATTCAAAGTTATATTACTGTAGGTAATGTTACAGACAGTTGACAGTTTTCTTCTTCTAAGAACATTTGAAATTTAGAAATTCTTCTTCTAATTTAGTAAACTGACATTAAAAATAATATTACAGTGATTATTACTTTTATTACTTTACTGACCACAGTCAAATTAGTATCTAAGATTATTTGCATGGTTAGAAATAAACTCAGTGTACCTACCATTCAGATTTCACTTGTAATTTGGCTACCGGTGCTGGTTATGTTACTATTGCAGTACAAATCTTCATTTTCCTAGAAATTCCCCAGATTGTAATCAGCAATTAAAGTGAAATCAAACAAATATAGCTTACAATTTCGAATGTAGTCGGAATTGCTCGCTGTTCACGCAAGGGGACTATTAATCATTGCTCTTGCAGGCTTGTAGGAAGCTAAAGGTAGGCAGGGAGGAAATTATTAATAGGTACCTTCGTATTATATGGACTACGAAATTTTGGAACTGCGAATCAGAATCTAAATCATTCTCATTGAAACGACCTAGGACTAAAATGGCCAAAATGCAGTTCATGGAAAAAAACAGTAGACCCTACAGTTCACAGTTCATACATTCAAGGTCTTTTGAACCTTTAAATAGGGTAAGTAATTAATTAAACGTACAAATCCACATTTGTTTCATAATTCACATTTTGCTGAAGCTATCTTAAAAATTATAAAACTGCTGCAACCATTCGAATCCTAATTTCGTTATGTTTATTTTTGCTGTAAATAGCTCTTATTCATTAATATTTATTTGATATTTTATTTATCACTAGATGCGCCCCGCGGTTAATAGTTCCCGTTCCCGTGGAAATACCGGCATCGAAAGTTACCTATTTTTAATCCATAGGGTATAAGCAATCCTGGTACCAAATTTAATTTAAATCCGTCCAGCTGTTTGAGCGTGAAAGAGTAACAAACACACTTCACACACACAAACTTTCACCCTTATAATGTTAGTGTGATAGTGTGATTACTTGCGTATAACGTGCATGAAAATTAAGTAATTTCGTATTCTGTAGGTGAAAGAAAGAAAAATCATTTATTCCGGCAGGATCTCAAGGATAACTTCAGTTTCGTCTTACATGCTAGATGATTCTAATGCCTGTTCCAACGCGACTTATCTGTCTTTTTCTGACACACCGTTTATTCGTCTTTACACAAGAAATCTTTTTTAAACTTTCGCGATCAGAACACATTGTAAAACATATGCAAACGGGTATTTATCACGAATTTTACCTTTAACATTCTTAGCATTCTTACCTTTATTATTCTTTTTATTCATTTGAGTCTTCCCGCGACCTCGGCTGGTGCAATCCAGTCGAAACGTCGGGTGAATATTAAAGGTAAAATTCGTGATAAATACCCGTTTGCATATGTTTTATAACAAGAAATCTTCTTAGAACTCAAGGTGTAGTTCTACTCCCAAACGGCAGCACATCCCCACACCGGCCAATCAGATTTATTTCCATCGCACTAATGCCAGTTGAGTTATTTTTCCGAATCACCGCGGAGCCTCGAGAGCCGCCATTTCTCATTTTGGCCCGAAGTGTACAAATTACCAGTAGTTACCACGGCACTAACGGCCCAAGTTTGTGCCTACTACCGGCCCCTATGTCGTCTCACTTTCAAAACTTTTTAGTAAAAGTAAGTTAAGTTCGTATGAGCAAGAGAGTTTTCAGGCCACCTAAAGGCCTCCGTCATCGCTTAAAGACTTTAGAAGCTGGAACTGACAATTTTTCATACCCTCCGAAGAAGGCACGGAAGCGCTCAACAGTTAAAAAGCCGCTGTTACGTATTAGCAATGTTTCTGTAAGACGACGTCACTTTAATTTCAACCTTTATTTTAAACCCTACTTTTAAGCTCTAAAGCGGTCGTGGCGATGATTGCTTAGACTTTCTTGATAGATCGTTGCAAGTAAGCAACGTTCTCAGTGGTTACAGTATAGATGGGCGACTTCTAGTGGTATTTACAATAGAGCTTCTGTAATTCGGAGGATACATCAAATTATCGATCCGCTTTTCTAAGACATCAAAGCCTTGAGACGGCCTAAAAACTGACAAACTTTGGGATGCATTTTCAAACTCATGGGCATGTAACTCATCCAATTGTTACTTGTCCCAAAATTTTCAGTTTTTAGGCCACTTTAAGTCTTAAAAAAGGGGAATCTTCAATTTGATGTATCCTCCGAATCACATGAGAAGCTCTCAAACTTGCAAGCATGTAAGTCATCCAAATACAAGCAAAACAAGCGCAATATTCTTGTTCCTTAGTAGTGGTCTTCAATAATGCGGAATAATTCACGGCGCGTCCGTCATTACCCCGCGCCCAGTGAGATTGTTTAGGCAATGAGCGTGCTTGATGTTTGTTACTGAATTTACCGACAGCCTACGTTTAGCAACGTTTCTGTAAGGCGACGTTAGCTTTATACGATCTTAAGAGCCTATACACAGTACGCCACGTTTTTATGCGGCGCGTATGCTAGGGCCATCTCTGGTGACGAAGTTTTTAAGTCGCCTGAAGGCGTCCGTCATGGCTTAGCGACTTAAATAGATTTTGTGTAAATTCACGAACTAAAGTGTTAAATCGAAGATCTAATAGGAGGTCTGTCTAGTTTACATGGCTAATTCAGTTGTAGAGTAAGAATTACAATAGCTTCACAATAGTATTTCGAGATGGACTTAGCTACGAACACATGTAAATGTACCTAATTTTGGTAACAACTAAACATTTTTTTAAATACACTTTTTAGATATTAAACCGCACTATTTTATATTTGAGTGTCAAAGACTATGTTAGAACCACGCTACTGAAGCGAAGAAACGAAAATGAGTCATCAAAAAACTTGATTTTCTATCAAAATTATGGTTTAGCTATATCATAAATCACAGTCACTACAATCAAAGATAATTTACAATTCTCTACGACTACTTTCAAACACATTTCATAATAATCAACTACGAAAGCACTAAAATATAAATCCCTAGCCCGTAAAGTATGAAATTGATCATTCTTTATTGACTTAAGGTTTCCAGTATTTCCAGTTGATATTATAAAAAGAATGCGCTTTCCCACCGTAAAATTGAGTTCAGCGAGAATGCAATAGCTATCAAAAAGCACTCGTGTACTCTTGAGATAAGACGCCATTTCCAATACCTCGGTGGACCGTGAGAGCGTCCATTCTGAAAAGAGCCACGGAGGATATCAAATTTACTAGTCGTGTGAAGAAGGGAAGTGAATTGACGGATCAGGAAATGGTGGACGATTGTATTGCACAAAACGTTTCGCGAACGTGTTTGACACTCAGAAGCGGTGTACTAGTTTTGTTAGCGTATGATACAAGTGCTCGAACTGAAGTGCAAAATTGCAAGACCTTTTAAACATAATTCAAATTCTATACTGCATTTTATCGTTTCACACGCTCGAAAACGGAAAATATTTGCAATCATAGAAGATATTAAAAATCCCATTTTAGTAGGTATAGGCAGAGGCTTTGTCTGTTATAACAATTCATTTACTTTGATTATTTTAATGGACTTATGCTGAACTTTCTGTACTAATAGGTTTTAAGCTTCAAAAGAAAGTTATCTTAAAATGATTTGTAAGCAATTCTTTATGTGATCCACATTATGAATTTGTCATTAAAACAACTGTAGGTACAAACAAAATGAGAAAGCTAATCTGATTCATAAAAACAGACGCCATTTCAATTGTTGTATAAAATGTACTACTAACATCACATTTATTATTCACATTTGTTAATTTAAAGTTAAATAGGGATCTGAACACAACAAGAACCTTTTTGTGGCACCAAATGTAGGTTCGCTACACACATTCCAGACATTCGGATTTCAATTCATAAGTGCCTGAGTACAAGATTCAAAGTACTAAATGTTTATATTAGACCCTAATACTGGTTCATTTGACGTCTATGGACCAAGTTTCTTGATAGATACCCTAAATTACATTACAAAATGGGACTAGCCGGGTCCCTGAGGGCCAAACTTTACAAAATTGCCTGCTAAGTGTTTGCCACTTCAGCAAACATTTTTTTGTTCTGTCTTGGTGAAAGGTTTGTAGCTAGATTGCTGAAAATGTGGAAAGTTCGCATAGACCTGTTGGTCTAGTTGACCCTTTTGCCCAACTGGGTTAGAAGAAAGGTTATCTTTGGCACGCTTTGCAGCGTAAACAATTCGATGGACTGTATTTGAATATAAAAGTAATATGTATTGTATAGCATAGATACAATACAATGAAGAGGAAATGAATTTAAAGAATTATTGAAATATCTTTACCAGCATCATGTGGTCAAGCTAAGCAACTTAATGCTTGTGTTATGGTAATCAGATGACTGAACTACCTGTTGACATATTTTTTGTAAAAACAATATACTCGTATAAGATAGAAAACACTGAGACCCGGAGCAAATATCTGCAGAACATACAAACTTTTGTCCCGAACGAATCGAAACCGCAACCTCATGCGTCTCAGGTGGACCTTCACTCACAGAGGCAACATCAATTATTGATGTGACATTATTGACAATATTTTTATCAGACTATTTTCATCATCTGCTGAGTATAGGCCTCCTCTTTATCACGCCACTCTCTCCGATCCCTTGCTAGTCTCATCCACTGATTCTCGACCACGTTGACGATTAACGAAGACTATTTTAATCAAGCTAAAACTATAGCTAAGAAATTATCTTGCTGTTTCACGTATTTTTCCCATCTAAAAACCATTTCATAAGAATTTAATCTAATTTATAAAAGGCGGCCATTTTTGTTATTATGTTTACAGTAAGTTGTTTTTATTTGCTGTTTAGTCCACGTGTTAGAGACAGTTTGAAATCGTTTTATAGTGCCATAGATAAACAATAAAAAATGTTTTTTGAAAATCTACCAGAAAACATCCATCATAATCAAACAATAAGGTCACCGCCACACTGTCAGTTCTGGCTCCATCATCCCTAAGGGCCGCGACAGACACACCCAGAGGTGATTTCATAAGTGTTGCTCCATTTTCCGATTTGAGTTTAGAACGAAATGGAAAACCTATTTCGGTATGACAGTGCCAGTAATAGTTTCTATATGACCTAGAACTGTGGTCAACTAAGAAAAATATTAGTAAAAGCAAGTAAGTTTGTATGTATGATACCTATTTCCTGAATGATTATAACAGTGGATATAAGTGGAAAAGTATCCCCCTAGTAGAATAACACATCCCTTTCCCGTGGGGGAGGGTTTCTTTAGATTAGATGATGCCAATGGGCATCAACTAGCTAATTAATTTTTCTAAACAAAACCAGCTCTTGGTATCTGAATTGTAATTTTTACTGATTTTGGATTTTTGAATCAAACCACATATTATGCAGTTTACAAAACTTATGGTTTAAAATGTGAAAGTTGATGACGGCATAATGAACTTTAAAAACATGAGATTTGAAGCCGAAAACAAAACCTTAATCTACCAAAGTCAGAAATACAAAAAAAAAAATAAACAACTTTTAAAGAAAAATGTTATTATTACCACAACAAGCCAATTAATGGGTGCTTTAAACGAATTAGTTTAACTTAAATATTCATTAGTGATCAGACTTGATTAACCCTCCGAAACTACTAAACAAATAGGTACAGTTATTTTGGGTACAGTTAGCAGCGTAAAATAAGTTTACAACAAGTGGAAAAATTAAGAAAATATTTTTAGGGCAAAATTAAAGACTTAAATTTCGTAAGAAGAGAGCTATTTCATGTACTCTCGAGGTGCATTTCTCAATTTGGAAAATCAGATCCTCAATTTTTCAATTCTAATGGAGTCAGGAGCGGTTCCACGGATCTCCTGAAAACTGTAAAATACAAATGTTTTGGCTCATTTGAATCAGAGGTTGGTTATTTGCTCTGATCCAACAAAACGTAACGCGTCATAGCGAATAAGCAACCAGTTCATGACAATCTGATACCAGCTTGTCATTAAAAAATAAAGTTAATATATTTTTTTATTTTACCAAAAATGGTTAATCGGTGCTTTAACCAAAATAATCTTACTAATAATTTCATTCTAGCGTTAAGAGGTTCCGTGGTCGAGTGATCGCTTGTATCATCACGGGTTTGAATCCCGCAACGAAACAAAAGTTTTAATGAGATATTTAATAAATTAGGTGAGTTCTCATGGTTGATTGAAGCCAGATACTTATGTGTTAGACAGTACATTAGGTGTATAGAGACCTCAATTTGCGAGTTGGTGAACAGTTTAAAACTAGCGGCCTCGGGCTTGGAGTGATGTTTTAAACAATGTTTGGAGCAGAAAAGCAATGGAGAGGAATATACAATTGTGTTTGTTGTTTTTTTTACTACTTCATTTAACATTTTTGGTTTCATTTTTGGTCACTGACAAGTTTGCCATCCGAAGCTTTTTCAGATATCAAGTGAACTGTAATATTTTTGATCAAAAACAGGTGTAAGGTTTTTCTTGCAAATCAATGACATAATTATGCCAAAATTTCAAATTAGCGATCTTTTTTAATTGCTCAAGCTTTCCTATTCATTGCGTCTTAGAAAAAAAAATCGGCCCACACCACCAGGTTCTTCCCTGATTCTTTCCCTGGTGTAGGGAGTCGCGTTGAAACAGGCAGTAGTATACCCTAATGTTAAGGACGTGACATGTCAAAGTGGTCTCTAAACGATTACTTAATTAATACATTTTGAGTTTGAGTTTGAGTTTGGTCTGATTTATTCGAGGTTTGGAATCCTTTACGTGTAGCGGCTATTTTCAATTCCAACTTTATCCTTTTTTTTTTTTGATACCTCTCCACGCACGTTTGTTCCGCAGTATCTCAGGGCTACTTTTATAAAGTTGGTGTTTAGTGTTAAATTTCCAACTCTATTACGTTACCCGACTGGCTATTAGAGAACTAATGCCGGTTTATGATGACCAGCTTCATGCGATTATGCTCCAGGAAACAGTTTCCGACCTAAAACTGGTTTAGTATGTAATATGAGCGGACACTGACAGTTTTCTTCTAATAAAGTTGAATCGTTCGTTCGTTCGTATGAGCAAGTGGCTAACTCTGGTGACGGAGTTTTTAGGCCGCCTAAAGGCCTCCGTCATGGCTTAACGACTTTAAAAGCCGGGATCGACAATTTAACGTACTTTCCGAAGCACGGAAGTGCTCAGCTGATAATGCCACTTGCGGTCACCCATTTTGACGATCTATCAAAAACGTCTTAGCAAGCTTTTCCACGAGCGCTTCCGAAAAATAAAGACGAACAATAAAGTTTAATAAAAAGTGGTGAAAGTGTTGAGTGTTGTATAAAAGAAGAGTTTTAAAAGAGTTTAGAGCCATATTGGCCGAGTGGGATGTCGTGATGGTTCCGGCCCTGCATCAATGGATTTTTCATTTTGAAAAATGTATAGTGCGCTTTAACACGAACACTAATGGTAAAGGAAAACATCGTGACGAAATCACAGTAAGCTTTCTAGAAGCGTCGATGGGCTTGGAACCTGTCAAGTATGGAAAGTTAACTTCTGCATAATGTATACCAAATACCAATGTATTTGGACATACTTTTAAATAGTTTACAGGATTTTATCGCGTAATTTACCTTTTATTATTTCCCGACGTTTCGGCTGTGTTACAACAACCGTGGTCGCGGGCGAACTCGGGGTTGTTCAAGGAGCAGATTCACCAATACTCATTGTAATTTCTAGCAATACAGAGGATTTACTTACATTATTTAAATTTCATTATAAATGAAAAATCTTACTAAAAGTTAACGGATGTAGGTGGCGCTAATCGGTGCTTTAACCGATAAAATCATCTTACTAATAGTTTCGGGGTTCGGTTTAAAGGGTCCGTGGCCTAGTGGTTGGGCAGCTCGGCTTAAGAGTGATCGCTTGTATCTACGCAGGTTCGAATCCTGCCGGATCCGTTAACTTTTAGTAAGATTTTTCATTTATAATGAAATATCCAATACCTAAGTGTGGTTTAACACTGTAAAATAATAAAAAAAAATATTTAAATTCTCTAAATACGGTGTTTGTAAAGCGTCCTCCGATACACAGGAATCTTAAGGATATTGTTTTGCTGATACGATATTGTTAAAGTTTTAAGGTTGTATATTGTTTTGCTCGTCCAAACGTAATAAAAACAAATCAATTTGGCGAACATTGCATAGCAGTAAATAATAAACAGAATCATGATTATTAAGTTTCGTATTTCTGTGTTCACGAACTTTATTAGATGTTAGTTTTACATTGAGTGATGCTTTAGGACCTATCCTAAAGTTTAGGTGTTAGCACAGATAATATATAGTGTCGCCTTAAGCGTTGGCAAGGATTGCCTCCTGACGTTGTATAAATCTAGTAAAGATGTAAAAGCCTGAGCTTAACATGCTTTAGGACATAATGCACCTATTTAACCTAGGGTAGGTACTACCTGAATAAAATACCTACCTGAACATTTTGGTCCTGAATATTCCCGGTTTTGGAAATCCTAACAATAAAAAATCTAGATCACATTATTTAAGCAGTTTCTAAAAGGCAGCACTCTCTTTGCAAACCTAGAAGATGATGAATATGAGTAGGTACCTATCAGATAAAACATTTATTACCACCATTTATTTATTTTCCTTGTACATAATACACCTCAACCAATCAAAACAAAGGAGCGAGAGAGAAAAGTACATCCTTCACACTTCATCTGTTCCATATTCGAATTCGTTCGTGCAAAAAGTACGGGAATAATTAAAGGGGGCATTGCGGAGTTATCCGTTACCCTTGTCATGGGATGACGGACGAGACAAAAACATAGTTCCAAAACAGGGACGGAGCTAGGTGAGCTAAAAATTGGGTATGTTAACATGACCTAACTACTCCTTTACCGGAGTTTTTAGGCCTTTTGCCACGGCCTTGGCTAAGAAGCTTAGTTTTATAAATTTGTGTGCTTCAGTGATAAAAATTCGACATGCAGCTAAGACTTGCAGAGCCGAGGACTAGACTTGCGGAAACTACAACGATCTAAATATCTCATTATAAATGAAAAATCTTACTAAAAGTTAAAGGCTCCGGCAGGATTCGAACCTGCGTAGATACAAGCGATCGCTCTTAAGCCGAGCTTGCCTGACCACTAGGCTACGGACCCTCTAAGCCGAGGCCCGAAACTATTAGTAAGATGATTTTTATCGGTTAAAGCACCGATTAGATCTAAATATCTTACACACTATACCGGCGGCGAAGCCGGCTTACCCTGTAGCCACCGAGCTTCTTGACGGTATGGCTGCCGACCGCGCTCTCGGAATAGTGTGTATCCAAACAGCTGCACTAGCAAAATGTGCATTCTGCATGCACAAAAAAACGTAGCAATTACAAAAAGGGTGATTGAGAATACCTAACCAAAAATGAAGTAAGCAAAGGTACAACGATTCTGTTGATTACAAAGAGCGTCGCGTTTTAGTTTAGTCTTGCTCTACCTTTTGCCCCTCTTCCATCCTAGTTCCGACCCTGTGAGAACATGGCCTTTTTGTCTGCTCACCCTTTGCCTAAGCCGTTTGTACGCTGAGAATTTTGTTGTTCACAATTTTGTACATGCCTTTATGACGGTGAGACGAGTGACGAATTTATTTGCGGTTCCGGATATTGTTTTGAGTGATTAAAAAATGCTGTTCCTTTATGGGATATGTGAAAGGACGTATACGGTTGCAAAACGGTTACAGATAAAAGAATAGAAGAGGATGAATAATAATTTTACGAATATTTTTCACGAACAGGCTTACGAGTGTCACCCCAGGCACGGGAAACATTGTTTTTGATCTTTCGACATTTAAGATTTTTTAATAGGATTTTTTGGTAAATTATGTTACTGCGTAAAGCGTTTAATATCTATATTTATTAATACGAGTAATATTATTATAAAAAAAATATAATATCTTTTAGTCTAGTAGTAGTAGGTGCTAACAATCATTTTTTATCTAAGTATTTTTTATCTGAAAATTTAATAACATAGTTTGGATGTTTGTCATTCAATGTTAATTTTAAGGCTTTTAAAGTCGTTAAGCCATGACGGAGGCCTCTAGGCGGCCTAAAAACTCCGTCACCAGAGTTGGCCACTTGCTCATACGAACGAACGAACGAATCTTAATTAAAAAAAAATCTCGTAATAGGTGTTGATCATGATCTGGAATATCCTAGTTAATAGACTATTTTAATAATCAATTTGATACCTGGTGCATATGTATGTCGGTTTGTTTGTTTCATTATACCTTATGTAGAAGACCGATTTGAATGAATTTAGAAGAATATTATTTTTATTATACAGGGAATAAAATGATCGTAGTCCGGACTAGCATATCTAAGGGTTTCAAATGTTTCACTACGTAACCGCAACCGTATTGAAAAGCTAGTTCATTATTAGTATAGGATCCCGTCATACAACGACCTTCACCGAGATGTTTATTTAATGAAACGTATTTTATATGTAATTTAATATGTAAATAAATATATTGCATATGGGTTGGCTAACAAATTTCAGTCCAGTATTTGCTTAATTTAAAAAAAATAGTTTTTTAACATTTCACCGGTATAATTATTAGACAAATTCTATACCAATCGAAAGTCTGAAGCCCATAGAATATGCAAACGTTGTGTTGCCTATTCTTTTCCGGTCACAACTATTAATTTAATTAATTTAATTTATGAGTTTTTTATGAATTTATTATTAATTTATTAGTTTATTTTTAATATAATTTTAATTCAATAATCAGATCGGTGCAAAATGCTAATATTATTTACCTGTTTATACCTGGCTGCCCGAGAGTTGTGACCGGAAAAGAATAGGCAACCCAACGTTTGCATATTTTATGGGCTTCAGACTTTCGATTGGTATAGAATTTGTCTAATAATCATACCGGTGAAACGTAAAAAAAAATTTTTTTTTTATTAAGCATGTACTGGACTGAAATTTGTTAGGCAACCCATATGCAATATATTTATTTACATATTAAATTACATATAAAATACGTTTCATCAAATAAACATCTCGGTGAAGGTCGTTGTATGACGGGATCTTAGACTATAATAATATATTGATAATCGAAATACATCAACAATAGACACAGTTCCCCAAAGTTTATATAGTCGCGAGATTAAATAATTACAACTCTAAGTGCCCATGGACAATGGCTCTCAAAGTTTCCTCGATCTCCGATCTGCTTGAATGCCAAGAATTCCAAATAGAAGTGGATCTATAGTCTGAGGCTCTACTTGGGTTAAACGAAAACGAAGTTTTGTGACAATTTTCGGGTCCAGCTTAATATGCGTGGATACTGAATTTGTAACAGTTCACCAAGATAAGCTGATCCCGAAAATTTACACGAAACTTCGTGTTTTTTGTCGCTACGTAAGTCACAACGAGACTATGGATTCGCGATAATCAACATACAATTATGAACAAGGCGCAAAATACATTAGTTCAAATCTAATATTTGAAGAAGTCTAAAATGGTAGTAAGAGGCATGTTCAAGTACATATTTCGATTGACATCTCATGTTTTCACACATTTGTATTCAGTACCTACGTCTATCACCGCTATTTGAAAACTAACAGATTTTCCCACGATCTAAACTATACAGATAAACCAGCATCTTAATAATTCGAAAACTTACTTCGCATCAGCTTTTGAGTCCAACAGCCTCTACATAAAGGCGACCGTACAATCCCCTTAGATACACTGTTGGTCCCAGGTGTGAACCTTAAATTGCCCACATCTATTTAAGATGATTTAGACCTATACATCTATACAGAGTAAGATAATTTGGCGTCGGAAAATTCGTATTCTCAACGGGACGCTACCTGGATTATTGTTGAGTTGTTGACTGTTTAATTTTGCCGTAGTGAAAAATACACACGCGTTCTAATGATGATTTCTGCATCAAAGGATGAATGAATGTCGTTTTTAAACAAGTAATGGTAAGTATCTTAGAATCTTAGGTAGAAATGCTTGGATCGAATTGGTGACATAAATAAATGAGGTTTGTAAGGATCGCAACAAGTGGAAAACTTTATTATTTTCCTACCCCCATAGGAAAAAAATCCTGATTGGTATTGTAAGATTAACACGAGATACCTAATACGGTGAAGGAAATCGAGAGGAAACTGCTTTGACAAACAGTCTTGTGACCTGGATGATGATTTCAGCAAAAATTATACTCAACTTCAATAACCTTTAACAGTTTCAGTACCCATGAGCTCCTATTTATGTACCCAACTACTACTTACGTACTAAATGTAACGCAACAAAGCGCGGCTCTTCACCTCGTTATCGCATGTCGAAGGGGTTGGTGCAATCTTGAAGATTCTACGCCTTTTGCCACGTACCTAACTACTGCAGCCTTTTTAGTGCATTCAATTCAGTAGACCCATTGAGGTACAATCTATAGAGCCACAATCAGACAAATAAAATATCCGCGCCAAAACTCGGCGCACGCTACGTAGTGCGCCGAGTTTTATTTTTTGCGTACAAGACATATCGCCTACATTCAAATGTCAAATGTCAAATGTCATTGTAGAACATTGAATTTGCTCGGATATTTTTTTAATGTTGTCAGCTATTAGATTGTGACTCTTTAGTATAGTAACTCGATGAGTAGACCGGCCAATGCAGTCTTGATTTGGTCGGTCCATCTCATGGGCGATCTGCCACGTGCTTCTGTGCCCTTGACTCAACCCTGCAGCACAAGGCGTTAAATTCAATCTTAGAGCATTCATTCAATACAAAGAATACGTATAACTTTTTTCAAGCGTACCAAACCTTATGGAGTTTTATATGAGTGTGACAAATTGCTCAAAGACATCTTTTTGTAAACTAAATAATTTTCTCATCTCTTGAATTCAAATAATATGCCTTTGTAGTGGGTAGGTATAGATCAGGCTTACTTTAGTCGAAGTAAACTCAATTTCTCCTCATAATATTTTCTTTGTGGATGAAAGAAAGCATTTTCATAGAATTACTTTGGTCTTTCATTCTAAGGGGGTTGGAATAGTTTATGCAATTCGTGTGTCGGATGCAAATCGTGATAATTATTTAAATTAAACAACATCGCATCGTTTATACTTAGGTACTTAAATCTGTAAGTATTAAGATAACGTCTGTAATGAATGACTAAATTATCATGATTAGGCGACGAAAAAATTTTTCGATAAGATTTTTACTTACCACACTTTTTTTTATTTTACTAAAAGAGTCATACCTAAGTGTCACTTAGGTACTTAATACTTTGAATAGGTACCTACATTTATTTTCTATACCTACAGCCTATAGTAATAAAATTTTGTATTAGGTACCTACTGATAATGCCATCTATGATCATTAATGGGAACTACTTTGATTTCTTCCCTGTAGAGTTCCTGAAGGTTCAAACAAGTTCCCCAGGAAGAACCTTGAAAAGATTATCTTAGTTCTGACGTAAATATTAGATAGCGCTGTTATAAACTAAAATTTCTTCGTAAGGAACAGGTTGGCTCATAAAAATAAGGACCAATTTAAAAAAAAATATTTCATGTTTTAAAAAGTGGGCCCTAATATTAATACCTACCTTGTGTTAACTAGTATGAGAATTGAAAAATATTAAGTATTACTTATGAGGTAAAACACATAATGAAAAGTTTTTGATGATTTTGCAAAATGGCTAACTACGGCTTTTAAAACTATTGTAACTTTTTAAATATTTTTTAATAGCTTTCTAATAGAGTCGATAGGCTTACAACCTGTCACGTAGGAAATTATTAGGTACTTTTGCAAAATGTGGGTATGTACTTACCTACCAAATATTGTATTTGTACACTCCACCTCTGACTACCCCTTAGACATCTTCAAAAGAACTAAAATATCTAAAATAATTTATCTAAAGTGCGGTAGGTACCTTGGCAATACAGTCGTAATCATAATTATTGTTTATCTTTTATTTGTAATTTCACGAAAAATGTATTAATTTTTTTCCAGTAATTTACCCAGATTAATACGTTATAGAAGATAATCAGTTCGATTAAACAATTCTGCAAAACTGCTTTGATCAAAGAAATAATCCCTATTAGATTAAGTAGTATTGATAAGAAATGTAACATGCAACCAATAAGAAATGTAGAACTGTCTCTAACTCAACTCTCAACAACAAACAAAAATTGAGTTCATCATCATCATCTAAAGCCCGACTTCACCGACCCCACTGCTGGGTATTATAGAATAGAATAGAAAAAGTTTTTTTTCCATAACATAAACATGGGTTACAGAAATTAGGCCTTCCTTAGTTTGTACCATCCACCATGTTCTCCGCATGAACCTCTACTTTAACACGTTCTTCATAGATAGTATAAGTTCAGCAACGAATTTGGATAGGTGACCGCAAGTGGCATTAACAGCAGGTAGGTCTGCTCTGCAAACCAAAAAGGCAAGATGCAACGCTTGCCAATAATCGCATGTCAGATTATGTTGGTGGTAACTGAATTCAGAAAAATACCCTATATAGCTGACCAGCGAGTTTTGTCACGATGTAGGTATCGTTTTCGGCTTATAGAGCGGAGGGGCTGAACGGTCACAATTTGGATTAACAGCACCGCAAGTGGCATTAACAACTGAGCGCTTACGTGCTTCGGAGGGCATGTGAAATTGTCGGTCCCGGAATTTAAAGCCATTAAACCTCATGGCTCATGGCCTCGGAGGGCTTTAGGCGGCCTAAAAACTCAGTCACCAGAGTAGGCCACATGCTCATACGAATTTACGTACTTTAACCTACCTATTTCCTACTGAAACTACTCTATTACATAATACTTATGATACCTTTCTAACGCGAACGAAGTCGCGGGTAAAAGCGAGTACCTTATCTGATAAAAACTACATCCATCAACAATCTATCATATATATGCAATGAGTAGCTAATGCAATTCATTCGTACAGTAAAAATGAAGACAATTATAGTGCTTACAATATTAGCAGTTCTGGGAACCGCGTGGGCTGATGAAGAGGAGTTGAATTTGGCTGAGACCTGTGATGTAGAGAAGTGCCAGCTTCCAGACTGCAGATGCTCGTCGACTTCCATCCCTGGTGGATTGTTGGCGAGGGACACACCTCAGGTAATTCGTGATGATGAGTAGGTATACCTATATTATGCTGTACAATGATTATCCAAATGATTGCTACAAAATGCAAGCTTATCACACTGTAGTACGCTGGAATTTTTCTGTGAGATTATATGTGTCATAGGCACTGAACGCATTAAGGTATATTTAAAAATACATAGATACATTCTTCTCAAAAGTCTTGTTAGGGCGCTTTCAATTTAGACGTTCCGTGTCGGACTGCTGTCGTGCCGAAACGGTGCGTTTGTAGTATTTCGCAAGGACGGTCGACGACCTAAAGGAGTAGTCAGAAGTATGTCGAATTTGTCCACATTTCGTAGAAATAACATGATACTAATAATAAGGTTGGGCTGTGGCTACGCCTTATTCAATTATCAACTAAGATAATCGGAAGCAATTATCTATCAAACTATCACAATGAACCCGATACCTACGCAGCTATAGATGCTCATGACATAAAATATACGAAATTACTTCTTTGACAGTTCGCCAACACCTTTTCAACGGAGATACGCAAAACCGTTATTTCACTTTTTTCCCGAAGCTCCCGGGATCAACGAAAAAGAAGTTTCGTATCAATTTTCGGGTTCCGTTTGTTGGTGAACTGTTACGAATTTAGTATTCACTAACATAAGCTGACCCCGAAAATTGACAGTTTTCATTGATCCCGAGTACGGTTTTCAGGTCCATATTTTCTAGATTTTTTTGTAAGGCTCTTTTGTTTTGACTAAGAGTTTATGGTGTTTAGTCAAAATGTTCAAAATATTTTAAGTGTATGAAGAAAAGAAAAGACCTTTTACAATATTGAGTATCAACTCGTGATTTAATTTACATTTTGTGATACCCTTCACGGCGACTCTCCGTAGTGCCCTCTGAAAGATAGATGTTATCACCACCTTCATCCATTGTACCATGACCATCACTAAAAATGTTAAGTTTCAAAGTAGATTATAGTGGCAAACTTAACTAAACTAATTTGACAGCACTAAAATTGATGCCATCCTTTTTATTTCTTTTTTTAAAAAGCCGTGTTGGTCAAGTGGATTAGTACTTCGACTTTCGTTCCGAAGGTCGTGGGTTTTCGCATAGAAAAATGTATATGCGCTTTAACACGAGCTTTTAACGGTGAAGGAAAACATCGTGAGGAAAGCAGTTAGCTCTCTAATAGCGTCGATGGGCTTGCAACCTGTCACGTATGGAAAGTTAACTTCTGCAAGATGTGGGCATGTACCAAATATGTATTTGGACATACCTCTGACTACCCCCCTTAGACATCTTCAAAAGGATCTAAAAATTGCATTAAGATCTGAAAGAAAATATGTCTACCGCTCCCTGGGATACAGTCGTGATCATAATTTCATTTCATTTCATTTTCCTTTTTATTTCGATCGTAAGAAATTTCATAAGAAAGAGACATTTTTAGTGCTGTCAAATTAGTTAAGTTAAGCTTTGGCAACATCCCGAATAGCCACTAATGGGTTTTTAAAATTTCTACTTCAAGATTAGTCAATCTCTACATCAATTTAAGGATATTCCCAACGTTGTAACTAATGTTCAACTCGTGACGACGTCATTATCACCTACAGAAAAATTTAAAATACCTACTTACCTAATCAATTACCCACTTAATCAATTTGATAGTCTACATAAATTTATTTTATCAAGATAATTAAAAATACCTGTATTACAATTACGTTACGTAAGTACTTACATTGATTTTATTGATCAACTTCTAGTGCTAATTTATTTTTACTTCTGCCAGTGGTCTGAAAATGAACTGATGATAATAGAAGCATACAAAAATACAATTATCTCGAAGATGTTTAAATCAATTACTAAACATTTATTTCACTAGTTGAAATACAATCTGTCATGCGGAAACAAATAAAAAAAAACACAGTTTGGCCAGAGATTATTTAGGTTTGGCGAAAACAGAATTTGGTGGCCACGAAGTGCAACTTTGGTGCAACATTGCTCTCTTCCTATACTATACAAAATAAAACTATTAAGTACAAAGGTTTCAGAAAAGCTTATGATTAGTATCACAAACTGTACAATAATTTTTTTTGAATTCCTTTGTTCAATGTAATGTATGTATAAGATAAAATAGGTGGTGCGCCAGTTTGATGCATACAAAAACCGAGGTTGTAAAAATGAAACAACAATCACCGAATGTAATGAGGCGAAAGATGTGTGTGAGGATCGTACCAAGTGGAGGTTCGTGGTCTCTGCCTACCAACATGAGAAAGAGGCGTGATTTTATGTATGTTTATATAATGTAACAATTCTTTACAGTTCGTAACTGTAACATTCGACGATGCCGTGAACGTAATCAATATTGAAACATACCGCCGAATTCTCTACAACCGTCGCAACAAAAATGGATGCCCAGCGGGAGTCACATTCTATGTCAATCACGAGTACACCAACTACCAGCTAATTAATGAGCTGTACAACAATAAATTCGAGATTGCCCTCCATTCAATAAGCCACCAGACCCCACAGACTTACTGGCAGGAAGCTACCTATGAGAATATGAAGGAGGAATTCGCTGATCAGAGAATACAAATGGCGCATTTTGCTAATATTCCTATTGAATCAATTCAAGGTATTTACATAAACTAAACTGCCTAATACATATTAAATAACTGTACAAAATACAATAAGAACCACCTAAGGATCTAAGGATCATTGTAAACGATCTCTAGCTAGTTCAACTGACCCAAGCTACTGCCATGCGGAAGCGTGCCCAAGACACTGGCATCATTGCCGCGCTGAATGGCAATGCTTATCGGTTTATCCAATTAGCAGAGGGCACGTTAAGTTGTCGGTCTCGCTGTTTTTTAATGCTTAAGTTCCAATAATGGCTAATGGTCAAATTTATTCTAGGTTTACGCAACCCATTCCTTCAGCTAGCTGGTAACAACACTTACCGCGTTATCAAAGAACACGGCCTAACTTACGACTGCTCCTGGCCTTCTATATCCTTTACCAACCCTGGTCTGTGGCCGTACACCCTAGACTACGCTTCGATCCAAGACTGCCCAATCCCCCCTTGCCCCTCTGCAGCCCTCCCCGGTGTATGGGTCCAACCTATGGTTGGTTGGGTGGACTTAAACGGCGTGGTGTGCTCGATGGTCGATGGATGTTTTTGGGTGTAAGTATGTAATATCACTAGGTATACTACTAGTACTATTTTTTTTTACTTATCAAGCGCTGATGTTTATAATGAGGTTGTTTTACGTCCCAAGGAAAGACTTGCTTGTATACATAAATTCGTTAGTCATTAACTTCATACGATGGAATCAAAACGTCTTTGATTACGAATAAACTTACATAATTATGTTCATACAAACTTTATAATATGTTGGAGTATACCTACTTGATACGAGAAGGTATACGTGATTTGTGGTATACCTACTTGGTGTTGGGAGTCGCGTTGGAACAGGCATTAGAATCACCTAGTATGTAAGACGATACTGATGCGATCCTTGAGGTCCTACCAGAATAAATGATTTTTCTTTCTTTCTTTCTCTGTAGATTTTTAAGGAAGTCGATTTTTTTATATTTTTCATTTTGGCACTTGTCTTTTTCATAACCCTACTTTATTTTCAGCCCTGATCGTGAAGACGCTGACGCCTGGTACAACTTCATCCTCACTAACTTCGAGAGGCACTATCTCAACAACCGCGCTCCTTTCGGCTTCTACGTCCACGAGTGGTACATCTCAACCTACCCTGCCATCAATGAAGCCTTGGTCAGATTCTTGGATTTGATCAACAACCTTGACGACGTGTTTATGGTAAGATTAAAAATCAATAAAAAGGTTTATTAAAAACTCAGGGGATGGTTGTATTTCTAGAGGAAGAAACATGGATATTGTTATTCTTTGTAAGTTAGTAAATAAAAAAAAATATATTGATTACGACTGTATCCCAGTGAGCGGTAGAGATTTTAATTCAGATCTTTTTTAGGCATTTTATTTATTCCTTTTGAAGTGAAGATATCTATGGAGGTAGTTAGAGGTATGTCCAAATACATATTCTGTACATGCCCTGCCCACATCTTGCAGAAGTTAACTTTCCATACGTGACAGGTTGCAAGCCCATCGACGCTATTAGAAACCTAACTGGTTTCTTCACGATATTTTCCTTGACCGTTTAGAGCTCGTGTTAATGCGCAAATACATTTTTCGCAACGAATAACGTCGCTGTCATTGCAAAAAGTCGTATGTATTTTTTTCGTTTATTTTTTATTGGCTTCGTTCGTTCGTTCGTCGTATGAGCAAGTGGCCAACTCTGGTGACGGCTGTATGCCTATTATGGAACGTAATGCATCTACCTACAAAATATCATAGACTGTTGTGTTCTACGATATAGGACTTTATTACGTATGGCAAAAGGTTGTATTTCATACGCATTAGTCAAAATGTCTTATGTTATCCATACGACTTCTTGACTACCCACATTTTAAAAATCCACTTATGCATGGCTGACTTCGGATCCACATTTGAGGTACTAATCCACTTGGCCAACACGGCTTTTTATATATATATATATATTATTATTTAATATTGAGCCTTAGGCTACTAAGACGAAATTCACGTGGATGAAGTTTCACAAAAAATACTGGATTCCGAATATATTCCTGTGTACCTATATAAGTTTCTTATTTCTGT
Organism: Xanthorhoe designata; assembly: GCA_963582015.1. Taxonomy (NCBI): domain Eukaryota; kingdom Metazoa; phylum Arthropoda; class Insecta; order Lepidoptera; family Geometridae; genus Xanthorhoe; species Xanthorhoe designata. The sequence continues at coordinate 13,913,216 of OY757029.1, read as the reverse complement.
TTCAAGGTAAATTCCATAGATGTTTTGAAATGGGTGAAGGACCCAGTTCCTCTGAATGAGTACAAGGAAAAGTCCTGCAGTGATTCTGACTTCGTCCCCAGAAATTGCCCTCAAACCACCTGTGGACCTCTGACAGGAGCTCACAACAATGTAAGTGTGCAAAATTCTTAAGTTGCCTGTATACGCGAAACTAGCGCCGCCGCCTATTTTATTTTAAGTTGAACAAAGGAATTAAAAAAAATATTGTTCCGTTTGTGAAACCTATCATAAGCTTCTTTATCGTTTTTTTTTGTACAGTTCAGAAAGAGTAGCAAAAACAGAGTTTGGTGGCCACCAAGTGCAACTTACTCCTCTTAAACTAAACAAAATAATACTTTTACAGGGGTATTAAAAAAAACATTATGATAGGTTTCACAACGAAACAATATTTTCTTTTTAATTAATTTCTCATTTTTGATTGGTAACTGAATGACATAAACAATTGAGGACTTCCTAACTTCAGAAGGCAAGTTTAATTGTCGGTCCCGGCCATGAAGTCGTCAAGCCATGAAGGAGGCCTTTAGGCGGCCTTTAAACTCCGTCACCAGAGTTGGCCACTAGCTCATACAAACTTAGGTGCTTACTTTTATTTTCCAAATGCTCCAACTTGGAGCATTGGAGCTTATTCATAGTTTTCTTTCCTGTGAGCATGGATGGTTTAGGTTCTGGGCAAGCCTATTTTCTTCTTAACAATTTCCAAGACACTTTGGTGTTCCGTTAAGTAGGCAGAAATTCCTTCCTGAAATTGAATAAGCCATCAAAGATGTGGTGCACCCCTCATTTGTTTTTTCTTGAACTCATAAAACAATTATGCTTTACGTCTTGTTTCAGTTGGATTATTACATGCCTATTTGCAACACTTGTCCATCTACCTACCCTTGGCTTGGCAACCCTCTTGGAGAGTAACTGAAGATAATAATAGTTACGAATATTAAAAAGTACAAATGGAATGATGTTTTATTTATCCAAAACTCTGTCTTAACACTGTTACTTTTTTATTATTTTACTATCAAATTTAGATCGTGTATTCGTTAACCAACCTCAAGTTACTGCAATTGATACGAAGCCTTTGTCGAATGTAGGCTCATAAGCATGATGTTGTATACAAGTATTAAACCTAATATTAGTCCTTTTGCACAAACAATTCTATGAATAGACAATGCATATCAAATCTTAATCCGACTACCGGCTGAAGATATCAGTTAACATTATTAATGGCTTTGATTTAGTAGATTATGATATAAAAGATAATGAGCCTATCTATATAAATGGTAGATTCTGAACACCTGAACGTTTGTAGAGTGATCAAGATGAAGTGGTATATTGTAGTGCTGTTGTTTGCCGTCGCTTTAGCTGAGGAGCTGAAGCTAGCAGATATTTGTGATGAGGAAGTTTGCAAGCTACCAGATTGTAGGTGCTCGTCTACCAATATCCCTGGAGGGTTGCAAGCTCGGGACACTCCGCAAGTAAGTACAAAGTTTCTTAAAAGTTAAAGATTGAAAATAAGAACAATAGAAATGATTTTGCAAGAAATTATTTCAGAAACCAGAAACCACAAGTATAAACATAAAAATAGTGGAATAAGTGTTAGGTAGTCCTTGGAATTACATTTTATGAGTTATTAGGCATAATTCATAATAACAATCTTCCTCCATAATTATGCAAAATCTTCCCAAATTTATATTCCCGTATTGTACAAAATGTTAAACTTCAGTTATTTTGTTTACGGATCAAAATGTCAATAATGTGAATAAGGAAATTCATGTGAGCTGTAAGAGATCTGATATATAGACATTATAAACGGCTTACAAAACGTTGATTCCATAGGTACTTAAATATATTTATTATTTATGAGAATTGTGGAAAATTGTTTTCAAATAAAAAACACAATCATCAACTCTTTTGTTTGACACCAGTTCGTCACCCTCACTTTTGACGATGGCCTCAACATTTTGAACATCGAGACCTACCGCAGAATTCTCTACGGAAGACAGAATAGCAACGGTTGTCCTGTTGGCACCACTTTCTACGTCAACCATGAGTACACCAACTATCAGTTCGCTAATGAACTGTACAATCGCGGTTTTGAAATCGGCCTCCACTCTATCAGTCATCAAACTCCACAAACATACTGGGCTGAAGCTAACTATGATGATATGAAGGAGCAGTTCGGGGACCAGAGACTTCAGATGTCTCATTTCGCTAACATACCTATTGACGAAATCAAAGGTTGGTATTGTTTTTCGTACACGGGTTAGTAGTAGTGGAAATTTTAGTCTCATAATACCCTTTACAACTGAAGTTTTAGATCAAGGCGATATTAGAATACTAACTGACCATACAGATGTATAAATTTTTTTAATAGAAGCCTTATTTGACCACATAAGAAATAATACTTCTTGTTAGGTATAATTAAATAAATGCTAAATTTACATTACAAGCTTAATTCCAAGTGTAGCTATAAGATAGAGCCTGACAGTGAATAAATTCGATAAGATTAATAATATCATACCTAGCTAATCAAGATCAAATATTATGTGACTATTAAAAACATTTCATGATGACACTAAGGTGGTCTTACTTACATAGGTAAGGTATAGATTAATTTAATGCCCAAACTTTTTTCAGGCATTCGTAGTCCCTTCCTCCAACTTTCTGGGAACAACACATTCCATGTCATCAAAGACTCAGGACTCACTTACGACTGCTCCTGGCCTACCGTTTCCTCCACTAACCCTGGTCTTTGGCCGTACAGCCTCGACTACGCCTCGAGCCAAGACTGCCCAATTCCACCGTGCCCATCTGCGTCTCTCCCTGGTGTTTGGGTACAGCCAATGGTTAGCTGGATAGACTTGAATGGTGTAGCGTGTTCTATGGTCGATGGATGCTTCTGGATGTGAGTACCTTTTTTGTTTATTTCTCACCATTTTATCGTATGTAATTGTAACGGAGATGGTAAATTTTGTTATCGATGGTATTTTAAATTTCGATAATTTATAAAGAATAGGTAGGTATACTTACTTGATTTGTTGACTTTTAAGGAAGTCGATTAAAAAAAAGGCACTTTTCGTTTTCATAACCCTACTTCATTTTCAGCCCTGATCGAGACGACGCTGACGCCTGGTACAACTTCATCCTCACTAACTTCGAGAGGCACTACCTCAACAATCGCGCTCCTTTCGGATTCTACGTCCACGAGTGGTACATCTCAACCTATCCCGCTATCAGCGAAGCCCTGGTTCGCTTTTTGGATCTGATCGGCAGCTTAGATGACGCTTTCTTGGTATGATCCTATTAAAAATGAAAAATCTTACTAAAAGTTTTTCGGCTTCGACGGGTTTGGAACCCGCGAGATACAAGCGATCACCCTTAAGCCTTACCACTTGGCCACTAACCTTATGACGCCGAAGATGAAACTATCAGTAAGATGATATTTCAGTTAAAGCACCGATGATTCTGTTATGATTGCAACATAGACATTTTTATATATATTGACTATCAAGAACAAATTGAACATCATTAAATTTACCAGTTACGCAAAGACGTCTGCTAGATGAAAGATTTGAATAATTGTTTTGTAATTTCAAACAAATAATAAAATATGAAATCCGTTAATTTCACTAGAACTTTCATAATGACAATAATATAAAAAAAAAAAAAAAGACAATTTGGTAGCCATGTCATAGTCATGATGCATGCCTGATGATTTCAAAACATCTCTACAAAATTTAAAAATATTATCGGGACTGAAATCATTAATTACCGTTTTATTACTGTAATGTCATCGAAACGTCGAGATAAATAATAATGATTTCAATAGGTACGCGATTAAGTTCCGATAATATTTTATAAAAATAATAATAATATTTTCAAGTCGCGATAAGTAGTTTAAAGGTTTTATTTTTACCACACTTAGCTATTATTATTTAATAAATACTTCTATTCTTTAACATCTCTTTCTCTTTGCAGGTGAACTCAGCCGATGTTCTCGAATGGGTCAGAAACCCCATTCCCTTGCCCGAATACAAGAAGAAACCTTGCAGGTCTTTCGTTGAGACACGCTGCCCTGCTACTACCTGCCCAGCTGTTGCTGAGCACAACAACGTTAGTATTTAATACAAACACTTTCATAACTTTGACGATTTCTGTTGCGCAGTGCAGTGGCCTGCCTGTGACGCAGAAGGTGACGGATTCGATTCCCGCTGCGGGATAATTGTATGTTCTGCTAATATTTGCTCCGGGTCTTGGTGTTTTTACATCTATATCAAGAATATTAAAAAAAATGTATACTTAGTAGAATTTCAGAACAACGGAATTATCGTCATCGAATGATTCTGTTTCTTTATCAAAAGCGATTGTAAAAAAGTTACACTGGCTTGGCTTAACTCTAGAAGTGTTAAAACAAAGGATTAACGATGATAGAAATAGATTCGATACGAAATGGTAATATGGTCTGGCCAGGCCATAGGCGTTGTTGTTAATTACTCAAGACTTTCTTCTAGCCAATTATAAACAAGTGAATATTTTGAATTGTTTCTAGTTTCCCATTTACTTATTAATATAAATTATTTTCAGTTGGAGTACTGGATGGCGGTTTGCAGCACCTGTCCCAGAGTGTACCCTTGGCTAGGAAACCCGCTGGGCCTGTGAAAAATTAGCGATATCTTTTGTTTGTATAAAGCTAATACTTTCTATGCAGTTTTTAGTATTTTGGCAATGATAACAATGAGATTACAAAGTGGAATATATTTTTTTGTTTTATTTATGTATATTAAAGGCTAATCTTTAATCCAGGGTATAAGCAATTCTGGTACCAAATTTCATTGAAATCCGTCCAGCCGTTTGAGCATGAAAGAGTAACAAACACACTTACATACTTACCTTCACACTTACACACACACAAACTTTCACCTTTATAATATTAGTAGGATAAATAATATAATATGTTTAACGGCTCAATTAACACCAGTCATACTCTAAAGAATCCCAAAGAACATAATTCAAGGAGACATTTATTTTACCGAAATGATTTCTTCTAATCTCAATGCAATGAAAAATACGTTTAAATATAATTTAAACACGTTGGGCTAGATTGAATGATAACAAAATGATTGTCAAAACAGATAAAATTATTTTTATTAAATTGAATGACTTGCAGTAATCTGTTGTTGACTTGATAAGAAACGGATTAAAACAATAACAAATTAATCTACATTTACTTTATTCTATGTACATCAAATAGCGACTAAATCTATTGTATTCATATTGGTAATCTACACTTAGTTTAGATCTAAGTAAATTATTTTTATTAAGTAATTCAGAACAATATTTCAAGACTAATAAACACGCTTTTTAAAGTTTACTTACTTACTAAAGTTTGAAAAAAATACATCTTTAACTTTTATAGTACCTACCAGGTGTCTAGTTTTGAAAGAAAAAACAAATAAAGCACTGAAATATTCACTGAAATGTTCAGGGACTAACAGAGATATCTATTTTACATCTATGAAATATTTACATAAGTATGGGAAATCTAAATTCACAAAACATGGAAGGCTACATTCTTAAACTAAAAAGGAATAAAGCTATCACAAGTTTAATGCAATAAATTACTAAAATCGATACTTTTTACAGGAAATCCGCTAAAACTAACGAAGTCTTACCAAAATACAATATTTATAATTGTCTCCAACAAAATATATTCCCTCATGAGGTAGAAAATCAAATTGCATTAAAACACTAAGTACACAATACAAATGACCATCACAATAAAGTAAGAGATAGAAGTTGTTACAACTTTGACGTTACGAACTCTTAAAGATAATTAGGCAATATTTACAATGAAAAATAAGTTACCTAAAGTAGAAAAGCCTAATAATAACCATACCTACATCTATTCTTATAGAGAAACAAATAACCCTATTTACATTTTTACATGTAAAAGTAAATAAGTTAGTAATACTGTAAATAAATTTAAAGCTTATCAGAAATCAAATGAGACATAATCCCTAAAATAATTCAGTCAATTAATTGAATGGTGTTAGGTACTATGCAAGTAACAAACAGTTTAAATGATATAATATTATACAAATTATAATATTTTTTTGATTATATCGATAAGAAAAAGATCGAGTCAAAAATAACAACTAACAATTTAGATGACAAACTTATGAGTCCAAAATCTGGCTCATGTTATTTGAACAAAGTTATCTCGTAACTGAGTTGGCAATTAAAAAATCTATATTTATTGATAGATTTTCAAAAACTCATGATTTAGCGAATTCGGAAAGAAATAAGCTAATAATAAAAAAAGATGAAACAGGTATTTTAAGTTTCTTACATGATTGCTATTCAAAAGGTGTATTTCTAAAAATCATCGTTTTATAACCAAAGGGATAGCTTTAGAAAACATTTTTTTTTGTATTCACAATTCAAAGATTCTATAATAATTTTATTAACTTCTGCCACTAATAGGTAGTCCGGGTTTGGATATTAACCAAGGCTCTTATAACCAGCACAGATAAAGCTTTCTCCATTATTAATTTTTTTTTAAAGAAGTTTTCAAAAACATGTGTTTGAATTTTCAACAACTGAAGATATGTGCAAGACTATAATCTTGATTATTCGATATCTTCAGTTTTGCAACAAATTTAGCAAGCATCAGAGTTCTAGAAATCTTGTAAGCCGAGTAACAGAGTAAGTTTGGAAACAAGACTTTGTATGTGACTCTATCAATTAACCCGTCGAATAAGATTTTAATTACAAACATGATGATCTCGTTTGAACCGACAGATTTCACACTGTACCTTGCAACACCAGACGAACTTGCATTTGCATTTCTCTTCGTGATCCCTGACTCTGGTTTGGTATCCTCTTCCGCAGCAAAGTAGGCGACATCCATCTAGACCAGCTGAGGTGCGATTACAAGTTCGGCCTCTAGTGCCAAGAATTCCAAGTCTGAAAAATATACGACTTTTTTCGCAAAAAAACTATCAAAACCTATCGAAGACCTCTGTGGCGCCTGCCTGAGATGCAGAGGTTGCGGGTTTGATCCCCGCTGTGGGACAATATTTTAGCATGTTTCGCAGATATTTGTTCCGAGTCTACAATAATGTACGTGTTTAGAAAAAATGTAACTATGTAGTATATCGGTCATCTGGTTACCATAACACAAGCATTATTTTTTGCTTAGCTTGGGACTGGATGACGCCGTGTGGAATGTCCAAGTTTTATTTATTTCAGGTACCAAGTGAGCGAAACCGCAAAACTGAAGAAATAAATTACAATTGGTTTAGAAAGGGTTTGAAATGGTAGCTGCTTTGTAAATGCTTCACGAATCAAATTTAGAGATTGTCATATAGTAGTAAAACATGCCAAGTAGTTTTATAATTATAAATCAAATCATTACTAAATAATGTAAGTAAAAAACGAATTCAGCAAATTTTATTGCGGTGTTACTCAAGGAACTATACTTAGACCTATTTTACTCCAAGTGCTTAACGCCAGTATTTGTTACAAAATTGTTTAAAGAACTCACTCATCATTTGGTTCACAGTAATCAGGCGAGTCTTCTAAGTAGACAAGGTCAGTTTTGTTTGGTTTCTTCATATCAGCGTGTAGCGGTCGCAGTTTCCTTATATTCTTGCCTCGTTTCCTCTCCACCACCTTGAGTTTGTAATACTTAATATGAAATTAAAAGCTGTCTTGTTATACACACAGATAAGATCAGATGTATTAAAATATGTTTCCGTTATATCTGAGTGTTTTAAAACAGAAATAACGGAACTTTAGGTACTGTTTCTTTGACCACTAAAGACCCAAGATTCAGAATGTTATAAATAATTTTAACAAATATTGATGATAACGGGATGATTAACGTCCAGAAAAATCTAAACTTTTCACAAGATTCCTAAGTAATAGCAAAGACGATTAATATCTAGAAGACAGACAAAGGCCATACACAAAATCGTAACCCGATCCCGCAGTACCAGATAGCCTGAAAACTTTAAAACATCAATTTTATCCAAGAAATTTCAATACTTAGTAGTAGGTAGCAACAATATTCAATATTTAAACATTTTTAACTAGAAAGTAATTGAAATTTCTTGGATAAAATTGATGTTTTAGAGTTTTCAGGCTATTTTTTAGGGTTACGATTTTGTGTATGGCCTTTGTCTGTCTTCTAGATATTAATCGTCTTTGGTAATAGTTATACCTTATTCTGAATAAACAGTAAAGTGTCAAAGTAGACCAAAGAGAAGATGGATTGTGTGAAAAGTGACACGATAAGGAAATAAAATAATGCTGATTATTGAAAAATTAATTGGATGAGAAAGACATGATATGCTGACACTATAGTGGGATATAACAGGAATTAGAAATTATCTTACCTTAACATGTGAAGCTCCTTCGTATCTCGTGGCCAGATTGTCTCCAACCAGCCTCAGTTGAGGAAGTCTTCGCCAGCAGACTCTCACGGAACAGGACCCTGACATGCCGTGGCATTTGCAAACACGCTGCATTCTTCCACGGACAGCCTGAAAGATGATTATGAAATACAAAATCTTACTAAAAGTTTATGACTTTGACGGAATTCGAACCCGCGTGATACAATCACCGGCTGGGCTGCCAAAAACAATTGACCACGAAGCCTGTGACGCCGAAGACTAAACTATCAGTAATACCTAAGTGTGGTATAACACTATCATCAATCATCATCATCAATCAATATATATAAAACAATAAGCATTTTTCTGCAATCAACGCACAGACCAAACCGCTGAAGCTATGAAGCTGAAATTTGGAAGGTAGCTTCCTTTTAAACAAAACTGAGCACTAAGAAGGGATTTTTCGAAATTCCACCCCTAAAGGGTTGAAAAGGGGTGAAAACCGTTGTATGCAACTTTTTAATGCGTGAAGCGATTTTCTTCAAACTCAGTATAAATATTGTAAATGATAAATAAATTTACAAGTTTTTCAGGAATTAAAAAAAAAACGCCTGAAAAGAGGTAAAATGTGGTGTCAAAGTTTGTATGGGAACTTTTTAATGGGTAGTTCGATTTGCTTGAAACTCGGTTACAACACTAACAATGCAAAATAAATATATACGTGTTTTAGGGTTACTCGAAAAAAACCCTTTAAAAGGGTTAAATGCAGTGTCGAAGTTTATGTAGAAAACGCGAGCGAAGCCGCGCGGGGTCTGCTAGTACAAAATAAAACGAGAGATGATTACTTGCTATATTAGTCTGTTGACCGTCCTAGTTTGAATGGGTGACCGCAAATTGCATTAGCAGAGCGATTCTAATAGGGGAGGTTGGCACAAGCGAAAAGAGGCCTATGCCCAGCAGTGGGATGGGACGGCATGTGATGATGATGGGGTGGAACTTACTCGTCGTCCAGCCTCATTGTTATGCAAGTTCACAAGTCCTTCGTCGGTGTTCTTATCTTCTTTGGAATCCACGAAATCTCGGCTGTAGATCTCGCCATATCTTATGTCCTGGAATTTTATACGAAAACATTGATATAGGACAATTTTGTTAAATTTTCGTTCATGTTACAGGTATTATCAAAGGCTTTTATTAGTTTTTTTATGGTAACGCTACGATTATCAAATTTACATCAAAAACCAACTAGTACTAGTAGGTACTATAACCAAGGACGATTATAGGTACCTATCTATGTCGTCCTTGCTATAACTAACAGAGCACACATGAGTCGGTAAACCAAACAAGTGTAAATGAGTGTGAACGAGATAACTGCACATAAAATTCCTAGACGAAAATAATTGGAACGCATTGATGGCATTTTACAGGTCATTAATTCGTACAACATGTCACCAAAAGAGCTATAATTATGAGCGTGGATGGGCATGCAAGTACAGGAAGGCCGAAGAAAAAGTGGTTTGACTGTGTGAAAGAGGATATGAATGTTAGAAGGACTCGTCAACTCTGAATCCACATTCAGAGTTGACGAGTGATAGGGGTGAGTGGAAGAAGAAAACACGTTGTGCCGACCCCACCTGACTTGGGATAAGGGCAGGAGAATGATGATATAATATTCGTACCTCAGAGCAGCCTCCCCACTGCCAATGCCGTGGCGTCCGCTTCCTGACCCTGGAGTCGCACGAGCACTCGTTGAGCTCCCCGCGACTGCAGGCTCGCGCTACGGCGTGCGCTAGAGCAGCTGCAGACAGGGCGTGGACGAAAGCAGACTCACGGGATTCTGAAAGAAATATGTTACGTGGACTTACGTCGGCGCGTTTATATAAAATCAGTAGTGTCGCTTGCCGTTTTCGGTCTGCAGTCGGTGTCAGACTTGTTGACTTATCGCAGGTACTCTAGTAACAAAAGTATTTATGAAGTACTAGTAGTGCCGCGTGGTTTTACCCGCGTAGTTTCCGTTCCCGTGGGAATACCGGTATAAAATATAACATTATGTTACTCAGTGATAATGTAGCTTTCTAATGGTAACATAATTTTTTAAATCGGTCTATTAGTTTTTGAGTTTATTCGTTACATACAAAAATACAAATTTTTCCTCTATATAATAATTGTATAGATGAAATGGTTGAGCTAATCATTTCAATGAAATGTTAAAACGACTATATTTTCAGCTATACAAATGCAGGCAAATTCCTATTTATTGCATGGAGTTAGTATTCTGTTAGATAGTTCGTCAGCAACAACGTTGTTGAAAATTGTACTAAATGGTTTATTTATGCGTCCACATTTATACTTCAGAAACAAAAACTCATTGATGCACGAACGTGATGTGAAAAACCGTCAGATTGAAACTGGACTACAACAAACTGAACTACCTAGTACGCCTTCCTAATTACAATAATAACATACTATCGAAACAAAAATACTTAGTAACCCAATTCATTCCAAAACAAAAATATTGAATTGTTATTAAAACTCAAGGTAACTAAACAATCTATTCCTGCTTGCATTAACCAAAACATAGGAGCAAGTTCAAAGCTTGCTACCACTTTGAAGTGAGAACACAGCCCATGCTCAGAGTCCCTTTGTATGAAGGACGTCAATCAACGAAACGTGTTTATGTTATGCACGGATCTTCAAATTTCATTACAGACAGATTGGTGCTGAGCTTTCTGAAGATCTTTGTTAAGTGTGGGAAGGACTCGTCTCAGGCCACAGACAAGGGCGTTGCAGTCGCAACTTACTGGTCCAAAACTATTTAATTATTTAGTTAAGTCTTCGACACGAGAAGAAGAAGAAGAAGCAAGGTAGTAATTAGCTTTACATTCACAAAACTTGTTATGACTACAAGAAATAAAGAGCTACTTATACATTAACAAGCCTCAATGTGTTTGGTGGCACTTAAGCTTCGCTATTTTGATGACCGCGGAAAAAGCTTAATACAAAAGAGTTTTTGTTTTATTTGGTATCAAAAGTAAACTCGTTCACGTGAAAGGTTACACGCATTATCTAAACTAACATACACATACGGTGGCGAAAAAAGTTCACAGGCTACACAGATTAATAAATTTATAAGATCTTTCGATAAACTTCAATGTCAAAAAAACTTTACACATAGGTGTTGTTGTATTTAAATTTTATTTGACTCTAAACGGTGTCAAAATTGTTATCTTGTTAAGATCTCGAAATTATTAACAACCAATATTCAATAACATCTGTTGACCAGAACGTCGTATCTGGGAGGTATGTGTAACATAACTTACTGCTAATTTTACAAGCACTGACTGACAGCATCCTAGCACTGATTCTAATAAAACAAAACGGATCTGCAGTAGACTTCAAGGAATCTTTGTTCACTTGTTTATTTTCAAACGTCTTCCACGTGGTTAGACATTGATGGAGCCGCTTGTGTTATTGTTACAGGAACCAGTAAATAAGTAAGTAAGTTCGTATGAGCAAGTGGCCAACTCTGGTGACGGAGTTTTTAGGCCGCCTTAAGGCCTCCGTCATGGCTTAACGACTTTAAAAGCTGGGACCGACAATTTAACGTGCCCTCCGAAGCACGGAAGCGCTCAGATATAAATGCCACTTGCAGTCACTCATCCAAGTTGTGACCGCTCAGAACGTTGCTTAACTTCAACGATCTATCAAGAACGTCTTAGCAAGCTTCGCCACGAGCGCTTCAGGAACCAGTAACTAGGTAGATATGTGGTAGTGATAGGTCGTGATGTCTGGTTAATAAATAGGCTATTGAACTTTTTGATTTTTTTCGATTTAAGCGAAGCAAAAGGAGATTTCATTGTTTCTTGGTCTGCCGCGTGTTCTGTTACAATAAAACTTACTGTATTTCAAGACACCACCGAAGATATCAGTCGCATTCTCAACAGTGCTGCAATTCCAACGACTATGACGAAACTGGTGCTGACACTCCTCGACTGCTTGCACTGCACCCGTTTGCAACACCTGGAAAATATTCGAGATATACGTATTAAAATAAGCTCTTAGTTCCTTGTATGGCTTGACTGTATAACTGTGTTACTAGTCTTTATAGCACTCGGTGCAAATCTTTGCACCCCTTAAAAATATTTTAATAGGCCCTTATTTTTTATCTGCTCTAGCTGTATTTTTATCTAGGTCATACGCGATCAAAACTTACGGTTGTTCGCATGACTTCATACCGATATGACGCTAGCACTCAGTCCTATTTATGTAAGCGCTTGAAGCAAAAATGATTCCGTAGTAAAGTAAGTTTGTATGAGCAAGTGGCAAACTCTGGTAACGGAGCTTTATTTTAATAATTATAATGATTTCATCTACTTATTGCCATTAGTAAAACTACAAAACTTTAACATAAAATTAAGAATTTGAATTATTATCTGAGTCATAAAAGTTTGCACATTGTCACTTTTGATATTCAGCTTTCAAAACTAATGCGGTACACATGGTTCGATGTTATACTGTCATTAGGTATTAGAAATATGAGCATTTCACGGGTACAGTAGACTTCTTTGAATCAAGATTATTTGAAAATGTCTAAGGGGATAAACCTCATCACCTCATTTCATAGAAGTATAAAAGCTAAATGTTAATGCAAATCAATTTTCTGATACGAAAAATTTACCGATGCTGGATTTTGAACAACCAAGGTATACTCCACTCAGCCAATAAGGCTCCATCAAGTAATCTTAGAAGTAAAAAACCAAGATTTCAAGATTTTACCCTCATTTTATTACCTCTAACCGACAATTATGATCTGCCGGTGCTCATCAAAATCAATAAACGATCGAAGTAAGTACGACGTTTTCTACTACTTACTAAGCTTCTTACTTTGTAAGCTCAATTAAAATCCAGTTGGGAAGATCATTGGATTTTTACTGCACATATACAGGGTGGTCAAAGAGACACTAACATAGAGCTTCATAGAGCTTCATATATGAAAGATTTTAATGATATTCCATAACCAATTATAGTCAAAATATGATCAATTTATAGTTTCCGCTAAGATTTTATCTTTGGAAAACGTAATAAGTAATATAATCATTACTGTATTTCCAAGATGCGGTAGATGTATTCTATTAGTATTTAGACATTTGAGATTCTTTGAAGATTTCTAAGGGTCAAAGAAGGCAAATACATCAAATATATTTGGTACAAGCCTACTTTTTGCAGAAGTTCCATTGGTGTATGGCCGGGTTCGAACCAACGGCCTTTGGATCGAAAGTCGAGGATAAAACCCACTTTGCCCTCCCTTTTTGGCCATCTTTGTTCATCATAGTTTCGTACGGTTAATTATTTTGTTTTATATGAACTATTTGCCAACTCTGCCAATTAATAAAATTAACAATATTACTTATATAATTGATATAGGATAACTACTAAGTAACTGTAACTGTTAGTAGTAACTAATCTTAATCCTTTCTCAATTCTTAACTATCGCAGTAACATAAACTGGCTTGTTATTACCATTTTATCTTGATCTTATGAGTTTATAGAACTTTGAGGGGTGCGTCCAAATTGTACACCTTCTTGACCTATGCTCACATTTGCAAGTAGCATTCCACGTAACAGGCAAGCCCGTGAGTTGGAAAACTAACTGGTTTCCTCATATATTCCTAGAACCCAACCTAACATCGTCATTAATATAACATGCATCCATCCCACTGCTGAAAATAGGCTGATTGTGCAAGCTAAGTAAGTAAGTTCGTATGAGCAAGTGGCCAACTCTGGTGACGGAGTGCAAGCTTATCTTACACCAGTCTAATCCTTGTACGACTTGCTGCTTTCGCTGTGTCGTCAACCCAAGAAGTGGATGGATTTCTCTTCCATAGGCGGAGGCCTAGCGATTTCCGGGTATGCCTTTGGGAGCAAAAGCATACCCGGAAAACGCTAGGTCCACACCTAGTTATTTATATTTGATTACTAGCTGTGCCCCGCGGTGTTACCCGCGGTGAATACCTAAGTTAATAAATTTTTTAACGACTTCAAAAAAGGAGGAGGTTTTCAATTCGTCGACTGGGTGAACCGTTTTTGATGATTATTTTTATGATCTGTTGAGAATCGTCAGAGATATGAATAAAAATGCACCTCGAGAGTGAAAAAATTACTCTCTTCTTACGTAGTAATTGAAAAAGTTTTCATAATTTTTGTTTATTTTGCTCCTTGTTTAAGACCAATGCGTCATTGTGTTACTTGATTTTGGTGCTCATAGAAAAGGATGACTGCTGGTGGGTTACTATTCTATGGTCTTACACAGTTAGACGCTACCATGCGAGCGAAGCGAGCTTCGAACCAAGCGAGCGCAGCGAGCCGAAATTTTTAAGACAAATTCGTCATGTGACACTTGATTCTGCTTAAGGTGCTCATAGAAAAGGCTGACTGTTGGTCGGTCCCTATTCTATAGTCTGACATAGATCAATTTTCCAGCAAAATATTCAAGAAGCTACCATGCGAGCGAAGCGAGCCGAAATTTTCAAAAACAAATGCGTCCTGCCTGACGTGACACTTGATTTTGCTTATGGGGCTTATAGAAAAGGCTGACTGTTGGTCGGTTCCTATTCTATGGTCTGACATAGTTCAATTTGCTAGCAAAGTATTCAAGAAGCTACCGTGCGATCGAAGCGAGTTTTGAACCAAGCGAGCGTAGTAAGCTTCGAACTTAGCGAGCGTAGCGAGCCTTTTAAACTCAAGCCGAATTTTTAAAGAAAATTGCGTCATGTGACACTTGATTTTGCTTATAGTACTCATAGAAAAGACTGACTGATGGTCTGTTCCTATTCTATGGCCTGACATAATTCAATTTGCTTGCAAAAGATTAAAAAAGCTACATGCGAGCAAAGCGAGCGTAGCGAGGATGTTAGACTCGAAGCGAGCCGCAACTGTGGGAAATATAATAAAATAGCAATGACGAGGTGCTTTGAAGACCGAATTTTAATTGAAGACACAAATATAAACTTTGTCCTAATGGTTTATGTGGAGCCAGAAATCTTTTTATCGGGGATTTATATACGTACATAAGTCCCAATTCCGTGAGATTATGGGGACAAAAAAAAACAATAAGTATTTGAAATTCGTAAAGTTTGAGTTTGAAGAAGCATAATTTAAGTATTTTGATAATCTCACGGGAACAATACGCTTTTAAGGGATTTAAAGTAGCCTATGACATGTGTTAATCCAGGATATCAACTGTTACTGTCCTGGTACCAAATTTCATTCAAATCAGTCTAGCCGTTTGAGCGTGAAGGAGTTATAACTTTGCTTGTGCTGCCATCTATTAACATTATTTTGACTAAAAGTTACGTTTTCACGGCCAAACTATTTTGATGAATAATTTGGTTTATAATCCCACGGAACCATTCCTTTTTTATTTGTTAATCCAGGGAATAAACAATCCTGCTACTAAATTTAATTCAAATTCCAGCCGTTAGAGCGTGAAGGAATAATAACTTTGCCTGTGCTGCCATCTATTGAAATTATTTTGTTACTTTTTCAGTTACTTTTTCACGGCCAAACTATTTTGTATAAACTATTTTAATTTTAATGAATTTGATTAATAATCCCACGGAGTCAATGCACTTTTCAGGAATTTTAAGTAGCGTATTTTTTAATTCTGTGTATAAGCAATCCTGCTACCAAATTTCATTCAAATCCGTCCAGCCGTTTAAGCGTGAAGGAGTTATAACTTTGCTTGTGCTGCCATCTATTAACATTATTTTGACTAACAGTTACATTTTCACGGCCAAACTATTTTGATAAATAATTTGGTTTACAATCCCACGGAACCATTCCTTTTTTGGGAATTTAAGGTAGCCTATTTGTTAATCCAGGAAATAAACAATCCTGCTATCAAATTTAATTCAAATTCATCCAGCCGTTTTAGCGTGAAGGAATAATAACTTTGCCTGTGCTGCCATCTATTGAAATTATTTTGTAACTTTTTCATGGCCAAACTATTTAGTATAAACTATTTTAATGAATTTGATTAATAATCCCACGGAATCAATGCACTGTTTAGGAATTTTAAGTCGCGCATATTTTAATCCAGGGTATAAGCAATCCAGCTACCAAATTTCATTCAAATCCGTCCACCCGTTCGAGCGTGAAGGAGTTAAATTTTTGCCTGTGCTGCCATCTATGAAGTTATTTTGTCTGACAGCTACCTTTTGCACTGCCAAACTACCGAAACTATTTTAATGAATAATTTGGTTAATAATCCCACGGGAACACTGCACTTTTCAGGAATTTAAAGTAGCCTATTTGTTATTCCAGGGTATAAGCAATTCTGGTACCAATTTTCATTCAAATCCGTTCAGCCGTTTGAGCGTGAAAGAGTAACAAACACACTTACATACTTACACACTTACACACTTACATACTTACATACTTACACACACACAAACTTTCACCTTTATAATATTAGTGGGATTTTCTTGATGTGTCGCGTTAGAACAGGCAATAGAATCCCCTAGATAAGGACGTGTCTTAGTGGTCTATATGATAGTTTATTTACTACACTTAGGTATTTAATTATAAATGCAAAATCAGTTAGATTTTGCATTTATAAATCTAAAAAATAATGAAATATCGAACTTTTAGTAAGATTTTTCATTTATAATGTCTATAATTATAATCCTGGAATCCTGCGTACCTAATTGGCGATCTCAGCTGAGAGCTTTAGTGCATGGTGGGATGATGGGCACGTTGAATTGTTAGACCTGGCAAACCGTGGCAGAGGCCTTCATGTTTCCTACAAAACTACGTCATCAGAGCTAGCCAGTAGCTCTTACGAACATACATCATCATCAACCACGTCCCGATTTTACCCACTAGTGGATATAGGCCGCCCCAAGTTTGTGACATCCAAAACGGTCCAGTGCTCTTCGCATCTGGTTACCATAAAACAAGCATTAATTTTCTTAGATGACGCTGTGTGGTATGTCCAAGGATATTTATTTTTATTTATCCATTCATTGACGCCGCCATATACATACCTGGATCATTTTATCGCTGAGCATGCACAGCTGCTTTTGTCTTTCCACGAGGTATTCAAGTCGATGGCAGCTCTCCTTGTGCATCAATGAGAATGTTTCCAAGGAGTTGTTGCTCACTGGTGGAACTGGTGCTGCTAGATTCCTGGAAAGAGAAATCAATATATATAAAACAATAAGCATTTTTCTGCAATCAACGCACAGACCAAACCGCTGAAGCTATGAAGCTGAAATTTGGAAGGTAGCTTCCTTTTAAAACAAAAGTGAGCACTAAGAAGGGATTTTTCTAAATTCCACCCCTAAAGGGTTGAAAAGGGATGAAAACCGTTGTATGCAACTTTTTAATGCGTGAAGCGATTTTCTTCAAACTTGGTTTAAATATGGTAAATGATAAATAAATTTACATGTTAGTCAAAAATTAAAAAAAAAAACGCCTGATAAGGGGTGAAATGGGGTGTCAAAGTTTGTATGGGAACTTTTTAATGGGTAGTTCGATTTGCTTGAAACTTGGTTGTAATACTCACAATGCAAAATAAATATACACGTGTTTAAGGGTTTTTAAAAAAAAAACACTTTAAAAGGGTTAAATGCAGTGTCGAAGTTTATGTACAACACGCGAGCGAAGCCGCGCGGGGTCTGCTAGTAGATAATAATTAATTAATCTAAAAGTTTGTAAAGGTTTTTCTGTCTCATGTGATTTGAAAAAACTTAAACAATTTGTGATTTGGAATAGCATTTAAGTCGAGCTATTTAGACTCAGATAAACAAAAATCTTTAAATCAAATCCCTGAGACTGTAACACCATTAGAAAAAGTATATAAATATTTTGTAGGCGTGTACCAAAATGTATTTGGACATACCTCTGACTACCCCCTTAGACATCTTTATAGGATCTGAAAATGCTTAAAAGATCTATATAAATATATCTACCGCTAGTAATACATTCGTGATCATACTATTCCGAACATCGATTTTTGAAATTTAAAATGTAAGTAAACGAAAAAAATGTTGCAAAATCAAACCAGCGTAAACAAAACGTTTTGTTAAATGTACCTTCCTTCCTACCTACGTATAGAAGGGTACTGTTTCCTTATTATAGTAAAATAACAAACCCAATGTTTCCTTTCCTAATTAATGATGTAGGTACAACTACTTAGACCGTTCATTATCCCCTTTCAATTTGCATCTCAAACAATGAATGGAGACGCAAAACCCTATTTGAAGTCAAACATCTTCAACTACGCAGTTCCTGAACAATAGTCAACACAGGATGGTTTGTACGAAAACAACGCTAATTTACTTGTTTTGTAATCTCATCTCGAGGGCAAAGTTCCGCGCAATATAATAACAATGTTACGTGAAGCTGAAAAGCTCACGAGTGCGCTCAATGAAACAAAAGAAATTACGTAATTAGCTTTCGAGACGTCCGCTACGCGCAACCTCCGCCACTCAAATGGGGAATGGCACTCGAAAACAAAACTCGCTATTACCTACCCTCGTCTTTGTTTTATTTTTTTTAAATATTCTCTATTCAAACCGGCCAATGCGGAGCGGGCGCGGCTGTGTACGTTGATTGGCCGACGACCTCCGGGAAATAAAAGTGCTTCGGTAAATGAGGTGTTTTGTCCCGCTCTGGCTTTCCGGGTAGTGATACATGTGTCTCTGTCTATTTTTAGTTTTAATTGCAAACATGAGAGGATGTGTAAAGGGTTGAGACCTTGAGTGGAACACGTGCAATGAGGCTGCGGGGACATGCATTCAACATGTTTAATGGGGTTGGCGGTCTTAACGTCATCCGTGATGCAGAGTCAGGTCAATGGGGGACAGAGGATGCTCATGTGAGTGCGGTTAGTAAATAGTGATCGCTCTCTGTAATATCAATGTAATAGGAATGATGGGCTCTCTTTTTAATTTGATTCTGTGTCTTATTACTTTATGTTTTTAAGATTTATTTTGTGTGCCAAGTGGTGAATAAAAGTCTGGTTATTTCTATGTTAGGGCCGATATCAACAAAAGCAAAAATCATCATCATTATCATCATCTCAGCCTTTGGATGTCTACTGCTGGACATAAGCCTCCCTCATAGACCTCCAGTTGTTTCCATTGGAAGCGGCCTGCATCCACCGTGAAAAGTAAAAACACTGTAATATTATAATTATATAATCCATTGCAAAAGTTAGAAAAAAAAACTCAATTTGTTTAACATTAGGCAGTCAGTAACAACCATGTTTGACGGATTTTATTGGTAACAGGTATTCAATTTGTGTATCTATAGAATATAATATTTTTATAGCTTCCTATGGCAACATACCAACAAAGGTTTAAAAAAGTCTATGAAAAAACTCTGATTTGACCTAAAAAGCCCATTCACATGTTCATGCTAATTGCAAGGCAGGAAAAACCGGAACCTAGTGAAACGAATCGGCAGTGTACGGTTGGCAGCCCTATTAGTCAGTGCTGCCAACTGATGGTGAGAGGCACGCAATACTTTCGTTACGAATCGTGTGGCAACATTGAGTTATTAGATCATTTGAAGGAACAGTTTTTGAAATTATTTTTTACAATAATTTAAAAAATATTACATTTGGGAATATAAACAAGTCGGAATAGATCATATTCGGTATTTTTTGCATGATTAGTTCAGATAATAGTAAATTATTATTTGTAAGTATTTGTATACTATCAGAGATCATTTAAAACGATCCATCAACTATTTAGTGACAATATTATCTGCTGAAACTTACTATACTTACTAAAAAAAAATCTAAAATAAAACTAAATATATCTAAAAATTGCCTAATGATCTGAAAGAAATGTCAACCGTTACCGGGATATAGTCGTGATCATATTTCATTTTTCATTTTTTTTTTCACTTACTATACTAACTAATAGGTAGATGGGTTTCAGCAAATAAAATGTCAAGAAATTAAAAAGTTATAAGAATTGCATTTCACAGAAAAACAATCAGCTTTATATGCATAAAATAATGCATTTCCAAGTAAAAGTAATTGAATCCCTCGTCACTGATAAGCGGGCTCGTTCACACACTCCTCTAAATATTTACTCGAGAGATTTTTGAGTAATTGCCTTGTGGTCGCTTCGTGGTTAAGGCTGTTTATATCCGGCTTTTTTATATGTCCGGCTTAACTGGTCCGACTTTTTTACTTAAGATCAAACGAATTTAGATGTTGTACTAAAATCAAGGAAGTTTTTTGAAGTTCTTCGTTTTGGATTAGGTATATTTTTTACTTGCTTTTTAAATCTTTAACTTAGGGTAGGTATTATAATAACGCACGGGAATTATTAACGTTAAAATAAATACACACACATCAAGAGAATGGACCAAGTGTTTCTACCAGATATTGAAGATACTCACACACACATGACAGAAATTAGGATACTCCGGATGAAGTTAAACACTTTTATTTCATCTAAATCGACAAAATAATATAAATCTTCGTGGTGAATTAAATTCACATACCTACGTCAAAATTTTAAAAATTTTAAAAATTTTAAATTTTAAAAATTTTAAAGTCTACAAAAACCGGCTTAATCCGGCTTCATCTAACCCCAGCCGTAGTTGCATCGGTGTCGCTTTACCGGCCGGTGTGTACAAAGCTTTACAACATTATTATGTGCGCTAACGGGCCGCTTTGGAACTTGTTATAATATTTGAGTGATAAAAGTATTGATTGATGTTACAAGAGCTTTTACTTTAAGTTATGGACGGTTCCGATTTTTTCTAGGAGAAAATATAATGCCTTAATCTATATTATAAAAAAAATTATCCTATTTTGTTGTCACTCAACAGCTCGAGAATGGCTGGGCTGATTTGGATAATTCTTTTTTTTATGTATATAGTTCGAACGTGCTTCGTACATTAAAAAACTACGTGGTACGAAGTGGACCGGGTCAGCTTGTATATCATAATTCACGATAGAATCACCTTTATACCAAGACCTACCTTTATGCTGTATAATGTATCCCAGCGAAGTCGGTATAGCACACAATATACTCTACATTATGCCATCAAATATAATGTGTCACCGTAAAATTTAAAATACCGTTAGGTTATAATCTAACGAGATTTAAAAAACTGTTGGGAAATTGTGATTCGTGTGGTTAAAATTTTTCAAAAGTTTACAATACATTATATTCTAACGGTATTTACAATTTTACGGTGACATTATAGAGTTTAAGTGTAAGCCAATAGAAAGTATTTCCTTCTCAAAAATACCGTCACCATAACATTTACTGATGCAATTTTTTTAAATTAAATCACAGAGTTTTGCAGTCGTAGAGCATTGTACCTTAACTAATTCGTAACACTTCAGGGTTTAAAAAGGCCATTCTGATAGCGGGCCGTGAAATCAACGTACCTGCGTAGTGTACCTGTGATTTTTAGAACTACTGTTGTTACATTTACGCAAACGAAATGACGAACCGCTAGAAAAATATTCCCCAAGTTAGGTGATTTTTCATTTTTAATTTGTTAGCAATTTTACTTTCTCTGCTTTTGCTTTAGAAATAATTAAAATATATTAGGCATTCGATAATGATAAGACATGTGGTCATTATAAGAACAAAGTATTAGCGATGATAGAAATAGAATCGACACCGTCAACTCTTTATGCTTTTTAAACCTCCATTGTTTACATTATAATTCAAACGAAACTTTCATTGGCAAAATTGTGACAGATACGTCTCAGGCGCTGTTATAAAAGAAGGGAATGGATACGAAGCGTGAGGCATCGTCCTAATAAAACGCGACTAATGCCCGGTTCCTATATCGAACGTACGGATGACCGTAGATCGATCGTCATAGCAACGTTGTTATCTATCAAAAAGTATCATACATTTTGTGTTGTATTTAAACAACGTTTCTATAAACATAGATCGACGGTCTTCGTACGTTGGATATAGGAACCGGGCATAAGCAATTATCGCAAGTTCGTGCAATTTTCAATCGGACTTACGAATGCGCGATCAAACATTCTGATATGGAATAAGTGTCATAACCACATAAACACATAAAGTGTCATGTGTGATGCTAGAATTATGAAGACTAGAATGACGCGACCACACGATGGTCGCATCGCTTACTCGCGCGATAATCGCGTAGCGCGTAAGGCATTGTCCTAATAGAACGCGAGTACGCGATTATCGCGCGTTAGGACACTTATTCCATATCAGAATGTTTGATCGCGCATTCGCAAGTACGAACTTGCGATAATCGCTTAGTCGCGTTCTATTAGGACGACGCCTAAGGCTCAGAGCTTTGCGATCCTAGAGATCCACATTGTACCTTGACTAATTCGTAATACTTCAGGGTTCAGACAGACCATTATGTGGTAGCGGGCCGTGAAATCAACGTACCTGCGTGTGTACCTGTGATTGTTCGCGCTTCCTTATTCGCAAGAATGTAAATGGGTTTTGTGTTTTCAATGAAACTATTTGAATTCTGCGAGTTTTGGAAATGCTGTAGGTACAGTAAGATATTCCACTATCCTTTAGTATTTTAATCTTAGAGTTTGTGAATGGCCACCAAACTCTGTTTTCGCTAATCTTCCTAAACTATACAAATTAAAACTATTACAGAGGTATAAAAAAATCTTATGATAGTGTATCACAAACTGTAGGACAATCATTTGTTTTTTAATTCCTGTGTAGTAGGTAATAAGATAAGTTTGGCGCATACAACCACCCTAATGTTAATAATTATTAAGTTCGGTAAGATCGATAAAATAATTTGATTGAAAACATATTATCTTATTGTATTTGAAGAAGACCAAATAATAATTAATTTATGTTTGCTGTATAATGATTTTTACCTCGCTATAATACTTCTATGTGCCTTTTATACTACACCAAAGAAACACAGCTAACAAATACCTAACTATAAAAGTACCGGAATTTTAAATATCTTAAGCGGAATCTTTATAATATCTAAGGATAACAAACATATAGGTAATAAAAGCTTGGAATAAACTTCATAGTAAGACCTAGCTTAATTTTAAATCAGATACCTACATTTTACCTTATCTTATTTGCATAAGGTGCTTATTTGAGTAAATGTGAATTTGTAAAGAATTTTTCTCACCCACCCGCGAAACGTAATAAAAGTAAACATTTACAGTTATCGTATGAAAGGAATAACAAGAATATTATTGAGTTGGTTGTAAAAGGTATTGTGCAAAACGGAACGTGAGCTCGTAACGTGAAATGGAACGTTATGTTGAACTGTCTTTACGTGGAAGGGAACTGTTGAACTCTGCTAAAGATGAAAGTATAACCTCATTATATCGATATATCATTATATTAGTAGGTATAAATTGTTGGAGGGTGATCATCGGCACCCAAGCACCTAAATCAAAAATATTTAACTTACTTATAGCTTTTGCCCGTGCTTTCGCTTGCGCTAAAATACAACATAATCCTTGCTTCGCCTCTACGGTCATCCAAAGCACGTACCTACTTATTTAATTCACCACAAGCAGGCACCTATCCATATTTTACTGCACTGCAGTCTTAAAGAAATCCTTTAACTATGATCTATTTAAAATAAATAAGCAAGTTATAACGGCAAGCGCTTCTATTTCGTTTATGGCTATGAATCGTACCACTGTACTTAATTTTACCTTGTGGGTCCAATGACTCATCCATCAGTGACGAATGTTCAAGAAACGGGGAAATTTTGAGTGATTGTTCGAGTGCACCCTTATACACACGTTATGTACCTACCAATACATTATGTATAATGACAAGTACTAGCATTATTATAAACGCCCGAGGCTTCGCTCGCGTAGTACATAGGTAAATGAATGAAAAACCTTTATCTGTTGTTTCTGGTCATAAACTATAGGAATTCCAAGTAACAGTCGAAGAAGTGAAAGAGTAACAAACATCCTTCATCTAAAGCCTCGATTAGACGAATTTAAAAACTAGCGTGTGAGCGACTACACGAACATTTCATACGTGACAGGTTGCAAGCCCGTCGACGCTATTAGAAATCTCACTGGTTTACTCATAAGGTTTCACGATTTAGAGCTCGTGTTGATGCGCATTTAAATTTTTCGCTAAGCAAAATCTATTGTATCAAGTCCGGGTTCAAACCCACGACGTCGGGTTGAAAGTCGGCAATAACCCACTCGGTCATCATGGCTCTAAAAACTATTTAACTACGTTTTGTCCAGCTTGTCACAACAGAGTGCATTTCATCACTGCGTCAACAGACGCCTTCCTGTGATAACGGTATCCAGGCTAATTACCTGCAAACTTTTTGTGTAACTGACCTGCTTAAAACAGTTTGTCTTTGTACTTCCGTGATGACAGGAATAATCTAGAGATTTAATGTTTTAATTTAACCAAGTCAGTAGCAAAAATTTGTCTCTGGTACACATTAACTTGCATAGTTTTATTTCAAGAATATCCTAAGTTACGAGTATTGTTCGTCGCAAAAGTAGCACTCTCGTGACGATGTTTTAGACCATCTGAAAGTCTCAGTCATGGCTTAACTACTTAAAAGAAACCGTAAATTCAACGTGCCTTCCAAAGCACGGAAAGTTCAGCTGTTAATACCACTTACCTACCAACATCACGCTCATCAGAGACTTTCTGAGCAGCCACAATATGATTGAGTCCACATTGTGGCTGCTCAAAGTCGCTTAACTTCAACGATCTATCAATAATGTCTGGGCAAGCTACGCCACGAGCAATTATATTTTTATTGGTATTTACTCGCGTAATTAATAGACATAGACATAGACATATCATATCATAGACATAGACATTTCATTTATTTGCTAGGTACTAAGCACACAAAATACACAACACTGAATTACAACAAAAGGTACAAAAATTGCCAGAAAGTTAAAATAAAAACAGTTATAATTATGGTATCATTTAATTTACCTGATAATCACACACAGAAGGAAGCGCTCGTGGCGAAGCTTGCTACGTCGTTCTTGATAGATCGTCGAAGTTAGGCAACGTTCTGAGCTGTCACTACTTGGATGGGTGACCGCAAGTGGCATTATCAGCTGAGCGCTTCCGTGCTTCGGAGGGCACGTTAAATTGTCGGTCCCGACTTTTAAAGTCGCTAAGCCATGACGGAGACCTTTAAGCGGCCTAAAAACTCTGTCACCAGAGTTGGCCACTTGCTCATACAAACGAACGAACGAACGAACAAGTAGGTAGGTAGATATTTACCAGACATTATAGTCACCATGAACACGAATATACTGCCTATTTACTACAAAATAACGTTGCATCGTTACTGTGATACTATTACTACCACATAGCAGTAAAGTAAAACCAATAAACGCTTTTATGGAAAAAAATATAGTGACTTTAACGATTCAATAAAACAACTATATTGGCTGTTGGAAGCTCATGGTCACTATAAACAAAAGTTATATACTTTTAAGTACTAAGTAGAGCCGTGTTGGATGAATGGGATTGTATGTCTGACTTCCTGTCCTAAGGTTGCAGGTCAAATCCCGGTCGTGTATCACTGAATTTTGGAATCGATTTGAGCTCTAAATTGTAAAACAAAAATTCATCAGCGTGGTGAAAATCTCATATTTTTTATCATTAAAATAATCTTTCTATAATTATAATCTAATACCTATCTACTTATAGATTTTTCTTTTTTTATGTTTATAATAAAAATAGATAATTATATTATAATATTATATTAACATTACAATATTATGATATTAAATAATATTATAATATTAATAATAATAATACATTATATTATTTATTATGTAAAAGTGTATTGAAAATTTCAAAGAAATTGACGTACCTAACCTAAAGACTAGGTATAATTTGTTTAATATGCCCTCTGAAGAATAATAATTCCGGGAGTATTATTACACAATCTCTACATTAATAAAATTGAACAAACTAAACCCTTATTGAATTTTGGTGAAATCAACACCAAAATTTGATCAAATTATTTCCACACTCACAACCAATACTGACCCTACCCTACAATTACTTTCTATCCATGATTCGATCGACAATAAATAAATTCGTAAGTATCATTTTCGCATATCCTCATAAATATCAATTTGAAAACCGACGAAGATGAAATTACATGTTTATGTTCGGAACTAAAGTGATTTAAGATGGTTAAGCTGGCGGCACACTGAGCGAAGAACAAAGGAGAATAGGGGATAGGATCACCGAGCATGTAAGACGTCATTGTGATCCTTGAGATGAAATAAATTATTTCAATGTGATCCATATGGTCCTAACGTTTAAGCTCTAACCGTTCAACTATTGTTTCTTGAAAACTATAAAATTTTGAGTTCTTGATTTTTCCGTATAATTATATTATTTTTTTCACACTAAATCATATTATCTGTCTAACTATCTATCTATATTCAACCTTCAGACAGGTGCGGTTTTTTATTAACAATAATAATACATTAAATTTATTAGAAAGGAAGAAGAAATTGGTGACTATGTTATTCACAGTACGACAGTAATATTAAAAGTTTGGGTAGGTACCTATTTTTTTGACGTACATAATTTTTAGTTTTTTCTTAAAAATAAATACTTATCGTGGAAAGATAATACTTGTTCGTTTAGTCGTAAATAATAATTTCAAATTAGTATAAACACAGTAAAAATAATACCTACCTACATGGTGTGCAAGTTTTAACGTGCAGAAGCTACATAAATATATTTCTTTAAAATGCGCTCAGTGTACTACCACACTAACTAATTTAGTCGATTGAATATTATTTTGGCGCCAACAACCTTCTAAGCACTATAACCAATCTGGATTTATTATTTTAACACCTCCTATTAGTGTGAATTTATTGCAATATGAACGGATAAATTGTTTTTGAAATATTGGTCAATAATTAAATATCAATTTGATTGCGATGATTAGAAACGAAGGCCGATACCTCATCTTTTTAATGAATCCATTAAGTGTAATTTTACCTTCCTATAATACAATTTTACGGATAGCTATTCATCAAGAGTCCAAACGAAGCGCTCGTGGCGAAGCTTGCTAGACGTTCTTGATAGATCGTCGAAGTTAAGCAACGTTCTGAGCGGTCACAACTTGGATGGGTGACTGCAAGTGGCATTTATATCTGAGCACTTCCTTAGGCCTTAAAGCGGCCTAAAAACTCCGACACCAGAGTTGGCCACTTGCTCATACGAACTTAGGTACTTACTTAAGAGTCCAAGCAAAATTTACACATAAATCGCTGTCGCGCGACTGTCGCTTTGCGGTCGCGAGATACGTGAGCCTGCCGGCTATCGAGACAAAGTTATTGTCAAGAAAAAACACTCCTTGTGTGTCCAATGCCTTGCTAAATGACAGTTTATTAAAAATGGTGAGATTAAGTTTTATGTAATAGTTTAAAAGTTTATAAACGTTTGGAGCTAACTGTAACATAAATAAATTCACTCGTTCCAACTGTCATGCCAAACCCACAAACGTTTTAGTAATAAAATTAAATTATGACTCCTTAATATTAGGTTAATTACGTGATAGTTATTGTTAATGTGCATAATTATGGGATATTTATCGTAATGTTCATTATAATTATGCGTTTTGTTATTTATCGAAATAGTTGTGAAGGGATTTTAATTAGACCTGTTTAATTGTTTTGTGTCACGATAAATTGGGGATTATTTATCAGTTTTGTTAAAATTTATGATCATAATTAATAAAATGTTACAAACAGGAAACTTTTTATTATAATTAGCTATTGTATTATATTTTCTAGAGCTAGTAATACATTTATTTAAGTACAGAAACTACATAGTACTCGTTCGTTCGTTCGTATGAGCAAGTGGCCAACTCTGGTGACGGAGTTTTTAGGCCGCCTAAAGGCCTCCGTCATGGCTTAACGACTTTAAAAGCCGAGACCGACAATTTAACGTGCCCTCCGTAGCACGGAAGCGCTCAGATGAAAATGCCACTTGCGGTCACCCATTCAAGTAGTAACCGCTCAGAACGCTGCTTAACTTCGACGATCTATCAAGAACGTCTTAGCAAGCTTCGCCACGAGCGCTTCACACTAGTTTTAGACACTTACTTACATTATTTACATAACTGTACAAAATACAATGAGAACCAATTAGCTGTATAAATTGTTTTACCTACTATTAGCGGCAATGGACTAGCAATTTGTTATATTGTATGCAAAATTGGACATTATGATAAGCTAATTTGACGACCTCTGTGGCACAGTGGGCGAAAGCCCGCCTGAGACGCAAGGTTGCGGGTTCGATCCCCGCTACGGGACAAATGTTTGTATGATCTGCAAATATTTGTTTCGTGTCTGTTGTTTTCTATGTTTAATATGTAATGTATTTACAAAAAAAAAATGTATCTATGTAGTATATCAGTCATCTGGTTACCATAACACAAGCATTAAAATGCTTAGCTTGGGACTAGATGACGCTGTGTGGAATGTCCAGGGATATTTATTATTATATAATAAAGATTAAACAGAATACTAAACCAACTTCAATTTCGTAAGAAGATAACGATTTCCTACACGCTTAAGGTGCATTTCTGTTCATAACACCGAAGATCCTCATCAGATCCTTAAATTGTTTTTATTAGACCGCCTCAGGAACCCTTTCAAAATAATTTTATTAAATCTGTAAACTATTGACAGAATAATCGGTGAACAACGTAAAAAAATTAAAAAATTAGATAGTAGGTAAAATGGAACATGAACCTCCTTCTTTTTTTGAAGTCAGTTAAATAATGTCTACCGCATCTACGGTACAGTCGTGATGTTTAGTTCCGTGTTCAACCGAAAGTTATCTCGACCAACCAAAATTGTAAATTCGATACCAAGTTATAAACTATCGTATTTATATAACATTTTAACCCTAAATTGAAAAGAGAAATCTGAATTGTACTCAAACAAAGCCACCATCCATCTGTCAGAATTTTTTGATGGATCGCTTTTTACTTTGAATATCGTATTTCATAATTTGTTTGAAGACCATTCAAATATCCCGATTGTGGTTGATTAAATAGTTCAGAGCTTCTTAAAGTTTGTTTTGTATTTTTTAAATGATTCATTGGAATTTTAACGAGTTGATTGAATTATTTTAAATTCCAACTTTTGGAGATTTTTTTACAAAACATTCCACGTTTTGAACAGATTACGTTTTTAAATTAAGAAAATGGAAATAATTAATGTTCTTATACTTAACATTAATTTTATAACTTAATATTACTTATTAATAGTAATAGTGCGGGTTATCAGATATAATGTTCGATTTATGCAATTTTTTTCAAAGAAAACAAAGTCAAAACCATGAAACTTGTGACAATGTGTTTGAGATTACTACCTACACCCCTTTTTGATCAAGTTTTTTTATACATTATATAAATGATTTAAGTTACTAAGTAGAAACAAACATAATTCCATAGAATTTTAATGAAAGCTCAAACCGAACTCCCAATTACAACCCACGATATAAATGCCCTATATCTTATAACTATCTTCTCTCAACAGAACCATAAAGAATGCTCGCATCGTTTTAATAAGGTGCTTATGTTTATGGCAACATTAAAAGTCCTTTTAATTTGGTTGTAAAGGGGGAGGCTTATCTCAAATTGTCAGTTCTAAGCTTCCTTCTAATTCGTGATAACTTTGCTTGATTATATAAAATGGTAAGGATTTTTGAAGTCAGATAACATTTATTAATAAATCAGTTTTGTGAGCAACTGTCGAACTGTGTGTTCGAAAGTAATAGTCGGATTTGAAAATATATTTCTGCGATTGATAGTTTTTTTTTATAAAGTAGCTGATGAAACTACCAGGCATAGCTAGTTGCGAATAGGTAGATGCCGGAATTGTATATACCTACAAAAACTAATTTGTAATTGACCTTACTAAACATTAATCAGAAAAATGGCATTGGTTTATTCAAAATCTAAGTTCATACAAAAAAACTACGTAAGTATCTACTCCATATTTTTTTATACATAGGTACTTACTTACCTTAGAATGTTTTAAAAAGTTATCTACTTACAAAGTTTCTGTAAAACACCTACAATTTTAAAAGCAATTATCGAGAGCACATAAAACTAGAAATTCCCACCACCTCTTTCTTGCGCTTTTCTATTTTTTTACTCATCTTCATATGCATCATTATGAACTTTACCAATCGCGACTTGGTAGCGCGACTTTCTGCTGTGTAGTATAATTTTCTTTTATTATAAATAAAAAGAACATAAGATCATAGTAAACGTTTCTTATTATAAACGTAGGCATGGCCTAATCTAACATAACTACGATTTAGCAAAATTATTGCTTAGTTCTAAAATAGACCTAATGTGTGCCAAAGTATTGTCCTGTCTCTGACTCTCTAAGAAAAAAATTAAATATAGCTTCGAGAAAATGTCTGATAATTGGTCGTAAATATTAAAAAAATACATATTTGAAATATTATAAATAACTAGCTGCGCCCCGCGGTGTTACCCGGGTTGAAATTCCTGTTCCTGTGGAAATACTGGAATCAAAAATATCCAGGACAGATGTGTTAATTCCGGAAATAAGCTTTCATTCAAATCCGTTCACCAGTTTGAACGTGAAGGAGTACATTCACACTTACTCACACACACACACCTTTATAATAATTAGTGTGGTAATACCTAGATCTGTCACTATAAGTTGTTTTTCTTAACCCACCGCTGAAGTCAATAACAACAACTAAGTACATACAAGTCGAAGTCGCGTCTTACAAAATGACGTTCGCTTTAGTGAACATTCGGGTGCACGCACCTACATTATTACCCCGTAGAATCGTAAAATTCGTCTCTATTATAGAGGGGTGTCAGTTCAATTTATTTTTTTCCCCGCAGACCAATCGTAAAGATACACCTTGTGTCTGGCCCCTGGCTATGTTATTATGTGGGGCTCGAAAAGACATTTTTTATAGTTTTTGAAGCCAAGAATTCCTCCCGTAATACATTGTCGCTTGCACTTTTTTAAAAATATCTTCGCATTTGCCAGATTATTGGCTCTAAAAATGTCAGTTTCTGTTAAGGTTTTTGAAAATCTTATTCTTAGTAATCTATTCGTTTACTGTCGCTTCTGTAAAATAAAAAGTGAAAGGCGGATGGGCGTTTTGTCCCAAGTACTGTATCAATTCGTGACATATTTTAAAGGTATATATTAATAATAGCTTCATTTTATTATACTACACTAACGCTGAATACCGTGCAGAGGAAAAGTTATATTAGTTTTCCATCATTTTTATCTTAGGAAAGGTTGAATTTATTTATTTTTTAAATGCGGCAGAAAAATATCCTCTATATTTAAAAATCTCATGCTTTATCAATGCTTCGAGAAATGAGTTACTTTTCGATAAATGTTTCGATAATTGGAAGAAATATTCCCCGTAAATGGATTTAAAGATAATTATGTAATAATCACCTTTTCTACTGATAAATCGACGATGTACGAATTAAGTTCAAAGAACCTGCTATTCATTATAACGAATGTACACAAGGACAAGGACCGGAAAAAAGTAAAATTCTGTTCTGTGTACAAACGCCCTAACGATAAATTATACATAAAAATACTCGTGAGCTCTAAAAGATGTTAAAAGTCCTTCAAAGATTTTATTGCGGAATCATATTTCTGCCATAACACTTCACACGACTCAATAATAAAACGAAAATCATGAGTTACATCAGAGTAAAAAGTAAAATTGCTACCTACAACCCTACCTACGTACAACTTCCGATCTATACGTACAGACGAGAAGACGGGAAGCGACTTTGTTTTATAAATACTATGTAGAGATACACACACAATGATTCTATACATTTCTATCATAATTTTCCTCATTCACCTGGCATTTTTCTCAAAATGGTAGATTTTGATTCCCCCTGTAAAATGATGGTCGTAAAACATCCCCTGCGCCTAACGTATTGTGGTAGCACTATCAATGGTTTATTGGATAGGGGCTTGCTGACGTGAAACAACATTGAATTGACAAATGAAGGAAAATAAATACAATTAGGGGTACACATCGAAAGAAGGCTCAGTAGATAGTTATTCTCTCATTCATTAATCTTGAGAAAATAAGAGATCCTTCAAACATCGTTTTTTTATTTCATTTTCACTAAGCGCTATAAAATAAATAAAAAAAAAATCTTACATTTTAAAACTTAGATAAAAGTAAATACTTTAATAAAAGATACTAAGGTAAAATAAAATTTTCTCCTTTTCAAAAAACCTTTTGATAACTTCCTATATATGGGTTAAAAAAACCTAATTAAACAACTTCTAAATTGAAGAAGTACACAGTATTTAATTAATGTTACTTGCTGTTAAGGTCGAAGCAATATTCACACTATTCGGCTATAAAAATTCTTCAATACCGCTTGAAACAGCTCAATATTGAAGTTAAGTTGCAACACCAAAAAATCTTTAAATTACAAACGTCGTTGAGTGAATCAGTCAGCACTTATAGACCAACTTATTTACAAGTTAAGTAAGCATTCGTGCAAGTCGTGAATAACTTACAAACTTAACTTCTTAACCTTACCCATTAGTCGATAAACGGACAAAAGCTTACAAACAGTGCCATTTAAATATCAGCTTAGTGTCGATAAGATTTAAGCTTAATTTGAGTTAAATGACGTTAAGTTACTAAAGCTCCTACTGGAGTTTTAGTGATTTTGAGTAGCTTTCGTCAATCAAAGCTTTTAGGGCTTTTTCTTTGTTGACAATTTCGCAATAAACATAAAAGATAGTGGGTCACTAACTAATAGGTTTAATTTATTTAAACTGGTATACTTAAGTTACTAGCTGAGTCTAATAAATATGCTTTTATATTTTTAACCGACTTCAAAATAGGAGAAGATTCTAAGTTCCACTATATGTACCTACGACTATGCTCACCGATTTTTCCCTCAATAGACTGATTTAAAAAATATTTATTTGTTTGAAAGAATAATACTCCCGAGGTGGCCCCATTAAAAAATGGTGACCTGACGAGGATCTTGGGAGTTTTGAACAGGAATTCTTATTCTTACGAAAATAAAGTCTGTTTTAGAGCATTTTTTTATTAGATTGACACCTATAAGCTTTCGGATTGGCGTAGGTTCGTATAGGATGCCACAAGCACAGGGAGTGGTCTTATACCACAGATAATATAATACTATACTAGTTGTGCCCAGCGGTGGGTGAACTCGAACTGTAAATAACGATGATAATGCTTGGTTATCTTTGTGTGATTATTTTACCTCTATGGCGCAGTGGGCGAAAGAAAGCCCGCTTGAGATACAGAACGTTGCGGGTTCACCGCAAAATTCGATCCCCGCGCTCAAAATTGATTCTAGGTTTAGTCAAAGGTTCGTGATGAATCATCATTGATGATCAATGCCTGCTGTAAGCTATTTGTCTACATTTAACGGTAAGTAGGTTTCACACGATCAGTATTACAACACAACTGTTACAGCTGTGGTAGAACCGCTAAGTTAGTTTCTATGAAATGAAATGCAATACTATGTACTTATTCCGAGGGTGTAGTAGACATAATACCTGCCAGTAGAACGATAAGTTGGACTACAAAATGCTTGCTTCTCCATTGTACAACCAGTTGGGCACTGGATAGACTTAGGTACGTCCCCTTTGTACAACTAGTAGCGGCAGTTACTACGAGTCGGGACTTCGGAAGCTCATTATTTGTAGGAACATTTCGTTCAGTTTATGAATTTTTTACATTTTTTACTCAAACTAGGAAACGTTATTATGTGTTTTTGCAAAGGTAATACTATAATTATTATAGGTTAAGACATAACGGAGGCCCTTACGGGCCAAAATTCCGATACCAGAGTTGGCTGCACTCAGTCATACGAATTTACTTTTTTATATTTTTAACACAGTTCTCCCTGAAACTGTGTGAAGACTGTGATTAAAATGTTGTGGTGGTATTCCTTACAGCTTTTCGTCGCATCCACCATTTAATAATGATGGATTACACCACTCTCCTACAGTAAAATTATGCACCATGAAGTTTACAAGCTATTTATGCCCGTATCTGTGAACGTAAAGTAAGATTGGATACATAGCGTTTGTACGCCATTTCGTACAAAAGGTCAAGAGAGTCTTTGATGTACAGTCATGCAAATAAGGCTTTAATAATTGGGTAATGCAATGTGCACACTATACCGATTACGGGTTCGCGTCAGTATTATAATAAAATTGAGCTTAGAGCTTCCTATTAAAAGTTTTTGTCGACTGGCGATATCTCTCTTGTGGCACTACCGTATCCTTTCAAGTGTTGGCATTTTTAAATCTTCTTCAGTTATTTAGATGTCATCTATTATATTTTGGTCATCTTTTCTTGATACCCACCACTCCTGAGTATTACTAATTTAAAAATAACAACAGCAGTAAGAATAAAAGATAATTGGATATTAGAGGACACGCAGCGTCATCTAACTCCAAGCTAAGCAAAATAAATAGAAAGAAATTGAAGAAGAGCAACTACAGATCATACGAACATACTTTATTATCTAGTTTCGGACTGGTCATCTAATCGAGAGGTGGCACTTGTCAGATGGGCCCTAGCATGAGCGGGCCCCGAACAGGCTAACGGGCCCTACGAGCCTGGCTAGGGGGAAAGGGATGGTATATTTATTACTTTCCGATATTATCTACCAATATCCAGGCTCCAGCCCTAGATTTTCGGACCCACCCAGGCCCTGTCGGCTCAGTCAGACGCTGCATGCATTGTAGAATAAGCATATTAGAGATGCTGCATCTTAAGTCACACTTTATTATACCTCAATATTATCTAATCTCTATAATGAGTGTCAGCTACGATAACACCCGTATTCTAACCGGTTGAATTGTAATTTGCGTTATTACATAGTTTTTGATACCCACTAATTAGTCGGGTAGCGCGACTGGTTTAGATATCGTTGAATTATGCCGTTTGTGCAACTGTTATCGGTCAGCTTACCTTTTCACATAAAACCGTTTGTTTTGTGACTAGGTGATTTATACAGGAATCAGGAAGCACTCGTTGCCTACACTTAACAGGACACTAGTGCCTGGGTCATTGTTCAGATGGAATAGGCTTGCCCAGCACCTAAACCATCCTTTCAGCTTAGCTTTACATATCGGAAGATTATTTATTTATCGGGTCCTTACGAATCTTTATTCAATTCTACGAGCTGGCTTCTTTAAAAAAAACCTGGAAAATGGATGCGTTAGATCACGAAAAGTGGAAGATAGGAAAGTCTTTGGAAAAAAAGGAGGCCGTTGCTCCGCAATGGGATGACCATGTTTATAAATAAATTGTCTACTCCATCCTGGGATGGAGTAGACAATTTATTTATAAACATGGTCATCTAATCTGGTAATATAGGTATAGGTTGTCTCTTGCTGGCAAGAGACAACCTATACCTATATTTACAGGGACAAGAAACATCAGGAGCAAAAATTTGGACGGAGTAGTCTTGCCCAATAACAACCTTGCTCTTGTTAGTTGGACTTGTCCACAGAAAATCATTCATCAATGATACTAGAATAAGAGTGCCGCTGCAAAGGGCAAGTAATGCAGCAAATCCACAGTTTCGTAGTCCTTTTAGAACACTGATGTTCCGACCAAAGAAATAGGCGGCACGCGATTAGGGATAAAAAATAGTAAATACCTACGCTTTGTCTCTTTTTCTCACACAAATTTTGTATAATCTTTCTTTTTTTTGTGTAACTGAAACCGTTTCCAGCAGTCCATACTACATTTAGGTCCATGAAATGTCTAGTTTGTTTGACATTTTAGACTGGCTACCGTTTCTCAGTAAGAACGCTATTGTGACACAGTTACATGAGACATGTGAATTGCCCCTGATGCGCCGCTAAGTGTACCTAAGGTGGTCCCATTTGCACCTTTTTCGCCGACAGAACGGAATGTGGGACCACAGGGTCGGAATCTCTTCAAAGAAGTTCGTTCTTTACAAAGAACTTCTGTGTTTTTGATTTGAGTTATAAAATTAGATCTTAAAAAGTTTTAATAGAAAAATATTGTAACGTTAATCTAGTTAACTTTTCAGATTTGAAACTTAAACAATTTTAACAATTTTATATAAGAAACAATGGACAGTTAATCTAACAACAGGACAACGTCTGTCGAATCAGCTATTTAAAAATATAATCGTTTTTACCTTTATAGCTCCATCTAATGGAATTTTATGTTTAGTTATGTCTACGCCTACCTTTTCTTGTAGGTGTGAAGTAAACCTTTAGTATAAAGATTTGTAAATCTGTAGGTATCTCACGTAGGTAGGTCTAGGTAGGTTTCATTCAATCTGGTGTGAATGTTGATATTATTGCTTCTTTATTACATTTTGATTAAACCTTTTGTGTACCATGTAGGCAGCAGCTCGCCATTTCTTTATGGTCGAAATGAAATCTTCAAACCGATTTTTATTGTCAATTAACATACCTCTGCAAGTTATTTTGAAGAAATCTAATTTATTTATCCACTATGTTTAAAGTTTACTTATATTTTTAACAGCATTCAAACATTATGTGGGATTACGAACACTGAGAATCAGATTAAGCATAAAGGCAGACATGGTCGCTAGTATTATTTTCTTTTTCTGATTCACGATTATATTTTTAGCTTATTACAATATCAGTATTATATTTTTACAATATCAGTAATCTTATCTTATGATATCTATGTAGGACTGATTATTATTATTACTGATACACTGATTCGAAAACATAAAATTGCAAAGCCATTGTAACCCTAAGGCTTTTGTTCGTCTATCTTTCCAAAATGTGGAACTGTGATATGAAAATGCATCAGATAAGGTAATCAAATGAGATCTTTAATAGTTTAAATGTCGTCGACATCCATATTTATAGGCGGCGCACAGTGGTGGTGTTGGACAAAAAATGCTTTTAAACGAATACATTGTAAACTTTACGCTTGTCAACACGAATGTTCTTGATAGTTTGAGTAATTTGATACTAATTTTAATTCGCATACTAATGATGGTTAGCCATCATTAGTATGCGAATAACACTGACAGAGATTCAGGGCGCGTAGACAAGTGACAAATGTTTCGTATAGCTATTCTCTTTCTATCATCGCTATACCTTTGTTTTGACATTTCCGATCGCTTGAGTTTTCGTCATTGAATGTCTATTATTCCTATACTAAATTTCGTTTCTATTTTAAAGCGATTGTAAAATGTATGATTATTATTAACTTCACGCTAGACATATTTCCATTTCAGAATTCACAGTCCTCTGCAATATCCCCTAATCAAAACGTGGTCAATTTCGACCCCTAATCTTTAATCGGGTCGTTCTATCTTTTTGATTAATATCTTCTCTGAAATCGGGTCTTTCTTTAATCGTTACGTCTAATATCTTCGTATTTTCATTTTAATAAAATGAAAGTATCAAAACTACAAAATCCCAACAGCCCCAATGGTCAACAGAGCCGATGATGTGCACAAAAAACCTGGACAATCTGGCGGTCGCCGACAAAGTGACGAATACTACTTTCGTTCGAGGGGTCTCTGGCACATTCGTAGAAAACAGGTTACCTGCTTGTAGTCAAGTGAGAAAAGCTTCGTATCTATTCCATTTATTATCGTTATTCCTTTGATTTGACATTTCTGATCAAACGTCAATTCGTATACCTACAATGACCTACATGTTAGTGGCTAAATGCGTGGCAAAAGCCGGCGAAGCCAAAATAACGAAGAAGAAGAAGAAGACCTACATGTTTTTACGTTTCTATTCTAAAGTGCAAATGTAACTTGGATAGGGGCTAGAGTACCTGGTGGTAACATTTGAATCAAATAACAATGATTAAGTGATAAATTTTGTATTATAGGACCTTAGGAAGATTATTTTTAATTAGCAACCAGCAAGTCTGTAAAATATTAAACGTTCATAGGCGTATACAAATAATTGAATTGAAAGTACTCGTAACTACAATTTAAAAACCCTAAATTAAAACCGCAAGTTAATAACTCCATCTTGTAAATTTTGACTTTGAGTTGGTAATATTTGTATCCCAACATTTCCTGCATTTCCTGTTTCATGTGCAAATTATGACTTTATAAGTATTCTTCATTGTATTATGCGGCGATCTGTTATTAGTGTTTTTTGAGGTTGATGTGTTTAAAAGTTTATTATTTGGTTCGAACTTTCAGCAAGTATTATTAAATAAAGACCCTTGAAATGAAATGAAATCAAATTTACACAACCCTTGCACCTAAGGATGAACATAGGCTACACTGACAGCCAATCGTTCCTGTATTTCCATCAAAATTCAAAACAGTTTCACTAGCCAACCCTACCATACATGTAGTTATATCGTAGCTATTTGTATTGTAATATTCGCCAGGGTTGTCGGTCGGGCTATTTAAAATACACACTCATGTTAGTAGCAGGACGTGTTGGTGCATACGTCAGGGTGATTGAGGCAGAAGCTGAAGCGATTTAATGCGTAACATTTTTTAAACCTTATCCGTTCTTGTGTGGTCAAAAGTAAAAAATATTTTATTTAATAAGATCTTAAAAACCACTTTGACTTCACGTCCTGAAAAGTAAGAGAATCTTCTGCCTGATCCAAGCGCGACACACCCAAAGAATCATGCAACAACACAATGGAGGTGTAGCGTGTCCGTTTGGTAGCGTCCTGTTTAGCAGCTACTTGGATTAGTTGAGCTGCTTAAAGATCGTTTACAACGATCCTTAGAAGGCTCCAACTGGCTCTTATTGCATTTTTTAAAGTATATAAATGTATTAGTTAAGTTTCTGTAAATCAATATCCTTGCTCATAATGTAACACCATACCTAACACTCGTTTCAAATAGATCGTGCCTCCCGCTATCGCTAGTGCCATGGACACAGTGAGGGCAAGCCGTGAAATCATGCATTACCATCATTGCGACGTTGGACATTAGGGGGCTGTGACCCCGCGTTATGTCAGGTAACCACTAGCTTACAACCAGATAGTGTCAATAACGCATGCTGGCAGTTATTGGTGTTTGTCTAGGGGAGAATGTACGAAGGTTGTGGCTTCAAATGCAGAAGATCTTAGGTTGACTAGTAATTACTGATAAAAGTTTGAATAAGCAAGTGGCCAACTCTAGTAACGGAGTTTTTATTTTTACGCCACCTAAAGACCTCCGTCATGGCTTAACGATTTTAAAAGCCAACAAGAATTTAACATGCCCTCCGAAGCATGATAAAATGCAAAAATGTCTATTTAAAATAAGTCCATAAATTGCAAGCAATCGTTAGGTATTAGAATACTGCTTTCCTCGCGATAGTATTTTCCTGTTTTTACAAAAAAAATACCATGTTTGCGCATCATTTTAAACCAATATAGGCCACAGAGCAAACTAAACCAGTTATAATGGCATGTAAATGATAGATGGCAATCTACGATCGCTGTTCATTACGCGCGGTTATTCATAGGTAATCTGCATTCATTCTGATAACGGACAGAAATAATTAATTTTCTCGCGATAGATAGAATCAATAATAATTTACGATAGAACTGGATGGTTCAAGGGATAAGAGTAACGAAGGTCATTCCTGGAATATTTAGTTACATAATATTTTATTACCAACTTACTTTTTTCTAACGTTATGTCGTTCTATTCGTATCCATGAGACTTTTTTTGATTTTTTTCTTATCATCTTTTGCACAGCATTAACTTAGAACAGTATCGCAGGTTATATTTTTTAGCTTAACCAAAGACGATTAATATCTAGAAGACAGACAAAGGCCATACACAAAATCTTAACCCGATCCCGCAGTACCAGATAGCCTGAAAACTTTAAAACATCAATTTTATCCAAGAAATTTCAATACTTAGTAGTAGGTAGCAACAATATTCAATATTTAAACATTTTTAACTAGAAAGTAATTGAAATTTCTTGGATAAAATTGATGTTTTAGAGCTTTCAGGGTATTTTTTAGGGTTACGATTTTGTGTATGGCCTTTGTCTGTCTTCTAGATATTAATCGTCTTTGGCTTAACGTACAATTTCATATCTTAAGTTTGACGCGTTAATTTATCTTGTAATTTAACTAAAAACTTTAAGGATAAAAGCTCTTGAAAAAGCCCATCTATTGTCCGATAGAGCTAATGTAATCCTTTATCCACTTTCACGGGACATTGAATTCTATTATCCAAGGGCTTAGTCCACATTTCCGCTGCATTCAAACATTGCACCAAACTTTGTCCAATACATCAAACAATTTCACAACAACAGGTTCCTATTTGTCCAAGGTGTTTAAAAGATGGTGCTCGACCATCCTTAGCTGAACGCTTTCACCCTCGAAGTTGAAAGAAGAGGAAGTTCTATTTAAATGGTCATGCATTGTATACTTTGTC
Organism: Xanthorhoe designata; assembly: GCA_963582015.1. NCBI lineage: Eukaryota > Metazoa > Arthropoda > Insecta > Lepidoptera > Geometridae > Xanthorhoe > Xanthorhoe designata. The sequence continues at coordinate 13,872,357 of OY757029.1, read as the reverse complement.
GGCTGGTGTTGTGTAAATAGATAAAGTCATTTCGAAAGTAAATCATATAGAGGTTGTTAAAAGCATCCTAAGTCCCACTTGCATCGACGATAAAGATAACTCGTGTTATTCTTTTAGGTAACTGTCGGTTTAGCTCCGAGTTAAGAGTCTAAGAACTAGTAAAGTAATAGCATACACATAAGGTTGAAGTCACAAAATAAAAACCAATAAATAAATGTTTTTATTGCTTTCTTTCTTTCTGGTTACCACAACACAAGCACTAAGTTGCTTAGCTTGGGACTAATGACTCTGTGTGAATGTCCAAGGATTTTTATTTATACAGGGTGGTTTTTCGCTATGACCCAATAAAACGTAACGCGACTCACCGGGTTATCGCCGCGTAACGTTTTGTTGGGTCATAGCGAATAACCCCCTGGTCGATGAGTGCCCTTCTATAGGCTAGACTGCTCTGCTTGGACAAGTCTTCTATTGAGTCATCAATTGCAACACCTGATATATTCACACGCACGAAACTCTATACATTATTATGTCAATGTAATTGATATTATGAATGACTGAATGTTTTGTAAACAAACTTTGGCCCCACAGAGCTTGTTTACTTCTTAATTTATTTTAGCTTCATCATCATTTCAGACTCAACTCACTGCTGGATGTGGGCCTCCACTTTTTCCCACTTCTTTACGTGTTAGACCAATCGCATGTTTCTTGTTGGCTACCTTAACATCTAGCATCATTTTCATAATTGGGAAATGTAGGCATACTAGGCATGTATAGATATTCTATTTCACAAAGTCCGTTGGGCTTTAAATGTCATAGTGAATGCATGTCCACAGTTTTAGTGTGCGGAAGCTCAGAAGCAATCAGTCTCGTCCGAGACGCGCTCCGGGTCACTATAGTGTCTATTGTGTTCACGTTAGACTTTGGTAGCGAGTACATAACAAATAGCGCAAAGTTGGGGCTAAACGGACTTCGTGAGATAGATTAACTATAATACCAAACATGATGTCTTTGAACAAACATCTGAGTCCGCCCTTAGGTATCATTAAAGGATCTAAAAGTTGCTAAATATCTAAAAAAATGAGTCTATCGAACCCTGACAATAAAGCCGTTATGATTTTTTTTTCATATTTCACTTTTACTTTTATATGTTTTTACAGTTAGTATTCTTTGAAAGACCTTGTACCAGAACTTAAAGAAGAACCAGCTAACTAGCATCAAGAGTCCTCAAAACTGCGTCATTGAAAACAAAGAACCATCAATGTTTATCGTCAAAGTAAAATATGTACGTTTTATCTTGTAGTTCGACATGTCTGTTGGTTTTCAAGTGAATACCCCTACGAATATAATATTGATTTGGTATTGGCTAACTTTGCGATTACTAAAATGTGAGATACCTAGCCACTAATTGAGTAATATTCTTGACGTGCTTTATTTTTAATATCGCAATACAAAATAACGTCCACACTCATAATAATTCATCATTACCGCACCCACCCCCACAATATTTTTTAAAAAAAGCATAATAACTACACATGTCATTCGCCAATATAAAGGAAACGATTATACGTATAAGTAGTTTCTAAATCGAGTCGATTGGCTATAAGCTAAGTCGAGTGCACGTGTGCTTTGTTTTGACTGGCACTGTCTTTTTACCTTTGTTTGGTTTCGTGTGTTGACATTGAGTATTTTAATCGATTGATTAATATTTAACTATCTACTCGTATAGTTCGATTAGGACGAACTTTAAAAACTTGTGCTTGAAATTTTTTTGTTGATAGATTCAGTTCGCGTCAAGCGCGCTTCTGTGTTTTTCAAAATTTGACAATTACCGACAGTAAGCAAAACCAAAGATAGATAAGTTATTGAGACTGATCGTAAGACAAGACGTCTGTCCAGTTAGGCAGGTACTTAATAAAAATGCTTAGCAGTAATAGGTATTTCCTCATTTTAATGATTTTTAACAGTAAATATTCCGGTATAAAGTAAATTTACAATTATTGAAGTAACAGTCAGTCACGAGAAGTGATAATGTCTCCTTCCTACATATAGATAGAGATCATCGATTGAAATATTATGTACTAACGTAAGTACGAGTAATTCCTGGACAGTATCATAATGTACCTGATGTAAAAATATTGACTATTTTTTTGTTCTACAATAAATTTAATTACCGAACAGAAAAACAAACACATTGGTGTGTTCAGTAAGTTTTGTCTTCTAATATTCATTTCTGCGTAATTATCTAATATTCAATACTAGATTTATTTTAATACTTGTACAAAACTGTTTTGTATTATTGAATACATACTTAACAAATAAGTAAGTAAGTATATCTTGTAGTTTTCTAAAGGACCCTCTAGTGATGTAACCCTTCGTAACTGATCTATTGAAATTTAAATGCCCTTTCAACAAATTCAACAAAAAGGAATTACAATAAAATCATTATGTTTAAATAAGGCCATTTATGATACAAATAACATCAATTCAATAGAACCCTATAAAAATATTAAGGCCCCTAATAAAATTATTCGAACGTGATATTATCAAGTTTATATTCAACAATGATTATTTTAAAATGCGTAATTTTGACATTCAACGATTTTTCGATGCGCGGTTAAAAATATTTTCCTGAGATGATGAGCCGTGTTGACCAAAATAAATGGGATAGTTGATCTGAAATTTCGATTAGTGACTAGCACACGTGCGTCATGGGCAGTAAACGCTTTAGTCGACTTCAAAAAAGGAGAGGATTCTATGTTCCAAGAATGAAATGTAAAAAGAATCAATGAAAAAACATAATTTTTTTTATTTATACATGGACACGGGGTTTTATCGCGTTATTTACTTTATTTCTTTATGAATTGTGATCGCAAAGGTTTAACAAAAAATATTTTTTGTTACAGTATTTTCCCGAAGTAGTCCGTCCCATTAAATAGGTACATTTTAGGATCTGATGAGAAGAAGAGAATTTCAGAAGAAATTTTCAGAGAGAAGAGAAGAGAGGACAGAATTTCACCTCGAGATCTCTTCTTACGAAATTAAAATAATTTGTAACAAAATTTAAAGTCCTTTAAAATTAAAAAAAAACATTTATGGTTCGCTGTAATCATTCGGCAGAAGGATAAACGGAACCAGCAATCAAGTCCCTTAATGCTTTTCGTTTCAAAAGCAAAAGCATGATTTTGCATGAAACCTGTAATTATAATCATGCATTTTGTGCCACGCCCCTGTGCGAGCGAGACGGAAGATGTTGATGATCTGAGCAGGTAAATGGTTCTATTTTTTTTGCGTTTTGGGATGCCGGAAGTCAAAAGAACAGTTTTTAATTAAATGAAATGATTTCTTTTTTTTTGATTTGGTATAGAATACAAACAAATTATATTTTATGAATTCTATAGATCAATACTAAAAGCAATATTCACACATTTTGGATCAGGAGGTTTAGAATATAAAATGCTCTAAGAGCAAAACGTCCTCAATTTAAATGCTATTTAATACTAGTTTTCAAAGCAAAAAGACCTCATTTCGAAATATTCGCAATGTAAAACGTCATGCAGAGTTAAATGTTCGCAATTTTAAAATGTATAAGAGATTTAGATAACACATAACCTTCTGATTTGGATACCATACAAGTTCAATGTTCAATAACAATGATGTCAAGTACCTATGTATAATAAAGCATAATCTATATCTCAAGGTAGGTACCACGTGAGCAAAGCCGCGGACGAGTAAGCAGTGACAACCTAAAACGATATTAAATTAACCTACAAACAAGAAACACCCAATTTAGCAACTCTTTATGAACAAGAACAAAGCCATCGGAATCGAATCCTGACTAGTGATGGGAAAAGTAGCCGAAAACAAAAGAGTAGTAACGTAGTAGGTAAGTAACATCAAATACTAATTAAGGTTTTTAAATCACTCAAGTACCTACGTACCTACCTTCATAACCATAAACCATCTGCATTAGCTTACTAAAACACATTCATTATTCCGAAATCTAAGAATAAAAAAACATAGACAAAAACCCTAACATAGTCTATGTTAGGGTTTTTGTATATGTTTTTTTTTTAATTTAAACTCATTACTTAGTTCAAGTTACAGCCGGTATCTCGAATGTAGATCATTTCAAAAATTAACTTATCAACGGTCAAATCACATGACAGTTTCGAATTTGTTCCTAATTTGACACTTGTCACGTGATTTGTCAGGTAATTTTGGAGACGATCTGCGTTCGAGAAACATGCTAGTCTTGAAAACAAGTCTGCAAGACTTTGTCCCAACTTTTTTAAATGAAAAATCTTACTAAAAGTTTTACGACTTCGGCAGGACTTTGTCCCAACTCTACCCATCGAGTTAATCCGAGTTAATTATTGCTCAAATATAGCCAACTTTAGCTGCATTACAGAGATAATCTCCAGCCCGTCGCCTGCCAATAACCCTTGCATACCCTGTGCCACTTTTTCTAATAATAGCTTCTACCCACGGCTTCGCTCGTGCGATTCTAGAAGAGTTTTACGCCCGAAATTAATAATGTATCTTCAATCCGAGATTAAATTCAATCTTGGATTGCTGGGTATCTCCCGATCGATCTCCTATCCGCATGCCAATAACCTATCTGCTATCCCAATCTTTTTTTTTGGTGGCAGATTGCCGGCAATCCTTTCCCTCTTTAACGTTCCGTTTTATGTAAAATGTTTAATGGAACCACAATATTAATTTGGAACCACAATATTAATTTGAGTAATATAAAAACAAATAATCAATAAAATTAATTAACAAGTTGTAGATAGTAATATTTATAGTTCAAACAAATTGTTATTTGCCTAAAAACTTGCAGATTTAACAATCTCAATACTTATACACAAAATACTTTAACTGAAATGGAACGTTCAAGTTGACGAATGGTATTTGACAAAGAGAATATAAGCAAATATAACCACTACTGTACAGTTATTTGTTGCGAAAATTAGGTAAATAAAACAGATGTGTGTTGTGTGATCATTTCATCAGCATTACTTCTAATGATGGATTCAGAAATCGTAAGTTACCTACCTACCTACCTACTGGTTTTTATGGAAGTTGTAGAGATGACGCCTAACTTAGCAAAAGCACACCAGGTTCTTGCCTGCTCAGAGAAATTCTGAGCTTGCCTGTTTCTTTCCCTGGTGTAGGAAGCTAAAGCTACGAATAGCCCTCGCACATGATCCATTTTAAAGGCAGCAGATGCGTTTAAAATGGGAAAATTTAAAGAAAAATGCACGTATGTTCATTCCCTATTAATCTCATATTTTCTGTTTTTCAGTAAAAAAGAAATTGAAACCTGATGAAGGGAAAACAGCCAGAAATAATGCAAAAGCAGAACATTTTGCTACTAAAAAACGATGTCTGGACGCTAAATAAATAATACAATCTAGAAAATAATAATTTCGAATTAAAAAAACCCAGCTTACTTTGAATAACTTAGAATTAGGATTACAGAAGTGGAAGGAGAGTTTGTAAGGTGTTTTGTTAAGTTTTTAAACCTTTTTGATTTATGTATTTAATTGTTTTAATTAAATATTATATCAACAAACATTTCATTTCATTTCAATTGTCCTACAAAACTGTATTTTGATGGTAACATGATTGTTCTGAGATATGAATAATCTTTTGACTTATTATTCCTAGTAGGTAGGTATTATTGTTTCTATAAGATAATGTAGGTACTAAGTTACATTCCTATCTCACATTACCTACCACCTACTACAATTCGCACCTTTAGAATAGAAGTGACTTAATCCAAAAAAACTAAATTTTGGGAATCGACAAAAGAGTGAAATAATGTGTGACCCTATCCTCTTATTTTTTTAATTGCTGCTAAATAGCTCAAAAATCTTTAAAAAACTAAGTCGATTTAGTGAACATAAACATTTAGCAATTAGTTGGTGTAATAAATAATTAGAAACAACATGTTTTTCTATATTAAAAAAAAAATTGATTCTAAAGAGTCACTATTTAACCTAATTTGATTTTAAAATTTTGGTTTTGCTAAATAAAAAAATGCCTCAATTCTGATTGAGTAAAGATAACAAAAATTTTATTAATATTAAAATGACATAAACACAATTGAGTCACAATAATGTCCGGTAGTATCGGAGTTAAAACAGTACCAAAGATAAATCGGTCAGTTTAATACTAAAAAACCATTCAGTGAACTTACCGAAAAATTTATAAGAAAGATGGCTTAATTAAAATTCGGTCACTGTCTTATTATTTGTACAACGTTCTTCTTCTTCTATTTGCACAGTAAAACAGCACAATCCTGTAAGTGGCATTTCTGTCCCGACGCAGACGGTTGTTTTGTTTGAATATGTAAGAGACCGAAATATATTTTTGACCTGTTCCTGCCCAAAAGTGGCGCTTTTAAAACTACAGAACTGTAGAGAATGTTGTGTAGGGTCATTTTCTGCCCGAAACTCATTTTTCAAGTTTTTTGAATTAGGTCACTTCTATTCTAAAGGTGCGAATTGCTTACCAAGGGTATTGATTAAAAAAAAACTATTTTGTCATTTATTATAGTAGTTTTTATTATTAGCACTGTTTAAATCGTCTTGCTAGGTAAAAGCCTGTGTATGTAACTAAAATAATAATTTATGAGAGCTGCCCATTCTGTAACATCTTGTTCTTCCGTAGGTATTATTCTCTAGATTCTAGAATAATATCTGCTGCTGGTAGCTATACTTCAGCCTAACCGAAATCTGAAGGTGAATAATTCTACATCCTCGAGGGTCTGCATAAAGTTCACCCTTTTGATTCTTCGTGAACTTCTAACTTCGGCGTTGGCGTCGATATCATCACTTTCCCAATCCGATAACTGAGCCAGAACCTCCAAATCACTATTATTATCACTATCATCACTATCACTTGAAAATTCCGACAGATTTATTAGGTACTTTTATAATAAATATAATAAATTTATCAAGATTACAAAATCGATACAAAATCGATACAAAATCGGCAATCTCAATCTGTCAAGAAGAAATCCAACAAATTTCTCGGATTGCAATCTGCGATTGTTTTCACCTATCAAAGCAAACGTCAAATAGAAAGATTGGTTATTGGCAAGCTCAAACTGTCATTTTCGAACAGAGGCCAATCTTTAATCCGTGATCCGACCTCCCAAAGATAGCCTGGTTTTTTGGATTGCAAACTCAATCCAAGGATTGGTTATTGGCAAGCTTTTTCTAGAAAAAAGATTGAAATGTCAATCTCAATCTTCAAATTAAGGATTAGGATTGAATATTAATTTCGGCCGTTACTCTATTTTATATATTTACATACATACATAAAATCACGCCTCTTTTCCATTTAGATAGGCAGAGACCACAGATCTCCACTTGCTACGATTCTAACACACCTCTTCCATATTCATATTCTCGTTTATATATTTTATAGTGTTAAACCGATGATTAGGTATTTCATTACAAATGAAAAATCATGTGTGTGTGTATGTTTGTTACTTGTAGGTACTCCTTCACGCTCAACCGGCTGGACAAATTTCAATAAAATTAGGTACCAGGATAGCTTATATCCTGGATTAACACAAAGGCTAATTTTGATCCCGGTAATTTTTTTTTATTAAAGTTAAAGAGTTTTACTCTAAAAATTATACCGCACTCTGGGAATAAGTCATACTAAATCATATACCTACTTATATTTTTTAATCTTTACCTATCTATTAGAGCCGCGTTGGCCGTGTGGGATAGTACCTCGACTTCAGACCCGAAGGTAGTGAGTTAGAATCCCGCCAGTAAGTTCAACGTAGTAAAACCAACAGCTAAATATAAGATAAAACAACAGAAAGCTATTGATAGGCTTTCTTGCTTAAATATATCAATACAGCACTTATCTTAGAAAATACTAAGATAAATTAATTAATAAATTATCTTTAGTGTTATCGAAGTAGGTATATTGAATAACGTTTCATATTTATCGAAGTGAATAAAAATATCTGCCAACAAGCCATAAAAATACAAAAAAACACATCGTTTGTTCGAAGAACAAACCAACAAACAGAAATTCGGACACTAGTAGGGAATTCTCAATTCTGTGGAGGGCTAAATGGCTTTACCAACTGACTCTGCCTTATTCTTTGAGACTTTTTATATAAACTATGAGTTACTCTGTGGTCTCGGCTTGGAAACAAGTTTTAATTTAATTACTAAGTGGTTTTGAAGCCTTTATTAACATTTAATTATTATCCGCCCTGAGAATGTTGTTACGTTAAATTGTGACGTACTTTTTGTTATCTTGTACAAATCACAGTACTTGAAGATAAAACTTCTTCACATAACTGCTACATTTAAAAATAATAAATCACTTTATTTTATTATACCTGCCTATTTTTGTGATTGATGATTAACTTGTGGCCTGGCTGGCATAGCATCATTATCATCATCATTAACAGTTTGTAGTTACCTACTGGGCATAAACCTTCTAACAGATATAGTCTACATCTTTTGCACTCAGGTCTTACCCTCTACGACAATTAGTAATCCATGGAATAGCTTAACCACTATCACTACATAGTATAAAACAAAATCGCTGTCTCTGTCCCTATATCCCTGTGTATGCTTTCCCTCACGATGCTTCTTCGCTGTTTAGAGCTCGTGTTAGGCGCATATGATATGCGCCTAACACGAGGCGGCATATCACAGAAATTATAATACTATATAAAATAAAAAAATCATTGATGCACGGCCGGATTCAAACCCACGACTTTCAGAACGAAAGTCGAAGTACTAACCCAATCGGCCAACACGGCTCTTTTACAGTCTCAGTTTTTTTAATTGTTTGTACCTACCACGCAAGGTGCCAGAAGCTAATAGTTTATAAAAGTACTTGTATTTCCAGTTTGACTGCAGCATGGAAGCTGACAATGTTTTGCAGACGTTATAGGAAGCACCCAATTCGCAGTTTGGCGGCTACATCGCTGCCGTGGCCCGATAGCGCGCTACTGTCTGAAATGCACTATTCTTATACGTAGGGTTGGCGCATAGAAATAAAGTACCTGGATGACCGAGCTTGTTCCATATTTTTTTTTTAATTGCCGTGTTCCATAAATGAATCCCAGCTAGATCGATTTTTTGCAACGAAAAACCTCTGCAATTTCACAAATCAAAAATTTCATGAAAATCGTTGCACCATATTGTATATGCATAATATAGAATGAAATAGAATAGAATCGAAAAACATTTATTTAAAACATTTTTTATATTTATTCATAAATATATTCTTATAAAAAGTATTAGTAGGTATAGATCGCGCCATGTAAAAAGAGCGCTGGCTGACAGATGCGCAGTTGGCAATTTATTTTGAACATATCATCGCGCATAAAAGTTTTAGATTGCGAAACGGTTTTACATAATAAAGTAAGAAATAATTATGTAAATAATATTTTATGATGTAAGTATCTACCTATATTGTTTTAGGAAGCGACTCATAATAATGTAGTTGATAATTTAAAACAATTATGAACAACAAAATATAAATAAATAAGTATTTTTTAAATAAAGATAGGTATGTACATAACAATAAATATCTATATAGGTACTCAATACAATCTACAAAGTCGCGTGTGAAAAGCTAAATGCTAGTTTAAAAATAAAATAATAGGCCTGGGTACTTTCGTGCGCGAGTGTACCCATGCGCAAACATACCCCCTCCACTATCTCCCAGCGCTCTTTTTACGTGGCGCGGACTATACCTGGATGACTGAGCTTTGCTTGTGATTTTGTTAGCGAGTCTGCTCAAAATATTTGGTATACTTACTCGTGCTTGCATTAGTCCCGTTGAAAAGTACCGTGATAAAAAAGTTCCTCACACCTCTGTGACTACCCCTTAGACATCTAAACTGAAAGAATTTGTCTATAGCACCTTGGGAATACAGTCGTGATCATATTTTTTTATTAATTATTTACAAATAAAAACAAAGCTGTGCCAACCCTATCAAATTCCAAAGCCATCCAAACATCTGCATTCGCCTTAATAACTGTTGCTTTTCACCGCGTTTAACTTGAACCATCATATCGCAGATTGAAAATTCCTCGAGGACAAAAGTACATTTCCTGCAGAATTCTGGAATGCACGGAAAGTAAATAAATGAGTTTGCAGTAATAATGCATTGCCTTTTGTGAGGGCGGTGGAGCTTTGAATACTTTTACATATCTATGGGAGGATGTTATTTGTCTTGCATATTGCTATGTTTTCTCTTATTAGTTTTTGAGAAATATGTACGAATGTTAGGTAAAGATTAAAGCAAGTTTTTTTTGATGTGATATTTTTCGTGAACTAACTTTTCGTGTTTCATAAAGACAGAGGTTAATTTATTAAAGGTATTGAAATTACTAAGATTTTAAAAAAGTAGGTACTTACTTAATTACAATACCTACGCAAATTAAATTCGTACCTAGTAGCGATAGGCACTAGCATTTTTTTTATAAGTTAATGGGACTTTACCGCGTAATTTGCTAATTTTAATAAAAAAAAATTTTTTAAGATAAGGTACCTAAGTAGGTAATTACGAAATAAAATCCCGTAAGTTCATTTAAATTATGTCTAAAGATGGCGAAAGTTGTGTTCCAATAAAACTTTATTATCATTGTCAAACAAGGAAACTTCCTTGTTTGACAATGATTGTACCTACCTAGTACCTACTAACATTATCATTTTGTAGGTTAGATTCCTTAAAACCGTATATTCACGTGAAGTTCTCAATTAAATACAACAAACATGCTCAATAAATTTAATACTAATTGATGATTAGTACCTATACATGCGCTCGATATCAAAGAAAGATCTTAAAACTGATGAACTTAAATTATGCATCTGTATTTGCATGATGCTAATTCTCGTGCACGTTACCTCTATAGTTTTACTGTGTCTTATAAGTACATACCGAAAACTTAAAAAAATCTCTCTATTTATAATATTGACATTGACACATTTTAATTTTTTTAATATGAAATACGAGAATGCTCACGATTTTATCCTCAAGGCGAGGACAGTTCTCTTACATCAATAAAATTTGTTTCTTACACTTTCAATAGGTTATCGATTATTTTTTTCAGTATAAATGTAAATGTTTATAAAAATATTATTGTTATTTACAGTCCTAGGCCACAATCCTCTAGTCTATCAAAAAATGGTCAAGTTCATCCCACCACCTTTTCAATCTTCTCAGTGATAGGAGTATAATTTACCTAAAGTTCCAGTGTGGAAGTAACACAGAGCTGTAATACCTCCTCTATAATCACGATATTCAATTTTAAATCATGAAATGAGCTTTTATTTATGTTAATATACTTAAGTATTTATACCTAATCGCTTAGTCAGTTTTCAATCGTCTTTTAGAATATGTGATACAAATAAATACATTTACAACAAAATAACACATTTTCTAAAAAAAATTGTAGAATAGTAGTAGTATTAGTAGAGTAGGTATCAGAGCCAAAGAAATAGTGCACATATATTAAGCAGAGCTAAGCATTCCGTACGTGACAGGCAAGCTCATCGACGCTCATTAGAATAATATACATCTTTAATCTGGCATCAGTTCAAAGTTTCATGCTGATTTAACTAGATAAAGATGCGAGATAGAATGACAAGACGATTGGCATTCATATGATTTTATAGAGTAGCAATTTATAATGTTCTTTAGGGCGATTCGTAATCAAGTATTGAGAATGTCTATAAGAAAACAGAGATAATCATCTCTTTCTAATAGCAGCCTTTATGGAGAGTGTACGCTAGGTATCTGAAAAAATACAACTTTTTTAATGAAAAAGTAAAAAAAGGGTTCAAAATCATAAAAAAATTAAGTAAGTTCGTAGAGTCTTTGGAAAGAAAGAAAGAAAAAAAAACGTTTATTTTGGTAGGACCTAAATGATCACTTCAGTTTCGTCTTACATGCTAGGTGCCTGGAGATGGAGTTTTTAGGCCACCCGAAGGTCCTACGTCATGGCTTACGAAAAAAAAAGAAATAAATATAACTAACATGTTAATTTTGCCACACAAAAAGTTAAAAAAAAGAGAAAAAAAGCGACGGTATCATGCTCTGGGTACTGGTAAAGTTAATAAAAATAACTTAAGAAATTATATTTTTAAACTAGTTTAAGGTTTTGTTTGTAAAAAAAAAACAAAGATAAAAAAAGACAAATGAAATAATGACGTAATCATGCGCATATCTGCTTTATAAAATCGTTTTCGGCTTGGCAACATAACAGTAGCTATGCGAATGTAAAATGGCTTTATAACCAGTTGTCGGTCGTAAAGTCTCGATATAAGTGTATCAGAGTCTTCGACGAGTCACTTAGAGGCAAATGCACATATTTGCCAACATAACGGTGTTGGGTTTCCTACGCGCTTCGCCAGTAGGCATTTATGTAGAATTGTGAATGTTCTTCGGCTTAGTTATAACATAGATAATTTTCATCGTCTTTGGTTTTATTGAAAAAAAAATGACAATTCTAATAGTATAAAAAAGTGATTGTTTTGTTTAATTTGTGTCTAGTTTTTGTAGATTTTATGTATTTTTTTTTTGGTTCCATTGTTACTTTTTAGAATAAAACTTATTTAAGTAATAATAAAAAATAATAATATCTATCTTATTTGATTGCTTTTAATATTATTTGTGTATTAATGAAACAAATGTGACATTCGGTTTCGGCTAGAAAAAAGCGAACCATTGTCGGCTTCGGCTAGAAAATAAGCACACCCTTGTCTCCTCTCTAGTAAAAAGCAAAACTTTTTAAACTCAAGTCAATAATAAAGACCACACATTGCATCCCTCGCCGACAGTTTTATTATTTTTAATTTTATTTATTGCACAGTTTCGGTATCTTAAAAGGATGAAATGTTTTATTCAGCAAGCTAATTCTACTAAGGTATTAGTTTTATGGAAATCCGTTATTGCTTACTAAAACCTTGCTTTATGTAATAACTGCTTAGGATTACCTTGAAGGGTTCTGTTATGTATACTATTAGATACTGTTATGATACATAATATCATAGTGAAATCTCTATGTAACTTGCATGATAAGATTTCTCAGAAATAATGTTTCGTTTTCGTATTACAATTTTCTTTTATAACTTTTGATTTGCTACAAATAACCTACCAAGTTCGGTCAAGTTTTATTTAAATACTTTTTTAAACAAACCTAAATAAAAAAATCTTTGAACTAATGCAATGAATATCAGTATTACCTGCTTATTAAATCCGTAACAAAGATATCTCTCTAAAATAATAATAAACTCATCATTTTACATAGATTAATCTAAAGACGATTTGTTTTACTAGTGAGTATCTTTTGTTGTCTTTCAGTGTCATATAAATTAATATGTCCATCCAATGGTTCAAGTTAATCAGTTTTAAAAGTTATGTAATTACCCTTTAAATTATGTATATTACTCAGACGTTGGTTTCTCATTTAATGATACCAAATTACTCACCAACTTGTTATTTTTAAAATAATTAAGAAACTGACCCCACTTCCCCAAATACATCGAATTAATTTAAACTTAATCTGAACCGAGGACCTAAATCAAAATGCATAAATCGTGTGAAATGATTAAAAAACAACTAAAAAATTGTTATTGGGCCAACTGTTGACAATCACTGACATCATTTAAAATTAATGACGGTCGTCCGCCCGGCTACCAAAGTCAGAGGTGGTCTACCTTTTACACGTTTTTTGTTAAAATAAGTAAAAAACCGTAATGAGCCCGTGATAGCATTGAATACCTCAAGTAAAATATGTTAGCAATTAAATGGGCGTTACTCGGGATACCTACGCTTTCAAAATAAATTCAAGAGTTGTAAATCAGTACAGAAAACGCAATATAAAGTGGCCGGGCCGAACTTAGGCCCTCCGGGCGGTCGCGCTTTATGAACAGTCGTTACGAAAGAGCTAAACAGACGTATCGACAGCACGTGAGAAGGAGATAGTGATATTTCCGAGCACTGCGACGCTAATCGCAATAACTATTCACTCCGGTCAACTTAGATTGCGCGTACTGTAGTTAGAGCTGAAACTTATAATTTTATTGGACTGGTCGTTTTACGATACTTGATCTGATGCTCTATAACAGACGTGTTATGACTCTGTTAACTACGTAAGCCTTATTTCAATAAATTGCAAATCTTGAATATCTACTTTTTATTATTAAGATTCTGTTCTATCGCATTATATTTTTATATGCTTATTTCACAAAAAGATGCATACCTGCCTTCTTATTATAGGTATTATAACGATAAAGTATAGTCTAATCTTGTTGATTTGAACATTTTTGAACGAAGCTTAATCCGTAACGGTTTGAAATTGCCCTAAAAATGTGGGTTCGATTCCTTTTAAAGCACCTATTATGTCGGGGGTACCTACTACTTATAAATGTAATTTTCTGGTTGGATGGCGTTTAAAAATAAAAAATTATCCATCCTTGAAGATTTTTGATAAAACCAAGTCATTATTTTTCTTTTTTATGACCATTTCCTGTGCATTTTTTGTCTTCGGGCCGGAAATTCTCTACTAAATGGCCGCTAATAACTTGGATGAAAATCATTTTTTTTACTAGTTAAGCACAAAATAGCTTGCAATTTTGAGAGTTGCTGCTCTATAAACTTTTGCAATCATTGGCCTTTGTCAGCCATTTTGAATTTTAAAACAAAGCTATCAGTTCCATTCTAATTTTGAATTGTCGAAAGTCAAACACTAAAACCTACATTACACGTCGTGATAGCATTTCCGAACGAAAAGTTTACCAAGAAGTTTCTTTAAACTAATATTTTCGTTCCGGATCGGTTCAGTTTGACTTTGTATAATAAATTTGAAACTTCAAAGCTCTTTTCGGTAAGTTTGTTTAGAAATTGTAGGTTTTCTTCAGTCTTTGATTTTGAAAGATTTGTTAAACTTTTAATAGGTATTAAATCTGGCTATTTTTACAAATTCTAGAGATGAACTCTTGTATTTTATTGGAAAAAAAGTTATTTTTACGACAACATAGAGCAACACTAGAGGTGGTAGTGTTTGAAAAATAGTGATGTGCTATCTCATTGATCTATCGACATCGCATAAATTAATCATGATGGTGTTGTCTAGATGCGATCCGACGCTGAATTATCTACATTGTACAAACGCAATTTGTTATACGAGACTATGTTGATGTTTATTTTTAAATTATTAGTCTGTGTTTGCGAAATGTTTCATAGTGCAAGAATAATTGCTGGCAAAGTTTAATTAAATAACAATGAACTTAAAAATTTATTTGCAAACTTATTCTTGTCTAATTCACACAGGACAGGCTCAAACTACAATACGTTTAAATGAAGAAAATAAAAAATAAATTCAAATGCATTAATAAGTACTAAAAACTTTGACCCTTTCCAATCATAAAACGTGTGCAATATTCTACACCATAAATAAACAAAATCTCATTCAGTAATCACTATCATCAACGTCACAAGGGTAGCCCCGCAATAATTTTGACAGCGCATAGTGTACTGTACATACACCCTCAGGCCATGAAATATACGACCAATAAATAAACACGAAGGGGTGAAATTAAATATTCATAGCAGTGGTGGCTGTGTCGATGGAATTTATTGTGCTGTTGAGTTTTTCAATATTTTATGGTTTACAAACACAAAAAATCAAGTAGAAACTAAGTATACCAAGTTTCAAGTCTTAATATTTTTTTTATAAATCTAATAAGCATGGAATATTACTTAATTGAGATTCTCAAACGCTGCTTTCAAGTAGTTTAAAAACAGTTTTTAAAAAAAACAGTTTTTTACAACTTATGGCTTGGTTTTGTAAAGCTGGGCTACAGCACCTACACTAAGTGGTGAGACTTGTGTCGCAGGTGCTGCCTTCCTTCTATGATTTCAGTATTATTTTCAAAGCCAGGTTATTAATATGAGTAAGGTTCAATATTTCAATCTTGGTGCTAATATTGAAACATACTACCCACCTACTTACTTAACATTACTTTAAAAATATTATTATTTATTCTCATTTTACATATTACCTAATAACAATACAAATAGTAACTATATGATTTACTTAATAGTAATTTAATGTTATAGGTAATCTCAAATTATTTTATTTATTAATTCATTATGTTGAGTAACTAAATTTATACTAAATTTATAGTTTTGTGTTTTCTATGTATAAGTTTGTAATATCGTTATACCTACAGATAAATGTTAATTATCAAAAATACGTGTATCTGACCAGAAACCATCAATTAATTAAAAAAAAAACAAGATCATAATAAAAATTAATGTATCATTTATCAATTGATCTGTTAGAAAATGATCTTATTTTGTTAGCACAAAAAGATAGTAAAAAATCACATTAATAAATTGTGATAATATTAATGCAACACAATTGTGTGGGTAATTTCCAATACTGTATCAGAAAAAAATAATCGTTATCGATAAAGATTAGAAAGCTTAGTTCGCATCACTATCTGTCCAATATTGTAATAGGCAGGCTAAAGAGTGAGCCGACTTGTACAACATCACCAAATTAGCCAAGCGATGTGCAATAGCCCTTAGGCAGTTGTAGGGTTGGCACGGCATAGTTGCATTTTCAACATGTATGTGAAGTCTTCGCGGGCCGGCAGTAGATCAAGGAAGCACAGGACCGAAAAAATGGCAAGAACAAAGGCATGCCTATACCCAGCAGTTCGAAAAATCAGGCTACCAATGATGATTAATAGTATAGAAACATAGTTTAATCCGTGATACCCAACTGTAATAACAGTTGGTATGATACAGCTATAATATCGAGAAGAATAAAGCTTATCGAGTCATGTCCAAATAGTTTGAATACCTACAAATACCTACACTTAATTGAAAACAGTGCATTTTTTTACGTCGATAAAATATTAATTTCAACTCAACACTTTAAAGTCGTTAAGCCACGACGGAGGCCTTTAGGCGGCCTAAAAACTCCTCTTGATTAAAGTAAAAAATAAAGTCTATGTGAAAAATAAAGCTTATTATGGATAACTGTTTCTTAAGTGCCAGCCCTAACAACCAGCAACATGTAAATGTTTTGCGACGCGCTTATAAATGATTGTATCAAGCCCGTTTTGTTTGATACATTACGTTGGCAAATTGAATTGGACGCAATCTGAGCGAAAGGTGCGTCCATGTGTTCGAATCCCCCAGGATGGGACGTTAAGGAAAGGTTTGTTTGGCTTTTTCACCATTATGGAATAGGCCTTAGATTGCTTTTTAGGACGTGTTAACAGAAAGCCTTTCTAGATGACCCTGTGTGTGGAATGGTCCAAGGATATTTATTTATTTTATTTATTCTTATCAAGCTGGTTTTGTTCACAATTATTGCTAAATAATTCAAAGATAATTTTTAATATGAAGAATTGTATCATAATATATTTTTCAGCTACAAAATAATGTTTACATAATTGACATTTGCATCAATTAAGTTTCAAAAGTGTTGGTATTTTAAATATTCACAATATTTTATAATTACTTATAAACAAAATTGAGATCTAATTACTTATACATTTTAGAGTAGGTAACGTAGGTAAGTGCCTATGTAATCGATTAAAATAAATTAGGTCAGTTAAAATAATTAAAGTAAAAATACTGAAACATTAGAAAATCCGTATCTAACTACGTCTTCGTTTACAATCAATCGTAATTTGAAACTGGTTCCCACTGTCTTTGACATAAAACACGTGTCCACGAATACTGATGCTAAACTGATGTAATGTTATACAACGTTTCTTTCATGGCCATGACATACTAGATAATTTCAAGATAATTATTGAAATTGAAATATTGATTACTTAAGATAATTATATTATTATGTCATAGGTTATTAGAACTTCATGACAAGTGTCAAATTAAATTCGACACTGTCACGTGATTTAACAATTGATTAGTACATTTTTGTGGTTGGTTAAAAATAGTGTCTACTAAGTAGGTATTATCTACATAACGTCTTGAATATTTAATGAAAATTATTATTTATACATATAAGCAGATTAACATTAGGTAGGTACAGTATTTCAAGATAAATAATTATCATCGAAATCAATCGTATGATATTACAAAAACGATTGACAAAAAGTACCTACTTTGTTCAATATTCGATTGTTTTCGTTGTTTCGATGCCCTTAATGCTGGTAGGTAGCCAGTATTTTAAAGTTTCCTCAAAACCTGCACTATATTAATATGAATCTACCTACATAAATAAAATAAGCAAATGCCTAAGTATACTCGTTATTAACCATTAATTTAATTCTAAAGACCTGGTTTAACGACCACTAACCACCATAGATATTGACCATTAAACCCTAGGAGCCTTAATTTAATTAAACTTCAGTAAATATTATTTTGACGACCTAAACTACGCTGTCTAGTGTCCGGCTTAATTAGACTTCGTCCGGCCAAAAACTTGGTAAAACCTAGCAATTGGTTGTGTCATTATGTGGAGTCGGCACAACATGACTTCTTGCATTTTCCTATATCAGCCGTTATCGCACTTCATACTCATGTCAAAATTCACACAATCCATCCATCTATTATTTGGTCTAACTTTTATATATCACAACGTGCGCACAGTAGCAGCTTCGTTGGTAGCTTGATTGAGCTGCTATCAAGTAAAAGTGGCAGGGCACAGCGGACATGCGGCATTGTCTGCGCGGGGCCCCGCACTGACACTAGACTTGACTAGGGTCAATTATTGCCCATCTGGCTAGGTTACTTCTACAGCGATTAACTTTCGCACGGAGTCTGTTGAGCGACTTTTAAGTCAGCCACTGCAGTTCCTGGCCAGGGCATATTACCACTGGAATGCGGAATCTTCAAAAATCTAAAATCTTTCATAATTCCTAAAGATCATCAAAAGCCGGAAAACTATAGCCGGATAACGACATCACTAGCAAGACGAGACCTGAAAATTGAATGTTTAATATCTGTCAAATAATATACATAAGTAATGCCTAGTCACTGCCGCCGGTTCCAGTTACGTAAATTGTAAATTGAAATCAGGATATCTAAATTAAACTGAGCAGTTTATAGGAAGTTTAGTGCTTATTCATATAAAGACCTGGATACACACCGGAAAGAGAGGCAAAAATGGAGAAGACTTAACTTAATTGGTAGTGGGACGTGGGTTGACACATCATTTTTTGAGAGACTTTGAACAATCGTGATAAATTTATCATAATACAATTACTTATATTTTTATAAATTCCACAAGAAGTAGCCGCTAGCTCATACGAATACAGGTTTTTAAATAGAAAATAGGGTTATTTTTCGCAAGTCCCTACATTTATCTCAGATAAGCAAAGTTAAAGATCAAAGAAACAAAACTCAGAATAGACAAAATTCTCAGTAAAATAATTTCGTTACACTACGTCTGTAGTAAACGTACCGTTAAAACGAACATATGGTTCTGCGTCTTACAAAAACGGTGACCGCAATATAACGGAGAAAATAGATAAAGATTATTATCAACTACCTACGGTAGACTGAGATCTCTAAATACTTCAGAGCTTTTTTGTTTGTCTAATAGTAATCGGAGCAATTTACCTGAATCTTGAGATTTATTAATTGCCTCTATTTATGTTCGCATGAGAAAATACCCCTCTTTATTGTCAAAAATAAAAATGATTGTGTATTTACTAAACTTAATAGTCTTTCCATGCATTTTTAAAATACTAAACTTAATTTCAACCGTTTATAACGCCAAAACCAGCTACGCCATAAACTTCACTTAGATATTTTTGCTCTTTTGTGGCCTATTTCAGATCAGTATCAGCGTTTGAACTTTCATTCAGAATTAACGTCATGATACGGTCATCGCTTTTTAGGAAGTGTAGGCTTATTATGGCAGTTTAACCACAACTCTACATAATTTCTCGGTATTTGTTGACTGAGTTCATTATTCATAAGGTAATTTATCATTGCCAACGAAAACTATCATCCCTAGGTATTAATCATTTGAAAAAATAATTAATATTTACCTAACTAGCCTTACAGCTTAGGTAGGTCGTCCGCCTGCTCATTTAGATGCATGACGCTATCTAAATCGGTGAATATTTTTACATACCTACATACATTACATACATACATAAAATCACGCCTCTTTCCCATGGGGGTAGGCAGAGACCACGGATCTCCAGTTGCTACGATCCTGACACACCTCTTTCGCCTCATACACTCTCATTACATTCTTCATACACGCTCTCTCGAATATTTTTACGTTAGTAATTTCCCGTACTTATTAGTATAAACACAGCAAGCATTCAAGATTTTATCATAAATGAGCTTTTTCATAGAAAACAAACAAGGAATTGGTACACAAACATGAAATAGTCTATTCCTCTTTATAAAGAGTAAACAAGCTAAAATATAATAAGTTAATTGGACCTTTCTCTATCTCATTAAAACTAACCTTTCACAATAAAATAAAACGATAAATGTTCAATATAATTCCGTAAATATCTAACAAGCCATCAAACTAACATAAAACTTTTCTTCATTTCCCTTCATCAACTTCGAAATGGCATATTGAACACAACATAAAACGGAAAATTATAGATCTCTAAATTATGATAATAACATCTGACAGGCGAGGTGACGACAGGGAGGGATAAAAACTGAGACCCTTACTTTGATGATTTATGATGTATGTACCTATTTACATAAAAAAAAATCTAAGTATCAAGTATAATCAGTCATCTGGTTACCATAACACAAGCATTAAATTGCTTAGCTTTTGGACTAGATGACGCTGTGTGGAATGTCCAAGGATATTTAATTTATTTATACAGTGTCAGGAGACAATCTAAGATGAGATAGCAAGCCTATTCCATCTCAGATTATCCCAGTACCTAGACCATCCTCTCAGCTTCACCGGCTGATAGGTGGAGTAAGGCGATAACTAAATGACCAAGAACAGGGTTCAGAATTGGTCAGCTGAGCGCTTCCGTGCTTCGGAGAGCACGTTAAATTATCGGTCCCGATAATTTAACGTGCTCTCTAATTATATCGTGAGCCCATCGCGCTGTTGGACGACCAATTCTTCGTTCGTTCGTTAGTATGAGCAAGTGGCCAACTCTGGTGACGGAGTTGTTAGGATACGTCAAATTAAACACACGCCAACACAATTTTGGATGATCTAGTTAAGAAAAATACACAAATTAAGGCATATTATTAGGCAATAAGGATTTTAAGACAGCGTGGGGGCGATTTCGGCAATAGAAACATCCGAATAATTAAAAAGGTTAAAAAGAAAGAGTTTCGTGGGTGTTTATTTGGCTAATTAATCGTAAACTTAAAGATGGGTCTTTTTACTTATATTTAGAGTTGCGAAGGCGTATAATATGGTGTACCTATAATGGTCTGCGGTTTGATTACTATTTAGCCATAAAAGAAATCAGGCCTTTACATCTTTACTAAATGATTTATACAGCGTCAGGAGGCAATCTTTGTCTACGCTTAACGGGGCACTGGTAGTGTCCGGGACATTGTTGAGTGGAATAGGCTTGCCCAGCACCTAAACCATCCTCTCAGCTTAGCCGGGCACATCCACAGGAATCACAAAGGTCAATACGTGTGGGGCTGACTAAGCCGCAGATTTCCTCACGATGTGTTTTTAGAAAACACACAATATTTAACAATCAGATAACATGATCGTATAAAATTAACAAAATAAATACCTGTCTATAAAATATTACCATAGCATAATTATAATTAATCATTATCTACTAATTACGTAATGCAACAATGCGTCCGGCGTCCGTTTGTTTTGACATCTGTCAATGCAAACAACTCAATAGATTTGTAATAGACGTTTAATTAGGTGGAACTATCACTGTGTAAATATTAAGTTGGATTAGCTAGTTGATAGTTGCAACCACATGAAGCTAATTGAAAAAAATCGAAATGAACAAACAAGTCGCAGCAATGTTATATTTTATAAAAACGACTTTTATTTTGTAGCAATTTTCAGAGCTATTTCCTACTCTCTCATGGTGATTTTCAGTTCATAACTTCGAAGGTTCTCGTAAGATCCTCACAATTTTTTACAGTGAAACATAGAAACTCCTTCTATTTCGAAGTGGGTTAAAAATCTACAATGTTTATTGATCCTTCGACTTCGACTATGGTACCTTCATTTTGATTCTCTCTCAAATTTTACCCATCGAATTATTTGTGACTCACGATGTTCATTTCAAAATAGTATAACTACCGTTGAACTATTTTCAATATATCTAAATTAGCTCAGCCGATACCATGAACAACAAACATTCATACATTCTCTCAGCTTTTAGTATTTGCAGACACTTAACGGATTTAGGTCTGGCACGCGGCGGCAAATATCTTGAGCAGTTATTATGCGAAAGATTATCTTTAAAAAGATTATGATGATTGGCACTGGATTTACGAGTAGAATTTGATATGATGAGAAGATTGTAAACAGAGTTTGACCAAAGATATTTTAATTAAAAATACATTATTAGTACATACATACCTAAACACAAAATTACATTACATTGTATATTGTACGATCTAGTCTTTGACCTAAAATTGTTTGGTTTTAACATTAAAACACCTATTTTATTTACCTACAGCTAATTATCGTTTTTTTTTAATTCGTTATTTTGTCTCTGTGTAGAATCAAACTTTTAGTTCTCTCAACTATCAAATGCGATTTCAAGCATTCTCAAAAAATATTATTAGCAAGTAGGTATTTGATCCCTAATAAACTATTTATATGAACATACACTGACCTTACCTCAATTAATAGGACATCGCCTACGTGCATCAAATTGCCTATATTCAACAATTCTGCAGAGCAATCTTTATATGCAATCATCTTATTACCCGTCTCTTTCCAAGTGTAGGTCTCCTCTCTTGTCTATATTGCCAATATAATAACGTGAAAGAGTTGGTTTTAAACCGACCTTAAAAAAAGGAGGAGTTTCTGTATTCCACTGTATGTATTTTTTTTATGACCTCAAATAACACATCGGTTACTTTTTATTCAGGTACGAGCAAAGTCGCGGGCAAGTAAGCTTGTACACTACACTTTTAATTAAATATTATAAAGGTGAAAGTATGTGTGTGTGTATGATTGTTACCTCTTATCGCTCAAACAGCTGGACGGATTTCAATGAACTTTGATACCAGGATTGCTAATATCCTGGATTAAAAAATAGGCTTTTTTGACCTCGGTATTACCACAGGAACGGGAACTATTCACCGCGGGTAACACTGCGGGGCGCAGCTAGTTTTATATAAGTAATTATCTTATACGTTTTCTTACCATTTTTAGACCAGTGTTCTAGTAGATAACAATTCGATTTTAAATTCGTTAGGTTGCAAACTTGAAATCCTATCTATATTTTCCAATCAAAAACTTTTATTAATTTCAGAAAATAGAACCTGTATTTTATAGAGCAGGAACGAGCACTCAATTTTATCACATAAAATATAAACTTCTTCGTAAAGTGAGGGTATATCGTGTCAAATGGTATGTTTGGATTCGTATGATCATTGTGCATCTTAAATACAAGAAAATCTGAGTATTCATACCGTAGGTAGGTAATTTAGCCAAAGGTAGGTATGATAGACTCGAGAGCAAAAATTTCGAAGTATTCCCAAGTGAGCACCTATGTTTTGAGCACCTAAGCACCTAAGCACCTGAGCAAAATTTTGATGGGTGCTCAAATGGGAATAGCTTGGGTGCTCAATGCTTAGGTGCTCAAAAAATAGGTGCTCACTTTGGGAATACTTCAAAATTTCGGACCCTCTAAAAACACTGAATATTTTGAAAACCATGAATGCTAGCCAGATGAGGAGTTCCCAACTCGCACTAAGAAAACTGGTACCAGGTGGTCGAGTTGGGAATTTAAAAATTAATATTATTTTCGTTCATCAACTCACACCATTTTCGTTTAGTACAGTTAAAGACAAATAATACTAGCGAGAATATGAATTAAAACATTACAGATTGTATATAGATGAGTTCTAATAGTTACCAAGTTTTATTCCATTACTAGTTTTTATTAAATAAGCCGTGTTGGCCAAGTGGATAAATACTTCGACTTTTGATCCGAAGGTCGTGAGTTCGAATCCGGCATCAATGGATTTTCCGTGTCGAAAAGTTTGTTATGCATTTCGAGCTTTAAACGGTGAAGGAAAGCATCGTGAGGAAACCAGCGGCTAGTCAGCCCCACACGTATTGACCTTTGTCATTCCTGTGGATTATTTATTATAATCTAGATATGTATGATACATCTTTGTAAAGGCCTAAGTTTTAATTCACTTGTATTTGGTTTAGTATTAAAACTCTCTCTTTCTCTTACTTTAGTAAAGTAGTATTCGACTCTCTTTTACTCAAATAAGGTTGAAAACAGTAGGTACAGTAACAGTTTTTTATTTAAGTATGATGCTGAATATTTCAGATCAAATTCCGTCGTTGTCAAGAGCTAGCTTTGTCATTTATTAATACTCAACTCATAAAAAAATCGATTTTTTTTCTGAGTTTACATGCCCTAGTCCAGACATAATTATCGTCAGCACCTGTTAAATATTAACTTTAATATAATTTGTAAATAATACATTGGGGTCACAATTACACAACACTAATTTCAATTGCATCATAATGCTTTCTTACCTCTAATTTGAATAATCCCCCAGTTTATTTAATTAATTTTCAACAGACCTTATTTAAACATTTAAAAAAGGCATTCATAATTGTTAAACTTACCAAAAAATCCAATGAAATAAAACACACTGCACAGCACAGTCACACACAATTAGTACGATGTTTGAAAACTGTAACCCAAAATTAACCAAAATATTGAGGACTGGTAGAGTACCTTACTCAATCGAAGTGTAAGCAAACTATCAAATCGTTTTTTGAAAAATAATCCTTGGTATTTAAAATGAGACAGCACTGAGACGTCTCATTTTCATTGTTTAGATACTTAGTCGTAAAAAGATCGTAAAGCGTTAAAAAATACACTAATCCTTTTAAAATTATTTTAGCGCCGCCACTGCTATTGTTTAAGTGGCAAACTAAGCTAAGCTAAGCTTATCTTTTAAGACGAATTGTATGTAAATCTTAAGTTTGACATGCCGCATGCTGTGCCTATAATCTCTTTAAAACTATCCAGCGTTGTTCAAAACTGTGTTTAATATACCTACTGTTATATTTTTAGCGCCGCTACTGTCATTGTTTAAGTGGCAAACTAAGCTTATCTTCTAAGAAGAGTTGTAAATCTTACGTTTGACATGTTGATGTTGCATGCCGTGCGTGACTATTACAGATCATTTCTAGCATCACAGAAACCTAAATTAAAAGCGAACTCTATTATTATAATAGATCGCATATTTAGCCGAGTGTACTAGACAAATAAATTCAATACAAATATAAAAGTGGTACGAGATGATGAACGAAAATAATATTAATTTTTAAATTCCCAACTCGGCCACCTGGTGCCAGTTTTCTTAGTGCGAGTTGGGAACTCCTCAGCCAGATGAGGAGTTCCCAACTCGCACTAAGAAAACTGGTACCAGGTGGTCGAGTTGGGAATTTAAAAATTAATATTATTTTCGTTCATCAACTCACACCATTTTCGTTTAGTACAGTTAAAGACAAATAATACTAGCGAGAATATGAATTAAAACATTACAGATTGTATATAGATGAGTTCTAATAGTTACCAAGTTTTATTCCATTACTAGTTTTTATTAAATAAGCCGTGTTGGCCAAGTGGATAAATACTTCGACTTTTGATCCGAAGGTCGTGAGTTCGAATCCGGCATCAATGGATTTTCCGTGTCGAAAAGTTTGTTATGCATTTCGAGCTTTAAACGGTGAAGGAAAGCATCGTGAGGAAACCAGCGGCTAGTCAGCCCCACACGTATTGACCTTTGTCATTCCTGTGGATTATTTATTATAATCTAGATATGTATGATACATCTTTGTAAAGGCCTAAGTTTTAATTCACTTGTATTTGGTTTAGTATTAAAACTCTCTCTTTCTCTTACTTTAGTAAAGTAGTATTCGACTCTCTTTTACTCAAATAAGGTTGAAAACAGTAGGTACAGTAACAGTTTTTTATTTAAGTATGATGCTGAATATTTCAGATCAAATTCCGTCGTTGTCAAGAGCTAGCTTTGTCATTTATTAATACTCAACTCATAAAAAAATCGATTTTTTTTCTGAGTTTACATGCCCTAGTCCAGACATAATTATCGTCAGCACCTGTTAAATATTAACTTTAATATAATTTGTAAATAATACATTGGGGTCACAATTACACAACACTAATTTCAATTGCATCATAATGCTTTCTTACCTCTAATTTGAATAATCCCCCAGTTTATTTAATTAATTTTCAACAGACCTTATTTAAACATTTAAAAAAGGCATTCATAATTGTTAAACTTACCAAAAAATCCAATGAAATAAAACACACTGCACAGCACAGTCACACACAATTAGTACGATGTTTGAAAACTGTAACCCAAAATTAACCAAAATATTGAGGACTGGTAGAGTACCTTACTCAATCGAAGTGTAAGCAAACTATCAAATCGTTTTTTGAAAAATAATCCTTGGTATTTAAAATGAGACAGCACTGAGACGTCTCATTTTCATTGTTTAGATACTTAGTCGTAAAAAGATCGTAAAGCGTTAAAAAATACACTAATCCTTTTAAAATTATTTTAGCGCCGCCACTGCTATTGTTTAAGTGGCAAACTAAGCTAAGCTAAGCTTATCTTTTAAGACGAATTGTATGTAAATCTTAAGTTTGACATGCCGCATGCTGTGCCTATAATCTCTTTAAAACTATCCAGCGTTGTTCAAAACTGTGTTTAATATACCTACTGTTATATTTTTAGCGCCGCTACTGTCATTGTTTAAGTGGCAAACTAAGCTTATCTTCTAAGAAGAGTTGTAAATCTTACGTTTGACATGTTGATGTTGCATGCCGTGCGTGACTATTACAGATCATTTCTAGCATCACAGAAACCTAAATTAAAAGCGAACTCTATTATTATAATAGATCGCATATTTAGCCGAGTGTACTAGACAAATAAATTCAATACAAATATAAAAGTGGTACGAGATGATGAACGAAAATAATATTAATTTTTAAATTCCCAACTCGGCCACCTGGTGCCAGTTTTCTTAGTGCGAGTTGGGAACTCCTCAGCCAGATAGTACATCTAGCTTAGTATTTGATAACAATCTAATCAATGTTGCGTGTTGTAAAGTCTGTTATAGTACCTATGTAGAGTAGTTTCCAAGATATTAAAATGACCCGGATTTTTTCTCACATGTGTAGGTACTTAAGTAAGTATAATTATTTAAGTATTCAAGAAATATAAGTCCTATTTAAGTACATAGACATAGCATAGGTACCCTGTTAAAATGTTCCATCACAAACAAACTTTTTCCAAAACCCTGAGCGACCTGACGGTTGATTTATCCCAAGGCAATCACTTTGTAAAAACGCAAGTTTCGATAAAAGGGACAAAATAAGGCCATTGTCAGAACAATGTCCCATAAATTATTTTTATACGAATAGTATTGGTTAAGTAAAAGGAATAAGAAAAAGTTAAGGCAAAAAAACTTAATCGCGTAGAAAGGATACGTTGCTATTAGAGAGATTGAGTTAGTTTGGATGTGACTATTGTTTTTCGTAATCAACAAAAATAGGAACGAAGATTTCATTCATAATCCCATTTACATAACTTTACAAAACGCAGTGGATTCTGTTGAGCACTAAATAGATTTAAGCAATAATTGCAAACAATTTATAGATAGCTCAACAGTAGTGGCAATTCTGAGTGTCGCAAAAGCTAACTTAACTAACTAAAAAAATTGCCGTCCCTTTCATAGCGATGGAAATAAAAAGGATGGCATTAATTTTAGTTAGTTTAGTTTAGCTTTTGCGACACTCAGAATAGCCACTACTAACTGATCAAGTTACATACTTTTAAATTAATTACTTTACAACTTTCAGTCGCTGTTAATCGGAAGCATGCCCAATGAACCCTGTGGGTGTTCTTAAGTACCTATTTAAAATAGTCTCAGTTTAGTAAATTCACTTTTACTTAAACCACTAACAAAACTGCTAAGCATGTTTACAAAGGAAACAAAATGTTTGAAGTTATTTTGCGACCACCTAGGGCTGTCACTTTTTATAAGTTGCGCACTCGTAAGATACGCTAGGATTGTATGTAATAGTCAAATAGCTTTTCTCAAGGTATAGGAAGGAATCTTTGTCTTTTTAACATCGCTGACGAACATAAAATTAAGGGGATAAGTTTTTTTTCATAATATTAACTTAGACATAATAATTAACTTAAAATGATACTACTAGGTAATTTAGGTTAAACTCTTATATATCGTTTACTTCTATTATAACAATAATTTAATAATGTACCTACTTAATGGATGTTTAAAGATGGTAGTAAATCAAAATTAGCCATGTTTGTCTAACGTAACTCTACGGAAAGGACTCAATTTTGTATTTTGTTCAAATAACGTTTATTAATTATATGCCCGGAATATGCCGAGTTTTACTCGAGTAGAAAGTTATTTTACAAAACCTAAAACAACATTATTATGGACAATATTCTATTCAAAAAACCGTCCAAGTAGGTACCTACTTTAATGCGAGTAACTCCCGTGTCTTCATAACTAAAATGCAGTAGATTTGCTTTTTATAAATAATGTTTTTAAATATATTTCTTTAAGTGACAAATTCTTTATTAATTAAAAATGCTGTAGATTTGCTTTTTACAAGAGTTTATAAATATACTTTTTAAGTGACAAATATAACTCTAATAATTATAGAATTTATTAACAATAGGTGCATTATTCTGCCAACCCTAAACCCATTCTAAATATAAATATAATTTAACGGCGCGTACGCACTAGCGGAAGACAGTGGATCAAAGTGACAATAACATGGTGCTAACAATGGTATTTCTTATTGTGTTGACAAATTGGCTTTATGCACTGTCATTTTACATTGAGCTTACTTTTACAGTGCAAACTATTGAACTTTTGTTCTTACAGAACCGCGGAACCTGAAACTTTATCTTAACTACAAGACCTCAGTATGTTATGGTTTATTTTCTAGTGTTATGTCTACGTCGCCTCCAAATCTATAACAATAACATCAATCATTGTAGTTTATAAAACTGCTGATGAAAGGTATTCTTTAGCAGACTTCAACATAAACAGATTTATAAGTATAAAACATAAACAATTTTGGCGGGGCAATTTATATTTAGATTAATTTTCTTAGTTATTTCTGGATGAACTATGAAATATTTCATTGAAAATTAATTATTATGATTGAAAATGAATAATGAATCTTTAATGTAGGCTTTTAGATGTATTTTTCAAATTTGAAACTGATTCAAAACCGCGCTGCTTGCTGGGAGAATCTACGAGTACTTAGGTACTTAATTTTTTTTTTTTCATAATTAATGTTATGTCCTCTATGTTGACGGCAACTGCTCGCTACTTTATAAATATATAAAGTTAAATATTTTAAGTTAACACGTTTAAAGTATTAAAGGATGAAACAAGAGTGACAACCCTAATTTAAAAAAAGTCAGGAAGTATAAAAGTAAAATAAAAATGGGGCCATTATAACTTGTAGGTTACTTGCAGGAGGAGTTGGTATAAATTATGAGAAATTTTGTTAGTTAAAGGTCACTCAATGCGCACCACATTTAATTTTAAAATAAGTACATTTTAGGAAAATAATCATTAAAATACATTTTAAGAATTCACGATTCACTAAAACAAAAACTTAAATGCAAAGCTTCTTTTTTATTTGTCCCACCCCAATACCAGCTATAAATCTTTGACTTACCACCAGTTTCCCATGACGGCTTGGACAGCTAGCAGCAGACAGCACAAAACTCGCCAAAACAGCTTCATCTTGCACAAATTGCACCAAAAGGTCACTTTCCAATCACCCCTCAAACGCTCACACACACAAAATCATAAAAACACCGATCCCAACCACAAAACCAAAACCACAAACATAACAAAGTAATCACAAAAAATAAAAAATAAACTTTAAAAAGTTTCGTGAAAGTTTACGCGCGCAACCGTAGTTTAAAATTGGAACTCATGGCGACTATTCGAATGAAAAGAGGTTAGTATCTTTTTTCGAAAATCGAACGAATATTTTAGAATGGCCGGTAACCGCGCTGCGACCCGCGCGCATTGAAACACAAAACCAGACTGGCTGCTAAGTATTCCATAGGATTCTCCGAAAGGGGAAGGGTCGCATTGGAGGGCGTGTAGATGCACACTGCACGAGTTTATCCTTCAAGCCCTTACTAAGGTGCGCGTTTCTTAGCGACCGATGGAATACCTCGTCGCGAATACCTTGCCATTTCTCGCGATCGCGCGCCAACACATCTATTTTGTCATTCGAATTGTATGATCAAGTAGCCTTAGCTACTACGATGCTAAAATAGTTCAAAGTTCACTGAGATATTATGCTATGAGTGGCAATTTGTTTACGACATAATTTAGATATATATTAGAACTAATAGACGAACAATGATCAAATTAAATTTTAAACCGAGGAAAGTTTAAATCCAAAGCTATTATTTTTATATTTTATTAAAAACATAATTATTGATTATCGAAAATTATGCTAAACCCTAAAAAATCATTTCATTGACTCTTTAGTAACATCTTCACTAGAAGATATAGACAGTCTCAGGATGCAATTTTCGCCTACACTTAAAGAGACGGTTAGTTTCGCTATTAGTGACTGTGCCTGCACTAATTTTGCGAAAAAAAACACTATGATAAGAAACTATCGAAAACCGATGGTTGCACTTGAAGTGCAGAAAAATACTCACCATCAATTCGAAGCTTAGGCTTAAGATGGTAAACCGCAAAAATATTATCATTTATTTTGAAACTGATTCGACTCCGATCGAGCTGAGATTTAAGGTCATAAAAATCCTTACAGCTAAATATTTAGCACTTAAAAAATATTAGGCGCCGTTATGGAATAAAAACGGACGTTTAAGGTGACAGTGGGTCTAGTAGTTTCATTATTATTAAAATTAGTAATTATTATTTTATTTTTTTTATTAAAAAAGCCCTGACGGCCAAGTGGATAAGTACTTCGACTTTCGATCCGAAAGTCGTGAGTTCGAATTCGGCCGTACATCAATGACCTTTTCGTGACAAAAAATTTATATGCACTTTAACACGACCTTTAAACGGTGAGGGAAAACATCGTGAGGAAACCCGCGGCTAGTCAGCCCCACACGTATTGACCATTGTCTTTCCTGTGGATATGGCCGGCTAAGCTGAGAGGATGGTTTATGTACTGGGCAAGCCTATTCCATCTCAACAATGTCCCAGGCACTACAGTGTCCCGTCAAGTGTAGGCAAAGCTTGCCTCCTAACTCTGTATAAATCTAGTAAAAGATGTAAAGGCCTGAGTTTTTTTAGTAATTATTAATAGTTACAATCGAATTACCTCTAATTACATTTCTTATTTTTATTACTGAATAAATTTCCAAATACGAAAAGGTCTATTACTAAAATAACTAATATTATAACGTAGTTAATAATTAATTTCTAACAACTAACCTTTCAAACATGCTATTAACGATCGCGCCTATCAATAAGTATAATTATTACCGTACCTACTATGGTGGCTATAGAATAGGTAATATAGAGTTTTTTAAAGTACTTAAGTACCTAAGTAATTAACATAACCGAAGTAAAGTCATGAATCTTCTTCTTCCTGCCCTTATCCCACTATGTGGGGTCGGCACAACACGGTGTTCTTCTTCCATTTCCCTCTATCAGACGTCATCTCAGCACTCACTCCTTTCTTACTCATGTCATTTCTCACACAGTCCATCCATCTTTTCTTTGGCCTACCTCTACACCTATATCCATCCACATTCATATCTAATACTTTCCTAGCAACGTGACATTTTTCCCTCCTCATAACATGACCATATAAATCGAAAAAAATAATGTACCTAGTATCAAATTATTTTAATAAGTTCTTCGACACGTCCAATACCCGACACCCTCCTCCCGCACCTGCCTTCAACCCTCTTCTGGACTTCTAGTCCTCCGTCAAGCAGTTGTCTAACCTCAAAACAAATTACGTGCATAATTTACTTGCTTTTTTCAGCTCTTTCACAAATTATAATACTAACGGATTTCTTTTAATTTTCAGATCTTGTAGGTACTATTTACTAAGTAATAGAGCTTTCGATCACTGTAAAACGAAAACCAGTCACAAGTATAAGATAAAACCATCGAAAGACCAAAGTTGTTGACTAAAAAAATATGCTGTCTCTTAGTACAAACCTTAAAGTTTATAGAAACAGGATGTAGATATTATTATCTTAATTTGGAGTGCCACAGGGGTGTGTTTTATGACGTGTATCATTGCTTCGATGTAAGACTCAAGTTGTGCTAGCTAGGAGTAAGTACTTAGGTAGGTACATTAATAAAATTATCGTATCTTATAAAAAATGCCACCATGACATGATGGTGTTTAAAACAAGTTTTTAATGATTTTTTTGTTATCAATTTCAAATTAATATTGCCTCAAAGAGTCGACATTAAGTTCTTAATATTTTGATGTGTTTTGAAAGTAAGCTTATTTTATTCAAAAGAAAACCAAAAACACATTCCATTATATTGTAAAGTAACGAAACCAGATAGAAAATAAACATTTCACCACACAATTTCAATAAAAAAATCCGTCAGTTTTAATTTTAGGGCCGCGTATAAAAAAACCATGGAGGGTAAAAAACCATAACAATGCAGGATTACCTGTCAGCCATCTTGTATTTTACGATCGGTGTAAAACTGTAATTGCAATAGATCAAACGACCCGACAGATGGTGAAAGAAATAGCCTATTTAATACTCTTGATGATAATAGAACAAGAGATACTGAACCTTATCCGGATACAAATAAGGAGACAGAAGACTTTGATAAAATGCAAGAGAGTGATCTTAATGTTGGACCGATAAATATTGAACCTTGTGGCGATAATAATAAGGAGATAGAAAATGTCAATGTAAGGTATAGTGATCGTAAAATTGCAAAAGACGAAACCAAAACAAATTAAACCGTAACTTATAGAGATAAGGTCGACATTGTTGCGAATAATTGCAACGCCAATTTGAATTTAAATTGTGATGTTTAATTCGTAAATTAAGCCTTATTACGAAAGTATTACGAGTAGAAAATAGGTGAACGGAATGCAAGACTATTTCCTTTAGAATGTGTAATGTTAGTCATGCGAGCTCTACTGAAAATAAAATGGTTTTAAAATATCTAAATAAAAAGGTTACTAAAGACTGTTTAGTAGTGTCATGTCATGTATCATAATTATTATTATGATATTCTATTTACTTTTGTAATAAAAAAAAGACATTAAAGCACTCTAATTTTTTTAATCTTTAATGCAAATTAAATATTAATTAAATATCAAAAAGAAACATACCATAATTATCAGTTTTAAAAAAATCTTTCTTTTTCCTATAAAAAAAATGTAATAGTTAGTTGATTCTTCGATTTTTAAATGGCTGTCAAAGACTTTTTAGTTCCAAAGCTATTTTATTTTTAAAAAGCAATGAAACTGGTAGGTGGGTGGATCAACTATTTTCTGTCATGAATCAACTTTTTGTGTAATTTATTTTTTATTGTAATTTTGCTTTAATTTCACCTAATATTGCTAAACAAATTCATGTAGTTTATAAATCTATAACGTGCACCGAACATTTTTGTGGCATTCATAGATTTTTAAGCGTATATTCTAAAAGTGGCTCCCAATAATGTCTCTTAGCTGACAAGTATAAATCGCGGTAAAAAGCAAATAAAAAACAACTTTTAAAACAGTTTTTCTGCTTTAATGGCAACTAATAGTCAAATGGATCAATATTGAACTATTAAAGGTAAAGATAACTTTCTAACTTTTTTTTAAATATACCACATTGTGTCTCTGGGCTCACATAATAAAATAAATTGTCTTAACTTTCCTTATATTTCTGTTGGCTGAAACGCAATAAGGACGCAATTTTTACACAACTACAGTTAAATGTTTTAAAATATATTCTCATACAAAAAATTGTGTAATAGCCTTTATTTATTTTAATATCTTACTATCAATGCCATAAAAGTTGGGGACAACTTTGTGAGCCCGAAGACATATTTTGTGACTCCAGAGACACAATGGTATTACGATATAGGCAAAGTACAATTCATTAAACATTCTTCCTTGCCGTAATCTTTATTCGTTAATTTTTAATCAAAGTCATGCCCATTTTGAAATAGTTTGACTGAAACCTTGACAAGTTTCTACCACATTGCCCTATCCTGAGCTTGTCTCAGGGTAAAAGGTATAGTGAGTCCCGTTATTGTTTTGATTTGGTTTGACTGTTTAGGTAAACGCCCGCAAGGTTTTTTCACTCGACGTCTTTACGCAATCAGCTTTGTAATATCTGCGTGTCTCTGGACGATATGACTAAAAATCCTTAGGACTCGTTGGTAGTTTATCGTGGACAGTCGGGTTCTTTCTCTCTCTTTTGATCTTGAGTTTGAATTTTTCCACCAACGACACACCTCAAAAGCCCCGCTCTTTTTTTGATATGCCGTGAGAATTTACGTTGATTCTGAGCCGTAAAAAATCTAGAACAAACATTAAAAACCGTACCAGCCTTGCCTTTTTGTGACAAGATTTGACAAAACAGGAAGGTTTCTAATAAGAGTCTTGCCAAATTTTGGTCATACTGCTCAATGGCCCGCTTTAGCCATCTGTGTACCTCTTCGGATCTCCTTATCACAGCTTCCTTGGTCGCTGATCGGAGACCCAGTAGGTATACAAATTTGCTGACGATCTGGGAGCTCTCTTGCGCGTACTAGAACTCCAGCTCGATCAATGATCATGTCATGACTTTAGTCTTTGACTTATTGTGTTGACCAATAGTCCTACCATCTGGCTTGCTTGTTGCACTCTTACAAATAAATCAGTTAGTTTCCGCTCCGATGCAGCAAACATAGTGTCGTCTGCGTATAGAAGGTTACTGATCTTATTGCCCCAACCGAGACCCCTCCTTCCCACTCTTTAAAGGCTTTCCTCATGATGCATTCGTCATTTAGATGTTAAAAAGAAGAGGGGATAGAATACATCCCTTTCAAACTCCCTTTCAATGTTTGAAAGGTCCTGATACCACATCATTCACCCTAGCCATTGACTCACCGACTTCATACAGTACAGATGCGATTACAGTAATTAAGTGCCTAATAACGTCCATTTCATTGAGCATTCTTTACAAACAGTCCCATCATACACAGTCAAATGCTTCGGAGTAGTCAATGAAACACAAAAGTAAAATTATGATCATTAAACTCGTTTGTTCTTTTCTATTAATTGTCTGACGTTGGCAGTTTGTTTTCTGATGCTTTGGCCTTTAACGAAACCAGCCTTGGTATCTGTCGTATTATATAATAGCCTCCGTATTATAAACATATAAGATTCTTAAGCGTCCATTGGGGCCGATTCTGAGTGTCGCAAAAGCTAAACTAAGCTAACTAAAATTATTGCCATCCTTTTTATTCCCATCGCTATGAAAGGGACGGCAACAATTTTAGTTAGCTGAGTTTTGCTTTTGCGACACTCAGAATTGCCACTATTGACTACTTAGTAGAGTAGAGCATGAGAAAAAAGTGCCACTGTCCGTTAGTTCCCGCATGTTTTCGTTGAACCTTTCTTGAGTTAAACTAAGGATATTTTAAAAGTGACAATTTCCAGTCCCTAGACCACTTCTCAGATCTCCAGTTGGGTGTTTAATATAGAATTCTGAATATGTTAGGCTAAAAAACGTGTAAACGTGGAAGGCGTGTAAGATGAATCGAAAATAGTAAGTGTTTGATGACTAATAAAGGCAAATTGATGCAGGTTCAGGTTGTGTCGTACCCTACATAGAGACTTATACTTTTACGTCATATTTGACAGAATTTTAACTCAAATCAAAAGTTTTACTATTCTCAATTAAAAATCTGCAATGATCCTCTTTGCATAAGACACTTCATTTATTCTGCATATTATATCACTTAGATATTATGGAAAATTTTGTGCAGAATATCTCTTGGGTCACAAAAATTGTCTCCTGGGTCATTGATTTTGTGAGCCAGTGGAACTGTGACCCATGAGAAAAACTACGGTTTTTTAAATGTTTTCTTCAACAAACAATATAAATATCACGAAATACATGCATGCAAAGCATTCCAGAATTAAATTTCACAACACAATAACCAAATTACTATAAAAAGTTAAAGGTTTACCGTGATTAACCGGAATTTAATCGTGAGTCAGCGGATCCACAATAGAAAAACCGACTCCCGCGCCGAGCCACGAACGAATTGGCTAAGTCCATATAATGATAAGGTGAGGTTGAATGCAATCATTCGACTATCAGATCAGTTCTTTATTGGCCTAGCTGTCCACTGTCTAATATTACTCACACTTTATGGTACTGTTTTTGAGGTCTCCCTAGAGACAACGCGTTTTGTGATATTTTAGGGACAACTATTCAAACTGTGTTTTTTTTACTTAAAACTAAACCATTTTTTTTGCAAATCAATATTTAGAATGCTGGTAAATTGTAGCTTATTATTACTTTAAAATATAAAGACATGTCAAGGAAAAATTTTACACAACATCCAAACATAAATAGACAAAGTGCCTTAGGGACAACTAGAATTTGTATGAAACTCAATTTTGGTCTACTGGGTCACAACTTTTTTTAATATATTTTATCTAAAATTTTAAACATAATGATAAATAGCTATAACTACAAAGGATCTGATTTATTTATCAAATAGTTAAACCAGCAATTAAACAAACACAGTACATTTCAAGATTTTTTTTATATCAGGGACACGATTTTACATAAAATAGTTGATCCACCCAGGTCCCATACTGAGAAACAACAAAAAACTACACTCAATTTAAAAACTAAACTCAATTTATACTTAAAATAGTGTATTGGCCAAAATTCCAGGGATTTAGCTCAATAGCTCCATCAAATAAGATCAGCTCAATTGGGCATTATTGCCGCTAATTCTAGTTGTGGATGTCATCTCTACACTAACACAACGCCAACAAAACGGGTATCTTTAGTGAATCTTTTTAATTTTGCACGGCTTTACAAAAATGTTTTGTTGACGTTCACATTTTTATATTAATCAAATAGATGGTAACACACAGATGAATTTGTCGAGTAATTCATCTGTGTGGTAACAGTTTAGCAGCCATCAGAGCTTATCCCAAGATAAAAGAAAGTAGGTAAGGAAAACTTTTAAGTTTTTCTTAAATTTTTTGAAAAGTATTTTAATTTCTTAAATTATGTAGATTAGGTTAGGTACCTATACCTAACCTAATCTACCTACTCATTAAATATTTCCCAAACTTTATACTAATCTAGATAAATTTTTTAGTAATATGTGGAATTGTGGAGTTTATAAATAAACATAACTCATAATTTAATCACCTACCTAAGTACATTCTTATCTAAACTATATTCTACGATTAAATCGAATACTACATCCAGTTCTAAAACGATCAAACTCGAAACCAGACAGCATACATCACCAATCGACAAATCACACACAAATCCTCTAAGAACTTAACTTGCTACGTCCATTGCATCCTGTTTTAGGGTAAAATGAACCTTAACTCCGCTGAAATAGGGTATATGAAAATGCAGATAAAAGTTTGTGCTAATATAACTGCCAATTACGTTTCATATCCAAAAGCAGACAACAATAACATAAAAGAGTCGATACAGATACAAATGAAGAATCTATAAATGCCTTTAAGACATTGGAGGGTAGAGCTAGGAAGTTTGTGAGGAGATTCTGAGACATTGAGGTTTGTTGCAAAATATTATGAAAAAGATAGAGTTCTAGATAATTTATGTTTAATAGTTACCTACCTAATGCACATAATATCACCATCTTCATCATCATCTATTAGATAAATGATACATCGTCAGTTTAAGAATTTATTTCATCACAATTCACCATTCAAGAAGTTTTCGGCCACACGTCCATCTGTTCTGCGTAATAGGCCTGCCCATTGCCATTTCAACGAGCTAAGAAAAGTACAGTCAAAGAAATTGCCATGTCTCCTCTTTCATAAACCCCCAACACCAGTAATACGTTCATGCTATTAGGAATATAATAAGTCGGCGATTCTATACCCAGCCATAGATACAATCTTGTACTTTTATTTTATTCATAGGAAAACTCTCTTTATTCCCTTGTTTACTCTGAGGACCATGTTTTTTCTGCAGAGCTGACGGTGCATTCTGGTTATGACAAGTTTTACCTACTTATCCGTTGCTTACCTTATTACTTTGTTCATTCACAATAACCGTTTTATTTATCTTTGTTATTTTATTGAGTTGTGAAGTAAAACGGGTGTTTTAAAAACGCTATGCAGTTTCTTATAGGAATCCAGTAAGAGCAAATTAAAAATGGAAACATCTCTATCAGTAGAAAATTTAATGAAGAATCCGAACAATGGGCTTTTTGGAATAGCACGTATTAGTTGAGTTAGATGGCAAATTGAAGACAAAGCTCAGAACTAGATTATTATTTCAAAGGAGAAGGAGCAATCTCGGATAAGCTAAAAACAAGTGCCTTAATTAGTAATGTTTTGAAAGCTCTACCTACATACTCTACTAATATTTGAAAATTACAGAGTTCTCTAGGGCACTCGGAATCTTACATAAAATTATATTTATCGTTTTGTGTGAAATCTTGATTGGAATAGTTTTAAGCTGACCAACAACAAAATGTAGCGTTTCTAAACTCCATTTTCACTAGTGTCAACCCTGCGGACATTTTTGTTTTTACCGTTGGTCAAAGCACCATACAACTATGACCATTCTCCTTTCAAATTGTAGTATTATGATAAATAACTGTAAATAATGACAGGTCATAAAGTGTATTACTTAGTCAAAGGTATTAATTAGTTACCATTTTAGCCCCGCAAATATCATACACCGTAAAACAATATGTAGGTAAGTGAATGTACAAGAAACAACCAAATAGACTTCCTGAAATAATATAGGTACCTACCTAACTGTATTTTTCTATTAATATATTTTGACTTAAAAATACAAAAGAGTATAAAAATGTACTAGACGAGGGATAATCTGTAATGACCAATCTCTCTCGAAGGTGTCTTTAACGCTTCCTTGGCCGACCACGACCTCGCATCCCGACGGGCTGCCAATTGGTAACGGCATAAAAATAAAAATGTATTATAATAGGTATTTCAAGCCACAAAACACCTTATTTGAAAAATGTTTTCATGCCAAATGAAATAGTATGAAACATTATTGTTTTCCTAAAATGAAATTCTGAAAGTAGCAGCTTCACGCCCGCAGGTTTAATCCCACTAGAAATTATAAGTTTAGTAATTCCACTAAAGTACACGTTAAAATTCTATGTTCTAATTTTGACCAGACAGGTACAGTGCTGTAAGTGCGTTTTCCATTTTTACACCATTCTGATTGACTCGAATAGACGTCAACAACGGATGAATAACATCGGGTTCACGTGAACGCTACTGGGAACTGACTCGATTGTAGTGATGGGATGGTTTGTTCTATTTTATTTCGATACAAGCTGACCTGACATACGTTAGCATAGCAACAAGTTGAAAAATCAAGCATTTTCAGACTATTGTGAACAACGCGAGAAAATAGCCAAGTCTATAAAAAAGTTATGTTACTAACAAACTGTTTTTATTTTTAGTAGAGCCTGAAAAGCCACCATCAATGAATGTATGCACCTATTAAAGTTACATACAAATTCTAAATTGTCATTAGAAATCAATAGGTACCTACATTACCATAAAAACGTAATTTGTTCATAGAAAATACGACAGCATGAAATTGATACAAAATACGGAGAAATAATCAAAAAATTGTGCACGAGCACGATTGACATCATGGGCACACAAATTTGTTAAAAGGTCATTCTACCTACGTACTCTACAGGGTTCGGAAACGAGCATTATGCAAAAAAAAACCTTATTAGTAAAAAACCTTATCATATTGTTATTAGAGAGTATTATTTCAATTATTTTGGTCTATGAACCGAATTCCCATCCCTAGTTCTATTTATTTATCAAAATACTGGTTTGTATCAGCGTTCAATCATCGCCATGTTTTCCTATCACTCAACTGGCGCGGCCAGAACCATCCGTCTTTATAAAACCTTGTGTAAACTTGTACGTCAATATCGTAAGTTTTACTACATATTAATTTGTTTATCTTCGCGGTACTCTGATTTACGGCGGTAATAAAAGTCGCGGGGAAAAGTTGGAATTTTTCTGCTCCTGATTTTTGATAGGCAGACATTTCTAATTTGGAACGTTTCTTTGTTTTACTGAAACTCTATCAAAATAAATAATACCCCTCATTTCTTATTTTTTCTTAAAAGTAAAGGTCAAGATAAACCGGTTAAATTATGTTCTAGGATTTAAATTCAAATCAAGCACGCCCGCCCACTCGTGTTTTATCTAAGTAGGTACTTTTCTTTCGTTAGTAAGTAAGGATAATAAGAATGTGAATTTTTAAAAAGATTCTCTTTTAAATAATTTTTGCAAAGAAACATTATGTTTTTCCAATACTTTACTGAATCAATTTATTGAATAAAATAAATTTATTATCGCTTATTATATTTTGAATACCTATCTACAACTCCTACAAGTAAAGACATTTCTATCGTAGACAATAAATACCTAGAGTACCTACCTACCTATTTAGCACGAAACAAATTAACTTCATTCAAATAATCAATTACAACATGAGTAGAGAGTCGGAGTGTCGCAAAACCTACACTAAACTAACTAAAATTAATGCCATCCTTTTTATTCCCATCACTATGAAAGGGACAGCAACCTTTTTAGTTAGTTAAGTTTAGAATTGCCACTATTAGCTCTACTATTAGCAGGAAACTAATTAAGTTCATTCAATCTACTACAACATGAGTAGGTAAGGTAGGTACCTACTTATATTGTGATTATGACACCGCTTCATACCCCCATCAACTGTGTGGTCTTGCATTGAATGGTATAAACTTACAGCGCTATTGTATTCCTCCTTTGTTTCACCCGAGCCAAAATGGCGTCGAAACGTCATCGAAAGCAATATGGCCGTCAGCGGTTATTGTTCAAAATGTTCCGGGGTAATTAGGTGTATATTAATTTAAAACTAGGGGAATGTAGTGTAGGTAGGTACAGGAACCAATTACAGAGAATTATTATACCTAACTATTTTCTTTGTCGCGTTACAAATAAAATGTAGGTACCTAGGTACTTACTTACTTACATAATCTATTTGAAAATATAATTAAGTACAAGCGAAATTTTGTGTAGATGAGTACCTACCAATCATCATGAAATTATGTGGTCATGTTTTTTGAAAGAGTAGGTAGGTTGGGTATATATACATCCGAGGTGTTCTCTTAGAAAAAATTGAGGATCTGATGAGGATCATAGGAGCTAAGTCGAGTCGAGCAGGAAATTGCTCTCTTCTTACGAATTTGAAGTCGGTATTCCTATTTTTTTTATTTTGCCACTTGTTTGTACTTATCTATTTGTACTTAGCAAAAGAGATTTAGGTAGAGATATCCAAAATTAAATATTCTAAGTAATGTTCAAAGTTTCTTGCAGACTCATAGGTACTTGTCCTAACTACACCCAGACAGCAGAAATCTGAAATCCAATCTCTACCTTTCCGTTCTAATACGTTTCAGTTCTCGGCCATTGATTTGGCACTCTGCAGTCAATTTAAAAGTAAATTTATTTGAAACAAACAAGTACAAAAGTGTTACAGTACATACAATTAACTTAATTAAAACGGTGTTATATTAAAATATAAAAATAAAGTACACTAACTCGATATTCTTCGTCAAATCAACATTCTCTAGCATATCAATCCATTTTTCTTTACGTTTCTCGCTTACTTTAAGCATGAGGTCCTCTCCAGCTGAGATTGTTTCCTCTGCAAAAGCGTCTAGAGCGTACAGGGATTGGTAATTATCTAAAAGCTTCGAAGATTCTGGATCGAGACCCGGAACATATAATGACCGGCAGCCCCTTGGGATGTTTTGGCGGGAAACTGACCAAATAGCACCAACAAAAGAATCGTAGTTGTTAGGTACTGGCTCGATGTTGGATAATTTGGCATCCAGTTCTTTAGCGAAGCCCTCCCAGTTGGCTTTGGAAAAGTTGAAACGGGACTTCAGTTGGCTTTAGGGCGGCATGAACCTGGCATGCTATTGGTTTGTGTTGTGTCCGGGGAATAGGTGGGCATACTACTTTTGAACATATTCGGCTGATGTTATTACTGACAAAAATCAGATCGGGATTATACCCGCGTTTCCAGCGGTGGCTACCAAAAGACTTTGGCAATTTGGCATTGTGGATAAGGGATAAGGTTTCTACCTCTGCCCATTGCTCAACAGCGTCACCATCAGGATTAGTGTTTTGGTATCCCCAGGCCGTACTGTGACTATTGAAATCGCCAATAACTATCTTCGAGTCACGATCGTAGAAGTTTTCAGTGTGATTGAATTTGAAAGGTTGATTGGGCGGCTTATACACAGAGGTGATAGTGCACTTTCCAGTATCGACCGTTATAGTTTCTATGGTGTCGGTGGCATTACAGCAGGTAGATAATATTGCTGTGCCAGGCTTAGTAAAAATAGCACTTCCATATTTTGCATGTGGCAGCTCAGCAACCAGTGTGAGACCTGGTATTTGTGGTCTAGTTTGGTGCTGGTCGCGGTGAGTTTCTTGCACACATAGTACGTCGCAGTTGGTTGTGCGACATAATTCCGAAAGTAGCTCAGCTTTGTTTGCCGAAAAACCTTCTATGTTTATAGAGATAACGTTCAAAGCAGGAGTATTGATGTTATTATGTATCATTGTGGTGAAAGGATTGGCCAGCCAAGACCCTGCTAGACTAACTCGATGAAATTACGATATTAATAACTGGCAAAGTAAAGTGGCAACGAAGGTATTGTACCTCGCATTTATATGTAGGTACATTCAATGATGTTTTAAACAAATTAATAAGTAAATACCTACCTACTCTTACATACTCGTAATTTTTTACGAAATTTTAAAGTTTTAGTTGATCCGCTATTTCTTGTCAACCTGTAAAGCCTAATTGGCTGAGATAGTTACCTAGTTTTCTAGTAGGTATCCACAGTCTCTGAGCAAAGCCGCGGATGGACTGACGGGCGGACGGACATGGCGATTAAGGGTTCTTTGTTGACTTCGTTCGGAACTACAAAAATCTTAATTTCTCTTCTTCTTATTCTTCTGGTCTTATTTTCAGTAAAATTATGAAGCTTGTTTTAAGTGGAGGAACTATCACCCAAAGCACCGCTTCACCACCTTAAGGGTGCTTTTTCTGTGACGCAACTAGCAGTTTACACGGCTTTGCAACATTCGAACACCAAAAGCAAAAAAGTATTTCGGTGCTTTGTTATAAAGTTTGAAGAACAAATAATAACAGTAAGTTTTTAACAATGGTAAAAGTCATCAAACAATTATTGCTTTTAGATGTTTATGACTCCGATTGGTCAAAATAAAAAGGGCAGGATCAGCTAGCTAACATCTTGCAAGCTAAACTGTTTCAAAATTGGTAAAGCGACGCTTTTGGTGATAGTACCTTCACAAACTATAAATTTTTTTTATAGATTTATAGGTAGATTGCCTACGAGTACCTACCTACGTGAACTTGTGGCAAGAACTGAACTTTTGGTAAGTATACGCTAATTTAACTTTCAGTGTTCGGGTATTTTCAGCTCCCTTAATTTTTATTTTTTAATATGCCAGACCAGCAGACGATTTTTACAATAACCTCACCCCGCATATTTTACAAAATTATACAAAACGTCCCGTCGTCCTATCTGCGACTATCGCACCTGCACTAAAACGCATACTATACGACACGATGCGGTGCTGTGCGACCGGACCTTATCTACAGAGTGTTCACAAAAATCCCTGTGAGTTTAAATAAATAAATAAATATCCTTAAACATTTACACGGCGTCATCTAGTCCCAAGCTAAGCAATTTAACGTTTATTATGGTAACCAGATGACTGGTAGGTAATACTTAGATACATCCCGTGGCGGAATCGAACCCGCAACCTCCGCGTCTCAAGCGAGCCTTCGCCCACTGCGCCACATAGGTCGCCAAATCGTCAAGTCGTTTATATAAACCTAGCTTCCTTCGCCAACTTCGTAAAACAACTTTTGAAATAGTTGCAAAGCTACGATTATTTTAAGTTTTATCCTAATAACCGCCGTGGTTTCTCGAACGTCGAGCATCTCCAAATAAATAATAAAATAATAATAATAAATATCCCTGGACATTCCACACAGCGTCATCTAGTCCCAAGCTAAGCAATTTAATGCTTGTGTTATGGTAACCAAATGACTGATATACCTACTACATAGATACATTTTTTTTGTAAATACATACATATTATACCTACATAGAAAAAAATCAAACTAAATCAATGAATTTGTTCCTAATTTGACACTTGTCACGTGATTTGACCATTGATTAGGTACCTACTGCTAGTTTGATTTGGAGATGTGC
Organism: Xanthorhoe designata; assembly: GCA_963582015.1. Taxonomy (NCBI): domain Eukaryota; kingdom Metazoa; phylum Arthropoda; class Insecta; order Lepidoptera; family Geometridae; genus Xanthorhoe; species Xanthorhoe designata. Next base: position 13,827,586 of record OY757029.1, on the reverse strand, counting down.
GTTCGAGAAACCGGCTGAGTCTTTGTTAGTCTAGATTCGTTAAACGATTAAAACTAACTTACCTAGATTCATAAAAATAATGATAGCTTAAATTTTTCTTGGCTCTTGGTTAGAAAAAAATATAATACCTACAAAATGTAAAATGCCTGTTGTGCATTTTGACTCTCGTATTATTTTGCACTTAGGCGATCGAGCCATTTGGTTGGACGTTCAGTCATGTGAACAGCCAAGTCCTGTAACGCTCTTTGATATTGTTCCAGACATTACCCACAGGCTTTGTTTTATAGAACACAAGTTGAAAATTAGATAGGCAGTAGGCACTAGGTAGGATAAGTACCTACCTACCTACTGCTCAGTAAAGTGTTAGGTACAACATAGAAATACCTACAATTCATGAAAGCTGAAATTAGGTAGGTACAAAAATTTGAAGACGATTAGGGATAAACAAAACAGTTTATACCTAGCCACCTAAGTACCTAGGTACTTATGGTTTAGGTTACATAAATAAAATTCAAGCACAAGCTAAAAGTACCTACTAGGTACCTGCCTTGTTTTGTTCCCACAAGATTTATCAAATTACCCTTTAAACAATGTAAGTTATTTCCATACCATTTATATTTCATTACATTCCTTTGTTCCGCTAATCACGTGTCGTGTACACCCTGTATGTGGAGACGGTGCGCGGTAATAAGAAGTCAATATTAGCGCGCTGGGCGGGCGGATTTCAGGGCGCTGGGCTAGAGCAGAGACGGACTTTTTTATACTTAAATTTTATAGGATACACGCGATGCTTTACGAAGTAAAATGTAAATGTACATGTATGGACTTTCTCTCAGATCTTTCAGATTCGTTGAAAATGTTTAAAGTAGAGATCAGAAGTAGCTAGGTAAGTACCTACTTAAGTCCAACTACGAGTAAATGCATAGGTATTTCAGGTTACAAGAGAAGCGAATTTAAAAAGTTAACACTAAACTGCTAACAGATTAGCAGCCATCTATACCTACTTTAAAAAAGGCCTCCGAGTCCATTATGAATAGGTACTTTACAGGGTTAATGTTTAACTGCAGCAGAGTAAATAGATAGGTCAAAATAAATACTTAGGTAAGTACCTACATAGGTAAAAACCTATGTACTTACCTATTTGTGTAGGTACTTACCTATTTATGGTTGTGACAATAATAATCCTACTTAGTAGGATAGGTACCTACCTAATAATATAACCGTGAAAGTTTTTATGGGTGTGTAGATGTTTGTAATGTTGCTCTTACGCAAAAACTTTTGAACGGATTTGGCTAAAACTTGGAATTAGTTATACCTACAGTTATGACCTACTAGTTTATGACCTGGAAATAAGAAGGTTTATGGAGGAAATTGCATCATAACACCGACAAGAGCTAAGCTCTTAAGATTTATATAGGTATTACCTAAGACCTGGAATAACACATAGGCTCCTTTTTATCGAGGTAGTTACCATGTGAGCGAAGTCGCGGGCGAGTAAGCTTGGCTGAAATAAAGCCATCTCCTCACCACAGCGCCGCAGCCACCAGCCGCCCTCGGCGTTTCGATAACATGGCAAGTTTACACAACGCCAATTAGAGTGTCCCTCGGGCGGTTCAGCGCTGTTTTCACATGCTAATTGTATAGTGTATCGGCAGCATGCTTTGTTTACCCAGCCCGTCAGGTAACTTTGCGGCTAGATACCTACCTACATTATTTTATTATTGCATGAAAACATTTTTGTTTGTTACTGTTTCATTACCATTATTGTTCCTTACGTTTCCTTTCACATGTTGCTTAATAAGTAGGTAACTACGTAACAAAATATACGATTTCATCACCGATTCGGCTTTTGTAATTCAAAAAACATTTGACACAGTAAATAAGAATAGGTAGAATTCTCGGGTATTAAAAAAGTGCAATTATTTCCTAGGAGTTTCACAACACAGACCTATAGGTACTATCACCCAAAGCACCGCTTCACCACCTTAAGGGTGCTTTTTCTGTGACGCAACTAGCAGTTTACACCGCTTTACAACATTCGAACACCAATAGCAACAAAGTATTTCGGTGCTTTGTAATAAAGTTTGAAGAACAAATACCTAATAACAGTAAGTTTTTAACAATGGTAAAAGTCATCAAACAATTATTGCTTTTAGATGTTTATGACTCCGATTGGTCAAAATAAAAAGGGCAGGATCAGCTAGCTAACATCTTGCAAGCTAAACTGTTTCAAACTTGGTAAAGCGACGCTTTTGGTGATAGTACATCGCTAAATACCTGCCCTGCTACTCTGCAAAACGAAAAACGAAGTTTCGTGACAATTTTCGGGGTCAGCTTATGTTGGTGGATACTGAATTCGTAATAGTTCACCAACATAATTAGAACCCAAAAATTGTCACGAAACTTCGTTTTTCGTTTTGCAGAGTAGCAGGGCTGCGCTTACCGATTCGATTGTAGTACCTACAGTACAGATAAGTATATTTAAATATCTTGTAGGTACAATAAATAATTTAAAGCCGCCCTAAATCTTTGTTAATTTTCGATTTAAATCTTTTCCGTGTTCTAGAGTTTGATATCAGAATCATCAGCGCTATCTAGTTTTGAATAGCAAAACTAAATGTTGTTGCTTATGATTTGATCACTGCATAGCTTAAAAAAATATGAAAACCAATCCACAACTGCTGGGACGTTTTCATATTAAAGTAGTGCATTGTTTTTGCAGTGTGCTTACACAAAGAAAGTAAACACTACTTACAACGCAAATAATCGCCAGAATTAAAACAAAAGACGGGGACAGCGGGAATAATTTTTATCTATTTTATTCAACTATATTTACGGGGACAGAGTACGGGGACAACGGGAAGTATTTTTAAATATTTAATCAAATTCCCGCTGTCCCCGTAGTACGGGGACACGGTAGGTATACGGGGACAACGGGATTCATCGCTTGAAGAGCGGCGACCCTAGAAGGGAGCGATGGAGAAGATTTGGGTTATCCACGACCATTCTTCCAATAGTGATAGATCCAAGATTTTTCAGATTTTTATTCCTTTAGATATTTTTGATTATAGTGTTAAACCACACTTAGGTATTTCATTTTTAAATGAAAAATCTTACTAAAAGTTTTACGACTTCGGCAGGATTCGAACCCGCGAGATACAAGCGATCACCCTTAAGCCGGGCTGCCTTACCACTCGGCCACGAAGTCCCTTTCGCCGAAGACGAAACTATCAGTAAGATGATATTTCGGTTAAAAAAACCTCGAATCCTGCCGAAGTCGTAAAACTTTTAGTAAGATCTTTCATTTTATTCCTTTAGTTAGTCTTTTTTTTCTTTTCATTTTTGCTAACGATGTTTGTAGAAAGACAGTAGTGGCAATTCTGGATGTCGCCAAAACTTAACTAAACCAATTTGACAGCAAAGCAAAACACTAAAATTAATGCCATCCTTTTTATTTCGATAGTTATGAAAGGGACGGCAACATTTTAAGTGCTGTCACATTGGTTTAGTTAAGTTTTGGCGACATCCAGAATTGCCACTAGTTTCTACCTATCAAGTCCACATGGATTATAAAAAAAAAACAGAAATACAATCACGGATGTATTCTCACGACAAAAACGACTTTGTTTGAAATTCGAAGATTTAAAAATTGGAAAGGTTTGGGTTGTACAGAAGGTAGCCAGAAAGTAAAACGAAAACATGTACCTACTTACAACGTGAATTTCACTTACTTTATTATCACAAAACATCTTACAAACATTAATAAAAACAAAAATTGTGTTAAGTTTATACAAACTTAGCATAGAGTTATTTACAAACAAACACCAAAAACCAAACAAAAATCAACCTATTTAACAAAATTACATTATCAGGAATGTTGTATACCTATATCACAACAATAGAAGTACCGTTTTTGGTATTGAATAAACACACACCGCGAAAATCAGACCTGTGTCATTACCATGGCTTGTATTGAAATAATGTAGTACAATTTAGTATTTCATCTATTCGCTAGCTAGAGGTATTGTGACAAGTTTTCATTCATTATCTGTCAAATAACTACACGTTAGCGTGTATAGATTATATTTATATTAGGACAAGTCATGGTAAGTACACTGAATTAGCATATTATGTATGAATAGACTAGAGACACCCTATCAAACATAAAAATATCCTATGATGACATTTAGGTATTCTAAGAGGCTTAGATAGGTTGAGTAATCACAGGCAAGTCCAAATATAATACTTTACATGCCCTATGAAATACTAAAATTGTAAAAACATTTTCAAGTTGTCACACAAACACACAAATGTAATTGTTTTACGAATTTGTTCTAGTGTTTTACTTCAATGTTATTTTTTTAAAACCACAAAAAACAAACATTTTCGGAAACACACAGTTATTTTGGTTGATGATACGAATTTAACAAACATAATTGTTCAAATAGCAACCTTTAAAGACAACTTACTCAATCTAACAAATGGTTTATCCAAAAACGATTTATAAGAAACAAAACAACAAAATCTCATAGTTTCAGAAACATACAATCAATTCGTATGAGTTAGTGGTCAAAAGTATCGGAGATTTAAGCCAAATCATCAGTCATGGCTTAACGATTTTATAAAACCAACCACTTAACTTGCCTTTCAAAGCACAGAAGCTCTCCGTTGTTAATAGCACTGGCGTTTACTCATACATTTTGGACACAGAACATAGCTCTTCGACGATCTATACACATAATACTTTAGTCAAATTCGACAAGCTATTTTGTAAACTGTCACTCATAAAATTTAATTACTTCTTAGGCTGCGTTTCCATTGACGCGGAGCTGTGCTTAGCGGTGCATGAATTGACCAATCACTATGCTCTAAAATCTTTGCTCCGCGATTTCGAGCATAGTGATTGGTCAATTCTGCACCGCTAAGCACCGCTCCGCACAGCTCCGCGTCAATAGAAACGCAGCCGGGTTGGTTTTTTGACAGTTTTGATAAATAAAAATCAAAAGAAATAAATTTGTTTTTTGGTTAATTATTGACATGGCTGTTTCTTTACAAAATTGGCACGTCGAATTTGGCTGTACTTTAAGTGTGTGCCATAACGCCGAGGAATGAGCGGGAGAGCGAATAATGTTTTTACTCGTGAGTGAGAAGCGCAGAACGATAGACACGCAACATAATTTATAGCGAAAAAACAGTTTTTATTTAATTACAAGTTAATTAAACAAGCAATCGAAAAATTAAAAAACCAGAACTAAATAAATACTTCTAGGCTATTTGTCAAAACATAAAACCAACAAAAATAGCGTTCTGTTCCTGAGATAAATAGCAAACTGTGTGAAAAACATGTATTTTTCAAAAAAATATATGATCGAGAAAACTTTTACCAATCGTGTTTCTAAAAAACCATAACGCAAGATAAAAGTTCAAAGTATAATTTCCCTAGATATGAAGGACGTAGCTTTCACATGTACTGAGATAAATAAGGATTTCGACGACTAATTTGCATATGGCGCTCTCTTAAAATAGAATGGCTCAACAATATTTTGTAAACATGTTCCATAGATAGAGAATACATTTCCCACATAGCACAGGTCAGCTTGAATGATAGAGGCCTGCTAATGCGTCTTGCAATGCTCGTAGACATGGCAGTGTTGAGGAGTAGCCACCAGCCTTCTCTGTTGGGTTCTCTGCTCTGTGGAATAATAACAATGAAGAAGATTAATGATAAAGAATTGACAAGAGTTAGGGTATTTGAAGAGAGAATGTCTTGACAATTATTTATATGCAAACTGCGAAATTCGCTTTCATTTTCATACAAAAATGCATGGGATGAGATTTTTTTTTTATTTTATTTCATTTATTTCTTTGTGGTGTGCAATAAAATATTTTCTATCTATCTATCTACATTACTGTTTAGAGAATTATAAGTCTCAGGTTTATATTGTTTTCATGTTAAAATATGCAGTGAATATTATTATTGATACAAAATCAAACTTCATTATACGAAATGTTTAATGATTCTTGCGATTTAATTATAAAATCATTCTTCTGGGACACTTTTACCACAGAGATCTTCTATATATTTACCTACACTATTTTTAGTACTATCAAAAACGTTAGAACATTATCTACCCATATCATCTTACAAAAACAGCTATTATGCCTATTTCTAGAGTGAAATGTCTGTTCAATTCATCACCACAATATCCTAAGTTGTTCCTCACCTAAAAACTGTATACATTATAGAATAGAATAGAATAACATTTATTTGGGAACAAAAAGCACAGACATACATTTAAATATGTAGGTACATACAAAGAAAGACACAAAGCACAAAGAAACAGAGGCAGGTAGGTAAGTAGGTACCTACTTAGGTATAGTACCTAGGTCTAGATTTTGATGATGAAGTACTTATATCTAACATAAGAATAATTGTAAAACTGTGATTTCCTTACCTAACATGCTGTAGATACCCCGAGCTGACTATATCCTGTAAGCTAGGCGCTGTTGGACCTACACGGTCTGGCACTATAGGAGGTGTGTATTTGTACAATGGACCTTCTTCAATAAGAGGTAACGAGTCGTGACCGAGTCCTCGGGTAAACTTCACACCGGATGAGAACTGTGTTACCTGGAGGAAGATTTGATTAAATTATGATGAAAATTCGAAGCTAGGCATTGTATTGTTCGTTATACTATTAAAAAAAATATATCCTTGGACATTCCACACAGCGTCATCTAGTCCCAAGCTAAGCAATTTAATGCTCGTGTTATGGTAACCAGATGACTGACACACTACATTCAGTTTATATTTTTTAAACAGTTTACATGATTTAAAATGAATTGAAATTTTAAGATCATTGCGTATTTTAAAGAGCATACTGAAAAAATAGGGGCTAAAATAAGTGCAAAATAGTTTGGAGTTGATTTTAAAAGTTTTTGTGCAATAGTTTTCAAGACTGTTCTTAGAGAAAGCCAAGCAGAAAAAATATGTACCTAAAGTTTGAAATGGTTCTTAGATAAAATCAAGCGTAAAAAAATATGTACTTAAAGTTTGAAATGCAGCTTGATTACTAAGTTGAGTTTGGTAGATAAAGTCATTGAAAAGCCCTACTGATTTAGACATTAAAGACATGAATTCTAAATTCCTTTTAAAAGTTCATATACAGAACAAGAATAGTATCAGAAAGTTAATTTCAAAGTGCCCAAAAAATGGGTGCTCAAACGAGTACTTCAATTTACCTTGGGCGCTGGAGGCAAAACCTCCTCTTGTTTATTCGCAATAGTCTGTGCAAACGTATTAAGGATATCCTTAGCATCGCCCTCCGCAAACATCAGCTCATCAATAAGTGCCTCCTTCTCTCTGATCTTTTGCTTCTTGGCTTCTTGCTCCATCCTCAATATCTCCGCTCGACGGAGATCTTCCATTTGTTTCTCTATTTCTAGGATTTCTTCTAGTTCCAGTTCTTCTCTACCTGTAAAGTTATAATAATTTAAAATATAGAGGCTACTTTTATTTTATTATTTTATTTAGTAATAACTTTTAAAGTGTTTCAAATTAATTGATAATCCCAGGATGTTCTGTTATCAAACAGTATGAATGAACAAATGAAAATAAGGGGTAAAAATTAGTTAAATTCTTACCAATTTTAGCTTTATTCTTCACAATCAGTTCCTTATTATCCTTTTTGTATTGTTCGATCCTCTTATTTGTATTAACAATATCAATATTATTAGTTAGATTGTATATTATTGTTTCAATTTCCTCTAAATAATCATTGTATTCCCGCAGTGTAGCAAAGTCTTCCTCTTTCTTGTTGTAATCTTTGAGGACACGTTTCCGTATGTCGATTTCTTTTTCCACCATAGGATCTTCGAAAAGTTGGACGCGGTAGTTGCTTCGACGAAGCGGAACATTGCAATCGGGGCAGGAACCAGAACCTGAAATTGTTAAAAAAAGCTCTCAGACACAAACTGCGATTTGTGTTTGGTTTCTCAATATATAACTTATAATAATAATTTTAAATTATTTGAACTGAATATTTCAGTACTTTCATAGTTCTTACCTTTCAAAAACAGCAAATCTACACAGCTTTCACACAATGCATGTCCGCACACATTGACCATCAACTTCAGAGATGGATTTCTGTACTTTGTTGTTTTACAACGAGGGCATGCCTGGTCGTCCATGACTCCAGAAGGAAAGCTTTTATTTGCGATGCAAAGATTCAACTTGATTCAAGTTAAATGTAAACTACAAACTTGTTTTTACATTGATTTTGTTTCGGCAACTCGGCACCTCGTTCTGCTGCTGCAAAATGTCAGTGAGTGGCAGTGATTGTTTGTTGCACTCAGCCTGAGTGCAACAAACAATCACTGTCACGTCAGTCAATGATTTAATGTAATAATTAAAATTACATTGACATTGACTGTAAACTAATCTGACAATTGAATATTCGTTCAAAAACAATCAAAACACAAAAAGAACAAAAATTGTATTCCGGTTTTTTCTCTCCTCAGGTTTTAGAACGAAGCGAAGATTTCAGTCTGTCCTCGTTTACCAATCTTGATAAAGTAAATACAAAATAGCTCCACCAACTCCCAATCAAATTAATTTCTACTAGAATTTGTCCAATAAGAACCACTGGTAAAACAAATTGACAAAAACAAACAGCAATGTTTTGAATGAAATAAAGAACAAACTACATCTTTTGTGTTGTGAAGATTTATTTTCCATGATTTTCTTTTGAAATACGAAAAACCTCGAATAATATTTGTATAGAAAGAATAAAAATATGAATTTAGCTGTAAGGCAAATCCTAACAAGGCAAACTTTTAGGTTATGTGTTCGAAATGCGCCGAAAAGTTACACAAATCTGATCCCTGTAGCTTCATCATGTCCTGTTTTACAAATTCGGAGTTATTCCGACGAGCGGGGGGTAGATACACGGAAACTACCCCAATTGATGGAATTCCCGCCTGTCGTATGGCCTTCCTTCATCAAGTTTGTCAAGAACTGGATGTTTGCTAACCTAATCATCAGACCATATTTTGATAATGATTTTCGTTTACAAGAGTTCATAGAGGCGTCAAAACATGCTGTACAGGTTTGTAACGTTTATTTTACTTATCGAGAAACATGTTTTGCTGCTATTACTAGAAAAACTGTTCCATTTTCCAGGATTCTTAGTAAAACTAGAAATTTAATGTTCCCTGTCAGGTTGTTTCAGAAGCCCTAGAAAAAAGTGACTTCAAATCTCTAGAAGGTTTAGTAGAGAAGGATGCTATTGACTCACTGAAGACTGCTGTATCCAAACTGTCCATGGGACAGAGACAACTACTGTCTATCAACAAAGATGATATCTTCTACGCTTTCCCATATCAGGTAAAAAAAATGTATTACTATCATTTCTAACAAAGATTACTCACAAAGAACTTGCCTAGTTGTACATGTAAAGTTTTGTTTGATAATTCATTTTGTTTTTGAAGGTACCTACATTATTATTGATTTGGAAATTGTTAAGCATTACTTACAGTCTTTCATTTAACAATGCACAGCTGAACTCAGCTAGATGGGGAGATCTTTTATTTTTTGCGATAGCTTTCTATCTGGGCGAAAAGGCCACCTTCTTGTTTACCTTTCAAGTGGTTGAAATTTAATCATAATTGTTATGTTATCAATCCTGTGATCCAAACAGGCATGTTCCAATCCCATTACACTAATAGACCTTTAAACCTCACTCCCTCAGGTATTTTGGGCGAGATCTATTTTTAGAGTTAAGCTCACCTTCTCTAAACATTATATTTGCGCAAAAGAGATTTAATTGAAATTATTTTGTTTGTATTGTTATCCAGGTGGGAGTAATGTTTGATGAGTCTGATAAGCGCTGGGTGGAGATTACAATGTGCTATCATGTGCTGAAGGGGCTAAAGCAAATGAAAGAGACTGATGATCTGCCTCCCGTTACACTAGGGTAAGGTTTAACTCTTTCTAAGGTTCCATATTTAAAAATAAAAAAAAACAAGAAATCTGAAAACTCCTACTCCTCCTACTATACTTACTACAATAATGTTAAGTATTCAGAGATTATGGTTTCGTCATTTTTCTCTGTTTTATATCAGTTTAAAGTTCTTAAAGTTCTTCTCTAAAAAAACACCTTTAAAACCAAAAATAGATTTATGTGGCATCTTGCCTAATATTAGGTAGTAGTTTTTGCCAGCTGTTCAGACATCTGATGCTACTATCATGATCTCTCAACAGAGACCTAATGGGAGTTAAGTATAAGACTAACATGGTCAACACTCAACCCAGGTCCCAAAACTATAGTAGATATAAAAAAAGTAGTTGGCATTTAACATTGGCATTTAATAAGGCTTGCAACCTTATTAGAAGATAAAAACTGGTAACATGAAGTTTACCTTCAAAGAGCTTGCAACTTATATTAAATTCTTTTTCTGTTTCAGAGTACAACCAGAGTTTCAAGACAAGATATTCATATTAAACTATAGATTTATCAGAGAATTTACAAAAGGCGTAGAAGACAGTTGGTGGGTTAACATAGTCAATCACTTCCAACCACAAAACTTAATAAAGAAATAAGTCAATATGTATTAGACAAACCGCTCAGTCATGTGTTAAGAGTTTAATAAATGCAGTTTATTGTTAAAAATTGTATAATCTTTTCTCAAATTCATATAAAAATTAAATTCATAAAAAATTACTACTAAGGTAAGGTAATTAAATATGTTATCTTATAATATCACTTTTCTAGACATGAATATTATACTTACAACTTAACACTGAAAACTAAAAGACTAATTCTGATGTCTCACTTGCAAGTAGATATTGATCTATTTTTGATTTTTATTGTTAAAAATTGTATAATCTTTTCTCAAATTCATATAAAAATTAAATTCATAAAAAATTACTACTAAGGTAAGGTAATTAAATATGTAATCTTATAATATCACTTTTCTAGACACGAATATACTTACAACTTAACACTGAAAACTAAAAGACTAATTCTGATGTCTCACTTGCAAGTAGATATTGATCTATTTTTGATTTCAATAGATCTGTATCACCTGAAAAAAATAAGCTTTTAATACTGAATAGTCAATGAATACAATAACCTGAAATTATATAAATATTTATTACCTATGGTAGGGTCATGCAAGCACCTCTTGTTCATGCCACACTGAACTTTGATAGGTCTCTGCTGTTTTATAGATTTTTCAACATCTGAAACAACAAGAAACTCAATAAGGGCCATCTATTGGCGACAATAATCCAAATGAAAATCCTCCTATATTAAAAATGACAGTCTCAAAGGACAGAGATGGTTGGAGAGAATTGGGGGAGACCTTTGCCCAGCAGTGGAACAATGTAGGTTGAATAAAAAAAAAAAAAATGCGAAAGTTTGTGTGGATGGATGTTTGTTACTCTTTCACGCAAAAACTACTAAACAGATTTGGCTGATTCATGATTCATGACATGTGTACGTCTATCAGTGTAATAAAGCAGTTTTTTATGCTGTAGGTAAATGTCAAAAGATGGCGCTCTAAACCATTTTGGTATTACCTGCATGAACCTTGTCCAAAATACTGCTGATATCCAAATTTTCAGCCAGCTTTTCCCCCAACACTTGTGCATACTGACTGGACCCGGGCACTATCTTATCTAAATCACTTGTCTTGAGTTCATAGGTAGCATCATTTTCAAGATCCATTGTAGTAGTACATTCTATTTGAAGAACTTCATAGGCAGATTGTGATGATTGAGCTGAGTAGCTTATTAGCAGGTTTTTGTGAATTGTGTATTCCTCTATAGTTGGCATCGCTGCATAAATTTTTGGATTCGCTGTTCTGAAACATAAAGGGCACAGATTATACTGTTTTCAGTATAAATGTTTGCTATGAAAGTAAAACCAGAAGTTACATGTCCTGTTGTAAGAGATGTTTTTAAAGTAGGCAATGTTCAGTGAATGAAGGGGTTTTTTTATCAATGAACATTAAATAATTTCTCCTCTGAATCCAACTGAATCAAACTAACAACTTGGAGTCAATTTTCTTAAAAAATTTTTTTATTTGAAATCAGTCTTATTGAACCCCAAGTAGGTAAATATGCACACACAATATATAAATTAGGAGACTGACTGTTCTCCTAAGTACACAAACATACAAAGTATTTTATTGTCTGTTGTTTAGACTAAAAGTAGAATGTTGACAGAGAATAGATTATGAATTTTACAAAAAGGAAATCCAACAACAATTATTTACCTATCTAGATAAACTCTACACATGTCCATTATGACCACTACCAGTTCTGGTTTCCGTTTCTCAACCTCCCGCAGCACAAAGTTCTCCGTCACACAGTGCTGTAACTGTATATCTTCAGTAGGACAGTCTATGTTAAGCATACACTGTGTATTAGAAATCTGACAACCATGCCCAGCATAGAATATGAAACCTGTAAGAGATTGTAGCAAACATACATAAAATCACGCCTCTTTCCCATGGGGGTAGGCAGAGACCACAGATCTCCAGTTGCTACAATCCTGACACACCTCTTTCGCCTCATTCACTCTCATTACATTCTTCATACACACTCTCCGGTTTAGGGTTTAGAAGTTGTAGCAATAGTCAGTCAAAGTAACACTTTGACACTCAGTATAATTTGCAAGTTAGGTAAGTAAGTAAGTAATGGTAATGTTAGCTAGGTGGATGTATTAATTTACCCTAGAACTGCAGTGCCCTAAAGAGGGAGAGAGGTATATGGGCTCCCAGTGCTCCCACACAAAACTGCGATGCGACGTCGCATTTGTATCTATTTGTCTCAGTCATAGCTCGCATTTGTATCTATTTGTCTCAGTCATAGCTCGCAGATATTTGCGATGCGATGCGAATTCGCGGTTTTGTGTGGGAGCCCTATATCCTACTAACAGCCCAATACTAGCCTCTTCCTCCACCCATGAAGCTATTTGCGAATGATGTCATCATTTTCAAGAAAAATAGTAACAATAATGGTAATAACAGTAAGTAATAGTACTCACAATAAGAATCTTCTGGTATCATCTCAAAGACACTTTGTAAGGCATTCTTCAACTGATCACTTGTAGTGTTCATAATAGTCATCACAGCAAAGCCTAGTTTCTTCAAAATATCGCTCAGTAACTCACAATCACACACAGGAGTGGCTAGATTAGCCAGATGCGTGTACCGCTCATTTGCTATCAAGATAGCCACTTTTGTTTGTGGCTTGTAGTAAGTTCGGATGGTGTCTTCGTGTGAATTCTTGAAATGTTTGTATCGTCTATAGGAGCATCCAGATCTGTCTAAATACTTCATAAGTTGCTCTCCTGGTTTGTCAGTAAATACAATTCTGAAAGAAAAAAGATTTGAATAGTAGGTACCTACCTATCGTGATAAAAAATTAAGTGCCGTTAAAAAACGTGAAGGCACAAAACGTGAAGGTACAAAACTTACTGAAGATCTGCTAGCCTAGCGATTCTTTGACATTCTTGAAGCGGTATAGCTAAAGCTTCTTTGTATTCCTTGTAAGATAAGTCACGCAGTAAAGACATTTTGTATTAGTACATTTACATTACAATAAAATCAATGTTTATTCGAGTAGTAATGTAGTTCTTTTCTTCGGTCAAACCAGGGTCTGTCTTCTTCTTCTTCTTCTTTATTTTGGCTTCGCCGGCTTTTGCCACGCATTTAGCCACTACCATGTCAAAATAATTCAAGTTATTAAAGTCAAGTCAAAGTCATGTCATAGTCAACGTCAGTAAAGATGTGGATTCTTTACTGAAGCAATCTACGGAATTTTTGAGAGAACTCGAAATGCAATGATATTCTGTTTTGTTTCATTTGCCCACACCTAAGTACGTTCACGAACACTTAACAGCTGAGTGAGCTGATTGATTGGCGACGTAAGACATTGACATGACACCATTGACAGCAGAATAATTTTGTTGTCAATTTACACTCCAACTTACGTAACCCGATTGTAAACAAGATAGGTAGGTACGTTATAGTACGTTCCATGGTCCGTTTTCACAGATCACATAGAATAATTATTAATTTATAAAATGATCACAGGTAATAGAAATATTGAAGTTTAAAATTATCTGCAAAATTAATTACACACATTTTTTGGTTTTTAGTAACACTTTACTAGTAACCGTAGTTATTTTTTCTCATTGCTAGTATGCATTTAATTTATACTATAGTCTTTCCAATCGTCGTCATGGACGGGTTCCGCCCACTTAGAGATGTTTCAATCGTAATTAATGACCACCGACTATAAACTGTTTTGAAATAAATCGATTATCGATTATATGAATAACACATAATTACAATAAAATTATTGTGATTATTTTTATATCAAATCACGTAAAAACCTTTATTATTTTAAAATGCCTTAGATGTCTGTGTTTTAATGCATAAATAATTTGCGTAATGAAAACAGTTCCATAGTACTCGTACCTAGTAATGGGATAGAATTTCTTCGCTGACAATTAATGAATCTAAAATAATCGTTTAGACTTATACAAATAAAAAACATGTGAATGAACTGCGGTACCTACTTGTAATGAAATAATGAGTGTGTTAAATAAATCGATTAAAACTTCTTCATGAATAAAATCGATCGATAAAATAAATCGAATCGGTAACGGGTCAGGATATCACTATTTGAGTCAGTATTACAGCTGTCAAAAGTTAAATAAACGGTTGGAAAGGGATAGAGTCAAAGAGCATGAGTAGAGATGGGCGTTTTTCAAAAAAAATGGGCACCCCCGAAATGTGTTGTCCACTAACTTCGACAACAAATTTCTAAGCAACCTAAACACATTTCACTAGTACGAGTGATATTTCTACTACAGTTATGATTAAGAATTATGTTTAGATATAAAAAATACTGAAACACATTGTAAAAATTAAAATATTGTCAAAAATGTAATTCGAAACAGCACAATTTCATATGTCCACCCTACACCTTGGTAACTTTACAGTTCTTTAAAATACCCCCAAATGAGATTTATTAACTATAGTTGCTTGCAATCGAAGTAGAAATGTTAGTATTTTAATCTCAAGTATATTATAATACTATAAAAAGGAATCTGAATAAACAATACTAGTTTAAAGTTTGTCCTCAAGAAACGAAGGTGGCGGAAATTCCGGCTAAGTAACGCCAAAAACTAGGACTACAAAACAAAATAAATACTACCATTCTCTGCCATTATTTAGTAAGGGCAACATTACTTCCATTCAGAATACCCCATCCTCTTCTTCCCGCTTGTTTTTTACGCTTTCCGTTACGTTGTGTTGTGTGGTGTCATGGTGCAAAAAAAATGTTCCACTAAGAACGGCTCATTTACTGGTAAATAATGAATGTATTAATAAGAACTTATTCTGTAGTTGCTTATTAATTCATCAGTGAATAATTTTTAAAACGCAAATGAGGAATTTTTATGATATTTTATATAAAATCATTGTCAGCAATAGTTTAAGGTAGTGATTCGTAACATCCATTACGCAACGTTTCTGCATACTTCCGTTCATTAGAAATAAGGTTTCCACATAAGTAACGGGCCATTTTTTTTGAAAACCGCCCAGATGCGTTAGCATCCTAGTAGTCTGTGAACGGAACGTTCATGAATGAAAGAAAACAAACATTTTGAGTTGACAAAAATGGCCATCGGCGTAGATACGTCAAAATGGAAGCCTAGAAAAGTAAAAGGAACACCAGCAGCCAAGTTCCGAAATTGGCTTGGTTGCGGCATTATATCCGTTGGAATGCTTTGCGGTGTGATATTCCAGTAAGTTCATCTAATAACACACAACTTTTTTTCTTTGAGGTTATGTAAGCAGTAGAATGAAAACATTTCCTTCGTTTTCAGTTTTTCAAGCGTTACTCAAGGCTTGCGGAAGGCCACAGAACCATTGTATGAAGACCCTATCGAGGAAGTGGAAAGGCGACAAATGATTGCTAGTGGTCTCCCAAACAGATCTGGTGAACAAATCAGAAGATTACTAAGGGAAGATAAAAGACTAGATCAGCCGAATAAGTAGTTATGAGCGATAGGTAAATTTATTTAATCTAATTTTGTTATGTAGAAGTTACAATAAATATGTTAAAACTTAAATAAAACTGTTTTATTCACCAGAGAAAACGCACAGATTGTGAGCAGCAAATATTTCTCAACTGGATGTGTTATGGATGAGAGCTTAACTGACTTTCAAGAACCTAAAAAATTAGCTGGTCCAAAAATAGCTGCTAAAAAGAAATCTGATAGACCTAAAAGAGCTCATAAGAGAATTCAAGGCCAGAAAGATATCAGAACAGCTTTACAATCTAAGAAAAACGAGTTGGAATCTTACTCAAAGGATTTTGACAATGTTTGTAGACAAGCAGGCTTGGACGTTGATCCTGAACAGCTGCAGATAGCTATTGCTCTGTCAAAATCTCTACAGCAGTCTGACTCTAACAGCCCTGAAACATCACAATCTCTGACTCCTCAAGACAGGGTCGGAAAAATTAGAACAACATTACTAGAATATGGTTTTAAAGTACCGGAGATAAAGATAAAAAAAGGTAGTAAAAGATTGAAGAAGAGAAAGCAATACAAATTGCTTTTAACTAGTGAAGAGGCTAAGAAACAAATAATTGCGGATAAATATTCTCAAGTGTTGTTTCAGAATATTATTCTCACAAATTGTGCTCAGTTTACTAATACTGATGTAACTCACATACAGTTGTACAATCTAGCCACAAACGCAACTTATGAAATCCTGAAGTCTACGGATACATTCTATGTTGATAACCTCCTTGAGAAATCTACTTCAACAGGCAATCTCCTTAGAGATTGGTCAGAAATTCCTGGAAGACCTATCAGTCCAAAGCTTTTTGAACCTAATACTATGAATTTCAGTGAAATTGAATGTTCACAAGATGAACTGGACATTGTACTAAGTGGAACATTGAAAAGTTTTAGAAATATTATAAAAGACAAAGAAGCTAGTGTAAGTATTAGAAAATTAAGTGAGACAAAGCTGGTTAGAAAAAACAATTTAGATAATAGTGTGATTGTTTTGAGAGATGATGAAAATGTTCAATCAAATGATAGTGAAACATTGAAAGTTAAAAAAATAGAAATCATGGAGGAGTGTAATATTGATAAGGCACTAAATATAAATGATAATGACATAGATCTAGATGAGCCCATAGCAACAGTAAAGCAATACAGAAGCGATTCTCCTGATCTGTTTGATGATGATCCTTCAACTGTGGATGATGCAAACATGTCCTCACAAGAGAATGAGTCTCCATCACATAATATTCAGAAAATTACATCACTTAATTGTGTTGTAAATGTGGAATTGGATTCAAGCAAATCAGTAAAGGAAAAACATTCATTAGTTGCTGACATTAACTCACAGAAATCACAAAACACAAATGTAACTAGAGGTTTCAATGATTTTATGGAGATCACAGAATGTGTAGATGCTCAATATGTGGACATGGAAACTATAAAGATAAAATCACCATTAAAACTATCTCAAAACGTTACAAAAAGGAAATCTAATGATTTTATGGAAATGACAAACTGCGTGGTCAGGCCTTTGATACCTATCGAAGCTGATATAGATTTAACTCAAAGTCCTGATAATGAGAACAGTTTAGTGAAATCAGGTGCTATAAAAGAAGGTGAAATATTAAATGAAAATTACAATCATGTAACTGAAATCATTCCAACAAATATAAATGTGAATATAATTAATTCAATGGCTTCAAAATACGACGAAACCTCTAAGACTGAAGAAAATAAAATTGATCTTACAGAAAGCCCAGAAACAGTAAAAGATATCACAGTTGAAAATGTTGTAGACAAAAGTATTGCTAGTTTAGACTTGACACAATCGTCTAACGCAAGTGATGAACTCCCTTTTGTGAGCTTAAAAGCCAGCACTAAGGATCAGTCTATGGATAATACAATTATTATTGATCCTAAAGAATATGAAAGAATTAATGAATCCGCAATTGTTCATAACGATGTTTTAGACTTGACACAAAACATGACGCGCCATGAAGCGAGTCAAAAATTTAATAATAATGATGATCATACTTCTAATAAAGTACCGAACCCAGAATTTTTTTTAGATTTAATGCAAGAAACGACTGAAACTTCTAAACAAAATAGTAAAAACAGTGAAGCCTATGCCAATTTTTTTGACGATTATGTACACAATCATTCTGATAACAACGATATCCATAATGTTTCATGTGATGGTAATTTTTATGAAAACCCAAAACTAAATGATAAAGGAGAAATCCCTATTGACAATGTCGGTGATGTTGATAGGGACATAAACTCTACAAAACTTATGAAATCAGCCTCGAAGTCAAATAACAGTATTGATATTGATTTGACACAGAGTTCGGAATCATCTGAAGATCTTGATCAACATTTGCAAAACGAATTTCAAATAGAGACCGAAACTGTAAATACTATTTCTATTGCAAATATTTCAATAGATAAAGACAAATGTTCTCAAAGTGATTTGCATTTGTCCCAAAGTTCTCTTCCTTATGAATTACAGAACGATCATGGAAAAGACGTAGAAAGTTGTGACAGCGATGCTACCGTTGAAATGGAAATTATAAAAAGTTCTCAGAGATGTAGCAGTCTTGGAAAAAAAAATAATGTGTCTATAGATTACGACGAAATGTATGACAATTTGCTAAGCCAATACTCGCAATCTAAAAATTCAAAGTCAACGGCAGATAACAACACTAGCAATGTTTCCAGTAAAGACGTATCAAATTGTAGTCAGAATTCTGAAGTATTTGTTATATCAGATAATGAACTAGACTACTCTATGCATCAATCAAAACTAGAAAAACCCGTAGACAATTTTCTATTTGGCGGCATATCTATTATGGACGAGCTTTCTGGTTTAGCTAGTTTTAGAAGATCCACCAACATTGAAAATAACTATACTGTCGCTAATAAGGATTTACATACCGATAATTTTATACAAGACAATGAAAAAAATAATACCAAAAAGACTCCAGTTAAACATAAAAGAGTTAATGAACTAGCAACACCTCAAAAACCAGGTTGTAGTGGAATAAATACAGTAAAAACACCTAACAATCAATATGTTATCAAAACTATGGATGTTACTCCTATGCCTAAATATGGAGATATGTCATTAGAGGAACTGCACAATGAACTTGATAAATTTGGAGTAAAACCATTTAAACGGAAACGAGGTAATGCTAGTTACCTAAAAACTCAATACAATTTTTCAATTTCTTTCACTAAATCATTTTATTTTTTTATTCTTAGCTGTACAACTCCTAACACACATTTACAATCAAACGCATCCAACTGTTGAACCGTGTTCCGATGAAGAATCTCCGTGTAAAAGACGAAAAACAAACAACTATGATTCACCGCGGAAGCAATCGCCTACAAAACTTACGCCTAGAATGATTCTATCTCCTAAAAAAACTGCCAAATCACCTCGAAAAGATGCAGAAAGTAGTAAATCGCCAAAGAAACTAGCGAAAAAGAGAAAGGAGAATACAAGAGACAGAGTAGAAGATACTGAAGAGAACATAAGACGTGATATAGAAACTATACAGATGAATAAAATCTATGAAGTGAATGAGACACCAGTTATAAAAGAAGCTGAATGTAATGCTGGTGATTGGGTATTTCAGAAGAGAGAGAAGGCAAAGGTAAATATTAGGTACCTAGTAGTTTTCTTGGCATGTAGGTATGCTTTAGACATTTTGTACTTTATTATTTCCTGTGGATGAAGTGATATAGAAGAGAAAGTACATCCTGATTTTCAGGACAGATAAAAGCATAACTTACCTATTACCTACCTATGTAGTTTGTATACTTAATTTGACTTTTGTAGGAAAATGTTTTGGAGTTGTGCAAGGTAATATTCTCGACCCCTTACTTTTTCTATCGGTAAATTGAAATGGCCAGATAAACATTAGGGTGTAAAATTGCAACCACTTACTGACCGAACAATGAAACAACATGTATTTGAACTTGCCTTTGTGTTGCTATACCCTTAAATATTTTAAATAGAAGATTTAGTAATCCTGTTTTACGACATTTTTCTTTGATAAATTGTTTTTAACGTCTATTTATTTTTCAGGTCTATTCCTGCCGTGTTCCACTTCACGTAGCATTCCATAACTACGTGTTATCGCGCCCTGGTCTAAGAGAAGAAATACTATGCTATGAGCCAATCAATATAGACGATGTACATAAAGATCTAGTAGGGTACGGCCATAGATATGACCCAAAGGTAATTTATAGGTGAAATGAAATGAAATGAAAAAAGCTTTATTGCAATACAACATAATGGTAGTAGTAAAAAATGTAAAATATATAATGTTTAAATGCTGTTGATTACAAATTGGCGGTCTTATCGCTGATAGCGATTTCTTCCAGACGACCATTTACTAAAACTAAACTAGAAAGGTTAAAAAGTATGCTAGGACTTCTCATTGTGTACCAAGTTGAACAGTGTGCAGGTACAACTTAAATGTATGGAAAAACTGTATCTCACTTTCTTTCGTCTTTCTTTAGAGTCTGCGTTAGAGCTTTACATACCTCTATCATACAATAATATAGGATGTTTAGACTCTGCCTCTGATTACGTTCTTTTAAACAAAATGCGCTGAAAGGTATAAGATATCTTACCTACATGGATATCGTTACAATTTCGGACTTATGGGATAGTAGATAAAAGAGATGGACCTACCCAATATAATGTCATTATAATGTCATTTTAGCAAGGCTTTAGTGTTTTGTATCGAATTCCATTGAAAAGAGATGGCAACAGGATTAGCAACTGTTTGACCTCTAGTAAGCTAACATCTGCGTTCGAGAACTGGCTGTAAGTCCAATAAAAATAAAACAAGGCTTATTTCAAACCCTGTGCAAGGTCTGTTTAATTATTTGACAATGTAGTACCTACATGGAAGTATTAATCTGAGGAACTGCCAATACCAACAGCATATCGCCGCTTCTGGATTTACAAATAAAATATAAACATGTAAAATAAAACAGATCAAAGTAGATTAAAAACTTCTGTATTACAAATAGTAAAAGATATAATTATAATTGTTTCAGGACTTGCTGAAATATATGGACAAGAAATGCATAACAGTAAAAACTACGGATAACGATGCAAGGAACCAGAAAAGAAAATCATGATTCTATTTTATAAATAAACAGTTAGTTATTTTAATATCCAAATACATCATTTGATTATTTCTATAAGTATAGAAGTATAATCTATTCGGGTGAAATTTATTTTGCTAGCCAGAAAATAATACTAAAATATTTATATTTTTTTCCACAAATTTGTACCAGAACATTCTCTGATCTAGGTACTTAACTTAAGTAGCCTGAAATAGAATTCCGAAGCTATCAATTCATCATTTTATAGATAAAATAGGTAAGTACCTACTTACAAAATATACAATGAATAACTTTTACAATGTACTTATATGAATATTACGATTTACGGTACCAAATAGGTACATTTAAAAGTGTAAGTACAGTATTATTAATTTAGAGAATACAGGGTGTTACCAGACCACTACCGAAAACTTAAGGGGATGAAAGTACTCATCAATATGAACAACTTTTTCTAAGAAACCAACACTGTGAACGCGAAAAAAAAAACAGCTGTTTCATACACTTTAGCCAAGTAGGTATTGAACTTATGTATGGAACAGCTGTTTTTTTTTTCGCGTTCACAGTGTTGGTTTCTTAGAAAAAGTTGTTCATATTGATGGGTACTTTCACCCCCTAAAGTTTTCGGTAGTGGTCTGGTAACACCCTGTATATTACTCAGTTCATAGCATTAAAATATTACACTAAAATATAATTTAAAAACAACAGACCGACAGTAACAAACTACTTATTTTATTGTAGGTAACTACGACGTCGTTCATAATAACTACCATAAAGTAGCATAATATGCTATTCCAAATCACAATCTACATCTATTCCGAGAGCTTCATACAAATTAGTTCAGCTATTTAGAATATACAAAATTTCATAACACAGTTAAATTCATAACATGATGTAATAGTAGTTATGCAATACCTAGGTAATGCCATATACCTTGAAGTTAATGAACAAAAAAATTGTTTTGCTCAGTGATCATAATTTCAACCGCATCAACCACTGCTGGATGGCTTTCGTTTTAACTTGATTATTCTTTTAAGCTCATTAAATGTATTCAGAATTCGGATACAATTCAAGAACATTTATTTGCTAATAACATTGTGCCTATCGTCATTTCTTGAGTAGGCCTGCCTCTTGCAAAACTTGCCGCGTCGCGTTGTTGATGTGCCTAAACCGATCTGGACCGAGTTGTATGCCGCCATACCTGGAAGAATATAACATTTATCTTTTGCCTATATCACAGAATATTTAATAGAATACCTAAGTACCTACCTTTAACCGAAATATAATCTTACTTATAGTTTCATCTTCGGCGTCATAAGGTTTCGTGGCCGATTGGTTATGGCAGCCCGGCTAAAGGGTGATCGCTTGTATCTCGGGGGTTCGAATCCCGTCGAAGCAGTGTAGGTACTTTTAGTAATATTTTTCATTCATTTAAAAGTACCTACCCCAAGTTGAAGCCTATGTGGGGCGCCGGCATTAGAAGATTAAAGAGTAGGACATTATAATTATTAAACGCGTTCAAGGACATGCAGATCTTGCTTAGCCGTGATGGGGATGTGTTAAAGAACTAGCTACTAAAGGGTGGGTGAATTTGTTTACCATCTAGAGACAACGACGCAAGCATTCCTCTGGTCAAGAATCTGCAGCAGATGCAGCATCCTGGCTCCAGCGTGCGTTTCTCCATCATCATCGCAATCCTGGAGCACGCTGACTCCTCGGCCCGTCTGCCGCTCTATTCTATAAGCGTACATGTTGTGTGTGGCGTGCTGGAACTTCTTGTTCTGCTTTAGTTTCGCTAGCATCGCACTGAAAACATTTGGAGTAATAAGGCTCAAATCACACCAAAAGAGCGGCGAAGCGGAGCTCAGTTTCAGTGTCATATGAATTTTAACTTTATTTTCATTACTTACTATAATAATTATCGCAAAAACCACAGAACATATTTGGCTAAAACCTGGAATGTACCGACTAAGGTACCTACATTAGTTTATGACCTGAAATAACACACAAGCTACTTTTTATCCGGGTTAATACAACGCGAGCAAAGCTGCGGCTTGTAATATTTGAGGTAACTCACTTGACATCATCAGTGCTGTGCACTTCTGCCGCGTGACCTTGAAATGAGCTCTTTCTGTCCACTATCACAGAGCCGTGTGTAATGGGCGGGCAGTTTATATCCAACTGAAATAGAAAATTGATTTTATAAGCCGCAATGGCTAGTTGCTCGACTTTCGATCCGAAGGTCGTGGGTTCAAATCCGGTCGCGCATCAATGCATTTTAAGTTTCGAAAAATTTATGCACTTTTACACAAGCTCTAAGTGGTGAAGGAAAACATAGTGAGGAAACCATTTGGCTTTCTAGTACCTGTGTGATTAGACCCTGTTTGGGATTTTAGCTTATAAATATTAGATCAGTGTTTTTAGTGTGATTAGTAAATTTTGCCTTTATTTTCCTATTTCTAGTGCAGAATATTCACCAGTTTGAGATCCAAAGCCTCGACAGCGGGAGGTTTATCTTCTTTCTGGTCTGGCGGTTTCTGTGTCTGCAGGATCTCTCGTATCTTCTCAACCCATTGGAAGATCACCATCTCACCCACATTCTCCCTGCATTCAAATTAAGTAAGTAAATATGGCCGTGATCTTTCTCTTGTAAAAAAACTCCTCTCAAATTAACTAAGTATTATACTTTTGTTAATAAGAAATAAATCAATTTGTATTGTATTGTAAACTCGTTGAACAATTAAACAGTAATTAATCATGGTCAGGCCTATCACAGGTCAATTTTGTTCACATTAACAAAATCATTATGGCATGCTACTAAGATAAGGCCTACAGCTAGGAAGAACAACTTCTGTAATACCATTATTAAGTACCTCACACCCGATAATAAAGACCATCTTACATTGTAAGGGCATGCCCAAAGGCAAGCTTAACCCTAAAAAGAGTTTGCTACCATATCAGTCAAATAATGTCATTATAGACCACTTACTTACATTAAGTAGTGTTTTAGTATTTGGTCATAAGTTAGCTAAATTTGAGTGACCAGTTCATAATCTGAGGAAGTGTCAGCTCTCACATGAAAACAATGGCACGGATACAAGATACTGCATTAATCTAGGCCTCTATTCACTAATCAGTTACTTATCATTAATAGTAGTATACTTAATAGTATATTTTAATACCTACTATATTCTATCTATTTCAATGAAATTGAATAAAGAATAAAACTACTAATGGTTGACTATACCTACAAATAAACTTCATCTATAGATGCGTGTAGCTTCTCCTTGGCTTTCCGCTCCATCCACGGCGCTGATAGCTCATACTTTGGCGGTGCCAAGCTTGGGTAGTCTTCAGGCATTGTCACGTACAACAAAACCTCCTTTTTACCCTCCTCTATGCTGATGCTGTAAGATCGTGATGCTTCACTCTCTACTTTCCAATCATCTCCGTAAATAGATGTAAGTGCTTCTATTTCCTCAGCCTGAAATTTCAAAAAGCATGTTCACATGTTGGAATAAAACGGATTCTTTTAGTAATTTATGAATTAGTAAAAGTAAAAAACAAAATATGAGTGACTGGTTTACCTGTTTGGCTAAGTTATCGTGTTCCATAGTCTAAAATGTGTATTGCACTTTATTTAATCTAAAGAGTGTTTTAGCCAATTCGTGTTATTTTTACTATTTTCGAAACAATAGCATTATGCGAGCGAAGCAGCCAACAAAGCAGCAGCCACAGCCAGCAGCGGGCGGCCAGGGCCAGCTGTTTTTTAATTTTTGACCACTTTTTGACGTACTTTTTGACATAGTCAAATAATGAGATAAACTTTGACATTGACAATCACAGTTTTTTTTGTAAAATGTGACATCTCTGACATATGCCGGCCCAGACTTTAATCTTTTTGCCGACAGAAATAATAAATCAAAATAGATTTTCATGAGCGCAATTGAAAATTCAACCGTGTTTTTATTACTTTCTACAGTAAATAGTTTCCGTACGTTTCGGCATTAAGTAGCAACCTAAGTTAATTTTTGCTGAAAGTTAGGGTTAAAAACATCTTTGGACATTTCACACGACTTCATTTAGTCCCAAGCTAAGCAATTTGATGCAAAGGTACCGAAATGACTGTTATACTACCTACATAGGTAGGTGCATAATTAGTTTATAATACTTAAGTACCTACATTTTGTTTCTAAAGTACCTAACTACAAGTTAGGTACAATGGTCGTCAAGTTAGGCTCGTAGTTAGGTAGGTACATCCATTACCTTAAAGGTACTAACCTACCTAAATAAAAGATATCCATACCTACTCGAGACAAATATTTGCAGATTAGACAAACATTTATTTTTGTCCCGCAGCGGGGATCGAACCCGCACGCAACCTCCTGCGTCTAAGCCAGCAGGCTTCAACCTACTGCGCCACAGGAGGTCTTCAAGGAAAAACCCAAGTAAAAGTGTTTTCTGGGAAAATACTACGAATAGACTTAGTAGTAATTTTTCTAATTTCTAGGGCCTGGCACACGTTTCTACTAACACAAATTGGATTAAAATTAGCTGGTATTGGCAGTGTAATTTCTCATGTCGTATGTAAATTAAGACGTGGCTTTATTTAGAATAAAAAGCAGCTTTTGTACAAATTAAACCAACTATTTTTCATGTAACTCTAGACCGGCTTAAAATGTGCCCCATTTTCATTTGCTAACAAAAATTTTAAAAGTGTGAACTAGGAACTAGGTACCTAGTTAGGTAGGTACCTACAAGGTGAATCACAAATTTGTTAAAATTAACATAAAATTTGCTATTACTAGTACCTAGGTACCTACTAGTTTAATTTAGGCTTCTCTCCTAAATAAATGATGAGAAACACCTTATACCTAGGTACCTAGTAGGTAGGGTAGGTACCTACTACATAACTTTTGAGTTGTTTAAACAAGTATCTAAATAATAGCGTTTTAAAGTGAAGTAAGTCCTAAGCATAGCTGGGCACCGTTAATCAAATGGTTAACTTCGTTAATCGTTAATCCGTTACAAAAAAAGTTAGCTTCGTTAAACGTTAAAGCGTTACATTTCGGAAGAATTAACGCAAGTTAACGTTAATCGTTAATCCGTTAATAGTGTAAAATTGCATTTTTATATCGTTGCGTTAGGCTCAATTCACACCAAAAGAGCAACAAAGCTCAGCGAAGCGGAGCGCGGTTTCAGTGTCATTTGAATTTGAACTTTATTTTCATTACTATAATACTTAATATCGCATGAGAAACTCGACCGAGTCGCGCGGATGCCCGCGGCTTCGCGGGAATTCCGGCAAATTCGAATACGCGCGCCTTCCCTGCGATAATAAGTAGGTATTATAGTAATTAAACTAAAGGTCAAATTCATATGAAACTGAAACCGCCCTCCGCTTCGCTGCCCTTCACCGCTCTTTTGGTGTGAGTTGAGCCTTAAGTATTAGAAACTCACCGGTTAGTAATATTACGTGAAAAAATAATAATTTTCTCGATCAACTGGCACACTAAATTCGGAAAACAAACGAATTTTGATAGAAAGAAAATTACAAATGAAAAATCTTACTAAAAGTTTTACGGTTTCGACGGGATTCGAACCCGCGAGATACAAGCGATCACCCTTAAGCCAGGCTGCCTTATCACTCGAACACGAAGCCCTTGACGCCGAAGACGAAACTATCAGTAAGATGATATTTCGGTTAAAGCACCGAAACCTAAGTGTGGTTTAAGACTATAATAAAATATTAAACTATAGAAAGAAAATGTCGGTTTGACTTTGAATTGAAACTATCAATCAAATTAGCATCCCTACATTCTTCACCAATCAAATCAGCCGGGACAACCGGAAGGAAATAGATGAAAAAACAAGTACAGACTAAAAATTAAAAATTCGAAAACGCCGGGCACGTCGGCGGGTACCCGACTCGAGGCTAATGCCCTGTTTAGAAAATAGTTGAATACAATTTTTAGCTTCATCTCTCTGGTCTGACTGATGATTAGGTAGGTACTGTACTGACAAAGGATGTAGATAATATCACGAGCTATTGTTTAGCCAAAACAAAAAGCTGCTACTAATATTTATTATAATTACTACACTGCACAGTACACTTTTTCTATGTAACTAAATTACACTACACTCTTCTTTATAAATTATCAACACGCAAATGATCACTGACAGTAATTTATAATAACAACAAACAAACGAACAAAACACTAGTCAGTCACTCTAAGCACCGGCGCTAAGTAATGAAATGATCAAACGAAACAAATCTCTTCGCAGTTTTCTTTCTCACTCGCACGCGCCGGCAAATTATCTAGTTTAGTTTTTGTTTCACACGCTGCCACGCGCCGCCCGGCACTTGTCGGTGCCGTGCGTAACTATTAGGCATTGGATTAACGATTAACGGACTTCTCGCATATTAACGGAAGTTAACGTGTCCGTTAACATTTTTGAAAGTTAACTTAAAAGTTAATCCGTTAATCAAAATGTTAACTTCGTTAATTAACGATTAACGGATTAACGAGTTAATGCCCAGCTATGGTCCTAAGTTCACAATCCAGAAACATCTTAAGTAATAAACTTACTTAAGTAATTATTTTATATCTAAGTATAATAAGATTAAATTTCGAATAAATATAAATAAATAGATATTTTTTTTTGTAATACTTAGATATTTTTTTTTGTAAATACCTACATACATATTATAGATAGAAAAACACCCAGACCCGAAACAAATATCTGCAGAACATGCAAATATTTGTCCCGTGGCGGGGATCGTACCTGCAACCTCCGCGTCTCAGACGGGCCTTCGCCCACTGCGCCACAGAGGTCGTCATATATAGGGCGACCTTTTTAAAACCTTCCGACCAGCAGTTGGCATGCTCAAAGTGAGCCGTTGGAACATGGTTTTCACGTAAATGCAGCCAAATACTTTGATATTTTATGGAAAATATGGAAATTATGCGTTCGGCACCGGAAAGCTCATAATTTCTTATACTTAGTCGCGTTGATATGGGTAGGTACATTATAGCTTACGGCACGACATTACTTTTTCTTTAATCGAGATGTAATGTGTGTACCTACCTACTAGGTACCTATTGAATTACCTATTGAATTACCCTATCGAATTACCTACCTACATAAGTGATTATATGTTGCACTTAAAGTGCCTACTGCGTTGCCTTGCTCTAAGTCTAAACTCAATAAATCCTAGATATTATCGTTATGTATACAGTTGTTAAAAACTATGAAGGTAAGTACCTAAACTTGTGAAAATTAAAATATTACATTGTGTATAAGTACCTAAGTAATAAAATAATTTTAACCGAAACCAAAACTCATGTTCCGAAGTTCTTGTTTTTGGTTTTTGGGAGTAGACTTATTACAATCAGTACCTACCTATCTCTAAAAACTAAAGGTCCACCCTCATATTGCGATGCATAGGTAGGCTGCATTTTCCTTCATCATACCTTTACCTTTACAAGAGCGGCGAATAATTTCGGACATGGTTTTCCTTTGTAAAGTAGCACAAAATTTAATCGATTCTTCATCTCTATTAGAATGTATTAAATTCAAAATTCCCAATAGATCAATTAGAAATAACATTAATTTAGAAGTTCCCTTTAGTTGTACAAATTATAGACAAAATTCATATTTTAGTAGAGCAGTGATTACTTACAATAAACTGGTCGATCTCCCTGAGTTCGATCTATTTGATGCGAAAGTGCACAAAATTAAGAAAATCTTAACAGATCGCTGGTTTGGCATGTTTTAATGTTTTTAATGTCTTAGGTTTTTATTCTTTTTTATTTAACTTTTTTGTTTTTCTTCTATGTTTTATGTTAATCAGGCAAGCTATACTATAGTTTCAATATGTGAGAACATATAAATGGTCTGTAGTTATAATTTATGTTAAGTGATTAGTATATTAATGACTGTTTGTTTTCCTAAGAAATAAAAATAAAATAAATAAAATCATTGATCTGATTGATCTGATTCTGTTAGGGAACAATAATAAACGATGACTTCGATAGGTTCGTTCGTTCGTATGAGCAAGTGGCCAACTCTGGTGATGGAGTTTTTAGGCCGCCTAAAGGCCTCCGTCATGGCTTAACGACTTTAAAAGCCGGGGCCGACAATTTAACGTGCCATCCGAAGCACGGAAGCGCTCAGCTAATAATGCCACTCGCGGTCACCTATCCAAGTTGTGACCGCTCAGAACGTTGCTTAACTTCGACGATCTATCAAGAACGTCTTGGCAAGCTTTGCCACGAGTACTTCGATAGGAAGGTAGGTACATTGATAGGTTCCTACTTGAATTATTTGACTATGCCTTACCACAGATAAAAGAATACTAAGTAGCCTTAACCCATTCTCCCCTTCCTACCTCAAGGAAAGATTTGAGTATCTTCACTCTTCTCACGTCTCATCTCTTAGGTCATCAAATAACTTGTTACTTAGGTCTCCAATTCAGAGAACTTCCTTCTATAGTGGCTCATTTACAGCTCAAGCTGTTCAGCTATGGAATGATTTGCCATTAAGCATAAAACAGTCATCATCACATCGCACTTTTAGACATAAGGTGCATGGTCACTACCTCTCACTCATCGCTGATTAGCATTATGTTTCTTCCCTCTTTCATCTCTTTTTATTGTGTATGTATTAGTCTATACCTATTATTATTATTATTTTTTTATTTGTGTATTAGGTTTTTATTAAGTATGTAGATAGTAATTTTTAGTGCCTATCTATATCTTTTGAAATTGTTTACTTTTTAGTATTAGGCACACCGCCTTCCTGCAAATTTTCCTTTACCCAAATGGTTGCCTGGAAGAAATTGCTTTTAGCAATAAGGCCGCCAGTTGGTTTCATAATTTGTTCCTTGAAATTGTTACTATTATAGTTTAAAGAAATCAATAAAGAATTATCTATCTATCTATCTATCTATCTACTATTTAGTATAAGGTTACCTATTAGTTACCTATAAGGCAATAAATAAAAATATGATTTAGTATTATTTATTTGGTTTATTTTTAAGGAGCCTTGAACCTAAATCTACAATGTACTTATTTATATTTAATAGACTAATAATAATTTATGATTTATGTATGGCAAAGCCTAAAAAGGAATGTTTACCTACCTACCTAAACAAAAATAAATATAGGTAGGTAATGGTACTATTGAAAATTATACTATTTTTAGTTTTGATATAGGTCCTTACTTACAATTACATTACCTAAGCACTTACCTATTTACAAAACAAAAAACCTACTCATCTAAAGTCGACCATCTATTCTATATTACAGTAGGTATGTACCTACCTACTTTTTTATACAAATACGATTTTTTTTAAATAGTTGGAATTCAGTTTTCTAAGTACCTACCATGTAGATATAGATAGAAAGTGAAGTAATTTCTACAAACTAGATATGTAGGTAATGTAATACACTTATCTACTATTTAATTAAGAACTTACCTATTATGTTTAGTTTATAATAGAATATCACAGAATCATAAATAACTAAAAACAATATAGAAGTTTACTCTAGACATATCTACTATACAAATAAGTGCCTACGTCTAATTTTATTAAACTAAATCTTTCTACATTTTACATTTGAGTGATGGGTGAATTTACTATAGACTCAAAGCTAGCAAATCAAACCAACAAAAAAAATTGTGCCTTGAATCAGATTGTGTTAATTTGTGGAGGTAGTCATTTACACCCAATACAACTTAATTCACCTACCTTTAAAGAACTTAAATAA
Source organism: Xanthorhoe designata (assembly GCA_963582015.1). NCBI lineage: Eukaryota > Metazoa > Arthropoda > Insecta > Lepidoptera > Geometridae > Xanthorhoe > Xanthorhoe designata. Next base: position 13,796,574 of record OY757029.1, on the reverse strand, counting down.
TATTATGGACACAAAAATGGCAAACATTTATCAAATAAATAGGTAGTATTTCACGTTTCATTATCTATTCTACGCTGACAAAAATATTCCGTTAAGTATATGTGTTTATTTATAATGTTAAAAACCATGATAGTTAAAAAAAAATTATATAATAATTGAAAATTAACAAATGCCTTGCAAGAAAAGAAAACGTGAAATGAAACGCGATCACGACTCTCTCAACTAGACCAAAGAGAGGGAGAGAGATCGGCACAGAAGATTAGGTTAGTCCGATGCAAAACACGAGTCACACTTTGCACATTCTACTAAAGTTCAATGCTTAGCTTTCAACTCTGGACTTGAATCCACAAAACAGTCATTAGACACACTAGGAGTTGAACAGTAGCTAGCTGGTGAACTCCGATTGCTAGGACTCTTATCATGGCTCTGAATATCGATCATGCTTCCACTCGGCTGCCGAAGAAAGTTCGAGAACCCAATCGGATTAACATTCGTCATCTTATCCGGCTTCTTCAACAACTCTTCGATCGAATACGGGTTTTTCTTCTTCTCTTTCGGCTCCTCTTCAGTATCCGGTCTGTCCGTACTATCATCGCTTGTTTCTACGGATATATGTTCAGAGTTTTCCGATTTCACTTCATCTTGGGTTTTGAAGAAGTCTGTTTGCATAGCGTAGGGGTTGAAGTTCTTTGTGTCGTACGGGACCATGATGCGTTGCCATGGTGAGATCGGGTAAGGTTTCAACAAACCTTGTGCTTGGACCTGATTGGCTAGAAGCCAGGATGTGGCTAGTCTTCTGTCGTATAGATGTGCCTCGGAAGGCTGTGGTGGGGGGACTCTGATTGCTGTGTGGGCGAAGTATGGCGTGTTCTGAGTCGGCAGAGGTGTCGGTGGTAGAGATGTTTTTAGCGACATGTAGTCCATTAGATTGGGGATCTCTGACGGTGGGTATGGGTCTGAAAAGAAAGAAATAGGTCGGTATAATAGTATTCTGGCATGTTGTTTATCTGTTGGAGACGAATCGTTTGTATCAATTATTAGTAATCTAATACTAGTTTTGCATAATGTCATAGGTAGGTATTCTGTCCGTTTTATTTTTATTATTTGTTGATATTGCTTGTTTGTAGTAGGAGAAAAACTCTAATCTGAAATCGTCCTATTAGCCATCATTTCAAAGTAAACTATTTTCTTCTAGATATCTTCCTCTTCACATATTGGAAGGTATCTCTCAACCTAAAATTCGGATTGCCTCTACTCCCGACCTTAAGAGTCAAAAATAATCTAAAGTTAATTTAATATACCCATGTGTGACAGCCCAGGTGCATTAACTGATTTGAATCGTAAATTAACAGGATCTATCATTTAACTTACAAATTGGTGATATAAATTAAGCGGTTAAGCACTTTTAATAGCTTGTACTTAGTAAGTACCTAAATGGGTAAAGGCAGGTGCAGGAAGTAAAGGTTGGTAACTATTATAGGTATGTTATTTTAAAACACGCTGAATTAGTTAAATTAAATAAAATTAAATTACAATTAAAAATAGTAAAATTAACATTATTTTTGTGCATCTGTTTGTAAATTATTTGATTTACGAGTACCTAGGTACCTACCTAATTTAAAGGCCTCAGTGGAGTAGCAGCTGTAAAGACCTTTGACAAATTAGGTAGGTAGGTACCTAATGATAATTTACAGTAAAATAAAAGTTAGGTACTTTATAGAGCCGTGTTGGCCGAGTAGAATACTGCTAAAACTGAATACTGCTTCGAAATTCGATCTGAAGGTTTGATTTTCTAACGTTCGCGTTTTTCATTTTTATAAGTAGGTAAGTAGTTATATAGAGATTTATTTATAGTAACTTACCATGCCCTCTCTCATCATCGCTCCAAGCCAGCCCGCTGTTCCTCAGGATCCTGTTCACGGAGGACACGGAAGGTATGGAGTGGGGTTCGCACACTCTCGCGCTCAGCAGTCTCTCTCTGATTTCCCACGCGAACATGCCCGGGTTCTCCTGCTTTAGGCGAAGGATCTTCTTCACCACTGTCGGTGTTGCCACTTGCTGGAAGAAGAGTTACGCTGTTATTTTACTGGTACTAAGTTTAATAGAGCCTATTCTTTTATCTGTGATAGAGCTCAAGCGGCTGTTGCAATATCTTTTCAATTGAATGTGAGTGACAAAAAATATTTTCTAAGCCTCTAAGGCTTAGAAAATATATTTTTTAATAATATCTCAAGTTAGCAACACCTTAGATAGACTCTACGGATTTGGATAAGGACAAATTATTGACATTGACAAATTATTATTCGATTGGTGTTCGACGAATTATTTGTGATGGTATGGATTATAAACATATTGCAACGAGCCTTTACGTGTCACGAGGTATGCATTAATTGCAATATAAAAATGACGAAGTACAAAATTGTATGATAGGTACCTATTTATAGAATAGAATAGAAATAGATTATTGACAACACACACAAAAATTATAGGTACCTAAAGAAAAGAATACAAATGGGATAAGGGCAGGAAGAAGAAGACTTGACATTGTGATATCTTTTGTACCATGAAATGTAACGCATATTATGCATTTCGCACTGAAACGTAGGTGATGTTTGTTTCTAACTTGATGATTGTACCCAGTCGTGATAACTTTCACACAAGTCGATACAAACGGTAGGAACGGTTCCATCATGATCCGTGGCTGTCATTACGCTAAGTGCTGTTGGTTCACACTTTCAAGTGACATTTCCTTATGAGTTACCGCTAATATGCCTGCTTTTTGCAGACGTTTCACATACATTACATAGATTACCCCTTGCATAACCATTTTAGGCCGATTATGAGGACGGTTTTTATATAAATAAATGTCCTGCGACATTCCACACAGCGTCATCTAGTCCCGGCTAAGCAATTGAATGCTTGTGTTAAGGTGCCTAACCATATGACTGATATAAGTATTTTTTTATTACTTACATAGTTACATTAATACACATAGAAAACACCCAGACTCGAGACAAATATCATTCAGAAATTTGTCCCGCAGGGGGATAGGACTTACAACCTCTGCGTCTCAGGCGAGCTTTCACCCACTGCGCCACAAAGGTCGTCATGATTTAGGTATAATAAATATTTTCCTACAATTCTCTTCAATTTTAAAGTGTCATAATAATGTGTAAGTGTAGGTAGGTGTTATAACGCTGTATTGAAAGTCTAGAATTAAATAAAGCTGACCTAAGCTCACGTGACGGGCTGTATGGGTAATAAAATTTTCTCTATGCACCCAGCAGTGCAAGTTTAATACTTAAAAGCTTTTAAAATATTAAAATAAGTAGGCTCTATAGGTAGGAGTAGGTAAGTAGGTACATACTTGTATAACCTGTGAATGGAGTTGCAAATAGGAAGCTGATTACTTTATTTGCTAAAGCTATGTTTATTTGGGAATTAAAACCTCCTAAGATATAAGTAAACAAAAAAATTAATTAGAATAACTATTCAGACCTGGGAAATTCAAATACCTACCTATTATTATCACAAAACAGAAAAACATTTTGTCATATTACCTACACTTACGAAGTTCAAAGTCTTTGCATTTCAAAAAAAGTTGAGCATAAAGTTAGCGCGTTTAAATCTTTTGTATCGGAACTTACCATCTAGATTTTAGTGAAGGAACTTATTGTTATTAAACTGTGGGAAACGTGTATATTACTTTTAACTATAGTATAATTTTCTTTTATGTAGTTGATATAACGAAGTCTTAATAAAAGTAACTAACATTTTTGTTATGTAAGTATACAGATTATAGACATGGATATTTTTGTGATAGGTATTGCTAAAATAATTTTGGAAAAAAAGTACCTACCTATTGTTATACCTTTACTATCGAATAGTACCTACCTACCGTACGTGGGAACTTTATAAGTGTTTACGTAGGTACCTACTATCTTCCTACTTTCCAAATAACTCTATTTTTAAAAGATTAATCAAGATAGTGCGGCCCCCGGTAGTCGAATCGAATCTGATATTATCGATAGATATATGAATAGAAACACTCTACCGTACACTAATGAGCAAAGCCGTTGTACTAAGCCATTACAAACACCTGACATTTCACACGAATTTTCATTGTGATGTATATTACCTTTCTATGAAGTGTAGGTACTTGTAGTAAAGATACGTGTAATGAAAAATTCCTACATTAGTTATGTTTGCTGGATGGTCAAGTAACACGCTCATTGAAGATTATTAGGTATTTTCATTCGAAATTAAGTGTCAGTTATTTTCATAGTTTAATATACCTACCTACAACCCTATTATAATGCCTTCGTGTTACATCAGCTAATTAAAACATTTTTAAGGTGTTCTTTTTAAAATGCCATGATAATTTTAGTTTAAGTAAAAAAAAGTTTAAGTAATTCTATTAACATTTAAAAATGGCATAAATTCGCAACCGAACTATGTACCTACTTAGGTACCTATTTAAATGTTATATTTTGACAGCAACATCAAAATAATTACACTACACGCCCGTGTCTTTTTTTATCGAAGGGATACCCTTCGATAAAAAAAGACACGGGCGCCAAAGCTCGAGCGTTATGTTTTTTTCTCGATAGTGTATCGATCGAATCTAATGGCGTAATTATAAGCTTCCCGCCAAAATTGACGCCTTGAACGCGGGCTGGGCCCACCACACCCCCACATCGAAGCCTACTATTTACACATTAACTTTGACAGGCTACTTAAAAGTCCTATAATTATTTTTAAAACCACACGCGTGAAAGGAAGTTACATTTTGGCGGCAAAAAGTTATTGTAACGGATTTCTAAACGCGTTTTGATAATTGCCCAGAGCGATTGATTCTATCAAACAGACGCCATGAGAATACGGAAATTGGTACAAGATAAAATTGGTGGTATTCGATTTCGGGGATAACCATTACCGAAGTTAATTTGCAAAGGTTTTTAGTAGGTAGGCAACGTGGTTTTTATTTATTTTTTATTTAAATTGGAATTGTTGTTTCGACATGGTGGTTTTGTTCAAATCTATTGACCGGATAAGGTAAGATTCAATTTCATACCAGAGATGGTTTAGCATAGGGAAATCACCAAAAACATAATTTTTGTTCTGTTTTGAACTAATAAGATGTCCCGAACTTACCAATAAGTACCTACCTACCTAATCCATGAAATACCTACGATACCGCCAAAACTTGCCAATAAAACATAAGCTGGCTGTATACCTCCATTCACCATGGAATTCACTTGCTGACATAATTATGGTTTACTTACACGTTTCACATTCAGTCTAATTCTTAGTGCGAGTTTTCCTTTTACAAACATTTTGTAGGTTAGGTATAATACGCATCTCAATATGATTTATGTTCTTCAAGCAAGTTTCCCAATATCAAATCAAACCACTACCTAGATACCTAGAGCTTTCAAAGTAGCCATTCAAGCATAGCTGGGTGCGTGGCACTGGTAGCGGCCCGCGTCACGGCCTGTTCCGTTCTTGAAGCGTCGCTTTTTGCGCACTCGCACGCATCCATCATTCCTTGACACATCCAATATCAGTTTTTGCCCGCTACGCCGCAAAATGGCTACCAGTAACTGTGTACAAACGCGTGCACGATTAGCGTTTCTTATTACGGATTTCTATTAGACTTTCCACCTTCCTGATGGGGTGAAAGATAATGCGAGGGCGTGAGACGTACAGTTAATGACGGATTGATTCGATATTAATAAGAGGAAGACATTTCTACAGTTATTGAGTACACCTGCACCCGACCTGCATCGTCTAGTTGACTTTTTTTTCGGCACGAAAAGTCATTATTGTCCGGTGTATGTAATTATAGGGTAGTCACGGAAGTCGGTGACTAGGATATTAGCGAGACATGCATCTGCGCCCGCAGGTACCAATCTCTTAAATGACAAATGATTTTGCAATGATTCATGGATCATTAATTTGTAGTTCATCATCATCAACTTCTTTGGTTATTGCAGCTTTAAAATTTTCAATGATTTGCGTACTAGGTAAGGTACCTATGGAACAGTACCTCAATACTGAGTACCTACTTATATTTACTTGTAGGTATATATTTTTATGGCATTTTTATTTGCAGGTTATTGATAAAAATAAAGATTTATTCAGTAAAATGTTATGGAACACTGCAAAGTAATAGAGTTTTTCAAGGTAACAAATAAATGTATTTTCCACAATGCATTACTACAAAGTCTGTGTCTCAATTTTTATAATTGCCGACTCTACATTATACGATCCAAGGTGAGAGGAAAGGATGTAATCGATTAACTCAAGGACGAACGGTTGTCATACCAACTGTAGATACTTAAGAAGTAGAGCTGCAAAGTCAATTCCAGGTAAGATAATGCTTATTTTTATCAATTGGATAAGACTACTTTCAAAATAAGGCAAAGATTTTGCTCGTCGAATTGTGATTATTGCGTAATGTACCTATAGGTACCTATTGGCAAGACCTTTTGAGCTAAAAATAATCTAACTAGGTAGGTACCACATAATCCAAAACTGTCTTTGTGTATCCGAGGTACCTAATACACCTTGGATCCACTTAGCAGAAAGATAAGTTAGGTAGGTATTCTTACAAGCCCATTGACATGGGCTCACATCCGGAACGGGAATGTCTTTTTCGGTTTCGCTAAGTAGGTACAAGAGCTTCAAATGATAGAACTTACTAATAACTTCCTTTTAAAAAGATTCTAATCGAAGTTATTCGTATCCTCCCTTCAGTCCCCAAGCGGTAACCGGCTTCCGCATGAACATAAACTAAAAAAATCCGTATTTTCACCCTGTTACAGACTACTTTTGTTTGAACAACTTGTGTTTATTCGAATGAATGATAAATATTCTACTCATTTCAACCTTTATGTCAGTGTCAAAAATGAAAGATTATAAAGAAAATCACATTACAATCTGTGGGCGCCATTTTTCGTATAAATAGCTATAGTAGTATTAGTCTATACGTCACTCCAATAAGGTTCATAGTAGATTGGCAAACGCGTAATATCAAGGTCGCGTGTTTTTATCTATGTTTTTCTTTCTTTTATTAGGTTTTTCGTAATAATAGCTTAAACCAATAATACAAACATGTAAATAAATTATTTATGGAGATATTTACCGAACGGAATGTGAAAAAAAGTTCGAATTATTTTTTGCTAATCATTTTTCTGAAGGTCGCGTCATTAGAAAGCATTAGAAAGTTCGCGGATAAATAGTACCTGGGGTTGGAAGGGTTAAAAAAAAACAAACGTGATTTGAATTGATAAATTAAAATTTGTGATGTTTATAGAGACATTATAAATTTTAACTATGACTTCATAAACTTATAAGTAAATCAAATATCAAATTGCTTGGATCTCATTCTAAACACAATAAATTTTAAACTTTCGTAGGCCGATAATCGCAAAAAAAATATCTAACAGTCTATACCTACTCATACCTGTATCCGTACCATTAGATAGAGCCGACAATCTGATAAGCGCATCTTGACTGATGATATTTGAAAATCAAACAACCCTTTATTTCGAAATTAGATAGTAATTAGGTCGTTCCGTAGACAATCGGGGTAATTTGTAACAGTAATGGTGTGATTGGTCAACGGTAGGGTCATGGGAGCATCGGACACCTGTCAAGTGTCACTTGAGTCATATCGCGTATGTTATCTGTGGCTTAATAGTATGGTAAAGGGCGGGAATTCGATGAATTACGATCAATGGCGGTAATAGCTTACAACTTTTTTATGAAACGGTTAAATTACTTTTCTGTGCATAAAAAAAACTTTCATCGTTATCACCATTGAAATGTTACGATTTAGGAGCAATTCTTTACAATCAATTAATTAAATCTAAATAATATTCATGTAGGTTTTCTCTATTTTATCAAAGCAATAAGTAGGTACCTACCTACCTAATCAAATACAAATTATTTAAGATCTGATCTATCAGGTTCGTAAGATACATCCGGTTCATTATCCATAAGTATCTTCCAATAGCACTTAAAAATATGCACCTAGGTAACAACCAAGAAGCAACCTACCAAGATGACGCATCGGTACATGCTTGGTCATAAATAGTAGAAAGTTTACTAAGTAAAATAGTTAAAAACCTAGGTACCTTACCTACTTACCTAAACATATTTTTCTTACGCACAAGTGGTCATTTTTCAGAAGAAATCTTAACTCTAAATGAATAACATAAACAGAGTTTAATTTTTAAAAACATTTAAAGTAAAAGTTTACATTTAAAAAGCTTTTTATGTCAAACAAAAAAAAACATTTAGGTAAGTACCTACTGCTCTTATTTTTATTTGTAGATCACAAACAATTTCGACACTCCCTACGTACACTTGTGTAACTGCCGGATACACACTTATACGTTTATTGCATTTTTGGCATCTACACGTGTCAATCTATCATTATAACTTACAAAAAAATAAAAAAGTCTACTCTAAGTACTTTTTTCTCAATCGTGTAACTGTCTAACTTCATTATTTGCCCGCCGTACAATGTTCTATCTTCCTCATACACACTTTGACGCGGGGGGAATGAGGTCCAGGTGACGGGTAACTGCCACTTACTTAGTTCTTGCGCGGACAGCGAGTACAATGTGTGTGCGATTTGTAAATATTTTATTGCCGCAAATGTGAACGTTTCTATTCTTAAACAACTTGAAAGCTAACGCTATTAAAAAACGAAAAATAGATATATCAGACCCTGATATATCTACCTTAAGACCAGATAAGTAAATTATAATTAATTATTTACCAATGTTTTGTACTTTTTGATGTCCAATCATAGTTATTGGGCTTTTTTAGTCAGTTGTGTTTTATTGCCTTCATGGTTACCTTAACTATTATGGATATTATTAGTAATTTTTGTTACTTTCATAATTTTTTGTATTACCTACGTACAAATATGTAACTACGCACTTACATATTTATGCATCGGGGTTCAGTATGATCATAAGTGTATCTACGCACTTACATATTTATGCATCGGGGTTCAGTATGATAATAAAGTGTATCTACGCACTTACATATTTATGCATCGGGGTTCAGTATGATCGTAAGTGTATCTACGCACTTACATTTTTATGCATCGGGGTTCAGTATGATCATAAGTGTATCTACGCACTTACATATTTATGCATCGGGGTTCAGTATGATCATTAAAGTGTATCTAGGCACTTACATATTTATGCTTCGGAAAGATGTTAAATCATAATTCGGTAACTTACCTTTACATAATTTTACATCGGAAAGTTATTTAATTAAATGTATGGACCCATGCACTTACATAGTTCTGTGTTTGTTTTTTCATGTTATTTTAATAAAATAAACAATTATTTTATTGTATATTTTATAAAATAATATATACTTAAGTAACTACGTCCAATTTCAGTAATAAAAAAAATAAGAAATTCCAATTCACGAATATGGTTCTGTTATATTCTACAAAAAACTAACTACCTTAGAATAAGCTTAGTTACGTAAAACCAAGTGACAATTCGTCAATTAGGGTCAAAACACAATATGTAGAAGCATATTATTAGATCATACTTTCTAACGTTAAACCATGTAAGTACCAATGAAACAGAAAAATTCTCTAAGTATATCCGTGTAACAGGCAGTTACAATATTGCCTTTCTATTAAGCATCGACGAAAAAGTATGTATGTGCCACATACGTCATCGTAAGCACCACGTAAAAATATGTATGTGTAATAAAATCTAAACCAATAAATATTAAAATAAAACATAGTATCCATCTTAAACGTGATCTACAGTAAGAGTGTCTCACCAATTTTCACAGCAATATCTCAAAAAGGGCTACAGTTATAGGCATTTCAACTTTTTCAAATCTTAAAAGCGCTCTCCTGTAAAATTTGTGTTTTGCAGATACACAACTGTACGTAGGGAGTGTCGATTTGATCTTTAATTTTCAATATTTATTTTGGCATCAAGAACAAGGGTTACTGCGTCAAAAAGGAGGCTATAATTCGTTAGGTATAGGTAAGCCAAAAGACGTATCCGAGTTGACGGTAGGTATAGGAATTGTAAAAGAGTTGTGACTCTCTATCTTAGTGCCTCTCCAATCTTCAGTAATGAAGGTTGGCAGGGGGGATAGGAATAGAATAGAATATGACTTTATTGCACACCATAAAAGAAAAAGAAAGAACATAACAAAAATGAAGTGAATGAGGCGAAAGAAGTGTGTCAGGATCGTGGCAAGTGGAGATCCGTGGTCTCTGCCTACCCCTATGGGAAAGAGGCGTGATTTTATGTATGTATGTATGTATAACAAAAATTATAAATTTGATGTTAAAGTAAGTAAGTGCTTATTAATAGGTCTGTGCTGTGGTGAGTAAGTCAAACAAAAGGGACCAGTCTCAGCTTTTTGTTAGGTACTCTGCGCCTTCGATCGCAGAACAACACTGATTTTCAGACTGTGCCTGGGTGTTTGTGACTCCACGAAGTCAGATACGATGTTAAGAAAACTTGACCAGCACATATTCCTTAGCCTAATTAGCCTTAGCCGCAGGAACGACATCTAGATAGACTCATGATACTACGGCTCTAAATAATCATAATCCACTGACTATGGTACAGTGACCCACGGAATTGTTATTCTGTGAATTCAGTTTGTTAATCGGGTAGGTATAATTAAAAAAATGGTTATTAAGATGTATAGGTTGTGTTTTTAATAAGCAATTACTTATAGGTAGTTACAGAAACTAAGCTATTTAAATAACGCATATTTACATAACTGTTCAAAACATAATACAGTAGGTACATACGGTTGTTTTATTGGTAAGTAATTTTAAATGATTAAACATACACTGATTTTAAGTCCCGTTATAGTGTACTTATAATAGGTAAGGAATTTATTTAGACTTGGCAAGTAAAAATCAGGTTTTAGTAATTTTAAGAATGAATCAGTCAGTCAAGATGCATCAACTCATGTGGCTCACTGTGACCTGTCCACAAACAAACGTTTCGGCATCGTGCCGTGGGATATTCACAACTTAAGTAGGATTTGCAGATATCGTTCGGTTTATGGTGTATTTCTGGATTATATTGTCAATATTATTACTCGCTCCTTAATACCGTAAAGCTGGTTTATAAAACATATTGGAAATTATTGCCGATATGGACAGTTTATCGGGATTGTGAAGATTTAGCCGTATTGTCGATTCATATTTGCGATAACTCAATCGATTGTGAAACATTTATGTTTATAGAAAATTTATCTATGGACTATATTATTTTGATGGTCGGCTCAAGTTCTGGTTATGCAAGTCAAACTATCATAATTTATTCAAAGAGACTGAGATTTTGAATCGTTTAATGAGCTAGGACTGTTCTTTCACGAGGAATATCGGGCAACAAACATAAATAAATATCTTTGGATATTCTACACAGCGTCATCTACCTAGTCCCAAGCTAAGCAATTTAATGCTTGTGTTATGGTAACCAGATGACTGATGTACTACATAGATACATTTTACATTTTTTTCATGCTTTGGAGTCAAGCTTTTTGGTCATTCATACATTTCCTGCACCACCCCTTTCTGTGTTCTGTGCTTTCACTAAACTTAATTAGATAATTATAATACTATACTTACTAGTCAAAACACAATTAGCAAATTGTGGGCGGAGTCAAATTTTACATCTCTGTTTCTCTCGTGGGTTTGACTATAAAAATGTATTGTGCTTATTATAGACTCTTAATATTATGTAGTTTTCGTTAAACACTTAGCACGCTTTGGAACAGGTGTAAAATCCCCTATTTATAAGACGATTCAAAGTGATATATTATGATGTTATTGAATAGGTAACTACATTTTCGAATTTAAATTATAAAGAGTATATAATAGCAAGGGTCTTTCTTGAATAGGTATACCTATTAATTCAACAAAGACTCTTGCTTGGTATAAAGACCAAGGCTCGAGCCATATAATATAGATCGTACATTTAGGTTCGATTTTGCAAGTACCTAAGTATATTCACAGTTCTGGCAATCATGAATATTAGATGCCTCCACGTTATATTGTTTGACAAAGCTGTTAATGTCATTTTAGCATGTCATGGAGGGCTCGATTCTTATCGCCTATTTTTTCAATACCAAAACAGTAGGTAGGTTCCTAATAAGTTGTTTATATTCATAGATTTTTTTATTTCATTACGAACTTTTGTGGGTTAATCTGTGCTATTGAAAAAAATTGTAAGCAACCTTCTCAAAGGTACCTATAGAACTGAAAGTTTTGTTTCAACCTATTTACTAACACCTATAGTATTAGATGTATTAGTTAGACCATAGTGCCATGACCTAAGAAATTTTCAGATAAAAATAATTCGTAATCATTACTTCTTAAAAGAATTGTCTTCATAGCATAGGTGCCTTCCTACCTACCTAGGATGATTATGTGTAAGACTATTCTTTCACAAAATAGACTCATGACTGTTCATGAAATGGTCATGAATACGGACATTCGTGGGATTATTTAATTAGAAAAACAGTCATGAATACGGACAATTTCAGTACAAACAATAATTTCACACGTCACAGGCGTGTTCATTACACGTGCACAGTGCACGAATTACCTATTAAATGCAATTCCTTGTGGACACAGGGCGACACCGTTTATCTAAATAACATGTTAATACATCGAATTGTGGAGGGTCATTTTATATTGTTTTTTTACCCTGTTTTTACCCTTGTGAGCGGTTTATGAACGCTCATTTGTGGTATCTTGTATTAGATCTGGCGGTTGGAATGCAAGGACGGTTTTTTGGTTTTATTTTTAATAGGTTGCGGCCCTTTATAGTAGGTACTTACATAGTAAGTTTCAATTTACATCGGTAGAAATATTAGGTTTATTATTTTTTTGTCAGTTGTATTGCCTAATGCAAAGAAAATTAGTTGGTAAAATTAGTTTCAAGTACCTATGAACTATTTCGATAGAATGTAGGTAGCTACTGTTAAATTTACCATATATTGCCAAGTTACTACCAAGTTTAAAATATCTACACATCATAATTATTATGTAATTTCATAAAAAATATCTTTCTTAGCCTTTTTTTTCACCTTATACTTATCTTAAAACATCGTGTACAGCGGCAATTATACGTGCATTCACACTTTGTAACTTACTTTTTATTGTTTTCAGCGAGAATTGTTGCAAAGTCAAATTACTTGACACATGTCATGTCATTTGGTTCGCAAAGACTCGACAACTTCCTAATTGGCCGTAAAAAATTGCAGGGTTGGAACATATAGGTACTGACCCCAAGAAAATGGCCACTCAATATAAAGGAGAGTGATAAAAATACACGGCTGGTCGGGCCTAGCACCTTATTAGAATGAATTAAATAAAACTACCTATTTATGGAAAGCATGACAGTGATTTTGTTCGATTGCACAAAATGATTACCTTAAACCAGCATTTATGGAATAGGTTCTGCTTATAGTAGGAAAGGTAGGTATGTGAAAGATAATTTAAGACAATGATTATAAAAATATACCTTCTGTAAAATACGAAATTCATTGTCAACGTATATAATCGTAGAAATGATAGAGTCATAGTGAAAAAATATAAAAGACAAAAAGGATGAAACCCAAACTAAGTACTTACTACAAAAATTTGAACGGAACTTAACTATAAATCCATTCTTAAGAGTTTCTTTTATCTTCGTCAAATTAGACATTATTACACCAAATAATCGTATAATTATAAACAAATCACAGCTCGAAGCCCGACCAGAACAAATACACCCATAAAATCGTATTAACTAAAATTCAGTGTGAAAGTGCTCCCCGCCCCGTCGTAAAGAGGCTGTGTCGGCCCTCTAATTACTGCCATAATACTACCATATGACCATTTGACCATAAATACTGGTTATCCATCATAAACGCTATAACTTATGGTCATAAAATTGGGATGCAAATCTTGGAGGTTTCTTTATTATTTGAGCATTGGAATAATTCTTTGGATCTCATCTTTGATTCTAGATTTTGCGAAACAATAAGTAAGTTCGTATGAGTTATCAACTGAGAAACAATATAAAACGTAATTAATAATAAGCTGAAATAATCGGCTGATATACCTACAGGCTAAATTTCTATAAAAAGTCAAATCGCATTAACAGCATTTTCTTTTTTTATAGGAGGTTTCTCAATACGACCGTATAATATTAATTATCATCATATTTTATTAAAAAAAATGCTTTTTGCCTTTTTTATAAACATCACACGCATGTCAGTTTTGAAAATACTATTTGGTTACTATTTATGTGAACCTTAGTTCGAATTAGCTCTAATACCTAATTATGAGTTTTCAATGACGAAAGGAGGCGTGAATTTTAAAACTACTAAATTAACAGAACAACATTTAGAAATATATCAAGCTTTTTTTTATAAAAACGTATTTGGCTTTAAAGTTCGTGAATTATCTCAAATCTTTATTGGGAGATCTCTTCTCTATTTTGCATAATCAAGATTGTTACAATTAAAATCCAATTTCACCATAAACCATTAAACGTCAAATATTTCACCGGAGACTTTCAAATGAAAGTTTAGTTTTAACGAACGAAAACCTCAAAGTTATTAAGCTTAATTGCTAGAAGCTAAACCGGGTGATTTTACTATATTACACGGAATAAATGCTTCTGTAGCGATCACCGATTATTAGAAAAAGCGTGTCCGTTTACTTCGATTCTTCTTTGATTGCTTGTGGCGTGAAATCGGAGGTTTTCGCTAGTTGTAGCGGAGTAGCAGTAAATGTATAATAATATTTGTCGGTCTATAACGCTCCTATATCGTGTTTTCCCACACTAGCGATTAGTTCGACTAGGACGCTTTTGAGACATTTCGTTATACATTTCACAATCGAGAGGGAGATTCCTATGTATCTCGCAATTATTAAAAAGTATATTTAATACTTACCTAAGTTGTATCTTTCGGGGTGTATATTTATGATGTTTGGAAATTATAGTGAAATATAAGTTTACCTAGTGTAACTTGTATTTCTCGCTTCTTTTTACTTTTTACCCTCAACCTCTAAGAACATACAAAAGTTAATAATAATTTCTTATGTTTACAAAATCTTTGAGTACAAACGTAATAAGGAAAATCGGTGTAAATTTTTATTTGGTTCATTCCAATATACCGAATCATATAATATCATTTAGGTGCCTTCAAAATTATGGTTTTAACCTTATAAAGTCCGGTCGAATCGGCCAATCAAACATTTACAACGAACGTTCTCTGCTTAATTATTTTGTGCATGAATTTACGTTTTATTGATTCATCAATTACAAGAGGTATCGTTTTTGATACCTCAATTAATGCAATTAAAATGTACCGAACTATTGGTGCGGTACATGCCATAGCAAAGAGATTGTATAAACGGATTCCTAACCTTACATAACTTAATATTTTTTACGTAACACTTCGCCTATTTCAATTACAATTTTCCCTTTCGCAGTGGGTCTCAATATTTTAAGAATATTATTATCAACAGAACGAATTGGCTTTACCCGCTGCCGTAGAAACAGTGCTATCCATATTCTACACAATTATAAAATGCTAAGCAACAATTAGCATATCTTTAGTAGGTAATCTCCTTCGTTTCAATAACTTCTTAAAGTTGTTATATGCGCCAATAAGAAATATAGTATTAAATTATAGTATTGTTAATTTTAAAATAATTTCCATTAAATTTCTAGCAAAATCCTGCTCACATTAAAGTCATTAGTAGAGAAATAAAACGATTACAGACTACGAAACGAAGCGCCAATTAAATTACCGTCTCTAAAGTTTTAACATAATTTAAAGTTCAGTCAGTCTCAAAAACATTATTGCAGATTTACCTACCTACTTGTAATAAGCAAGCTTCTATTTCAATACGTTTTTAAATGTCTGTTTAAATTTTAATTTTATACATTATACTTACTAAACTAAGTAATTTTTAAATAATAGCGTCGATGGGCTTGCAACCTGTATACCACCTAAATACGTTACAACGTACCAAATGCTAACCTCTGCAGGGTACCTAAAGGGTAGGGTATGTCAAATATTTCGGTCATACCTCTGAGTACCATATTAATGTTTTTAAAGAATCTTAAAGCCTAAAAAATCAGACAATGTCTACAACACCTTGAAGAGTGCTACTTTGGCCATATATATATATTTTTTTAATTTTAAACTTTGAAGCTTTTTCCACCGAAGCCGCAAATCCATTGCCAAATATTTATACACAGTTATTCTGGACAAGACTTTCTTCGAGAAATATTGTAGAGCATGTCACAGAATATAGCATAGTATCTAGCGACAAAGATTCCATTATAGTTACTACAAGCTAAGGCGTTCAAAAAAGTTGATTAGTAGTCAATTAAACGTTCCCATAACAGCACCAATAAACGTATCGGTGATTCCTACGTATTTTGTTGTAATCAATTTTTGGTCGGCGTCTGTCTGTAGGTACGGACAAATGGTTGTTTTATTGGCGTACCGAATTTAGTGAGGTCGGCCCAATGCTTACCGGACTCGGTGTTAGAGATCTCTATGAGGAATAGAAAAACCCAGAAGTTTAGTTTTTTAGAGGCATTGCTATCTGTATTTGTAACTTCTACATAAATTTAAAATAATAAAATTGTTTAAAAAATATTGGTGATAGTTTGATTGTGATTGATTTAGTTTTTGATACTGCTGTTTATTTAGGGTGCCTGTAAGCGTGAAACTAGCGCCGCCGCCATTTTATTTTATTATTACGTTAAACAAAGGAATTAAAAAAATATATATATCATAAGCCTCTTTTAATACCTCTGTAGTATCTAGTTTTATTTCGTATAATTTAGGAGGAGTAGCGTGGCCCCCAAACTCTGTTTACTTTTGTTTCCTTAGAAATTCCTTTACTCGACCCACTCCTTCATATTTCCGACATGTTTGTTAAATTTTAGAAGTTAATTTTGAGTAAAATTAACGGATAGTCAAGTTATTCTAATATGTAATATGTATATAGGTATTTACAAAAAAAAATATCTATGACATGTAGTTTATCAGTCATCTGGTTACCATAACACAAGCATTAAATTGCTTAGCTTGGGACTAGATGACGCCGAGTGGAATGTCCAAGGATATTTATTTATTTCAAATTCAAATTCAAATTCTAATTGTTTATTCAAAAGAAAGAAACCAACATACTACCAGTTTTACTTAAAATTAAAAGTTAAAAGTAGGTAGGTACTCAGTTGGCACCTAAGTAAAAATCGTATGATAGGTGCTTAAGAGGTAGGTAGGAAAGAAACAGAGATAGTTCTATACCTAGTGTGGGAGTAATTTATTTATTCTATACAGAACCCCATCTCCCATTTCGGGCTGTGACCGTGTCGAAAGGCCACATCAAGAAGCCGAAAGTTGCCGGTTTAATTTTATAGTTTATAATTACTGATTGCCGCCGTGACCCGATCGATTTGCCGACGAAATAGTCTGTACCAACAATCCACTGTTTTACAAGTTCATATTTGACTGACCATTAGAAATGTAACGGGATTATTGCGCTTGTAAAAATATATGACGTAGGTGCTTTTTAGCGCTTAGCTCAGTAAAAAAAGGTATCTAGGTAGGTACTACTAATATATGTACCTACAGTACACAAATAATAATTCCTCTGTACGTGTGTTGTGTCATATAACTCCTCATATTGGCTGGACAGATTTGGATGAAATTTGTGTGTATATTTGAGTGTGAAAAATCCGATTGAACCCGATGGTGCATGGCGTCGTGAGCGATTTCTGAGGCTTCAACTTATTGAAAAAATCATTGTTTTTCATCGTTGAGAGCTCATAGAGAGTATTTTAAGACTTCAAAATACACATTAACGGTTTTGGTTTAAATCTTTCTGATTTAAAACTAGAAAAAAAAAATAAGGATCCAAATCGAAACTACGTCTCGTCTTACTCCCGCCAATAGATCCGGGCCTAACCCCGTCTCATAAAATCACGCTTTCGGTTTAAATACTTATTTCTGATTTAAAACCAAGAATAAAACAAGGAAACAAAGGTTAGTTACTATAAATAGAAACTAACCTTTGTCTTACTCCCGCCAATAGATCCGGGCCTAATGGACCCCGTCTCATAAAATCTTGTTAGAATCTTGGACACGCATCCATGTGAGACCAGGAGCTGTCTGCTGATGTCACAGGGTCTGACTCCCATGATGGCCAGCTCCACTATTCTCTTGCGGACTCCATCGGGCAGTGGTCGGCCGTTGACGAAGACACCGCCTAGCTGGTTAACGCCAGCTTGACCTGAAATGTGAAAGTACATAATGTATTTGATTCCATATATGCAACTATAATACGTTGATTGAATGTAAGTTAGTAATTAGAAAATATCGATGTTCCTATCAATAGATTATTAAATTTGTGGAGACTGCAAGTACCTATAAATTATATAATTTTTTTGATGGGGTAAATGGAATTTCTGATTCCAGAGTCATATAGGTACCTACCGAAAGGTGAAGTAAGGTGAATACAGATTAAATGTAGAGCTTAAAGCTTCTTAGACATCTAAAATGCCAAAAAAAAGATCTGAAAGAATTTGTCTCCGCACCTAGATCATATACCCAGAAATAGGGTATATGATCACGACTATATATTCCCAATATAGTCGTGATCATATACCCTATTTCTCAGAGATTGCATCAGAAATATTAAATTTAGACCTGGTTTAGACCAGGACATTCAAAAGCCTTCATTTCTTAATAAATCAGAAGAACCAGACAACCAAATCAGAGGAACACAATGACCATAATGCAGTCAAAACATTATTCTCAATGGCCATAGTCACCCAGTTCAATTTCACCATCAATCTCATTTAATCCCCATTCCTAGCCACAGCCTATTTAAACCTACGCTACCGTAAACCAGTCATAAAACAATCGCCCAACACCGCACGATTTATTACCTTAATGCCATAAAATTAGCGTTCTAATTTGTTCTTAGCAATTTGTATTTACGACGTTTCCTAAGGGCGCAAGCTCCCGCCAATACGCCATTTCACGCCTGTTGTCGTCGAATGGCTCTCAGATGCAAATTACTTTTACCTTTACGATTCTTCTTTCAGGCCGCGACAAATCTAAATTATACCCTTTGCCGGTGTAGTAAGGTCCACCGGCCATAGCGTATTGCCATTAATGGAAAGGCTAGATCAGTAGTTGGCAGATCGTTCCGGGAATCGACAGAATCGAATCTATAGGTTCATTACAGATCAATGTATTCAAAATTCTGAGAGCTGTTGCAATGAAAAGCGATTTTCTACTTAAATTGAAACGTGTTTCATTAATAACAAGTGGCAATATTTAAAATTTCATAAAACTGACTTGAACTTTGTAAGAAGAGAGCCATTTCCTGCACTCTCGAGATGCATTTATGTTCATTGCTCCGAAGGTCTTCGTCAGATCCTCTATTGTTTTTATAGGAACAAGAGTCACTCAAGAGAATTATCAAAATCAGTCCACTATTGACGGAATAATCGGTGAACATACTTAGGACTTAGGAACCTACGTAAAAAAAACATACAGTGTAACATAGAACCTCCTCCTTTTTTGAAGCCAGTTAAAAATTACAAGATAATCTTATTACTATGTACCTAAGTAATGTCTGTTCGTATGAGCAAGAGGCGAACTTTGGTGACGGAGTTCTTTGACTGCCTTAAAGCCTTCGTCAAGGCTTAACGACTTTAGCCAGGACCGACAATTTAACGAGCCCTCTGAAGCACGCGGAAGCGCTCAACTGGTAAATACCACTTGCGGTCAGCCATTCAAATTGTAACCGCTCTGAATGTTGCTTAACTTCAACGATCTATCAAGCACGTCTAAACAGCGTAGCTTGTTATTAGCTCTTCAGCTCAGATGAAACCCTCCATTGCTCAGTAGTTCAGTATGGATATTCTACCATTACAATAAATTGTAAATACCTACAATTTACGGTACAATACCTATTGGCTATAGGCCAGTATTATTGCACAGGCTTACAGCAATAATTAGATTTTTCTGATCGCGAACTAGCATCAATCAATCATAAACGTATGACAACTCTCAAGCTACAGACTTAGTTTTACTCGTAGTACATGCTTTTTTTATTTCGCTAATTTCGATGCTTCTTGTTTACTTTTTACCTCTCTTATTAAACATAAACGATTCGATCTACATAATAACACTTATAAAACTAAAAACATTTTAAACTATTCTATAGTTTACTTTAAGGAATAGTTTTAACTGTTTTTAGTTTTATGATCTTAATTAGAAACATAAATTCGTTGTATCAAGACGATCTAAATGTTCTTTAAATCGCCAGGTAGGTTTGGCAATCAAATGAGGATCAACCCTGCCGTTGTCCCCATTAGGCTCACAGTGATCTGAATGTTAGCCTTTAGTTCGCCTCCCTATGTAATTTAAATGGAGTATCCATATGGCGCATGCTGAGCCCCTATCACCAGTTTACCGTGGGCCTATTCTCGACACCGGGTCAAATATTTCAAATGTATAAGAATTCAGTGCAGCGCCGCTCCAGGTAACTTGCATGAACTCATAATTTGATATATTAGATAAACTTGACACGGTAGCGAGGAGAGATAACTATACCAACGACTCGAAGATTCGCCCAAAAAGTCAGTCAGCGGACAGTCAGCCTTACTATGAGCCTAAAGGGGACAACGCCTAAATAAGGGCAGGTGAGGAACTTCGCAATAATTCGTGTTCTGACGACTCTTTTGTCAACAATCGCGTTATAATGAAGACATAATAATTTGTTTTTGTATTGAATCATTAAGTTTTTGTAAGGGACAAAGCGGAGGGAACCGTTAAGAGTGCTGTTATGGA
This sequence comes from Xanthorhoe designata, assembly GCA_963582015.1. Taxonomy (NCBI): domain Eukaryota; kingdom Metazoa; phylum Arthropoda; class Insecta; order Lepidoptera; family Geometridae; genus Xanthorhoe; species Xanthorhoe designata. Next base: position 13,775,667 of record OY757029.1, on the reverse strand, counting down.
TATGTTTTTCGAGTATTTTTGGATGACGGTTGGCTATTGATCAAGAAAAATTAAGAAGTAGGTAGATAATAAAGTTACGTTCAAATTATTAGTTTTTTATAAGTAATCAAGATTTTCCCTGAAGGACAACAATGTAACTTTTATTGATTTCTATGAATAAATGTGATAATATAGGTATTTACCTACATAATTTTATTTAAACACTTACTTTTTGATAAGGCAAGAGATCACAATGGTATTATTACTTAATTCGATTCTAATTCACAATAATTGAACCATTGAAATGCTTATTGGTGGCGGTCCTGTAATGCATACTTCGGAGCCAATCCGTGATTAATTAGTTAAAGACATATCTATTTAGAACAATATACTTACCTACCTTTCCCAGATATAGAACTCAAAATTACTATCTTTACCATATTAGTAAGATAGAAATTGCTCATAATCATTTTAATCTTACATTTACTGGCATCACCGGTAGCGTTAATTTCCCGGTGATCAGGCAACACTTATACAGCAATTTACGAATCATTACACCGACTGTTAATTGAACAATAACGTTTAGAGCTGTTTCAGACTACAGAGTTCTATCGATAGTTCGGATAGAGGTGAGTGGAAGAGGAAAACATTGCGCCACCCTACTAAGTGGGATAAGGGGCGAATGTTCAGGCTTCGTGAAGCGCTAGGTACTAACTAATTTTCAATGAGAAATTAATCTAAGCGAATTAACGGTTTAAACCGACAATTTGAAGACTTATAAGTACCAATAGTTTCCTCTTCTATTTTGATATTTCATGTTATATCAAATTTTATAGAATAGTATTTGTACTTTACCACATATCAAGTATTTTATTCTAGTTAGTCCCACTATTATAGAGCGGGAGAGAAAATAACAATAATAATTGCTTTCTGATACTTACATGAAAAAAAAGACAGGATAAAATCTCATTTGGCAAAACGCTCGTAAACACCGAACACTGGAACTATATTGCTACCAAGATTTAACGCTACACGAAGTTTTATTTTGTTTTATGATCATGGTTTTATGCGAAGAAATTACTATCTTCACTTAAGGTGCCTCTATGGGTGAAACTAGCGCCGCCACCGCCTATTTTATAGTATTATTTTATCAGTGATTGAACAAAGGAATTTTAAGAAACTGAATGTTCAGTTTGTGAAACCTATCATAAGCTTTTTTTTAATACCTAAGTATGTAATAGTTTTATTTTGTATAGTTTAGAAGGAGTAGCGAAGTTGCACTTTGTGGCCACCAAAATCTGTTTTCGCTATTCCTCCTATTTCTCTTAACTATAGAAAATGAAACTGTTACATAGGTATTATTCCTCTGTTCAACGTAATAATTTAATAAAATAAGCGCGAGTTTCAACCATACAGGCACCTTAAGGTAAAGTGTAAATTGGAGGTAATGTGTAAATTAAAGGAGTGAAATTCGATTACTTTCAATCATTTCATGATCTAGGTAAGTAATTCATCTCCTGTTCTGTCACGAAAAACACCATACAGAAATATGGTAGGAAGTTATAAAACACAGTGGGAAAAACGAAACTTACAAGAATTTCTAAAGAGAAGCCCATGCAAGCATTGTTCTTTCAGTAACTATTTCAACTATTTTCAAAACAAGGAGATTTCCAATGATCATCACATTACCGTATATTATGTCTCTCAGTGTAATATTGTTTTTTCTCTATGGACTTTAAAAAAGGAAAACTGAACATTTCAGGCAGGTTAGTGAAGCGGCTGATCTTGTGAAGTTTGGTAGCAATCGGATCAACATAAACCCCGTGCTAGCTTGTGTCAGGCGATTTATATGAGCTGTAGTTTAATTTACATCTAACATCTTGTTGCCTGAAATAAAGTATTCTATAAATTAAGTTGAATGTTTTCTGTAATTAACCTCGTTGCATTCAGAAAATCATTAATCAAGTTGTGATAAAACTTAGGTGAGGTCTTAACAAGACGCCCACAACAATTTCTGACCCAAAAATAAACCTAGGTACTTATATAAATAAAAAACTAAGGTACTACGAAGTTTGCTAAGTTAGTTAGTAGCTAATAAAACGAAATCTATGTGACGCTTACTGCCTTAACATTGTATCAGCTTACATGATATAAGTATTATACTTTACGATGTAAACTATAGAAAACAGTTTCGAAGACTATAGAGTTTATAATTATTAAGTTATAACTTAAGTTTTCATTATCAAACCGCACAGAAATTGTTCATTATAACTTTGTGGATGCACTCTGTACTTTCGAGTTACAAAATCATTAATTCTTTATGAAAATTCGTCGTAAAGAAAACAATGAAAAAACATGTTTTGCTACCGGTAACATGTTTCATATAACAAGATGGTAGTAAATTCAAATGAAACATTATGAAATATCAAAAGTGGTCGCTTTCGCCCTAAATAGATGATTTCGTCAGCAGCTTCACTTTTAGAGTCACGTCAAATTGTCGGTCCCGCATTTTAAAGTCGTTAAGCAATGACGGAGGCCTTTAGGCGGCCTAAAAACTCCGTCAACAGAGTTGGCCACTTGCTCATACGAACGAACGTTTAGAATCAGAAATATTTTCAGTCAGCAAGCTGTTAGAGCCTATTTTTATCTCGTTTCTATTCAAACAAAGGAGCAGTGACTGCGCGCGTTTTAAAAACGTGGTGAGCATAGGCTCGATATCGGTAGAGCGACATCTTCGTTACTCATTCATACGCGATTGCCTTATTATAAACATTAATATTGGTAGACATTCAAGTGCGTCATCTAGCCTTAAACTAAGGAAATCTTGTACTATGAGAGCGGGATATCTGAGTGAATTCTTATATATTTTGTAAATACATACCTATTATACTTGTTATAAATATACTTTATAATAACTTCTGCAAAATATGGGCATAGTCGAGATTATGTATTCGGACATCTCTAACCACACCTTTAGATATCTTCAAAGTATCTAAAAGTGTCATATTTGGAATAAATTCAACACTGTCACGTGAATTGACCATTGATTAAGTTTAATTTAAGTGTCTGGTTGTTTTCTATGTATAATATGTATGTATTTACAAAAAAAATGTATCTTTGTAGTATATCAGTCATCTAGTTACCATAACACAAGCATTAAAATGCTTAGCTTGGGACTAGATGACGCTGTGTGGAATGTCCAGGGATATTTATTTATTTATTTATTTAATTTTGGAAATGATCTGCGTTCGAGAAACTGGCTGTTAATCACACAATTCTTTGTCCCGGGTGGGAATCGAACCCACGACCATACAGCAATACGCTACCAAACTGAACTGAGAGGTCAGTCAGTAATACGCTCCCAGTTTTACAATCCCGTCGTAAAGTGGTTTTTCTACTTTTTGCTTTGGCGAATAATATCGCCGATATATTGGTTAGGTTATGGCGAGTTTTACAACTTGTGACTGATTTTACTACGCCGACAATTGGAGGTGTAAGCTTGAGCTACCCATATTTTTATTGAGATATGAAAAAGACCCTCTGACTTTACTTGAGGATTAGCTATGGATCCAAGGTTAAAGTCTATCGACCGCCAGCTAAACTAAGTTAGTTTAGCTTAGCTTGCATAGTTGAGCCAGTTTTTCATACATAATGGCCGCCGCAAACTATGCCAGCTTAGCTTACTTTATCAGTTTAACACTGTGCTTAGTTATATATAACTCCTAATTAGTTTAGCTGGCGGTGGACGTTCCGCTTAACCGTCTGTTAATTTCAGAGAAATTACGAGAAAGTACATTATTGGTTTTCTTTTAGTTTGCAGTAACCTTCTTCAATATTACGAATGTTCATCCAAAAAATAATTTACCAAAACTTAAAAAATTATCAGAACAACACTTAAAAAAACTTTTTATCAAAACCTCAACTGTATAAATCACTATTGTCACAACCAAAGAGAATAAAATCACTACGTTGTCCAAGGTCTTTGACGTTGTCACAACTATAATAATTTGTCATTACACCATGACGTTTAGTCCAAAAAAAATCCAAAGAGAATGTAACACTACCCTTAAAAAATACTTTGGTTTCTGTCAGGCAGGAGGCACATGCTCTTTGTCAGGAGGTTTGTATATTTTCTGTTTATTTTTGTAACATTTACAATGGACCTCTGCCGATGTCCGGAATACGCTGAAGCAGTGAAGAAGTTGAGGTTCTACACCGTAGGCACACACAGACCTGATAAGATTGATAATTACGATAGTAAGTGTTTGTTTCCATCATAATATAAATAAAACAAAGCCAGGTTGGTTACACAACATACATCGTACATTATACTAGTAGGCTCCGAACTATAATCTGAGCTAGTAGGTATCTCCAGAACGATTTTATGATTTAGATTAAATTTGTCTCAGTTCCGAATAGCAGAATCTTTCTTAAATAAAAACGAATTGCTGTTCGTTTGTCTCGCTAAAACTCGAGAATGGCTGGACCGATTTGGCTAATATTTGTGGAAGTTTAGCGAAGGTTTAAACGGTAGAAAGAAATTAAATAAAATTACGAAAAAAAACCTATGGCGCAGGCGGTACGAAGTTTGCCGGGTTAGTTAGTAGGTAAGGTAAAACTACTAACCTAACCAATAAAACATCAGAAATATTCACATAGGTAACTAAAATTTCATGTTTAATGCTTTTTAATGGTAATATCTTGATTTCTTAGGTAGTCATAAATTCCTTCGCAACTTTACTAGATTATTTAAAAAGTGTCGAGAGCCAATTTAACGGGACGCTGTAATGACTAGAATATTGTTGAGGTGGAGTAGACTCACTTAGACTAACCATCCTTGCAGTTTTACCGAACTTACCACAGGAAAAATATTGTCAATAATTATAGGGCTGACCAAGACTCTGGTTTCCTTACGACGTTTTCTAGCTTTATCTTATACTCACATTTTCAGATGTTCATACATATTGATGAATTTTATGTTCTACTAGTTGCGCCACGCGGTGTTACTCGCGGTGAATAGTTCCCGTTCCCGTGGGAATACCGGAATCAAAAGTAGCCTAGTAGACTAATCCAGGGTATAAGCAAATCCTGGTACCAAATTTCATTCAAATCCGTACAGCTGTTTGAGCGTGAAAGAGTAACAAACCACTTACACACACACAAACTTTCACCTTTATAATATTATAAATAAATAATAATAAATAAATATCCTTGGCCATTCGACACGGCGTCATCTAGTCCCAAGCTAAGCAATTTAATGCTTGTGTTATGGTAACCAGATGACTGCTAAACTACATAGATATATTTTTTTATTTTTGTAAATACATACATTAGTGTGATAGTGTGATGTGATTCCAGGAACCGGTTTCTCCGTATCCTGGATGAAGCACGGAGTGGACTACGAGGATATGAAGTTCAGTAAGCCGCGCGCTCGCGTCATCTATCCACCACATTTACTGCCTGATAACATACTGCCCAAGGAGTGTCGGAAGATTGAGCAAATGTGGTGTCCGTTCATGACGCCTTATGTCGTTAAAGCGGAGTGATACTTTTTTAAACTTTCGCGATCAGAACACACGATAAAACGTATATTTACGGGTATTTATCGCTTTTTACCTTTATTAAATTTTATCCCGACGTTTCGACTGGATTGCCCAGCCGTGGTCGCGGGCAGAGTCTGCCGAGCGATAAATACCCGTTAATATATGTTTTATCAGGAATGATACTTCTACAACATTTCAATTCAGTCATTCAACACAGAAGATTGTACCTAAGTGAATAATTTTGATCATTGAATTTAAAACTAGCGACCCGCCCCGGCTTTGCAAGGGTGTTTTCTCTACTAATTATAGTACCTGATTGGATGATTGGACCTTTATTATTATAAAAGTTAGGTAACCAGCAATAATTGTTGAGTATGTAATCAGTTTGTTATAGTTTATTTGATCATATCCATACCTACCTTTTTTTTGTTGCCCAGAGAAAATATAGGTCTTCTTCTTCTATAGTACCTATCAATGCTTCAACGAATTTAGATTGTCATAATATTGTTAGATTATTTTTTCCCAGTAGGAGGCCACCTTCAAAATTATAGGTAATACAGTTTGAATGTTTCTAATTTGAGTTTTTTTTAAACTTAGCGTAAACGTACTGACCAAAGTGCAGCATTATCACCATTTAAATAGTTACTAAGTAGCACCGAATAACCTATCGTATATTTCTTCGTGTCCGTTGGGAGTACATTTTGCCATACCAAGTCAAGATATCTATTTCGTAATTGATTTCATCCTGTTTTCCACGTTTATTAGGTCCCTAAACTAGTTTTAGTTAAATTAATTAATAATAATAAAAGAAAATAAACTTTTACGATATAAAATTGTAACACAGTTGTAAACATTCGAGTAGAAAATCGGATCTGATGTATTAGATCCGTTGATATGGAGTTGTTTCACCGTTACGATTATATTAATGTGGATAAGACTTAAATTGAAGAGCTAAGTTCTGTATGCGTGATTATAAAAGGAATACTAATTTAAACAGCCCGGTCATATTCGGTTTGGTAGGGTACTTTCTATAGCTTTCTTTCTCTTATCAAAACGTCTCTTACTTGTGTAATGTATTCAGTTATTGAATTCCTAGTTTGCGCTATATTTTTTAACTTTGTTATGTTGACTGTACAATTTAACCAAAAGTAAGCTTGGTAGTGTCGTTAAACGACAATACTGATGATTATTTACTGATTTGTTATGAAATACAAAAAGTGATTTACGCCCGAAGCTGGAAAGTTTACGATTATTCATAAGTTTAATTAGTTAATTCGTGTGATTGAACAACTCTGGTGGGGAAGTTGATTATTAACCCATCACAAATCTGTAATTATCATCATTCTCCTGCCCTTATCCCACGCTAAGTGGGGTCGGCACAACATGTTTTCTTCTTCCACTCACTCCTATCACTTCTCTTTCTTCGGCCTTCCTCTACTTGCATGCCCATCCACACTCATACTTATAGCTCGTATCACAAATCTGTAATATCGCTACAAAATCATTGGCATATCCACATTATCACGCCGACGGCCGCCTACATAAGCTCCATGCTCAATAAGCTAATTTGGCGTTAATAGTCGTCTCACTGAACGTTGACATGTCTTCTTAACTTTTTATTTAATTTTCTTTCTATAAAAAACTACGCTTCATATTCTCATTCATATTTTGATCTATATGTGTGTTTGAAGTTTTATAGGATGTAATCTTTGAGATAAAGGAAGTGTTTTATTCCTACACAAGTATAATAATATATAAAGCTAGAGCTTACGTAAAAGATTATTAAACAATTTCTTCTATATTCATTATTTAGTTAACGTTTTGTTCCTCGCCATTCTTTTCCACACGTATATTACCTATCTATAGTAAATAGTATGAGCTTTGTTTAATTTCTGTTTGAAACTTAATCACTAAAGCGGCACTAGGTACGAGTATATTATGAAGAGTAGGCGCCAGTAGCGTAACTTTTATGACTACAAGGTTTTTTGTACAGTCAGCGTCAAATTGATATGAGCGTCTAGAGTAGTCAAAATGATCTGAAAAAAAAAAAACATTTTTTTACGCACTTTGAATCATCATAATATTGTTGTAAGCACCCTATCACACCAAAATTCAATATAATTTTACTACTCAGTGTTTCATATATACGAAAAGTGGTTGGATCCACAAAATATAACCCTCCCTCACGCATTCGCGTAAAAACGAATACCTAGATTTAAAAGTAAGTATCGTGTGAGATGTTAGGCATGTATAATGTATTAGAAGCCGCGTCCGGTCTGGGTGGGCCGACCACCGATACCATCTCGATAGCCACAGATTCGGCTGCGATTCTCTTAATTACCGTTAATGGTTTTGGGGACGGTGGTAAGTTAATCAGGGTTGTCAGTTTTTACGCTCTTGGGTGAGTGGGTGGATAAAATGAATCTGGACTGGATTACCATTGTATCTTTAAAAGCCAGTTTAAACTTTCTCCAAAAGAACGATTAAATATCCTATCCATCAGTGCTTCTGCTTACTGTGATTGTGGTGTTGTAATTTCTCTTAGTATAAAAGTAATGTCAAATATTGAACCGTAGTAAACCAAATCACAGAAAGATAGAATCGCTTGCTTCTCGTCGTGCCACCAGTTTGTGCCACCAGTGGACCGACAAGGAATATTCATTTCCTTGTCGTGCTAGAATAAAATATTGAAACTGGAAAGTTAAATAAGGTAGATATTGCATTTTCTTCCAGGCTGTATTTAGCACTCAACCGACGACGCGACGACGCGGCGACCGACGGTCAGCGCGTACCGTACGCTGTTAGGACGTCGTAGCAAAGCTCTACGCACGTAGCATTTGTCAGCGCTGGTAGTCGTTCATACCAGTTTTCTGATTTTTATACTTTCGATAAGATCGTGATAGAGAAGAGGCCTTTACCCAGCAGTGGGTGTTACCGGCTGATAGATAGATTATACTTTCGACCGACTTTAGCGCTTACCGTCGGTTGAGCACTAAATACAGCTTCCTCTCTGTGTTCTGTGATACAGGCTCTATGTGTCTATGTACCAGAATGTCAAGGGGGACCAAATACATTTGATATCGTAGGATACAGAAGAATGGCTTTAAATGTCTTTTGAGTCGTTACGAAAAATAAGAGTACATTTTTAGTTATGTAACAAAGTTAGTATGATATACGATTTTTTATACAGAAACAAACACGTTTTATGGACTAGCAGTAATAGGTGTATATGTATTTTTGGTGTTTGTTTTTTGTTCTTAAGTTGCAAGCCAAATGAGGTCCATCAAAGTAAGAAGAGTAAAAAGAAATGATTTGTTGTAGTGTTTGATTCTGGTAATTTTTTTTATCTAGAGTATAAATACGACATGTTTGTTAACAAAATGCACTACAATTTCGACTCAGCGACAGCCCTACCAGCGTTCTTTGAAACGCTTATGATTTCAATGCGTGAGGTAAAATCTTGTCCGTTCGATAAGCATATACCTTTCGGCCCGCCATAATGTGCCTAGTTAATGATAATTAAGAACCTCCTTATTGCGGCTACCGAATTGATTTTATTTCGAGATACATTTGTGGAACATAAAAGATGGGAGTAGTGCCGATAAGGTTTAGGGCCACTTTCGACGGTTAAGTGGAGTTGAAAGGTTGAATGGAGATTTGATCTGCTCTGAGTTCTTTCGTCATTGCTTTGGAATGAGCGCTTAAAGTTTTTGCTTTCTGTACCTCAAACGGCTGCTAAATTATCTAGCCATCTATTTTCATTGACATGTAAAAATCTGAATCAAGACTTTCTCTGATTAAAAAATATTTTAAAATAACAAGCTTTTTAAAGGAAACCACGAACTTATTCGGTAAGCATATACCTTTCATTTTTTGGACATAATAGTGAGTTTACCGCTACTTGCCTTAAATTCTTAGTCTTGTTCTAGATCTAGAGTCTTGTTTTCAAACAGTTCGAAAGATTGACGACTAGCGTAGGTGGCGATTGGATATTTTAAACACATTTGCCAGCATCTCATTTTTAAAACAATTCTTAATTCTGACATTCCACCCCGTAATAGTACCTAAGTTAAGGGGCGCGTCTCTAAAAACGCGCGAACAGGCACTTACCATTTTAAAAAATAAACTAATGAAATCCCTTCATAGAATGACAATAAAAAGGAATCGAGTTCTCAATAGATGAGTCTACACTAACACCGTGTGATAATTCTAAAATAATCCTTAATTTTTGAGAAAAAAATCGTCAAAATCCATCAAAAACATCGAAATCGACCTTTTCTATTTGAACTATTTATGATATTATTGTTGTTATTATTGATAATATTTTTTGATAAATCGTGAGTCAAAATAGTAGTCAATACATTCACCGTGAATGTTTTTTACTAATTAAAACCAAAAAGCATTAATCTGAGCTTAAACATCATTAATTTTTTTGCAGAAATTTTTTCCCGCCGCCATACATTTTAGTATGAAGCAGTGCCTGACGTAATTGTCTTTTTATTAGAATACACGCTGCAGAAATATTCAGAACCCGCTGGGTTTCCAAAGTGACCGCACGTCCGTCATAGATCTCGCCGAGCTTCTTTTGTTTACTTTGGACTAGAAAAAGGGTGGGTTGCGAGTGTTGGAAACTATCTGTACCTATTCATCGAGCAAGTAGACGAACTAGGTAGATACGTGACTTTTACTTTGTAGTATTTTTTCTTTTGAATAAATTATCAAACCCTAACCAATGAACTATATAGGTACGAGTTATGTCGTAACTTATTTTTTTACCTATTTCAGAGAGATATGGGAAAACGTATAGAAAATTACTTTAAACACAAAGAAATTAAAGAAGTATTAAAATAATGCAGTAAGCACCCACATATAATGCACCTACTCATCTTTTTACCCGACCGTAGCAAAGACAAAACATTGTTGTGTTTTACCTTTTTTTATTTATTATCTCGGACCTCTGTGGCGCAGTGGGTGAAAGCCCGAGACGCAGAGGTTGCGGGTTCGATTCCCGCTGCGGGATAAATGTTTGTATGATTTGCAAATTATATTTTGTCTCCAGTTTGGGTGTTTTCTATGTACAATAATATGTATGTATTTACAAAAAAAAATGTATCTATGTAGTATATCAGTCATCTGGTTACCATAACACAAGCAATAAATTGCTTAGCTTAGGACTAGATGGCGCTGTGTAGAATATCCAAGGATATTTAAAAAATACAAAAATTAGGTATGGAAGAAAAGTTAAAAATGATTTAAGTACCTTGATTGTATCTCGACTATCACTGAGAAAAACAAAAAAATTAACAAATAAAAACAGGTTCAACAAGGTAATTCATTCATCATCATCATTGGCAGCTCAAATTATAACCCACTGCTGGGCATAAGCTTCCTCCCTCAAATGCCACTCTAATCGGCCCTGTGCCGTTCGCATCCATCGTAGTTCATTACAGCTAAAATATCTAAGGTTCGGGTTTCCGATTTATTACGATTATTCAACCAGTCTTACTACCGACATTCCACTACAGAGTGAAGGCCCGTCACTCATGGTCATCGTCCCCGTCCCCCCTTTTATAACTAACAGTTTTTTTTTTTTACTTTATATAAATAAATAAAAAAACCTGCAACACCAGGGATCGATTTTTAACATAATTGTTGTAACAGTTTTATGTGGATATCGAGTGTTCGTATTTTTGTCTCATTTCCGATCCGAGACGGATTTAATCGAAGTATTAAATAGGTATGTTTCGGAGTACCTACTGTAAATAAGTTGAAGCCGTCCTAATCTGTACATATATTCCATGTTTGTATAGTCCGCGCCACGTAAAAAGAGCGCTGGAAAAAAGTGGAGGGGGTATGTTTGCGCATGGCTACACTCGCGCACGAAAGTACTAATCATAATGTATGTAGTATTGTAGCTGGGCGGCCGGCTCGGGCAGGCTAGTATACACCGTTTTAACACCTATTTTTTATTGTCAACAGTTGATCTGACTACTTTTGTCAACACAATAAATATTATGTGTGTGTAATAAATATTTTACTCATTTCAAAATTTATGTCACTGTCTTTCATGAATAAAATACTTAAATACGTTACTTAGAAGAATATCATTAATGGAATTATTATTAAAAACATGTTTTAGTCAGTGTTAATTGTTAAATTTAAATAAGTAAGTAAGTACTAACCTACAAAATTCAGGTATTGTTGATACATTGTTTTGTTATGATTAACAGCATTTTTAACAGCCTCTCTCTTCATAAAACTATGTACCTACGTCATAAATAATTTTTCAGATTTTTCTATGTAAAACCATTTCGTAAGCGAAAACTTTTGTACGCGATGATATTTTGCGAACGAATTTGACGTAGTGACAGCGCGGGAAGCTAAGGACTGCTGACGAACCAATAGCATGCGCCGAATCAATGACAGCGTTACCCCTTCACCCCGCGCCGCAGTCCACACCACCAATCGGACCTAAAAATCGACTCTGCGCAGCTTGTCAGCCAGCGCTCTTTTTACGTGGCGCGACCTATACTAAATTGTCTTATAAGTAAACAAATAATTTTGATAAACGATTTTTTATCTATTATTGCACATTTCTCATAATATTATTATAACACAGAACATTGGTTTGACATTATCTTCAATTTCTCAAAATTTAAAATGATACCAAGAAGCATACACTGTGACCCAACCCTTTGCCGTGCTGGTAACTAATTGCAGGCCGCGTGTTGCTAATACATTGCGTGTTTTATTGTGATATTTATATACATCTCACAACGACAAACGCGTAATGGATGTGTAACTAGTGCGAAACTTCAAAAGTAGTTTTATTCGTCTTCAGGTTGTAAATGCTAATTTCGGGATGCACTTGTGTGAGTAGAAAGTGTCAATGTAGGTGTTAATCAGAAATTCCCACGCTCAAGGACTGCAGGCTTAAGGACGATATAGGATAACGTCTTTGGCTCTTAAATCTTGAATTGACTACACTTTCTACATAACTAACTACATTTTCGTTAAGTTATACGGATATATATACGGAATATATACGGAATATATACGGAAAGATTTAACCAGAACTAAATTTTTGCATTTGTTTTTTCATAACAGTTTGTTCAATGGCCTGATCACTTCGATCCTTATAAGAATCAAAGTGATCCTATTGATTCTAATGAATGATAATCTATTTTCCAATACTAAAGGACATTGCCTTTGATAATGAAAGGTATAAAAAATTCTACTAACGCTGTAACTTCTGGCTCATAAGCGTCATAAAACTAGTATATTTAAAATTGATAATACATCTCACAACTTTTAGTGATTAAATCTTATTACTTATCAGAATAAAATTATAATTTATTTTAGATTTCGAACTCACACGACGTTTCCGGTTTTCATTTGTCATTTATAGTTATTTTATTATTGTTATTGCTGATTTAATTGATGCGATTTTAAACTTTAAATTTTAAGTTATAAGATAGTAGAATTATGGAAACTACTGAAACAAGTTCTTAATTAATACTTAAAGTATTATTAATAGTTAAGTTTAATTTAGGTGTTATGCCACGTCCAGTATGGAGCCAATACCGGTACCAGTTTGATAGACGGTGGTGGTAAGTGTGGTGACGTCGAGAACTAAGCTAATTGAAGAGCTCTTCAATTAGGTATTATCAGCTGAGCGCTTCCGTGCTTCGGAGGGCACGTTAAATCGTCGGTCCCGGCTTTAATAGTCGTTAAGCCATGAGATAGGTCTTAAAACTCCGTCACCAGAGTTGGCCACTTGCTCATACAAACAATCGAATTAGGTATTTGTCAGCCCCAAAATTATATTTTATGCACATACTTGTCCTTTGAAAGGTTTAGAAAAATTTCATCTTAGTCGAGTTAACGATCATGTATTTTGTAAGGTAAAATAATAGGTTAGGTGCTGGGCAAGCCTACTCTCAATATTGTCCCAGGTACTAGTGCTCCATAAATATTTATTTATTTATTTACGGAAAACTTACAGCTAAACAATCATCTTACATAGAATTTATTAAGAAATAATTCAGAGCCAAGAAGCTATTACAAGTCTTCAATAATATATATAATATGACATAGATTACCCCTAACTTGTGTACCTACCCATGTTATTTAAATCCATTCTGTCACTGGTTGGGCTGCCCCACTTGATCCCGTACTTCGAAGTTATAAAGTCCCGTACATTCATACATTTAAAATGAAATATTCAATACTCACAATAGAAAAGCTTACCTGTGTGAGGCATCTTGATCGCCGGAAGCCTGAAACAAAACAAATAATTCATTAATTTCTTCAACTTTTCGCAGGAAATTCCAAACTGCCCTATTGCATGGTTGACCTCATTTTTAACCCTAACTTAATTTTAAAACCCTTTCCGGCACCTAAAATAATAAAAACTTCAAAAAATGTAAAGTCCAACTCTCATAAAAACGCTAATCTTATAAAAAAATCTGTCAAAAACCCAAAAATACCACGTGACATCTTTATCGCACTTCCCCTTCGCGTTTGTAGTTCGAGAGTCATTTCTGATTTAATTACATCATAATGTACTCGGTTTACTGGAAGCACTGACATGGGATTATGCAACTATGTTAAAGGCATGATCAGTTGGCAGTTATCAGCCGATTTGAAAAGGTCACTTACATAAAATATAATTGATTGAGTTTATAGTATAGCCCAATTATTTTACTGATTTCAAAGTAATCAACTGTAATGCTTTTGGTAAATTACTGAAAGATCTTAGAAAATATGTAACGCGTCTTGGAAATACAGTTATGATCCTGAAATTGACACGAATTGACATTGACATTCCAAATCGATGATATTTTCACATTCCAAATCGATGATATTTTCACATATCATTGACCACCACACTAAAAATAACTAGGGTTCCGTCAAATTAGAAAAATAAGAGTACCTATCATAGAAAAAGAGCCGAGACGACTTGGATGCATTTGAATCCACGTGACCGTAAGTAGCAATGGACCGTGGCGTGTGGGCGTGACACATGGAGATATAGAGAAGAAAAATCTTTGACCACCTTTAACAGTTAGTTAAAAAGAAAGAAGAAGAAGAAGAAGTTAGTTAAAAACCTTGTTGACTACGGAACCCTAAAAGCTATTGTAAGAAAAGCACCGCGACCTCCTGATCACAGTTCCGTGTTCCTCGCCACAATTCAACTGTGACATTAAAGCATGAACGCACCACGGTTGTGATTACAACCAGCCATTACGCGATAACACGCTTAAATCATAATTTATTCAAATTAAAAATACTTATCAAAATATGATGCGGTACTAAATCAGAAATTAAGTGAGGTGCGTGCTAGCAAAGCGATCTTATCGCGCTGTGAAAATCCGAAAAGAAAATTTTAGAGGTGTAATATGAGTGCAGGTAAATATGAATGTGTATGAACATCTAAACGCTCCTGAAGGCTAATTCTACTAATAACATTGTACATTGAAGGTACATTCCTCTGGTAAATATGAGTTAACCCTATGATATCTATTACATTCAGCATCAGCATTCTGTCTGTCAGGACTGCGGCTCACTTTGTTATTAGGAATGCTCTTGTTTCATAGAGGTCCATTCATTTTCATTAAAGGTACATTCAGGTTCATTGCTGATACATTCCTTTCATACATATCATATTCATTTCAGCAACAATATACTCGCCATTTTGACTCTCACATTTGCAGCGTCTACTATCCGATGCGTTTTGTTGCGTTCAAAATTTCATTTGGTTGAAGGTAGAAAAGCTTTTTAGAGGTCCGAAATCTACAAGGAACCCTTATAGTTTCGAATGAATGAAAATACATACTTTAAGGTGCACTTACAAACTAAACACAAGAACGAATAAACCTTACTCATATTCAATGGAAGAAACGATCTTGGAACAAAAATGAACTACTTTTGCCTCAGGACGGACTGTTAGTTTCTAAAAAACCCAATAAAATCAAGTTCCTTATAAATTATTACTCTAATACAAACTAAGGTTTCAGCCACACGCAAATATCAGTTTAAAACGCGTGGCTTCCTGGTGTTTAGGCTTTGGCCACACTTTGTAAAAGCATGCCAAGTGGGGTGATATGCAAATGGGGTGTTTTTTCAAAGTCAAGGCAGTTATTTTGGGGTATTTTTTTCAGTAAGCGTTGCCTGATTTTTTGTCATAACTCGTTAGTCACTGGTTCGTTCTTGTACACTGTGAGTCAGATTAAGTCAGGTGAATCTTAATTTTGATATTATAAGAACCAATGTTGTAGGTAGATAATGGAGAGTACCTTTTTTCGCTTTATGGATATTTAAAAGATAACGTGTGTTTTATTTAGCTAAATAATAATACATAGAAAAACAACAAATTCATTGACACTAAGAATTTATAATCTACAAAAAATAACTAAAAGATAAAAACAAAGATCCCAAGGGACCTAAAATAACAAAAAAAATAAAAATTCTCAATAATATCAATAGGTATTCCATCAGCTATTGAACTTTTTAATGTTATCCTTTCCTACTAATATTATAAAGGTGAAAGTTTGTGCGTGTGTAAGTATGTTAGTGTGTTTGTTACTCTTTCACGCTCAAACAACTGAACGGATTTGAATAAAATTTGGTACCTACCAGGATTGCTTATACCCTGGATTAAAAACTAGACTACTTTTTATCCCGGTATTCCCACGGAAACAGGAACTATTTACCGCGGGTAGGTGTATAAAATCCAAAATCCAAGCGTGGTGAAGAAGTTATAATATCCAAAGTGACCGTATCAAAAATAATGATTATAACGCTATAATACTCTAGGACAAAATGCTTGAGTTATGGTGTGCTTGTAGTCGACACGCGATCTCAAGGTTACCTTTTATAAAACAGGGCACCGTGGAGGGACAGTCAACGGTGCAAGCTTCTGATTTTCATTTGCAAAATTAAAGCTAAAAAAAACTGACTTCAATACTTTTTTCAATAATAAATCTGGTACACTCACGAGGTTCTGTTCATTCCTCTAAGATATAATATATATATAATATATATAATATTCTTTTGTGAAACAAAACTTTTTTTGTGTTAGTTTTAACACAAAAAAGTGTTTTTAGCCATATTCATTATGTAGTTTTTGCTTGAAAGAACTACAAACATGAAAATGTTCATATTATTAGTAGGATAGAATAGCAGGATAAATCGCATACGGGAATAAGTTACGTAAATTATCGTCGATTTATGTAGGGTAATTTTCTAGTCGTACTTACCGACAATGTTGTTATATGGCGCTTATGGCGTAGCTTGCTATGTTATATATTAAAATATATTTTTTTTTCTATATTAATAGATCTTTGAGTTTGAAGACGTGAAATTGGTTGACTTTTAGAACCTAAGCACATCATGGTTATTTAACGGCGCGTTAGTATCGATACAAACGCGATACGGACGCTCAACTCAAGCCAATCGACAAGCAGTTAGAGCCTATTTGTGTCTCGTTTGTATTCATACAAACATGGTGTGCATAGCCGTGAAGCCTCCACGGAGGCTTAATGCAGCCTAAAACTCCGTTCACCAGAATTAACCACTTCATTGAGGTAGTAGTGGCAATTCGGAGTATCGCAAAAGCTAAACTTAACTATAACTAACCAAAAATGATTCCGTCCCTTTCATAGCGATGGGAATAAAAAGGATGGCATTAATTTTAGTTAGTTTAGTTTAGCTTTTACGACACTCCGAATTGCCACTACTACCTCAATGAACATAATACATTAATATAATGTTAACCGTGCTTGTCAAAAAGGTAGTAAAAGGTAAGCGTTAAACTACTAAAATATGGCTGGAAACTTTAGCCCTAAGTTATAGTACAATCAAAATATTTATGCATGACGTGAAATAAAACGGGTCTATTAAAATATACTATTAGTTTTGAACCGTAACCCCTTAACCATTATCGGTGTTGAACGAGGGAAATACATTTTCAGACTTTCAAGTGCCTATTTAAATACCGTTATCAGTCATCTGGTTACCATAACACAAGCATTAAGTTGCTTAGCTTGAGACTAGATGACGCCGTGTGAAATTACCAAGGATATTTATTTATTAAATAACACATAAACATACAAACCAACGGGCTAAATAATTGAATCATCAAAGATAGAAACATAATACAAAGTTTTAGATTTCTATATTTATTAAAATTTCAAACCGTACGTAGCTTTGCTCGCAAAGTACTACTTACATTCTAAGGCTATACGCTGTTCCAGACTTTAATCTACACTTATTTGGACCAAAGGCATAAATAACACATAAACATACAAGCTTACTGGTAAGTTCGTATGAGCCGCTTAAATGCCTCTGTCATGGCAAGCCGGGACCGACAATTTAACGTGCCCTGCGAAGCACGGCCACTTGCGATCACCCATCCAAGTTGTGACCACTCAGAACGAAAAGAATAAATGAATGAACACTTTATTGTTCACAGAAAAAACATACAAATACAACTTATAAATCAATACTGGACAAGGGGCAGCATTATCGCTGAAAGCTTCCAGGCAACCCAAAAATTTTGGAAATATTTTACGAACTTACTGGTTAAAGCAAAAGTAATTGTAACATAAAACACAATAACTATAAACTTTCAGGTTTAAAATATTAGTAGGATAATGGAGAAGCCACGAATGGCGAATTTACTAACGCCACAAAACAAACGTCGGATCTCGATAAGGCCGCTGCCACACCGAGCGAGCGAAAAGACAAGTGGCTTAATTGAGAGCTGACCCGTGGGAGGTCTGAAGCGTCGGTTTATGCTAATCAATTCGGCACTAGTTTGTTTTTTACTCGCAATCGCCACTGGAATACCTTTTTACCTTTTTTCGAACGCCGTGTCCACAAACGGAAAATTAATTCCGTTTATAAATATTTAGGTGCAATCGCGATCCGTACTGTTTCTGTTTTTCGTATGTTTGTGTAATTTATAGTTAATATTGTTTATCTATACGTTTGGTGTGATTAAGATATTTTATTTAAGCTAGTTTAAATACATTTATTTAACATGGACAGTTCGATTAACATTTTAGCGATAATTTTTGTGTTGTAGGAGGTATGCCTTCTTAGTGAAAATATAAATAGACATAATTATCTTTTCTTTGTGGGATATTATTAGGAAAAGGGTTGTTAAAAATTTGTAACATAACTCCTTTTTGTATGCTTTACAAAGTAAAATTTATTGTTTGATATAAACTTTTTAAGTGCAAAGCGAATGTTGTTAAGAGAGTAGTTTTATACCTTACCGTTACATTTAATAGTAAAGTAATATAACATTATAAATACAATTAATTTCATCAGAGAATGAGAATGATGAAAATATATTTTAGCAACCGTTAGATGATGTAGGTAGGTAGGTACAATATAAAGTTTTTATGTTCAACAACATTAAATACTCATTAAACGCACTCTTACCTATGTCAATTTAATTACCTTCCTTCTTTAAAAAATCTTGAATTACTGTCAAAATTGAAAATAAAGAATAGGTATTACCTACATCAAATCAATATCTACGTACAAAAGATTGAATCAAAAGCATTGCAAAATAAGTAAATTATAGGACTGCAGAACCCTTACGTTTATTTCCCGGCCATTTATTTATGTTAAAGCGTATAATTTAGTCAACAGACGGGTTAAGATATCGTGGTGTGGTCTTTTTGGCTGACAACAAGAAGTGTCTTTAAAATAAGACATTTTTTTTATATATTTCGTAAAAGAACTAACCTTTACATTCCACTCGTAGTAGTATTATTTTAATTGTATATAATGCCATTTACTAATCTATACCTTACTATGTAGGTACCTTACTAGAAACCCAAACAAATGGCATTTCTTTTTGACCTCGTTATTATATTAAAAAAATGTATACAGAGCCCAGTGGCCGTTTTATTTTGTCATGGCGTATAATTTAGTCGGAGTCGGGTTAAGAGGTATGAAGAGAATTATTTATTCTTTATCGAGTGGTCTTTAGTGGGCTTTCCAAGAAGGTATGGGCATTGATCGGAACTTGTTAATTAGATCATTTTTTCACGCGATTGCAATCTCGTATTTTGGCAACTGTGTGGTTGGAGCTTCCTAGGTGTGGCAGAATTGGTTTGATAATGAATACTGTAGTGAAATTAAAAAAAATATATAAATGGGCTTGCATCTAGCTATTATAATATTTGTATTCTATGTCTAATATGTATGTATTTACAAAAAATGTATCTATGTAGAATAGTAAAAAAAAATATCATTTGGTTACCATAAGTAGGTATTTGTTCGTATGAGCAAGTGGCCAACTCTGGTGACGGAGTTTTTAGGCCGCCTGTAGGCCTCCGTCATGGCTTAACGACTTAACATAAGTATTAAGGCTTCGGAGCTGTACGAGTGCCCCATACAAACGTAATACCATAACCATTTGAAATTTGTGCATATCTTCAGCATAGTATGGTATTATTCGTATTAGGATAGCATTTATCTAGGTCTCTGCCAAAAGCTTTTTTCAAAATACTTAGCTAAAGTGAAATTAAACCGAATCGCATTTTGCATATTTTTACATCATAGAAGACATGTTTTCTTTATATTTATTTAGTATTAAACACTAGAATATTTTAAGTTTCCTTCTGTTAGAAACATAGCTTATATGGTCTAGTAACAGAAAAACAACACTGTGTGAAGAATAAAAACAATTTTCAGTCATAATTTTTGGGACTACGGGAGACAACCAAATTTCTTGCAAAATAGCTATGACAACCAGTCTGGCGAATGTACTATTCAAACAGACGATATATGAAACGCCCCGGAGTTTTAATGGCTGCTACAACCACAGAACATTATATACTCTGACGAGGCTTCAACCCGTTCGAATAACGAAGAGCACTGACAACTCTGTAGAGCTATACTAAAATAGGACACTCCGACATAGACGGATTATAGTAAGAATGAACGAACGAGCGTAAGAACGAAGAAGAAGAAGAAGTACACCATCATCCATCATTAGTCTGTGGCTACATCAAGGAAGATGTATTTTCTCTATGGGCTACATTCTACATTCTCTTTGGTCTGTCCACTGTCTGTGGTGTCATGTCAATTCACGAAGTCTTTCGAATTTTAGTTTGTTGACAATTTGACAATTATTTATTTGTTACAGAAAATTTAATCTAAGGCGTGAAATCATAAATAAAGATACGTGTAAAACATTGTTATTCAATAGTTTTCTGTAGTGTAATAGTGTGTTTAAGTAATATGAGTAAAATCAATGTGAAATTTGCAAAAACATGCCGCGAAGGAGTGCAAAAACGCATTTTTATGGCTCAATTTCCTCTATATGTAGATCGGTAAGCAATTTTATGCCATTTATTTCCAAAATTTGGTAAAATAATGATACAATTCGTAAAAGTTTTTGCAAGAAAATTTTCTCATACCGTATGTAGGTAAACAATTATAGTGCTTGACTATCAACCTCTGGGAGCACATTGTTTAAAATATATATATTAACCATAAATATTATGTATCACTGACACGAAGAAGAAGAAGACTATCAACCTAGATTTATCGATATCGATAGTTTGTTTTACGAAACTGGAATGATTAATTTGTTTGTTTGCTATGTTTATAAAGTTTTATTTTGTTTGGATTACCATAATTTATATGTAACTTAGATTTTATTTTATACCTATTAGGTTTTTAATTGAATCATGTACATTTTTAGGAGTAGGTAAACATGGATGTCACTACTTGGATGGGTGATCGCAAGTGGCACTATTACTATTATGTTTAGGTATAATATATTTTATATTGTTTTATTGTATAATAATACAACAATATTTGTTGCAGACAACCTACCAGAAAATCGAAGCAGCATGACGAAGCATAAACAAAAGCTTGATGATCATCGTCACTATATGAAAGTACCTGGATGGCAAACATTACATGAAAACACGGATATAAACGTCATTTTCTAAAAATTAATCCTAGCAAGATCGATTTATCGCCCCCAAAACACCCTATGTAGATGTTCAAATAAATGTATACCTACTTACTTAAATTAATTATTAATTCTTTTATTTATGAAAAAAAAACCTACTAATAATTTAATGGAATCCAAAAATCCTAGCTACTGCTGATAGGTATCGATATCGATAAATTTTCGATAGTCACTAGGTACATCCCTAGATATTGCCAACATAGAGAATATAACATTTTTAAAAGACGCTGGCGTGACGACATAGATGCCTTCCATGAGGAGTGGTGGGAGGCGGCTGGTGATCGAAAGAAGTGGAAAGAGATGGGGGAGACCTTTGCCCAGCAGTGGGACACATTATAGGTTATTAAAAAAAAAAAAAAAAATGTTGGCAGTATGTCGTGGTCAATATAATAATAAATAATAATAATAATAAATAAATATCCTTGGACATTTCACACGGCGTCATCTAGTCCCAAGCTAAGCAATTTAATGCTTGTGTTATGGTAACCAGATGACTGATAAACTACATAGATACATTTTTTTTTTGTAAATACATACATATTATACATAGAAAACACCCAGACACGAAACAAATATTTGCAGATCATGCAAACATTTGTCCCGCAGCGGGGATCGAACCCGCAACCTCTGCGTCTCAGGCGGGCTTTCGCCCACTGCGCCACAGAGGTCGTAATATGTTCTGTGGTCGTGGTTTGGTTTTGTTACGTTGGTCTTATTGTTCACTGGGTGATTAATACATCGTCTAGTGTTCGTTTTGTTTGTATGGCACTTCCGTCTCTTACTATTACACGCTCTTTGGAACGCGCGGCGGATTGACTTTGCCGAGCCACGTCACCGAATTCTTAAATTGCTTAGCTTGTGACTAGATGACGCTGTGTGGAATGTCCAAGGATATTTATTTATTACAGAGTTTAGTGTTAATTTTATGTCATATCAATCATTTATTTTTTTCTATTTTCAATCAAATCAATATTCAAAGTTTTATGAAATAAAAAAACTACCTATAGCAGAAAAAAGTTTTTATTTAGATATTACCATTACTTTGATTGAAGAACTTGGTTCTGGAGATTACTAATATAATAGTGTCAAAACTGTATAAATGTCTAATATCCTAACAAAACGTATTTAGAGTGCTCAAATATAACAATTAATTTTAAAGTTATTACTATACTTCAGAAGAAAAGGTCAAAGTCACGTGGAATAGGTATCTCTGAACAAATTGCACCAGTAATAATCAAACTGACTTTTAGGTATTTTTCATTTAAGAGCCTGTGTTCACCTCGTTTTTCGAACGCGCTGACACTGTTTGTATCGATACCAAAGACGATTAATATCTAGATCGATACAAACGCAATACTTACAAACTCGTAGCGAATAAAATGTAGGCGGCAAGCTGTGACGGTGCACCAATCCTCGCGTTTATAGAACTTACTTCAGGCACCAGTCTCTTGCAATGATCCAGTAAATACTCGCAACGCTAATATTGTTATGTAATGTACCTATTAATTCATGTTTGTAAATCGCGCTGCGAACTGACAGGTGACGCGCTCATTGAGATGTATTAGAGAGTCACAATCTAAAAGCTTCTGCAATGACATTTGACATTTGAATGTAGACGTTATGTCGTTTGTTTTAATGTTCAATGTCGCTTGTAGGCAAAAAAGAAAAACTCGGCGCACCACGTAGTGTGCATTACATTTACATTTTATTTGTCTGATTGTGGCTCTATAATACATCTCAATGGACGCGCTACACGAAATCGCGCAGTGACATGACGGCTCGTTCGAAAGGGTGTGCCTAGGCTCTACATTAACCGACTGGTCGGGGTCAGTGATACATGTTTCATTTCTCTATTTTCTCCTGACAAACGTCTCACTATTATTCCCATTCACTCAATACATTCATGTTTTCTTAGAATTGAACGCAAATAAAACGTAAAAGCTTTTTTATCGCTGTAAAATAACCGAACGCAAATTGTGCCGCGGTAGGCGAAGCTTATCAATTGAGCTGTGATCTAAACTTCTAGGAAAGAAGAACGATTCCTTACTGCATCCTACTATTAATAGATACTCAAAATATTGTGTGGATGTATTAGATGGATGTCTGTTGCTCTTTTACGCAAAAACTACTGAAGGGCTTTGGCTGAAACTTGAAATATACATAGATTATTTCCATCAACAATTAATTACAATAAAACTTAGAAATATTTACAATCGTGAGTACAAGAAAACACATAGGCTACTTTTTATCAAGGTAGGTACAGTCGCCTGCAAAAAAAGGATGACTGTATCATTCATGGTGAATACAGTTGTCCTGTTTTTCTATCTGTTTTATTTATGTCTGATTAAGAAATATGTAAAACAGTTAAGCGTAGTTAGTAGGTATATATAACACGTTTTTATTAGCACGATCTAGGTGGGCAATTTATCTTCTAATAGAGCCGATTCGTCACGTTACCACATTGTGTTTATAATCAAATTATTCGCATTTAAAAATGGCTAGATGAGATTTATTCATCCGATTTTAATGCTTAATAAATAATAACGACAAGCTTTAATTGAAGTTTTGTTCAAATTAATAGTTATTGCTTATGATCACTGAATATTTTAAACTAAGCCTTTGATGAATTGCATAGTCTATTGTGGCGAGATGTGTTGCCACAATAAAAAAATACCTTAACTCGACTGAACGCAAGCTTATAAATATATCTGTTTTGCGACGTTTATATTGTCCATTATAACAAAGTTCAAAGGGAGAAATGGCAAGAACGAAGGGAGGCCTATACCCAGTAGTGGGAGAGATCGGGCTGCGAATGAGGATGATGATAGCAAATCTACATTAAAAAAAAAATTTACGTAAAAAAAAAAGAAGTGTCCAAGTATTGTGTGGCTACAGCCTTAAATTTAGAAAGATCTAAGCTTTTACTGTTTCAAGGAGAATCTTTTCACTATTCTGAGGATCTTTAATATCTAAAGATCTGAACCTCCGAATACTGAAATAATATACGAGTATGAGCGTATTTAACCATTAAGGACGCTCGTACCTGTCAGATTTGTATAAACAAACGTCAAATAATGTTATAGTTAAGCACCACTTACATTAATTAGCGTTTCAGTATCGCCATGACCAGCTCTACTTTTACGAGGGATACATTTGCAAATAATTATGACTTTAAATCCTTGTCTTAAAGGTGTTCAAGGAAGAACAAAGTTCGTCGCTTCGATAGATATTTCACAATGCTAAAGGATGAATATATCTTCATTAAGTGTTAACTAGTCACAGCGGCGACACAGCTTGTCAGTATTGAAATTGGAAGCACTTTGCAGCGTAGTGTAACATTTTGATCTACTTAAATAGGTTTACTTACGATTGTAACTAGGGATGTTACATTTTGTTCTTGTTTATTGATATTGTTACATCGTTTTTAAGATATCTAGGGGGTAGCCAGATGCACTTAACGTTCAGACAAAGTGATAAAGTGATAAAGTTTAGGGGCAAGTGCTCTGTTTTATATGTTACTTTTAGGGCGCCTGAAGGCCTAAAAGTGCTTTATTATATAAGAAACATTTTTCATTATTGAAAAAAAAAAAAAAAAAAAATTTCGTAATAAGTAATAAAAGTTGTGAAAAAAATTCGAGTACGAGTACATAGTAGACGAATATGCAGCCGTTATTAAAAATAGCTAGTATAAGTAGGTACATAAACGACAATACCAACTAGCTGTTACCGACTTACTTTTGACGACTGCATAGGCAAAGGTACCTACCATGTACCTACCTACCTAAGTATCTATATAAAAAGTGTGAGAAAGATGAATCAAGTTCATAGCAAGTGGAAATCCTTTATTAGAGCGTTCAGTTCGGTGTGACTCGGGCTCCAAGATAAAGATAGCGCGACACCGAACGTATTTGCATTGAGCCACACACGAGGACCACACCGGGGCGACACCTCGGGGGAGGGGCTTATCCGTGGTTTAATTACTTATCTGATTTCAGATGCTAGGCATACGATAAATTGCTAAGTTTATTAGGCTACGTAGTTAGTAGCGAAAAATGGCCTAGGTCTAAACCGAATGACTAATAATGACTAAGTAGAAATGTAGGTTTTAAATAATGTTTTAAAAAAAGGCAAAATCATTTCTAATGTAGGTTTTTAAGAATATTTGAAAAAGATGAAACGGGTTAAATTATTTCTACTTTAAACATGTATGTAGATCACTTAGATATTTAATTAAGAGAAGTAGTTACTGTTGAAGATGAAGAGAGGTATTAGAGGACCACCTAAAAAAATTGGCACAGGTCTTCTTTGCATGCTTTTTTCTGACGGGTTTCAAGCGTAGATATACTGTTTGCCTTCACGGGATTCATTGACTACTTATTGACTATTACTAATGTAGCTTATAACACGTTAGATAAAATGTTTTTTTAATCTTTCACAACGATCATTTATTTTGTCTAAAACTAGTCCTCACAATATTAATACAAAGCCCACTTGTTTTGTTCCATTTAGTCGTAACAAGAAATACTCAACATAATTCATACTCATTAAATTTTTAGTAAGGTTTCGCTCCTCGCCTTCGCAATAAAGTACAAACTATATGGAATTCGTCATGTTTTCTAAAATTCCTAATTAAGCGCATAACAACAAGAGCGCAAAAAGCAGTTATTTAGTTTGACATCAAAATGGCGGAACCTTAGAATGGAAATATTGCATCGAGTTTAATAAATGAACCGTAGCTTTTAATATAGCTTTATAAAGATTACAAAAAACTCAGGCCTTTACATCTTTACTAGATGAATTAAAGCGTCATGCATGTGGCAATCTTTGCCTACTCTTATCGGTACTATAGTGCCTAGGACTAGGATATTAAGATGGAATAAGTTTATCCAACACAACCATATTTTATATGCAGCCATATGCACAGGAAAGACAATGGTCAGTAGGTACGTGTGGTGCTGACTAAGCCGGTAGTTTCCGAAAAGATTACAAATAGATCTGGAAAATGAGGTATGGCTTACTTATCAGCTGTAAGCATTCGTATGAGTGATCAACTTGTGACGGAGTTTTTACGCCATATAAAGGCTATTTTAAGGCTCTATTCAAGCTAAATAGCCAACTTTACCGATAAGTTCTGAATAAAGAATTATAAAATGAAACATCAAAAATTATGCCACGAACATTTTAAAACACAATGTTTATTTTTATTTTCACGTCTTCATAGTGTTCTTTGTTTTAGATTTGTTCGCAGCTGTTGCGTGCCGCGTCCCACATTTCAACTCTGTCAGAACTACCCTCAAATTTGCATTTTCGTGCGGCATGAAACAGTTTTGATACTCACGGTTTAAAACACAAAATTTTTAATGAATTCGCACAAAATTTACATGCATCGCGCTTTAAGGGTTTAATATCGTTCGCTGCTCCAGTTTTGCAATTAACACGTAGGTAGGTACTATGACGTCACAAAAACTTTATTGTGCATGGAAAAATTATTAGAATTGTATACTGAGCTTTGAGTTAGAGGTAAAGAATTATAGTCTTGGGCTGTTAATCGGTTTCAATAAAATAAACCCATCTGTGTGGTATTGAAGTTTTATGGAAGTTAGCAAAATCACAGATGGATAGAGGAAAAAATTGTTTATTCCTGCGCTTAATTTCGGCTTGGAATAAATATTTGAGCTTAAAGTTTCCATAATATTTTTTTAACTCCTGGCTTTGACATGACAGAATAGGATGAACAGAAAATACGTGTCATTTTATCATTTTAAATTTTAATTTATACTTGCAAACAAATACCCTGCACTTCCGCACTTGTTAGTGGAAATTAGGTTTATACACGCTTAGGTTTATTAACAATTTCTAGGTATTTTTCTGATTTAAGTAGCGTTACGTACTAACGAGCCGACTTAACATTACATAGCCTAGCCAGTAAAAGCGAATAAAACTTGAAAGAATTCCTTCAAGGAAATTAAGCTCGTTTTATTAAGCAAAATCGTGTTATTGATTTGTCATCAACATTTATATAATTCGTGATTGTGTTTCCTTGAAAAAACGATAGGCACGTACAAGCGTACCTACCTACAACGTCTATCGTGGCCGCGAATGTAGATATATTATAATATTTTTTTACGAAATTGCTTCAAGTTCAGTGAAATTACTTTTGGAGTCACTCGACTCTAAAACACGAAACATAAAACACAGAAAATACAGACTCTTGGAAGTATACATCCAGATACTTCATCAAATGGTACCATATAATTTCGCATATTGGTCAATCAATTTGATCTCATCAATTACTGATACGTCACAGCTTGTCAATAACCATTACAACAAAAGTCTTTTGTTTCCGAGATCACGAACTTTTAACCGCCAAAATTGCTCATTATCTCCAAGCTAAAACAGACTTAGTGCATAAAGAATAAGAGATACATCCGAATGCATAGCCAGAGGGGTGTAATTGGTAAGGGAATGTATGTGGTAGGCAGCATCTTGTTTAAATAATTGGTAAGTGAGGCCTTTGGCGCGATCCTGGTCGAATTATGACGGGAAACGTGTCTTTGATTGTTGATCGCTATGGCTTCATGTGACCAATCGATTCAAGACGAAATAAATCAAAGATTTTCTATATAGTTCAGCGTGTCACCTGCTAGTTTGCAGCGCGTTTTACAAACGCGAGGGTATATGTATGGTCACAGCTTGCAATGCCTTTTATTCGCCTTTTGTATCGCGTTTGTATTTTGAAAAACGTGGTGTGTGTCTTGAGAATACTGTGTGTCGTAGAAGTTTTAAAACCAATTATGTATGTTTTGGAAATTGGAATATGTCAATTTAAGTACCCCTACCATGACTTTGCCAAATGACGCTAGATGCACTGTGGTAGTTTGTATGTATTATCTGTCAAATAACTATACGGTAGCGCATAATATAACATGAATTGGGATAAATCATGGTAGGGGTGAAGTGATGTCGTTTTACCTTTAAGATTCTGGAGCTCCAATTTTTAAATGCTGATAGATATATTATAATATCCCTAATTTACTCACATTGGTTTTTTGTTTTGAAAAATGATTGGTTTCTAGATTTAATTATGTAGGTTATCCTAATTATCAGTTTTCATTTCACGACAGAAGTGTACGTAATTGAGTCGAAACATTGATACACGGCCGGTTCGAACTGGTTCGACCTTAGGATCGATATTCGATGTACTATACACTTGACCAACATAGCCCGCCGTTATAAGCCCTGAGGAGATATCGACAGATATAGGAAAATATCGATAGGTACCTCAATTTCATTAGGTAAATTGCTGCTAATTTGATGCTAACTCTCTCACCCATCTGTTTTTCTTATTTTTCATACTTATCGCCAAATTGAGGGATGACAGCCGCCTCGCCTGAGGGCTTTTCACTGTGGATACTAAAGATGTGTTATCAGACTCATCATTTCATATTTAAAATGGTATTAGTCTCTGGCAGTGGACTTACTTGCGATGTTTGACAGTTCTTATTTCAAATTAATAGATTTGCTATTCAACTGCTTAAATTGATATCTCTGGCAAAAAGTTAACAAATTATTTTGAGTAAAGTGTACTTAAATCTATTTAATCCAAGTAGGTGTCATACTACTTATTCCAAACGGTTCAGTTCAAAATATTATACAGAAATCACATTTTCAATTAATTCATCGTAAAGTTCGTATGAACAAGCCCTTTCCCTTTATGTTCAATTTCATCAAAAAAATAATCAAAGCAAACCTTTTTTCTTGGAGTATTTTTCTAACAAGCAATGTTCAAATGAACAAACCCTTACTTCAACCTACTCTGCAAAGTTTCAATTTCTTTCCATTTAGGATATTCAAAGCGGTCGGTGCCAATGAACTAAGAGCACCTAATAAGAGATAATACCTCATATTGGCTACTAATTACGTCGAATTACAGGGCGTTCGGTGCGAAAGTGCGAAAATTGGGTGTTAAAAAGGCCAAATGCCTTAAATTGGGTGCTAAAAAGTGCAACTTGTTATATTCTGGTTGGAAACACGCGACGGATTTCAGCGTATTATAACATCTTATAAAGGTACAGTTTCAAATGCATGCATGGAGCCACACGTTGTTTAGGAAATACAATAAAGACGAGAAACGAAAAAATTAGCATCAGACTTATTGACAAAAGTATGTAGAAGTTGTAAGGCGCGATAAAGCTGACTTTGTATTTGGTCTATTTCATTTAATTTTAATAATTATGTTGACCATTACAGTTACTGGTCCTATTTATTACCATCAATAAGGTTTATAATTGAATGCAAGATTAAGACTAGTCTAAAGTTTTTTATCGAATACGAGTATTTTCTCGTCCAGTCTAAACAACAATACTTATACACATTCTTTGAAAGAAAACATAAATTATAATTTAGTTTCACGTTATCAAGGATATGCCTTCCCATTTCATATGCTGTGTCTCTATTCTGTTCAACTTGAGTAACAAAATTGAATATTTCCAATGTATTGGATGGCAAGTAAAGAAGTATTGTATGCGGGCACATACTATCCGAGCCTAAATCTTGAAAATGAGGTGTAACTTAATTTGCGTAGTCATTTGAATAGCAATGAGGCCGACTGAAATAAATATTGTGTGAAGAAAATTAAGCTACAAATTCTTTCGCGGGCAGAATATTAATGTAGGTACAACTTATAAAAATTGCTTCTTTATTTAAAATGTGATCGCTGAATTAAAAACCAGTACGAACCGGACAATTACTTTACTGACAGTACCTACGTGACCTACTCGCGCACAAGATACTATCAAGAAATTATACCCGCCATCTTAAGGTGGTTGTATACGTCAAACTAGCGCCGCCGCCTATTCTCTAGTTTCCACCAACATAAGTTGACTTGCGATGATTGACACGTCTCGTGCATAGTCTCTTAGACTATCCGTTTCTCAAGAATTATTCCTCTTTGCCCCACTAAGGCGCACCACTGGTGGGGCAAAGTGGAATTGCTTTGAAACGATGCATCGTTTTAGCTTTGTAGAGTAGACCTACTGGGTTTTATTTCTATGAGCCGTGACCCGCCTCTTTTCAGTTCCATTGGATACCAGTAATACACTAATTTGCTTTACGTCCAACTTATGTTGGAACAAAAAAGCTTATAAAACAGTTGACTACTGGGTCAAACGAACTTACTAGTTTTCAGTTAGAAGTAAAAGCCGAGAATATAAAAGTATGCGTGTGAGTTTCCGTTGTGGCCCAAATTAAAAGAATTGGAACAGTTTTTGGTAAGAATATCCAATTTCCCAGCGGTAGCGAAGAAGACTTGCATTTTAATTCGAGTTATGGATGAATTAGCACCACTTCTGGCAACTGCTATCGGCAGAGAACAGGAAAACTTTTACTCAATAGGAGATGGAAGTTAGCCGAAATAAACAAAAATTCAATTAATCTCAAAACTTTTAACAAGCTGACAGTTGGCTTGCCTATAAAAATTGTCAAGAAAGATAATTTATTTAAATCATTCAATAACAAAAGTATGGCACAAAACAGCAACCTATTCAAGAGGCATGTTAACAAGGTTTAACATTTGTCTCTACTTATCTTAGTTTAGTAAAATATAGTTGAAATACTTAGTTAAGTAGTATATGTAAGAACTTTTTTTACCAATTATTAACAAATATTTATTCCGTAGTTAAATTTAACAATCATTATGTTTCGTAGAATAAATGACGTAAAAAAGTTTTACGACGCTTCAGCCCATAACTTAGCAACCCGCAATTGCTCATTAAAATTAGACCTTACACCTTCCCAAGAAGGTTCCCAATTACAAAGCTTGCACCAGCAATTACAATAAACTTGTCAATTTAAACTAGGCTTTATTTACCGTTGATAAAGTTCATAGTATTGTGATAATTGTTATATTTAGATAATGATGTGTCCCACGAAGTGGATGCAGCGTGACGGTCACACTGCTTTAATGTACAGTCTGCAGTAGAAATATGTTTCACTCACAGGCTTACACGCGGGATACCAGCATTTAAAAAAAGATATAGGTACATAAATTTATTTCACTCATATCATAATCTAAACCTGTTCTAAGTTTTATCCGAATGCAAAATACGTTCAAAAGACGACCTCTGTGGCTCAGTGGGTGAAGGCTCGCTTGAGACACATGAATTTGCGGGTTCGATCTCCGCCGCGGGACAAATTTTTGCATGTTCTGCAGATATTTATTCCGGGTCCGGCGGGCGCTGTTATAAGAAGTACTCTGGCATCTTCAAGGATTCTTAAATGTCTAAAGAACTGAAAATAATGTCTATCGAGCTTTGATGAAATTTCATATTCTTATAACTTAATAGGTAAGTGGTTCTATATTGCATGTATTTAGGAGCTGACTGTATTTATCAGTAGAAAGAACATAATAACTTGTAAATAATGTTTTTACATTAAAGTATATAAACAACTTAATTAAATATCTAATTACATGGTTTATCTCCTGTAATATAATTTTTATAATGAGTTTTTTCATAGATGGATTCATTTTATGGAACCGTCAAAATTCATATACTATTTTATACATAATTTAAATTTTAGAATTAAGATAATATTAATAGATAGCTAAGCAAGTACCTAGGTACCTGAGTTTTTATCTGGAGTCTTATTTCTATATTATGTACCAAATACTATCGTGATCGATGACACCATGTCACAGTAAGTACAAAATTATATCGTAAGCTGATTACATTCAGGATTAGTAGTGATAAGACTCAAATTTCACAATAAAAGAACGCCATTTTACACCTAGATACAATAGGACATAGGTGTTAGAATAAGAATCCTATCCGCACTCTTGCTAAACGCGCGCGAAGCCGCGAAGAATATACGAATGGAATCCACACTGTTGGTCGCCGGTTCAATATATCTGTTTGTGCCTTAAGAAGTATAATGAACAAGGGGATTCAAAATATCAAAGTTGTGCAGAATTCTTAGATTTTGTTAAATATAATATGTATAACTCATCTATTCCCACAGTTGGGTTGCTATAGCTCAAACGGCTGCTAAATTTGTGACTATTAATGGAATTGGCAAGAAAAATGGCATTATATTTTGCTTAATTAAGTAGTAAATAGAACAGATAGATAAAGTGGCACAAAAACTTTGTCATAAGCTTGCAAAATCAAAATCAACTGGTATTTAATGACGCCAAAACATACATAAAATCACTCACCTACCTACTTTGAAACTACTTTGATTTGGCCTTTCTCCAAAACGTCGCTAATTTGGTCCAAACACGTTCGCCTATATTTTCCCCTTCCAGATATCCCAGTCACACAGAATAATATGATAAAAAATATTATTATTATCTTATAAAAAAGTCCCATATATGGTAGTTCCTATTCATCCTGCCTCCAGTTAAATTACTTATATAATCTACATTAATTAAAAAATATATATTTTAGAAATCGAACAAATTTTTGTACCTATGTGTAAATAAAACATTAAAACCATTCATAAAATAGAAATTGAACCCAAAATAAGCTCATTTTGTTAATCTATCCATTCTGCGGCTCATTCAAAAAGGAATACCTAGTGAAGAGAAATAAGTAGATTGACCGTCCACGATAAAATAAATGGCGATAATAGAATGCGTCGTCAGTAAAAACTATAAAAAGAAAAATGGCATCTTGTCCAAAGAAAATGTAGGGAAAACTTTAATTGAAATTTGTCAAGAAACACAAAGTAATATCTACCAAGATAATTATTGTCTAATTTATTTTTAATCATCTGAAAATAGAATTCATGAATTTCAACAATAATGAAAGCTGATTTAGTCGTAGGTAGTATTCAAAAATAATATTTTGTAACGACCGACGCTACGCACTCTGTTCAATAAAAAAAGTTTAACGATCTCGCAAATTTTGAATATCCATAAAATAAACTTCTGTTGAATTAATAAAAATATTTATCAATAAAATTGTAACATAAAAAAATGATATGAGCCATGATAATAAAACGAAGAGAGCGCGTTGATGTCTTTTCTTAAGCAAGAGATGTTATCTGCCGTAGCACAAAACGTAGCCAGCTATAAAATCGATTTTAGTTACTTTTAATATATTTTAATCGGATAAACATAAATTTAATTACTTAATAATAATGAAAAACCTTTATTACAATTTTGATAAAGATTCAACAGCTAAGTACGAAAAACAGAAAAGAAAAGCTGTAAAACAACTTAAGCACTAAAACTCACCAATTAATTTTCACAAACTATCTTCAGTTTCAGAAAACGGTAAGCATTACAGAAATCACTAAGTCCAAACAAAAGTCCTTTAAATTAAAATAATTCACTCGAAATTCGACGCGATGTTCAGAATTCGGTACGCGTGCCGTTCCGTTGTACGCGCTAGCTCTGAGCATCGAGCCGCTTGTAACTGCCGACCGGGACGCCCCGCCTACCGCGAAACGGAACGGTGGGGACGATACACCTCTTAGCTTCTTCACACTTCCCTCATACCTACTAGAACGACCAGTGTAAACTGAGCCTTGCGACCCCCCGCTGTTACTTGAATCTTTTTGAAGTGAGCGCTTTGGCAGAGGGCTTTCTATGCTGGTCGGAGCAGATCGTGCGCTTTTATGCTTGCAGAGAGAATTTCAGCTTTATTTTCTGTGACATAAGGGTTTAGGAGTATGTATTGTTATGTTGGCTTGAGAGAGTTTCTGGTGTTTTGCGGGGCGGAGAGCAAGACTGTCAAATAGATAAATTCGTATAGAACTACTTATGGGTGTGTAGTTACGAGCTTTGTTCATTGAATATAATGTTTTGTCGTATAGGGTCTTAAACATAATAAAGCTATTTAACTGAAAATTAAAATTTCTTTGATTCTGGGTTGCAATTGCACCGAAGAATGTTTAATATAGTACCTACTCATTTATATAATTTAGGTCAAGTAGATAGTTAACATAATTATTGAATTTGGTTTTGAATACAAAAACCTTTGATGTACCTAAGTCAGAACTCGGCTTTGCAGTTTTCGATCCCTCAGGCTTGTGTTTGTTGAATGGGTCTTGCTTTCATACAAAATGAGAGAAAATGTGTTTCTATGATAAAGTGTTGGAAATATTACTAATTTAATTGAACTTTCGATTGCATTTGCTCCCTTTTGAGTTTTTAGCGCCGGTTTTCTTTTTCTTACACATATGAGTTTCCTATATTTTTTTGTTTTCGGTAAATTTAAAGCTTCCTTTTTCAGAAATTCAGAACCCGTATTTTCAGACCCTATAATAATAAGACGTTCGTTATCTGTCCCGTCCCGTCCGGTGCTGTCCCGTCGTCACACTACGTCGCATTATTTATCGAGTGTAAACTAATTACTGGCGAAGTGTGCGCATGCACAGCGTCGTGGGAGGACACGCCCGTCCGTGTGCTTTGATGTGGTCTAATAATCTAAAAAATAAGAAATAATATTGACTAAAAATATAATAGAAACAGAAATCCCTAGAAATTATTCAGATAGAATCAAACGACCCTCTCGTTCTTAGTAATAACTGTTTTTTTTAATAACTGTTTATAAACTTAAGGTTTGAACAATTTTGACCTATCGATAAGCTTCATCCCAATTTAAAAAATCTATTCAAATGTGGGTTTTAGAAACTAACGTGCACTAGGTAGCAGCAAAGAGAATAAAAACACTACGTTTAGGTAGCAGCACTGCGAAATCCGTTCCAAAGAGTAGAGTAGGTACTGAGTAACTACCAAAAGGAAGTCAGGTCGAGGTATCAGTCAAATTGCAAACGTTTAGTATCTACAGTACACATAGTCGCGTGTCAAAACTATTTTTTACCGACTTCAAAAAAAGGAGGAGGTACTAAATTCGTCTGTTTTTTTTTATGTGTCAGAACTTTCGACTTGGATAACAGATTTTGATGATTCTTTTTTTATTTAAAAGTTAATACTTTTCGGTCCCATTCAAAATTTTGAGGATCTGATGAGAATCTTAAATTTTGAACGAAATAACAAAAGTTTATGCCTTACGCCATTTGTGACAGGACATGGTGACAGTGGTCATGGTGTTTAAACAACGCCACACTGTCATTAGACTACAACAACCTCTACTATTTGCTGACGGCTCGGCTATGCAATGGCACTTTGTCCCTGAGCATAGTTTTTACATTTATGATAATTTTTAAGCTATTGCATAGCTTCTATCGCGGGCCTTGAGCGTGGAGACCGAATCCAGAAATTCTGTACTTAACGAAAATAACCTAACACCCCCCACTCCGAAAAAATGCTATGCAATAGCTTTACCGTTGCAGTCTCCGAGTGCCAGACGTCTTTTTTTATTTATGGTGCTGTTCATGTGATACCTAAAGTATAAAGCGTAAAAATGGTAAACCAATAAATAAATAAACCTAAAAAGAGATTAGTGGCAATTCGGAGTGACGCAAAGCCTAAACTAAACTAACTAAAATTAATGCCATCCTTTTTTTCCCATCGCTATGAAAGGGACGGCAACATTTTTAGTGAGTTAAGTTTAGCTTTTGCGATACTCCGAATTGCCACTATTTTATCTTCAAAGACGATGAATTTTTTAGATAGATTCTTTGAAAATCTCCAAAGAGGAGTTTTTTTTTCTTGTGAATGAATGTAGTGTATATCTGTGTTAGGCATCCTTTTTTAATAAAACACCTTTACGGAGTTAAATGAAACTTTGAATGAGTCTCAGATGGTTTAAAAATACTATTGAACCTAGATAGCGTAGTGATCGCATATTCATGATTACACGGATTTGCTTTAAAAAAATTTGAGGCAGTCGGTATAAGTACTTTCGTAAACTAGGTATAGTCTTATAATGTTCTACAAACTTGTGATTTCTTTCCTTCTTCCTTAGTCGTAGAATCATATTTTATTATCTTACATTTTTTTATTCGATGCGGTCTGTGCCTTCTTGCAATGGGCGACCTACCCGACCAAATTATGTCTTATCGTTAAGTCAGTTAAAATAATTGTTAAACGAGACTTTGGAAAGGGAGGTCACTACTTTTAAAAATAAAAGTCGCCAATTGAAACCTACCTCTTAAATCCGAAAATATCAGTTAAAAAACTTTTAAATTGAATTTAAATACAACTCTTCATTTTATTATTACGTTTTTAAAACTACAATTTGTTAACAGTTAAAATACTCGGAATGTCAAGAGGAAGCTGGTTGTAATGGCTGGGTTCTGAAGGTAATGAACTGGGTGGTTATTCTCTATGACCCAACTAAACGTAACACGACAAAGCGCGTCTTGTCATCGTGTTATTGTATTGTATTTTGTGCGCTATTGCACGTGTTTTGTCACCTTTTTATACAAGAACCTACCTATGTCAACTGCGCTTATTAACGGTAAAGAATACATTATTTTCCGTATTTTTGTTAGTTATTTATCTAATTGGTACATTCTAATTAACAAATTATTATATAAAGGAATACTCAGTACCTAAATACTTAGGTAATATTTTTATCAAAAAAATTGGCCTCACAATCTATGAAAATAAAAATTCAGGAAAACTTTGTCCTCTTTGAACAAAGAACGCCAAAATGCATAAAAAGTGTTGCAATTGTCAAATCCAGGTGTGTACGTATGATCGTGTAAGGCCTATCTCGACCAATCTGCTTGGGCACCCTCAAATTATAGGGAAATTACTGGACATTGCGTAATGGGGCTACAGGGACTGTGGACTTGAGCAAAATACAGTATCTGGAAAAGCGCGGTTGCTAGAATTTAATATAGATAAAATATATTATTTAGCTTTCTAGCAGCATCGATGGGCTTGCATCCTGTCACGTATTGGCATGTTCTGCAAAATGTGGGCATGGAACAAAATGTGTTTCGACATTCCTCTGACTACCATATAAAAGGTAGTCAGAGGAATGTCCAATCAAGGAACCATCAATAAATCTTGAAAGCCTAAAGATCTGAGGGAATACAGTTGTGATCATATTTTGTTTCGTAATTTTCATGTTTGAAACATTTGAGCACCCAAAGCTAAATAGTGACAAGTTCACAGTAACTATCCAAGAAAATGTGCACGTAAAATTTGGAACGAAGTCACACATCTGCCAAGACTCAAGGTAGCAATTACAACACAAATAACAAGCAACATAGCCATTTTACTTTCTTCCGTGCGGTCACTAATAACGACCAAAAATTACAAAAATGAGTTATTGTTTCCAAAAAACAAAGAGGATAACGTTAATTGAATGCGTGTTACAATCACTTTGATCTAAGCCGAACATACTCGTACCTACTTACATTGACATAAAATATTTAATTATAGGTACCTACTCGTAGATAGGTAATAACAAAAACAAAATAAAATCTACCTATTCAAGGTCGATCATTGATGCATTTGTTCAAAATAGGATTCAAATTAGCACCTAGAATCTAAATCTCTTTTTTTATCTTCATCCTCATACATATTTATTTTCTTAATAGTAAATGCATTGCATCTTCAGAATGTGATCTTATTTTTCAAACAACCGAAACCATTTAGAAGCGTCTGTTTTAAATTGAAAATACTTCTCTACAAAACTTTCAATAAATACGTTTTTTATGAACGAATTTATTTTACTTATAAAATAAAGATGTTGTTTTGATATAAAAACGCAAAAGAAACGTTCCGACTCTTAAAAAAATATTGACCCAATACCCGTTTAAGCTCTTATTCCATTAGCCGAACTGTGAATCGTGCGACTAGGACAGATAATTCAAACGATACTAGAATGAAAGAGACAGCCATACAAAATCGATACAGCTTCGAAGGGTAGGCGTGTCTAAATAGATAAGTCGAATTCGCATCGGAATGTCTTTTTTATTTGCATACTAGCGCCACAGATTGTGTTGAAGTTAGTAGGGCACGTTTCATTTCATTTCAACCAGTCGTATAGCATGGAAATATTCAATTAATAGTCACTAGCCTAACTCAATTAAAAGTGTTTTAGCTATTTATTGGACCAATATTCCAATTGCAATCTGCCATTTTCAAGTTCATTTTGAGTACTTACCTAACTCAATGAATATCAAAAGTTAAAGCCGGTTTGTTAACTTACTTATCAAACTAATCCAAGAATTATCACTATCCTCTGACGCCTAATATGTTTGAAGGATTTGAAATGCCTGAAAAAAGGTGCTAGACCACAGATAAAAGAATACTAGTAGGTAGCTAGACGGTCTAGTCTCCTGTAGGTAGGTCTAGCCTAGACCTACCTACAGGTTTGA
The DNA here is from genome assembly GCA_963582015.1 of Xanthorhoe designata. Taxonomy (NCBI): domain Eukaryota; kingdom Metazoa; phylum Arthropoda; class Insecta; order Lepidoptera; family Geometridae; genus Xanthorhoe; species Xanthorhoe designata. The sequence continues at coordinate 13,736,895 of OY757029.1, read as the reverse complement.
GTTACGGTTCATTCGTAGGTACTAATTATTCATATATTAACAAAAAGTACCTACTTAACTCTTGCATTATATAACTTCCACGTTTTTACGAAAACTAACGCTTTATGATCTGTTCTAATTACTACCTGAGTTCCCCTTAAATAAGTTTCAAATTTCTCTAAACAACTTTTTACTGAATAGAATTCCTGCTCTGTAACCGTCCAATTTAATTGAGCTCCCCTTATTGCTTTGCTGTGAAAACCTAAAATTCTCATTTCACCTTGTTTATCTACTTGATATAATACCCCAGCCATTCCTACTCCTGAACTATCAGTCTGTAAATAAAAAGGCTCTATGAAATTTGGATGATGCAATAATAAACATAAAATTAATTTTATTATTCATTATTTATATTCAATAAATCAAAGAAAATCATAAGTACTTTTTGTTAATATATGAATAATTAGTACCTACGAATGAACCGTAACTCAAAGCTGTAGGTAGGTCTAGCACCTTTTTTCATTATTAATGATGTGTTCTATTACTAACCTAAATTTACAAAAAAAATCTATGTCGTACCTATATCAGTTATCTGGTTACCATAGCACAAGCATTAAGTTGCTTAGCTTGGGACTAGATGACGATGTGTGGAATGTCCAAGGATATTTATTATCATTTTCCGTCAATAAAATGTACCTACTCACAATGTTTTTTCTATTGTAATCGTAGGTGTCAATCGCATTCATTAACTTCACAACGCTGACATATTATTTTCGAATTAGCTATAAAGTAAATGTTCAACTATTAATACACATAACTAATGACCATTCAAGTTTGTAGGTAGCGCTTTATAAAAACCCTGTCCGGTCAGGTACAAAAAAAACATTAAGTAATAATAATGAAATAGTGTTTTTTGTAAGTGCGACATTAGAGAACGCAACAGTTTCAAATGTTCGTAATAGTTCATAATGAAGTTGAGTTAGTAAAGAAGTTAAAAGTCGGCCTCTTGCTCATACGAACTTACTTACTTTACTTATAATTCAGTTTTAGAGGAAAAACAATGGAAAAGAAATATAGAAAATTGGTTACTTTTTTGTTGGGATCATCCTTCATTATCTGAAAATTCAAGTTAATTTAAATTAATTGGTAAAAAAAAATGTTTGTTCTCAGTTTTCCTAAAATTCATTGCAATTTTTATTTCTTTTTAAATATAAATCAAAACATACTATAAAAATAAACTAGTAGATAACCACCATTTTTAAACTAAGTACCTAAGTACCTATTCATACCTACAGATTTCAGTTTCCGTGAAACATTTTCTCTACCATTTGACTATGTCAAGAACAAGATTGAACAGTGTTTTTATTGAACGCCGCATAGACAAGTCAACGTTTTTTAGCCACGTGTGTTAATAAAAAACTTACATCGGAACACCTTGTGCTCTCTAATTGATTATAAATTACAGGAATCTGATAAAGGCTCACTGGATTTAGGAAGCCATTTAATTAGTCTCTACATTTTATGAGTCTTGTTAAGCGACGACCTGTCACATTTTGGATGGGTGACCGCAGAGCTGAGCGCTTCCGTGCTTCGGATGGCACGTTAAATTGTCGGTCCCGGCTTTTAAATCGTTAAGCCATGACGAAGGTCTTCAGGCGGCCTAAAACTACGTCACTGGAGTTTTACATGCATGCATGCAAGAGCTCATACGAACATACACGCTTGCAAGTCTTTGCCAGACTCTCGACTTCTGATCATACCTACGTAAAATATCTGAAGAACATGAGCTTTAAAAAAATTTAAGAGACCTTTTAGTATTGTAATAAGATGGCAACTTATCATAAAATGCAAGCATCAGCGAAATATAGGTGTGTGCAAAAACATTTTACATACCTCTGACTATCCCTTGGCATCTTCAAAGAGTCTTGAATGCCATAAAATCTAAATATCTGCCGCGTTTTGTAAAAATACATTCGTGATTGTTTTTTGTTATAATGGCATAACTAGGTATCTTCTGCCTCCGTTTTTATAAGCATAACTCAATTTTTTACCCTCTACCTACTTTTGAGTGATGATGATATTGATATCCTCAAGCTTAAGGACCCGTAACATCTTAAATTAGTGTGCCGGTATTATTAATGAATTAAAAACATTTAAGAAATTACTTTTTGCTAAAGCTCATTCGTGCCTCATTACCAAACTCATTACAAGGAAATGTGAAGCAAATCAATTGCCAACAAAGATGTCCAAACAAAAACGGCCGCGTCTTAAACGTCATCTGTCAAAAGACTGTCACCTGTCAAATGAGATATTTTAATTTGCGTTTTTGCACTCACAGCGTTTGAGGTTGGGTCCTACAATTGGCAACCAGCGGGCGACAATAAGGAATAAGAATTTATCTAAGTAGAACTATACCTCTGAATTTCGACAGTTGTTATATATCGACAAGTCACTAACTTCGAAAAAACTTAGTTCGACGACTCATTGTTCCGACAGATTATAATGTCTGATGAGCATTTCGACAGAAAATACTTCGACAACATAACCTACATCCTTCGTTCCTACAACAAAAATTTAGATTACCAACTTACTTTTGTTTAAATTAATATTTCGTTGCCTTGTTCTCAATTATGTTCCTACCTAGGTAAGTACCTACTTCTTTTTCTACAAGTCAAGAGACATCTGTGACTTGAAAAAGGTTCCAACGGAAGATCAGGATACTATTACATGCTCTTTGGATCAGGACGGTTGTCTTATGCATAAAGCAAATGCTGAGTTGGACGCTTATTTGGGACACATTGTGTGTTTTGATAAATTGTATTATTGTTGCGCTTTAACACGAGCTTTTAACGGTGAAGGAAAACATCGTGAGGAAACCAGTTGGCTCTCTAATAGCGTCGATGGGCTTGCAACCTGTCACGTATGGAAAGTTAACTTCTGCAAAAAGTGGGCATGTACCAAATATGTATGTATTTGGACATACCTCTGACTACCCCCTTAGACATCTTCGAAAGGATCTAAAATTGCCTAATGATCTGAAAGAAATGTCTACCGCTCCCGGGATACAGTCGTGATCATATTTCATTTCATTTCATTTCATTTCATTTGTATTATTGTGTAGGTACCTTTTGTTTTAGTTAGTGTGTCAAATAGGTAAATGCTTTCTTTTTCTTCTTTCTTTCTTCGAGAAATCACTATTTCGACAGAGCTTGCTTCGACATGCACTGTTATAAACCGATCTCAAACTTTCAAATCGCTCTCCGCTCACAATATGGACAGGCCTATCAAATCGCAGTCCCATAGGTATCCTCGGGCATTTAGGTATATTTTATTGCGGCGTATGATTGGAGCATTTTGTGTAATTAATTGTAAGCATTTTGAGCACCTGTGCGCTCTTGAAGCGTGTAGGGTAGGTAGGTAGGTAGGTACACGAGTTTCTTGTGCGTCGGTTTTGTTTTAAAGGATTGACTTGTACCGTTGAATTCTACTAATTTTAACTGATTTACCTATTTATATTCAATCACACTAATATTATAAAGGTGAAAGTTTGTGTGTGTGTAAGTATGTTAGTGTGTTTGTTATTCTTTCACGCTCAAATAGCTGGACGGATTTGAATGAAATTTGGCAATGCTGGTACATTGCTTATACCTACCCTGGATAAAAAAATAGGCTACATTTGATCCCGGTATTCCCACGGGAATGGGAACTATTCACCGCGGTTAACACCGCGGGGCGTAGCTAGTCACACTAATATAAATAATAATTGTAGGTATGAAGATTGTATCAAATTGGTTCGTCTTTGCAAAACTGTCGACTGTCGTGACAAAGTGGAAATATAATAGCTCATAATGATATGGGACGAATTTGAAAAACAAACAGTAATTTTGTACGTACCTAATCAAATTCTGAGTTATTGTCATAAATTAGGTTTTTCATACCTTATATTTGCATTTATTGACTCCTACCCAAACATTACAAACCTATTTGGATGCTGGATAGTCGGTAACAAAAGTGTTTTAGAGGTTATACGTAGGTTAGCGATTAAGAATGCATTGTCGTGAACCTTTTAGTAAGATTTTTCATTTTAAAAAGAATGCATTGGTACGAATATAACGCTGCATTGCAGTTACTTAACCAATTTGATCATAAGGGTAGAGCTTTTTATGCGCTGAAATGACATGGTTAGAAAAGTACCGCTCGGTTTATTGGTAGGTATCGCTTAGATGTTCAGGATCTTTAAACCTGAATTGGACTGGTAGATTTCTCTAACTTTTTTAGCTTATAAAATTTTACCAAATTTTTTTTTATATCTAGAATCCTAAGGTACCTAGTACGATGTTCACTGGGTCAGTAAATAGTAGATACAATTAAATGGTCACTTAATTTTCCGATAAAACTTATCCGCCTAACCGTACACAATTTGGGAGGTAGCGAGGTACCTACACTTGTGAACAGAAAGCGATCGCCTGCGGACACTCGCGCACAGCATTTGCGTAATGATGATCACGCGCTTGGCAGACACGCGCGCGGCGCGAGGCGAACACTTTTTGTTTTATTTACAAAGTACTTAAAACCGGTGTATCCGGGACTCGTCTGTCAGTCGCCGCGCTGACTAGACGTTCGCTCCGCTCCGCTCGCTGCTGCTGGTCCTGTGCCCGCCGCTAGCCCCGCCCCGCCTTGAAGCCTTGAAGCGCTCGCCGCTCTCCGCTTCGAAGCTCGACCGCGCTCAGTGCGCGCTGTGCCCTCACCCGAGGACGTCGTCCCTCGGGACAATTCAGTGTTTCTTGACTTTGTCCTTTTCAGGACAGTCTTGTTTCTACGACTTCAGCGTCAGGTGTAAGTCCTTGTCAGGGCTTGAGGTGTTTCTTTGACTTCGACGTAAATCCACGTCCAGTGTGGTCAGTCTGGGGATACCTAACGGTGCCAACGAACCAGATTGGGCGTGGCCCCGGAGCGCCTTGTTTTTCGCCCTCAGCGGAACACAAGAATCCGGAAGACCCTTCCTCTCATTGTGGCCAAGACACCTTTAGCCATAATCGGTCCTGTGAGTCTGCTTGACCGGCGGTGAGAAAATCATTTCCCTGTGTACATTGCACTCCGTACACGTCCTTTCATTCCTACCCACCATCCGTCTGTTGCTTTAGGGTCCTCAGCAACAGATATCCCGAACATCCCGCACCCACCCATTCCTCCCGGGTTTCCCCCCGGGAGATAATGGAACCACCCCCCGGCCCCCGCGGCCCCCGCGCGCCTCCCCTGGCCGAGATTCCTTCGCCGACGTCCCCTATGGACTTAGCGGCGCTCGACCGCGACGCTCTCCTAGCCCTGGTGGACGCGATCTTTCGCGCCCATCCAGGGCTACGAGAGAACATCCTCGCCATCAAGGCGAAGGAATCTCCGCCCGTAAGTAAGGCAGTTGCAGCCACCAGGGCCCCTCTGGCCGCCCCTAAAAAAGTCCCGGCCCTCAAGGCCAAGCCCGTCACCTCTGACGTGGCCCTCCCGGCCCCTCCGGCCACTAAACCTAAGGCCCGAGCCACCAAAAAAATGGCCCCGTCTGGCCCCGCGTCCGCATCAACGTCCGCAACTGCGTCTGCGTCCACGCCCGCGTCCGCGTCCGCGCCCGCGCCTTCCGCGCCTTCGTCCGCCCGTAAGGTGGAGGCTCCTAAAGCCTCTACCTCCGCGCCCCCTCCCAAGCCCTCTCAGCCCTCCAGGCTTGCTCTCTGCGGCTCCCCCAACGTCTCCCCCCGCGTAGACTCCGTCGAATCCGATTCCGACGATATGGACATCGAAGTCCCGGACGCCGCGACCGAAACCGACGTCTCATCCTCCTCCGACGGTGAATTCACCGTTGTTCAGGGAAAGAGGAAGCGTACCGCTCGCTCCTCGACCAAGGCGCCTCCCGCCAAAGCCCAGGCTGGCCCTCAGCCATCTACTTCGGCCCCTCAGGCCCCCTCGGCGTCTCAGCCCGCCCCCTCCGCGAATGCCACTCCGGCGTCCAAGGAGAAAACCCCCCCTCCCATCTACCTCCGTCACAAGGAGAAATGGGAGTCCATCTCTACCTTCTGTAGAATCCACAATATCGCGGTTAAAAACGCGGTTAACACCAAGGACGGTATCCGCATTACCGTCAGCTCCTCCCGCGATCATCGCTCCCTCACTAAAGAACTTCGCTCTCAGAAGTTCGACTTTCACACTTTCGCTCTTGAGGACGAACGCGTTCTGCGTGTCGTCATCCGCGGCCTCCCCGCAGAGCAGTCCACTGACTCGATTAGGGAAGACCTACGGTCCCAGAACCTCCCCGTTCGGGAGGTTCACCGTATGGTCTCGGCTCGGTCCAGACGCACGTACGACATGGTACTCGTAGTACTTGATCGTACGGCGGAAGGTAAAGCCGTCTTCAAATTGAAGGCGGTGAATGGACTCTCCGGAGTCCATGTAGAGCCTCCCCACCGTAACGGCGCACCCTCGCAATGTCACAGGTGCCAGCTGTACGGCCATTCTGCGCGAAACTGCTTCGGCAGACCGCGCTGCGTCAAGTGCCTGGGTGACCACGGCACCTCCGACTGCAGCCGCACGCCCGGCTGTCCCGAGCCGCCCAGCTGTGTGCTCTGCGGCACCGAGGGGCACACCGCGAATTATCGCGGTTGCCCCAAGGCGCCAAAGACCAACAAGTTGGCTGCCCGGAGACATCCGGACCGTGCGCCTCCTGCACGTCCATCCCAAACTCGTTCCCAACCTGCTCCTAAAGTAGGCATGTCCCCGCCGAGGGCTCCCGTCCCAAATGCTTGGGAAAAACCCCTGCCGTCCACCAGCTTAGGTCGTCAACATGCGGCTAAGGCGCCCTCAGTGCCCCCGCAACGGGCTTCCCCCCCGTACATCCCTCCGCCCATGCGTAAAGCACCCGCGCCCTCAGCGCAATCCACCCCGAAACTAGGGTTCTCGGTCAGTCCCACCTACATGGACGGCCGTATTATGTACGAAATCCGCGATGCGGCAGGCCGTCTTGTCTGCATCACGGACAGCGATAAGCTAGATAGCGCCATCCGCACATTTTTCCCCACTTTTAACAAGTCATCATGATTAGTACATCTCAAAGAACTAAACCCCGCTCCGTCACGGTAGCGTTCTTCAACGCTGCCGGTCTAGCCAAACAACGCGTGACTGTTGCAGACTTTCTCTCCCGTTACAACGTCGACGTTATGTTAGTGCAAGAGACCTTTTTGAAACCTGCCACCCGCGATCCTCGGATTGCGACCTACCAACTGGTGCGCAACGATAGACTCAACGCCCCCCTCGGTGGGACGGTGATCTATTACAAAAGGTCCTTGCACTGCATACCGATCGACACTCCCCCCTTGACCACCCTAGAAGCTTCTGTTTGTAGACTCGCTATGTCAGGCCATCCCTCGATCACTATAGCCTCTTGCTATCTTAGCCCCAGCCGCGTTCTATTCGAGAGCGACATTCAAGCTCTCCTAGACCTAGACAGTTCAGTCATCTTAGCCGGTGACTTTAACTCTAAACACACCCAGTGGGGCTGCAATGTCACCAATCCTCACGGCTCGTCTTTAATAAGACTTGTCGACTCGCTCAACTTTGATGTTATTTCCCCCTTAACTCCGACTCACTATCCAACCACTGTGGGCAAACGCCCCGACGTATTAGATATGGCGTTACTACGGAATGTTTCCTTACGGTTACACTCAATAGAAACGGTCCACGAATTAGACTCAGATCACCGCCCAGTGCTCATGCACCTCGGGCCCCCCCCTGACTCCACCCCCTTGACAAAGACGGTAGTGATATGGCACAAGCTCGGGAAAGCCCTCGAGAACATTCACTCACCGGATTTAGAGAGGATCCCCGATGACATTAAGTCCCCCGACGACGTCGCTGTTGCGGTCGACTCCCTGACCAATCATGTCACTGCCGCTATCAGCGGAGCATCTAAGCAGGTCCCAGTGGTGGTCACCGACCGCCGCGAAGTCCTGCCAGATGATGTGAGACGATTGATCACGGAGAAGCACGCAGCAACCCGTCACTATAGCTCTTGGCCGACAGCGCAAAACCTTCGTAGGCTTCGCGCTTTCGAGCGCCTAGTTAGGACCCGCATTCGACAACATAGAGACCGTGAGTGGGACAATACCCTTTCTGAGATCAAGCCAGGCCACCAGGCTTACTGGAACTTGGCTCGAAGGACGAAAGGGGACACCTACTCCGTCTTGCCTCCCCTGACCCGTTCTGACAACAGTCTCGCGTTCGATGACGATGAAAAGGCTGAATGCTTAGCTGAAAGCCTCGAGTCACAATGTTCACCTAGTCTCGCCCCAATAGACCCTGACCACCTCGATACGGTGGACCGCGAAGTCGAAAGGTTGTCCTCTCTCCCCCTCTCCGCACCCCCTCTAACTCCCATTAGAGCTATGGAGGTCCAGATGGTAATCAAGCGCCTACACCCGCGGAAGGCCCCTGGAGCTGACGGTATCAGTAACAGGGTGCTTAAAAATTTCCCAGTAGCCCTTATATATCTCCTGGTCAGCATCTTCAATGCGGCTATGGAGAATTGCTCCTTTCCAGACGCCTGGAAACAAGCCACCGTCATTGGCATTCCTAAACCGGGTAAGGAAAAATCAGATCCTTCTAGTTACCGCCCCATTAGTCTTCTCTGTTGCATAGGCAAAATCTATGAGCGACTCCTTCTGAATCGTCTCTGGCCTATAGTCAACGAACTCAAAATCTTACCCGACGAACAGTTTGGATTCCGTGCCAGACACTCGTGCCCTCAGCAAGTCCTTCGTCTCACGGAACACGTGCTCTCCAAATTCACGGGTCCTTACCCCGCAAACACGTGCGCCGTCTTCCTCGACGTTGCGAAAGCATTCGATAAAGTCTGGCACAACGGCTTGATCTACAAGCTCTCCATTCTTGGAGTGCCAGACAGACTCGTGCACATCCTACGAGACTTTCTCCTCAATCGGAGCTTTCGCTACCGAGTAGAAGGTGCACTGTCCCCCCCTCACCCGATTCGCGCCGGAGTCCCCCAAGGCTCCATACTTTCCCCTCTTCTTTTCACGCTGTACACCAGCGACATCCCGCGTACCGAAAACGTTGAACTCGCGTTGTTTGCGGACGACACAGCCTTATATGCGTCTCATCCCAATAGGAATTATGCGCATATAAGGCTGCAGAGAGCCCTTCGCCGTCTAGGCGAATGGTTCCGCAAATGGCGTATCGAAGTCAATCCCACCAAAAGCGTAGCTGTGTTCTTCAAACACAAGCCTATCATGCCCGATGCGGAGGAGGGGCCCCCTATGGTCCCCTCATGCTCCTCGCTCCCTCCCTCCCGTAAGCGCAAGCGTAGCAAACGTCAGCCTAAACCTCGTCCTTTGTACCTCTTCGATGAGGTAATCCCATGGGCTAAACAAGCCAAATACTTAGGTGTAACGCTTGATTACCGTCTCGACTTCAAAAAGCACATCATAACGGTAGCCCACCGCGCGAAGTTCTTCCTGGGCCGCCTCTATTCGATTCTAGGCAGACAGAGCAAAATGTCATTTAGAAATAAATTGACGCTCTACAGAGTCTGCATCAGACCCGTCATGACATACGCCTCCGTGGTGTTCGGTCATTCTAAATTCATTGGAATCCTTCAGAAGGTTCAAAACAAATTCCTCCGCAATGCTGCCGATGCCCCGTGGTATTCGCGCAACGTAGATCTCCATCGTGACTTCGGTCTTGAGTCTATCGCCGGATTCATAAAAAACGCCGCAAGGCGCTATTATGATTCGGCCCCTCACCACCCGAACCCCCTGGTTTCAAACCTCCCCGACTATCCCATTGTCCAGGACAACCCTGACTCCCTCCGTCGACCTAGACACATTCTTGGTTTTTCAGATGATGACATCACCACCGCTAACGCGGCTATGGCACCATCGCCGCTCAGGCGGCGATGATGCACTGCATGCTTTTCTTTCAGCTCAACGTCCGATGCCGACCCCGCCTTCGGGGCACTCGTCGCCCCTTCAGGGCAGGCCCTTCAGGCCAGGCCCTTCAGGCCTTGCCTCTCATGGCAACAGTCCAATCCAAGGTCAGTACCTTGAGTAGGTTAGCTTAAATTCATTTTTACGGCGTAGATGCCTTCTGCACTCGCCAAAGCCCGGTGAAGTTATAAAGGTCCGGAAGACCACTTAACATAAAAATCCGTCCGAAAAAAAAAAAAAAAAAAAAAAAAACCGGTGTATCCGAAAACATGAAAAACAAAAAAGCGTAGAGCTTGCAAGTGTCTATTATCTTTCTAAGGCATTGAATGATAAAATGAAAAGGGATGGAATAGTGATAGGGTAATGATAAGATAAAGTTTTCAATACGCTTTTTGTTTTTATTAAAATTACCTGTTATAATCTTTTGGTCTAAGGACACGCACTGCATTGACTAATCTGCTGGATTCCTAATTATTATCTAGTGACTAAACCACTGGATGTTTTATGAGATGACGGTGCTTGAATTTAATGAATTTTTTAAGATACATGTATCTTAAAAAATTCATTAAATTTAAAATATATAGGCACTTCCAATCGTATTATAAATGGTAATTAAACCGTAAACCTGGAAATTACACCTCATCTCTCATTTATATAATTCATTTTTCATTTACTCTGTATTCTTGTTCCTATTTATCCCTGAAACTTATATTACTGCGTGAATTATAGGGGAGAGGGTACAATTACCCGAAATCCGGGTAATTTGCCGTGGATGTTTATTGTTTTATTGCTGGCAACATCGTCGATACATCAAAATTAGTTGAGCAGCTGGTAGCAAGCTATAGCTTAGTTAAGACTGTTGTATGAATACGTTTTTGTCAAAAGTAGAGTCTATTGGTCAAATTGTTCGACGAGTAATAGAATGCCCAATTTTTTTTTGGTCTTAGGTCAATCGGATAACTTCGATCGATTAACTTCAATCACCTGTGGTAAACCCGTGAACGATATGACATTTCGGATCATATATAATAAACCTACAATAAAATACAAGAATTGCTCCTTTAAATAGATTATAACCTCTATAGCTAGCTATAATACAGCACTCTGGGCACAATTACTTTCGACTCTCATTTGTTAATGAACGGAAGTTAAGAGCAATGGTCTGGATTACGGCGGATCGTGTGATCTTTAATCTGAGATCGATGCGCATATCTCGGATCATTTGGACGTGTTACTGGTATTTCTCGGTAGCTAATTATTTTGCTTTATACCTAAGTATTTTTGTACTTTTCTGTGTTTAGTATTTTTAAAGTGAATCTTTTTTGTTCTATTGGTTTGGACTTGTCTCTGACTTCCGCTACAATTATCAAAGGATTTCTAATTAGAGGCGTGTAGGGCGAGTGGTGAGTTTTTCAACTTTCGTTCAAAAGGACGTGTGTTCAAATCCCAGCCAAGCATCGTTTTTTCGTTATTTTCAACGAATTTTTCGTTAGGAAATTTATATGTACCTACTTTAATAGAAGCTCTAAGTGGCGAAGGAAAACGTCTCGTGAGGAAACCCGAGGCTTAGTCTTATTCTTGTGGATATGGCAGGCTAAACTGAGAGGGTGGTTTAGCTGCTGGGCAAGCCTATTTCATCTCAACAATGTCCCAGGCACTACAATTACCCGTTTAAGTGTAGGCAAAAAATGCCTCATGACACCTATAAAGACACCTATAAATCACTTGTAAACACTTATTATTTTATCATCAAATATTCCGATAAAAAACTCACCACATCTCCACAATAACGTCCATCAACATCACAAATAGGTTACTAAAACTATCTCTGTCGATTAAAATCGGATCGTTTCTTAAAAGATGCTGCCGTTTGAAAAAAACCGGCAAAGTGTGAGTAGGCTTTGCGCGCGAAGGGCTTTGTAGGTACTACAACAATAGTACATATAAGTACATTTTAGACGTTCGCGATCTGTAGACATTATAATATATCCCATAATTTTGTTCAATATTATTAAACATAATAATAGGACTTTATTGCATAGTTACCGTATTTTATTATTTCCCGAAGTTTTGAGTGCGTTGCAAGTCACGTGGTCAGAAGTAGATTGCCCTATAGCAACCTATAGCAATATATTTTCTTAATTTAGCAATAAATGCAAATGGAACACATTTCTTGTCATATTCCAGCCCTTGTCCTACATTAGGTAGGTACCTACTACTCTTCTTCCATTTCCTATCAGCCGTCATCTCAGCACTGACACCTTTCCTACTTATGTCATCTTTCACACAATACAACCATCTTTGTTTTGGTCTTGCTCACGCATATAACCTACTTTTAATGAAACTAATTTCTTACATCCCTTTTAAATTTATTTGTGAAAAATCGTTATATCCCTGCTCTTTTCATAATAATCACTAAAAGAGCAGGGAGATGATGATAACGATGACCCCACGGTCGGCACAACATGCTCTTTCCTCCATTTTCCTCTATCACTATTTCCATCTATTTGTGAAAGATATGAGTATGTTATTCAATAAATGATTATGATTTCGTTTTATTTTATTTTAGCATCAAAGAACCCTAAAAACTTATCTCAATTGGTTCGTCCTATCACTCAGCGCGCCCAAGGGCCCAAGGGCCGGTGACCACATACTATCAGATTCCGTTTATCGGAACCCAAGGTACAAGCTTTGACAATAAAACACGGGTTAATAAAGAAACCGTATAGATGTGTAACTCGATAAGTCAATAAACTTGGAAGGTTGAAGTTGGAATTAATCGTTTTAAAATCAAAATTGGTACATAAATCTACTAAATAGTATAATTTGAGTGTCCTTAGAGACTGATTTCTGATACTTACATCTTTATACATTCTTCACTGCTGACTATTATTCTTAAGTCTATGCACACCACGTTTTTCGAAAGCGCAGTCGTTTTTGTATCGATACAACATGTAGTCGGCAAGCTGTAACCGTGCACATAATCCTCGCGTTTGTAACTAACTAAAATCGCGCAGTGACTGCTCGATTTAAAAAACATGGTTTGCTTAAAAAATGCTCCTTGTACAAGAAGTTTCATTTCAAAACACACTCTTTGTCAGGAAGGGAGTCACAATAGAACAGAAGGTGTTCTATTGTTTCGCGCTCCGTATTTTCAGTAGTTGGCGTTGATGTTAATTCATACTTTCATGTTAGTTTCAGTTCTATGCGAGTACTGGGTACGTCAGCAGGCACCCACGTCACCTGCCACGCGCACGAGTTGACAAAACCACTATAATTCAGAGTAATTTGCGTCTGCACATGCCGATACCCCGCAGTTACCACTAAGTGACCAGTTAGTTACCATTGGATTAATTGTGACCTTTTTGTGTTAATAAATTGCTGAGATTGACGATAAAATCGTAATTTTATGACAAGTAATTGAATGTAAGTTTATCACCCAATTTGATTGATATATTTTATTGAGTCTTGTTTTTGACTATCTTTTTATATCAATTAATATTACTAATTAACTTTAAACATAACATAAAATTGTATACTGGCCTCTTATCACCTAGAATCGATTTCTTCTAGACAATCAATTAGGTGAAAGAAAAATTGCGATATAAATTAACCTTCATTCATTTTCCTAATAGCTAATCCACCCAATTATTAATATTTGATCTCTTCTAATAGCTGAAGCGTAAATCAGTTTACGAGATAATCGCGCATCCGAGTGTAAAATCCCGAGCTTCCCACCCGTCACATTTGTCTGTCTGTTTGTCACGCGTGTAGGCGGGATAGTGCATATGACGGGGATAACTGATAAATGGATCATAATAATTCAAATGGAAAAATGGATTGCAAATCTATTGTGCGATTGCGAGTATATGAAATGTATCGTACACGTACCACTAATATTATAAAAGCGAATGTTAGATAGATAGATAGAAGATAAAAAATACTATATTGCACACCATAATTTACAAATACATCAATATACATAAAAAACAACAAAAAAAACTTTCCTATGACATACAATCGGCGGTCTTATCGCTAAAAAGTGATCTCTAGACAACCTACGGATGGATAATGGACGATATAAAATAGTATGGGGCATAAAATATAAAAGTACCTACCTATTGTTTGTATTGATGAATGGATGTTTCTTACTCTGTCACGCAAAAACCACTAAACGCATTTTGCTGAAACTTGGAATATAAATAGTTAATGACCTGGAAATAAATGGGCTACTTTTTATCCTGGTAAGTGCCTACCACGCGAGCGAGCGAAGCTGCGGTTATGTAAACTAGTAATTAATAATGTTAGACATTAACCACAGCATCATCTTGTCACAGAGCTTTTGCTATTGTAACCAAGTAGGTACAAGACTGATTATACTTTTTTTTTTGTAAATACATCTATAAAAATTGCCTAATGATCTGAAAGAAATGTCTACCGCTCCCGGGATACAGTCGTGATCATATTTCATTTATTTTCATTTCATTTCATTTCAAATAAATAATATCGGTTCATACAAAACTAGAAAAACACCCAGACCCGGAACAAATGTCTGTAAATAATACAAACATTTGCCTCGCGGGGAGAATCTAACACGCAACTTTTTTTCAGGCGGGCCTTCACCCTCTGCGCCAAAGAAGTCGTCAATAAGGTAAGGCTTGTCAATTTGTAAGTTTGGATGTTGATGATAAAATCTCCAAAACTACTCATCCGATTTCAAAAAGTATTTCCCTGATGGAAAACTTAAATACCCTTGAATGTTGTTATCACGTTAACGAACCCGTGGGCGTTATTACCTACGACTTGCCAAATACTGCCTTCTTGAAAAGTTTCAAAGGCGTCATGCCAACATTTTCTCATAAAGTCCCTCTATCTTTTTAAAAGTTTTTATTTATCTTCAAATAGCAAGCAAAAACCTCCATTCAGTGTTTGGTTAACGATAAAGTCATGGTTGCAATCACCGTTGTCTAAACAAAAACCGCGCTGACCGGTCCATCTTGCCGAATAATAAGAAACGAACGCTGTCTACATTGCCTTAGGGCTCCTGCATTTTATAGTGCAGGAGCTAAACCATTTATGCCGGGATGCAATATTCAACTTACTAATAACCGTGGATCTGTCGCCAAAGTAATATTGTTATCTGTCAAAAAGTGTCCTACATTTTTTGTTGTCTTAACAAAGTTGCTATGGCGATCAATCTACGATCATTCGTAAGTTTAATATTGAAACCGACCGTTAGTGTCCTGTTTAATTTAGTACCAAGTTATGTATGGACTTCTGACTATCCTCTTTGACATCTTTATAATATCTAAAAATGCCTAAAAGATCTGAAAAGATATGTCTACCGCACCCTGGGAACAAAGTCGTGATTATGTAGGTATTACTTACATGATAATTTTATTTTTAATTTAGTCTCGGTTTAAACGTTGTCGGTAGTTTCATACAACAATCTTAAACTTCCGTTACTTATACCTACTGTGGTAAAAATTTTTGAAAGTTTAAAGCTATGTAATAGTGGCAATTCTGAGTGTCGCAAAAGCTAAACTTTACTAACTAAAAATATTGCCGTCTCTTTCATAGCGATGGAAATAAAAAGGATGGCATTAATTTTAGTTAGTTTAGTTTAGCTTTTGCGAGACTCAGAATTGCCACTTACCTATACCTACCGATTTAAAATGATGATTTGTAAAAGCACTCAAATTTTTAAACAAAGGACCAAACAAAACATTAACAAAAGAACTAATTACTTTCAAAATAGTAAGTACTAGGTACTTATCAGAAGTATCCAATATTAAAAAATTGGTAGGTACTTCGATATTATTTACGTAAATGCTTCTTAACACAACCAACGTGATTAAAGTCACACGGTCTCCTGCACCATAATAATTTAATACAAAAAGTGTCCAAACTCGCAAATTTTAAAGTAATCGATTTATTCTGATCGCCCGCCATTATGTCCCATTTTCATAACTAGAGGTGATTTGTTTGACGCTTCTTTAACAAAATGTTGTTGATTTTAGAACCTTCTCGATTTTTATTTATTAAGATCCAATCTTCGATAAATTTAGCCGCGAAAGTGAAGTTCATTTACGTAGCATCGCGTATTGAATAACAATTTTTAAGAGTGTCTTATTATCAATCGATTGATGGAACTTAGCAGCTGCATCATAGTATTTGAGGTTTGGATATTTATTATTTCATAAAAAAAAGTACCTACCTTTAAAGGAAAAAAATACATTCGAAGATTAAAAGTCAAGCGATTAGAAGTGTCAAAACAAAAAAATAGCGATGATAGAAATAGAATACTTAGTTACGAAACGTTTGTCTCTTGGCAGGTTAGTTAACAGGCTCAGTTATGAAATCGCTGAAACCCATTAAGTAAATCTAAAAAACTATTTGAAAATTCTGAAAATCGAAATATGAATTCGCTCGTCATCCCCAGGGGCTAGTGGAGAGTTTGCGACTTCTCAAAACGATATTCATGTTGTGTGAGTGTTGCCATATGCCAATCAACGAGCCAGAACTGTCAAAATAATTTGCAACTATAGAACAACTTCGTCAGAACAGAAGCTGCAAGCATTTACGGATATTATTCTAAAGAAGCGATTAATGTAAATAGCCGACCGGCCACCATGCTGATTAGTCGGTAATTTCTGTGAGCCGCGGGCGACGCGGGGCGCACGCGACTCACCCAATTAGGTACATGCATGGGTACGATTAAGTACAGGACTGCCAAAATATATCGTCACAATAAGGATATCTTATAAAAATTAGAGAACACGAATGAGATGGCGGGACGATCTAGACGCATATATAAGAGGACTGGCAAACGAAGGCACTGGATACGACAACAGCCCAAGCCGAGGTCCGTACCTAAGAGGTGCCCTTGCACATGCTTGCCACCAAAATCCAATTTTTCGGCGTAGAGCCTTCTGCTCTCGCCATAGCCCGGTAAAGTTACGAAGGTCCCACTGACCAGGGGGGGAGGCCATTGCCCAACATGGGATAGTATTGGCTAGGACTATTACTTACTATCTTCTAAAAATAGTTTATAAAAGATCATTTCATTTCATTTCATTTCATTTCATTTATTCAAGAACAATGAACAAGTAAATAACTCAATAGATCGCGTTTCCGCGATAAAGATACGGTAATTTCTTGTGTGCTTGTGCGCGTAAGCATGGACAAGAGTCTGGAAATATCTCGTAAAAATTAGAGCTGCAAAATATCGTGACGTGACTTAATTGTCACGCTTGTAAAAAGTAGTTTTACCCTAAGGTGATTAATATTGAGATCATTATTCTCCTGCCCTTATCCCTTACTAGATAGGGTCGGCACAACATGTTTTCTTCTTCCACGCCCCCCTATCATTCGTCAACTCTGAAATTCAGAGTTGACGAATGATAGGGAATCAGAGTCTGAATCCACTCCTCTCACATTCATATCCTCAATATGATTATTATAGAAAGTGGTATTTAAATAACCAAAACAATGACCATAACCAGTACTCGGCCAAGGTTTTTCTTTTTTAGATAAAGGCAACAAAGCTTCTGACATTTTAATTAAACTATATAGGTGGCTTGATAAAATGGCGCCGTTTTGGAACTACCAAAGCGGTAACACTTTTTTGACCTAAGCCACATAAAACAACATAATAAGCAAGCTATTGACGGAATAAAAAATAAGTAGTAATTTTAATGCTAGGATGATAAAGCTACCTAAATAAAATCAATTCCGTTAGTTATTGGTGCATAACATTATTTTGCTCAATATTCCCTTCGATGATGTCCTAAGTATATTTTTAAATCCTCATCCGGTTACTAGAAATAAATCAAAAAAAAGAGTTTTGAACGCCGGCGCCAGGCGTCGCCGCCGCTATGTTCTGTTTCAAATTGGTTTAAAAAGAAACAAATCGAAACAGAAAAGATTAATCCAATTATATCCAAATAATAGCTATTATCAAATCAGACCAATTTTCACACCTTGTTCAAATCGAAGTGTGAACTGAACTTCACATGCAATCTTTTGTGTAGCGCGTCACCTGTTAGTTCGTAGCGCGTTTTATAAACGCGAGGATAGTGTGCAAAACGTGATGCGCATTTTTTACCTTAGAGCATAAATTGCACAAAAATGTAATACAAAGTAATATTATTATGCAGTCAAATCTTTATTTTGCTACTAAAGGTGATTGAACTTCAAAAGCCTCATTAGAGCAAATATGCCCAAATTGGTCCTGGTCTTCTTTCTGCAACGGAAATTTGTAACAATTTGTGCAGTCGGTGCCAGCAGTGGCCATAGTTTGAACGAGACAATTATTGTGTTTACACGCTCTTGTGACAATGTATTTACAAAATTTCTGACTTTTGGCAGGACAGGACTAAACTTAACATCGCTAGAATTTCAAATGATGAAAAATTATGATGATAAACGAAAAATATTAATAATTATTTAAATTGGGTCTGATGTTAAAGACGATACTTGTTAATACATTTTATAAAGAAACTAATAAACTTTTTTTATATCTACAGTCAGAAGGCTGCCAGGGATATTTTTGGATAATAAAAAACAGGATTACAATATACCCTTCCCGACACATATTCATTAGAGAGTTAAAGATCCTTTCAAGAAGTCGTATCAGAGACAGATCTGTCATGTTGTTGCCTGATTCTCTGGGTGGAGTGTCACGTTTAGAACATGCAGAATCTTCTAGTTTTAAGGATGTGACATGTCAAAGTGGTATTTAAATGATCTGTATTGGATAACAATGAATTTTTGACTTTTGACCAAATTATCCACCAAAACTGAGTTAACTGGTCACCTCAAATCTAAATAACTGGTTGAATGGCAATGTTAGGTAACATGTGTGAAATCTTGACCATCGTCTGGCGGACACGCAAACATGCCTCTGAACCAATTTCGTATGTTTATCGACTGCCCGGAAGTATTGCCATTTGGGACCATTTGTCTTGGTAGGTACTGTAAATAATAAGCGATTTAAAATATTATAAGTAATTTAACATTTCTGGAAGTCGAAAATAGTCGTGTTGGCCGAGTGGTCCTTGACATAAGATCTAATATCGTGCATTCATATAAAATTGTATAATTGTATACTCGGCTGGTAGCTTACCGTGGTACTTACCTTGATACAAAATTAGCCTATGCAGGTCATAAACTATGTATATTTCAAGTTTCAGTCAAGTCCGTTTTTTCTTCGTGTGAAAGAGTAACAAACATCCATACATCCATAACACATTTTTATAAACTAAGGCGAACAGAAGCCTTTGAATACCTACCTTGTATCAGTATCAATAATTAGGGCATGCCATGGTTATTAATGAATTAACCGCATATTAAAGCCTTTGGAATATTATAACTTAATTAGTTATTAAGGCTAATTATTGCGTACGATTTCATAGTCGTTGAAGCTGAAAATAGGTAATCATATAATAATATTTCCACTACTAATACTTGTTCATTATGCTCTAATTACTATGTACCTAGGTTTCATAATTCAGTAGTGACAAATTCGCAAGCTTACAAGTGAAATATATTTAGGTAGATATAATAGGTAAGTACGTAGGTATATGAAAGCGTCTTTCCTCAAAGCTCATCCACCGACGACAAAAACATCTCAATCCCGGCACATGTAAAACGGCTTTTATAAATCCAGCACTTGACACGTACCCTTCTCAATTCTACATTCGAGTTTTTGTACTTTCGCTCACAATCGACATTCAGGACAACAAAAACCACCGAATCAAAATTCCCCGATACATCTTTTATTTATGCGAGCCGCCTAACAGGCGTAATTTTTTCCGGTAAACAATCAGTTTTGCCAGAAAAATGCGAGACGGGAAGAAGACATAAAAAGGTCAGACGTACTGCTGTCGCGGGCATTTTTTAGGTTTTCGGATCGTCGAGCTCATAAATATCTGGATATGATTGGCGAGTGGGCCGGAGGAATGACCGGCGCGCGATGCCTTGCTCGATGCTATTTGCCGGAGAGACAATAGTACTAGACTCTTGCACGAATACTGAAACACTACAATGTAAGGTCTTATTTTGACATTTAATGATAATTGACGTTTGTGTAAACAAATCTCGTGTGATGCTTCAGTAAAGACTCATAACTTGAATTATAATAACATGACATGGTAGTGGCTATGGGTGGCACAAGCCGTGCAAAGCCAAAATAAAGAAAAGAATAAGAAAAAGTATAATATTAAACCAGTGCATATAATGGTGATGGAAAACTAAGCTTACCTATCAATTCTGACTTTGCCAATTTTAAATTATCAAGATCATAGTGGATAGTAGTATAGCTATACCTATGTACCTACAGCATATATTATGGCCATAATTAATATTTTTTAGATTGTTTTTCAAAGCGCAATGGTGAAGGGACTCTAGATGCACTCTAGAGAGAATGGCGTAATCAAGAGGAAGCCTATACCCAACAGTGGGTAGAAATGGGCTAAAATGTTGATGATGATGATACGTGCTAGTGAATATTTCTAGTATTCAGGCCGAATGCAAACTTTCTCTATAGCTTTAAGGCCAAGATATCCGAACAAGAAAGTGCTCAAGCGCCGTTTGTTCATACCCAAACAGTTTACCATCAGCCATCATCACAGTCACATCTACTGATTTGTTACTCTTCGGTTTACTTACCCATCGGTTTTTAGAAGTCGATTGTCTGCCCATAAGGACCGCTATGGGAAAGGGAAAAAAGAACAATCTACCGGGAAACTGGAAGAATTCGAACGGAGACAATATTGGCTTTCGGGTATTTTGTAAATTGCCTGTTTGTGCTTTGTTTGAGAATTAAGCCTGAGGTATCTTGAGTTTCGTGGCTATTTTTGTGCTTAGAGATTTCCTTTTAAGGATCGATATTCGAAGATCTGTCTGAATGAGTTCTCAGTTTTGTTTAAATAAAAGATACAATGGTAAAGAATATTATTTCGATTGCTATTTTTGTCACGCGGCGCCCCGTGCTTCTAAAAGACCCAATATATCGTAATAGTCCAGTTTATTATATTTATTCCAAGCTTTCTTAAAATTCGTTTAAGTGAATAAACAAAATATTGTTGTTATTATTATTAGCCCCAACTGTCAGTCAAAGGGCATCCCTAGAGTTATCCAGTAATTTCTGGCCAACGCCATTGCCAGCCACTGATAGTAGCTAAAGGTGTCTAGCTCGTGCTTGCGTGTCTACTACACCGTCTTATACTATATCAGGGCTCCAGTCAGTAGTAAGTAGTGAACAATTTTATTTTATAGATTTTCATGTGTGGATCTCATGCGCAGGCGCAGGCCGAGTTTTGATGCGCATTCAAAATCCAGGCCAGCAATGGACAAGATAAATGTCGTTAGTCGGAATTTAAATTAGGCATTGAAACACTACTTAATACAATTTATATAAAAGAATCTGAAGTGTATGAAAAATTAGGATCTACTTTCCCATAGATCATGAGCCTGTAGGTAGAATTCTTACGACAGTTACCTTTATGGCTAGTTGGTCCGTATGTTATGATCCGGCTCTGATCAAAATCGACTTCAATACGCGCTTTTTACGCACTTTTTGAAACGAAGCTTCATACATTTTTCATGGCAACGGATGGGATTGACGCACCAACTTAAATCCTAACTTTACCATGCGAAATTGAACTTTATACTATTGTGTTTAGGATATTGGAGTTATAGAAGTAAGTTTGTTTGTCTGTTTGATCGCAATTAAAGCGCAGAAAAGCACGTCATTAGTGCATACGACAATATTCCACGGTGTTTCTTGCGCAAGTGAGACCGGTGTATTGTAATTTTCACCCTGAATTGATAAAGCTTGTGTCACTTCGCATAGATATTGAAGACCATTGCAGAAATGTTCGTGAAACGATTTATCTCTAAGTCAATTTAGTCAAGATGAAAGAATAATAATTGAATAGATCACCGATACGCCTTGCTTGATGCCAACAATCCTATGCATTTTATCATGATTAACATTCATGATTAATTATCATGATTAATTTTATCATGATTAGCTATTTGACGTTTTTTGTATGGAAGAAATGTCAAATATCTACCCGCAGTAAGCAAACCCAAAGATAGTTAGGTTATTGAGACTAGACATTAGTGATTTATCAAAATCGGCACTTTCAACCCCGCCCTCCCCTATCATTACACACTGTAGATTAACATTTCTGCATCTCCTATATGCACAAAGAAAAACAGACATTACATTACCGCATGTTTTTCGTAGTCTACGATAGAAACAATACCTACTATCGATTTATGAAGATACACGCTTCGTCTCTTTCTAACTTATAGTAGGAGTGAAGGATCTATACGCCGCTACTAATATTTATTCTCCACCGGTGTCTGTATGTCCTGATTGGTATTTTGATGAGTTCTCAGGTTAGTTTACGAGCGTTAAGTTTTTGTTGTGCTTTGGTGGTGAAATGGTAAATAGCCCAAATGTGGAAAAGTTTTTCCAGATTATATTATCACTAGCATCCAACCGAAACATGACTATACTTAACTTGTTTCATTAAGGCTATTAAAAAATTGAGTGCATTTATCCGAATATCCACTAAAATTATTACTTATTTCTAAGCACTTAAGGATGAACAGAAAGACGAAATTAATCTGTGCAGAAACAGTGTAACAAACTGTACCTTAAAATAACTGAGGAGTTAAAAAATCTTTGTTACGAAATACAAAATGAGGGTAATTCAAACCTTTAAATGTCAAATTAATCAAAATTTAATTGATTACGGCTGAATTACACTTAGCGACCACTAGCATTGATAATTTGGTAACCTCCAATCACTTCCTAAATGGAATCTCATAAATCGTGACTTTTTAGTGTCCACTTGCCCGAAGCATCACACTACATCATACTCCCTTAAGCCATACCAACTTTGCATGAATCTGTGGTCATGTTCATACTAACTTGTTATTACTCTGTGCTGATGTTCAATACTAGCTATGTATGTATTCTGTGACGGCGGTTCGTTTATGAATTAGTTACGCGCGCTGCCGCTAGCGACAAATTCGGCTGATTAGGCTAAAGTTATGGAGATGGATGTTTTTATAAAGATGCAACGATACCATAATATTGCTCCTGTTAATGAAAGTTAGGTTCCTGTTAATAATGCAATTTTAAACCATGTGCCTTTACCACTTGAAAGAAAGAAAGAAAGAAAAATCATTTATTCTTGTAGGACCTCAAGGATCACTTAAGTTTCGTTTTACATGCTAGGTGATTCTAATGCCTGTTGAATTTTGAATTTAAGTGATTTGAATTTAGGAGAAGTTTTAAAAGGAAGAGTTTTTGCCCGGTAATAAGACGTCATATATTACAATATACTTAACGTGGTAGCTAAAGTTGTGACAAAATAAACAATCTCATCAAAAGCTCCATGGATCGACTTTATCCAAGATTCTCGTTCCTAAAATTGCAGGGTGTACCTACAAGTTATGACCGAAGAGTTATTAGAAAATATAAATAAACTATATAAAGAAGCTGTCTTTTCTGCCTCTATAATGGCAAGCAATAATGAAACTTCGATAAGCCTACAAAACGTATTAAACTAAGCAGGTAAAGTTGTCTCCACACTTATCTTGCACTAACCCAACTGTCGCTAAACTTAACTGATTTCAAATCACAGAGTCCTCAATGCTTCAGGGTGTCATCTCCTTAACTTAAGGTAACTTAATACTTACCCTTAAGTTAACCGCCTAACACTTTAACTTAAGTTTAATTAAGCACCGGCATCGCCACTTACTAAGTGATACTCAAGTTACTTTTCGTTATTACTAAGTGATTGATTGGATTAAATTTCACGGCTTTTAAGTTATTTTTGGATGTTTTTGCGCATTTTGGAAAGTGAGTTTGAAATTGTTAATAATTTACTGAACTTTTTTGACTTTCAAATACGTTTTTCTTTTGCTTTTTACAATGTGGTCAACAGTCAAAATCAGTTAGCATTTAAGACGAAGTCGAAGTGGTTCTTGAGGTCCTACCGATATAAATGTTTTTCTTTCTTTTTTTCCTCCTTATTAGCAGAGAGATCATAATAAAACTTAAACTTAAAACGAAGTAACTTTGATCAAAGTGTAAATGATCAAAGCTCATTAAATACTAAAGAGCAGTACCCAGAATTGATACATAATAATAAACTAAAATTATTCTCTACAAATATGGCTGCCAAATATGGTATAGTGCGGGAGCTCGCTTCACAAATACCACGCTATCGATACAACCGATAAAATATCTGTTTTAATATGGCGAAGACTGCATTTGTAAGCGGAAAGAATGCTTACTTAAATATAATTTTAATGAGCACTTTTTTCTTTCTGCTCGATATTTTTGACGCCCTTCATGTTTTAATTCTGAAGTTGTTTTGCTACATTTTATTTTGTAACTGGTATTGTTTGATGTTGAAAGATTATTCTATTATGTTTGGGAGATAGCCGTATTGGTGCAAAGTTCCGTGGCTTTCTGAAGGTTGAGATTGTGAGTTCAAATCCTGGCTGTGACGTTCAATGTGGATTTCGGAAAATGTTTCTGTAACCTACATTAGCGCGCATTCTAACAAGAGGCAAAATTAAAAAAAAAATCTACTGGCACGCTCGCGTAGGACATCCACCAACGAGATGGACGGATTATTTGGTAAGAGCCGCAGGTTTACAATGAATGCAGCCACTGGATTGTGTAACTTGTTTCACATTGTATCCAAGTTGTATCAAAGCAAAAATCACAGTAAATCGCGAAAATAACAGACTGATTTAACGCTGATTAAGTAAATTAGTAAGTTACTTACTTAAATACTGTCATATTTGACAGTTATTTTCACGATTTACTGTGATTTTTGCTTTGATACAACTTGGATACAATGTGAAACAAGTTACACAATCAGGGGGCAGGTCGCTTCGAACCGAAACAACTGGCGATCTATGAGGAAAGCCTGCCTATATCCAGCAGTAGACATCCTATGGCTGAAATGATGATTATGATGAATGTTGAGATGACTGCTGATGGAGAGAAATGGAATAAACAATGTCGTCATAGCACTTATCACAAATATAACCCAAACAATCACAAATAACACATTCTCTCAGATTTATCGGTTCAATTATCCACAGCAGAATGTAAATTCCTTGTCGGACCACTGGTGGCATGAGCTGGTGACACGACGAGGAGCAAGCGGAGACCTTCAATACCTACGTATGGGACTGATAACGTCTACACTCGTTCGTTCGTTCGTTGGTTGGTGTGAGCAAGTGGCCAACTCTGGTGACGGAGTTTTCAGGCCGCCTAAAAGCCTCCGTCATGGCTTAACGACTTTAAAAGCCGAGATCGACAATTTAACGTGCCCTCCGAAGCACGGAAGAGCTCAGCTGATAATGCCACTTGCGGTCACCCATCCATGTTGTGACCGCTCAGAACGTTGCTTAACTTCGACGATCTATCAAGAACATCTTAGCAAGCTTCGCCACGAGCGCTTCACTTAAATATTGTAATTTTCATAAACTCCTGGACTGCATCATTCAGCAGTAATAACTTAATGAACATTTCGGTTATTTAGTTCAATAAATGGTTACAACTTTGCAACAATGTTGCCTAATAACTAATTGTTGCAAAGCTGGTGATTTCTTTTGAAAAATTTTGAAAAGTTACTTAAAAGTTGAATATTTTGTTCTAACAGATGTTACAGTAAGCAAGAATGTACTATTTATATCTACTATTTACAGCCTATTTTATTATTTACCCTGAGTTAGTTTTTATATTACTATTTATCTATTAGAAAAACGCACCCATCCTCCATCAAAGAAATGCATAATATTGGTTGAAACAAAACTAAATCTAAATCCAACAGTCATTTAACCTGTCAACGCGGTAGGGCGGCAGGGAGCAACCCTCTGCGCGGCGGGGTCACAGCGACCACCCGTGGGACATTATCTAATCCGAATTAAACTATTAAAAACGACTCGTTAGCGAATGGGGCTGGAGATAACAGTAACCGTTTGTGACGTATCTAGGATTTGATTGCAAAAATAACCTTACCTAAGAAAAAAAAATGTTGTGTCCCATTGGTTGTAAGTTTAGATGGATGGCGTCCTGACAACTGACTGTGCAAACAAATTATTTAAAATTTTTGGATGTCTCCAGATTTAGATGATCTTTTAACACACAAGTTTATTACGAATTTGAAATGCTTTACATTTTAAATAAAAATATAATATAAAATAAATAAATATAAGTATGTAATATAAATAAATTAATAAAAAATGCTTTACATTTTATTACAAGAAATATTTTTCTATTGATAGATTGATGCTTGTTTATTTCTTTTCCCTAATACATCCCTGCAAACCATCGATGATAGGGATTACATAAAGTTAATTTGGTCGCGTGGCGTCTTTCCACCATAATCCCTTGCGCTTTTTGTTAGAAAAACGTTGTCAATCAGGAATTGTGAAGGCGGAAGATTTAGATTTGGCTTTTTGAAGTGGGAACCAAATTGAATTTGATCAGCGTACACGCGCACTAATAGATAAAGATTCAATTAAAATAAGCTGATTATGGGATGTTTATAAGGTATCGACAAGCTTAGTCAAAACTCTTGGTTTTAAAATAAAATTCTTTATGATGTAATATGTTTACTTTTTGAGATAAATATGATCAGATCTAAAAAAAAACATACATATCTATAAGCTTACGTACATATAAATAAAGAAAATTCTATACTTCGTTTAAATATTATCTTCAGTATCAAATGATGTTACTCGTACTTTTGATCGTGTAAAATCTCGACAACTTTAAGGGGTGCCAGGAGCTTACATCTGAGGGTATCTGATACAAATATACAATGTTGACATGGAGTTGTTTTTTTTAAAGTAATATTAATGCAATATCATTACATTCAAATACTCAAAAATATGAAGACTTTAATCGGTTATTCAAAATATTAAATGCATAATGTTGCCATAGTTCTACAATTCGTATTCTCAATAGCAGTGATCAGTGAATATTTACTTAACCGCCAACAAACTCCATTATACGCGCATTTGCCGACATCGTAAACAGATAAACATTATTAAACAACAATAGACGTACATTCACTTGTCACCACATCTGTTCTAACCAAAATAACCATTTTAATCCGACCTCTCTATCACCCTAGTTCTATTACGAAAATAGAACGGCCTACAGAAGTCAGGGGTCTAAAAGACCTGGTGAGGTGTAAGTGTTGAATCACTTGTCACACATAAATAATCACGTAATTGGGATGGTCGAATCACAACTATGTGGTAATGTTACCTCTGCGTTAATAACGTTAGAATTGTGTGGATATTCCATACTAAGACACCATAATGAGGTTTGCGTATGTCGTGTGAGTTTTACACTCGACCGCAGAGGTATTGCATAACTTGTCGCGAAACAAAATTGATCGCCATCAGAAAAAAATCACAGTTTTCCGCATAATCACGATCGTGGATTACTGTGATTTTTTTCTGTTAGCGATCTAGGTACTTTGTTTCGCGATAAGTTGGCAATACCTCTGCTGGTTGTAACTGTGATATTTATAATTTTTAGTGTAGAAGAAATCACAGAAAACAGATATGGATCTGATAAAAAGACAACATTTTTAGACTGACTGTTAGTCGTTCTGATAAGTCGGCAAAGGTAAGTGATTTCCTCTATTTTTTTAAATTAACGGGTGATCGTGGCATGGCAACGGTACGTCTATAATGCAATTCATGCGCGAGCGTCTGTGATTTTAGGAAAGCACCTGACGACGGCCTTCTGATATAAGATCTGTCTCATATGTAGGTAATAGGCGCAGGTCTATAGCTTATAAGCATCTGCCAAATCAATTTGTTTTGTTGTTGAACCCTTTTTTTTTCAAATTTGGCTTTTTCATTTCACAGTTTTACTCTACAATTCCTTTACATTAGTATCCAGATATTGCGTTCTAGTTCCAAGTCACAAGTCTTATCCACACAAAACTGTCCCAAATGAAATTACAAACAGTACCAAACAGTAGGGTGACCAGTTACTGTAGGGTGGCATATTGTGCCGTGTTGCCTATTATGGTCACCCTAGCCTATTACCTACGCATTTACAGTGTCTGATCATTGACACACTTGCGTGCGATCTGTTTATACGGTTATCTGTTATTTATTACACTTTTATAACTATTATAAAGCCGTGTTGTGTGTGGATTATTATGGATTCGGTATGGCATAGGTACCTACTACCTACCCTTATAGCTTTTGTACAGTGGCTTAGATCAGTTTAACTATCTAGTCTTTTATACCTACTTATGTGTCTAAAAATATTCTCTTGTTGTAGGTAAAATGTACGGTAACAATCTTTAAACGTAACAAATTTTCCTATTTTCATTTGAACTCTCAAAATCAAAATTTAGTGCACACAATGGGGGCAATTCGGAGTGTCGCAAAAGCTAAACTAACCTAACTAAAATTATTGCCATCCTTTTTATTCCCATCGCTATAAAAGGGACGGCAACAATTTTAGTTAGCTTAGTTTAGCTTTTGCGACACTCAGAATTGCCACTAATATGTCATTATAAGGAAGCCATCTAATATGTAGCCTACATTTAAATAGCCATCTAATGAATTTCACACAAACAAGAAGCAAGTTATATTTTTTTGCTCTGATACTTCGACAAACCATCCCATAAATAACGTAAAACAAAGACGTTTAAAACTCAATAAGGACCGTTTAAAATAGCCGTAGAGCTAAATTATTTTGTCATTTTAACAGCGGTAGCGCCCCCTGGTGAGACGACACAAAAACGAAGTTCCGCTCCTGATGTTATAAATTGAGACTTTTAAATGGAAATGTTTTATACTGTGCTTATATTAATACCACATCATAATGATTCGGTTTTTTGTTTTATAATTTTAGCATAGGTTTTAAAATGTAATCATTCAAGTTTCTGGGGGGTGATTGCCTATTTTATCATCGAGATCATGACAACATGAAACAGTTTTTTGGAGATTTTTTGGAGAGGGATCATGCAGTACGTTTGATCATTCTATTGTCTTGTCATCAATTGGTCATCAAGTTATCACTAAGGAATTTTACAACGTGAAGTTGTTTGCAAATCATCCTAACCCGACTTATTTCCGAAGTACTATTGTAGCAAGGACCGGGTACGAAATGTCTAACCAACTTAAATCAACAGCATTATCTCAAAAATCTTGTTTGCTCTGTGGTCTGTGCTGTGTAAATGACTGACATGACAATGACACTGACACATGCATGATGCATGACTGACTGATAAAAAAGTTTGCTGGCCGGCGTAGTGGTTGGTGTTAATATTTTTGTTTGCCGGCGTTTTTCAACTGTGTAATTTTCGCATTTCCAAGTTCTTGTTCCTTCATGATCATCCTTTATCTTAACTCTCTCAAGTTTATCCATCTACAAACGATTTTTTTCAAAGCTTGGTGCCAGTTTTCCACCTGACTTTGGGAATCGACTACTCATTGAGTTTGTTGAAGGCAATCGAGCTATCAACTTCAATAGTGGGGCGGGCGGGCGGCCCTTCGTGCAACAAAGGGCTGTCAAGGCATGGGAAGATTGTGCCCGCAAGCTCGAAGGCGTGGGTGACGGCCTCGGGCCTCCTAAAAACTGGCGGTCAGTGGTCGTCGTGACGGTGGAGGCTGGATCGAATGGTTTGCATGTTTTTTTAATTTCTATTATATTTACAAATTCACTCATCCTAATACCTAAATTATCATTAAAATAACAAACTTTGCAAGGCTCCTTTTTGTTATAATAACTCAATTGCTTTGTTACCAACAAATAATTGGGATAAAACTTGGTTGATAATGTTCTACACTACACTACCTACTGTTTGTTTTGAAAAATTTAAAAAAACAAACCTAATAATTATAACATAATTAATCGGGTGGTTACAAATTATACTAAATATGAAGAAGTGCCTAGTGTTTTTAATTTTAACCCTTTTATTAAAGTATACGTAAATTTTCAGAAATCCATAATTATTGTACAAAAGGAAGGCGGATGACCCTTATGCCTACCTACCAGTCACAATCATTGAAATGGTCTCGTCACATGGTAAGAATGAACATTAATAAAAGTAGGTACTTACATAGAAATATTTTGACTATCAATAAAGTAGGTATACTCCTTAGTATTACTAATGGCCATTCTCAATGACCATTTGGCTTGCCGTGGTAAGCTATTAGCATTTCTATGATAGAAATATTGACAAATATCAAACCACAGTAAGCTAAACCAATGGTAGATAAGTTGTCGATACTGGTGGGAGTCTGAGCAAGTAGATTTTATTTACTTAAAAAGTCTCAAATAAATAATATAAATAAATGAACTAAAGATTTCACAGTTTAGGTATTATTATTTTCAATTTTCTTGTTTTTTTATAGATCATAATGATGCACCTTGCTGGGCCAGGAATTTGGAGGCGAATAGAAATAGAAGAGCAGATGGTGAATGATGTAACCGATATCAACCCTAAGGCACGAAGCATTGCAGGAGTTATATATTTGCATGAGCTAAAATAAATAACATAGAAGTTTTTTCTGTCAAACATTTATATTTTGTAAAAGAATTGATCTCTGGATTTTATATACAAAATATTATTATTTACCTACATCTATTTTTGTTCTCTATATTTCAAATGCATCCTAATTCACCAATAGGGTATTCTAGGTCATGAATAAAACAATTGAATGGATTCCACTGAATATATGTAATTTTATTGTAAGTCTTATTATTTAAATAACATTAACAAGGTATATATTTATATTACAATTAAATGCAAAATACCTTTATCATTTTATTATTAGATACATTATGAGGTGGAGCAGTAAATAAGTCCAAAGCAAATTTATGATGGAAGTTAGAGCTACACAATTAAAATTTCTCATTAAATATAATTAACATGCACAGGGACAAACACATTCACTGCTAAACACACTTTCAGGAAGCATAGATATTGTATTAAGTACTTTAAAAAAGTTACAATATCTAGTACTTCTCCGCCAATGTATAGGTACCTATATCAAATAAGTTTCCGCAGGATGTTCACACAAAAACCACTGTCCATAGCTAAGCCTTACTATGCCAGGCTAGGTGTAGAACTCCTCAGGTGACTCTTCAGCAGTTCTTAAAATAGGCCTCATCATAAACGGCTTCAGTGCATAGTCAGAATCTCCTGTAACAAGTAATAAGCAATGTGAATAAATAATTATTATGAAATAATAGTGCACTTCTTATTTATCATAGTTTTACTCAATGTAATCACACTAATATTATAAAGAAGGGGGTACCGGGTAGGGAAGTTTATGTACTTCCTCAACACTTCTGCGGAATTGAGAGCATGGTTGACCACATCTCAGGCCATGCCATGTTGGTATGAGCAAAGCCGAAAATATACTAACCTAACTAATAAATACAGAGTCAGTAGGTTCATTTGATCTAAAACTCCTATTCTACAAAATCATACCTAACCTACAAGTAGTCTTTGATGAGCTAGAGAACTTTGGACAAAGAACTTACCTTGTTAACACTCCTAATCACTGTCGGCCGGACACGTTCGGAAAGCAAAGGTATTACATCCCGCGAACGCTTCTTTGTTGAGCCGATAGGTATCTTGCCGTGAAATCTTCTAACACTTTCTTTGTACAATAATTTGCAAATTTTGTTTTTATAAGTTTGGGCAAGACGCAGGAAAACAATCTTGATCTTGTTCTATAGGTAGCGTTCGAGGTGTTTCCATTTTAAAATTCGAATTCGCACTTCTTCAAACACTTTTTTTACAATAATTTGCCAATTTTGCTCTAAAACATAAGTTTTTAGCTGGCAAGACGCGCTTGCAGACAGCCTTCGAGGTGTTTCCATTTGACAGCCATTATCAGCGTAAAAAATCATGGCGAATGTGCTCCACAATCACGTTTACATGGCCTTTCTATTGGCCGTTACATCATTCTTGCAAAGAATTTGCTGAATGTCATCAATGCTTTCTCAAGGCGTTCGTTGATCGCTGGACTGTCAAATCTGTCAGATTTATCGTGATTTACTGTCATATTTGATGGAAAGCGCTGACTAACTTTGTCTCCATAAGTTCGCCAATCACCCCTCTGAATTCATGTTTTATTGAAAAAAGTTAAACAATTTTATTCTCAAAAGTTTTCAGGTGTTTTTATTCAAATATTTAATTAGAAAAAATATATTAGATTGTACTTACCTATGTAATTTATTATCGAAGTTATAATGCCTTAAAAAAATATATTTAGCGAATTAAAATCAAGTAGTAGGTACCAAGGACGATATCGTCTTTATGTACATTTTGAGTACCTACCATTATGTAGGTACCTACTTTTTGATGAATTAAAACAAGTACCTAGGCATACTTTTTTCTGCCTAGCGTTTCGTTTTACATTACAAAATTTAATGCTATCTTAAAATCGATTTAGCGATGTTCTTATCGATTGTCCATAAAATATTTAGCTACCCTTAAAAAGTGCAAGTTACGAGGACCCCCGTGCACCCCCGGGTGGCATGGCACCGGGGGGCCAGTGTGACGACAGGTCGGGGCTGATGCCCTTTGTTATGGGAAATGGCGCAAATCGTAAATTATTATAACCACCATGGTAATGTTGATGCAGTTTTTGTCGTAATTGTAAAGGCGATTGTTTCAGAATTTGATTTCATTTTAGGTGAGTACCTAATTAATGTCTCAATCAAAACATATATAAACAAACACCAAAATACGTTAAAAAAGCGGTTTTTCAAGCTCTGTCTTATCGTATGCAAGCAATTTAAAAAACACAGTCTTTTTACAAAACTTAGGTAAGTACCTAGGTACCTAAGTTTAAAAGCCAGTAGAAAGCTTTAATTTTTTTATCATCTTTTGGCTATATATTAATTGAAAGAAAGTCCCAGTTAGTAGATATGGCTGACTTACCGCTGAAAGTTATAAGTATGTATTTTGCCTTACAAAAACTAAGAGCAAAGCTTCATAGTTATTGCTAAACTTCGTTCGCAATGAAGCGATAACTTTATAAAACAAGGTGTTAGAACCTATTATTATATTTTTTTAAACTAAAATATTTTTTCGCTCCTAATATTATTTAGTAAGTAGTAAGTAAATATATATTTTTCGCCACCGTAGGTAGATCGAAACATAATTCTACGCAAAAGCTCATCAAAAAATGCCTGCTACATAAAAAGCTTTGTCGCTAAACCTTATCGATAGAATCGACACCACTAAATTAAATGACATGGAATCGACCATCGAAGTCAATCATTGAAGCCTGCTGCTGCAAAAAATTGATAACGTTGAAACACCGACGCTTTGAAGTTCCGGTTTAACAAAAAATGTATTAGTTTCTAAAAAGACTGGAAAGAGATATAGTGAAATCGAAGCGTAAGGTACCTACAAAAAACTTTTCTGTTCCATTTTTTTTTATTTAGCGTAATAGGTGGGAGTAGGCAATTAATTAGGTACAAAACCTCAGGTCATATAAATATTTTTCATATTTAACTTAAGTACCTAGACCTACCTAGGTACACTTTTTGTTTTTTTTTTTCGGAAGTATTTTTGTTATGGAAGTTTCGATAATGAATCATTGAACGGTCCGGGTGTGCGTGGCTATTGTAACTTCACGAATAAAAAAGCATTTCACAGCTTGAAAGTTTGGTATGATAATAAAACCATAGACCTAGAAACGGTAGCTATGATCAACAAAATAGAGGAAAGTAATACATTCCTAAAATTTTAAAATATTTAAACTGATTTTATCATACAGTTGTTTCTGAAAAACGGTGACCGTAATAACCTGTTTAGGTAAACGTGGCTTCCTATGAAATAGGTAACTTCTTTGTTACACAAATTGATGGCGCTGAATAGTCAAGAAGAAATAAGTACTACATACCTACCTATACTTACCTACTAATGGCACTTAGATGGAGTAGATAAGCACATGACAGTGTTGATGACACCTATTATCCAGTTGTGTGTGATGTCAGTTCTTCGCTGATGATAAAAGCCTTTCTCAATAGACTATTAATAAAGCATTCTATAGAAGGCAACCTATAGTATTATCACATTAAGCGACACTTTACTTTAAGGTAGAGTACTTATTTCTGCTACACAGTTCATGCAGTTAGCCGTTTAAGTTTGGTACACTGAAGTACCTACTTAATATTCACGTTACTTTCTCGTACTTATTAAAAGTTATACGGTCAACATTGATATTATGGACGTCATTAACGTTCAACGTTTTTTGAAATACGAGGCATTTAAGTACGTAGTGTGGTATTGTTAAGAAATATTTGGGTTGTGCATGTAATGAAGTGGAAAGATGAGGTATTTGGTGATCACTAATTAATAAGGGGTTGGTAAAGGGGTGCATTCTTTCGTTGTGATGAATGTAGTCAACCCTAACATATCCCACGCTTTTAAATTCCTCTGTATGTTTTGTGTATTTAGAAAAGCATTGTTATGCGCCTGCGTAAAATGTAAAGTAATAGTCTCTTAAAGTTTTGCAATACATTAGTCAATGGAGAGTAAAAATAGGTGTGAAATAAACGCGAAAGTTTGTCTGGATGTAGGTGTGGATGGGTGTTTGTTACAATCGAAACCGCAACCTCCGCGTCTCAGGCAAGCCTTCCCACTGCACCACAGAGGTCGCCACTCAGAGAGGTCAGAGGTCAGAAAGAGTTTCACTCCATGATAAAGTCGTGGAATAAAATACTGTGACATGTATCTGTGTTGTTTTGTGGACGATATTGCAACCAAAAGAAAAGAAAGGAAAGTTCAATTTTAACTAAGCAAGTTGGGCGTGCAACGCTCTGAAAGTTGAAACTACCTACCTCAACTTTTCAAAAATAAACCTTTATTCCATCTAGTCCTATCAGTAGTTCGATAGTCGAACTGTTTAAACAGTATTGATGATTTTTTTTCAATTTTATGTTAATAGAATAAAGTTATAATATATTTACTTTAGTAAATCATTTAAAGAGAAACTAGGCTCATAAGAGATGGATATCACGTTAAACAACTAGGTACCTAATTCAGACAAATGTGAGTTACAAACATTCGAGGTGGTTGTTTGTAGAGTTGAGAAAGTTATAGAAATGTCTAGCACAAACTGTTACTCATTCTGCATATCATATTGCAAAATTATTGATGAATGATTAAAATTGATCAAATAAAAGTACCTACCTATAAACATTAGCGCTATTAATGTTCTTTTATTAATTTTGTAAGATTTAAAATTATTTTTAGGTAACATATTTAGCAGCGCATTGAAACTTACCAAATTAATTTATTTTGTAGTCATTAATACTTAGTCCAAAAAGAGTACCTACTTATAATAATTATGATAGTTTAACATGACTCGGTAAACACAGGTACCTACCTATAAACATTAGC
The DNA here is from genome assembly GCA_963582015.1 of Xanthorhoe designata. Taxonomy (NCBI): domain Eukaryota; kingdom Metazoa; phylum Arthropoda; class Insecta; order Lepidoptera; family Geometridae; genus Xanthorhoe; species Xanthorhoe designata. Next base: position 13,701,479 of record OY757029.1, on the reverse strand, counting down.
GCTATTAATGTTCTTTTATTAATTTTGTAAGATTTAAAATTATTTTTAGGTAACATATTTAGCAGCGCATTGAAACTTACCAAATTAATTTATTTTGTAGTCATTAATACTTAGTCCAAAAAGAGTACCTACTTATAATAATTATGATAGTTTAACATGACTCGGTAAACACAGTGGGTCTACACGAATAGGTTATCATCCCCTTCACTGTTTAGAGGTAAGTACTAAAACAAAATGCTACCTAGGTAGGTATCACAAAAACAAATTATAGCGTGCCATGTCTAATGTGCCTTGACATTGTCAAGTCTTCGACGCGAAAGAACAGGTGCTTCGTTATCGGCCAATCAACATACCTACGTCGGGAATTGAAGCGAACTCTGAACAAACAACCACCACATTAGTAATAGTGTATGTTAATAATTTTTACAAAAATGATTTGGGTATTAAAAAGCTTATCAGTAGATTTAGTTTCATTGAAAAATTCATAAACATGTCGCACTATAATGTTTAATTAATAATTCAGTAATAGAAGCTTTTAGTGCGTAGGTTTCTAGACTTAGGTAAGTCCATTAATTGTTAAGTAAGTAAGTAGGTACCTAAGTACTTAGTTTCTCTTGCCAATATTGACATTCTTGAAATATATACAAGATAACTAACATAATTTAATGTCAATATTTTACTAAACAATAATTAAGATTACATATTCGAACAAAATATTTAGATACCTTTATGTTGCTGTTTTAAAAAACTCTTGCGCCTACAATTTTCATCAACGCTGTCGATTGCAATAATTGCTGATGATTTTACGCAGGCGCGGCTTATGCCTTGTAAATATTCAAGAGACTTGAGTTTAGGTAAAAAACCATTGACAGGTAGATGTGTTTATTTTATTTTCAAAATTTTCACATTTTATGCTAGGTAGGTACATACACGTACAAGTGGATCTAAAACAGAATCCACGCAAAGCCAACAAAATCTACATAGAATCACCTAATTAATGAAATACACCATTATTACTTGATTATTTGTTACGATTCCAAAAATGAACGTCCGTTTCCTATAAAAAAGGTTCGAGAAAGTAGGTAGAAGATGTTCCCAAAATCAATAATAGTATTTCGATCTATAAAGACAATAGCTATTTATATCAATCTATTTAGTAGATGTTCCGTATAGGGTATTTATGTGAGAAGCGGCCTGATTACGCTCATCGTTCCATAATAACAAGCTAATTTGTATTATACAGGTGCAATATCAAAATTTAACCTTAGAGTAGTGATAACGTAGGCAGGTATTAATTATTCATATTGCAGTATGAACATGTTAAACGTTTTGTAATTTTTAGGTGAACCACATTACTGATGACTTTAGATCAATGTTCCTGTGTTAATGACTTTAGATCAATGTTGCTTGGACCTTTGACTACTAAATGACCAAAAGCATAAACAAAAGAAGGCCAAATTTTAAGATTATTGTCAGGAGATAAGGGCAGGAGAATGATGATGTTTGGTTTTTATAATAAATTATTCAAGCTCAGTTAAACACTATGCTTTCCGCAGGTACGCAATACTATTTAATAAATATAGCACTATTTGTTTACAAAATATAACTAAAGGGGAATCATATAATAACGGTCGAAGAATAAAAATATTATTAAGTAGGTATTTCTACTACCTTACGGACACTTATAAAAATATTCTGAGCTCTACTTCTTACTTTACTCTCACATACAATAAAACTCAAACCTTTATTTGTTTCCCTTTCAAATTTCCGCCCCTAAACTTCACCCCATTTCAACCCCAACGAGGTAATCTAATCTGACTGATTAAATACCCCTGATAAGTAGTGCGGTGGATTAAAAATGTTTCAAGATAATTTTTCACTGACCAGCTCTTGATTTTCGATTTATAGGGGTTGATTATGTCATTATGTGATTGGGGATGATTTGAAACATTTGTTTTTTTAATACTTAATCAAAATGCTGATTTGACTCCTAAATAATTTAAACACAAATTGTATTATCAATAATGCGTTTGATTGAAGAATAAGCATGTGTGCGTATTAGCATGTCATTAGTGGCAATTCGGAGTGTCGCAAAAGCTAAACTAAACTAACTAAAATTAATGCCATCCTTTTTATTCCCATCGCTATGAAAGGGACGGCATCATTTTTAGTTAGTTAAGTTTAGCTTTTGCGATACTCCGAATTGTCACTATTGTGTAGGTACCTACTACCAGAGATTATTTATTTGGTCTATGCTACTACTCATCAGTCACAATTATTTCCTTCACTTCCGTTTATTATAGCATAACATTGAAATTTTTTATTTTTTTATTTTGTTGTTAACACTTTTACTGCCACCTTCTACAAGTGAACTCGTGGGGGCTGCAAGACCTGCAACAAGTAGGTACTTACCATGATTGTTACGTATTGTTGAAAAATTATGCACGTCCAGGATTCGAACGACCTTCAGATTTAAAGTCGGAGCACATACCATTATTCATTTGGTTGTAGAAATCTTACAGGGTTAGGGTAATGTGATTTGCTTTGTACATAGGTACCTACAGCAATTTAACTTCAAGTTCGAATACATAAAAGGGACTGACAATAAATAAATAAATAAGGTTATCTTTACCCCTACTGGGTACCTAACTAAAGTATAAGAAGTTAAACACATTTATTCTAGTGGTTTAGACTAGAGTACCTACCTAGTTTCATCATGGCCATCATGACATGTATCAGCAACAAAATAAGACAAATAATCTTCATGTCTGCGAAATGTAGTAGAGAGTGTGCCAACGGCCATCGAGTGCAGATCAATATAAAGCTGGCCATTCACTGGCCTACATTTGACCATTCGTATTAGTTCGACTATTTGATTCAATAAAGTAGTTCTGCTATTTGAAGGAACATAGACGAGTGTTTTTACTTGGTCCATTTTTAGCCGGCTAACTGACAGGGTTTTACTCATTGCGTGTTTTATTGTGATTTACTTTATTGCATTGTACCTTAGTTACCTACTCTTCTTTCAAATATACATATTGTTCGGGTAAAACCGAACACGCAGCAGTATTGTACTTTTGCGGCGCTTGCAAATCATTGCGCATTTGCTCGCGCGTTCTCGAAACAATTCAATTCGCGTTCGACCTTCATCATCGCGGGTTCAAAACCATTACCAGTTAACCATTATTACCATTATTATTTTACCATTAGAATTAGCTTAAACTTAACCATAAAGAGTGTCTTAAGAGTGAATATAATAGTCATACCAAATCCAAGACTTTCCCTTGACCTCACTACCATAATCCAACCATATCGCAAGGGGATTCCGGGAAAACCATACTCCCAAACCATATCCCTTTTCATGGTCCTTCGAGAAACCATTACCTACCAGTGCTTACCAAGTGATACAGTGAACGAGTGACGGAGGCTTGCAGAAAATAAGGTCAGATCAAACCATATTATAACTATAGCCTTATAATACTCATCTTTATTACATCATGGATAACTTTTTCATCAACCAAACTGAGCTTTACGAGTCCATTAAACGGCTACTGACTAACTTCAAGAAAGATGGAGCAGACAGAAAGACGTATGAGTATTGTAAGCGCAAAGATGACTTATTAGAAAATTTTTGGCTAGAGTACCAGAATAACCATAGGCAGATGTGTAAGTTGGCCGAGCTTGACCATGTTTATTTTCATAAAAATTGTTACGAGACGGCTGAAGAAACTTATTTATCCGCTAAATCTTTTATTAAGAAAACCATTGACCAGTTAGAGCAAAAACAACCAACACCTCAGAAATCTAGCCTACGAGTTTTAGAAACTGGGGCAACCAAACCAGGGGCGTCAACTCGACCAGGAACTCCGCAACCAGTCGGAAAATCATCTTTTCCTGTGGAAAACACCAAGCTTAGCGAGTTGATTAAAAAACAGCAAATAAATATGAGAGCTTTTATGAGAACATTAAGCGCGATAAAAACCGACGAGTTAGAGAAAAAATGGGAATTTGAAGACGCCCTAAAATCTTTGGAATCTCGTTGGTCCGCCATAGATAAATTACATTGGGAAATAGAAGGAGAAAACGGTTGTGAGGATAGCCGATACCAAGAAGATTTTACCGACTACGAGAGCATTTTTACCATAACGAAAAAGGCAATCAATACCAAAATGTGGTCGGTATCCCATCGTGAGAAGTCCACCCCGAAGATTGACATTCCTGTTTTCAACGGAAATTATAAGGGATGGGTTTCTTTCAAGGATCTCTTCACGGAAGCTATCCATGGTAACCCCTCTATGACCAATGCCCAGAAGATGCAGTTTTTAAAGGGTAAGCTGAAAGGAGAAGCCGAGGGCCTGATTCAACATCTTCAAATCAGTTCGGAAAATTACGAAGCGTGCTGGGAACTTCTCAACCATCGCTACGGGAATAAGAAGTTAATTTTTACCTCCCACGTCAACATCCTCCTCGGCCTCCCAACCATGCCACAGCAGTCCTACGCCTTAATGAAGAAACTGCATGACGTTACCAACGAATGTCTTCATGGTATTCAGAATTTAGGGGTCGACATATCTACTTGGGATCCCCTCCTAGTGCATTTATTAGCGCAGAAGCTGGACAATACTTCTTTCACAGAGTATTTAGAATCGGTGAAGAAGCCCAGGGAACTTCCCTCTTTACAGGAATTCCTGGGTTTTCTAGAGACGAAATTTACAGCTTTAGAAGCAGCCCGGCGCAAGAGTGAAGCACCTAAGCAAAGAACCAACCAGAATAACCAGTCTTCAGGCTCCGAGCAGTACCAAAAACAAAATCAGCATCAAAAAGGACAAAGAGATCGTCCTTATGTTGAAACAAAATTCAGACCAAATATGAATGCCTACTATGCATCTGGGTCAGTAGTATGTGGAGTGTGCGACCTCGATCACGGCACATGGCATTGTCAGCAGTTCCTAGCAATGACGGCCGCAGACAGACTACAAAAAATAATTAATTTAAATTACTGTCGAAACTGCTTAATTGACCATTCCGATGAGAAATGTTCGTCTACAAAACGATGTCGGAAATGCTTAGGTGTTCATAACACTTTACTCCATAATGCACTAGTTAAACAAAATGCGCCCTTACAATCACGACCTACTCACGCCAAGCCTACCAACAAAACAAAGGAGCCAGTGATAGGATCAACGCATGTATCATGGGAAGACACGACTGAGATACTTCTAGCAACCGCCATGGTGTATATTACAGGAGTCGATGGCACTAGGCATGCCATGAGAATTTTAGTAGATGGCGGGAGCCAAGTTTCATTGATACATGAACGTGCCGCTCAGGTTTTAGGCTTGAAAAGAAGTCAATGCAAGGGGAAAATATTTGGCGTCGGCAAAAATCAAAACAATGCAAAAGGAATGATGAACGTTGAAATCCATTCAATGTACAACCAGTTTTCGATTAATACCGACGTTATTATTATGAATAACCTAATTATGAACCTACCAAATAGAACCATACCAAAACCATCCTGGACGCACATTCAAAATATAAACTTAGCCGACCCAAACTTTAACATTAGTCGACCAGTGGACATGCTAGTTGGGGCGGAAGTTTACAGTAAAATTATGTTAGGGGGAATCTTAAAGGGAGATTCGGACGAGCAACCAATCGCTCAGCAAACCAAGCTAGGATGGCTACTCTGCGGCGCAGCTCGGCCCCACTACAACTGTAACGTCGTTCTACACAACACGGATGACCTCCTCAAGTTTTGGGAGAACGAGGATATTAGCCCAAAATGTGACCAAAATGAGATGTCAAGTGACGACCAAGAATGTCTACAGTACTTTTTAGATACCACAAAACGGCTTAAAAATGGACGGTATGAAGTTCGCCTGCCATTTAAACCAGATCTGAAGGAAAAGCTGGGCATTTCTAAACCGCAAGCCTTAGCTCAATTTCACAACATGGAAAGAAAATTGAAAAAAAATGACCAGCTTAGAATAGATTACCATAAATTTATGTCTGAGTACCTCGAATTAAACCATATGAAACCATCTTTCAAAAACCAACAGTTCGAGTGTTACTTACCGCACCATGGCGTAATTAGGGCTGAATCAACCACCACGAAGCTGAGAGTAGTTTTTAATGCTTCGGCAAAGTCGTCGACAGGATTCAGCCTAAACGATGTTATGTACAGAGGTCCTAACATACAACAGGACCTCCAGCGACTTATCTTAAAATGGCGCCAATACCAATTTGCTTATACGGCAGATATAGAAAAAATGTATAGGCAAATACTCGTGCACAAGGAAGACCAGGCTTACCAAAGGATTGTTTGGAGATTTTCTCCGAACGAGAAAATCCAGACATTTGAACTGTCAACGCTTACATACGGCATGAAGCCAGCAGGATGGTTAGCGATGATGTGTTTGAAGAAATTAGCATCAGAAGAGAGGACCAACTTCCCAGAAGCTGCACGAGAATTAGAGGAACATTTTTATATGGATGATTATTGTGGCGGTAGTCATTCTATTGAAAAAGCCAACCAACAGAAAACCGACCTCATTCGGTTACTACAAACGGCAGGATTCAATTTAAGAAAATGGACCTCGAATAAAAAAGAGCTTTTGTCAGGATTACAAATAGAACAATGCAACCAACCAACTTACGAATTTAAACAAACGGACTCAACCAAGACTCTAGGACTGGGTTGGAATCCTCAAAAGGATATGTTTTTATTCGAAACAAAACTAGAAAAAATACCATCCTCAAAAGCTACAAAAAGGACGCTTCTTTCTGACATTTCTAAACTATTTGATCCATTGGGATGGCTTACCCCTGTGAGTACTACCATGAAAGTTTTATTTCAAAAGGTTTGGCTTGAAAAGCTAGATTGGGATGAAACACTACCAAAAAGTATCGAAGCCGAGTGGATCAAGGTGCGACAGGACCTAAGCCTAATAAACACTATAGAAATAAATAGGTGGCTAGGAATCGAAGCAAAGGAAACCATTGAACTACACGGATTCTGCGATGCGTCAAATCTAGCGTACTCTAGTGTCATTTATTGCAAGGTCGTTAGAAATAATAAACCTACCATAACGCTAGTAGCAGGAAAAGCTAGGCTAAGCCCTCTGAACAAATCCGTCTCTATACCTAGACTGGAGTTAATGGGCGCTCAACTCTTAACTCAATTGATAGAAAAGGTCCAGAGCTGCTTAGTCGACTACCACATAGAGCTGCACTGCTGGACTGACTCGACCGCCGTACTAGGGTGGATCCAGGGTGATCCTGCAAGATGGAAACAGTTCGTGGCTAATCGCGTGAAAACGATTACAACAGTCGTACCAGCGGAGAGATGGCAGTACGTCAAGTCCAGTGAAAACCCGGCGGATTGCGCAAGCCGTGGTCTTTATGTACAACAACTTAAGGACCACCCACTATGGTGGCAAGGACCGTCGTGGTTACCAACGTACTCGCACGAGGACAAAAATAATAAAGCCACTTATGAAACCAGTCTAGAACAAAAAACATCGTTTCTGGGTCAAACAAACGCAGTAGTCCTTGGAAAAAGTTCGTCTATCATAAATGACATAGTAAACCATCTACTTAATAAATATAGTTGCATCACAAAAATAATACGAATTTTTACGTGGATATTACGCTTACCACACAATAAGAAACGAGTTCACCAGCGTCACCTTGAGTTACACGAGCTGCAACACGCAAAAACGCTGATTATCAAAACAATTCAATACGCAGAATTTCATGATGAACTAGATCACTTATACAAACACGGAAAAGTGCACTCAAAGAGTAAAATTCTAAGTTTATATCCAATTTTAGACAAGGATGAAATTATGCGAGTTGGAGGAAGATTGAGAAATGCACAGATCGATCATGAGATGAAACATCCCGTCATACTACCACACAACCATATAGCCACAACTTTATTTATAAAACAAGCTCATGAATCGACCTTCCACGGTGGAGCGCGTTTAACTTTGGCAAACTTAAGGCGCAAATACTGGATAATCAGCGGATACATGGCAACCAAGAAATTTATTAGGCAATGCGTAACGTGTAAACGGCATGATCCTGTGAAGCGTTACCAGCTTATGGGTGATCTTCCAGCCTCAAGGGTGAACCCCGAAGATGCATTTCACCATAGCGGTATTGATTACACAGGATTTGTGGAAATAAAGGCCAACAAAGGACGAGGTGTTAAAACCACGAAAGGATACATAGCCATTTTCGTGTGTATGGTGACCAAAGCCGTGCACATAGAACTTGTATCGGACCTGAGTAGCGTAACATTTTTGGCTGCGCTTCACAGGATGGCTGCCAGAAGAGGAGCTCCACATCATATCTATAGCGACAATGGGACTAATTTCGTTGGAGCGGATAGATTACTTAAAGATGCATTCAACGAGATTATTCAAAATGGCTTAAAGGAGATCACGGAACTGGGAATAGAATGGCATTTCAACGTTCCAAGCTGGCCCAACGCAGGAGGATTATGGGAAAGGTCAGTCCGAAGCCTGAAATACCATTTAAAGCGGGTCATCGGGCACCAAAAACTTACCTTCGAGGAGTACAGCACGTTGCTAACCAGAATAGAAGCGTGTTTAAATTCTCGCCCCCTCTGCGCCTTATCTGAAAACCCGGACGACCTTGATTTTCTTACGCCAGCCCACTTTCTGTCAGGACGACCAGGACTGACAGTTATAGAAACCAGAGATGATGCGAGAACCAGATGGCATTTAGCATCTAAAGTATTCCAGGATTTGTGGAAGAGATGGAAGGTAGAATACCTAACCCAACTTTCTGCAAGGAACAAATGGAAGAATACCCAACAAAACATCACTATTGGGGATCTAGTCATAATACAGGATGACAACTTACCAGCGGGAAGATGGGCAATGGGGCGTGTTATTGAAACCCACCCAGGCGAGGACGGCCTAGTGCGAGCCGTAACACTAAAAACCAAAAACGGGTTGTTAAAAAGGCCTATCGTCAAGCTGTCACTCTTACCAGTAAACCAAAACCACGACCAACATTTACCAAAAACTGACCAATTACCAAAAAATAATACATCGGAAGATAAACCACATACCAAACCAAAGGAAACAAGAAAAAAGAATCAATCAAAACGATTTACTATAGCGACTGCATTGTTTTGTTTCATGACATTGTTAGCGCCCACGCACGGACTATACAATATAAAGGAGCTACCAAAGAACCAGACTTTATATTTCGATCCCATTTCGAAAATGCAACTTATTCGAGATAAATGGACTTTAATCGTATACCATGACATGAAGCCATATTGGACCGGAATAGAAACCTACCAGAAAATATCAAACTATTTGAATAAAATATGCGCTAATATTGAAGGGCAATCCCATTGTAATATTATACTACAACAAGCTCAGCACGAGTTCCAGGAACTAAAATACTACAATGACCTTTTACTAAGTCAGCATTTTAGCGTCCACGCTAGACGTCGTCGGCGCCGTGGCCTTATCAATGGTGTCGGATATCTGGCCAATGACTTGTTCGGAGTATTAGATTCTCGATTCGCAGACCAATATACCAAAGACATAGAGACCATACAGCGAAACGAAAAACATTTATCCAAATTATTAAAAAATCAAACTTCCGTTGTTGAAGCCGAATTTAATCTCATGAAGAAAATGGAAATGACTGTCGACAAACAACACAAGTTAATATACAAAAAACTTAACGATTTTCAAGAGAACTCCAGTATTCTTCAGCGAGAACTTCAAAATGTTTCCATTATCCAGGAATTTACTCTAACTGCAATGGCTAGTAACACATTAATACAGAACCTAAGAAGACTACAAGAAACGCTTATTGAAACTATAACGGATATATACCATGGTCAAATAAGTATGAGCCTTCTTACACCAAAATTACTAAAGACTGAGCTACAAACCATCAACGGCCAAATGCCTTCTGAGCTTACTCTACCAATTAAAAACTTGGATACAGATTACCAATTCATCTACAAGCTCTTAAAAGTCAAGGCCAGAGCTACTCAAAAATACGTCATTATAGAAGTCACATTCCCGCTCATAGCCAGAGAAAGTTACCAACTCTATAAATTAATTTCTGTACCTCATCAATTGAACACAAAGATGATCAGAATAACACCAGTCTCCGAATATGTAGCGGTAAACCTAAAAAAGGACTCCTACTTTCCTGTACACAAGGACGAACTTAACGAATGCCTTAACCATGACCTAGCCTACCTATGTTCACTGCGAAAACAAATTCACAACATAAACAATGACGAAGATTTTTGCACCATAAACAATTCAAATAATAAATGTAATGTGGAAACATCTACCTGTTCGAATATTTGGGTCCCGTTACATTCATCGTCTCAGCATTTCTTCTTTTGTTGTGACTCGTACACAATAAAAATAATGTGCGAGGATCAAGTTACCATACGCCAGCTGAGTGGAAGCGGGGTCATTGCAACAAGCCAGGAGTGCATTCTCAAGGGCAATGATTTCACGCTTTATAATATTCGTCATCAGTCAACCCAGGTCAACTTGTCATCGAATATTTACATTCCTGAGTTAGACCAGATTAACCATTTGATAAATATAAAAATACCAGACTACGAAGAAGCTACCAGAGATGGAAGCTTAAACTCATCCTTTACGAGTTTAGAAAGATCCATCGAGCAGCTTAAAAGTAGTGACACAGAAGTCGAAGAAATATCGCACCATGACATTCACCACTACGCCGTCAGTTACATTACATTAGCGGGCGTAGTTGGTGTGGCGATAGCTTGGATGTGGAGGAGCGGATGCTGCAGTCGGCGACGACGGGAGCCTGCTTCGGGACACCATGGCGTGGGTCGCTGCCCTCGGGAGGACGAGGCGGCGACCCCACCACCTCAAAGGCCTCGGCGTGGACGCGGAGGTCGCCAGCATCCGGAGCAGCCCAGAACTTCCGCGCCGCCGAGGTCCGCCAGGGCATCGCCGGAAGTGATTAGTGTTAGTGATGTGAATAGGCGCCCAGAGGCCCTAGAAGTGCTCAGTGCTAATCATTTAAATAATAAAAGTGAAGGTGATTTTCCGCTCCATAGTTACATCCAGCGTTGGCCTAATTGGTCAGCTATGCGGGGTAAAACGGACCAGGGGCTCGAAAATTACGGTTTTGATGAACAAGAGACAACGTTTTAGTAATAAGTTTACCAATTTTACATTATATACATAGTTCTTTAGTTTTTTTAAGTTTTTACCATTTTACATAGTACCTTAATCTTTTTAAGTTTTACATTATTTATAATTTTTGGTTTGTAAGATAATATTAAGAACCTTATTGTGCTTTTATTTTTTGCTTTATACCAATTTGTATTTAATTGTAATCTTATAAGATGTTAGTATTATGTATCACCATCATTCACCATATCTCACCATCCCCATCTTGTTGTCGGGAATATGTTCGGGTAAAACCGAACACGCAGCAGTATTGTACTTTTGCGGCGCTTGCAAATCATTGCGCATTTGCTCGCGCGTTCTCGAAACAATTCAATTCGCGTTCGACCTTCATCATCGCGGGTTCAAAACCATTACCAGTTAACCATTATTACCATTATTATTTTACCATTAGAATTAGCTTAAACTTAACCATAAAGAGTGTCTTAAGAGTGAATATAATAGTCATACCAAATCCAAGACTTTCCCTTGACCTCACTACCATAATCCAACCATATCGCAAGGGGATTCCGGGAAAACCATACTCCCAAACCATATCCCTTTTCACATATAGAAATGTGAGGGATCCGGTCGATACTTTTTTTCTTATTTAGTAATAAATTAATAATGAATGTTTGGTTTTTGCTTAGAGAATAGATTACTGATTGTTTAAAACATAATATAAATAGGTGAAAACACGTTCTTAGTATACTCATATAAAGCTACATGAAATTGCCACTTTCGTTGTTTACACTATGCCATCTTTTGTAATAATCACTTTGGACACAAACTCCTATGAATGCCGTGATTTGTGGTTTTCCAAGAGACTTCCCATTAGCTGTGGTAAGTGCAAGAAAACAAATGATACGGCTAAATGACAAGGTAGGTTCTTGTGTCACAGATACTGAGGTTTACTCGTAGCTATCACAAGAACTTGACAGGTGTAGGTATCACATAAACCTTCCACACTTACTTACTATTAGGTACTTGATTTCCTGCTGCTTGGACCGTTGACTACTAAATGGCCAAAAGCATAAACAAAAGAAGGCCAACAAAACTTAACTTAATTTTAAGATTATTGTCGCTAACCTTGAATATATTTTTTTTCCCAATCTCATTTATTTTCCCTTAAAATTCGTTCAAGTAGTTCCCAAGAATTCCGTGATGTCAAACAAGTTGGACCGTGAATGGGCGCTTTAAACTCTTGCGCCTATAATCGCTAGAGTAAAATCCTCACTTCCACGTATTACGCGAGTGTTATATAACGCTTCCACACAGCGTTCATTATGATTACGCGCAAAAACCAGTTCACCACTATAGAGGCAATTGTAGTGCAGACGGCATTTTAATGGACCAATTTCGAGTAATATTATGTTTGCTTAATAGAATGCGTCGACTTCAAAACTTGAGAACGTTTGTTTAAATCCCTGTGTACAAACGGTACGCTTTGTATAATTTTTTTTTCTATCATCGCCAATCCTTTTATTTGCCACCATGACCTATGACATCGAAATCCTTGAGAAAAACAATCATAATTCTTCTGTTGTTTTGTCAATATGCTTTATATACAAAGATCATTTTAATCTCCAGCGTATCGCACGCTTTAGTAATAGCCCTATCTTCACTCGACTGTGGAATACGCGTGAAGCCGTAAACAACCCACGACACAGGAGTCTAAACTCCTGTGTCGCCATTTGCATATTATTCACGGACTCGCACACGATCCGCGCCTCGTTCACATTTGTTGTCGGTATTTAGTCCCGCGACAAAGGAACGTGAACAATATTGTCAAATCTCTGTGAGTGGTTAGAACCGCGACGCGAAGTCTGGATAGGCTATTACGCATATAAAATATCGTAATTCAGTGATTTATGACAGTAACAACAGTCTAGACTTAATCTAATCTTTCGTTTATTTTCCTGTTTGTTACATACAATATTTTTATGTAAAGTAAAATTATGAAACTTACTGCAATTTGGATAAATAATAAACTTAGGCAAATATTGGGGGCAATTCGGAGTGTCGCAAAAGCTAAGCTAAACCAAAGACGATTAATATCTAGAAGACAGACAAAGGCCATACACAAAATCGTAACCCGATCCCGCAGTAGGTACCAGATAGCCTGAAAACTTTAAAACATCAATTTTATCCAAGAAATTTCAATACTTAGTAGTAGGTAGCAACAATATTCAATATTTAAACATTTTTAACTAGAAAGTAATTGAAATTTCTTGGATAAAATTGATGTTTTAGAGTTTTCAGGCTATTTTTTAGGGTTACGATTTTGTGTATGGCCTTTGTCTGTCTTCTAGATATTAATCGTCTTTGGCTAAACTAACTAAAATTATTGCCATCCATTTTATTTCCATCGCTATGAAAGGGACAGTAACAATTTTAGTTAGCTTAGTTTAGCTTTTGCGACACTCAGAATTGCCACTATTGCCTTCTGACGCTGTATAAATCATCTAGTCCTAAAGATTAATAGATGATTTATACAGCGTCAGGAGGCAATATTTGCCTACGCTTAACGGGATACTGGTACCTAGTACTTGAGACAGCTATCCTCTCAGCTTATTTGGCAATATCCACAGGAAAGTCAATGGTCAATACGTGTGGGGATGCTAAGCCGCGGGTTTCCTATGTTCCCCATAGAACTTAATAAGTAATAACTCCTTAATTAAAAGCATTAAAATACTAGTACCCACTAATATTTCGGTTCATTAGAATCAGCTGATTCAAATCAATCTTGTTAGGATCTAACTGATTTATCAACCAACTTATTTGATATTGTTTTCCCAATTTATACAAGTTCAATATTGCTAAGAGGTAGGCACGACCTATTAGGTGGATAAGACTTACCATTTTACTTACTCTTTATTGAAAAGTAAAGTTGCATGTATAAAGGTGCAACTTTTAGCAAAACCATAACAACTATAAACGTAACAAAACCTCGATGTCATTTGGTTTCATCATATTATGTAATAAAATAAGTGAACTTTAACAGTCATTCTGCGTTTGCCAATATGAATTTACGATGATTTAAGTGTCACTACATTTCAGTACTAGACCATTATGTACCAACTTGAAGCAATAAATGAATAATTATGAATATGAATATTAAGTTTCATATCGTCGTTGCAAAAGCAGAAACTCTTATGTGACATTTTTAGTCAAAATGACTTTTGCAGATTTTCGGATAGCCTAATAAAAGCCACCTTTTGAAAAGACTCTCATTGTGTTGTCTTATTATTTGAGTCAGATATGACGTAATGTTAATAAATCTTAAGTGTAGGCTTACATTTTATTGTAAATCAACTCTCGTGTGCTTGATGCACACATCGGACCGGTTGCACATGCATCTCGAGACAACTTATTCGAAACTTCTCCTGTTCATCAGGAAGTTGCGAATGTTTCCACATCGACTGCCGGCATGCTCCAATTAGGGCGTTCTCGTTTGCAAATTATTTGTTAACAGCCTTACTTATTAGTTAACAGTTATTATCTTAGGTAATTGTGTTATCCAATCCAGTTTGAATATTGAGGCTTTAATCAATTTCAAAACTTTGCTTTCGTTTAATCCAAGTAGGGCCTGAGTTTCGTTAAAACGAAGTTTCATGTCAATTTTCAGGTTTAGTGTATGTTGGTAAACTGGTGCAAATTCAGTTTCCACTCTCATAAGCTGCTAAACCCAAAAATTAACACCAAACGTAATTTTCGTTTAATCCAAGTAGGGCATCTGTTCGTGACATTATTAACAAGGGAGTTGCTCACGTAAAAATATCGTCGATTAGGATATCCTATTTCCTATTTAAGGGTCATAGCTTGTGAGAGACCGCGAGGAGTAGGCACCGGTAGGTACTGCTCTTCTACCTAGATGAAGATTCATCGTAAGAACCAAAACATTGTCGGTATCTTTACGTGATGAATACCTACCTGTGGTATTATGATTAGGTCAGGCTTTAGTATGTTGTTAAGAAAACCTGTTTGATCAAAGCTTAAGAACTCAAAATGATGAGATACAGGTTCGTAGATTTACAAGTCAGAGACTTACGATTTTCATATCAGACCAGTCCAGTCAACAGTTTGAATTTTTCAAGACACCATTTCTAGCTCCAGTATATACAATTTTAGATCATCAAAAGTTCTTGCATGTGTATTGCTGACCGTTACCTTGAAAGAAATTGTAGAATGACTAAAAAGACAAGTGTCGCAATGAATGAACCTTGTCAATGCATGTTCTTAGAGTCAGTCCAAGGCTCTTCCAAACTCATCGGTGCATATACGCTTTATCTGATTATGTGATGCACTAATAAACTGTGACGTACTCAGGTCGAATGAAGGGGTGTAATGAAATACATTGAAAACTTCTGGGGGTATCTCTCCACTACTGGGTCCATGGCTCAGGTAAGCCGTCAGCTCACTGAATCTTTCGCGGTTTTGCGCCCAGTGAGATCTACGCTGAACAAAAAGTCAACGCTGGCGATATTCCACACTCGGATTTCTGTAAACCACTACTTTTTGACTGCTGCTTGCTGTTTCAATTTGACATTGCATTATTTATAAAAATCAAACCATATTAGATTTTCTTATCCAGTTTTATTTTTTTCTTGTCATTTGCAAGTTTTGATGAAACCTTGTTTTAATTTCTTTTGGAGTAGCTGAAAATGTAATTCTCTAGTCAAGCAGAAATACGTACTTACCTCGAAAATGTTGCCCCAACATTAACATATCTCAGGCTGACCTTTCACAATAGAAACCCTTCTTCACTAGCCAGTCCTAAAGCTAAAGTTTACAAGATAAGCTCACAGCACTAAATACAATCTGAAAATAATGGAGTTACTGGTTGAAATACAATTATTTAAGTATTAGTATTTCGGTTACATTATTTGTCGGAGGCTTTATTCAAATATTTTAGTAACATTTCTAAAACTGCCCCACTTGACCCTTAATCCAGCCCCGCGTCCGATTATTACCAATTGTGCAACCCTCCCATCAAATGCCGCTGTTTTTATGTGCGTAATAAAATAAAGGCAGTAGATATCGTTGTAAATGCGATTGGGAAATATTATGTTTTGTTTCTTACAAATAAAATTGTCTTAATAATACTTTGGTGCTGGTAGGTACATTATGTAGGTTGACCTATAACATAAACACTACTTATTTGTAGTAGGTACGTACTTATTTTTGTACAAAGGAGATAAACATGGGGCATCTCACAGGCTCTGCAGGCCTGAAATATCTGTTTTCTTGTATCTATAGAAATATCTATTTATTTTTTTGTAATATTCTGCGTGTACGGAGTCATGCTTGGCAATGTCCAGCATGCAATATGCAAAAGATGTAGACTACTGACATTATGGAAAAGAAGACATTTTGGGAAAAATACATCATGGAAAACAGATATTTCAGGCTCAAGCCTGCCATCTGGACTACGTCTTGTCCAGATGGCTCTTCTAAGTTTCATAAGTAAATAAATGTATGGTAGAATCAATAACTGGAGTAAAGATATTTGTAAGACAAATTTCATGAAAACTCCTAACCCCAAAGGTATATAATTTTATCAACTGTAAAAGAGCTCATTATCTTAAAACGGCTAAACACATTTTCTTGAAACATAGCTAGCTCAATGAAGTAAAAATATCTTTTAAACAAAAAAAAATCGGTTCATCCGTTGGAGCTAAGTTGTTTCAGACAGAAACACAAATACTTACACAGATAACAAACTTATAACACCCCTCTTTTTCGTCAAAAAAAATATTCGTTTAAAAGACTATTGACTACAATCAAAAGTCATAGCACAGAAGACAGCAAGCTCGCGCCTTTATCCCTTCAAAATTAGGTGGGTGACCGTTCTACTCTCCGATTCGTGGTTGCAATTCAATTTTAACTTACTGTCACTATTATTCTACTGCATGTATGAAACATTCAAAAGGAAATTCGGTCAATGTTTTTTAATAACCTTGAAGTTTCTTAATTGTTTCAAGCACGCATACTTTCATTTTCTCTTACAATGCTTTTACAAAATGACCATTTTATTGCTAAGTGGTTTAGCTTGAAGTTATTTGTTTGTTTCTCATTATGATCCTGTCCGATGATGTGATTTAGCATGATCCTGTATTCGTGATCCGTTCGTTCTTATGAATCTAAATAGGATCATGACTGGCTCTCCAAAGCTCGAAAAATCAGTATTTTCTCAGGTTAAGCATTGATAATCGATTTGAAGGTAAGAGAAAATATCTAAGGGTAGTTAGAGGCAATCAACAATCCCCAAAGTAGAACAATAATCTCCTTCTTATTGAAGTCGCGTAAAAATACTAACTATTACTACAGAATAAATAATAGTGTATTTGTCTACATGCTAATTCGTTTCTTACCTAATAAAATATAAACCTTTGTATTTAGGATCAATTAAATTATTAAGGTCAGCTGGAAGAAAACTCTTGTCAGCTCGCCTTTGTACATGCCTTTTAATTAAGTAAGTTTTTAAAATGTATCTTCTGGTGTGCCTACAATATAAAAACAAAATGTTCACCTCATTCCAATAAATGTACCTAATGAAATGAACAATGTTCAATACAAAATGTTTGTAACTAAATGATGCAAGTAATTTAAAAGTAATTCAAACACGATCTAAACTTTCTTTTAGTGGTGCTCTGATTGTTTATTTGTGAAAGTAGCGTGTGTGATATTTTATTGTTTAACATTATAATAAGAGTAGGTAAGTACTTTCGTTTCTTCACTTTCAATAGGTTTAAGTAATTTAGATTTGGAAACGATATCACTGAAAACTAACTGAAATTTTTAGGTAACTTAACGCCCGGTTACGAAACGCTACCTTATGTAGGTGGTGTTGAACTACATATGATATTATTTGACGTTCATCATACAAATCTGACAACGAATGGTTATGCGCTAGTTAATTGATTCAGGCTAATGCGCTCCCAAATATTTAAGTAGTGTTTCAGTATTCAGGCGTAGGTACGTCTTGTTTTACCTACTCTAAACTTAGTAAACGCTTTACGCTTATATTTGATTATATAAATATTTATTGATTATCCATGTTAGTAAAGATACCTACCTATTTTATCTAGCTTAATAGATACGAACTTAATAGATCATCGAAGCTATTCAACATTCGGTTTCGTAATAAAATGTATGGGTAACCGCAAGAGAGTGCTAAAATACTTTGGAGATCAATTTAATTTCTAGCCCCTTTTATTGCTAAATCATTAACGGCCAGTCTAACCTATTTATCTATCTTTGGTGTTGCTTACTATGGGTAGATATTTGACATTACTTCCATACAAAAAATGAGAAATAACTACCGACAGTAAGCAAAACCAAAGATATATAGGTTATTGAGACTGGTAGGTCACCTACAAACTTTGTCACCAGAGTTGGCCACTAGATTATACAAATAAATGGCGAGGTTCAAAATAAAATAGAATAACACATTTCTCACATTTTATTCAAATCAGCCTCAACTTTCCTAACTTCCAGTTACATACATTACAATAACAAAGCAGGAGCTAAACATTTAATAACAGATTATACTATGTATGTATAGCTGCGTCCACGCATCCTTTTACTTAAACTATCAATATCTACTTCAATACAAATGACAATTGAATGATCAGTGCAGAACTAAACCAAAAGGTCTAGCCCCGAAGTATGTTGTTTTCCATCTTTGTTGGATTGATGGCAGTCTTTCAATAATTGACAATAAATATTGATAGTGTCAGTAGGATGTTATGCGGCACAACAACACAACCTAAACACGTGAGCGGAATTTAGACCTAAAATACTAATGATCACATTCAGGAGCTTAGCCTATAAGGTACTGGTGACAATGATGTATCCCTAATGCGTAACTTGCAGAACTGCAATTGACGTAGGTAACACATCAGAAGATCTTTGCATCATTGGTGACTCAATGCCAGCCGTGTTGCTGCTGGCTTTCATGGCCGTGGCTTTCGTGGTGAGGGTGGTGCTCGATCTCCTTCTTGAAGTAGATCGGGTAGTGAACCTTCACGGGGTAAGGAACCTCCTTGACGAGGGGGAACTGAACCTCCTTGTACACGGGGTAGGGCTTGTCAATGGGCACCTTGACTTCATAAGGAACCTTCTTCTCAACGGTGTAAGGGATCTTCTTGTATACGTCATAGGGTTTCGGCACGGGCACCTTGATGTGAACTGGGTAGGGTTTCTCCACTTCGACCTTGTAGGGCTTGTCGACTGGGACCTTGACTTCGTAGGGAACAGGCTTGTGAACAGTCACAGGGTAGGGTTTCTCGACGGTCACTGGGTATGGCTTCTCAACGTAGACGTTGTAGGGCTTGTCGACTGGCACTTTAACCTCGTAAGGGACCTTCTTGACGACCTCGTAGGGCTGGGGAACTTTCACTTCGTATTTAACGGGGTAGGGCACTTTCTTCTCGACGGTGTAAGGCTGAGGGTAGGGGACCTTGACTTCATAAGGTACTTTCTTCTCTACGGTGTAGGGAGTGGGCACTTTGACCTTGACTTCGTAAGGCTTGTCAACGTGGACCTTGACTTCATAAGGTACCTTCTTCTCAACTGTGTAGGGCTCCGGGACGTACACGGGGTATTTGACGTACTCCTTCACAGTGACGGGGACTTTCTTCTCAACGGTGTAAGGCTGGGGGTAAGGTACTTTCACTTCATAAGGTACTTTCCTCTCAACGGTGTAGGGGACGTGTTTCTCAACGGTGTATGGGACTGGGACCTTCTTGATGACCTCGACGTGCTTCACGTGCTCGTGGTGAGAGTGGGCGTGTCCGTGGCCGTAGTCACTACCTTGGGAGATGGGTTTCCAGTCACCGCCGCTGGATCCGAATTCCTGGTGACCACCTTGGCTTAGACCTTCACCACCGTAATGGCCTCCTTCTTGTCCGCCGAAACTGTGGCCTCCGTAGCTCTGACCTCCCTCATGGCCACCGTAGCCGCCCTCCTGGCCTCCGAAGCTGTGGCCTCCGTCGCCGCCGCCGTATCCACCGATGTCGTAGATGCCGCGCTTGTCCTGTTTCTTCTCTTCGACTGCCGCCTTTTGTGTGCCTTTCTCCTCTTTGGCAAAGGCCACAACGGCCAATGCTGCCACTAAAACAACCTGTGAACAAGAAATTGAGATTAGTTAACCGACCTAAGACACATTTTTATAAAAGAGGTTATTGCGGTGTAATAAGACATTTAATAAGTGTTTTCGATTTTTATACCGAGAAAGCAGGATGTTTTTACGTAGATTCTTAAAAGATTAGCATGTCGTGCAATGCAATGCACATAGAATATTGAATTTAGAGTAAAAGTGATGATCTAGTTTCGTAATCGCATTGAGCTTAGAATTGTAAGTTTTGCTTTCTAAATCTGTTGTACATAGTCAGAATATTGGTGCGTTTCGAAACTTCGATAGTGGATTATAGAAAGTAACAACTAAAACTTGAAACACTATAGTTTTTTAAAACTTTTGGCAAGATTTAAATAAATATCTTCTTGTGCTATGGTATTATTAAGGTTTTATCTCTTTTTGACACACCGTTGTTATCAACTTAATTTTTCATTAATTATAAGCATCTGTTTAATATAAACTAATTCAATCGTTGTACTAATACTAAAATAATAAGTATGATTATGTTTTGAAAAATATTAAATTTCATGAAGTATTGTAAATTTCGCAAGTAGCTCTAGCATTAACTAATTCAATCGTTGTACTAATACTAAAATAATAAGTATGAATATGTTTTGAAAAATATTAAATTTTATGAAGTATTGTAAATTTCGCAAGTAGCTCTATTAAAAGCCTAATATCAAAGTATACTGCCATTGCATCATCATTTGACTTTTGCTTCAAAACTATTTCATCATTGAAGTCAATTATTGACAGCTTTTATGTATTTCCTAACTAAGCAATAAGTATTGCGACACTTTCAATTGCTGGATATCTGGCACGAGCTTATCGCAACTTTTCCATCTTATAAACAATTTATAGCAATATTACTTTTATTACTTTTATTAGTCCTGTTTTTGAATCTTACGAAAAATACAACAAAAAATGACGCAAGACCATTATAAAATTGTAATGAAGACGTCATAACTTTACAAAGACCGGATTTGTCATGGTCTAGAAAGAACAAAGGATTTCATTTACTCATATTAGCCCATTTTTTTTAGACAATAAAATTAGAGCTCAGGTAAACAATGAAGATATTAAGCTAAGGCTTTATGCCCACATGATAGAAAGAAGATAAATCAATTGAATATTGTTTAAGTACTTAAATACATTCCCTTTTTACTTTAGTCGTTGCTAGCCTCAATTTTGATGCAACTTACGTAATTCTATAGTGAAAGGCAAAATGACCCTTAATATAGATCATGTTGAGCTTTAAGTACCTACTCTTAAGAGAGCGCCATATGCAAATTAGTCGTCGAAATCCTTATGTATCTCAGTATATGTGAAAGCTACGTCCTTCATATTTAGGGAAATGATACTTTGAACTTTTATCTTGCGTTATGGTTTTTTAGAAACACGATTGGTAAAAGTTTTCTCGATCATATATTTTTTTGAAAAATACATGTTTTTCACACAGTTTGCTATTTATCTCAGGAACAGAAAGCTATTTTTGTCGGTTTTATGTTTTGACAAATAGCCTAGAAGTATTTATTTAGTTCTGGTTCTTTAATTTTTCGACCGCTTGTTTCATTAACTTGTTATTAAATAAAAACTGTTTTTTCGCTATAAATTATGTTGCGTGTCTATCGTTCTGCGCTTCTCACTCACGAGTAAAAACATTATTCGCTCTCCCGCTCATTCCTCGGCGTTATGGCACACACTTAAGCACATGAGTATGACTCAATGCGGTGATAAAAGCATATTAATTGAGAGTTGTTGACTTAACACAACAACATTTACTGAAAAGTAAGATAAAAAAATTAAACATAAAGTTTGATAATTTAAAAACGTCTAAGAATAATCATGTGTCAATCTGTATAGAGAATTGAATTTTTCTTTAATGTTTTCTTCACGAAATCTCTAAGAAAGTAAAACATCGTATCATAATTCTTACTTCTAACCTACGATTGTTTAAATTTATCATTATTTTTCTTTTACTGTAGGTACTTATATTTTAATTTAATTACTCTATATTTTTATTTATGTATTGTGATTTGTGAGAGAAAAAATAATAAACAATTTGAATTTTGAATTTGAATAATTATGAGATTTGAACATAACAATTTTAGAAACGAATAACAGTTTAGTTCATGAGAAACGGCAATCACATTAAAATTGATTGTCGATTTCATCAATCAATTTATCCAAGTTCACTGCCATCAAAGAAAGTCATTCAAGTACAACTAAAGATGCGACTGATATCAGCAACTTATTGCATTGTCATGTGTTTTTTAATTTAAAAGTTACTATTGAATGTTAAGTTATAGCTGTCAAATCAAAATTAACGAAAGTGTCATTTGTTTTGTCATGAAGTGGTTTAAAATGAATAGGTATAGGCACTTGCATACCTAGAATACAGGTTTAGGGGCAATGACACTGGGGTACAGGAAACAGGTAGTATACGCTAGGAAGTCTGCAACCTGATTTTAATAGTTGTCACTACAGCTATGTTTAGAAAACTAGTGCTTTCTATAAAACTTTCATTGATATTATGAGGAAGCGTTGAACAGTTGGAAGTGCTATAAAATGCTTTGTTTCGGGTCTAATACTCTATCGCGAATGACGGTACCTCGATGATCAATACCTCGATGTCTCTACCTCGACGGTACTGTTCGTTGATGGGCCTTTACCTCGAAAGGTTTTTACCTCGAAAGGTTTTTACCTCGAAGGCTTTCTACTTCGATAGGTCTTTACCTCGATGCTACCTACACTTCGTCGTCTTACCGCGAAAGATCATCAAATCAAAGTAAACTTTTTATTATTGAATAATTGTTTTTATCATTGTGTTTCAAATAGCCGTTAAGTCTTATATGAAATCATTATTAGCAATTATTTATACAAGAAATAGAATTTTGCAATGCAGTTGTATAATTTTTTATGACTACTAATTAATAATGAGTGTATAAATTAGGATGATAGAAAAAAAAAATGTTACACTTTGTATTTTTGACAATCTACACACAAAAGAGGTATTTACAGTACCTATGGCGTTAATTGACGTATGAAAACAAATAACTATAGTAGTATTAGTTTCGCTAAATTCCACAAGACCTTTTGTAAAGTATAAATCTAGGCGCCAAAATTGTTTAAAGTGAACATCCTTGAGACGCTTTGTGAAAAGAATCTTTGATTTTTTTTAATGATGTATTGACGCCAACATAATAAATATCGCGTGCTAACATAACTGTCTATTAAATGATGAGCATGTAATAGTTACGTATACAGCGGTTATGCCATTTGACCGCTTCGTTATGCGCAATTAGAAGTACGAGTAATCAAAACCTGGTTTCAGCAATCCTCCATCATCATTGGTTTGGTAATTCGGTTCGGTTTCGCTTGGCTTATATGACGGAATGTAGAGTTTCTGTAATGGGTGTCTTCATCTATGCTTCTAGTAAAAGGTGACAAGTGGTTTTTAGTAACCAGTGGTCTCTTTACCGGAACGTAACAAAAATTGTAATGTCATGTTAAGTCAGTAAAGCAAATAAGTCAGTGTCATTGATGTTTATTTATTTATGGCTACGCATAATTTTATGCACTTGCCAAATGTTAAGTTTTATTAGTTGATATTTACCTATTATTCCATATTTGATACTTTTGCAAACCAAACCACGAGCGGAAGTTATTTCAAATTACCAAAATTTAATGCTGTTTTGGTAACAAGTTCAGGGCTATCATTAAATACCTACATAATAAATCAGATAACATCGATCATGCTTTAAGATATTATGCACTCGATTACATATTATATAATAGCTTTGGAATTAGTGAATGAGAATAATACATCATGCATTAATCGATGTAAAATTGCTTAGCCAATTCTGTCATAATGATCGTCGCAAACTGACATAACAAACACTGTATTTTTAAATTTCAAATGCCAACATTTGGTGAAATTCTGTTGTACTAATTGTTTACAAAAAAAAGTTGGCTTCACAAAACTCATTGACAAAATATTCTAGATAATATTAAACAAAGCCAACCACCATAGGGTGCTCAGGTGCAGCTCTTTAACGTGAAATAGGCTTTTTCTTTAATTCATTTAAAAACAACATTATAAATAATGAAGTGGAGCCACTTTCGTGCGTAACTATCATTAGCCGGCATGCACTATGCGCGCGTTTAAGTCTTTCGTATGGAAGCAATGCTCTACTTCTCTCAAGGTCTGTAATAATAATTACTCCTTTCCATTTTAATTGTTTGATTTATTGTTTAAAATGGGCAATGCTATAAATGAATAAATATTTGTTGAACATCTACAAAATATTTTGTTTAATTTAAACGTATCTATTCATTTTCTTAATTTTTTACTTGAAAGAGAATGAAGTTTTAATGCAAAAGTATAGCGAATATTTACAAAATGAACCAAACAACAAGCAAAATCTTTGTAGATAGTGTAACAGTATACTTAATAGGCAAGTACCTACATCAACGTTCAACCTGGGAAAATTTGCCTACATATTATGCATTTATCTTCAAAGAAACAGACAGTTTACATAACAAATTACACCATATTAAACCTATAATTTTGTACTTTCTAGTTTGTCTCTTTGAAAGTGAAAGAAAATAGTGTTTCCACAATACGGAAGTACCTACACGTGCTTCAACATAACATACAATTATTTTATGTCCGTCTTTTGTTTGACCGTTAGCTTTAAAGATTTGTTTTGAAAGATGATGTTGGAATATTGCAGTCTCGTTTTTCGAACGAGCAGTTACTGCACGTTTTTGTGTAGTCACCAGCTATTTCGTAGCGCGTTTTACAAACGCGGGGACAGTGTGCATGGCCACTGCTTGCTGAGTGCAGTTTAAGAGCTTGCGTTTAACATTCGTTTGTATCGATACAAACGTCACTGTTCGCGTACGAAAAACATCATTCATCGTCGAAGACATGAAGCTTAAAAAGTTAATTGGCATTTCGTAGTAAGTAGCTTATTTTGGTAAAATTTTCAGAGTTTAGCTTAGGTACACCCAATATAAGCGGAACTGCAATAACTGTTTGATGTATCGATTGTCGATTTGTAGAGAGTTTGTATATGAGTCGATTTGTAGACTGGTTCTATATTCTATATAGTGGAATTATTATTTCGTATGCCACAGTTAAGAAAATAGTGTTTTAGTGCTAAAATACTATAAGTATTTTGTTTGATGAATTCATGGGGTCATACTTATGTTAAAGTAAGCATTTCGCTTGTATGTTATCAAATTTAAAATCATTATTGATTTAGAACGGTTTCACCGTTAATAAGATTTTATCTTTGAACGTGTAAGATAAAATAAATGCGTGAAACGCATGTTTTATGTAATAAATAAAGTAAGTAACACTTTCATTTCCCGAGATAAAATCGTAATGAAGAGTAATTTACCTCCTTTGAGTCGTGGGAAGTGTTTTGTTTGGTATTTTGTAGATACCTATTTGATTATGTCATGATAACTTTATTTTACAGATTTTTTTAAACAATACCCCAAATTTTTTGGGTGTAACATTTGCAGTCCCATTACTTATCTAGTCAATTTAGCAAAGCTTTAAAAAATTTTCTATGTCGCATTTTAATCTCCTGTGAAAATAAACTGACAGATTTAGCAGCCGTCTGTGCTCTAGAGAACCTCTAGGCCTGTTACGAATAACAAGGGTTGACAATTAATTCAAAATCCACTTCTTGGTTTGGAAGAATTTGAAACACCATTTTCCTAATTCGGCCTAATCAAAGTCCTTTAATCACTAAACGGGGTAGGTACGCCAATTTTGAAAAAAATCTAAAAACACTTTCACATCACAATCACTTCACTAAGACTCACCAAGAACTTCATGTTGCTGTGTGTCTTCGTCGACGTCGAAGACCGGTTGTGTGGCCAGTGGTGGTTCACCATACGTTATATACTGTCCCTCCCACTCACTGAACAACGAGAAGGGTAGCCTGATAATGATACAAATTAATTGTATCAAGTGCTCATTTTCTGTGACCACTGTATAATGATATTTGGTACAACTTAATTATCAATATTTCAAATGTAGAACATAATACGACCGTTGTAGATCAACTATAAATTCTAATTCTGGTTGTTTTTCTATGTATGTATTTACAAAAAAAATGTATCTATGTAGAATATCAGTCATCTGGTTACCATAACACAAAGCGTTTAAGTTGCTTAGCTTGGGACTAGATGACACCTTGTGGAATGACCAAGGATATTTATTTATTTATTTATAAATAATGGAAAACATAAAAATATCCTTGGACTCACACAGCGTCATCTAGTCCCAAGCTGAGCAACTTAAAGCTAGTGCTATGATAACCAGATGATTGATATACCTACCTACTACTTACAGACATTTTCTGTGCAAACTTTGGTAAGTACTTACATAATTATTCATATAAAATATTATGAATATTGCATTTATACACTAAACTCTTTGTTTGGTTACTCTACAATAATTTAAGTTAAAGTGAATGCATGTCCATTAGTACAATCATCATAAACTTATAATGCTAACAAGGCTGATTACTATGTGATTGGATTCTACAAATGGCAAGCACATTCATACAATATAACTCTTACCTAGGTTTAATAGATCCTTGAGCAAAGATTCATAAACTACTATAATTAGCTTGAAATCTTCTGCTTATTAAAAAGATTAAAATAACTATAAAAATGTAAGGAAAACATGACACTGACCATGTTGATCCATGTCTGGAACTGGGTCATTAGACCGATTGTTTAGTTCAATATAAATAAATAATAGTCAAAGTATAATATCGATTAATGCATATTATAGACAACCTTAAAACTAGGTTACAAAAATATGAAACTATAAAAAACTTAGATGTTTAATTGAGGCTCTACCTATTCAATCACACTAGGTACCTATCATTTAGAGATAGATGCATGCATCATAATTTATTGTCTAGAATCTAGACAATAAATTATGATGCATGCTAGACTCTAGATGCTATCAGTTTTACATACTTAATTATATGCACTACATGATTTCTGTGGCGCAGTGGGTAAAGGCCCGTCTGAGACGCGGAGGTTGCGGGTTCGATCCACAACAGAGACAATTGTTTATATATTTTGCAGATATAAACCGGGTCTGGGTGTTTTCCTATCTATATTAATAAGTAGGTATGTATACCTATACAAAAAAAAAGATATCTAAGTAAATAGTCATCAGTTATCTGGTTACCATAACACAAGCAACTGCTTAGCTTGAAAAGAATTTCTTCTCAAAAAAGAATTACTGAACCTATTTCGTACTGAAAATCAGCACTGTCATTATAACGTTCATTGCTTCAGAAAACCGCAGCTTTCCCTGAACTTTCAATTAGGTAGGTATTAGGTAGGTATTAGGTTCTTGGCAATACCTACTCTATCTATATCCTTCTAAAGTTAGAATTAAAAAAAGATCAGTATGTACCTATGATTATCTTTATTCTATATGTGTGCTAACACAAATTTTAGTAATTGTGTAATTCCAAGAAAATACTATCTATACTCGTAATGACTTAAGTACTCGTATACCAAGCAATGTGACTTTTTCCAGCATAAATTAAATATTTTTAAAATGTAAGTAGGTAACACCTTCAAATAAAAACCTAAACAAAAAAAGTCTGTTGTTCATGGTCTCCTCTAATCTTAAAGTCGGATAAACAACCAGTTTCAGCAACACGTAATGCTAATCATAATAATTGTGTACAGATTGATATCAAAGATTCGCAATTTGTTCAAATTGTTCTAACGATTCATTGAATAAACCGGTTCTACAAGAAGATCGAATGCATTATTATGAAATTGAATCTTTATTTCATTCTGAACTGCCTTCGATACATCGAGTAAAATGAATGAAAAAGCCCTTTCTGATTTGACCAAGAAGTGACATTAAAAAAAATAAAATAGGTATACTTTTAAACGGGTCTCTATTTTGTCTCCGAAATTTTATACCCCTAAAATAAAAATCTATAAATTGGGTTTTCATAATCATCGATTGCCCGTATAATCAGGATCCATAATATAAGGATCCCTAATATAGTAACGGCTAATATCAACATCCCTAATGTTTAAAATACATAAAATCATTCTCAATAAATAATATAATCCATAATTTAACTAACTCATAACTTTATTTTCATAATAGTTTATGAGAATAATTTTAACATAGAGAATGTATCTGATTTCGATTTGGGTGGCTGATTAGTGACTTTTATTCCACATTTTATTGGCGCTTCGGCGGCCGCTACCGCGGCACGCTCGCTACGCTCGCTCGCCTCGCGCGTTAGTGGTCACTGTTCAAACCTAACCTAACCAACTGATTTCGATCTGGGTGGCTGATTACTTTTATTCCACATTTTATTGGCGCTTCGGCGGCCGCTGCCGCGGCACGCTCGCTACGCTCGCTCGCCTCGCGCGTTAGTGGTCACTGTTCAAACCTAACCTAACCAACTGATTTCGATCTGAGTGGCTGATTACTTTTATTCCACATTTTATTGGCGCTTCGGCGGCCGCTACCGCGGCACGCTCGCTACGCTCGCTCGCCTTGCGCGTTAGTGGTCACTGTTCAAACCTAACCTAACCAACTGATTTTGATCTGGGTGGCTGATTACTTTTATTCCACATCTTATTGGCGCTTCGGCGGCCGCTACCGCGGCACGCTCGCTACGCTCGCTCGCCTCGCGCGTTAGTGGTTACTGTTCAAACCTAACCTAACCAACTGATTTCGATCTGGGTGGATACAACCGAAGTTGTTTCTGTTTTACATAATTATAAACGTTCGAAAACATGATTATTCGGAAGTGGAAGTATTATGACACATATGTTTATGACGATTAAAATTGGGGATTACAATATTAGGTAACATAAATTTATGGATTAGGAGCATAAGGATGAACAATACCTTATTATAAACTATAGTTATGGGACCATAATATTATGGATTCCTATGTTTCGGAGACACTTGTTATTGATTGTGATTTACGGACAATCGATTTTCGGAGACGAAATGGGTTCCCCTTTTAAACAGGAAGCATATTTGGAGCGCATAATTAAAACAGCCTTATGTTTGCAAATTGAATATTCGGGCAACATTGTGAAAGTATTTTTATTGGCGATATTTTATTTGCGATAGTAATTTTCGATATTACGTTTCAAATTTGCAACGCTGCACTTACAAAATTGCATGTAACATGTAAATGACGACTTTGAAGCCATGTGCAAGATTTTTTGGTTGAATGCTAAACATTTTATTGCTGTTTAAAATGTTTAATGTTTATTTTTGCTGTAGGTAAGGTACACCTACCTACATCTTTAACCACCAAAAATATATGTACAGATGCTTAGGTATCTATATTTACTTAGTGTGTTGTGCTTGTAAAATTACAAAATTCCTTTCCTTTTTTTGGTCTTTCATTAAAAAAAAAAATTTTAGTCACATTGCTTGGTCTTTCATTTAATATTGACCATCGGTATTGTAACGATTTAACAATCATTTCAAAGGCAATTGCTATAGGTAAATATTTTTCTAAATTAATAACGTTTTAATATTATTGATTCATGAACTCACTTTTACGTCGACAGAAAGCGTTATATTTTACCAAACTTTCCTTAGATGTAATGTTTTTTTTAATTTCATTATTGCGTTCCAACCTACGTATCAATATGCTAAATACGTTGCAACACACGCAGTCTTTTTAATGATAGAGACATCCTTACGATTTTGCATTGAACTTTAATGCACCGATGGCTGTTCAACTTACGAAATACATAACTAGTTTTTCTAGGTCTGAATCTGCATTATAATATTTCAATGTCTGTCTATGATTATGTGCCATAACAAGAATATGATTACCAAAACAAAAAACTCATTATCTAAAAGCGAATGTTGATTTCACACTCGGATGTTAATGAGTACGAAATAATACGAATGCCACCGTTTCATCACTTGACATATTTTGAACCGACTTAAAAAAGCAGGAGTTATCAATTTATCTGAATCTTTTTTTAATTTAATTCCATAGCACAAGCATTCAATCAGCTTGGGTCCAAGGATATTTATTTATTAATTATTTTACGGATGTTCCTTCATTAGGTACCTACTCAACGATGCGTTAGCCGAATTATTTATTTAAAAGCGTATATTTTCCAACTGATCCCTTAAAAATTTGGTGAGGATCTGACCAGGATCTTGGAAGTTATAAACAGAAATGCACCTCGAGAGTGCAGAAAATTGCTCTTCGGACAACACAGAAGACGAGTTTTTTTAATTACGTTTGCCACTTGTATGCCTTTGCACGACGAAAACGATATTGCATCAACGTGGTTCAGCTTATGTCGGTAGAATGTTTTAAACTCAATTTTAACCAACGTAAGCTGAGCCATGATAACCGTAAAGTTTCTGAATAAGTTCCTATTATATTGCCACCTGCACTGCAATGGCCACCTGATAGATTTTTGTATACCTATAGATTATAGATTTATTGCAACTATCACACGAACAAAGTAACAGGAAGTATTAGTTAAATAAAGCTCTTATCTTTGACAGCAAGAATTCAAGATGCATAGGTGTAGACTGTAGGCGGTATAGTGTTACGAAAGTCTAGACTGATTTATTGCCAGTAGGGGAAAGGTGTACGAGTTGATCCTACGAGGTATGTCGATCCCTGGCCGTTGTGGCGAAACTATGAACGCCATCTAGTTATTTTCTTTGGTAGATTGTAGCCCCCAACCCCCCTTCGCATCAGTCAAATCGTAATGGCGGTGTGAGTGGCGAGTGCGCGTGAAACGTAAAAAAAAAAATCGTGTGCCTCTGATCTAAGGTAAGGTTGACTTTGAGACTATGGTATTTTTGTTGTTTACAATCAATTGTAAAGATTGTT
This sequence comes from Xanthorhoe designata, assembly GCA_963582015.1. Taxonomy (NCBI): domain Eukaryota; kingdom Metazoa; phylum Arthropoda; class Insecta; order Lepidoptera; family Geometridae; genus Xanthorhoe; species Xanthorhoe designata. Next base: position 13,670,202 of record OY757029.1, on the reverse strand, counting down.
GTGTTTGTAGCTTTGTATAATGCTTAATTACGGTTTTTGAATGGCACCACAACGGTAGACGCATTAGAGGTTATGTTATATTACAAAGACTAAAAAGTTGTGATCGGGGTGAGATGATCCGCCGGTGGGTGTACTAGTTGATCCGGTGGATTTATGGAACAGTGTTAATTGTGTAACTTGTTAATTCATCTTATAATTAATAATTATGACTGATGTCTAAGAAAAATGTGATTTTTAAAGTGCCTGATGTTTAAGACTACTAAGTTTAATCAAAAGGTAAAAAATAGTATGATTTACCCTAGTAAACTTTGAAAATTATCCTTTAATTTTTGTTAATTTAGATTGTGTGATCTCATAGCCTTGTTAAAACTATTTTTATACTTAAATGATTTAAATAAAGACCTTGTAAGCACCTCCAGAGTTTATTTTCAATGTAATTATAACATAACCTATAATTTTCGTTGAAAAAGGGTCGAGACGATCCCCGGATCATCTTGTCCATACCCCAAGGATCATCTTGGACACCGGGGTGTACAAGTTGATCCTTTGGTAGGGTTTTAAAAAAAGTGAAATCTAGCTATCAAAACAAATCAAATTAAACATTTTGAGTATGAGGAAAGTTAGATAGTTAAATTTGCTAACTACATAAGCTTAAACATCTGAAATTACTTGATTGCTCTTCAAATGCGAAGCATTCTCCCTTAAGGGGATCAACTCGTACACCTTTCCCCTATTTGATTATTATGTGTCATTCACACGATGCAAGTTTGTTGCATACAATTAAATTGACTGTCCCCATGACTTGCATGGTCTAAACAACAGTTGCTTATAATTACTGAACGTCAATTAGGTGCACGTAATTATTGCATTCAATTATTGCTCTGGTACGTACAAAATGGCATCATGTAAAAAGTGCTTTAGTCATTTATCAAAGTCTTAAAAATATATATAATTCTTAGATAAAAAGCTGTGTATGCATCATAATAATGTCCAGGAAATACACTCTATCTCTAAGGAGATAGTATTTTCGAATACTTCGAATGAGAGCCTCGATCTTGACCATGAGGTCATGGTCACATTTCTATGGATGGCTAGAAATAATAGACGACATCGGAAAGGGGCACGCGGCGAACAGACCGTCATGTCATGCCGGCACCACACATGGGCTTTAACTTGGGGCCAACATTAAAATGGCCAATCAATGCTCCGTTTGTGTCTAATAACCGTAAACGGAGCATTGCCATTGGACATTTTAATGTTGGCCCCAAGTTGAAGCCCATGTGTGGTGCCGGCATCATGATCGAATACCTACTCAGTCTAAAAATAAATCCTATACATTCCTAAAAAAAATAGCACTACTATTATACTAAAAGTTTAAATAGTAAATTGAGTAAGAATTTTAATCACTGTGTAAGGCACATTGTTACCAACCCTGTAATCATACTGCATTCATGTTCATTCGGTAGTGCAGTGATCTTCAATGAGTCGTGACTTAAATGTAATTTATTTAATACTCCCTACTACTACTTACCTACTAGTAATTAACTTTAACATAACATAATACATACCTACTTAATCACACTTATATTATAAAGGTGAAAGTTTGTGTGTAAGTGTGTGTGTATGTTTGTACTCCTTCACGCTCAAAAGGATCTAAAATTTCCTAAAAATCTGAAATACGAGTATATCAATTAAAATGTCTATCGCCCTTTAAGAATTAGGTAAGTACTACGTTTTGCAATCAAGTTGACGCCAATATAAACGTTAGCATAATCTCAAATTCAGTATTATTTCATAATCATATTACAACGCTAACTAGATTACGAACTAGAAATAGATAAAAGATAAAAGCTCTCAATATCTTCTAGTAGCAACTTGAGTACTATTATACTATTACTTGATTACATAACTATTACGGTTGGCGTAAATGTAATGCTGAAGTAATTCAATACAGTTAGTTGACTAAAGTCAGCACTAACATTTTTCGGTTTCGGTTCGGTTTAAAGAGTTTATTCTCATAAGAACAAGTTACAGTTCACTTATAATGAAAATTAAAATTTAAAATTAAAACATAATTTAAGCTAGTGGCGAAGCATGCAGAACTTAAAGATAATGCCTACAATATTAGTTAAACAAGTGCAATAAGTAGTTAATTGTTGCAAAACTTAGATTTAAAGGTAAAAACATAAAACAGTAGGTCAAAACTTATTCAAACTATAACCCAGGGTAGTATAATAATCTTTGCAACAGAATGTATATATTACTACCTACACTTTACTAGAAGTTTTAAATGTGTGCGTAATAATGCACTCTGGAGTACAGGCAGTGTGTAAAACTGTGTGCGTGTTGTGCGCTTGCACCGTAGATGAAGCGCGTAAGGCGGTGTGAGTGTGACGCTATTGTTTAGGGCCTATGCTTTAGTTTTATAGCTCGAGAGACAAGATATAAATATTTTATTTTATTTATTTTTTTTATATTTTGATTACCTAGTTATTATTATTACCTATAACTGTGGATTAAGCATTTATTTATTTTGTTTATAAGGTTAAGTAACTAAATATATATATATATTACATAATGTCTTAAATTGACTCTGCTATAAATTGTTTAAGTTGGTTTTTGTACATATTTAGACTTTCACATTCTTTAATTTCGTTCGGTAGTTTGTTGTACATGTCGGTACCTTGGAACATAATGTTCATTCGTCCATATCTTTCTGTTCGTGGGGGTCTTACATAAAGTTTATTTTTACATCTTAGATTATACTTAAATGTCCTAATTGTTAATTGTATGTTTGTTTGTATAGTTTTATTGAGGATCTTTTTAATTAGAATGCATGTACTGTAGGAAAATATTTGTGTTATGTTAAATATTTTTGTTTCTTTATACAACAATTTTGTTGGTGTTAAGTAATCGTAATTGTATAACCGTTTGATAATTTTATTTTGTGCTGTTTGCAATTTTATAATATTCGAAGGTGTTTTATATATTTTTAAAGGTGTTTTATAAAAAAATGGCTCATTGAAAAAACGGGTCCCAAGAACAGTGTCACCACTGGGTCAAACCACAGAGTTACTTAAATAAACGGAAAAGTCAAACCATTATTGAAATAATCTTTTTGACCCATTTCCTGCCCTGGCTCTGCGGAACCAAGCTGGGGAACATGAGCGTCATGGGCACTGAAAACGTGAACCTGCGGGGTAAAAGAACAAGACAAACAGCCGGGTAAATCAAGAAGTTTAAATACAGTTTAAATACATTCAGTGGCCGGTCGCCAGCAAGCAAGTTTGTTTGAGTTAGTGGCCACACATGTTTGCTTGGTTAGCCTACTCTGTTGGTCGATAATCAGGTTTCCTGCTCTTTAGATGCCAATGATCGACTTGCACCACAGTAAAAATGTGATACTTCACGTAAATTATGATAGTGTAGGTGATCAAAAGATGACAGTCGAAAAGTGCTGCTTGACGTCAAAGTGCTATTAACGTAAAAGTCTAACCAATAATTATATCGCAGTCAAAAATGACACTGATCTGATATTCTGTTACATAAAAGTAAGGAATTATCGTGGTGATAAGCAGTAGCGTTGAGCGGAGAGAGTCAATTTCGTAAGGAGAGCGCAATTTCCTGGACTCTCGAGGTAGGTACATTTTTGTTAATAACTCCAAAGGTCCTATTATGATCAGATTCTCAATTTTTTTTTTTATGGGACCGCCTCGGGAGTAAGTATACCATTTCAAACAAAAAAAAATCAAAATCGGTTAACCTATTGACGGAATTATCGGTGAACATACATTAAAAAAATACATACAGTCGAACATAGAACCTCCTCCTCTTTGAAATCGTCTAAAAACTTGAAATATAATATACTGTAGGTTGCTGCCGCTCACCACAGTGGTCAGAGTACTAGCCTCGAGTTGCGATAGCTTTGATAGCAGAACCACGCAGAATGCCATTCACTATCACCTACTTACCATCTGCATGTATACTTACCGACAAAATATGAGTTCAAGCGCATTGCCATTTATTATTAAAACAAAAAATTCAAATTCAAATGAAAATACCTAATAGATCTAAAAGAAATGTCTATATACCGCTCCTTGGGAATACAGTCGTGATCATTTATACTATAAATGATCCTATAAATTTTATAGGATCATAACAATAGGTACTTCTTCACTATTTAAAATTTGACACCAATTTATCGTAAAGACCTTTTGGACTTTTGTTCCCAACTGTACCAGTGGCTCCGAAATTGTTGTGGTCAAGGTTAGGAGCACGTTTTTACTCTTCAATCGATGTGTTTCGTTCAATTAGTGAATGTCCGGCGCAAGCGCAGGAGCCGGAGTACCTACATTAACAGTTAATAGTGTTAGTCGTTGCCTAGTGATGGTAGGTAATGTCAAAAAAAAAAGTAGGTAATTTTTTCACACTCAAATAGGTAAATCATTAAAACAAGGTACATAATGGTAGAGGAAAACATCATCTTTGCGGTTCGCGCCACGAAACTTTCAACGATCCACACTCACAGGGATTTAGCAAAATTGTTCGCGTTCGAGATAAACAGAATAAACAGAACGTGAATAATATAGTCCAATCACTATGAGTGTGGAATATTGACAGCTTCGCGTCGCGGTTCGCGTCATTCCGCGACGCGAAGTGTGGAGGCCATAGTTCTAGTAGTTTATATATTACTTTATTTATATAATATGTAAATAGTAACGGGAATCAAACACACAACTGTTTCGTCAGGCATTCTGTATCACTCGATACATGTTATACAACCAACGTAAGAATGTACTTGCATAATGTTAATTAGGTGATAGGAGACTGCGCTTGTTTCAAATTAGTGATGTGAACGAATAGGTAATAGTATATCGATTGTCTGATTTATCGATAGTCTAAGTACCTACCTTCTTAGCTAGTGGCGTGCAAGATAGTGTTAGTTATAAAGAACTTCTGTTGCCGCATATTTTCATTGACAAGTGGCAAAACATTATCGTAAGCTATGCTAACTTAAAAAAAAATAAGAACAGTCTTCCTCCCGCGGCTTCGCTCGCGTGGTACTAACAATTCAAGTTTCAGCCAAATCCGTTCAGTCGGTTTTGCGTGAAAGAGTAACAAACATCCATCCATTTATACCTACATAAAAACCTTCGCGTTAATAATATTAGTGTAGAAACTGTGCATGTAGGTATGTAATAGGAGCCGTGTTGATTGAGTGGGATGACCTACCATGATTTTTATCCGAAGACAACGTAATGGGTTCGAATCAATGTATTTTTCGTTTCGAAATTATATACGCATTAACACGAGGTCTAAACTAAACAGTGAAGGTAAACATCGTGAGGAAACCCGCGACAAATATACGTAAAATTAACCACTCTTTCTTATCTGCATGAACAAACTCGATATCATCGAATCGTCAGTGTTACTATTCAATTATCGATAGTACCACAACACTACTAAGAGTAAGTGTACAAATAAAATAAAAAATGCGTTCTTACGTAAAATCGATAGGGGGTCACTTATGGCAGCCGATTTAAAAGAAAGTAAATTTGTGCAATTAAAAACTTATTATAAGACCGGCTTTGCTTTGATATCGGACAGGTCTGGTTTATTTTTAACAAGTTGTACAAACAAAACAGGTTTCAAGTTTTTTTATATGATTTATAGAATTTTATGGTGTAAGCAAGATGGACACGTCTTTGTTTTCTTATCAAGTGTTGTCTGTGTCTCTCAATTCTCATTACAATGTTATTATCTATTATTGTTTCTTGTAAGCTGTTAGATAATTTTAATTGATTTCATCGACTAATGCCTATTATAGTCATCTGATTTTACAACATGTCAATTTGTACCGACTGATGTAGGAAGACATTTCTACAAAAGTTTATTTTGAAATAGGTAGTAACTTTATTGTGACTGTATCTAATAAATACCTAGGTAGGTACTAAGTTTCGGTATCTACAGGCAAAGACGATTAATATCTAGGTTCGCCAAAATTATTGGCCTACTTTGAAAAATATTGTTTTCAAACAAATAAACTGCCCTTCAAAGAAGCTTTTTTTTCCATCCAGCGAATTTAGTAATTGTCATTTCGACCCACCACCGGCCACCACGAAGCAAAGCAAACCCATTCGAGATATGTCATTCGACATGGATACGGACAATCTCGCATGATTGCAAATCCTTACATACTGTACCTTACAAACAAGCAATTGTTTACTTCACACTTGTTGGGCAATCGTATTACTAAACGCAATAAAATGTAACAAAAGAGAGGAAAAATATTATTTTTGACAAAAACTACAATAAAAATTGGCTCTGCGTGTTGAGAATAATTTGCATACCTACCTACGTAGCGACACGGTTACCTAAGGCCCTATTCACGGATTATTTTTTGTTTTTGTAATTTCACTTTGTGAAGAATACCTATACCTACCTACTTAAAAAAAAAAAAACAACATGACTCAACTTACTTTGTGACAGCAATCCGCTTAGGTACCTATGAGTCATGACTTTCAGTTAAATAATTAGGAATCTAAATAGCTAAATAGCTTACCTACTATTTAGGTTCTCATATATTTCAAAACGTAATTTTTGTGTCGAGATTCAGCATGATAAAGAGTAGGTAGTAAGTAATAATTGACACATTGTTTTATTTTACTTAAAATAATGAAATTTTGCTAAAATTTCGGGTAGCTCAAATCATCACATCATGGTAAAAACTTCATATTTTAGTGTAGTTTAATATAATTTAGTCACAGGCCCGGCTGACAGTCTAGTCACTGGGTTATGCAGCTCGCGGATTTCTATGTATTTTTTATAATATAAAATAGTAAGAGCAGGAAAGATGCAGCTTCGTTACTCGTTAGATAATTCAACGTATCTCCAGTTACGGCACTTTTGCTAGTCGCATCAATTACTTGGCGTTGATTATGCGTACTTTTATTACTTAGTTACAGTCACCTACAAATGTTGATTGAGTTTTTTATCTATAAGGCAGCGGGCAATTCTGATGTAGCAGATACTTGTGCGCTTGTCGAACCATCAAGTAGAAAAATGTTGGCTACCTCGAATATCTGTTATCAATTGCTGAGAATTATAATCATTGGAAAGATACATTTATAACACACATTCACAGAACATCTATGGTTACAAATAATTACTCTAGAGTGGAAATCGAACTCACCACCTTCAGCACACAAGGCTAGGTCACTACTATGTGCTTGATGCACCCAATGAGCCAGGCCAGTCAAATTGCCAATGTACATTTTATGCTAGTTGTTACTTTAGTTAATAGCACTAATCACTTTTCTATACGACTGTCAGGCAGTTAGATAATTATTTTGGAGATAATTTAAAGTTTTTGCACGTTTCACCCATCTTAATGAACGTGTATGTTATATGGCCCTGACATACTCATAAAGTGGGCCTAAATTTGTAGAATAGGTACCTATACCTACCTAACTATAAAGCTATGTCTGTTAGTAAAGTATTGTCTTTGTTTTGTGAGGGATAAAGTTTTCTATTACCTATGCTTGTAAGAGTCTCTAATGCCATTGATACTATTCGATCTAAAAATGATTGATTTTTAGCTACACTTCATGTGTTTTTTCAATGTTAAAATCAAAGATTTATAATAAGTTTAAAGTCATGTAATGAGGAGGGATGAAAGACATATTACCAATAGAGTTATGAGTATGAATGTGGATGGGTATACAAGTAGAGGAAGGCCGAAGAAGAAGTGGATAGATTGTGTGAAAGATGATATGAATGTAAGAGGAGTAAGTTCAGAGTTGACGAGCGATAGAGGAGAGTGGAAGAGAAAAACATGTTGTGCCGACCCCACTTAGCGTGGGATAAGGGCAGGAGAATGATGATTTATAATAAGTTAATACCTATAACAACTCAATTCATTTTGCTTATTAAATTTTAGATTCTTGGTACTTACTGAATTTTATCAATCAATGATAGATACCTATCTATATAAAACGTAGGAATAATTATAACGACAGGGGGCGCAGTAGAGCGCACGATTTCATAATAAGTCGGACAATTATAATTGTGTTACGTGGACCGTAATAGTCGGATAGCTACAGGTGGGTAGGTAATGCAAGCGATTATTTGAATGTAACACATTATAATCAATCTGTATAGGTACTATGAACTATCCTGAATATCTGAAAATGAAATTTGATCACGACTGTGTTCCCAAGGTGCAGTAGGTAGACAGTGGCAATTCGGAGTATCGCAAAAGCTAAAATAAACTAACTAAAATTAATGCCATCCTTTTTATTCCAATCGCTATGAAAGGGACGACAACATTTTAGTCAGTTAAGTTTAGCTTTTGCGATACTCCGAATTGCCACTATTCTCTCCAATCTTTGGGCATTTTTATATATTTTGAAGTTTCCAAGGGGGTACTTAGTCAGAGTCAAAGGTATGTCCAAATACATTTTGGCTCATGCCCACATTTTTCAGAAGTTAACATTGTAAACATTCTATACGTGACAGGTTGCAAGATGATCGACGAAAGCCAAAAAATTTTGAGTGACAACCACCACCCAGCGTTGCGAGTGTTAAACAACTCATTAGAATTACTACTAATCTTTCTTTTCATTATCATCATGATTGGTAGCTCAAATGATATTCAATGTTGGATATAAGGCCTTGTGCCGTTTTTAATAATATTCTCTGATACCTTCAAAAAGCACTCTTAATCTTTAGCATATATCCGTTTTATGTTTAGCCTGGTAGCCTTAGCAGGTAAATTGCTACTATTGTCCGATTTATGGTTATAAAAGATTTTATAGTTTCCTGTTAATATCAGAAAAAGAAACATCTCAAACAAGTAGGTATGTAAGCGTAGCACAACACATTAGCTTGTTCTAAGAGAAAACATTTATAACAATTCCATTAGTACTAGTACCTACCTACACAATTACCTAACAGCCACTTAATACATGGTGATGTCAATGCATGTCAAGGTCCATAATGGTTTCAAATAATATGAAGAGAATGTACCCATGTAATATAAAAAAGAAAGCCTCTTGACGCTGTATAAATCATCTAGTAAAGATGTAAAAGCCTGTATTTTTTAAAGAGACTATAATAATATTTAGGATTTTTCTTAATAGATAATGGAATTTAAAACTTTTTTATTTAAAATTAGTTAAATCTAACTGCAGCTTTACTATCATTAATATATTAAACAAAGCACACTTTATAAAGATATTTATTTTTGACTCTTCAAAATAAATTCAAACAAATCTGTTCTCAAGCGTAAGTACTTATAATTTAAATGAAAACTTCCTATCTGCTCCTTTTGCATTCGATGCACAATCTACGGAATCACCCTGTATATCCACTTAGTCACATTGAGATCCGATTTACATTCACAGAACCAACACACATTTTTTAGAAAACTTTCGTTTTACGCTGTTTGTTTTTAGAGAACAGCAGTGATTTCTGAATTCTAATATTGTAGTTTCCTAAATAGATAATCCATGAGAGAACTGTCAGTCATAAATTAATGACAACCTCTGGAGTGGGTGAAAGCCCGCCTGACACGCAGGAGGCGGGCGAAACCATTCATTTATATGGCGACTCTTAGGTAACGACGCAAAAAAGTGCAATGCAGCTCGCACAAGCGCCTCGTGCCGATCGTTAAATCGTGCTATCTCATTCTTACAAGGTTATCTATTAGAACTCTGTCACTGTCACGCGCGTACCTAAATAGTTCTAGGTGACACACGATAACTAACCTTTTACCAAATAAACAAGCAGCCCGGCCGCCTCCGGGCGACCCTGTATTTTTGTACCTAAACAGCGGAGTGGGTTAAGCCTGGTTATACATTATTGTACGTAGTACCTACATCAATCACCTGAACATCTAGTTATATGAAGCAATAGCTGCGTGCTTGTAATTTGTGCAGGCTGTTGAATGCAATTTGGAAGCACCAACCAGGTGTAGCAAGTGTACCTATAATTTTCAAAGTGATACCAAACGTAAACAGAGTTGCCTGTATATTTAAATTCAAAATCAGCGTGGTTTCAAATTGAATACTTACTTCATATTTTGACTTACTTCATCTACTCAATTTGACAATTGCAGCGAAACTTACAACCAACCGTTCAAGTTTACCTACTACATTGTTGCCTACTAATTAAAATGGTTTTACAACCGAATGATTTTCCTTTATCTGTTTTCGTACTTTTACGATTATTCAGCAACTTTATAAAATTAACGTCTACTATTTTTTTCCTGTTATTCTAATTTAGGTATTATTATACTACACATACATAATGATTAGATTTTTATTTATTTTTTAGTTTTTTTTAATTAGAATTTTAGTCAAACAGCTGCTTGTTCAATAACTACTAGTTTAGTTTTCCAGACATTCCAGTTGACTACGGCGTAGCATGCTACGGCCTACGACCGACTACGACGTAGCAATGAGAAATTCTGGAAGTATTTTTTTTTAATTTTTAATCTTATTTCTTTTTCAGGTTTTCATTCATTTTCATAAACGTTTTTTTGTTTTATTTAATAAGAATAATATACTTAAGTAAGTACCTTGTTGAAAAATAATAAAAGCCTTAAGGCACTATATAATATAAAGAGAAAGCAGAAAATTCTTAGATAATAATTATAGGTAGTTTAACAATGTTAGACCATATTTTAAGTAATTTCTAAAACTCTGTAGTTTCAGCATCAATGCAAGATGGTCCATCTTCAAATTCTTTTGTCTTACAAACCGCCATCTTGAATCTCCCATCACGATCTCTCACATCCGGTCTAGTTTTAAAAGTGGAACTAATTCTGGCATCACATCAACCTTGCACATTACATAAAAACAACTATAACTTTACATCTCAAAATTATCTTAGGCCCCTATTGTCAAAAACATAAGGTTTAAACTACTGTGAAAGTTGGTTTGCAGGAGGGTTCCGCAATGCATTCTTCGTCACACACGTTGGTTGTAATGAAATGACCATTTTGTGGTAGGCTTTAAAATGAGAGTACATTTTTGTACACAGTGAAATTTCGACTTTACTTTCATCATTTTACCTAGGTAAAAAAAAAGGTGGAAACATTATGTTGGGTAGATAGGTACTTATGTTCAGTTTCAATATAGGTACCTATACTATACGACTATACTATCTAAGGTACTCAGGGAATAGCCGTTATTTTACTTTCTGTAACTAGATATTTGACATTACTTTCATACTAAAAATTAGGAATATAGGAGGTACCTTTTTAAGAAAAACTACAGATGACAGGTTGTTGAAACTGGCCATTAAGATAAGATATATTTTTATTATAAGTACATATTGGGGGCAATTCTGAGTGTCGCAAAAGCTAAACTAAGCTAACTAAAATTGTTGCCATCCTTTTTATTTCCATCGCTATGAAAGGGACGGCAACAATTTTAGTTAGCTTAGTTTAGCTTTTGCGACACTCAGAATTGCCACTATTGGGGGCGATTCTGAGTGTCGCAAAAGCTAAACTAAGCTAACTAAAATTATTGCCATCCTTTTTATTCCCATCGCTATGAAAGGGACGGCAACAATTTTAGTTAGCTTAGTTTAGCTTTTGCGACACTCAGAATTGCCACTATTGAAATTGAAAACTGATTAAATAAATCAAGTCATTGTTAGAGACCATGATTTTTTCCTACACTTTTAAGCCTGCAGTCCTTGAGCGTGGGAATTTCTGATTAACACCTACATTGACACTTTCTACTCACACAAGTGCATCCCGAAATTAGCATTTACAACCTGAAGACGAATAAAACTACTTTCGAAGTTTCGCACTAGTTACACATCCATTACGCGTTTGTCGTTGTGAGATGTATATAAATATCACAATAAAACACGCAATGTATTAGCAACACGCGGCCTGCAATTAGTTACCAGCACGGCAAAGGGTTGGGTCACAGTGTATGCTTCTTGGTATCATTTTAAATTTTGAGAAATTGAAGATAATTTGTCAAACCAATGTTCTGTGTTATAATAATAATATGAGAAATGTGCAATAATAGATAAAAAATCGTTTATCAAAATTATTTGTTTACTTATAAGACAATTTAGTACAAACATGGAATATATGTACAGATTAGGACGGCTTCAACTTATTTACAGTAGGTACTCCGAAACATGCCTATTTAATACTTCGATTAAATCCGTCTCGGATCGGAAATAAGACAAAAATACGAACACTCGATATCCACATAAAACTGTTACAACAATTATGTTAAAAATCGATCCCTGGTGTTGCAGGTTTTTTTTATTTATTTATATAAAGTAAAAAAAAAAACTGTTAGTTATAAAAGGGGGGACGGGGACGATGACCATGAGTGACGGGCCTTCACTCTGTAGTGGAATGTCGGTAGTAAGACTGGTTGAATAATCGTAATAAATCGGAAACCCGAACCTTAGATATTTTAGCTGTAATGAACTAGATGCGAACGGCACAGAGCCGATTAGAGTGGCATTTGAGGGAGGAAGCTTATGCCCAGCAGTGGGTTATAATTTGAGCTGCCAATGATGATGATGAATGAATTACCTTGTTGAACCTGTTTTTATTTGTTAATTTTTTTGTTTTTCTCAGTGATAGTCGAGATACAATCAAGGTACTTAAATCATTTTTAACTTTTCTTCCATACCTAATTTTTGTATTTTTTTAAATATCCTTGGATATTCTACACAGCGCCATCTAGTCCTAAGCTAAGCAATTTATTGCTTGTGTTATGGTAACCAGATGACTGATATACTACATACTTAGATACATTTTTTTTTGTAAATACATACATATTATTGTACATAGAAAACACCCAAACTGGAGACAAAATATAATTTGCAAATCATACAAACATTTATCCCGCAGCGAGAATCGAACCCGCAACCTCTGCGTCTCGGGCTTTCACCCACTGCGCCACAGAGGTCCGAGATAATAAATAAAAAAAGGTAAAACACAACAATGTTTTGTCTTTGCTACGGTCGGGTAAAAAGATGAGTAGGTGCATTATATGTGGGTGCTTACTGCATTATTTTAATACTTCTTTAATTTCTTTGTGTTTAAAGTAATTTTCTATACGTTTTCCCATATCTCTCTGAAATAGGTAAAAAAATAAGTTACGACATAACTCGTACCTATATAGTTCATTGGTTAGGGTTTGATAATTTATTCAAAAGAAAAAATACTACAAAGTAAAAGTCACGTATCTACCTAGTTCGTCTACTTGCTCGATGAATAGGTACAGATAGTTTCCAACACTCGCAACCCACCCTTTTTCTAGTCCAAAGTAAACAAAAGAAGCTCGGCGAGATCTATGACGGACGTGCGGTCACTTTGGAAACCCAGCGGGTTCTGAATATTTCTGCAGCGTGTATTCTAATAAAAAGACAATTACGTCAGGCACTGCTTCATACTAAAATGTATGGCGGCGGGAAAAAATTTCTGCAAAAAAAATTAATGATGTTTAAGCTCAGATTAATGCTTTTTGGTTTTAATTAGTAAAAAACATTCACGGTGAATGTATTGACTACTATTTTGACTCACGATTTATCAAAAAATATTATCAATAATAACAACAATAATATCATAAATAGTTCAAATAGAAAAGATCGATTTCGATGTTTTTGATGGATTTTGACGATTTTTTTCTCAAAAATTAAGGATTATTTTAGAATTATCACACGGTGTTAGTGTAGACTCATCTATTGAGAACTCGATTCTTTTTTATTGTCATTCTATGAAGTGATTTCATTAGTTTATTTTTTAAAATGGTAAGTGCCTGTTCGCGCGTTTTTAGAGACGCGCCCCTTAAGAGCAATCTCGACATACTTAATAATTGGTAAGATTTACTTTTTAGTTATTATATACCTACCTAATACCTAACCTTATATGTAATATTTACTTCACCGTTGCATGACAACATAATTTCTACGGAAGAATACAGAAGAATTACTTTTGAAATCATTATTGTAACATTTTACGATGCCAAGCATGAAATAAAATTTGCGTCAATCTTACCACATTCTTTTAAATTAACTTGTTTCTATTATTTCCTTATGAGATTGTAATCAAATGATACGGTGGAATAAATAATTTGTGAATGTTTCATATCATTATAATTAATTAAATTACAATTTATAATAATAATAACGCAAAGGCTAAGAGCCTATCCCACAAAAGGTGGCATGGGTCATGACATGAGTGATGACATGAGATAGGTACTACCTATATTCTGTGCTACGGGAGACATAGGTAGACCCAAAGAGCATGTTGGGTAGACCTACCTAATTACACTCGGACGGAACAATTTAATAAGTAGGTAGGTAGGTAGGTATGTATTTGCCTGTTTAAGATTTGTTCTGTACCTACGAGATTATTCTAGCTAGAGGTTTATTTATTATCGCATTAGAATTACATAAATTTTATAGAAAAAGCCGAGTTGTCCGATCGGGATTGTGCCTCGACTTGCCCTTGATCACAAATTTTAAAGGAAGGAAAACATCACGAAGAAGCACACGTAGGTATTGATTGACCACCTTTTTGTGGATAAGGCCGATTACTCGTATCCTACTCGATCATCTCTCTCATGTCTCAGGTGTATATTGCCGTCTCCAGACGCTCGCTGTATAAATAATTATTATCTTATTATCTTCTTTATTTTATTATCTTTATTAAACAGGTAATATACCTACCTACCTACCTACCTGATCAGTGATCACCTGGCATGTAAGACGTTTTCTATCGTGATCCTTGAGGTAGGATCCATGAGGAGAAATAAATGTTTTTTTTCATCCTTTCTTTCTTAGACAAAAGTGATGACCAACAGCACGCAGAGGAAAATTAAAGTCGGGGGTGTGGAGATTGAACATGTCCATGAATACATCTATTTGGGCCAAATAGTTTCCTTCCAGGCGAGACAAGATCAAGAAATAACAAGACGCATTGAGAACGCCTGGAGAAGCTTTTGGTCCATGAAGGAAATAATGAAAGGACCTCTTCCTCTATCCTTAAAAAGGAAACTTATGGACATGTGCATTCTCCCCATCCTCACATACGGTGCCCAAACTTGGTCACTCACTAATTGCCAAAAGTCCCGCCTCGGGGTATGCCAACGAGCTATGGAGCGCAGTATCCTGGGTGTCAAACTCACGGACCGCGTAAGGAACACGGTACTGCGCTTAAAAACACAAATAGCTGATGTATATGCATATATCACAAAGCAGGCCAGCTCAAGTGGGACTGGGCAGGACACGTGAGCCGCATGTGCCAACAACAATGGGCAAAAACAACCACTGATTGGTTGCCTCAACAACGACGGCCACGTGGAAGACCCAGACGACGATGGCGTGACGAGCTTGACTCCTACAACAAAGAATGGCGCCAAGATGCACAAAACCGAGATCAGTGGAAAGAGGGAAGGGGGCCTTTGCCCTGCAGTGGGAAACATCAGGCTTATAAATAAAAAATAAATAAAAAATTTCTTTCTTCTAGAGCTTTCTGTTATGATGTCATTTAGTAGGTAGGTAAGGTACCTAAATAATTGAGAAACGAACTTGCACCTTTTACCGTATCGAGCTGCTCACCACGCGCACGACTTAGCTGCATCGACTTATAAATTGATTTAATTAATCTAAACTTATTTCGAACTACCCACATCAATTTTAAACCACAAAGACTCCATCATCTATCAATAGATGTAGTACAGCCCTACGTTCGCAACAATGTCTTTGACGGGCCGCGCGCCAATCAGAGTGCAGGGGTGGCGGAACTTTGCGAATTCAATTAAACTTGAGCACCCGCCCTTATCTGATGACTCTGAGGCCGTTCGTAACGAGATGCGCAGGGCTGACACTCAAGTCAAAACCTTTTAATACAATGCATAGAAAAACCAAGAACATCTTACAACGTCTAACTATAGCTAGGTACCTATAGTTAGACGTTGTAAGACGTACCTCCTACCCTACCTGACTAACGGCCGGTTTCAATATTAAACTTACGAATGATCGTAGATTGATCGCCATAGCAACTTTGTTTAGACAACAAAAAATGTAGGACACTTTTTGACAGATAACAATATTACTATGGTGACAGATCCACTCTTATTAGTAAGTTGAATATTGCAACCCGGCATAAGACTGCCTAATTTACGAAGAAGAGACGACTAGCCGCCCGCCCCGGCCGCGACGCGACGCGACGCGCCGTAACTTCGATGGCGCCTTCTTGAGTCCGAATGGTAATAGGAAATATTGATAATGTACCTACCTACCCGTGAACATATTTTTAAGTTTAATTCAGTACCTATAAGTAAGTATAAGGATTTAAATCAGACAGGTAGATACATAGTTTTTTTGTAAATTACGATGTCGCCTACACACAACAAATTAATACTTAAAGATTTTATAAATAGTCCGTAAGTACAAACATTTGACAAAACTTCTTACTTATTGATTTAGTTTCTAGCATCAGGACTCAAATAATCATTTTGTTCCAATCGCAAATCTCGTATCTACTAAAAGTGAACATAGAACAAAAATGTATTAGAACCGATAGGTAGGTAGGTGGTACTAATTACTATACAGTACCTACCTATACATACAGTTTAACAAGTCGAGATAAAAATATAAGACGATGAATGCTTTGATGTAAAATGAAAATGTGGATACTGGCAACCATAAATCTTAGCCAATATTGGCTAAATCCCCATCCCTCTAAAAGCGGAGCGTCAAGCGAGACTCGTTGCTAAGCTAACCTGTGACGTTATCTAAACCCACTTAAGGCACACCCTTGTATTAACCACCCTCCAACCGAAACTCCGCCTAATAACCACAGTGGCAAAGTCCCTTTTAGTTTCAGAGAGAGCTTGGAAGGATAATCGTCGGATTCGGAGGAAGGAGGCTGTTACGTAACGATAGGTGAGGTCTCGTGGACCGTAAGAAAATTGTCACCTCATTTTGTGCTTTTGTAAGCTTTTCCTCTAGATATCTTGATCGCCATCGAAATAGATTCTTTATGTAGGTATTTGATAAGGTCATATTCCTAATTTCTTACGTGGCCCGGGATATTTTTACAATTATTGTTATTCAAAATCCCAATTTAATCATTTTAAATATATATTTATATAATAGCCACTACCAGCCTAGCGCCTGGCTGAACGGCATAGCAATGATTTGGCATGAAATGTGCTTAAAATTCTATCTAAGTAGTTTTTTAGATGCCCTACGCTACGGAAACCTACAATAAGTACGGAAGGAAACTACAACTACCTACTTACCTTCATAAACTTTTACCTATACTATCACTTAGTTAGAGATGGGCATAGTTTGTGAAAGATGGTCAGTGAGCAAACTGAGGGTAGGTAAATACCTAAGTTATGTACCTTATATTTTATAAGTAACTACTTACCCACAGGTTTCTTAGGTACTGACCATTTACTGTAGGTTCCCGCTATATAGGTACTACCACTACCTACCATGAAAAGCTTAAGTAGGTAGGTAATGGCGGCTGCTTCCGAAAGATAAGAAGTCTCCCTCACCATAGCAAGTGCCTAAAGTTTCTGGTTTGTATACGGTTAGAGATACCTACTGACTAAACTATCTTTATAGTTAGTTTCCGATTACCTAAGTACCTACCTATAATAAAGTTTTTAGAATAGAGGACACAGTAGCTAAAATTATAGATACATAGTAGATACCTACCTAAGTACTTAGGTACTGTTATGTACTTATAGTAAATAATGGCAGACCGCAAACAAGATAGAAGGACGAGCTCGCCAAATTCCGCGCCGATGGACCGTGCTAGCGCAGGAAAGGGATGAATGGAGAGAGTGGGGGGAGGCCTTTGCCCAGCAGTGGGACATTGAGGGCTGATAATAATAACAAAATATAATACTTATAGGTACATAATAATAATTACTTACCTACCTACTAGGTATATACTTAGGTACCTATCTTGCAAAGCAAAAAAAGTCGTGCTGCTACAATTACCTAGGTAAATATTTTAGGCACTGAAGTGATATTTTATTATCAGTTCATTACATTCAACCACAGAACTACCGCCTGGACGAGCTCGATAAATAATAATTTAATTTAAATTGCACGAAAGTAACCAATATTCAATACCACCATCAATTTTGCAAAAGGATTCATTCGAAAAACCGCATTGCTAATCTGTGCCTCGCCGCAAATAAGTAAGTTCCGTCACATGATTTACAATTTTAATCCCGAAGTCCTGAAACCCCATGTCATTATGGTGCTAAATCGCGTGTATGGGAAAGTAAAAGCTACGTTTAAAATTGGAACAGGGATGCGCGGGAAAAATTGGAAAATGGTGACAGGCTGAGAGCCGTGATAGCGCGATGAAAGCGTGGTGGGTGTTGCATAGGGCTGCCACACCCCCGTGTTATATTGTATAATAAAAGTTTCAAAATGAAAAGAAAAGCTAGTTTCTTCTGCATTTACTTAATAAAATATTACATCAATATTATTTTGTTTTGTTTTCCACAAAATATTTCCAAGATAAAATGGACCTTATTCTCTACGATCGTTATGGACTTTGCCTTCTTCTGTGATACTCGTAGTAGGTATGTAAGTAGGTAGGTACCTACATAATTTAAAAAAAAAATTTACTCTGCTGATTGGCAAGTCACAGGGGCCATCTAACATTTTATATCCATCAGTGTCTATTCTTTCTAGTAGAGTTGAGAGATTCAAACCTACCTACCTAATATTGAGTTGTGGAGGTAGATAGATATATTTAGGCTCTTTACTTTCCTACACCAACAGTTTTTTGCCATACCAACCAACCCTAGTTTGAGTCGCTGCGGTTCAGTGGAAAAATTAAAAGGAAAAACGCTGGCTTTATTGGCCCCGTACGTTCAATTAAGCCGGCCGGCCCAGATTGTGGCATTGTGACAGGGCGTTCATTTTAATTTTATTTCATCTTACCTACTTCACATCACACCTATACTTACGTTTAGAAAACTTACGTGCGAATTTATAGATTTTTTTGTATGAAAAATGGTTAGATAAGGTGTGTAATTTTATACATAATCACACGAGAAGTTTCTCCCTGTGTGGAGAACTTCTCCCGCAATAAAGATACCCATTGTATGTGTGTTCTCTGGGAGAAGACTTGCTATATTATATACTTGGCGAGTTGGCGTGTGTGTGTGGTTGCTTCAGTACATTTTATTTGAGTCGTATAATAATCGGTTTTCAAAATTTGAATTTCGCGGGCTACTACTACGCCACGGACAAACCCACCACAGCCAAATTTTGACGTTGACATTTTCTGTTAGCGGTTTTTTTTAACGATTTCTCGTAGCGTGTATGTCCACTATAATTTGCAGTTGCTTTGCTTTTCTGCGGGGCGAGGGGGCGAGGTGGGCCGTGGGCAGCCAACACAGAGTACTATTCGTTAGCATCCTAGTAGTCTGTGGTACTATTGTATTTAACTGAAACAATCAATTGCCTGCCAATAGCTCTTTGGCCAATGCTTAGCATCCTAGTAGTCTGTGGATATACAATAGTACTCTGTGGCTAAATGCTAGGATCTTTGTTTTTACTTTTTATTTTATAAAATTTAGTGCTGAATTTACTCTTTAGCAATGAACTGACACGAGAAAAGTGTTGTTTGTCGATCTACTTTCAATTATTCACCATCGGAGTCGGAGTATCGGAGTGTTTATTGAACCCTTCGCATATTTGAAGTTACCGGTACAAAAACCGGTGGCACTTCAGAGAATCAGAAATGTCGACAAAAACAAATAGAAAAACTATCGAAACAACCGTTAATAAACCTGAAGAAAAGAAGGAAACTGATTTACCGGGGAGAACGGTAAAAAGCTCATTACATAAACTTAGTTTAGTTACTCTAAATTCAAAAATATTGTGGACTCTCTTCTGTGTCATTCTAGCAACTGTTTAAAAAAAATAGGCATAGCATAGTTTTAATCTTCTTTGTCATGTTCTGCGTTAACTCTGACCCTGACTTCAATAAGTTTGCTTAAACTAGAGTAATGCATTTATTATAAAAAAAATATTGTGATACATATATAACATACATAAGATTATTTTCAGATTGATAAGCTTATATACGTTTTCGTGCTTATACTAGGCTTTGCGACAGTATACTGCTTCAAGCAATGGACAGCCCCACCTCCACTTCCAGAAATAGACTTGGACGAGTACTGGGGAACTTATCCCATGGAGGTGAAACCTGATACCAGTATCAAACCTTACCAAATTGAATTTTCTGATGTTGTAAGTAGCTGAAGTTTAATAATTATCTCAATACATAATCTGAAGTGCATTTTATGCTTATTTATTGGTCTGATTTTCATTATGATTGTTATTCTTACAGATTAATAACTAACTCTTGTACTTAACTCATTTTGTTAAATAACCCCATTATTCAGAATGATTTGTCAATAAAAAGCTTTATAGAAATATTTTTTTCATGTTACTTTTATGTCAATCAAAAGAGATAGCAAAAGATTTAAGAGCCGTTACGCTAAAGTAGATAGGTAAAAATATAAGTAGAAGATTTTAAAGCCATGATTGTTGGCCACTTGTTGGCCACTTGCTCATACGAACGAATGAACTAGTCCATTATGAATAACAGGGTAAATGTTTAAGGATGCTATATTGGTATTAAAACTACTTTCTCTTCAATGTTTATAATATAACTTTGACATTGATACATACAAATAAAATCACTTCTTTTCCTATAGGGTTAGGCAGAAATTCAGACATTGAAATCTTGGGTAAAAAAGGCTTAATTTTTTTTTCATTATTTACAGATAATTAACGACTTAAAAGAGCGTCTACTCCACCGGCGCCCTCTACCGCAACCCTTAGAGAACTCTGGTTTTGCATACGGCTTTAATAGCATTTTCCTAACACAAGTGGTAGACTACTGGGCGAATAGCTACAACTTTAAGGAGCGAGAGCGGTTTCTGAACAAATTCAACCATTTTACAACAAAGATTAACGGACTGAATGTCCATTATATGCATGTGAAGCCTGAGAATGATGAGATTGAGGTCAGTAAATTTTGACTCTAGCATTTGTACCTACATGAAATTTTACTGTATAATATGATATACATATTACCAATAGGTTAGAAGAGGAAAATCGGAAAAATGATAAAACCAGATAGTGCACAAACACCCTAAAATTCAGTATGTTTAGGTACATTATTCTATGTACAATTTATACTGCCTCATATGCAAATCTGGTTTGCTTTTCCAGGATTTTCCTTTATGTCCTGCTGCAGAGGGAGAAAAAAGCAACTACTCATAATAAAAAAAACTGTAATAAAAATAGTTTATTTTTTGTCCCTGACATTTTTTATTATTTGAATTACTTGTAGAATTATAAAAAAACATAGTTAAAAATTAAAAGAAACTAAACTACTGCATATTTACATAACTGTACAAAATACAAAATACAATTAGAACCAGTTGAGCCATGACTGATCCAAACCACTCCAAGAGACACAACCAATCCAAGAGTAGCTCAACTGATCCAAACACCTAGACACTGCCAGATGGAGGTGTGCTCAAGACACAATTTTATGGATCAGTAATTCAGTAATTCATTTATTTAACCATATACTTAGTTACATTTCATAACATAGGCATGTCAAATTGTAGATACATAATTTTCACTTAGGTAGTTAATAAAATAAATTAATTAAAAAACCATCATAAATATAAATTTGTATAGTACCTAGCTTATGTTATTTTCCTTTGTTTCTAAATTAAGATACTTTTGCATATCAGAAAATGAACAGTTCATATACTCTCGATCAGCATAGCCGCGCTGAATGGCAATGCTGATCCATAAAATTTAGCTCCTTACGCCTGAATAAAAAACCAACAAATTGTATTTTCCAGTACCAAGTGGTTACCATTCTCCTGCTGCATGGCTGGCCCGGCTCCATCCGTGAGTTCTACGAGCTCATTCCTAAGCTGATCAAGCCATCCAACAAGAACTTTGTGTTTGAGGTCATTGCCCCCAGCCTGCCGGGCTTTGGATTTTCTGAGGTAATTCAACTCTACCTATAATGTCCACTCCAGTCTTAAAAACTTATTTTTTTTCTTGGGTAGATATTTGTATTTTTTTATAGGAAAGTAATGTAAAATATCGTGATTTTACTATTTAAAAAAAAAGTATTTTTAAAATCCACTATTGACGGAATTTTTATTATGAAATCTGTAAAAATAGTTAACCTACAGCAGAAATTGATCTTTCCAGGCGGCAACCCGCCGGGGATTCGGTCCAATGGAGATGGCAGTAGTAATGCACAACCTAATGGACCGGCTCGGGTTCAGTCAGTACTACGTACAAGGAGGTGATCTAGGCCACACAGTAGCTTCTATCATGGTGACACTCTTCCCGGAGAAGATCCTAGGATTCCATACTAACTTCCCGGCTGTAGTGTTCAATCCGACTGCGAATATCTATCATATGCTGGGTATGTATTTTCGCGCTGCGCCCTAAGAAACTGAGATGTATATGAAAGAAGCTTTATAGTAGCGTCAATGGGCTTGCAACCTGTCACGAATGTTAATTTCTGCAAAATGTAGGCATGTCCCAATGTATATTTAGACATGCCTTTGACTACCCCATAAGACATCTTCAAAGGATCTAAAATGCCTAAAAAGATCTGAAAGAATATATCTCCCTTAACTTGGGAATATTGGGTACAGTCATGTCGTGATCATATTATTTATATTTTTTGGATTTAAAAAATGTGAATATTATTCTTCCTCAAGGATCATTCATACCATCTTGGATAGAGCAAGTGGAACTTCAGAACCGCATGTACCCTTATGGAGAGTACATCGCGAGGACCGTTGAAGAGAGTGGCTATATGCACATACAAGCCACCAAACCAGACACGATTGGTGAGTGCTTATAATAAGCTGAATTTTGGAATTATAAACTAACTACGTATCATCATCATCATCATTTACAACTCAAATTATAGCTCACTGCTGGGTATAAGCCTCTTCCTTCAAACGCCGCTCTAATCGGCCCTGTGCCGTTCGCATCCATGCCTTTCCCTCTATTGCCTCTATATCGTCAACCCACCGGGCTGATGGTCTGCCCCTGCTTACTACTACGTATGTATGTACCTATTCACCAAAAAAAATTATATGGAAATCAGTCATCTGGTTGACACTGTGTGGAATATTAGTGTGATTTCCAGGGGCTGCTTTATCAGATTCTCCATCAGGCCTCGCCGCGTATATCTTAGAGAAATTCTCCACATGGACCAACCCGGCCAACAAGAAGGCTTATGATGGAAACCTACTTGACAAATTCTCACTCACTCGCCTACTGGACAATGTGATGATATACTGGGCCACAAATACGATCACAACTAGTGTTAGAGTATACGCTGAGACGCTGAACAAACGGCAGATTCCTTTTATATTCGACCGGTAAGCAACTGATATTTATTACGGTGATAAGTAGCTTTTTGAGCTTGATTATTTGGATTCTAGACAATGGAGTGAAAGAAGATGTATAACAAGGGTATGTTGAGATGGTTTGGGCATGTAGAGGATGAATTCCAATACTACGGTAAACTGGCGCTAACCCCCTTGGTAGGCGAACATATTTCATTTCAAGTTCATTTTTATCAGAGAACAATCATTATTAGAATAGAATAATAAAATGGTTGTTTTCTTCACCAGAATTCCTACCGAAGTACCGACGTGGGGCATCAAGTTTAGGAACGAATTGGTCCACCACTCGGACAAAATGCTAAAACTCAAGTACACAAACTACATACAAAGCACGTAAGTAAATCATCTTAATTAGACGGAAGAAAATAACACCTATTTTGCTGTGCTTCGTAATAACACCTATTTTGGTTTTTTTTTCAAGGCTAATGTCGAGGTGAATCTTCAGTGGTTTTTGGTGAAAATAATAACAGTTTATAAATTACTAGCTGTGCCCCGCGGTGAATATTTCGTTCCCGTAAATACCGGGATCAAAGTAGCCTAGGTGTTAATCTATCCTTGTACCAAATTTCATTCAAATCTGTTCAGCCGTTTGAGCTTGAAGGAGTAACAAACGTACACACATACTTACACACAATCTTTTACCTTTTTAATATTAGTGTGATTTATGTTACAGTATAGTGGACGAGGGAGGACATTTCGCAGCCATGGAGAACCCAGACCTCATGGCGCATGATATCTTCGAGGCTGTACATCACTTCAGGCAGTTCCACGGTTTTGCGTAAGTCAACATTTAAGTTAGGTAAGTAAGTGGAAGCGAATCGATAGCTCACGAAATACAAATCCTAAAATAGATACATCAATAAGTACATTTTGTTTAACTTTTTGGTCCACCAAATCTAAGTTAATCAAGATACAACCTACAAGGCCCTGCTGATATTGTCCTGTTTATTTCCAGAAAAAGCCCAACACCCAGAGGCGAACCAAAAACAGTATACGATTTGACAGTAAACAACATCTACGGAAAGCCCATCTCACTCGAAACGTATCGCGGTTACGTACTCATAATCGTAAACGTGGCTTCTCAGTGCGGTCTTACAGAAACCAACTACAAAG
This sequence comes from Xanthorhoe designata, assembly GCA_963582015.1. Lineage (NCBI taxonomy): Eukaryota > Metazoa > Arthropoda > Insecta > Lepidoptera > Geometridae > Xanthorhoe > Xanthorhoe designata. Next base: position 13,645,588 of record OY757029.1, on the reverse strand, counting down.
AGCTCAACATGTTACACGAGAAGTACTACGACAGGGGTCTACGTATCCTGGCCTTCCCTTGCAACCAGTTTAACGGACAAGAACCAGGAACATCAGCTGATATTGTCAAATTCACCAAAGATAAGGGTATCAAGTTCGATTTGTTCGAAAAAGTCAATGTTAATGGAGATGATGCAACGCCATTGTGGAAGTTTTTAAAGAAAATGCAAGGAGGTACGTTAGGGGACTTTATAAAGTGGAATTTCTCGAAGTTTATCGTGGATCGGAATGGAATCCCTGTTAAGAGATTTGGATCAAATACCAGTCCAATGGAAATGGAGGCAGAATTGATTCAATATTTTTAAGATATGTAATCATATGTACATATTTTTTATAATAAGTATCTACTTACTTATCTATCTGAACGACATGATGACAAGACACATTGTATGCGTCAAACTAGCGCCGCCGCCTATTTTATTTCATTATTACGTTGAACAAAGGAATTTAAAAAAACTGAATGTTCAGTTTGCGAAACCTATCATAAGTTTTTTTTAATACCTCTGTAATAGTTCATTTTGGGAGTAGCGAAAAACACATCACATCAAATTTGGCTCATCTAGGTACAGATGTACAGTAAGTAGGTACACTCCAAATTTACTATGGATAAATCTAGATAAAACTTTTGGTGCAATTTATAATTTTATCTATGTAGATATTATCATAACACAGGGCATTTACTTTTACATGAAATCTTATAGCAATAATCTTAGTTTGTAAGCATGTTTTTTATGTTTTTATCATTATATCAAAGAAATATTTTATTTTTAGATCATTTATATGTGAAACAAAATTCATCAAGAAACATTTTATGCAACGTTAAAAACACGAAAGTTAATTATTGATATTCTTATAGAATTTCAATCACTATTGATTGCCTGACCACGGTTATTCGAGGTTGTAGGTTCGAATCGCCTAGCTGTGATTTTTTATGTATATTTAATATCATAAAACAATAGAATACCTATAGGGTGGTTGGACCAATAGATGACTGATTAAGCGGAATTCAAGTTATTTTATTTTTTATCTCAACTCCTATTCAAGGAATATTTTATGTTTTTGGTTGTATACGTAGGTAGATATTTGGTGCATCAACTAGATAAACTGTTTTTACTCTGAACTATTTGTAAATAAGTTAAAATTGCAAAAATATCAAAAAAATGACTTTGGCCCTAATTGTGACCGGTTTGGAACTAATTCTGACCGAAATCGGCCCTATTTATGACCGACGAAATAAAAGGCGAAATTCTTCATAACAGGAGACTTTATTTGAAAGAAGTGGGGTTCCGTATACATAATTTTGTCTGCATATAATACCTACCTACTAAGGTACTTATCATAATTTTAATTGCTTATTATACAAATAACAATCAGTCTACACATATAATAATCAGTCTAAACATATAATAATCAGTCTGCACATAATACTTACTTATCTTAATGTAATAGATGAAAAAATAACAATCAGTTTAAAAAAATAACAAAATAATCAGTCCACGAAAACATTCCATAGGAAAATGTAATTTATTTTATCTATGTATTAAAGAAAAACTATGATAGCAAGTAATGTAATGATGACAACAGTTTGTAAGGCCAACGAATTGGTTTACTGTTGATTACGAAGAACCCTAGTAAAATTCCACAACAGTTTTATTGCAACAGTCAAAATCAGTCGGTCACAATTAGGTTTTGAGGTCCAAATTATGAACGAACAAATTTCTTCGGTCACAAATAGAGCGTTTGGAACAATAAATGACCAGCTAAAAAATAACAGCCCAAAACAACGATTTTTCTGTAATTAACCTCCGGTCATGTTTTGGTTTATAGAATTATGTATCCAAAACCATTAAGATAAACGTAAAAAATCAATAAAAAATCAAAGATATAATCTACAATGTCAAAACAAAATTTGCAGGTCGGAGCTAATTCTGACCGCTCGGTCACAAATAGGATTTATGTATATTTTTTAGACCAGTAATTGAACAGCAAATTTCTCGAAAACCTTATTAAAAATTACTTATTTTATTTGATTTTCTACTTGAGATAATAGTCATAAATGCAGGGGAACTCATAAATGGGGCCTAATTATATCAAGAAATCGGCAATCCACTCATAAGCTTAAGAAACTGGTTTACTCACCTTAGCTCGTTGTCCATACAAAATGGCGATGGCCGAAACACGTCCGCACTAAATGAGGTCCTGGAGCATGACTGAGGGTCCAATGACGATGTATTAATTTTTAAAAGAGGGAACAGTGTTGCCGCTTCTAAAGAAAAAATACGCCACTACAGGGAGTACCACTCAATTCTTATAATTCGAGAAAATGTGCGTTTCGGTCATCTACTGGGGGGTGGTCATCTTTTGGTCCGACTACCCTACCTATATATATATATTTTTAAACTACATTGTCCCACTGCTGGGCAAAGGTATTATGTCGATAAAATAGTCATGGTGCAAATTGTAAGAATATTTAATAGGGGGTAATTAGTACTTATTTTAGGTAGGTATAGGTACAGTGACTGGCTTCGTGTCCTAGAACCAGTATTTTATGTATCAATTATCGAAAATCAAAGTCAACCAATATTCCGGCAGCTAAAGCAAGAACTTTTGTACAATAAATTATTGTTTTTTTTATCCTATTTTTTTGTTTTTTGTTCCCCAAGCTTCCACCGTCCACTGGCGAAAGCCAGTGGACGGTGGCATATTAGAAATAATATGCCACGAATAACACTAACGCGTTCAGTTCCCATGACATTCATGCTGTACCTACCATGGGTAGGCTTGATTGCCAAATAAGCAAAACTTTTTTTCTTGTCTTTCTAATGTCAATGAAAAGAGATGGCAACAGATTTAACACCCATCTGACCTCAAGGAAACCGCTAAGTCCATTAAGAATTTATGGATAGCAGGTCGCTAGTCCAGATCAATATGACACATAAACAAAGATAAATTAGTCATATTGCGTTTAATTAAATTAAGTCACCTCAATATTCCAAAATAAAATTCTTCTAACTAAAACTTGTCTTGCAACGCCTACACAGTCTGCCTTCCCAGTCTAAGCCTGGACAGGTCTTGGTGAATGGTTCTTGTGGAACTGGTCTCGCTTTGTAACTCTGGTATTGCCGCTATCATCTGTAGATAATAAACTATGAAGTATATATATACCTAATATAATTATCTTTCAAGTCACGATACACTACTACACAAATATACCACAGATTATATTAAAGAATAAGTTCGAAGCCTGACTTCGTGTATTCTGCCTGACGGAGGCATGTAAGCGACCTAAAACTCCGTCACTATTCATAATTGGTATGTTATCCCGAAAAGGGTAATTCACTTCATCAGTGTGAACAACATTTGTTCTACGACTTTTTGAATATCGATGTTTTTCATTGAAGAAACGACTAGCAAAGTTGTGAGGGTCTGAATGGCGGGTGTATTGTTGCAGAAATGAATAAGATATGCATGAAAGGAATGTACCAGCAATGTACCTGAATGTACCTTTAATGAAAATGAATGTACCTCTATGAAACAGGAGCAATCCCAAAAATAAAGTGAGCCGCAGACCTGACAGTCTGAATGGCGGGTGAATGCTGGTACTGAATGTAATAGATATCATAGCGTTACCTGATATTTACCAAAGGAATGTACCTTCAATGTACCTCTTAAAAAATATTATCTGAAGATAATGCGACAAGTATTTCACGAGAAAATAAAGAAAACTTTTTTTAGGTGCCCCTACATTTTTTTAATAGCAATACCCCTACCATTGTTTTCATAGCAAAGGATTATTTTGTGTGTTGTTGCAAAATTTGATATGATATAAGTTAACTTAATATTTACCAGAGGAATGTACTTTCAATGTACCTACCTCTTAAAAAATATTATCTGAAGATTATAGGACGAGTATTTCACGAGAAAATAAGGAAAACAAATTTTACCCCTACCAAAGACGATTAAAATCTAGAAGACAGACAAAGGCCATACCTACACAAAATCGTAACCCTGATCCCGTAGTACCAGATAGCCTGGAAACTTTAAAACATCAATTTTATCCAAGAAATTTCAATACTTAGTACTTAGTAGGTAGCAACAATATTCAATATAAAAATTTTCTATTTTAGGTATTTCCGCCAGAGGTGGATCCACCTCTGGCGGATCTACAATCTACAAATTAACTACTTGATTATCTAAACATGTTGTACTAAAAAAATTTAAATTCATAAAATCTCTTAAACAATATAGGTAACTCACTGTAAAACAAAAATACTGATTGATTGATTGTGCCAGATTTTTAAACAATCAATTAGTCAACTCAACATTTACCTATAGGTAGGTATGTGGTAGTCGAATCAAATGGATTACTGTAAAACAAGCTTCGGAAATAAATTATTTTATTCTTACCTACTTTCTTTAATTAATTTTTATCAACCTTAATATTACCGGATTTCCGCCAGAGGTAGACCGAATGTAGGTAACAATGATTTTCTATCTTCTATTTTAGGTATTTCCGCCAGAGGTGGATCCACCGTTTTTTTATATTATAATTATTATAGGAAGTAGGAGTCCTCAACAACTAGAAAAAATGCCAAATCTTTTATAAATCTTTAGACAGTCATACAACAAAAATTACGTTTTAGGTAATCGTATCTCGTTTAACAATGGTAGGGGTATTGCAATAAAATATATGGTAGGGGTAAAATTTGTTTTCCTTATTTTCTCGTGAAATACTCGTCCTATAATCTTCAGGTAATATTTTTTAAGAGGTACATTGAAAGTACATTCCTCTGGTAAATATTAAGTTAACTTATATCATATCAAATTTTGCAACAACACACAAAATAATCCTTTGCTATGAAAACAATGGTAGGGGTATTGCTATTAAAAAAATGTAGGGGCACCTAAAAAAAGTTTTCTTTATTTTCTCGTGAAATACTTGTCGCATTATCTTCAGATAATATTTTTTAAGAGGTACATTGAAGGTACATTCCTCTGGTAAATATCAGGTAACGCTATGATATCTATTACATTCAGTACCAGCATTCACCCGCCATTCAGACTGTCAGGTCTGCGGCTCACTTTATTTTTGGGATTGCTCCTGTTTCATAGAGGTACATTCATTTTCATTAAAGGTACATTCAGGTACATTGCTGGTACATTCCTTTCATGCATATATTATTCATTTCTGCAACAATACACCCGCCATTCGGACCCTCACGCAAAGTTGCCTTCAGAAATAAACAGCAATCCCTGTTCTTGGGATCAAACGGACAGACAGAGTCCGAAACTGAAATCCGATCGAAAACGGGCATAGCGGATGTAGGTACGAGGACTGCGCGCTTGAAATGGGATTGGGCAGGTCATGTGGCTCGAATGCATCCAGAACGTTGGGCGAGACTCGTCACGCAGTGGGTGCCCGAAGACAGTCGGAGACGACGCGGCAGGCCTAGGAAAAGATGGCGAGACGACCTGGATACATTCGAATCAAACTGGCAAACTGTTGCCTTGGAGCGCAAAGAGTGGAAGTTGAAGGGGGAGACCTTTGCCCAGCAGTGGGACATATAGGTTAGAGAAAAAAAAAATCCCTGAACTTTGCCGGTGACCCTAACCACTGGCCAGTGGCCCGTGTGACGTACGAGGGGGGCGGGCGATGAAAATATTCAAACTTTTTTGTCAAAAGATTTAACAATAACTTTTTGTATGAAAAACTGAAAATTGGAATTTACAAGATTTGCACCTACACAACTGTTCATTTTCATGGTCACAAAATCCCCCTTCCGGGATAACATACCAATTATGAATAACGTTATATGCCTAAACTTGTCATTTAATTGAAGAAAATTTTCAGCTTGTTTAGTTGGTTTAAAAAGCGGAGTGCGCCAGGCTTGCTACAACTAGCTTCCAAAAACTGAAATGACCCAGTCATCAATAAAATAATTATTAATCAAAGTAAAAACATACAACATACAACCCATTCATTAGATGACATCTATCTAAATACCAACACTATTTTGTATATATAATCTAAATTACAACAAGGAAAATAAATACACAAATGATTATTATAAACTTTAATTTATTAAACAGTTTTACTTACTGTAGATCCGAAACATTCACTCATCAAGTAATATTTCAAATAAATTGCACGAGGTGGAAAATGCATTAATGCTACAAAAATAATGTAAATTTACTATTATATTGAGGAAATAAGTACCTAAATAATATATACGTATGTACTTATAGATATACAGTTAATTAATAGTTTTATAAATAATATAAAAATGCTATGAATAAAATACGAATTACAATGATCTCTACACAATTTACTTCAAATATTACCTAAATACATACTCTAATTATTATTGAAGGTGTAGCTAGTTGAAAGATTGAAGAATAATTTAAAGACAAATCTGGATCACTAATTAAATAAGAAATGCTTTTTAAATGAGTTTTGTTTTAATTAATTGGAAAAATCCCAAGTTTTATTTCAAAATTGTAAAAAAACTATTACCCATTGCAAGACAATCAAAAATATTATAATTTAACCAAGTTTGTTTTATGTAGGCCAAAAGTTTAACTATAAAGGTTAACTTCAAAATAATCCTTAGGTTTTAAGAGTCAGCCCAATCTTCCAACTATTATAGGTCGCGCCACGTAAAAAAAGCGCTGGCTGTCCAACTGCGCAGTGTTCGATGATTGGTGGAGAGGTAACGCGGCGCACTTCATACCATTGATTTAGCGAGTGCTATTGGTTCGTCAGTGAGTGAACACAGGCTCAAACATACCCCCACTACTGCTCATTACCCTCAGCGCTCTTTTTACGTGGCGCGACCTATACCAATAATCACCAACTTAAGGTATATCTTTAATAACCTCAGCGAGTTGTTCCCGCGAGAACATATGGAACATGGAGCCTGGAGTCATGGTGACCACCTCAACATTGGTCTCCGATAGCTTCTCCTCCATCACTTGCTTCAGAATGGTCAGAGCAGACTTGATGGCTTCCTTGAGGGTCATGGATTTGTGATACACTTCCTGAAAAATATTAAATACTTTGTTACATTGTGGGTTTTTAGGTCGCCTTTAATATCACTACATTTAACTCTAACTTCAACGAAAAATTAAGCAAGGTGCACTACACCACAATCGCTTTATAATACCACTTTCCACTAATATTATAAAAATGTTTGGATGTCTGAAACTCTTTACTCACGCAAAACCTACTGAACGGATTTGGCTGAAATTTGATTAAAATTATGAACCTAGTTTATGACCTGGAATAACACATGGGCTACTTTTTATCTGGGTTAGCATAGGTCGCGTCACGTAAAAAGAACTAAAAGGGAAAAGCAGTAGTCTACTTTTCGGAAGTATGGTATAACACTAGTGGCAATTCTGAGTGTCGCAAAAGCTAAATTAAGCTAACTAAAATTGTTGCCGTCCCTTTCATAGCAATGGGAATAAAAAGGATGGCAATAATTTTACTTAGTTTAGTTTAGCTTTTGCGACACTCTGAATTGCCCCCACTATCATATTTAAGACTACTTTAACTATAGGTAAGGCTGTCAAACCTTCAAGCTCTGTTGAGCGCCCTCACTGCCTGAGCCGATGGCTTTGGCGTCATACTGGACAAATGTACCACTTGGATCCATGTGGAATAGCTGAGGGCCTTTCTCATCAATTCCTGGAATGATACAATAATGCTCAATTAAAAAACGGTTTGATTATATCACTATACTAATATTATAAAGAGGTTGTTTGTTTGTATGTTGCCTCCTGTCCTGTTTGTCCTCTTTAGTAAGTCGAAGTCGCGGGCAAGTAACCAGCTTACTCGCCCGTGACTTCGCTTGCTTGGTACCTACCTACCTTGATAAAATATAGCCTTCATTCAGGAAGTTCATGCTATACATCGTTGAAAGATTTTATATATCTTTTTTAATAGTTTGTAGATTACCCCAAACATACAAACAAACCAACTTTACCTCTTTCCATTATTAAGTATGGATAAAGTAGAAAATAATTATCACAATAAAAAACATCTAAAAATCATAATTTTTATAAACAAGTGACAGAAAAAGTAAGCACCTCTGCATTTTCTACAGCAGTGGCACAATAACAGTTACCTGCAAACATAACAGCCACACCAAATGGTCTGGACATGGCAGTGCCACTGTCATCATCACTGTCTCCAAACTGGATAGCGAGGTTGGACACAGCCTGTGCACAAGACTCCACACTCATGCGCTCATTGTACACAAACCAGTGGTTCTGGCACTCCACTCGGGCACGCTCTACCAAAGTTCTGTGAAATATTCAGTATTTATTAACTAATATTAGTAAATTTGTCTATGCAAGTGACCAACTCTGCTTTATTGATTGAGTAGGTACAATTGATAAATAATTAAAAACTTAGTTATAATGCATGATGGTCTTATTATGTATTTTGAAAACAATATATTATTATAGATTACTGCTATTCTTTATGGACTTCTAAACTTCCTACAGCTCTGATGGTTGCTAAAACTATTGCCAGACCTTTGTATTGATATGATAATAAACATTCTTTAGCTATCTAATTTGACAATTGGATATAAATGATGAGATTTGTTTTATTTAATAAAATTTATCAGTGCTACATAAAACTGACCTCACAAAAACACTGAGTAAGTAGAGTAAAACAAGCTAGGTAGTTATTTACTGCTAAGTCATACCTAGAGTCAGCCATAAGTCCAGATACAGCACAGGCAATGTGCCGATCAACCTCCACAATCTTCTCAATCGTTGTTGACTCCATAAGAGGAGAGGTGATCCTCTTTTCGACAGCCAAAACTACACCTTCGGAAGTACAGATGCCAATCGCCGTTGAGCCTAATTTGATCGCTTCAATAGCGTATTCCACTTGGAACAGCCGCCCTTCGGGGCTGAATGTGTTGACACCGCGGTCATACTCTGAACGAGTTAGAAACATCTTCTGAAAAATAAAGAAGTTACCGGCCCGTTAGGTTAGGACAAGATGACAAGGCGGTTTATAATTTCTTGTTTGCCTGTTATCCACTGCTCTTTGGAATAGCACTAACCTTTACTTTCAGAAATCGCTTACACTACCTACACGGCTACACTAGACGAATGAACGGCGAAATCAGATAGATAGAAATTAGAGAAACTTTGAAAGCAAGCGTCCAAGTAAAAGTAAAAACAATGATTTTCAAAAATGTCTGACTGACTGACGTTTTGTTGTCTGTTTGTTAGATGGATGGTTGTTTGTCAATGTCATGTCACCATTGTATCATTAAACCTATGTTTTTTAGACGGAGAAATAGCTCTTACCGTTCCAGTGTATGATCAATTAATCTGAATTAATCTGTGGTGGCTAAATGCGTGGCAAAAGCCGGCGAAGCCAAAATAAAGAAGAAGAAGAAGAAGACCGCTCGCTGCTTGTTTTTGTTTGTTTTTTTTTGATCTGCAACTCTGAGTTTTTCTGTACAAAATTTATTACATGCTCTTTGCAAAATATAATGAAATCCAGATACGAAAGGCTGAACTAAGCTGCTGCTGCTATATGTTGCGTATCTAGGTAGGTAAGTGTATTTCATTAATTAGGTGCACTTTGCACAAAGATTATACCCCCTTTAGATAAAGATTAAGCATAGGTACAAAGTACTTTAATGCATATTTACCTAACTATAACCATCTTCCATCAATACCTACCTACTGGCTACGTTGCAAGTTTAGAAAGATGGTGAAATAAAATCAGCCAAGTGCGAGTTTGCGCACGAAGGGTTCCGTACCGTTTTGTAAATATTTCAAGCGTCTACTCTACTTGTTGTGGTTATTATTATCGAGCAAAAAAAGTATTAAGTAAGTAGGTAAATATTTTAATTAGGTAAGTACCTACCTAATTTATTTACTAAACAAACTACTCTGTGTATATTTCAAGCGTGTAGGTAAGTACCTACCTGTTGCCGTTTTTAGTCAAAAAAACATAGGCAATCAAAAACAAGATCATGACAACAAAAAACAATAACAGAACATTTCTGACAAAATGTTTTAAAATCAAAATGTTTTTTTGGCTTTTTAGTCTAGGTACTGGCCCTGGAAAATCCTGGACCTACTGGGCCAGTTGTATCGAGCAAAAATAGTCAAAAAATATCACGTTTTTTATATGGGAGCCCCCCATAATTGATACCGTTTGGCTGGACTATGGACCCGGCACGGTGGTCTGGCGCCGTTAAATATTTATTTTATTCTATTTTTAGTATTTGTTATAGCGGGGCAACAGAAACACATCATCTGATGATGATGATGATGGTGATGATGATTTACAGCCAGACAGGTGGACAGTGTAGTTTTAGTAATAGGGGCCCGTTTTTACCCTTTGGAAACCCTAAAAATTATAAGCAGTTTAATTTTGTTTTGATAAGTGAGTCATCCTTAGTTCAATAAAATTTATCCGCGCTTGGCAGTAAGAAAATACGGAGAGGAGGGGTTAGAGGGGGGATTTTTAATATTTCGATAAGAGAGCTAAGCTTATTATTGTCCCCGATACCAACATGACCAGCCAACAACAACATTATTGTAGCTAAGTTTGCTGTTCTTATCCACATTAACAAACACATCTATTGCTTCAAATTGGCACCACAACCAACGGGTGAGTTGTTTTGTATTAGTTACATGCAGATGATTTTTTGTTGCTTTATGTGTTTAGGGCAAGAGCCCAGCAGTGGGACACAAACGGCTGATATAAATAAATAAATATGTGTTAAGATATTCTTGAGAATATTTCCATGTTATCTACCTCTTGTTCTGAGTGACTCTACTATAGCATTTTTTTTTGATAGCCAAGAAGGATAATGAAAAATAACAATTATGACAAAATTTAGTGGATAGTTTGGTTTGCTTGAAACTCGTGTTCCTACTACGTGTGTGAACCTACTTGTTTAAGGGCTATTCGAAAAAACCCTTATAAAATGTCGGGTCGGTGAAATGTCGAAGAAGTGCAGTGTCGAAGTTTGAAGTAAAACATAGTAAATAGGAAGTGCGATTGGCTTTAAACTCGGATTGGATACCTTAAATATAAAATAGTTAGACACGTGTTTTAGGAATTTTAAAAAAAACCCTAAAAGCTCTAACGCCTAAAAAGGCGTAAGAGCTTAGTACCTACCTATTCATGAGTGAAAAATTCAGAATTACTTACTTATAGAAGTTTCCGTATGTTGTGTGGGGAGTTTGCAACTATAACTTACAATATCTTCGAAAAATAAGAACCTCGAACTCGAACGTTCCACTTCTTATCAGGTACAAAGTTTTAAATACTTACTTATGTTTTCTTTTGACATTTAGGTAGGTAGGTAGGTACCTATAGGTACATATTTACATCACTTGTAAATTGTTATCAGCTGAGCAAATAAAATTGTAACATGTTAAAGATTATTTAAGTTGGCACTTAGGTACCTAGGTACACCTTTTGTAACTTATCATTATCAACTTAGATATTGTTATTAATTACAGTTCCGTTAGTTTGTTCGTCGTTTTTAGTTTGTTCCGAGTCGAGCCTCAACTTTTACATCCAATTCGTGGGACCCGATCAAAATGTAGCCTATGCCCTTCCTTTCTTAAAGTCTAGGGTTATGGATAGTAGGAATTGATAAAGAAAGATAGGATTAAGTAGGTAAGTACCTATACTTACCTACATAGATTAAAAAATAAAAAATAGCTTAAATGATACTGTAAATAGGTAAAGTAGTGAAGAGAATGATGGGAAACAAGAAACCCTCCATTTCACAATTAAAGTAAGTAATTATAATTATTCATCCCCAATCCCCGTTATGGGACAAATGTTAGCATGTTCTGCAGTTATTTATTCCAAGTCTGGTGTTATCTTATAAGTAATAATGTAGGTATGTATTCAAAAATGTATATATAATTAGTATAAGTATCAGTAGGTACCTAGTATTCTTTTATCTGTGGTATCAGTCATCTGGATAACAACAAGACAACAAGCATTAAGTTGCTTAGCTTAGAACTAGATGATGCTGTGTGAAATGTCCCAGAATATTTATTTATTTGATAACTAAAAGTGCACATTTCTTTTCAGATACCTACTGTTTCAAAAAGCTAATGGCTTCCATTCAAGAAAAATCATTAGGAGGCATAACTTCCTTTCAAAAGTCAAAAACAGGTTACTCAATTCGATATGAAACAGGAGAACACGCTACCTTGAGTATACTGAACAATCATGTATTTCGTTATTACATGTCACCCACGGGGCACTTTTTGGATTATCCTATTCCAGTCGCTGATACTGAAACTGGCAAAATTAACTCAAAAACTGTAGAAGACTATGGAACAGACGCATTTGATCATTCAGTTCTTGATATTACTAAACATCATTACGTTGTCCAAACACACAAACTGAAGATACAGTTCAGTAAGTTAAATGGAACCTTTGCAGTTTATGACAAGAGAACTGAACAGGAAGTGTTAAAAGAGCACAGGCCGATACATTACACTGACTCAAGATGTACACAGATATTGAACCAAAACCACGACGAATATTTCTACGGATGTGGAATACAGAATGGTGTGTACACACATAAATGTACAAAGGTACGCATTGATAACAAGTATCAACAGGAAGATGGCAGTGTTCCCAACCCATTTTTCTGGTCAACCAAAGGTTATGGAGTCATGAGAAATACTTGGAAAATGGGTTGTTATGATTTTGGTTCGAAAGACAACCAAATTATCGAGGCTGCTCATGATGAAGACTACTTTGACGCATTTTATTTCATTAACTCTTTTCCTGTTGATATTCTAAATGATTATTACGAACTTACTGGCAGCCCAGTTTTTATGCCGGAATATTCATTTTATGATAATTATGTCAATTCTTATAATAAGACTTATTGGTATTGGTCTGGTCATGGTGATTATCGTGATATGCTTTGTCCCAATGAAGACACCTACTATGCACCTTATTTTGATTCGATTATACACGGCAAGAAGGGCATTGTAGGATCTCTTAATGGTGAAAAAACGAAGTATGAATTTTCAGCGCGGCATATGATAGACTGGTACAAATTACAAGATATGCCACTCGGTTGTATTGTTCCGAATAACGAGTCAGGGTACGGCCAAACCGATTCATTTTCTGGTGATTTAGAAAATTTGAAGAACTTTGTTGAGTATGCAAATGAAAATGGTGTAGAAGTAGGGTTGTGGACTGGTCACTGCTTAGAACCAAAGGATCCTGATAATCCTCAAAAAAGTGAAAGAGATTTAGCTAAAGAAATAGATGTCGGCATTGTTGCTCTTAAATGTGATGAAGAAAATACTTATCACGAACTTAGTGTTATTGAAAATGCTTCTAAAATATTTGTGAACCAATCCAAAAATAAAATACGACCTTTCCTGTTAAGTACCTACGGTGTCATATTCCTACTCTTATCGGAGCAGGTTTATCAGGAATGCCAGTTGTTGGTTCCCTCGTGGATGGACTATATGGAGGGGGTGACATAGAAGTGAACATTCGAGAATATCAGTGGAAAGTATTTACTCCTTTGCATATAAGCATTGATATTTGGGGTAAAGTTTCTAAAATGCCATTTGCTTACAATAGTATTGAGTGTATTGAATTAAATCGAGCATCTCTGAAACTGAAATCTATGCTCATGCCATATAACTACACGATAGGTCATGAATCCATTCAAGGCCTGCCGATGATTAGAGCCATGTTTCTAGAATTTCCAGAAGAAAAATCATCGTATACGAAAGATTCACAGTATCAATTTATGTGGGGACCAAGTCTGTTAATTGCCCCAGTATATCGTCACTCCAGTGGTCAAGTCGCCAATCTAGCATTTTGGCGTTTTTGACTTTTTGATGGGCAAAGTATAGCTTAGGTCAAGAGCACAATGTGGCAAAGTTTCACATAAGTATCTATAAAAATGACTAAGATATCACCGATTTCTTTTTCAGCTATCTGCATAAAAATGACTTTTTACTATTGTCAACTGTTCTATGTGCCTGATTGATCAGTTTACCACGGCCGAATACTATAAAAACATTATAACCACCTAGGTCAATTGGCCAATGTGACAGTTTGGCTTCTCTATCTTGGTCTAGTTTAATGGTATAGATCAGGGATCCCTAAACTATTTTGGACAAGTGACCCCTTTTCCAAAATGAACTGTTACCTTAGACCCCCATGGCCAAATTACCTACTTTTAAGATCAACCCCCTTATTCATAATGGTCCGATGACTTAAAACAGCTGCTACAGAGTGTTATTTTTCATTCTGACTTAGGTTAATAGAAGAAGACAGAGTGAGAATTGTTAGCAGACTATTATGAATAAGGGAGCCTATCTTTAATTTTTTCCTATTGATACAAAATACCTAGGTACTAAGGTACCAATTGGAAAACTTTGCACTTGGTTAAGTGAGTAAAGTTGACTTCATTTTCTCATCAAAATTTAACAAAGTAAAAAGATATACGTGCCCCGTGGTGTTACCCGCGGTGAATAAGTTAATAACTTTTTAACGACTTCAAAAAAGGAGGAGGTTCTCAATTCGTCGACTGGGTGAACCGATTTTGATGATTCTTTTTTTGATCTGATGAGAACCGTCAGAGATATGAATATAAATGCACCTCAAGAGTGCAGAGCGCAGAGTCTTTTATTGTAATTGAAAAAGTTCTCATTAAATTTTTAATTTTGCCACTTGTTTAAGACCAAATTATGTAACACTTGATTTTGGTGCTCATAGAAAAGGATGACTGCTGGTCGGTTACTATTATATTATGGTCTGACACAGTTTATTTTGCTTGCAAAATATTCAAAAAGCTACCTTGCGAGCGAAGCGAGCTTTGAGGCAAGCAAGCGCAGCAAGCCGAAATTTTTAAGACAAATTCCTCACATGACACTTGATTTGATGCTCATAGAAAAGGCTGACTGTTGGTCGGTCCCTATTCTATGGTCTGACATAGATCAATTTGCTAGTAAAATATTCAAGAAGTTACCGTGCAAGCGAAGCGAGCTTCGAACCAAGCAAGCGCAGCGAGCCGGAATTTTTAAGAAAAATTCGTCATGTGACACTTGATTTTGCTTATGGTGCTCATAGTAAAGGCTGACTGTTGGTCGGTCCCTATTTTATGGTCTGACATAGGTAGATCAATTTGCTAGTAAAATATTCAAGAAGTTACCGTGCGAGCAAAGCGAGCTTCGAACCAAGCGAGCGCAGCGAGCCGGAATTTTTAAGAAAAATTCGTCATGTGACACTTGATTTTGCTTATGGTGCTCATAGTAAAGGCTGACTGTTGGTCGGTCCGGTCCCTATTCTATGGTCTGACATAGATCAATTTGCTAGCAAAATATTAAAGAAGCTACCGTGCGAGCGAAGCGAGCTTCGAACCAAGCGAGCGCAGCAAGCCGGAATTTTTAAGAAAAATTCGTCGTGTGACACTTGATTTTGCTTATGGTGCTCATAGTAAAGGCTGACTGTTGGTCGGTCCCTATTCTATGGTCCGACATAGACTAATTTGCTAGCAAAAAATTAAGAAGCTACCGTGCGAGCGAAGCGAGCGCAGCGAGCCGAAGTTTTTAAGACAAATACGTCATGTGACACTTGATTTTGTATTGATACTTGATTTTGTAGCGCTCATAGAATAGGCTGACTGCTGGTCGGTTCTCATTCTATGGCCTGACATAGTTAAATTTGCTCCACCACTGACTTGCCGAGTTTTTCATCTTGTACGAACTTGAGACTTTACATTACTACAACAATGCAATTTCCTACAAAAATATTAATTATTCTTAGTACACGTGATGACGTGACACAACATAAATAATACAGTACCTACCTATCTTTAAAGTTTTAAATAAGAACTTGTGTTAATTTAATAGGGGTCGATTTTTAGACCTCGTCGACCCCCAAAATCAGTTTTCGTTTATGTCGACCCCTAGGAAACCGATATCGACCCCAAGGACTTTGGGAATCCCTGGTTTACACCTACATTATGGCTAGTTTACAATGAATTAATGCATTTTATTGATGTATCACACCACAGTATACTCGTCTAATTACCACATTGGCTATTTTACCTGAGAACATTTAAATAACTACCTATTATAACTAACCATGATAAACTCGCCAATCTGCGATAACTTCATTTTTAAAAACATTTCAGCAATTCGTTATATACTGGCATAAAGACCTTTACCTAAAATTAATATATAGCCTTGGTTTCAATACCTATGAATAACCCCTGATTAACGGCAACTAATTGAACTTTGTTTTCGCTCTCCTGAACATTCAGGAATTTTCAGTTTGACGACTTGACCACTGTACCCACGATATGAAAACAGCTATCCCAACTGCGCACCTGAATACGTCAACTCTGCGAGTTTTTATTGGGCAGGAAATGACTTTTACTACACAAAACCAACGTTTGAGAAAACAACTTCGCGGAATGGAATATTTCTGCCCGGTTCCGGACAGGTTTGGTTCGATCTATTCACTGGGAAGAGATATCAGGGAGGCAAGATTTACAACAACATAAAAGCTCCGCTGTGGAAAATACCCGTTTTCGTCAAGGACGGTGCTATCGTACCCCTTGTCAACGCTAATAATAACCCCAAAGAAATCAAAAGAGACCGTAGGATATTCTTAATATACCCAAATGGCGCTACATCTTTTAGGGTTTATGAAGATGACGGTAAATCTACAGAATATACTGATCAGGAATGTGCTGAAACCCTGATCAATGTCAATGGTCCTGTCTCAAGCGAAAGTGGAATTGTTTCAATATACATAGACAAGACTATAGGAAACCATAAAGGTCTAGTTGAAGAAAGAAACACAATCTTACAAATCATGGCAGCAGAAAATGTTGAAAACGTGCAAGTGTACGTCGGCGAAAATGAAATTGAGATTGAAGAAGTAGAAACAAGAGAAGAATTTGAAAATTGTGATAATGTGTACTACTATGATGAAAAATTTATATTAAATCCGTATTTGAAAGTTTTTGGTACTGATGAGTTGCATCAAAAATGTTTATGTATCAAGATTGAAAAAATTAATGTAACTGAATTCGAAATAAGAATAAAACTAGAAGGTTTCACCAAAAAAGGAAATGTATTTGGTAGCAATTCTACTGTTAACAATGATATGGAGACTCCTCAATTGCAAGAGCCGACAGATAACGACACAACTGCAACAACGATCACTTTACACTGGAAACAAATGGAGGCATCTTATTATGAAATCGAAAGAGATGGCAATACAATATTCAGTAATATCTTAGACAACAATGTCAAGTTTAAAGATTTTGCACCCAAATCACAGCATTTTTTTAGAATACGATCTGTAAGTGACGCAGGAGTATCCAAATGGAGTGATTCTATAGAAATTGAGACTAAAATAGAGTCATACGCTGCTATTGTTGAAGGTGTAACGGTGTCCTGCAATCTACCCTCCGAACATGAGTTTTTTGAATGCAATTTGGTGAAACCTGATCACACTTTTTGGCATACAGATATTGATGGTAATCGAACTTTACATGCAGAGAGTGAAAATATATCACTTTCATTCGACCTCAATGACGTCCACGAAATACGAAAAATAGAGTATTTACCAAGGGAGTACGCTGGTAGTGGTACTTTCCTGAAAGTTCAGTATAGGTATTCAGTTGATAGAGAAAACTGGACTGTAATGTCGCCTGTAATATCATGGGATTGTGATGACTCCATAAAAGTCATAGAAATGGATGATGGAGTTAAATTTCAGTATTTCGAATTGGATGTTATTAAATCTGTCACAGGTTTCGGATCGGGTAGAAGCTTTCTATTTTACAAGAAGACCATAGAGATATAGGTACCTACCCTAGCCTATGCTTCTGCGTTCGCAGGTAGGTAAGAAGGTACTCTGTTTTTATAAATATGTAGTTTCATACAGACTGACAGACAAAAAATTGAATAACCCTTTTTATTTGGCTTCCGTTGCTCTAATAAAGACCGGGGGGGTCTTTATTAAGCAACGGAAGCCAAATAATAATATATTAATGAAAAACGAATAGGTATGGGGGGCCCCATATTCGTTTTTCATTGATATATTATCTCAAAGGTACAGACATCGACGTGTTACAATTTTATTATTATGTAGAGATACTTAATTTAAAGAAAAGCTAGGGTAGGTACCAAACCAATGTAAACTTTTCCGAGCTTAAGTTTAATTAAACGATTTGAATTCTGCACATTTACCTACTTGATTTTTTTAAACCTAGATGTAGGTTCTCTATTTCAATAAATTATTAACTAAACACGCAAGTCGGTTAGAAACCGTGGCCTTTTTAACCCCAGCCAAAAAGAGAGGGTTGTTTTATGTTTGACCACTGTGTATGTCTGTTGTGGCAACATAAACTCATAACGAGTTGATCGATTTGAAAGCAGGTTTGCTAGCGGTGGTGTCAAAATCGGTTTATGCCGGGTTTATAACGACCTACGTACGGACATCCGTTAGTTGGCTATAGGAACCCGGCATTAGACGTTTACTAATTGCAATATTCAACTTACTTTAACCGTGGATCTGTCGTCATAGTAATAATTGTTATAGTGTCCTACATTTTTTGTTGTCTAAACAAAGTTGCTATGGCGATCAATCTACGATCATTCGTAAGTTTAATATTGAAACCGGACGTAAGATGATAGGGGGTGAATGTGGGGATTAATAATCGAATGTTTCCAAATACACCCGAGTTTGGTATCAAATGAAAGGAAATGGTGTGTAGAATGCAAAACTAAAGAAGGATGAATAGGTAATCAAAAGTGTAGGTTGAACGATAGGAATATTTTCGGTAACCATTATTAACTTTGAACAAAACCGGTATATTTCGCTAGTATAGGTACCTAGATAGATAGTACAAAGTTGCATATATCTATGTAGGTATTATTTGTTGTTTTAGTGTAAATAATGTTCTTTTGTCTGTAAGGAGGGCGAGCAGATAGGCAACACTGAGTGTATATAGATATTAGGTATATATAACACACGTGGAGGCAAGGAATATTATTTCTAACTTACTCTTTGGAGTCTACTTACTTATATTAAAAATAATTGGCACTAAGGTAATTTAATTGAGAAATATTTTCTTGTGAAACCTCGGTAAGCATAGCGGTAACTAGGTAGGTAAGTAAGTACTTATTTTATTTTCTATATTCTATATTTTTATTAAAAATAATTTTTGTGTAGGTTTGGATAGATTCACAAAATAATTTAGAAACTACTGTCTTTATAAAATATAGGTAGGTAAGTACCTACTTATGTACCTAGGATAAAAAATTGACATCAGATCAGTAGGTAGATATGGTAAAACCAGCAGGTAGGTACTTCCAGTGATAGGGTAGACCTACCTACCTACTACGCAATGAGATAAAAATAAATATTATGGCGTCATCAGTGGGAAAACTAACATCTACTTACTAATAAATTAAGTTTTTTTCTAATTTTTAGAAAATAAAATAAAAAAAATTAAATAATGATCACGACTGTATCCCGGGAGCGGTAGACATTTCTTTCAGATCATTTGGCAATTTTTTTTATCTTTTGAAGATGTCTAAGGGGGTAGTCAGAGGTATGTCCAAATACAAAATGTAAAATAATATTAATGTCCATTTTAGATGTAAAATTGCAAAAAATGTGACGTACACACACACTAGGGAGGGGGAGTCTCACAAATTAATGTTAACAGCTGTGACAAGAAAAGGGGAAGGGGTCAAAAACTCATAAAATTCGTATGACGTGCTTTATGGATGGCTCCTTAGGTACCTAAGTACCTACCTTTATTTATTAGAGTCTAGCATTTTACATCATAAAAATATTTGAACTCTAATTGGCATATTCTTAGATAAAGTAACTATTTTTCATTTTTAATTTTTCAGGCAATTTTGAGTTCCTGTCATGGCAGATGAAAAGGAAAAACCTTTGGGAGGCATCGCATCCTTTCTGAAATCCAAAACTAACTACACAATCCGCTACAAAACCGGCGAATACGCAACACTCAGTATTCTAAACAACCATGTTTATCGGTACTATATGTCACCGACAGGGGAATTTTTGGACTATCCAACTCCCATAAATGAAACAGATGTTGCCAAAATAAACGTGAAAGCTGTAGAAGATTACGACACTTATGCATTTGATCATTCTATCCTTCAACAAAACGAACATCATTACATCGTACAAACAGATAAAATACAAATACAATTTCACAAGATAAGAGGCACATTGACGGTACACGACAAAAGAACTGATAAGAAAGTATTGAATGAACCCGAGCCCATGCGCTACAGTGACTCAACAAGCAAACAAACATTGCATCAAAGTCGTGATGAACATTTCTTCGGCGGGGGGATGCAAAATGGTAGGTTTACGCATAAAGGAGAAGTCATACACATTGTTAATACAAACAATTGGGTAGACGGCGGCGTTACCTCTCCTAATCCTTTCTTTTGGTCAACAAAAGGCTACGGCGTGCTAAGAAACACTTGGCAAACCGGAACTTATGATTTCGGTTCAAAGAACCATGAAATAGTTGTAACTGATCACAAAGAAAACTACTTCGATGCCTTTTACTTCATAAGTCCTCTTCCAAAGGACATTTTGAATGATTACTTTGAACTTACTGGCAAGCCAATCTTTATGCCCGAATTTGCTTTTTATGAAGCTCATTTGAATACTTTTAATCGAGATTATTGGGTTGAAGTATCGCCAAACGAGAAACTCGCTATCCTATTCGAAGATAGCAAATATTATAAAAGCTACCAACCCAAGGAAATGGATGGTAGAACCGGCATAATGGAGTCTTTAAATGGTGAAAAAAATAACTACCAATTTTCAGCGAGAGCCATGATCGATAGATACAAGAAGCACGATATGCCGCTGGGCTGGCTTGTACCAAACGATGGTTATGGGTCAGGTTACGGACAAACGGACTCCCTTAAAGGTGATTTGAAAAACTTGAAGACCTTTGCAAGATATGCCAATGAAAATGGAGTAGAAGTAGCCCTATGGACCGAATCTTGTTTGGAGCCAAAAGACCCTGCAAATCCTAAAAAAGGAGAAAGAGATCTAAATCAAGAAGTTCACGTGGGTGCTGTTGCGCTTAAATGCGACGTTGCTTGGATCGGAGAGGGATATTCTTTTGGCCTCAACGCCGTTGAAACCGCAACAAAAATATTCGTAGAAAGAGCTCGAAATAAAATACGGCCTCTGATTATAATGGTTGATGGATGGGCAGGCACACAGAGATATGCAGGCGTTTGGAGCGGGGACCAAAGTGGAGGAAAGTGGGAGTACATTCGTTTTCATATCCCTACTTATATCGGAGCAGGGTTATCAGGTATGCCAATCGTAGGCTCCGATATGGACGGAATTTACGGAGGAGGCGACCGTCAGGTGAACACCAGAGACTTTCAGTGGAAGGCATTTACGCCTCTTCAATTAAATATGGATGGTTGGGGAAACACCGCTAAGACGCCATTCAGTTTCGATGCTGAAGCTACCAAAATAAATAAAGCATATCTGAAACTAAAATCTATGCTCCTGCCTTACAACTATACTGTAGGACATGAATCTATTCAAGGTTTGCCGATGGTTAGAGCTATGTTCCTGGAATTTCCTCAAGAAAACCCAGCGTATACAAAGGATTCGCAGTACCAATTTATGTGGGGGCCAAATATATTAGTTGCCCCAGTTTACACAAAACCAATGAACGCAGAAACACCTGTACGCGATGGAGTCTATCTTCCCGATCCAGCGCAAGTTTGGATTGATCTATTTACGGGGGACAAATATCAAGGAGGCAAGATTTACAACAACATAGAGACTCCATTGTGGAAAATACCAGTGTTCCTCAAAGACGGTGCGATCATACCTCTAGTTAACGCTAATAATAACCCAAGGGAAATCGCCAGAGACTGCAGGATTTTCCAGATTTATCCAAATGGCACCAATGCTTTCAAGGTATATGAAGACGATGGCAAGTCTTCGGAATATCTTGAACAGAAATATGCAAAAACTACTGTCAGTGTTAACGGTCCTGCGTCAAATGAAACCGGTAGAGTTTCAATTTATATACACAAAACTACAGGAAGTTACAAGGGCATGGTCAAGAAAAGAAGTACAAATCTGCAAATAATGGCATCAGAACATGTCGAAAATATAAAGGCAACAATAAATGAAAAGAACATCGATATTAAGAAAGTAAAAACTAGAGAGGAATTTGACAACAATGACAATGTTTATTATTTTGATCAAAAGTTCATTATTAATGAATTTTTGGAAGACTTTTACACCCAAGATATGAAACAAAAGTTTTTGCACATCAAAATTGAAAGGACTGATGTAACAGAGACAGAATTAAGGATAAAAATCAATGGATTTTCCAATAAAGGTAAAGTATTTGGAAGCAACTCTACTGTTGTTGAAAGTTTAAAGGCACCAAACTATTTTACGTCATTTAATGAAGACACCACGGCATCATCGATCACATTGAGATGGGAAGTCAATGACGCATCTTACTACGAAATAGAAAGAGATGAAGACACCATATTTAGTAATGTTTTAGGAGATAATTTCACCTTCAACGATTTTAAACCAGAATCTAAACATGCCTTTAGGATTAGATCTGTAAGTGACATAGGAGTGTCCAAATGGAGCTATACCATAATCGTTGAAACGAATGAGGAACCACACAAAAATGCAGTGAAAGACGTTACTGTGTCCAGCAACATACCATGCCAGAAACAGCAAGAAGTTTGCAACTTGACTAAAACAGATTGCAACTGGTGGCATACAGATTGGAATAAACCCTGGCAAGCCTCTCTTGGAAATGGAAAGAAAATAAAACTTTCTTTTGACCTAAACGATGTTTATAAAATAAATAGAATCGAGTATGTCCCGAGAGAGGACGCTGGCAATGGAACCTTTTTGAAGATTCAGTACAGACATTCGATTGACGGAATTAACTGGAATGACTTATCTTCGGTTATTTCTTGGGAACAAGATGAGTCTGCGAAAGTGATCAACGCAAGCGGCGCCGAGATCAGGTATTTTGAATTGTATGTTCTTGAATCTGTTGGCGGTTTTGGCTCAGGAAGGAACATACTATTTTATAAGTCTACCTAGTAGGCCACGTAGACTTAAGAGCAACAACTGCTTCAAATGTATAATAATCCTAGACCTATTAGCCTCTGATGTAATGGTAACGCATAGCATTTAAATGTGATAGTACTTACCTGCTAGGTAGCATAGCCATTCATTTAATTAGGTAGGGTCAAACGAATGGTCTACAGTGGATCACTTTTTGATAATTCCAAAACTGTGCAGCGGAATTAGACAAGTTAATCCTTCGAGGTATGATGATCTCTTTAACAACTGTCTTGTCTGTACCTAATAATAATTATTGATTCTGTAGTAAGTGATTTGCATTCGTTGCATATAATAAAATACCTAAGTATTTAGTGAAATTGTTTTTATTGCGTGCTCATAATAAATATCTTTAGGCAGTAACTTACTTAGCGTCACATTAAATAATTGATAATAAAATATAGTTACATAAATTTTACCTAATCGCAATGTCTCAGCACTGTAGTGGTATCGCAGAGAAAAATAATTACCCATCGTACCACTGGGGGGGTATGGCCGGTGGTACGGTAGGTTAGCAGTGTAAATAGGCCTAAATTTCAGGAGAGATTCCTACAAGCAATCTACATAGAATTTAGTAGAAACTTTGTAAAATTCACATAATTAATGGTCACCTATAAAATATCTTATTCATTGTAAAAACTTGCTGGCTTGCAGCACAGACATAAGTACCTAAGTTTTATTTTTCTAGTTATCTATTTCCGACTTAAGTTTGAGAGACAGTCTTATTCAAACTCAAATCGGTAACTTTAAAATAAAACCACAGAATAAATAATAGAAGAAATACAGAAGACTAACTTTGTGATAACATTTACCAACTCAAGTCACTATTACGAGTTTACGATGCAAAAAAGTGCAATTCAATTCACGTCTCATGCCGATCTTCAATCAAGCTATCTTACTCTTACAAAGTTCTGTCTCGGCGCAAGTTCCGGGTGACTCGCGAAAACCAAGCTTTACCAATGTGGTATTTCATAATAAAATAATACTTAATTAAACATTTGTGTTCTTATGTGGCCACTTTAGCACCAAAGTGCGCCGTTCTAGGTCTAGTAAGAAAGAAGTCATCTTAATTCCAAAAACGTAGTCCAGAACGTCAGACTATCCAGTCTAGGCCTGCTGCATTTCCTCTGCGTTCCTCACGGCTATGATAGTACAGACCGAAGTTGCCGCGTCAAAAACACAGCTTATCGACAAATCTTCTAACACACAACTGAACTCGTGGTCTGGATACCTCGTCCTAACATAATGTGACCTGGGGTCTTCGGATAGGAGGCTCTGTATGTTCGATTTGAAGGATTCCGCTCGGTCACCGATCAATTCCTTCAGCCTGTCGAACGCTTCGCTCGTGAATGTCACTTCGAAGACCTGAGCGGGAGGATTGGAGATCCATGAAGCGATTCTGACGTTTGTCCGGCTGTCTGTAGCTGGCGCGTTCTGTGTAAAGTGCTCTTGACCGTCCGGGGCGCCTCTCTCGTAGTCTTGTCTGGATCCGAGGATGTTCACAGCTGCGGCAGCGGGCGATGGAGAGATCTCTGCGTCAGGAGATAGGATTTCTTCAAAGGGGGAGCCTGGCAGAGGACTGTTAGCGTCTCCGATGGGCGCAGTTACTTGAGAGCTGATGCTGAAACAATGAAATGGTTATAAGTAATAGGCATGATCAGTGCCGGTTTTAGCACTACCAGCGCCCTGGGCGAAATTTCTACGGCGCCCCCTATCTGTCATTCAAAGCCATACGAAAAAAAAGGGTTAGAATTAAATAATCATTTATTATACTCGTAATATATATTTTACCCATTATAATAATCATATTTTATGTACCTACCTACTTACCTATTTAAACAATTTATAAAAAGGTAAAATTCTGAGCCTTTTTATCAGCAAATTATTTTAAAGACACCGCGGCGAAGTCGCGGCGATGCAATTTCATTTTCGATTGACAAAGTTGCCAATTTTGTCAATCTAGATTCTAGATTGAGATATTGTCGATCGCAGATAGGTTTTTATTAGACTAAGCTTGGAAAAACTCCTTTCCCCGGCAGCGTCGACATCCAGCAGCCTCTTATTTTTACGAATCTTTATGTTTCAAAGTATTTTTTTTATTATTTGTTAATTTTGACCAAAATAAAAATGTTCTTTAGTTAATATACCTACGTAGATAAATATTTTCCTTAATAAGGTAAAACGTCCGCTTAACAATTATTAAGAAAATTAAAACGCGAATTAAATTGTTTAGTTAGATGAAAGGCTTTTTTTTAGAAACGACGCGAGCAAAGGTAGACAGTTATTTTTGGCAGATAAAAGCAATGTGGCACTTTTCCCTAGGGCCGGTTCGAAAAAGGACGCGAGCGAAGCGAGCAAAATTTGTTGAAGGTAAAAGCAACGTGGCACTTTGATTTGCTCAGGTGCTTAGGTGGTCGTTCTTATCTTGTGATAAACGACGCGAGCGAAGCGAGCAAAACCTTTTTAAAGATGAAAGCAACGTAGAGCGGGCAAAAGAATCCCCTAGTTTTAGGGACATGACGTTTCAAAGTGGTCTATAAAGGATCTTATTATGGAATAAATAAATTTTGAGTTTGCTTAATTTGGCTTACTGTCGGTTCTTATTCTGTGAGAAACGACGCGAGCGAAGCGAGCAAATTTTTTTTGAGATAAAAGCAACCCAGCGCTAGATTTTGGGTTCTTATTCTGCGCGAAACGACGCGAGCGAAGCAACGTAGCGCTCTATTTTGCTTACGGTCCATAACCCTGACCCCTACAATTGTTCAATTCTAGTCCGTGTTTATTTAAAACATTAAGAATAACTTCAGTCGGTATTTCACCTGTCGACTCATTGACTGGTATAAATTCCATTAAATGCTCTTTTACTGATATTTTATCGTCATCTGATAAAAAAATATCAAGAGCACCAGATATAAAGGGGCGCCTGCGGCGCCCCTTTATATCTGGCGCCCTGGGCGGTCGCCCAACCGCGCCCTACCCTAACGCCGCTACTGGGCATGATGAATGTCGAACTACAGATTATTATTCTAACTTTAAATAAATACTTAAGTACTTTCTTTATAACAGTCATTGGTTTCAATTGCCGCGCAAAAGTATAAAAAGTAGAGTATGCATCGCGGGCTTAAATGTATATTTGTCTTGGCGATCTTGAACAATCTTGTTCAATATAGCGCCCGGGACATAATGCCCTATTCTTACGCACAGTAGAATAAGTCTAATCTATCAAAAGCGTATAGTAAAGCGTGAATGTTTTATTCAGACGCTATTGAAAGCAAACTTAAAGAACAAACCACCTACCTAACATATTATACTTACTACTATCTACATTCTACTGTATCTACCTAGCTACCTTGCTACTAAAATAAATGTTCAACTTATCCCTTGCTATCTGACTATCTGTTGTAGTCAATTGGTTAGTACAATCTTCTTCCATTGAAAAACTTGTGCAAAAACCTGCTTAGACCTTAATAGAAGCGACTTTCTGAGCAGTCACAATGGGTGACCGCGACAGGTATTAACAGACGCTTTTGTTCTTTGGGCTTGTTTATTTCTTGGTCTCGACATTTAAGTTAATAAACCATGACTGTCAGGGTGCTAGAAAAACTTAGTCACTGAGTTAGCTATTAGCTTAATCCTTAGAAAAAGTGAGAAATAGAGCGCTGTATATTCCTTTCCCAGTCACACAAAACAAAGAAGAATATATACAACACTCTTGTGAGTAAAAGAGACAAAGAATTCTAATGTTTTGTCTCTTTTCTAAGATCTACCTTTTATCCCTCATCGCGTGCCGTTTTTTTGTATGGCCGGAAACTTGATGCTCCGAATTTTGTACTACGAAACTATGGATTACATCCCATTTTTTATCCCTCGGCGGCACGCTCGCTGTTCGTCCAGGTACTATACTAGGTCCATGGCTTAATCATACAAACATACCTTCCTCCATCTTGCTGCAAGTTGGGCAAGTGTTCAGCTTCAGCGATGCCCTCTGTGGGCGGTCGCTCACCTCCGCCGATGTAGGAAGGGTGGTCGTACTGTGGGATGTAAGGCTTTACGTCCAGGACTGGAGTACCATTCACCATGTCCACCCCTAGGAAATGTATCTTGTTGCCTGAAAGTTACAGATAAGACTTCATAAAAACATAGACAGATTGGTTTTTTCCAAAGTAAGTAAGTTCGTATGAGCAAGTGGCCAACTCTGGTGACGGAGTTTTTAGGCCGCCTTAAGGCCTCCGTCATGGCTTAACGACTTTATAAGCCGGGACCGACAATTTAACGTGCTCTCCGAAGCACGGAAGCACTTAGATATAAATGCCACTTGCGGTCACCCATCCAAGTTGTGACCACTCAAAACATTGCTTAACTTGACGATCTATCAAGAACGTCTTGGCAAGCTTCGCCACGAGCGCTTCCTTGTCATGAGAATGGAAGGTATCAATGCAGTACATCCAGTAGAGAAAACCCTGTGTTACCTACTACAGAACTTATTGACACGAATTTAAGTTAGAAAAGCTACCTTCAATCTTTGTTATCTTGACCAGTGAGAGTCCAATAGGGCATGGTCTGTGGGGTGATCTAGTGGAGAACACTCCACGTCGCTCCCCGCTGAGTCGAGGGGGCGCCACCATCGCTGGGACACTGTTGCTCTCAGTCACATGGAAATGGAACATTATCCTGGAATATTCAATATTTTGTTAATCTATACTAATATTATAAAGAGGTAAAGTTGGTGTGTAATGTGTGTATGTTTGGTAATATTTGATTTGGTTGGTAATCTACGAAACTGCTTATCCGATTTCAAAAATTAGTTGTTACTGGTTTTAGGTTCCTAAAAACCAGTAACAACTATAGCGGTAAACAAACGGGGATACCAGAACAAGAAGTCTTCTATAGATTTTTTTCTAATTTCGTATTAATTAAATGTAAAATTGTTTACTTCACTCGGAATTTATAGATTTTATTATAAATTTAATGTCATTTAAATTTAAATGACATTTGTTTGTTACCTTATAGGTTACCTTTTAGGACTCGAATTCGTGAACCGACTATACTTACATGTTTTTACTCTATGGAGACTTACCACATATGAGAGAATTCTTCCAACCCATACATAGCATGTTCTGGGTTATTGAACACAGATGTATTAATCTCCACAGTCCCTTTAGAATTGGCCACAATTGAGGCCTGCCGAGGCACTCCTCTCTTGGTGTAGAATGTGGTCCGTATGACACCAATTGGTTTGAATCGAATGCATTCACCAAGAGGATTGCAGTTTTCCTGCTGTGTCTGGCTGTGATTGGGTACAACTGTAGTAGCTGCAAAGAATAACGACAGATGATGATACTCACAGAATGTCTTTTATTTTTTTTATATTTGTAAGTAGAAATTTGTAGAAGTAAGTACCTACTAGACATGTGCGCCGATCGGCGTGGCGCACGCCGCCGATCATTTTAGCCACGCCGACGCCGCCGAATTTTTCATCGGCGTCATCGGCGTCTACAAATTTCTTATATTTTATTTGCAAAAAGTACTACTTAGTATTTTTTTTATTTCGCTATCTGGCAACACTGTTTGTAAACATTTAAGTAATTTGCATTTCGTTTAAAAATAACTTTGTCTTTTCCCTGTTTTTTTGTAATAAGTGATTTGATTGTTGCCATAGAGGTTTTTTTGGGGTCTCTATTGTGTCTCCGAAATTTTATCCCCCTAAAATAAAAATCTATAATTTGGGTTTTCATAATCATCGATTGCCCGTATAGTCAGGATCTATAATATAAAGATCCCTAATATAGTTATGGCTAATATCGGCATCCCTAATGTTTAAAATACAAAAAATCATTCTCAATAAATAACATAATCCTTAATGTAACCAACTCATAACTCTATTTTCTTATTAGTTTATGAGAATAATGTAAATATTCATAAATTTTTTGAATACTTTATTTTGAATAAGAGCATTGTGTCTCAAGCACAAGGCAGCATAGGGTATGTAACTGATTTTGATCTGGGTGGCTGATTACTTTTATTCCACATTTTATTGGCGCTTCGGCGGCCACTACCGCACCACGCTCGCTACGCTCGCTCGCCTCGCGCGTTAGTGGACACTGTTCAAACCTAACCTAACCAACTGATTTCGATCTTGGTGGCTGATTACTTTTTTTCCAAATTTTATTGGACCTTCGGCGGCTGCTACCGCGGCACGCTCGCTACGCTCGCTCGCCTCGCGCGTTAGTGGTCACTGTTCAAACCTAACTTAACCAACTGATTTCGATCTGTGTGGATACAACCTAAGTAATTTCTGTTTTACATAATTATAAACATTCGAAAACATGATTATTCGGAAGTGGAAGTATTATGATTCTTTATTAGGTATTATGACACGTATGTTTATAACGATTAAAATTTGGGATTATAATTATTAGGTAACATCAATTTATGCATTAGGAGCATAAGGATGAACAATATCTTATTATAAACTATAGTTATGGGACCATAATATTATGGATTTCTATATTGTGATTTACGGACAATCGATTTTCGGAGACGAAATGGGTTCCCGTTTTTTTGTTATTGAAGTTTTGATTTTATAATTGTTTTAGGACAAATAGGTAAGTCTGTCATAAATAATGAATAAAAAGTTTTATAAGGATTAAGGCGTCTTTTACTTAATTTTACATCCACGCCGATTACGCCGATGACGCCGCCGCCGCCGACAAATTGGAAGCCAGACGCCGCCGCCGGTCAAATGAGCATCGGCGCACATGTCTAGTACCTACCTTGTTCTGCACAAGATGCACAGCGTAATCCGTCAAGTGCACTCTTTATACACCTGATTTCCTTTACGTGCTCATGTTTTAGAGCAGATATTTGCTGCCTGAAAACAAATAATAAAAATTAATTTCAGCAAGAAGTGCACATTTTGATTTCAGCAAGTGCACTGTGCACATTTTGACGGAAACAGATTATGTTTACCTCAAGTTCTTGATTTCTGTTCTAGCTAAAGCTAGTTGGTTGATAAACTGCTGTATATTTTCCGTCATTATCACGTTCGTACGATTAGCAAGATTTGTAAGAAAAACAACAAAATGTATCAAAAACAAACAGTCGGCGGTTCTCTTGCGATGGGCGACTTGGTTGGGCGAGTCGAGTTGGCTGATTCGAATAACTCGAATCAGAGTCTAAACGAGTTGATTCGAATCGGGTTCATTCGAAACTCGAATCAACTCGCTTATCTACCTAACTACTAGAATGCGGATAACGAATGCGAGTTATGCGAATGCGAGTGCACGCATTCGCATAACTCGCCGTAACTCGACTACTACGAATAAGAACACCACGAATTCGCAGCAGCAGCCAACCGGATCGGCAAGTCGAGTTGAATGCACCGACTCGACTCGCCGATCCGTTTGGCTGCTAACTCGGCCGTTAACTCGAATCGCAACTCGAGTTGCGATTCGAGTTAGCGGCCGAGTCAACTCGAGTTGACCGAGTTTGAATAAAATCAACTCGTAACATCGCTACACTGACATGGCATGACAGGCAATGACAGGTTCGTTCAAATACCCCATGCAACATTCACAATAAGTTTTAATAAATTTATTCTATTTTTAGAAAACCATACAAATTGTGCTCTGTAAGTAGATAAACAATAGTTTTTTCTAAGAATAAAAATAAAAATAATGAATTAGGTGTGTCTCGTAATGTTTGCTTTAGATGAATTCAGAAATTAATAAAAAAAAACAGAATTCGAACGCTCCTCTAGTGAGAGGTCATCTATTCGTCTAATTAATACAAGGTTATCAAACAGCTATATAGTGTGTTTTCGATGATAATTGTTATAGCAAATACATTGAAATTGGTATAAGAACAAAACCTATTCATAGGATCGTGATAATATTGTTGCCTTTGTTATTTTTGTAACATTTTCTTTTATAGTTGTTACTTATTCGTTGTTTGTTATGTTTATTATTCTGATAATTATTTAATAGTTAATTTGTCAGTTTTTTGCTATAGATAGGTACCTACCTAAATGTCTTATTGTATTTTATTTTGTTTTTAGTTTTAGGTAATTGCAATTTACATGATCTCAATAGATTAACGTCTTAGATCCTAAGTCTGTAATGTTAGTCTAAGATTAATAATAAAGAATTTGAATTTGTGATCGTTTAACCCTTTTTTTAGAAAATGCTTGACTAGTGTGATAGTGGGGGCAATTCGGAGTGTCGCAAAAGCTAAATTAAACTAACTAAAATTAGTGCCATCCTTTTTATTCCCATCGCTATGAAAGGGACGGCAACAATTTTAGTTAGCTTAGTTTAGCTTTTGCGACACTCAGAATTGCCAATATTAGCTACACCAGTAACTTTATTACCTACTTTAGCATTAACATTTTGGCATGAAATGTTTTTCCTAGGGGACAGCATCGTCAATTGATCGCACTGGTTTGAAATATTTTAACTGAAGATCTTCATTGATTCTCTTCGAATATGAAAAGAATGCTCATTAAAATACCTATACGAAAATTCATCTTCTATCAAAATCCTTGTCTGCCTGTGTCGTATCTATTTTCCACATGCAGTATAAATCGAAACAAACGCTCATCCGATTCGATTGCTTGGATGGATTGAATGCCCACAGGTAGCAAACAAGAAATTAGCAAGCAAGCAAATTATTTTCCTTTCCTCGCACTATTGCGGTTTGCCATTTGCCGCACATGTGTTGAGAATTTGTGATATTTTTACTTCAATTTATTTTACTTTTCAGCACTCACGCATCTTTCAATAGCGTCTTCATTTACGCTGTTATTGTTTATCAACATTCAATCGTCATTAGAAGTTAGTGGTGAGTCTAATTAGCAAATTATTTTGACGTGCTGGGGTGGGGCAAAATGTCTAGAGAAAAAGACCGCCACGTGTCCTATATTTTAGATTTGCTTTAGTTTTCGATTCGTGAAGTTTCCTATTTCTAATTAGAATTGAAGAGTTTTCAAAAGACTGAAAGAGCGCTTTTATTTAGACTTAAAAACATTCTCTCTGACGTGTCCTAGCGTTTGGTTAGTTGTGTTCACCATGATCGATATCATCTTGCCGTGCCGGTTTATACGATTTCGTTGTATTCTAATAATAACAATTACTTACTGTGTTTTGGCAACATTTACCTTTGAATATATCCATATCAATTCTAAATTCTAATAAGTGACTCATCTAATCCAACCTCTGCAACCTATTTCTGGATACCCTCAACTCTGAGTAGGTATAAAAAAATGTAACTTTAAATATGTACCACCTAGGGATGCTTAGATATTTTTAATTTATTTAGCCTCAAATAAAACTAATAGAAAATAACAAAGTTGAACATCCTCCATAGAGATTTTAGATAAGAAATAAATGGAATGAGTTTGCTGTATTTTTATGCAACCATGCTAATGTGATGATTGATTTTCAAGTAAGTTTTAAGTATGTTGTGCATGAATCTATTTCTTAAAAAATAAACAAAGACTATAATACCTTGATGGTTAATTTTAGTTTCATAAATTGTGGTTTGGAAATTTTTATCTTGTTTGTGGAAAAGATAATTATAGTCTACAACATTTTAATTAAAGTAATGGGAAGGGCCTAAGTATTTCTTCTTTATTTATCATCATCATCACTATCTCTAGGCCTCTTTTCTAATACACACTGTTTTCATTATGTTTTGGCAATACTTTTACTACTACATAATAAATCTCATTCATACTTATATTATATTTACTTACCTACTTGATTAACATTCTAGCGTAGTGATGCAACAAAAACACAATGAAAACACATTTGTTAAAATTTCCAGCACTCGTGCATTACTTACTTGATTTTCCTATGTATAGAAAATATTTATCATTGTGTTGTGTACTTTACTATTAGAATTTACCTACAATGTTGACATCTTACAATGAGATTTGGCACATTTCAGCATTATCCAAAGACAATTAATCTCTTCGTCTTTGGCATTATCAAAACATTTACATTGTTGAACAAGGTCATTAATCACACACTTTTATCCCTCAGCTTTGAATGCAAATGCATGAAGGTATTTTATCATATTTAGATACGGTATAAATTAGTTAAATAATGAATTGCAACTTGCCTTCGCTACCTCCTTCATAATTTCAGTCATTATGGAGATGTGTAACATTTATTTTTGAGATTAAGTTAAAAATTTTACCTACAAAAATACAAGTTAGAATAGAATAGATTTTTCATCAACATAGTCATCTCTGGTCATTTGGTATTGAATTCAACATCAGTGAATGAGCAGGTGACATTCTAGTATCCCTGTAGGTGGCGCTAATCAGTGCTTTAAATGAGAAATCATCTTAGTTTCAGCTTTTGACGTAAGTGGTTCTGTAACCTAATGGTCAGGCAGCTTGGCTTAAGAGCGATCGCTTGTATCTATGCAGGTTCGAATCCTGTGGGAGCTGTTAAATTTTAGTAAGATCTATCATTTATAATGAAATACCTAAGTGTGGTTTAAAACCAATAACAAAAATAAGAAATATTTACAATCAAGTGACAAAGAAATAAGTAAATAAAATTAAAAATACTTTATTCTATTCATTGTTATCAGGTACGTAAGCAGTGTTAATGGCAATGGTCACCGAGGCAAAGCTAAATGGTGGAGAAGTGGAGGTGCCCGCTGAGCTGCCCCCGGCGCTTGTGGAGAAGCCCGCAGGCCTGCCGCCCGGCAAGTACTCACTGGTCGGCTGGGACATGGACACCACGGGACGCAGGCTTATTGATGAGGTAAGAGAGAGTTATTATGTAGTTCAGAGCAAATAAATGTCTAGGTTTGTTGTATTGTGAGGTTATAGGCAATACATTTCATTTCAAATAACAGTTAAATATTATTGTTAATTTAATTTCTAATTATTATTATTTATTGTTAATTTCATTTTTAATTATTGGACGAATGGAGAGAGTGGGGGGAGGCCTTTGCCCAGCAGTGGGACACTGAGGGCTGCTAATAATTTTGTGTTATGATGAGTATCAGATTATTTTAAGTAACTATGGGTACCATAAATTTGATCCAACAGTTTATTTATAGTCCTGCAGAACTCTTCAAATCGATATAGTATCGGGCGATTATCATGGCTGTGCCTGCTTATACTGGTCAAAGCTAAAATCTGAATTTTTAACCAACATGAACCACGAATATTAGCATAATAAATCACTGGCCTCATCTGTGCTATGATAGGAGTAAGTATAGGAAATTTTGTGTAACCATGGTATACCTAAATGGCATTTTTGTCCTTTTGCATTGATTGCACACAATATGCCATGTTCTTTTTCCCTATTTCTTAATACTTCTAAGTTTTATGGAGAACAAACGGCCGCTTAATCTATTGCCATTAGACATCTCTTTCCATTCATTATCTAAAGAAATTGACGAAATAATAAATTTTACGTGTTTTGCAACTAAGTTGTTACTAATGGTTTAGCTGGCTAGAAATCACCTCATTTATCGCAATATAACAACTTAAGCAATGAAGTCCTAATTCCATAGATTGGGTCAAATGCTGACTTTATCTCCTCGCCTACGGTGACGCGAGCTAATAGAATAAGCATTTGTGTGAATGAAGTTGATTTGCAAGCAACAAGGTAGTACAATGACTGTTGTGTTGAGTCACAGTTATCAGCAGAATGGAAAGATAAGACACTATACTCAGGCTTAGCCCAAGATACTTTAGTTACATTGCACTGACAGTTCAATCAGCAAATGGATTTTTGATTTTTTTATGTATCTTGATTATGTAATTTCCGGTCCTAAGTTCATTGTAACTTTAATAGACCTCAACCATTTCGTTGCCGTAAAATTTTCAATTATAACATCTGCTAACTAAAGTATTGGTTATACCACAGATAATGGGGGCAATTCGGAGTGCCGCAAAAGCTAAAGTAAACTAATTAAAATTATTGCCATCCTTTTTATTTCCATCGCTATGAAAGGGACGGCAACAATTTTAGTTAGCTTAGTTTAGCTTTTGCGACACTCAGAATTGCCACTAATATAATACTAAACTAGGTTATGCTAACAGAACCACAAAATAAAAAAAAAATACTATCTTTACATTTTATAATTTCAATATAAAAAAAAGAAGTTCTTTCAAAATAATAATCTCTTGTTGCAGATATGCCAAATAGCTGCTTACACTCCTAAGCAGACCTACTCCCAGTACATCATGCCTTACGGAGACTTGAACCCGGGAGCTCGGAGGCGACACAACGTGCGAGTGGTCACTGTAGGGCGCTACCGTATGCTGAAGGATACCAACACTCATAAGGTAGCTTCAAATTTCAAGTGGGCGTTGCAAGCTCAATTTTATTAAACAGCTTACTCACCCGCGGCTTCGCCCCTGTGGTATCTACCTGGATAAAAAGTATACGTTAGTTCAGGTCATAAACTATGTATATTCCAAGTTTCAGCTAAATACCTTCAGTAGTTTTCGTCTGAAAGAGTAACAAACAAAACATCCACCCACACATTCATACTCACAAACTTTCACATTTATAATATTAGTAGGAGTAGGATGGTCAAGTATGGAACTAGCTGACTAATTGTGATCTGTTGTGTGTTGTATGTAATACAAATACTGATTTACTCTTTGCTCTGACAGATATTGAAAACAAAGTCTGAGATATCAGCACTCTCGGACTTCCTGGATTGGTTGGAGAAAGAGAAGGGTGATGGTAGCGTCATCCTTATCTATCACGAGCCGCGCCGTCTCAGCCCCACTATGCTTCTTGAAGCTCTTACCAGGTATGTATCTGACGATTCCACATTTAAAATTTATTATAAGTAATACAAAATAAGTTCCTTTAGATTCGTCGCATGTCCGTTAGATTCGTCGCATCGATGTCCTTTCGCTGTCCTTTCGCTACATAATTATCAAGAACAATTTATGAATCTTCTCATTTCGAGAATTGCCAAATTTCTACACACTGCATACTTGGGAAGTCCACAAAACTAAAAATCTTTCAGGTTTTTACCCACATTGATCGATTTTGGATGGCTATTGGACTCAAACGGAGCATTGCCATTGGTAATTCTATTTGTAGCCAATGTTGGAACCAAGTTGAAGCCAATGTGTGGTGCCCGCATTAGAATGTTCCGCCTACAGAAAATTATTTAATCGTTTAGTAGTGAGAGAACTAGTAGAAACTAATTTGGAATTTTAGAAACATAATCAGAAACAGTCATGAAAGTAAGAATGTAAATCTGTTTTAGGCACAACATGAATTGATCGAATAGGTAATTTGCCTAAGGCAAAGATCAGGAAAGAGGAAACAACAATATTTGGGCACTTCTTTTGTCTACATAACTTTTGTTTCACTACTAATTATTATTTATTTATTTATTCAGTTGCACCAACAAAGTGAACACCATTACAGTCATGTAATAAGTATGACTAAAATTAAAAAAACTAAGTGCCACCTCAATGTTAGGCGCAAACCACAATCAATTTTGATGTGTACAAAATATGATATTATGATATTAACGCGTACAATTTACAATGTGTATCGATCGATCTTGGACGGTTATTGGACATAAACGGAAAGCCATTGGTCATTCTATTCGTAGCCAAGCTTGGAACCAAGTCATAAGCCAATGTGTGGCGCCGGCATATGGATATTTATTTATTTTAAGGCACCCAGAGCTAAGTAAGTAAGTTTGTATGAGCAAGTGGCCAACTCTGGAGTTTTTAGGCCGCCTTAAGGCCTCCGTCATGGCTTAACGACTTTAAAAGCCGGGACCGACAATTTAACGTGCCCTCCGAAGCACGAAAGCGCTCAGATATATTGCCACTTGCGGTCACCCATCCAAGTTGTGACCGCTCAGAACGTTGCTTAACTTCGACGATCTATCAAGAAGCAAGCTTCGCCACGAGCGCTTCAACTCGGGACTCATTAAGCCCGTCACACACGTAGCTATAATATATAGTAATATAAATGATAGCAAGGCATAATACGATATATTTTTATACAAATATTCAAGTGACCGCACACGCAGCTATAATATATATTATAGCTGCGTGTGTATTTGTATAGATATAGCAAGGCATATTAATATATATTATAGCTAGGTGTGTGACGGGCTTTATTATGAGTTACTTACCCAGAGCTAATAAAGCATTCTTCCCAGGTACAAGCTGTTGGACCGCTTCAAGTCGATCGTGGCTGGTTTCGCCGACAGCTACGCCCTGGCCGCCGACAAGTGCAAGGCCACCGTCAAGTCTGTGTCTCTGCGCGTGCTCGCGCGCGTGCTGCTGGACGCCGACTCGCTCGCCGTCGACAGCGCCATCGATCGCGCCACCGCGGCTTACAAGATACTCGAGCATTTGGCACAAGGTAATGTAATATTATTAGCTAACTTGCCCGTGGCTTCGCTCACGCTCACCTACCTTGATAAAATATAGCCTTTGTTCATTCGGAAAGTCTAAGCTACAGATAGGTGAAACAATTTTTGAAATCGGATAAGTAGTTTCGGAGATTACCCCAAACATACAAACAAACAAACAAACCAACTTTACCTCTGTATAGAGTATAGATGGAAAAGGAAAGCTGACAAAAGAGATAAACGGAAAAAGCACTTGCTCATACGTACAAATGAACAAACTACAAATTTTCATTATCTTTACGTCTATTTCAGACGGTTTAAGCAGTGTCTGTTTCTGATAAGCACTTCCTATATAAGCCATTTTGGAAGCGAACAGTACATCAAATTTTTATAGTTTAATAGTAAATGCGAGATTATGCATTATATTGTTGGCCGAGCTATATAAAAAAAAAGTATTATGCTGTATATCAAAATGATGCCTCGAAAGCTGTTAGTTTTCTAATGGTGTAACTTCTGCAAAATTAGACGTCTATTTCACATTTCCATCGTCTTAAAAGCATAAGGACTACCGAAGATAATTTAATCCCTACTATAATCACTACAATATAACAAAGATACAAAACCCATATAAAAACGAGATAATTATGCAATGTTGACCTTTGACCTTGGAGTATCTGAAGTCGCGGACACGCTACGAAAATAAAGGTTAAACAAGTTTATAGCTGACTATCTCTCATTCCGAGATACTTGCTCTAATTTGACTAATTTTCTTGGACTATTTAGTAACCTTCCTTGTAAGATGATGTGGTGTAATGTTGAACTATGTGATACCAGGCGAGCAGCAAGAAGTGGGAGGTGGCGGCGAGGGCGGCGCGTCGCACGACATGGTGGAGACGGCGCGGGCCTGGGCGCGCCCGGTCCACACCGAGCTGGAGGCGCTAGACAACCTCAAGAAACTGCTTGAAAGGTACTACATACTTTCAATAAATACTTAATATACAGGGCGTGCCACGGATATGCCACATGGAGGGAAAGTACCTTGAATATTGTAGATGGAACATTTTACTGAAAAAAGACATTTTTGAATTTAAATAATATAAACTGCATTCATAGATATTTAGATAATTACATGGTTGAACCGGGAATCGAACCCGCTACACGGAAAAAATAATTATCCTGTAGCTTTATCGTACCGCGGGTTCGAATCCCGTCAAAGTCATAAACTTTTAGTAAGATTTTTCATTTAAAATGAAATACCTAAGTGTGATTTAACACTATAATACAAAAACTAGTGAAGATTATTCAGGTTATCTATCTATGTATACTAATATAATATTATAAAGAGGTAAAATTGGTTTGTTTGTTTGTATGTTTGGGGTAATCTCCGAAACTACTCATCCGATTTCAAAAATTCTTTCACCATTTTGTAGCGTAGACTTTCCGAATGAACATAGGCTAAATTTTATCAAGGTAGGTACCACGTGAGCGAAGCCACGGGCAAGTTAACTAGTGTCCAATAAGTTAGAAAGTACCAGGCGCACAGAATCACCCTGGAGGTTTATCTGTTTGTTTGCAGACAGAACACATTCCGTCCCGTGTTCGCACCGCTGCTGCGCTCCGCGCGTCCCGAGCGCAAGCGCGTGACGCAGCTGCGGCGTCTGCTCGCCGACGCGGGCCTGCTCTATGACCAGCTGCAGACCTCCTGGGAACAGAACCAGCTCGCAGGTACTAACTCTTAACTATAACAAGACAGTAGGCGAAATAAAGCTGTATTCAGCAAAGTATAAGCAACGTCTACACAACCATCCCAACTGCCTAGCTTCAAGCTTGACAAGTATACTCTACCTCAAAAGGCTAGACAGCACAGAACTGGACACATGATAGGAAACAGGGGAAATGATCAGTGGAACATTGCCCTGGAAAGCTCGACGCACTCCACAAACCTGCTTATAGTCAGAAGACTGATTGCAGATACAAATATAATACAAAAAAAACAAGACAGTAGGGCTACCGGTGGTTTTTGTGTAGTATAGTAAACTATCCTCGCTCACGTGTCAAGTAAGTATTCTAAATGTATGGAATTTTTAGTTCATGCAAGTTGCAAGAGGCGCTGCACTGGATTTTCATACATTTGTGATACTTGACTCGGTATCGAGGATAGTATTCTGTATCGCGGTAAGCTGGTGATAGGCCCTCTGAACAAAAATATAGTACTTTACTATACTTACCATAGTACTTTGTAGTGACCTATATTGTCCCAATGCTAGGCAAAGGTCTGCTTCATAGGCTTGCGTTCGCCAGATTAAGCCAGCGTATTTTGGATGGTGAAAATAATAAACTTGTACAGATTTTTATAATTAAAAACTTAAACTAAGACTATCTTAAAGCAGCTGAGCAGCAGAAGAAAGCAACATATTCATGTATTGCGGGCACTACCACGTTCCAGCATCACGTAGTTTGAGTGTTGCGCGTCATGTCGCAGAATACAATGTCCCCTAGTTTGTCAAAAAACATTACAGTGATCTAAGATGAGACTAAATAACTGTTTTGTCATTTATTCCCAGGTCTTGAGAAGCAGCTAGGCGAATTATCGGTATCCGCTAAGGAGGAGGACATAAAGGAGCTCATTGAGATATTTGACTGTCACTTTGACCCTTCCAAAGAGCCAAAAGGGCCTAAGCCGAGAATACCACGAAACAACATGAGGCCACGGGTGAGTACAAACTATTAAAGAAAAATATTATTTGCTATTCCGCTCGTTCTTCGGCGTTATGGCGCATTCTTAATATGCATTTGAAACAAGGTTTATTATTATGAATCAGGCTACATCGTCGGCGGGCGAGACCAACGACGCGGAAGGCAGCACAAGCGAGTCGCAGAACAGTTCGCCACACAACACTCCCAACAAGACGAGCAATAATGGTAAGATACTATTTTGCTTAGTTTTTAGTATTCAATAGTTTTCAGTTATAAAACAAAAGACAAGCTAGCCTGTTCCTGCTGCTAAGAAACTAACCTCCGATATCAGATGGCCGCATACATCTTGGACTACCTTAGAAATTAGAATTTGCCCAAACTAAAAACAAGAGACAAAACTAATAATAATAAAGACTTCAAGTAGAACAGTTTTGGCATTCTGACTTTTTGTATAAATAAAAATAATGCAGATCTCCTTCAGCAGCTTTTATTGACCTAACAAAGTTTATTTTTTTGGACTACATAGCAATATTTGTACGTTGAATACGCCCTTATTGCCTGTGCTCTAATGAATGTTTGTTACAGACGTGGCAGCGGGG
Source organism: Xanthorhoe designata (assembly GCA_963582015.1). Taxonomy (NCBI): domain Eukaryota; kingdom Metazoa; phylum Arthropoda; class Insecta; order Lepidoptera; family Geometridae; genus Xanthorhoe; species Xanthorhoe designata. The sequence goes on along the minus strand of OY757029.1, from coordinate 13,604,686 downwards.
GACCCTAGTCAGAAAGCCCCGGCTGCGCCAGAGGCAGTGGCCGCCAAATAAAGCCCCACTTAAACTCACGCTTACAATTTTGTACCACATAACTTAGCATAAACATGCCATAGAAACGTGAAACATATATTATTCGTATTATTATTCATTAGTTAAGTATCCTTTGGAATTGAAAATTTGTTTTTCATGCATAGGTGAACGAAATTGAACATTTTAGTTTATTTACTTTCCCAGTGTATTGCTTAATGCGTAAATATTTTCCTAATGTAATAGTAGGAGTGCCTTAGCAACTCAATGTTTCATTATTAAGAATATTATCCGTAATAAATAACAGTAGTTGTTTTTCATGTCATAATATATTGAGCCGACTTTACACGGTCTTGTTAGAGTGCAATTGTGTTATTTATCTTATATATACGATATTGTATTTCATATTGTAATGCGACTTGATGTTGCAGAGTTTTTTACTATTTTTAATATAATAGTTAATATAGCTTCAAAGTAGCAAATATTTTATTAAGTTTTTAATTGGAGAAATTTAGTTGAAAGTACAAGTTTATGTACTTGTTTATTTATTTAAAGTTTAGTATCTTTTATTTATTTTTTTGTGCAATATGTACGGATGGACTGATTTTATTTACATCCGGGATATATTTTAACCTTTTTGTCTATGAACTTACGCTGGCTGTTATTCGCTAACTATTTGCTGATTATTGTCATTATTTTGTTTGCCATACAAGAAACACTTTTATTTTTCATTTTAAAGTAAGATTTTTTTTCCTTTACCATTTAGGCTGCATCAGGTGTGTACCTATTAACTTACCTATAATTTTAGTTAGTTTTAACATAGACTGTACATATTAATTTAATTTCTTATTTTGTTCAGATCTCTAATAAATATGTAAGTCTACATGGATTTGTTTTATTTTAATCTAAAAATCATTTCTTAATAAGTTAGTTTGATTGCAAAGAATAGTAGCTTATTACTTTTGTATTTATGTTCATAGATCATCAAACCAATAAACTTCAAAATTCAAGAATATATCTACGTATTAGGATAGAATACTACATGCCAAGGAAATGATTTTGAGCCAAACAAATGATTTTGCAAAAATATTTATTTCATGCATTATTTCCAGCTTCTTGCTTCGTCCATCCATCAGCCATATGATCTCGGACTGCTTTATCTAATACTACCTGTAAAAAAACATACAAACGTAAATACAAGTAAAAATAATTTACATTAAAATTTTTGTTGAAATCAAAATTCATCCAATAAGAATGTCGGACGCATACAAAACAATACGTCAATCAAATCAGCAAAAGGTATTTGTAATGCTTACCTCAATATCTCTACATCCTTGCATTGCTCTGCTCATCACTACATCGAAATAGTCCATGTGTAGCCTGTGGGACATTTCTAGGAGGGATACACTGCCTGGAACAAACGAAATATAAAATAAAATAAATATCCTTGGACATTCCACACAGCGTCATCTAGTGGGACTAGCTAGGCAAACAACATTAACATTAACAATTTATACATTTCAACTTTTGAATAAAAGCTTTCTCTACCACACCAAGTGGTGTGTTAACCTTGGATAGGTCATGACTTTTTCTTTCATTCATAACTTTAAATTCACCTGTGCTTGGTAGAGATGCTACTGTGAGAACGACTCCACCTGCCGCCTCTTCTACATGTGCCACGTCCAGAAGCGGTTCAGCCTGTGAAACAAATGTATTGTTATTGATATGATATCCTAAATATTTTGACCCTGGTATTTTATTAGGAAACCATAGCTTTTGTGCGAGTAGCGCGCATTGCGTGTTCACTCACACATACAACCGACGCCTCAATATTTTGAGCAGCTTTACACAAGCCATTTCTTTTTGCAGAAAGTAAGTCTTCACTCAAAACGTGACACCACGTGTCGATAAGATAGCTGTTAGACTATAATACAGTAGGGTTACTAATTAATTACAGTAGGTAGGTACCTACCTACCTAACCTAAGCGTAATCTAAGTTGACTGGACTGAACATATTACTCTGTTTCATGTGCTGTCCAAATGTCTGTTTAGCTCTTTCGTTACGACTGTTTATAATGCGCGATCGCCCAGAGAGCCAATGTTCGGCCCAGTCACGTTTGATTGCGCTTACTGTTTAGTTAGAATATATTTTTCACCTGTGGTCCTAGCCATGACATGGAGGCACTGCACGCGCAAGCGTAAGCTTTCAGCGGGATGCCTGCGTCGATTAGAGCGAGGGTCGCTGCGTTTACGCTGACACAGTAGTTGCTGCCGTCTGCCTGAATAAATTAGTCTATGAGGGCGATTTCAGATTACATTTATCTTTTCGGCTCGCTCTGACGTCAGGCAAGTGCGAGTCGGACGCGCGCATGAAGGGTTCCATATGATTCTGTGAATATTTCAAGTGTCTACCATGTTGTCGTTATTCATATCGAGCATCTAGATATCATGGTTCATGAGATATCCTTGTGACATAGAGTCCCATTTTTATTCTTTGGGTGTGTAAACAAGCAGATAAGGCTATAGTTTAGGTTTTTTCTTCTGGCTCATAACTGGTGGGCTCTTATGATGAAAAACAAAATAAGATCATAATTAAAAAAATCAATTAACTCCCTAATTGTACTTAGTTTGCATAATTTACACAATATTTTTGCTTCAAGCATTATTCTGAAAGTGTGCTCAGAGCATCAACACTTGTAATGTTCCAATAGAAAAAGCAATTTTACCTGTAAAACTTCAATATAAATATCTATTTGTGATCGTGGGTATAGTTCAGTTTTAATGGCGGCTGTAAGTGCCTGTCTCAGATGAAGGGACATCTCTGTAGATTTACGATCACCTCTTGGTCGGTTTTTCCTTTCACCTGAAATAACAATAACTCTTCTTACTGAGTTCGTTTTAGCCAAGCTAATTAGCTAAGTAAACTCAGGCACATAAAAAAAAATGAAACCATGATAAATTTATTTTCATACCTGTTGAAAATGTAGCCATACTGTATTGGCAGTTCACAACAACTCCTTCGGTAGACATTTTTGACTTCGATGCCTGAAAATAAAACATATATAAATACATAGCAGTACATCAGGAAAAACAGAGCTAATACAAAGAAAGAATGCGGCTAACTTGCATTGCACAGGTTGCTCTTATTTTTATTTTATTTATTTATATAGTTCTAAGCTTACAACCAGCCACACATTTTATCATACTATTATACCGGTATCCTCTGTTTTTGTGTAACTTAATTTGTGGACAATGGTGTCCACAAATTAAGTTACACAAAAACAGAGGATACCGGTATAATAGTATGTTATAATGTAACACAAATATATATTAAATTATTTAGTCTGAACCTTCTTAGCCTAGTTCTGACAAATCCAACATTATTATGTCGAGTACATTCTTCCTGAATGAACCAGGATGAATGCTCTATGTTGATTGTTTATGTTAAAACTAACTGATCACGTTGAGTATGTGACTCAGATCCATATAGGTACCTGATGAGGACCATAAACTGCAGCCAGAACTTTGGTGTTTCCCTGCTCCAAATAAGCGCTTCCGTCGGGCTGAGTGAAAACACCGAGTTTACATCTTATTCGACGCAGTTCATCAGGTCTTCGGCCATCAAGACGTAGGCCTTGACTTGATAGTAAATCAGGACCAGGCATATTGAATCACAACAATAATTTAAAACAATGTTCAGTTCAGTTCAGTCTAATTTTCTAACCTCAATCAAACAAAATGAGGTAAACAAACAAACATGTGAGTGAAATTGTGAATTTTGTTGTATTGTAGGGAAAACAATTCAAGCATTTTTTAAAAGAGTGAGAAGCAAAGCTAATCATTATGATGTGTGTAAGTGAGACAAACAAAACTTTATGCGATGCGGCGAAGACGTAGAGCTTTTGTTTGTCATTTCTCCTGTCTTACACTGTCACTTGAGTACCTTTGTCTTTGGAATTTTTTGTTTTTTTTTAGGTTTTTTTGGTATTTAAAAATTATTATTATTGCAGCGTTGCCAGAATGTAACTTTTGTAACATTTTACGTTACTTTTGACCCTCTCATGTTACCTCCATGTTACACGACTCAATATGTTACTTTTGTGTTACTTTTAGGTCATTCAAAATAAACTTTAACTACCAGTTCAAATTAGCTACCCTGTCTCCATTCATTATTATGATGACGTTTTTTCATATTTATTGATGAAAAAGTAAAGGTGAACAGTTAAAATTTATTAATAGGAAGCTAAGTTCTCAATTAATTGTATTTATATTTTAACATGCTGATTTCCTGCAGTCAATTTAATCAATGAACCATAAAGTGTAAAGGTATTAGTTTTTGTGATTTTAAAAAGCATCTAAGTGGAGTGTAGGTAGGTATACTTATAGTGCAGGGGTGGCCGATCCCGATCGACCAGTCAATCGCAGCTATGAGTCCAGTCGATCGCGGCAAGCAAAACAATACTAAAGTAGTCAATGTAGTCCCAAAACATTTTGAGGATCTGATGAGGATCTTCAGAGTAATGCACAAAATGTACCTCAAGAGAGCAGGAAATTGCTCTCTACTTACTAAATTGAAGTCGGTTTAATAACTTTTTTAATGTTGTCACTTGTATTTATTATAATTCTTCGCTCCACTCGCTTGGTTCAAAGCTCGATTAGCACGCGTTTTATCAGCTTTAGTACATTGCGAACAAATTTTCTTAAAAAAATTTTGCTCGCTTCGCTCGCACTGATTCTACCATTATAGGTATTAACCGACCCCACCATACACAATATCAAGAGCCACATCGCTTTTTTCTTAAAAAAATTTTTGCTCGCTGCGGTCGCATCGATTCTAGCAAAATATTAACCAACCCGACCATACACAATATCAAAAGTCAAGTAGCTTTTTCCTTCAAAAAAAAATTTTGCTCGCTTCGCTCGCATCGTTCCGCGTAATGTGAAAACCGACCATACGCAAAACCACGTTGCTTTTATCTTCAAAACATTTTCCAAATATTATATAAGTTTGTCATGCAAAACTGAAGGTAATGTAACTTTTCTAGTGAAAATGTTACTTTTTGACCTGTCTCATGTTATATTTCACTACCTGCCACTGGCAACACTGTATTATTGTCTATGATAAATTAAATAAATGGCCGCCATCCTCTGTTGGAAGTTGTGATTATTTTGAACAAAATTTGTTGTGTAATTTTAATTAGTGGAATTCTAGTTTTCAATTTAATTTAGAGGTTATGGTATTATTATTCTGCAGTAAATAAGTGTGAATTGTAAGTATTTATAAATCGCAAAGGTGTGATCGGCCATAGACCATTGTCTTGTCAAAAATTGTCGCCCGGTTGATGCGTGCGTGTTCTCCAAATATATTAGAATAGAAATATCGATCGATCTATCCATTCCTCTACTTTAGGATTTCAGAAATAGTTACTTTATTACAGCTTTAGTTGTTGTTTCTTAGAGTGTTGTGTTTATTTGAAGTGCAACATAAATTTATCGAATCTCGTACGTAGGTAAAATGATTTATTGATATTATACCTACTAATTTCTCTTGTGTAATTCCAGTGAAGAACAATGGACGTCGACGATTCGGCAGTTGACCTTAGCGTGAGGTAAATTTATATTAGACAAATTGATACAAAACGTTTGTTATGTATTTGTTGTGATCAATGTATTTATTTATTTTTTACACCTAGGTCACTGCCTCCTGAGCTTAGTGAGCTTAGGGCTCTGACGGCGAGTGGTCTCACTATCACCCCAGCCCAACCACCACCGCATGTGAGTACCTACTGCATTGTACATTCTACCATCTTCGGTAATCAGTTTTACCAAGTCTATTAATTGTAGATAATTTGTGACAACACCCATGTTTCTCTGTAGAGCTTGACCATTATTTGAGTTTATCCTTAAATATTTCCTTGTCTTTCAAACCAGGTTAAATATTAGCACAGTTCATGAGTTAGTTCAATAATATTGACACAAGATTAATACAGGTACTTTTACATCTTTAGTGATTATACCTTGTTCTCAAATTTAAATTGTTTCTCATAAATTTAATTATTTCATGCTCTCTGATAGATTGAAAGGGTAAGTACAATTTGAACACTATATTTCTCTCATTTTCTATTTGTAAATCTTTGCATACTTTAGTTAAATAAATTATATTTATATCAATAGTATAATTATATCAATAGTATAACATCGCACCTTTAGAATAGAAGTGACATAATCCAAAAAAACTAAATTTTGGGAATCGACAAAAGAGTGAAACAATATGTGACCCTATCCTCTTATTTTTTTAATTACTGCTAAATAGCTCAAGAATCTTTAAAAAACTAAGCCGATTAAGTGAACTTAAACATTTAGCAATAAGTTGGTGTAATAAATAATTTGATACAACATGTTTATCTATATTAAAAATATTTTTGATTCTAAAGAGTCACTATTTAACCTAATTTGATTTTAAAATTTTGGTTTTGTAAAATAAAATAATGACTCAATTCTGATTGAGTAAAGATAACAAAAATGTTAATAATCATAAAACGACATAAACACAATTAAGTCACAATAATGTTCGGTAGTATCGGAGTTAAAACAGGACCAAAGATAAATCGGTCAGTTTAATACTAAAACAACATTCAGTGAACTTACCTAAAAATTTATAAGAAAGATGTCTTAATTAAAATTCGGTCACTGTCTTATTACTTGCACAACGTTGTTCTTCTTCTATTCGCACAGTAAAACAGCACAATCCTGTAAGTGGCATTGTTGTCCCGACGCAGACGGTTGTTTTGTTTGAGTAAGTAAGAGACCGAAATATATTTTTGACCTGTTCCTGCCCAAAAGTGGCGCTTTTAAAACTACAGAACTGTAGATAATGTTGTGTAGGGTCATTTTCTGTCCCTAACTCATTTTTCAAGTTTTTTGAATTAAGTCACTTCTATTCTAAAGGTGCGACATATTCCTAATACATAAATTATGTTAATTGAACTGTTTGGTCACTAGGGATTGTCATGCATGAAGGTCGGATCTGCTCTTCATAAAATAAGATACTTTAGTTTAGTAAATATATACAATTTGTCCAGGGCTCCAGCGGAAAGCGGGTATTGAGGCCGCGGTCAGAACAGCGCAGCTATGCGGAGAGTCCTGATATTGTACTCCTGCCAGCCTTGCCACCAAATCGCAAGCCCTCTTCCGCTACCATTGCTCCTTTCTCTGGTGAGTTGAAGTGAAATTTTGTGACTGCTAATAATGATCAGACTGGTTCACAAGAATATGACACCAATCAGAGATGGTACACCTTGACATGTTATCTTCATCAGATGAACATTTTCTTGTACGTAAATAAGCTGGAAATTATAACAAACATATACATTACTTACAGAAGAATACAAGATTCGCTCTTAAAATTATTTTTTATAATAAAATGAAGAAGCATTTCCTTCGATTCATATTAGTGTTTTCATGAGTAGTCAATAACACTTGTCATCCATATCTATAGTCTGTCTTACAAAGTATCAAATACAGCCATTCATCGCACACGGAATTCGCGGGGACAGACAACAGAAAACCATGGTGCTGCTGAACCAAAAGCAAATGAAATGCTAAGGGGGGGAAATGCTAATTTTCTTATCAATTGTTTTTTCTTTTTTTTGTTTCTGAAAATAAATGTTTACCCCCTTATGCATATTGGTTTCGTAAACCTACTTTCGCTAAAACGGATATTAAATCTGTTGCTATCTCTTTTCATTGACATAAGAGTAACAAGAAAAAAACATAATATTTTAAATCTATATTAAATTGACAAATCTTTATGAATAAGACCATTAGTCTATTCAACCTGTATGTAACATTCCAGACGTAAGCAGTAAGTTGAACTCTGGTGTGAACGTGTCCATAACAGCCAGCGCGGCGTGTCCGGCGCCCGAGTCCCCGCGGGAACCCAGAGACGAGGAGGACTCGGACGATGAGAATGACCCGCCTCTGCCTTCCTCGCTCAAGGACCACAAGGTATGTAGACCTCGTTAACCGATCACTGGCTAGAAGCACAGATTAATAATACACTAGTACAGATGCCTCATGTAGAACATTGAAAACAATCCTGAATTTGCGGGCAATTCGTCGGGCTATCCCATTTTACCTGTGTTTCTGAGTCAGCGCCATTTAGCGTTCATGTCATGTAATTTTTTTTTATTTTGTAGAAATTGATCTAGGAAATAAAATAATAGGATATTTTATTTCGTTATATTGCAAAAAATATATTTAAAACAGAAAATGTATGATTCTGGCATAATTTTGATGTTTACATGAATTTCCAGAGACATTATTTCGAAATCGCAACACGTAACGCTATCTATCATAATTTTTTGGAACTGCAAGCATTTTATAAGGAAATGGTACCCCATGCTAGAAGACAATTTTGGACTGTATGATAAGGAGAAAGATCTATCAGTATCTTTTGAGTGAATGTCACTTGTACTGTGACTTTAAAAAATGGTTTATCAAATACATAGTGCCATTTTCAGTGAGAATCTTAAATAGAAAGTGTTCTATGTACTATTTGGTACTATTAAAAGACAATTGGAAATAAAAAACAAATGCCTTTTAATTAAACTCAGTTAATCTTATGTTTGTACAGGAGTTATCCAGTGCGGAGATATGGGAACGTGACCGTCGGCTGCGCAATCTCCGTGAGAAGCTCCGAGCTGAAGAAACCCGCTTAGTTCTGCTGAGGAAGATCCGTCAATCCCAGCAAGCTACCGGCTTGCCGCCCGCTAAGGTAATCTCACCGCACTAATCGCAAGTCGCGAAGCTTGCTATGACTTGATAGATCATTTAAGATAAGCAACATTCTGAGCGTGAGCGGTCACAATTTGGTTTAGCTAATAACGGGGTAAGCATTATTAGAGCTTAATTAAGATCGTTTTTGATTCCGTGTGTAAAACAGACGGAAATTGCGTAATAATATCATCTACGTCTATACCGATAATGTTTCGGTTTGTTTTCACCTGTTACGTTCTTTACAAAAGTCTACAATATTCTTAGAAACGCTCACAAAAGAAATCGTTTGGCTTTGTTGTGTGAGTTGGGAAGCCAAACAAAGTTCGACAATAAACTTGTTTCCTTTGTAATTGTAAAGACTTTCTTCATAATTAAATTAACACAAAACGTGACTAGGCATGAACATTCATTATCCGACGATGGCGAAGCAAAAAGAAGGGAAGGAAATTCGACTTGCCAAGTTTGACTGAAGTTTACTTATAAATTAAATAATAGAACCAAGTTTTAGTAGGTACTATATATTTGCATAAGTTTTTAAAATGCATGTCTATTACAGGATAGCAGTACTGGCACCGCGCTGGCCAACAGTGGCTGCGTGGTGCCGCCCGGCGTCACCGTGACGCCCGCGCCGCCGCCCGCACATCAGAACAAGGTTCTACACTTTATACACTCATCTATACTAATGTTATAACGAGGTAAAGTTGCTTTGTTCATATGTTTGGGTAATCTTCGAAACTACTCATCCGATTTAAAAATTCTTTCACCGATGTGTGGAATGGACTTTCCGAATGAACATAGGCTATATTTTATCAACCACGCGAGCGAAGCCGCGGGCGAGAAAGCTAGTTATTTATACAGAAAAGACAATGGTCAGTATGTGTGGGGCTGACTACGCTGGTTTCCTCACGATGTTTTCCTTCGCCGTTAAAGCCACCGTTCCATTGATGCACCTATTAAATATAATTTGATATGTTTGTCAGGCGGCGCGAGCTAACAGCAACACAGCGGGCAGTGCGGTCAACAATGTGTCCTCCTCCGGCCGACGCGGCGCCAGCTTGCCGGGCGGGGCCACACTCACTCCTGGCGGATATCGCTCGCAGGTACTGTCACCTAACACTATACCACTACCTGTAAACAAAGTACTATTCAATATTTTTAATGTTTTAAAGCGTTATATCACACTTAGGTATTTCTTGAAAAATTAAACTCATCAAAATGTTCGATTTCGATGATGTTAGAACCCGCTTCGATATAAACAATCATCCTCAAGCCGGAGTGCCTGTTCCACTCGGCCACGAAATTCTTATTAAAGTAAGCGCAATCTAAGTTGGTCGGACGGAGTGAATATATAGGACCTATATTTAACACGTTATATTAACACGTTACTCGCAATAACTACCTATAATATAGTTGTATATTATATAACGTTGGAGTGGTCGGATATATCACTATCTCTGTTTCACATGCTATTGATAGTATCGACGATACGTCTGTTTAGCTTATTCGTAACGGCTCTTCACAATGCGCGACCGCCCGAAGGGCCTAAGTTATATAAAGTCAAGTTATATTGCGCTTACTTACGTAGGAATAAAATTCTTGATGAGATGATATTCTGAAACTTAAATTATTTTATGAAAGAAAGAACAATCGTTTATTTCAGTAGGACCTCAAGTATCACTTCAACTTCGTCTTACATGCTAGATGATTCTAATGCCTGTTCCAACGCGACTCCCTACACCAGTTATGAAACCAGAAAACTTAGCATTTTGTTTGATTATTTAGCTCTAAAACAGAGTTAGGAGGCAAGCTTTTGCCTACACTTAACGGGACACTGTAGTGCCTGGGACATTGTTGAGATGGAATAGGCTTGCCCAGCACCTAAACCATCCTCTCAGCTTAGCCAGCTATATGCACAGGAAAGACAATTGTCAATACGTGTGGGGCTGACTAGCCGCGGGTTTCCTCACGATGTTTTCCTTCACCGTTTGAAACTCGTGTTAAAGTGCATATACATTTAGCTCTACCTTCTAGAATATTGTTATTTAACCAATCTTGTTGTACAGTCGTCTACGAGTGGTGGAGCCAGCATCACTCCCTCTGTGACCATCACTCCGGCGCCGCCGCCAGCCTCACAGCAGTCTTCAACAAAGGTATAACATTACATCAACAATATAAGTACATCTTAGGCCCATTTTCAAAGCCAAGCGAGGAAAACAGGAAAAAAAAACCAATTACTTCGGTAGGATCCCAAGGATCACCTTGACTTCGTCTTACATGCTAGGTGATCCTACTGCCTGTTAAAACGCGACCCCTACACCAGGGAAAGAATCAGGCAATAACACAAGGAAGCCAAAAAAAATGGTTAATAAAAATCTTGTCTGTCTGTATGGATGTTTGTTCCCGCATCACGCAAAAACTACTAGATGGAATTGAATGCAGTTTTCACTGATGTATTACCAGAGGTCTAACTTAAAAAATAGGCGCCATTTTCCCGCAGGTTTTACCCTTTCAAGGGTTGCAATGGGGTGTCAAAGTTTGTATAGAAACGTTTTAAAGGAAAGTGATAGTAGATAGAAACTCGGGGTGTCAAAGCTTTTAAGGAAAGTAGCGTGTACAACACGCAAGCGAAGCCGCGCGGGTCTACTAGTTTTCAATAAATTCAGTTTATTGTCTACATGATTTGTTATTTATTTACAAGCCTGCTCAGGATACTTCCTCGGTTACAAGTAGCACAAGTGATGCAGTGAGTATGGAAATGTGATTTCATTTCACTAATTATTCTCAAAGTAGTATTTATTATTTCCTGTCTTCATACTTTTAGTATTTATAAATCTAATAACTGGCGGACGAAGGCACTGGATCGGCGTGACTGGCGAAAGTGGAATAGCTTATATCCTGAATTAACACATAGGCTACTTTTGATCCCTGTATTCCCACGGGAATGGGAACTATTCACCGCGGGAAACAGCGCGGGGGCAGCTAGTTCTCTTATAATTTGGTAGGAAAGCATGATGCTGTTAGTCAGGATTTTTGTTACTATTGTTACTGTGATGTGTTTGTTTCAGGCGAGCACCCGCAGTTCTGAGGATACCCAGACCCCGGCGCAGCGCCAGGCCGCCGCTAAACTCGCTCTGCGGAAGCAGCTTGAGAAAACACTTCTGCAGGTATTATTTTGACTAAGTATAGAGAATATGGCTTTTTTTTTCTCGGGATTAAAAAAAAAGCAAAATAACAAAATAGAATGACGAAAATATTCTCAAATTCTAATATACCCTTGTTATTCATATTTCAGTAAAAATAGAACTTTAAGATTATTCCAGAAATTTTTCCAGGCCGTGGCGTCATAGTTTCTCATTAGTTTTCAATGTCACCTGTGTAAAATTTCCGTTTACTCCCACCTGTTCTGTTGAGTAGTTCTGTTGACAGAACTACTGGGATTCTATGCATAAAGATGAGTGATGATGGCAATAGCCTAATAATATTTGTTATGTTAGATCCCGCCCCCCAAGCCCCCGCCCCCCGAGATGAACTTCATCCCGTCCCCGAGCAACACGGACTTCGTGTACCTCGTGGGGCTGGAGCACGTCGTCGACTACCTCACTAACGAGGATCGGTGAGTCGTAAAGATCCACAACTCATTACTTACTTACTCAAGGCATGCTAATGTAGCTTGTAGTAAAACCCATGGACCTAGTATTGTACCTGGAGGAACAGCGAGCGTGCCGCTGAGAGGGACAAAAAATGCTGTGAATCCATAGTTTCGCAGTACAAAATTCGGAGTATCATGTTTCCGGCCATATAAAAAAACGGCACGCGATGTGGGACAAAAGATGAAATGCTTTGTCTCTTTTACTAAAAATAATGTTATTCTCCTTTGTTTTTGTGTGACTGAGATAGAAATATACAGCGCTCTATTTCTTACTTTCTCTTAAATCAATATTCCGTTGCCAAGTGGTCAGGCAGCCCGGCTTAAGGGCGATCGGTTGATAGGTTCGATTCCTGCCGGAGCCGTAACTTTTAGTAAGATTTTTCATTTATAAAACAAATCAAGTTTTCCTTCTGTAAAAAAACAGAACGAAAGAACATGTCTGTCGCCTTTTCACGCTTTAACCGCTGGGTCGATTTCATTTTTTTTTTTATAGATAGTTTGAGTCCCGGGAATGGACATCGGCTACTTCTTAATCGCGCGAGAGAAGACGCGGGCAACGCTGCGAGGCTTGTTATGTTGCTTTGTCTTGTTGAGTTACGCAATATCGCGGTATAGGTCGCGCCACGTAAAAAGAGCGCTTGAGGGAAGACGAACCAATAGCACTCGCTAAATCAACGGTATGAAGTGCGCCGCGTTACCTCTCCACCAATCATCGACCACGGAGCAGTTTGACAGCCAGCGCTCTTTTTACGTGGCGCGACCTATATCTCAGTCGTTTATAATAATATGTGTATTGTTCCAGCATGCCTCGGTCGACGGTCCCCGCCCTGTGCGCGCAGTGCGGCTGCGACTTCACCCCGGTGTGGCGCTGGGAGCGCGCGCCGCCGCGCCGGCTCGACGCCACCTTCACCCCGCCGCAGCCGCCGCACGCCGCCGGCCGCCGTCTCTGCGAGCTCTGCGTCTCAGGGAACGTCAAGCGAGCGCTCAAGGTACGTCACGCACACCTGCTAACGTATTGTTAACGTTACACTGTGTACACTCACACAGCAGCCTTCACAAGGTCCATTTATATTCCTTATTTATAACCCGCATTACTTACATTCGGTGATCTACATATCCTGCGTATATATTTCTCAGGCGGAGCACACCGCCCGACTGAAAACCGCGTTCGTGCGCGCGCTTCAGCAGGAGCAGGAGATAGAGCGACGACTGAGCGCGCCCGCGCCCCCCGCCTCCCCGCCCGCCACGCACGCGCCGCCGCCCGCGCATGCGCACTCGCGACACTCCACAGCACAGGTAACAAGATGGATATAAGCCTTTTTAAAAATTGCATTCGTGCATATTCGCATAGTTGGCCTTGGAATTATATATTCTCGGTTGTGTAAAATATAATGGAATCCCTGTGACGCATCGTTGAACTGTGCTAACAATGTTTGCAGTCATCTTCCCGTGAGCGGTCGCGCAGTTCAGCCGTGGGCGCGGCCAGCCCCGCCGCGCCGCCCGCGCCCCCCTCCCCCGCCGCCAAGCCACAGGCGCAGCCGAGCGCTCCCAGGTATATACACTACTACTACATAATAGGTCGCGCTACGTAAAAAGAGCGCTGGCTGTCAAACTGCGAAGTGGTTGATGATTGGTGGAGAGGTAGCGCGGCGCACTTCATACCATTGATTTAGCGAGTGCTATTGGTTCGTCAGCGAGTGAACACAGACAGGCGCAAACATACCCCCGCTACTTCCCCGACCAAGCTCTTTTTACGTAGCGCGAACTATACCACAAGCTACATACATACATGTTAGTACCTGCGCAGATTTCTTAAATTGATAGGCGCCAAAAAATCCTAGCCAATCATAATGCTCTGCCTATGCGCGCGAAACGTGTTTGTTTGCTATTGGCTTGATGCCTACGCGCCGTTCTATAATGTACACATACCATATAAGCTAGTAGATAGCATGAGCCTGTTTTTTTCTAGGCGACGCGCGATAACAAACCTGAAACTAACTACTTTTGCTATTATGGTGAAACCTAGAATTTCACCATAACTATGATTATAATTTCCTGTAACGTTTCCAGACCGCTGTCATCGTCAGATTCCCTGCGCAGCCACCACTCGGAGCGCACCAGAGAAACCAGCGATGTTCCCGCCAAGAAAGGAAAGAGTAAGTATAATCCATGGACCTAGTATATTACTTGGACGAACAGCGAGCGTGCCGCCCCGAGAGGGACAAAAAATGCAGTGAATCCATCCAGTTTCCGATGCTTCGTCTCGTTTACTCACAACAATGTTGTATTATATTCTTCTTTGTTTTTGTGTGACTGAGAAAGGAATATACAGCGCTCTTTCTTACTTTCTCTAAGGTATAATCTATTATTGCCATACTAATTGACAGTGTTGTTTAAAATTTTGTAAAATTATATTTTAACCAACTCATTCAATGGTACCTAGTAAAAATCTATATCGGTTTGTTGTTGAGGATTTGAAGAATAGGTAACAATTCCACTGTTAGCCGCTAACTCAAACATAACTTTATCGTTTGTAGGTTCATCTTCCAGCAGCACAAGCCAAGGAAACAGCAAACAGCATCAGGTATAACCTTTTGTCTTGTATAATCAGGACTTCGCGTATTTGTCGTACGAACATGAGTGAAATTATAATGTGTATGATGTGTACAGTTGGCCGCGGCGGCGGCTGCGCAGATGGCCTTCGAGCAACACAGCGCGGCCGCCATGCAGGCCTTGCAACACCAGCTGCTGAGAGGCATGCAAGGTAACCTCTTCTTGTCTTTACAAAATGAAAATGAAAAATCTTACGAAAAGTTACGACTTTCGGACGACGGTTACGGGATTCGAACCCGCGTGATTCAAGCGATCACCCTTTAGCCGGGTTGCCATCGACCACTCGGCCACGAAGCCTTAAACGCCGACGACGAAACTATCAGTAAGATTATTATATTTCTTCTTGTCTTGCTCTATAAAGCTCACTATCTTATTCTTATTCTCACTAGTGTACGAAAGAAGCTTTTTAGGAGCACTTAAAATCCTTTCACCACACTAGTTCTTCGTGAGGCTATCGACTGCAAGAGCTTTTGTAAATGTAAATGAAACCTTGGTTCCAGGTCTGGGCGGTCAGGCGGCGGGGTCAGGCGGCATGTCCGCAGCGGCCGCGGCGGCCATGATGCAGTTCTCTCCGTTGCTCTACACATACCAACTAGCCATGGCGCAGGCTTCCGCGCTCGGCAAGCGATGTACGTATTATCTACTAGCTACACGACCATTAGCAACGGAAATAAAACAACAATCATAGCTTGAGTATACCTATAGAAAGTTGTTTGGACCGTAACGCGCACTTATCAGTGAACTGATTTACTGGAAGTTTACTGCTCGAACTTATATTTTTACTAAATGATTAATAACGTCAGGAGCATTGGGTTATTGTACCTCAATGGTCAGGAGGCGATATTTTCCTACGCTTAACAGGACACTAGGTGCCTGGGACACTGTTGAGATGCAATAGGCTTGCCCAGCACCTAAACCATCCTCTCAGCTAAGTCGGCCAGAAACACGAGCTTTAAACGGTGAAGGAAAACATCGTGAGGAAACCTGCGGCTAGTCAGCCCCACACGTATTGACCTTTGTCACAATGATGACAACATCATAAAACCCACAGAAAACTAGAGGTAGGTCCGCGCCTCTAGTTTTCTGTGGGTTTTAAAAGAGCGCGGTCGGGAAAGTAGCGGGGGTATGTTTGCGCCTGTGTTCACTCGCTGACGAACCAATAGCACTCGCTAAATCAATGGTATGAAGTGCGCCGCGTTACCTCTCCACCAATCATCGACCACTGCGCAGTTTGACAGCCAGCGCTCTTTTTACGTGGCGCGACCTATATTGGGTTATATCGAGTCTGAATTTCTTGCCTTTCCACCAATCACATTTCATCGTCTTTTACTGTGTATCGTACAGCTAGCAAGAGCAACTCCGGCGGCAGTAACGCGGCGATGGCGGCCGAGATGCAGCGCATGGCGGAGGCGCAGAGGCAGTACTTGTTGGACATGATCCCCGGACAGCACGGACGCAACCCCTGGACTAAGAACTAGCACCGACATGCCTAGGTAATATCTTGATACTATCTAGTCTTTCTTGTAAACATTTTTAATCCCTGACAAAAAATAAGGGTATTAACAGGTTAGCTGTCCGATGAGGCACATGTGCCTCATGGGTGATTGCACTGGTACGTCCATGAGGCATATGTGCCTCATGTTAGCTGTCATTATTTACTACGAGGACGTGTACAAAGAAGATCGAAACTTGCTTCGGGACAGCTAACCTGTTAAGTTTAAGGTGTGTGTGGTCTTCTAGAAAACCCCCGACCAAAAATAAGGGTATTCAGTTTGAGGTGTGTGTGTGTGCGTATCTGTGAGTGTGTTTTGTTGTGGCATCGTAGCTCTCAAACGGATAAACTGATTTGAATTTAATTTTATTCGAAAGGTGACTTGATGAAGAGTGATCGAAGGGGCCGGTAAGGGGCTTTATAAGAGCTTTTGCTGTTGCAGTAAGATGAGTTGTAGGTATTATCAACATCGCTTGCATATGCGTGTACGTAATATAACATTTTTGTTTAATTGCAGCAGTGTAGTAAAATTTCTGCTATTGAAAAAAAGATTGTTGTTTCAGGCGGCGCATTTTACAAGAAGATCTATGTTTTAATTAAGTATAATTGGATATTTCTAAGAATGTTAGGATTAGTTTTAATATTAGTTTTGGATAAATCGATAGAAGCACAATATTAAATACGTAATTGTTTAGGATAAGTCAATTTACATTGAAATGCATCGATCTGTAGTCAATCCATTATTTTGAAGCATGTTTCATGCCAGACCAGCTACATTCAGATGGTGATTGTAATTTATGAAACTGGGTGAGTTTTCATCTGAGTTAGCTTTGCCTACAAAATATTTAATTGACTTTGAATCAGTAATTAATTATAATTAGATAAATACAGTTTTGTATAATAATATCATGGAGAATTCGTAAAATCATAAATTCATTTGGTAAGTAAGAGTTGTGTGGTTAGTGATAAGAACTGATCGTTTTGTATGTGATCAATAAAATGGCTATTATAAAAAGTATTCGTTTATTTTTATAAAATACCCTCTTTTTTGCTTTGACGTAGTCGGGTAATAGAAGCACATTGCCTTATAAAGTAATAAATTCTTAATTATGTATTATTATTATTAATAAGATTATTCCTTCAGCATGATAGATCCAGAAACCAGCTCCTAAAAAAAACAAAATTTATTAAGATTTATTGGATTAGTTAAGAGTGTGACATGTCGTGCCAAATTTCGCAGTTAGCTAAAAAGTAAGTAAAAAGTCGGTGTTAGTTCTTAGCAGTGAAGCTTATGTTGGTGAACGGAAACCAACATATTACGCTGAACTACCAATATTAGTATTATTACGAAATTTCGTTTATGTTTTTAAGAGTAAAGGCTCCAGATTAGTCTATTCGATTTAGCGCAAGCAAAATAGACGAGTTACCTGATGTTCATCCAAGTAAGACAGATCTGTATCAGCTGCTAGAATTTGTACCGCGTCGATTATAACTTGGGCAGCCTTCTTCACGTTCTTCGCGAACATTGCAAGAACTTCACTGACAGACACCTGACACAGAAAACAAGAAACGAATTAGAAAATGAAAAAATGAAACGAATTAAATAAAAAATTAAGAGCGCATAGAGGTAAGATGCTGTATCCAAACTAATCCAAAGAAAATAAAGTCACTGCTGTAATAAATAGGGTGACGTGAGCTAGTTAAGAACTTTAGTCTAGGTTTTAGTTTAGGTTCACCTTAAGGCTTCGGAGCTGTACGAGTGCCCCATACAAACGTAATACCATAACCATTTGAAATTTGTGCATATCTTCAGCATAGTATGGTATTATTCGTATTAGGATAGCATTTATCTAGGTCTCTGCCAAAAGCTTTTTTCAAAATACTTATCTAAAGTGAAATTAAACCGAATCGCATTTTGCATATTTTTACATCATAGAAGACATCGACACTCCCTACGTACACTTGTGTAACTGCCGGATACACACTTATACGTTTATTGCATTTTTGGCATCTACACATGTCAATCTATCATTATAACTTACAAAAAAATAAAAAAGTCTACTCTAAGTACTTTTTTCTCAATCGTGTAACTGTATAACTTTATTATTTGCCCGCCGTACAATGTTCTATCTTCCTCATACACACTTTGACGCGGGAGGAATGAGGTCCAGGTGGCGGGTAACTGCCACTTACTTAGTTCTTGCGCGGACAGCGAGTACAATGCGTGTGCGATTTGTAAATATTTTATTGACATGTGAACGTTTCCATTCTTAAACAACTTGAAAGCTAACGCTATTAAAAAAAGAAAAATAGATATATCAGACCCTGATATATCTACCTTAAGACCAGATAAGTAAATTATAATTAATTATTTACCAATGTTTTGTACTTTTTGATGTCCAATCATAGTTATTGGGCTTTTTTAGTCAGTTGTGTTTTATTGCCTTCATGGTTACCTTAACTATTATGAATATTATTAGTAAATTTTGTTACTTTCATAATTTTTTGTATTACCTACGTACAAATATGTAACTACGCACTTACATATTTATGCATCGGGGTTCAGTATGATCATAAGTGTATCTACGCACTTACATATTTATGCATCGGGGTTCAGTAATGATCATAAGTGTATCTACGCACTTACATATTTATGCATCGGGGTTCAGTATGATCATAAGTGTATCTATGCACTTACATATTTATGCATCGGGGTTCAGTATGATCATAAGTGTATCTACGCACTTACATATTTATGCATCGGAATTCAGTATGATCATAAAGTGTATCTAGGCACTTACATATTTATGCTTCGGAAAGATGTTAAATCATAATTCGGTAACTTACCTTTACATAATTTTACATCGGAAAGTTATTTAATTAAATGTATGGACCCATGCACTTACATAGTTCTGCGTTTGTTTTTCATGTTATTTTAATAAAATAAACAATTACTTATTGTATTTCAGATATAATTAATATCTCCAGTGCCATTCTCAGTAAAAATATGGAGGATGGCCTACGCGGAATGGATAAGAATATTATTAAGTTCTGTTATATTCTACAAAAAACTAACTACCTAAGAATAAGCTTAGTTACGCAAGTGACAATTCGTCAATTAGGGTCAAAACACATGTAGAAGCATATTATTAGATCATACTTTCTAACGTTAAACCATGTAAGTACCAATTAAACAGAAAAATTCTCTAAGTATATCCGTGTAACAGGCAGTTACAATATTGCCGTTCTATTAAGCATCGACGAAAAAGTATGTATGTGCCACATACATCATCGTAAGCACCACGTAAAAATATGTAAGTGTAATAAAATCTAAACCAATAAATATTAAAATAAAACATAGTATCCATCTTAAACGTGATCTACAGTAAGAGCGTCTCACCAATTTTCACAGCAATATCTCAAAAAGGGCTACAGTTATAGGCATTTCAACTTTTTCAAATCTTAAAAACGCTCTCCTGTAAAATTTGTGTTTTGCAGATACACAACTGTACGTAGGGAGTGTCGACATGTTTTCTTTATATTTATTTAGTATTAAACACTAGAATATTTTAAGTTTCCTTCTGTTAGAAACATAGCTTATATGGTCTAGTAACAGAAAAACAACACTGTGTGAAGAATAAAAACAATTTTCAGTCATAATTTTTGGGACTACGGGAGACAACCAAATTTCTTGCAAAATAGCTATGACAACCAGTCTGGCGAATGTACTATTCAAACAGACGATAATATGAAACGCCCCGGAGTTTTAATGGCTGCTACAACCACAGAACATATATACTCTGACGAGGCTTCAACCCGTTCGAATAACGAAGAGCACTGACAACTCTGTAGAGCTATACTAAAATAGGACACTCCGACATAGACGGATTATAGTAAGAATGAACGAACGAGCGTAAGAACGAAGAAGAAGAAGAAGTACACCATCATCCATCATTAGTCTGTGGCTACATCAAGGAAGATGTATTTTCTCTATGGGCTACATTCTACATTCTCTTTGGTCTGTCCACTGTCTGTGGTGTCATGTCAATTCACGAAGTCTTTCGAATTTTAGTTTGTTGACAATTTGACAATTATTTATTTGTTACAGAAAATTTAATCTAAGGCGTGAAATCATAAATAAAGATACGTGTAAAACATTGTTATTCAATAGTTTTCTGTAGTGTAATAGTGTGTTTAAGTAATATGAGTAAAATCAATGTGAAATTTGCAAAAACATGCCGCGAAGGAGTGCAAAAACGCATTTTTATGGCTCAATTTCCTCTATATGTAGATCGGTAAGCAATTTTATGCCATTTATTTCCAAAATTTGGTAAAATAATGATACAATTCGTAAAAGTTTTTGCTAGAAAATTTTCTCATACCGTATGTAGGTAAACAATTATAGTGCTTGACTATCAACCTAGATTTATCGATATCGATAGTTTGTTTTACGAAACTGGAATGATTAATTTTGTTTGTTTGCTATGTTTATAAAGTTTTATTTTGTTTGGATTACCATAATTTATATGTAACTTAGATTTTATTTTATACCTATTAGGTTTTTAATTGAATCATGTACATTTTTAGGAGTAGGTAAACATGGATGTCACTACTTGGATGGGTGATCGCAAGTGGCACTATTACCATTATGTTTAGGTATAATATATTTTATATTGTTTTATTGTATAATAATACAACAATATTTGTTGCAGACAACCTACCAGAAAATCGAAGCAGCATGACGAAGCATAAACAAAAGCTTGATGATCATCGTCACTATAATGAAAGTACCTGGATGGCAAACATTACATGAAAACACGGATATAAACGTCATTTTCTAAAAATTTATCCTAGCAAGATCGATTTATCGCCCCCAAAACACCCTATGTAGATGTTCAAATAAATGTATACTTACTTAAATTAATTATTAATTCTTTTATTTATAAAAAAAAAACTTCTAATAATTTAATGGAATCCAAAAATCCTAGCTACTGCTGATAGGTATCGATATCGATAAATTTTCGATAGTCACTAGGTACATCCCTAGATACTGCCAACATAGAGAATATAACATTTTTAAAAGACGCTGGCGTGACGACATAGATGCCTTCCATGAGGAGTGGTGGGAGGCGGCTGGTGATCGAAAGAAGTGGAAAGAGATGGGGGAGACCTTTGCCCAGCAGTGGGACACATTATAGGTTATTAAAAAAAAAAAAAAAAATGTTGGCAGTATGTCGTGGTCAATATGTTCTGTGGTCGTGGTTTGGTTTTGTTACGTTGGTCTTATTGTTCACTGGGTGATTAATACATCGTCTAGTGTTCGTTTTGTTTGTATGGCACTTCCGTCTCTTACTATTACACGCTCTTTGGAACGCGCGGCGGATTGACTTTGCCGAGCCACGTCACCGAATTCTTAAGGGCCTAGTTGGCTCAATTTATGACTATTTAAGAACTAAGGGTTTTTACTAACCGAAGTTTCATTCTCTCTCCAGCAATCATAGTCAGTAACGAGAGCGACCGCTGCGTAGCTCAATCCAGCTTCCTTCGCCAACACAACCTAGAATAAATACATGTTTACTAAGAGCTTTCAAGTGGTAGTAAAGTAAATACCTACTTTATCCCATGTAATGCCGGCACCAAACGTGGGCTTCAACTTGGTTCCAACATTAGAATGGCAATGCTCAGTTTACGGTTATTTGACACAAAGGGAGCATTGCCATTGGCCATTCTAATGTTGGAACCTGTGTGGTTCCGGCATTAAGGGAATCGTTTACAATCGTTACCTCTGGAACTGTGGTCATATTGACAAGATGCCCTCCCCATTGTCGGTGCATCAAACTCTCAGCGCGGCTTGAGAATCTGCAAGAGTAATTAATTGAATATAATAATCTTAGCTTTAAACATCAGGTTTTTACGACAATCAAGAAAGATTCCACAGAAAAGTGATCATGCTTCTTCGTTCTGTTCTGTACGACTGACATCAAGTTTCGACGATCTATTATGAACGATCAAGCAAGGAAAAGACATCATAGTTTGCCTTGGTCGTAGTTTTATAACCCCATCGTCATCCTCGCATCATAAAAACCATCAAGTTTGGCTAATCAAGAAAAAGGGTCATCCCAGTATTCTTTAATCTGTGTCCTTACATAGTTCTGCGCGTCTATTCCCGTTATATCTTTTTCAGACAACGGGAAGTATTTTTTTATTATTATATTTAAAAATACTTCCCGTTGTCCCCGTACTCTGTCCCCGTAAATATAGTTGATTATAATAGTTAAAAATTATTCCCGCTGTTCCCGTCTTTTGTTTTTAATTTTCTGTAGGTAGTATTATGAGTTAGGTACGACATTATTTTACCTTGCAAATTGAGTCTTAGGTATAGTTTTAGGCGTTGTTTTTTCTTACCTAGGTCCCTGTATAACAACCGCCGTCCCCTTCTCATGGTATTTGTACTGCCTGGCGCGCGCTGCGTCTATGAGCGCCTGCCGCGCGCGTGCGCAGAATGAAGGTCGCATGGGAAGATGGCATACGCCGCGCGGCCCGCCTTCGGTCAGGTCGTAGAATGTGCATTTGCGGCCCCAGGTCCTATTATAAACAGATATTAGTATTGGCATGCTCGAAGTGATTCTTACCCCGATTGATTTTGGTAGAGCACAAACAGCTGTTAAATCTGATTTCGTCTGTTTTCATTAATTAAGTAGGTAGGTACAAGAATAAAACATTATCTTGCCTTGATAAATTGGAAATTATAATGAATAATGGGGTTCGTAATTTAATATCTTTAACTAATGTAATGAATTAAATTGGTACTAACAGAAATAATTTTAATTCATTCCAAAGCCATGCAGCTTTGGTCTGATTTATGTACCTACCCACACATAGAAACCCTATACACTAACTCGATCTCTATTGGAACCTACTGATTCTAAGACAGAATAGCCTGCTCAGGCTGGTAGGTATTCCATATACTTCGGGACAAAGACTGACCGTGAGCGGGCCGGGGCTTACATCTTTGGTCATCTAGGAAGTAGATAAATATCAATGGGACTACAAGAAATAGTTCTCCCCCCCTCGTGGTCCCATTAATCAATGATGGAATAAAATAATGAGACACGAAAAAACGGCGCCTATAACTGATAGTTTCAATATGTGGGATCATGTAAATGGTCTGTAGTTATATTTTTAGTGAATAGTATCTAATTACTGTTTTCCTAAGAAATCAAAATAAATAAATAGCCGGTCCCTGATCCCGGGGTATACAACGTGCCAACACAAACCTGTCAATGAAATCGTCGAGCACGACCAGGTCGCCCGGGGTGTACTCCTCCAGCAGCGAGCCCGTGGCGGTGGTGGCGAGGACGTGCGTGCAGCCCGCCTGCTTCAGCGACCAGATGTTGGCGCGGTAGTTTATGTCGCTATAAAATGTTTACAATACATGACTACCTAGGCAAAGAGAATAAACCACTACGTTTATACCTAGGTTTCATTTCATTTCTGTCTGTGTTCAAACCGTCTCTCATACAAAGACAATGTCTTTGCGTTTATCTTGACGTTATTTGCTAGCAATGCAATGGAAAAACGTTGATAAGAAATCCAGGCCTTTACAAATTGTTAATCGGTACCTATAGCTTAAAGAGGCAAAAAATAAGCTGGTGGTGGTAATCAGAAGGACATTCGTGTGTCGCTTACTGGACAGGCTATAAATAATATACTTAGGTACTATAGAATTTTATAGCTATAAGCCTTATTAGCTTATGCCATTGCTTTCGTCCACGGCCTTGCTATCGTGTTTGAATTGAATAACCATTTTATACGAATAGGTAGTTACAAGTCTTATCTAAATGTTTGAAATAGGAACATAGATACAGACAAACTTTTCAGGTCCAGATTTATAATAGGTATAAGTAGGATTAATCTAGCTAGCCTAATCACCTTACCTAGGCTGTAACTGATGCTTCCTTCCATGCCTCGCCAGCAGCACGCACGGCACGCCGCTGATCTGACCCTCAATGAGCACATCCGACGGCCGTCCGAAGGGAGTGCTTACTTCCCTCTCTACTTGGTTCTCGAATAAAGTGGGGTCGTCGAACCCTGACCCTCCTATTATTCCGATCTAGGGATAAATAAAGTAGTTCTCTTAAATGCAATAGAATGATCTAGCATTTATGACGATTTGATGTGATCCTTGAGGTCCCGTGATAGAGAAGAGGCCTTTATTCAGCAGTGGGTGTTACCGGCTGATTAGATAGATAGATTGAGGTCCCACCGAAATGTTTTTAGGAAATGACAATTTATTGTTGTGCCACTGGTGGTACAATCTGGTGGCACAACGAAAAACAGCTCTCGTGGCGAAGCTTGTTATGACGTTCTTGATAAGACGTCGAAGTTAAGACGTTCGTTCTGAGCGGTCACTACTTGGATGGGTGACCGCAAGTGGCATTTTCATCTGAGCGCTTCCGTGCTACGGAGGGCACGTTAAATTGTCGGTCCCGGCTTTTAAAGTCGTTAAGCCATGACAGAGGCCTTTAGGCGGCCTAAAAACTCCGTCACCAGAGTTGGCCACTTGCTCATACAAACGAACGAACGTAAAACAAGCGATTGTTTTTCTTTCTTTCATTGAAGCATTTGAGGCTCTTAAGTTTTTATAAGTATTGAGGTAGGTACCTATTGATTGGACACAGTAAAGTAAAAATGGATTTTGATTGATATTATGCATTTCTAACACACCTCTCATCAGAGTTGACATTAAGGTTTATTACAATAAGCATACAGGACAAGTAATACTTTGTTAAGATTAGGACACTGATATTTGTAGGTACTTTAAGAGTGATGTATTTAAGATAAGAATATTCTGTTGTACTAAAAAGGTGAACAAATAATTAGAGGTACACACGGTTGTTGTAACACAGCCGAAACGTCGGGAAATAATAAAAGGTAAATTACGCGATAAAATCCTGTAAATTTCTATTTAAAAGTATAAACCTGCTAAAGTTATAAGCTTTTTAGCACCTTCATTCCTAACTTTTAGCATCTACATCAGTCTGTTTACTGTGTGCACTGGAGGCACACACAATGTTAAAGAGCTCAGAAGCTGTTCTTAAATGAAAGACAACAGATTGCACAACAATATTATATTAAGTATACTAATAATACAGCTACTCAGAAAAATAATTACATGAGCATTCTATAAGTATGATCACAGAAATAATTGCCAGTTTGTATTTTATTTACAACAAAATTGTATGGTATGGTAAAAAAAACCTTATTGCTCTTTTTATTTGGATTACTAATTTACTTTTGTAATATCACTATGTAATCATACATTATATTATTTACTTTTAAAATAAATACTCTTCCTATTTCATTTTCCGTCCAAACCCTGTTGGAACTTCAGTTCTTTTGTAGTTTCATGTGCTTTTTGTAGGTTTTGTGCAATGTCAAAGAATTTTTTCGATTCTTCAGGGTTCTTCGGAACACCATCACCTTTTTTGTAGAACATACTGACGTTAGCACATGCATACATATTTCCGTACTCACAAGCTTTCATAGCAAATTCAAATGCCTGTCTAAGATCAGGTTTAATAAGGTAGTCTATGTTTTTGTTCTTCTCTGAATTGTGTGGGTTGAACTCTGATACATTCTTTGGGACTCCGGTCATATACATTCCAGAGAGGTAATGGCATGCTCTGTCATCTTTAGCATCACAGCTTTTCTTGAGGTAGTTGTAGCCTGTTACAAAAAGATTTTTTAAGTTATATAACTTATATCATCCAATAAATACCTTTTCGATTTGAAAACTAATTGATGATCTTTATACTTACGGAAAATCAAGACTTACCTACTACAACAAGAATTGCATCATAAACACAGGCACTAGACAAAACAATTTTGGCAATGGTACTAAATACTACCATAAAAGTTGGTCTGTCAGTCTTACCTTTCGGTACATCTCTCTTCGTAGAAACCCCAGGCCCTGTGGCTGTCAGAATTAAACCGGCGTGAAGGCAGGCGCCGGGTTCGTTGTATTCACACCCCTTCTCGTAATAGGTTAGGGCTTCCCCCATGTCAGCCTTTTCCCGGCCTCGCCCGATCATAGCATAGTTGCCGATCTTCAAACATGATTTCCCGAACTTATAGTCATTGCAATTGGTTCTAAACACGTTAGAAGCCTTATCGAAATCCTTCTTTATCGCCTCCAAGTAGTCCCCGAGTAAATGACATACTTCCGGCTTTTTCTCCTTGAAGCAACCGAATCGGTACTCTATCCCGAGGTTCTCTATGTATTCTTTGACTTCTTCTTCTTTTTTCAAGTCATAAGCCATTGTGGTTTCGTAATTTCACGGTTTATCAAATCATGCACGCAGAGGAGAGGTTAGATAATAATTTGGGAAATGTCAAATTGATAATGTTATCATAGCAGAACGTAAACAAAGTCGTTTTGTAACTTATTGAGATCAAAGTCGAAAATAAATGGATTAATTCGGTAATTATTCGATCTTTAAAATTATTGTATGAATATTTATAATTTAACTTAATATATACTGCTAAGAAAGAGCAAAATACCTTGATTTTCTTGGAGTCACCCATGATCTGATAAATTGAATTATGCACTGTAACAACTAGTCTCAGGATTTTTTTTAGATAAATAGTCTTGCTAGGTGCCGCTAGAAGTAACAGTCTATTACAATTCAATTCAGTTCAACAAGACAAGAAATCAGAAGACAAGAAACACTGCCGTATCAGCCATAGAACTGACCGGATGCGGATGTGGTTCGTTCGTTGACAGCAAAGAGCATGTATGAGTGACAGCTGTGACTGCTCATGCTCGTTTGGTATGTCAAATTCAAACATTCAAACAGCTGATTCATTTATTATAATTTACAAAAAAAAAAAGCAAAACAAAGAGCATTGCATACATGCTCTTTGGAGCATTGCATTGTATGTATCAGAAAGCAAAAGTTCAAGTCAGTTCAAGTGATTTGCATTTTACCGTAAAAAAAAGATTTGAGTTCTTATCTTAGCCTATTACGAGACGTATCATGTCGGAGGGTGAACAGTTATTTTCCACGCGTATGCGGAAAGCTACAAGATCTATTCACAATGTCAGTGATGCTTTGGTTAACGCGAAATTTGCAATTTGTAAGTACCTACCTATATACCTACAAAAATGATTCTTTGCTTTGTTATTGTAGTGTTCTAAAACTGTATAGTTCACCTTGAACTACTTTTATTAAATTAAATCAAATTCCACACCATTATTTATTATTGGAAGAGGCCTTTAGGCGGCCTAAAAACTCCGTCACCAAAGTTGGCCACTTGCTCATACGAACTTACTTACATAAATTGGAATTTGAGAAATCATTACTATTTTATTGTCCCTGCTATTACGGTACATACCTACCTAACTAAATTAAAAAAAATGTCGACTCCGACAAGATTCGAACCCGCGATGATCAAGAGTGCTCTATATAATAAAATAAAAAAACTATTTAGGAATCCTCTCAGAATTTGGGATAGTAATCATTCTAATCAACTTTTTTTTTATCATTCGCAAACTTAGAAATGTATAGGTAATTTAATTTGCATCATTATTACTTCTAGCTCTCAGAGATGAGAATGTATGGGGAGGAGGCCTGTTCATATTCTACCATGTGTTTGCGTACCTGGAAGATGCCAAGGAGAGGTTGGGCATGCCAGATTTCAACAAGCTCTTTGTCCACAAGAGTTTGTATCGGTAAGTTTTTGAAGAGCTTTTTATTCTTTGAGCACCATTACCAGTCTATTCAAAGGTGTACCAGGTACCAGGTGTACCAGTCAAAGGTTACCATGTAGAAATTGCTTTCAGCAAAAGGTCATCCATTTACTTACACATTTACTTATACTTTCTTGCTTGATAAAAAAAATATTCTTCTGACTTGCAGCAAAAAAGCATTTGAGGATGATCTGACCCACTATCTCGGGGACTGGCGCTCACTCCCCAAAGCCGCTGCTCTGGAGAACTACATGCAACACCTGCAAGACCTGGAGAGAGAGAGTCCTAAGCTACTGCTGGCGTATGTGTACCACATGTACCTGGGACTTCTGAGTGGGGGACAGATCCTTGCTAAGAAGAGGCAGATGTTTGGGGATAGTGAGTATAAAAAAAAATATCCAAGTCATCTAGTCCCAAGTTTAGTAGCATAATGCTTGTGTTATGGTAACCAGATGACTGATATAATACTTAGATACTTTTTTTTGTAAATACATACATACAACCTGGAACACAATGACCTGTATGAATATATTGCATACTGTTTTATACTAACTGCACTGATATTTAAACATTCATAAATATGCAAACTAGGTACCTACCTACAAGTTGCTTGATATAAATTTCTCAACTACCCGCAAAAACAGTGATGAGAAACCAACTTTATAATGGGTACAGTCGCATCCTACTAAAAAATATATTTTTAATGCTAAAAATGTAAACATTTTTTACATCTTAATTTATTAAAATTTGCACCAGCTTTATCATATAACACAATTAAAATGAGGTACCTAAACTAGGAAAAAGAACACCTAATTCAAGCGATTTAAGACAGAATACTCACTGAACAACATTTATGCATTTGTTACAGAAAACTCCCAAACAGTTACATACAAAGACCAAGTCACCGATTTCTCCGGTGTTGATATTCCTCAACTGAAGAAAGATTTCCGTGAAGCAATGAACCAGATTGCTGCCACTCTCACCGAGGATGAGAAGGAGGCTTTGATTGAAGAGGGCAAACAAGTCTTCATCATGAACAACTTGATAGTTAACTCTGTTGGAGGCCAGAACACGGTTCTTCTTAATCTGCTTTTAAAGACTTCAGCAGTTGTGTTAGCATTTGCTGGGGTAGTTGCAGCTTATAAGTGGTATAAGTAGTTTGAATCTTGTGTTTAAGAAAATTTTATACTTTTAAAAGTTGATTGGTATTTTATATGCACAATAATTAAAGGTCTTAAGGTTTTGAAAACCTTTTCAATCAGTAAATGGTTGGCTATAATCGGCCTTTATTTACAAAGATTTGTCAGTTTTATATGGATTACAAGAATGTTTTTTGGAAATGAAAAGAGATAGCAACAGATCTAATATCCATTTTAGCTAAAATAAGTTTACTAGTCCAATATGAATACCGGGGTGTATTAAAAATGCTAAATTAAAGTCTAGGAACTCCATAACTCATTTCAATTAGGTAATAAGCACTTGGAGATAACTCTTTTTCAATAAATACCTTCCTATTATAATTATTTTGTGCCAATACTTATCTTCAATACTATTCATGTCTGAACAGGTACCTATTGCAAATAAGTATTTGTCTGAAGCTAGACCCTTGTTATGTGATGTGCTATTTTATTAAATCAGTATTTAAACAATGTAGAGTGCCCATATCTTAACATTTTAATGATTGAACGATATTGAGGCTAATATAATGCGTTTTAGCGATTTTAAATAGCATTTATAAGGGGCTAACATGATATTTTATGAATACCTTTTAATTATGTAGCTTGTGACAATTATGTTGTTTTGTTTATGTCTCAAATAGTTTATTAATTTAGCGATACTTGCGCTGTGATTATAAGTTTGATTATAGACTGAATTGTTTTAACATAAAAGAAGTTTTATTTTGAGCTTTCAACATTTTATCAATTTAGACGACCTCTGTGGCGCAGTGGGCGAAGGCTCGCCTGAGACGCGGAGGTTGCGGGTTCAATTCCCGCCACGGGACAAATGTTTGTATGTTCTATTGATATTTGTTCCGGGTCTGGATGTTTTTCTAATTATAATATGTATTAATGTATTTACAAAAGAAAAATGTATCTAAGTAGTATATCAGTCATCTGGTTACCATACCACAAGTATTAAGTTGCTTAGCTTGGGACTAGATGACTCCGTGTAAAAATTTCCAAGAATATTTATTATTTATTTAATTTCACTTTCAAAACTATCGTGAGTTGCAAATTTTACGTAAGTAATTTCCCGTTTGCTAATATTAATTTAATTTATCAATGCAACTGTGTTTTTATGCTAAAAAGAAACAAGATCATAATTCTAATAAATTTATTCCATTGATTGTTGGTATACAAAAGTACATAATCCCCTAAGATATTTACATTGAATACTACTATTAATATTGACTATGATTAGGGATCATCTGAAGGATGGAGGTTCCATAGCCATGTCGATGAGGTCGTCGATATCGTCCGTGTTGAAGAATGACATCTCCAACTGAAACAAGAGTTTTTATGTCATCTAGAATACTTAATCTAGTATGTTTATACATTGGTAATAAGTAGTTAATTTGCAACGTTTTTGCAACTAAAGATTCGCATACCCACGGCGGTATCGAATCCCCAGCAGCATCAGTTTTCTTCAATACTTTCTACCCCAATAAGTTGTCCTCTACCAAAACCCTACAGCGTTAACTTTGCCGACTGCGCCAAAAAGTTGCCGGCTGCGCCAGTAATAACCTCTACCTTTATCGGCTATGTCTGCACGATGTTTTCTAGTAAATCCCCGGCATTCCAAAAATATTTTACCGGCTGCGCCAAAATGTTATCGACTGATAATTTCCGGCATTTATAAGGGGCTAATTTAGCAATGCTAGCGCTGTTGTATTCCCAGCAGTCCAATAAAATTGTACCGGCTGCGCCAAAATGTTATCGGCTGATAATTTCGCGCGCCAGTAACTCACCATCCTCTGCGTGTCAGCGCAGGGCCTGCAGTGCAGGGCGCCCTCGCGGCACTCGCAGCGCGGCGCGGCGCCGGCGCAGGGCTGCGCGGACTGCGCCGCGCGCGCGCCCACCACTGTCGAGAACCGCCGCACGGTGGGCCGGTCGCCTTGGAGCTTCGCGCCCGCGAATATTGTGCCTGGGGAGTGACGTATTCAGTGACGCGTACTGTACCATTATCATGATACATATAGACCATTGAAAGAAGACAAAACTACCTCCACAGAGAGAGATAGACCTCTATTTCAGTTATACTATTGTATAACTGAAATAGAGGTCTATCTCATAGACAAAATTGGGTAAGACGGTTAGCGCCGTCTGTACGCGGGTTTTGGCAACAATCCATCGATAGCTATAGATATATGACATAGCATAGGTAGGTAGCTATAGATATAGAGACATAGAATAGGTAGGTTGCTATATATAGATAGCTATAGTTATATAGACATACATCGGCCTCTAGCACTCTACCTACAGAATTGTAATACTGGGTGACTACTATAAAAATTACTGAGAAAAGTAAAGTAAACACTGTTTTCCTTGAATTAAATCCATTTATTTCTTTCTTCTATAACATTTCAGTTTTTTGGCTTTTGCTATACAAATCTGTAGGTATGATCCATTCATCATTATTATTATATTTTATTGGTCCAACACAAGCAAAAAGTCGACACGGCCGGAGGAGGCTCAACGGACTTAGGTGGAAAAAGCACATAACTAACTTAGGTAAAAATCTAGAAAACAAACAAAATAACAAAACACTCGCGCGCACACCGGTATTGTGTTTTTTAAAGTAGGGTTGCCATGCCATACCAATGCCTTGCCTTTTATCAAATTCCCCAATTTGGGGAGTAAAATCTGCTGATTCCCTTACAAGTTGCCCAGAAAATATAATTAGTAGGTATAAACGGCCAAAGAGGGAATAGGCATTATAAAATATAAATCTAAGTATAAATAAATAAATCTTGATACTCATGTTTCTAAAAAATATAGTATAGGTACCTACCTAGTTTATGGACCTTAATAACTACTGCAAATTATACTGAACACAATTTATAATTATCTACATCCAATCCATGTTATACAACTAAATAAAGTTACAGTACCTATACAATTTCACCGATAAATAGCTGGATAGCTGGATGGTTATTAACAAGGAGTACCTAGGTAGCTATTAGTGGCAATTCTGAGTGTCGCAAAAGCTAAACTAAGCTAACTAAAATTGTTGCCGTCCCTTTCATAGCGATGGGAATAAAAAGGATGGCAATAGTTTTAGTTAGGTTAGTTTAGCTTTTGCGACACTCCGAATTGCCCCCATTATCTACTCTTTATTTTAGTTAAGTTACTCTGTGATTTGACATTTGAAAAATTTTGCCGAGAATAATTTATTTTCTTCACAATAAACAATAAGTTTTTTAATGTTGGGATTTAGTTTCAATTATAAAAACTACATTTAGGGGAAAATGCAAAAAATTACAAAAATCGAGTTATAGTGGGCTACACTAAAGTCCCAATACAGCACTCCCGCCATCTTACGTACCATTTTATAACTACGTATTAAATACCGCCATCTCTGTGTAGGTTTTGGAGACTTTATGCATTATAATGACACCAAATTAAAAAGCTAGTAATATGGACAGAAGGTAATACTTTTCAGTGTCCAACGAAATTTTGTATACTTATGTTTGTACGATTACCCATTTTTTAGTTCTAAGATTGTCAACCCTGACTACCTCTAATAAAAATCAAGATCCGATAAGGGTGATCGCTCGTATCTCGCGGGTTCGAATCCCGTCCAAGCCGTAAAACTTTTAGTAAGATTTTTCATTTATGATAAGATCCGATAGTATTTTGAGTACTTAGATAATTTTAATGGAATCGCTTTTTTAATTTATTTGACATGCATGGAGTTGCAATGGATGAATGCTTTCTGGCATGCAAAAACAAAAAGACCTTAGATTGCTTAGCCCAAAAGAAAAATTACTGTAATCGATATCTCAATATTTGCGCTAATGAGTTCTATCTAAGATAGAACAATAGTGGCAATTCTGAGTGTCGCAAAAGCTAAAAATAGTTTTAGTTAGGTTAGTTTAGCTTTTGCGACACTCCGATTTGCCCCCAATATCTCACCATTAGTTTCCAATGCTAGTGATGTACACAGTCCTAGCTTCTCTTTGGGCAGTTTCACTTGTTTCTTGAGCCCCGCGTCGCCGACCAACCTCTCGTAATCCTTGTTGGTGTAGGCTAGTGTACTATCCACGCCTGGAAACGAAATTATAATTAATTTCTAACAGTACAGTTTAAATTTAAATGGAACGAAATTTCATTTTAGTTTGTCTGTAATTTTTGATCCACCATCATCTTTTTTAGTCACTAAATGCTTAAAACATATTTATTATTCCAAAAATTATAACTGTATCATCCTAAGTTGTTATGGATCTCCACGTAATAAAACCTCTTTAAATTTTTGGAATAATAAATGTTTTAAGTATTTAGTGACTAAAAAAGATGACGGTGGATCAAAGTTATTGGCGCCCAACATGGTACAAAATAACCGGCTTCATCTTAGTTGTCATTATATTCTTTAAAATATTTATCATTGCAAAAATCTAAGGTGTTTTTGTACGTGAAGACCCAAGATTCACAACTTAGGATGATGATAATGACAATGTATATTGTTTTGGATGATCTAATTGTGGATCAAATAATAATTGTACAATGTAGTACATGTCAAGGAACATAAGTAAAAAATGGCGCCCAACGTGGGGCACAGTTATTGGCGCCCAACATGGTACAAAAAAATACTTACCGAACAAGTATTTAGCGACGCGTTTCTTTGAGAGCATGAAGTCGTCGTCCATAAGAATGTGAAGAGTCACAGAGCTCTCCATAAGGTTGTGGTAAATAGTCGAATAGTCCAGCTGCAAATTGGTTTACTGTTATATTGACGTAAAATAATAATTATTAAAAAAAGCAAACATACATATTGAATGGACGACTAGTTTAAACATAAACCAAACATAGGGTTATAATTATGTATTCTTATCTTTTTTATATGACGTGTCGAGAGGAATAGCAGCAGATTATCTAATAATGTTTCATCATTGTTAATTACAAATAAAAAAACTCTTAAAAGTCCGGGTTTCAAGCCCAATTTTTACCCATTCAGAGTTAAAAAGTCAAGTCAGCATTATTGTATGTGTTGAAATAATCCTTACCTTCATAAAAGTATCGTCACATTTAGTGCAAGGCAGCAGTATGAAGGTGCGAGGTACGCCTGCGCGGAACGGTAGCGCCGTGGCGAAACTGAGCGCGGCGAACATATCGGCACGGACTGTCTTGTTTGTACGGATCAGGTCCACCTTCTCTGTAAATTACATCATACTCATTAGCTTAAATAAATTAACTTCACCACAGTAATTCTTAATATACGTACCCGTACTTACTTATGCATATTGGTTCAGTAAATCTACTTTAGCTAAAAAGGATTTTAAATCTGTTGCTATCTTTTTTCATTGAGTAACAAAAAAAAAATTCTTTAAATCCATATTAAATTGTCAAATCTTTATGAATAAGACCATAAGATGAGATGAATGTGAACGTGAACTTGTTGGTACTATCCTCGATAAACACGGCTCACACATAAACGAGTCTTCGATTAATAATTAGACAAGCGTTGAGCGACGCTAAGGAAATATTGCGAGGTGAGTTCTCACGTCAGAAACTGATACATTTTTTTTGTAAATACATAGGTACATACTATACATAAAAAACACCCAGACTCGAGACAAATATTTGCAGATCATACAAACATTTGTCCCGCAGCGGGGATCAAACCCCTCTGCGTCTCAGGCTTTCAACCACTGCGCCACAGAGGTCGACATAAATCGAAATAAATGATTGTTTCTTTCTTTATAAATTTAAAGTCTAAGTACTTAACTAAAAGTTTATGACTTCGACGGGATTCCAACAGCGTGATACAAACGATCACCTTTAGCCGGGTTGCCATTGACCACGAAGCCTATGACGCCGAAGACTAAACTATCAGGAAGATGATATTTCGGTTAAAGGACCGATTTTTCTTTCTTCTGTTAAACTGTAACTTACCGATAGTAAAGCTGTCGAAATGCTGCGATATCTCTATCGCGTTAGTGAACACTTTGTTATTGACGTACAAGGCGCGCGGGCGTCGGTACACGCCGCGACCGCCGAAACCGACGATAGAGTATCTGAAATACATATTTTTTTTTTAGTAACCTAGTATGTCTCACTGCTGAGACACTGTGTTTGAAAAGGAGTGGTGGGAGATCGCCAAAGACTTTGCCCAGCAGTGGGACATTAAATATAAAAATTAAATGAAAAATGAAAGAATAGTATATTCTGCATGGCGTCGCGTATTTATAATCATTTACCTTCTGACATTATGGAAATAAATTCAACTGACATTTTCAAATTTAAGTTAAAAAAAATTTTATTGCATAAGGTTTATTATAGTGTAACTGAATATCTCTTAGACAAATTTTAGGAAATTCAAATATTTATCAATTTGACATTTAATTATGACATGTACCTATTGAGAATTATTATTATCTATTTATTTATTTTTTACTGTAAATTGAAATGTGTACCTTAATCAACTATTTTTAAAGATTTAAATACCTGTACCTACCACTTTATGTTCTATGTTTGCATGCTGACAAGCAGATCAAGGCTGTACATACTCTTCTCAATGTCATCTATTTAAGTAACCCTTGTTTCGCAAAATAAATGATTTGATTTGATTTGATTTGAAATATGATCACGACTGTATCCCGGGAACGGTAGACATTTCTTTCAGTTCATTAGGTATAAATATAAATATCCTTGGACATTCCACACAGCGTCATCTAGTCCCAAGCTAAGCAACTTAATGCTTGTGTTATGGTAACCAGATGACTGATATACTACATAGATACTATTTTTGTAATAACATACATTTATACAAAGAAAACACAAAGACTCGAGACAAATATTTGCAGAACATGCAAACATTTGTCCCGGAGCGGGGATCGAACCCACAACCTCTGCGTATCAGGCGGGCGCACACCCACTGCGCCACAGAGGTCGTCAAATACATTACATTATGTAATAATTCAATGAAATATGATCACGACTGTATTCCCAACGTGCGGTAGACATGTCCTTTCGGTCCTTTTAGAAATTTTTAGATCCTGTAAAGACGTCTAAGGGAATAGTCAGAGGTATGTCCATGATTTGGAATTGTTCTGTCATTTTGTAGTTATTTTTTGTAAATATAGAATTTGAATATTAATTGGTACTGCCCTCATTTTGCGGGGAAAATGTATTTAAGTCGTTAAGCCATGATGGAGGTCTTTGGGCGGCCTAAAAATTTCGTCACCAGAGTTGGCCAAGTGGCCAAGCGGATGGGCTAGTACTCATCCGAACTTAATAATATGGCTTACAGACATTATTTTGATGATGTTAATATAAATTTAATTTAACATCCTAGTTTTATTTAGCCTCGAAGACGCTGGCGTGATGATCTCGATGCATTCAGGGCAGCCCTGCTACTCTGCAAAACGAAAAACGAAGTTTCGTGACAATTTTCGGGGTCAGCTTATGTTGGTGGATACTGAATTCGTAATAGTTCACCAACATAATTAGAACCCAAAAATTGTCACGAAACTTCGTTTTTCGTTTTGCAGAGTAGCAGGGCTGATTGGTGGGACGAAGCCGGCGATCGCAATGCTTGGAAGTTGATAGGGGAGACTTTTGCCCAGCAGTGGGACAGCATATGTTAGAATTTTTTTTTAATGTTTTTGCTTTTTTGAAAAATCAAATATTATCTAATTCATTTGCTAGTAGGAAGCCGTGGGGAGCTAGAGTGTTATATTTCTTACCTATTATCAGAAAGTCCATTAGCCTGCAGTTTCGTATCGAAGGCCTCAACGAATAGGTCCATATTCTTGGCCTTGCGTATGTTCTTGTTGCAATACTGCGCTTCGATAATGAACACTACGTCGGTGGACTGAGGCACATATTCCAATGCGTGGAACTCGCCTTCTTCTATGATGTCGCCTTGCGGACTTTGGCATCTATTAAAATTAAAAGTATTAAGTACCTACTAAATAATTGTTATTTAATTATTGTAGTTTTGATAAGCAGACAATTTTATGATTTATTGTTTTTTTTTGTTATTTAAGAAATTAATTTCTAACATGTTGAATGTTAGAATCTCGAGTGTATGTGTAAAGGTGAAAGATTGCGTGTGTGTGAGTGTGAACATGTGAATGTTTGATATTTCTTCACACTCAAACACGCCGGACGGATTTGAATGAAATTTAGTATCAGGATAGCTAATATCCTGGATTAAGACAGGCTACTTTTGATCCCTGTATTCCCAAAGGTATAGTTGTTCTATCTCACGAAGTCCGTTTAGCCCCAACTTTGCTCTTAGACGGTACTTGCTATCAAAGTCTGACGTGAACACAATAGACTCTAAGTGACCCGGAGCGCGTCTCGGACGAGACTGATTGCTTCTGAGCTTACGCGCACTAAAACTGTGGACATGCATTCACTATGACATTGAAAGCCCAACGGACTTCGTGAAATAGAAAATCTATACGGGAACTGCTCACCGCGGGTAACACCGCGGTGTCACATCCTTCTACTAGCTGCGTAGTGGAAGGATGAATCTAAAAATATAAAAAGACATATAGATAGAGTAGTGTAGGTACTCACTGGTGGCAGTGGTCGGGCACGTGCGTGGGCACGTGTTGTTGCGCGCACAGCTGCAGGTACGCATGCGCGAGCGAGCACGCGGACACGCCCGCCCAACACTCCTGGTAGAACGGAGATGCATCGATCTATAGAGAGGAAATTAAGTCATTCTATTGCAGTTAGAAAGAAAGAAAGAAAGAAAAATCTTTATTTTGTTATCACTACATAGTATAAAACAAAGTCGCTTTCTCTGTCCCTATGTATGCTTAAATCTTTAAAACTAACTAACGGATTTTGATGTAGTAATAGATAGAGTGATTGTAGAGGAAGGTTAAATGGATAATAAGGCTACTTTTAACTACCGCAATACACTACCTAAATACTTAAATACATACATATTATTCATAGAAAACACCCAGTCTGGGAGACAAATATTTGTAGTTCATACAAAAATTTGTCCCGTAGGAAGGATTGAACCCGCGACCTCCGCTTCTCAGGCGGGCTTTCACTGACTGCCCCACAGAGGCCTTTAAAATTAATGAGTGAATATAATTAAGAAATAACTGAACTATGGAACGAATGAGTGAATGATACTCACAACAGAGAAGCAAGGATGTAGCGGCGACAGTTTGTTCGCAAAGAACTTCTCGCACTGCGTATCATTCCTGTGCTCTTTGTTCTCAACGTGTGCAGAGGAGGGAAGTAAGTTCCAGCTGCGGGTGAGGTCGGGCACGGCGGCAGGGAACGTGTTGTTGGATAGCTGTAGGTCGTCGTATTGCTCGTTGTTGTAGGTACCGAGTAGGCCGCCTAGAGTTCCGTAGTACCATCCTGTTTGACACATTGAACATTTTTCATCAGCAGTACTACTAGTATAGTATTATATTATCTGTGGCAGTACCTACTCACTAAGTACTAATGTACTTAGTGAGTAGGTACTAAGAGCTAATGCTCGCAATTTTTTTCATTTATTCTAACATTTAGATAGTGATAGAGAAGAGGCCTTTACTCAGCAGTGGGTGTTACCGGCTGATTAGATAGATAGATAGATTGTAACATTTAACATCCCCACAAACATGATGCACATTATAACACACCGCCTACTTTCGAAGCTTCATGAGAACTCAAACAGTTTGAATGTTTAAGTCATGCTGCCTGTATGTTTTTGAATGAGCGTGTATGTATATTTGTGTGTCAGCGTTTCGGATTGAGTCGGTGTATATTTTTAAATGTCTGTTATGTTCAGAATTTGCCGTCAGTTAGTGTTTGTTTCTGTGTGTGTGTGTTATACCTTGCACAGTAAGCTTGCAGGTTCGATGCCGGGTGTCGCACTGCACCGCTAGCCCGCTGGAGCCCTGGGCTTCCAGTCTGTCCGTCTGTCTGTCCACTAGCCAACCGTCTGCCTGAGTCGGTAAGCTTACTACTACATTGTCTATTGATACTTGCTGAAAAATAAATGTATTTAAAGAGACTCAAACAATTAAGTATTCAAAACCAGCGGAAATAACAAACTTACAAGTAATGAGGTTGATCGAAAATACACATTGTACACAAACTTCTATGTTACAAAATCATAGTCAACAGCATTTTACTCAATAATAGTATAGTATTCGGGCATAAGTAAAATGAAATGAAATATGATCACGAGTGTATCCCAGGGAGCGGTAGACATTTCTTTCGGATCTTTTTAGGCAATATATAGATCCTCATCAAAATGTCTAGGGGTAGTCAGAGGTATGTCCAATATATCGGGCATAAGTCATGTTAAGTATAGGCTACTGCACTTTTAACGCTATCAAAAGAGCCAATTTAGTTTATCCAGAAGAATAAATCCACTACCGCCAAGCCTCCTTAGCCCTCAAAACATAGTGCAAGCAAAACTCACCGCTTTATACAGATCGATATGAATCAGATTCCTGCGGGTAAGTATCACCAGGTTATACCGTCCTTGGTCATTACTCTCCATGAGCAAGGTGAAGTCGTTCGCCTTGTAATCCTTAGTTAATAGGAATGTGCCGGCATCTGATACCGTGAATACTTGCTTGTCGAATGTTACCAGTGTGCCTTGACCGGTCATCATTGCCATGCCTAAAATTATCACACTAATATTATAAAGGTGAAAGTTTGTGTGTGTAAATGTTTGTTACTCCTTCACGCTCAAACAGCAGTCGGATTTGAATGGAATTCAGTACCGGGATAGCTTACCTATATCTTGGATGAACACATAGGCTACTTTTGATCCCGGTGTTCCCCCCACGGGAACGGGAACTTCGAAACAGCTGGAGAGATTTGGATGAAATTTGGTACCAACTTATTCACCGCGGGTGAAATAAGTACCGTTGTTAAAATTCATATACGGCCTAACTTTTTAGTAATAGGACCAGATACCTACCCTTGTTAGTAATAAGCCATTCTTCTATAGAATTCCTCAACGGTCTTTCTATACTCAGCTACATCTATAAAATCTGGAGTTCTAGAACCTTCTAGACACACACTAACCTTCAAGAGGCGGTACCAAGTTGTTAAAGTCCATATACGGCCTGTCTTCGTAGTAATATGACCAGATACTCTTGTTAGAAGTAAGAAATTCCTCTATCAACTCCGTCACAGCTCTATATTCGGCTACCTCTATGAAAACTAGAGTTATATACGTATTTTCTAAAGAAAAATTACCTTCAAAAGGCGGTACCAAATTGTTAAAGTCCATATACGGCCTGACTTCGTAGTAATACGACCAGATGCTCTTGTTAGTCGTGAGCCATTCCTCCATAAAGTCCCGCACGGCTCTATACTCGGCTACTTCAGTAAAGTCCGGTGTTCTGTTGAACGCGTGCCAGGAGAACGGCAGCTTTTGCTCGAGAATAATCTGACCTACGCGAGGGTCGAAGATGAAGTTGGTTTTTGGTGTGCGGTGCCTGAAAATATGAATAAATAAATGGACATTCCACACAGCAAGCTAAGCAATTTAGTTCTTGTGTTATGGTAACCAGATGACTGATATACTACATAGATAGGTATATATACATTTTTTTAACTACATACATTTAAATATAAAACACCCAGACTCTAGACAAAATATTTGCAAATTATGCAAACATTTGTCCCGCAGCGGCGATCGAACCCGCAACTTCTGCGTCTCAGGCGGGCTTTCACCCACTACGCCACAGAGGTCGTCGTCTATTGATGTCCAGCCGGATTCAAACCCACAAGCTTCGGATCGAAAGTCGAGGCACTTAGCGGCTCTGTCTGTATCTACTCAGTAGGTATAAGTACTTACAATTCCTCATACTGTAGTGCAGTCTTGGCCATGTCCGTTAGCTTCGCGTAGATA
The DNA here is from genome assembly GCA_963582015.1 of Xanthorhoe designata. NCBI lineage: Eukaryota > Metazoa > Arthropoda > Insecta > Lepidoptera > Geometridae > Xanthorhoe > Xanthorhoe designata. Next base: position 13,563,322 of record OY757029.1, on the reverse strand, counting down.
ATCTCGCCGACCGCCTCGAAACTCTCGCCGATCAGGAAATAATCGTACCACCACTTCAAACGTTCGTACGCTTCTTGGTACTGCAATAAATAACTATATGACAACAAACTCAGTAACTTATGCCGGGTTGCAATATTCAACTTACCGTGGATCTGTCGCTGTAGTAATATTGTTATCTGTCAAAAAGTGTCCTACATTTTTTGTTGTCTAAACAAAGTTGCTATGGCGATCAATCTACGATTATTCGTAAGTTGAATATTGAAACCGGCCATTAACCGAAATATCCTTACTGATAGTTTCGTCTTCGGCGTCATAAGGTTTCGTGGCCGAGTGGTAAGGCAGCCCGGCTTAAAGGTGATCGCTTGTAGCGGTATGGACGCGATGAGTAACATTCAACAAATAGTAACGAGTAGCCGCAAAAGTTACTGAAAGTTGCCTAATGTTACCGTGTTACAGTGTTGTTCAACTAAAACTAACTGCTGTGTGAATGCACCGATGACTCGCTACTCAATTTTATAGAGCACTGCCAAAAACTAGAGACTAGATTCAAGTTTAGAGTATAGACTCTGAATACGAGCCTTAATCTATTTAAGATGATGTAAGTAAACAATAGTGGCAATTCTGAGTGTCGCAAAAGCTAAGCTAACTAAAATTGTTGCCGTCCCTTTCATAGCGATGGGAATAAAAAGGATGGCAATAATTTTAGTTAGTTTAGTTTAGCTTTTGCGACACTCAGAATTGCCCCCAATACCAGAAATGTAATATAATGCTTGGTTTGAAATGGGTCTGTGATTATTAAGATAAAGTGGGTTATTATTAGTGAGACCATTCAAAAACCCTTTAGTTGGAATACAATTTGAATTCACAATTTTCTGCTAAGATTGTCCGAAAATTGCAAATATCAAAAAACTTTACGTTAACTACGTACTTACGTAACTTTTCTTACCTTCTCAATAACATACACCACGTGTTTAGTCTTCAAGAAGTTCTGCCAAGCAGTTTTGAACTCTGTGTAGAGCTGAGTAAACTCATCTTTGAACGGAATGTATTTCTCGATCTTGGTCCAAATAGTGGTCCATATCTTTTTGCTGTACTTCTTGATGTTGGTTATAAGGTCATTGTTTACTAGGTCTTTGTAGATCCTGAAATATAAAATTGTTTGTGAATAGTGATTGAGACGTTGGAATTGCAAACTGATTTGTATTGGAATCCTGGTAAAAATCAGACTACCCTCAATTATAATGAATTTTGTCTTTCGTAGATAATTTATCAAATCTTGGGGAAGATTATATTAGTTTTTTAGCGTTTTACCTTTAAATGAAGGAATACTCCATCTTACTTTATTTGTATTGTATTTACAACTCTGACATCAACAGTTTGATACCCAAGTTTGAGTAAATTTAGATGAAACTTGTTTATCTAAGCACAATTTTCACCCTTAACTGATTACAAGCAACCTCATTATAATGATACTTTTTTGTTGCTACGTTTCCTAAATAGTTATATTAGGATAGTATTATATTACGTTTCGTAAATTAGGTAAAAAATAACGAATAATTTGGCAAAAACCTTCGACAAAAGCTTTATTAGTGTTGTACCTATATACAATTTGAATAAAATTAACTTACTTGTCCATCTCATGTCCGAACGTAGACACATAGTTGAAATACGGCGAATCCGTCAACTCCTGCGTTCTATTGTAGAAGAAATCCATGACACCCTTTCCGATCGTGAACACAAACGACTCAGTGTAGTGCAGTATCTTGAAGAACAAAGGTTCGATGGACTTGAGTAGCTCATGCCAATATGTCACAAGTCTATTCGTTGCATTCACCCAAGTAATCTCCCAGTACTCAAGCATTTTCATATGTAAATCCCTGATGAAGTTATCGTACTGCAGAATCATAGCTTCAAGTCTCTCAGAGACTAGCTCCATGAAATCGGCCTCGAGTGCCTTGTTTACTGATTGTAGGAAGTTAGAATACGCCATTTTGATCGAATCGACGACGTAGGTTAAGCTGTCTTTGATAGATTTGCTTGTATTACCCATCATCCCCCACATGTCATTTACGATGCCAGGTAGACTTTCTAGATGATTCCGAATCGCCATTTCGTCTAGGATATGATAAGTGAATTCGACGACGTTTTTGACATAGAAATCGTTGCTGTTATACGATTGGTTGAGGAACTTTTCAAACTCATCCAAATCGTCTTTGATAACGTGTAGGTCGTTCAAATCGTCTAGAAACTCTCTGACCCTAGGTTTAGCGTCGCTCCAAATGTTCTTTAAAGCTAAATGTGCTTCCATAGGTGCTTCTTTAAGTATAACTAAAGTATCATTAAGTTGGCCGTATATAGCTTTTAATGAGTAAACGAGGGTAGATTTAACTTCTGCGAAGATTTGCGGCCGCCAAGCTATCTTGCTGGTCATAAGGCGAGAGTGGTTGAGACGAATGTATGAAGCCAAGTCGACAGTTGTGACGTCATCAAAGTCTCGCCACGCGTCGAATTTCGCGGAACGAGCGTCGATTATACGACCTATTAGATGGTAGGATATATCTGGAATAGAAAACATTAATTACAATTTGGTCGCCATCAACTTGAAATGGAAGACCTAGTTCAGCCGACGCAGACCAAATTGATGTGTTGGGAGTCGCGTTGGAACAGGCATTAGAATCACCTAGCATGTAAAACGAAACTTAAGTGATCCTTGAGGTCCTACAAGAATAAATGATTTTTCTTTCTTTCTTTCTTTCACTTGTTGGAGAATAACTAGGTCGAAATCAACTGAATGAAAGCTTGTATGAAGATGCTGCGCCCCGCGGTGTTACCTACAGTTAATAGTTCCCGTTCCCGTGGGAATATCGGGATCAAAAGTAGCCTATTCTTTAAGCCAGGCTATAAGCAATTCTGGTACCAAATGTCATTCAAATCCGTCCAGCCGTTTGAGCGTGAAAGAGTAACAAACACATTTACACACAAACTTTCACCTTTATTATATTAGTGTGATGTGATGTAATGAGATCGAATGAGGCGAAAGAGGTGTGTCAGGATCGTATCAATTGGATATCTTAGGTATCTACCTTCTGCTATGGGGAAGAGGCGTGAATATAATGTATGTATTGTCTTACCGTCTGTTGAATTGAAATGCGCGATCAGCGATTTGTCAGTCATAGACAACACAGCTAGTCCCGTTTCATTCCCAGTCGGTCGCAGCACGACCGATCTAATCTTGTAGTCGGGGTACACTAGCTCCCAGGTGCCATTCAGCTTGTAGAAGTACGTTTCATTCGCGCGCTAGAAAGAGATGGATATATTAGAAAGCTGTGAGCGAGAGTGAGACAGCCAAGATTTGAAAGGACCAGCTACCAAGTGAAATTCTGTTTGTAGAAGTACGTTTCATTCGCGCGCTAGAAAGAGATGGATATATTAGAAAGCTGTGAGCGAGAGTGAGACAGAAAAGATTTGAAAGGACAAGCTCCCAAGTGCCATGCAGTACGTTTCATTCGCGCACTAGATAAAGTCAAAAAGTTAAAATTAATTTATTCAATAAGATCATATATCATATAGGCGACTTTGAATCGTCTTCTAAGTAGGGGATACTACTGCCTGTTCTGACGCGAGAAAGATATATTAAAAGGTGTGGGCGAGAGTGAGACTGCGAAGATTTATGAGAACGTTTTGATATTATCGTCTTTGTGGAAGTACGTTCCATTCGTGAGTTAAACAGAGACGGATAATAACAAAGATATTGGTGAAAACGGGACAGATGAAACTCGATTTGATTTGATAGTCAGGTTACACTAGCTCCCAGGTGCATTCATACATAAGTCGATACAAGTGTAACTAATAGAATCGCGTTAAAAACAACTCACCTCCCAATTAACCAAACTATTCTTCATATCAATCAGCAGCCTATTATTCCTCAACTTCTGGAAGAACAGTGACTTCTGCAGTCTATAGTAATTATTGAAATAATACCATCGACTATGGATATTGACATCTGATTTCATATCCAAGTCTAGATTTGTCGATGGGTGAGTGCAAGTGAGAGCGAAGGAATAGTCTCTGATTGGTCCGTTGGAGTTGTCGGTGAGTATTGACTGGAGGCGCAAGTATTCATTATCGTAATCTGAGTATTGGAGTTCTAGTGATATGTTCGACATAATTGACGGTGTTGAGAGATATTGGCCTTTGAGGTTCACGTCCTGAAAAGTAGACAGTATTAGGTGTGTGTTCCAAGATCATAGACCTAGTATTAGTACCTGGACGAACAGCGAGCATGCCGCCGAGAGGGACAAAAATGCAGGAAATCCATAGTTTCGTAGTACAAAATTCGGAGCATCAAGTTTCCGGCTATACGAAAAACCGGCACGCGATGAGGGACAAAAGATATAATGCTTTGTCGCTTTTACTCACACGAATGTTGTATATATTCTTCTTTGTTTTTGTGTGACTGATAAAGGAATAGATAGCGCTCTATTTCTTACTTTCTCTAAGTCAAAAATACATTTTCTATTTATTGGTTGAATGTCTAAAATTATCTCTTAGAAGTCAAAGGGATTTATCTGTGCATATAAAAATGTGTAGTAAAAACTCTAGTATACATTCAAATAAAGTATAATAAATCTAGTGATGTAGTGTTCTGTAATGACTAGTGATAGAGGAGAATGGGCAATACAGAGAAAGGTGGACGTCTGAAATATAGAATGATCTAGAAAAATTATGATATAATCTGAATTACAAATGCCTGTATGAATAATATATATTTTGTATTTATTTTCGCCGTTTCTCCTTTTACCATCTAAGGCCATCCAATAGTTATTAAGAAGAATCTTACCTTTCTAAACGAAGGATGCGATAACGCCAAATCCACTTTATGCAAGCTTCCCTCCGGCCCGGGCGGGTTTTCCCATACACCTCTCAATTCTGCCGTCTTATTCTCCTCCTTAACATTCCAGTTGAGAGTCGCTTTGCCGTCGATCAATGTGTCTTGTAAATGGTATAATGCAACTAAATTGAATCGACGTAGAGGCCACCATACGTTCATTATTAGCTGTTGGGATTCTGTTTCGAACTGGGGAAGTAAAGTTGTAATCGTTATCGAGGCTCGCTGACTTTAAATTTCCCAAGTAACAAAATAGATCCTATAACAGTCTTCAAGACTATCCTATAACTGTCTTGTAGCATACTACAAGCCTCGATTTGGGCGCAGTTACTGGAGTACAAGTTCTAGTAATGCTCCTGCAATGAGCTAACAGAATGCTAATAACCCAAGTAACACATCAAAGCAGTTTATCGGCCACATAACAGCATATCTGTATCGTTTTCGCATTTTAAGTTAGTTATATAATAGCATTATAAACGTTTATACGGCTTCTGTAAGTCTTATTTGGGCACAAATTATACAGCTTTAGATCCTAAATAGGTTCACAAAACAACATAATAGCATTACAGTGGCATTTTATTAGCATTCTTGTGGTCAATGAAACTGCCAATAGCATTACAGAAGCATTATTATGGTCAATGAAGTTGTTAATAGTTTTACAAAAGCATTACAGTAGCATTCCATAGGAGTAAAAGGATTATTGCAGCTTTCTTAATGTTCACAGTTAGAACTTAAATGAATTTAACACCATTGCAAAAACATCTCTAATACCACGGTAAAAGTTATAATACGTTATGAACACTGTAAATTAACTAATTTGTTTCACAATATAAATGGAAGAAGATGGTGAAAACTGATCGATTGAGTGACATCGTAGGTTGCATCAAACACAATTTATAAAGTAACTATTTTTATTCTTGCCATCAAATATTACAACGCAATGTAGTTTACTGTAAATGTCTTTATTAGTTTCATTCAAAATTTTCACGCGCCTTCGATATATTGTGGTTTTAATTAAGAATTGTATAAAAAGATATGTGTAAAATAACCACACCAATTGTGTATTCTTAGTATAAGCCGAATTTTGCCTAACTAACATATAAGTATGGGTTAGGTGGCATTATGTTAAGTTATATTATTATTTATAAAGGTCTATTGATTTTATAAATAGGTCCAAATGATAATATTGTTAGGTTATAAATATTTACAAAATGGTGTCGATTTAAAGCACCCCGGTAAGCCTTTAAAAATCATTATTAATGCTGCAAGCAGAACAAATACTCACACGTGACTATTTGTAAAGCCAGAGGCAATTTAAGCATTACATTGGTTCACGTTTATGCTATTCGTCTATACTATTACTTAAAAGTGCTATTACACAACTATCGGCATTAAAAACAGCTAAAAGCTGTTTAACGGATTTACAGTGCATTATAATGGCACAAACTGATGCTTATAATTAGCATTAAGCATTATCTTACTACTTTAAAATGCTATTGTAATTCCTAAGGCACTAAAAAGAGCTGAAGGCAGTAAAGCAAATTTATGTGGCATTTTAATGATTCACGTATGTGCTAATAAATAGCTTTAAGCATTTATTTACTACTTAATAATGCTATTGTAGATCCAAATGCACTAAAAACAGCTAAAAGCTGTACAGCTGCATTTTGATTTGCTGCACTAAAACTAAAGGCTTTAGAACAGCATTTTGATATGCTATCATCCAACCGTTATACAGTGTCAAGCATCATAATGGTGATAAAATACCAATATAAAGCGTCAAGATATTTGGTGAACTTTTATAAGAGTTTTTACGGACCTTAAGTTCTACATAAGCTTGCTATTAGTTTGTTATAATGCTCCCTGTGTTACTTGGGAAGTCTAGTAACTGTCTTGCACCAGTATTACGGAAGCACTGATGCTCCTATAATTGCCTTATAGAAGATTGTTACTGGAGCCAATACTCCTGTTATTATCTACTTCTAGTTTGTTACAAGTGTAATTATGTTAGTAATGTTCTTATAACATACTTCGTTTTTCATTTTTTGTTACAAATTTTACTCGCTGGTGACAGTCATTTTTTTTGTTTTTCTTATTTGTGCAGTGTTATTTTACCTCGTAAGTAATTTTATAGTTATTGTTTCATTGAATGAAAAGACTAAAATTAATTAAGAATATTTACCTACAAATTACTAAACATGTGGCAAATCTATTTTTATTGTAGAAGTGTACCATGTTTCGACTGATTTTTGATCGCGCTTACATAAATCGAATATAAAATCAGCTATTATAAAAATACGATCAAGCATTTATTTATTGTGTTTTGCTCATTCGCCATGTTTTAAAAATTGCTCTGCATGAAGACAATTATCAGACTGTTATAGGTAAAAGAACTCTAGATTTACTCTTAGCCAAGAATAGCTCTCCACCATGTTGAATCAAATTAGAGTTCCTCGATTGATGCCTGAAACCCTGCAACGGCTACACATTTTTTATTTAATTTGTTTTCCTTAGTTATGACAGGGGGAAGTCCTGTATGGTTTCGAAGCACGCCATTCCGGAAAATATTTCAAGTGTACCTACTTAGGCTGTTTTGAAAAACACCGTTTCGAATACCGCTAGGTATTTCGAATACATTTTCGGAATGTACCTACGGAACCCTTCAATAAATTGCTGGTTTCTGATTTTTCAGAACTTGCTTCAGATGATCGCTTTTGTGGTACCAATTCTTCGTGTCTTTTATTTACAGTTCTTCTAAATATGCTCCACTTCTTTTTTCCATACTCGCAAATCCATATTGATAACAACGATACCTACCTAAATCATAATTTTCAATGTCTCCAAACCTGGCGACGTAAAACTGGTAAACAGACTTCATAGTGTTAGCTTAGCACTTTATAAGATTATTTACTCTCATAAAAATCTTATAAGCGACTTTTTTAAGACTACATCGCCTCCCCTACCTATACTGATCTCAGCTAAGTATATTATAAAACTATATTTCTGCATACTTGTAATGATCTCAGACAAGTGTATTATAAATTCTGGGAATCTTACACAATGCCTTTATAGGACTATAATTTTCATAGGACTATTTAGACTTCGTCAATGCACTTATTAGATTATATTATCCTATAATGATCTTAGACAAGTGTATTATAAATTCTGGGAATCTTACACAATGCCTTTATAAGACTACAATTTTCATAGGACTATTTAGACTTCGTCAATGCACTTATAAGATTATATGTCTTGTAACTATCCTATAAAATAGTCTAGTAGTAAACTACAAGGCAATTACATAAGTGAATTTACTCTTGAGAGTATAAATGCTTGCACAATGCTATTATTAGCACAAGAGTCTCCAGAAAAGCCATTATAAGAGCTTTATAAGTCTAATTTTACCTACAGTCATTTATTATAGGATTCCGTTGCTAGTTGGGTTATCTTAAGTTTAGGCACACCTGTTATTCAGTACAGAGATACAGTATGTATTACCCGGCAGATTATTTTAATGAAGCTAACAGTTTAAATTTGGTTGTAATGAATTTAAAATAATGGTCATATTGGATTAAAATGTTTGCAGTCAATACGATCTTTCAAATCTTGAGCAAACTGTATTTCTATATTATTTAAATTTAAAAAAGTATATTCAATATTTATATAAATATTGAGTTACACATATACAGGGTGTAAAAAGACTACTACCGAAAACTTTAGGGGGTGAAAGTACCCATCAATATGAACAACTTTTTCTAAGAAACCAACACTGTGAACGCGAAAAAAAAAACAGCTGTTCCATACATAAGTTCAATACCTACTTGGCTAAAGTGTATGAAACAGCTGTTTTTTTTTTTCGCGTTCACAGTGTTGGTTTCTTAGAAAAAGTTGTTCATATTGATGGGTACTTTCACCCCCTAAAGTTTTCGGTAGTAGTCTTTTTACACCCTGTATATCAATATATATATGTGTAACTCAATGTTTGTATTATATTGAGACTGGTTTCTGTATAGTAATGTTTTTGTTCTATAGTACATTCTTAGATCTTTAAAAAATTACTAACCGTAGTCATATTAGTGACATGTATATCATAAGCTATCCATGTATCCTCCGCCCACTTCATCTGACTGCCCTGCTTAAGCTCCTTATCAACCGACTCGTACTTATTGTCGAAGCACCAAGTTCGGTTGCCATGGATCAGGTCGAGTTTTAGCTTTTTACCGATTTGGTATGTGTTGACGTCTAGTTTGCCGGTCACGTTGAATTTAGTGGCGTTTTTGAGATGGAAGACAGTTGCTTGTTTCACGTCCTGTGAATTTCAGCATTGTTTTGTATGCAGGAATATACAATTAATAAAAAAAAGAAAATTGCGCGGAAACTCAGAAAATTTAAGAAAACTTAAGATATAAGTAATGCGTTGTCTCTTTTACTCACAAGAATGTTGTATATAATATTCTTCTTTGTTTTTGTGTGACTGAGAAAGGTATATACAGCGCTCTATTTTACTCTTTGCTAAGCAAGATTGCAATAACTGTTTGTTGTTTGACAGATTGAATGACGTCTTATATGAATGGGTCAGCTAGTAAAAAATAAAAGTACTGAGTCATTCAAATTACATTTGACACAAATAATCAAACAAAGACTTACAATATTCCCAGTAGCATTATACTCGTGTATATACTTGACTCCGACCGGCGTGTGCGCGTTTTCCACCTCTATGTCCGTGGTGGAAAGATCTAGATTCCTCTGGCTCAGGCTCAGCAGCTGGTTGAATGATCCTTTCACGAATCTTTCGCCGTCGAAGTCTATTGTTGTGTTTCCGTTACTGGCTTTTTCACCTATAATAAATAACATGACATCATTATATTTTTTACAGTTGTATAGGGATGTTGCCAACTCTTTTTGACAGATTAAAAAAAAATGGGTTCTCTGTTCCACTGTATGTATTATTTTGTGTAGGTATGTTCACCGATTATTATGTCTATGATTATTATGTTTTAAGTCTAATCAAGGGAAACGTCAGGCTTATAATAAATAATAATAATAATAAATAAGTCTAATCAAATACCTTGTACATAATAATACTCTGTGTTGACCAAATGCTGTGTATTCAGTGGCACAGAGAGCGATATGACCCCAGTTTGCTTGAAGCCGGCTTCTGACTTGGTGTATTGATGCGTTGCGTTCACGCTGACAGTCTTGTTCGGCCAGAATAGTTCCACTTTGTTGTCTGAATGCTCTTCTAAATTGTTTATCTGTGAAGTGATATGAATTTAATGTTCAATCATTCATTCATTCGTTCGTATGAGCAAGTGGCCAACTCTGGTGACAGAGTTTTGAAGCCGCCTAAAGGCCTCCGTAACGACTTTAAAATGCTCTGTTGAAGGAATAGTACCTACTAGCCGCGCCCCGCGGTGAATAGTTTCCGTTCCCGTGGGAATACCGGGATCAAAAATAGCCTATTCTTTAATCCAGGGTATAAGCAATTCTGGTACCAAATTTCATTCAAATCCGTCCAGCCGTTTGAGCGTGGAAGAGTAACAAACACACTTACATACTCACACACACACAAACTTTCACCTTTATAATAATAGTGTGAAGTGTGATTAGTAGGTAGTAAGATACTCTCTGACGACCTCTGTGGTGTGGTGCAGTGGGCGAAGGCTCGCCTGAGACGCGGAGATTGCGGGTTCGATTCCCGCCACGGGACAAATGTTTGCACCTTCTACAGATATTTTTTAAGGGTCTGGATGTTTTTCTATCTACGATATGCATGTATTTACAAATAATATATATCTATGTAGTATATCAGTCATCTGGTTACCATAACACAAGCATTAAGTTGCTTAGCTTGGGACTAGACGTGTAAAATTTTCAAGGATATTTATTATTATTTTATACTCACATCGAACAGAGATTTAAGCCAGGGCAGTCTTTGGAAGGGCGTGGTGAAGTTGAATCGTCCGTCAGTGTGCTTGATGCCGCCGTAGCGTAAGTCTATCTCACCGATTTGATTGAAGCCCGGCTTGAACATCTCGCCTCTGGGAAATTATCACAAATAAACTTGCTAATCTAGCATATCGAGAATTGAGTTTTTATCAAAAAGTGGTATAGTTCTATCTCACGAAGTCCGTTTAGCCCCAACTTTGCGCTTAGTTGTCATGCTGACGGTACTCGCTCGCTACCAAAGTCTAACGTGAACACAATAGACACTAGTGACCCGGAGCGCGTCTCGGACGAGACTGATTGCTTCTGAGCTTACGCGCACTAAAACTGTGGACATACATTCACTATTACATTTAAAGCCCAACGGACTTTGTGAAATAGAACAACTACAAGATAATTGATTTATAATTTAAAATGACAAAAATCTAACCTCTGTAAGCTAAATAACATACAATATTAAAACTGGCCAGTGACAATCATGTATATGATTGCTTGTCGTTAACACATTCTCAATCAACACGGTGTTTTAGGTATATGAGAGCGCCGTTTAGTACAAAAAACAGAACTAGATGGCGCCACTCATACTGACCCATGATTAGATCGCGGAAGCGCCACACAAAACGCCAGTTTTTAGTTTTAGAGGTCAGTGCAGTTTGGTTACTAGTGACAAGATAATTATATTCATAGCGTAGCGACCATTGAGATGTATTAAAGAGTCACAATCTAATAGCTGACAACAACATAGTGTGCGCAGAGTTTTGGCGTTTACATTTTATTTGTCTGATTGTGGCTCTATAATACATCTCAATGGTAGCGACCCATACTTTGATTTAGACTTGTTCACACACATTGCTCTCAAATCATTAGTATGTACAACCTAGTGTATTTATTATATTATCTATGGCCCACAGATAATATTATTGTATTGATGATTGACCACAGACTATGGCACAACTTACTTGACAATCTTGTATCCATGCACCATATCCTGCTGGTAGGACCCGTGTGCTCGTAGTGTGGACTTATTGAGGTACAGTGGGGAGTGTAACTCGTAGTCAACATGATTGGAACCATTCGTGTCCCAGCGATAGAGAAGCTTGTTGATCACGTGACTATAGCCAGTTGCTGATGTCCAGGTCACTGTGGTGTTTGTGTCGAAGCTCTCTGGCAGCATTATAACCTAAAAGAGTAAATTTTATTGAGAGACATGTAAGACGTCCGCCATTTATAAAAATGTCTGACATTCATCTATATTTCGAGATTTTAAAATGACATCCGTTTTTCTTTTTAGGCTAATAGCCAATATTTTGGAACCCAACAAGGAATATATACAACCTCTTCACCGATTAAGCTCATTAGCAACTACCTATAAACCTACCAAGTTTCATCTAGATTGGATTATAGTTCGATAGTTACAGGCAAACATACAAAGAAAAATCGCCAAAGTAACCACTAAGATCATAGCTCGCTTCGCTCGCTCGATCTATAATCATTTTAGCTAAGTCATTTGTCCACAAATTCAAAATGGCGGCAATATGAAAAAAAAAATATATATATATAATCACGACGCGGCGCGGTAGGTTTTCTAGTATAGCTTAAGGTATTTAAGATTCTTCAGCCTTTAGGCGGCCTAAAAACTCCGTCACCAGAGTTGGTCACTTGCTCATACGAACTAACTTTACTTTTCATTTTGATTTTAGACTTTTTCTAACAAAGAATCAATACTAACCTTCCCTTTAATCCCAGTCACGATCTTAGTAACATCAGTCCTGTACTCCGCTGAGATAGTTTTGCTAGGATCATTTTGCGTGCCCATCAACCCGTCGATGACAAGTGTGTGGACGTCCACATTAGGTTTCGGTAGGATCACGTTTAGGATCAGGTTTATTCGTTGGCTTAATATGTAGCCGAAAGAGGCGTTTGCACCGATCCTGAATTAATTGTAATATTTATAGCACATCTTAAATATGAAACTGAAGGAATATAAAAATACACAAAAATAAGTTACGGTGCGTAATACGAGTAGCAATGGGTAATATTTATTGGACCAATAATACAGAAAATGTACACTGTACGTTCACTGTTATCTAACTTAAGTTTTAGTGATTCTCATTAAGTGAAAGGTCTTTGACAAATGAGAAATAAAGTTCTCTAACCAGAAATGTATAACTTTTTTTATCTTCAGTTGGTAAAATTTTCGATTCAAGAAACATTTTTCTTATTTCAAGTCACGAGCAAAATGAGAGTGCGAATGTGTCAATCCAAAGTATAGCATATTTTTATTCCTCATGCAAATAACGTAAACTTTATAAAAATCTCTAACAATAAAGTTTTGTACTTACTGCCAAACTTTATCCAAGTCCATCGCGAAGCCAGCATTAGTTATCTGCATATTCTCAGGTGCAGTGATGTTGCCAAAGTGGATATCCAGGTCTACGCTCTTGTGTAGATCTTTCACGAGTTGGTTCCCTAATGCCTGGGGATAAGGTGCATATTTATTTATCAGGGTATATAAAGTTAAGCAACGTTCTAATCAGTCATTACTTGGATGGGTGCAAGTGACATTAATATCTGAGCGCTTCCGTGCTTCGGAGGGCACGTTAAATTGTCGGTCCCGGCTTTTAAAGTCGTAAATTTTATGGAAAAGAAACTCCTTTATGCATTTTAATAACTAATTTTAGAATCACGTTTTGAAGTATTGGTTGAGCTGGGGCCTTACTCCGGATCAACGCAAATCAAGTTTCGTGACAATTTTCGGGTTCCAATTATGTTGGTGAACTATTACGAATTCAGTATCCACCAACATAAGCTGACCCCGAAAATTGTCACGAGACTTTGTTTTTGTTGATCCGGAGTAAGGCCTCAGTCCTTTCACCTATATCGTCCCTGGTTAAATGTACCTTTATAAACAGATCTCCGAGTAAGAAACTCCATTTGAGATCCCCTTCGCCCTTCATGTCGGGTAGTTCATACTTGCACAGGAGATATCCCGTCTTCGGTCCGAAACTGAAACAAATAGTGGTCGTGCCCTTGTTTACTCTGGTAACACAGGTTAGAAAAATAAAGGTTTAAACACAGTAGTGTTAAGACATAAGAGTTTTAACATAATATCCTAAAAATCTCAAAATCACCCCCTGGATTGTGTACACTTGACTCGGATTGTATCCAAGTTGTATGAAAGCAAAAATCACAGTTTTTCGCGATTTACTGTGATTTTTGCTTTGATACAATCCGACCGAGACAAGTGTACACAATGGGGGCAATTCTGGGTGTCGCAAAAGCTAAACTAAACTAATTAAAATTATTGCCATCCTTTTTATTCCCATCGCTATGAAAGGGACGGCAACAATTTTAGTTAGCTTAGTTTAGCTTTTGCGACACTCAGAATTGCCACTAATAAGGGGGCAGAAGATCTTATTTTAGTTCATAATTTTAGGGGTTTTTCGCCGTATATTTTTTCTAAAGATGAATGCACTTACACAAAGTCAGTATCTCCCTTGATGAAGCTGAGTCGCTTGAAAGGCGTGGCCGCCTGTACACTGACTACCTTGCGTAGGTCCGGGTAGTTGTCCACGCGGGACTTGAAGTAGATGTCCTTGAACTTCGAGTGAGGGATGTCTACCTAAAATTAGTATTACATTGGTGTCAATTCAGATGTCGCAAAAACTAAACTCAACTTATTTGACAGCATTAAAATTGATACCATCCTTTTTATTCAACAATGTGCAAAGTTAAATAAATAAATATCCTTGGACATTCCACACAGCGTCATCTAGTCCCAAGCCAAGCAATCTATAGCTTGTATTATGGTAACTGGATGACTGATATACTACTTATATTTTTTTTATAAATACATATTATACATAGAAAACACCCAGACTCGAAACAAATATTTGCAGATCATACAAACATTTGTCTCACAGCGGGGATCGAACCCGCAACCTCTGCGTCTCAGGCGGGCTTCCACCCACTGTGCCACAGAGGTCGTCAAAAAGATACGGTTTAAAGAGGACATACCCTTAGAAGAGTCTAAGGGGTAGTCACTACTACCCCTTAGACATCTTCAAAGGGTCTAAAATGAAATGTCTGAAAGAATTTGTCTACCGCACCTTGGGAATAGTCACTATATTTCACTGCCCTGTATAAGTCGCGCCACGTAAAAAGAGCGCTGGCTGTCAAACTGCTCCGTGGTCGATGATTGGTGGAGAGGTAACGCGCACTTCATACTATTGATTCAGCGAGTGCTATTGGTTCGTCAGCGAGTGAACACAGGCGCAAACATACCCCCGCTACTTCCCCGACCGCGCTCTTTTTACGTGGCGCGACCATCGAGGTAGTATTAAAGAGTCACAATCTAATAGCTGACAACACTCAAAAAATGTGCGTGCAAATTCAATGTTCTACAATTACATTTGAATGTAGACGTTATTTCGTTTGTTTTAATGTTCAATGTCGATGGAACGCAAAAAAAAAAACTCTGCTCACTACGTAGCGTGCGCCGAGTTTTGGCGTTTACATTTTATTTGTGTGATTGTGGCTCTATAATACTACCTCGATGGGCGCGACCTTTATGTTCTACTTACTTTAACATTAATATCAGTGAAGACATCTCGTAGCTCGGCCCTCGCGTGCACCGTAGCGGGCGCGGGCCCGGCCACGTGCGCGGACATACTGTATACCGCGCCAGTCGCGTCATACTTCACACGGACCGATATACTGGTGCCCTTGCCTTTAGGTACTAGGACCAATGATATCTGGGAACAATGTTTTATATATTCTATTTTATTTGGGAAACAAACAGTACAATAGTGGCAATTCTGAGTGTCGCAAAAGCTAAACTAAGCTAACTAAAATTGTTGCCGTCCCTTTCATAGCGATGGGAATAAAAAGGATGGCAATAGTTTTAGTTAGTTTAGTTTAGCTTTTGCGACACTCCGAATTGCTCCCAATATATCTTAAAACTAGTTAAATTAAGATAAACATAAACCAATAAAGTTTCCTCTATTATAGTATTAACCATTATCTTATACCTACGCGATCAGAGCACATTATGAAATATACATCTAAGCGGGTATTTATCACCAATAATAAACAGCTGGAATCAGACATTGGAGAAAGGCAGGTCAAAAGAACACTTAAGGTGTCTGTATGCATCAAACTAGCGCCGCCGCCTATTTTATTTTATTATTACGCTAAGGGATAAAAAAAAACGGAATGTTTCGTTTGTAAAACCTATCATAAGAGAGGAGTAGCGAAGTTGCACTTGGTGGCCACCAAACTCTGTTTTCGCTACTCTTCCTAAACTATACAAAAGTAAGTAAGTAAGTTCGTATGAGTAAGTGGCCAACTCTGGTGACGAAGTTTTTAGGCCGCCTTAAGGCCTCCGTCATGGCTTAACTATACAAAATAAAATGATTACAGAGGTATTAAAAAAAAGCTTAATTTATGATATTATGTTTCACAAACGGAACATTCAGTTTTTTTAAATTCCCTTCTTTAACGTAATGGGTACACATAATCATAGTAATTTTATATGAATGTTTTTTATAAAGTGTAATTATGTGTACTGTTGGCGTTGCCTTTAATAAATAAATAAATAAATAAATAAAACGTAATAATAAAATATTTCAAGGGTATTTTAATAAAACTTACAATATTATGAACATTAGATAGTAAATAATGAATGAATGAATGAATGAAAATTCTTTATTGTACGCTTTACAGAAACTTATGAACTAAATAACCTATTAGAATAATTGTACAATGGGCAGTCTTATCGCTTAGAAGCGATCTCTTCCAGACAACCTTAGGATGGAAAGAGACATTAATAATAAAGGTATGGCAGGGGGTCTACAAATATAAGCATACAAGGAGATCTCACATAAATCTAACATATACAGACATTAAAAATATATAAATAATATATGAAAAAAATAAAAAGCGTAAAAAAATTATAATAATAGGTACTTACACATACTACTTGATATAATATGTTGATGAAAATAATAATAATAATATATGTATATAATAGAGTTAGGTATACAAAAAAGAAATGGTATATAAAATATAATAATGTTCTGATTAAATAATAACTCACCTCTAAGGGCTCGTGTTGTAGAATCTTGCCGTTAATGCTGTATTCCGTGGTATCAGTTACAAATGAACCGCTAATATCATCGCCGTTGAATTCTGTTATTATTTTCATAGCCCTGTGGAAAGCAAACACTTGTTACAAAACAATAAACAATAAAAGCAAGCAAGTTCGTATGAGCAAGTGGCCGGAGTTATAAGGCCGCCTTAAGGCCTCCGCGTGGACCTTGATAAAATATAGCCTATGTTCATTCGGAAAGTCCATGCTACGGTAAAAGAATTTTTGAAATCGGATGAGTAGTTTCGGAGATTACCCTAAACATACTAACAAACCAACTTTACCTCTTGATAATAATTAGTATAGAAGTATAGATATAGACTAGCTCACTCGCCCGCGGCTTCGCTCGCGTGGTACCTTGATAAAATATAGCCTATGTTCATTCGGAATGTCCAAACAAACCAACTTTACTTCTTTATAATATTAGTATAGAAGAAGGGGTCAAAATAGAGACAGAGAGAGTGATATATACCTGTATCCCTCATGCGGGCTACTAAGCGCCACGCTGATAGAATCCGTCCGTCTGTCAGCTTTGATGGAATAGGGGGTTATACGAGGGAGGGAGACAGAGAGAGTGATATATACCTGTATCCCTCATGCGGGCTACTAAGCGCCACGCTGATAGAATCCGTCCGTCTGTCAGCTTTGATGGAATAGTCCAGGTTCTCAGTACTGAAGTCAGCGGTGAGTTCCCTCTGGCTGTCCTCCTCCGTGTACTGGAAGGAGAGGGTGGAGGGGGGCAGCACGGGGGGCAGGGCGCCGCGGGAGGAGACGCGGAGGTGGCGGGAGGGGGGAGGACGCCACGTCACGTCCGCGAATAGCTGCAAGGTGTTACAGTAAAGGATTATGTTGAACTAATTAAATTTAAAATTTAAAACCTAATCTCTCTAACTTAATTAAAATGTAATCAGGGAAGAGCGAGATCCCTTAGTACAGGTATCTTTTTACTTAAAAAGGGATTTCCAATGCATTTATGTTAATTATAAGTTAAGTTAAGGAAATAAACTATTTTGTTTTTTTTTTTTTTTTTTTTTTGTAATTATAAATAAATATCCTTGGACATTTTCGACGACCTCTGTGAGACAATGGGCGAAAGCCCGCCTGAGACACAGAGGTTGCGGGTTCGATCCACGCTGCGGGATAAATGTTTGCATGATCTGCAAATATTTGTTTCGTGTCTGGGTGTTTTCTATGTATAATATGTAAGTATTTTATTTTTATTTTTTATTTTATTGAAGAAACCAACAGCTACAAAAGTAAAACAGGTAGACTTAATTAAACAATATGATAGTAACAGCCAATAATAGGTTTCTCTTGATATTTCACTAAAGATAAAAACATAGTCCTACAACTTTGTATAGTAAAAAGTAAAAATTGTCCAAGACCCTAAAATATGATTGCGTTTTACAAAAAAAAAATGTATCTATGTAGTTAATCAGTCATCTGGTTACCATAACACAAGCATTAAATTGCTTAGCTTGGGACTAGATGACGCCGTGTGGAATGTTCAAGGATATTTATTTATTTATTTATTATTTTACACGGCGTCATCTAGTCCCAAGCTAAGCAACTTAATGCTTGTGTTATGGTAACCAGATGACTGATACTTAGATATTTTTTTGTACATACATATTACTATTTATATACAGGGTGGAATTTTTCTAACCAAATGTTTATTACACAAATTTTATCCTGAACAATAATCCTACCGATTCGTGAAATAAAATATCGAGGGTTTATTTTTGGAATTTTTAGTTGGTTCGATTCCCGGTTGAGGCAAGCAAATTTTGGAAACTCTTTGAATGCAGTTTTGTTTCTTTTTAAAAATAAAGGAATGTTTCCTGTCAGTAAAATGAGCTAACTAAAGGATTTAAAATAGTTGGTTCATAAAATGGCCCATAAAAAAATTCCACTCTGTATACATACATAGAAAACACCCAGACTCGAGACAAATATTTTGTACCTAAGTAAGTAGTACGTACGTCCAAGGATTATTTATTTATCTAAATTGACGATATTTTTTTTCTTTTCTAACCTGTGCTGTCCCACTGCTGGGCGTGAGTAATTTCCCGTGTGCTATTAAAATATACTTACGTAGTTACTCTGGTTGCCCTGGTTGATCTGAATGCCGCCGCCGACCATACTCTCAACATCGGAGAAGTCCTTCTTGAACTGCATCTTTATGAAGTAGTCCTCCAGAAACGGCGACGTGAGGTTCAAGCTTCCAGACGTTTCGACGAACGGGTCTTCCAGCTGTTAGAACAAATATAAGTATTACACAGAAGTTATAGGACAATCTATATGAGGTACAATTATAGAGCCACAATCAGACAAATAAAATGTCCGAGCCACAACTCGGCGCACGCTACGTAGTGAACCGAGTTTTAGTTTTTGCGTACAAGCGACATTGAACATTAAAACAAACGACATAACGTCTACATAGGTAGGTATAGGTATGTAGATCGTTGCTCGGACATTTTTTGAGTGTTGTCAGCTATTAGATTGTGACTCTTTAGTATAGTAATTCAATGGTCGCGCCACGTAAAAGCCCTGATAATATTTCTTACGCGAGCTATGAACTAGAGTTTTAGGGAAGGTTCATATCTGACGGAACATGCGTCGCGTATTATACGCCAGAACAGACAAATGTATAGAAAAACACTTGACCGTTCACACTCAACCGATGATACGTTAGTACGCTAGAGGATACGCTCGGCGTATTTTACGTCAGATATGAACCTTCCCTTAGAGCAGGTTAAAGTTTTACCTCAAGGCTGGCCAACGCGGTGACCTTAAAGGAGGGCATAGCGATATCCGCCGACATCTTCCACAGCGCGTCCTCCAGCCGCGCATGCGCACGCGCCTCCAGCGCCGGCAGCACGGCCAGCGGCGTGGCCACGCCCACCGACGCTACGTACGACTGGTATGTGTCGTCTTCACCACTCTCGTACTCGTAGTAGATCTTTGATGATATCTGGAAACAGGGTTTATTGCATTGAGATGTATTATAGAGCCACTAGAAGCGCTCGTGGCGAAGCTTGCTAAGACGTTCTTGATAGATCGTTGAAGTTAAGCAACGTTCTGAGCGGTCACTACTTGGATGGGTGACCGCAAGTGGCATTATCAACTGAGCGCTTCCGTGCTTCGGAGGGCACGTTAAATTGTCGGTTCCGGCTTTTAAAGTCGTTAAGCCCTGACGGAGGCCTTTAGGCGGCCTAAAAACTCCGTCACCAGAGTTGGCCACTTGCTCATACGAACTTACTTACTTACTTTACTTATAGAGCCACAATCAGACAAATAAAATGTAAACGCCAAAACTCGGCGCACGCTACGTAGTGTGCAGAGTTTTTCTTTTTTGCGTACAAGCGACATTGAACATTAAAGCAAACGGCATAACGTCTACATTCAAATGTCAAATGTCATTGTAGAACATTGAATTTGCACGCACATTTTTTGAATGTTGTCAGCTATTAGATTGTGACTCTTTAATACTACATCTCAATGGTTTATTAGTAGATCTTTGATGATATCTGGAGACAGAGTTTATTGAATTTGGTGGGAACACGAATGGCATGGTTGTACTTTTACTTCTAGGCTAGGGATTAACTAGATAGTCGGAATCATCATGCCTAGCGCGAAATATCGTGTCAAAGATTTAAAACCTATCAACATTTTTTATGTCCCTTTAGTTAGTCGGTAACCCGATAAGTGCATCATTATATGTTCTGAAAACTTTCCCCCTTATGCATATTAGTTTAGTAAACCTACTTTAGCTAAAACGGATATTAAATCTGTTGCTATCTCTTTTCATTGACATAAGAGTAACAAGAAAAAAACATAATCTTTATGAATAAGACCATTTATGCATAAGTTAACTTTAGCTAAAAGATAAGTTACAAGAAGTTTAGTTACAGCTAGAGTTTGTTGCCAAGGCCCAGGCAAAAGTTGGACTTGCCTTTTACTATCCCTTTACTTATTTTATTGTGTCATTATTTGAACAAGGTCCTGGACTATCTAAGCCAATACTCCAATCGGGAACAGAAAGCGAATCTATAGTTTCATCGAAGTAAAAAGTGAAATGATACTTCAATTTAAACCTTACCTCATGCCAATAAGTTCCGTTATACAGCAACACAAGACAGGTGACATTGAACGATTGTCCCATGACAATGTCCACAGTGTACACAGATTTCAGCTCGCTCATTGCAGGGAAAGGTGTCACCAAGTTCAATGTATTCTTCATAACTGTGTATTCCTGGAAAGAATAATTTATTAAAAATCCGTATAGATAATTCGATTTCAGACTCAAATAAAATGTGAACAAACTGTGATTAGGTAGTATAATTTATTAAACTTTATTTTGCGTTCAAATCATTAGATGGGCATTAGAATCACCTAATATGTAAGACGAAACTGAAGTGATCCTTGAGGTCCTACCAAAACAAACGATTTTTCTTTCTTTCTTTCAAATCAACGATATTTTTGAATAGGTAATTTTCATTTTCCAATCTTCTAGAATACCTGTAGATGGCGCTAATCGGTGCTTTAACCTAAATATCATCTTACTGATTGTTTAATCTTCTGCGTCATACTTAGTGGCCGAGTGGTCAATGGCAACCCGACAATGCTGGTATCACGCGGATTCGAATCCCGTCGAAGTCATAAACTTTTAGTAAGTTTTTCATCTACCAACAATCAATTCAAATTCTTACCTCTAAAACGAATACATCTGTCAGCACTATAGGCGGTTTTCCAGGCAAATGTAGAGTTGCGTTAGCTTCCAGAATATCTTCATCCTCTGCGCCTACAAACTGTGAAAATAACATGCTGTAGATTCTGGCATTTAACCCCGGTTCCTATATCCGTACGGATGTCCGTAGGTGGGTCGTCATAGCAACGTTGTTATCTGTCAAAAAGTGTCATACATTTTGTATTTTTCAACGTTGGTATGACGACCTACCTACGGACATCCGTACGTTGGATATAGGAACCGGGGGTTAGTCGTTAAGCCGAATTTAGGCCTTCAATCTGCTAAATTACCTTCATAAGATGTACGTCGAACAAATGCATTTTTTTATATAGGTCACGCTACGTGAAAAGAGCGCTGGCTGTCAAACTGCTTCGTGGTCGATGATTGGTGGAGAAGTAACGCGGCGCACTTCATACCATTGATTTAGCGAGTGCTATTGGTTCGTCAGCGAGTGAACACAGGCGCAAATATACCCCCGCTACTTCCCCGACCAAGCTCTTTCTACGTGGCGCGACCTATATCACAAAACAAAATAATGAACTGCTCATGAATTATACTTACCTACACTACCTAGTGTAACTCCATTAGTACATTCGTAAATCGCTTGCTATCTTGATAACGCGCCGGAGCCGGCGTTTTCATAAAATTACACCAATTTTTGGAAATTCAAATCTTGATAACTTTGTGATAGATAAATATTAACAATCTCTGACAGTGCTTTTTATTACCAGTAGCATGTAACTGTTCTTAAACTTTTTTTGGTAGTCACAAAATAGTGGTGTATAATATAATCTTTATTTCAGGCAACTAAAGATAAGAAACAATGTTAAATACTTAATCTAAGGCCCATATAATAAATACCTTACAGACTTACATACATAATAATATTTTAATTACTAAGCACACTATGGGGGCAATTCTGAGTGTCGCAAAAGCTAAACTAAGCTAACTAAAATTGTTGCCATTCTTTTTATTCCCATCGCTATGAAAGGGACGGCAACAATTTTAGTTAGCTTAGTTTAGCTATTGCGACACTCAGAATTGCCACTTATATAGAGACAAAAATATAGATTACCTTCATAAGATGTGCGTCGAAGGAAACTGTCGGATAGTACAAAGTGTCCAGTACAACTCTGGCGCTGGTGTCGAAGTTCTCCATAAACATGTCGTTGTTTCCCGGGCCGTGCTTGAAGCGGTCTGTCAGCACGTCTAGAAGACCCTTGCCGTTGTCTATCAGTTGGATTGCTACGCCAAACTGTGGAATAAAATAACATTATCGATCGATTTTTAGTGCATACTTATTGCCAGAAGACATTATACACGTAATAAACTATATAGTGAGCCTATTTTCTGTCCCAAACAAACATACCTTATGTTTAGACAGTCGTATAGACAACTCTGTGTCTAATCCATTTCCGTAGACATGTTTGAGAACGAGCCCGTTCTCTTCGAAGCCTTCAAGCGGAGTATACAGCTTGTACACGTATATAAAGTTGATGGGTGACCGCCATTGCCATATGCCGGTGAAACCGAAGTCCATTTTACTCCATCCTACACGGAAATCAAGCTGGAAGAAAATATAATATTTAGGGACAGATTTATGAAAGAGAATACTAATTCTTACTAAGTAAGCAAGTAAGTTTGTATGATGCCGGCACCACACATGGGCTTCAACTAGGGGCCAACATTAAAATGGCCAATGGCAATGTTCTGTTTGTGTCTAATAGCCGTAAACGGAGCATTGCCATTGGCCATTTTAATGTTGGCCCCAAGTTGAAGCCCATGTGTGGTGCCGGCATGAGCATGTGGCAAACTCTGGTGACGGAGTTTTTAGGCCGCCTTAAGGCCTCCGTCATGGCTTAACGACTTTAAAAGGCTCAGACCATTCTTGCTAATATTAAATATGTTAAATTGTGTAAAAATATGGCACAATCCTATAACAACTGCTCTATGATATACAAGCTTTTTTTGGAAATAGTAAAATCAAGTGTATTCACACAAAGATATTAGAGCATCGAAGACAACCCAATTTCTGTCAATTAAAAGTTTTTGGGCAAATCCAAGCAAATATATTATCTTAATAATCAAACAGAGCCACTGAATCAACTAACTACACATACTAACAGAGCGTAAAAAAACATTTTTTAGATAAAATTGTATGTACACCAGAAACTCTAAAAATATTTTTTTTGAGAAAAGTATACACCAAAAACTCTTGTCATCCTTTTTACTCACACTGCAACTCTGTACCAACTATCTCTTTCTCTCTTACAACTGACCTCTTCCTTCCCTCTCTTAGCGGTGACCATGGCTCTGTTCAAGTACTGGATAGGCAGAGCGACGTGGCCGAACACGTGGAAATCTTGCATCGACACCAGTTTCAGAAGAACTTCAACACCTGGAAATATTACACTTTTTTACTAACAAAATAGATAAAAACAATCAAATAACTTTGACATTTTCATGTCAGATGCAGCGCTCATGGCGAAGCTTGCTAAGACGTTCTTGATAGATCGTTAAGCCACGACGGAGGCCTTAAGGCGGCCTAAAAACTCCGTCACCAGAGTTGGCCCCTTGCTCATACGAACTTACTTTATGTCAGATTTATTTTGTCCAGCTGTGGGACTGATACATTGATTCGAGAAAAAACAACTTGAGGTCCCACCAAAATTAACGATTTTTTTTCTTTCTTTCTTTCCAGTCGTTTGTGAAACGAGCTGTGAACTAGCAGGTGACGCGCACAACAAAATCGCGCGATTAGTTCCCATCGTACAATCTTAACTTAGTTTAAATATCAACACTAGATGGCGCTATGTGAAAACATCATCGATATTGCGAAACAGAATCTTACCAGTGGTTGTATTAGGAGTGACGACTATAGCCATCAAATGCCTGTCAGTTTAAATATCAACACTAGATGGCGCTATATGAAAATATAGATATTGCAACACAGAATCTTACCAGTGGTTGTATTGGGAGTGACGACCATAGCCACCAAATGCCTGTCAGTTTCCACGAATCCGAATCGAGCTGTTGTATGTGAGAACTCTGTGATTGGACTTGTCACGTTAACCACTAACATGCAGTTTGTTATGCGGCGCATGTGACCTGAAATAGAAGATTTGTCGATTTAATATTGATTTAAAGAATATTTTTTCTAATTACTCCTATGTCAATTAAAAGAGGTAGCAACAGATTTAATATCCGTTTTAGCTAAAGTAGGTTTACTAAACCCATATGCATAAGGGGGTACATCTGTAGTCTTTAGGTTAGGCAGTATTTTGAGTTAAGTTTCAAAGTACGTAAAAGAATTTACAAATAATATAATCAAACATACCATTGACATATATCTTCAGAACCTTCTCTTCCAAATCCAAGTAAGTAATGCCTTTGATGTCCCTCTTATTGCCCAAAACGAACTCCGTTCTCAGAAAACCTTTACGATAACCCTGAAAGTATTGAATCATTAGCAAATTTCAACTTTGCACTATTTACAATAAGGCCTCAAACAAAACAAGAAATTGTATTAATATAAAGAAAACTTTTAGTAATACAGCGATGCAGGAGCGATCATAAATCTATCGAAAATAAAACTCACTTTTTCGTGCCTTTTGTCTGCAATAACAAATGGCTCGTGTAGAGTGCATAGTGCAATTGTTTTATGTTTTACTAGTATCAATTAGTTTTCACTGTACAACAGTATGCATTACCATAAGACCTGTAAGTGCGAGTGAGCACGCAATATGCTTAACTATACTCACACGTTTTATGACAAGCGATAAATTGTGGCTGATGCAGTATTGCAGAAAATATTGGAAAATACGTACTATTTAAACAAGTACTTTAAATAGTACGTATTTTCCAATATAAGGGAATAAAAAGTAGATAAAAAAGCATATGAAGTAGATAACAATACAATGAATGACTTTTAGTTAATTGAAAATGGACCTTACTCTATTGTTAAACAATAAAATAAAACATTGGCAAGCAAAAAACAACAACAATTCATTTTGAACTCAGCTTTTATTCCAAAATCAGTTATAATATCTTGTAATAAAATCTAAACTTACTTGGAAGGGAGACAGTAGAGTTACTTTTCCAGTGATATTATGTTCCTTGGGTCCAGTGTCTATGGTCCACGATGAGTTGATCATTAGTAGGCCGTCTTCGTTATACTGAGAAAGAATTATAGTGTGTGAAAAAAACTAGATAAATCAATTCTTGTTAGATACAAAGGGAATCAAAAATTAAATACGATCAAGACTGTATTTCCAAGCCGCGGAAGACGTATTCTTTCAGATCTTTGGGCATTTCAGGATTTTTGTAAAGTAAGGGGGTTGTCAGAGGTATGTCCAAATATATTTAAATACACACATTTTGTTAACATTCCACACGTGATAGGTTGCAAGCCCATCGACTCTTTAAAGCTAACTGGGTTCCTCACGATGTTTTCCTTCACCGTTTAGAAATCATAATAATGCGTATATCAATTCGAAACGAAAAATTGATGCACGGCTGGATTCGAACCCACGACCTTCGGATAGAAAGTCGGGGCACAAAGCCAATCGGTCATCACAGCCTAAAACTCATGTTGCATTGATTTAACCTGGAAGCTAAGCAGAGTATCAGCGCTCTTCCTCCAAACAGCCCTATGGCGGGCAATGGCCGCCGCTTTGGGCAGCGTTTTGATGGTAGAGTTGACAAGTGCGTTGATTTCTCCGTAGAATTCGTTCGGCTGGAAGAGATAGTCGGCAAGGAGGCTAAATGCGAGATAGTCTTCTTGCCAGTTCATGCTCCCGTTTAGAGCTTGGAGGTTGTCGTGATAGCGCCACCTGGTGAGAAAATATATAATTATTTAGTAGCGTTGATACCTGAGAAAGACGCCTCGTAGGAAGTTAAATATTCATGAGTTATAGAAATTTCATCTAGGAGGGGAAGGATTGTCACGTCGTCACGTGCCTGCAGAAGGGCGACTAAGCCTAAGGCGAGATGACCTTGACATCTTTTAGGAGAGGCGGACATGGCAAAAGACCGAGAAAGATGGAAACAATTGGGGGAGACCTTTGCCAGTGGGAAAATATAGGTTAGAAAAAAAAAGGTAAACTTTTGCCTCTCGAGGGACCACCAGCAAATCTTTAATAACCAGTGTTTTGATAATAAATAAATTTGTTCTCTCACATTATAAATTTATATTTGTAACACACACATGAGATGGCGTGACGAACTAGACGCCTTTGAGAATGACTGGCGGACGAAGGCACTGGATCGGCGTGACTGGCGAAAGTGGGGGGAGGCCTTTGCCCAACAATGGGACAGTATGGGCTAGTAGTAATAGTAATATGTAGTATACTCACATAACATTGAAGCTAGTGTCCCGCCAGCCTTGGAAAGGCGTGTTCATATTAGAAAGTAGCGCGTAGACAGTTTCGTTCCGCGCCTCGGAGTACATCTTCACTTTCCAGAGGATATTGTCTGCGCGCGACCAACCCATACGAATGAACCATTCGCAGTACCAATCTGGGAACAATATATAAATATATATCCTTTGATATTCCACACAGCGCCATCTAGTCCCAAGCTAAGCAATTTAATGCTTGTGTTATGGTAACAAGATACTGATCATAAGACATCCTTTTTTAAAGTGAAAGAAAGAGAAAAATAAAAATCATTTATTCTTTTAGGACCTCAAGGATCACTTCAGTATCGTCTTACATGCTAGGTGATTCTAATGACTGTTCTAACGCGACTCCCTACACCAGGGAATGAATCATGTCAGAATCTGGTGGTGTGGGCCTAGCTTTTTCTTAAAAGCAATCCCTTAACAATCTAAATAGTCAAGCATCAGTGGGAAGCCAGTCAAACAAAGTAAGGCATGTCAAAGCAAGTGAAAGTAATTGTAAAATAACCAACATAACACCTCAACAAAATGTCATCTGGCATCACACGCTACACTTGGCTGACTTAAGTGCACTCACCTCTCCACAAGAAATCAAACTCGCCGTTGACCATCCTGCCGGGATAGTACAGTGTCACGTGACCTCCGTGATGCCACGCGCCCTTATTGTCGAGTTGTATGTCGACGCTCACTTTCTGCGAGGGGTCCCGATTCGCGTCCCAGTTGAAAGCTGCGCTGAGCCGCTTCTGACGCGCCGTGTCTTGTCTCTGGTAGGATATGTGGACGTCGCGGAGTCTGTAACGCAAATATTCAAATCACTACTATAATATTACTAGTAGTTCGCCCCGAACGAGATCTCGTGCACCGTTGGTGGTTTATTTTGTACCTACTTGCTTCGACTAGCCCATCATTTACGTACCTTTTTGTCCTATGGATCTCGTTTTTTATTACCCCGCAATTTTAACCCTGCCCCAGACATATTTGGAATATGTCCAAATATTCTGAGCAGTAGTTGATAGCTGACAGAAGCCCTACACCGAGGCGAATGGAAAAAGGGAGGGGAGGCCTTTGCCCAGCAGTGGGATCCAGTGTGCTGTTTAGATTAGATTAGATAGTTGAAATCAGGTTGTAAATAATGATCAAATCTACTCACTGATCAAAGTGTATGTCCATGTTGACATTAGTATTGTTATTGAGGTCAGCATTCAAGTTGAGACTATACGCCTTCCCGCTGATGTCGACCTCGGCGTACGTCGTGAAGTTTTGCTCAGAAAGTAGCACGTAGCGTATTAGCGTGCGGTATTTAGCGTCGTTGTATTCACCCTGCAAATATATACATACATAAAGTCATGCGTCTTTCCTAATGGGGGCAAGCAGAGAGCACGTATCTCCACTTCGATCCTGACACAAAAGAAAGTTTTGATGTAAGACAATTGTTGTTTTATTTTGAATTATTAGATTTTTGAAAAAAGTAGTAAGTACAAAAAATTACATTTGAAAAACCAGTCGGTCTAAATCGAATCTACTCCTCACCAGGAAAACTTTCCCAAAATAACTTACTAAATCAAATCGTAAGTTTTGAAATAAATAAAAAAAACATTTCCATACATTTTCTATGAAAAAACGAGAATGTGAAAAATACGTTAGTAAAACAGAAGGTATCCTAAGAATAAAACCTTCTGACTACAAAAAAAAAGGTAGCTAAGCCGAAAATTTGCCCCACCCTGTTGAAGCAATTTATTAAGGGTAGCTTAAGGGTAGCTAATGTATATACATATAGTAAACTCCATCTTAGAAAACATTTGTCAACTTACCTCTCCTATGAATGTAATCTGCCGACTGTCCTGTGTAAACCTTCCATCTATAGCGATGTTCTTGAAATGACTGCTATTGATGAGCACTTTGAGGTGATGCGACGCCATGTTGCTTTTGGAAAGATCTTGGTAGCTCGCGTCTATGTTGAAGTCTGTGCCCGTGAACCAAATGCCTACTGCGTTAACCTGAAAATTAATACTATGTCATGGACCTTATAGTATCAGGACGAACACCGAGCATGCCGCCGAAAAGGACAAAAAATGCAAGGAATCCATAGTTTCGTAGTACAAAATTAGGAGCATCAAGTTTCCATACAAAAAACCGACACGCGATCGACAAAAGATCTAATGCTTTGTCTCTTTTACACACAAGAATGTTGTTTATATTTTTCTTTGTTTTTGTGTGACTGAGAAAGGAATATACAGCGCTCTATTTCTTACTGCCTCTAAGTACTATGTACTTAAAACCAGGAACGAGGATTTATAAGTACGGTAGACATAATCTTCTTTGCATTTAGACATTTTTTGAACGTGATTTTCCGTGGAGATTGGTGATGAAATGTCCAAGTCTTTGCGTAAGGTTTTACAACAATAAACAGTAACATGAACGGAAAAAGACTAATATGCTCATCAGGATTCGATTCAGCGACCTCTATATCTTCTATAATACAAAGCAAGGTCACTCCCGCTGAGCTATCCAAGCCTAATTTCCCAGTACGAAAATAGGATACTCACTTGGAACTCATTAGGTTGTTTCTCGTGCACCTTCGTGCTGATAGTACAAGGGTGTAAAGTTGGTAGTGTCATGTTGAGCTGAGCGTCCACGTAGAGTTGTGTACCAGGTGGGTAAAAGAGATAGCCTGATACTACTATCTCACGGGATTTCGGGTTGAAGTTTAGAAGCGCCAGTGCTGTGTATTTTGGTCCTATCTGTTGTAAAAGGATGTCATTACCGTCTGTCATGATTATTTGTTAAAAAAATATCAACATGTTATTTATATTTAGTATTCGAAAACTAATCTTTAGAATGATTAAATAAAAAAACTTAGGCCTTTACATCTTTACTAGATGATTAATACAGAGTCAGGAGGCAAGCTTTGCCTACACTTAACGGGACACTGTAGTGCCTGGGACATTGTTGAGATGGAATAGGCTTGCCCAGCACCTAAACCATCCTCTCAGCTGCCGGCCATATCCACAGGAAAGACAATGGTCAATACGTGTGGGGCTGACTAGCCGCGGGTTTCCTCACGATGTTTTCCTTCACCGTTTAAAGCTCATGTTAAAGTGCATATACATTTTTTGACACGAAAAGTCCATTGATGCACGGCCGGATTCGAACTCGCGACCTTCAGATCGAAAGTCGAAGTACTTATCCACTTGGCCAACACGGCTGTAATTAACACGATTAAATAAAGTGCATAATATAATGTCCTCAACCTAAGATTAAATATTGTGTATTTCCAATAATAATTTTATGCTTGTTATTGCTATGTAAATGAAACAGAAATGAAAAATTAAATAAAAAAAAGTAAGATTTTTATTATAATATAATGTCATCGACTGGCACAACACCGCCAAGAGTGGCGTGATAGAGAAGAGGCCTTTACCCAACAGTGGGTGTTACCGGCTGATTAGATAGATAGATAGAAGATTTGTATTCGTAAAATTATCTAGAATCTTGTAAAAAATATGTTTAACTTTTTTTTCAGTTATTTTGTTTATCTTTAGACTCATAAGCATTTATTTACTTAGCTTGGGACTAGTTGACGCTGTATGGAATAACCAAGAATATTTTTTTATCCGTGATTCTAAATACAATGTCAACCATTATAAAGTTCCTAGCATCTAAAATATCAAACAAAATATTGCTTACCCCTTCAAACTGGAACTTCATATCGACCAATCGGGGGCGATGCAGCGTCAGTCTCGTATCAAGCTTCATGCCGTTCAGTTTGTCAAACCGCACGAAACTGAACGCGAATGAGGGGTCATTCTTCGTCTCTTTTGAGTTACTGACGTTGAAACTGATGTCTACGTGGCTTTGGGTTTTCTGGAAAGTTTACAATAATATCTCAACTGCTATTCTTCTTATTTAAAACTTTTTAGCCAAATGAAATATACGATTCAGTGTTTTTTTAACTTATGATACTATGTTATTTTGAAGGCATTGATTGGATGATGATAATTGCGAGGAACATTGCGAGGTAACAAATTAATAAATCTTTTTATGTAGTCCTATTTCAGTACCTACTTATTTTAAAAATACTATCTACTAATATAACTAAGCAATACAGATATCCAACTACACTCAAATTGTATCTAAAACTAGCTGCGCCCAGCGGTGTTACCCGCGAATAGTTCTCGCTCCTGTGGGAATACCAGGATCAAAAGTAGGCAATTTTTTAATCCAGGGTACCAAATTTCATTAAAATCCGTCCAGCTGTTTGAGCGTGCAAGTGTAATAAACACACTTTCACCATTATGATATTGGTGTGATTAATGATTCATCGCTAAAATACTTACAATGTTTTTGATAACAGCGTAGAAATCGTAAACAGGGTATGCTGTGAACTGCATCGCAAGATCTCCGTACATATCCCGGCGGTAGCCGGAGGCTTTCTCGCTATACAATCCTGTAATTCGAAAACGCATTAAAAATAACTCGTTTGAGTAGACGGGTCCCACTTTGTTAAGCCTGCAATACATGATGTCCGAGCGTAGGCGAGTGAACGCCAATACCAACGTATGAACGGCA
The DNA here is from genome assembly GCA_963582015.1 of Xanthorhoe designata. Taxonomy (NCBI): domain Eukaryota; kingdom Metazoa; phylum Arthropoda; class Insecta; order Lepidoptera; family Geometridae; genus Xanthorhoe; species Xanthorhoe designata. The sequence goes on along the minus strand of OY757029.1, from coordinate 13,531,623 downwards.
TTGCCTTGCCTTGCAATCGCCTACTGGCCGAGTCCAAGCAAGCGCCAATGTGTAGAGTTCATTTGTCATAGCGAGGAGTCGCGAGCGTGCACTCGCCTCCTTGTCATTGCATTAATTTGCCGACGCTCGACTTCGCTCGCTTAGTGTTGGCCAACATGACGTATTGCAGGCTTCAGACTTTTTATTTATTTTTATTTTATTTTATTTTATTAAATAATTCACAAAACAGATTACAATCCCAGAAGCTTAAAATCTAAAACTAGTTATTTTGATCTAGATTGATATCAAATATGTGAATATGACAATTTTAGTGTTGCATGCATGAATGTAAAATTACCCTAAGACTAAAAAAAAAAGAGAAAAACGTACTTAAATGCTATAATTAATTATTGTTTAAAAACAAGGCTTTGCGAACGCTCCACTTAAACCTACCTTCAGTTTTATCAAATATATCTAGATTATAAGATTTAGCCAACTCATTATATAGACGACACATATTAGGAATAGGAGTGTGAGATGAAACATTATTTCTGTATACTTGCACAGCAAAGGTTGCAGGATTACGGAATCTGTGATTAGTGTTAATGCTGATAAATGCCAGCAGATCTGGACAATCTATGGTTGAGTGCAGAAGTTTGTGTAGGTACACAAGATCAATGCAATCTCTTCTAGTGGCCAGAGAATCGACCCCAAAGTGCTTACATCGGATGTTATAATCTGACAGTGTACGTCCCATTTTGTGACGATAAGAGACAGTCTTAACTTAACTTAGACTTATGGGTAACGTTCGAAACAGGCCTCATAATTTACGATCATTGAGATGTATTAAAGAGTCACAATCTAATAGCTGACAACACTCAAAAAATGTGCGAGCAAATTCAATGTTCTACAATGACATTTGACATTTGAATGTAGACGTTATGTCGTTTGTTTTAATGTTCAATGTCGCTTGTACGCAAAAAAGTAAAACTCTGCGCACTACGTAGTGTGCGCAGAGTTTTGGCGTTTACATTTTATTTGTCTGATTGTGGCTCTATAATACATCTCAATGTTTACGATTCTTCAGTGTATGGAAATCGTTTAAAAGTGCTTTTATATACTCTGTTTCTGGCTTCCCACTGAAGCTTGACTTTATAGATTGTTAAGGGATTGCTTTAAAAAAAACTAGGCCACCACCAGGTTCTGCCTGATTCTTTTCCCTGGTGTAGGGAGTCGCGTCGGAACAGGCATTAGAATCGGGTCTCTATTTTGTCTCCGAAATTTTATACCCCTAAAATAAAAATCTATAAATTGGGTTTTCATAATCATCGATTGCCCGTATAATCAGGATCTATAATATAAGGATCCCTAATATAGTTACGGCTAATATCAACATCCCTAATGTTTAAAATACATAAAATCATTCTCAATAAATAATATAATCCATAATGTAACTAACTCATAACTTTATTTTCATAATAGTTTATGAGCATAATTTTAACATAAGAGCATTGTGTCTCAAGCACAAGGCAGCATAGGGAATGTAACTGATTTCGATTTGGGTGGCTGACTGATTACTTTTATTCCACATTTTATTGGCGCTTCGGCGGCCGCTACCGCGGCACGCTCGCTACGCTCGCTCGCCTCGCGTGTTAGTGGTCACTGTTCAAACCTAACCTAACCAACTGATTTCGATCTGGGTGGCTGATTACTTTTATTCCACATTTTATTGGCGCTTCGGCGGCCGCTACCGCGGCACGCTCGCTACGCTCGCTCGCCTCGCGCGTTAGTAGTCACTGTTCAAACCTAACCTAACCAACTGATTTCGATCTGGGTGGCTGATTACTTTTATTCCACATTTTATTGGCGCTTCGGCGGCCGCTACCGCGGCACGCTCGCTACGCTCGCTCGCCTCGCGCGTTAGTGGTCACTGTTCAAACCTAACCTAACCAACTGATTTCGATCTGGGTGGCTGATTACTTTTATTCCACATTTTATTGGCGCTTCGGCGGCCGCTACCGCGGCACGCTCGCTACGCTCGCTCGCCTCGCGCGTTAGTGGTCACTGTTCAAACCTAACCTAACCAACTGATTTCGATCTGGGTGGCTGATTACTTTTATTCCACATTTTATTGGCGCTTCGGCGGCCGCTACCGCGGCACGCTTGCTACGCTCGCTCGCCTCGCGCGTTAGTGGTCACTGTTCAAACCTAACCTAACCAACTGATTTCGATCTGGGTGGCTGGTTACTTTTATTCCACATTTTATTGGCGCTTCGGCGGCCGCTACCGCGGCACGCTCGCTACGCTCGCTCGCCTCACGCGTTAGTGGTCACTGTTCAAACCTAACCTAACCAACTGATTTCGATCTGGGTAAATACAACCGAAGTTGTTTCTGTTTTACTTACATAATTTATAAACGTTCGAAAACATTATGATTCGGAAGTGGAAGTATTATGATTCTTTATTATTATGACACATATGTTTATAACGATGAAAATTGGGGATTATAATATTAGGTAACATAAATTTATGGATTAGGAGCATAAGGATGAACAATACCTTATTACAAACTATAGTTATGGGACCATAATATTATGGATTCCTATGTTTCGGAGACACTTGTTATTGATTGTGATTTACGGACAATCGATTTTCGGAGACGAAATGGGTTCCCATTAGAATCACCTAGCATGTAAGACAAAACTGAAGTGATCCTTGAGGTCATACCAGAATAAATGATTTTTCTTTCATTCTTTAAAATACTGAATCTAAGCTTCCATACTACCTTCGCACTTGATAGTCTGTTTCGGGCTCTTAAAGAACTGATAGTCCAGTTGTAGTTTCGTGCCGTGCGTGGGTCCGTTAAGCGTGTAGAAGCCTATGAGATGGCTCGCGAGTTGCTTCGTCTGGAAGTCTGCTTGGATATCGCACTGTGTGACACCGCCTTTAGACTTCACTTTTATAACACCTGTAAGATAATTAAATCATGGATGCTGTGTTTTGGTCGAAGGGTGTCGATAAGCGCTTTCGCGTCTATACCACGCCTCAGCAAAACACGGCGCTGACAAGCCGTGTTAATTTTAGGTCTATAATATTGAATCTAATCTTAAGAAAAATCTTACTAAAAGTCAACGGCTCCGGCAGGATTCGAACCTGCGTAGATACAAGCGATCGCTCTTAAGCCGAGCCGCCTGACCACTAGGCTACGGAATCTTCACACTGAGAGCTGAAACTATTAGTAAGATATTTTTCATAATTTTATATTTTACGTAGGTAAATTAAATCAGTGGAGTAAAGCACTGGTGCTAGTGAGGTGTTTTTCTAAACCTATTTCAGTCACCTGTCGTATTGAACTGTTTCAATCCGTCTACATCTAAACTAGCTTCTAAGGACTTGTATTGAAGGTTCCATTTATAATAACAATACTTACCAGACAACTCAGCAACTCTTTCAGTATCAACCACCCAATAAGCGTGCGGTATCCACACATATCCATGCTTTATATCATGTCTCTGCAGCGACATGACCGTATCGAACTGTTTCAATCCGTCTACATCTAAACTCGCTTCTAACGACTTGTCGTATTGAAGGTTCTTGTACATGGCTTTAGCTTTGATAGTGCTCTTCGCTGATTGGAGGGTTAAGGCTGCTGTGCTGGATGTGTTCGATAGGCTAAGGAGTGCATTGAACATGCGTTTTTCCTGAAATTACAACATCGTTTAAGGTGCCTGTATGGGTGAAACTAGCGCCGCCTATCATAAGCCTTTTTTTAATACCTATGTAAGTAGTAATAGTTTCATTTTCTAGAGTTTAGGAGGAATAGCGAAAACAGAGTTTGCACACGAAAGTTGAAAGCCTACGAACGATCTACCAAGAACGTCTTACCCCCGGTTCCTACATCCAACGTATGGATGACCGTATGTCGGTCGTCATAGCAACGTTGTTTATACAAGACAAAATGTATGACACTTTTTGACAGATAGCACGTTGCTATGACGACCGACCTACGGTCATCCGTACGTTGGATATAGGAACCGGGGGTTAGCAAGCTTCGCAATGAGTGCTTCTGTTCATAATAAACTGTCATGTTTGCCCCCGAAGCATGGATACGAGTTAAAAGTAGTAAACTGCACTTACTTTACTATTAGGTGTATCAAAAGAGAACCCAATAACGTTGGACGTCTCATTCTTATCCCAGTTGTACTGGAACGTGTATGTTTTCGCCGACGGGTCCGCTTTCTCTAACGATAGGATGTACTTAGCGGGCCCTGACATTAGGAAGTAAGGCGCATTGCGTAGGTTCGTCATGTTTGGGAACTGAAACAATCAGATATACTTCAATGCTTTTTATCCCACTAATATTATAAAGGTGAAAGTATGTGTGTGTGTGTGTAAGTGTGTTTGTTACTCTTTCACGCTCAAACGGCTGAACGGATTTGAATGAAATTTTGTATCAGGATTGCTTATACCCTGGATTAATAAATAGGCTACTTTAAATTCCTGAAAAGTGCAGTGTTCCCGTGGGATAAACCATTATTATTCATCAAAATAGTTTCGGTAGTTTGGCCGTGCAAAAGGTAGCTGTCAGACAAAATAACTTCATAGATGGCAGCACAGGCAAAAATATAACTCCTTCACGCTCAAACGGCTGGACGAATTTGAATGAAATTTGGTAGCAGGATTGCTTATACCCTGGATTAAAATATACGCTACTTAAAATTCCTGAAAAGTGCATTGATTCCGTGGGATTATTAATCAAATTCATGAAAATAGTTTGGCCGTGAAAAAGTAACTAAAAAAGTAACAAAATAATTTCAATAGATGGCAGCACAGACAAAGTTATCATTCCTTCACGCTCAAACGGCTGGATGAATTTGAATTAAATTTGGTAGCAGGATTGTTTATTCCCTGGATAAACAAATAGGCTACCTTAAATTCCTGAAAAAAGGAATGGTTCCGTGGGATTATAAACCAAATTATTTATCAAAATAGTTTGGCCGTGAAAACGTAACTGTAAGTCAAAATAATGTTAATAGATGGCAGCACAGGCAAAGTTATAACTCCTTCACACTCAAACGGCTAGACGGTTTTGAATGAAATTTGGTACCAGGACAGTTATTGATATCCATGATTAACACATGTCTTAGGCCTACTTTAAATAATTATGCTTCTTGAAACTCAAACGGCTTAACGAATTTCAAATATTGTTTTTTTTTTGTCCCGATAATCTCACGGAATTGGAACTTATGTACGCAGATAAAACCCTGATAAAAAGATTTCTGGCTCAACATAAACCATTAGAACAAAGTTTATATTGTGTCTTCAATTAAAATTCGCTGCAGCACCTCATCGTCGCTATTTTATTAAATTTCCCACAGTTTCGGCTCGCTTCGAGTCTAAAATCCTCGCAGCGCTCGCTTTGCTCGCATGTAGCTTTTTCAATCTTTTGCAAGCAAATTGAACTGTGTCACACCATAGAATAGGAACCGACCAGTGCGTTTTCTTTGAGCATCATAAGCAAATATAAGTGTCAGTCATGACGAATTTGTCTTAAAATTTGAGTCTAAGAAACTCGATGCGCTTGCTTAGTTCGAAGCTCGCTTCGCTCGCACGGTAGCTTCATAAATATTTTGCTAGCATATTGAACTATGTCAGACAATATAATAGGAACCGACCAACAGCCAGCCTTTTATATGAACTCCATTATGCAAAATCAAGTATCACGTCAGGACGCATTTGTTTTTAAAAATTTCCGCATACAATATTTTTGTTTTTTAGTATCAAAAATCAGAGATATTCTTGAAAATATTCAATTTTTTTATAGTGTACTATTCAGTAATAGTATCCTTTAGGTACTAAATAGTTATAAACTGTATACTGTGTACTGAATAGTTATACCTATATATGTTTCACTCAAACGAGACTTGAACCCGGGACCCCAACTTCACCGAACACCGAACCTCTACCAAAAGAGTGAACGAAAAACTTTTTATGTTTTTAATTTTTGGAAAAATTAAATCTTAGAACAGTCTTATGTAAATCCAAAACTTCACTCATTTTCGCGAGTTTATCATATTCTTCTGTGATGACATGTGAATGTAAAAATAGGAATGTTTACCTGATAGGAAGCGCAGACTTTGATTCCAATAGCGTTATCGAATGTGGACCAACTGCAAGTGTTCTGCTCTATCCTGTTCTGATTCAATCCTTGCTGTTGGTGCTCTGTCTCGCCGTGGAGAATAATCAGCTCAGATCTAAAAACATCGTATATAAAAAAAAACATATTAAAATTATAGGTAATTTCAACTAGAAAGTAATTTAAATTTCTTGGATAAAATTGATGTTTTAAAGTTTCCAGGCTATCTGGTGCTGCCATCTACTTTAAACTCCCGATTTGGGCCATTTGGGTTACGATTTTGTGTATGGCCTTTGTCTGACTACTTGGCATATACGTCTTTGTACTTACTTAGCAGCGAATATCTCCTGATGCCGTTTTAGGCCATTTTGGGGTTATATTCTGTGTACCTATGGCCTTTGTCTATCTACTTGGTATATACGTTTTTGTACTTACTTAGCAGCGAATATCTCCTGATGCCGTTTTAGGCCATTTTCAGGGTTACGATTCTGGGGGCAATTCGGAGTGTCGCAAAAGCTAAACTAACCTAATTAAAACTATTGCCATCCTTTTTATTCCCATCGCTATGAAAGGGACGGCAACAATTTTAGTTAGCTTAGTTTAGCTTTTGCGACACTCAGAATTGCCACTTCTGTGTACCTATGGCCTTCGTCTATCTACTTGGTATATACGTCTTTGTACTTACTTAGCAGCGAATATCTCCTGCTTATCATCAGGCAGCTCTAGATCCAGCCTGACGAGTCCCGTGCCTCTCACGGCCAGTTTGGCCTCCACTCCAGTCGCGGTGTACAGCCGCCAGTTCACTCTGATGCCAGACGAACTTAGACCGTCGGCCACTACGCTCATTGTCGCTGCTATGTTTACCGCCACACTGTGGGAAGTTAGATTATGAAACAGGGTTCAGAATTGAATTGATCTGTTTGACGACCTCCGTGGCGCAGTGGGGATAATAATTTAAGAATTGAATGATACTCATGACAGAATTTGAGGTAGTAGGAAGGGATCGTAAGATACCGTTCAGAATGGCAATGATCTGTTTAGTAAAAGTGACTTCGAATCTGGCTGTGCATCATGGACTTTTCGTGTCGAAAAATGTGTTATGCTCTCTCGCTTTAAACAGTGAAGGAAAACATCGTGAGGAAACCCGCGGCTAGTCAGCCCCACACAAATTGACCACTGTAATTCCTGCGGATATGGCCGGCTAAGCTGAGAGGATGGTTTAGGTGCTGGGCAAGTCTATTCCATCTCAACAATGTCCCAGGCACTATAGTATCCAAAACTTACCTTCTGACTCTGTATATCAATCTCATTATCTAGTAAAGATGTAAAGGCCTAAGTTTTTTTTTCACACATTACGTGGGATCGACACGACATGGTATTCTTCTTCCATTTCCTTCTATCAGCCGTCATTTCACAACTCAAAATGTTCATAAATGAGCTTATTCACACTGATATCAACTTTATTCTAACAGTAATAAAACCTACCTCGGCCGCAGTTTCCCCTCAAAGTCCAAGTTACCAGAGTCCTTGAGCTTGTCCACCACAGTGCCGGACAGCTTGGTGTTAACATAGCTAGTGCCCATGAGGTTCATGTTCATAGGTAACCCGCAACCCGTCGGCACTGAGAATGTTGTGTCGAGGAAGAGAGACGCTTTGTTGTAAGAGATTTCCTGTAGATGTTTTTGCATTTTTAAAGGCTAAGGCGCGTCGCTAACACGATCAAGAGTCGAGGCGGAGTCGAGGCGCGGGCGCAGATGTATGTTCACTGATTGGAAGAAAAAATGAAACCCAGCGTTTCGACTCTATATGAGACCAATAGTCGATACTCGACCGTGCCGCGACGCCGCCTCGACTTACCAGTGAGCGACGCGCCTTAGTTTAACGCGCGAATACCGTAACGCTACTTAAATATTTGAGTGTTTTAAGTATTTGAAAAGTTTTTACTTTTTAGATTTGAATCATCATCATCATTATTACGTCTATTTCAGACGGTTTAATTAAGCAGTGTCTGTTTCTGGTAAGCACTTCCTTATGTCAGTCAGTTTACAACTTAAGTCTACTTGCATTTATATACATAATTGGATTGTTCACAAATATATTGAAGAAATTGTGCATTTGAAATAAACTTCATGCATATTGGTTCAGTAAATCTATTTTAGCTTACTTACTTACTTACTATTTTAGCTAATACGGATATTAAATCTGTTGCTATCTCTTTTCATTGGCATAAGAGTAACAAGTAAAAAACATTCTTTAAATCTATATTAAATTGAGAAATCTTAATGAATAAGACCGTAAGTCTTTAGTCGATTCTATACTATATTGTACTGGCTATCAAACATACCTTCCCAGACAATATTTCCAAGATCCTTAACTGCGGATTCAAACGTTCCAAAGACTTTAAAATCTCATCATCTCCTTCCGCGCTCCAATACGATATCTCATTCCCGAACACCTTGATCCCAAGCTCTGCCATAGGAAAACGGTGCTTAAGGGCTTCGTTCTTGTAGTTAAGATCGTCGATTTTCGCTCGCATCTCATCCGCTTCGTTGGTCGACCGCATGAAGCGAAGCTTGTTGATTTTGTCCACCATCTTGTCTTTGTTGAATGGGCCTTTGGGTCCGAAGAAACGTTCGAAGTAGCATTCGAAGCCTTCCGCGCGGGTTTTCATCTGAAATTATGCATTAGTTAAAAATAATTGTGGGTTTGTAATTGTATTTTGGTATAGCTGGACCGATTTAGATGTACCTTTTTGGTTGGATAGTTCTTAGATCAGGGCAGAATATAAAAATATTTTACATATGGTTATCCTAAATAAAAAACATCAAACAATTTTGCTACTTACCTCAAAAATATTAATCGACTCTCCAAACATATCGACGGTCAGATTGAGAGATAGAGATCTCGGTATGTACGAGTCCGGAGAGAAAACGACGTTAGCTTCGTAATTACCACCTGAAACAATAGATAGATAGATTTATTTATCGACACACTTACAGCACAGATCGGTATGAAGATAGGTAAGTACACAAAGCAGGAGGCAGAATACAATAATATAATCACACTCAGGCCTTTACATCTTTACTAGATGATATAAACAGAGTCAGGAGGCACGAAAGGAAGGCCCGAGAAACGGTCCACTGTGAGCCGTGGTGACCGTACTAAAGTCTTATGAATAACAAGTACGAAACATACATCCATCTCTTTCTGTATCCCTCTAACTGCTTATCATTCTCTTTCCCTCAGACTTACCAGCATTATACTGATCGAAGAACACGCTCTGTTCATAATTCCTGGAGAACATTCTGAAGTCGGGACCATCTTCCAACTCAGGCATCGTGTTCCCCGAGAGCAGACCTTGGATCTCCACGCGAGACGGGAGCGAAGACTCGCCTAGGTTCTTGAGGTGACTCCACACGAAAGTAGCCGCTGGGACAGAGATTTTAAGGGTGATTAAGGTGGATTTTGCTTTGACCTGTTTTTTAACCGACTTCAAAAAAGAAGCAGGTTCTTATTTCACTGTATGTATTTTATTTTTTATGTATGTATACCGCTTCTTCCGTCAATAGTGGACCGATTTTGAAAATTATTTTTGTTTTAACGAATACACTTCCGAGGTAGTCCCACTAAAACTTATTGAGGAATGAGAAAATCAAAAATCTAAATCAAAATGTATTTATTCAGTACGATCGTTTATAGACCACTTTGACATGTCACGTTCTTAAAACTAGGTGATTCTACTGCCTGTAGAATCTTCGAAGTTACGAACAGAGATGTCTTAACTCGAGAATGCAGAAAATTTCTCTATTCTTACGATTATGAATTTCATCATCATTCGTTTATGAATTTATTTAGAACAAATAATTATAAAGAACAATAATAAGAGACTTAATCGCGTATTGAAATCAATATTGTTTATTTACCTCGGTTGACTGATTGAGGGTAGTCTTAAACCTCGTCAGTTGAAGATGCGAGCGGATGCCGGCCGTCAGTCTACTCGTGACCACGGTGACTGCAATGTCATCGAAACGTCGAGGTAAATAAATAATATTGATTTCAATACGCGATTAAGTCCCGTTAATATTTTTAAATATGTTTTCAAGTCGCGATAGTTTAAAAAGTTTTATAATAATAAGGGTTACAGTAAACTTAAACTAAATACCTTGATTAACAGGCTCCTTCCTTAGTGCGTGGAAGATCTTCCGAATGATACTGAGGTCGGGACACTTCATGACTTGCAAGTAAGAAGCGAGGCGTACTTCGATATCCACGTAGTCGCCACGAAACGTTTCTAGAAAGTATTCTCTGTGGGGAAAAGAAATATGATCGCGACTGTATTAGACTTTCAGAAATAGACATAGTCTTTCAGAAAGAAAGAAAGAAAGATGGTGGTGTGGGCCTAGCTTTTTAAAACAGATCTTTTTTGTTAAGCATTTTAAGATCCTTTGAAGATATCTAAGTAGTCAGAGGTATGTCTAAGCACATATTTGGTACATGTCCACATTTTGCAGAAGCCAAAATTCCAAACGTGAAGGTTGCAAGCCCATCAAACTCAATCTCAAAATGTATTTATTCAGTACGATCGTTTATAGACCACTTTCACACGTCTAGTTACGTTCCTCTTAAAACTAGGTGATGCTAATGCCTGTTCCAACGCGACACCCTACACCAGGGAAAGAATCAGGCAAGAACCTGGTGGTGTGAGCCTAGCATTTTTTTAGCGATCCAATCTTAATTCTTGTTTGGGCACTTATAGCGACAGGCAAGCGTTTGCACGAGCCGATTTGCACTTTGTTGCGTCGACGTAAGAGTCGCAATTTAAATGTCGAATGTTTTCGAAAAGTCACATTGTATTTGTATAAATTATCCAGTGCAATAACCAGTGTTTGCAATACATTACCGAGTCTCAGGGCAAGGCGTTCTTCTAAAAGCGTCAATGGCCGCCAATCTAATCGGTACAGGCGCGAAAGTATCGCCGATTAGATTCATCAGTACATCCGCGAACTCTAGTTTATAACCGCCGATGTTGCCCAGTGCTTTTATTGCTATCATTATCTGAAACAAATGAAACTTTGTCAAATGTTCCAAATTCAATTTCCACCGACATAAGCTGAACTACGAAAATTGACACGATATATCGTTTTTAGTTTTGGGACTAATAAGGACTAATATAATAAGTCCCTTCGTGAATGCCATTCGCGAATGGCATTCACGAAGGGAGGCCTATGCCCAGCAGTGGGTTAAAAGTAGCTGATGATGATGATAAAGAAGCCGGTATAGCTAGGTTAAATTATTTATTTTTTCATATTAAGCGAAAATGTATTGATACACAACCCAGGTTGTGAAGGTACTTAGTAGTGGCAATTCTGAGTGTCGCAAAAGCTAAACTAAGCTAACTAAAATTGTTGCCGTCCCTTTCATAGCGAAGGGAATAAAAAGGATGGCAACCATTTTAGTTAGCTTAGTTTAGCTTTTGCGACACTCAGAATTGCCCCCAGTATCTTCTAGACAACATTATCATTTGTTTAAAATATTGGTAAGTATGTCACGATTAATCGGCTACTATTCGAATATTCAGTATTCAGCCAAGTCACTATTCTTGGCAATTCTAGTAAGTACTTACTTGAGTCCTATCCTCTCTAGCTTTTATAACGCCTTTCTGAACGATAGTTGATACGATGGTTTCAAAAATTTCTAGAATTTTCTTTGGAGTTTCTTCCTCGCAGCATTCTCGCACTGTGGAATAATACATCGCTATAATTTGTATTACTACTGATATACATACTATTAATGATTTCATTTTATCAACGCTCGTGGCGAAGCTTGCTAAGAAGTTCTTGATAGATCGAAGTTAAGCAACGTTCTGAGCGGTCACAACTTGGATGGGTGACCGCAAGTGGCATTAACACCTGAGCACTTCCGTGCTTCGGAGGGTACGTTAAATTGTCGGTCCCGGCTTTTAAAGTCGTTAAGCCATGATAGAGGCCTTATTATGTGCAAAACTGTCCCAAAGATTTGAACCTACCGTGCTTGGAGCAGCTTACTCGTGTGCATAGGTTCACAATTTCTAAGCGCAGTAGACAATGCTCTGTTTCAAAGAGGAGTACTCACAAGATTTCCCACTAGACCTGCAGTAGGAGTGCACCATGGAGGAGACGGTGAAACTAATCACCTTGTCATTCTTCTGATGCTGAAGAAGTTCTAGCATACTATCCAACATCTCTATTTTAGGTCTGAAATAACCCAAGCAACACATAAGCAGGATATTGGAATTTAATATGTAGATTTACAGCCTAAAGATGAATTATGGTTTTATAATGGTTTTGTTGAAGTGTTCTGGCTGGCCTATAGTATTTAAGAAACTTAGAAAAGCCTTCAGCTGTATTATAGCTTTTGCATAAATAATATCAAGCTATTAAGTCTATAACAGTTTCAAAAAAATCCTTTGTACAGGTTAAGGCTGTACTTTTTACAGCAACTAACATTTCTTAAGAATGTTAGTTTTATAGTATAATAAAATAAGCTTTAAGCTGTAAAACAGAATCAACAGAATATGTTTTAAAACTCTAAGCTTGATAATAGATTGTCATAGAGTAATGGCTGTTTACTAGTTTATATCAAACCCCTTATAAATCCAGCTTTATAAAGTCCTAGATCAAAACCATTTAACGGCCTTTTGCTGTTAAAGTAAAACAATGAAGAGCGTTAGTAATAACTACGCTGTAAATACGGCGATTCGTAAATCCATATACAGAAAACTTTAACCAATTTCACATTTGCGTACTGTTTGTGTTCGCAATCATAGATCGTAAATCATGGAAATACAAAAAAAGAAGTGGCGCAATTAAAAAAAAGTTTTAATAGAGTATTTAGCTATTGAAAATTAGAAACATAATCAAATAAACCAACTAATAAACTATGCTACTCCTAGTAACTAGGTATTCTAGAAACTAGGGTTTTTCTTTTTATACATTGAGCCCTAAAACTTTAGAACATTATAGATTAATAATGTATTATTGAGAGAGTTTTACTCAGCAAAAACCTTACTAAAATCTCTCTTGTGGTCACACACCAGCCAAAACCCTACTAATATAATATATTAAGCCTTTATAAAGCCAGTGGCTTTAAAAGACCTATTTTGAAGTATTATAGCTGTCTAATATTTAGACGCCATTAATAGATTACTCATGGATTACCAAATTCTATTTTTACAAACATTGAGTACAAGAATTAAGCTGAAAATCACTCAAAACTATTTTACCAAAAACTGATATTCATGAGAAAAACGAATATTGGGTGAATCGTCGCAAACATTATTATAACCTACAATTTTTTAAAATTATTGTCTTTCAATTATTAACTTTTTTTCTCTAAATGAATTTCTTTCACGAGCGCTTGAAAATTTCAAATAAAATACATATATACTTTTACAGTAAACTGATTCTCGCATCCATTTCACTACGAATTGTAGACGAAAACAAACAATACTTATCAATATTTAATAACATTTGATTGATTGGAGTGTTATGGTTTCCATTAGACAAAATATTATCTGCAAATAAATTATTTATTTTATCAAGACTGTAATAAGTTCTTTATATGTCCAAACAAACTTATTTAAGTTAAATATCATACTAAAACCCGCATAAGAGATTTATAATGACTAAAAATAGAGTAAAGGCTAGGTAACAAGCCATTAACCAGCTTTTTTCCAGCTAATAATCAGCTTTTGTAAAGACTTTAAACAGCCTTTCTAAGGAATAAGTCTGTTTAATATGGTCCTCTTTTGCACTTACAAGTGCTGTAGAAGCGCTTATAAAGTACATTATAAAGCATTTAAACCAGCATAAAGAATTGCAAAAATCTATTTCACAGCTCTTTTAAAGCTAGTTTGTGTTGCTTGGGACACACGCATTTTAAAGATAGCTTTAACATAATTCAATCTCAGGTCTTTCAAATCTTTACTAGATGATTTAAATGATGATGTTGGCCTAGTGGATAAGTACTTCGACTTTCGATCCCGAAGGTCGTGAGTTCGAATCCGGCCGTGCATCAATGAACTTTTCGTGTCGAACAATTTATATGCACTTTAACACGAGCTTTAAACGGTGAAGGAAAACATCATGAGGAATCCCGCGGCTAGACAGCCGTATTAACCATTCACACGTATTAACCATTGTCTTTCCTGTGGATATGGCCGGCTAAGCTGAGAGGATGGTGTAGGTGCTGGGCAAGCCTATTCCATCTCAACAATGTCCCAGGCACTACAGTGTCCCGTTAAGTGTAGGCAAAGCTTGCCTCCTGACTCTGTATAAATCATCTAGTAAAGATATAAAAGCCTAAGTTATTCACTGTCATTGTGAGTGGCGAAAAAAATCAATTGAAATAATTCTTCTGTCACAGTCGGGTAAAAAATAAGACTAACCTCGGTATCATAGCCATAGACATAAGCCATTCATGCCTCGTCTCCTTGTCGACTGCGTCTCGCATTATCATATCCTTGATGAGCTCCACAGAACCGGTGCTAGCTATGTACGGCAGCGCGTCTAGAATGTGTTTACTGTAAGAAAGTAAAAAATACATACATACATAAAATCACTTCTCTTTCCAATAGGGTTAGGCAGAGAGCACGGATCTCGACTTGCTACGATCCTGACACATCTCTTTTGCCTCATTCACTCTCATTACATTCTTCATACACGCTCTCCGGTTTAAAAAAAATATAAGTATATATCCTTGGACATTTTACACAGAGTTATCTAGTCCCAGTGTTATGGTAACCAGATGACTGATATACTACTTAGATCATTGAGATTGTATTATATAGAGCCACAATCAGACAAATAAAATGTAAACGCCAAAACTCTGCGCACACTACGTAGTGCGCAGAGTTTTTCTTTTTTGCGTACAAGCGACATTGAACATTAAAACAAACGACTTAACGTGTACATTTAAATGTCAAATGTCATTGTAGAACATTGAATTTGCACGCTCATTTTTGTAGTGTTGTCAGCTATTAGATTGTGACTCTTTAATACATCTCAATGACTTAGATACATTTTTTTTGTAAATACATACATATTATAGATAGTTTAGGGTACTTCTGAAGGGGGTATATCACGAGTTAACCATAGTATTGAATACTGTCCTCGTTAGCGAGTCAAGTATCACAAATGTATGAAAGTCCAGTGCAGCGCCGCCCCCGGTAACTTGCATGAACTAAAAATTCCATACATTTAGAATACTTGACACGTGAGCGAGAATAGCTAACTATACCACTCGAAAACATTGATATTTTCCACTCATCAGTTTCCTCTTTTAAGAGACTACTAAAGTCTCCAGATTTCAAAGAAATGTAATCCTTTATATTTAAATTTATGTAGATATTTTAAGTTTATTATAGTTATTTGTTATTGTAAGTAATTTTATCTTATACTTGCTGTGTTCTCATCGAGAAGGTCTTTCACTAAATGATGTTGTTTGTGATTTACCTTTCTTAATTTTATTGTGATAAGCCTAGTTTTGAGAACCAATAAAAAAAAACCCGTGGCCTTTATCCAAAATGTCACCAATTAAAAAAATGAGTACTAAATAAGGTATACTTACGTAGCAGGCTTGCAGATAGCGGGCGCCCGCGCTAAGAGCTGCGATAGTGCGGGATAGTGCAGGGGACGCGCGGACCGGACCAACCGTCCCCACAGTCCCACTGTAGAACTACTATCCATGTTCTCATCAACAGTCGAACGGATGGCTTCGTCGGTTGTATCTTTTACCCTGAAAAATAAGGATAGATTATAAATAAAAATAAAATAAATAAATATCCTTGGACATTTTACACGGGGCGTCATCTAGTCCCAAGCTAAGCAACTTAATGTTTGTGTTATGGTAACTAGATAGGTAACTGATATTATTGTATTAATACTTAGATACTTTTTTTTTGTAAATACATACCTATATTATTATTGATATCCGCGTCCTCCTTTTTAACTTCAATCATAGATGGCGTTAAAACACAACTTACATGCAAAGCAGCTTTAGGACCTCCCTTGCCGACTTCAGGCCTCCAGTTTCGTCACCGAGATATCTGATATGGTGATGCAGAAGGTTAGAACGCCTTTGAACCGCAGTCCAAGCTGGAAGGGAAAATTAACTTTATTTTCATGAGAGAAAAGTTTACTTTACAGAGTTTGAAATGCACTCCAATAAGGTGTGACCAATAAATTACCTAAGTGCTACTTAAAACAACATCAAGGGAAGGTCGTGAATATCGAAACATTGTAGGTACCCTTACTATCTAAATCCCTACTAATATTATAAATGCGAAAGTAACTCTGTCTGTCTGTTACAATTTCACGCCTAAACCACTGAACCGATTCATGGTACAGAGATAAGTCTAGCCCTTGGCATTTTGTTCGGGTCCCACGCGTGGGAAGCCGCGGAGAGCTAATCAATTATATTTTTGCAGGAGTAATTTTCATGTAATTATAAAAGTCAAGTACAACTCAGAATTCAACGACATTGTCAAATTAGCAGGTCGTACATCGAGACTGGCGCAGAATAGGGGAGGTTGGCACAAGCGAAGTGGCCTATGCCCAGCAGTGGGATGAGACGGCATGTGATGATGATGATGATAACTCAAAAGTGTTAAAACTGAAATACAAACAAGGTTACCTTTCGGCTGTGCCTCAATAACTTCACTATCAGTCTTGTTGACTTCAGCCAATAGCGTGAGGTCCTGTATCACAGTGGTCATTGCGCCCGAGTTCTTCCCAGAGAAAGGTTCGAACAGATGGCGCTCTCGGCAGTTCACGGACTTGTAGATGTGGTGGTCAACGGTGATACGGCATTTGCTCTCCGATTTTAAGACCGGCCATGTTTGGAATTTCTGTGAAGGATATTAATTAAATGCACATTTCAGACATTAGCTTATAACCGAGAAGGCCGCCCATTGTACAATTTTATCTAAAGTTTGCTAGTTTTATGTTTACCTTTTTAAGATTAAAATATAAACAAGAAATAAAACATATATGAGAAAACCAGAAACCAGTTAGTATTTAACTAAGCGATTGATGGGCTTGGAACCGACTTTAATTTTAAATGAAACTATCCAATCATTCTCTTTTATTGATGGTTTTATATTATGTATTTATTTTTGCCCGCAACCACGGCTGGTGACCAGTCGAAACGTCGAGATAAAATTAAAATTACTTAAATAAAGGTAAATAATGTTACTCACGCTCTGAAAATCATATCGCACAGTCTGCAGTATAGACATGTACTTGTATCTGTTAGTGCACTGGCTAAGGTCGCGTCTCTTCACCAGGATGAGGCTGGTGTTCTCCTGACCGCGGACTACGTACTCCACGTTGCATGTGCCGTGGATGTCTGTCTGTAATTACAATTAAAAATATGCACAAAACACAATGAGATGTATTAAAGAGTCACAATCTAATAGCTGACAACACTCAAAGAATGTGCGTGCAAATTCAATGTTCTACAATGACATTTGACATTTGAATGTAGACGTTATGTCGTTTGTTTTAATGTTCAATGTCGCTTGTACGCAAAAAAGAAAAACTCTGCGCACTACGTAGCGTGCGCCGAGTTTTGGCGTTCACATTTTATTTGTCTGATTGTGGCTCTATAATACATCTCAATGACAAAACATTATATAGGTCGCGCCACGTAAAAAGAACGCTGGCTGTCAAACTGCGCAGTGGTCGATGATTGGTGGAGACGTAACGCGTACTTCATACCATTGATTCAGCGAGTGCTATTGGTTCGTCAGCGAGTGAACACAGCCCCAAACATACCCCCGCTACTTCCCCACAAAATACAGATTACTAGATTTGTATTTTGTGCCAAGTGGTAAATAAATGTCTGTCCGACTCCAATATTGCATACTTGGAGGATAAATACAAATTATTTGTATTTGAAAGTCTCCTAATTAAGTGACAAAGAACTAAATTCATAGCTAAGAATACCTGTAGTTTTATTGTGCACATATAATAAATCTTGAATAGATAAAGTACCTCAACACCCTTGAAGTTGATGTCAAATCTCTTCATACTATTCTGGAAGAGGGCCAGAATAGCTCTCTTGAAGTTGAGCACCCAATCCTCTTCCGTGGCGTGCGGGCATATCTCTGATATGTAGCCATCGTGGTATGCGAACCTGAAAAAAAAATGTGTTAACTAAAGGTTACTATAATAAAGTTGTAGTTTTTATTAAACTTTTGCGATCACAATTCATATTTATAAATACATGTACAGTCCACCCGCGACCATGGCTATTGCAACATAGGCGAAACGTCGGGAAGTAAAGAAATAAGGTAAATAACGCAATAAAACCCCGTGTACATGTATTTATAACTAAACTAAAGTTCATTAGTCGTGGAAAAACCCCTTCTTTCCACTATTACGAACTTAGTCCAGGAGAAAGATATTTTTTGTTAATACTAATATATCTATTTATTTTATTTATTTATTCAAAAGTTACACCAACAAAGTAAACACCATACATTCACTAAACGATACACTGATAAAAGTTAAGTGCCACCTCAATTATAGGTGCTAACAGCATAATATAGTATGACTAAACAAATTCGAGAGCCATGTTGGCCTAACGAGCTTCAACTTTCGATCCATAGGTCGTGTGTTCGAAGTTCGGCCGTGCATGAACGGATTTTTCGTTTAGTAAACATTACAATCATTAGCATGAGCTCTAAGCGGTAAAGGAAATAATCTTGAGGAAACCTGTCACAAAGAACAATTTTCCAAAAAGGATATTCGATTAATGCATGGCTGTGATTCACAATGTTTGGATTTAATTTGAGGTTCGTTCGTATGAGCAAGTGGCCAACTCTGGTGACGGAGTTTTTAGGCCACCTAAAAGCCTCCGTCATGGCTTAACGACTCTAAAAGCCGTGACCCACAATTGAACGTGCCCTCCGAAGCACGGAAGCGCTCAGCTTATAATGCCACTTGCGGTCACCCATCCAAGTTGTGACCGCTCAGAACGTAATTAAAATAATTTGAGGTAGGTACTATAGACAAACACAAATTATTATGATACAAAGAAAACATAAGGAAAACATAAACTAATGGAAGAAATTAAAAAAAAAGTGTTAGAGACATTAGAGTGACAACAAGTCACAGGAAATTGGAATATCAACTTACTTACCTACTATTATGTTGATTATTATAGCAAAATATATGGTGTGAGTTGTGATAACATTACTATCATTTTTCTCTTCCAAGTATCATGAATCATTTAAATTCAGTGAATGAGATAAGAACAAAATCATAAACACTGAACTCTAGGTATCCAGAACATACCATGTTATTCATAATGTGGCACTATTAACAGTGGCAATTCGGAGTATCGCAAAAGCTAAACTTAACTAACTAAAAATGTTGCCGTCCCTTTCATAGCGATGGGAATAAAAAGGATGGCATTAATTTTAGTTAGTTTAGATTAGCTTTTGCGACACTCCGAATTGCTACTAGTATCTATCCAACGCCTTGCAAACATGACAGTTTATTATGAACAATGTAGCATGTCTATTTTCAGAAAAATTACTTTTGAATTTGATCTGTAGTTTTAGTTTTTACATCTTTCAAATTATATCAAGTACTCGTAGACCCGCGCGGCTTCGCTTACGTGTTGTACACGCAACCTACTTTCCAGAGTTACACTTTCCATGTTTACACTTTCCTTTAAATGTTCCTATACCAACTATTGCAACCCTTAAAGGAGTAAACCTACTGTAAAATGGCGCCCATTTTTTAAGTTCTATTCTATATATAATCTCCTCTGGCAATACTTCGGCGAAAACTGAATTTAATCCCATTAGTAGTTTTTGCGTGATGGGACAGTTTTATCATTAGAGAATGTAAGAAATAGAGCGCTGTATATTTTTCTCAGTCACTAAAAAACAAAGAAGAATATATACCACATTCTTGTGATTAAAAGAGACAAAGCATTAGATCTTTTGTCCCTCATCGCGTGCCGCTTTTTTGTATGGCCGGAAACTTGATGCTCCGAATTGTGTAGGTACTACGAAACTATGGATTCACTGCAATTTTAGTAGTTTTTGCGTGACGGGACAGTTTTATCATTAGAGAATGTAAGAAATAGAGCGCTGTATATTTTTCTCAGTCACTAAAAAACAAATAAGAATATATACAACATTCTTGTGAGTAAAAGAGACAAAGCATTAGATCTTTTGTCCCTCATCGCGTGCCGCTTTTTTGTATGGCCGGAAACTTGATGCTCCGAATTGTGTACTACGAAACTATGGATTCACTGCAATTTTTGTCCCTCTCGGCGGCACGCTCACTGTTCGTCCAGGTACTAATACTAAGTCCATGGTTTTATTATATGTTAATATGTAGAGATTAATGTATTCTTTGACTGTTTCCCATTGTTTAGGTTCGGAGCTACATAAAACTGACACAAAATGACCATGATTTTTGACTCTTTGTGACTATGTATTCTGTAGTAGGTTATAAAAAGACATACCTAAGTTCATTGAGCGAGACAGCATGGATGAACTTCTCAGCTCGTTCCACAGGGTAGTTCTCGTCCTGATCTACCAGCGTCACCTGGCTGAGCTGCAGCAGACCCTCGCATGGTGTGATGAACTGGATCTCGGTCTAAACAAAAAATAACATGAAAATTTCACACCTAGCAAGTCATACTATCACCCACAAACAGAAATGTCCCAAAGGAGACTGATTGCAGTAAAAAGAAAACAAAAACAAAACATTCATTGTGAAAAGTATTTATAAAATGGTTTATAATAGAGAGCTGTGAATTTTGTAGGTACTTATGTAATAAATAAATAATTGCAAAGTGATCAAATTTATCATCAATCTCTAGATATTATTATGAGAAAGGCAGGATAAGTATTTGCATGATCTGCACTAAAATGTGATCCTTCCTGGTTGTTGTAGTAGTTACTGATCCTACTATCCTACTATCCTACTAATATTATAAAGGTGAAAGTTTGTGTGTGTGCAAGTGTGTT
The DNA here is from genome assembly GCA_963582015.1 of Xanthorhoe designata. Lineage (NCBI taxonomy): Eukaryota > Metazoa > Arthropoda > Insecta > Lepidoptera > Geometridae > Xanthorhoe > Xanthorhoe designata. Next base: position 13,510,477 of record OY757029.1, on the reverse strand, counting down.
TGTTACTCTTTCACCCTCAAACAGCTGGACAGATTTGAATGAAATTTGGTACAAGAATTGCTTATACCCTGGATTCAAAAATAGGCTAATTTTAATCCCGGTATTCCCACGGGAACGGGAACTATTCACCGTGGGTAACACCGCGGGGCGCAGCTAGTGTATACATAAATATGTATTAGTTTCTGACAGCAATAAAACTCCTCTTAAACATGAAAGTGCTCAGTTATTAATGCCATTTTAGCTCTCCCCTCATCAGACAGTGCATAACTCTGTAAGGCTCAACTCACACCAAAAGAGTGGCGAAGAGCAGCGAAGCGGAGCGCAGTTTCAGTGTCATACAAATTTTAACTTTATTTTAATTACTATAATAAGTACTTATTATCGCATGAGAAACTCGAACGAGTTGCACTAATTTTTTAATAGTTGACTAATGATTATGCATGTAACCATACAGTGTAACCTTGTCTTGGGTGTCCATATTAAATAAATAAATAACTTACCACAGCCTTGACGTCAAGTGTTGAGCGGTTGTTGCTGGAACCAGCAAAGTAGGTCTCAACATTTACTTTGTACTCATAGTGATAGATAATATCTGGTGAGTATTTAAACTTTTCAGAATCTGTAAGAAGAATTTATTTGACAAGATTAAAAGGTTCCAGTGTAAGATAGGCTCATACTTACCTACATAAATCAAAAAGCAATCAGCGCATTACATAGGTACCTAATTGGTTTATCAGAATACCACCTACATCAGCACCATGTAAGCTAAGTGGTAAGACCACATGAACAGGTAATTTTATATTTAACTGGATGGAGATGTGTTCCTTTACTGTCATGGCAAATTGGCAACTTCGATTTATCACAGGATAGGAGTCAAAACACGACTTTTTATGCACGGTTCTTCCTTTTATGTAGGTATGTTATTAATTACATATTAGGTACTTTGGCCTCTCTGAACTTACCTGCACAAGCTGGCTGCCCACAAATGTACGGATCCTTCAATGAATCTGGAAGATTTAAAATGTAATGTAGAAATTCTTTATTTCTCAGTGAAATCGTCTGCGAAGCAAAGTGCAAAATACCGGTTTGTTTACAAACAAACAAATGGAGCCAACCAGATGTCAACTGTCACTGTCAAGTGTCTGTCGACTTCTTCTGTGTGTCGACTGCTGGTTTGACACTCTATTGAAAATATAATTTCACTAGTGATGTGATGTTTAATATCGATATCGATTTGTGACGCGTTTGACTGTTAACAAAATTGATAACTAATTAAATAATGAAAGAAAGAAAGAAAGAAAGAAAAATCATTTATTCTTGTAGGACCTCAAGGATCACTTAAGTATCGTTTTACATGCTAGGTGATTCTAATGCCTGTTCCAACGCGACTCCATACACCAGGGAAAGAATCAGGCAAGAACCTGGTGGTGTGGGCCTAGCTTTTTTTTAAAAGCGATCCCTTAACAATCTAAAATACTTAATCTAAATAGTCAAGCTTCAGTGGGAAGCCAGTCGAACAAAGTAAGGCATGTCAAAGAAAGTAAAAGTAATTGTAAAGTTAACAAGATAACACCTCAACAAAATGTTGTCTGGCATCACACGCTACACTTGGCCGACTTAAGTGGTAGGTACCTACTTATCAAGGTAGTAAAGATATTGTATACCATCAACCGTCGAGGGGCACAGCGACATCAGGCCACGCAATTTTATCATTAATAAAAGCCTCAATGGAATAATACGCTTTCTCTACAAGAATATTCTTTATGTACGTTTTAAACCTTCGAGTCGGTAGGTTAGTTACGTTGATTGGGAGTTTATTGTAAAAAAGTACAGTATTTCCCATAAAAGAACCGTTTACTTTTTCTAGTCTAAATTTAGGCACACATAATTTATTTTTATTTCTAGTGTTAATTTTGTGCACATCACTTTTTTTCTTAAAGTTGTTTATATATTTGTGAGTGTGCAATAAGTTTACATAAATATATTGCGAAAAAACAGTAAGAATATTTATTTCTTTAAAACGCTCTCTTAAAGAGTCCCGACGTTTCATTTTGTAAATGGCGCGGACAGCTCGCTTCTGTAAAACGAAAATAGTTTGAATATCTGCTGCTTTACCCCAAAGAAAAATACCATACGACATCACACTATGGAAGTAACTGAAATATACTAACTTAGCTGTTCCTTCGTCAGTAAGTTGCCTAATCGTACGCACTGCGTAAGCCGCGGAGCTAAGCCTACCTGCAAGTGTTTCAATATGCGGACCCCACTGCACTTTGGAGTCGATTGTAAGACCTAAGAAAACAGTTGAATCTACAAGATTAAGTGCTTCCCCATTTAGTTTAATTTTTGTAGGTCTCTGAACCACGTTAGGCAAAGTGAATTTAATACATTTAGTTTTTTTGGCATTAAGTAAGAGGTTATTAGCAGTGAACCAGTTTGAGACTTGGGCTAAAGAGGCATTAACATCATCATAATTATCCTTAGACCTATCAACTTTAAAAAGCAAAGATGTATCATCAGCAAAAAGAACAATGTCACACATGTCTTTTACAAAGGAAGGAAGGTCGTTTATGTACACTAGAAACAGAAAAGGGCCTAGTATCGAGCCCTGTGGCACACCCATATCAATAACTGACCCTGAAGACTTTTCACCTCCTACTTCAACTTTAAGGAGTCTCTCAGAAAGATAAGATCTAATCAGGTTAATAGCTTGGTTTACGACACCATAGTACTTTAATTTAGAAATTAGAGTCGCATGACATACGCAGTCGAAGGCTTTCGACAGATCGCAGAAAACTCCGACTACGTCTTGCGAGTTCTCAAAGGCCTCATATATGTGTTTTAGAAGCAATGTACCTGCATCGGTTGTTGATCTACCTCTCGTAAATCCAAATTGGTGCTGGTGTAAAAGTCCGTTGAGATTAAAGTGAGAGAGCAGTTGATTAAGAATTAGTTTTTCAAATATTTTACTTAACGCAGGCAGAATCGATATTGGTCTATAATTAGCGGGGTCAGTTTCATTACCAGATTTGAATAAAGGAATAACTTTACTCATCTTCATTAGATTGGGAAAAACTCCCTCGTCAACGCAATTGTTAAAGATATAAGCTAAACATGGAGCAATATCCCCAACAATAGTAGCTAATATCTTAGTCGAAATCCCCCATAAATCTTCAGTGTTTTTAATATTCAGTGTTTTAAATATTTTGACAATATTGTCTGCGTTAACATAACTAAACCTGAATTCATTATTACCCTGAACAACACTGGATTCCAAAAGGCCGTATGCTATAGTGGCGGATGAATTTAATGATGAAAAAAATACTAAAAAAAAATGAATAATTACCTTTCTACGTAAATCAGGAAACAATTTGAAAGATCTCTATCATAAGGTAGGATCTTTTTGGATAGCCATTCACCTTGAGGATAAGGTCGTGAGCCTGTTTAAGATTCCCATTTAATAAAGCAGAGTGAGTCAAATGAGAACTTTTGTATAAAAACTTTGAACTTTTGTAAGTAGATATAGGTATACCTACTTAGTATAGGTACCTACGTTCTAAATTTTATCTTCTTTTTATTATAACAATTCCACGAGAGTTGTGAATGAAAGATAATGTAGGATAAGCGATAATACGCACTTGAACCGCAACCTACAACCGCTAAGGTCAGATGTTACGCGTTGATAGGATCCAATTTCAGTTCGAGCGATGCGAAAGAATCCTTCCATTATTTTTTACTTATTTTTATAAATCTACGAGTTTATGAGATTATAGTTGATTATGTAAGTTCCTAACCTGTTATATTCAGTTGGAAAATTAAGTAGGTAGATGAATGAAACAGTAGAGGACTGGTAAGTAAGTAGGTAAGTAGGTACCTACCTACTATCTCTAAAAAATAAAATAAAAATATGCTTAGGTAGGTAGGTAAGTAGGTACCTATAATTTAAAAAGGTTGGAAAAATCTGATAATTCTTACTTAGCCGCTAAATAGGTACTTACCTACCCCTATGTTTGGGTACCTACTACTAGCCATACTTTGGCAATGGGTAGGTACCTACCTACTTATGTACCTAATTAGTACCTATCTAATGTACCTACCATACTATTTGATGTAGGTAGGTACTTGCCTGCTGTGCAGTGCTAATAAGACGAAAGAAACTTTGTTACAACAATTAAGCTTGCAAATCACGAATGAGATAAGTATCTACCTACTTACCTTTAGGCAGCCGCAATATTATAATATGTAGGTAAGTAAGTAATATTAGCTAGCCATGCTTTCGTCAAAGTTGTAGGTAAGTAGGTATGCTACCTACCTACCTAGCCTCTATGTACCTAAGTACGAATTGTGTGAAATGGGGAAAGTGTTTTTTAGCCTACCTAATCTATGCCCCTGTCTGAAGATGCATTGAATTTCTCTAGGTTGTTGTCTCGGGCAATAATTTATACCTACCAGGTAGGTATTGTTCAACATCATTGAAACCTAAAGTTTTGTACCTACAGTAAATTTGGTTTGACGTCCGTAATACCATTTTAGGATTGAGATATTGATGATATTGATTCACCAATCGTAAAATACCTAATCGAGGTGCACAATAAATAAACCATACTCACTCGGCGATCCATAAACAGTGACACAAAAGCACAAACACAATAAAATCGCACACTTCATTTTGTCACAGAAAGGCACATTTTCGTTTTAAACCCGTCCCATTCGCCGCCACACAACGAATAACACCAATTCCAAGCTTTATCAAAGGGTCGTATCGGGGGTCAAAGTAAATACTATTATCAATATCACAATAATTAGACGCTTGACGGAACTGTCCTGTCCTATGCGGAGTAGGTAATTTGTTTTGTCAAATCAATGTCGGGTAGGGACCGACACGGGAAGTCAATGGAAACCGATGGCTCGGGTTACATGCAGTGTGACTCGTGCGTGGTAGTGAATTGAAGTTGTAGCCGAAGGTCGGGAATAATCGCCTTGTTAGTCTTGTTCATTGAGTAAATAGGGAATAAGAAACTGCAACTTTGTTGATGCAACTTTTTTAATAGACAGACCAATTATGTTGCTGATACTTAATATATTTTTAGAAAGTTTATGCTATTTTATAACCACGATGTAGAATTTAGCTCTGTAGGTATCTAGGTATAGCTACGTCACAGTGCGTTAATAATCAATTGTGGAACCTATTAAAAAAAGAATCGCCGTTTGCGTCGCATAGGTACGAGATCGTACAATAGTGGCAATTCTGAGTGTCGCAAAAGCTAAACTAAGCTAACTAAAATTGTTGCCGTCCCTTTCATAGCGATGGAAAATAAAAGGATGGCAATAATTTTAGTTACTTTAGTTTAGCTTTTGCGACACTCCGAATTGCCCCCAATGGGGGCAATTCGGAGTGTCGCAAAAGCTATGTATTAAGTACATTATATTACGTACGTTTACATTATTAAAGAATAATAAGCAAGTAGACAAGTTCAAAAGTTATCATCTTGAAACGCGTCGTCCTAGTGAATCATAACAGTTTATGAAACTTATAAATATCTTTGGACATTCCTTATATATTAATTATCCCTGGACTGGACATTCCACACAGCGTCATCTAGTAGTCCTAAGCTAAGCATTAATGCTTGTGTTATGGAAAAATTATTTATAAGTACCTACCTACTACTTTATATAAGTACCTACCTCGTAGTTTTAAAGTTGGACTAATTAGTAGTGCTTTGGCAGCTAGGGGGGATATCTAGAGATGCACAACTTTTATATTTTTTATTTCGTTTCTCAGAAGTATGTAAACGATTGTTTTTTTTTTCTTCTTCTTTTCTGTGCTTTTAATATTTTTGTAAAACCTAATTTAATTAGTTAATAAGATCTTTGTGTAATAAATAAAAAAAAAAATATATATATAAGTAGGTACCTACCTACCTAAGTAGGTACCTATTTTTTTGTAAATACATACAGGGTGTTACCAGACCACTACCGAAAACTTTAGGGGGTGAAAGTACCCATCAATATGAACAACTTTTTCTAAGAAACCAACACTCTGAACGCGATAAAAAAACAGCAGTTCCATACATAAGTTCAATACCTACTTGGCTAAAGTGTATGAAACAGCTGTTTTTTTTTCGCGTTCACAGTGTTGGTTTCTTAGAAAAAGTTGTTCATATTGATGGGTACTTTCATCCCCTTAAGTTTTCGGTAGTGGTCTGGTAACACCCTGTATATTTAGACCTAAAAAACACCCAGACTCAAGACAAAATATATTTAGAGATCATACAAACATTTGTCATAGTTATAATACTAAACGCTACGAAATTCATTGTCATTAGATTCTTATCAACTCCTAGAATTGGTAAAAAATATTATTTACACACCAGTAAACTCACGATTAGGTAGGTACTTCTCACTGTTCTTTGGCAGAGGTCAGCAGTCAATGATAACCGAAATACTACATCCAAATTTTCAACCGAATTACAGAGCTCCATTTCAACTAGGTAGGTACCTACGCGCCAGATGTTTCGTCATTAGGTATCTTTTCTTCGGCACATTTTATTTCAGTATCCTCATTCATGGGTCTTTCTTAAAAATTTTCCGGTGAAATGTTCATTTTCTTATTCAAAACGGTTAACTTACCTTGGCTGTTTTATTTCGAATATTTTGTGAAAGAATCCATTAAGATTATCCTTTTGTTTCAAACTTGGATATAAATAATTTAATCTTAGAGAAACCAAATAGCAACTGCACTATCTTGCAAATAAAATTATATTCAATAATTTTTAAATTACAAATTGGCAGCGAAATGAGGACTAGAAAACAACTCCTGCAAACCCTTTTGAATAGGAATGTCTTTATTCCTTTTGAACAAGGTTTCTTTTAGTATAGCAAATAGGCCCGTGCAAAATTGTAGAAGGATACATAATTGGAGCGATCCGTCGGGAACCAGATGTCGGGACTTTGTCAATAAATGCGATTGCGATTGTGACTCAGTAAAGGCCTATAACACTTGGTATCGTGTCGTCTATGTAAAATAAACTTTATTTTATAACTTTTAGATTCATTATGGTTTAATCTTGACAACAGTCATCATCTAGGCTCAATAGGTACATCGTACCGTTTTAATAATGTATTTCTCCGTTTACGGGTTGTTATTCATCAAGAATCATCCTGCTCTCTTTAATTAAGTTTGTGCTAGCCATTCTTAATCATTATCCTTTGATCATGATCAAAAATTATCATCCTTTGACTATTCTCCCCCGGGTGTTTGTTTCCCCTGTTAATTTACCTACCTTTACTTACCCTGTTCTTAGGTAAAATCGTAATAATATTTATGGCTTTGCTAAATGTTAATTTAGCTGGTAACTTAGAAAATAACTGGCTCAGTTCAGAGTGAAACTTCTCTGCATTAGTAAGCACTATTATTTCTTCTGTGCTTGGTCTCAAACATACGACGGATTAATAGGTAGGTAGGTATGCATTGTTTTCAAACGTTGAATTGATTCGTCAGATTGAAAAAGGATGATCACAAAGGACCTTTGTTCCAGCTTTTGTGTGTTACACGTCACAAAGCAAGTACTTACGAGCACTATTGATATAGGATTCGATGTGTCTAGCTTGATTAAACGCTCTGCAAATATTGTGTCCCAGAATTATTTGTTTTAACGATCTAGCTAAGAGCTTTGTTCGATTTGAAGAGTCTCAAAATGCGACGCACAATTAGGTAACAATGCAATGTAGTTTATCGATAATGGAGATTTTTTTGACTGCAATACAACACTAGGTATTGTAAAATGAGACATCTCGAGGGAGGACGGTTAGGTAGTAGATGTTTTTCAAAGGTTCGATTCTGATCATGAGCCTTGCTAGAATAATGTGAATGTACCTAAGTACTATCTTAGATGCCCATCTGAAAAATTGGTCCGCAGTGGCCCAAAATAGGGATGAATGAAGAGAAGGAAGGCTTTTGCCTTGCAGTGGGACGTCACGGGCTCTTAATAATAATAATACCTACTTACCTACTGCAAACGTACAAAAAAAAATGTTTTAAACAATAGGGGTAGTTCAAGTCAAGAGCTTTTGGCTTTATGTTCTCTTACGTAGGTACCTATACCTATCTATCGCAGACGCCTTGTAAACTCGTGCTGCAATTGATTTCGATGCGTAATAGCAGCAAGTTATCGAGAAGGGAATTTGTAATTGTATTTGAAAGTTTAGGTAGGTACAATTTATTTTTGGTAGGACAGATGCTAGCTCTTGGTTCATCTCAAACTAACCCGACTTAGATATTCAAGGCAATATTCGCTCGCCATAGGAGACGTAATTATTACTCAAAAGCTGTGGAGTGGACGGATCCATTGCGAATGCATGGAAGATACGTGGATTGCAAATACACGACCTGTGCAATGCTACACAACCAACCAGCCCACCCAGGCACATAACCATCTTCTTGTTACTGGAATCTTACTTGCACTGTCTGTAGATGTGAGAGATGCGGCGGGTCTACTTACCCTGGTCAGCGCTCGCCTCTTTCCTGCACAGAGCTACAAAAAGTACGAACGTGTGGGACTCCGGACGAACTTGTTTCACCATACAAGGTGCTCGGAGACAACTCGCTTCCCAACGCACCGGCTCACATAATATTGTTAGCCGATGCCGATAGCTTTTTATGCCGAATGCATTATTCGATACTCATTTAAAAATCTAACATACGCTTTTATAGAGAGCTCGCCATTTTCATCCGGTCCCCTGCTGTCGGCAGTCGTCTTATAAAATAAACAGACTTTGTTTCTTACTGTGGGCATTTTATTGTAATTTATTACGCAAATTCGACTTTAGCTAACAGTTGTTCGAGCTACCCACGCGCCGAAAATTGCGGGGGCGAAGAACGGAAACTTCGGCGCGTGCTGTGCTCTAAACTCGCGCGCACATCGACTAGCACACACGCTTCTATTAAAAAAAAAAACTTTAAAAAGTCAATAAAACCGTGTCAGTGATTTGAATTTGACGTTTTAAAATTTAGTGCTTCCAACCTTGTGACTATCATCGATATCGATAATTCATGAATGGAGTGCAAGTAGGAAGTGACGTCATGCGTAGTGTTGTGAATGTGTCAGTCTTGGTAAGGTGGGCGCTGTTGACAATGCGAGACCATTAGAGCGGAAAGGTGAGTGTAACGAACTAATGAGTAACTCATTAACTGCTTACAAAACATTTTGTATGCTGTTTATTATGCTTCTTTAGATGTTTGTCATGTTTTGGATTGTTGTTATGTGTGTCGTGGGCTCGTGGCTATAAATCTGATTGAACGCACATAGTACTTTTATGTTGTAAGTACCTACCTACCTACCCAGTAGGTACCTACCTACAGCACCTGTATTTGGTTAAAAATGCATTTAGTAGGTATTTGTTCTAGGTTTACGAAATGTAATTCCCTAAAAGCAATTTCATTTTGTTTTTACCTATTAACCTGTCAACCGGCGGAACGACCCCGGGGTCGTTCTGCCGGTTTTTGACTAATTCTAATATTTACTTCCAATTTCTGTAAAAGGTACCAACGACCCCGGGGTCGTTCCGCCGGTTGACGGCGGTTCGACATAATTCGCCCGTTACTTGATGGGATAATTATGATTGATTATGATAGTTTACATGTAGGTAGTAAAAACCACTATTCTTTTTATTTTTTAAGTTTACGAGCTTTAAGCAAACACTTATAGAATAAAAAACAGTTTTATATTGTTTTTGGCCACTTGTTCATACGAACGAACGAACCAAGTAAGTACCTACCTACTCATTATTGTAATGATTATTTCTCTATAAGAAACCCTAAATAAATCTCATTTTCACTACGGTAGGTATTAATGCCGAATTTTATGAAAATTATCTGCTATGTATAAAACAGGTCTAGCACACAATGTTTTCCATCTGAATGGGTGCGTGGGTGAAAATAATAGGTAGATAGACCTAATGTCGTGACATTTCGAAATATGCGCCCAAGTAAGTAGTACCTACCTACAATATACAAGTAGGTACTAGTACAATGTAGCTTCTTCAAAGACCAATGCAAATATAATGCAACTTTTGTTATTGTTATAGGTTTCAATATCAAATGGCAAACTAATGTACCTAGGGAGCTGTTAGTTTAACTATTAAGAGACCATTCTACATAGATCTATTATATTGTAGGTAAGTATAGAACGATTAGGGACCTAGGTACTATAAAACAAGGAGTTTTATTTGTAACTAGATCACGATTATTTTGTATGGATAAAAATAACTTCGTCTTTCTTATTCACCATAATCACCATAGACAGGTTACATTTAACTAGTTAACAACTTAGGTGGCTGACATGCTTGAGTATCTACCTATTGATTTGAGGTGTGGCAGATGTTTCTTAACCGGTAGGTATTTAGCTACCTGTGCCTAGCTGTTAAGTAACAATAAAAAAACTGAATTCTATAAAAATGTAATATTTCAACATTTTATATATTTTGACAAGATTTAACTGGATACTAATTACATCTTCAAATCACACAAATTCATACATATACTAGGTATACCTAATTGACCTAGGTACGAGCAGCAAAACAATGTGCTTAATGAAAGATATAGGTAGGTAGGTACAGCTACCTACCTACCTCAAAACATTTTCATATTATATTAAATGCAACTCTTAGAAAGCTAATGTTTCCAACAAGTTGGTAACTTGAAGTCCAAGTTAGTAAGTTATTGGGCTCATAACTTTGTCGTGCGATAGGCAAATTATGTGAGATGTTATTCGGGTCAACAACAACTTCTTAGAATTTCATACCAATTGAAGGTAACAGGTTAAATGATTTGCAGGCCAGGTAAATGCCAAGAAACGGGTCAACTTTAAATTTAATCCATAATTTGTCTGTAACGGAGCGATTTTTAGTTTAAAAATTATGCATTTTATGTGTTTGTTTTCGACGGTTTGTTTTATTAAGATTGTTTACGAAGCGCTCGTGGCGAAGCTTGCTAAGACGTTCTTGATAGATTGTCGAAGTTAAGCAACGTTCTGAGCGGTCACTACTTGGATGGGTGACCGCAAGTGGCATTACCAGCTGAGCGCTTCCGTGCTGCGGAGGACACTTTAAATTGTCGGTCCCGGCTTTTAAAGTCGTTAAGCAATGACGGAGGACTTAAGGCGGCCTAAAAACTCCGTCACCAGAGTTGGCCACTTGCTCATACGAACTTACTTACTTACTTTTTATTAAAATGTTTTTAAATCAAATTACAAAGATGTATAATGAACTACATAGCAAAGTTTCGATACATCGCTCAAATTAATAGTTAACGAATAACTCGAAATTTAGGTAAACGTGTTTAGGTACAATCATCTCGCGGCTAAACGTGCGCTTAAAACTCAGCTTAGTACAAAATATATTCCAGTTCCCCGTTTATAATAGAGTTTCATTACAGGATAATGGCCATACCTAATAATTAACGACATGATTATCCGCAAAAGCTTTTAAGCGTAAGCCCCATTATTCTCTAACTTCGCATACTCGCATATGCATGCACGTAGTAATATTTCTCAAACGTAGAAGTTTAGGGGAAAACTTTAGGATAGTACAGCCTTTTATTTCGTATTTTTCCTGGTTGTTTATAGTGTTTTGGTTTGCGGTTTGCTTTTATGTAGCGGATGAAAATATTCTGGCTTTGATTACGCTATTTTATTTGACTGCAAACATCGAGCTACAAACATTTATTACGTTTATTGTGTTGGTTCTCAATGAATTATGACCTGAGGTTTATTTGTATCAAATATGAATAGGCATCTAGTTTTTACACGCAAATTCATGCAATGGATTTACTGCAACAAAAAAAAAACTAATCGTTATTCCTGAGCATCTGAAAACTTTATGCTATCACTTTCATCCTTGATCAATTATTTATTCATCGGACAAGGTCATAACATAGTATAGCTAGACCTTCCCTCGACTTTATTTCACTATTTTTAGTAGGAAGGTATTAAAACTTCATAATTATTTTAAAAATAATTTTAAAACACACGAACTTTTAAATTTATTCTCCGTCCGGTTTGTAATAGTAAAAAAACTCATAAACCCAAACGCCTGAAAAGCTTGCTAAAATAAAAAGAGTAGGTACTATATTTACCATCGCGTAAAGCTCATAAAATTGCAATAAGAACATTTTATTGCCTACTCAAACAAATTGCCAATAAAAGAAATGTAAATCAAACCACCCATTAGCCAAGTGTTAATTACAAAACATGTTTTATCGATGCATGATGCGTCACGCTGGCCAAGGAAGCGGTGTTCATGCGTCGCATCACTAATGGGGCGAGGCGCCGCCATCGATATCGATAGTATCGCTTTGGGCAAGCACTAGTGGTGCAGATAAAGATCAAAAGAGGTTGTATTTTTATTCATCAGCTGGCTGATTTTTTAGGTACTAGGTAGGTTCATACTAGGTAAGGTGGGTAAGGTAGTAAATATAAAAAAAAATTAATTTAGGTACGTACTTACTTACCTAATTTAATTTTTTTGGATAAAATTGATGTTTTAAAGTTTTCAGGCTATCTGGTGCTGCCATCTACTTTAAACTCCCGTTTTGGGTCCATTTTCAGGGTTACGATTAAGACATATTGTGTAGTAGTGTTTTTATTCTCTTTGGTAGTAGGTAGGGGCCTTTGGTATAAATATTTCTTGGTAAGTACTTATTCATCGTCTTTGGTCTCAACCATTGATTTTTAATTTTGAAGTTTTTTTCTTTGGTTCTACTTGAGCAACGATCCAAATTTAAAACATAATAATGTAGGTACCTATAGTACTTACCTACCTACCTATTAGTACCTAATTACCTACCTACCTAGTCCTTGGTAAACTACCAGTGGTACCTAATAGTCATTAGTATTACAGGTGGTTTTAAAAGACGCCGAGATACCGCGTTTTCAGAAAATCAGTTCTTGCTTATTGGACTACCTCACTTCCCGATCCAAAAAATAAAACATAATTTTCCATCCGGCTATTCCAGAAATCCGTTGGGAGCTATCTCTGCGACCAGGTTCAACTATTAGAACTATATTTTTCCATTAATCCCATCCATGGGGTGGGATATACCTAGTGGGATATAGCGGAATTATTAGCAGCTTTGACTGCGAAAAGGCTAGCTGAAATAGTTTTATCGTTGTTGTGAATGAAGCTTTAGTATTTTAAAGCCTTGTGTGTTTCAAAGTCTATCTATTACCCTTATAATTCTCTCGATACCAAATGCAAAAACGCGTCTATCGTTAGGTAAATATAGTGCAAAGTTTGAGCATAAACAATAGACGAGCCTGCACTGCCCATAAATCATGGGCAGTGTGGGTCAGCTCATGAAGCACCCTGTACTATTATGGGCCATAATAGGTAGGTACTACAGGGTGCTTCATGAGCGCACTTTTGTTTTTAACCTACGGATAATGGACGGCCTTAGGGCTGTGTCTGACTGACATGTTAGAAGCTGAAAATAAAAGTCTTATTTACACGTAGAACTTCTTCATAATCTTGATTATCAATTATCATGTTTGAACAGAAGAGGGTAACTGTGTGCAGTGGTTAGGCCAAAGGGCCAAATCTTTGGCCTAACCACTGCACATAGCCTGAATCGTAATCCCGCCTAATATTGAGCTATTTGGGGTTTTTATGTAGGTACCTAAGTAGGTAAATTTCTTTAGCCAAATGATCCCATAACCTTGAAGGCCTTTGTCAGGTAAATAAAACGCTATTGCGTGAAAAAACATCTCTATGAGCCTGATGCACACCAAGTTTTTCGCAGACTAGACGCCCCCTGACTTCGTCACCAGAAATGGCCACTTGCTCATATTATTAACTTCTGTAGGTAGGTAGATATTTTAGTGGTAACCCTCACCATCGCCGTATATTTTTGCGCCTCCAGGGAGCATCGTTGATTGGATGCAATGCGGTGGAACACTGTTACTCGGACGTTTATAATGTTATAAGTATAATAGGCTTGTAAAATAGCTTTGAAATAGGTTAGGTTACACTTTGTGTTTGAATAAAGAGGTTAGATCAACGAAGGTAATTATAATAGGTACTGCAAAATATTTATGCAAAAATACTGAACGGATTTGGCTGTAACTTGGAATAGGTAGGTATAGGTACCGACATATTTAATGAGCTGGATTTTGTATGATACATAGGCTGGTTTTTATCTAGGTTATTAAAGATGTGAAAATTTGTGCGCTCCCTGAGCGAGGTCCCAATAGAAAAGTGAAAAGTCTATATTAGTTTAGACACTTTCCAGCTTAAAACATAATAATTATGCACTCTCAACTCATCTCATTTAGGTACGCACTCTATTTTTAGGATCATTATAGTTTTATCTCTAGAACTCTATGTACCTACAGATTCCTAAGTCATGTTTTTGGATGTTCAGTCTATCAGACATGCCGATATTATGGAGGCAGACCAAGTCCTCCTACGCTTTACAATTAGTATGTGTAAATTAACATAGTATACCTATCTAATAACGAAGGTATTTAGGTTAAAATAGAGGACCGATTCATTGACAGCCAGTATAGCTACTAAGAATGATAAACATAAGATTATAAATAAGTAATTTAAGTAATTTGGTAGGTACTTTTTCTTACTCGTAGCTTTACATTGAAATAAATAAATTAATGATATTTGTTTATAGAGCTATAGACCGAACATTTACCTACCTAGAAAGTTAAACTTCTTCATCACTGATAAATTTCGAAATAAAATATTGTTATGTGTACCTAGGTACTAGTTTATATTTGATATGGGTGGTTCCACCATAACATTCTAAATTTTTTCTTTAGCGAAATAAATCCAAATTTAATCAAATAATAAATAAATTAGAAGTAGATTAAATTGCAATAATTTTCTTTATCTTATTTATCACATTTCACCTGGATTAATATTTTATTCTTTAGACATTGTGCTTGTGCATGACATTTATTGCCTTTAAAATGGTAAATAATAAATATTTTCTATAAAAAAGAATCGTAGGTATATACATAGTAATTTTGTCCTATTCAAAGTATGGTAGGTAATTATAAATGTGTCTGGCTAGTGCCCATGGACAAACTTCGTTGGTTCATGCTACGAAATATTTATTAAATGAGTGGGTTAATGTGTTACCTTATGTGTAAACGTAGTGTTACATTATCTTTGTTATGTGTTTAAGAAAAACCACAGTAAGTATGGACAGCAACTGATAATCCTATCCTTATTTTCAAGCCTATGGGTGATCTATTACGTATTCAAGATGTGATCTCTAGATTCTGTGTCTGCAACACTATCGATCGATCTCATTGCAAGACCAGGAATAGTAGGTAGGTACCTAAGTGATGGATGATGATTATATACATATAATTATCTCAACATCTTCGATGTCTTTACTGTTGATAAGGCCATCAAAACTGAATGGATTGGGTAGACGCTGCGCTGGGCAAGCTTGCTTCATCTTCATCTTCTACCTGTCTTGTGTCCTTTTCTGTTATTGTTTTTTCTATTGTATGTGTGTGTGCTGAATAAATGTATCTATCTATCTATCTATCTGAACAAGCGCTGCAGCAGCATTTCAGATATAAATGTCTACTAAGATAACTAAGATACTACTAAGATAACATTTACCTACAGATAAGTTATTTTGTATTTTTGAATAATGATTGATATCCTTTCTATTAAAAACTGTCAGAAAAAAGAAGAAGGTACCTAGGTAAAGTTATGTTAGCGAGAAAGACATCGCTAAGTGGAAAATATCATCAAACTCTTTATTGAAATGAAATATTTTTATTTTTTCAAGACAATGACTATTACACTCACAATGAAAGATACTGACCGATTATTTTATGCAATGGCTTAGTGGAGCTTTATAGAGCTTTAGATCTCCTATGTAAAGTCTAGACTTTAGACTCTAGACCCTTTTACCATTGTCTTCTACCGATAGATTAGCTAAACCATTGCTTGTATGAGGGTCTTTTATTTATGCATCCCGTGTACGTTATCTTGTCCCTCATCAATCAAATAAACTGGTATGCTTTCTCCAGAATGTACCTTCACTATCGAACCGGAACAGTGAGATGATTTGAATCGATAGAAAAATCGAATGCAAATTCACACCTGCTTATGTTTACTATCATATCCGTGTGAACTCCTCTATTTAGGTTTTAACTGACTTCCAAATATGGCGGACAAGATTCGATCAGTACCCACCTATTTTAATAGTTTTAATTAGTTTTATTATGAAACTTTCATACATTAACATACTAACAGCCACTTGGCAATACCTACAGTAGTGATCATATTTCATGTCTTTTATCCACCATTGAAAAAGAGGGACGTTTTATATTTGTATTGTATAGGTAGGTACCTGTGTAACTGTCTATGGCATCATAACTCTACAATAAAAGAACCGATTTTGATGCAGTTTTTTTATTGTAAGGTGTCTTAGGAGAGCTTTTAGTAAAGTAGGTATATTACATTTTTGTCAGGGTTTTCTATAAATTTTTGTCTTGTTATTGTGACAATGAAGCATGCCCCGTTTAAGGATGCTGAATCAATGAATCGGATGCTGTATAAACCATCTCTTGTAGATGAATATAGCGTATAGTATACTCGTATATAGTTTGGCCATAGCCAATTATAATGAATATGACACAATCTCGAAAGGTGTAAACTGAGACACGTAGACCACACGGTTGCTCTCACACAAATCAACCAATTACGAACATATCCATCAGATTCACAAAGGCTTAATTTCCACGTCGCCATGCTAAATAATTACAGGTATAAAGGCTTTGTCGCCCACTTACACAGGGATGGATTGAGACAAGGTATAATTTATGTAAGTAACATTTGGTAACATCAAAGACGATGATAATCAAATAATAAATATTCTTTTGAAATAATCTTTGGTAAGTAACATGAACACGAGTTGTATTCCCTACAGCTGTCATTCTCTCAGGTCTTTAGGTATTCAAGGTACGTTGAAGATGGCAAAGATGGTAGTCAGACACGTTAAATACACATTTGTTATAAGTAATCATGTTAGTAGATTTATTATATACTTATAGATTAAATTGTCATAATTTTTGACGTAAATTGGTCCCAATTGTCTCTACAGCTTTACTACAGCCCAAAAAACTTCATCAGCTGAGTTAGCCAAGCTCATACGAACTTACTACAGCCCTGGACAACTCGGCCGCAAGCCTTGCCCACGCCGAAGTGACTCCGTGAATGAATGGGCGGTTGAATATCAATGAACGCAAGAATCACTGAGCGACTGTGCCTATTAACTTGTAATGTTTGAGAATCAATTTGATGTGTAACTTAGAATTAGTATATCGGTAAATATCGAAATTAATGCGTTCGTATCCTCTAACTGAAAATCACAAATACTTTTCAACTACTTTGCTCCATACGAATATACATGAGTAGTAGGTAGGTACCTATATTTCGTATTAAAACGTAAAGATCATGATAGGTATATGTACTTAAGGTAAATAAATAATTGTCACTTTGGTGGTTTTAATACAAATTTTAAAGTAAAAAATAAGACATTTATGTAGGTAAGTAGGTAGGTATTTTAATAACATAATTTTACTTTTGACAATAGATACCTATAAAAAAACACTATTTAAATCCTCTAATCATAAATGTTACATACACCTACATCCTACAATGAGTAGAAAATAATGATGGTGTTAGGTAGGTACTACAACCTTCTACTCAGAACCCGATTTTAAATAATCTTTATTCACAGCTTAAAGATACAGTTATACCTAGATAATTATGTGACACTCTGTTACGTAAGTTAATTAGCATAATGACTACCTTTTCGGGTTGTACGTGATTAGTTAGAGAGTATTGATGTAGGTATTTAGGTGTACCTACTGCATTTTAAGACGAGGTATGACAAAACTAATTAAGGCTGTTTGGTTCTGATGATAGGCTCGAATTTTTGATAATGTTTTGGTTTAAATGGTTCTTAGAATCTTCCTAATAATTAACTTGCAAAATAATGGACAAAACTTTCTAATTTCATCCAAATCTGCTCTGTAGGTCATGATGAAATTATCTGCAAACTCCGAACTTTGACATTAAGTAAGTTTGTAATAGAATATGCCTAAAAAGGTTGCATCTGAAGTTTCAGTAACATAGTTCTCAACTTTAAAAGGTTTTCTAATTAAAACATAAGATGATCTCGCAATAGCGGCAAAAGTTGTATATCTGTGGGCAAACAGGTGTTCTCCAAGATGTCGGAATACTTTGATAATACATTATATAAGAATTATGATAAAACTTGCTATTAGGTATTTCTATCCAAATTGGGCACCGGACTACATTTGACAGCGCCCAGCGTGGTTTTACTGCCGATTTATGTAAATTATAGAATCTTTATGTTTCAACAATAGATTTTGAATAAAGGCTGGCCATGCTTAGTGGGCTATGTAAGCGATAATATTTCCGTATTATTTAAAAGCAAAATAAAGAAACGGATGAGCAAAACGAACTGCTACTAACGTAACTAACGTAATCTCCAAAATTATTAATTATGACGTTCTTGATAGATGTTGAAGTTCTGAGCGGTCACAACTTGGA
Organism: Xanthorhoe designata; assembly: GCA_963582015.1. Classification (NCBI taxonomy): domain Eukaryota; kingdom Metazoa; phylum Arthropoda; class Insecta; order Lepidoptera; family Geometridae; genus Xanthorhoe; species Xanthorhoe designata. The sequence continues at coordinate 13,491,865 of OY757029.1, read as the reverse complement.
TGGGTGAACAGCAGTACTTCTGCAACTGCTACCAGATACGTGTGTGTAGGCGTTCGCATAAGTTGCACTCTACATGTTAGCAAACATACCCTACCTTAGGGAATGGTATATTATCAAAATCTTTAGAGGCAAAGATCCTTATTATTATCATGTTAAAGGGATTGTAAGGAGCGAGTCCAAAAGCCTAGAAGTTAGCAATCTACCTATACGTGATAAATTACAATTATTGTAAGGTCGCAACCAAAAATAATACTAACTTGTTTCCTTAAGATTAATCATACAAATTCAGACAATTTAAAGTTTAAATTGTGTCCCGTGTGGCTAAAACGGTTGAAATGCCACTTCTCAAGATTCACAAAAATAATTGTTAAGCGGCAATCGCAAACATTTTTTAAAGCACCTACAAAAACAAACTCTCGTTGAGGTACTTTCGACTTATACCTAAGTAGGTAGGTACTTAATAATAAGTAGGTACCTATTATATTATAATGACAGATTACCTACGTGTTGAGCTTTGCTTGACATACATGTAGGTAAGTAACATTGTATTATACTCGTAATGTGGAGGGCCATTCATGTTTTGCTTTTAACTTCGTAACCATAGTAGGTACCTACCTACCTAAATTATTTTACACAAGTATCGCAATGTTGTTAGGGTGCTGTACTATTATACAATGATTTTAGTTTCACAGAGTCCTGTAAATTTTGAGTCCTTAGGGGTTTATTTTCGACAAAATGTAATTTTTTGGGCAAACCGTAAATTTTTCAAAAATAAAAAATTCTATTATTTATTTCGTCAAAATAAAACAGTCAGTAAGTTCCTAAGAGCAAAACTATCTAACTACAATAGAAAAGGTAGCTACCTACAAAGACTCAAAATTTGGTCACCCTAATACACTGACCTTTTGAGTCCTTGCTAACAAATGATTAAAATCTAGCCATCTCCTTTACCTTTAGCCATCTTGCAAATCTAGCACGTACTTACCTAAATCTATGGATCTTCTGTTTGCGGAAAACAAATGATCAGAACTAAGGGGGATAACTTCGCAATGAGACAAGACAATGATGTTAGCTCTACACGTATTGAGTTATGTCCTTCCTATGGATAAGTGTTACAATAAAACAATTAAAGTTAAAAAAAAGTTTACTGCATGCAACTCCATGTTAGCTGTGCTTATAGCGTGCTAATTCTGCATCATTTTTTGTGAAAAACTACCAATTTTCCCGTCATGTTTAAATCAATCCATCTATTTTCAAGACGATGACAACGAAGGTCACACCCAGACACATAAAAAAGTTAAAGAACGTAGGTACCTACCTACTACTTTACATGCTACCTCTACCATTTTTAAGCTAAGCTACGTTTTTCTTTTCTACTGTAGGTATTTACAGGCATTGTGAGACAACAGAAAATTCAAAAAAAATCTAGGCTATATTACCCTGGAGTTGTATCAGTGTTCAATATACTTACTATGTCTGGTCTAAAATTGGAAAGTAAAGGTGAGTCCACCCACGTTCTGCGTGGGGGCACCCGGTCGCAATGACAACAGCTAGCCACAGATTGCCGTGGAATTAGTATTGTATGAACACCATTGCCGATTAACCTTACTGGATATAACCGGTTTAAGTTAGTGGTAACGTTTGGCTAGCTCGAAGGTGGTATAAGAACTAGGCTCTTTCAACAGTTATCCGTGCGGGTTACACACCCCACTATACCTACTAGGTACGTATTTAAATGTCAGCGATTAAAAAACAAATTTGTAAATGCTATAGAACGGAATAGGAATATAGATGGTATGATAACCCATTATGATACCTGTAATACATTATGAGTAGTTAGAAACCATAAGATAAACTTTATGGACTGCGCAGTATTCGTATTATCTACGATTTGGTTCCGATTTTTATGGCATTCGATATGAGCCGGACGACGTCAATTGCATAGTTTTAGGGTTAGAACACACGGCTACAATACTTTAACTTTCATGTTATGTCGCATTTATGTCAGTCTCGTTTATTTGCAGCATTTCATAGAATGAATGGTATGGTATGACTGCATTTGAAAATTTGAGGAGACCATGACATAAAGGGAACCAAAAATAAAATGATTATCACAAAAAACATCAATTTAAATCATCCTATTACTAGTAGCTAAATTTTGATAACATTATTTTGTCGAACTGGCGAAGGATTTTTTAGGACACGAACATTCTATAATTACTTACTTCATTTGTTCATTTTGGAGAATTTCCGATCAATCGTAACGTTGTGTGTGACGTTCAACGACGTCACAAGTGTACCACTTCCCTAAGTTTGTATGTACCTAATAATCCGTAGTTTATGCTGGCAATACAACAGCTGCAACAGCTACAGCCATTTCCTCGCAACGTGGATGCAACGTAGTACTTAATGCTAGCTGTATGCAGATTCGCTTCACTGCCTCCTATGGGAGATATCACAGGAAGATTGTATGCTGAGACTATTTGACTGCAGCCGATGTTTGAACAAAGACAGTGTGGGAAATCCTGTCTGGAAAAAGGCATATTGTGTGGAAATAAATATTAAGTTCCTAAGTATATGTGATTTCTTAGAAAATATATCATACTTAGGTACTACCTATTCTATTACTAATTTGAATAAAAAAATTGAATTGTGAGAAATAGATGACTGCTGCATAATGCATTCTTATAAGTACTTGTTTCTCTTCAACTAACCAAGATGAATCGGATAACAAAGAATTAGGGCGTTTTTGCACTACACGGTATTTTACTGTTTTCCCGGTTTTCTGGTCCTGCATATCAGTTTCAAATGCCTTGTCTCCTTATTTCCAATAAGTTAGAAGGGGCAAAGACATTTTACGGACAAGAAAAAAGTAAAATTCCCACACACAAAAAATTGCACAGACGCTCTTTCTTTAACTGTTTACGTTATTTGTGAAATTTAAGTCTAACGAAACAAAATTTATGAATGAACCACGAAGCACAATACATTACTTATACCTACATCTATTCAATGTGTTGTCCGTATGTGGATCAAACGCGTGGGTGCGACTGTGCCTACTCGAGCCCAAAACACGTAACCCCGCGTATACTGCATACCTACTTTTATATCGGCCGATATCACTATTTAAATTTGTTTGGGTCTTTTACGCGCACACTGTTCTATCGGCCGATATCTCTATGTTTTGGTTTGGTCTCTTACGGTCAGTCTCAACATAACAAGCTGTCCCGGCAAACTTCGTCATATCGTTTACGGCGTAGATGCCTTCTACACTCGCCAAAGCCCGGTGAAGTTATAAAGGTCCGGAAGACCACTTCACATAAAAATCCGTCCGAAAAAAAAAGTCATATCGTAATCTGGAACGATTAAAATCTATCGATTTGGCAGTGACACTGAGTTGGTATTGGAAACATTTTGCATGGGAAAATGTTTTTTTTTATTTTAGTCAATTTTCCAATGATGGTAAGCAATACCAAAGATAGATAGATTATTTAGGCCCACTTACTTAAACGATTCAGTATAGGCTCGGCCATGTTTGTACTAGCAGATCAACCTAACTAAACTATCGGCCGATATAAATGTTTGCAGTAGGTATGCGAGGAGTAAAAAGTATTCGTCTGTTGAAAAATTATCACCTACAAATTACGCTTATTGGTTGAACATAACTTGGTACTCATCTCTGTTGGCATAACTGTACTACTATTTTATTATACGGTTATATACTTGGATTTATTATTTCCGGGTTAAGATGCATGTACCTCGTGAACGAAACACTTGGACACTCGGAATTTTACATTCTTTCGCATGAGAAAGTGATTTGTGATTATTTGATTTAAATAATTGTTGAATTACCTTTATTCCATTCAACACTTAGCTTTGCTAAGGAGTTCAAGATAATAAGAGTACTATTCTATTAGTTTTTATATTGTTGCTGCAACTCTGCAATTATAATTATAAATATTTGTTAGAAGATAAAAAAACATTCCCACATTTAAAAAGTTGAAAATTCTGATGGAAAACTTGTAATTTAAGTAGGTACAGTTGGATGTTAAAAACTTTTGTACAATCATAATTTATGTTTCTTATTGACTTAGTACCTACCACCACCTCTCAATGCAATTCTTCTGAAACTTTGATTAATAACTCTTTTCTTTACAAATCCAACAGCACAATACAAACAGACAAGATAATTGCACAATGTCCAAATATTTAAAACGACACATCTAACTCCTATTGTCTAATGACCAAAACAATTGACTGTTGATTGCTTGTAATATATTTTTTATAAATGTCAAAGTTTGTCATTAGCATCTTTACCGATAACAAAAAAGAAGGAGGTTCTATGTTCCACTGGATGTTGTTATGGTTAGCGTGTTTTCATGTACCTCTATTACAGCTGAATGAATTAGGAATTGGATTGTTTGAACCTGAAAATTTTCCAAATTTTAAAATTTTGAAAAGGAAAAAATAACAAGAAATATAAAATATAAAAAAATGAGCAACAAATTGATAAAAATAAGCAAAAAATCATATTTATAAGTTAAGTATTCCGCAGGTAAACAATTATAATACATAATGAAATGTAGAAAGTTTAAATTAACCGCCTTATAGGTTAAGTTTTTATTTATATTATTTATATTATTTTTATACTTTAGTAAAGATACCAGGTACGTCATAAACTAGCACCTGGAAAAAATTACATCTAAGTACATTTTTTATTAAATTATTATATCTTAGTTTATTGTCTAATAGTAAGAAGGTACCTACCCGTTACTATCCTGCTTACTAACTACCTGTGTATATAAAATAGCTTTCGTTATTAATATACAAAACTAAGCTCGTTAGGTGCCGGATTCCAATACAGGCATTGCAGGAATCGATTCGAAAAAACTCTGGAATCGATTTAAAAAAACTCGACTGACAATCCATGAGACGTCAATGACCCGTCGGCGACGTGGGAATCTTCAGGTAACTTATTGTTTAAAGTGCAGGGATAAACCGAGTTTTTAATCGAAATACGATTTTGAGGAATTTCGAAGCTGGACATCGAATATTTCAGCTGAACTGAGCATATTGCAGATTGGGCCATAGTAACATGAGGCGATATTGTTGATACAGTAGGTAGATATATGGTTGGGTTATTGCTTGCAAAATGTTTTTTATACAACGAACCGTAATCTTTTTTAATATAGAAAATTCTTGCATAGTTTTGTGTGGCCCAAAAAAACCGCAGTGAGACCGAAATTCCTTTTATTAATCAGATCAACATTCTCCATTTAAAGTGACATAAGTTCATTCATATTACAATCTGCTTAGCGGTCATTGTTGCACATCTTCTAGTAGGGTAGAAAATTTCAGATTTTTTACCTGTGGTTCTTCTATTGGTTGAAAATCTTATCTCTCTGCCTGATCTAAGATAGATGTCAAGCATAGAGAGATTACATTTTTAACTTGGTCATCAAGTTATAGTGAATCACTTAGGAACAAAAATAATAATAGTATAGGTAGGTACCTAGGTAGTAGGAAGGTATGATGTTCCTGTTGATGATAAGGCAACCAATATCCTATACCTTTGTCAAAGAAAAAATATTCACTTATTTGAAATTTTCAAGCACATACCGAGAACAATCGTAAATTCCAAATGCTAGAAAAAATGCAAAAGAATAAAGTAAAGTCGGATTTAATAAATCAAACATCAGAGAGCCATTTTCAAATGAAGCATAAATAAAAAGGATTCACTCCAAATTAGGAACGCAAAGTTCTTCTCAAACAAACAATTCCATGAAAATGATACCTATCAAGAGAAAGAGTTTTAAATTCTCTCTACGGTTCAATTAAACTTGGTCACTGACAAACATGTGGACGGACCGCCAAATGCAAGTTTTATGCTAGTACTAAACCTTAAAACGTGACGATCAAAGTTGGTTTTCCTATGTCAGAACTGCAAAGTTAAGTTTGCGTGGAAATAATTAAACGATAGTGGATTCGGACAGAGCTTTCGTAATTTTTACTGCGTTTCTATGGGAATGAGCGAAATCTCCATTTTGATGGCAAGAACGCGTAGGTTTTGGACAAGTTACTTTATTTACATTTATTAGTCTTATCTTTATTGCTGGTTTTAGAACTGTTGTCTCGGTATAAATTATACGAGCTTAATTAAGTAACAAAACGGTCTCTATTGACTAAACTTATTTAAGGAAAATGTTCTTGTCACCAACTATTTATGATCAGATTTGGATCAGTGATTGATCTTAGGAGCAGTGTAGTGTAAGGTACCTACAAGTTTGCTTGTGATAATCGTCTGATTTATGTTTAGGCAGGTACCACTGGTAAGAAATTAGTGTTTTATTTTGTAGGTATGTACAAAAATAACTAGCTTTTATAGTGACGGTTGCTGGCGACGTAACAATTCTGCCATTATGTTTATTTATCTCAGTTTTGTACCTACATACGGTTAAATATTTTTATGGATAAGAAAAAATACCTATATTATTGCAATTCGGAAGCGTGCCCAAGACACTGGTAGTACCTATTTACTAAAATGATTAAACTGCGGTGCAATATAAGATCGTTTGCAACGGTCCAAAGATAGGTAATTCAACAATTTCTAGCGTACCTTGTATATACTTACCTAAACATAGTACCTACTGGTATATGGGAGGTACCTAGTTCTTATGTGAATACTTTCAAATACCTACAAATATTCTATCGGTATTACTTCAAGAATAAAATACCTTTCCAATTTCCGAGTTTAATCCTCTAAACCTCAGTCAGTTTTGTTGCAAGTTTGTTGGATAGATGAAAATCCGCCGAGTCTCGTTACAAATTTCAAAGCGCCCGGATATTACTTACTGCATGAAGTTATTTTCAGTTTTATTTTTAGCTTTCTCTAGGGTTGCTATTCAATTCATCTACTGTAAGGCGTGGTTTAGTTGGTAGCCGTTCTTGATAGAATCAAATACTTATAATTAAGTAAGTACAGTATAAGTGAAATTATCATTTATTCAATAGGAGCCCTTTGACCACTTGGATTTGTCTTCCGAGGTAGGTGATTCAATTTTTGTTCAATTACGTTACGACCATGATAGATGAACTCTACGTGATCGTTGACTTCAAGTTTTGCCTTGTTAACTTCTTATCTTGTATACAAATACTATTAAATAAAAGCATCCTCTTTGTGGCATAACTTTATTCTTTATATCTTCAATTGATGCATTCTCGCTGAAAGCGAGCAGATTATGATTGTGCCAATAGGGCTTCAATGGCTTCCTTGAATTGAGTAATATCAATTTCTAAAGCCTGTAATACCTACATGTTGGCTGATCCTACGCCAACGCGAGCGAAGGCGAGCGTTGGCAAATTAATGCAAAGACAAGGAGGCGAGTTGACGCGAGCGACTCCGAGCTATGACAAATGAACTCTCTACACGTTGGCGCTTGCCTGCTCTCGGCCAGCTAGGCGAGTGATAACGAGCGATTGCAAGGCAAGGTAAATTATTTTGTCCATACGTTGGTATTGGCGTTCACTCGCCTACGCTCGGCCAACATGTATTGCAGGCTTAAACAGTTAGTTATTAAAAAATAATGGTGTAAAAAGGAACTGGTAGGTAACCCTAGTTCGTCGTCGCTTGATGGAAGCCACATGCACACACGCAGCATAATAGGTATTAGTAATATTACACTGCGAAGCTAGACACGATGCTAGTTTAAGCTTTTACCCCAAAATGGTGCACATTTCTGGTTTGCTTTGCTAAACTCAATTTCTTATCAAATGCTTTCAACTTTGCAGTAGGTAGAGTAAAGATATTCTTATTCATTTTGATGTTAGCAGTTTTTACGCAGATCTTTTGATTGGCGACTTTCGGACGAGACGAGTTTTGTTTTTCGTTGGTCAAGTTTTTATAGGTTTGCAATCGTAGTTTTGTTTTTAAGACATCGAAATCCTCGTAGAATTAAGACGTTGTGATCGTTAGGTACATGTTTTTTATACATACCTAGGTACTTAGATATAAAACAATTATTTATTGACGGAAAATGGTTGCAGTATTTAATGTTATGCTGTGAATGACCACATGGAATAGTAAGGAGGATTTTAGATAGGTAAATCGAAAAATTGCTCCCCTTTAAAGGGAATTTTTATGTTTAAATTTTAAAACTGTAACAACTTGGCTGCACAAGGTAGAGATAATTTTATCAACCTGCCGTGTTTGGCCATAGTGAGTCCCGTAATCAAAAACTTCCACAATAATTGGATTTTTTTATCCGAATCAATTCGCACTAGATACCTCCTCTTTTAAAATACGGCTCTCGATATCAAATCAAACAAATCTAAATTTTAAAAAGTTTTTCACCGTATTTTCATTTTACACGTTCGTGTCACGTACCAATCATGCACTGCTATTTGGTTATTGGCTTTGGCTACATCCGATCCATCTTTTGTTCCATAGCTCTATTGACAGAGTGTTGTTAGCTGTCCATATCAATTTACCTTACCAACTCATGTCATTTTGAGAGCTGTAATAGACCTATGAGAAAGCATTATATAAGTTTCTTAGTTAGATAATATTCCTATCCTATTATAGAATAACGACTAAACCGTTGAACCGATTTTGATGAAATATGGTTCAGAGATAGACTAGACCTTGGGAAAGGACATTAGGCTACATTTTGATCGGATACCACGCGGGAAGCAGCTAGTATTTTACCTACAATTTGTCGAATCCGAAGGAGAGGATCGTGATTCGTGGCCGTCAGCTCGCAACTAGCCCACGTGCGTCATGGGCAGTGAATGCGCTGAAGCTTGAGGAGCTACTAGGTAGGTACCTACTTTGCTTACCGACCTACGTAAGTTGGTGAAGACGACAGCCATTACAGGCTTTCAGATTTTTTATAAACAGCAATTTTGTTGGAAAATATTTACAAAATTATTCTGTTTGGTAAAAGCAATAAATAAAATGGCGGATTATCCAAAAAAACTTGAAATTCTTCAAATGACTCAAAGTCCAAACTTCTAAACTACAAGGCGAATTATGTTGCACATAATAATGTCTATTTTTCTTTGACAGACCTGTCTGACAAAGAAAAAAAAAACGGTCTAGAAAGTTTACCAGCATAAGATGAGAAATAAAGCACTAAGTATATAGGAAATACCTAGCACAGTCAGATGGAAAAATAACGATTTTATTAAAAGGGGCATTTTGTTTTGTCACCTAGGTACTTATTCGGACATTGACATTATCTCTCGCCCAAAGTGCTAGTCGGGAAAAAGTTACTATTAAGTGCCACTAAGTAGATGTACCTACATAGGTACTTACCTATAATAATAATAATTTTAAAAATTTTAAATCTGCTTTTATAGGTACCTGATAACACCAACCTATTTAACCATATTTCGAAGCTGCATGCATGCTAGCCTAGTTATTCGAGCTTTTGTCAAGCAATCTTTAGCGGATCACTGAGCACGTGCCTGCCAGTTTTGCTAGAGCTAGAGCAACGCACACGAGTTAATTTTGGTTGAACAAACTCTGCAGGCGTACCAAAGTGTTAGTCGATTTAAACTATAAAGTTTTGTAAACTGCGACTTTGAATATATTGTATAACATAGTTTGGATAGTACCTACTACGTAAATTGTTTGATTATTCAAGTCAAGCTACCTTCAGCGTGTTCAGAAAATTTGGGTATTGAAACCTAGTAGGTACAAGGCTTTTGTGGTGTGTAAAAGTGTCTAAATGTGGAAACTTGTAATTGGCCCTTAGTATTTAGTCTTTCTTTAATTGTTTTATTTTAGCTGTAAGTTTTCCTAAAATTGAAAAAAATAAAAATAAAATAAAATAAATAAAATAAATTTGTGGGTCCCATCCAGCAGTCCTGCATAAAAATATAAAAAAGTAATGGAAATCGCCAATTGATTAAGTAAGTAAGTTCGTATGAAAATTCAATACAGACAAATCAACATCACGGTGTTACTGCTACATTAGAAATGGGACATTTACTACTGTGTGTTATTACTTACTGATTGAAAACAGAAATACATTTTTGAAAGTATATTTGATAAAATTTTACCATAAAAGTAAACATTTTTCTTAATTCTAAACACTTTTGGGATTGAAATAATTTTAAATTAGATAACCTAGGTACTTATTACAAAATTACGAGTAAGAGATAAATTTGTAAACGTACAAAAATACTTATTTTCAAAACTTAATCTAGCCATCTTGTAACTAATAAAGCAAGGATACATTTATCTTGGACTTTGGAAAGTGGATATGGGTCGTTATGATGATTCTATAACAAAATAAAGCTGTTCCACGAATTAATTAGTAGCCATTAAAAATATTTTCGCTATATTCATTTACTTTTTAATCGCTCTGGGGATATCTTAAAGATGGCATGAATTTAATTCATAGGTAAATATCTGCACCTAGTAAATACAGCAGAAAGTAATTTGCAAGCGCCTTTTGAGTTTTTTTTAAGTCAAAAAACGCTTTCAAATTGTTGTTTCTAGGTCTTAGCATTTGGAAAGGTCGGGGAGAGTTCGTTCCTTGCAGTAGGAGTACGAAGTCGGCCAGGCCTTGAAGCCGACTCTATCGTAGATCCTCTTGGCGCATCTCACGTCGTCTGCCAGGTCTTCGTTGACCAGGTCTGGGAAATAAAAAATAGAAGTAAATGATCATTTACATAATGTTGCTCGTAGCACAGATAAAAGAATACCAGTATTCGTAGGTACCTACCTGAATCGTTGAAACGCATTTTACGTCGGTTGATGATTGACAAAGTTGCCATTAAAATTTGATTTCTTAACAAATAAAACCATACTTATAAAAACATGAATAGATAGGTAATTCCTTTTTCTCTGCCCGAAAACTTAGAAGTAAATAAGTTTAGTGTAAAATGTCTAAGGATTTTTACTTATTATTATTTATTTATTGTCTGCGATCGGTTTTTAATAAAACCTGTCTCTTTATTTAATGTAGGTATACTTACAACTAGATCTATATAGGAAATATTTTTTACTATCCATTCATCTACCCGCCTAACGGCCGCTCGCCGACGCCCACACAAAAACGGCGGCCGTCTAGGATTCACCCCATCAACCCGAGGATTTCTTCAAATTGGATTTGAATAAGTGAGCAGTGGTTTCATCCCATTTAGCTGAGTTGTCTGCAAGTCTAGATTTGCTGTTTCTATTTCTGCTGCAATTCGGAGGGTTTATTTATTAGAATTTGTATTGGGATGAATTTTTCATGGCTAGCCGCAGATTGCTCTGAGGGGCGTTCGTAATCTGATTGCACCTCATTTTGGCTTGAAATATACAGTGCAGTTTGTGCAATAGTCAGAGACGTTTGTAGGTTTTTCGCAAAAGAATTCAAAATTAGTGTTACAAAGAATCTGGTTCTCTATTTATTTAATTTCGTTTTGTTTTTGTTGTTTGCGACGAGAATTTGTTTAAGTACCCTCTTTTGTTTACTTTTTCAAAATATTGGCATTTGTCATAATATGTTTTTCGTGGTGTGTCTGACTCAAAGGCATTATTTTGCTTTGCTTATTCTGGAATGACCACTTAGTAGTACTCGCTGCTCTCGCTATATTTCGCGTGTCCAAAGTGTTGCCCTGCAACTAAAAAAAAAAAATTTTTGATGCCTGCAACACAACCAAATCACATCATTCGTTCTTTCGCGTTCACTCGCGGTGTCGTCGATTTTTTATCGAAAATTTTAAAAAGCAAAGAAATTATAGTTTCTTTCCGAAATCTTGTGTTGTAGTGGTTTAATAAGTTATAGTGGTCATTTGCAAAGTGTGGATAACATCCAGAGCTGGGCAAAATGCCAAAATGTTGGAAAAATTGGAAAGGCGCAAGGATGAAAGTAATGGAAGCTAAGGGCTATTTTATCCCTTTTTACGTTATTATACAATCCACACAGGAGTGGTAAGACATCTACTTATTTATCAAAAAGTCTCAATAATAACGATTGTCTCATTGTTCCCAAGAAATTTTCAAATTCACCAACCGTGGCTGGCTGTGAAATCGGCAAGGCCGATCGCCATCTTGATGGCCTAACCTTCAAGTTCAACGTTTTTGGGCGATTTGTTTTTTGTTTTCCAGGTACATCGTGAGCTTTTTTCGGGGAAATCCTTAGTAGCTACCTTACACGTAAAATAATACTTTTTGTGTTACATTAAGTATCCAGTCCGTTGGATTGGTTGTATATAAAGTGGAACAAGTAAATATAAGGAACATAACTATATTATATCCCCTCCGTTGAAAGGGTTGTACAGTAAAACAATAAGGTTCTCAACATGTTATAAAATATGTATTGTGGTACAATATGTATCCCCTCCGGTGGAGGGGTGGTGCACCTAGTAAGAGAAACAAGCAAACAATAAGGTTCTCAACATGTTATAAAATATGTATTGTGGTACAATATGTATCCCCTCCGGTGGAGGGGTGGTGCACGTAGCTACTAAGAGAAACAAGCAAACACTAAGGTTCTTAACATGTTATAAAATATGTATTGTGGTACAATATGTATCCCCTCCGGTGGAGGGGTGGTGCACCTACTAAGAGAAACAAGCAAACAATAAGGTTCTCAACATGATATAATGTTATAAAATATGTATTGTGGTACAATATGTATCCCCTCCGGTGGAGGGGTGGTGCACCTACTAAGAGAATCATGCAAACAGTTCCTAACATGACATGTAATAAAATATGTACCTATATATAATAATCCTCTCCGTTGAGGAGGTTGAACTCAAGAAATCTAAAAAATGAACCAACATTAAAGTACTAACTACCTATTGTGACTACAAATTGTGTGTTTTACAATTGTACGTGGCAGAGAGTGACTTAAACAGCTCATACATGGTATGCTGGTTCTGAAGAACTTAGATTTTTTAATCTTACTTATGACGGTCAATTTTGAAATTTGAATTAGAAATGCTTGAGATTAAAACCTCAGAGTAAAGAGGTAACAACAGCTGAAGCCTCGGGAAAGCCTTTAAAACAAGGACTTTCAAATGGAATCCTTACTAATAAAAAGTCGGACTAAAGTTGACAAACAATGAAATAAAAACCCCTTGAAATGGCAAACTGTGGGAGGCTCCAAAGTTAAATGTGGAATTATCAGGTATTCTGAACCTAACAGCAAAAGCATGACATAGACTTCTTCAAGAACATAAAACAAAAATTAGACAGTCAACATGAAACAAAACTGGGCCAAAAATATCTTTCAAAGGCAAGATGGCACTCTCTCCGTTGGAAAGAGATTACCAATGAACACATTGGGTATTTATTACATTTTTTAGAGGAAGAAGCTGTATAAGAATTGGCCCTAATTATACTAATGACCTATAAAAGCTAGGAAGCTTTTCTATAAAAATGGTTGGTTATAAAATAAAGAACTACCAACAGCCCTAACATAAGTACCAGAACAGCCAAACGACGGGCTTATGCCACCACCCAGGCCTATCCAACAAAAGCTGGGCCAAATATCCGTGGAGGTTTGTTTTGTTGGTGTGCTTTAAGGTATGTATTTATTTATTATGGATGCTGGATGGGACAGAATTGCACAAGATTCCACTATCTTAGTTGGTTAAAAGGATAACTTTTCATGCTTTGCCTGAACAATCACTTATGCCACATAATAATAATTATGTAACCAAATCTAAAAAATTGATATTCCATAAGGGATAATAAAACTTTTAAATCAAATAATGATTGGGTCATATCAGAATGCAAAGCTGAATAGGATTAATTTTGGTCCAGTACATAGGTAATATGTATGATTTAGTATCCCCAAAAAAGGATGGACACTAGGTACCTGTAGCTTTATTTTAAGATGAGTTTAAACTTATATAACTAAGTTTGTTGAAACTTCTTACTTTAAACACAAGGCTAATTAAAATTGGTTTTACTTTGTGTAAAATAGAATTGGAAAATCATACTAATTAGATTCAATTAATTCAAACTATAAAAATATTTAATCAAATAAATGGATATTATACTTTCTTAGTAATGGGTTTACATTTACAAGAGGTTCATAGAACATAATGAGAGAACAAGGTACTTACTAGAGTAGTTATTTATTTAAAGAAATTGATTTCCTTGGATATCATTAAATAATATCAATAATAAAGTTGTTAATTAAGTAGGTAGGTACCTACTTTTATTATACAAATAAAAATATTATTGTGAATATTTTCTTATGGTTTTGTAAAAATAAAATTTCATAGCTTTGGTACGTTGTGGGGGGGGGGGGGGTACTATGATAGTAGAATAATGAAAATAACCGAACCGATGAAGCAAAGTTTTATTTTTATTTATTTGGCAGAATAAGATCAGAACATAGTTGGTAGTTATTTTTGCTAGCCTAGGAAAAAAGTTGACCTACGTTAGGTTTGTTTGGATGTATTTCTGTAATGAAATATTATGAAAGCGAAAGGTAGCTTAGGTTCCTTTAAGCAATATTAGGTATTATTGTTATTATTATTATTATTTTTTTTGCATGGAAGTGTTATGCATTTTAGAGGTTGAGACATACTTAAAAATATGGTTAAAATTAAGTAAGTTCATCCAAATAGTCAAATTCCTCAATTTAATGACCCTACCTGGCAATTTTCAGTATTAACATAGATATCTAGACAATACAAAAACTAAATTTGAATCTTGTCACTCAAATCAAGATACAGAATGAGAAGTAAGAAAGCCAGTACATTTTTGTAAGGATTGTGGACACTTGGTCCTCCAGACATTTATTTGTTTGCTTAAGGCTAAATAAAAAATGTGAGAAATATACCGATTGTACCTATAGCTTGACATGGTAATCCTTTTACTTGGATGGTAGTGCTTCTACTTTGAATTAAAGAAACTTTTCTTTAATGCATTTCTACATGTTTTAAAAAAGTGAATGTCACTTTAAAAATGATTACGTATGTTACTTAAAAGGTATAAAAGGCTTAAGGTACTTATTAGGTAGTTAAAGATAAGTATTTTATTGTTTCTAATTTGGCCTTTTCAGGTATGGGTATTCAAGAGTAATCAAGCGTGTTTAGATACATTTTTGCACCTTGTGAAAATCTATAAAATCTTTATTCAAAGTCAACTCAACTCTTCTTACCTAGGGGGCTTGTTATTAGGCAATAATAATTATGAAGGGAATAATGGTAGGACAAAGCGCAATAGAAGTAAAAATAAAAACTAGGATTCGAAAAATAGTGGCAGTAGGTAGGTATGGTAAGTTAGGAAATCAGAAAATAGTGTTTATGTTTTATTTTTAATTTTGTTATTTAATGACCGTCTTTGTTAAAGGTGCTTCTTAAACTGCAAATTGTTTAGCTTTGTCTGTCACTTTTAATACATAATCTATTAATCATTTTGAAACAGATGGTCGCCTTAAACGTGGTTCTAAAGGAATTTTAAGAATAAAACCTATGTGCCAAAATATAAAGCCACTTGGGATTGGGAGCATAGGAGCCACATTATGGTTCTGTTTTTCATAAGACAGTGGCATTCTCATAATAAGAAAATTTTGATTAAAAAGACTGCTTTAATTTTGGACTCCTACATAGCAGAGTCCAAACACTAAATGTTAACAGTTATTAACAGAGTTCTTTTTGTTTTGTTAATACCTACCTAGTTAAGAAATCAACTGCTTGGAGCAGATGTATCTTGCCAAGCCAGTTATTGTCTTTTAAAATACCTTTCATATGATTGGTAAATAGGTACTAAACAACTAAGATGTGATGATGAACTATTAAAATATTCATTACAAATTGCTTTTTAAGAGACCTCTTAAGAGAGCCACATCCT
The DNA here is from genome assembly GCA_963582015.1 of Xanthorhoe designata. Taxonomy (NCBI): domain Eukaryota; kingdom Metazoa; phylum Arthropoda; class Insecta; order Lepidoptera; family Geometridae; genus Xanthorhoe; species Xanthorhoe designata. The sequence goes on along the minus strand of OY757029.1, from coordinate 13,476,057 downwards.
AGTTTATCAGTAGAAAGGTCTCGCTGGGACAAGTCCTTACAGCGTTTTTAAGTCAGTAGGGTGAACCTCTTGATAATGGATGTTTGCAAAGCAATTTAATTGTAGGTATTAGTTTAGAACTCTTCAAGTAGTAAAGATTTTCAAGTTTCTTTTGTTAAGGCATATGGGGTGCCTCTAGTTAACAGTATAATGTAGAAACCATAGTAAATGTTCTACCTACTTACCTTGGTGATTTAATATGGAAGTATCATTTGTAATAAATTAAGTACTTAGGTATAATGTTACTACATTGAATGGGTTTTTAAGGTTTAACTCTAAACATCTACTAAGTGGTCATTCCAGAATAAGCAAAGCAAAATAATAATAGGATTAAACGAACTAAAGTGAAGTTCTATCCTTATTATTTAATTTGCTTATTCTGGAATGAGAATTTCCCTACCCATCCCAAAGCTATTATGCGCATAGCTTCTTCCCATGGGTCTACTCATTTATTTATCTCTGAACGTAATGATGTGATTTGGTTGTGTTGCAGGCATCAAAAATTTTTTTTTTTTAGTTGCAGGGCAACACTTTGGACACGCGAAATATAGCGAGAGCAGCGAGTACTACTAAGTGGTCATTCCAGAATAAGCAAATTAAATAATAAGGATAGAACTTCACTTTAGTTCGTTTAATCCTATTATTATAGTTATAGAGTATAATATCTTTGGTCTGACTATCTCCTTAGATATCTTCAAAATAAATGAATGTCTGTCTCAGAGTAATAAATACCTACCGCGCTCTGGAAATATCTATAGTAAAACAATCCTAATCTAGTTGTGATAATGTTTGCATGTAGTAACTATAGGTTGTTTTTGTTAGGTATGTTATTCCAATAAAATGTTTAGTCGGTTTCTCATTTTGATGTAATTGTTAGTAGTAGTTGTAGAAAAATACCAACGCTACTAGCGTTGGTATTTTTTACCATTAAGTAAGTACTTATATTTGATTTTATTATTATCATAAATGATAATTATAATAAACGATACTATTTTCGGTGTTCTATATAACCTTACTTACCAAAATTAATGCAACGAATGTGAAACTTAAAACCCAGGGTTTAATTAATTACTTAGTCATTACTGAAGTCTAAAGTTCTTCATGTTTACTATTTATGACGATGCTTGCACTAGTTTGTAAGTACCTAAACACCAAATCCTACCAAACTAGTGCAAGAGCCAAGCACTTACGTACATGTCAAACTTGTAATCTGCCTCCTTGTAGTGTAGACAAAGAGACGGTGTTGAAGAGGCCGTAGGTAGCAAATATGTGGTTTGAATCGTATTACTTAGATCTCAAAATCCGTGAAAGATACCACCTTATAATGTTTGGAGAAATTAAACTTTGAACTTTTATCTTGCGTTGTGGTTTTTTAGAAACACGATTGGTAAAAGTTTTCTCGATCATATATTTTTTTGAAAAATACATGTTTTTCACACAGTTTGCTATTTATCTCAGGAACAGAACGCTATTTTTGTTGGTTTTATGTTTTGACAAATAGCCTAGAAGTATTCATTTAGTTCTGGTTTTTTAATTTTTCGATTGCTTGTTTAATTAACTTGTAATTAAATAAAAACTGTTTTTTCGCTATAAATTATGTTGCGTGTCTATCGTTCTGCGCTTCTCACTCACGAGTAAAAACATTATTCGCTCTCCCGCTCATTCCTCGGCGTTATGGCACACACTGAAGTGAATACTCCGAAGTGTAACATTCTACTAGGATTAACGTGGTCAACATGTCCTTTCGGACATGATAGGGGTTTGCTGGACTTGATGACTTGAAGTTTTAGCTTGATACGTAATTCACTTTCAAACTTTTGAAGTGTATGAGCTAATTTGAATTGGCTGATTCTAATGACAGAGGTTTTAGGCCGCTTAAAGACCCCCCTTACCTATGCATATTGGTTTAATAAACCTACTTTAGCTAAAACGGATATAAAATCTGTAGCAATCTCTTCATTGACATAAGGGTAACAAGAACAAAATATTCTTTAAACCTACAATTCAATTGACAAATCATTATGAATAAGACTTACTATTTCTTCTGAGACAAGCCCAGGATAGAGCAATGAGCAGAATTGATCTTGTCAAACTCTGATTTTAAAGCAATAAGTATGCTCTGTTTACAGCTTTGTATTTCTAGAATAATCTGTTTGCTAATTCAATAATGCAGATATAGTCCAATATAGATTATTTGTTATCTTCGTACAGTATTCTTTACTGATTATGTTCAGAACCATAATGTAATGCTAATTGAATACATTTATATCTCTTTACTTAAGTAAGTAGGTAAGTTCGTATGAGCAAGTTGCCAACTCTGGTGACGGAGTTTTTAGGTCGCCTAAAGGCCTCCGTCATGGCTTAACGACTTTAAAAGCCGGGACCGACAATTTAAGAATTATAATTTCAAAAATAGGTCAACATAAATGACTGTAAAGTCTTAACATATTTCTACGATACGAGCGCTTCAGCTGTCTGGCGACTGTTTGAACACTGCTTTACATCCATTACAAATGCAAACAACTTGTCTAAAGTGGTTCTATTTTTCCACTTCACTGGAGTAACCTTAACTACTGGAAATATTTCAGACTCTTTGAGAAGAAAAAACTATCCCGCTTCACGTGTAGGAGAGGTTACCTTGAAATTGGTTTATTTTAAAGATTTTATTATACTACTTTGACGGCGTGCTCAATATGTATGTCCATGCCAAATTACAGTTTTCCAGTATCAATAGTCTCTGAGCAAAGCCGCGAACAGACGGACGGACGGACGGACATGGCGAAACTATAAGGGTTCTTTGATGACTATACGGTTCGGAACCCTAAAAACGAAAGTTAAGAAGAAAATGAAACTCCTACTCCGCTAATAAGATCTGCCTAATCTAATTAATCTCTGTAATTTGGTCCTAATTGACACGATATCATACTAATCTTGTTACTGAAATTACCATCTAATTAGTAAAACTAGTAGGTATCTCTACATAGGTAATAAACCTAAGTAGGTTCTATTAATTATCTATGGTATGTTACAATGAATCCATCTCTAACAAGAATGTTCTAGTAAATATCTTGCAAATCTGTAAGAACTTTTCATACTTTATGGATATAAATTGAATAAATGTTTACAGATCCATAGAGCCTACAAGCAAATTAATCTCAAGTAAAAACTTTTGTTAAACTTGTCCCTTACTTGTTTATTTGATTAATATTGAATGAACCCATTTTCATAACTGATTTATGATATCTTAGTCAAAATTGGCATTGATTTGGGTTAGGTTATTTACAGGTGCAACTTTGTTTATACCTAGTATTCTTTTATCTGTGTTTATACCTACAGTAAAGTTATCGATAGTACCTATTGATTACAAGCTTTTGCCCTTTCGTTCATATTTAGTTTTTTTCCTATCCCTCATCTTTGCTGGAAGAAAACAAACTTAAAATATTCTTTTCTGAACTCCAACAACGTGTATACAAAGTTGTATGACGATCGGCTGGTTTTTTTTTTTTTTAATGAAAAATCTTACTAAAAGTCGGCTGTTATTTAGACATCATCAAACGTCATCTTGGGCACTCTTTCTTTTAAAAGTTTTGATTACCTGCAGATCGTTTAAAACAAACCTTCTATCAACTGGTTCTATTGTATTTTTTAAATATGAAGTAGTTCAGTCAGTGTTAAGGATTGTGTAGTCGAATATACAGTAGGTATTTTGAAAACCTGTGTAGATACCTTTAATATATTTTAAAAAAAATGTAAACTTAGGCAAAAGAGTAGAGTTGTTACATCCTTATGTACCAGTACTTCTGCAATACTATACCTTCACATTTCATGTTGCAGTGGCCTCCTTTCCTTCCCTTCTTGCACCATTCCTTGTTGTGTATCTGCAGGCAAAAAACATGATCATTCGTTTGGTAATCGTAACAGTTTGATCAATGCCCAGTATTTTAACCTTCAACAGCTAGAAGTACCTACATATTAGAGCTACTTTTTTTCTAGGCACACTACTTTTCAAACAAACAGTCACTGCGCGTTTGTATCGATACTATTTCAAATGTGCTATTACATTAGTCTGAAATCCTACGAATACGAAACAAAACCACAGATGATAATGTTAAAATTACTGACTGCACCACAAATAAAATAATCGAGGATAGGGCCTATTTAAATTAACATCAGCTTCTCATTTACAGAATTAAATGACTCCATTGGAACCGAGCAATCCATTTATAATAATTAATGATCGCTTTCATGATGAACCAATCAACACAACGCAGAAATTTAATCATGTTAAATTAACAACCTATAGCCAGGGGCAAATACTGCGTCCATTATATGCTGCGTAATACCTACTTCTTTACATAAGTAGTATAAAACAAAGTCGTTTCTCGCCGTCTGTCTGTATGTACGCTTAAATGGTAATGAAATTAGGTATATATAATCATGACTGTATTCTCAAGATGTACGCTAAGGTCTTTTGGTGGAAAAAGGGAGCCGCTAGTACCTAAGTAGGCATGATATAGAGGTAAAATTAGTGTTGGTCTGGCGTGTTATATCTCGGCTTTTGATCCGATGTTCGTAAGTTTGAACTTCGGATGTGCAATTGTGCAATAATGGATATTTAATTTCGAAACAGATTAAAAATGAAAAAATGTAATAAACCGACCTAAATTTTGTAACTACAGCAATTTGCTGCTTTTTTTTTTAAATTCTTGTAATCCTAAAAAAATACTTACATTGGTACCTACATAGAACCTCTTTAGTTAAAAACACCATTATGTGCTAATAAAGAGGAATATCCCGAGATCTCTAAAATGTTCTGTGCTTTTAGAAAATCGGCCTGGTACCTAATCGGGTTTGTGTGAAATGATGTTTGGATTTCTGACAGAAGATTATCTAAGATCTGAACCATCGATAAACGTGTCCGTTACGAAAAAAAATAGAATTACCTTGACGAATAGATAAAGTAAGTTAAGTTAATTGATATAGTTATCAATTCGTTGTTGACTTTCAATTGAAACAGCTGTTTTTTTGTATTCTAATAAAATCCTGTACCTAGTATGGGTTAGTAAACAATATATAGCACAGATATTTGACGGTCAGTGGCTCGGTTCCAAATTAATAGTGCTACCGCATGTAATGCTAAATATTTTGCGTCATTTTATAGGTACTTTGTTCTGAATGATATTGAAACTGCGGTAAGCCCAATTTTTGGAATTTCTATAGGTATACAAACAAATTTCAAAATTAATAAATATTTCACTTATAACAATGAAGCGTGTAACGAATATGCCAACTATTTTATACCGAAGCGAGGTTTAACATTTTAATTTTACAAAAAGCTCAGTCAAACCACTGTAAGTAATGTAGTAGAGTTCTGATCATATTTTAGTAAAAAAATCGTGTTTTTCTAATTATAAAACTAAAATTTAGAGTAATCACTTATTAGAGAATAACGTTTTTGAATACCTACACTACATCAATTAGGTCGCTTAGATCATTATATAGGATAGAATTTCCAATGATCCTTATGATTGACAGAAGGTATCCATGTACAGATTAATGTTTTTTCAAATTTAACCGGTTCGATTCCTTGGGGTGGGAAACATTTATAAAAATATTTAAATGTAGTTTTGTTTCTTTTAAAAACGAAATGTATGGTTTTAAATGAAATTTGTTATCTCATTGTTTTTCCTTTATGTGGCATTGACAAATTTCACTCTGTATTTTATGTAAGTAACTTACTTACTTACTCTGTATATACCTACATTGTCTATGTTTACCTACACGTGATCATTTAACGACTAAAATTATCAAGGTAGGTACTTAACCAAAAAGGACGTAATAGTTTTTAATAAATATTCGAAAGAAGAAACTAAATCGAGCTTCTTAATATTTTTTTATAGAAAGTATCATAACACAAGTATAATCACGATACCCCGAATTAGTCCATAATTATTCCGTCCACGGATTTGTTCTAAAAATTCGGTTGCGCGCTTATCCGGTGTAAATGTTAATTTGGACGACACTCGCTTTGGACAACACGTTTTTAATTAATCTGTTTAATTATTTATTAAAGCTTGCTTCGATTTGGGTTGTGATTTCAGCCCTAGTAAGCCTGTGAATTTGATTGATTTTAAATTTTATTAAAGTTAGCGTAACTTCATTAAAATAAAATTGTCAATCATACCTACAACCAAGTTTTTTCCACTTAACTTTTTTTGGGGAGAGGACTTTGCCCAGCAATGGAACACTAAGAGCTAAAGATAATAATAATAATATTACATTTTTTTTGTTATTATATTAATTAATTAACGTAATTTTACATTCATTATCAAATGAAAAATCTTACTAAAAGTTTTACGACTTCGGCAGGATTTAAAAATGAAATACCTAAGTGTGGTTTAACACTATAATCAAAAATATTTATTATCAAAGTTCTGATAATAAATTTAAAATTACAGCAGTCTTTTGAGAAGGTTGTGTAGACTCTATGCTGTATGTAGGTAAATACAATCAATTTCTAGAACCAACTTAACACGAGCTTTAAACGGTGAAGGAAAACATCGTGAGGAAACCCGCGGCTAGTCAGCCCCACACGTATTGACCATTGTCTTTCCTGTGGATATGGCCGGCTAAGCTGAGAGTATGGTTTAGGTGCTGGGGAAGCCTATTCCATCTCAACAATGTCCCAGGCACTACAGTGTCCCGTTAAGTGTAGGCAAAGCTTGCCTCCTGACTCTGTATAAATCATCTAGTAAAGATGTAAAGGCCCTAGAACCAAAGTCGAGGCACTTACCCACTCAGTCAACACGGTACACTGAGAATAATAATAATAAATGATAGAGACAATAACTATTTAATAAAGTCGAGTACCTACCGCAGATAACATTTAAGTTTCATTCAAGAAGCAGAGCCTCGTAAATTGAACCGTCACAAATCATAAAGTTCAAATGGCAGGAATAAAATAAAGTCACTCGTTCGATATTGAAATAGAGAAGGACATTTATTCGACATCCGATTCCGATTGTCTTGTCTTGTCTCGCTAACTCGATCGATCAAATACGAATCTGTTATCGATGCTAAAACTGTCTACGGTAAGTGACTTGGTCGGGTGACGTACTTGTATACTCCCCGTGGTTTCTCGTATCGTAAAATTTTATGATCCATAATTTTTTCGCCATTTTACAAAATATTTCTGCTTTTGATCCAGCCTAAAGACAATTTTTCGGTTCTTGATTTTTTTGTCTTTGAAATTTATTGAAATACCTTTTGTAGATTCAAATTGAGTTAGGGTTCTATTTGTGACCTAACAACTAGATCTCTGGGCCTACACAATATGATTAACCTCTTTGTAGTAGGTACCTAATTATTTTGTTTTATCAAAGGCAGTGTTGTAATAACTTGAAATCTTAATCATTCTCAAGTTTTACCGTAGTACACATTTTATTTTACAAAATATATACTTATTTTTAATAGAAGTTACGAGGCTATCCTATGTATTTTTCTGCTTTGATTTTGTCTATTAAAAGTCTATTGTAAATTAAAATATATCATTTCATTTTGGAAATCTTGGTGAGCAAGGCTCTAAGCCTTAGAGTCTAAGGAGTTGTTACCAACACTTAGACAAATAATTTGAAAGTATAAAATACATCTATACAATATTATACATCCTATTACCAGCATACATCAAGATTAATAGTAACCAATCATGAATTCACAATTAAAGACTAAGTGCACCTAAATCCGTCAGATGTCACGACGTTGTTCCTGAGTCACGTCCCCTTCACAGTCCCCTTGTTTTGACGTGAGTGTGACCGAGGATTTCGTCTCGAGAAGGTGCTTATTCCTGCTGCTTCTACGGATCTAAATATTATAAATATAGTACATAGAGTACATAAGTCTGAGTTCAATGTTTTACTGTACAAAATACATTGTTGCAAACGATCTTTAGGTAAGTAGCTCAACTGATCCAAGCTGACACTGACAGCCGGAAGCGTGCCCAAGACACTAAAGTGTTTCTTACAGTAAAGTTTCGCAATCACTTTCATCGTCTTGTTTTCGCCAAGCGACACGTAAGAAATGATAAAAAACATTTATCAATATTTCACTTCACACACTTGTCAAAAGAGACACAGCTTGCCATCTAGGATACAATGTCGCGGTATTGCAGTCGTTTACTGAAGAAAAAGATTTTTATCTCGTGGGCGTGATGCCAATTCTGATCCGTCTCGGCTCGGTTACTCCGCGCACTTCAATAATTGTAGCCAGACTTTGTATGCAAAGGCCGCAGGCTGCAGGGTTTTTTGTTTTATTTATGGATAGCTAAGGATGCTTTACATTTGTCACTTTGAGACAAGACTAGAACGAAATAGTGGAGTCTGGTATGTGTTTTTCTCAAGATGATCATATTGACGCGAGATGTTAATGAATTAAGTTTTCTTGTTTTGCGTTTGTCATTTTTTGAGACAAACATTGAAGGAAATAATAAAGTTTAATTTGTAGGCATGTGTCATAACGCCTACAAATTAAACTTTATTATTAGCCTATCTTAGCATACTAATGCTTGAGATAGGGTAACCAGATGTACTTATCAAACAAAATACATTTATAGATCGAAAAACACTCCAAGACTCAGAACACACAAACATATTTTGTCCCATAGCAAACCAAAGTCAATTTTTTTTTCGAACCCGTGAAATCGCGGAAATCGATCGAAAGTTATAACAATATTATGAAACATGTTTTTTTGAATGTGGGCACTATCCCATTATGCATGTTTACCTCCATAATTATATTTCCACTCCGCTTAGAGCATGCGGGTTCGCAAACACAGACTCATCACGACTGGGATTAGCAATCTCAGGAGAAAGTATTAGCTCAAGGCGGTATTTACCGACCGAACCGCGCCTGATTTCAATCGGGACTTCGATTTGCAGAAGCGCTGGGAATAGGGACGTGGTAGAGTCGATAGATGGTAATCGATATCGATAAGTCAGGAAATAGAGCAGCTAACGATATTCCAGGATACAGAGTCTCAAAAATTTTAATGTAAGTACATACCCTTTATTATGGCCAGTAAAATATTTATATTTCTAAAAGTAAATGAGACCTTTAAATATAATAGAAGCTGTAGGTACTATCACATGAATATGGAAATACTTTGGAATTCTTATTATTTAGGTACAGTCAGAATCATTTTGAGCATCTAGAAAAAAATCTCCTATCACAATATTGATGGCAGAGAGAAGAGAGGAAGGCCTTACCCTGCAGTGGGACGATACATGCTTCTAATAATAATAAAACTTTCATTGACGTTGGGCCTGCAATCTGTCACACATATGTAATGTTCCTTGATTAATCTTGAACTTGCTCATACGAACTAACTTCATAGGATCCAAAAACGCTTAAATGATTTGAAAATAACAATGTCTATCACCTTAGTCGTGATGATATTTCATTTTATTTCAAAGACAATCCTATCGATGTTAACTTCTGCAAGATGTGGGCATATACCAAATATGTATTTGAACATACCTCTGACTACCCCGATAGACATCTTCAAAAGGATCTTAAAATTGCCTTAAAAGATCAGAAAGAAATGTCTACCACTCACTGGGATACCAGTCGTGATCATATTTCATTTTTTTTCATTTCCTATCGATGTTGTCCCGACACTAGTGCAGAACGTCGCTCAAGACATCTATAGATTGACTGGCTCTGTGGGTCTGCCTCAACGTCGCGACAATGCAAATCGCAGCCGCATCGTGCGGGCTCTGAGCGTCATCACCTCTAGAACATTCCTCTTAATTAATGGAGTGAGAGACGATTCATTGGAATAGATGAGTTATGTGCTGGGTTAAACTACCATGGTGCAAGATTGGTGGGTTAAAGATCGGAATTGTTTTATGTTGCAGACTTTTTATGGTTTAAACATTATCTAGTGAAAAGGACACTGGTTTTAAAAGATTTGAATAAGTGATTTTTAAATTATAGGTACAAAAAACACAGAAACATAGCTTAGCGCTAAAACCCAGTGCCAGTTGAAAGCTTTACTTCCTTTTAACGTAGTAAATAAAATGCAAACGTTAAGCGTTGGCGGGACGATCTCGTCAACTTTGACGAAGGTGAGATAGAGGTTAAAAAAAAAACAAAAACTAGAATAACTGACTAGAACACACTGACAATAACATTAGAAAACATTGTCTTCATTCTTTAGTATCACACAGGTCAGTACGCTCCCATAATTTAGGTATTGTTTCAGTATTTGGGCATTAGAATGTTAGCTTATAGACTCTGTTGTGTTTGTGTGTACTTATTTGAAGTCATATCCACTGATAGCCCATTTCAATTACACAAACATGCAGCAAATCACGTATCTTCCTATGATATACATGAGAGGTTAGCACCAGTTAAGATTAATATATTAGGTAATACTAAACTTTTGTTTTTTTTTATAGTTTTTTTAAGCGTTCTTAGTTTGATAAACAGTACACTAATAATATTACAATCTAGCCAACTAGGTCAATGAGCAATTTGATTTTGACTTTGTTTTATAAAGTTGCTTAGTTGTTGTGTTCTTTATGTATGCAGCACTTACTTAATCACTAACACTTTTATATAACTTAGCACTACACTAACTTAAATGGTTGAGTTCGTTTGAGTTTTCTCACTAGGTCTGTAGATATACCAGTGCTAGACCCATTTTGTCCCATTTATTACCAAAACGTCCGCCTGTCCCGCTGACTGATTAGTGCAGCAATCATGCAAATGCTTTGCTAATTTTATGCAGATTTGCAGTTTGCACTGATAGTGCCCTGTAGTTTTTGTGAGCATCAGTTACTAGCAGTATCGAGCATATTATCAAAGTGCGATATAGTTTGACCGGTAGTATTGTGTTAGAGCCGAGAATTGTGTTGATCAACACAAAACAAGTTGTCTTTAAATTCGTTTCGATCAAAAGACTTCACTATAAAATGCGGAATGAAGAATCAACATGGCGAATCCAATAATGCAGTTCAAACCATGTTCTAAATTAAACGGTTTACACTTCAACCAGTAAAACAAGCACTTACACGTACAAGAATGGCACTATTCGCATTCAACAACTTTTATCTAGACACGTTCCGTAAATAAAATAGATATTACTATCTGCAACTAGCCAATCCTATTGTGACGTCAGCGGGGATCCTGCTCGGAATGGAATTGGATCGAATCTGTACTTATAGAAAACTAGCTTGTGCACACGGTTTGGTTTGGTCTAAACTCGATAATTTATACTTTAAGTTGACTTTAAGTTTGACTGATATGCAAAGAGATTATATATGGAAAGGAGAAAAATTATATTTCTAAGTAAGTGATCAATACAGAAAGTAAATTAAGTAACTTACTAAGTTGTTATGTACCTACTTTTTGTGGCTTAGGTACTATGATGACGATTATAGAGCAACTCACGTTTGTCGCTCAGGACTGAGACAACTTGTTTTTAAGAATTACCTACTGAAGCGCAGCTAATGCGCCGTTAACGCGTTCAGTGTTCGCGCGCACATGCGAATGTTACATGCTAGAAAATGAAGTGTAGATTGTTAAATAGCAAAAGCTTCTGAATTCAATCATACTTAAGAGTGATCACGTTAAGGTTAACAGCGAAACTATTTTGTCAATTTCGAAAGAGTATTTTATGGTACTACAGTATGCTAAGTATGTATGTTGTGTGGATATGGATGTTTGTAACTCTTTCACGCGAAAACTACTTATCGGATTGGCTGAAACTTGGAATGTGCAATACAATAGTTTATGATCTGAACTTGCCTGGACTAACACATAGGAAGGTACCACACAAGTTTTCTTGATATAGTCAATATAGGTATTATATTGACATAAATTAATCAAGAAATAGGTACAACTAAGTGTAATTTTGTCAATTTGATAAAGCTTAGCTATGGCCTCCATGGGGTAGGTACATGGTAGGTAGTTCTTGATGTATTTCGACAAAAATAAACAAATATGCCTATAAATAGTTTCAAAACCAAGTAAGAATCATTATGGTGTACTTCTTTCTTTGTATAAATTAGACGTTATTCACGCTAAAACATTTCGAATGCATTTCAGAAAATTTATCTAAAGTGACTGTTTCTCCGAAACATTACGAACATACAATGAAATGCCTATTTTCTCCAGGAAATATCATTTAGGTAGTATATTTGTTTACATTTAATAAATGAATACGTCCTGATTTCAATTCAGCGAATGTAGCAAAACATTTGCAAGTTGTCAGTGAATTACAGTGTGTTTATTGTATTATTTACATAATTGGTTCAAAATTATTGAGTATTAATTTACGAGTACATACTCTTTGTTTACTATAATAGTGCGCGTTTTGCGTAATACAAGTTCGTTTTATTAACCCCCAACGATAATGTGAGGGGTATAAGCGGGCACAGTACCTCATACAATAATAATTGACTTTGTTTAAATTGCTAAAAATAATTTTACGAAAAGAATTCATATTAATAGTTGAAGGTCAAAATGCTCTTTGTGTTCCGAAAAATAGGTTCTATTTTATTGAATTTTTGTACCCAAATCGGCACCTAAATAATAAACATACTTCCAATACCACATGATTCGAGTGTAGTCTTATTTTTACTCAAGATATTTTTACGATGTCACCAGTGCAATGAGACTTTTAATTTCTCTAGAGTCTTTCCTAGAAAATGTTGCACTGACTGGATAATTAACTTTGCCACCACAAGCTTCAGTGCTTCTTGGAAGTAAGGTAAAATTAACGAATACTCATTATAATGAGCAATATGAATTTTACTGAAATTGTAGCCTGCTCAAAGTGCAAACACCTCTGGTCTTTATATTAAAATTGAGAAATAGTTTGGGGGATACCTTTGCTCCTATTTTGCAGGGAGTCCCACTGCTGGGGACAAAACAGGTTGATAAAAAAAATAGAGATAGGATAAGATATTTACCTGAAAAAGTCCGTAGCTAGTGTAAGAGTTGTTGTGGTTCGTGATCTTGTCCGTAGCTCTGCCACTCGCGTGTTCGATCAGGCAAACCCCTGTAAATAAATACAAACTTTAAATACTATCTCAGTACCTTATATTAAGATGATACCCGGATCACCGGTATTTTTGTATAAGCTTAGAGCCTCTCCAACTTCATTGTTTGTAACTTTTACATAAAATTTACATCTCTTTGTTCATTGTTTGGGGGCTACTGTCCACCTTACTTAAGAACCGAGATTTGATAACAAACAGTTCAAATATACCTATCAGCTTTTAAAAAATAAATTTAGGTGAAGAATGATTAATTTAGGCGATAAGCACACGACACCGCGCACCATCGCGAAGGGCGGTGGCGGTCGGATTTCATAGCGGGTCCCTCGGGGTAAGGCGGTTTACGCGCCTGTCCGCGCGGATGGTTTAACGCGGGTTCGACCAGTTCGATCACAGACACTGGCAAGAAATCCATTTTTAAATTGCGACACGTTGACACACGATAATCCGCGTGGTTAGGCTGCGTTTCCATTGACGCGGAGTGTGCTCGAAATCTCTGCTCCGCGATTTCGAGCATAGTGACTGGTCAATTCATGCACCGCTAAGCACCGCTCCGCACAGCTCCGCGTCAATGGAAACGCAGCCTTATGCGGCGCCCCGCGTATGAGGCAACGGCTCTCCGCGCTGTCGTCCGCGCGGAGGAGCGGTGGTTGGCAACGAGAGCGTCGCTCGACCGCGCGGTCGGCCGGTGTACGTCCGTGTCAATAAGTGCTCGTTCGCACGAGAGCTTTTTTACCGTCCGTTAAAAAAGCGTTCAAATAGAACAAATGTATTCCCAAGTATATGTTCACACGTCAGCGCTTTTTAAACGCGACGGTTTTTTATCGAGCAGTGTTGTATTTTCTGCGCTGGACGTTAGACGTTAAAGCCCATATTCGCACGAAAGCTTTTTTAAAAGCGCCAACGCCGAGTTTTGACGCAACGCTTTTTTAGCTCTCGTGCGAATGGGCGCTAATAGTCGTTTGTTTAGTTAACATCTTTACACGTCACGTCCTTGTGTTAAGCATCAACGGATTTCTAGGTTAATGTGACATAAGATCCGCTTCACCGCAAACAGCGGTGGTGCGCGGTCCCGTGTGTCTTTCACGGCTCCTTTTCAAGTTACTCAATAGTAGTCTAACTGTCACCCATAAAATTGAATTTCTTTTGAGTTGGTTTTTTGACCGAATTTAGGTATAGGTATTGAAGATTTGAAGGTAAACAAATTCCCAATAATTATAAATAGAATATGTATAGAAATCAACAGAATGAAAGCAATTTATTTTAGGTTAAGTATCGACAGTTTGCTTACAAGCATAGTACGTCAAATTTTGCTAAAATACCGCTTGTTTACCTACATTAATAATTATAAATACAGATAATTATACACGTAAACATTTCATAGCTAAAATGGCTCACTTCTGCTCATGACAAGACCATTACAAAAAGCCTTGAATTGATAGAATTTCTTATTAAAGCGTAATACGGGAATTTGATATTAAGGCACACTTTACCTTCAAGCTCATTATAATTGTATGCCGGAAGACCGGAGATTTAATTAAATTACATAAAATATAAACAGACACGTATTTAAAAATATTAACGGGACTTAATCGCGTATTGAAATCAATATTATTTACGACACGTGTCAGATAAACACCAGAACTTAACAACTTGATTTACGTAAGGTTCTATAATTATAACCTCAGGAACTGTTTAGTACCTATACCATAATCTATGCATTAAGTATAGGCAATCTATGGAGAGCTGTGCTCGAGGTTTCTCTACAGGATCGAATCAGAAATGAGCAGATACGTAGAAGAACGAGGGTCACAGACGTAGTCAAGCGGATTAAATTTAGCTCGTTGAAATGACAATGGGGCCACAAAACAAAACAGATGGTCGTTGGAGCTGAAAAGTTCTCGAATGCAGAACGCGGATCGGCAAGCGTAGCGTAGTAAACGTCCTAAGGCTGAGATGATGATAATGATGTAGGTATCTATGCAATTAGAGTAGGCATTTTCTGGTCTTAGTGCATAGGCATTGTAGAGATAGAAGCTGCCCAGCATCAAAAATATAAGTTAAGGCAACTTTCTGTCGATTTTTGGATTTGCTTACTGTGGTTACAAATTGCCCTTATGTAGATAAGGGCATAAGGGGGGAAGGGCACGATTAGTAAGCTAACTAAGCCTCACGCGATAAACATTTAGTGCTTATACACACCACATTTTCGAACGAGCAGTCGCGTTGGAAAAACGTAATGTGCTCTTAGAGGTCATCTCAAAATTCATTTTTCCGATACGAAAAACTATTTGATGCGCAGACCTTGTACCCACGACCTTTGTATCGAAAGTCGAGTGTCATTATGATACTCGGGAACACACACAGTAGCTAAAACCTCAAATCTCTATTTATCCCTGACCTCAGAATACTCGAGGGCTTATAAAAAGCCTTCCGCATCTCCCAGTAGAAATTACAACCGAGATCACCCACAAAACCCAACAGAATAAAACCAACCACTTGTTTATTCAAATTAAATTCGGCGACTTTCAAATTCTAATTCAAATAATAACATTAGGGGCTGCCGAGTGAACTTCACGTTATACTTCGGTCCTAGTAGGTTTGCGATGCGAAGGACAGAGAGCGATATAATAAAATTGATAGTATACAGATTTTGGAGTAGTCTCCAGCTAAGGCAGTTAAAGATAAAGTTAGCGATAAAGATGTCAATAGTTAATTTTATTTAACCATATCTTGTTATTTCAGAATACAATTTATTCTCACTTAAAAAAGTTCAATTTTGTACACTAAAGATTTATTTCATACATTCATTAATTTCATTTTTTTTTGCTTTAATGTTTTGGTAAGCTCAAATTTTTATTTTATTTTATTTTAGATATTTTATCGCATACCTTCACCAATATATGACACCGAATGACCCTTAAAACTGTCCTCTCGAACTTTCTCTGCAAAGATCTCCTATTTGCATAAAAGGGAACATCATTCAAATGACAAAACATTCAAGATCCTCTTTCATTTAAGTTTAGAATTGTTGGACTGGTCTAATTGACACCGTCAAGTTTGAGGTAGAGTGATAGAGATCTTTATTTATATACAGAGTTTCCTTCTAAATTTAGCTCGTAATATTCGAAGTATAATTCCAAAAGTTATAATTCAAGCTATTTATTATCTTATTTCAAGTTTAGATAATAATACTGCGCAGCTAATGTGGGAGACATACGGCTGGTCTCAATTGAGGAACGGAGGCCGAGCCAAACAAATAGAGCTGAAAAGGACTATGAAGCTCTATCATCAACTTCCTCACCTAAATCCCTTTTCTCTTCTATCCCTTCTTCTCCTTCTTCTTATCTTAATTTTGTGTCAGAGAACTCTTTTTCTCTTTCCCCTTCATCTTCTTTAGCTGAAAGTGTTGTACAGGCGGCAGTAGTCGACAACCCTGTACCCACTGATGCTAAAACAAGTGCGCGTAAAAGATGGACTGAGGAAATGAACACCTTTATCCTGCGCACATACCTCAGACTTACTAATATGGAGTCAAACACACGAACATACCTCACAGATTTACATAAAGAATTTATCAAAGAATTCCCAGATGTGCAAGTCAGTAGACAGAGATTGGGTGATCAACGTAGGGCAATAATAAGAAACAACTTGCTCTGTAACTCTATTGTAAAAAACATACGGTCGGAAGTAGAGTTAAGTCTTGTAACACAACAGCACCAATCACAACAACCAGTACCCCAGACACCTCACACTAAGCGAATGCAGTGGACGGCAGAGCATAATGAGACCATAATTAGAATATACTATACAATCACACACCTGGAAACAAACAAGACAGCTTATAGGAAATCATTACATCAGGAGTTTATCAATGTCTTCCCTCACTTGACTCATATTAGTGAACAAAGGATAGCGGACCAAAGAAGGATCATAATGGTCAAAAAGTATATTGATGATGACAGACTCCAAGTAATTAGACAAGAAGTAATTTCTGCATTAGGTACACAAAACGCAACACCTGACACAATGCAAAGTGAACATCAAGACCCAAATGCGACAATTTGGCATGATGCTATTAACGACGCAAGTATCTTAAACAACAGCATACAGACACAAATAAATTCAGAAGATATTATCACACATAGCCAACTGTTACTGACCAACGATCAAAACATAAATTTAGAAATAGATGAAGTATTCAACCAAGCCCAGCAATTCTTTTGTAACATACAGCCAGATAGCAGACCGTTTATCCCAAAACAAAAACCCTCTAAAAACTAGGAAAGATTGTAAGCTACCTCAATGAAAAAATCCTACCCCAGTATGTTAATATTGACTCAGATTTTGATACTCTGCAAACCTCAATTTACTGTGCAGCCTGGACGGCTGCTAAGTCAAATGGCACAAAGCTTACAATACCACCACGCGAAGTACAAAATCAAGAACGTAGGGACCGAATACCAAATTGGCAAAAACGTCTTGAAAGAAAGAGAGATGATTTGAGAAAAAAGATCGGTAGGTTGACTCAATACATCAACGGAAATCGGAGTAGAAAACTAACAAATCAAGTAAATAATATCTTAGAGCAGTATAAAACACATACCGTACACGAAGAACCTAACTCTAATCTCTCATTGTATTTAGATACATTGAAACAGAAACTTACGGTTGTCAGCAGCCGACTTCGGCGCTACATAGCATGTGCAGATCGCAGAACTCAAAATAGTCAATTTACAAACAATGAAAAGAAATTTTATCAGGGTTTAACAAAAACAACAATAAATTACAATGACAACAATAATAATAACGATTCTAACACCAATGTGCTAAACGCTACAGAGCTCCGACAATTCTGGGCGAACATTTGGGAAAACCCTGTGAATTACACTCACGATGCAGAGTGGGTCACCGCGGAGCAAACAAAATGTGTAGCCATAGACCAAATGGAATACCTTAACATACCTGTAGATATATTTCATAAAGTCCTAAAAGGATCACATAATTGGAAAGCCCCTGGTACTGACCATATTCATAATTACTGGTACAAAAAATTCTCTTACTTACACCCCTTTCTTTACAACCACATTAATAACTTCATTCACAACCCTCACATATTGCCGACGTACATCACTTCCGGGATTACGTATATGATACCCAAAGACTCAAATGACTTAACTAATCCTGCCAAATATCGCCCGATAACGTGTCTACAAACAATCTACAAAATCATTACAGCTTGCTTATCACAGTTAATTTACTGTCACTTAAACAAAACTCAGTTACTAGCTGAACAACAAAAAGGTTGTAAAAAATTCAGCCAGGGATGTAAAGAACAACTGATACTTGATTCAATCATTTTAAAACAGATAGAACGAAATAAAGAAGATTTATTTTCCATATACATTGATTACAAGAAAGCATATGATTCCGTTCCACATGACTGGCTGGTAAAAATCCTAGATATTTATAAAATACATCCGCAAATTATCTCATTTTTAAGAAATTCTATGGCTAGATGGACCACTCAACTTAAAGCACAAACTTCAGGTAGAGTTGTAGAAACAACACCAATATGCATTCGCAGAGGTATCTTTCAAGGAGATGCACTGAGTCCTCTCTGGTTCTGCCTTGCTCTAAATCCTCTTTCTAATTGCCTTAATTCGACATACCTCGGTTATACCCTAGACAATAAACGTGATAGACAGACAGTATACAGAACATAAATTAAACCATCTTCTCTATATGGATGACATAAAAATATACGCCAGTACACAAGATGAACTAGAACAACTCATACAGATCACAGAGCAATTCTCTACAGACATTTCTATGAACTTTGGTATAGAAAAATGTAAAATAAACTCTATTAGAGCAGGGCAAAACTATCAACACATTTATCAGTTACAGTATGGTGAGATTATAGACTCTCTTGATGATATCGAAACATATAAATACTTAGGCTTCAACCAGTCAAAACAAATACAGCATAAAGAAATTAAAGCAAAACTAACACAAAAATTCAAACATAGGTTAAGTTCTATTTTTAAAACACAACTTTACTCAAAAAATACCATAAAAGCGATTAATTCATTTGCCATTCCAATCCTAACATATTCATTCGGTGTCATAAATTGGAGTAAGAAGGAATTAAAAGATCTACAACGACTCGTGAATGTCACAATGACTAAAAACAGAAAACATCATCCACGGGCATGCATACAGAGGCAGATTTTACCTAGGCTGGAAGGAGGAAGAGGAATAATCGACATACAAAACCTACACAATAGACAGATAACAACCCTCAGAACATATTTCCAAAATAAATCTGAAACATCCATACTTCATAGGGCCGCATCGAGATTGGATCATAAACACACACCACTCAACTTGGACAACCACAACAAACAACGAAATGAAGAACTGACAGACGGACAGACATTACATGCAGATTGGGCCCGGAAGTCTCTACATGGAAGGCACCACCACGATCTGAGCCAGCCTACCGTCGACAAACAAGCGTCGAACGAATGGCTCAATCGAGGTGAACTCTTTCCTGAGACTGAAGGGTTCATGATAGCTATCCAGGACCAAGTGATAGAAACAAGGAACTACCAAAGACACATTATGAAGACACACATACCAACCGAAGCCTGTCGCCGATGTAATGGACCGTCGGAAACTATCCAACACATTACAGGGGCGTGTAAATCTCTAGCTCAAACAGATTATAAGTTCCGACATGATCAAGTGGCTAATATCATCCATCAAAGATTAGCCACAAAATACAACCTAATTGATGTTAGTTCAAAACCTATACCATATTATAAATACGCCCCTGAAACTGTGTTGGAGAATTCCACTTATAAACTCTACTACGACCGAGCTATCCTCACTGACAAAACCACCCATTTTAATAGACCTGATATAACTTTACTTAACAAAACCAACAACACAGCCTTATTAATTGATATTGCTATCCCCAATACCCACAATCTTCAAAGCACAATCGCAGAAAAACTTTCCAAATATATTGACTTAAAGAATGAAATAACTCGCATGTGGCGTCTTCATAAGGTTTCTATCGTCCCCATAGTGTTGTCATCCACAGGTGTGATCCCCAAACAACTGTTTCAGTCTCTTGAGGTAATAGACCTCCCAAAACATACCTACGCTCTGCTTCAAAAGGCGGTCATATTGAACACATGCAGAATAGTGAGGAAATTTTTACAGACTGATCTTAGCTCGGACAGTCACAACACAATAAATTATAGGTAGATACTGATTTGCACTTGGCTTCGGCCCGTGCATTTTAGTTAACTTCCAGTTTACCCGTAAACTGAGTACATAAAATAGAAAACTAAAAATAATAATAATAATAATAATATATTTTTAATTCAGACACAAGATCCATATAAAACTTACATTATGTACATTTAGATTATTAACTAACTTACACAACTAATAAAAACTACAGAGTAGGTAAACGTACCTAATTGTCTACATCTTAGGATGTTAATTGTATCCAGCGTTTGTAGGTGTCAGTTAGAATTAGTCTGTCAGATAGACTAGTAATAATGCCATTTTTACACATGCCAACTCTAGACATGAATTTAGCGATGCGGCTTCTTTGGATGGCATCAAAGGAGCTCACTCTCGCCTCCAAGAACATCCCGGAGGCGCTGCAGCACCATTCAAGTCCAAACAGCTTCCTGAAGACATTGTTGTAAGCTACTCTGATGCCTCCAATCGCTTTTTTGGTATAATTTATCCAGAGTTGGCACGTGTAAAGATAAAACTAGTAAAACTAGTTTTATCTAAACTTGTCACCCCCACTTGTCAAGTGGGTTAGTACCTCGACTTTTGATACGAAGATCGTTGCTCGAATTTGGGCGTGCATCAATGGACTTGAATTAATGAATTAATGAAAATATTTTATTGTCCATTTACAAAATAAACTTAAGAACTAGTAAACTTTAAAAATAATTGTACAATGGACGGTCGTATTGCTAAACATGTTGGTTGGTAAGGTTGGAAATAGACTTTTAGTTCCATAAAGTTTAAGGTTGCGTTATCATTCTAGCTTGGATCATAAAATGAAATCCATGCTGGATCGCGCGCGTCACGTCCCCACCATCTGCACATTTGGATCGCGCTCCTAATGCGCGCGTGAGGAGCGCGGTGGATCGTCCGGTCTGGATCCTAGCTATTGGCTACTAGCATCAACTACGTAATTTTAAATTGCATTGGCAGAGCTTCTAAAGCAATAAAACCACCAATCTATATCCACCTCAGTCAGTAAACACAGAACCTTCGCTTCATCATTCATTCACTGTAATCAATTTCTACTTTTACGATATTTTCCTAAAATAACTTCCATTTACTTAACGAATCGCAAATATTTTAACTTCATTCGAGCGGAGACTGCGTCCATTCGTCCTGATTTCGTCAGTTTCAAGGCAAATAAGACGCTTAAATTCAAATTAATTCTAATTAAAAGTCCCGTGGTCCAATCAGACGGGTCATAACGCAATTAATGGTTTGTAGGGTCCAGTAAACGGCAGATTAGGGACGAAAGACATCCATTACTATTTGATACGACTCAAAATTAATCAACGTAAAGTTTACTTTTCAAAGTCAAACATTTATCACTGCAAACTCAATTAGTTTTTAATCCAAATCACAAGAATACTTTTCACGCTAAACGGATGAATTGAACTCCATATAATGGATACTTTAGTAGGTACTAGGTTCAGTATAATTGTATTTTTTTTTATAAGAAGCGTTATATTTCAGGCATCATTTAATGGAATCAGAAAATGAAATGGTAAAACTGAACAACATCCCCAAAAACAAAAAAAAACTTTTTGAAAGATCTCTAATGTTCAAATAGTAGACGAAACGTATACTTACATCTTCATCATATTTTTTTATCATAAATTTCCCGTTAACTTGAAATTAGGTGTCTATTATACAGACCCACCAAAATCCCGATAAATCGACAATTAAAATGTGTCTTAACTGAAAAACCATACTAAAAAATAAAGGCATTCTAAATCACAGCAATTTTATCGTAATTAAAACGAAATTACAAAAGTATTTCTGCCAGAGAGTATATTTTCTGCAATAAGGTCGAGTATCGATATAAAGATACTAATAAATGTAGCAATTTTCCTTTATCTCGAGAAATACTCAAGCCTTTATTACACAAACACATACAAATAGTGGATTGTATTATTCATACGAATATTAGACGGGAGATATTTAGGCAGTGTGCTCGTACGAAAACAGATACAAACATTAATAACGGTTTCGTGCATTGTTTTTTCATGGTCACTGTGATTTGATTCTTTATATTATTGTACTACTGGATATAACTAAAATCATTAAACTCACAGATAAATATATAATGCTTCACGAAAAAAAGACATTTAAATGTATCCGAAAAGTCACGGGATCTGTAACAGGGTTTCACCTCAAATATTCCGTGGCCATTGCTAAACAAATTGAGTTACCAAGCAACTGATTTCGATGTTTAAATTTTATAGGAGTAATTATTCTAAGCGTTTACTGTACAAAACAAGCTTCAAACTAGGTTGTTTTAAAGTTGTTGGTATGCCCCTAGTTTAACAATATTTTACGTATAGGATTAAATTAAACTTCAAAATTAGCTCCATACATATAATAGCATAACGTTAGACGACTGCATAATAACAATCGAAGCTGCAGACAAAAGCCGTACGTATTGGTTCATTAGGGATTCCATTATGAGTTGGATTGAGCTAGGGCGCAATATTGGCTGCACAGTATGTGGCTATAAATAGCTGAACAATATATTCAGGGCGGATTCTACGAAATCGTTCGTTCTGTCTAAAACATATTGCTGGCTTAACCATCTTTGAGTAAATCGTGGCGAAGCTTGCCAAGACGTTCTTGAGAGATCGTCTAAGTTAAGCAACGTTCTTAACAGTCACAACTTGGATGGGTGACCGCAAGTATGCCACTTGCGGTCACCCATCCAAGTTGTGACCGTCAGCTCCATCAGCTGAGCGCTTCCGTACTTCGTTAAGCCATAACGGAGGGCTTTAGGCGGCCTAAAAACTCCATCACCAGAGTTGGCCACTTGCTCATACGAACGAACAAACGATAGATTATCCTTCACACAGCGTTATCTAGTTCCAAGAAGCAATAATGTTTCTAAATTCATAGCGCTAGCTGAAATAATAACTTTTGTTTCTTCTATTTCATCTTAAAATTACACGTTAAAAATTCAATAAGCAAATAAAGTTTAAACTAAATTGACGCGTGATCCAAGGTCGGGCTCCTATTTGGCTCAACGGATCAGCATTGTCATTTAGCGCGACAATGCTACCAGTATCTTGGGTACGTTTCGGGTATTGGTTCAGTTGACCAACCAAAATTATTCTGAGATGACTCAGCTAATTTTTTTTTAAAGTTATGTAAATGTGCATAGTTTAGTTTCTGTCATTCAGAACGTGATCATAAATTTTTGGTCTTCAATCAGTGTCTTCGTGGTATAAAGATCAAATTCTAGGAAGAGTAGAACTTTAGAACAGACTGATATTACCTGTGTGTGATTGGTGGATTGGTGTTAGATCAATAACGGTCTAACTCATTAAACTGCAATCGGTTTTCAAAGCCATTCCTCTAGCTTTAATGTATCGAAGAGTTGTAATCCCGGGAGGGCCTTAGACGCTGCAAGCGAAATTATGTAGGCTGCAGCGGCCTATACCACGATATCACTTCTAGAACTCATCAATGGAATAAGTAATGGAAAATACTTTCTTAAAAGGAAACAAAGGCGTAACTTTGAGTTATAGGAAAAGTGCATTCATAGACTTGCAACAATTAGTAAAAAAAAAAAAAATTGGCCTGCCGTTGCAATCTGAAGTCGGTCGTTTATTTGGCACATACTCGTAATATCCACATGTTATTGAATCCTAAGATTTGAGCTGAGCTTAATTGCACTTAAATCTAATGGCAATGCGTCGTACAGTGCACTATCGAAAATAATACTTAGTGCACTATGCGGTTTAAGTGAGACATTTGTTATTCCTGAAAGTAAGCACGTGAAAGTGAGAGATAGCGTGTGCATTGGTAGGGTACGCATAACATGATTTATTGTATTACCTCACTTGCAGAGAGATATTGCGACTACTGGGTATAAACGGTTTTCTCAGGACATTTTTCAATTGTATTCTTAAACCAATAGTAGCATTCTCTCGAGACGGGGTGACGTTCTATCGAGTGCTTGCTGGCTCATGAACTAAATCTAATACCTAAGTGTTTAGCTAACCTATGGTGCTATACCTAGATTTATTAGCCCGCGTCGATACTCCTGGGAGCGAGCCGGTGTTCTTATAAACTATGCAAATTAAACTTACACGTTGGTAGAGTGAGCTGATTGGTCGTTACATAATTATTTCTTCTGCTTCTTATTATTAATTGTCATTATAACTATAATGTAAATACCTTTTAAAACTGATTCATAACAGAAGGAACATTTTTACCTCGCTATAATTTAGAATCCTCATAGGTTCAAGTGTTTGCCTCGGCTAAGGTTGTAACGAGACTTCACACTCAAACGCGCACATTGTATTAACATTGTGCTTTTGTAGTAGAATACAGGATCCACGGTTTTTTTATTTTAAGATGGCGTGGCATTTACAACGCAAAATAAAATATATTTGTTCAATATGGTCTTTGAATTTTTGATTATCAAGGAGCACGTCTAAAGTTAGTTTATTATACTCCCGGTTCTATCGCGACCAAAGATTACGAAGAAATTTCTTATTAGTGGTTGAATGTAGTATAATAACGTTTGTTTACACTGTAAACTTTACAGTCTAGTTTAAACTTTCCTTGAGTGTCAAATTGTAATACCATCCTATATCAGTAGGATACGACGGCAATCTACCTACGCCGATATTATACAAAAAAAATAATTAACGCATCCACTGCGCGCACTGCGCAAGAGTACATGCAAGTTTCGTATATGCGCAAGAGCACAGCGGGAGCTGGTCCTGGAATGGGTTATTGCTGTATAAGTTTGTCTACTCACAATTAGGTATAAGACTCCTTGGGAAGTTGTAGCGAAGCAGTTCCCTCGTCAGCTGGCATCTTGAGAATGTCTTCAGATGCCCATGGGTGGAGTGGACCAGGGCCAGGGTCACGAGGATCAGGGTGGCTTTCAGTAGTCTCGACATTCTGGAACAAATTGTTGTCAGCTTTTATCTTGGAACTTATCTTGCACAACAAAATCATCATAGCGACTGTCAAAGCCAAAGAGAATAAAATCACTACGTTTAGTCAAAGCTTTCAAAAAAATTTCCTCCCTTTTTATGGGACCACCGCGGAAGTTTTAAACAAAAAAAGAATTTTCAAAATCGGTGTAATCGTTAAACATAAAAAAAATACATTCAGTGAAACATAAAACTCCTTCTTTTTTTAAGTCGGTTACTATAGTAAGTAATGTGTCGTGAAATAATGAAAGCAGAAGTCTGTTATCGCTTTTATACCAAATGCATAAGAGCATCATAATAAAACATGCTGCTAAATGTGTTCGAACAAACAAAGCATCAACAGCGTTGGTAATTTCACGGAGCAAACGAAATACAGACGAACAATAAATACGAGGGGTACAGAGTAGCGACAGCCTCCTTTTGCTTGTGGTAGAGACGAACGGACTCTTTACTTGTCTAAGTAAGTTCGTATGAGCAAGTGGCCAACTCTGTTGACGGAGTTTTTAGACCGTCTAAAGACCTCCGTTATGGCTTAAAGCTGGGACCGACAATTTAACGTGTCCTTCGAAGCACGGAAGCTGATAATGCCACTTGTGGTCCATCCCATTGGTTTTGGTATTTATTAAATTATGCCAGTTGTTAAAAAAGAGTTCGTCATTTTGATGTTTTCTCGGGTCTTTTCGACATTCAATATAGTTTGATCAAAATAAATACTGTCGAAACAATTCGTTTACTCACATTTAAAGTCACTGCACTACTTATTCATTAGGTACTTACTTACTTATCTAGTAGGTACATTATTTATCATGTAATTTTCTACACTCTATGGTTCTAGCGCAGCCCAGATGTCGAAACTTGGGATCACTCATGCGAAATGAAATTTCAAGTCTTGTATTCAAGTACTTGAATAGCATCAACGCTACAGTTTTTGTAACAAAATTATTTGTGTATCGTACCGTAGTTTTACAGAACAAATACAATACATTTTTGTATTTCTTAACCATCCGTGATTTATTGCTCTATGGTTGCTGCTGCAAAGTAAAATTAATAATAAGTACCATTATTATTATTTAGGCATTATTATATTATTTGATTTGGAATTCAGCATCCGAAGGTTATTTAATTTTATACACAGTGGTGCTTTGCTTGGAACATCGTTGAGATGGAAAGAGCTTGACCAACACCTAAATAATCCGCTTAACTATTTTAATATGTACTTATTCTTATCTACAGAATTTGACATGGCCACTCGGCACCTGTAGAGTTAAAAGACTTATAAAATTACAATTTTACGTTCTATAAAATTAATTTAAATACCTAAAAGTACTAAAACATCGTGAAAAAACACGCGGCTAACTCCACAGGTACCATGTCAGGCCATATAAATTTGAGTAGATTAATATTATGTTCATAGGTTCTTCTAACTTTGGAAGAGGAGTTCACTCACAATCTTTATCTACGAAATACAGCAGGATACAATAAAATTGCGAATACGGCCGTAATACCAGCAATACCGCGAAGAACACTTTTTGTCATAGTTTTTGAAAAGTTCACTGTTGACAATAAAGGCGGACTACACCGATTTAACAAGTAAACAGAAATTTAATTAATACACTACTAAGCTCGTCTATGAACAAAAGTTCCTAAAATATCCAAAAACAAGCGCCCGAGGCGTCGACGGCGCCGTTCCGTTCCATAACTCGGTTCCGTCCGGCTCCGGCACCGGGCTTACAGACGGGACGACTTTTTTGTTTGAATTACCTAGTTTGGTAGGTGAATATACTAAGAAAGAAACGTTTTAGGGGTATTACGCAGTGTGCAGAAGGCATTATGTGCTCGATTCGACCTGTTTCTGTATGCCTATGCACATGGTTCTTTTTAATTGATTTTTAGTATAGTTGGTTTTAATTTTAGAACCTTGTTTGAATAGAGAGTAAAAAGTTTAAACGGTATTTGACGGTAACAATCTGTTATAATATGAACCTTTACATCCAGACAACCCGAACAAATGGTCATCTTTACGCCCCTGTGTATCA
The DNA here is from genome assembly GCA_963582015.1 of Xanthorhoe designata. Taxonomy (NCBI): domain Eukaryota; kingdom Metazoa; phylum Arthropoda; class Insecta; order Lepidoptera; family Geometridae; genus Xanthorhoe; species Xanthorhoe designata. The sequence continues at coordinate 13,448,661 of OY757029.1, read as the reverse complement.
ACTATGGTACAGCCACGGAACGTGCCTCTACTGTAGAAAAAAGGTTTTGACCAAGACAAGTTCTTAGCCAAGATCACTTCATCCCACGATAGTCAAACACTCCATAAAGTCAGGTACAGTAATTATTATAAAAATCGAACCGTCTGTACAGTCACAGTATCCACAGCTCTGTACAAAAAGAGAGTGAAATTGAGTTTTAGTCTTGTTAGTTCCTGTCCTCATCCGACGATGTGACGGTGGTGTGAGATATTCTGAGTTTAGTAATAAGACATAAAAAGCAATTATCAATACATGTCTCTACTAAGCATTAATGTCGAGAAAGCACTGGATATTTATAATAAGACGCGGTAAAAAGATCGATCTGTCGGGTCGAGTAAAAATAAATGACTTTCTTCAACCTGGCGGTGGTGTATGCTTCAGAAAAAGTATCCACAGCGCGGCGCCACGTAACACACACCATAAAAAATACATTTGTTTTAGTCTAGTTGGGTCTTTTTCTCATTAGACCCAGCTAGCGGTATCGAGAGAAAACTAAACTATTGGGTAAAAAAAAGTAAGGCCGTCTGTACGCGACACTCGCAGTATCCACAGCTCTGTGCACAAAGAGAGCGGCGCTACGGAACGCACCTTCACCGCCGTTTTAATTGAGTTTCAAGTTTTTAATGCCGAGTTTTGGTTGTTATGAAACGACTCCATTCTGCCGGCTAGAGCGAAATTATACTGTGTTCATTATTCTAGTTTTTGAATGTTGTTTTCAGTTAGTAGAATCTTACTCATTATAAATACTACTTGGTTGGTAATGAAGCACATTTTGAATATTAAATACTACTGTAAAATTAGATATTCATTAAATTGTGAACCTGCCTTTTATTAAGTTAGCATGACTTTTCCCGCGGCTAGTCAGCCCCACACGTATTGACCATTGTCTTTCCTGTGGATATGGCCGGCTAAGCTGAGAGGATGGTTTAGGTGCTGGGCAAGCCTATTTCATCTCAACAATGTCTCAGGCACTACAGTGTCCCGTTAAGTGTAGGCAAAGCTTGCCTCCTGACTCTGTATAAATCATCTAGTAAAGATGTAAAGGCCTAAGTTTTATGACTTTTCATAATAATATAATTGTAAATAACCGCCACTGAAGGGGCTATAGCTGTGGTTATGTACTGGGAACGCAAGCTATAGCTAAAAACAATAATTGTATCATTGACACGACGAAGAAGAAAATAATAATATTGTTTACAATGACTTTTTAATATTTTTATTTGGACTTCGAATATGTAGGTACTTACTTACATAAAAATTAGATTTCGAATAAAAATAAAGGCCAAAGAGAGAAAGAGAGAGGGAGTTTATACTCAAGCGTGAATCGAATCAAGCGATGATTCGTCAATTTCCACTGAGAACTGACGACAAATTTGATGCTTTAGCTTAGACACAATTATGTCTTAGCGCGAATACGAGACAAAAATGTTTTTGGTTTTTCGTTTACATTTTTTGTGTTTTCTCCATTTTATATTAGTCTATAATTTGAAATTATGGGTCTAACTTATTTTGATCATTTTTATTGGGGTTTGCAACCTACGTACATAAATAATGCTAACTTGACATTAGTGCCAATTCGGAGTGTCGCAAAAGCTAAACTAACCTAACTAAAACTATTGCCATCCTTTTTATTCCCATCGCTATGAAAGGGACGGCAACAATTTTAGTTAGCTTAGTTTAGCTTTTGCGACACTCAGAATTGCCACTATTGTATGTTTAGTCTTAGATTATTTTTCTTAAATTTAAATTAATTCGATTTGGCAAACATGATACTGCTCTGTACAAATCCGCAAAAATATATATAAAAGTGTACATTATTTTAGATAGATCAGGCTTATTAACCCAGGCGAAAACGGGCTCTATTAAACTATAAATTATTATTAAAATACCTTGTCAGCTTTAGGTTGCAGCCGCTCGAGCACAGGTTTCTGAGTGCACTGACGATGCTGCCCAATTATCCATTTGGCAAACACGATCCGTTTAGCCTCGTATGTCTCATTTAAGGGCTTGGGTTGACAAATTATATTGGCCGAAGATATGATATAGGTATATTGGACTTGTAATGCCTTTTAGAAGATGATTTATACGATAAAAAAACGCTGTAACTCTATGTATAATGTCTGAGACATCGTCACTCGAGTTAGACACTAGCTCATACGAACATTATATCTTCGAAATTGGAATAGGAATGCTTATTTTATGTATATGTTCATCGAGCATTCCGTCATTACCGATTGAAAAAAAACTTATAATGTTTGAAAGAGTATACTTCGACGACCTCTGTGACGCGAAGGGCGAAGGCGGTGGGCGAAAGCCCACCTGAGATGCGGAGGTCGCGGGTTCGATCCCCGCCACGGGACAAATGTTTGTACCTTCTACAGAGATTTGTTCCGGGTCTGGATGTTTTTCTATCTATAGTATGTATGTATATACAAAAAAACAAATGTATCTATGTAATATATCAGTCATCTGGTTACCATAACACAAGCATTTAAGTTGCTTATTTTGGGACTAGATGACGCCGTGTGGAATGTCCAAAGATATATTCAAAAGATATTTATACTTCCGAGGTGGTCCTATTACAATAGTTTGAGGATCTTCGAAGTTATGAACAGAAATGGATCACGAGAGTGCGGGAAATTGCTCTTCTACGAAATTAAAGTCGGATTTATAATTTTTTTTTAATATTGCCACTTGTCGTTTTAATGATCTTCCTCGTAGCTTCTTTGGTTGAAATATCCGGGCCTTATTGAATAGTTACTCGCAGATAGCGAATCTCTATCTCTACTTGTAACATGTCGATGTCTGTGCATTTGAGATAATTAATGAAAAATAGGGGTCTTTATTATAGCAATAGGAGCCAAATAAATAGTTTTTAAAATTCATGTCTGTATGTATGGATGTTTGTTCCCGCATCACACAAAAATTACTGAATGGAATTGTATGCAGTTTTCACCGATGTATGGCCAGAGGTCTAACTTAAAAAATACGCCGTTTTACCGCAGGTTTACCCCTTTAAAGGGTTGCAATGGGGTGTCAAAGTTTTTATGGAAAGTAGCGTGTACAAGACGCAAGCGATGCCGCGCGGGTCTACTAGTAGTAAATAAATACATTGATTCATCATGACCGCCTTCAGACGGCCAAAATAATCCGTTGACTTAGTCAGCTGCTAGCTCATAGTATACAAACTAACGAACCGTGCTTCAAACCTACGGAGAACAAATCTTTATAATAGTTAACTAGCTGCGCCCCGTGGTGTTACCCGCGGTGAATAGTTCCCGTTCCCTTGGGAATACCGGGATCCAAAGTAGCCTATTCTTTAATCAAGGGTATAAGCAATTCTAATACCAAATTTAATTAAAATCCGTCCAGCTGTTTGAGCGTGAAAGAGTAACAAACACACACAAAAACTTTCATCTTTATAATATTGTAAATGCAATATAAATCATCGCCTTAACTCATACGATCCTCTGTTGCACAATTCAATCTCGTCGCTGCAGGATCTACCATAATCACAGGCAATACATCAAACCGTCGTCCTAGTACACTCAGCTACGAAAATATTTATATGAAACTTTGTGTGTTCGTTATATTGTTTTCCTTCTCAACGAGTTAATCGATTTTAATGATTTAGATAAAAAAATAATCGGATCACTTTAATTTTAAACTAGCAGTGCTTCGTGCTTTAAAATATAGCTTATGTTATTCTGATATAATGTAGCTTTCTAATGGTGATTTTTTTTTAAATCGGTCAAGTAGTTTTTGAGTTTATTTGTTACTAGCTGTGCCCCGCGGTGTTACCCGCGGTGAATAAGTTAATAAATTTTTTTAACGACTTCAAAAATGGAGGAGGTTCTCAATTCGTCGACTGGGTGAACCGATCTTGATGATTCTTTTTTTGGTCTGATGAGGATCGTCAGAGATATGAATAAAAATGCACCTCGAGAGTGCAAAAAATTACTCTCTTCTTACGTAATCGAAAAAGTTTTCATAACATTTTTAATTTTGCTCCTTGTTTAAAACCAAGGCGTCATTGTGTCACTTGATTTTGGTGCTCATCGAAAAAGATGACTGCTGGTCGGTTACTATTCTATGGTCTAACATAGTTTATTTTGCTTGTAAAATATTCAAGAAGCTACCATGCGAGCGAAGCGAGCTTCGAACCAAGCGAGCGCAGCGAGCCGAAATTTTTAAGACAAATTCGTCATGTGACACTTGATTTTGCTTAAGATGCTCATAGAAAAGGCTGACTGTTGGTCGGTCCCTATTGTATGGTCTGACATAGATCAATTTGCCAGCAAAATATTTAAGAAGCTACCGTGCGAGCGAAGCGAGCTTCGAACCAAGCGAGCGCAGCGAGCCGAAACTTTTAAGACAAATTCGTCATGTGACACTTGATTTTGCTTAAGGTGCTCATAGAAAAGGTTAACTGTTGGTCGGTCCCTATTCTAATGTCTGACATAGATCAATTTGCCAGCAAAATATTCAAGAAGCTACCATGCGAGCGAAGCGAGCGGCAATTTTTAAAAACAAATGCGTCCTGACGTGATACTTGATTTTCCTATGATATGGTCTGACATAGTTCAATTTGCTAGCAAAATATTTATGAAGCTACCGTGCGAGCGAAGCGAGCTTCGAACTAAGCGAGCGCATCGAGCGTCTTAAACTCGCGAAGCGAGCGGAAATTTTTGAAAACAAATGCGTTCTGACGTGATACTTGATTTTGCTTATGGAGCTCATAGAAAAGGCTGACTGTTGGTCGGTTACTATTATATGGTCTGACATAGTTCAATTTGCTAGCAAAAAATTTATGAAGCTACCGTGCGAGCGAAGCGAGCTTCTAACCAAGCGAGCGCAGCGAGCGTCTTAAACTCGCGAAGCGAGCAGAAATTTTTAAAAACAAATGCGTCCTGACGTGATACTTGATTTTGCTTATGGAGCTCATATAAAAGGCTGACTGTTTGTCGGTTCCTATTATATTGTCTGACATAGTTCAATTTGCTAGCAAAATATTTATGAAGCTACCATGCGAGCGAAGCGAGCTTTGAACTAAGCAAGCGCATCGAGTTTCTTAGACTCAAATTTTAAGACAAATTCGTCATGACTGACACTTATGTTTGCTTATGATGCTCAAAGAAAAGGCACTGGTCGGTTCCTATTCTATGGTCTGACACAGTTCAATTTGCTTGCAAAAGATTGAAAAAGCTACATGCGAGCAAAGCGAGCGCTGCGAGGAATTTAGACTCGAAGCGAGCCGAAACTGTGGGAAATTTAATAAAATAGCGACGATGAGGTGCTGTAGCGAATTTTAATTGAAGACACAAATATAAACTTTGTTCAAATGGTTTATGTTGAGCCAGAAATCTTTTTATCGGGGATTTATCTGCGTACATAAGTCCCAATTCCGTGAGATTATCGGGACAAAAAAAAACAATATTTGAAATTCGTTAAGCCATTTGAGTTTCAAGAAGCATAATTTAGGTATTTTGATAATCTCACGGGAACAATACGCTTTTAAGGGATTTAAAGTAGCCTTAGACATGTGTTAATCCAGGATATCAACTGTCCTGGTACCAAATTTCATTCAAAACCGTCCAGCCGTTTGAGTGTGAAGGAGTTATAACTTTGCCTGTGCTGCCATCTATTAACATTATTTGACTAACAGTTACGTTTTCACAGCCAAACTATTTTGATGAATAATTTGGTTTATTAATCCTACGGAACCATTCCTTTTTTCAGGAATTTAAGGTAGCATATTTGTTTATCCAAGGAATAAACAATCCTGCTACCAAATTTAATTCAAATTCATCCAGCCGTTTGAACGTGAAGGAATAATAACTTTGTCTGTGCTGCCATCTATTGACATTTTTTGTTACTTTTTCACGGCCAAACTATTTTGTATAAACTATTTTCATGAATTTGATTAATAATCCCGCGGAATCAATGCACTTTTCAGGAATTTTAAATTGCGTAATATTTTAATCCAGGGTATAAGCAATCCTGCTACCAAATTTCATTCAAATCCGTGTTTGAGCGTGAAGGAGTTATATTTTTGCCTGTGCTGCCATCTATGAAGTTATTTTGTCTGACAGCTACCTTTTGCACGGCCAAACCACCGAAACTATTTTGATGAATAATAATGGTTTATCCCACGGGAACACTGCACTTTTCAGGAATTTAAAGTAGCCTATTTGTTAATCCAGGGTATAAGCAATCCTGATACAAAATTTCATTCAAATCCATTCAGCCGTTTGAGCGTGAAAGAGTAACAAACACACTTACATACTTACACACACACACACAAACTTTCACCTTTATAATATTAGTGGGTGCGTAATATTTTAATCCAGGGTATAAGCAATCCTGCTACCAAATTTCATTCAAATCCGTGTTTGAGCGTGAAGGAGTTATATTTTTGCCTGTGCTGCCATCTATGAAGTTATTTTGTCTGACAGCTACCTTTTGCACGGCCAAACCACCGAAACTATTTTGATGAATAATAATGGTTTATCCCACGGGAACACTGCACTTTTCAGGAATTTAAAGTAGCCTATTTGTTAATCCAGGGTATAAGCAATCCTGATACAAAATTTCATTCAAATCCATTCAGCCGTTTGAGCGTGAAAGAGTAACAAACACACTTACATACTTACACACACACACACAAACTTTCACCTTTATAATATTAGTGGGATATATACAAAAAATCAAATCTTTTCTCTTTATAATATTATAAATATAGATTATAATGACGGCCACTTACATTCCCTTAAATACGTTTTATATAAAATGGTAACTTATAAGAGCATAGGAGAGTCCTCTCTTCTTCCTGTCCTTATCTATATATCGATGTTGGTACGGGACGGCACAACACCTATTCTTCTTCCGCTGTCTTCTATCAGACGTCATCTCAGCACTCACTTCTTTTTTACTCGAGTCACCTCTCACACAATCCATACACTTTTTTTAGGTCTTTCCTACTGAGTAACGTAAAAGTGCAACTTTCTTTGTCGTATTTTTCCAGAATTTTAAGAGCATTGGAAAATACTCGTAATAATCTTAATCAAGAATCATGTTCTAGAAGGGTCTTATAGTTTTGAAGGCTGACTGTACTATAAACGGATGCGAGAAGAGTAGGACTATGAACCGATGTGAAATAGAGCAGTAGACCGTGAGAACAGACTACTTCAAGTACGATGATGTGAATTCATGTCTTGCATTTAGAAAAAACAAATTAAACATAAGTGTTTAATTGATTAAGTTCGTTCGTTCGTATGAGCAAGAGACCAACTCTGGTGACGGAGTATTCAGGCCGCCTAAAGGCCTCCGTCATGGCTTAACGACTTTAAAAGCCGGGACCGATAATTTAACGTGCCCTCCGAAGCACCGAAGCGCGCAGCCGATAATGCCACTTGCGGTCACCCATCTAAGTAGTGACCGTTCAGAACGTTGCTTAATTTAGACGATCTATCAATAACGTCTTAGCAAGCTTCGCCACGAGCTTTTCAAGTGATTAGGTGATTAATGTGTAATCTATAGGTACCTACCTACAAACACAGAACAGTGCTCGCACATGCGTCATGAGCACTCAAAGTGTTAAGGCAACATACACGGTTTGGAGCTTAACACTATTTTCGGTGATGTTTTCTTTATCGACATTACTTTATTATTTACTTAATAAATCCATTTCACATGGCTTATCGACTAAATGTATAGCAGGAACAATTCTATTTGAGAGTATATTAAACGATTTCAAATGTATTTCAGAATATTGAAATGAATGAACTAATAATTGATTGCAAAATTACTCTAGTACTTTTAATTAATAAATTATTAAGCTATTTCATTAATACATACTATTATTTAGCTGCCACTTACGGCTTCACTCGCAAGGTATTGATCCGGTTAAAGAGTAGCCTATGTGTTATTCTAGGTCATAAACTATGTATATTACAAGTTTCAGACAAATCCGTTCAGTAGTTTTCGCGTGAAAGAGTAAGAAACATCTATACATCCTTCCAAACTATCGCGTTTACAATATTAGTAGGATAGAACTTATCACTTTAAACTATCGATACTAATAACCTCATAATCAATACCGATGACGTAGGTAACAGCAACAAACACCACAGTGACCTAACTCCAGAACTTGTCGAACTAAATCTTGTATAACCTAACTGCGAATTTCTAAGATGTAGACACCGTAAGACTACGTATGCTATGATAATCTGCCCCTCTTCTCTATAAGCCGAAAACGATATTATACATCGTGACAATGACAATGCGATTATTGGCACGATGTTTCGTTTCCGATTTGTAGAGTAGAGGGGCTGGTTTTTTGAATTACAAAAATAATAGCTAATAAATATATGAACGTTATTTAGCGGACGATGTTTTTTGAAAACCAAGCATTGGAGCAAACCCGACTTTATTTCAGAAACCAGTAAACCTAGCAACTTGACCGTCTAGCTCGCACCCTAGCACAACTTTACGACGTTATCTCATCACTTGCGAGTTCATCCTATTTAGGAGTACTTTTATTGGGTATACATTTTATTTGACAAGCCTCACTTTGTTCGATTGGCTGGCCCCACTGGAGTTTGACTGTTCAGAATGGATTTGTTTGTCAAATCATTTGAATAGTCTTGTTTCTACACGGCATTGCGCGCAGAAAAATTTAAGTAGAGGCACCTTATGGGTGTCATGCCTAAATGTAGTTTTAGTGTAAAATATTTTTATTTTATTGTTACTTATATTTTGGACTTTGATTTGTGCTAGGTATAAACGGAAGAAAACAATTTGAGTAATCCTGACGTATGAATGTTTTCTGCCCCCTGATTGTGGTCAGATTTAACGCTGATTAAGTAATTTAGTAAGATATTTGACCATTGTTTTCGCGATTTACTGAGATTTTTGCTGAGATTTTTGCAATCGAGAGAATTTACACAATCAGGGGGCTGGTATATGGATAAGGTCAAGCTGAGATAATTATTTAGATTCATGAAAAACGTAAACAATCTTAATAATACTAGATATAGCGTTTAGTGGAGTATAGGACAAGAATGCCTCTTGTTGTTGTATGTGATACCCAGTGTAAATGATACCCAGTCAGAATCTATCACCAACTGGTCACCTTATGATGTTTTCTTTTGCCGTTTTAAGTATCAATTATGTAAAAAAGCGTTCCGTTCAGACATACACATGAAACTAACCCAAACATGACAAAACCAGCCAACCCAAAAAGGTATTTTATAAATTTTAAATCACAATGAAAACTGACCCTCCGTTAAAAGGTATTTGCAAACGCACTGTGTACTTTTCTCACCCTATGTCAAAAACACTAACGCCTGATAATATATCGTGGTAACTCTGCCCATGTTAATAAGACCTTCCCCGCTAATCGTACTCCTAACGATTTGGGGTAAAAAGGGGTTTGGGTTTTAGGTTCACAGGTCTTTGTTTTTTGGTCGGTTGAGCACCCATAGCCTTAAGAGGTAGGGTGTCACAAATATTTTATTAGGTTCTTTAGGCTTTTATGTGCTTTACTTATCCTTTGCTTACTAAGGCTTATTAAAAAGGTGGCAATCCAATACTTTGCACATTTTAATATTCAGTTTTGTTTACCATGAGATTACATGTACATTATATTGTTCACTCTTAGTTAAATTATTACTTTAAGCTTCCGTAAGTAATACCTACCCGGATTAAAAGTAGTCTTTATCCAGGTCATAAATTATTTATATTCCAAGTTTCACCCAAATCTGTTGAAAAGTTTTTGAATGAGTTACAAACATCCATCCATACATCCAAACAAACTTTCGCTTTTATAAATACAAGCTTACTCGCCCGCGTCTTCGCTCCCTGGGCTACTTTCTATACCTGGATAAAAAGAAAGTCATAAATTATGGATATTCCAAGTTTCAGACAAATGCGTTTAGTAGTTTTTGTGTGAAAGAGTAACAAACGTCCATCCTAAGGTTGTCTGGAAGAAATCGCTCATAGTGATAAGACCGCCCATTGTACTTCATTTTAATTACTCTTAGTGTTTGTTATTTGATGTAATGTTTATGTGGTGTACAATAAAGTGTAAATCTATCTATCTATCATCTATATAATCCATAGGTAGGTACAAACTTTCACGTCTATAATGTTAGCGAGATTAGTGTAATTATAATTAGGTGAAAATACAGAGACTAACAAAACAAATGAAATACAAGAATATATTTCACTTAAAAATGTAATGTACAAAGGAATTTCTCCGATCTCATCACGTCAGCGTATCAATGAGTATCAGATGGCAGGTCAATGGCCGTTCATAACCCACTGTGATCAATTGTCGAGTAATTCCCACTTGTTAGCGACAAACCTGAACACTGCAAGTAAGAAGAGCTAAGCGTAGGCAGTCCTACAGTTCTAAACCTTGTTTATTATTATTTGTAAGTTACTGATTTTTATTATGTTTTCTATGATTTTGCATCTACGCAGAAAAAACTTTTATAATAATTGTCATCACTTTTTTCACTAAGTGGGGACGGAAAACATGTTTTTTTTTTTATAAAATTATGTAAGCATTTTTATAATAATTTATTTGGTACAAAGGAATATATATATAATAGGTACTTATATTATTAAACACATTTTTTTTTCAATAGTTTTTTAAAGTTTACATTATAGTACACATACATCAGAGATATTGAATGTGTCTTAAAAGCCTGAAGATCTGAGAAATGGCTATGATTTTGGATCAGTTAAGCTACATTAGATCGTTTGTAATGATCCTTAGGTGGCTCAACTGGTTCTATATTTATTTTGTACAGTTATGTAAATATGTAGTAGTTTAGTTTCATTTAATATTATGAGCAGTAGTAAGAATATTTGGGTAATTAAAGAAATATAATATTTAAAAATATTATCGGGAATTAATCGCGTATGTTTTCAAGTCGCGATAGATTAAAAAGTGTTATAATTAAAGAGATAGGTAGCTTTGTTTCGTTTAGTTTGATCAATGTTACAAGTATTTACGCTAAATTAAATAGTGTGTTTTACAAACTACAGAGAAGTGCTACGATACGCTACGCCGTAGCAGTTTGCTACGATCAACGTCTGTACTTCCTGCAACTTGTTCTTTGTAGCAAACTCTCTGAGATTGATGAAATATAGTTTCGAATTGTTTGCGTGCTTGAAAGTTTTTGTATACCAGCAATGAACTCCAATAATCGTCAGTTTCTAAGAATTAATTCTTGACTATGACCTTCCACCAGTTAAAAACTACAAAAGAGTAATTAAAATAATATACAGCTTTGTTTCATTTGGTAGTCAGAAGGTATTGTGATTAGGAAACTATTGTATTAATGTAAAAAAGAAATAACACAACAGGTGTGCTTTGTTAACCCTGGGTGAACCAATTTTGATGATTCTTTTTTTATTTGAAAGCTGGTGGTCCCATTAATTTTGAGGATCTTCTGAGACATGAACAAAAATGCACCTCAAAAGTGCAGAAAATTTCTCTTCTCTTACGAAATTGAAGTCGGATTAATAAAAATATTATTTTTGCCAAAAGCAAATTTTATCAAACCAGATAAAAATGTGCTCGTTTTAGCACTCGTACCTTCTAATTTTAACTGATCATTGTCTCTAAGCCCTCCTAATCCTATCGCTTATGCCTCGCAGCATCGCAGTCGCTCAATAGAAGTGGCCTATTACGTCGCATCCACGCGCGATGCAGCCGTTTCTTATACAAGTGCCCGGTTATTACCGGGATTGCCATTCGGAGAGCTGTTACGTGGTGCTTCAGTTTATAGGTCGATGGAGGTTAGCGGGTGCAGCGGTATTCTTGAAACTAATGCTGTAAACAGAATTACGGGAGCACTAGTTTTTTAATATTTGACCAATGAGATTATGCATGTACAGTGTAACCCTATGTTAGGTATCCATATTAATAAATAAATGAAGCACCCATTTGTGTATTTAGAGGGTACCTGAAGCAACTACACCTATTTAGAAAATATAGTTGATCCTATTCAAATACAATGTAAGAATTAAATGAGGAGTGAAATAAAAAGTGTGAGTTGGTCAATAGGCTCATAAGAAATAAATGGTTTAAAAAATAAGTAAGATTTAAAAACTTTAACGCCAAATACAAATACTGAAGCACAAACAAATGTAAGTGGTTATATTTGACATTATTTGACGTTTGTCGTCAAAAGTCTTACAAATAAGTACGTCTAATTGATATACGGTCTCAAATATTTAAGTAAAGTAAGTAAGTTCGTACGAGCAAGTGGCCAACAAACATTTAAGTAGAGTTTCAGTATTCGGGCATACAACTATTGATCTTGTGACTATATATTTATTCTCTCTCTCTCTGTTTTTTTTCGTGATAAGACTTTTGTGACTCTAACCATAACACCACATTGACAACGATCTCAGTGAGTAGCGATGCTACCTCTACTCTAAGCTGACCTGTACATGAGCTACTTCAGTTTATAGCGTTTGCAGGTAGTTGCGTGCGACATGTTTGTGGCTGTTTTGACATAAGTTTTACACGTTTCTTCTGTTATTATGGCTTTCTTCATGAAATTACCGTCTGTAGTGTCAGAGGTGCGAGTTATGATTTCAGTAATTTAGTACATTTTTGTTGTTTTCCTTTTGTTGTTTCTCGTATGTTTTTCTCTATTTTGTAGAGTTAACTTTGTTTTTGTTTCTCATTATTTTTATAATGAGTTAAATATACATGGCATTGGCATTACGTGGAAGGATTTAGTACTAAAAAAATGCATTCTATGCAACCTGCTACGAATGGAATGTTGTTTTTATAACTTGTAAAATAACATGTTTAAAAATGACGGATAATCTCTAATTAGCCGTCCTATACGGCTAAAGTCATAATTTTGTTTTCCAACAAATTGTTCTCTACCCAATAACTATTTTATTCTATTCTCTATTGTTACAGAATGTGGCTAGTGGCTTGGCTGGCAGTGGCTTGCTGCGTGACCCGATCAGCCAGCGAATGGCGCTGCCCAGTGCTGGGCGCGCGGCCCGCCGCCGAGTGCTCCTGCGACCTCCCCCACACGCTGCGCTGTGCTGGCGACCATACCGCGTTGCAAGTAAGAATATCATAGGGTAGTCATTGACGGAATGACTGCCTTTATACGTTGTACGATATAGAGGACTGTATCACGCACGTTTGATACAATTGAGCTGGTCTACTCTGTATATAGCTGTGATGGCGACCATACTGCATTGTAGGTATGAAAACCAGGTGAGTTTCCAACGAGTCACACACACCAGATGCTGTCAGAATGTGACATTTGTGACAGAATGTGATTTTTTTCCCATCGAGTCACACTGTTACCTATTTTATCACGTTGTTAAAAATGAGTAGCTAGCTAGCGTATATAGGATGACTACATAGCAAGTGTCAGTGCCCTACCCTTATCCTAGCCAGCCCAGACCCTGCTATCTATATTAGCAATTCATCCGCTCCACTGGCTACTAGAATGCCCCAATTCCTTCCTCCCTCAAGCGTACCAACGCGGATATTTATAGACATTGCATTGTACTTTCTTGCATTTACATAAGTACCCATGTAATCACTGTATGTTTGTGTTATTTTATAGAATTACAATCTGCACGTATTAATATTACATATTTTTGCATTAAGATTAACTAACAGGTGTATAGTAAAAGGTTTAACAATACGAAAGGATACTACAAGATATTTCACGATCGTCACAACTATCTTTGAGTAGCGCATTTGATCCTGGTACTTCCAGTCAGAATAAAATGTTTTAAGGGTTAAGAATGTAGAAATTGTAATCAAAGAGCTATTTTATTATTTCTAAGGTCTCCAATCTTAACACAGCCTTTTATTTTTAGAAGAGCAATGTGTAAAAGTAAGCTTTAATACCTTAAAAAAATAATGCACAAACTCTCAGATATAAAAAGTTACTTTGTCATATTTCGAATCTACAACTCCAAAGTGCAGTACAATTTGCCACTTCAGCTAAAATCTGCAAGAAACGGTATATGGAGCCCGCATTATTGAATTATCTCTAAAGCTACGTTGAATTTACGTTTTAATTTAACGGATCGCTGAGCTCTTTGTTCTACAGGTTTTACATCAAGTGACAATGTAGCCAATGTTACTATTTAACCTACTTCAAGGAAGTACTTATGTCCTTTACTAAACAAAGTTTTTCCATGATATTATCCATTTTAAACTTTTGTTTGTTCACATATTTCTAAGACAACTGAGGACCGATTTAAAAGGGCCTTTTTTGTTTGAAAGGTTTTTTCCTAATGCGGTCCCATACATTGTATTTACATACCTACAAATTCTCATAGGCGGATTCTACGGACTTCCAGTTTCTACGTCCTGACATACATAAATACTATAGTTACAACTTGAAAAACGGTGTATCGGCAGAATAATATTCATAAGTGTGTATTTTATGATATTCTTTTTTGAAATATATTGTGTGCAAAACCTACCACTGGTATTCAAATTATTCACAAAAAGTCAGTCAAACAACCCTACCTGTCAGTCTATGTTTGAAAAGCGTCAGATCTGACGTCTTTGACAGGCTACGTACATTATGAAGACATAGTACGTAAAAGGGCAAGGAAAGTATTTTTCTTTTTGCGATTGCTGTACATACGTTCATTCTACTTGTAATTTACAAAATATGTTATGAATTGATAAACAATATTGTTAAAATTATTTGCTATTACCATTGAATACTATTGCCATTGATAAAATACGTTAGATATTTATAACAGAAAAGTTTTAATAAAGTAAATTCGTCAACTAAATTCTAGTCGACACGATAAAGTTCACATTCAACTTGATGGGGCAAAACATATCGACACGTTCCCACGAAAATTGTGATACAAATCTTTTTATTATTTTAAGTGTATTAAATTATTTCATTTTTAATTTGTAGTACGTAATTGCTATTATCTATGAATTACCTATAACTAGTTTCGAGTATTACTCTACACATCCAAAACCATGCCATGCGTCACAAGCCATTGAAACTCAATTAATTCTACACATTGTTTGCCGATCCTGATAGTGATAGCCAAGTAATGTTTATAATATCCACGTCTGTCGAGCTTCAGTCTCTCGCTTGTCTAAAACTTAAGATATTTGAAATTCTATGACCGGTATACTACAGTTGTATTCGCTACAATACAATGTTTTACCAATTAACTATTTTGACCATCTTATTAATACGGTAATTTATTAGGAGAGAAATATTTTTTTTTCGATTTTGTTCTACAATTTTGTTATGCCAAATTACAGTTTTCTTATCAATATTCTCTGAGTAAAGCCGCAGACATATTATAGAAGGGTTCCTTGTCGACTTCGAAATAAGTTGTTGATTGTAAAACAATGTCGCTAAGAAACTAATCACGATATGGCTGCCCAGCTAAAACATGGCATGTACTAAAATTATATTTTGTACTATCGCAGCTCTTGTATAACTCGTATAGCTGACCCTATCTTTAATAATCATAAACTATCGAGGTGCGAGTATAACAGCGATTGTATTTGTATTGCCAGCGTACGTTGATTCCGAAACAATACCATTTTGGGAGTTCCTACTATTGGTCCTCGAGTTATAGGTAAAATATAGAAAGTTTAAAATGTTTGTGATTGATTTTCGTACTTATTCCTTTTTTTTCTGGCTTTGTTTTCTTACACAAATTACATTTATTACTTACATACAATAGTTGCTATACAATATTACAGTCTAGGTACCCATAAAATGTTACAGTCATGGTCTCTCAACCAAAAAATACTTGTAACAAAAACTATACCGATACAATATTACATTCTATGCCAGTAAATACATGGACACGGGGTGTTATCGCTTTATTTACTTTATTTCTTTACGTTCCGACGATTCTGCTATGTCGCAATAACCATGGTCGCGGGTTGACTGATGTAACTATTTATAAATATGATTTTTTTGTGATCGCGAAAGTATAAGAAAAACTACTATGCCAGTATTCAAAAGCTACAACAAAACAAGTGAATAACATTCGAGTATCCAAGGTAAAGTCACAAATCAAGCAACATCGAGTGTCGGACGTTCGCAAACAAAGGCCTCTCGCCTGGCAGTTGCACGCCCTGAGTAGGGTCCGATCACACCTTTCGATCGACGTGTCAATAAACGTCTGTACGTACTATGAGCATGTTAGCAGCTCACTGGGTATCTTAAGATATCGAACTGTAGATATCTAATGAAGATGAAATAGGAATACAAAAACAGTACCTATTTATATGGTAAACATTCTATTACAGTTTGAGGCTTTAAAAACATTTTGTTGTTGAGGCTTGCACAATGTTTTTTCTGATTGTTCTGATTTCTGATTTCTGGTAATTGTACTTATGCTAGATAGATACAAGTCCATTCATCCTTGAGTTTCCAAGATTTTGATAGTTATATGAAGCGCTCGTGGCGACGCTTTTGATAGATCGTCGAAGTTAAGCAACGTTCTGAGCGGTCACTACTTGGATGGGTGACCGCAAGTGGCATTATCAGCTGAGCGCTTCCGTGCTTCGGAGGGCACGTTAAATTGTCGGTCCAGGGTTTTAAAGTCGTTAAACCATGTCGGAGGCCCTTAGGCGGCTTGAAAACTCCTTCACCAGAGTTGGCCACTTGCTCATACGAACGTTATTTCTATTAACGTATTTATTAGTGATACAAAATGATTTAACTATAAACTGATCTGTATTTTCTTTGACAGTTTACATTCGAGATGTTTTTAATGCTGTGTAAGCGCCCTAAAATTGTTATAGTCCACACACCTCGGCTCGAGCGTGAAGTTACGATACGAGCTAGAAAAGTAATATTTTATCGTGATATGTGACGAATGACCACCTCAATAGTTCTATCAAACTTGTACTTTGCCTATTGAATGATTACCAAGGAGAGAAAATAAAAACAAAAAGTTGTGTGTTTCGAATTTTATTGGATATTATGTAACAATGTAATTTTGATAATGGAATGTTTCCCTCGGGATATATTTCAGAATTCCTTTTTTAGAGAGATATTTTCTGACTATTATTATAATATTATTAGAGGTTTAATAGTTAAACATTGAGTATGTCATAGAAATATATTTTATTAAGTATAATTTATCTATTTAATTAGCTACGAGTATTAGCAAATTTTGAGCATAGTGACTAGGAAAATTTCAGGAAAAGACGTGAGGCACTCGGAGACTGCCGCGGTAAAGCTATTGCATAGCATTTTTTCGGGGGGGGAGTGTTAGGTTATTTTCGTTACGGAATTTCTGGAGTCTTCACGCTCAAGGCCCGCGATAGAAGCTATGCAATAGCTTAATAAACCGAGTTATATCTCACTGAAATAGTTAAAATAGTTATTCATTGGTACACACAAACTATGTGTATCTAAATTCCAAAGATTCAGCAGAATTCGTTCAGTAGTTTTTGCGTGAAAGAGTAACGGACATCCGTCTATACACCCATACAAACATTCACGTTTATAATATTAGGATCTTGACTTCCAAATCCCTAAACATGGCTCTGTGTTAGCCTACGACTAGAAGAAGAAGATTCTCTATTTGCAATGCCTGAATTGGATACAAACTAAAACCTTATATTTTTCAGAAAATCGGCCGCCACCTCCGAGAGCAGAAGTCCAGAAATAAGAACACAGCAGTATCCCTCCTCGACTGTTCCCTCCGAGGAGTGACAGTCCTCTCATCGACCTCGGTGTCGGAGCTGGCCGGAGTGGGGCTGCATGGGCTGGTGATATCCTCAGGGGAGATAAGAAGGGTGCAACAGGGCGCGTTTGGTGATGTCGCTTCGAGTTTGCTCGCTTTGGGTAAGTTGCAGATACTTCAGTTTAGAAAGATTAGATTATACTTATACCACAATCCTTGTAAGTAAGAAAGTTCGTATGAGCAAGCCAACTCTGGTGATGGAGTTTTTAGGCCGCCTTAAGGCCTCCGTCATGGCTTAACGACTTTAAATGCTTGTGATTATATGGCATTGATATTGATTTATCGGCATAGCTAAGGTAAGGTAGAGTATTTTCCAAAGCATACATGCGTTTTATTTTGAATGTCATCAGAGCACTCATTCATTTCTTATTGATTGAGATCAGTTATCAAACTGTAAGCAATATTCAATTTGATGATTTGAAATATACTCGTATACCTAGACCGCGATATCTAGCTGAAATACAAATAAAAATCTCTTAAAGTATAGCATATCCATAATTTAAGCTCGTTCAAAAAATCTATTTTACCATCAACCACTAACCTATAAAGTTATAGGGCTACAAACAAATGAAAACAACCCTCATCGCTTAGTAAGATTAGTTCTGCAGATCGAAATAAGTAAATTAGAGGTATAACTTACGTAGTAACTAGCGTCTAATCTACGCCATCTCTTGATTTCCCTTTCGATGCCTATGGATGTTACTCTAGGTTATTGCATGCTTGTTACCTAGATACTAGCTGTGGTCCTGTGTTCCCAAAAATAAACGCGCTTTGTATGACGCGTTGTGTTTCAGCCGGACAATTATATCTATAACAAACTTTCACCTTTATAATATTAGTGGGATTTCTACATGTACCTAGTTGAAACGTCTAAATTACAGAAATCATTAGTAGTGGAACAACATTTATAACAACTACCGCTACCTACTTTCGCTAAATTAAAAATGATAACAATAAACAAAATTATGTGTTATGTTGTGACGGAAATTTTATCTAGATGTTGAGAAACCTCCTTATTTTTAAAAGTCGGTTAGGTTAGGTTAGGGGAGTTACTGTTGAAGAAATAATAGTTTTATATAGTTTATAGTTGAGACCCAGGGTCCGTGGGGTACCGGGGCCCATCGCGTTTTTAAAATTCTATAGGGGCGTCTGGTCGAAGCGACGCGTGATCCGAGGGCTGGCACTTATTTGGCTCAAAGGATCAGCATTGCCATTCAGCGTGGCAATGCTGCCAGTGTCTTGGGCACGCTTCCGTCTGGTAGTGGTTTAGATCAGTTAAGCGACCCATAGATCGTTTGTAACGATCTTTAGGTGGCTCAACTGGTTCTAATTGTATTTTGTACAGTTTTTGTTTGTTTTTGTACATAATGTAGTAGTTTAGTTTCTGTAAATAAATTAGCCTATTGTTTTATATTGATTTTATTTGTCTATTGTTTCTTGAACTAGCAATTTAGAAAAACACAAACGTCCAAAAAGGAATATTAATTACAATTTATTACCTTCAAAGATTAATTATTAGTACTACATAAGTTAGTCAGAAATCAGAGAAGTCGCGTTTGTTTCACCAAATAAGGTTCCAAGAAACTCATTTCAACTTTTTTACCTTTGCCGAGTAACATTAATCAACTGTCGTTTGTAGCAATTGTAGGTTACTTTTACTTATCAGGTAATTAGTAGAGTAACTAATCAAGAAGTTACCTAATCTGTTGCTGAAGCGAGCTATAATGTGTAGTTTCCCGCCTAATTTACGATACAAGGAAGGAGTATGTTTCGAAGTATTCCTTCGTTTCAATTAAGCGAACATGGTATCTGATGTGAATTCTGAAATGTTAGTGTAAGGATCGCACACAAACACACTACGAAACACTAATGTCTGACTAGGTTTCGCCTCCGAATTTGCCTTATTACAACAATAATTGATTAGGTAAATGATCTGTTTTATAAGATACAGTTTAAAGAATTTGTGAATAGCCTGCCGTTACAGAATGTTAAAAATGCAGGCTAAATTCTCTAAGGAATTCCATTGTATAAAATAACAGCATTACTCAAATTCTCATGTTATACTTCCCATTAAAATTATTTACCGGAACTAAAGTCAAACTAATTTGATTTCTAATGGAGAAATACCAATGTAATTTCGATTTAGCATTCAATCATTACGCAATTTACTACCCAAACATGCACGAGAGCCAATCATGGTAATAGTAAAAGATAACAAATACCCTGACCTAATCAGCTACGATTGCTATTTATAAATAATAATAAATAAATATTATTGGAAATTTCACAAAGCGTCATCTAATCCTAAGCTAACCAAAAGATGTGCTATGATAATCAGATGACTGTTATACTAATTTTTATACATTGTTTCATACGAAACCCCTAAAATCATGGTTATTTCTAATTCCATTCGACACTTGAGGCTAATCTTATATTCATACCCAAAACGACTACCTTTTTCAATAGCAAATAAGCATAAAAACATTTACAGGTTTACCGAACAATCAGCTGCCTTCTGTGCCAACGGAGGCCTTAACACGTCTGTGGAATTTGGATAGGCTTGATGTATCCAACAACAAAATTCACACATTGGACCCTAACTCCTTCAAGGTAAGATCCACTTTTCCAAACCAAGTTTATCCAATAGCGAGTAAATAGAGATACCGAGATTTGTATGTGAATGGTAGGTAATGGAGATAGGTACTCATTTACGGGTTTTATTTCGCTAGTTACGTATTGAATAGTAAGCTTGTACAAATAAGCCTCTCACAAAGGAATGATTTATGAAAGGGAGTAAGTGTAATAGAGTTGGTACAGATTAATTTATGGTGGGAGTTTTATTGGTAGGTATACTAGAACAGCTGTTGGTAATAACGTTAACAATTTTAGTATCATTCGTTCTAATCATATTGTAAGCATTATTATTACATTTGTTTCATCGTAAAAGTTACTGCTAATAATTATTTCTGTACTACGCTAAGATAAATACATTCTAAACCTATATATATTGATCTGTGAAATGATCGCCAAGACAAAATCGCTTATCTAGATGAATGATAGATTTTATTTTTTCTTGAAATTTATTTACTCTACTTTTAGTTATGCCTTTATGATATTTTATTTATGTTATGTTTCAGGGTATCAGAAACCTGACGTTTCTAGACATAAGCGATAATCAACTGACCGATATCTCGTCCGAATCATTCAAGCCTCTTGTGAAACTAACAATATTGAGACTACGAGGAAACCTGTTAAAAGTTCCTGCATTGGCATCGTTAAAGGTACTATACAAATCTCAAACTTAAAAGACAAAATAAAAGACATTTATTTTATTTGGAACTAGTTAAGTACTTAGGTACCAAAATTAATAGTAACACAAGACTAACCTAAACATTATTTAAAACAAAAAACATAACAGAATTTTATTGTACTTATCTATATAAAAATTTTAGTTGCAAAAAGGTTCCAACTCAGCTTGTGTAAGTAATTAATATTTACAAATAAATAGATGAGCTTCTTCATAATTGTACCACGTTTGGGCGCCAATCTTATAAAATTGGCGCCCAACACGGTACAACTAGAAAAACCTGTCAGAATTTGGTATTATTAGTATTTGCCGGTAATACTTGTTTACTACGAGGGAACAGTAATCGTAATTATCACTACCTCGGTAAGTATTATACGATTTTAATATTCGTATTGTGCTTATGTAATAATATTTATAAGCAATAAATAAGCACTCACCCAACGGACCAAATATTTTCATCATAGTCAAAGAAATGTTAATAATAGTCTAATATGATTAGTTTGTATGAAAGAGCTTTCTATTAAGTAGCTCATTGAGAGTACCTATTCATTTCACTGGTGCTTGGAAATGACGCTTATTCTGGGCCTAATCCGTGATTCCAATTAACCTACATTTTGTGACGATAATAATTTTATTCAGGCCAAATTTAATATTTATCGTAGATTATAACCAACATGTGGCAATAATTAAAACAGTTCATTAAGTAGGAGTAATTAAATTTATTTTTATAAGTATTTAATATTATATTGTTAATAAAGACTATTTTTCAAAAAGAAGGAAGTTCTATGTTTCACTGTATGTATTTTGTTTTATAAGCTCACTGATTATTCCGTTCATAGTAAACGAAATTAAAAAAATGTTTTTGTTTGATAGAGTACTAGTTCAGTTAAGTTTTGAAGGTCGATTGATTTCTGTATATTGTTTTAACCTTTCTTTTGTTCTAGGAAGCTCATATGCTACGTGATTTGGATCTCTCGGGGAACGCGTTGGAAGGTCCCGTGGGGCCCACGACTGTACCCACACTGAGGTGTTTGACAACTCTGCAACTGTCTGATAATACTTTTGCTAGTATAAGAAGAGGGGCTTTGTCAGGTACAACAAACTATAACATGTTTCTTCTCTTTAGTTGTTTCTTCTAGATTCTTGCCTGTTGCATACAATTATATTGACTGTCATCATGACTTGCATGGTCTAAACAACAGTCGCTTACAATTATTGCATTCAATTGTATGTATATTGCTCTAGGCTGGTATGTACAAGAAAATGGCATCACGTCACATTTCTAAATTTTTCTTTATTATTTACTAATACACCATTTACTTCTCTCAAATTAAAACCTCTATACTTCCATACTTTCTACCTCTTTACGTATACTGAATCAGATCTTAAAAACAATATTCGAAAATGACGAAACGCATGTTAGTGCATCTTTGCCCTACAATGTAAATGCACAGCTGAATCCTTAACTTTATTGGATATAACCTTAGTATGCCATGTCCTCTCCAATCTCAAATTCGGTGCAAATACCCCGCACTATAAATTCACCGGTGTTTCAACTGCATATTTTGTTGTTAGGATAGGAGCACTTACCTGAATGGATTTTACTGAACAGAAACACTTTCAAAACGCGGGAACTAAAATGCTGGCTTTAGGAATCCAAAAACATATAATAAACATTTTTTTTGTTGAATTGACGATTACTATTATTTTGTTTGAACCAGTACCAAAAATTACCATTTCACTTGATGCTATATAAATTTAAACTTGTAGGTAATTTACTGTTGTTTTTAAATAAAATATGAATCTATTTCTTTTTGATAAATTAAAGTTTTTAATCTCTTTACCTCATTGAATACTTATTACTAATTTTATTGACTGCTCCACGTGAAATTTGCTGTAAAATTGTTCTGCATTATTATTTTATCTTACCAGAAAATTCAAAACTATCTTCCGTCTCAGTCACTAATCTCATCACAAAGTCCAATGTCTGTATTTAAACAGTAAGTTTGTTCGCAGGTCTAACAAACTTAACCCATCTGAACTTACACAACAACCAAATAGACGTATTAGAGGACTACGCTTTCAAACACCTATCCAATTTGACGCATCTGGACCTATCGCACAATGAAATAGTCGCCGTTTCAGGTATGTTTGCTTTTAATTTTGCAACTCTTACCAGATGGTACTTGTCTACTAAACTTGTAAGTTCGTATGAGCAAGTGGCCAACTCTGGTGACCGAGATTTTAGGGCCGCTTGAAGGCCTTTGTCATGGCTTAACGACGTTTAAAAGCCGGGACCGACCATTTCACGTGCCCTTCAAAACACGAATTCGCTCAGATGTTAATACCACTTGCGTTCACCCATCCAAGTTGCTCACCGCTCAGAACGTTGCTTAACTTCAACGATCTATCAAGAACGATAAAATTAGAGATACTAACTATCTAATTATGTTTTTCAGTTCCAACCGCCTGGGAGTCGCGATCATAATTATTTTTTAGTATTTACCTAAATATTTTTCCACACTCAAATACAAAATTTTGAACTACTTTTATTGATACTAAACGAAGTCGATAAACGAAAACCATTATTCTATTCCCTCGATATTCTAAAATTCCGGTCACTTTTGCAAACAAAGAACGATTTCGCTTCACGTTCCACGAGATGATTACACGCGTTTTTTCAGGATAAGGACTATTCTGTGACGTTTTAATTTCCGGGAAAATATCGCGGAGGCTTTGACGGAAATACTTTCAGTCTCTTAAGCCATGGTTTCATATGCGAATGAATCTATGTTGGACGGCCGTCAGAAAAGATTTATTTTAGTAAATATTTTAAATAAATGTTTTAACGTCTGCTTAATATTCATCGCATAAATTCACGATACGACCTACGGTACGGTAGGGGTGAGATTTGCTGTCATTTTGCCCCATCGCCTTATCCAACTCTTCATACCTTTTGTATTTAAATGATTTGCCGTATTATACCCTAGTTTCTTTGGGTTCCTCCTTAAAAGAGTATTTCAATAGAATAGTATAAACACAGCCTTGTCAGTAATTAATATACCTAGGCAATACTGACCAGAACTTCTTGAGCGTTTTTTTAAGCACTTTTTTGTATCCATTATAATATCTATTTTGTTAATAATTGAGACTTTCATCCAGCTCCTTTAATCGACCGACGACGACCGTACTCAGACGACCGCTTAGGAAATAAAAAAAACATATTAGAGTAGGTACTCTTTATGGGGTCTTCGTGAAATCTTTTACCAAAAATTATTGTCAACTGAGGTAACTGAACTGTATAAACGCTAAATTACTTTCGTTTTATGAACAGTAGTTACATGGATTTTAAATATAACGAGATACTCGCATTTTGGCATGCGATACAAAACATTTACAATCAAACGCCATTACCTAAACCTAACCTAACTTTTTATCGACATTTTAATGCAAATTTGATAGTAAACGGGCATGAACGAATTAGCCACTTCGTTCATGTACGGGGTGTTGAAAAATGTAAAAAAATGGTTAAAAAATATCACAAAAACATTTTGAAATATCGTATTTCTATGTAACACTTTTAGTTAAAACAACAAATTCAGTTGGGATTACTAGTTTTGTATGCGTTACGTGAAAAGGACAACGTAAAATCAGATAGTACAGCACCACGCTGCACTTTACTACTTTCATCATAGTTTTAGTTTACGATACTCGTAATTTTGATTTCGTACACTGAATTTAGAATTTTGAAATTCAAACAAAAGATTTTGTCTTTCAACTTGCATAGCTTAGAGCTAAGATGTAGATTGATCATGTTTCGAAAACAACCATAAGATATAAAGGTTCTGATTAAATATACTGACTGTAATACACGATTAGGTACTCGTACATACAGTCCAATGCCAAAATATTGTGAAATTTGGTTTAAAAAAAATAGGCTTCTACCTTTCGATGACAAATATACCCGCAAATATAAAGGGTCACTTTTGAAAACAGCAATATATTCAATAAATGATCAAGATAACTTCATTTGCTTATGAAATTAAACCAAAAGAGGATATGCGGACTGCAACCCTTCATTAAACCTTTTTTATTGTAATGACATAAAAAATGCTTTATAAGTAAAAACGACCTGTTTTCAAATTGTGATTCATTTTTCAATTACGACTTACTTATTTGATTTTGTTTTTTAATTTTTTACAAATATGGGACTTGAAATTTATTTTCCTACAAAATCACAACTTTGACAATGTTGATCAATTTACGTTTTATTTTAATTTACAAATGAATAAATGGTTATTTTGAATCAAACTGTAATTTATTTGATGCATCATTAAATTTTCTTATCGATCGAAATAAAAAGGATGGCATCAGTTTTAGTGCTGTCAAATTTAGTGTTGTAAATAATTGAAATCAATTTTTTTTTGTAAAATACATTAAAATGGTCCATATCAAGATCGTATATCTAATTAGTAGTCACTATATTCAGACTGCAGACTGCGTAATGAATGACGTGCCTAAATAAATGGCCACCTAGTTAACTCCAAATAACTTTAAAACCACACAAGCAAGCTCTATTTTTTTACAGGTGCATCTCTAGCTCAGTTGACGAGTCTGTCTCACTTGGATCTGTCCCACAACTTCTTGAGATCCCTGTCGGCTGAGCCTCTGAAGTCGCTCAGTCTGCTCACTTCCCTCCTGCTTCATGACAATGATATTTCCATGATAGATGATGGTGCTTTGGCTATGCACAAGGATCTTACGCGGTTTACGATTGAAGGTATTATTTTTGTACTTTATTTTGTTTCTTTTTTCTTGGTGAGTTAAATGAGGCATTTTTGTGATAATGGTATGCTGAATAAGGAAATTTTGGAATGAAATAAAATTCAAAATTACATTATAACTTATTAAAACAACTTTAGTAGGTACCTACTTTATTATGAATAAATTAAATTAATATAACTAATACACATTCAATATTATATAAATAAATAATCATTTAATTATACAGGTCTGATAAACTGTATGACTCAAGCTAATTTTAATCGCTCTTAAGCTAATACGAAGGTATATTAAATTCACGCCCTTAATCACTTTTCCCTGATCCAACATACAAAAAAATGCCCAAGTTTCTATCAGAAAAACACCATAAAGAATTGCTAACAATAGAAACAGTAAAGTCATGGGCGATATAACGCGACGTCAAAGGAACAAAGACGGCTGGGAAATGCGAGCTATTGACATAATATTCCGAGACATACTGACTGATCGGAATGTAGGAAACTGCTTACAAATAGAATTGAGCTTTTGCGAAATATTGTATAGATGCAGCTGCATCGGATACAGCATTAACTATTGTTATATAGTTACATGCTCGCTAGCTTGATGTAAATGTAAATATTTTTAGTGTGGAAGACTCAATTTCAGAAAAAGAATGACACAACGAAGTAAAAAATGCACGGTTTCAAAGTGCTAAATAACGTTGGATACTCCATAATATTCCCAAATTTTTGTTTATATTTTATCTACTTATTCATACGTTTAGTAGAGGGAGGCCTTTGCCCTGCAGTGGGAAACGTCAGGCTTATAATAATAATAATCCTTTGAGGCGAGGTGTCGGGGAGTAGCGACCCCGCGAACCCGACCCGTGCTCCTGGGGGAGGTCACCGTTCCTCACCTCCGCTTGCCTTTACTGGCCGGCCGGAGTGAACACTGACGAGGAACAGGTCCCCCACCTCCGTGTTGCCTTCACTGGCCGGACGGAGTGGAGTTGCTAGAGCATTGCTCGGGGGCTGGCGGTGTTACGTAAGTGGTGAGTGGGCACGTGAAGCTGGACCCTCAGGGAGCTCGTGATCGTCGTTTAAAACCCGGTAACATCTCAACCACCCTCTAGCTACTCACTTCATGTTGCCCCCTTGTTGCGACATTTGCAACTATTTTGGGGGGCCCAGTTGTGAGTTGGCGAGTCTCCGCCCGCCATTTTATACATGTTCGTTAACATTGTGTCGGCGGGTGCCATAGTCCCCATAGTTTCCCAGTAACCAGTCCACTACCATCACACTCCCATAGCCCAGTAGTAGTTTCCCCATTTTTAAATAGTCCTGCACAGACCGGGGACTGCCTTTGGATGCATTTCTTGTGTTATTCAGGGTAGTCACCGGTATGTGTCTCCATCACAAAAACATCAAAACTGTCAAAAGGGCCTCTGTGTGTTGGCTTCGGCCCCATGCATGCCTACCAAAGGTCCGGGACTCCATAGTCCCGTGATGGTAAACCTTGACATACATAATAATAATAAATAATACGTTTAGTGCATAAAATTCACATAGATTTGTAACAGCAAATCTAAGTTAATTTTATATTAATATTGTATGTACGAATAGGCTGTATGTGACCTACCAAATCGCTTATCATCGCACTATCATTACGTTGAATATAAAATCGGGTTAGATACTTTGTATGTCTTCTATATAGTTTGACGATCCATATTAGCCGGATACTTTGTTAAACATACGTGTATTGGAAGAGAAAACAAAAACGGTAGCAGAAAGCAACATTGCATTACCATTACGCTGACAATAAAAACCAAATTGCGCTATCGACAAACATTGACGATCATTGTATTCGCCGGTCGGCTTTTATGGTATTCAATATTGTTATTCAATTAGTGTAATGCATGCAGTGTTCACGTTTTTATGGAATTGGAGCGCTGTGTTCAGGGAATTTGATTGCTATTTGATTATGACAAGGCGTAATGAAAATTAACCACCAGTGCACGTACAAACTCGTTAAGGAATTAACATGGTTACAAAAAACTGTATTCCGTGCAAATGATAGCTACGTTTGCAAAAAAACATTTGAATTTTCGTTTGAAACGGTATTGAAATTAATTTCAAGTATTCCTACTTACTTATAAGAATTGATTACCTACTTTTGAGGGCATGGGATTGTCAACATTATATGCCGAAAATTATAATTTAGTTTATAAAAAACACTACCAGAATCTGAAGTTTAAAGTCGGGTATTTATAATAATGAAAAAGTTTTAGTACGTGTCACAAAAGTGGCGATTATAACAAAAACTGTTTGTCTTACTTAATGATTATAACCTAAAATCTAATCTAATATTTGGAGTCAAAATAGCCGATATTCACACAAACCTCTTTCACAGATAACCCTTTAAACTGCGACTGTCTAATGGCTGGCTTCGCTCGCTGGCTACGTGAAGCAAAAAATCTACCACAGACTGACAAATCCGTTGCTGTCTGTGCAACTCCACCTCATCTCGAAGGAGCACTAATATCCCGACTCTCGAAAAACAAGCTCTGTGATGAAATAGAGCCTCTGGACCCTGGAGACGCTAAAATAGACTATGATGCTGTTAATACAGAAAGCAAAGTGAAGGAGTATGATGGGGATGGGCTGGATGATGAAATGTATGATGAGGAGATGGAGGTGCCTTCGGAAGATGATCTGCCGATTTCTAAAGCTAAGGTAATCATATTGTACTTAATTCGCTCGCGTGGTACTAACCCGAATAAATGTGTTAGGTTATAAACTATGCATATTCCAAGTTTTTACAAACTGCTTACTCCATTAAGCTCTCACCCTCGTGATCCAAATAATCCAAATTTTCGCGTTTATAATAATAGGTTAGTGGGAAGTTATTTAGTCATACGATGACATCATTGTCACGAATGGACATAAAAAGCTAGATTTTTGTGCATGTCGATAAGATAATTGTTCTTTGATTCTAGGTTCAGAATGTATTAAAAATGGAACAATCTTCAGATCAAAAAGCAAACCAATAAGATTTCTTATTATTTTTGGTCCAAGTTTGTCACTTTGAAGGTTATACCCGTTACGAGTACTTATATTCAAGTTCTTCTATAATATTTAATGTGTCCTGGGTAGCGACACTAATAAGGGTCATTTGCACCATTATCGTCGTGATAAGACTAAACTATCATGAGCTTGTGAAACCACGCAATCAGGGAAATGTTTCACACCATAACTTTGCAAAATATCTGCCTGTAAATTATCTATTAAATAAACGTCAGGACATGAACGAATGCGTCACGATTATGATTTTATTCTATGCATAAGATTTAATTGTTTTTGGAACTTAAATTAAATATCAAACTATGCAGTTTTGTACCCATAAGGCAAATAAATAAAATAAATATTTTTGGACATACCACACAGCGTCATTAGGCCCAAACAATTTAATACTTGTGTTATGGTAATATACTACTTCGATATTTTTTTTGTAAATACATACAAAACACATAATAACATACATATATACATACATAGAAAACACCCAGATCTGTGTTTTCTATGTTGTATGTAGGTATTTATTTGTAGATCATGCAGACATTTGTCTTGCAGTGAGAATCGAACCGAAAAAAATACATACCTAATAGTAAAATCAAACAATCATCAATCAGTCCATCTATCTGTCTGCCCATCAAGAAAATCTGCTTGAAAATCTTTCCTAAAATCTGCTATCTTTAAACCATTGCTCACAGATACGTCTCATAGACGCATTCTACGACGACGAAGAGGTCTACCTATCCTGGTCAGTAGACCCGCCTTCCCCCCACCGACACCGATGCACCGGCGTCACAGTGTCCAGATCTGATGGTCTGCCGAAGCACGCCGCTTGCCATCGCGCTGCACCAGAGAACGTTATACTCCGAGGCTTGAAGATTGATGCGATTGATCAATACACGTAAGTTGTTAATTTTTTTTAAGAGATGGAGGGATACTCCTTGATTGTTATGATTTGAAGGTAAGATGCTATTTATATAGTTATGCTAGTTATATAGCTGAGTAGTAGCCATTTTTGTCATTTTTATTGTTTTATCTTTCTCTTTTTATATATAATGTGTTTTCTATGATGACAAAATAAAGATTTTTCTTTCTTTTTTCTTTCTTTCTTTGTATATAACTAGCTGCGCCCCGTAATACACAGATACAAAGTTAAGACGCAGGCCTTGAGGCGCTCTAAATACTCCGTCACTAGAGTTAATTTCTAGCTCAGACAAACATAATTTACCAGAACAAGATAAAAAATAAAATGTAAGATCTTAGCAGCTGGCGTAATGAAAACCTAGTTCGTAAGTAAGCTTGGATGAGTCAGTAGACACCGCCGCCGCGCCGCCGTCGCTTCGGCATCGATTCAAAGATAAAATATAGTATTTTAGTATTTAACTAAAATAATTTATTATTACACCTTTTTGTTCCGTCGAAGATTTCCACTGAAAATTTTCTCGAAAATTACTAACTTTATAAAGTTAGACAATCTCAATCCCGGCATAATGAAATTAATGGCGCCAATTAAAAATTATAAATCGGACATCAAGTTCTCAGCTGCGATTCCTCGCTTCATAAGTTCCCAGAGGAATCGAAATTATTTCATTTCCTCTCGAACCGTTTTGAATAAATTACTTATTTCCTTCCACGGATTTCTATATTTTGTCACAATTCTTTTGATATTTTAACGTTATATTATTATCATGGTTATGATGAGTTGTTGGAATTTGTAGAATGATTTTATATAAGTACAATAATGATTCGAATATATAAAGCAATGTTAGCAATGCGCGTTGGCTATTGCTCAAAACATGAATCAGGCATTCATAAAACACTCGTGCTGTTTTCATTGAAATTAATCAACAATACCTAAATGTTCAATATACACGAATTCCAAAAACTACATGGAAAAATGAATCTGCAGCTGCTTTTGTTGTTGTTAGCCCGAACTGTCCTGCTAGTCTTCCCTCGAGTATTCCAGTTTTCCAAATGCTGCCAGCTGCTAAAAATATTGATTCAAATATACACGCCCGCAAAAATAATGGGTCACCTAGTTAACTCCAAATAACTTTAAAACCACATAAGACTCTTTAAATTTAAAAGTATCTGAGAGAACATTTAATTATGCATAAAATAAACTAAAGTTTGATTAAAAATAACCATTTATTCATTTAAAAATAAAAAGAAAACGTAAATTGATCACCGATTCCAAGTATAATCCAAATCTGTTCAACAGTTTTCACGTGACTGAGTAAGACCTGAACATGAAACTCACACAAGTATAATATTTATAGTATTCACAACTTTAGCTTTGTTCTCCCAAAAGGTTCTGCATAGCACTAGAAGAGATGGACAATGAGGACAATCCTCTGTCCCTAGTGCTTGGCTGCGGAAATCCTCAGTTGGTCAGAAAACGAGCCGCCTTCGCCACAGCTGTTCCTGTGGTTATTACCAGGAAACCGGAGCTAGATAGACTGGATCATTTTAGGTGAGTGATTCTTTAACCATCCTTTTCTCATCACCAGCATAATATTAAGGTCGTTTGTATGCGCAATATACTGGAATCAAGAATCAAGGGACAGTCAAATCCATTTGCAAAAGATATTATAAATCGATTATACAGGAAGAGGTAAACTTCCTGAATGACCCGAACTTTTATATTTTTTATTCAATCGTTCGTTCGTTCGTATGAGCAAGTTGCTAAGGTTTTTTCTATTTGAAGAGCATATTCCCGAGGAAGTCCTATAAAAAAAAATTGAGGATTGGATTGGATCTGGTCTTCAAAGTTATGAACAGAAATGCACCTAGAAAAGCAAGAAATTGCGTTTTTCTCATGAAATTTAAGTCGAATTTATATATTTTTAATATTTCCATAACATTATCTTAAGCTACCATCATGTTTTTCTTACAGAGTCTCCGAAGTAAGATCCAACGTCACAACCGACGGTGTTCTCACGGTCCTCATATCAGTCATGGGTCTCCCCCAACGTTCTCAATACCTGCCTAGATCCCAGCGTCTCTCCACCGACCGCTACCTACCCCCAAACTGCTACATCGTTCTAGCTGTACTAGCTAGAGGTGCTTTAGTAGCACAGAAGGATACCCCTTGTCAAACAAAGCTGGAGATTTCTATGGAAGGCTTCCAAAGACCACCTTACGAAGTCTGTGCAAGCATTTCAAAGTTTAAAGAAAAGGATATGCGCCCAATTTGCGTTGTCCCACAACTTTTAGAGTCTGGTTCTTTGGAAATGAAAGCTAGTTTCCGAAGCTTGAACACAGCTCTGATTGGCGTGGCTCTAGGTTTGATGGTTATTATTATAGGCCTGGTGTGGTTTGTTAGGAAGATGCTGAAGAAGCCAGCGGAGTTTGAGCCCCATAGGTGCTTCAGGCCGGAGGTGGTGGCTGAGGATCCCGCTAGAGCAAATTATGTCATGTTGACTGCGACTTCAAAAGTGTAATTGTTAAGAACTGAAAGAACTTTGCTAGTCTTTGAGATCTAGGAAAAATTAGTTTTTGGTAACAAAATATGTTTTGTAAGTATATTTTCAATGTTTATTTTCGTTATTGAACCATAACTCTCAATTGGAAAATGATCAATGGCGTGTTAGCAATATTGTATAAGATTTTCGTAATTCTAATACTAAAATCGTAATTAACTAATTTTCTATTAGTCTAGTGTTGACTGAGTATTATTTTATGTTGTAATATTGCTTTTACTAAAATACGGGTATCTTCTGTGAAGGTATACCTACTTCTAGATAGAAACTAATTTATTAACACGAGGCTGCTTAGAAATACACACTTCAAATTGTATTAAATACATAATATGTTATTAATTAAATAAAAAAACCTCTGAAATCCGAAGTACCTACTTGTCTGAGGCGAGTTAATTTTTTTGTAGTTTTTTTGTAAACAAAACTTGTCATGCTTAGAAGTTAACAGTCAGTCCAAGGATATAATCATCCGTCAAATAAGTTATAGGTTAAGCAACGCAGCAGTTAAACCGCTGATTATATTGGGTGTAACAAAACTATTATCAAAAATGACAACAATGACAAAAAAGTAAAAAAGTATTTTTTAAGAAAATTAATTTCAAAAATGTATTTTACCAGCCAGCTACTCACTTTTCTTTCACGATATTCTGTTTATATGCTGGGCCCCTGTTCTTGAAGCTAAAACCAATATACGATCACGTATTTGTAAAGATATGGTTCAGCGTAGGTTGGTGAAATGTTTTTAGTTTAGTTCAGCTAACACCAATATAAGCAGAGCCGCGATTATAACCTGATATATCGATTATCGATTTGTAGTTGATGAATCCGTGGCTATTTAACTATCGTTGAAATATCGTTCGAATAGTTTTTTGATATGGTGTTTGATATTTTGAACGTAGCCTTGTTACACCTACTACGACAAACTGGCTTAAGTAAATACTAGTGTATAAATTAGTTTTATAATAATCAAACAAAGCGTACTCGGTAACTGAGCTTTATAATTTGAATTGTACATTAACATAGGTTAAATAAATTGTGCCTCTGACTACCCCTTACCCTTATAAATGTCTTGACGAAAGACAGTGAAAACATTCGGGATTCAAAGAATCTTGAAAAATAAAGTCTATTGCGGTGTGAAAATCATAATTGTCTTATCTTTAAACAAGACTGGATTCGAACCCATGACCTGTAAGACCGAAAAGGGTCTATGAGACCATGATAGTCATGAAGGTCAGTTGGACCCCTTATCACTTGTTTTGTTTATGTGTATGTCCTGTGTAAATGTTTAAAGGGACTTTAAGGTTCTGCTCTAATTAGTAAGAGTTTAATATGTAAATAAATTAGGTAATTTATGAGACGCCATTATTATTTTTGGAAATAAATGAATTAACAAAATTTAGTATTTTCTTTAAAAACGATATAAGCTGTATAATTCAGGTCATGTAAAGTCAAAGAGGACTCCCACATAACCTCCCCCCCCCCACCGGGGCGGGTGGTATCCATAAAGTATTTTCCTGGGTAAAAAAAAAAAGAAAAAAAGGGTAACTATACAGAATATATTGAGAGCGCAATGTTATCTCGATGTTTTGCCAAGGAGGATACGAAATATAAATGACCTTATTTTTCTGTAGTGAGAATTAGTAGAGAATAAAACCCGATGGCGTTTCGACACTTTCACTAATTGTGGTGTAAACTTCGAAATAATGAATACGACTTTAGCCCCAAAGCGCACTGGACATTCTTTCAGAAATTTATTATTTATACAAAGTTTTAGACCGGGAATAACACACAGGTTACTTTTTATCCAGGTGAGAATCACGCGAGCGAAGCCGCGGCTGGAAACTTTTTGACTATTAAAATCTAAACGCAGAGAGGTGCGTAAATGCTATAACTAATGTTTTCGAGGGACCTACGCTAGTATAAGTGGGGGATAACCTCTTAAATCGGATTGTTTACGAGTTTGCTTATAATATTATTTAAGAAGGGACCAAACACTAAGGTTGCTTTCTATCCACTTTATCTTTTGTTCATTCATAAGTACCTACATACAATTGGTGGAACGAATGGTGAGTATAGGCTTGTTGGGTGGGAGTGCTTTTTAACCAACTTTAAAAAGGAGGAGGTATCTCAATTCGACCGTATATATTTTTTATTAATAAACACGTCACGTGCCTCTTGTCAGTCTAGTAGGTACTGGGTCTAGTCATCATTTTGTTCTTTAACTTGTCTGGTGACGTTGAATTACGCTGTGATGTAATAAGAGTCAAGGATGATAATTGATATTCAGATCATTTCTAATAGCCTATGCTAACTTGCCCACGCACGGATATGTTATTTTTTCGACAATTTCTTCCTGCAATTGTATAGCCGCCAAATTGCTGACCAGATAGCACAAGACAGTGCAATAATTGGCTAGTTGCCGATTTTTCAAAAACTAGTTTAAAGTGTGTCGCGCAGTCAAATATACCCTTGCTATTAATATTTCAGTAAAAATCGAACGTTTAGTTGACGACCTCTGTGGCACAGTGGGCGAAGGCTCGCCTGAGACGCAGAGGTTGCGGGTTCGATTCCTGCCGCGGGAGAAATGTGTGCATGATCTGCAAATATTTGTCTCGAGTCTGGGTGTTTTCTATGTAAAAACTGTTTATGTAGTATATCAGTCATTGGTTACCATAACACAGTCACCAGAGTTGGCCACTTGCTCATACGAACTTACTTACTTACCATAACACAAGCATTCAATTGCTTAGCTTGGGACTAGATGACGCTGTGTGGAATTTCCAAGGATATTTATTATTATTATTATTATGTTTATTTTGCATTTCTAGGAACTCATTTCTCTCTCTCAATTTAATTTTTGCATTATCTAAATTATTTTAGACATTTACCTGTAAAAGTGTATCGTGGATCCTTGAACTACAATACCGAGAATCAGTGGGCGGAGCGCTAATATTTTGCATTGTAATGAGGAGCTGTTTTTTACTGACTTCCTTATTTATTCTACTCTTTAAAATATTTATCGAATGGTTATTGCTGTATAGCCGTGTTGGCCGAGTGCGATGTACCTCGACTTTCGATCCGAAGGTCATGGGTTCCAATCCCGGCCTTGCATCAATGGATTTTTAGATAAAATTATATCTCATTAACACGAGCTTCTGACGGTGAAGGAAAACATCATGAGGAAACCCGCGGTTTAATCAGCCCCACACGTTGACCTTTGTCTTTCTTGGTGGCCTATTCACAGGCCGGCTAAGCTAAGAGGATGGATTAGGTGTTGGGCAAGCCTATTCCATCTTAGCAATGTCTCAGGCACTACTAGACATATAATTGCCTGCTGACGCTGTATAACACCTAATAAAGATGTAAAGGCATGTCCAATTTTTTTTATTGCTGTTAAAACATCTAAAATCAGGTTGGTACTTACCTTATTATTGAATCAGTAAACTCTGGTTTAAATAAAACGCCCCTTAATAGATAAATTAAACTATTAATACATTTTATTACCATATTTTCCAAACCTGATATCAAAATATCAAATGATGCGCGTGCGCATCTAAACAAATACTGCATAATGTTGTAATGCTATCAGTCGTGCTCGAACCACGATGGAGTACGCACGTGTTTTGTGTCTCTTAGTTTTAATAGTAGCGGTAAATGCTAAAGTGTTTACGCGATGCCAGTTGACGCGTGAGTTACTAAAAAATGGTTTTCCAAGGACGTTCATTAGTAATTGTAAGTATTGTGTGACGGGACGTAGGTTATGACTACTTTTTATAACCTGATATATTAAACCAATAAACTTACCTACTTCTACACTTAACTAATAAACAGGTAATAAAATAATTATAAATGTTCGGAGGAGGCATAGGTCGCGCCACGTAAAAAGAGCGCTGGCTGTCAAACTGCGCAGTGGTCGATGATTGGTGGAGAGGTGTTGCGGCGCACTTCCTACCATTGATTTAGCGAGTGCTATTGGTTCGTCAGCGAGTGAACACAGGCGCAAACATACCCCCGCTACTTCCCCTCAGCGCTCTTTTTACGTGGCGCTACCTATTATTCACTTGAGCGAAGACTTGAGCCTTGAGACTATCTGAGTGTATCCTTTACCATTCGAATGAGAGAACTAAGCATTCGATGGGGTCTTGAATAAACAGTTTAGGGATCGGACGCGAAACCCGGGATCAGATGTAGGTACCCTCATAAGAGACAATAACAAGAACATTTTATGTATAAGTTGTCGTACGAGTATGTACGGTCAGCAAAAAATGTGGTCTACCATCCAACGGTTGAGTTTAATTTAAACGTCATGATACAACAATGTCGATTTCCACTTGAAATAACATTATGAAGAGACAATTATTTAATTGGTAATTCGTTTTTTTTATATATACCTACGAGTATTATGTTATACGACGATCTCGACACCTTCGAGAGAGGTTGGTGGGAAATCTCGAAGGACAGAGATGGTTGGCGGGATATGGGGGAGACCTTTGCTCAGCAGTGGGACGATATAGGTTAAAGAAAAAAAAATGTTATACTGTTTGTTTTCCTAATACAATAATTTACTATAAACACGTCATGCCATGTGTCAAGTTCGAG
The DNA here is from genome assembly GCA_963582015.1 of Xanthorhoe designata. NCBI lineage: Eukaryota > Metazoa > Arthropoda > Insecta > Lepidoptera > Geometridae > Xanthorhoe > Xanthorhoe designata. Next base: position 13,411,645 of record OY757029.1, on the reverse strand, counting down.
TTCTCGCAAGAAAAAGTCAACCTTATCGACAATTAGATCTCACAGAAACTTTTGTCGAACTGGTAGTCCACCTTCTTGGCCGACCGTACATTGTGAAAGAAAACCGTGTCCTACCAGAGATAAGTAAAGAGTAGGTACATTACTATTTTTATTAAATTCATGTAGGTATATACAAACTTTAATGTCATGTTTACATTAGATTTTATTTAACACTAGCTGCGGCCCGCGTGTTACCCGTGGTAAATAGTTCCCATGGGAATACCGGGATAAAAGTAGCCTTTTTTTTAATCTAGGTTATAGGCAATTCTGGTACCAAATTTAATTCAAATCCGTCCAGCCGTTTGAGCGTGAAAGAGTAACAAATACACTTACATACTTGCACACTTACACACAAACAAACTTTCACCTTTATAATATTAGTAGGAACCGGGATAAAAGTAGCCTATTTTTTAATCCAGGTTATAGGCAATTCTGGTACCAAATTTAATTCAAATCCGTCCAGCCGTTTGAGCGTGAAAGAGTAACAAACACACTTACATACTTACACACTTACACACTCACAAACTTTCACCTTTATAATATTACTAGGATACTAGGATATTAGTAGGATAGGATTAGTAGGATACCTAGTAGGATTTTAGTAAAATAAGGATTTTTGAAATTGGTCCACTATTGACGGAATAATCAGTTAATTTTCATAAAAAAAAACATACGAAAAACTTAGAACCTCATCTTTTTCGAAGTCGGTTAAAAATAACCTTGCTCTTCGCATCAGCTTAAATAAACTAAAATAGATGACAATACAGCCTATAACTTGCTATAACTATGTGTAGGTACTTGTTTTTGTTGTCTATTGTTAATGTTTATCAATGACTCATGGGTTTCCCCGGAGGTTTTGAACAATGAAGATAGTAACTCAGTAGTTAGCAGTAAAGTTACTATGTTATTCGACTATTTACACAAATAAGTATTTACCTCTGCGGCGCAGTCGGAGAAAGCCCGCCTGAGACGTGGTTGCGAGTTCGATTCCCATCATGACAAATGTTTGTAGGTATGATCTGCAAATTTTGTTTTCAGTCTGCGTGTTTTCTATGTATAATAAAATCACGCTTTTGTGTGATGTGCCGATCTTATATATATCTTTTTTTTATTATATTCGAATCTTTGTAGGTATACAAAGAGTATTAGCAAGCAAAAGGTAGTCAGAGGTATGTTTAAATATGAGGATTAATGAAGCTGTTAGTTCACTAATCCGAGTTCAACGGGGAAAAATAAACAAAAAGTAGGTACACTAATACTTGTTGATGGGGATTAGTAGAACAAACAAGCCATTTTGGACACCACATAACAATCCTTTAATTAAATATCTAATACAGATATTTAATTGACTGTATTCGATTAAAATCATCGATTTCGACACCATTTCGGTGTTTGCAATAATGATTATTCGTTAACTTTACCGTATCCTTATTTGTTTGCTTTTTGACCCTTTGCGTAATCAAATAATCAAAAGTACCTATCTGGTACCGAACTACTATCAACCCGGAGTAGAGGGTTAATCACTATTTTGATAGTGGGTTTGATAGTTGTATAATAGTGTTGATTTTAAATAGATTTGTATAAATCTGTGTATGTTTCTAACATTTTCACGCAAAAACAACTGAATGAACTGAGTGTAGATTGTTGGCAGCTTCGCGTCTTCGCATAGTTTGGATGGGCTTTAATGTTTTCTGACAGTATCATCGTTGCAAAATGTTTTTATTTCGTTAGAACTCAGGACCTAACAGCATTTCCTTTGTATCTTTGCAGTTACCTAGTTTAAATGAGGTTAATTTGAAATCCATGGCTTGTTCACAATTGAACAATACCTACAATTAAAAATTAAGTGTCCATTAAATAAATACAAAAAACTTAATGATAAGGCTGCAGGTTGTTTTAACGAACTTGTCCAGTGGAATTTTCAGTCTAATAAATTGCATTTTTTCCTCAATTTAAAATTATCTAAAACAATCTACGTCACACACTCTCACTCACACACACACATTCTTTGTTTTGTAAATATTTTATTGTTAATTATACGTCAGGGTAGGTAGCATTCGGTATGACACCGGAACAAATAGAATCTAGGAAAGTTTACTTTTGTAATATAAATACTTCGAAATAAATGCAGATTGTTATTTTATCATGTTTTGGAGTTTTACAACTAATCTTTTACACGAAATCAAATGTCGCATTTTGCCTCAGTAGCGAAACATGCGTTTACATCGCAACTATCATTTGTTTATCGTATTTTTGCATTCACTATAAACTTATCACATTTTGTTGTTAATCTTTTTTTTTTCTTATGCATGCTGTGTTTATCGTTAATTGGTTGTGTAATTCGTTGAAAGGGTACCTACATTATAATTTTAAAGTCATGTCGTAACCACCATTGATCAACCTTAAAATAAATAAAATAAAATTAGAACAAATAACTATCGAATAAAAGTCTCAGTTTAAACTTATTTTTACTTTCATGTCGTAAATAAATGCTGTGACAAATTGTACAAAATAAGTACTGAAATGGCCACATGGAGCGATAAGCATTATGTAATTATTTACAAAGTATTTATTTACTGAGCTGTATACGTTTGTTTGCTCTGAAGTAAGTTGTATTTACTAGAGAGTTTTCTTGAGTCTTGGTTTTCTAAAGTCAATAAATAATAAGAGATACTAAAAAACCTAATTGAAATCTCGGTTGGTTGGAATATCATCGGATAGCGCATTATTTTCGATGTAGGTAGTAAATTCATCATTTATAATTTTAATTCTATTCGTATAAATTTTAATTGATTTTCCAGGGGTTTGTCTTATAGAAAAGGAAAGCGACAAGAACACGTCCGCGTTGTCTGCAAAAACACCGAAAAAGAAATTCTATGGATTATTTCAAGTGAGTAATCAATAAATATGATCACGACTGTATCCCAGGGAGCGGTAGACATTTGTTTCAGATCAGATTCACAATGATGATTATATAATAAAATAGACTATTCTTATAGTTAATCATTGACTTGCTTTTCAGATCGGGAGCGAGTATTGTAAAGAAGGAAAACCAGGCGGAATATGTGATATCACGTGTGAATGTAAGTAATTCTAAAAAAACTAATGCGTTCAACTCTAAACGGAATTCTAGCATTCAAATACTTAATTCTGAAAACTTTAGGATAAACCGCTAAATAAATATTAAATATCTCCAGATTGAGACACAGTGTTAATTAAAGATACTTGCTTTGATCTTCAGACATTTGAAGTCCTTCAATATTAACCCTAAACAGTCAATAATATTGCGCAATACAAGTATTGTGCAACATTATTGTTCGTAAAAAGCTACATCATTTTTTAAAGGACTTCAAATGTCTGAAGATCAAAGCAAGTATCTTTAATATTAACCCTAAACAGTCAATAATATTGCGCAATACAAGTATTGTGCAACATTATTGTTCGTAAAAGGCTACATAATTTTTAAAGACTGCGCAAAGATTGCAGAAAAGTTTGCGCGAGTTAAATTTTTTAAACTTACCACTTTTTTGTACAGTGTTGGATCAGTATTTGTAGTAGCAGTATTAGTTATTGCGTCAATACCTTTTATTAATTGCTGAGTGCAAGGGGTGATTGAATCATATTGCGGCATAAAAATATTGATCAAACTTATTGTAAGTGTAGCGCTCGCCTACTCGCTCGCCTACATGTCATTATGGGCACTTGCAAATTTATATATTTTTATTAAATATTTTTTTACAGCACTTCTTGATGAAGATATAAAGAATGACCTACCTTGTGCAATGACTGTGTTCGAAACACAAGGCTTCAAGTACTGGCCGAAATGGGAGGCGAGGTGTAAGGGACAGACCCTACCCGATATTGAGAAGTTAGTTTTAACCCTCTTAAATATTAAATCTTATTCCTAGAAAATAAGAAACTTCAAAGTTAGCATTAACATTATTTTATTAAAAGTTGATGGCAAAACATTTTCAAAACTACCCTGACATGATGCAGGTCATTAAAGTTTTTTGTATTTTCAACGGGTGGTCCCATTGCATCCGCTTGAAACTTAGTATAAATATATTTTATCAGAACAAATAAAAAAAATCTTTAAGTATAATGATTTTCTAAAAAACTTCCCTCTAAAGGGATGTGAGAAGGTGTTTAAGTTGGGATTATAACTTCTTAACTGGTGGTTGGATTTGCTTCAAACTTTGTATGTATTCTCACAAGATGATAGTGGTTTGATGGGATTTACTAGTCTTCAGCCTCCTTAGGTTTTTAAGACGATATTCACGCGAACGAAGACGCGGGCGTCTGCTAGTTGACTTTATAAATAACAACTCTTGCTTGACTGCTCAATGACAAAATACTTGATATCGAGATTCTGCGTAAAGTCACGATTTACCTGAATTAACATATTGGGAAATCCACAGGTAAGTTTTAACGGAAAATACTGTACTAAACAACATCTTTGTTTTGTCAAATATTGGATTCAGCTCTTCAATGAAGTAGAGATTTTGTATTCAAAAAAGGGCATTTAGAACAAAAGTATTTAGGGTGTATGTGCACACGGAATTTTACTTTTATACGCTCCAGAAAATGACTTTGTCCCCTTCTGACTTATCGAAAATAAGGAGGAATTTGAATACGGACCCGAGAACAGTCAAATTTCATGTAGTGCACAAACGCTCTTGTATTCCTATAATTTTTTGTATGTTCATATGACAGCAAACTCTGACGACTAAGCTCTGACGAATTAGGTCACTTGAAGGGCTCCGGCATTGTCTTAGGCCGTATACGGAAAGAAAGCTGGAAACTTGTAAGTGAAGCTGGAAACTTATAAGCGCTTACCAGCTTTTGACAGCGCTGGTAAGCGCGCAGGAAAATATATGAACGCGCGATAAGCACTGAACGGTGCCGACAAATTCCCACAAGCTTCAACACGCGCTGGTCAACGCTGAGCGCTGCCATTTAAAATTAATATACAACTGTGCTTCAACATGCTCCTTTTGTGTAGAACGGACCAGCGCCAGTAAGCGCTTATAAGTTTCCAGCTTTATTTCTGTATACGGCCTTATACTTACAATAAATTTTCAGGTGTCCAGATTGGCAACAGCCGCCATCCAGAGCATCGCCTCCGAGGGACAAGCGTATGAGTTTGCGCGGCAAAAGAGACATCAGGAAAAACAGAATGTTGAGCAGAATACATAAAACAAGATAGACCTAGTCGGACATCTGTTAAGGGCCGTTTACAAGACAGCTAGTGATTTAGCTAAATACTTAAACTTTTTAATTTTGCAAATAGAATAGACGAATAGCCAACATATTGAGTCAGTCTATTTCAAAGTGTTAATAAAAATGTATATTTACAATTTTAATAGATCTCTAAGCTACGAGTACCTACATTGCGAAAAACCCATTCTTTTAGTAAGTTTTTTAAATTTTTTCCGCAGTATATAAATGAGATTTTTTATTCATCACCAAATTAATTTAAGTTATTTCATTACTGCTCTTTAGACATCTTTATTGGATTAAAAAAAAATCTTTATTGGATTAAAGAATTTGTCTACTGCACCTTGGGAATACAGTAGTTCATATTTTATTTAATTTTTATTGTTTCTTACAATACCTTTACTCTATTACTAAAAGTAACAATATTCAAAGGTATTTTCTAAGAATCTTTCTGAAAATCTGTTTAGTTTATTGTTTCGAAGGAAACATGTAAAGGAAGCCTATTAACTAACATTTAAAAACGGGCTAGGCGTAAAATGAAATTCTAGTAAAGTATACTAAGTAATTAGGAGAGAATAACATGCGCAAACACGTCTCATCCGTCCAAAAAGGATTACGCTATAAGTTGGAAGGCTTTTAACTAGGAGTTAATAATTCAGTAATCCGGCTCTGTTGACTTAAAGTGAAGGCTGTACGGATTTAGGATGTTCAATAGTTGACCTTTCGGAAACAGAATTAGTGTAGAAAATAAAGTGTAATATAAAGTGGTTGTTATGGTAATTGTTGAATATTCGGCTTAAGGTGGTTGTGTGCGTCAAAGTAGAGCCGCCGCCTATTTAATTTTATTATTACGTTGAACAAAGGTATTTAAAAAAAACTGAATGTTCAGTTTGTGAAACCTATCATAAGCTTTTTTTAATAGCTCTGTAATAGTTTCATTTTGTGTAGTTTAGGAGGAGTAGCGAAGTTTTAAATGGTGGCCACCAAACGCTGTTTTCGCTACTCTTCCTAAACTATAAAAGCTAGCCTGGCATAGTACTAAATATTCTAAAAATTTCCATATCCGATGGACTTCCGCAAAGTCACGCCTGAATCAATTAACTATAATAGTTTACTTTTCACTTGCGTTAAATTTCCAGAAACTGACTTTTGGTTCCTCTGTCAATGTGTTTGTAAATATGAGTTTATTTTCTACTTAGAAGAAATATAATACGAATGCTAATACGACTGAAATGCTACCTTAAAAGCTGGATTCGCTAAATCTATTCCATAATAACACCGCTTTATATTCAAACACCGCCTTCTTTATCAGAAAGAATCGTTATTAAAATGTAAAAAAAATCACTCGGCATTCATTTTTCTTTGAAGCGCCTCGGGACGGGTTTTTAAGAAGACGGTGGCTGGAATAGTGTTCAAAAAGATCATGGTCATAATGAAGAAAATCATGGTAAATATTTACTTTTTTTTTGTTATTTGTATTGGAGTTTATTTGGACATACCTACCTTTGACTAGGGGTAATATATTTACCATGTTTTTTAGATCTAAAAATTGCCTAAAGATCTAAAAGAAATGTCTACCGCTCGACTAATACCGACAAAAACAAGAATGTAGCGCAGATCGCGCGCTAATCCGTGAAAAATAAACGAATGCAATCCACACTCCTGTGTCGCGAGTTGTTCACGCGGTTTCGCAGGGGAGTGTGGCTAGGCTTTATGCTTTGGAAGAAGGTACGTTAAATTAATTGGTCTGAATTTTTATTTTTAATTCCATGGAAAACGGTCAAAAAATATTTGATTCAAATAGGTTACATTTTTGTGACATGAATGTAATTACTGTCTTATTTTCAAATTAAATTACTATAAAAACTTTTATAGCATTAAATAAGAAAATAATTTGAATAATATGACCGTAATATAACGGTCGTCGTAGTTGCCTTAGGTGTATTTGAGCCTCCCCCGATGGATTCCAATCTTGTCGCGATGGGGGAGCTCAGTAGCCGTGGTTGGTGCTCCACGGTGAAGCTAAAAGGAATCCAAGGAGGGGACGCTCCGAGTAGGCCTGGCGCTAAGCCCGCTCTGGATGCGTCCGAGGAGGGTGCGGGGACGTCTTAAGTCCCTGCAGCTAGGAGGGGTCGCGGGAGGAGAGGCGTGTCGGTGTGTCGTTGCCGCTCGCCCTATCTTCCGCGACCAAACGGTGGCGCACCGTTTGATGCGTTGGTGGCGGGGCCGCAGGGGAAGAGGAGTGTCGGTGTTTCGTTGCCGCTCTCCCTGTCCTCTGCGGCCGTTTGGTGGTTTCGCGGCGGAGCCAAGGCATGATCCGCCGCGGAGAGCGGGGTGCCGGAGTAGGAGATTCCTCCAGTTTCTCCGGCCCCCAAAACACAGGCCGTGGCGGTAGTACCGGGGGGTGCTACCGCCCTTGAAAGGCCTAGAGGTGGTGCGCGTGGGTGTTCCGCGCGCCCCTCTTTCTCCAGAGAGACGCGGTGGGAGGCAGTCGCCTCACCGCAGTAAGAGGAGCTCGTCATAGAGCAGACGCCGTCGGGGCCGCGGAAGAATGCGAAAGCGTACCCGTAGCCCCGGCAAATGGCGTTAAGAGGACCCCGTCGGTTTTTAGTGGGTGCGAGTCCCACATACCCCTTCCGCCGCCCCCACGGCGGGAGGGAATGCATAAGGCATTTTCCGACGCAAAAAAAAAAAAAAAAAAGGTGTATTTGAGCGCCTTATCCCTGGCTATCTTTCTCGAGAAAAATCTAAAATACAAAAGAAAGGAGAGAGTTTTAACAAATCCTTTGTTGTTTCTTAGCTAATTGAAATCAAATAATAGGATAACATTTTCGGGAAAAGGTAGTTGTTTTATGATTTTCCGAAAATGTTAGATAGATTTTGCCTCGAGGTAGGGACGCGGTAATATGATGTGATTTAACGAATAAATAAAGTACGGGCATCCAAAAATAATGATTTTGTTTATATTACTTCAAATGTTTAAACAAGAATTAATAGGATACAAAACTAAAAAACACTCTTTATTTTTAAGGTTGTATTGTCCTTGATAAGTGTGCAATCAGGCCTCCATCATCTAACTAAACACCAATGAGCTTGTAAGAGATAACTTTATACGAAATTTAAGGCTGTCTCACTCTAACATCGCTAGGTAGGAATTAAACGATAATAAATTAAAAGTGCATGTTATGAACCTTTGGATTGTCTAGGCACTATCCTCCTCAGTCAATACATTTGGAATTAGAACATGTACCTACAGTACAATGAGAAAAATTCACGTTTTCATTTCGAATGCTAATTGCTGGTGTCGACAATTAGCTGTTATTAGCACTAGGCTGTACACACGGTTGGATAAAGTGTAGAATATTTATACTGTACGGGAGTTTCAGTAGGCTGTATGGCGCAACTAACCTGGTCTCGTCAATCTAGCAGGTCCAGGGTCGCGTCCGGCTTGCACTGAGAATTCACCGCACTTTCTAGGTCCATAGGTGAGGAATGATGCTGGGACTGTAGTTTGTGTCTCTTATGGAACGATCACTAGAGGTCTTATATGATATTGAAGCGCGAGCGGCACTGTGCGAAAACATGAAGGATGCGCGCGCGGCTGTCTCGGAGGTGTCGAACAAGCAACTCTCAAAATGGCTTCCTGTCGCCGTTTCGAAAGACAATAAAGGCGTCACACGAAAACAGCCAATATAAATATTGTGAACGGTTTTGATCTACCCTCAAAATTGTGTCTGTCTTTAAATAGCAAAAAAAATGTAGTGCACTGATTGTAGGCTTGAGAACCAAGCAAGTTTTTTCAATCATCGTTCGTTCGTTCGTTCGTATGAGCAAGTGGCCAACTCTGTGACGGGTTTTCAGACCGCCTAAAGGCCTCCGTCATGGCTTAACGACTCTAAAAGCCGGGCCTCCGAAGCACGGAAGCGCTCAGCTGATAATGCCGCTTGCGATCACCCAACCAAGTTGAGACCGCTCAAAACGATGCTTAACTTCGACGATCTATCAAGAACGTCTTAGCAAGCTTCGCCGCGAGCGCTTCAATTAAATTATTTAAATTTCAATTGTTCTTCCTTTCCACCGGTGAGTCCGAAAACATTACAAGCGGTCTCCAAATTGCGTGGCGTTTTACCGAATCGAATCAATTTCAACTCCACACTCGTTAATTAAAGCGCAGTTACCCCCTCCCCTGACTAATTACTAAGCGATAAATTAAACATAGGGTGAGAATTTATCCATTTAGTTACCCTAAGGGCGGAATGTCCTTGAGAAATTACGCGAGGCGTTTTTTCAAAGGCTCAGGAATTTTCACCTCATTGCGCTCAATGATGTTTATTTAATTTGTAAGGAAGTTATTTAATATACACGAAATGTTATGTTACGTTATGAGCCTGTAATGTCCCAGGGCAAAGGCCTCCCTTCCTTCTTTACATTCGTCCCTGTTTTGGGCCACTGTGAACCAATCCTTTAGATGGGCATCTAACTAGTCTTTCCATTTACGGCGCGTTCTGCCGCTTCGTCGTTCGTTTTTTGTTAGGAGGCGTTCACTCAGTGGTGGCTTCAGCCCACAACGTATCCGACATGCGGCTGACGTGACCTGCCCAATCCCATTTTAATCTACCCGCTTGCTGCCCGACACCCGGGATTCGCCTTTTTGAAATATTATGCTAAGTATAATATCTTTTGAAGTCTAAAAATATGATTAAAGTATAATAATACAGAGTAATGAACTTGTAATTATTATTGACTACCGATATTCAAAGGCTATCATTGGTTCGCAGCAGTTCATGGACAGGATGTAACAGAGTGAAATGGAATGGCCGCCAGCGACCAAGATATTGCTACCAGCTATGCCTTTGTGCTTTGTGCATTTACCCGCAGAGAGTAATGTTGAATAGAGACTACAAATCAATATTATTTAACTATTCACACACGGAGAAATCCTACTTTATAATTTTATTTATACTTACTTACGTCATTATGAAAGTTTGTTAGAATGGAACTTTTTCACGCAAAAACTGCTGAACTGATTTGGCTGAAACTTAGAATACTCATAGCCTGACCTGGAATATAAGCTAATTTTTATGCGGGTAAATGTCCCGCGAGTGTATTTGGCTAAAAAGGCTATAATGCCATAGGTAACTAAAGGCATAATTTCTTATAAATTAAAAAAAAAATATATACTTATCACTTACCTAATCACTTTATCATCATTATCTGAGTTAGATTGTAATATTGCTTTAAAAAAGTTCAGTACAGCTTGTACATTCTAATTTCGAAATAGAAATATGATATTTCAATGGATCTATTAAATTATTTTAAATCAGGTGTCATCCAAAAAATATGAAAAAACGAATTCAAATAATTTATTTTTTCTTAACTACACAATAAGACATAAGCTAAGCAGGCATCACTTTATTAAAGTTTTCGTTATTAAAAGTCGGGTAATCTCTGTAACTACCCTACTCTACAACGTCTTGTTACAGACAAGTTATCCACGATATCTCTTCAACTACAAAACCAGACAAGCTGTATAATATTTTATTGTAGTTTTATTCCATCTATTTTATGAAGAAAAGGATCTAGAGAGTTATTTCTAAGTCAGCAGAAATAAAATAATTTTATGTCATAAAATATTGGGTGTTGACAATTGAGTCGAGATACTTAGTTTAACCATCTCGGCACAAATTGTAGCTGGTTGTAAAAATCGTAGTGTCTGTATGCGTCAAACTATTTTATTTTATATTAACGGTGAACAAAGGAATTTAAAAAAACTGAATGTTTCGTTTGTGAAACCTATCATAAGCTTTTTTTTAATACCTTTGTAATAGTTTTTTTTTTGTATAGTATAGGAGGAGTAGCAAAAAATAATAAAATAAAATAGGCGGCGGCGCTATTTTGACGCATGTAACCACCTTAAAAGGGCAGGTTCAATTAATTTTAAGCATTTAAGTCAAATTATATAAATTGAAAGCCATTCTTATGGGTTATTTATGTTAAATAATAAGTGTCAGCTAGAAAGGTAACAAAACTAAGATTTCAAAGCAAAAACATAAAAATAAAAGGCAAAAACATGAAAGAAGATTCAATTTACATATTTCAGAGGTTACCGTCCCGTCGGTAAAGTCTGGCATACTTTAGAGGTTGCTTTAGTAAAATTGAGAATCCTAATTGTTCCTGAATGAAGAAATATCTATATATATTTATATATTTTTATATATATTTCGTTGTCACTCAATAACTCACAGATGGCTGGACTGACTTAGATAAAAAAAAATGTTTTCTAATACATAGTTAATAGATTGTTCAAGCATTAAAAAAAACTGGTGGTACGAAGTGCGCCGGGTCACCTTTACAATGAATAATGAATCAGGCAATTTCATTCAAGCAACAAAGAAAGCATACAAAAGTAGCTCATTAATCATAATTATTATAATGATGTATTGGACATAATAGCACAAGGCACGGAAAGCACCTATGTAAAAATACGGTCAATTCAGATTTCGAAAATATAACAAAATAGTTTTGTCAATGTTTTTAAATTCATCTGAAAAATCTTTATAAGGAAGCGCGATGTGGTTATACTTCGCTCCTAAAACAAATGTATTTTCAGTTATTCCGATGAAGGCTTCAATATGTGCCAATCTGTACATATCTAAGCATGGTGTCGCTTGCCAAACGCGCTTTAAAACTAGCAGCTACGGGAAACTAAAATTCTTGAACTACTGGAGAAAGGTGTGAATTCTGTTGTCTTCTTCCACGTCCAATTTTATGCTGTCATATTATTTACTATGAAAATAAACCCTTAATAACTTATATAATTCATCTGAATAAACTTTTGGGATGAACAATTTATAAACAGTTATTAATATCGTTACAACAGGACAAAAGGGGTCAAGATCATAACAAGAGTAATTTAGTTTGACAGAGTTCCAGAGAGACAAGTTATGCAAAACTTTTTGGAACTCTGCCTTTTGAATAAATTTTCAATGAGCTTCGTCTAATAACGAGTTTAGCAAGTTTTGATTGGTGAGAATACTCAGAATCTTGATAATATTCGTTTTAAGGGATAAAATCAAATATTTAAAACAGAATACATTTTATTTAAATTTATCCAATATATATTTTATATTGTTAGACTTAAAATGTATATTTCCTTATGTCATCATGAGACGTTATAATAGTTTTATGTTATGCCAAAATTAAGCTAGACTGGCAAGCTATACGGAATGTAATTGTACAAATTACTGTTTTGCGTTGTAGACAGTATGTATGGTGTCATATCATTCAGATGAATTATATAAGTTAGTTAAGATATTTGTAATGAGGAATATCATTAAGTTAGCGTCTAAGACAAACCTATTGCGGTTTTTTAGACGTCTTCGAAATGTTATTTTATGTAAATTGTTTATTTAAATAAATAAAAAAAAAAAAAAAAAATATACTTACCTAGTAAAAAAAATATTTGAAATTTCTTATAAAGTTCAAACTTTAGTTTTGTCTTAGTTCACCAAGACTAATAATAAAGATTGTTTTAAAACTACTAGTCATTTCTATTGATGTTTAGTAGCAATATAGAAACCGAACTTTTAACCTACTAAAAAATTCACGAATTTCAAAATAAAGTTTTTTTATTGAAGAGGTACTTACTATTTATTTAGATTTAGTTTTTAATCTAGTAAAGATTATCGGCCTTGTTTCTTTCTTAATTTTTTTACAAAAAACTAACAAAAAAAACCTTTAACCCTAAACTTAACTGAATATTCAAATACTCAATACCTCTCCTTAAACTTTCAACTCCCCCTCAAATATTTATAAAGTCAAGTCAAGTGATTAACTTAAGTACCTTTTCAGCTTAAAGTTGAAACGGTTCGGAACGGTATGCCACCAAATAAGTTCCGATCCGAGACAGTCGCGAACATAACTTTATTAAACTGAATGTATGTAAGTTTCATAAAAGTTAACTGCTATTAGGTATTTGCTTAAGCACAAACGGGAATACCGTCCACCATTCAGACATGACCCCTCGAATGTGCCCAAATCTCTTAAACTGTTCTATTTTTAGATCGAAAACGGGGGAAGAGGGAGGTCAGCTTAATTTAGACCTTCTTGTCCCGACTGGTTTTCTATCTTAGAACAAAAGCTGAGATAAGCGGTTGTATTGGGGACTTTATCGGGAAGTGATAAGGTTTGTTTTGGCATAGCAGATGTTATTGACCCTAGTTATGAATATTGGGGTGACGAAAGAGTTCGTGAAACTCTGAGCACTTGCGTGAGATATTATTGTAATTTTGTATTTGTGAAAATATGTTTTCCAAAAAGCTTATTTTCAGACTACAAATTATACCTTGAAAGACCATCTAATTATTCCTGTAAATAAATTATAAATGGCATCTTTTAAGAGTGTTTGTTAACTCACGATATTTTTATCGTTGAAAGAAATAACAAATTAAATTTGTTGAAATCGGGTACCTCGGGAACGGATGTCTTCGGAGATCAGGGTACTCAGGGAGTAATCCGTTTACAACTGCTAAGCTTAGCTTAATATAATTATAACATTATTTCAGGCAACAGTACATGATGTTATTTCGCTCGGCCATAGAAGGTGGCTACAGTTATTGATTTAATTATTAAAACGTTTTGATGACGACTGTGACGTGATTTTCAGAGTTACTGAAAAAGTACAACTATAAATAACTTTTAAAACTATCGTGAGTTGTATAAGACATTATAATAGCACACGGGAAATTACTCACATAAAAATATCGTGACTGACTTCCATATTTTTTTCAGCATAGCTTTACTAACTGTAAAATAGCCTGTTGTATAACTGAAAATTATGCAAGTCGAAAAGTCTCTTTGCCAAAACTTCTGTTGTTGTATCTTTAACTCTATTTACACAAATACTTATAAGTTTACCACACAGAAAATTATCCAAAGACTAAACATACCTACAAATAGAAATCGTTCAAGACACCCTTAAGTGCGATTGTTCCGATAGAGACCGTCAGCCAATATTTGTCCAATCTAGCAAATAGCGGCGGACGAATTAAAACGATTTCCTTTTAGGCTTCCATAGGGGTTAAAGTTCGCAATTTGGCGCATTTTTATATAGAGGTTTTTTATTTTTTAGATAGTTGTTAGTTAGTGTTCTTTACTCGTTAGTGTACTCAAGTTTGAAGAATATATTACTGCATCTACAATCGTTTGAGAATAGAAACGAACAAAAATGTACCAAGGAGTTTGTAAATTTGTAATTTCTGATCGCACGAGTTTTCGTCTTTAAGCGCCCATTCGCACGAGAGCTAAAAAAGCGTTGCGTCAAAACTCGGCGTTGGCGCTTTTAAAAAAGCTTTCGTGCAAATATGGGTGTCAATTCCTATTCATTTTTGTTCGTTTCTAAAGCGATTGTAAAAATAAAGCTGGTCTAGAGAGGCAGTTCCATACGTGACAGGTCGCAAGCTCAGCGCCGCACATAAAATACTGATAAGAATAATATTTCCAAGTTTCTTTTTTAAACTTTTGCGATCAGAACATGATAAAACATAATTATTTATTAATTCAATAAAGGTAAATAGCGATAAATACCGTAATATTAAGTTTTATCAAATATTTACAAGCTTTTGTAGGATATTTAAGTTTAATAGTTAAATATCCACATTCCCAGGTTCTGCAAGAGCGCCTAAGTGAGAGTTAAGTTGACATTTTACCCAACAATTTACTTACTCGGTACATTTTCATCTAAGAAGCATATTAACTTGAAATTATTTTACGGATATAGAACCTTTGCACCTAGTTGGGTACAAATAATTTAACTATTATGAATTAGATTGTTTACGAGCTGTTATAGCACAGTGAAACTTAGTCCAGACTTTCGATTCAAAGGAAGTTAGATTTTATGAAGTTCGAAATCGAAGTTTGCCGGGACAGCTTGTTGTAAATGTATGATTTCAAAAAAACGTATAGGTACATGCAACAAATGCAACATAATCTCTTGCCTTTCAAAGACACATCAGATCTCTTTCCAAACTTGGAGTGTAAATCCTTAATCATTTTCTCGTTCTGAATATTAATAATGCTATGAGTGAGGCGGCGCCATTAGGGTCCGATAAGATAACGCGATTTATTCTCGAGTACCATAAAAGATACGTGATGATATACGGCAAAGAAGATTATGTAATGAGAAAAATATCGACTACGACTCAATACGGTTTATTTCTCAGGGTTTTAGCAGGGACTTTGTGAAATACCACCGAATTAATAATGGAACAAGCACATAGGACCCACTTCGCGAAGATATTAATTTAAATAGCGACCCATAAAACGACGAAACCAAGTGCAAGTCGGCTTGCATAAGCGCCTCGTGCCGAGCGTCAAAACATGCTATCTCATTCTTGCAAAGTTATCCATTATCACTCTGTCACAGTTACGCGCTTATAGTTCCGGGTGACTCGCAATAACCAATCTAAAACCGGATCGGGTTTTTCGTAACTGAACAGCGGAGTGGGAAACGTCCGGTAGGTAATACGTTGATTAATTACATACTACCTAATACAATGTTATAGGTACGTAAACGCAGTTCTTCCATGCTGTGTAAAGTAGAAATGTATTAGCTCTTTTATCTATAGTGAGAGCTTTCACAAGCTCCTAATTTCAGAGTTGGTCTCTGGCACAAAAAATCTTACTTCATACCTGCAAGCGTTATTATCGAGAAACAATAAAAGAAAAACATTTTTGTCAATACCACAATCCAGAGAAGTCTAGAAGCACCCACTACAGATTGAAGATCGACAGAACATTTGATATTTTGTCAACTGAGCAAAATTACAAGATTTTTTCATGTAAATGTATTGCCGACATCACAAGACAACGAGATTCGCAATAGGGGGTAGGTATAGCACTATCAATGTACATCGCTAGGCTTTTACAAATCGATGACCGACAATGGTGGCGATTCTGTGTAACACTGACTAGTTAAATTATTCCTAAATCTGAAAGCTCTTATTTCGTTCACGTTAAAGTTCAAAAATAAAATAACAGACTGAGTGACATCTCTAAAATTACTATAATTTAGTAAAATTTAAGTGAATGTGGGTAGAATTGATCAAGACCATTTTTACTTCTGACTAAAACTACCCGCAAATATGAAAAACAAGGTTAAAAGTACCTTGTTCTTCAAATGTTATATTCAGTGCTATGTTAGATTGGTCTTTAGCATGAACGTAATAAAATCTTTCGGTTTTAGTCATAATTTAGCTAGTCAGTGTTGCAACAGAATCGCCACCATTGTCGGCCTTAATTTCTTACTGCGCAAACTTGCGTACACTTGACACTCGATAAAAGTTACGATTTAACAATGTCTTTGACACAGAAATAATATAATACAGTTTTGAAAGCTAACTCACAAATAGAGAAGGTTAGACTTTTAGATTTGATTCATCATCATCTCAGCCATAGGACTACTGCGGCCTCCTTCATAGAGCTCCAGTTGTATAGGTTGGAAGCGGCCAAATCATCCGCCCATCACGTTGATGGATGTCCTACGCTGCGCTTGCCGATCCGCGCTTTCCATTCAAGAACTTTTCGGCCCCAACGGCCATCTCGATACCTCCTAGGAACACTACGCCAACTTCATTTTAGCGTTTTTTCTTTTTTTACAGAAAAACACTCACTAATGACGTATCTTTATGTTCCCAAAATTTTATAAAAAAATATTGAAAAACAAAAAAGTTTTTAGATTTACAAAACGCTAAGATAATGTACTTTCAAAAATCGTGCGGTATATATTCCGCCATTATGAGTTAGCCGGTTCTATGCCGGCACCGCACCTGATAAACAGAGGAGCACACTCCGCCAATAGGAGAAGATAGGGTAGCGTGCGGGGGCAGAGCTCCAAAGATTTGTTAATATTTCGCTTATACAAATATATTACAGAAATAGCTAGTTGCCTGTATGACTTTTTGTATGAAATCGGTAGTAAAGGGAGTCATTAAAGTAAATTCAGTGAAGTATATCTTTGGTCTGATAGTTGTCTGAATCTAAAAATACATTGTGAATTAAATCAAGAAAATAGTAGCATCTCCAAAACATGAAGGAATGTCATGTAGGTACTTAATAAATACAGCTTAGGTATGTGGACAGTCAAAATATAGGTACTTACAACGTGTTAGAAAATCAGGTAAGTAAACGATAATCTCGCGCGACAATTACCAGATAAAGCATAATTATTAAACATTTATTGAAAATCAAAACAAAGCCAAGTACCTACGACATACCTAGTTTATTTTTGTGACATTAGTATAATATATATTTTTAGTATATTTACTCCAAATATCTTAGTTTTTTATAAAAGTTTGCCAATGACCGCAGTCATTGACAACCAACATGAAATCGACGAAGATTAACCCATTGATCTCATAATATTGTAGGTACCTACTTAAAAATTTAACTTGTAAATTCAAGTACTAACTAAATATTTTGTAAAAACATTAAGGTACTTACATTAGGGACATAAATACCTACCATTACGGTACCTTCCTACTGTTTTATACCAGGTTGATGATAGTGCATTTTAAGAAAATGTTTAATTAACAGTAGTTAATCTTAGTAGTTGTTTATAATTTTTCCACTTTTTATAATCTTTAGTAAGTATCTACATGCATCATTGATCTCTAATTAGTGTAAAGGTCCTACCTATGTGCTGAATATGACTGTGATTGATTAGTATTGATTTGTTTTCTATCTTATACCTACTTATTACTACCTATCTTAATACCTCAAAGGCACTACCATTCCAGTCCTGATAGTTTCATTATATAGTTATTGTTTTCCAAGTAGGTACCTACCTACATACATAATATAATATAAACGATACAATTTATAATGATAGTACCTATTTATTTTAAACATACATTACCTACATAACTCCTTTTTGTTTTAAATTCCGCCCATAATAAGAATTTCAATAAGATTTTTACAAATTGAATTGTATGATAGTTTTGATTAAATAGGTAGGTATTGCCACTAATCAGGGAATCCAAATTTTTAATTTTGTAACATTAATTAACATTTTATTAATAATTTTCAGTGAAACAAAACGCTAAGTAACTGCACTTGTAAAGAAATAAACCGCTATGTATTTGTTAGCGGCGTGCAACACGATAGTTGCTTTGATTGTTATTCCAATTACAGAGCGCTAACTTTTTAAATACGTTAAATTTGATAGAAATTATCAAATAATTTTATCTAAAAACATAAAACGAATGTCTTGTTTCCGATATATGGCGAAATTATTTATTATTGTGCTTTGGTTAGCGATTTAATGACTATATTTTCCTACTGTCATATTCCAGAATATACACAGCTAACTTTACTTAGCGGAGTATATTTCGACAAAAAATAAGCTTATTCCGTAGTATACTCCGCTAACTCAGCTTAAAATGAAAACTAACAAAATAAAAAAATATATGAATATGCAGCTTTAACCACGATTAATTGAACTACACGCTCTGCAAATTTCATTGAAATAGCTTCAATAACACAGGAATTATCGGCTTTTTTCCTTTAAATGCTTCTCCTGTAAACCTACGATTTTCGAGTTAGCGTAGTATTAATTGGAGGTGTCGATCTGTTCTGCGTAGATTTGAATGCCAATGCTCAAAAAACCTGACAAGCAAAAAAAATTACAGAAATATTTGCTATTATGCGATAAGAGGGTAGGGTAGGTAGGTAGGTAGGTATATGACGATGACTAATTCTTTATACGGTAACCACATTTCAGAAAATCAAAGCTTACAAGAGCATTCCTATTTTTCCTCCCGCACTGTTTTTGATAATAATTTCTTTTTCGAATTTATCTTATTCGACCTTTTTGGGCGGAAGCCAAACTCCTCGTGTCAAATGTATCGGGCGGTTTTGACTGTATATAAATCAAGCTGAGTGTACTATATGCTGCAAATGGAGAACTGTATTTCTGCACCACTCTTTAGATTGCATATATTTTCAATCTACTACTAGATTTGAAATAGAGTGATATAGAGTCATAGACCTATCGATACCTATATAGTAGACCTATCGAGGCGCTTATATCTTTACTAGATGTAATACAGTGTCAGGAGGCAATCTTTACCTACACTTAACGATTCAATGGAGCACCATTCGTTTCTAATACTGACTAATTTAATTGTCACTAAAATCGAAAGTTCTTATTACGATTACGCTAAAGACCAATACAGGTATACACTCCAAAAAACAATTTTATATGTTTTATTACAAATTTTATTGATATAATATAATACTCTTTTCTGTTTGAAATTAGAATTGTAAAAAAATATATAACCCCTAATTTATTAATCCCATAACCCTAAAAGCAACGTCAAATCGTCATAGCAAAGGATATTAAGATGACTTCCTCAATTACGATCTAATAAATCGATGGTAGAGGCCATCCGTCACTCAGAAGTAAACACGATAAATCTCTCTCATTGTGTAGGCGAAGCCACAGGATCGACTTGGGTCAATACAGATGTCTGAGTGGATTGCTTGCGAGCGATTGTTCTAATTTATCAAGAGTTACATTGTCTTCACTTTGTTCCATTATACAAAAAAGTATACACTAAGCAAGACCGGCCGGTTTCAATATTCAACTTACGAATGATCGTAGATTGATCGCCATAGCAACTTTGTTTAGACAACAAAAAATGTAGGACACTTTTTGACAGATAGGTAACAATATTACTATAGCGACAGATCCACGGTTATTAGTAAGTTGAATATTGCAACCCGGCAAAAAAAAAAACGTGACAGTAAAACGTCAGAAACAAACTTTGCCCTTATTTTGTGTTTTGTGACATTCATACAAACTGTGTTTAAACAAAGTTTGTTTCTGACAAAGACCGGGTCCGAAGTACCCTAAACCGGAGAGCGTGTATGAAGAATGTTATGAGAGTGAATGAGGCGAAAGAAGTGTGTCAGGATCGTAGCAAGTGGAGATTCGTGGTCTCTGCCTACCCCCATGGGAAAGAGGCGTGATTTTATGTATGTATGTATTGTTTCTGACGCTATAGGTAATGTCAACATAACTATCTCGCTAAATGCTAACACCACACACTCAGTACTCATCATATACCTACCTTTTTTTCATTATCTGGAACGTAATTATACTCGTATAACCGCAGATTGCCAGAATCAAACCATCAAAAAAAATCTAATAAAATCAAAACCAAAACTTCGGTACCAAACAGTTTGGTCTCTCTTATATCCAAGCAGTTATAGTTATTTTTCATTTTCACAGTTGCGTTATTATTCATTGTGTGGCGTGATTTATGTGGATTTGTGTTAGCTTCATTAGTAGAGGTCGCGCCATGTAAGAAGAGCGCTGAGACTGCCGGTAAGATTAGAACTCATCTTTATTGAAACTCTAGGTACTATCTCTCTTTTTATTTACCCAGTAATAGAATCCTACAAGATAAAAACACGTCTCGTCATAAAACTTCCCCTGATATAGAATTCAATTTAACACGGAATAATAAATGAAGCTGTCAAATTAAAAGTCGAGAAAGAAGCCTCTAAAGGAGGGTTTTTAATAAAAATCACGACTTGAAAGGGGTATCAAAGAGGTGTCACCCGTTTTCATGAGAATATTCTTGGCTAACGTATCATTTTGTATTTTTTTTAAGTACACCTCTCTTTAGTAGAATGATTGGTGTGACATGAACAGTTGTGTAGAAAATAATATAATTTTATTTATGCTCAATAACTGAGCCATAAATTGTGGAAACAATAGCGAAAATATTGCATCTTTGGTATTTTCAAAACATGGTTGTAAATCAAAATGTTTTATGATGAAAAATAACTTTTCAGAAGAATCGTTTCGTAGAATTGTTTGAGAAAATGTGAGCGTTTGTGCTAGGTAAGAACTATTTTACTGAGTTTTGTAACTATTCTGAAAAATATAAAAAATATTATACCCAGTTAGTTGCTATTCTTAAAATACATTCTTATTTTGAAAAACGTATTAATTTAACAAATAATTTTTTCAAAAGTTGTACTCGTAGGTAATAAGTACTTCTTTATTTTTGTAATACAGCGTCGTCTAATCCCAAGCTGACCAATTTAATGCTTGTGTATTTTTTTTGTAAATATCGTACATTACATAATACATATTATAGAAAACACCCAGACTCGAAAACAATATTTGCAAATCATACAAACATTTGTCCCGCAGCAGAAATAGAACCCAATAACTTAATAGATAATAATAAGTTTAAAAAAATTGTCGCTTGTTCTAGTTGCTTGTATTCGACTTAGCTTGTAATTGGCCAGTACCTACTAAGTTTTTATGGTGCCTAATATCATCTTTTGGGACCGAACCAAACACAAAGCACATAAGTTATAAACGTCATATGAATCACGGGATTTTATTTTATCAAAAATCTTTAACACTTTTGCTACCGACTGCCAACCCAATACCATAATTTACGCCATTTCAAAAACTCACCTCATTCAGTCACCATGGACGAAACTTTTAGCACCTACCACCGCGTCCTTTCCATTGTTGGAATCCCATTCTTCGCGGAGAAGAATTGGAACTCCAAGCCCTGGCTTCTGTTTCAGATCTTCAATCTCAGCATTGGGTTACTCAGCTTCGTATTGACGTCGGTATTTGTTGTTAACAGTGTTTCAAATCTATTGCTTTTTATACAATGCGCTTGTATTTGGACTACGGGGGTTTTAATGACTATAAGCCTTGTTATTTGCTTCTTTTTTCGGAACGACTTTAGGTAAGAATCATTATTCGTCTGAAGGTAATGTAAGAATTATTATTACATGTCATACTTATACAGGGTGGAGTTTTTCTTTTTGAAAAATTTCATCCTGCTTAAAATGCTTTGTCGTGGCTGACTTACTGACAGACAACGCAGAGCCTAAACCGCTGATACTAGAGACTTGAAATTTGGGGGTGCATTCTTAGTAGTTAGATATTAACTGTGGAAATTTAACCTCTCTAAAGGGATAAAAAATATTAAAAACGTTAGTATAAAAAATAAATTCCTTCTTTGCATAGGAACTTTGTAGCGCGTCGTACGATTTGTTTGAAACTTAATATTAATATTAGCAGAGTTACTAGTCTTTGATATTAGTCATGGCAAATGCTAAAATTTAATAAATGTTTTTGCCCCAAACTTTAGCATTATTTTCTCCATAACGTTTTATAGGAACTAAAACGGGGAGAAAGGGATGCTAAAAATATGGCGGGGAGTGGAGTTTTTGTGTTGCACCGTAAGTTTGTTTGAAACTTAGTGTTAATATTCTTCATGGCTCTTAATAAAAGTTTCATAATTATTTTTTCTTTAAACTACTCTTAAAACATAGATTTTTGATCACGTGAGCGAAGCCCCGTTTCTGCTAGGTATTTATAATTTCATCGAGACCAGTTTTGCTCTAAGTTTTTAAATCCATTGGTTATCTCTCTTCTTCCCCAGAAACTTTTTGAACGAAATGGCTTTCAAAGACAGCTTAATAGAAATGCCGTTGATAGAGCTAGTTCTGAAAATGAACAAAGGAAGTAAGCTGACGGAGTTAAAGAATCTAGTAGAAAAGTCGCAAGCAAATTTGCTGAAGTACTCAAGGTTGATTCTAAAAACTTATGTAGGAGTAACATGTACGTGTGCAGCCTTGTATTTAAGTCCACCGATATATGTCATGATTGCGAAATATGATAGCGGTATGAGGCTTTTAGGTAAGAACGATTTTATTGATGTTTTTTATTTTATTTTATGTTAACTACCACGCCTTATTAACATTTTTGCCAGCAGTTTATCTTTCATAGTATCCAAGCCTCCTATCCAAGTCATTTTCTCATACGAACCTTCCTATTTACCTACGCAAAATTACGATGGAATCCAGTCATTGTATGAAAGTTAGCCTCTATTTCAATGTTTGTATATAACTCACAATGATCTTTGGTTTCAGCTTTTGATATCTGGTTCCCATGGAGTCTAAAAGACTTAAGGATTTACATTGCATCCTTTATATTTCACGTTTATTGTGCATGGCTGTGTTGTATAAGTAAGTATCATAATTATTCTTTGCTTGCCTAATATTTTTTGTTATTTTCTTCTTCTTCTTCCTGCCCTTATCCCACATTACGTGGGGTCGGCACAAAATGAAATCTTCTTCCGTTTCCCTCTATTAGCTGCTATCTCAACATACACCCCTTTCTTACTCATGTCCATCCATCTCTTCCTTGGTCTACCTCCACCCATATATCTATCCACATGCATATCAAGCACTCTTCTATTTACATGCCATTCTTATCTTCCCATAACATGGCCATACCATTTCTGTTATTTTGTTGAAAATTATGTTTCTATTTTCGATTAAATAGTTAGGTACATTTACGAGTATGATATATTATCACAAAACTCATTGATTTTGAAAGAGTGAAATAGGTATCTATAATTTTCAAAACTTCACAGCGGTCCCAGGTTTGCAATCCACAATCCTGCTTTTCATTGGTCAGCTGATCCGTCAGCTTCGTATCCTGGGTTTCATTCTTCTCCACTTGGATGAGCTGGCCAAGGAGATAACGGCCAATGACCCTGAAAGATGGCAACAGTGCTCTACTGCGGTTTTTACGCAATGCGTGCAACATTACATTGAGTTAAAGAAGTAAGGCAGTATACTGGTAAGGTGTTGGTAAAAGTAATAACAACCAAATGTAATGAAATTTATTGAAATCGGAGGTCTGTGGGATTGGGGTCATCAGTTCATAACCTGGTACCGTGTGTTATACATATTTCAAGCTTTTATTTAATTGTCCATAGATTTATCAAAAATTGTAAATGAAAAATCATACTAAAAGTATACGGCTTCGGCGGGATTTGAACCCGCGAGATACAAGAGATCACCCTCTTCATCAAAATATAGCTTTAAATTTTAATTATTTTAAATTTTCAGGTTCAGCAACAAATTAAATGTAATATGTCGCCCGTTTTACTTGACACTAATACTAATAGCCATGATGCTGGTTTGCATGTGTTCCGTCAAAATTGCTATTTCTGTAAGTATAATACGCACCAGTTTTGGGTAAACGAGTAAATTATGTATGTGAAAATAAAACTTGCATTGAAACAAGCGAGCCGGAGTACCTAAGCTACTCGGCCACGGAACCACTATGACATCAGAATGACATTTTCTTGATACGATGATTATCAGTTGCGCATCTCTACGGGTAACTCGAAAAGATCTCGTCGTAATCGAAAATCTTAATAAGAGTCTTCATTTGAACACTTAAAAATCCTTAACTATAGAATAACAGTGTTTAATGGACGGCGTTTAATAGACAACGTAGGTTTTAAATATGGCTGCGACGTACACACAGAGTCAATGTTTTTTTCTTGTTACTTAGGGCAATGAAAAGAGATAGTAACAGATTTAATATCGGTTTTAACTGAAATAAGTTTACAAGTCCAATATAAATGACGGGGTCTATCTATAGTTTTGTGGTTAGCAAATTTTCCATTACTTCTAAATATCAAATATCTAATCACAGGAAGCGGCACTGGCCGTTAGTTGATAAGGAAAAGTAACTTTGCTTAGTCAAAAAAACGTAGAAATCATTTTCTTATAACACCCACAGGCAATATTAATCCAAATTGCTTCCTTGTTTCGGCAAATGGAATTTTATGAAGTCTTCAAATTAACACACCGTGTTTTTGACGTCGATTGTTGTTGTAGAGAAAAAAATACAATTGTATTTTGTTATTTTTACTATTCACTGGCTGGCTGGACAGATTTTGTTGCTAAAAGCATTGAGGGCAAACGTAACAAATGGCGCCTAATAGTGAGATTAGGCAACGCGGCAGACGAAAACGGAACTGGCGTGGGTCAGTAGGGTTACCGGCGGTTTTTGTGTAGTACTTATAGTAATCTATCCTCGCTCACGTGTCAAGTATTCTAAATGTATGGAATTTTTAGTTCATGTAAGTTACCGGGGGAGGCGCTGCACTTAATTTTTATTTAGGATATTTTTTTTGTGTGAATATTATAAAAGTGAAATAAAAACTCACCTGTATAATGTTCGTGTATGCTAGTGTCTAACTTTAGTGACTTAGTTTTTTAGGCAGTCTAAGCCTTCGTCACGGTTTACCGTCGTAAAAGCCAGGACCGACAAAACGTGTCCATCTAAGCACAGGCGCTTAGCTTAAAATAGGTACCCCTTTTTTTCACAGAACTTTAGAAATTGTTTGCAAAGCGCCAGTGTAATAACGCCCACATATTCCCAGAAATCGTTATGATCTACAGCTATTTATATTATAAACCTGTTTTTCAGAACAAACTGTCCCCGGATACCATGAAGTACTACGTCCACGGGTTTTGTTTTATTCTCGTCGTGCTGATGTTTTGTTTGCTCGGCCAACAAGTTCAAAACGAGGTACTTAGGAACAATATTACCTTAATACTAGCTCAGAATAATATGATGTCGTTGACCCTCTACGCTTGCAGACATTGTCTTTTCATCATCCCGTATTATTATAGACCTATTATTACAGATTAATCAGCACCAGCGCTATTATTATTAATAATGATTAAGAACATGTAGTCTCTTACTGCAGGACAAATATCTCCTTTCTATCTACTACTGATAACATTTTCTATATTTAATATTTCGTTCTTTACTTTATATCTCTTGCTCAAAATTTTATTGTTTAGGTTCATTACCTATGCAAATCAGTGAAGTAGGGCACTGGTGACCCGTAACACAGGTTATTTTCTATACCTATTTCAGGCACCAGTCTCTCACAACATTTCTTTGTAAATAAGTTAGAACCGAAACCTTATTTTTGGATTATTTTTAACTGCATTAACTTATTTATTTTTAATTCATTTTATTTTCCTGTATTTATACTTATTTAACTGTATGTATTGTTTGTGAGAGAAAATAATAAATGATTGATTGATAAATGATTGATTGATTGATAAATACTCGTGCCTATGATATACATTTATTCGGTTCAGTATTCCTGTCATCTCCTATTTTAGTATATTCCAAGTTTCACCCAAATCTGTTCAGTAGTTTATGCGTGAAAGAGTTGTTACATACATCCATAAAACCATTCACGTTTATAATATAAAAGGATAAAAAAACTTTATCTATAGGTACCACGTGTTATTCTATAGGCGTTTTTACCTACTTGTTTTTACGCCACTTTTTCCCACCTTTACCAGACGAATCCAAGGCTCCAAGAACTTTGAGAAACACGATAATTAGAATTAGTTATTTACCATCTTACAAACATTCTATTAATTAAAAGATTGATATGAATGTATTTTTGATTTCAGTGTGCGCTTCTAGAAAAAGCTGTGATAGAGAAGTGGTACATCTTCGACAAGAAACACCAGAAGAACGTGGTTATTTTCTTCATGGCACTCAGTCAACGCATGCCAATTTATATATTCGGCACCATAACGCTGTCATTACCAACTTTTACTTGGGTAAGTTACAGCCTGGCCATAATCATTTGGCTAGGTTGTTCAGTATTTATAGGACAGAGAGACAGAGTGAACATTTTTCTATTGTGTGTTCCCACTTTTGAGAAAATTTATCTCCCAAAATTATCCACTGATATTTGATGATCTTTTACCACTTCTCAAATGCGTCAGAATCACCCCACCTACCTTTTTAGCTTTTTAGGCTTTTTAGGCTTTTTAGGCTTTTTAGGCTGATCTGATAAATACTTTGAATTCAAATAAATTGTAGAGTTTATCGGTGACATTTAATTTTTTTTACGAAATTTTTGTCATGTTTTTCGATCCTGTTGAGGTAATTAGTTATAGTCCATTCTTAGTAGAATATCATTGAAAGTTAACGGCTAAAAATTTACCTTACGGGATACAAAATTATGTATTCCTTGAGTACCATTTAAATTTCAATGCCACGGAAAGTGCAAACTTTTCCCTACCTAATATAGGTTAACATTTTCTGTCCAAATGCAGAGATTAATTTTTGTGATGCTTTGAGAGTGATTTAACTGTTTTTGAATAAGCTGTTTCGAAACTTTTCTCTTTGGCCGTATGTGTTTCACTTTCCTTAAGAAAATCATGTTTGCTTTGTGTTCTTGAAATCGAATAAAGGAACAATGTAACATCAGCATTATCATAATTTTGCTTTCTAATTAATGATTATCTTCACCTTGTCACTCTCATTATCAAAAAGACCTTAACTATCTGAATCTAAGGATTATAGTTTATATATTTTATTATAGTGGTAAACCACACATAGATATTTCTATTTATATAAATATTTCATTAAAATTGTAGCTTTTTGGGCTGTACTTGCCTAATCGAATCACCTAAATCAAAGTGTTGGTACAACATAAAGGTAATGTTAGAGTTTTCTAATGCTTTTTTATTGTTACAGTTTATCAAAACGGGTATGTCGTTCTTCACGCTGGTGATGTCAGTTTTGGAAGAAGCAGAATAGAACGCACTTTATACTATTTAACGATGAAGCTTGACCACTAATATTATAAGCGTAAAATGTTGTGTGGGTGGACGTTTGTTTCTATTTCACGCAAAACCTACTGAACAGATTTGGCTGAAACTTGGAATATACATAGTTTATGACCTGGAATAACAAAGGGGCTACTTTTTATCCAGGTAGGTACCAGGCAAACGTAGCCGCGAGCGAGTAAGCTTGTATTAAATAAATATCATAAAAACATATCATTTGTTTTAATAAAAAAAATCGAGCAAACGGTCTCGCTATGATCTAAAATACCTAATCTAAATGATCTATATGATCTATGATCAAACTGAATGAATCTTGTCGATCGAGTGAGCGAAGCGAACGAAGATCTTAGTGGTAACTCGGGCGATTTTGCGTTGTATGTTTGTATGTTTGTATATCGCGGCACAACTGTCGAACCGTTAATACAATCTTCATGATAGGTACTTGGTAAGTATATAGGTAGTGATAGGTTCTAGTATTTAAGTAGTACTTTCTCTCAAACTAACAAAAGAAGACCCACTTCGCAAATACATTTATTGCAATTCAATAAAATGCAATTCAGTTCCCTCGTGCCGATCGTCAAATCATGCTATCTTATTCGTACAAAGTTATCCATTTGAGCTATGTCACTGTCACGAGCGTAAGTGTGGCTCGTGAAAACCAACCCAAAACCAACTACACAAGCCACCCGCCCTCACGCTGGTGGCCCGGTTTTTTTTTAAAACAGCGGAGTTGGATATGCCTGGTAATCACTACACGCATCGAATTCTATCACCGGATACACTCGAATCGAATTGTCAATCCAATTGGAAAATGATAATACCTTGGCCCCCAGGGTGTAGACGTTGTTGATAAGCCATTGGCCGTTTTATGGCCAACTCGATGTATTGATACATAGGAGATTACGAGTATATGGCATTAAGACAGAGAGATTTTTGATTTTAAACGGTTAAAATTAAATTTCATTATGAATGAAAAATCTTACTAAAAATGTATGACTTCGACGGGATTCGAACCCGCATGATACAAGCGATCACCCTTTAGACTGGTTGCCATTGACCACTCGGCCACGAAGCCTACGACGCCGAAGACTAAACTATCAGTAAGATGATTATTTCGGTTAAAGCGCCGATTAGCAACATCTACATTTTTTATTTATAGTGAAATAACTAAGTGTGGTTTAACTCTCTAATAGGTACTTATAAAACTATAAAATTAAATTTGCTAAAAACTCCGTCACCACAGTTGGCCTTTTGCTCATACGAGCGTATCAGGGTACGGAAGGAAATTTTTTATAGACGGCACGCTGTGAAGTTGGCGGTAACGGGTTATTCCCTGAGTACCCCGATCCCGCAGACCGTCCCGGAGTACATCACGAGATCACCCGCGGCAACTTAAAAAAGTATTTTAAGTATTTATAGTTATTCTATAACATTAAATAGACTTCCATTATGTCTTTAGTAACAATATTAAAAAAAAGGATTCTTTAAAACAATACTGACAGTAAACGAAGAATATCCGTCGTACCAGCCCATTTTATTTTAAGCCTCAATGCATTAGATAATGATGTTTTTGCCGATGCTACGGAGGCATGGCGCTGGAAAATGAGGACAATAAAATACAACTGACAAGTGTGTGAGGGAATCGCGTCCTGAGGGTTCCATCCATTCTGTTCAAAAAAATTATCATGGACTGGAGAAGTCTAAAATTGTGTATTTTTCTTTCTAAAATTATTGGATTCCTCACAATTTTAATATATATTTTCGAAATTGCTATTTGGGTCTGTAATTTTTGAATTCTGGAAATAATTAAGTTTTTGAACTTCAGTAGACCGACCTTTTGGAAGGACATGTAAAAAAAAATTAAAATTAAAAGTGCTTGACTGTCGTCACCACAAAGAGGTTTCAGTTATTTTTTTATCACGGTACCATAAAACGTTTTTAGATGTAGGTATTTTCCCTGCAGAAATAGGGACTAATTGTGTTTGTGTTCAATCAACTGACTGTGTTTGAAAC
Source organism: Xanthorhoe designata (assembly GCA_963582015.1). Lineage (NCBI taxonomy): Eukaryota > Metazoa > Arthropoda > Insecta > Lepidoptera > Geometridae > Xanthorhoe > Xanthorhoe designata. Next base: position 13,381,864 of record OY757029.1, on the reverse strand, counting down.
GTGATCGTAAATTCTAAATGAGTAAAAAAATTTTTTTATTCAAGATTTTTCAAAAATTTATTTTTACGATGTTATTTTCGATGTGAAAAAGCAATGATAAGTTTATGTTTGTTTTTCAAATTATTGCACTAACATTTATCATCTAAGAATCTCGTAAAAGTGTTTCTACATCAGCAGTATTTAAGCTATTTGTCAGCAATATTTTGATAAATTAACCATGTTACAAGTAAGAGAGAAGATTACTTACTGGTTTGTCTGTTTGTACTTTGTGTAAAAGTGCTTTGTTAGAACAGTACACAATAAGTTTAAATGTATTTTTTTCACACGTAAACATGACACATTAATCTAAGCTCTAAGGTATTTCAGATTTTTACATGACAAGAACGAAGCTGATTTGTATGCCAGAAAATAGATATAATCACTTAAAAAATATCACTTACCTATATCACTTAAAAATATTATTTTGTTTTAATTGCCTTAGCCTCAGTCACCAATTAAGTATAGTATCATTTGTTGATATTCTCCACGTGCACTGCTTTACTTATTGTATGTTAGTAGAACATAAAATTTAGTCAACTGAACAATTTATTCCTCTACGCACTTAAATCCGCCTACACTGAAATTTTCCCGCCAACACATTGAGCTTAGAATGTTTTTGTTGCGATGGCGCGAAACGGTACAAAGTGAAAATCCTTGTAAAGCCAGGGTCATAATGAAAATAATTAGCGCGTATCTTTCACAATAATATTTGTTTATTATAGAGAGGATGGCTAAATGGTGGCCAAGAATGGGTCAAAGAAGTGTCAGGCGACCGGTAGCGAGGTGGGTCAATGACAATAATAGGCACACGTCACGGGGTGCCAATGGACGCGACTAGCACGGGACCGTGGTGGATGACACAAACTTAGGAAGGCCTATACCCGGCAGTGGGTAAAGTAGGGCTGTGGATGATGATAATGATAGAGCTTACTTCATCTCCATGCTAGGCATTATAGCGTCCCCGTTATTGTTGGCAAAGATTCCTCGTGCGGGTGTAAAGTGGTCATTATTTGTACTTCATAATAATTATGAACACATTTTGTTAATGTTACAATGACTACCCACGTTTTTTTTATGTAACACATACCATAACACTTTTTTTATCGTCACATCTTCAATTTTTTTATGGGACCTAGGGAGTCTACTTTTTTAAATAATAAATTTTCAATATCGGTTGACTATATTGTCAGAATAATCACGTAGGTACTTATCAAACATACAAAAAAAAAAATACAGTCGAATTGAGAACTTCCTCCTTTTTGAAGTTGCTTAAAAAATAAAATTTATAAAGATGGCCAGATATCAAACGAAGCTGGAGGAAAGTGCTAGTGTCAAATAAATAAAGATGAGTCGATCTGGATTTATTCGTTGACGGGAATATTTACGAGCCCATCCCATTAACACAAATGGGCGCTTATACTAAGAAAATAATCCAAATCCAGAAAAAAAATCTTTTCTGAAAGTATTTCTGGCAAGATTCCTGTTAAAACAATTAGATCTATCGTTCTTCGAAGCGGGCTATCATTTAAATGTCTAGACCTCACTTCTTCAGGCCTAAACGTCATAAGTAGCATCACACTGATATTATAAAGATGAACGTTTGTGTGTGCGTTATGTAAGTGTGTTTGTTACTCTTTCACGCTCAAACGGCTCGACGGATTTGAATGAAATTTGGTACCAGGATTGATTATACCCTGGATAAAAAATTGGCTACTTTCGATCCCGGTATTCCCACGGGAATGGGAATGGTAACACCGCGGGGCGCAGTTAGTCTGTATTATTTTAAAACACATTTATATTTTTGCCTAGTGCCATTCTATTGGCATCTAAAAGGTTTCTGCAGGGTAGGTACGTTGTTTTATCAGTCGTACCCGAAAATATAGTTCTATACAACTTATAATGGTTGCCGGATTATTGGAATCCAAAGCTTTGGATGGCATAATAAAGCAGTTACTCAAAGCGAATTCAATGAGCCAGCCCAGTCTGATTACACATAGTCGATAATGAGCTGCAGAATAGTCGATATGTTTAATTAGACATTGCAATATCTCCTATCAATATCTCCTCTATTGAAATTGCTAATAAAGTATTATTGCTTTGAACATACATGTAAATTAAGACGGTAATTGACTTCAAGTAATTCAGCTGGTTATGACCTAAATATTTTTCTATATCTATACTAATATTATAAAGAGGTAAAGTTGGTTTGTTTGTATGTTTGGGGCAAAGACGATGAATACCAAGAAGACAGACAAAGGCCATACAAAAAAATGTGACCCTCAAAATGCCCCAAAACCGGAGTTTAAAGTAGATGGCAGCACAAGATCACCTAGAAACTGAAAACATAACCTGAAAACATAAACTTTTATCCAACAAATTTAAATTACTTTCAAGTTAAAATTACCTAATTTTTTTTTATATTTAACATTTTTACCGAGAACTTGTTCTTGCGCTAGTCAAAAATTTCGGTTTTGTTATTGTGCAAGTCAAAAATATTCTGTGGAGTACAATTCTCTGCATCATTTCGAGGCTAAGCTGCTCCCATGGCTTGTAATTCCACCGGCTTTCCTCAAAAACAAATGCCAGATTACCGTACAATGTCCACTTGAGATCCTGCAACGTAAGAAACGGCCATTGTTTTTGGCTTCTCTTAGTTTGTGTTTCACTGAAAACTTACATTTTATCCTGCATTTTGATTGTTTGTGAAAACTTCATTGCAAATTTTAGTCCAACTTTGAAAATGCTTTCTAATTTAATTTTGTCGGTGCCGGCTTTTAAAGTTGTTAAGACATGTCTTAACAACTTCGTAACCAGAGTTGGCCACTAGCTCATAGGAACTTACTTACTAATTATATTCGATGGTCGAACTTGTTTTTTTACAACACAACAATTAAAAGTCTTCTTAGTGGGTATATCATTATCTTGTTTTATTTATGTATTCAAACAAAACATTCCTCAATTACCGAACGAAGCTGAAACCTTTTCAACTTAAAAATTATCGCTTGCGAATTATATTCCACGGGTAGGTTCACATTTTTAGGGTTCCTCATCTCGAAAAATGCAAAAAGTTTGTGAATCAAGTAATTTAGTAATTATATTTTACTACTTTTTATTTCTACGAACATTAACTACCTACCAAACTGGTGATATATTGGATAAAATCTGAGGCTTGATTGTGTAGGTACACTTGTCTCGGATTGTATCTAAGTTGTATTAAAGCAAAAAACACAGTAAATCGCTAGGTAAATCGTTACTTACTAATTTACTTAATGAGAGTTAAATCTGATAGTTATTTTCGCGATTTATTGTGATTTTTGCTTTGACACTTGGATACAATCTGAGACAAGTGTACACAATCAGAGAGCTGGTCAAAATTACCCTAAAACGAAGAGTTTTGACTTGGTCTTTCTCCAATATATCATCAGTTTGGTACTCAGCCACCCTAGCTTTATATGCCGTGCTGCCTGTGCGTGCTGCTCTAAACAATTACACTTTAGACATCATATTCTATAATTTATCTATTGCTAAAAATATGAAATGTAATAATAATAAAATCTTAAAACAGTGCGTTAAAAATGTGTATCCAGAACCCGCAACGCACTGGAACCCCTAGCTCTTACCCGTTCTTTTTTATTGTACGCGGGAAAGAGCGCAATATGCCAGCCGAGTGGGTACTCAGCCGCCCTAGCTTTTCATGCCGTGCTCTGCTCTAAACAACTAGGACCTCTCGACGGCTTATGAACGCTTCACGTCATATTTTATGCTCGTCTATTGCAAGTGATGAGGATTCGGGTTTGAGGGACTTCAAGTGGCATTGAGGCTTTGTTCGTTGTCTATTTTTGGAACGATTTAGAATTTTTTAGATTTTTAAATATTTTTTTTACGGAGCGATGCACTTATTTAATGGCCGCCGGACCATTTGTACCATGAGGCAGTACCATTAATGGTACAATTGGCACCGATTTGTCCCAATTGTACCATGATAAATGAAACTAGGATGGCGCCCGGGTTTACTCGCATTTTTGATTTTTTTCTTGGTTTCACAGTTTTGACAAATTTCTTCCTTTAAAACGTTACTTGGAATGCGGAAAAATATTATTGTGCGGAACGAACAAAGATTTTTTAAGAATGTGGACTGAAACTCCGGGCCGAATACAGAATAAATCGCAATAAACTGTATTATTCAACTGCAGGGCAAAGGCCTCTCTTTCTTCTCTCCACTCATCTCTATTGCGATCCATTGTGGACGGTAAGATGCAACGATTTTTTTCAACGCCTAAAACTAAGATAAGATCAAAATCGTATGTACGGGGAACAGTATCAACTAATTATTTAAAACAAACATCTTACAGTTTTTATATACTTAGATAGTTTTCTAATTAACTCCCTCTACCTACATTGAATTGAGGTTAACTGCAAACAAATAGGGAGAAAAAGTTGCAAGTAGAGTCCATATTAGCAAAACACACACAGTAATAGAAGTACACTTTAGCAGTATAAAAGAGGAAAAATGCTTTCAAGAACGTACTCGAGTTTAGATTTTATACGCAAATAAGCGCTTAGATCTCGCCATGAGTTTCTAGTAAATATCGTCACAAAAAAGGTGAAAGTTTGTGTGTGTAAGTGTGAATGTTTGTTACTCCTTCACGCTCAAACGGATGGACAGATTTGAAATTTGGTACCAAGATAGCTTATATTTTGGTTTACTTACCATAGGCTACTTTTGATCCCGGTATTCCTACGGGAACGGGAACTATTCACCGCGGGTAACACAGACTCGAGACAAATCTTTGCAGGTAATACAAACATTTGTCCCGCATAATATAATATGTAATTCAGAATCCATTGAATCTCTTTATCCACCCCAAAAAGGCTTAAAATCTGACCTGAAAGCACGGAATTAATAGGGTCGCCTATTCATTAAAAGTTCGTTTTCCTAAAAAACTTTGGGCGGAAAGTAACTTATGTAGAAATTACCCGGATAATTTTTTCGGATATTCGAATAGTTTTCATCTCATCCAATACTCCGATTCCAACTCAAGAATTTCTTGACCTAGTCAAGGAACACAATAATCTAAATTCGTTCAGTAGGTAGCTTTTGCGTGGAAGGGTAACAGACATCTATACATCCATACAAACTTTAATGTTTATAAATTACTAGCTTACTCACCGCGTAGGTAGGTACCACGCGGCTTTGCTCGCGTGGTACCTACCTTGATAACCTATGTTCATTCGGAAAGTAATCCATGCTACACATCAGTGAAATAATTTTTGAAATCGGATGTGTAGTTTCGGTGATTACCCCAAACATACAAACAAACAATCAACTTTACCTCTTCATAATATTGGTATAGATAGATAATAGGATACTTCGTGAAAATCGATTCCGCATAGCCTACTTCATAGCTGGTTTCTCAATCACAATGTTACCAAAATCTTGAATTAAAGTTACGTGCGTAATCTAGCGGTCAATACTATTGAGGAAAGTATAACTTTAACAGCGAGAGCTTTTGTGAGATCCATTCAGTCAAGTTGTCATACCGTGATGTAATTTATCAAGGGGTGTCTGTTCCTATTGAACTATAAATCTACTTTTGAATGATAAAACCGTTAGCTTTGGATTACTTCTTTCACTAAAAATAGAGTAGGTAAATGAAAAAAAAAAGCAATTTGATCACGTCTGTATCCCACATTTCTTTCGGATCTTATTTTTAATTTAATTTCACCGCGGGTAACACCGCCGGGCGCAGCTACTCTATACTATAATATTATAAAGAGGTAATGTTGGTTTGTTTGTTTGTTTGGGGTAATGTCTGAAACTACTCATCCGATTTCAAAAGTTCTTTCACCGATGTGTAGCATGGCTTTCCGAATGAATATAGGCTATATTTTATCAAGGTAGGTACCACGCGAGCGAAGCCGCGGGCGATTAAGCTAGTAGTACATAAAATGAACTTATAGGATGCCATTCGAACAAAGTAACCATGTCAATATTTCATTGCATGACAACAAGCAGCTTTGTCGTCGAATATGGGCGTTTATGATTTATAGGGTGGGTTATTTTTGACAATAAACCCTGTGAGGGTTGACGAGTACTTTGAGCTTAAAAACGCTCAGTCTGCTATTCTACTTCGAATATTCGTAAATGAAGACGTGTTTGAATGTTTGTTGTTCAATTATGCGGGGTTTACATGGGTGAAGAGCTGGTCGATTTCACGGTCGATCTTCGTACATTGTCGTGCGGCTTGGGGGGGGGGGGGGGGGGGGTGACTAAAAAATATATAAATATCGACCACGAATTCGACCAGCCGTGTAAACCCCTGTAAACCCCCCCAAAATTATTGCGATTTAAACATTTTATAAAAGTCAATATAAATTGGATCACAAATATCTGGATAAGTTTATCTGTAACATTAAAGGTGTACATGAAACTTAAAAAGGTATCGGGATGTAGAAAGAACAAGTGTTGCAAAATTATGAAATGTAAGATCTGATTAAAACAGATCTGATTGAACTTACGTAAGTTCGTATGAGCAATGGTCAACTCTGGTCTAAGCCTTAACGACTTTAAAAGCCGGGACCGACAATTGAACGTGAACGCACAGAAGCGCCCCGATATTATTGCCACTTTCGGTCACCCATCCAAGTAGTGACCGCTCAGAAGATCTGATTGGAATCAATGTACGAGTATGTTGCGTAAGTACTCATCCTCATTTCACACGTTACACGCCACGGGCAAAAGCTAGTAACACAGAAAATGACGAGGGGTATTATGCAGCTTTGCCTAACCGAAAATGTTTTTAATATAATTCCATAAAAAATACAATACCCAGCGGAATTTGAACCCGCTTCGTCATCGAATCCGGAATGAGTCGCCATAAGGTTGGGTCATCGAAAAAGTTAACAAAAGTCATAAAAAGCAAATCAAGTCTTCCTCAATTAAGTTAATTGAGTCAGAGGGCTATGTTTTGGTCCACTGAAAAGCAGGAGACGTTACTTTACGACCATAAGTACATTGTTGAAAATGTAGGAGCCTAAGTTGATAGAGTAGCTTCTTAAATAATTTCAATCGCGACTCTATGATATAACTCTATGAAATAGTGATTGTTTATTTCCAATTATAATAAAATATCGTCGTCAAGTTCAAATTACAAATACTTATATTTGTCATGTGGCGAGGATCGAGGTTCTTTGTTCTCAGGAAAACTTTACGGCCTATAATCATAAAGATTTGTCAATTTAATAATTTAAAGAATGTTTTTTTCTTGTTACTCTTATGTCGATGAAAAGAGATAGCAACAGATTTGATATCCATTTTAGCTAAAATAAGTTTACTAGTCCAATATGATAACGGGGTTAGTCTTATTCTTACCTTATAATATACAATGAAAAATATGAAACGTTGACCGCTGCAAAAGTTATAGATAAACCTTATAATATTGAAACAACTTGACGGCACTGGCATTTTGAAATCTTAAGTCCTGATGAAGGAAAGTGGGGTGGGGTATCCGAGCCCTGATTGGTTAAACGGATCTTTGACCCTGCGAATTAGACTTTTTGCAACATTTTTTAATAGTAAGCGAGGTTTCATATTTACCTAATTTACTTTCTAGATTAGTTGAGTATCTTGATAGAGAGGCTGTTGAATTTTCAATATTTATGTCAGTACTTAGGTACTTGTTTTTTTTTAAACTTTCGCGATCAGAACACTTGATAAAACATACATTTACGGGTATTTATCGCTATTTACCGTCGGGATAAAATTAAAATTAATTAAAGGTAATAGCGATAAATACCCGTAAATGTATGTCTTACCTACTTGTTTTGTACAACAAAAATGTATTTTATTAGTAAATATAGAACATGTGGAAATAAACAAATTATTTACCTGTCAAGACATCTACAGGTTAGATTTGAATCGAGTTATATACCTATATACCTATGAGTCGTGTCCATAGATTTACAATATAGACGCTTCGCCTTACGAAAACAATAAAGCATTCTTACAAGGAACGGCACTCTATACGTGACAGTTAGCAAGCACATCACCGTTTTACGTCAGTCTTAATAATCTATCTATCTGTATGTGTGGGTAAAGTATTGACAAAATTATATTAAGCAAAATCACAGATTGATAGAATATTTATAACACACTCGCTAACCTTAAATGTTATAATCCTACCCTTAATTAAAGTTTTATTAGTTACTTAAACTTCTGCAAAACTATTATAATGGTGAATGTTTCTGGCAGCCTACTCATTGAACCAATGTTTTTCTGTCTCACTCATTTTTAGAGGTAAGAAAGAGACGACATTGACAACGTAGATTCTTTATCGGTCGGAAATTAAAAAGATTATTTTGAATGCAAACTTTATCGCACATTTCATCTTAAATGTTGATTTTTATTTATTAGCAATTTGAAAAGATTGTAGGTATATTCGATTTTTGAATACAGACAAATTATGTTTTTTCTTGTACTTAGTAGGTACTTTTCTAGAACAATAAAGAACGAAGTATCCTGATACTGTGTATCTTTGGGAAAACTACTTACCAAAGAGTACCTACTTACCGGATTTCAAAAATTCTTTCACCGATGTGTAGCATAGACTTTCCGGATGAACATAGACTATAATTATTTTAACAAGGTAGGTACCACGGGAGCAAAGCCGCGGGCGAGTAAGCTGGTGTGCATAGGCTCTTGCAAGTTTCAATTACAAATGCGCGTTCAGCAAAGGAACTATGAAAGCTAAATACCAAAAAGCATACATTCACACAACAATGGTTGTCACGTCCAGCGGTAGTTACGAACGGGCTTCGTCACGGCTCACAAATGTTTTTGTGGCACCCCTAATTATTTCCACTTGATGACTTTAAACTGATTTAGGTTTACTGGAACCGACCGCTGCAGTGGCTTTATAATGAGCAAAGATTGTTAATTGATTCAGGCGTGACTTTGCGGAACTTGAAATTTTCATTATCTGAGAAAAGATTATAATTCTTCTAATATTCTTAAGCTGAAATTGAAAGGGGTAGCTAGAAAAGGAAGACCTAGGCGATTATAAAATAAAAAAAATGCTTACCAAACTTTACGACCTCTGTGTCGCAGGGGGTGAAAGTCTACCTGAGATGTAGGAGGTTGCGGGTTCGATCTCCGGAAAAAAAATGTTTGTATGTCTGCAGATATTTGTTCTGGGTATGGTTGTTTAACCCATTAGTATGTTTTTTTAAAAAGGTAAAAGAAAGAATATCGGGTCATCTGAGCCTCTACTCTCAAAGCCGAAAATGATACATCGTACCAATGATCGCAGTTCAGTTTGTGTTGGTTAATCTTCCGAATACAGTTTCCACCAACATAAGCTGAACTACGATTATTAAGCTAAGGACTAGATGACGCTGTGTGAAATGCCCAAGGATATTTATTAATTTACTGTTATTCTCACGATAAAAGCTCTGCATAAATTTCTATATCCACGTTTCCTCAGCGCAGTGGTACCGGACACGCAGAACGCAATAAAAATGTAAACTTGTTCGCACTCATATTCTTTTTACTCCCAAATTATTCCACAAAACTTCCCACAAATTGTATTGTGCTTTTGCTGAAACTAGTGTTTACCATGGATTTATTTTGAACTTACTCTCCACTCCATGGTAGATATGATACATTTAGTAAGTTCGAAGTTAGAGGCCATTTGGAGTATCTGGGCAGTCAATCATCGTTAAGGCATTCATCGTTACTTTTCATACGAACTTGGGCGTCAAAGATCCTTTAATGTTGAACGGGGTAGTCTACAGGTAGGTTCAACTACTTATTTAATAAATGCCAACATTTTGCGTAACTTACATACCATACATGATTGGCTGCAAGGCCGTGTCGCCACCAATTAAAATACAAACTGGTTTTTTAATTAACGTTCATGTTCCTTTCCTTCCAAGGAAGGATATGGGGAAGACCTTTGTCCAGCTGTGGGACACATTATAGGTAAAAAATAAAAAGTTCTTTTACTGTTTGCCCCTCGGAAGAAATTTTGGGCACAATACACTCGACCGTAGTTTTTTCTAGTTCTCATATTACAAACTTTGCTATGGTTTGTAAAACGCAAACTTCCCACAAAAATCTCACCTAAACGACGAATTATTCTAGTTTGGGTTAAACACGGCCCCCGAACTAATGGTGGTCGGAAGGTATTTTCAATTTAGCCGGTGATTTGCATATTCAACGGCCTTGATGGCGTTCCGGTGGCTTTGCAACGGAAAAACAATGGTCTTTCTTGAGAAAAGTTAACCTTTGTAACTTCTGACTTTGACTTGAAATTATTTCACTAGTTTACCGAGTGCACGGTCTTATGAGAACCGAATTTGGAAATTTGACAAAAGGTTAAAGTCATAGACGCGGGTACAAGGATAAACCAAGTGGTTTAAACCAAATGGTCTGACGATTAGGACATACAGATTGTTAATTTGCCACAGACAAAATAATACTCTGGTTTGACTAGCTTATGAACGGAAAAAGTGAAATCGGTGTTTATGGCCAGAATGAACCATCGTCGTCAATAAATAGTTTCTAACACAATAAAAACTATCAATAGACGTCGACCAATCCACTCCACAATCGATGATCGATTGATTGGTTCGGTATACTCCTTCAAATAGTCAAGTCATGGTCAATGGACGACCTCTGTGGCACAGTGGGCGAAAGCCCGCCTGAGACGCAGAGGTTGCGGGTTCGATCCCCGCTACGGGACAAATGTTTGTATGATCTGCAAATATTTGTTTCGTGTCTGGTTGTTTTCTATGTATAATATGTATGTATTTACAAAAAAAAAAATGTATCTATGTAGTTTATCAGTCATCTGGTTACCATAACACAAGCATTAAATTGCTTAGCTTGGGACTAGATGACGCCGTGTGGAATGTCCAAGGATATTTATTTATTATTTATTTATTTAATATCAACTGTAAAACCCACGTGTACAGCTAAGCTGAAATTTCAGAAAGTCTCTTTCTTAAATAAAACAAGAAAATATAGAGTCATTTTTCTCTGATAGCTCTCAGCTAGAATATGTTCTCCAATAATTCGTTCAGCAAACATTAATCAGACGATAAATTCGTTTTTGCACTTTCCAAATCTTTCGCCTTCGCCTATAATTCATAACGTCTCGATATTTTATTTGTTTTACGTGCGTGTTAAACATTATTTATTCTTCTGTCTATAAAACCCGTCTGCGTTCAAATCAGATGCTAGTGTTGTGCAATGGGATTTCATTGCGATGGTTTTACAAATTATTTCAAAGACAATAAGCCCAGACATGATTTGAATATATATCATGGTGTATGACCTGTATGAGTTATGCTGCCGTATACCGGAAGATCTGTGGGCCAAAATTACCATTACGTGGAGCACAGGGACCCGGCAGCGCGGCCGACCACGAACGAGATGGCGGGACGAACTGGACGCTTTTGGGAGGGACTGGCGGACGAAGGCACTCACACTCAGATTTTATTAGATGAGACCAAACTGAATAGTTCTAGTTCACAACACTAGTAAAAAAGGGCACTAAGCTATAATTCATTTTCGTTGTAGAATCGTCGCAAATCTGTTTAAGGACGAATTCAGAATTCTAGAATTTTTTGAGCAAAAGCTTGCTTCGTCTGAGCTTAAGGTCTGTTTATGTTTATTTGTTATAGCATACCAATATTTGCAAACAACATTTGATTTCTGATAACATACATAGAGCGCTTTTTATTTTTTACTACCCTTTTAGGTGCAAGCTAATAGTTAATTAAACAAAGAGGCACTGCGAGATACAAACGAATAGAGTATCTCAAGAACAAAATGTCTCTAGAACAAAATGTAGGCAGCAAGCTGTGACCGTGCACACTATTTATTTATTTTAAGGATTCCCAACATAGGGTATCAAACTATCCTCGTGCTTGTGAAACGCGCTGCGAACTAGTTGCGCACCAGTTTACTGTAGTATTGGATACTGTCCTCGATACCGAGTCAAGTATGAAGTATGTACCGAAAAAGTATGAAAATCCAGTGCAGCGCCTCCCCCGGTAACTTGCAAGAATTAAAAATTCCATACATTTAGAATACTTGACACGTGAGCGAGGATAGATTGCTATACTACACAAAACCCGCCGGTAACCCTAGGTGACGCACTGCACAAAATCGCGCAGCAACTGCTCGTTCGAATAATGTAGTGTGACCAGGCACACAGTGAGGCTTGTCAAAGTAACTAAAGATAGCTACTATTTGCTTTGTTCATCTGCCAGTTTCAATAAACTTGAACAACTATGACATAAATCTTCGGGTCTTTAAACTTAGTCTAAAGACATTATAATAGCACACGGGAAATACTCACGTAAAATTATCGTCGGTTTATATACCGATTCTTCCGGAGAATCTTCATCAGGGTATGAGTGTGGTCACTTGCGGTCGCGTCTCACACTCACAGTCAGTCTAAAGAGCTGGCCACTAGCTCATACGAACTTATCATCTAAGCATAGTAACTTTCAATAACTCCTTAGCAATTTTCTGTTAGCAACTGGAATAACTCCGGTAACACGTTTAGGATAACTTTATATTACACGATACGATGAGACTCGCTTTGTTATACCTACTGGCTCTTACTAACCTGGTGTTCTTTTTGAACTTACTAAGCTGCGCCCCGCGGTGTTACCCGCGGTAAATAGTTTTCGTTCCCGTACTCCCTCACTTAAACCAAAGACGATGTGTACCAAGGAGACAGGCCAGGGCCATACACAAAATCGTAACCCTGAAAATGACCAAAAATCGGAGTTTAAAGTAGATGGCAGCACCATATAGCCTGGAAACTTAGAAAAATACATTTTATCTAAGAAATTTAAATTACTATTTCTAGTTAAAATTACCTCGGCGTCGTCGGGAATAGGTTGAGGATCCCCAAAAAAATTAACTCAAAACGGATCGTGTAGACTAACCATAATTTGTCGTTATATTGTACTGTCGTATCGGACTGTATAAAAAGGTTTTTTGTTTGAAGGAACGGACCAAGATCCTATTTCCGTTCCAACTAGGCGCTAACTCCCTTACCTCGGCTCTATTTTGAATGGGAACTAGCTAAAAGCTAGTTTCGCTTCACTGTTTCTATCGTAGTCACAGACAATTAAATTGTTTATATTATACAATACCTAGGTACCTGGGAATTTTGAATAAACTGCAAGTCCCAATATATATATTTAAAATGTACCACTGACTTTCATATCATCTAAATTACTTTATTTTCTTTAATTTCCTTACGAACTGAGAAACATTATATCCGTAGTGTTCATATTTTATTTTATTTCAATTAGTCTTATTCTATATACCTACATAGTTGATTTTTTTGTTGCCCGTTTTCATTGAAAAAAACCAAATCTCGATTAAAAAATGGGGTAGTTGGATAAAACATACGTAAGTACCTACATAAAAAAAATCATAAAAATCGGCCAAGCCGTATCGGAGGAGTGCGATCAAAAACACCGTGACACGAGAGAGATTTTATTCAGGCATTTTATTCACTAAGTCGGTCGTCATAGCAACGTTGTTATCTGTCAAAAAGTCTCATACATTTTGTTTTGAATAAACAACGTAGTTAGATATAGGAACCCGTCATAACATAAGTCATTCTTTTTTACTTAGTCCCTCTACCTAATCTGTGGTCCAGAATATTGTAAGACGTGTTTATGAGTTATTCATTCGATGATAATCAAGATTTTAAATTTAGAATGTCAAGCCAGGACCTCGGGAGGTAGCGACTAACAAAAATTATTCATCCAAAAAATATATCAGCAGGAATTCTAAAGGCCTTTAGAAATAATTTTATAGAAATTTACTTAATTACGTTCATTTTGTTGCAATCACTTCAAAAAAAATGTAACAGGTAACTATTAATAGACGTCTTTTCAGTTAATTATTTAATTTATTAATTTTAATTATTATTATAAGTCCTGGGTGGTTATTTGCTATGCTCCACCAAAAAGTAACGCGACAATAAATGCGTTGACTGATAAAAGACACTCGAAGTCGTTACAGCCACTTTACCCATAAACGAAACATTATGGGCAAATTTGAATAGTGAAGAAATTTGTTTATTGCTTTACAAAATATTTTTAAGGTTTTGTACTCAGAAAATATTTTCTCCGTGAGGTACAGACAGGAAGAATGTTCTTAAATAATGTGCATAAACAAAGTTCATTCATATTCAGCTCACCTATTAACCATTTGGCATGCGCGGTATTGTCGGGGAAAAGTTTTAATTAAAGCACTTGACGACTCACCTGTACTTACCTTCTTCATAAGATGGGATTACCTACTGACTGATGTTTATTCTGTGGTAAGCATTGATGTACAAAGACTTGCCGTACAGTGTATGTATAGTAAAGTACAGTAGGTACAAGATTTTTTGTGTTAGCGATTACGTTCTTTTGGTGTTATTGTGCAGTTTTTTGTTAGAATATCCAACGGTAACAAAAAATATTATTATGAGATATTGAAAATCAACATAATATAAAACAATAAGCATTTTTGTGAAATGTATGCTAAAAATAGTACCGAAGGGATTTGAAGCAACTTTGGTCAATATACTGTTTTAACTCGACGCTATGGTTGAAATTTATTTCTAAGTAAAGAAGGCTTTTCCAATTATTAAGAACTAAACTAGCTTACTCGCCACGGCTCCGCTAGCGTAGTACCTACTTGGATAAAAAGTAATGCTTATAGGTCCAATCCTAAGGGGGGGACCCCGAACCCCTGAACCTCCCCCCCCCTTATATACACATTATTTGTTAACAAAATACCTTAATTAATTTGGTCGTACAAAATATTTTATTTAAGTTTCCGGTTTAAAACATTCAAAATAACAAAGGGCTTATTCAAATGAAGCCCTAGTTTACTTAATTTTTAGGCAGTCGAAAGTTTACTTGAATAATTGAGAATAACAAAAGTTTAGAAGCGAACATTTAACTTTAAGTTTACCGGCAATAAAATAATGTCTGAGAGCTTCAGAATTTCTTGGTTCCTAGCTAATTTATCTTCATAATAATCGTTGTGCTTAGTTAGGAGCGTAAAAGATAATTTGACATTAGTGAGGTAGAATAGGGTAAGGAGTGACGTGAGAGGGAATGTGATTGAAAATTTCGCATTATTATGAATGAAAATTGGCATAAAATTATATTAAAACCAACGCTCGCCAAATAAGACAAAAAAAGATCTATGAAATGAATTTTTAGTTCATTAAAAAAATACTCTTTAGAAATCTCAAATTCCCTTTGCTAAAGTGTGACGTACCACAACTTTCTTTATCAAATAAACACAAAAGGCAACTTAATAAGTTTGTTGACATCAATTTACGACTTCCGCCTCCTTAATTGAGCCATTAGCAAAGAGTAGATAACTTTATAGTAAACTCAAAAGATATTCACTTGCAAAATATTTTTTGTCTTTTTCTCACGTCACGTCTTATTTTGATTCACTTCATTTGTTGGTGAACTGTTACGAATTCAGTCTCCACCAAAATAAGCTGATCCCGAAAATTTTGACAAAACTTCTATTTTCGAAAAAGGCAATAAACAACGGTAAGCTTAACCCTGAAAGAGTTTTCTTACAGCAACTTTTGTTCCCAAAAAACAAAAAAAAAAAACAAATTTGTAAAAGCTTGTTGTTTGAAATAGTGCATTTGAATCGGTAGCTCTTCAAACTTTATGTCGTTAAATCAAGCGGTCATAGTAGCTGATCCATCGCGAGCACAGCTTAAAAGTTATCTGACTTGTAAGCGGAATGTAGACAGGGTTGCAACTTCTTTAAAGCTTAAAATGTACTAAGCCTGCCTATCTTTAAATGAAAAAACAAAATGAAATATGATCACTACTGTGTATTTTCAGATCTTTAGGTATTTTAGATGCTTTGAAGAAGTCTAAAGGGAGAGTCCAAATAACCTATGTACACAGTCATGCCATGACATGCCATGACCCATATTTTGCAGAAAATAACATTCCAAACGTGACAGATTGCAAGCCCATCGACTATACTAGAAAGATAACGGGTTTCAATGTTTTCCTTTTCCGTTTAGAGCTCGTTTATTATATTAACATTTTTGAACCTACGACCTTCGGTTTGGAGTCGAGGCACTAACTCGGCCAACACAGTTTTGAATATAAATAAGCTAGAATTCATTTTGGCTTCTTAAGACTAACTTCAAACCTGTGGTTTTCGTTTG
Organism: Xanthorhoe designata; assembly: GCA_963582015.1. Classification (NCBI taxonomy): domain Eukaryota; kingdom Metazoa; phylum Arthropoda; class Insecta; order Lepidoptera; family Geometridae; genus Xanthorhoe; species Xanthorhoe designata. Next base: position 13,365,587 of record OY757029.1, on the reverse strand, counting down.
CTACCTTTTAATTAATTTATTTTCTAATATACTCCGTCACCAGAGTTGGTCACTTGCTCATACGAACGACGGAACGAACAAACGAACGAACGAACGAACGAACGAACGAAAGAACGAACGAACGAAACTTTTAATTTCCCCATTTATTCTGCTTTCGACAACCCTAAGCAACTTTGTTAACACTTTTCCACCGAATTTCACATTCTTCTCCCGACGTCAATTTGAAAAGTGGATCGCATACAATGTTTTCCGGAAATAGTTTTAGTTTTACACCAAACGTGATGATAAAGGTAAAAGTAGCTTTATTTGTATGTTTTATTTAGACTTTGTTTCGGTAGAGCGTTGGTTTCGACTGGTTGAGTATAAATTTCGATTGCACATTAATTACTATTTTGTATCGAAAATATAGGTGTAGGCGTCATAGATAAGTAACCTACACAACCAGCTTCAAATTCATTCACGAGCTCAAGGAGTTTTGCTTTTAAAAATAAATTAAGTATATTTTAAAACCGTGTAAGCCTAGTCAAAATTATGACTAGGCTTACAAGGTTTTAAAATCGCTAAGATAAGAGCCATTGATTTTATTTTAAGCTGATTGTCTTGTGCAGGGGGTTACTTATCTACATGCGTTTAATTAAAACGAGCTTTAACTAGTTAATGCTTGTGTTATGGTAACCAAATGACTGATAAAATACTTAGATAATTTATTTTTGTAAATACATACAATATACATATTCACAAATATGAACTAAAATAGTCGACGCACTGACCCACTCATTCAACACGGCTCTTTTTAGTACTATATAATGTAAACAATTATCTATAGTTTCTTTTAGATGATATTATGTACTATCTAGCTAGCTAATCATATTCCACTAAGTATCTTATTATTAGATACGTGCAATCTGTATTCCTTATCAGCTGTAGGTGTACATAGATAGTATAATATTGTGACATGGTTTAAGCACGATAGACAGAATTAGAAACGATAAATGAACAGGTTCGCTCCTGTCTATTACTTTAAGATGTTTAATGGGATAAGTGGAAGGATATGGGGGAGCTTTTCCCAGCAGTAGGACACACTATACCTAGGTTTAAAAAATATAAGATAAGGAGAAAAATAAGAAGATTTAATTATTGAAGATCGTTTGAAGATAAAAAGAAAGTTATTCAATTATGGGATAAGGAGAAAAATAAGAAGATTTAATTATTGAAGATCGTTTGAAGATAAAAAGAAAGTTATTCAATTATGAAAAAAATCCTGTCAAACATAAATTGCACAATACTTATTGTACTAAAAACTTGATGTAAGTACCTTTTAAAAAATCTCCAAAATAACTGTACCTATACACTTAAAAATATACACACTTATAAATATACACTATACACTTTTAAATAGTTATGGTAACATTTTTGAAAGTGCAACAACATTATGAACCAAACTTATCGTAAATAAGATTCCTCTTCACACGCTCCCGGATATTAATTTATCTCTAGGGTTCTGCTACTTGTAATTACAGTTATTATTATCTACATAAGTAGATATTTTAATGGTTTCAAGTGCATCTTGGGTTTACAACTTCTCATCTGCATAATATTACCTATGTAGTATTCGTTATAGACTAAGATATAAAAATAAATAAATATTCTCGGACATTCCACACAGCGTCATCTGGTCCCAAGCTAAGCAATTAATTGCTTGTGTTATGGTAACCAGCTGACTGATAAACTATGGTAATACCTAGATATTAATACATAGAAAACATACGAAACAAATATTTGGAGAGCATTATAATACTAAGCGCACGCAAAGCCGCGGGCGAAATTTGTGTAGGTACCTACTTAATTTTCTATACCTACGTACGGGAAAAACAACAGTAGCAAAAAAGTATTCTCGTATATTTATAGTTCTTATCGATAACGCCGTAGAGTTTAAAATTAATAAGAAAACTAGCCACTGTTTGACATTGGCATTCAAACTCAAAGTACAAAACTACATCTGCCGTACAAAATTGAACCTTACTGAACTTAGTTAAGAATCAACCTCGTGACGTGCAATTTACTATTCTTTCTCAACGAATAATAACCAACTCTGTTGCTAAGAACATAAAGTTTAAAATAGAACGTGATATTGTTACAGATCGTCGCCGGCGCATAATTTGTTGTTATAAAGTGGATAATCATTATGTGGATTACACGTGTGTTATTATTTGTTGTGATAACTATATTATTTGTGAATGCTAAGAAATATGACAGTAGGTGTAAATTGGTGCGTGATTTGATAAGATCAGGAATGGCCCGTGATATATTTCTTGGCCAATGTAAGTAAATTAAAGTTCAAAGTCTGTTGTTTCATGAATTAATGAATCCATAATCAGTTACTTGTTCAATACGAATATGAAACGATGTATTGTGTTAGAAAACGTGAAATTTGTGCTAAATCATAAGAATATGCTGTACTAGCTGCGCCCCGCGGTGTTACCCGCGGTGAATAGTTCCCGTTCCCGTGGGAATACCGGGTTTTTTTAACAGGCTACTTTTGATCCTGGTATTTCCGTAGGAACGGGAACTTTTCACGGCGGGTAACACCGCGGGGCGCAACTAGTAAGAAAATAAAACATTTCCGTGAGGAATAATCCATTAAGGCCGGAATTTCACCTAACGATATTCGGATCAAAGGTTATCGTCTGACAAGGCTCAAAATTCCCAAAACATAACCTACTACCGATTCCGAAAAAATCAAAATGGCCGTCCAAACAATCATAATCTGAACGAATATCACAACAATATTAAATTGGTAATTATTGGAACTATCTCACTTTTCATTGATGAGGCAATTACTTTCGTCATTTCTGAATTCATAAAGTTGATATTAATTTTTTATTGAGTTATTGGGCAGAGTGGATTGTCACACAATTTACCACAAAAGTTAATTAAGTACCTACTATATTTATTATTTAATTAAAATTCTTCAAAACATTCAATAGTGCTCAGCAGTTTCAATTTATTAGAAACCTGCAGAAAATAATTCCCGTTCCCGTGAGAATACTAGGAATAAAAGTAGCTTATTCTTTAATTCAGGGTTTATGCAATTCTGGTACCAAATTTCATTCAAATCCGTCCAGTCGTTTGAGCGTGAGAGTGTAACAACACTTACATACTTACACACACACAAACTTTCACCTTTATAATGTGATAGTAGTGGCAATTCTGAGTGTCGCAAAAGCTAAACTAAGCTAACTAAAATTGTTGCCGTCCCTTTTATAGCGATGGGAATAAAAAGGATGGCAACAATTTTAGTTAGCTTAGTTTAGCTTTTGCGACACTCAGAATTGCCCCCAGTACGTAGAAATTTTAAATAAGAGTAGTAATAAGAAAAATAAAATTTAAACTTATAACTACTTAAATTAGGACTCAGACGATAAAACTAAGAATTCAAATGCCTCGCTACCTTATTTAATGATTACCTAAGTACCTACTCGAAAGTAAAGCACCTACTTAAACCTACATTCTAATTGCTCCAATTAACGGTTGTAAAAGTTTTACCCTTGGAATTCAGCATTGTTCAAAACACGAATTCTTTGTTCGAAAAGTAGGCCTGATTTACAACTTACCGGCCACAAGTGGCAAAGTTAAATTTTTTTAAACCGAATTCAATTTCATAAAGAGAGATCATGCACTCTGAATTTCTGTTCATAACTCCAAGAACCTCATCAGATCCTCAATTTTTTTATCGGACCACCTCGGGAGTATACTCTTTCAATAAAAAAAGGTCCACTATTGACGAAATAATCAGTGAACATACATAAAAAATAAATACATGCAGTGAAACAGAATCTCCCCCTTTTTTGCAGTCGGTTGATAATGATTTTGAATCCTACTTTCCTACTAATTTTAAGGGCAAGTAAGCTGGTAATCCCACTAATATTATAAACGCGAAAGTTTGTATGGTTGTATGGATGTCTGTTGCTCCTTCACGCGAAAACTTATACATAGTTTATGACCTGGAACAACAATGCTACTTTTTATTCACGCAGCCGCGTGCAAAAGCTTGTTATTTGTAATGTTTCAAGACATCACAGTTTTGAGCTTCCTATTGAGATCTTATTGAGTCAAATGAATGCCATGTATAAATTATGTATGTGAGTATCAGTTATTTGATATTCGAATTTGATAGTTTTAGCCTTTCCCGTGTCGTGTCCGTCTCTACCCTTATAAATAGAGTTTATTTTAGCAACCTTAATACCAGACTAGGAATTAAAATCATTTGCATAATAATAAGTAGTTGATAAAAGTCTTTGTTGACACGAAACGAACTTTAAGTAGTTTAGATTTTATTAATAGTTTTGTTAGGATTTTTTTTTATGGAAATTAATATTTGTGTTGATATATTTTAACTCAGGTAAGGATCACGTAGTTTTTCGTTATCTACTTTAAGAATTTTGAAATAGTTGGCTTTATTACTTTAATTTTAAAAATATTTATTTAGTCATTCAACTAGCTGCTGCCCGCGGCTTCGCTAAAGTGGTACCTATGGGTTCTTACCTCTTTATCAATTAGTATAGATAATTAAAAAAAAAAACGATTTAACAATTGCAATTTATTCCTAATACCTACATTCTTTTACTACTTAAGCCATAACGGAATCCTTTAGACGGCCTTAAAATTCCATCGTCATAGGGTCTATGGTCATACTCGTAGTAACAGTTGACCACTAGCTCATACGAACTAAAAGTAGGTATGTTCGTTTGAGCATGTGGCCATCTCTGGTTACGAAGTTTTTAGACCGCCTAAAGGCGTTTGTCATGACTTAACGACTTTAAAAGCCGGGACCGACAATTTCTCATACGAACTTAGTTTAGTAGGTACATCCATATTCCTATCTCAAATCAGGGTTTACAATGACCTTTTTTGTTAGACAAAACGTCAATGAGTACACACTTTTTTCACAAAGCCAGCAAAAAACATTCAATAGAGTTTTCCTCATAAATACCGCGGGAAGAAATCTCTTGATTGGAGAGAACAAAGTTTTTGCAACGTGCTTGGAATAAACAAACGATGCTTTCAGTGTTGTCAACCAAGCTGCTAAATCCGGCGAGAAAACTGCTAGAACTAGCGAAATAAGAAAAAAATACGCCAAAAAGTAAAAGCTATTTAGCTCTTATTTTTACACTAAGGTCTTTATTTAGGATCTAAAATTGCCTAAAGTTCTGAAACAAATGTCTATTCTTTGATGACTACCTCTGACTACCCCCTTAGACATCTTTAAAAGGATCTAAAAATTGCCTAAAAAATGTTTGGTTTTATTTTTTTTATGTATGTTTACAGGGGTTTGTTTGATAGAGCAGGTGAGCAAGAGGGACACTAGTGCATTTGTGGTCACTCCAAGTGGAAAGAAAATGTACGGATTATACCAGGCAAGTTAACTTTGCCCCTAATTGAAAATGATGTATAAAAATCAACAGAAATATTTTAGGTTAGGTAACAGTCGGATTACAAACATGGCACGTCGAATTTGGCTAAAGTATATAAATTTGGAATAAAATGTAGGTACATTGTGTCTTGAAATAGATAAATACTTTTAAAAATGTTGGTACCGCGCTATTGAAGGAGCAGAAGAGCAGAAAAAAGTCAGTTGTGACAATATGCGATAGGTTCCAGATTCAAAAAGGCTTGATTTATGTATGTATGTATGTTGCAGATTCCTAATAAATGGTGTAGAGAAGGAAAACGTGGCGGGGACTGCAATATTGCATGTGAATGTAAGTACAACAAACAAAGATAGGTACTAAACATTCAATTTATATAAATAAAAGTTATGAAGTTTTTCTAAATTGTTTTATCAAACAAAATAATAAGAGGTAAATTACGCGATAATATCCTGTAAATTTTAATTTAAAAGTCATGAATTCAGATAAACTTTAACCAGCCTGACTTTATTTAATGGGTTACAGTTAGATAGAGCTAATCTATTAATTTTAACAAAAGTCAAGAATCTCATTAACTTTTTAATTAATAAGTTTGACTCTGTTTTGAAAAAGAATTCTACAAAAACTAATTAATTAAAAAAATTATTTTATTATAACTATAAGTTTGCTTAAGTTGGTTTATGAATGGTTGTTCCAAAGTTAAAAGCTCCATAGCTTTGTGAGTTGTGTTAAAAAGTCCAAATACCGTTTCGGACACAAAAAAATCTCATAAAGGATTTCTGCACCATAAAACATCAAACAATTTGCCTTAAACCCACCATTTCTTTACAACGTTCACAACTCAATTTATCTAAGTGCTGAGTCCGATTCAATAGGAAATTGTTGGAACGACAAAGTGTTTAAATCCGACAAGATGGCAACAATGGAGAAGTCAAAGCAACAAGAACGTTACAAATCTGTGAACCGTGTGGTTGCTTTCGCACAACAAAACTGCGTCATGACGTTTTGTTTTTAATTAATATTGCGTTCGTTCGTTCGTTCATTCGCTATAATATTGCGCTGATGGTGTTATAGAACAAATTATTAAAATTAGAAAATTGAAGAAACTCCCGACACTAAGTCTACATTTGATTTTTATCCCCACTTTCAACCCCCAAATCTTGTAAACGTCTTAACTGATTTTGATAAAACATGCTTCAGAACCTGCTTTTAAATTAAAAAAACTGCATACACAGAGAATTACTACCGTAAATCATACAGTCGTAGCCTGTTAACATTTTATCAGTCAATCTCAAACTCAAAATGTATTTATTCAGTACGATCGTCTATAGACTACTTTGACACGTCACATTCTTAAAACTAGATTATTCTTATAATACTGCCTGTTCTAACGCGACTCCCTACACCAGCCCCTGGATTATGTAACTTGTCTCGTGTTGTATCGAAGTTGTATCAAAGCAAAAATCACAGTAAATCGCGAAAATAACTGTCAGATTAAAGGCTGATTAAGTAAATTAGTAAGTAACTTACTTAATTACTGTCATATTTGTCAGTTGATTTCGCGATTTACTGTGTTTTTGCTTTGATACAACTTGGATACAATCCGAGACAAGTTACACAATCAGGAAGTAGTTTTCGTCACCGTCATATCGCAGTCGTATGCAAGGGCCGTGTCACCGAGATTTTACGAGTGGTGCTTTACTGCGAACGGTCAAGTGTTCAATCTGTTACTGCGCTGCAAATAACGGGGCAAAGGGGTTTTAGAACCCAGTAGGTCCTAACAATGGCGTAAGTTTGTCTACTGTAGTAAATTTTAGTAGAATTACTTATTTATCATCATCATTATTACCCTTACCCTTGTTCCACAAAGAAATCCCGTTGGTGCCAACCCTTCAGGTGGGGTCGGCACAACAGGTTATTATCTTCTAATCATCTCTATCGTTAACTATGAATTCACTCAAAAAGAAGGCAAAAATCCACTATAATATTATCCACTTCTATGGATTTATATAAATTACCATATCGTGTATCAATAATTCCGGCGTAGAGGCCTTTCCGGCGTAGAGGCCTTTCTGGCGTCGAGGCCTTTTTCGGCGTAGAGTGTTTTTCATTTATAAGGTGTTTCTTATTTGTAGCATTACTTGATGATGACATCAGGGATGATACCATCTGCGCCGACACGATCTTCTACCGAGAAGGGTTTAAGTACTGGTCTCTCTGGGATAAACGATGCAAGAAGGATGATATGATTACCAGGGAAATTTACAAGTAAGTATTTTTTGAATATAATAAGCGCGAGCTGATTTGAAGGAGCCTAATCCATTTCTGTAAATTCTCTAAAACCTCTTGAATTCATCATCAGATCAGCAAGTAAGTTTCAACCTGATTATATTCTAAGGAGTTCCGTTGTCAATCTGACTACATCAAGATATCTGATTGCTGTTATCATAATGTTGTATTGTCACCAAAATAACAGCTAAATTGGACACGAAAATATAAATAATCCTATCCTATCCTACTAATATTTTAAAGGTGAAAGTTTGTGTGTGTAAGTGTGTAAGTTACTCTTTCGCACTCAAATGGATTTGAATGAAATTTAGTACCAGAATTTCTTATACCCTGGATTTAAAAATAGGCTACTTTTGATCACGGTAAATGGTTCCCACGAGAACGGGAACCATTCACCGCGGGTAACATCAAGGCTTATTAAGCTTTAGCTCTTTATAACATTAAGAAGTAAAAGTGTGATAATTTAATAAATCTTAAAAAAAGAAACTCCTTAAAAATATTATAATATCAATCATCATCTTAGTACCTCTTTGTTGATCACGATCACAGGCAATTATGCAAAGCAGCTCTTCACCGCAGCTTATCAAACAGCAACTAAACCTCGTTTCCTCACACGTGGCCCTGCATAATCCTAGCGATACCTTTGGAGATAGTAAAAACTTTTGGGACATTTTCTTGACCCTTATACTTTGTGTTCCTAAAATGTTGCTACCGAAAGGTAACTAACGCCCGGTTTCTATATTGATACGAATATAGAGTAGTAGATATAATATCTCCAAAGCAACTTTGTTTATACAACACAAAGTTTAATAACACTTTTTGACAGATAACAATATTGCTATGGCGATGTATAAAATAGACAGGCAAAGGCCATGCCCGAAACGGGAATTTAAAGTAGATGGTAGAACCAAATAACCTGACTACTGTAAAACAAAAATTTTATCCAAAAAATTTAAATTACTTTCTAACTAGAAAAATTACCTACAATTTATTTAATTCTTTTTATACCGTAAATTTGGAAGAATCTAAAAAAGTGGTCCGTTATTTCACAGTAACCGTAAATCAGAAAACGTAGCTTTCGGTTGCCCTTTATGGTAATGTACGGAACCCAAATCCTTTAAGCAAATAAGAGGAACAAAGGACTGAAAATACAGATTATCCTGTAGTTTACGTGAGACGGTCCTTCGGAAAAATATTAACCTTTAACATCAGCAGCAGTTTTTGAAACTATCAATTTGATAGCGATTAGCGATAGCGATTATCGTAATTATTTTAAGGTAGCGTGTTTACTATAATGCCCGCCGCGGTTCCTATATCCAAGGTACGGATGACCATAGACCGATCGTCATAGCAATGTTGTTATCTGTCATGGATTTAGTTTGTAATTAGCTACAGGCTCGGATCATATACCATATTCAGAACAAATAATTAAATCTTTATCTTTATCTTTATCTAATATAAAATTCAGGATTTGTTCTACGGTAAAACTTCTCAATGAATAAAAATGAATAGTTAATTGATTCAGGCGTGACTTTGTGGAAGTCCATCATCAGATATTGAAAATTTCAGAATGTTTTGATTAAATTAGCGAAGTACTAGATATTCCGAAATTTTCAATATCTTCTCAATGAATATTAAAAATATAAGGTTGTGGGGGTTATTGTAAATAAATAAATAAATAAATAAATAAATATCCTTGGACATTCCACACGGCGTCATCTAGTCCCAAGCTAAGCAATTTAATGCTTGTGTTATGGTAACCAGATGACTGATAAACTACATTGTGTGGGGTTTACTACATCTACTCCATTAAAAGCTACTTACAAATAAAAAAAAAGACGTGTGGCACTCGGAGACTGCCGCGGTAAAGCTATTGCATAGCATTTTTCGGAGTGGATGTTAGGTTATTTTCGTTACGGCATATCTGGATTCGGTCTCCACGCTCAAGGCACGCGATAGAAGCTATGCAATAGCTTAAAAATTAAGAATATTTTTCATTCTTACAGATGTCCGAGTCTAAGCGTGGGATTTGACAGCGAATTCATGAGGTACAGACGAATGTTAACAACAAGATATTCAAGACCTTTAGCGGTTTAGGTAACGCATGTTACGTTTTTATCTTTTCTCAGATATAGTAATCAAAGTTCTCTAGTCTAAAGATATTGAATTGAACTTGGAATGTAAATCAACCTTTGTTGCTGACTAGCCCATGTTAAATGAAAAAAAAAACATGTTAATAAATGCGCAATGTTAATTTCAAAGATCGTAATTTTCTTTTATCACTCAATCCGCTACCTATATTTCTACTAATACCTACTAATATTGAAGAAAACTTGTAATATTATAAACGCTAAAGTTTGTATGGATGATTGAATGAATAGATGGATATTTGTTACTCTTGCACGCAAAAACTACTAAACGGATTTGACTGATTCTTGGAATATCACAAAATAGGTATTACCCACCCGCTAAAAAGGCTTGGCTTATATATATTTCTCAGGTTAAGTTTTACACAATTTAAGCCACGGTTGGTTTTTATGACTATAGTTTAGAATTTGTAATAAAAAATGCATCTTTCGTTTTATTTGGCTATTCAGATTTTTAGCTAAAGATTTGAACAGAACTCGTCTCAAAGTGCCAGTAATTATCCGCGCGCATACGGAAGCAGATGGCGCCAGTTTCGCGCTCCACTGGCCACCTGCACATCCAGCTCTAACAGGCGGTTCCGTTTTATTTTATAGTTTCAGGAAAAATCTAAGGTGACTGGGAAATAGAGACGAAATAACGATCAAAAGAAAAAATGTGACGATAGTTTTGCATTATAAATATCAGGTTCATTTCACAAAAAAAAGTAAGTAATTTCGTATGAGCAAGTTGGCCAGCTCTGGTGACGGAGTTTTTAGGCCGTAATAAATATACTTACGAGTAATTAAGTAGTGACCACCTTTGGTGACGGAGGTTTTAGGCCTGTATTATAAAAAAGTAAAATAAAAGTAGAAGTAAGGTTTGGTTAGTTTATAAGAACTTACTTATGATAGAACCAGCTTTCTAATAAGGAGCTTACTCGGAACTTTCTCCGTGTTAGGTACAGGCAAAATCAAAATCTAAATTCATTAAGATTAAGATCATTATCAATCAGACAGGTCCTTACAGGGAGGTTATTCTTCTTTCGATCGAAGTGAAGAAAAGCGTTTTACCTATCTTGTTGGATCTGAAATAATCTTAGCATTATCTCCAATTCTACAATAGTAGCAAAATCATAACAAAACATCTTACATTTTTGTATTTAGAAATAAAACATTTTGTTGAAACTTTTTAGATTTTCAGGAACATGTTTTCTCCAATTCTACTCGTACAACACAAGCGTCGCTAACCTCCAGGGACGTCGCTATCACAGACACACGTCACACCTGCGACGGATAAACAAACATGACTTACGTTCATTATTATTGTATTTAAAATATTTGAAGATAGAGAAGGTTTTCAAATAACTTTTTTGAGATGAAAAGGAAATAAAATAGAATACGAATAGTCTTATTCATAAAGATTTGTCAATTTAATATAGATTTCAAGAATTTTTTTTCTTGTTACCTACTCTTATGACAATGAAAAGAGATAGCAACAGATTTAATATCCGTTTTAGCTAAAGTAGGTTTACTGAACCAATATGCATAAGGGGGTATATTGTGTTAAATCTTCCGACTTACCAAAACTATATAACTTCCACCAAGTCAAAAATGCACGAGAAATCCCAACGCTTTCAAAATCCTCGCGTGAAAAAAATACTTCTAGATTTCAGTCTAAAAACAAAACCTAGATAACCTCGGTTAAAAAATAACCGGAGACAAAGAATACCTGGTGTTGGTTGAATAATGCAGCGAAAAAATGCGAGGAAATATTTGTGGGGAGGGAGATAGGCTACGAAATAATGTTCATTTTATTTCGGACTAGTAAAACTGTAAGTTTTGTTTTAGATAAAGTGACGTCAAAAGCTTATGACTGTATGGCTGGGTTAGTGTCAAAATCTTTTAAAGATCCCCTTGGCAGTTTATCGTCACAAACGCCTGCGTTCCACAGATATATTACACACTGGGGCCGTACTCGGGATCAACGAAACTATGTTTCGTGTCAATTTTCGGGGTCAGCTTACGTTGGTGGATACTGAATTCGTAAAAGTTCACCAACATAATTGGAACCCAAAAATTGACACGAAATTTCTTTTTCGTTGATCCCGAGTAAGGCTGTTTTTTTGTCTAAATAAGTGAAAAGCGACAGTAGAATAGCGGAACTCTCCACGTGTCTATCAAAATAGTATGTGTCATCTGCGCTATACACTATAGCAAAAATCAATGACAGTTATACAGTCTATCTGAATTATTAGGTCCCTTTTAAAAATTTTAAGCCATGATGGAAGCCTTTAGGCGGCCTGAAAACTCCGTCACTAGAGTTGGCTACTTGCTTATACGAACTTACTTAGTCTATCTGAACTGAAAATAATGGATAACCATTTTACACAGTTTTTAATATTTTTTTAAGGACTTTTGACGGATGATTTATTTAGGACTTCATTCTATCTATTGATAGGATACACCGCATAATAAAACATTTTTAAATATAATAAAACAAAGATATGTAAGTAAATTTTTTTTTTATAATATTACATCTTATCCTTTTTAGAGATTCATAAATGTGACTGAACGATAAACAATGTCGCTAGTCTCTTGACTAGATTTAAGGAGTGATGTAGGTACTATTATTAATCGCGTATCCAATCCATCATCATCACTAACTGACTGTGATTCGCCGGAAAATCCTCATTCGTCAACGGATGAAACATTGGTCATTATCAATTTAGAGTCTTTATTCTAGAAGGGATTTAAATGGTAGGCGATCTAGGTATAAAATGCTGATCTTAACTTTAAATAATATATACTTTTTTATTTAATTAAAAACACCCAATTGCAACTCTTTAACGGTTTGAAAATATTCGTCGGGTTTCAACTGATTCGTTCAACGAGCACGACCACATAATCCCTTTTGAAACTTGAAAAAGATACGTCACTGGTAAATGTTGGTACTAACAATAAAAATTGATTCTTGCAATCTGGTGCAAGCGAAAATCGACTCTAAGGTGACGAACATTTTCAAACCGTCAGTGTGTACATAAAAACGATTTGAATATTACAGTCCTTCAGCGTCGTGCTACTCAATGTTAAGTCAGTCTGAACAACGAGCAGTAAGAACAGAAACACGAAACCCGAAGCGACAGATCTCAACAAGAGACAAAAAGCTAAGCTGATTACAAAGTTTGTGTATCCAGTGTCACAGCACTGCAGATTACCGAGAACTTTGGAACAAAGCCACTGATTCGCGCTTAGTCATTGTGGAACTATGAAACTAGCTTGCAACCACGGATTCTCTCTCGTGAGGTCCTACCAAAAAGCCGAGTGAGATATTAAAAAAGCGGTAAGGAAAAGGCAGTTTTTACTTTGTTTAAAATTTCTGACCTTTGTGGCGCAGTGGACGAAGGCTCGCTTGAGACGCGGAGGTTGTGGGTTCGATTCCCGCCATAGAACAAATGTTAGTAGTTAGTGTCAAAATCCCCTTGATCTGAAATTTCAGCTCCTAAGGGGATTTTGACACTAAAATTACCAAAATCCAAGGGGCTTTTGAAACTAGGCCTTCCCAATATTTTTTTTCAAGTTCGTGTTTACGCACGGTGGGCATTCAAACTCGGATCGAAAGTGGAGGCATGATCCCACTAAGCTAATACGGCTCTATAATTTGTTATAGGATAACATTTCTATACATTGAGATTGTAATCGGTTTACTATCTGAACTTTCCTTCAAAAGCCAACTCATCATGGTTACGTTCAGACTTTAACTTCCGACGTTGATTGATAGAGGGCGCTGTGAATGATACCGCTAAGTTTGAAGGATCTTCTTGTTTTATGAAATATGGACTACTCATTGACATGGATGATAATTTATTGAAATGTCGCAAACAGGGTTTTGAGAGTAATGTTGGTAGCATATGTGGTTCATTAGCAAAAGTTATGTTGATCTCGGTACATATTTTCAGAATGACTGGAAATTTTGGATTGTACATTATTACTTCGGAGTCAGTTGTTGTTTTTTTATAGTAATTTATTGTGGATCGGCAGTAGTAGCACATAAAATTACAATCCTTCTTCGTGTTTTGTATTTTGCAGGACAAATGTCAGGTTGCATCTTGATACAAAAAATGATTAGCGCAGGAAACTCACCTACTTATTATACGCAATTGCATTAAATGCAAGAAAATTTTAAATTCCCTAACGAATGTACCTAGGTACAGGTACCTACCTTAAGAGGATAGTGTAAAGCAAATACACTGTATGTTGAAAAAACGCGTTTTGAGAAAACGCAGCGATGCAGTGTTTTGGAATTTGAATTCCTACAGGATTTCGTGAATACAGTGTTTTTTAAATCGTATTTTCTCAGTGTACGTAGTAGATAGAAAAAAATTTATATACAGACACATTAGAACAGATCAAAAGAAAACGATTGAGCCCTGTTAAGGCAAAACACTGTAACTTAAGATACGGCTTTACATGGCACAGATGAAATACAGAATGTTCATTCATTCATTCAATCATTTATCTGGTTGGTTTCACTCTTGCTGCATGGTATGTGGGTACGTAATAAATCTCTATTACTGACAGACAGGCACAACTTATGCCGCAGACCTAGGTCAAGAAGCATGATATATTGCACTACAATCTGATAACACACCAAGAGGGTAAGTATGATTGAAAATGTACCTAAGGGGGGTAAAAAAAACAAAACACTTTTGTTTGCTTAATCTCTTGCCTAATAAATAAAGAAAACTTAAATTAAAAACGTACTCTCTCGTACTCTGAACAATTAAAAATATCGTATTTAATAACTATAATTTAAAATACCTAGTAGCAACATTAAGACATTAAGATAAAATTACGTATATTTTCAAAGCAACTTACCAAAATTACATCTTCGATCAGTAAAAGAACCAATGTGTTGTTATAGTTCAGTAAACTTCGCTATATTCTTTTAGGTTTTCTATCAAATATTATTGCTGGGATTAGCCTTTTTTCTGCTTTTCTGTAAGACTGTAAGATGCCCCTTTTAAAGGATAGTCTGACGGTAGAGAATTTATTGATTAAAGATTATCCACTAAGATCTTAAAACGAAGAATGGGCAAACGGGATTGTACTCAGAACTTTGTGAATTACGAGACTATGATTAATGTTTTTTTTAATTTTGTTTGTTTCATATTGTGCCGACTCCACTTAGTATGATAAGTGAGGACAATGTTAAATGGTAACTGGTATTTTTTTATTCCTCTTGTAGTTGCAAGTTTAAATTGCATCTGGATTATTCCACTTGAGTGGGTTGTGTAGGTAGCGCTTAGAAGCTTAGATTCTAGGGCTTAGATGGAGATTAAAAATAATCGCTAGTTGTTTTGTAGTTGGACAAATTCTACTTTACTGATTAAATAAAAATTTGATCCACATCAATTCTTGTACACTTGACGACCTCTTTGGCGCAGTGGGCGAAGGCTCGCCTGAGACGCGGAGGGGACCCCGTCACAGGGCAAATGTTTGTATGTTCTATAGATACGAGTATAATTATGTTCCGGTCTGCATGTTTTTCTATCTATTAAGTAAGTAAGTTCGTATGAGCAAATGGCCAACTCTGGTGATGGAGTTTTTAGGCCGCCTTAAGGCCTCCGTCATGGCTTAACGACTTTAAAAGCCGGGACCGACAATTTATCGTGCCCTCCGAAGCACGGAAGCAATTTTTTTTCTATCTATTAAGTATGTATTTACAAAAAAATATGTATCTAAGTATTATATCAGTCATCTGGTTACCATAACACAAGCATTAAGTTGCTTAGCTTGGGACTAGATGACGCTGTGTAAAATGTCCAAGGATATTTATTTATTTACTTGGGACAATCTTCTTACTTTTTTGCGGTCGTTGCAAAATACACTCAAGCTTTAAGTCTTAAGGCCCCTGAAGGGGGGTTATTACTGAATACGTCCCCTGTCTTGTGACAAAGCGTTGAAGGGTCTCATTGTTTCCGTGGTAGGTACCTACATGTCTGATCTGATACTTAAAGTGATCTTTAAGTATCGTTTTGTCCTTGATACATTGTGAACGGATGCCAGTTTTATCACATTGCTCTATTTGTCCAGCTTAGATAGATAGTCATTTATTGTGTGGCATGTCCAAGGATATTTATTTATTTATTTATTGTCATACAAGCAACACAGAATATATATATTTTTTTAATTAGCCTATATCATCCCACTGCTGGGCAAAGGCCTACCCCAATTCCTTCCAACACTCGCGATCACTTGCCACTTCTCCCACCAGCAAAAGCATAATACGAGTTTATCATAAATAAAATAAAATTACGTGCTCATTGTATGGCTCGTCTGGTAAATACAAATTTCATTATTATCAAAGGTACTGAGATAATTCATTAATACAAAATTTATTTCGAATTTGGAACTTATTTTTCAAACACGGTTATACTCGTAGTAGATGTGTGATAAAGGGCTGAACAAATTACAATAAAATTTAGAATATGTGCGATCAGGAATAGCTTGCTTTTCGAAAGTTGAGAGATCTGGTCACAAATTTGGTGACCACGCTGAAAGTTTCCGTCCATCTAGACACGAACAACAAACTGCAGGTAATTATTAAAATTGAATACTGAATTTGTAAACAATTGTCTGCAATGTATACTTTATTCCTTTAAAAACAATGACACAATCAAATCTACATTCTCATCCAGACCTGATAAAAGTAATATAACAACTACGTATTGAAAACAATATAAAAAAAAACAAAAAAAAAATTAAAGCGTTTTTGTTAGTTCTCAAAATTATGAAATATAAAACTTAGTGCTTAGACTGTACCTAGACTTTGTTTGAAGATCAGACATTTTAAGAGCACATTTAAATGTTCCTAAAGAATACTTAAACAAAGTAAGTAGGTACCTAGACGTCTTCGCTATTGCTTAAACCTACAAAGCACACCCATTAAGATTTTCAGCCACACTAAGAGTAGCCCATAAAGTGAATAGTTCATAAATCAAATATTCTAATTTATAATAAAAGTAATATAACAACTACGTATCGAAAACAATATAAAAAAAAAAACAAAAAAAAATTAAAGCGTTTTTGTTAGTTCTCAAAATTATGAAATATAAAACTTAGTGCTTAGACTGTACCTAGACTTTGTTTGAAGATCAGACATTTTAAGAGCACATTTAAATGTTCCTAAAGAATACTTAAACAAAGTAAGTAGGTACCTAGACATCTTCGCTATTGCTTAAACCTACAAAGCACACCCATTAAGATTTTCAGCCACACTAAGAGTAGCCCATAAAGTAAATAGTTCATAAATCAAATATTCTAATTTTCTATGAATGGAACTTAACATCACTCTAGATTTAGATTGATAATATAATTATGATCGCTCTATTCATTTTAAAATACAATACTTTGAAGATGTTTGATTAAATAACAGTATATCACAAAGTATTACTGAAAAAATAAGTCCAAATACATTGATTGGTATTAAAGAATGCAAATCTGTTGCCGCTATTAGAAAACTTACTGGTTTTCTCATGATGTTTTCATCGAAAAGTAAAATCCATTGATGCATGGCCGGCTACGAACTCTAAACCTTCGGATCGAAAGTTTAGGTACCAACCCACTCGGCCAACATGGCTCTTTAGATTTGAATTGGACTGATAAAAATAGCTGTCTTATATCAGCTCTTTATGTAGTTTTAAAGTATGAATTTTATTATATTGTGGAGCAGAAATATTTTAAGAAGGCATTGTTGGCCCGTAAACTTTAACCGTTGAAACTGTTTGAGTAATGTTCGACTTTTGCTTGGTGATATTTATTTGACTTATATATAACTGTAAATATAATGATAATAATAACTGTATAGATCCAAATAGTACAAATAGCCATCATAAGATTAAAAAAAACCACTATCTGAATTTACCTTTATTTTATAATCATATCTAATAATTATTATTCTCTTAATTATTTTTTTCCTTAAAGTCTAACTATAACTTTATGTATGAAATGGCGAGTGACAGAAATTGCGTGAAATTGGAAAGCTTTCTAAGTTAGTAATTGGTATTAAAAACATACAAAACGTACATTCAAATTACCTAGGTAGTCATAATTTAATTAAAATTCATATATCTTATTACAGTTGAATTTTTTTTTGTTTGGAAAACAGTAATATAAAATTTCATTTATTTTATATTATAATTTATTGTAAGTCTGTTATGTCCCTCTGCTGGGCAGAGACCTCAATTAATGAACGTAATGAACATTAAACTAAATCGACATCTCTGAAGATGGAGTCATCTCATTTAGAAAGTAAATAGAGCAGGTGCAAATGGAAATTTCTAGTGCACAGCAATTAAATTACTCGCGATTTTAAAACTGAAATTTTAGTTCCGTATTTATGAAGGAAATTTCAGCTTTAATAATAAATACCTTAACTAATAATACCTACTCGTTATTGACAGAGTTGGCCACTTGCTCATACCAAAGACGATTAATATCTAGAAGACAGACAAAGGCCATACACAAAATCGTAACCCGTACCATTGCCTGGAAACTTTAAAACATCAATTTTATCCAAGAAATTTCAATTACTTTCTAGTTAAAATTACCTAAATTTTTTTTTATATTGTATATTGTTGCTACCTACTACTAAGTATTGAAATTTCTTAGATAAAATTGATGTTTTAAAGTTTCCAGGCTATCTGGTACTTCGGGATCATGGTTACGATTTTGTGTATGGCCTTTGTCTGTCTTCTAAATATTAATCGTCTTTGCTCATACGAACGAACGAACGATTGACAAAATGTCATAATTTAGAATTATCAGAATATTTTGTAGTATTATCATGACATGTATTTCACAGCAAACGTGCTGATGTTATTGACAAACAATCAGTAATTGTGGAAGCTGATTTTAAAAAACCTTGTCTTATCAGCTTTATTTTTTTATAAGAAAAATTGAATGTCTAAAATAGAATGTAAGATAAATTTACTGAGCTAAATGTTTTCGTCAACAATGCCTAAATTTAATTTCAATAGTTCCAGTCTTTTATTTATCGGCTATCCATTGATAGCCTATTCATCATTCAGTCGTTACCAAAATAACTAAAATAAAATAACTAAATAAATCCTCGGACATTTTACACGGCGTCTATTTAGCCCCAAGCTAAGCAAATTAATGCTTGTGTTATAGTAGCCAGATGACTGATAATAATTATAATACTTTGATATTTTTTTTCGTAAATACATACATTAATATAGATAGAAAAACAACCAGACCCGGAACAAATATCTGTAGAACATACAAAAATTTGTCCCGTGACGGGAATCGAATCCGCAACCTCCGAGTCTGCGAGCCTTCGCTCACTGCGCCACAGAGGTCGTCAAAAGTACGCATGTTTAGAAAATATAACGAACATAAAATAAAATCGTATCTTCAAAATAATACTGTGTGATGTTACCTTTGTCGAAAGAATGCATCGTTTAACAACGTAAGATAATCGATTAGAAAAACAAAAAACTGAATTCCTAAGTTGCAGCATCAATTTTGAACGAGAATGCGTAAACATAAGAAAAACTGCAGAGGCTAGGATGCACAATTACTTCAGTCTCTTCAATACTTAGCTTCAGTCATCCCCGTGCGATCGAGGCGGACGCACGTCTCCCGCGGTTTCATACTGACGTGTTACCCAAATTAATTGGATGTGATCGAATTTACATAGAAATCGTTTTCGTAAGGATTACAATGACGATTCAAGTGCTGTGAGTGTTGTGATTTGTGTGTGGATTGAGACGGTAAGTTCTAAAAAAGAAGGTTAATGATGTTTGTACCTATAAAAGTTATATTTAAATGTAATTTGATTCTGTACTTATTAAAATCTTTTATAGAAAAGTTGTCTGTGTACAATCGCATTGCAGACTAGCTGTATTTTAAAATATACATGTAATGTACGAGAAAAAGCTTCCGTTATTCTAAATATTTAATTTTATGCTTTACTAATCTAGATAAACTAAAAACGAAACTGGAATTTAAATGAAGTAATATTTACAAAATACTTAGTATTTTTGCAAATAATTTCAAAATAATGTATCTTTAAGTAGGTTTTAGCAATAAAGGATATTTTTCAAAACATCTTAATAAAATTAAATATTTCCAAAAACATATTTTGCTCTCAATAAAAATAATTTGTTATTGACATCAGAAAATTATTATTGAACAAATCACGTCCTAAGATGAACACTCACAATAATTATTGAATTTACATTCAAAATGAAATATTCATCAAATTATAACAAGCTTATATACTCCGGGGTAAAATTTTCAGCGTTCTTCAGGCATTTGAAATCCCTTGAATAATATACATGGTAGACAGAGGCAAGTCAAACCTTTGGCACATTCCTGCATTGTGTGAATAGTTGAAGTTCCATATGTGTCAGGTCGCTCATCGCCCTTTATACTACAGCTTTTCTTTTAAATGTTGGTAAGGTTTTTTTTTGTTTTTGGCAGTGGATTATATAGATGTATACACTACGTATTAAATTTACAGTTGGACCGCAAAATGTCGGTGATTCCGAAAAAATATAGACGATACATAAAATCAGTAAATAAATTAGGTGATAGTGGGGGAGGCCTTTGCCTAACAATGGGACAGGTGGGCTAAAGTACCATACATAAATTTTAGATAGAAAGAATAAGTTACAAACGATCTATAGGTAGCTCAACTGATCCAAGCCACTGCCAGACGAAAGCCCAAGTCACTTTGAATTGTATTTTTGAAGAGTAAGCAAGTTCATAGGTGGGTAGTAGGCAAGTGGCCAACTCTAGTGATTTTTTCACTTTATGAACTTTTTGAAGAGCGATTGTTAGTGATTGCCTTCAATGCGATTTGTCCCAATACAACGTGATTCATAATTGGTATGTTATCCCGGAAGGGGAATTTTGTGACCATGAAAATGAACAGTTGTGTAGGTGCAAATCTTTTCAGGGATTTTCAGGGATCACCTGATTACTATAGGGTTGCTCTGTGTTTATTTCTGAAGGAAACTTTGCTAGTCATTTCTTCAATGAAAAACATCGAATTTCAAAAAGTTGTACTTAGAACAAATGTTGTTCTCACTGATGAGGTGAATGACCCCCTTTCGGATAACATACCAATTATGAATCACGTTGTATATCTTTCTAGAATAGACCAACTGCCGCAGTTCACGATCACATTCAAGGCTGATTAATGTAACACTAGCCGAAGTCGTAAAATTACTTCGGCCGTGCTTAAATACCAAGATAAGGGCAATAAAATTGCAATTCTCGTTAGGCAGTTAAACTTTTCTGAATAATTTCTTAGTGGGTTTTTGCTATGTACCACTTAGCCTTTCTTTTTTTAAAAACTTGATTATTAGTTTTATCTGACTAAATCTAAAATCAGGCAAGCGCAGGACCGGGAGAAATGGCAAAAACCAAGAGAGGCCTACACCCAGCAGTGGGAGAGATCAGGCTGCGGATGATGATGATGAAATCTAAAATGCCTCATTAAAAATGCAAGAAAATAATCAATGATAACATTATTGATTATTTTCTTAGACAAGGGCACCGTAAAAGGGGACGTCCACCGGCTCGATGGGTAGATGACATCCGCAAAACAGTGGGTTGCACGTGGCTAAGACTAGCGCAGGATAGAGGCGAATGGCATTCACGAAGGGAGGCCTATGCCCAGCAGTGGGTTAAAAGTGGCTGATGATGATGATGATGATGAACATTATTGAGCTTCGAAGCTCATACGCATTCAAATATCTGATAGTCTTCCTTTCGTGTAAAATCAAAGAAACAAGAGGAAATTGTAATTATAAAATGAAATTAAAAAAAATATATATGATCACGACTGTATTCCTCCAAGGTACGGTACAATTTCAGTTCTTTTTTTAATTATTTTAGATCCGTTGAAGATGTCTAAGGGGGTAGTCATAGATAAATCCAAAGTCCTAATATATATTTGGTACATTCCCATATATTGCAGAAGCTAACATTCCATATGTGACAGGTTGCAAGCCCATCGACGCTTCTAGAATGCTTACTCTCCTCACAATGTTTTTCTTCGCCTTTTAAAGCTCTTATTAAAGCGCATATATACATTTTTCGTACGGCCGGATTTCAAAGCGACATGCTGTACCTATCAACATACAGCATGTCGCTTTGTCATTTAGTTTGAGCATGGCTTAAATTCTTGAAATATTTACTGATTGAAGTAAAGAATTACAGAGTTGAAAGTTTAAATATTTTCTGATATTTTATTTAGAAATTTCTCAACGGTAAATCTTATTAATATTAGTAAAAATGTTTTTGCTAATAACATAAGTAATTATTTTTCTTACCTTTCATAATTCCTAAATGTGTAATATATTTTCTTAAAATAAGATTTTCGGAATGTAAATTTAAGAAACGAAACGCCGCGTTGGCCGATAGGATTAGTGGCCGAGTGGATTAGTACCACGGCTTACAATCCGAAGGTCGTGAGTTCAAATCCGGACGCGCATCAAAGGACTTTTTTTACGAAACACGTGTGGAATTCACTATACAGGTTGAGTTTCTTATTTCAGGGCCATTTTAACAAAATCTGAAAAATGTTATCAGGGCACAATATAATAAAAATACTTCTACTTTAAACTGAGACACAATTATTAGAAATTGGCCATAAAAATCTCACATTAAATCATTGAGATGTATTAAAGAGTCACGATCTAATAGCTCAAAAAATGTGCATGCAAATTCAATGTTCTACAATGATATTTGACATTTGTATGTAGACGTTATGACGTTTGTTTTAATGTTCAATGACGCAAAAAAGAAAAACTCTGCGCACTACGTAGCGTGCGCCGAGTTTTGGCGTTTACATTTTATTTGTTTGGTTGTGGCTCTATATTACATCTCAATGCATTAAATGCATGCATTTTAGTGTTTATTCAACTATGTGTCATAGCAAAACTTAGTCTAACGTCAGAATTCAAGCGTACATTTTTCTTGTTCTATTCGTTTTATCATGACGTTTACTCCTTTGTAAGAGCTGGTGGAACCGTGGAAATGATGGATGGCCTCATTTGTCCGTATTTTTATCGGCATTCTTGACTAAAATGAATGAGTACAACCTTGCGTTTACAACACCCAGCTAAACACTTGTACTTGCTGAGTCTTGCCCTACTAATTATTCCTCAATTAACAATACGGTTAGAATGATTCAAAGGAATGGGAGCTTATGATTAGTATTTATTATTTAGTTATTAGTGGTTTATTGCTTCAATTTTAAAATGTTTTTTTATTATATTGGTTAGAATGATTCAAAGGAATGGGAGCTTATGATTAGTATTTATTATTTAGTTATTAGTGGTTTATTGCTTCAATTTTAAAATGTTTTTTTATTATATTATAATTAGGCTTTAATATTGATTCCTGTGTGTTCGTATGTATTCTCTCGATACCTTAAAACACCTTCATCGATTGGACAGCTAGGTAGAAGGTCTTTGACCATTATTAAAATTATTTTAAGTCTGATGATTACAAAATAGTATAGAATAAGTATAATAAAGAATACCCACAATAAAGTAAATACAAAATATAATATAAACTTTTAGGGTAGGTACTAAAATATTCGTCGGCCATGCTGACAGCGATCTCTTCCATCTTTAGATGGAGGATATCGGATGAGGACAATGGTAAATAAACCTTAACAATTGAAGTAGGTACAAACTGATGATCTAAGAATCGATCCTACTTAGATACACTCGTGATCCTTTATGGTGTTTGATTGACTCTCCCATAATACTCACAAAATGCCACAAAAACGTCGGTCTCATGGCACCATGTGCGTATTCGATGGTGCTCCATCAAATATAATTTCCATTTCGTTCACTCAAGCGTTTTGTACGTGACATTGTGATGGTAATAACCCTTAAGCTGAGGTTTTTAAGAAACTGTGACCATTATGAGATAAAAATGAAAAAAAAATATAATCACGACTGTATTCCCAAGGTGCGGTGCGGTGCGGTTTAATCATTAAAATCCATCCGTTGAATAAAAACTTTATCAATATCAGTCAAGCCGTTTCTTAAAAGATAATTATGAACACAAGAACACTGTTTTTTTTTTTCAAATGATTAATAGTTGTAAGTTTAAAGCCTGACCTTGTTATAGAAGGGAGGTATTCATGACCTACAGTCATATGACGGTCACCGCTATCAAGGACATCAGGACTTTAGTGATTTGCGAAGGCCCATCAATATGGAAATTTAAAATCGTTTACAATCGATGACACCGGAATCAAGTTACCGGGAAATTCGCTTTTCATTTTCGGACAACAAATGTTGTCAGTAAGTAAAGATCGTTTTGTTTTTAATGGTAACATACAAACATATTTTTCGATAAAGCTTTTAATAGAATTTGCTAAAAGTTCCGAGATGATGTTCTACTATGCTTTGAATTTACTGATGTGTTAGTATTATTTTTATGTTTGGGTTGTTTAAAATGGGCGTTAGCTTCCAATCCAATTATGTAAATGGTCTTGATTACGAAATAATAATTTTGTTATGTTAACCAGATAACTGATATACCCAATCAGATATTTTATTGCATGCATAATTAAAGATAGAAAAACACATTATAAAGGAACAAAATTCTGCAAAACATACAAACAATTAGTCCACCCGCGACCATAGCTATAGCAACATAGCGAAAACGTCGGGACTTAAAAAAATAAGGTAAAGAACGCGATAAAACCTCGTGTCCATGTATTTAATAAATACTTATACAAACAATTGTCTCGGAGCGTCCGCCTCTCAGACGAGCCTTCACTCACTGCGTCACAGAGATCGTCATTTAATTTTTTTTTCGTTTTTGATCAAAAGCTTTTGGAAGCTATATGTTATTGTGTGCACATCGACTATAATGAGGGCACCACACATTGGCTTCAACTTCGTTCCAACATTGGCTACGAATAGAATGGCCAATGGCAATGCTCCGTTTGTGGGCAATAGCCGTCCAAGATCGATCCCCACATTGGAGTGTTGGAACCAACACGTTCCAACCCTCCAATGTGTGGTGCCCGCATAATATAGAATGCTCTGATAGCAAAACGTTCTCAATTTAAATGGTTTTGAAAGCTAAAGAGCCTTTCCAATAATCCTCTAGTCACTTTACCTGTTTTTATCCTCTACACCAAAACCGCCAAGTTTGTTGTAGACATAATTCAACAATAAACATTATCATAAGCATTGCTAGCGTAACTAAAATACTATCACAATTTGTCACGTCCACGAAGTTATTACTCGAAATAGGCTACCTGAAAACCTAGCAGAACAAACGATGACAACATAGAACAATTTTTCACAGCGTTTATTTATTTTCCCGTTTCTTTATTCTTTATAGTCCTGAAAGTAATTGAGGGAGCAGGAATAACAGTTTGGATATGCCATAACACTCCTGTGAGTGAGCCATAAATAAGGGTGACAACATCCAGAATGGGACGGTTCGGTGGTATAAGTGTGAGTTTTTTAACCTATTCTAGCACTACGAAAACGATTTGTTTCAAAAAACATAGAGTATCAAAATTATTTGCACCAGTCGGTGTTTTTTTTAGAATAAATATTTAATACTTTTTTTATTTTAAATCATTTTTATAAAGCTTTGGATAATGCTGTGGGCTACAACATTATCTAATATAGTGCATACTATTATGTTAACGCAACTATGTATGTTGTAGCTGTTTTTGGGCTCTAATAAATAAAATAAAATAATTCGGTAATTCATTCATTCGAGTCAATGGTGCTCAAACCAATTTTGACCAGTATCTGGCCACATCAACGGCATCATCGGTAGCTTGATTAAGCTGTTCCCGAGTGCAGGTCACAGGGCACAGCGGGCAAGAAAGCAAGTGCGGCATTGTCTGCGTGGGGGCCCCGCACTGATTATATTCGGTAATGATAAAATATTAATTTCACTTAAAAACTAAAAGTACAACATTAAAATACATAAGTTTCTTAAGCACAAGAAAATATGAGAATTTTTTTATACTTGCTCCCTTTCATATAGCAAAACTTAATGTAGGTATATACACAAAATCAGAAGATTACTTAGTCTTGTAAAAAAAAAGTATACCTAAGTATTAACATGTAAAAAGCTTTCTTACATTCTTGATATAATTAGAGCATAATAGACATTTTTCTAATTTATTTCGATCCTCCGTATCCAATTTAAGTAATTAGCAGCCCCATAAGTAGCGTAAAAATAAATTACTTGTGAAATTTGCAAAACCCTGAGTGACGAGGAAAAGTGCTGAGGATTTTCAACGTCCATAATGTCCGAGATTCTTGGCCGGCGATTTTGAAACTCAGCAAAATGTGTCAATTTCGAAACTGTATTTTATTAACATGGTCCGTTCTATAATTTAAACAAAATCGAACCGTATATCCCTGGCTTGAGAGATTATTTTAATGCAATGACATTTTCATATTCATAACTCCCAGAGGAATTTTTCAGGAATAGTTTATTTTAAAAGTTGTCGAACTGAGATGAAAAATGGAAGTCTTCATGCTCCCGCGATTTAACTTTGGTACCTACTGGTTTTAAGGAACGGTGTGACTTTGCATAATTTTTCATAGTCATTTTACATCGAGTTTCATTATTCACTGGAAGTTGTGGGAATATTATTTCACAAAATCGAGTAGAAAAAGCAAGTATAACACAAAGATTAACAAACAATTTCTAATATATTTAAATAGGATTTTCAATTTTTGAAATTAGATTTTCAAGAAAATGGAAAAAACTAGTATATACGAAACGTCAACATAATCCTGTTCAAAGTAAAAAGTTTTTGAAACAGTTTGGCTCAACAGAATGTATCTTCAAAGTAACAAATTAAAATATTCCGTAGACATACTAATCCTTTGTGAAAAACATCGAACCCTCAGGTGTTTCTGCGGAATCAAAGCTGACATTTTTTTGCCGTGTAACTAACGAACCGTATGTTTTTGGGGCTCCATATGTTAACGCAAAAATATAATCCGTTTAGGAATAAGTAAGTAATTTTATTTTTTTCTTGGGGATACAATTTTTTCTTTATTGGATAATATTTGTACCAAATAATTCAGACGACAGAATGAAGCCGCCTTACGAAGTTAAGAAATAGGAGGTCGGTACCTAATTTAACTAAAAAAACTTTTTAAGATATTGATTCTCCTTTATTGGCAAATAACGTTAATTTGAAGTAATCTAATTAAAAATGGTAAACGATAGAGCTCATAGTTACAAATATCAACAGTCACAACAAAATAAAAAACCTACCAAGCCGTTATAGTGTTCTTTATACTACAAGCTGACTGACAGATTTTTTTCTGACAAAAGCAGTTTAAAAGGAAAAAAATATTTTTGTGGTTATAAGCGAATAAAAAAAATCCCAATTAATATTCCAGTGTCTTAGGCACGCTTCCGCCTGGCAGTGGTTTAGATCAGTTGAGCTACCTATAGATCGTTTGTAACGATCCTTAGGTGGCTCATCTGGTTCTGATTGTATTTTATACAGTTATGTAAATATGTACATAGTTTAATTTCGGTAAATAAATTATCTTGGGTGGATTAATATTAGGCGTTGTCCTTAGCTACACATTTAGCCATTTGTATTTATTTAAATAGATTGAAATATATGGAACCCGCAAGACACGGGTCCTACTTACACTTGACCCTTATTCTGTTTGGATTTCCAGCACACTGCTCCTGTCACGCTCTCATATGATGTCATCAAGAACTGAATAAAACATTCTGTAAAATGAATTAAGTTAGCGAAATAAATGAATTATGCGCGTAAATGTAACTTTTCAATTAAATTTTCACGTATTTTTGTGCTGAGTTAAGTGGCAAAGTGGGTGGTTAATTAATTTAAATTATGAGGTAAGGGTGGATTGTCATTGTACGTTGAAGCTACTAAGTGCAGAGGTAATGTAAGTTATAATTATTCGGCTGAACATTTTACTTAGTGTTAATACTCTTTAAAATCCCTTGATGGCTTAAATATCGGCCTTGCATTATCAATCTTAATAATAACTCATGTATCTTAGGAGGTGAAATAAGTTTCAATGTTTTCTCGTGAAATATTAATAATAAATAAATAATAATAAATATCCTTGGACATTTTTCATCTCGTAACCAGATGACTGATATACTACTTACATTTTTTTGTGTAAATACATACTTATAGATAGATATTAATATTATGGATGAACCAGATAAGGAACAGGCAGTCTGCTTCATCCCCTTGCCTTAATGATAATTCAATGTGATCCTAGATGACCTACTGAATAAAATGATTATTATTTTTTTATGAATATTATTGTTTCAAAGGTTTAGTGACCTTGGTAAAATTTTGGCTAATAATTGTACAGTTTGTGAAACCTATCATAAGCTTTTTTTTAATACCTCTGTAATAGTTTCATTTTGTATAGTCATAAGAGTAGTTTAAAGCAAAAACAGAGTTTGGTGGCCACTAAGTGCAACTTCGCTACTCTTCCTAAACTATACAAAATATAACAATAACATAGGTATTAAAAAAACTAATAATAGGTTTCACAAACGGAACATTCAGTTTTTTAAAATTCATTTGTTCAACGTAATAATAAGATAAAATAGGTGGTCCAACTAGTTTGAGTCATACAACTTTACAAACTATCCACTTATCTATCCCTCAGCTGAACAGGCTGTGATCATTTCTTTCACGTATCAAGATGGCTCTAACACACACTTCCGATTGCCGCAGATACATTCTGATTACATCGTCTACGTGACGGTCATATTTTTACTACTCCATTTCGGTGAGGTCTGCCTCACTGGTAACCTTTGATGTGGAATGAACTTTATCGGTTTGGAGTAAGGTATGGTTTGGTAAGTTGGGTTTTTTGTCTAATCATTTTGTTTTATTAAACTAGTGGATATGATGGCTTGCAAACGTAAAAGTGCGAAAGTTTAGTGATACAGATGGATGTTAGTTACTCTTTCACGCAAAAACTAATGAACGGATATGGTTAAATCTTAGAGTAAACATAGTTTATGACCTGAAATAAAACAAAGGCTACTTTTTTAAGTTAAATAATTTGCAAGCGAAGCTAAGGGCAGAAGCTTGTCATCTACAATATTGTCGACAAAATTTTTATTGAAAATATTTTTCATAAATTGTTAAGCCATGACGTTGACCTTTAGGCGGCCTAAAATCTCCACCAGACCAGACTTAGTCACTACCTCATACGAACTTACTGCTGAAGTGAAACATGTAAGTAATACTATTATTTATTCTGTACATCTATTCTGAAACCGTCCGTGATATATTTATGAAACGGAGGATTTTTATGCTTTGTGGAACGATTAATACTCATAAGTTATCCTATTGTGTGTGTCTTCGTTGAATAAGAAAAATCTTAGAGATAGGATTAGTTGGTCTTATAAATGTGTTGTGGCCTAGACTAAGGATACCGATAGGGGACGTCCACCGGCTCGATGGGTAGATGACGTTCGCGAAACAGTAAGTTGCTCGTGGCTAAGACTAGCGCAGGATCGAGGCCAATGACATTCACGAAGGGAGGCCTATGCCCAGCAGTGGGTTAAATGTGGCTGATGATGATGATGATGATAAATGTCTTCTATCTCTTGCGTCAGTAAGGTTAATGGATGACTTTTTGATGCTGTCTTTTTCTTACTATGATCGGCACAGCATGAGTTCTTCATATCCTCTTCTCAACTGGTGTTTTTTTATTTCATTTTTTTTCTTTATATGTCAAACTGGCTGCGCCCTGCGGTGTTACCCACCGAAAATACCGAGATCTAAAATAGCCTTTTTCTAATCCAGAATATAAGCTATCCTGGTACCAAATTTCATTCAAATCTGTCCAGCCGTTTGAGTTTTTGAACCATATTGAAGTATTTCTCCAAAGAAAACAACAACACTGAACACCTCGATATAACAAGCTGCCATTACGCAACCTAAACGTAATCTACCAAGCTTAGTGCATTCTAAACAAATAAACCGCCTAAACTATTTGCCTTGGTAAACCCAATAATTAATCACGGATTACACTGTTGACCGTGACTGTACCGACAACTTGCAAATTACGGGTTTAGACTAAGTACAGTCGGGGACAGCGGTGTTTGAATAAGCCAGGAAAGCGTTTAAGCAATGTGGTGTTGTGGTCAACGGAGTGACAAGATGGCTTGGAAGCAATTCCATTAGAATATTTGACTAGCAGGCACTTGCCCAATCTACCCATGGTTTTGTTTGCATGGTACATACATAGCATGAAGACTAATTTAAAAAAATATTCTATTAAGTTCTTAAAACTTTGTGATTTTTAAATTTCCTCCTTTTTGAAGTTGGTTAAAAAGTAAACAGACCTAAGTGTACCTACCATCTTAGCAAACTTATTTTTATACCTTCATCCGTGTTTCCTATTGACCCTGATTAACAAAAATTACTCTACCTATGAGTACCTATATTAGTTTTACCCGAATCTTTGCCAAAACAGTCCAAGTATAACAAATCCCAGTTCAGTTGCTACTGGTCTAATCAGGAAAATGTTTTAGACGGTAACTCTAGGTAAGTATAATACGACCCAAAGTAGAGGTTACATCGAAGTGTAGTGCGATGAATATGATGAATCTTGAGATCTTTGTTGACCTTTGCTCGGAGCTCATCAGCTTTGAGCGCATAAAATTGTTTGTTTATAAGCCCGATGTTTCACACTACAGGGCAAAGACCTCCTTTCCTTATTTCGAATAAAAAAACTAGTTGTCATTTTATTCTTTAATTTTTAATTTTTAACAAATAAACATAACTTCAACGCGAATTACCTGATTTTATTATTTCTCGACGTTTCTTATATGTTGCAGCTATCGTAATGAGACGGGGGACTTTTTGTTAAGATTTGAGATTTTAGTTTTAAAATGATGATGATTTTCCTGCCCTCATTGCACGCTAAGTGGTCAGCACAACATGTTTTTTTCTTTCACTCGTCACGATTATTCAATCATACATACGTATTAAATATTATTTTTATTTTATCATCAATACCTATTAAAGAAGCTCATTTTCAATAAATTGCATTCTGAATTAATCATTATGTGTGTGTATAGTTGAATACAATTACGTGTGTGTTGTGTCGTCAATTATAAACTTCTGCCATTTGAGTTTTCTTAAGCATATTAGTCCAATTTGTTTTTTCAAACTTTACCGCTGCATCCGCTTATTTGTGTCGACCTGTAGGTACTTACGCAAGCTATGTGTAACGTGTAATTTTCTAGGATTAAAACTTTGGGAACCGCTGCTATTTTACTAATGAAGAAAGTTTGGGATAGATAAGGAGAACCTACGTCGTGAGGATATGAGTTGTTTTTGACGAACGTTTTGGAACTAGGTCAGATTATTATGAGGTGAAATACTATTTTATTCAATCTTGTGTTATAATACTTACTTAACATAAAAAGTTTAATATTTCAGTATGGGCACGACAGGTAAGGCACTTAAAATTAAAAGTAACGATAGCATAGTGGCGCAAAAGTTACATAATCTTTTGAAGCTAACTGTTTTCAATTTTTTTTGTATTCTTAGTTACGGACAACAAGTTGAACCCTATTCAATTATTAAAGGTTTTAAAGTTTCGAGTCGTACTAAATTTAAATAATTATGATATTCCCAGAAGTTTTAAGCTAAAAGTGCTATCGAGTTTAGAATTCCTAAAAGTTATCGCACCTATAAAGTGTTTTATTAAATTTGCTTCAATAATTAACTTAATATTGTGAAACTTTGAAGATCTAAAGCTACTTTTTTACGATGTAAAGAGATCAAACGAAATAAAAGATGATCGAAACTGTATCTCGAAACTTTCTATCTTATGCTATTTAAGATCCAATATATATAAGTATCTAAGTACCTGGTCAGAGGTATGTCCAATATCTATGTAATTAATCAGTCATCTGGTTACCATAACACAAGCATTAAATTGCTTAGCTTGGGACTAGATGACGCTGTGTGGAATATCCAAGAATATTGATTTATTATTTATTTTATTATAGCGCACAAAACTCAAATGCATCATAAAAAACATTTGGAAAATCAAGTATTTTACTTTCAAAAACTTAGTGTGTGAGACGCGACCTCGAGTGACCACACTCATACTTAAATGAAGATTCTCCGGAAGAATCATAAACATTGTTGGTATCTAAATCGACCGACCATCGACCGTGTGCTATTATAAAATCAAGTATTGTTTAAAAATAGCCATAATATTTACTTTAAAAATCATGCAACCATTGTTATTCATTGCAAAATATTGACCTATATCTTTGCAGTTCAAACAAAGACTCCATGACTATCAGAACAATCTCTAAGATACCTTTTAAAATTCAGCCCAGTTCTCTCTTTCCAACCTTACTCCTTCCTAGAGCAGTTTATTTGAAACAGCTGAGTAACTTGTTCTTGAAACATCATTTCATATTGATATCATCATCATCATCAGACCTTCTCTTTCCACTGCTATTAGGTACACTGCCGATAGACCTCTTCGCTTCCGCCACTCGCCCCCGTCTCGCACCAATCCCTAGTTATAAGTTTCTAAAAATAGGGAATATAAGTATCCAACAATATGTGCCACCTTATACATAAGATATGAAGATATAGGTGAGGCAAAAGTAATCATCCGATGTTCTTTTGCTGTAACTCTTAAGAAAACTTTGGTTCTGCTTTTGAAATACGTTTATTATTATCCATTAGAATTTATTTCATCAAGTCAAGAAAATGATAACTCTACATTCCTCCACTGGTTAAAATGGGTGTAGATACATAATTTCATGGCATGTGCTTAGGCGAGTTATATTGTCGATCCTATAGGTCTAATAGTACAACGTAAATGAAATATCTTGATAATGTAAAACTGCTCTAACCTGATAATCTAGAGCAGGAGATACAATTTTGTCGACGACGAGTTTTGTCGTGTTGCGCGTTAACTCCGACACTTTTAAGTCATGTCAGAGGCCTTAAAGTGGTCTAATACTCCATCAACAGAGGCTTTCAGGCGGCCTATATACCATCACCAATGTTGGTTTCTCATACGTACATGCAAACGTAATTTTCATGTTCACTAATTTATGGAGAGAACCAGCCATTCACCCAATACTGTGTACCTAGTGGAGTTCGATGCTGTACAGAACGGCATTAGCATATTAATGAACCTCGACTGGAACTAACGTTTGTAATTACTTTTGTTCGTAGAGCTCTGTCTGGCTTTTTCGGGATACGGCTGTTCAACTAAAAAATGGGTCGTGTTGACTGAGCTTGGGACTTTTAAAGTTGAAATGCTAAAATGACAGCTGATTATGTGGGGATCAGAGATTGGACTTATAGCTAAAATATTATGAGTAAATAAATATCCTTGGACATTCCACACAGTGTCATCAAATCCCAAGCTAAGCAATTTTTAATGCTTGTGTTATGGTAGCCAGATGACTGATATACTGCTTATATACTTTTATTCTGTAAATACGTAGGTACATTATTATACATAGAAAACACCCTGACTCGAGACAAATATTTGGAGATTATGCAAACATTTCCCCCGCAGCGGGGATCGAACCCGCAACCTCTGCGTCTCAGGCGGGCTTTCACCCACTGCGCCACAGAGGTCGTCATATTTGATGTCGGAATTTGGACTTTAAACCCTTGTGTCTCTCCCTTTATTTCTGGTAACTTGAGATGTTTTATTAGGTCCCAAAGCACGTTTCGCTAGCTCGCTCAAATAACAGACATACCTAGTTTATAGCTGGTACAGTCACTTGAACGATGCAACATAATATATTCAGTTTTGAAGATAGCTTTATAACTTTGGGTATGGGTATACTTAAAATAGTGATGACTTATCTCTTCTTTGAACTTGTAAGTGGTTTCTGTTAGAGCAGTGTTGGCCGAATCAAAAATAGAATAGAATAGAATAGATGTTTTTTATTTGCATCAGCATTAACATGGGTAACAGAAATTAGAAATATTGACAATCGAGTGACAAAAAAATAAGGCTTCCCCTCAGCATTTGCTCCAGCAGCATCATGACTGTTGGAGCGCTGGTTAGTAGTATGAATCGGTATGACTTTTGTTCCGATGGTCGTAGGATCGGATTCTCGAATTTGGAAACTATTCCAAATTCGAATTACGAAACTTGGTCTTATAAGGCTAGGCTTCAAAACATCAATACGAACCCGAATTCACTCAATATACGAACAAAAATTTGTAGCACCGGGTTCATTTAAAAACTAAGGAGGTCAAATTCTCTGTTTTGGTCGTATGGTAGCGACCGACGTAATTTAACATTCTTGAGGTCTGAGTACAAAAGACTCATTTCCAACGCTAAACTGGATTTTCAATCGTAATTTCGCTTAAAGATTTGCTAGAATTCGCAGCACTTTACTACAATTAGGTACCTTCTAGAGTTAAGGAAGGATTAGGTTTTTGTCTGTGTCTCCCAGTTTTTATCTAAGAAGGTACCTACTACTGCACTTTAACAAATGACGAGTAAGTAATTATATAGAAGTATCTGCATGATTTATAGAGAACTAGCATTCACCTGTGGTACCATTATTTGCAGCGGGAATCGAACCTACAACCTCCTGCGTCTCGGGCAGGCGTTTAGCGCCACAGAGGTCACCTCATAATAAGACGATTAAATACTATTTTGTACTAAAATCTATTAAATTAGAGGGTGTGTCTATTTTAGACTAAAATCTATATATACATAATACTTCAAGTTTAATTGAAATCAGTCAACCAGTAAGGAAACGAAAACATACAACATATTAGTAGGATATACGAAGTAGGACTTTTGTGACTTGCATTCAAATAAATTCCTAATGATATTTTCTCCCTATTTGTAAGCCGTTAAAGGCGATTATTGTATGACAAAAAATATTTTAAAGTTTACGTATAAATAATTTACGCGGGCAGTGAAAACCGACAGTCGATAATACTCTTACCGCAGGTGATATTTTTGAAATGCGAGTTAAGTTCAATTTGTTCATTTAGTTTCGATTGATTCGCGGAGAGGCCCTAGCCATGTTACATTTCGACAATCGCTTTCGATTAGAAACTAAAAAAAATGTATAGGAATTGACATTCGATGACGAAAACTCGAGCGATCAGAAATGTCAAATCAATGGTGTAGCGATGATAGAAATCGAATCGTTTCATAGCGAATGCCGGTTGGCTAGGCCCTCAGCTGTCGGATAATTTGGTTTCGTGTAATTTGATTGGCAATTTTAGTGCATGCAGTTGATGTTTATTTTGTGGATTTGCTATTTCTACAATAGCATTTTTATGAATAACTTCTTGAGTCAGACGGACTTTTGAGTAAGTAGATACAGTCGTTCAGTAGTTTTTGTATGAATTAATAATTTATTTTTTCATCCACACATCCATGTGGATGAAAAAATAAATTATTAATTAAAATATAAACTTTAGTGTTTATAAGTAGGATAAATTAGTAACTAGGTAAATACGTAATAAAAAAAAAGACTTCTACTTGAAAAAAAAATATGATCAAGACTGTATCCCAAGTAGCGGTAGACAGATCTTTCTTTAAATCCTTTAGGGAATATTAGATCCTTTGAAGATGTCTGGGGATATCCAAATAGGTACATATTATTTGATACATGCCTACCTACATTTTACAGAAGTTAACTTTCAATACGACGTGGTAGGTTGCAAGCCCATTGACGCTATTAGAAAGCTAACTGGTTTCCTCACGATGTTTCCCTTCACCGTTTAACCCTTCCAACCCCAGGTACTATTTATCCGCGAACTTTCTAATGCTTTCTAATGACGCGACCTTCAGAAAAATGATTAGCAAAAAATAATTCGAACTTTTTTTCACATTCCGTTCGGTAAATATCTCCATAAATAATTTATTTACATGTTTGTATTATTGGTTTAAGCTATTATTACGAAAAACCTAATAAAAGAAAGAAAAACATAGATAAAAACACGCGACCTTGATATTACGCGTTTGCCAATCTACTATGAACCTTATTGGAGTGACGTATAGACTAATACTACTATAGCTATTTATACGAAAAATGGCGCCCACAGATTGTAATGTGATTTTCTTTATAATCTTTCATTATTGACACTGACATAAAGGTTGAAATGAGTAGAATATTTATCATTCATTCGAATAAACACAAGTTGTTCAAACAAAAGTAGTCTGTAACAGGGTGAAAATACGGATTTTTTTAGTTTATGTTCATGCGGAAGCCGGTTACCGCTTGGGGACTAAAGCTCGTGTTGATGCGCATATCAATTTTTCGAAACGATTAATCTATTGATGCACGGTGGGATTCGAACCCATGACCTTCGGATTTAAAGTCGAGGCTTTTACTTACTTTTCCTAAAAGCTCTTAAAATGTTATGCTAGCTGGTAGTATATAATAATTATATATAATTATAGAGTTTGAGTATATGATATGATAATGTACAAATAGACATTGTGAATTCGTTTTGACTAGTTATAAATTACCAGTTGGTTTTGATATCGTTTAATTTGATTGAGTGTGAATTAGTAACTTAATTTATTATTTATATTCGCATTGGTTAACTCAGTTACAATGTCATTGACGTTACAATTAGATTATTAAGCGCTCATGTGTTTATATTCACGAATTAATATTTATAAATTGTGGCTACCCACAAATCATAACACTATAGTTATAATATCAAGCGTTGTATGATTAATTATAAGTATAAGGTACTAAAAACTTTAAATAATTCAAATATTGTTTTAATAATAATATAATATATCGTTTATTTCAGGTAACTGCAAATAAGTTAAGTAAATGATGTAAGTAAAATACTTATGTATATGGCCCTTATATACTATACTTGGTGTTACCAGACCACTACCGAAAACTTTAGGGGGTGAAAGTACCCATCAATATGAACAACTTTTTCTAAGAAACCAACACTGTGAACGCGATAAAAAAACAGCAGTTCCATACATAAGTTCAATACCTACTTGGCTAAAGTGTATGAAACAGCTGTTTTTTTTTTCGCGTTCACAGTGTTGGTTTCTTAGAAAAAGTTGTTCATATTGATGGGTACTTTCATCCCCTTAAGTTTTCGGTAGTGGTCTGGTAACACCCTGTATACCTAACATAGAATACACAATTTATAAATTAATTTAAATGTATTTATTTAGAATGATATAAATCGCTAAAGATAAGTAAATTGTTTGATAATCTAATTTCAATTGGTAGCCAGGAAAGCTTTCTCATTCCAAAAGATATTTTGCCTTGTATCTTCCCCCATCATTATAATTTGCAGGCAATTGCTATAAGATCTGACAATTTGCAAATGTTACATGATACAGCAAATTTGGAGTTTGAAAAGTAATAAAACTCTAAACGATAAACACCAAGTATGTTTTTAATAAATGGGCAAAGCTTTGATAGTTTAAATTCGATATGTACTGCAAACTATAAACAAAATAGAATAAATCAGCATGTTTGTCAAGTGAAGCCTATAAACAAAGATAAAATTGTCGAATTGGGAGCTACCAATTGTGACAGGGATGTATTAAGGGTTCTGAGAGTTGAAATAAAATAAAATTGGTATGTGGAGATAGCTTGTTAGAATACGAGTATGTTACAAAGAAGTTATATATAAAAAACAAGCAGTAAATTTAGATGATTGTAGGCAGTAAAATGTTAAAAAATATATCTGAAATGAAACAATGCACTTACTTACCTTTCCATAGTTATATACAACGTCATGAATAACATATTTTATGTAATACATTCAGTATTTAATGTAGCATTTTACTAACGTCAAATCAAGATAAGAAATAATTTCCACAACCAATTTGAATTAAAAATTAAATTTGTACAAAATGCCCATCGTATTATGTTTCTAGTAGGCATTACAATCATAACTTCACAAGGCAACAAATAACCTATTTTCTGTACCGCGTAAAACGTTTTACTTTGTCGATCTATAAACTGAATGCCTAAACAAGCTCCAAAGTGCCAAGAGGCGGACAGGCAATTAATTGAGTGATGTGTGTAGCATTTGCGTGATTTATTACCCTAAACATTCTTGGAACAAATTGCCACTACCTACGCATTTTGGTAGAAAGTGGCATAAAAATATAAAAAGCCACAGGATTGTAATGAAGTTCGTGATTTCTTAGTGGCGGGTTTAGTTGACAGGCTGAAATTCAAAACTAATTACTTCAAACGATCAAAAATCTAAAAAAGACTACAGTCGTGATCAATTTCATTTATTAATTTCATTTATTTTGACTACTTACTATATTTTGAATAAAAAAGAGCATTTATATAAATAAAAAAACGTATAAAAATTCCATTTACTACAATTAGCTTCTTGCTCATCCAATGAAGAATAAAGCGGTTATAAGTATGTTGAAATACCTAATTATAGCAGGCGCAACAAATTACTTAGCTCCAAAACCCTTGATACAACCCTGTCGCGTATTCAATGAGGTATGCGCAGTTTATGTTGTCGTGTACAGTAAAGTTATTGGTAGACGATGTTTCTTTCGAAATGCGTTGGAACGCGAAAAATTTATTATTTAATCGAAAGACCGGAAAATCTCTTTCGAGAATTAAAATAACGGGAATTTAATTTGAGTTTCCTCTTGTGTTAAGCTTTATTGGAAATTTTTGTTATTCTTTTCCGGTATTTTGCAGGTAGAAAGTTTATTTAACAAATCAGAAAAACAAAAAGGGTTGTTGTCAGTTTGTTCAACAGTCGCCCGAATTCTGAAACGCGAATTAATGTAAGTGTTGCTTATCTATGACATTGTTTACGATTGTCTATATAAATCTGATAAGTAAACACGTTCTGAATGCGCTCCAAAATATTGAAGTAGTGTTTCAGTATTTGGGCGGTTTTTTAATTTAAATAAACAAAAAACATGACTTGGAACCAATCGAATTAGGTCTCTATATTCAAAGTAAACACGTGAACCAGCTCACAACTATACCTCTTTATTTTTAAAATTATATTGTTTGTAATATTTTATTGTAGTCTGTGCTTGGAGTGTGTGTTGGTAGGTCTTTAGGTGGCCTAGAGAGTCCGTCACCAGACAATAGCACATATCAACTTACTTTTTTATTACAGTTGACACAGTACATTTTAAGGACATCATTATGACCCATAAAACTGTTCAATGAAACTACACAACTGAGAAAGGCTTACGTAAACCTATCATAGTAAGTGAACCGTAGATGAAAAGGGTCTTAAACATGCGAATGAGCCCATTTAGTTCTTGACCTACGAACAAAATGGAGTAATAGACAAATCACGACTTTGACACGAATTGATCGAACCATTTTCTAGCGTTGGGGCGGCGGGCGCTTAGATTAGGTACTGGTGCGAGTAAAAATTGCGCACCTCGCCTTTTTTGTTGTTTCAGTGTTTAGATAATAAGAAATAGATTTACAATAAAATACCAAAGAGCTACCAAGAACTTACCTATAGCGCATTTCAAAATTAATTAAAAAAACTGTTGATTAAAAAATGCTACTACAATGTTTATTATTTCTTGGATGACAAATTTTAACTTTTAATGCATTTGTAATATTTTAACTGTTTGACATTGATTTCCCAGGCATTAGCGTTTGTAAGGTGTCTCCTGGCGATGTTTGAAATCATCTAGGACAAATATAAGGGCTACAATATGCTTTTGCACATCAAACGTTGACGATTCTCATTAAATTTGATCGCTTACAATGATACTCGTCTGTGTTAGCATATTACCTTCAAGCTATACTTACCACAGATTATATAATACACGTTATACTCACGTTTTATTTTCGAAATAACTTCGGCGTTATTATGCAAAGACATGCCTCTGACGACACTTCGAAAATAACAATTATTTGAAGTAACGGTAAGGTAACCTGAAAAGTTCTAGCATTATAAAATACAAAAAATACTCATGTAAAACTGTACATCTACTGATGATAGACACAAATATTTTATTCTTAACCCCTTACCGCATACTAAGCCATTCATGGCTTTATAACTTTTTAATTTTTTTTCTTCAAATATATTAATAATTAAAACAAAAACCTAATCGTATCATCTCAAGCAATTCTTTGTGTAACGAAACGCAATTTTTTTGTATATGGTAAATCACCTGTTTTAAAACTATTGGAGGTTATTTGGAGCACGGTCGACTGTGAAAGAGTAACAAAATAAGTAATACTTTTATGAGTGTAAAACTAAGTAATTCTACGACTTTTACATTGCATAAAAATTGTAATATATTCTGTGCAGCTTCAAGAATAAAAATGTAAGTAGTTTTTTTATTTACTTTTATTTTTGTTATGTTTTAGACCCCCTTTTTGTAAAAGCCATATATGGCATAGTATGCATTCCAGTAGTTTGATTGTTTGTCATAAATGGCTTTCTATGCACTAGGGCTTGTTTCTTTGGCTTTTCAGGAATGGATCCTCCTCGCTTTTACGGTACCTCTAAGCACGTTAATCCTATACCTGGGGATGGTTTTATTTATGTGAAGATAAGCTTGTGTGCCGACCTTGAATACGAACCTACCTCCCATTGCGTTCCCCAGTAAAAAAAAGCATGTAGGTAATCATAACTGAATCCGATTTCGATTCCGATAGCCCCGATAATAATTTACCTTTGCAGAACTTGTAAGTTGCAAAAAAAAAGGGGCTAAAAAGCTAAGAAGGACCCGATTATATGGAAAAACGAGAAAATGGAAGCAGTATGTCAAAGAAAATTTTAAGTTCAAGGGCAACACTAATTTACCAGAAGCAATAAAACTATGAAAATCACCTGCGGATTTTTTCAAGTTTTTATTTACTGCTGATATTATTGATCACATGGTTGTTCAATCAAATCTAAAGTCTGTCCAAGATAATTTCAACAAACCAGCAGGTATCACAAATGTGGAAATGGAAAAATATATTGGAATTTTCATTTTTATGTCGTGTGTAAAGCTTCTCGCTATGCATACAAAGCCATATTTGTCTTGACACGACTTTGGCTACATTGCATACTATGCCATATATGGCTCAACTGATTATTTTCCTATATTATAAGTAAATAAAAAAAAAATTGTTAGAAATGTCTTAGTTAGAGGTAAATAAACACATATTCACCAAAAAAATATTTTTATATCATCTCCATCATAATTCATGCAATAAGGGGTTAAAAGTGACTAAAATTGTAAGAGCAACTTTATTTAAGTGGCTAAATCTGGTGACGGAGTTTTTAGGCCGCCTAATTCAATCCTAATAATTGGAAGCGATCTAAAATTATCAAACGATGTCTCGTTCCTATTTAAAATAATAAAAATAATACTCAAATATTGGAGCGTCCAAATTATAATCCTTTTTTATTACTAGGTACTTACTTACTTACTTTATTGATTTTGGTATTGATAAATTATAATTTACGTCCGTTGTATAAATATTATACCTCAGTACAGCGAAGATTCTGGTTGAATAAATGAATAAAGAAAAAACAACGTTTTCACAGTTAATAGATAAAAACCATAAATGAAAAGGTCGCTGAGCTTCAGATTAGATTTGAAAGGTCACTTGTGACGTCATGGTAGAATTTCTGAAACCACAAATTACACACTTTAACCCTTTGATAAATTTAAGTCGTATTACCTAGACCGTACTGTCGTGATTTCAATGACATGCAGTCTCGCCCCTCATTAAGGCCCTGAAAGTATAAATAAAAAAAAACCGATGTAGCTGTGAGCGCCCCCGGTGTTACCCGCGGTGTATAGTTCCCGTTCCCATGCCAATACTATGATCAAAAGTAGCCTATTTCTATTTTCAAAACCTGGCTTATTCCAAAGTTTATCTGGAAGAATTATAATGTTTTAGTTTGTAAGTATTTTAAATGTTGTACGTCCGAAAAGGGCAAACTGATTGTTCTTAATATCAAAACCATACCTACCATCCTTGTAACTATTCAACCGTTTTACAATAAAAAAAATACCTTACCTTATCTTATTATTATTTATTTATTAATTTCATTTTATTAATTCCAGGATATAAGCAATTCTGGAACCAAGTTTCATTCAAAACTGTCCAGCCATTTGAGCGTGAAGGAGTAACAAACACACTTACATACTTACACACACACAAACTTTCACCTTTATAATGATTTGCAATATACTAAAATGCATAGTTATCATTTACTGAATAAGGTTCTATTCTTAAAATTAAATTAACGGTTACCGTCATTTTAGAAGCATTGAAAGCGAGTGTAGGTGTAATGATTTGTTTATATTGCTCTTGTATTTCTTGTTTGCCATCTCCTTAATGAGCGAGTATCAAATTTTAAAATATACTCGAAGGTAGAATGCTTTGAACATAATATTTGCTTTGATTCCTTAGAAATTTGATCATCCTACAATTTATTCAAATAAACATTTCAGAATGATTTAAATAAAAAACGTAACATCTAGAAAAGTAGATTGAACGTGGAGAAGCCTTTTCAATATTTATTTTGAATTTTTACACACAAAAACAAAACAAATAAAATACACAATGAAAGGAAAAAGGTTAGCTTAACCCAAAAATACCTTCCAGCAAACTTTTGAGGCAAGAGAGAGAGAGAGAGATTTAGAAGTTTAGTAGAGACAAATATCTAACCACCTGTAAGCAAAAGTAGTTACTTAATAATTATAATAAAAAATACAGATACAGATATCCCGGGATACAGTCGTGATCATATTTCATTTTTTTTTTCATTTAATTTATAATAAAAAAAAACTATCTATTTGAGAACTTACTTGTAATATATGTCGATGTATAGAAATAGTAATTTAAATATAATTAAGTAAACGAAGGTGGGCTAAATTGAAAGCTAAGAAATTGTTTTTTTTTAATCACTAGATGAATAATCTTATTATTACACTACCAGTATTCAGATAAATTGAATCATATAGAATGTTCATAGCGCCTATTTTGCCCAGCGTTAATTACACTCTGTCAGCATTTACGTCACATTGACAGCTAACCTAATTACTTGACAATAATGATAATAATATTTTAATACGATAAAACAGGGGATGATTGGATATGCGTTCAGTTGTAGCTCATTAAAACGTTATTGGGTGTAATCATTAAGCCCGTTGGTATTATTAATCAATTCAAACTGTCATAATAAGCAATGTCGATAAAATTATGGTGTAAAAGCAAATTATATTTTATTAAATTACAGTTTATATTACTGAAGTTGCACTTGGTGACCACCAAACTCTTTTTAGCTACTCTATTCTATACAGAATAAAACTATTTCAGAGTTATCAAAACTCAAATCAAACTCCTATGTTCAACGTTATATGGCGACGCTAGTTTGACGCTTAGCTTTTCTTTGAATCCCACTAATATTATAAAGGTGAAAGTTTGTGTGTGTGTGTGTAAGTATGTAAGTGTGTTTGTTACTCTTTCACGCTCAAACGGCTGAATGGATTTGAATGAAATTTTGTATCAGGATTGCTTATACCCTGGATTAACAAATAGGCTACTTTAAATTCCTGAAAAGTGCAGTGTTCCCGTGGGATAAACCATTATTATTCATCAAAATAGTTTCGGTGGTTTGGCCGTGCAAAAGGTAGCTGTCAGACAAAATAACTTCATAGATGGCAGCACAGGCAAAAATATAACTCCTTCACGCTCAAACACGGATTTGAATGAAATTTGGTAGCAGGATTGCTTATACCCTGGATTAAAATATTACGCACCCACTAATATTATAAAGGTGAAAGTTTGTGTGTGTGTGTGTAAGTATGTAAGTGTGTTTGTTACTCTTTCACGCTCAAACGGCTGAATGGATTTGAATGAAATTTTGTATCAGGATTGCTTATACCCTGGATTAACAAATAGGCTACTTTAAATTCCTGAAAAGTGCAGTGTTCCCGTGGGATAAACCATTATTATTCATCAAAATAGTTTCGGTGGTTTGGC
This sequence comes from Xanthorhoe designata, assembly GCA_963582015.1. NCBI lineage: Eukaryota > Metazoa > Arthropoda > Insecta > Lepidoptera > Geometridae > Xanthorhoe > Xanthorhoe designata. Next base: position 13,321,711 of record OY757029.1, on the reverse strand, counting down.
CGTGCAAAAGGTAGCTGTCAGACAAAATAACTTCATAGATGGCAGCACAGGCAAAAATATAACTCCTTCACGCTCAAACACGGATTTGAATGAAATTTGGTAGCAGGATTGCTTATACCCTGGATTAAAATATTACGCAATTTAAAATTCCTGAAAAGTGCATTGATTCCGCGGGATTATTAATCAAATTCATGAAAATAGTTTATACAAAATAGTTTGGCCGTGAAAAAGTAACAAAAAATGTCAATAGATGGCAGCACAGACAAAGTTATTATTCCTTCACGTTCAAACGGCTGGATGAATTTGAATTAAATTTGGTAGCAGGATTGTTTATTCCTTGGATAAACAAATATGCTACCTTAAATTCCTGAAAAAAGGAATGGTTCCGTAGGATTAATAAACCAAATTATTCATCAAAATAGTTTGGCTGTGAAAACGTAACTGTTAGTCAAATAATGTTAATAGATGGCAGCACAGGCAAAGTTATAACTCCTTCACACTCAAACGGCTGGACGGTTTTGAATGAAATTTGGTACCAGGACAGTTGATATCCTGGATTAACACATGTCTAAGGCTACTTTAAATCCCTTAAAAGCGTATTGTTCCCGTGAGATTATCAAAATACCTAAATTATGCTTCTTGAAACTCAAATGGCTTAACGAATTTCAAATATTGTTTTTTTTTGTCCCGATAATCTCACGGAATTGGGACTTATGTACGCAGATAAATCCCCGATAAAAAGATTTCTGGCTCAACATAAACCATTTGAACAAAGTTTATATTTGTGTCTTCAATTAAAATTCGCTACAGCACCTCATCGTCGCTATTTTATTAAATTTCCCACAGTTTCGGCTCGCTTCGAGTCTAAATTCCTCGCAGCGCTCGCTTTGCTCGCATGTAGCTTTTTCAATCTTTTGCAAGCAAATTGAACTGTGTCAGACCATAGAATAGGAACCGACCAGTGCCTTTTCTTTGAGCATCATAAGCAAACATAAGTGTCAGTCATGACGAATTTGTCTTAAAATTTGAGTCTAAGAAACTCGATGCGCTTGCTTAGTTCAAAGCTCGCTTCGCTCGCATGGTAGCTTCATAAATATTTTGCTAGCAAATTGAACTATGTCAGACAATATAATAGGAACCGACAAACAGTCAGCCTTTTATATGAGCTCCATAAGCAAAATCAAGTATCACGTCAGGACGCATTTGTTTTTAAAAATTTCTGCTCGCTTCGCGAGTTTAAGACGCTCGCTGCGCTCGCTTGGTTAGAAGCTCGCTTCGCTCGCACGGTAGCTTCATAAATTTTTTGCTAGCAAATTGAACTATGTCAGACCATATAATAGTAACCGACCAACAGTCAGCCTTTTCTATGAGCTCCATAAGCAAAATCAAGTATCACGTCAGAACGCATTTGTTTTCAAAAATTTCCGCTCGCTTCGCGAGTTTAAGACGCTCGATGCGCTCGCTTAGTTCGAAGCTCGCTTCGCTCGCACGGTAGCTTCATAAATATTTTGCTAGCAAATTGAACTATGTCAGACCATATCATAGGAAAATCAAGTATCACGTCAGGACGCATTTGTTTTTAAAAATTGCCGCTCGCTTCGCTCGCATGGTAGCTTCTTGAATATTTTGCTGGCAAATTGATCTATGTCAGACATTAGAATAGGGACCGACCAACAGTTAACCTTTTCTATGAGCACCTTAAGCAAAATCAAGTGTCACATGACGAATTTGTCTTAAAAGTTTCGGCTCGCTGCGCTCGCTTGGTTCGAAGCTCGCTTCGCTCGCACGGTAGCTTCTTAAATATTTTGCTGGCAAATTGATCTATGTCAGACCATACAATAGGGACCGACCAACAGTCAGCCTTTTCTATGAGCATCTTAAGCAAAATCAAGTGTCACATGACGAATTTGTCTTAAAAATTTCGGCTCGCTGCGCTCGCTTGGTTCGAAGCTCGCTTCGCTCGCATGGTAGCTTCTTGAATATTTTACAAGCAAAATAAACTATGTTAGACCATAGAATAGTAACCGACCAGCAGTCATCTTTTTCGATGAGCACCAAAATCAAGTGACACAATGACGCCTTGGTTTTAAACAAGGAGCAAAATTAAAAATGTTATGAAAACTTTTTCGATTACGTAAGAAGAGAGTAATTTTTTGCACTCTCGAGGTGCATTTTTATTCATATCTCTGACGATCCTCATCAGACCAAAAAAAGAATCATCAAGATCGGTTCACCCAGTCGACGAATTGAGAACCTCCTCCATTTTTGAAGTCGTTAAAAAAATTTATTAACTTATTCACCGCGGGTAACACCGCGGGGCACAGCTAGTAAATAATAATAATAATGAGGCCTGCCTCTACCTAAAAATACTTAGGAAGAATTACTATGATTTAAGATCTAACAAAATGTCATCACTATATAGGACAAATTATTTTAATAGCAAGTTTTGAAAAAGAAAGAAAGAAAAATTCTTTATTTCGGTAGGACCTCAAGGATCACTTCAGTAAGAAATTATTCTCCCAATAACCTATTTACTCCGATATTGGAAAGCATGTTCTACTTATGCTATAGAAAAGACACGTAAAAACATTTCTTGTTCGTAAAAATTTCAAGAATTTGTAGAAACGTCGGATCTATTCGTTGACAGAAATTGTGAAAAATTGTTCTTGATTTGATACAATGGCGAGAAAATTGGATTTTTCCTGTTTGTCCTTCTGATTTGCTATCAAGGGACATCGAGGATTTTTGTGCCTGTTTGAGCAGATCCCTAAAGAACATACATTTTATATCGCGTCTGTATCTAGCAAAGGACTTGCGTATTTCTTGATTGACGAAGGTTTGTGATTTTGTAGTCATGGAATGGATGAGTGACTGCTAACAACTGTTCCTTTACTCTTTGTACTCTTCCTTGTGTGTGTGTTAAACGCACAACTAATGTAAGTATAATATCCATTTGTTGTTCGTTTAATGTAAGAATTTACTGTAATAAAGTTGGTTTAGATTTTAACGCTCGAATACTGAAACGCAACCTAATGTAAGTGGCACTTATCTATTACATTATTTGACGTTTGTCTATACAAATCTGACAAGTGAGAGCGTCCTAAGATACCAGCCTTAGGCCCGTATTACAGATTGACACTAGTACCGTTTAAACTTTAATCAACAGATCATCTAGTCTCAATCAAGTGATCTTATTACAAAACGCTAGTAAAACTACACTCAATCACAGATTATGTGGTTACTTCGCAAAATATCTTCAAAAATGACAATAAAAAAAAACTTTTATAACTTATCAATTTTGAGTTTAATTTAACTGTAGGTTCTGAACTTGGGCACGCTTCCGTCTGGCAGTGGTTTGGATCAGTTGAGCTACCTATAGATCGTTTTTTTTTTAGGTGGCTCAACTGGTTCTAATTGTATTTTGTACAGTTATGTAAATTATGTAGTAGTTTAGTTTCTGTAAATAAATATTATTATTCTGTACTGTAACTAAACTGTAGGTAATTAGTTTTTTTGGTAATTACCTATAAACTATGATCTTTGCTTTGATTATTTAGAAATGCTCTAAAGATCAATGATGGAATGCCAATCTATAACACGAACCGACGCAAGTAACTGTATTTTTGAAGATATTTTATCTGAAGTAAATTGTCTGACGACTTAGAAAAGTCTTTCTCCATTTGGAAGCAATGTTACCCAAAATGGCTTTTTGACGACACATAATTCATATGAAAACCTTGACCAACGAATCAAGCGGTTAAGAATGTTTCAGTAACAAAAATACGAGAAGTCACTACATTTGGTTTCTTGCCAACTAGAACGTTTTTCGAAGGCTTTAAAAGGTTTCACAAAAACCTACGGGACCACGACTATTCGATGTTTTTTATCCTCACTGGCTAATGAAGTTTGCGCAGTGAAGACAGCGGAAGGATTTAACGATGGAGACTTCAGTTTATGGACTGATGATTATATAATCGATAAAGGAAAAATACTGATTGATTAGTTACTAAAGTTTTGAATATTCTACAAAGTTTACAGATTTCCAGGTGAATGGATTGTATCAAAGATGTTAAAGAGTTTGAAAAGGGTGAGTGCTGAGATGACAGCAGATAAGGGAAAAAGATTACACATGTAGTGCAGACTCTACATAATTTGGTATAAGGGAAGGTAAATGGGTTTCTGAATCATGACTCTTAATTTTGATAAATTTGCATTTATTAGTGCTTAAAAAGGTTTCATTGATTTCTATAACGCCATATTTTTCTATTCATTTTATAGCTGTTAGTCCCTATGACTGTGAAAATAAAATAAAACCAACGCATTAACAGGACGCAGTGGAACAATTGACTTATAACGCACTCACCAATCTCTTTTGGCTGAATATAAAACACAGAGAGGTCCAGGAGAGGTCGGTCCACGATTCGTCGTGATGAAAACACGTCTGTATACTGAATCCAGGTCGTTAGGAGCGAAGCACTACTGTTACACAATCAGACTAGCTTGTAATTCAAGTTTTTCTCAGATAAGTACATTTTTATATTTTGGCTTTACAATATTTATTTACTAAGGACACGTTGTTTGTCTCCATTATTACTTAGGAATACTATTGGCGTACTAAAGTTACTAAACCTTGGATCTAAATGTCGTAGGTTTGAAATCCAAATGTATCACTAGGATTTATCACGTTTATAGAATAGATAAGTTTGTTATATTTAGTAGCGTAATTTGTCTTTTATGAAATAGTAATTAATAGGAAACACTGACTTAGAAACAGAAATATTGATAAAATGAAAATTAAGCAAATTGCATTCGTGCACGCTTACAAAATATAGCAGGGAGCTATAAAAATATACTGCAGTCCAGATATGAATATCGTATTGCTGTTAGTTTATAAGCTAAAATATTAGATGCACGATTTCTGTATTCAATGCACGAAATATTCGCACATTGAATGGAAAAACATATAACACTGCAACATTGCAAAGATATTGCATGAATATTTTAAAAGCTGTTCGGTAGCAAAATTCTAGTAAAATTTTAGGTTATGTACCATCGAAATGTAATTTAGAATGTAAACGAGTATACTCCTAGTCGAAAAGGCCTCTCCGGGAGCATTCGCTTGTAATGTGAGAGATTCAAGTATTAGACACTTGTCCGACCTGAAACAATGAACGGGTTACAGGGAACTAGAAGCTAGAAACGAGTTAGCGAGGAACGCGACGATTACTCGCTTCACTCGCTCGTTCGCGGCGCCGTACTGTAGAGAAATGTCCGCTTGTTGGTCTCATAGTGCCGGCGTGAGTTTTGATCTATACTATTAAACATAATACTCGCTCAGCGATGCTCGCGAGTATTATTTTTGTTAGTGGAACAAGTCCTCGCTGGCGTGAACAGTCATCGATCAACTAGAATTATATGCATCTCTTTTGTTTAGGTACACGGAATGTATTATATTGTACGTTTCGTGAGCGAGAAAATAGCCGATAGTGAAGTCACTTCCTCGCCGGCAGTAGGACAACTGCCTGACATCAGTGAGGGAGGAAAACCGAGCAGTACGCAACCTGTCATAATACAGTCTGTAATTTATAATGATATGAAACGATTAATCTAAAATGTAAAACTCCTACACACTATGTCGGTGACCCGACCGGTGGTCATGACGTCAACAAGCCCGACGCGGCTTACACGGCGGCTCAAATTGTTTGTGACAACCCGGCTTGATACACCAAAAAAACGCTGGCATAGTGTATAGGAGCTTTTATATGACAAGCGATTGCTTGTTATCAGGGAGGCAGAATCATTGTAAAGTAATGCTCAAAGTCTAATCTAAAATGTTACATTACAAGCAAATGCTCCCGGTTGGGGGCTTCGGAATATACTTTGACTTTCGATATGAAGTGGTTATGAGTGTTCCGTAATGGATTTTTAATGAAGAAACTTTTTAGAGATCTTTTTCATCTTTCTTTTACTAATTTGTGAAGACTACTAAGATATTACTAAAAATTCTCATTAATCACATCACACTAATATTATTTGATTGAAATTTTGTACCAGAATTGCTTTTACCCGGGATAAAAAAAGTAAGGCTACTTTTGATCCTGGTATTCACACGAAAACGGGAACTATTGACCGCGGGTAACACCGCGGGGCGCAGCTAGATTGTTATAAATCTGTACTGGAGAATACAATATGCATTAGCTTATTTTGTTTTATAACTTACATAAATGTGTCAAGTATTTTATTCGAGCATACTCAGATATCAAGTCGGTTTATCTAAAACGAAAGCTACACAATGCAGTGTAGCACTGAAAACTGTTTGAACACAACTTTTAGTACTAACGACTTGTTTGCGTTTGAACGAAATGGCACGTGAATTGCAGTGGACACTGAAGTTATTGTACACTCGAGTGGCTAAAGTGAGTGTACGTACACTTTTCTCGTTAGTTTTTGAGTCCATTGATGCTTTTGCTGCTTATCCTACTAAATATATTAACTTGTTAACGCAATGAGGGGTGCAAAACATTTTACCAAACGAGAGGATGTGTGGGATGAGTAGATTTAGAGTTGACGAATGATAGGGGTGAGTGGAAGAAGAAAACTTGTTGTGTCGACCCCACCTAGCGTGGGATAAGGGTAGGAGAATGATAATAATGAACTGTTATTTGTAGCATTGATAAAATCTACATCTTATTAATATTATAAATGCGAAACTTTGTGAGGATGGATGGATTTATAGCAAAATTGAATAACACATAATGCTACTATTTATCCGGGCAAGAAAATAGATAATTATATTTACCCAAACCTTTTGCGTGGAATCGAAAAAACACAAAATTTCCTTCTTAGTCTGTCATGAATGAAGAAAGTTGTTTACGTTATATAATTAAAACATGTAACAGAATGTCTTTGTAGAGTTACGTTCAATATTCTTCTGGCATTTTCTGAATAAGGTGCCACAAAGAAAACTACAAGTCAACGTAAGCAATTTAGATTAGCTTCCATCCCAGTTATTCGAGGAAGCTTTTCGAGTAATAACAAAAAACTTACCCCAATTCGGTAGGAAGCTCCCAAAATTACTTATTCGCATTATGTAACCACATGAGGGAAAAGTTACGAAGAAAAATAAGCTACCCCTGCCACCTGATAATAGATTACAGCATTCATCTCATTCACTCATACTAGGAATAAGAAAGAGTGAGGGCGACAAAAACATTTGTTTTTCACTACCTGTCGATGGTATCTAATCTATCTAGACTCATCGAAGGTAACTTACGAGCCTTATTTGGGTTTGAAGTATAAATTATTGTCTTCAATTGGAAAGGTTAAGTTATAAATCTGACGCAGCTGCGTTCTGGACGTAAGCTCGGTATTAGGGGCGATTTGTGAGTTGGCCAATCGTTTGTTAGCCATGATGACTGTTTTCTCGTTTTGTTTTGTGAAAGGATTTTTATAAAAGGGTTTAAGTATGTGGATATGATTGATTTTTACATACATATAAGATTGAACTCAAATAAAGTTTTCTTTATATTTTACACAAAAACACTATTAAGTACCAATCATCATCATCATTCATCATGTAACAAAGAGGGATCATTAGTTATTACATAATGGAAAATCTCTGGAACTTAGCCGATTTTAGTTTCTTTTGAACGAGGTTTATATTCTGTACAACTTCTACCTTTAAATTCAAAGTGTGTAAGGCTTATCCAAAATACTAGTTAACTGATATGAAGCACTTAATAATGTAAACATCTTAAAAAAACTATAACGTACTTACGTAGGTACTTTCTCACGAGCTAAAAAACCTTTGATAGAAAGGCATGAAATACGAGAGTGTTTTGAAGGAAAATAAACAAAAAATAAAGGCTCTTTCATCGAAGTTAGTTCTCCTATAGGACCTGCTTTTAATCCTTAGAAAAAGCGAAACAGGATCCCAACTCCCAAAGGATCGTTAGACATTCTTTAGGGTCTTCAACAGACTTGGAATTTATAAAGCTTGTTATAGTTGCAACTTAAGGGAGAGATCTATAGTAATTGTCTCTTTTAAACTTTCGCGATCAGAACACAATTATAAAACATATTATGCAAACGGGTATTTATCACGAATTTTACCTTTAATATTCACCCGTCGTTTCGACCAGATTGCACCAGCCGTGGTCGCGGGAAGAGAAGAAGTGTCTTAAATACCCGATTATGTTTTATAAAAAGATCTAAGTAATTCGTAAGTTGGCTATTGAACCAGACATAAATTATATTAATTCTGGTGACAAGTCTTTACTGTTTTTGTTTTAATTACCTTATGCATAAAAATAGCGACACTTTAAACGGGTTTTCCGGGATGTTAAATGGTGCTTCATTCTTACTGTATGCTGTTTCATTGATTTTTAAAAGGGTTAATACTGTTTTTGTGATGTAAGAACTTTCTATGCCACTCACTCTACCTCCCTCTCTTATAAGAAATATAAATTCTCTATCCCGCTCGTATTTTCAGCTTGTCTTAATCTCTGTTAATTCCTACCCCTTTCTTAGCTCATTCATCCGATTCACAAGACATTTTAGTATAAGCATATATTTATTAAACATCCAGAGAATCAAATCTAACAACTGTCGCTCAGTTGCCAAGTTTTTCAGACGTAAATAAAAGGCGAGAAAACAAGATAGACATCTTGATAATTCCATAAAGTGTCTGTGCTCGGTTTATTTCATTGTTGAGATGAAAAATAAAATGTTACAGGTTAAAGAAGAACGAAGACACTTGAGTTAATTCGGTGGCTGGTTTTTATTTGTGACTGTAGGTACATAGACGACCTTTATGGCGCAGTGTGTGAGGGCCCACCTGAGTAATAATGGTGGTATTGTTTTTGAAATAACTACCCACGCGCCACGGTAGTACTGTAGGTCTACCGCGCTGTGTTAGGGAGGTTGGTGAAAAATATGTACCTATGTAAGTTGTTTATCCGTAATCCGATTACTATTACACAAGTATTAAGCTACATAGCAGGACTAAATGATGTTGTGATAATGTCCAATGATATTTAGATTCATATTTTTATGTTTTAAAAAGCAAAGTATAATCTGTAGTCCAGTAACTTTCAATTACACTCTTGACTCATTTCCTTTAAAAGCTTCAGCATCAGCAAGAACTTGTTTAGTTGAATGCAAGTTATTTAAATGCAGGTAAATATTTCAAAAGACCTGTCTACCTAGCTCCCCAGTGAAACTTAAAATGTAAAATCGGTGATAAAGGTATCATACGAAACGTGTATTGAATTTATTATACTACATTTTGTACGTGATGTGAAAGTCTATTCTACCTGAACAGAGCTGTCATGGATTATTCAGGGTCTTTTTGTAATGCCTGTAGTATACCTGTCAGTCGGGCAGTAATTGCTTGAACTAACGAAATTAAATTGAAAGTGTTCGTGGCAAAAATTCCAATAAAAAATAAGATTAACTTTGAGATTATGCAAATATTTGTCTGCAGCGGGGATCGAACCCACAACCTCCTGCGTCACAGATAGAGATGGTCGTTTTGTAAAAACGTTGCCAGTACAAGATGCCATCAATCTCCACTCGAACCCACGATCTTCGGATCTAAAGTCGAAGTACTAATCCACTTGCACAACATGGCACAAAACTAACTTAAGTTTTATTAAAGCGAGTTCACTAGCTAAGTATCCTCGAAAGTTCCACCTCAATAACTTCAATTCTAAAGCTGTGATCCAGTAAAATTAGATATGAATTTATTGGACTGAATTTCAAGTAGACCGCGGCAGTGAATTCCAGTATAATACTACTTCACCTGCTTATGGAAATGGTGCGCTATGAAGTAGTCAAAATTATTTATCCGCATTTTATTCCAAGTTTTAAGAATAATAATAATTGTAAATGATAGAGTTTATATGTAGAGATTTAGATCTTCTAGAGCTTTCCGGAATTTGTGATTAAAATAATGGAATGTATGGTGGGAATGTAAGGTAAAATAGATAAATAAAAATCCTCAGACATTGCACATTGCGCCATCTAGTCCAAAGCTAAGCAACTGAATGCGTGTGTTATGGTAACCAGATGACTGATATGATATGTAGTATCATAGATACATTTTTGTGTAAATACATACCTACATTTATGGATATACCCAGACCCGAAACAAATATCTGCAGAACATACAAACATTTGTCCCGTGGGACAAAGGAAGAAACAGTATGCAAGGTTACAAACATGCAACCTGCCAAATGCTTACTGATGAAAAATGTTTACTGCCCAAAGAAGTGGGCACTGGTCGGAGTGTCACATAAGTCTATTTACCTTTATTAAACAATCGATATCCTTATGATATCATGGTATGCCAAATCTTGCATACATCCACCGGAACTATCAGTAGTAAACAGCGATTGCCTGAAACATTTAGACCGATAAAAGAAAATAGTGGATTGAAAACGCTCGTGAAGCGATCCGAAACGGCTTGAAATCTTGGACGTACCAGTCCCCGATAGCCATCGTGACTCGAGTTAGAAATAACTGGAGCTTTGTTTAGTATAGGTAAGTTTAGTTTTTTTAGTAACGCAACGCAAGTTCACTTTACTTCTTCTTTTAACGCAAGTTGTGAAGTCATCATCGGCAGAACGAACTTGACGGATTTAAGTAAAAGATATAGGTAGTCCTTATAAAAAAACAATTTTTAAATATTAACTTACCATATTCTGGACTGAAATTTGTTTGGCAACCAATTTGCAATATATTTATTGACCTATTTAATTTGATTTAGAATACTTTTCATCCATTAACCAGCTCGGTGAAGGTCGTTCTATGGAGGGATTTCGGACTATTAGAGACTGGGTGATTGGATGGAATTTAATGAAAATATTGATGTATTAAAATTTATTCAGAGTATTTTTTTCCTTCTCTGTAATTGTTTTGTTCTCTTTTCAACTTTTTATGGGTAAGTAAGTTCGTATGAGCAAGTGACCAACACTGGTGACGAAGTTCGTTAAACCGCCTGAAGGCCTCCGTCACAGTTTAACGACTTTATAAGCAGGACTGAATATTTTACGTGCTCTCCGAAGCACGGAAGCGACCAAACTTCACACGGGTAAAACATTTCACGGGGTAAAGTCGTCACAGTTCAAGGCGGTCTTTCGCATACAACAAGACCCAGTAACTCGCCCAAAACCACAAACGAGGCATCGCCAGATAGAACCACTTGGATGGCTCCAGCGTGAAATGACCATTTTAAACTTTTATTCGTAACAACTAGATAAAATTCTTTGATATGTCTTTCTGTCTTCTACCTAACTTTTATAAAATTACTTATTTACCTTTATCTTTATCTTAATACTTAATACGACGACCTATGTGGCGCAGTAGGTGAAAGCCCGCCTGAGACGCAGAGGTTGCGGGTTCGATCCACGCTGCGGGACAAATGTTTGTATGCTATGCAAATATTTGTTTCGTGTCTGGGTGTTTTCTATGTATGAATTTACAAAAAAAAATTGTATATGTAGTTTATCAGTCATCTGGTTACCATAACACAAGCATTAAATTGCTTAGCTTGGGAATAGATGACGCTGTGTGGAATGTCCAAGGATATTTATTTATTTATTTTTTATATTATGTATAAAACATTTCCAAGTAACTAGATAGATTGAGCGAGGGATTGAAAATAACTGCTTATGGCGGATTAAAAAATTTTTACGAACTCCGGGCAAGGTCATCAATAAACATATTGAACCAAATAAAGGTTCGTAAGGAATCAATGTTTTAAATTTTACCGATTTGTTAATTATTTTTATGTCATTATATCGACCGTTTCCGCTACAAAGGTCGTATAAACCAATTACGTACTTTTGGCAATGAGCAAAAAACAAAAATGAAAAAAAACTTTTGTCCATAACTTTTTTGTTTTTATAGTTATAAAGTTGTGATCAATAAAGAAAATGCTTGTGTTTGGACAGTGCATTACCTCACTTAATTACAACAGTGTCGGGGCTTTATTTAAAAAGTTAGCATGGACTTACACCACTGAAAAATAAAAAAAATGGTTTATACGCCCCAGAAAAAACTCATCTAAACACGAGCGTCAGTCGTAATTGCCATTTGTGTACAGACGACTATAGTTTTTGTATCGTATAAACCATTTATTGTACTAAAAATGGATTTACACCCTATGTAATGTACCATAAATGTAATGTATTGATCCTAAATAAATGATTTCTATAATAATGAGTTGGTAGAAACGCTGAAAATGAAGAAAGAAAGATTTTTTTAATAATAGCTAAAAGTTTAGTTAGTGTTTGTTAGTTAATAACAAGTAATCAGGTGCGTGTATCTAGTATAATCATCATAATAAGGCTTATGCTACATCATCTTCCTTATCTCCGTTCAATAAACTAGTTATTTAGCAAGTAGTGGCACACAAAAATTGAGCCAGCATTTTAAATGGGAAGCGCTCAAAGTATGTCCCTTTTAGCGTCAGTCGACTAAAGCGCAAGTGTTAAGGGAAGTTGAAAAGCTCTCTGATTCGGTCACTAAGCCTGTTTCCAGTGTGGAAGACCCAAGATCCAATATTATTCGACACTATACTTAAGATAATTATCTCGGAAACCAGCCTGTACCAGATAAGGTTGGCTGAAGCAGCTTCAAGGACCACATGGCTCTTGGTGAGGACAGAATTCAAAAGCTCTCAATTTAGTTTTGCTCGAAGGTAACCGTGGTGGTACTGTTCTTATAAGAAGAGTGATAACACATTAAATTACCTATTAACTAGGAATATATCCATCTCACATCTGAGTCATGTTTATAAACTGTTTTCCAGTTCTAGGAGATTAATAATATGACAAACCATTTAATTAGGTAAGTCCATCTTCAAGAAAGAGGTCAATCGTGTAATTCAACTTGGATGGAATCGTTTGGGAAACTTCGTAACGTCTTTTCGTCCTGCATACCTCAGTGCCTGAAGACGAAGGTACCTATTCAACCGGCGTGTGTTAAGAACCAGTAGGTAATGATTTACAGATCCGAAACCTTAAAGGCCTTATGAATTGGCTTAAAGTCGCTCAACGAGATAATACTGAAGATGGCTCGGATTTTTTCTACGGAATCAAATCAGAAATAAGCTATAGCTCGAATAGCCTTCTTCTGCATCACGAAGGCTCGCTCGGCGTCGCTTGCGTGTGCCCACAGCTCCACACCGTAGGTGAGTGTGCTGTGGACAGTTGCAAAATAGCACGAACGCACTACCTCGCGGGTGGCTGTACTCGCCAGTCTTCGCAACGCAAACGAAGCCCGGCCGAGTTTTGAGCAGATGCTCTCTATGTGGGCGTCTCGTGTTAGGGAACTATCGATTTGGAAACCTAGCAGCTTTGTTGATAGCACCTGTTCCAACTCTGCTTATCCCGCGAGCACCCTAAGTGGGTTTTTCACCGTTTAGCTTGAAGGTTAGGCGCTACTTCACAATAATGGATGCATGCGGCATGCATCCACCGTGAACTAGTGGCTAGAAGGTTAGGAGAGGCTGCAGCATGCCTCTTCTAACCGAAACAACTGAAGATCTATGATCTACCGTCATATCTGAGATGATGATGATGATTGATTATGACTATGACCCATGATATACGACGTAAAGAGAACAATTTAAAAAATGTATACATAGACGTAATTACCAACTTACCACTTTTAATGTGAGTTACGCCCTTTGTTGCGTAAGAAAATTGAAATAGAATTATATTTTTTTGGGTGTAAGTCACATAATATTTTGTGATTGTGTTTTACGCCCCTATTACTTCGAAAAATTTGTAGTTACGTCAAGTCTTATTTCGTAATCCTAACCAAATGTGTTATACGCCTTGTTTTTGCAGGCAAGTGTTGTTCAGTTGCATGCAAATGTTGGGGAGTAAAAGCCATTTTTTTGGACTTAGCGCAATTTTAAATATACCAATCGATAGAGCGTAAAAAATGCTATAGGACTGCATTCTTAAGTCAATTTGGCCAAAATGGTTTATACGACCTTTGTAGCGGAAACAGTCGATATGTATTTTTTGTTTTCCTATTACTTTTTGTTGATTAGATTCGGTTAAAGAAGTAATCCTTATGACAAAATGTTCTTAGCATTAATGATTATGTAAATAAGTATAAGCCAAGCAACGGGAGACGCTCAGGCTACTGAAATTCACGTGTCGTCACCAAAATGTACTCAGCCTGCACTTAAAACACACCCGACCTGCACTTGAAATGTACCCAAAATGCACTTAGAATGCACCCATTGTGCACCCAACTCATGAAAGTAAGACACAAACAGTGTATTTTGTTCTTGCTGAACCATCTTGGCAGAGTGGGATAGTACTTTTGAAGGATTCTACATCAAATAATTTATCAGTTTGAGACATTAAACATGAGCTCATAATGGTTATATGGAAAAATTCGTGAAGAAATTCGTAGCTAGTCCTAAAATTATTAATTTTGAAAATAAAAAAAGACTTGTGGCACTCGGAGACTGCCGCGGTAAAGCTATTGCATGGGGGGTGTTAGGTTATTTTCGTTACGGAATTTCTGGATTCGGTCTCCACGCTCAAGGCGCGCGATAGAAGCTATGCAATAGCTTAATAAACTTGATCACGACTGTATGCCCAGGGTGGGGTCCACTACACAATAATACATAATTAACTGTAGGTATATTTGCACATTTAATTTATTTCGTCTACCTGCAATGATGTAAGATGGATAAAAGGATGGTTTTAGGTGCTGGGCAAGCCTAAGGACTCTCGAATCTCGTTAGATGTAGGCACAAATTATGTTCTGCTGCTGATTAATAGCCTATTTTACTCATTCTTTCTTTTATATTCTTTCCACAATCGACCAAAGCTCGGCCCGCAAACATTTCGCAACCGCTCGGTAAACCAAAACCCTTTTTGGAATTAAATTAGTATATTGTTTACAACTTTATACAACAAAATACTTCGACGTGGTTACAACAATCACCAATCAAGTTCTTCGAATAGATATTTCGGGAAAGCGATTGGTAAAACGATTGCAGCCTTCAAAACAAGTTAATTGAATTTAGCGTATACAGTTTCTACAGTTATGGTGGCCGTAAAATTTTTGTAAACATTTTTAATAAAGTTCTCAATTCGTCGAGAAGCTTCCCATGTCTCTTTGGATCTCCCCTTTTTTGTAAACGATAGATTGTTTAAACCTTCACATATGTCACTAGAAGGTATATGAGGATAGTGTTAGCAATGCAATCTAGCTCGTTATAACAAAACTAGTTTAAAAATGGTTTAAAAAAATACTAGGTAATTGGTAGGTAATTGCATTATTGTTATTGTATAGTATTTAGGTACTACGTACTGCTATTTCCTCAAACATTGTGGTGTCCCAACGGGGCTCTTGTTGCGGCCAAACCTAATTTTTAAGACCTTATGTACCAACTTGAAGCAATAAATGAATATAATTATGAATATTTTTCGATTGAAAAATTTATTATTTTGGTAGGATCACTTCAGTTTCGTCTTACATGCTAGGTGATTCTAATGCCTGTTCCAACGCGACTCCCTACACCAGGGAAAGAAAGAAGAATATTGTTAGTATTTGAGATCGTCGGACACCGATTAGAGAATAAAAGGGTAAATATGCGGTGAATATTTTCACTTGCCAATGTTTCTACATTTTTGACATGTAAAAGAGCATGGTTTCATTTTAAAATGTTGAACATTTTTTGTATGAAAAATACTTTAAAAGCATGGTTTAACTACATTTAATGCATCCCTTAAAATTTTACCTTCTAGACATCATTTCACCTTGGCTTAACCGCGGCCACCGCTTTAACAGTTATGTTGCCGGATCGAGTAATACTTGTTTTTTTGGCCCGTAGAGGGTTCAAGCAGCATTCAGCAGGAATAATTATCATAACCAACGTATCTAACCAGGTAGGTAAGTGGCTAACAAATATTAAATACCTAAATACAATACACACAATCAAAAACACAACATAAGTGTGGTATGAGTCATGTTTCAAATTTGTGTTAATTGGTATTAAATCATTTTAAGCCATAGACCATATTGAATAATGGAACGTACCGTACGCGTTTATACCGGGCATGTAAAAGTTAAATAATCTTACAAAAATCGTAAACTAATGTAAATATTTTACGACACATCTATCGGAGAACCCTATATTTATCGACAAATTAGGTACATTTTATCTACACAGTCTTTCTATCTTCTATTCAGAGATAGACAAAGATAGTGAATTCAATTTTGCTGCGCAAACAGTTCGAATGTGAACCACGTAACCTTATGATAATGGTTAACCGATTCTTTTCTAACTTATAAAATTCTAGACTCTGTTCAGGCGTAGTGTTTTCGAACTTTCACAATATTTCCTGAAGTCTAGTTAATCTTATTTAGTTGTTCTC
The DNA here is from genome assembly GCA_963582015.1 of Xanthorhoe designata. NCBI lineage: Eukaryota > Metazoa > Arthropoda > Insecta > Lepidoptera > Geometridae > Xanthorhoe > Xanthorhoe designata. The sequence goes on along the minus strand of OY757029.1, from coordinate 13,305,299 downwards.
TATAGATGCCAAGTGAGTTTCTGGATGTCACAAAATTGATGGGTCGCTAGTAGCAAGAACTACAAAGCGCGTTCTTGTGTTTTTAACGTTACGTTAAAGTTTTTGGTAAATATTGTGTCGGTTTTTGGAGATAGAACGATTAGCTAGACCCATTTATCGCCCCCAAAACCCCGTTTGGGTATTAATATACTTAGATATATTTTGTTTGGAAAAATATTGTGTTGTATCTTGTTATTCCTAATTTCTAATCTCTAGTTATTTTTTGATTAACATCAGGTGCTTGTAGTATAGGTTCCCAAATAACAAAATGAATTGAAGCTAATGTTGCGAGTGTATTGGTTCATTAATCGATTGAGCGGTATGTTTGGATATAACTGGGAAATGAATTGAAGCGAGTGAAAATATGGATAAGGAGGTTTTTTGAATGTCGGTAATGAAACTGCTTTATAAAAATTTTCAATAGTTTGCAGTCCAAATTATCCATACTCCAAAAAAAACTTTTTGGAATACTCGTAGGCGGTAAATTATTGGATGTTAACTCGGCCAGACCGGCAATTTTTTTGCAGATGCCTAAAATTACCCCCTTGACCCTTATATTTTTATAAGGGTCACCAATAAAATTGAATTTTAATATAATTATGATCATTATAGGTTCAGTAAAACCATTTTCTTTAAATATAACAAAAAAAAATCCTAGGTACCTACCTACCTTAAATTACTGAAAATCAAAAAACTTTTTGTTTCAATTTGAGTCCTTCGAATTCATCTCGCAACAATAAGTCTAAAACCGATATAAAAATCTAATGAAAAACAGCCCCTATTTCAGTGCGGCCTCGAACTTTTTAACGAGTTTAAAAAGTCAACGGGAAAGTTAGAATGTTGCTACTTCTTCATTGACACCTGAAAAACATGTTTATTCGGAATACAAATTAAAAATAAGCAAAAACTCTTTGACGACGCGCTTACAAAGTGAATTTGTGAGTTGAAGTACCTGCGGTTTTCCAAGAGATGACAATTTAATCCTGGGTGATGTATTCACAAAGTAATGATGTAGATGTTATAATACAAAACTTAATATCAACTATTTGGCAATGCATGGTAGGCTCGAAATGATAATAGGTGATATTGTCTTTAATTTTGTCAAAAAAATTAGGTAGTGTTTATAATACCACATAATAGGTATACAATACATAATAGATATAATTTTATTTTATTAATTTTTATTTTTTGTTTCAGGTACTTACATAAAAGTGAAATTCTATGCAACTGCAGTGAAATGAAGTTAAGAATTTAAATTATAATTTTCCTATATGTTTAACTATACACCGTGAGACAAACAAAAATGAGATCTAAAACGTTTCAATGTTTAGTAAAAAGGTGAAAAAGTGAATATTTAAAATGTACGATGGTCAGCCAGTGATGTGTATGAAGAATCAACAGTAGTCAAGATGTTCCTACTTCGAGCTGTGGTCACCTTTGTCACTTTTCATCTGATTGGTAAGTAGCTAAAGGCCTTATTTACAAAAATTTGGCAATTTATTTATATTTATAGAATGTTTTTTTCTTGTTACTCTTATGTCAATGAAAAGAGATAGCAACAGATTTTATATAATACGTTTACTTAACCAATATGCATAAGGGTACGTTTATAGCCTATCCACACTCGTACGCAGATGGCGCTCAAAGTCATGGCGTAGATCACGAAGCGAATCGCGGCACGAAGCTGTTACAGTTCTACACTCGCGGAGTTTCAACAACTTACTATCAATTTGTGTTCTATGTCGCGGGACAAAATACCGACAACAATCCAATGAAAACGTTTTAAAAGTCTGATGTTACATCTGAAGAATCTTCAAATGAGTTTTTACCTAAAAGGAAAAAAACGATAAGGTCACTCTTCATATAAATTAATTTATAATGTTGTTTTAAGATACTAGCAAAAGTAAATTTACTACAAACGCGCTCATTTAGACTTTATTATAACAATGAGATTTTCCTCGAAAGCTATTTATAAAGAAAAATTAATACTTTGCAAACGATACCATCTTAATTTAAGGCCGCAGGGGAGTTATCCAAGAATGTGCCGGAACATGGAGGCTGTATTTACACAGAAAACATGGAAAAGATATTTAACGGCGTTTACTTAAACAAACCATGTTCTACCAGAAAAACAAAAATGCTTAGGCCGACGCCTGATACCAACGTATGCAACATTGTATTTATTATGCAATATTGCTGCACGAGGATTTGTTGAGAAATACTGCATTATCTATACTTCTATACTAATATTATAGAAGCGCTCGTGGCGAAGCTTGCTGAGACGTTCTTGATAGATCGTCGAAGTTAAGCAACGTTCTGAGCGGTCACTACTTGGATGGGTGACCGCAAGTGGCATTACCAGCTGATCGCTTCCGTGCTTCGGAGGGCACGTTAAATTGTCGGTCCCGGCTTTTAAAGTCGTTAAGCCATGATGGAGGCCTTAAGGCGGCCTAAAAACTCCATCACCAGAGTTGGCCACTTGCTCACGAACTTACTTTTTTAATATTATAAAGAGGTAAAGTTGGTTTGTTTGTATGTTTGGGGTAATCTCCGAAACTACTCATCTGATTTCAAAAATTCTTTCACCGATGTGTAGCATAGACTTTCCGAATGAACATAGGCTATATTTTATCATGGTAGGTACCACGTGAGCGAAGTCACGGGTGAGTAAGCTAGTATACTATAATAATATTAAGAAACTACATAAAACTAGAATTTCCAACTACAGAGAAATATAACAAGTCTGCTGTCAAGTGAGCTGGTAGGTATTTGGTTATACGAGTATTTATATTTTTAGTACTACTCTAACGAAACGTGCTCAAGAGTGTGCGCGCCAAAAATATTTTATTTGAAGAGCACCAAGCACAATTTTTTTACTTTTTTTGTAATTTGTAGAAAATGAATTATGTATTCGACAATGTGGAGACAGATATCAGTAACTATACAGAAAGCAGATGAAATTATTATTTACACTGAGATACAGTGCTTAAATAGAATTATAGGTACTGACTATAAAAAAAAAAGTAAGTAAGTTCGTATGACCAAGTGGCCAGCTCTGGTGACGGAGTTTTTAGGCCGCCTTAAGGCCTCGGTCATGGCTTAACGACTTTAAAAGCCGGGACCGACAATTTAACGTGCCCTAGGAAGCACGGAAGCGCTCAGATATAAATGCCACTTGCGGTTACCCATCCAAGTTGTGACCGCTCAGAACGTTGCTTAACTTCGACAATCTATCAAGAACGTCTTAGCAAGCTTCACCACGAGCGCTTCTGATACTGATACTTCTGATACTGACTATAATATTCTAGTACCCTCCGTTGGACCAGAGCTATCAACAGTTTATAGAATTACCCTTGAACTATGTTATTTTCTCAAGTTGAACCATGGGATATCGGCATGGTACCACCAGTTGTACTATAGAATACTTGCTTACCTGTTGAACAACCAGTTGGTCCATGGGTACCTCTATCTCACCTCTTGTTTTGAGAAAATCAGTGCAAAATGAGTTCGAAGTGACCATATCGCGTCTATCCCTTTAATCAAAATAAAAGGTTCCCAGATAAATTGCAACACTGACGGTACTAAATCATATATTTATTGTGAGTAATTCCCATGTTATATTATAAATAAAATGTTATTAATCCTATTGTAAGAAAAAGTATTCAGTAAGGAACGTCTACCACAATATGCTATGGATTAAGTTGTCCGAAATAAACGAATATTATTATTATTATTATTAATATTTTAACGATATTCGATGTTACGTTAATCATACAACTGGTGTATGTTTGTAGGATAATAATGTTGTTTGTTTTATTAAATAATATATATACATTTTTAGAGTAGTACCTTAATAGGAAAAAACGGAAACCTGTATTCACTTTTCTTAGTAATGGAATAGAGCATCATAATATGAAAAGTATTTATTTGTAGACACTAATATCCCTAAAAAAAAAATGCAGCATAATACGAAGAAACATAATTAAATTTTTTAACTTTAATATTTTTCGTAGACCTCAAGCTACGGCGTAGAGCTCTACGAGCTCGGTGTAGAATTTGTCAATAAAGTGACCGTGATATTTAATCTACTACCTTTAATGGTCAGGGCTTGTATCCCTAAATTTGATATTTACATCTGCAATAGATTTTGAGTAGAAACGAGCGAAATGTATAGGAATCTGATCGCTCGAGCTTTCGTCATCGAATGGAAATTATACATTTTTCACTTTTTCTTTTCTAAAGCGATTGTATTAATTTGGCTATAGGGGCAGTTTATTAGTTCAATATAATGGCAAATTTGTTCAAAAAAGTTCTGTTTTTAAGTTAAATGAACGTTGACTTGTTTTTCTTCATTTTCAACTAGATAACTGGGTTGTAAAGACATTTTTTTAATCAATATATCAAAAATTAGGGAAAGACTAGGTCTTTCCCTAATTTTTACCAACTTGGTAACAATTAGGAGAAAGGCCAGGTCAGAAGTACCTTGAACCAGAGAGCGTGTATGAAGAATGAAATGAGAATGAATGAGGCGAAAGAGGTGTGTCAGGATCGTAGCAAGTGGAGATCCGTGGTCTCTGCCTACCCCCATGGGAAGGAGGCATGATTTTATTTTTGTGTGTATGTATTTCAAAAGTTTGCGATCTTTTTCGTGTTCTGACCTTTACATAGCCTACTATAAATAGTCAGGTGTAGTCAATCAAAATTAATGACACGATGATTTTACAGTCACTGAACCATTCTCACTCTTTATTCCATTTCAAGAAATAGGATTTCTTTGACAATTTTCCTGTTGTATTTACGCCAAGCTTTCTACATTATAATCTGACAAAGAAGACTTATGCGTAGTAAAGAAGCTTTTTATGCGAAGTCGTATACTTTCAATAATTTATACTTTAGAATATAATATATCCACAGGAAAGACAGTGGTCAATACGTGTGGGGCTGACTAGCCGCGGGTTTCCTCACGATGTTTTCCTTCACCGTATAAAGCTCGTGTTAAAGTGCATTATAAATTTTTCGACACGAAAAATCCATTGATGCACGGTCGGATTCGAACCCACGACCTTCGGATCGAAAGTCGAAGTACTTATCCACTTGGCCAACACGGCTCTAATTTAGAACCTCATCCTTATTTTGATGTCGGTAAATAAAACTGAAACGAGAACCGCAGACATACATTCTATTATACTTTGAATTCTTAAAAACTGTTATTAAAACAGATTTTCTTTCAACCTCATTAAAATAAGAAGAGTCCCCTGGGCTTTGTTAGCCTTCTGTATTTTAATTAATTGGATAAAACCTCCCTTATTCTGATTAATACAGTTAAATAATTTAAAATGTCCTTTTTAAGGTGACCCGTAGGCCTCTGAAGGGATATCGTTATTCCTCAGTATCAAATTATATCCCAACGGCCCAGAAGGATTTCATTGTGGGCGTAGTCAAGGTTTTGAAAGGCAAGATTGCCGATTAAACAAACCAGTTGAAATAAACAAAAGGGATGGTTTGTGATAATGTTTACGCACGGCTCCGTGTTTGTATATTTGTTCTTAAATCATGCAAAAACAGTTGTTTTGATTTTCATGAAAATTAGAACAAATATCCGATTATTAACACATTTATAATGTGGTAACAATATTATGTGTGATTCTAAATGGTTACGATACTTCCAAATGTGTGTTTGTTTTTGCGTGAAAGAGTAACAAACATAAATGTTTAAAAACTACTTAGCGGATTTGGCTGAAACTTAAAGTATAAGATAAAAAGTTGCAATAAATAAACAAAACGGTTTTCAGTAGTAATATTAAAAATAGTTCATTTAAATTCATCAATGGAGTGCCCTCAATTTTATCGGATTGATGTGTTTTTGTCTAAAGATTAATTCTATTATTTTCTGTCTCTCTCTCTCTGTGTGTGTGTTAAATAAATGTCGTTCTATTCTATTCTAGTTCAGGTCATGTTGTTGTAATAAATCTTATTGACATCGGTTTTTTTTCACTAACACTATTGATTAGTTAATAATAATTATCTTATCTTATATAACTTTCTAAATAATCTAGTTAGTTCAGAATTTGATCTAAAACTTAGATCCCATTTTCACACATCTAAGAAGGTAAATTAAAAGCGATTTCGGGGTTTTATTATGGCTCTACTTTATTATTCTTGGGCTTATATTACTAAGTAAGTGAGGAGCTACAGTCCAAGTTTCATGACTTACCATTTTTATAGCCGGGCTTAAAATGAAATGAAATAAATAGAAGAAAAATTAAACTTTCAAGTTTTGAAGCACGACCATCGGTTTATAGTTATTTATTTATTTTAATTAAATGATTGTGTTTTGGTAACCGCTGATTTATACTGCTTATATATATATTTTTTTGTAAATATATACATAATTATACATAGAAAACAAATATTTGCAGATCATAACAAACATTTCTCCAGCGGGGATCGAATCCGCAACCACTGCGTCTCAAGCAGGCTTTCACACATTGCGCCACAGAGGTCATCGAGAAAATATACATAGTTTCTCACCTGGAACATCAACTTGTTGCCAAACTACTTAAACTACTTTTTACCATGCCAGCGAAGCAGCTAGCGAATAAGCTTGTTTTCAAATATGAATTTATGAAACTACCCTCCAACCCTCTAAAACTCAAACGCTTCTGTAATTATAGCAAACTTCTATTGATAACGTCCCTAACATATTAAAGGACCAGTACGTAAGAGGAATAATTGATCAACACAATTTCCATGGGCTATTATAAATTTACGACGTCACTTACCCTCTACGTTACGGCCCTATTTATTATTTGTTTGCTCACAGCGTCTGAACGTGACCGTGTCTCTGAGACGCAAAAAACACAGTTTTTAGGTTTTCGTACTGTAAAAGAGAAATCAGTCTGTTTTATTAAAGTTCCGATATTACTTGGTTTCAGATTACTTGATCGGAAGCGTTCGTGGTAAAGCTTGATTAAGACATTATTGATAGATAGTTGAAGCTAAGTAACGTTATGAGTGGTCATAATTTATATTTGTGACCGCAAGTGTCATTAACAGCTGAGTGCTTCCGTGCTTTGGAGGGCAAGTTAAGTTGTCGGTCCCGGCTTTTAAAGTCGTTAAGCCATGATAGAGGCCTGAAAACTTCGTCACCAGAGTTGGCTACTATCTCAACGAACTCACTTACTTGGTTAGCCAAGTCCAGCGACGATTGTATCAAATAAAGTGTAGGTTTTAAACATGAACATTCATAAAAATACATACAGTTAATGAAGAATGTAATTTTAGCAAGTGCTTCAAATTTAACGCATTAACTGCTAAGAATGTGCCGTGTCCTGCCGGGGAAGGGGCAGGCTGCTCGGGAATAGCACTTAACTTGTTAAAAAGATGTAAAAAAATCATCCTTTTATATATTAAACAAGTCTGTATTCACCTTGTGAAAATTCTTTTACATTTTCAGGCGCTTAAGATACTTCAAAGGTCAAGGGTTCGAATCGCAATCAGATATTTCGTTTGAAAAAATGTGAAGGTAAACATTGTCATGTTCACGTTTAATAGATTTTGCTTCGACTTTTCTGCAGATATGAAGTGATACAGATTCTGAGCTAGTCTTATTGAGCTAGTATTATTGAGCTCAGAATAGAGAATAGATATGGTCTCGGATGATACAGTTTCTATCAGTCTCTTACGGCCGAAATTAATATTCAATCTGACGAACGATCGCAGATCTATCTCCATAGCAACTTTGTTATACAACACAATCTGTATGGCACTTTTTGAGAGATAACAGCGTTGCTATGGCAATAGATCTGCGATCGTTCCTCGGATTGCATATTAATTTCAGCCGTTAATGTGCATTGGAAAACACTTATTTATTTAAGAGTCATAAAATCACCATTAGGTAAATTGGTTTTGTATGAGCAAATGGCCAACTCTGAGGCCCTACTTGTAATAAGACGAATGAGACTGGTGGTATAGAAACACTAGATAATAAATACAAAACGATTTTCATGTATAAACTTTAAAGTTCTCATCCATGAAATGCTAACATGCTGTTAACAAAAAATAACCAAGGCACTACCAGGGGTCTAGATAAGTTTGGACCGTCTTAGACAGGACCGAGAAATAGATGAGGAAGCTAAGTTGTTCATATTAGATACCAATATCGGGCATAATACTGAGATCACGCAGAACGTCGCATAACTTCGACTATCTATCAAAAACGACTAAGCAAGCTAATAAATAGACAACTACTTCGTTTACATACTTTGTTTTCTGTTAAGTTTAAAATCGTTTTTTCTAGCAAGTAAAAATGCTCGTCATATTTGTTACTGACTGTACACAGAGTATTTATAGGCTGAAATCGTTTTATTGCAACATCCTTGTTGATAAATCTCTTCGATGTACTGTCATTTGTCAATCTGTATTTCGGTTAAAAAGCTTTCAGGTTTATTTATAAGATCTTTACTTGAGCGAATGATTTGGGGAGGCATTGAGTAAAATGTTTAGACTGGAGTTGCTTTTACACATGAGTTAGGGAAACGAATAATTTAATTTTTGGAAATGGATTTCAAACATAATATTCCAAACTTTGTTTTTGCCCACGGCTTTATTTGTGTTTCTTGTCTAAGTTTCGTCTAAAACAGTTATCTGGTTATGGTTTGATTGAGTTACAAACATACGAATTTTCACATAATATCTAGCACTTTTGAAGGACTAGCTGCTCTCCGCGAAAAAAATGGTGCCTTTGTCCTTTCCCAAGGTCTCTAGTCTATCTCTGTACAAAATTTTATTAAAATCCTTTCAGTGGTTTAGGCGTAAAAGCGAAACAGGCAGAGTTACTTTACATTTATAATATTAATAAGGAAGTTGGGATTAGTCACCTCATTCCTCTTAATCTTTTTACACAGCTGAGAAAAACTACTCGAAACAAAACAAATCACACTCAATCACGCCAACATAAGTTGGCTATAGCCTTTTCGTCTCCAATGCTCGATTTACTCATTTCTTATCCACTTTAACAATCATAAAATAATTTCGCATCACTAAAATATACCCTCTTATCTCGCTTATTTTCGCAACGATGGTAAACAATGGTATCACAAAAACATTTTTCATAACGCTTCTTGCCTATAAATCCTCTCACCGCGTAGATCTAATCGGAAATGGCTGATTTTAGTACCGATAGGAAAGGGCTAGTAGCTGACCGAGATCGCCATAAATTTCCCTCCTTTCATAAATCAGTAGGGGATGGAAAAATGTTAGTGACACTGGCAACATTCGTGGTGTCGTAACAGCTGATTTACAATCGTCTAGTAGCTAAATAGCTACTTAGCAGGAGTATTTTAGTGATTGGTCCAGTGGTGCGGTTTTATGGCGTTTTAGCAGACAAAATATGGGGATACTGTGAGACACATTTCGTTTTATATTGCTGATATGAAAGTTTTCTATGGATCTGGTAAATTTTATCTTTATTTTTGTAAGCTTTTCTAAAAAGTATGGTGAGTAAAAGTAACCAGAAGGGAAAATGTTTGCTATGCACTTCTTTTATGGATTAATATTCTGAATTTTAAATTATGCTGCTGTTGTTATAATGTCAATTAATTATGTGAATCAGATAGAGAAATTGCCAAGTGATCATTTTAGCCCCACTTTTTTGGTGGAAGATTTTTAGTCACAACAGATTTGTGCTTAGAATATAGAAAATTGAATGAGTATTAATTAATGTGGATGTACTAACTAACTCCTCCGTCTTAGTTATAAAGACTTTTTATAAAAGTTCAGCTTCTATATGTATAGATAATTATCTTATTAGAATACTTTCAACTAAGAAACAAATTTTTTCTTAGTTGTCTTTACTCTTTTTCTTTTTGGGAGTCTTTACGATTAGCCAGTAACTAGCGCCAGTAACTCGAATGTTAGTGAGACAGTAGGAAGTCATCCATCGGAGCCGACAATAAATAATACACGTTTTATTGCCTTTTTTATTGTTATTGGATTGCGTCTGAGGGCTTGCCTCAGGCTATTTTACTAGCCGATAAAAATAGGTGGTAATAGAAAAATCCAAAATAGATTATTGAAATTGGGTATCCCTGTAGGCTTTCTGTTACTTTGGTATATCGTTTCCAATAATTATGATACTTAGTACTAGGCGGAGATGCGGCAGAAACGAAAAAGATGATAGACCTAAAACCTATACTTACGTTTCACTGGCGCTGTTTGGCTCAAGATCGAGTTATATGAAAAAAGGATGTTTTGCAGTGAGACGATGTAAAGTGAAAGGGTAAGCCTGCCCATTCCATCTTGGCTTTTGCCAAGCAAAGTCGGGTAGGTTTCTAGTAACGAAAATAATTTAAGTCACGTCCAATACGAGTAATAAAGTAACACAAAAACTATAAAAACTACTTAGCCAAGGTATCCAATAAACTCTGGGATGGAAACGAAGAATTTCAATCAGCCCACTATGCTACCGAGACAAAGTCCTCACAAAGGAATAAAAAGCTCAGATAAAAACGCTTTTATATTCAGCAAGAAATTTTATAAAAAATGCCCGAGGATAGACATCATTTTCTTTGGATTTTTTCGAAACAAGCTTAGATCTTATTCGCCTGACAGTTATGTAAAGCTTTAGATGATGTTTATCCTTGTTACTCTTATGGTAATGAAAAGAGATGGCTACAGATTTATAAGCGTTTTTGCTGTTTAAACCCAGTAAGATCTTAACTTTTTCAAATAACACCTTGCGCAACTTGTTAAAATCATAAAACATTTACGGGTATGATTTACAAAACTTTTTAAATCGAACTTGAAGTATTTCAAAAAAAAAGATATAAAATAAACAAAAGGATAGTTTTATTATTGTATGATCTATTTATATTCACAAAGAAATAAATAAAATTTGAAATGCTTTATTTTGAAAACAATTCAACTTCCTCCTATGAGAACAAAGGAAAAAATGTCATGAATAGCAAAATCAGAATATTGTTTGTTTATTCCTTCAAAAGCAGTTTTGCATATAAAAGAACAGTTGAATTTGAAAATGTTGTGATGATCAGTACGAGTAAATAAGATAATGATGTATTATACTGTAGCTCGAATAGTAAAATACAGATTATAAAACATTTAAGCTCAGGCGTTCTGATTTGAATTATTTTAATAATTAACAAAAAAATGCACGCTTCCTATATTAATATTTCACAGAATTTCAGACATCTAAAATCCCTTAAAGATGTTTAGAGTGATAAAAAAAATATGAAATGACAATTATACTCTAAATCCTATGCAAGACCCCACTCCAGTTAGCCATACTTGATATGTTGCAAGCCCATTGGACCTATTAGGAAAATAAATTACAGTTAACAGCTGTCTGAGTAATAATACCATTCTAAATAGCAAGTTATGTATGTAATCTCTCCAATATAACTGCACATAATACACGTCACTTAAAATTTGAAGAGCGCCTAAACAACTGACGTTTTCTCCAAAAGCGATCATTTCCAGACAATATTGGTTTTAAGAGGTGATTTGTCCTTATTGCTAAAGAATGAAATTGAATTTATCGACGGTATGTTGAGGCGTCTTAATGGACCCCGAGAATGTTTATTTCTTTTTTATAGCAACTTATCGAAGGTTGAAAAGCGCTTACAAATTCCTTTCAGAATGGGTCTTTAAATGCCCTTAATTTTTTACGGCGGTTTCAAATGTTGATGTTTATAGATTTTAAATGGTAACAGGTTTATTTTATGGGGTCGATCTTGATGATACTGGATTTTGTTTGTCTTGAGTTATTTTGATAAAACTCGTAGCTAAGCATAAGCAAAGCAACATTCAATTTTAGTATAAAGACACGGGATTTTTTCACGTAAAATATTGTCGTAACGATTGCATCTAACACTCAGAGCGCTCATCCCTGTGAGGTTCGGTCGCGGTCGGCCAAAAATGTGGTCTACCACCCCACGGTTGAACTTCATTTGAAATCATGAAACAACAAGGTCGATTTCCACTTGCAGTAATAATGAAGAGATAATTGCTTTCTTTACTACATTTACGTCATGCCATGTGTCAAGTTTAAATTTCCGCAAGAAAAGTATATCAGAAATATTATCTAGTCTAGTCATCTGTCATTTCCATTATTTGGCAATCTAGGTACAACGTTATTCATAATTGGTATGTTATCCCGAAAAGGGGTCATTCACCTCATCAGTGTGAACAACATTAATTTGTTCTACGACTTTTTGAATTTCGATGTTTTTCATTGCAGAAATGACTAGCAAAGTTTCCTTCAGAAATAAAAACAGAGCAATCCTATCATAATCAGCTGATCCCTGAACTTTGCCGGTGACCCTAACCACTGGCCAGTGGCCCGTGTGACGTACGAGGGGGGAATGAATAACCGTGTATAAGCGAGGTAGTTTGTAAATTGAAATAATGTTAAATTTAAGAATAGAATACCGTACAGTAAGAATTTATTTGGAATCGTAGCACAAACAACATAAAAACATAGATTGATTGGCGATGTATTAAGTAACACAGACTAAGTAAGTAGGTTCGTATGAGTGGCCAACTCTGGTGACGAAGTTTTTAGGCCGCCTTAAGGCCTCCGTCATGGCTTAACTTCTTTAAAAACCGGGACCGACAATTTAACGTGCCCTCTGAAGCACGGAAGCGCTCAGATATAAATGCCACTTGCGGTCACCCATCCAAGTTGTGACCGCTCAGAACGTTGCTTAACTTCGACGATCTATCAAGAACGTCTTAGCAAGCTTTGCCACGAGTGCTTCCAACTACCCATGGAATATTACGAGTTAGATGCATAGGTGATTATAACATATTATTATTATGCGTGAGCCTAATGTCACCAGATGACAGGAGCAACAAACATAATTAGAGGGTGCATGTAGGCGTGACCCGTGTAGCAAAAAGTTATGTAATTACATGCGAAATTCCTTCTATTTTGAGCACTTGGCTGACATTGGAATGTAATTTTGAACCATGTTTGTATGCAGATAGGTTTGGATTCCAAACGATAATTCATTAGTCGTTCACTGAAATGGGATTAATACTACCTTCAGTGTACTACCTAACAGTGGCTTCGATCAGTTGAGCTACCAATAGATTGTTTTTAACTTAGGTGGCTCAACTGGTTCTAATTATATTTTGTACAGTTATTAAGGACGTTTTGTAATAGTTTAGTTTCTGTAAAAGGAATTGTTAATCTTTAATTGGCTGAGCAGATTTTCTTAAAACGCGCTTCGAACAGTTAGGAATCACATTCAAAATTTTTATTAAATAAATAAATTAGAGATCTGGATAATAATGCAATAAGCCTTTGTATTTTTCTATTAAATTTGTTAATAAAGTTTGCTTAAAACATCGCCAGAGTTACTACCCATTTCCTCATACGAACTCAATACATTAAAGTTTGAGCAAAACTAAATTGTATGCTTTTCTTATATCATTATCTTTTCAAAAACAGCTCATCGGAACCCACCCAAGCACACACTCTCAAACTGAAACGGCTGCAAATATTCCCCCAAAAAATAATGAGCACTGGACCCCACTTGAGAAGACCGCGGTCAACGGTGCCACCTCAAAACCTTATCTCCAAGCTGTATGGTTTAAAATTGCAAAGCCTTAACTATTTGTAGAACTATACATAGGAGTGAAATGTGTACGAGCCAGACATTTTAAAGGATAATATCTTTGGTGAAGGGTTTGTGGTACCTTTTATGGTGGTTGAATACTTAAGCTGAGTATTTTGGAAAAAGGACAGTAAATGGCTCAAAAAGGTTTATAGACCGTTGTGTAAATGAACGAAATAGTTACGATATATTTTACATAGGTCTGGGTTGACTGCTTTCGGTGTAGATATTAACAAACTAAATGACAAAATTTTGTTAAAATACTAATGGGAAACATTATTTGCACTCTCATTGTATGTACCAGGTATAATTTTGTAAACATAATGTAAACATAATAAAAAAATATCCTTGGACATTCCACACAGCTATTCCCAAGCTATTGATGACTGATATCCTTATAGATAGAAACGTTTTTTTTGTAAATACAGGAAACACCCAGACTCGAGATAAATATTTGCAGACCATGCAAACATTTGTCCCGCAGCTGGGATCGAACCCGCTACCTCCGCGTCTTAGGCGGGCCTTCACTCCCTGCGCCACAGAGGTCGTCATTATAATATATTCTATACAGCCTATGTTTATTTGGAAAGTCCATGCTACACATCAGTGAAATATTTTTTTAATCGAATAAGTAGTTTCGAAGATTACCCCTAACATACAAACAAACTAACTTATACCTCTTTATAATAATAGTATAGATAATAGTATAGATATAGATGACGTCACAAACTGGTGCTCAAGGTATATCCTTTTGCGCTATCGAATATAGGAGTAGAGCAGCGAGCTCTAATGCGATTATTGCAGTAAATTATACATTTGGATTAATGTCAGTTACTCACATCCAAACAGATTTACTCGACCCTTTCACACCACCCTCAATAGTGATGGCGCTGAAGCTTTTCGAACCGAATATTTTAAGCGAAGCCGAAAAATGTAATAATGTTTTGATCACTTTCATAATATAATTTTTGACTAAAAATTATACGAGTATATAATAAAAATTATATTAAAAACTAAACGATTACATAATAAACATTCTTTAAGTTGTTCCCGCTTTGAAAGTATATTCGATTGGAACTGATGACTGGTCCATTGACATTCTTGTAAATATTACTGTCATACTTCAGTTATTTCCTTGACTTATTAAAACTACTGTCAAACACCGACATTTATGTCATCAACTACGGTGATTATGCCTCAATTCAACTGATCAACTCTGTGTTTGCCTATACACAAGACACTAACACTCCTTGTTAGGACCCACTAAGCTTCGGCGTGCAAATTTCCTTGTAACTTCTAAACTAGTTCAAATACTATTAATGGTCACGACCTATATATTTCAAGTTTTAACAATTGATTCAGTTTGAAAGTTCGCAATGTTACCTGCGGTGAATAGTTCCCGTTTTCGTGAGAATACCGGAATTAAAAGTAGCCTATTCTTTAATCGAGGGTATAAGCAATTTTGGTACCAAATTTCAATTAAATCAGGAGCGTGAAAGAGTAACAAACTCACTTACACACAAACTTTCACCTTTATAATATTATTATTAGTGTACCTATAGTGTATTAGTGTGGAGATCATATTTATGATTTCCTCGATATTTCGCCAAATCTACGAATCATGGTAAATATCCCGTTTTAAGTGTTTATAATGTTCAAAACCATGATAGTTATTCTGATAAAATGCCCGAATTTTCGGCTTTAAATGTTATTACTACAACTCTAACAAACCATACCGTGCAAGCTCCAGCATTAGGTTGTATTCGCACGAGCCACATTCTAATTTGCATTTTAACTCGCTTTGTCTCACTAAATATTGTAATAATAATTGATAAAGCGAATCGTTTGTTATTATGAATCCATATGTTTATTATGATTTATTTATTAATTTTGTAATTAAGTAATTATAGTTGTGTCTTTTAATTTAAAACGAGGATGTCCCTTTCATTATGTAGATATTTTATTTTATTTTATTTATTTATATAATAGAACTTGTTTAATACAACTTTTTTTTAAATTTTGCAACAATAATTTATCTAGAGCTTTTAGAGCCGAGCTGCAGTCGCGCGTTTTTAATTTATATGGAATTAGACAGCAGTGCGGCTGCAGCGCTGCAGCCGCGCTGCCTCCGCACGACAATTTGCGGCTAATTTGAAGGCGCCCTTTAGAGTTATGTTCGAATCCAATATTAGTAGGCATACCCACATTTTTCGGCATTCTATTATGTGTTAAATTCCAAACCCATCGATGTTATGAAAAATTAGACTGGTTCCCTTACGATGTTTTCCTTCTAAGATAAATGGTGGTTAGCATTTTAACTCACGACCTTCCAATCGAAAGTTTTATTCCAATCAGTCATAAAGCATTTTTAGAAATTGGTTCAAAATCTATCCTAAACAGCCCCATTTGACCGTTACTTTCCATTACCGTAAGTAATGTCTTTACCTGAGCTTCAATTTAATCGGTGGTCAGCAAATGAAATGCACTTTTGCGGGCCCAAAGCCGCCATGCTCCCGGCTAATACTCCAAGTAATCTTCGTAAAAGGATTTACTGATTAAAAAAGCTTTTAATGTTTTCCATTGGTAAACAAATGGATGGATATGAGTAATGATTCGACAGTTATTTATTACTAATAGTTTATTTTTTTATTTGACATGTATAGTAGTATGTAGGTACAGCTATGGTTTATAGGCAAGTAGGCTTTGGTACATACTTAACCATAATTATTAGACTATTTTAATATTAAATAAAATAAATAAATAAATATCCTTGGACATTCCACACGGCGTCATCTAGTCCCAAGCTAAGCAATTTAATGCTTGTGTTATGGTAACCAGATAACTGATATATTAAAACTTTTTAAACTATCGCGACTTGAAAACATATTTAAAAATATTAACGGGACTTAATCGCGTATTGAAATCAATATTATTTATTTACCTCGACGTTTCGATGACATTACAGTCACCGTGGTCACGAGTAGACTAAGTCCAACGACGAGTTGACTAAGTCAATACGCGATTAAGTCCCGTTAATATTTTTAAAGACTGATATATTATTTTATTATTTTATCATTTTACTAGACTATTTTTATACCATCAGAAAGCTTGCCCAACACTAAAACCATCATTTTAGCTCATCATGTCTTTTCTATATTTGAACGCCTTAGCTAATAAATAAAATACAAGTAATTATTTTGAACAATGAACAAATTGCCCACAAAAACTTACAAGCTATGTTATACAGTTAATCAAGTTGACAATGCCGTACGGTCAGCAATTACCACATACGTCATTTGGGGAGAAAGGGGTGGTTATAATAGGGGGGTAGGGGGGTAGGGAAACATTACTGGCTATTAAAGTGAAGTTACTGAGTGCCTGGTGTGTTATTTTGTAATTTACAGGCAATTTAGAATAGTAGCCTTTGAGTTTTTAAGGAAATAAATACAAAGGCTTACTGATTAGTAGGTATGTACGATAAAAATACGAAATTAATTATTCTAATTTTTTGTGAATGTAAAAGTAGCTTATAATATTTTCCATTGTATCTTGCACTGATATACGAGTACTGTAGGTATTTTTACGTAAAAAGAAAATTTGTATTTTAGTTACAAAATGGATTTAAGGATATTATTATATTTTATTATACTATGTATAGATTTGTGTATAACTCATGTAAATCTTTTTGTCGAAATGTTCTGTGTTGGTATATTTCTTGAGTGTTTTGTTTCAAATTAACTTTTACATGCTTCCGCCCGTGACTGCACTCGCGTGATATTAAATTGGATAAAAAGTAGCCTATTACTCCAGGCCATAAACTATATATTATTTCAAGTTTCAACCATATCCACACAGTAGTTTCTGCGTGAAAGAGTAACAAACATTTTAAAAGTCATACAAACTTATTCGTCTCTAATAATTATTGATAAATATAAATAACAATAACAATACCAAAATATAAATAAAAAAAGAAAATAGTCACGACTAATACTTCGAAGGTGTGGTAAACATATTCTTCAGCAATCTATTTTAGATTATACAAATATGAAAAGTGAGGAAAGTTAATTAATTTCTGCAATTAAATGTGACTTTATCGAATAATTATATTATTTCAACTACCACTTACCGCAATAAACCCAACAATATAAGTAACAAAAGCACTTGAGAAGTTATCTCAAATTAATTTAACTAGTCTCACGAACTTCTCAGAAAGTTTAGCACACTGTTGTTTTAAATGAGGCTCAGTCCAGTCTGTTAAGTTAGTTCTTAAGAAACATGTACCGTAATATTAGCGCTATTTATAATGGAATAGCGCTAATATTACGGTACTTGTTTCTGAATTCTCTCTCTGAATTGAACTCTGACTAGCAAAATTATAACTAAAACACGTATTTATTACGTTCACGCTAAAGACCATTATAGCATAGCACTGAAAACGCTTCAAAAACAAGGTACTTTTATATTCAACTTCGCTTGTTTTGGTCTTGACGACAGGCATGATACGATTAAGCGAGCTGAATTGCACTTAGTTGCGTCGTAATAAGTCACTATTTTAAGAATGATAACAAAAAGTCAGCCTAGTACTTGCGATATTATTTACTTGGTGGCTTTGATGGATTTTTGACTAGAAAACCTCACAGCGTTAATAAAAAGCTTGACTATTTAGATTGTCAAGGGATCGCTTTTAAGAAAAAGCTAGGCCTACAGGATCTTACCTGTCTCTTTCCCTGGTGTAGGGAGTCGCGTTGGACCAGGTATTAGAATCATCTAGCATATAAGACGAAGTTGAAGTGATCCTTGAAGTCCTACCAAAATAAACGATTTTTCTTTCTTTCTTTCTCTAAGATTTAAAAACGTTTTCCACTTTGTAAAAACCCCATTGTAGGGGCTTATAGCAACAAGGTTGAAAAACTATTTAAATTTTGATACGGGTCATCAAAAACCCTATC
This sequence comes from Xanthorhoe designata, assembly GCA_963582015.1. NCBI lineage: Eukaryota > Metazoa > Arthropoda > Insecta > Lepidoptera > Geometridae > Xanthorhoe > Xanthorhoe designata. The sequence goes on along the minus strand of OY757029.1, from coordinate 13,286,674 downwards.
TGGGGTACTTTAATTAAAACGTGGGTAACTTACCTCTCATAATAATTATTTGGGAAGGTAATTAGGAAGGCAGATGTTTTGCTTCATAAATACATTTACAGAAACAAATTAACTGTTGCCTTTACTCTGGTTAAATATTTCGAACCAACTGGGGAATGTCTTAAGTACATTAAAGTACATACATACCTCTATAAAATCACACCTCTTTCCCATAGTGATAGGAAGAGACTACGGATCTCTACCTACACTCTATCTCTACACTAATCCTACTAATATTTTATTGGTGAAAGTTTTGTGTGTGTGTGTGTGTGTGAGTATGTAAGTGTGTTTGTTACTCTTTCACGCTCAAACCGTCCAGCTGATGAATTTGTATTGTACCAGAATAATTTTAATTTGTACGAAAATTGCTTATAAAAAAAAATAAGCCTATTTTGATCCCAGTATTCCCACGGTAACGGGAACTATTAACCCCGGGTAACACCGTGGGGTGCAGATAGTTATGAATAAACTAAGAATAAATATTTAATAATCTTAGTTTCTTTGAAAATGTCAACCATGCCTTTGGGAGTCGTGACCCATTTTTTGTGGTTTGTACAAAGTTGAGCAAAGTTTCAGTTATTGCTCTTTACTATTCACAAATTAATTAATCTTCTCAAACAGCTAATCCCAATGTGCCTAGCAATAACACTTACATGTAACTACTATCAAGCCAAAACACTGTGCCAAATTAAAAGAACACACGATGACTAGTTAACCTTTGGACTCTACTTTGAATAAAATCAGTCAGAATATTTAGCATATATATTTACTGTGCAAAACCTTGACACTCATGTCCTACTTTACTCCTGTGTCCTGATGATCGAAATAAAATGAAGCGTTGATTACATTATTAAACTTAGTATTTAAATAAAAATGCAAACTGATTTTTGATTGACAAAAAAAAATTATTTACATTTTCCTATTGCAAGGCAAAGGACTGCTCATTTTTCAGGCTTTTGTCTGAAAAATGAGAGTAGCTGTACTGGCTGACTCGCCAGTACAGAAAAAACTGACTGGCTAGTTAGCCCAACATTTGCATTACTTAACCAGTCTGGTAAATACATCCAGATCGATTACTGAAAACTTAACTCATCAGCTTCTGCCCTAAATATTTAATTATTTCTAGCTTATGATAGCCATTTTAGATGCGATCGTTTCATCACAATTTTGATAAAGAGAAAAACGACGTCCATAGGTTACTTATTTATATGACCAAAGTTTCGCTCGCGGTCTCAATTGGCACACTCCTGAGTGGGACAATCTAGAAAACTGAAAGGCATTTCTTGCAACTAATAACCGTTATTAAGCGTCCGTAAAACAACCATACATAATTTTTTTTTTAATCTGTCTTCAATATCGTAAGAAAAGAAAAATTTCGTGAGTTATATTTCTGTTCATCATAACTCCGAGGATAGGTAGGTACTCATCAGATCCTTAATTTTTTGTTTATATGACCATCACGAGGGTATTTTTTTCAAACATTATAATATTCGTCATCAAATTTGAATCCTATTATCATTGGCAATGACACACATTCAATAAATCTGTTCACTAAAAATTAAAAAAAATTACAAACACAGAGATGGCGGGACGACTAATTCTCATGAGTTATGTTACAACTCACTAAAGTTAAAAGTGTTAAAGTCATTATAGCGGTCTTCGTTTATCGTGAACTGTGGTCCCAGTGCAGTGTCTTTGTTACAAACTGGCAGATGGCCTACTGGATGATAAGTGTCATACAAGAGCTGAAACAAAGCATAGGGCTTTTGAATGTTTTAGCAGGTGAGTGGGTTCAGTTGCACAATTGTGAAACGAGTTGAAATTGTATTTTTTGTAGCAGTTTCATTCGAAACGTAATAGTTTTTGACCCTTGTATTTTGTTGTAAAATTGTATGAATACTCAAAAAAATCATAGGAAATCCTACTACCTACATAAAAAAAAATATAAAAAAAATAAACAAAGGAACATAGAATCTCCTCCTTTTTTGGAGTCGGTTAAAAATGCCTTGTGGACCTAAATTACTTTAAAGTTTTTTCTGGTCTTGTTTCATCATTAGTTAGTCTTTATCCCAACACTAGCTAGAAACTTGGGTGCGCTTTTGTGAATATTAATGAACCCTGTCAGGGTAGCTACTTTGTACGGAGAATTTATATTCTAATTTTTAATTTATTTATACTCTAACACCGACGAGTTTTATAAGAAAAAAATTCTAGTTTCTTAACTGAAAATAAAGTGAATACTATTAAATTAACATAGATGCTCTATTTTATGGATAAATTGTGAATTGCGAGGGAATGCAATTAAAATTTCAATTTTAGTTTCACATATTTTGTCAAGCATCCTTGGGGATAAAATCTGTTTACGACATTGCTATTCAAACTAAAAACATTTATCAGACTAATTTCAAATACTTCTCTGCATAGAGCAGTGTTAAGTGCTAGCTTATTTGACCATAAGGCCTGGTTTACTTAATTCACCTTGAGGTCAGCTCGCTGTCACTATAAACTTACAACGTTTTTGAAGGTCGCCGAGTTTAACTCATCCAAACTGTGTTCTGAGGAGTTTTGTAGATCCTTATACATTTATTTACAGAAACTAAACTACTACTTATTTACATAACTGTACAAAATACAATGAGAACCAGTTGAGCCACCTAAGGGTCGTTACAAACAATCTATTGTAGATCAGTTATTTCATAAATCAAGCAATTAGCTGTCACCAAAACATTGCAAAAGCTAAAGCGGCTAGAATAAGTAAAACTTTAGTTTGGAATAGCATTTTGTGATGTATGTTGCGTATAATCATTTGTGTAGTGTCAATATTACTGATCACCAGTAGAGTAGCCATGTATTGTGTCGATTATATCCTTAAGACATTTTCCTGTATTGAAGTAGTTTTACTTCAGTTATGTTTCGCCTTTCTATTTCTAGTTCAATTACTTCATAAAATGAAAATTAGGTATCTTGGCTTTCTCTAATAAGAAAAATGAGTTAGTTCACTATCTCACACGAATTTTGGGCGCCTGCTCTCTTAAAATAACACCTTACACAGTCATATTATTATTACTAAATCACGTATGTACAAATTCTCCCTACTCTACAGTTTGGGAACTCTTGGCATGGATGGGCTATCGACGCCAAACACGCCATAACTCACTATCAAATGCTCGCCAAAATCAATATAGAAACGTGGGGCTGCATTACGTTTGTCAGTTTAACATCTTAGGCCGGTATTCAGAGACCTGACTCAAGCGTCGATTTGAACTCGGTTCAGCGGAACTCTGCTTAAGCATTGATTCGTTGCTTAAGTATCGTTTGTATTCAAGAACGTTGCTTGAGTAAATGCTCAGCTAAATCGAGTCTCAAGTGTCGATTCCTTTTTGTTTATGAATTCAGTCTGTTCTCATTTACATTTTTAATTTATTTTGTACTTCCATTTCGTTATACGCAGAAATTCTAAATGCCTGGATGAAAAATTAATGGCGACTCTCGAAAGTGAAGTAAAAATAACGTGTAACGGAACGACTTTAGAAAACTGACAAATTCATTCACTCATACGTCAGTCGTCAAGCAAGTCAATCAAATTTCAACAATCGCAAATCGCGGGATGAAAATGTGAAATCAATGAATTTATTTTTACGCTTTGACCAAAGACAGGTAATACTGCTTGGTTATCGGCGGTAGTGCTTCTTGCCCTGGTCTGATGCATTATGTAGTGTTTGTAGACACAAACGTTGTGGAAGATAGCACCAGCACTCGTTGAAGATGACGAGACACGAAGGATCTCTCTCAACAAGCTTAGCCTGGATATGATCTAACGATTAGCTGTTTCCCGTGACTCCTATAAACTTTATTTAATACGTTTTAAATAAGTGTGTGTAAAATATTAAATAAAAACATTATGGTAGTTTTGTCAATATATTTTTTATTTTACCCCAGCCAAACCAAATGTGTTTAGGTTATGTACGTAGGTAGAATTTTCGACATAAATAAAGTAGGTAAGTAATCCTTATGAGTACCTACCTACCAAGACTAAACTAATAGTATTCTTTTATCTGTGCTAATACTAACTATAAATTCACAAGTCCTTATAACATTTGTCTGTATGAAACAGAAACAAGGTCCCCATGCATATTTTGAAGTCTTGTCTTGTGTGTCCGTTATTCTAGCATGCTTAGATGACCTCGAAAATACAACGAATCGAATATATTATCTATTTTTACTGAAAACAAAACAAAAATGCTATCTGAGTAAATGCTCAAGCGTGGTCCAGACCACTCTCAAGCATTTACTCAGATTCCTTTGAAAAATGTCAAACTCAAGCATCGATTTCATTTGATTGAGGTTTTTGAATAAGGAATTACTCAGGTGAACTCGACTCAGCTGAACTCGACTCAGCTGAACTCTGATCAGCAAAACTACTCTCAAGTAACGTTCTTGAATAAGAAACGATACTTAAATCGACGCTCAAGCACAGATCGACGCTTGAGTAAGGTCTCTGAATACAGGCCTTAGGTTGTGAGAATGTCTTTATTATTGTACAGTCTTGCATAACTATAAGGCCTTACGTCTGTACTAGAAGATTTATCAAGTTATATGCTTGTATTGAGATGTGTAACTGTAAGATCTGCATCATAAGATACACTATTTTAGCAACTCATCATAAGTAAGTTCGTATTAGCATGTGGCCAACTCTGGTGACGGAGTTTTTAGGCCGCCTAAAGGCCTCCGTCATGGCTTAACGACTTTAAAAGCCGGTACCGACAATTTAACGTACGGAAGCGCTCAGCTGAAAATGCCACTTGCAGTGATCCAAGTTGTGACCGCTCAGAACTTTGCTGAACTTCAAGTCATCGCGATCATCATCATCACTCGCTATGAACCCTCTGCTGGGCATATTCCTCTCTTTATGTCTGCCATCTACATTGGTTCTGCGCTAGCCTTAGCCACGGGCAACCCACGGTCTTGCAGGTGTCGTCAACCTTGCTGTTCCAGGGCTAATTCTGAGTGATGAGAAGGTCATAATATTATGAACTTACTAAGTATTAAAATGTTTATTTTTGTGAGACATGATTCACATTTGAGTCTCGGACTATGGGTCTAAAACTTCACACATTAAATTACGCCTGAATACAAAAGCTTTAACGTGGGGTCCCTTTGGGAAAGAGGTAGCAAAACATAACTGAATGTCATGTTGATATTTTTACTTAAAAATGATGTAAATTAAATGAAATGAAATTATGATCACGACTGTATTCTAAAAGTTCGGTAGACTTATTATTTTATGATCCACACTAACTACAAGTAACTATTATTCTATACATTTTCAGAAAACGAAATAAAATTATAATGTCAGGGTAAATCCCACAACCCGACTCGAAAGTCCAAGTACTATTACACTCGGCCAAAACAACTTTCAAATGCTAGTTACTACTTAGATGCAAAATAAAACTTTAAACCCCTAACAGATCTATCTGGGCGCTTAGACAAGTGACAAATGTTTCGTATCTAATTCTCTTTCTATCATCGCTGTACCTTTGATTTGATCGCTCGAGTTTTCGTCATCAAATGTTAATTCCTATACATTTTTTTTAGTTTCCACTCTAAAGCGATTGTAGAAATGCAACATGGCTAGGGCAGCTTAGTCATACGATTTCGATATTGGAAGTCATAAGCTGTAGCAAATTGTTCACATAAATATTCTGAAGATCTGGTGTTAGTTAGGGAAATTTTGTGGAATTTGGCACGCGGTCGAAAGTTCAGTGCAAGGTATTGGATACAGTATAGCTGTTATACAGAAGTATCACTTTCAGATAAAAGCAATAGATTTCGAAGAAAAAGAAAGCAAATAAATCCTACCTACTAATTTATAATATGTTTTATTTGGATGTGCGGATAACCAAATGACTGATATAATACTTAGATACTTTTTTTTGTAAATACATACATACATTTATAGATAGAAAAACATACACAGACCCGGAACAAAATATCTGTAGAATATGCAAACATTTGTCCCGTGGCGGGGATCGAACCCATTGCAGTAAGTACTGACAACTGCTTAACTTCTATAAGGAGTAAATCTACTGATTTAAATATTGTACAGTGCCAATAGGTGAGTAGGCTTTTGAGGGCGTTAAATATTTATGTCACTCCCCAGCACCTTGCAAAGTTTGCACCAACTGTACGTGTTTTGCAAGTTGTACACCTCAAAGATGAAAAGTTAGTTTGTTTGTAGCTAAGTTTGCAAACACCAATATTTCAAATTACGCGTAGATGGATTTTTGTTATTTGTTCAAAAGAAACATCAATTTTATTAGTCGCTTTGAGTTCTCGCTAATAGATTGAAGGGAAAGGGAGTTTGGAATGTAATACGTTTTATTTCTAAGAATAAAATCTTTGGTAAGGTTTTTATTATAAGCTTCGTAGGCGAGCATACTGAGAAGTCGGTATGCGGATGAAAATTATTGAAATAAGCGTAGAATCTAAAATAATGTGGAAGCCTATACAGAATATAAATGTGAAACGTGATATTTATACATATTTTTAATGTATCTATGTCTAAGTACTTATATGTATTTCCAAAAAGGTCTATTTCCTCACTCTTTTCACACTTTGCTCGCAGCCTTCGCTTCAGTCCGTCAAAAATCTATTTTTTGATCAGCTGCCTCGGCTTTTTACGTACCACTTACTTTCAAATGCTATGTATGAAAATACGATGTATACAAAAATCTTTAAATATAAATCAACACCTGGCTAGAATTCAAGCCCATTTGTAAACAGTAAGTACAATGAGCACCAAAAACGTATGTTCGCAAACAGTGCACACGAGGTAATGAATATGCAGGCATAGACCACATTACACGTTGCCTGTTCGACTACCGACGCGAATGAGAATGGATTCAGCATATCATGTACCTATTGAAGATCGTCCGAACTTTTAAAAATACGCTTATTTTATAGAATCACCTAGCATGTAAGACTTTTCTATGTGATCCTTGAAGTTTTACTGAAATATCTATCGCCAGCAATTGGTACGCATATTTGTGATTTGAAAGCAAAATCTTCAGATTAAAATTTGAGTCAATTTTCTAAACGACATGATGACACCTTTTCTAGTCATTGAGGTAGTATTAAAGAGTCACAATCTAATAGCTGACAACACTCAAAAAATGTGCGTGCAAATTCAATGTTCTACAATGACATTTGACATTTGGATCTAGACGTTATGTCGTTTGTTTTAATGTTCAATGTCGCTTGTACGCAAAAAAGTAAAACTCTGCGCACTCCATAGCGTGCGCCGAGTTTTGGCGTTTACATTTTATTTGTCTGATTGTGACTCTATAATACTACCTCGATGTTTCTAGTACATAATTTTTATTGATATATTATATCAATAAAATCAGGTTACCCTACACTGAACGACAAAATTGTATTTGAAAAAATGTAGTTCAAAATAAGCTTTTTTAATATCAACTTATTAGCACATCTTTATTCCAGATTGCGTTTTGACAACACCTTGCGTTATGTTCCTAACCATCAGTTTATAATTTAACACACTTGTAGAAAACTCTATTCAAACCTATCTTTAGATCAAAATTTAAGTCCTAACCCACTTGACCATCAACATCTTACCTAATAGTGTTGTACACATTGCATTTGTTACGATAACATTGCTCACTTCGGTGTAACAATCTATAAAATAAATAAATAAAAATAAAAATAAAAATAAAAATAAAAATAGCCTTTATTCTATTACATTGAAAAATTCATAATAATAATAAATATACTTCTGATTATAGACATTTGAATAGTTATAATTATATTAGTTAATTTTAGGTTTATTATTTTAAATAAATGTCATGCATTAGGTAGTGGTTTTATGTAAAAGTCGCCTCTCGGGCGTAGGCCTCCCCCATATCTCTCCACAACTCTCTATCTCGTGCCTGTCTCATCCAGTCTGTTCCGCATGTTTTTAAGAATATGTCGTCCCATCGTGTTTTTGGGCGCCCTTTTTTCCTTTTGTTGTCACGTGGGATCCACTCCATTACCTTTTTTGCCCATCTAGCGTTTTCCATTCGACAAATGTGGCCTGCCCAGTTCCATTTAAGTGTTCTTGTTTTATTGACGATGTCGCTTAGTTTTGTTTTGTTCCTAATTGTATTGTTGCTGATTCGGTCAGATAGTTTTATTCCCAGCATACTTCGTTCCATCTTCCGCTGGCACACAGCTAATTTATTTTCGTCTTTTTTTGTGAGGGACCACGTTTGGCAACCATATGTCAGACACGGTAGAATGATGACTTCGTATACTTTCTTCTTAATTTTCATATGTGTTTGTCTGTTCTTCATTATCTCTTTTAGACTCCAGTACTTTTGCCATGATATTGCAATCCGTCTTTGCACTTCCTTTTGTGTACAGTTTTCGAATGAAACCGATTGACCCAGATATATATATTCATTAACAAACTCGATCTTTCCTCCTTCTACTATTATATCCTGTTTTTCTCCGTTGCTTATAATCTTTGTTTTTGATGTGTTAAGTGAAAGGCCTACTATCTTGCTTTCGGTTGTAAGTTCATTAAGCATTTTCTCTAGATCAGTCGGGGTTTTAGCAAAAACAACTATGTCGTCTGCAAAGCGTAGGTGGCTCAGTCGCTCTCCATCAATTAATAGTCCTTTGTTATGCCAGTTTAGGTTTCTGAATATCGTTTCTAAGACGGCTGAAAAGACTTTCGGTGACAAAGGATCGCCCTGTCGCACACCTTTCTCAATAGGGAATTCTTCTCCTTCTCTTTCTAACCTAATTTTGGCACAGCTCCTGGAGTAGATGCTATAAAGTACGCTGATATATTCTTCGTCGAGGCCTTGCTCTAATAGCGTTTCCCATATCGCATTGTATTCGAGACTATCGAATGCTTTTTTAAAGTCTATGAAACACATATAAATAGTCAATCCGTATTCGTTAGCTTTTTGGATGATCTGCGTGACCACTTGGATATGGTCAAGTGTTGCATAGTTCTTTCGAAAGCCCGCCTGTTCCCGAGGTTGATGTTCATCTAGCTTCTTTGTCATCCTCTTTAAGATTATTTTTGAAAAGGTCTTGTATATATTTGATATCAGGCTTATCGGTCTGTAATTACCAAGGTCTTTCCTGTCACCCTTTTTGTGTAGAAGCGTGATTGTTGATCTTGACCATTGTTCCGGTGTCGTTCCTGATTGTAGTATATTATTGAATAGAGTCTGAAGTGGTCTTTGAAGATATTCCGATAAGCATTTTAGTAGTTCGTTTGTAATGCCATCATCCCCTGGTGTCTTGTCGTTTTTTTGTGTTCGTATGGCATACTCTACCTCAGATCTCAGGATGTTCTGTGCCGACATTCCAAACAATGGTTGCGTCTTAGGTTGTGATTTTCCAGATTCAAAGGAATTCGAAGAACTCGACGCATAAAGGTCTCTGTAAAAATCAGTAGCTTCTTTTGTTATTTCAGGTCGTTTTATTAGAATCTTGTCCGTTTTACTTTTCAGACTCGCAGTCCACTCTATTTTGTTCCTAAGTTGCTTGTAGGCTTTCTTTATTCCACCAGTTTTCTCTATATATTTTTCTATTGTTTCTTGTCTTCGTAATTTTCTGTCTTTCGTTATAAGTCTATTGATCTCTTTGCTTATTATGGTTAGTTTAGATCTCATCTGTTTTGTCCTTTTTTCACTGTACATTTGGCTTCGCTCTTCCATTAGTTTCTTTACTTCTGGGCTTAAAAAGTCTGTGTTATTTTTGTTTTTCTTCGGCATCTCTTTTAGAAAGGAACTCATCTCTTTTTCAAAATTGTTGTATTGTGTTTGTACGTCGTTTGAACTATTTATTGATGAAATAAATTTCTCTTCCCAGTATTTACCACTTTCTCTGGAAATAGAAGTAATGTTTCGAGCATGGTTGAAATTAGGTTTTACAAATATTCTTTTCCTTTTCGATGTCATGTTAAGTTTGCATCGAATCATCCTGTGATCAGTGTAGAAATTCAAATTATTTATAATGTCAAAGTTGTGTATATAGGAGCCTTTGTTCGTTAATATGTAGTCTATTTCATTAAGTTGTCTTCCATTCGGTGTTGACCATGTCCATTTGTTATGAATCTTGCGTTTAAACATGCTATTTATGAATTTAAGGTTATTTTCTAACGCAAACTCTACTAATTTTTGTCCGCGTTTGCTTCTTTTTCCATGAGAGTGTTTTCCATATATTTTGTCTTCACCTTGCTGCATCTGCCCAATTTGGGCGTTTAAGTCTCCTTGTATAATTAGGTTTTTTGAATTAGCAGACTCTATGGCGGTGCGTACTATGCAGTAAAACTCTTCGATATCTTCCTCATTACTTAGTTCAGTAGGTGCGTAGACCTGAATGATTGACCATTGCATATTGTTTGGCAGCTGTATTTCTAGTGTCGCAACTCTATCTGAGTAAGTCTTTAAACTTATAATATTATTTTTATGTTGTTTTTTGATGAGGAAACCAACTCCATTTCTTCCTTTGGTACTGGAGGTGTGATATAAGATGCAGTCGGTGAACTCTTCAATGATCTCTTTCGCTCTTCGTACTTCACATAGGCCGATAACATCCCAGTTTAGTTTTTGAACTGCTTCCTTCAATTCTATTAGTCTGCTCTCTGCCAGTAGAGTTCGTACGTTTAGACTTGCTACAAATAGATAATTCGATGTTTTCTTGTTGTTTTTATGTTCCATTGAGGTGATATTATATTTCGGGGGGTTTTGGTCGTACTCCTCCACGGTGACCGGCCGGCTTGGAGGAGGCTGAGAGGCGTTAATTAGTTTTTTGAGGAATAAGATTGGTCTGCTTGGTTCGTCGTTGTTGGTTGTGCTCTCTGGTTTTGATTGCGTTGGAGGTAGGGCGTGATGTTATTCGATGTTTTGTTCCTTTTGTGTGTTTGTGTTGCGTTCACGCCCTGCGCCGCCGGCCGTCCCGCGTCAGCCAAACTTTTTTTGTAGTGTGTAGCTGTAGCTTTTTCTGGAGAAGCTGATAGAGGTCTTTTATTTGTTCGCTTCGTGTCGCTGCTCGTATTTGTTTTTCCCTTTCGTGCTCTTTCTTCTAAAATTATTATTTTGTCATAACGCAGTACGGCATTGTTTCCTAGTTCCCGCTGTTTTTTGAGTTCTTCTTGCAAGTCTTTCCGTTTTTGTAAAACTATTGGGGGGAAGTCTTCCTTAATGTAGATGTTAGTATTTAGAAGGGATCTACTTTTCTTCAGTATTTCGATTTTTCTACCCATAGTAGTCAGAGTCACAACTATAGGCCTAGTTTTCTCGTGCTTTTTGCCCATTCTTCTTACTGTGTCTATTTCGTTGTCTCGACACTGGACTTGCATCTGGGTGGTAATTGTACGTAGAATTAGGTTTTGTAGCTCGCTGTAGTTACGTTCCGTTTCTTCAATTCCAAAGAATATTATGTTTTTACGTCTAATTTGTTTTTCCAGCATGTTCAAAGTAGCTTGTTGCATTTCTACTCTTGTCTCTAATTGTTTTGTTCTCGTTTCTATAATATTAAATTTCTCATCTATATTATTGTTTATGGACTGTGTGATATTTTCTTGCATGTTCTGCATATCTGTTTTCTGTGCTGCCAACTCGTTTTGTATTTCTCTAAGTGCCTTCATGATTTCATCCATTTCTAGTTTTTTGTTGTTTTTGTATTTTGAAGAATAGCGCCCTCTAGTTTTGTTTAGCTGCAGTTGTGTGATTGTATATGAACTGCGCCCTCTTTTGTGATATTGGTAGACGATTTACAACTTAGATTGAACTGGTAAATATCTCAGAAGAAATTTTGAGTGCAAAAAGCGATCTTCCTATGCCGCGGTTTGAACCAGGATCCTCGCAGACGTAAAGCAGTTGATGTCTCCAATGCGCCACCAGGACTTAGTAAAATGTGTTGAAATTATCCACCAGTTATAACGATGAGTGATTCTCGCCGTTTGTGCAGGTACTTTACTTTTCCGAAGCCCGTCGAGGGTTCAAAGGTCGATTTTAGACAACCCGCAAATAGGTTTTTTTAGATTGATCCAAAACCAGTAATGTTATTTAGGAGTTTTGGTATTTCACTCACTGTTGATTGTATTTCCCTCCGAACACGATGTAGTTGTATTCAGGTTGTTATAATATAAATTTCTTGTGTAGTTTCTTGTTCGGTTTCCACTTTTCCACAAAGTTAAAGTTCACTTTTGATTTGGTCCATTTGTGATCGAATCACTAGCAGAGTATTGTCACAAACGATATAATATGTGCGTAGTAAGATTTATAACTTAGTTTTGAGTTCACTTTGATTATTTAATACGTATAAATATTTTTAAGTAATTTTTATATGCGGAGCCGATGTAAACATTGACGGTGGCGCCACCTCTACACTTCGGTGTAACAATCTACCTGCACTTTAAACTCAACACACCACTTTTCACCCTATGTAGGTTAAAAGCTGCATTAAGGTGGGATGCTAGTGAGGTGACAGATCTGTATCCGTAAATACCACCCGTATTTACGGATAAGTATGCAATGCATCAGGTATTTATCATTTAAATTCCTTAAAGTTAAGTTGGCAAGTTGCTTGACGGATAAATTGGTGAAAAAACATAAAAAAAAATCTTAGTAGATCATAGAACCTTCTTCTTTCTTGAAGTCTGTGAAATAAGGAAAATATTGTTATTCATTCCATTATGTCCTGAGCCAAAACATACGAATAAATAAGGGAGAGAATACTTTTGTATGTTGCTCTTGTACGAAAAACAAGAAATAAAAAGGGTGGGTGCACGACCACAAATAACCTATGCAAACATACCATATAACGGTATTATCGAATTAAGTTATATTTACGACCTATGCGGCGCAGTGAGCGAAGACCTCAGACACAGAGGTTGCAGGTTCGATCCCCGCCACGGGACAAATGTTTGCATGTTCTGTAGCTATTTTGTTCCGGGTCTGGGTGTTTTTCTATCTATAATTGTATATATTTCCAAAAAAATAATGTATTTACACATCAGTCATCTGGTTACCATAACATAAGCATTAAGTTGCTTAGCTTGGGACTAGATGACGTCGTGTACGATTCAAGGATATTTATAATACATATTTTATGTACTTACAGGATTAATTTGAAATCACCAGAAAGCTCTTTATAACCCTTAACAAGGCCCTTAACAACTGTTTTGACATCCGGTTAGTTCTTATGAAAAACACGATGCTTTTGTCTGAATATGGCGCTGCTGATGCGTGCTTTGTGTGGGGTCTACCCCTAATGTTACTATTACGTTACAAAATATTGCAATTGTTATTATCAGATTGTCAGTTTTCCCCTTTCGGGGTATTAAGGTTGAAATATGTGTTGGTTTTGTTAACATAAATAGTTATTTGCGTGAATTAATGGCGTGTTTTTCGAGAAACAGAATAGATTCAGATAATGTTCAATAAGTAAAAATATATTAACATGTTCCTGCTTATATTAAAACTGTTGGTTTTTGTTTTGTTATCTCTAGTAACATAGGCAAATTCAATTAGTAGTATTTCTTTTTATTCGGATACTATTATTCCAATAATATTTAGACATTAAGCATAACAAAAATATACAATACATAGCTTACACGCCCGCGGCTTCGCTCACGTGGTACCTAACTTGATAAAATATGGTCTATGTTCATTCGGAAAGTCCATGCTGCACATTGGTGGTTTTTTGAAATCGGATGAGTAGTTTTGGAGATTACCCCAAACATACAAACAAACAAACCAAAATGACCTCTTATAGAAATAAAATAGCATTACTGTTATTTTGGTATTTTAATATTCTCATTCAAGCAAATCCGTCCGCATAAACTACAACAGAATATTAAATCTCAATGCTATAAGCTTGAAATGAGAAATGGCAATTATTGTAAGCCAGTGAAATTGCCAATCGATCAGAACAGAGGAAGGAAATTAAGCAAATAAAGCTACTTTTCAAACATCCAGCCTATAAATCCAAGTAAATACTTCAGCTTAGTCAGAGCAGAGAAGATAAAATATAGAGCATGGATGTATGAACATGCATGGTATGAACGAAGTACCGGTAGGAATAGTAGTCAGGAAGTAAGTTCGTATGCAAGTGGCCAACGCTGGTAACGAGGTTTTTAGGCCACTTTAAGGCCTCCGTCATGGCTTAACGACTTTTAATTCCGGTACCAACAATTTTAACATGTCCTCGAAGCAAATTCAAGTTCTCTACCGAAAGTTGTTGGTGTAAATATTTTTCGCTAATACAACAAATAAAAAATACCTACAGGGGGCCTATCATCAGTTTCCGACTGGTATAGTTAACTATTCTCGCTCACGTGTCAAGTATTCTAAATGTATGGAATTTTTAGTTCATGCAAGTTACCGGGGGAGGCGCTGCACTGGATTTTCATACATTTGTGATACTTGACTCGCTAACGAGGATAGTATCCAATACTATGGTTAACTCGTGATAGACCCCCAGATAATAAAAATATGTTAATATAATTATATTAATATAATTATGTTCTGCAAATATTTGTTCCGGGTTTAGTTGTTTTTCTATGCATAATAATGTATGTATTTACAAAAAAAAATTATCTATAGTATATCAGTCATCTAGTTACCATAACACAAGCATTAAATTGCTTAGCTTGGGACTAGATGACGCTGTGTGGAATGTCCAGGGATATTTATTTATTTATTATTTATTTAAATATATTTTCCTGCCATAAGATGCGAACTTAGGGTAGCGGTTGGAGACCTAGACCGGAGACCGAGACAAGAGAGCGCGACCGTTTACTTTACTTAGGCAATGTATATGTAGGTGTCTCCTGTGTCTCTGTCTCCTGTCGCGGGCTCTTGTCTCGGTCTCCGGCGCCAACCGCTACCTTTACACCTCTCACACCAGGCACTCACCCAACACACCAGCAAAACTTCTGGACTTCTAAAGCATAAAGTTGTACCACTAGTGTTACTAAAACCTCACACGATGTCTTAAATTTTCCCTCCATTTTACCAGCTTAGTATATTCGGTACGCTACAAACAAAATAGGGTGCGAATTGTTTGAAAGTGGCTTACGGTAATGCTATTGGGCTTCGTTTGGACTTAGCGTTTATTCGGTACGTTTGCTTGGTAGCTTAATTCTGGTAGCAGCCTCGAATGGATAGGATTAGCACATTCGCAACTAGCCTTGTGGTTGGCTGGGTACTCGTTTCTCTTACACCAATTAGCACTGTTTTGGTTCAGCGTAAATTAACTGTCTATAGAAGACATTGTATAGCTCTTTTAGATTTAGCATGCGTGTTTTGTTTAGTAAAATTTTTGCCCGCGGTTCTGCAGGTTGAATGAAAGGTACATCGTGCTCTTTTCTGTACTCCTGACAACATGCTAACAATATTTCATGAAGATCGGTTGAGTAATGCGTGAAAGTCATGATAAATCATTAAGCTGGTTAACAATATCTAGCTATGTGTGATTTACATGCTTGTTAATAAATATCTATTGGTAATTAAAATTTTTATATTCAACCTCTTTTGGGTACATGTAAATGGACCATATTTTTCAAATTGAAAATTCATTGATGTGTATGAATGTGAACTCCTATTGAAAAACAAGGTAAGTACCAAGAGTATATTATACTAGGTGCCTACTATCTATACCACAGAGGCATTCAGCTACGAGCCTCATAATCAAGCGCCATTCCACTTAATATGTGCATTTGCATCTGAGTGTTTCAATAGCATAGATATCACCATATCACAAGCTAATATCGATTCTATTACCTTTTGAGAAATGGCTGATATCCTACTATTAGGTTTGTGAGGATTGATTGATTGTAAACATAGTTGTATAAGCCTGTTGTATAAACAATGGCTATTTGGTATCCGGGTAAAAAACACCTAAGTAAAAGCTTGAAACTGCGGGCGGAGCATTCAATAAAAAATTGTGTCTATTTACTATCTGTGCTACTAGTCTAAAAATATCTTTCTTCGCAATAATAACACCTAATAAATTAAATACTTGGAAAACAGTAGTCATTCTATAAGGGTAACTTTGAGAAAATTTCAGCGTATTTTCGTAGGCAGTAAAAAGGACACAGAATAAACCATACTCACTACGCACAAAAGATCTTAATTAGTACAACACTAATTAGAAGGAACGAGAGAGGTAATAAATGTAAAATTGAGCTACTTTTAGTGGGTTGTAGTTGAAAATCGTAAGCCTATGGTAACATGAAATTGCAAGGATCCCTCGGGCTTAAAACAACTGATCTAGTGATGGGTTATTGTCGATAGTTCTTCAGACATCGATAGTCGATGATTCTCAGATCTAATAATCAGAATAATACTAAGAATAAGTAAACTCATAAGTTTTTGCATAAAAAAAATCCTAGAAGATGAGAGTAAAGACATGCTATCATGCAATGGCATTTCTCGTAGACAGTATCTTTGTTTTGTACTGGCTTTTAGAATACGAGCTTTTAGGGATCCCGCGAATAATATTCATGTGAATATGTGTAGTGATTTTTTTCCTGTTATAAGCTGTGTTAAAATCTAATCACCATAGTTTTTATTTATCTTTTCGTGTATTTTTATTTTAGCGACGACAGTAAAGGTACAGAATACGTAGGCAGTAGGGTCTCGCAGAAAACCAAGCAGACCACCAGTTAATAAAACTAGATTATTACTGCATTCTCAACCAAGTCTGACATTATAATAATATTAAAACGTTAATAAATTATTAAGCATTCCGTACTAATAAGTTATAATCCCATGCCTACTTTTAAAATACTAAGAAGTAAGAGTAGTAAGAAACTGATTTCATCGATAATTCGATTTATTAGTTTTGTTGTTTTCCCATCTCTATCATTGCAAGTCCCGTAATTGAAAGCATATTCGGGCGAGCCGGCCACTAAATACAGACGTGCCTCTGCCTATTCACAGCTTATTTCTCGTTGACCGTTCTCTTTTGAAAGTACTAAAGAGAAGCTCTAATAAAACTTTCAAAAGTTTCAGTGGAATAACAAAAAGGATACTTTTTATCCGGGTAAGCCACTCGAGCAAAGCTGTGTGCAAATACTAGTGCCATATTTCAACTGATAAAATGTCTCCAGGTACAACTTTTTCAATTTTAAAACAATCTTTGCATTATGGAAGAGCTTTCTCACAAACTATGAGATGTAGAATTCAGCATTTCTTTAAACTCCGTTTCATTATTCATGAAGAAGACCAGTACATGTAGCACTAGATTCTCATTTCATAAGCGAGCAAAAGTTTTAATTGAGAATTGGTCAATCACAATTCAAAACAAATGCAAACCGGTTAAGCGCATCTCTACAAATTACGTAGGACTGTTTATTCACATCGTTATAATTAACATGTCGATTTGAGAATTATTAAGACGCGATTAAGTCCCGTTAATATTTTTAAATATATTAAGAATCTCTTTTTTTTTATTTTCACTCATTAAATTATTTTTTTTTGATTTTTCCTTACTCGCAAAATCTCCTTAAAAAGTTATAATAGTGATTTGATACTAATCCGATTATATTATAAAGCGTGAGTAGATATGTTTTTTTATTAGACTCCCACTGAGGCAAATATATCCATCATTATCTCCAACAATGTCTGACCATCTTCATATTCTAGAATAATAATTGATGTTATTGTACCTACACAAAACTGTTGTCTCACTCTCTCAGTGGTGTATTTTTTTGTATGTATGATGTGACCTTAAACAAACGTTTTCCTATTTATTTTAGTAAGAGCTACTTTATTTTTTAGAAAAAGACTGTCTCAGCAACAATACTAACTGCAAGAAACAAGTGCTATGAGTTCTTATTAATGCTGGTAACAAAGTTGAAATTTTATTTAAAGAAAAAGAAGTTTTCCAAGATATCGCCGTAAAAATACGGTAAACCACTTTCAAATGAATCATGTTACTGAATATTTAATACTTTTGTTTGATAGTTATTATTTATTGCATAGTAGCGGTAACCTGCCTTAATCTAAGTAAGTATATCAAAAACAAAGACAAAGTAATTAAATATTGATTCAGTTACTTAGGCTTAGTAAAGAGATCTCTGCGATGTTTCCCGTCGAAGGGTATTTTCGGATTTTTTTGTCCAGATCCTAATTTAAACCTAAATATTATCATGGCTTATAATGTTGATTATAATAGTTTTCAGAAGATGAAATAAAACAAAATTATTGTTCTCCACAAACATACAAACTTGTCACACACACTTTCTCTTATAGTAATTATAATGACAGCTGTAGATGGTAGTATAGATAAGGTTGAGTGGGTAGGTCCTTTCATTAGATTACTTCTACCCAAGACATTGAGACCTTTAACACTGAAACCCTATTGACATACAGAACAATGACGTGATATAATTACGATAATGGAGTGTCTCACTAACCTATCTATCTTTAGTTGTGCTTAGGTACTGCAGGTAAATATAAAAAAAAAAATTATGATCACGACTGTATCCCAGGGGGCGGTAGACATTACTTACAGAGCTTTAGGCAGTTTTTAGATCATTTTTATTTTCCTTTTTTTTAAACGTAAAGTCAGCCTAACGTTACCTACCTTACGTTTTTTTATATTATTAATCAAGAAATATAGAACCTATTATGTTGACTGTTGTTTTGAGCTTATAAGCGTTTATACTCGTATAAATTACGGTCGCTATAATACGGCACTGATATTTTGAAACGCCTTTGTTTAAACGGGTAATTCTACTATTTATCAAGTTACTTTTGTTCCAGCGTTTATGCATAAAAAAGATAATTTAGTAGAAAAATTTGAATAGCATGTCTTAAAAAGTATTTGCAGGTAAAAATTGTGCTGTTCTGTAGCTGTTTGGCTAATAGTGGGATGGTCATTTGCCTTAATAATATAATTAATATGATTAATTATAATTATCATATTTATGAATAGCAAAGATTCATAACAAACTATCAATTTTATTACGACACATTCAAAGTATGATGTCATTAGTTTTGAATGGCAGCGTTTCAATTTTGCATTTTTATTTTTCAATGTATTGTGGAGATATTTTTATGAATTTAATTATAATACTTTTGTTTTTTATTGCTATCGACACGCATGGTTAATCAAACTCGAGGTGGTGCTGTGACATACTGGGTGTAAAAAGACTACTACCGAAAACTGATGGGTTGCAATCAGACCATAGTACTGAACATAATTAGCGGAAAAAAAAAGTTTTTTTTTTTACCTTAAATATTTTCTATTTTTTTTTTAGTTACATACACATCGTACAACATAATAAGACCATTTTCACCTAATTAGATCATTTAATAAAGGAAATAAACAAGTAAATTAAAGAAACAGCAATATTACGCATAGCTTAGTACGCTCGTACGTCAGCGAACAGCTGATCTCGCCCGCGGTCATCGATCGCCCGCGGTCATTTTTCAGACAACTAATGTTTCTTTAGATGTCTTTTGGGGTGCTGTACCACCCCGTTTCGTTTTCGGTAGACGTCTTTTTACACCCTGTATACGTACAGAACAATATAAAGCGTTAGAACAATTATATTCCCAGTGTTACACTCCATCTTAAGCAAGAAAGCTAGGAAATCGATAAGACCTTGCTTAATTAAACTGAAATCAGACAAGACACTCGAATTCTCCTTTCACAGAAACAATACAATCTAATATAATATCGTCAAAATAAGTGAAAACAATTAAAAACAAAAGCTCTCAAGTTTATTCATCGTTTAATACGGCGGCGATGAGGTCCTTAAGTCGCAATTATAGAACAAAAGGGTGGGTTAAGCCTCTAATGTAGACGTGACTTATAAAGACAGCTGGGTAACTTCACAATCAACGAAAATAAGTAAATTCCTAGGAGCTAAATACCAAGACTCGTGTCGTAATTGCCGCCTGAAGGCTGAATGATATAAAAAATAAATAGCAACCAAACTACTACAAAATTAAGTAAGTTTGTAACCGTTGACATTTAGGGACATAGTACGTCCAGTCTCAATAACCTATCTTCTTCTTCTTCTTTTGATTATGGCTTCTGTGCTACAATTTTACCAAATCAATCTTTTATTTTGCGTACTGTGGGTGTGATATTGACATTGACATTTTTGACATTCATTGTGTGGATGTAATGTCAAAACAGTAAGCAAAACCAAAGATAAGTTATTGGGACTACCGGTTAGCCCACTTGGGAAACAAACACTATATCATCAGGTAACTTTAGAATGTTTGTATTGAGAGCTAGCCATTTAAACCAATTAATCCAAGCTATCAAGCACTTATGTCCAGGCAACTGCAGAAAATATAATGTTTTAAAGCTAGCTATCTACCAAGGGATAGATCTCTTGGAGCTAGAACTTACCAGCTAATAACTAAAGATTATTAAAGATAATGTCATTTACTCTAACGTCTATTAAATAACCTATCTTTCTTTGGTTTTGCCTACTGTGGGTAGATATTACTTACATACAATAAATGTCAAATAACTACCGACAGTAAGCAAAACCAAAGATAGATAGGTTATTGAGACTGGCCGTAAGATATCTAGCTCTTCAGTCGATCAGTAAAGATAAATGTGCTTGTTAGCTAGCCATGTACAGGTGGCTGTGCAGGCCTGCTGTCGACACTGTGTTTGAGATTCGCACTTGGCAACCCTCTAAGCTAAGCCCGCGGAGTCTCGAGTTTGCAACTGATGTCTTGCACATGGCACATTGCTTTGATACTTTGAATTACGTGTGGTGTTAATTCATTATCATCTTCCTGCCCTTATCCCACATTACGTGGGGTCGACACAGCATGTATTCTTCTTCCATTTCAATCTATCAGCCGTCATACATTCCTTTCTTGCTCATGTCAACTTGTCCATCTATCTCTTTCTACTCTCTACACATAATATCCATCCACATACATATCAATTAATGTGGTGTCAATTGTGCATTAATATACAAAATGCTACTTAAGTTTATATTGTTTGCAGTTGTAGACAGCTTATCAAAGTTATCGACTATCATTGGTCAACTGCGAGCACTTTTGTACGAATTATTTAATCACCATTCACCGCTATAAAGTTGAAGTATATTGCCAGGAAGAAGATAAAATAGGATAAGACCAGCCTTAAAACTCCTATATAAGAATGGACCAGTGAAGCATTGGATCATCGTTTTCTTGATAGTTTTATTGTGTTTCTTTAGATGTTTTGTTTTGCAGCGTGTGAGATAACTTAAATAATTTATGAGGTAAATTTCAAAACTACATAAAATTATAATTCCAAAACTTCTTCTACAAGTGAAAAGCTATAGGTACTCGTAATACTACTGCCCTCAGACTGAGCTACAATGTCACTTTTGCGAAGCTGTGATCTATAACTAGGTACAATTATATTCTACGAAAACAGCTAAGATACTACCAGCCAAACAGCTTAGAGTCCTCACTCTAGGTTGCTTTGAGCACAACGCCTACAATGTCACGGGAATCCAGTTTTACAAAATGTATCCATGCTAATAAATCGCTTAAGATATCTTCAAAGGCGCTTCATCCCTTCAAATCAAAAGCCACTATATACGAAAATGTTGAATTATAGTACCTCATTCCGTATCTGCAGGTAAAGCATTGTTCGAGCATTATTCTGAAACACTTTGATCGCGAGATCGCTCGTGCGATCCCTTGGGAGGCGCCTAATTTATCTACTTTCCACTCCGATTATTTAAACGCAGTAAAATGATATTATGCTCCATTAAATCCTACTCGTGTATTTGGGATTTTAATGGAGGTTTCTTTTTTGAAAACAATACAATTTACTTTCTAAAGAACGTTAGGAGATAGATATTTTGTTAAGTTCTTTGTGTCTTTGTTGGAGGTACAATTTATTATCGTAAATGGTTTAATGAGATTTTTCTCGAGAGCTTGTTATGTCCAAGAGTATTTATTATTACTTATATATTTTTTGTTGAAATATGATGACTGCTTTTTATGACTCTTACTTCAAAAATCATATTTGAAATATAATATTATACGTCATGGGATCTCTTAAAGATAAATAAATTATAAAATAATGTAAGTAAGCCATAATTAATTTCATTAATTGCCATCAAAGTTACGCGGGTGAAGTATAAATTATCACATTAGCATTAAAATATGCGGATCTCCAACTTTGGTCCATTGTGTTCAGAACCCACAACTCACGAAAACAGTTAATCACTTAAGTTTCTGATAATGTCTTGTACGTCCAAAGTTGAGCGCTCGTTATGTGAGCCTTTTTTCCTTATAGGCTCTCAGATTTTGGGAACATACTTACTTACCTACTTAGACACTTGCGAACGTTGTAACTTTGGATTTTTCACTGTTTATAGGTCATTGAATGACAAAAGACCCTTGGAAGACCTTACAACTTCTATGAATGTTACTAACGGTACTTTTTAAAGTTTGACTGGGAAAAAGTAGTAAGCTAGAAATAGTGTTGTGGTGACACAGTTTTCAATATAGTACGCGTGCAAACCGCGTTTAGCCTTGTCATCATTTTTATTATTTAACTAGCTTACTCGCCCGCGGCTTCGCTCGCGTGGTACCTGCCTTGATAAAATATAGCTACACATCGGTGAAAGAATTTTTGAAATCGAATGAGTTAGTTTTGTTTTAGTGACTTGCAGTGTGAAAAGAAACAGAAATCGGAAACAAGAGCAAATAAACATTTTCTAAAGTTCCCGATGCAAAAACTAAAGGCTGATAAACGACATTTGAATGTAATATCGAAATAAATTTTATTGTTAATCCAGTTTTATCATAAAACAGCCACCGCTTATTTGGACACAACTTTACGCCCCCAAAGAAAAGAAATAGCTCTTACAAAGTAATATTGAGTTATCCTCGGAAATAACTCATTTAAGAGCATGCAAATCCGCCATTATTGATGTTCTCGAACTTCGCTTGCGACAGCCGAAATTTCGGCAATAACAATAAATGTAAGGAATTTCTTCGTCAATAATAAAGCTGTAAAGAAATGGTTTCAGTCAATGTATAATATGGACAACAGATAATAATAATATCTAGACTGTTGTATTAGTTTGTTGAAGTTTTTGTAGAACGACAGAGTTGGATTGATTAAAGACATTTGACACATTTTTACTTGCGAATTATTTAGTGTTCTATCTTCTAACTTATTACCTAAAAAAGGTTTTTTTTTCTATTGTGAGCTCATGTAACGAAACGATTATAATTATGATTGTATCCCAGAAGCACGGTAGACAATTAGAAATTAAGGCAATCAGGTCTAAGTGTAGATTAGAAGTTTCATTCAAATCCATACAAACTTTCGCGTTTATAATATGAGTAGGATGAACAGAATGTGTTTCATCTTATTTTATATCAGGTTTTAATATCATTAAGGCTTTACATCCTTACGATGTAAATACAATGTCAAGAGGCAACACGTGCCAGTACTTAACGTAACGATAAATTTTAGAAGACAAATGTTTGAATGTTTAGGGGATGAATACATAATCTCAATGTTTTTCTTTAACTGTTTATTAGTGCTAGAAGTGGTAGTGTATGACAAATAGTCGTTTTTCTTTATGGCGTTCCTTGAACAATTTTTTAAGATCACTCCTGCATTTTCCGGGTGAAACGTCTGTATCTAAATCAACGATATTTGTATTTACATAAAGTGATTCTCGAGGCTTTAACGAAGTTTCGTTAAATCCTGTTTCATCTCAACAATGTCCCAGGCACTACAGTGTCTCGTTAAGTGTAGGCAAAGCTTGCCTCCTGACTCTGTATAAATCATCTTGGCTTGAGTTTTTTTTTTTCGTTTCGTTAAAAGAACATTTACCAAAACATTATAAGTTTTCTTGTTTTTATACGGATACAATAATAAAATTGCGGGTAACATGAAGTATTTAGACAGACAGAAAGCGACATCTATCTTCGGGTAACAAAATGGTAAGAAACAAACGCGGTTTTTCACAAACTTTTCCCGCAACCCATTTTTATGACGTGTGTAAAAATCAAGGGAAAAAATGGTCGGAAAGTTTCTGCAGCGAAAATCTTCATTATTCAGACGGTTTTCATGACGTCTTGATGGATGTTGCAAAGGAGTTCAAATAATCGCTTTAACGAACAGACAGTGAACGTTATGGCTTGACAATGGTCATTACGAATCCATCGCCATCATCAGCCATAGGACGTCCACAGCTGGGCATCTGGTCTCCCTCACAGATCTTCAGTTGTTTTGGTTGGAAGCGGCCTGTATCCACCGTGAACCTGCGGCCTTTACCTAATATAATATGATATACAGGGTGTAAAAAGACGTCTACCGAAAACGAAACGGGGTGGTACAGCACCCCAAAAGACATCTAAAGAAACATTAGTTGTCTGAAAAATGACCGCGGGCGATCGATGACCGCGGGCGAGATCAGCCCTGCTACTCTGCAAAACGAAAAACGAAGTTTCGTGACAATTTTTGGGTTCTAATTATGTTGGTGAACTATTACGAATTCAGTATCCACCAACATAAGCTGACCCCGAAAATTGTCACGAAACTTCGTTTTTCGTTTTGCAGAGTAGCAGGGCAGCTGTTCGCTGTCGTACGAGCGTACTAAGCTGTGCGTAATACTGCTGTTTCTTTAATTTAGTTGTTTATTTCCTTTATTAAATGATCTAATTAGGTGGAAATGGTCTTATTATGTTGTACGATGTGCATGTAACTAAAAAAAATAGAAAATATTTAAGGTAAAAAAAAAAAAAAAAAAAAATTCCCCTAATTATGTTCAGTACTATGGTCTGATTGCAACCCATCAGTTTTCGGTAGTTGTCTTTTTACACCCTGTATATAATAGTCTTACATGGCATATTAAAACTATACAAAGCTGATTAGATGTTTATTACTAAAAGGTTAAGCTTGTAGGTACTTTATCAGTTTCTGAAAGTGGTCTTTTGTGGAGTAAAATGGCTAGAATGGCTATGACTATTCGGTATATTCTATAAAGATCGGCAATGAAATACTTACAAAGTATACCTACAAAGTTATAGGCATTTTCATGTCTAATTGAATAGTCGCGATAAAAAAAGAAAATACCGCCCACTAGCCAATGTCCTCAATTATTTATTTATTTAAAAAACCAATGTCCATCAATGGATCCAACACTTTTATTCAGTAGTCTTTGAGAATTTTACAACTGCAAAAGTTTTCAAGGTTTTAATTTTACTGTAAATTATGAGAGCGCTTTTTGTTCTCTACAGACCACTTTTATTGTCAATTTAAAAATGTAGCAAAGAAAATGTTGGTCGTAAATTATTTTATGATTGTTGATCGCTTTCAGTAAAGAACAATGGAGATGCTATAAACAGAAAAATGACAAGGACAGCTATATACACTGTATTTCTTATTAGAAAAAGACAGATATATTTAATTATGAGCATAAAATACTATTTTCGAGAGAGCATTTTGTGAGAAATACTGTGATAAATTATATGGTGGCACTCGCAAACATGTAACAAACCGACGAATTCTTTGTGCTAATCAGTAAAGGAAGTACTAAGGCAGTATATCACTGAGAATATCTCTGGGACACGTGTGTATTGTGACCATGCTGTGCAAGAAAATTTGACTTTTTTTATTCTGACACACATAAAAAAAGTTGTTGAAAAAACTATGTATTTTGTTACTGTTGGGTAATGGACCTCTTTTTCTAAAATTTGGATTTTATTATTGGCATTAAAACTAGGAGAAGTGCTAACAATTTCTTTGTTATACGAGTAATAGGTACTTATAGATACAGTAATTTTTAAATTTCGCTTAACGCAATAAAAAAGAACTGCAAAATTACTTCATAATGTAAAACAACAAATATATTTACCATGTTTAACTTTTCATAATCCCAAAATAATTTTAATAAATTTAAAGCTCATTAAAATGTATGTTCTGATTATTTATTTTACAAAATATTTAAGGTTCAATAAATAATAAATTACATTATTTATGTGCACAACCTCATTTATTTAAGTACTTACTTAACCTTTTTCATTAAAAAATGTTAATTGAATACATTAGGATCATGATCATGTTTTTGATGAGGTAAGTGAGTGGGGGTGAGTGAGAGAGAGTGAGAGTGGGGGGAGGCCTTGCCCAGCAGTGGGACACTGAGGGCTGCTAATAATAATAATAATAATAATAATAATAAAAAAGTGACTAAGTAAGTAAGTAAGTTCGTATGAGCAAGTGGCCAACTCTGGTGTGACTCTGTAAAAAGTGACTGATTAGTGATTAGTTTACTAAAACTATATAATTATGTTTTATGCTTAATTGACACGTTTTATTGAGTGAATTTGATAAATTAACAAGAGTCTACCTGTTTTTGAGAATGTTCAGTGTTATGCTTCTGTGGTGTGTCTCAACTAAAGGGACTTTGTTTAATTAAAGAGATGTTTGTAATTGGGCTTGCTTAGCACCTAAACTATCAGTCAGCTTTGACAAGAAATACATAAACTTGTAAATACTCCTAACCGTAAATAACCGTAAATAACTTGTAAATAATCCATTGATGTAGCTGGAAATTTGAACCTAAGAACTATAGATCGAAAGTCGAGAATTAACCCAATAGATCAGCTCGGCTTTAACACCCATAGATAAGTAGAGTGTCCGTTTGACCTCTACTCCAAAGGGCGTAAACTCGAAACCCTGTGAAATGCACCACTGATTCAGATAGTCGGTTGAGTGGCTTCTTTCTGTATTATATTTCACACGAAAATACCTAGACGTGTATTTTCATGCTGTATATTGAGGCATGATAATTCTTAGTCATGAAATTCCTATGCTGTGAAACACTAATGTCTAGTTTAAAAATCATAATGTAAATTTGCTTACAGTGTTTAGTTGATTTATTAAAATTGAGAGATTGCTGAGATCGTCCACAAACGCGGTCTTGGCCGGCACCATTATTCCATTCTGTTTTCGAGCCAACAAAAACAAAATAATTAAAAATATTCTCACTTTTTTTCTAAGAACTTAACTAATACCCATAATTAATTCAGCTTAGAGTGAATTTTAGCCGGGTATAATTTATTTTAATTTCCAAATTATCACTATAACCACCTGTGAGTGCCCATTAGAAGTGAAACACGCTGCTGTTAAATGTTTAATGACTAAACAAGCATATTGTGAAAAACATGGCAATTTAACTTTCATAATTGCTTCAGCCCCGGGATTATCCTCATAATAGCTGAAATAATGTCCACCATACAATACCAGCGAAGCTGAAGTAAACAGAAAACAGCTAGGTCACTTAACGCTTAGAGCAATCACAGAAATAAAAAAAAATAAAAATCAAAGAAATAAAATGCATCTGACTAATAAGTCTTATTAGGACTAGACGACGATGTGTGGAATGATGTCCAAAGATCTTTATTTGTTTTATTACTATATCTACTGTGTTCTATGTTTTGTAAAAAAAACTATATTAAAGACATAATGATTATGTTACTTCATGTTATTGTTTTTAAAGTTTCATGAATGCATTTGTAAAACCAACTATAAAATCGGCCGCAGCAAAGTTACACAATATTAGCAGCCAGCTTTGTTTTTACGTAACGCGACTTATTATAGACGTTCTTGATTGTTAAAGTTAAGCAACGTTCTGAGCGGTCAAAATTCGGCTGCTAGTGGCATTATCAGCTAAGCGCTTCCGTACGTCGGAGGAGAAGTTAAATTGTCGGTCTTGGGTTTTAAAGTCGTTGAACGTGCAATGGCGCGTTTGTATCGATACAAACGCAAATGAAACGTTCAGTATCTGTGCGTTTATATCGATACAAACGCGCACACTACACAAAAACGCAGTGGCTGCTCGTTCGAAAAATGTGGTGTTTATAGGTTAAAAGTGAACCAGCTGTTCATTCAAACCACGTCAGCGATACGCAAAGAAATAAATTGTACAAAAACGTCCGCACACTTCCTGAGGCCACAATAATTAACGGTCGAATAAAAATACTGTCGCTTAAGATGTAAGGAAGCAGTTATGTAGATAAATTTATATATGCTACTTAGCGTCACCAAACGCTTGTTTTATCATCTTAGGTTGGGGTCTCACAATCATAAGCTATCATTGAAGTGTCATTTACATATACATATTCTATAGAGTTTTTATTTTCATTCCAATAAAAATTACAATATTGTGATAGAATTTTTGAAGTCAACAAAATCTTATTGTAACTTTATTTTTCTTTCTGAATTGTCCAGAAGAAAAACAGTTACACTTAGTACGTACAAATCGCTAGTCCATTCACTAGAAGCACTATACGTGCTAACGTTCAACCGTTAAATAAACTGAAACAAGTTAGTGTGCATTCAGAACTGCGTTCTTTTGTATTCTCTAGAGACGGATATCCGTTTGCTATGCGGTATCCGGCCATTTTCAACTATCCGGCATTTTAGTTGCTGCCGGATACGAAACAGCCTTATAGTCTGATATCCGTTTGCTACACCATACCCCGTTCATCCGTCAGGCATCAGGACAAGTTACATAAAGTAAAATAATATTTGTAACGAACTTAGTTAAAATCAAGTAATTTGGTTTCGGTTTAAAGACATTTATTCTCATAAAAGACACAGCCACTTACATGAGAAAACATTTTAAAATAACTAATTAATCGGTACAATTTTTGTTGATCGCTCGACTCTAATAGGTAGATTTATACAGGGTTATTCATTATTAGCTACAAATATTCAGGAATTAGGTTCAACAAATAAAATAAAAAATATTTATGAAATGATTTTTTTAAGTTTTGTTACGAAAATCCCGAGAAAATCGATGAAGATTATCCTTTCGAATCAATGGCGCGATGTTACATCTAATAGTCCATTTCTGAGGTGATATGCGACCTCCGCACCGCAACGCATACGATCTCCATAGTGTAGTCATTAAAAAAAAAGAAAAGAAAAGGTGTCAACTGTCAATACTTTGTTATTATTTAGTTATTATTTTTCCTGAATCGCCTAAACGGAACTACCTATTTGGAGTTTCTCCAAGGAGACCTGCAGTGTATCCAGGAGGTGCCATTGGTAGCGCGCAGGCAGATGTCTTTCAGCATGACGGGACCCGTCCACTATGCGCGCAGAGTGCGCGAGCACCTTGGGGATGTGGACGGCGAGCGGTGGATCGGGCGTGGAGGCCCAGTCGCATGGCCTGCACGGTCACCTGAGCTGACGCCGCTGGACTTTCATGTGTGGGGTTGTGCAAAAGCCTTAGTGTATGGAAGTGACGGCCACACAATATCGAATGTCGACAAGAGGTGAAAGAGACACGATGGTTCGAGTGCGTGAACAGTGTTTTCGCAGAGCTAGTCTTTGCATTCGAGAGCAAGGTGGACATGTGGAACAATTATTGTGAATAAATCAGTAACTGTGTTGTAAACATCCGTGTAAATACTATGTGTAAATATCAATGAACTGACTTTTACTTTTACCTACGTATCTGCCTACTACGCACCTACCTACCTAACCAAATTATTTAATTACTAGGTAATAAAATAGTAATAATGAAAATTATGTGATTGCAAACTAAGTTACAAAGTATTTTGCGAACTACCTAGGTAGACTGGTAGGTATGTAAGTAGGTAATTAATAGGTAAGTAACTAGTCAATGCTTTTTTGTCAGTCCAAAGTCTGATCAAAGTGTGATGGAAAGTCTAAACTTTAAATTAGAAAAATCAATAAGGTCAATGACATGTAGACAGGCTTCAGCTGTCATCCAATATGGTCATTGTGGGTAAAAGGTTGGCGACTATAGGTCATCGTTTTCGTGGCAATAATTATGCAATATGTCGTAAAGAAAGTAATAAAAATAAAATTTTGATACAAAAACTCAAATCAGTTTAGGAATTAAATTGATTCGGCCAAACAAATATTCACGACCTAAAAATTACGCCCTGTAATTATTTGTAGCTAATAATGAATAACCCTGTATATCATAGTATTCCAAAATAAGTAGGTAAGCAATAGGTGTACTCACATTATTACTAACCATAACGACAAACATAGAAAGCAATCTTAGTGACAAGTAGGTACCACCTACCAGTGTTGTGCCAATTGATTAAAATCTCAAGTTCACTTACGACCACATGAATTCTGCTAGGCTGCTCGGTATCCCATAGCCGGATTTTGTACTCCTAAGTCTATGACCGGTTATTCGAATTCTGGTATCCGACTAATTCATTATTCGGTGCTTCACTAATTTACACCGTTGTTTGCAGAGAATTGCCTCTAAAAATACATTGTCTCTATTGATACTCGTCTGTTTCGTAGTTACTAAACCGACAGTAGAACCTCTATATTATACTTGAGCCAAAAACATACAATTCGCGATAGTTTTGAAGGTGAAATACTTCCTGTTATAATTTACCCAATAAACCGTAGGTAAGTATATGTATTGGGTTTTGAGATTATTTTTGAATTTTTGTGATTTAATCAAGCGTAAGTGTCGCGACACGTCTGCGGAACGTACGGCGCCTTAAATTTAGCGGCTGAAGTTTCGGTCGTAATATTCCGCTGATGACAAACCAAACGCAACGAAAAATTACGTGGCGTCGTCGTCAGTTGGTGTGCGCTTGTGACGTATTTATTGAAGTGCCCAGAAAAATTGATTCTATTACAAAATTGGCAGAAAGAAAGAAAAAAGAAGAAGAAGTAAAAATAAAGCAGCAGCGCGTAGAGTTGAACGTTCGACGTATTAGCCAAAGTTAAACGTTCTCGTCTCGTCTCTCCATCTCGTTCGCAGTCTGCCGCGACGTCATCGAAATCGTATCATAATTTAAAAATGATAAAACATTTAAAATATCTTTGAAAACTGTCTAACTTCATTTACCTATTGGCAAATATAAATTATTAAGATTTTCTACTACTGTAAATTTGATTTTGTGTAAACTAAATTATTTTTATTAACTAATCATAGAAAATTTCTCTTTTTGACTCAAGATTGTTCATCTTAATTGAGTTTGAATCATTATCGTACTAAAGTAGTCGTTAAAACAATGCGTAACGTAAATTAGTAATTTGCCAGGGGACGATAACAGCGCCACCGAACAAATTCCTAATTAATATTCTTATTTTCTTTCTTCAATGTAGAAATACCTGCGTACAGGAATTTATTAAATCTCCTTTACGTACAGGTTCTCTCACAAAGTATTTTTTCTGCTTAAAAATACAAAGCTATAAAAAACATATCGATGTATTTTGTACATCAACCTCTTGTGTGTGAACAATAATAAAGTGAATACTGTATTTTCTTTCATTATGATGAGCAGAAAAATGGTTAAAGTACGTCTCAATTTATTTTGTGCTTGAAATGAATTCACCATCTAATAAAAAATGTAGGCTACTATTGTGTGGTGAAACTAAAATGAAACTCGCAAAAGGAGAAAATATTACATTTTCGGAGCTACTTTTCAATATTTATTAAATACGCTGTACGAGTAGGTATATTTACAAGCACTGAAAAGGGGCACCCACTCCCACTTCACCTTTAGACTTAGTAGAACATTGAATTTGCACGCACATTTTTTGAGTGTTGTCAGCTATTAGATTGTGACTCTTTAATACATCTCAATGTTAGACTCTCAGACATTTATTAAAAGGTTTATCTTGTTATTCCTAATAATTAGTCAATTTAGCAAAACTTTAGTTAGATAATGCATTATATTATTGCCCTCTCCTTTATTTTCAAGATGGATCTAAAATTAATCTAAAATCTAAAAATTCCGTCACCAGAGTTGGCCACTTGCTCATACGAACGAACGAACGAAGATGGATCGCAGACGATTTTAAACCAAAGGGTAGACAGAGGCAGATTATTATTTATACTTGGCACTTAGCCACATTTTGCAGTATTAAGTATGTTCACAGTCTTTTGCAGTTTCTGACTTTAAGTAATAAAACAATAAAAAAAACTTTATGCTTCAAATATCCTAGGGACCAATAGAATAATTTGAAAACAAACACAACCCTTTGAGCGAAATATTTCCAATTTTCTTTTGCGTTTTTCCATCCGTTTGAGTTTCAGCATCGCAAACAATATGCTTGGAATACCTATATTTAAGTATTTATAGGCCTTTTTGAATTTGCATTCATTGTTTTTGGAACTTTGAAGCTTTCCCAATATTCGTTGAAACTCCAATCCATCCTCTTTGAAAGTTAAACCCGTAGCCAAAACTACGCCTCTCAAACGAGCTTGCATGTGATTGAAAATGTATTCATACGTAACAAGCAGTTTAGTTGCAGTTTTGGGGTTCCGTATATCCGTCGTTGATATTTTACCTTCATAAAGCCATAAACAGGAGAACGAAGCCTCCCACAAATGACATTATAATGGCTGCATTGGTGGTGGGTTCCTAACATATTTTTTTCACACTCGCTCTTTGTAACAGTGTGACACGTTGGGATAAAATTTGCGAATAAAAGTGTATTTGAAGAAACAGGCGTAAGCCTTTAAACGTTCTGATTTTTTTTAAAAGATTGACTGAATGTACAGAATTCTCAGTCCGTACATAGCAGACACTTATCCATATGTATTTATTTTAAAACTTGTCACAAACGAGTTGCATGGCTGTGCGAAATTGGTTTTCCACTTTCAACGGAACGGTCACTACTGCTCTTGTTCGGGCATTCGTTAGCGTGTCGTATTGTGCTTGGTATATTGTGGATGAGTATAATGGACTATCGATATTTCGAGAAAAAACTTCACTTTATCAGTTAAAATTGATATGCTGAAAGCTGTATGCTTTGGCCTTTGTACTGGATACCCTATTACTGAATAATATATATTATTGACTTTATAGTTTACACCTGTGGCCTTTAAAAGAAAGAAAGAAAACATGTTAATTCAGCACAGCATAAAAACTTTAGACAGTTAGGTATGTATAATAAATAGATAGTACTTAATAGTAAACTAATAATAATAAACTTAAACTAAAACAGTTGCCCTTATGCTGAAAAGGAAAGAGCTCAGCATTGTGTCTGGTTGTACAACCAGACGCTGTTTTTCAGCCTTACCTATGAGGAAAGGGAAGGACCTTTACATCTTTTATAGATGAATTGTACAGTATCAGGAGGCAATCTTTGCCTTCGCTTAACGGGACACTGTAGTACCTGAGATATTGTTTATATGGAATAAACATGCCCAGCACTTAAACTGTCCTCTCAGCTTAACCGCACACTTGTGGAAGGAGGAATAAAACAAAAATAAATATATTTATGGGCAATTATAGATTCTGAAATGATATGTGATGATCACAACTGTATTCCCAAGGTGAGTAGAAAGGTCCTTTCCGATATTTAGGCATTTTTTAAAGACTGTTAAGTAACTGTACTGTTGGTACATGACCAAATTGTGCAGAAGTTATATGTACGACGCTATTAGGAAGCTATTTTGACGACCTCTGTGGCTCAGAGGGCGAAGGCCCGCCTGAGACGCGGAGGTTGCGGGTTCGATCCCCGCCACGAGACAAATGTTTGCATGTTCTGCAGATATTTGTTCCGGGTCCGGATGTTTTTCTATCTATAATATGTATGTATTTACAAAAAAAATAAAAAAAATGTATCTAAGTAGTATATCAGTCATCTGGTTACCATAACACAAGCATTAAATTGCTTAGCTTGGGACTAGATGACGCCGTGTGAAATGTCCAAGAATATTTATATTTATATTTATATTTTGTTTCTGTACAATGTTTTCTTTCACCATTTAAAGCACGTTATATATATAATGCGCACATACATTTTTCGTAACGATAAGTTCATTGATGAGCCGGATTCGAAACAACGACCTCCAATTGAAAGTAGAGGTACTAACACAGCTTACATCCAAAAACCATGAGAATAGTACCTACAGTTTTAGAGTAAAAACAGGAGTAATAAGCTCTAAAATAAAACACTACGTTAACCCAGTGGTTCTATTGAATATAATTCTTAACTTTCAAGGCTATGTCCAGCAGCGAGTGAAGTCATGCTACAGATGATGATGTTGTGATTTCATAAAAACATCATAACGATTGTTTGCTCAATCCATGGATCTTCACGCAGTTTGTCACGTCCCAATTCAAATATACATAAATTCATTGTGAATCGTTTTTAAATATCTGTAATTTCCGGATCGGTGCTCGGGAATTGTAAATTTTCATTTTATCTTTAACATTGTTATTTTAAGCATTTCATTGCTTTAATGGTCTTAAGCTAGAGATTTATGATTACTTGGTATTTTTAAAAGAAGTTGGTTTCATAAGATTTTTTACTTTGTTCGTTCGTTCGTATTAGCAAGTGGACAACTCTGGTGACGGAGTTTAAAGGCCTCCGCCATGACGGAGGAGATTTTTTATTAGATTTTTAACCGAAAATATTGACAGTATTCTTCGACTGACTTTACCCAGTACTAGGCTCTTCTATATGGTATCCACTTATAACACCACGACCACGATTATCAAAGCCGTTTACTTCTGAATCGAAAAATATACCTACCTAAAATAAACTCGTATAGAACTTAACCTAAATGATGAATACAATTTTCTCTTTCATACATACAGATAAAAGGGACATTAAAACGGATTTTTCCGTAGCAGTGAACACCTAAACCTTTGTGTGAACAAACACCGAAATCCGTCTTTCATTCAGGTAATAGAAACACGTGTAGTGGTCCGCCGAACGACGATCATACGTGACGCCGCATAAATACACGTGAGGGCTAAGGTTGTGTTCAAAGGCGGAAGCGAAATTAACCCGTTCTTGGCCATATCCGAAGCCTCTCGGCCAGCTACAAACGGTCGTCTTCTAAGAAGAGAACTGTGGCCGACCAATTTGCAACTAGCCCACAGACAGTGAACGCTATGTCATCCTATTTGAGCACAGTCTGGAAATTAGCGCCGTGTCCCACGGGAGAAAAACATTTATTTTTATTCATTTATTGTTTACTAGCGCCCTCGGTGTTACCTGCGGTAGTTAAAAGTAGCCTTATAAACCTTCCTCTTCAATCACTCTCTATAAAAAAAAACCGCATCAAAATCTGTTGCGTAATTTATAAAAATTAAGCATACATAAGGATATAGTGACAGAGAAAGCGACTTTGTTTTATACTATGTAGTGATTTGAGAATACTGACAGAACTAAGAAGCCTACAAAGAAAATAAACAGTAAAGTCAAACATCAGAACTTATTCATTGAGTTTAACAATATAACCATAGAATCAGAATCCACATTTTGAAACTTCACCAAGCCGCGAAATGTGTCAGCCAATGTAATAAAATTAATTATTCACTTATTCACCACGGATTACGGTATCGGTGACAATAAACTAGTCGTGACTGGTGGCGAACGTAATCTGATATTCTGAACACGAGATCAGTGGAAACTAATCTAATACCTAATATCAGAGAAGCAAATGCGGTTTCTGACTAACTTCCAGTTACTATAATCCTGTCTGTGATTTTTCTTTGGTTTACTATTTTAAAGTACTAAAAACTAAGATCGTATGAGCAAGTGGCCAAAATGATGACGCCAAAAGAAGACGAATAAAAAGGACTTTTACAGTACAGATAATCTTCTCGTAAAATAATTGTCGTACCACAGTACACAGAATATTGAAACTGGCTGTTAGTAAAAACAGCATTAATTTCAAATACTATTTGTAAAAAAAAGCAGCATTTGTTGATAATACTTTCAAACTCTAAAGCAAAGTCATGTCAAAACAAAGAAAGGCCAATGTTGACGGACTCATCCAAGATGACCACATCATCATAACATAATATATTTTTTTTATCAGCTTTTGCACTATAATCGCATCCTTACATCGAAAGTATTAAAATAATATCGGCCCGGAAAACGCTAGGATTTACCAAATAGTATTCCGTTTGCGCAAACAAACCATAAATTCGGAGATTTAAAAAGCTTTTATCTCTTTGTTTGCCGGTTGTTTGGCGCAATACCGTGAATAAAACTGCGCGTTTATAATGTCGTAGCTCAATTTCTTGTTTTACTGATAAAGGAATTTATTGTTTGCTCTATGCTCTGGACAAAAAAAAATGTTTCCGTACTCCGAGAACTCGGCATAAAGCAGCGTCTATCCACCATCGTCCAAGCTCGCATTCTCACCTTCTTCGGGCATGTTTCTCGGCGTGGAGGTGTATCCATAGAGCGTCTGGTGGTGCAGGGAAGAGTTGAAGGTACCCGAGCGCGAGGCAGATCGCCCATGAGGTTGACAAACCAGATAAAGGCAGCTATGGACGGTCCCTTACATGAGTGTGCAGAAAAGAGCAGCTGTCCGGGAGGAGTGGAAGCGCGCTGTCAAACGAGCCACAAAGGGAGAACTACGCTGATGACCACGACCACTCTGCCAAGAGTATACCGAGCAAGAAGAAGAAGAAGAATGCTCTGGACACTGGGGGTTTAAAGGCCTGTTCAGATTGGTGGAGGTAAGGGAGTTTCCGCTATCGCTCTGGGTACCGAAAACCGAACAGTTCGAGTATCAATTTTTAGTTTAAATTGCTTTATCTGTGTTTTGGTTTCTAGTTTAAATTTTACAACACAAACTGAATTGAATAACCCCAATGACGAGGATAACCAAAGGTAACCCTTTGTTTTTTGTGTCTTGTGCTAAATAACGCTTATGATATGAGGATATTATCTTAAACTTTTTATGATTTATTTTATAACGCTACGCACTTGCCCTATAGAGAGAAATTATGACCAAGATTGGTTATGCAAAATAATACAAACCTGTAGGTACAGAACCATCATTTGTAGTGTAAAATAAAGATAAGGTTTTCCACAAGTTTCCCTGAAAATCAAACAACCCGCTTTCATTGTATGACATTTTAACTAGTAAGGGTCCGCCGCTTATTACAGTAATTTCAGTAAAAACTGTGATAGTATAAAACCACAGTAAAACAAATAATAGACCACTGAAACCCGAACAAATAAAATGCCCATTAAAATTTCGCCTATAAAAATAATCTCCGATCTTGCTCGTTTCGACACCAATGTAACTAAAACTACCAGGCGATTATAAGTAAGCAGGAGGTTAAATAGATTTGAGGAGGTAAAAAGCGCGATAACAGCGAGAGCGTCGTTTAACTTTATGGTTTAACTTCCAACGAGTGGTCGTAAACTGTATTTACTTTATTCAAGGTGGAAATGCCAAGAGTGTGTTTACGATAGAATCGGGTTCAGTATGTCAATGTTCGTAAATTTTGATTTAGTAGATGATACGACTTATTCTAATTTTTAAAAGAAGTAACAGAGGAGACACGTCTTTAGTTTTTTCATAATTTTCTTTTTTACCTAATTAAGCCAGAATCGATGAAACGGTGAGCGTAGACCGTTATTGCATAAAAGGCTTATTAGACAAGATTTTGTCATAAGTAATGTCATTCGCCAAATTTTGCACCGCAAAATGATGATGATAATGATGATGCTTTATTAAAATAAAATGACTTATGAACCTAAAGTTTTTTAGTAAATGTTGCAAACATTATTATTTGAATTGCGCAAAACTGCAGTAAATACCTATTTGACAGCTGCAGAATCGTGTTAACAACGCCTATCGAGTTTTCAAAATTCTATTCGAAGTGACGCGTGATCCGAAGGCTGGCACTTATTTAGTTCAGTAAAGGATCAGCATTGCCGTTCAGCGCGGCAATGCTGCCAGTGTCTTGGGCACGCTTCCGTCTGGCAGTGGTTTGGATCAGTTAAGCTACCTAAAGATTGTTTGTAACGATCCTTAGGTGGCTCAACTGTTTCTAATTGTTTTTTGTACAGTTATGTAAATATGTAGTGGTTTAGTTTTTGTAAATAAATTGCAATACTTTATGTTAACAACCAAAACGAAAATACATAGTTGTAAAACAAGCCAACTATTATTTACAATATAAACTGCCGGGTTCCTGTCAATAAACTCGGATGGACAGCCGACAATTTCCATGCACTTTTAAACTACGTGCCAACATCAATCATGCTGGACGCTGTATTTCACGGTGTAGTTTTTGACAGTTCATACGAGTTTCAGTTGTTTTTCTTCATGATTTTTATTCCGACAGCTCTGAATGTTTTGTTGCTCCAGTTAAAAGCAGTGATGAATGTTAGAACTATCGTTTGAAAAGAGAAATAAATTGTAACAGAGAAGTAGAATATATTATAATAATTTTCAACTTTAACAAATTTATACAAATTTAACAACTATGAGGCAAAAGCCCGTAACTCGGCTTACATCCGAATACTAAAACGCTACTTAATGTATAAGGTTCTTACCTTTGGCTTTTAAAGTCGTTAAGCCATGACGGAGGCCTTAAGCCGGCCTAAAAACTTCGTAACCAGAGTTGGCCACTTGCTCATACGAACATACCTTTGACATTATCTGACATTTGTCTGTAGGTACAAATCTGAAAAGTAAGAACATCTCAAATGGTTAATACGTTCTCAAATATTTAAGAAGCGTTTTAGTATTTGAGCGTTAGTCACACTAACCAATCCATTGAATCTAGTACCAAAAGTGCAGTCCAAACTTTTTTACACCAATAAATATCTTAATGTAGAAACTTTTATAGCATTGCACTATGGCATTGCCCTAATATACAGATGAAAGCTGTAACTTTGTAGCAGAATATCGATTTACCAATATCAGTGTTGGTTTATTATTTGACGACCTCTTTGGCGCAGTTAGGTGTAGGCCCGACTGAGATACGGAGGTTGCGGATTCGATCCCCGCCGCGGGACAAATGTTTGCATGTTCTACAGATATTTGTTCCGGGTCTGGATGTTTTTCTATCAATTATATGTAATGTATGTAATTACAAAAAAAAATGTATCTAAGTAGTACTCGTATATCATCAGTCATCTGGTTACCATAACACAAGCATTAAGTTGCTTAACTTGGGACTAGATGACGCTGTGTGGAATGTCCAAGGATATTTATTTATTTATTATTCTTTGAAATAAATAGTTTATTATTACCTAAAGCACATTTCTACAGTCATATCATTTTGTACGATAAACATTAAAAATATTGTATTTCCAAGTTTCATAGCTTGTGTGCACTTTACTTTGATTGAAATTTTACATGCGTTATTTTAAACGAACTAGAGTGTGGTGAATGAGGTTGGTATTTCCTGTAGCTGGCAATGTTTTCATTAATGCTGTGGGAATTTTATTCAAACAAAATACACCTTTTTTGCCGAGCTACCTTCCGCTGAGAGCAGGAAAATTATGAGTTTATAGTTAGATTTTTGCAAAAAAGTTTTGTTGTCCGCTTGAAGAATGGTTTATCAACAATATATTGAATGCCATGGTGTTTTAAGATAATAAAGACTTCGAAGAGTAAATACCAATTAGAATAATGAGATTAACGTTTAGAACTCAGTACCTACCTATGATTACTTGTGTCAGTACGAGTGATAATGATACATTAGGTAATATTACAAAACGCGTCTCAAAACAAGGGTCACAAAAAAGTTATAAAGAGTTGTATTTTTGGTGTTGTGGAACTCTAAAACTGAGATAGAGAGAACTTAACTATGGTAAAACCTTTATGATGTAACTCTTTAACGCTTCTGGTGTCCTGGTACTAAAAGCACAGTGACACTGTTTCTTTAGTACCTACTTAAAGATAATTTCTTTACTAGTTCAAAACTTCAATTTGTTAACTTAGTAAGAGTACAACCCCATCACTAAACCCTTCCTACAATACATTATCATTGATGCGTTTCGAGGAATAAAAACCAATAGGGGAGTGCTGTGTGAAAGTACTTTGTTGCGCTTTGTCTTTGTGGTAAAATAGAGGGAAATGCCTCTATTTTCGTACTATAAAAAAATTCAGAATTGGAAAAATATTATGATAAATAAAATAAAAGTAGAAACCTGGCTGATTAGCGTGATTAGTAATCAATAAGCGATATATATATATATATATATTAAATAATCCCTACTTTCCCTTGGACACGCCATCACGCGTGAACGGCTGGACCGATTTCAACATTTTGTTGTGTTTGTTATTGTCAGGAGAATGTTCTTATGGAACAAACAATTTAAAAAAGCTACTTTTGATCCCGGTATTCCCACGAGAACGGGAACTATTCAGGCGCAGCTAGTTCCAAATATTTGTTGCTCAGTCAGTCGCTCACTCAACAACGCAGATCGCTAATTATTCACTCATTTGTGGTTCAGAGTTCACCGGAAAACAGTACGCTGCTAATTTATTTACAAACCTGAAAACCTATCACCTGATAATCCCCAGCATACTCCCCAGTTTTACCAATATTTAGGGAAATTTACTTTTACAGACGATTTCAACTGCGCCGGTCCGTTAATAATAAGCTGAATTGATTAGGGTCTATAGGTGAAAGGGAAACGATTTTTCAAGTAACAAATAAATAAGAATTACAATAATTTGTAATCAGAGTTTTTGCTATAGTTAATCTCATTTCGTCATCCCACCTTTATCCCATTAAGTGGGGTCGGCACAACATGTTACCTTTCTCCATTTCCTTCTCCCGTTCGTCATCTCAGAACTCTCTCCCTTCACACATTTACCAGAATTTTAATTTTAATTTTTCTTAGGTCTACTCTGCCATTTTCATTACGTCTCATTACAATACAAAACGGTGAGCTCTAAACAGCGAAGGAAAACATCATTAAAAATCTCGTAGCTTAGTCAACCATTATACGTATTGGCGATTTCTATCCTGTTTATTTTATAGTATGGCTAGTTAAACATCCTCTCAGATCTAGGTGATGAGCGAGCCTACCATCTCAACTATGTCCCATGCACTACCGAATCCCGCTAAGTATAGGACTATAGGTATAGATTAACACCTGAAACTGTATAAAAATCAGCTTGTAATCAATATTATTAACAAAAGAAAAAATCGTAAAAAAAGTATTCAAATGTGCAATTGTGGTAAATTTACATTCTTTTTGTCCGTGATGAACCAACTTTGTGACAAATCTACAACAATCCTTGTCATTGTCCACAGGTACCGTCAACACACTCAAATCACTGCAAATCCACGTGCCCCGAGCAGTCCTCAGCGGCACCAGTGTCGAGCTGATGTGTACCTACGAGCTAGAAGATGCACTGCTGTACTCTATACGATGGTACCGGAATATGATAGAGTTCTATCGATTTGTGCCGAAGGAGTCTCCAGCGACTAAGGTCTTTCCAGTGGACGGGATCAAAGTTGACGTAAGTGCTATTGAATTTTTGTTGTTTATAGTTTATATGAAGTGATCGTCTTGCATCTTGTAAGAACCTGTGCTCACCACGTTTTTCGAACGCGCAGGCACTGTGTTTTTGTATCGATACAAACGTGTAGCGAATAAAATGTATGTAAGCTGTGACCGTGCACACTATCCTCGCGTTTGTGAAACGCGCTGCGAACTAACAGGTGACGCGCTACAAAACCGCGCAGTAACTGCCCATTCACACGTAGTGTGCCTAGGCTCTGAACTTCTGTAGGTCTACTCTACAAACCGAAACGATGCATCGTGTCAATAATCGCAGGTCAGCTTATGTTGGTGGAAACTGAATTCGGATAATTAACCAACATTTAAGCTGACCTGCGATGATTGTCATGATGCATCGTTACTGGCTTTAGAGTACTTCACTTCACTTCTTATATTTGGCTTTCGCACGGCTTGTGCCACGCATTTAGCCACTACCATGTGTTTAAATTTTTAGTCAGTTTAGTCAAGGTCAAGTCAAAGTCATAGTCAGCGTCAGTAAAGATGTGGGTTCTTTACTGCAGCTTTTTACATGGACTTCTTGAGAGAACTCGAAATGCAATGATATACCGTTTTGTTTCATTTGCCTACACTTATGTACGTTCACGAACACTTAACAGTTAATAATCCACCATTATTACATATTAACATTCGCCAAAACACAAATTTCGGAAAATAAAACAAAAACGACAACATGCCATCTTGAATTCCCGTCAAAAAGCCCGGCTTTAGAGTAGAGGGGCTGGTAACGGAAGGTTGTTACATCAGCGACAGTAAAAAGTAGATAGATGACCGCTTGTTTTATTAACTACCAGGCTTTAGTGTGCTCTACAGGGATGACACTGTTGATGTGACTTCTAAGCTCGCTAAGCCACGGCAGCTTTTATACGTTAG
Organism: Xanthorhoe designata; assembly: GCA_963582015.1. NCBI lineage: Eukaryota > Metazoa > Arthropoda > Insecta > Lepidoptera > Geometridae > Xanthorhoe > Xanthorhoe designata. The sequence goes on along the minus strand of OY757029.1, from coordinate 13,244,464 downwards.
GAACTTAGGAATTTGAGTTGATCCTTACTCAATTTTTTGTCTGTTTGCCTGCTGATCTAGAAGATAATAATCATGAATAACAGTTTGAACGATATACGCTTGAGTATGGACTCTGAATACGAGCCTTAAGATAAGTTAGAAAAAGATATAAATATTACTATTTCTAATTATTCTATTTAGTCTTAGGTTAAGTAGTTCAATCCCCTTCGAACTCATAAAGAAATATTGATTTATTTATTTAATATAGACATCCAACACAGGGTTACACTGTATATAATCTCAACTGGTCAAATTTTAAAAAATTAATGCTCCCGTAATTACTTATAGGGTATTACAACATGCGTTAAAAGGCACCATCTAATAATACTAAATCAAAGTACAATAAAATCAATTCACAAAAACCATTGTCCGGATTTCTGATTTACAAACGCGTCGTGACAAAACCTTTGAAATTCAACAAGCAATAATCATGCGCATGAACAATTATAAAAATATTCAACGTGACTCGAACGCTCATCTCATCATATTTGTTATTGAAATTGCGTTTCTGAACCAATCTAGGTTTATGATAGTAAGCTAATAGTTCAATGGCTAGCTCAGTCGATTCCAACGTCAAATTTGAACTAGCTTTCAGAACTATAGGAAATAATCACTTATCTAACTGAACAAAACTGATACAGAAAAAAAAAAGAATCACTGGATACCTGATCCTTATGGCGATATAGCTATTAAGTATTTTAAGACGTAAGTACATAATTGATTTATTTTTAAACATGAGAACAAAAAGGAAATTATTTATAGTAATTACAAAGCCATATTTTTTATTTTGATATAGTTATTAGTTGTTGTTCCTTCAACTTTTTTATGGTAAATATGGTTTTATTTGATAGCATTTATATCATAAAACATTATCTCCTTGTAACAACGTGTTTTATGTATGTGAATTAGACAGACTTATTATCTTCTCCACCCTAAAAAGAACAATAAAATCTTAGTATATAAGTTATTTTATAGTATAACAAAAATTGTCTCTTTTACTGTACTTGTCTGAGTAATTTTGGTTTTTATTAGGTCGAAACTGCTGTTTTTGTTGCCAATATTGTTAACTTTAGCAGTCTTTTACAACTTTTGTATTTTTCGTTTTTATTTCCAACACCAAAGTAAACGAGACACTCTTGTTTTTACATTAAGTTAAGTGTATAAAGACATGCTGCCTACTTATTTTTATTGTAAGTCGCACAAGGTTGTATTAATCGTCCAATTCTGTGGAATAATACGAAATACATCTGAAGTTTATTTGTTAGTGCTCATGCTATCTAATATCACCTGCAACTGACATGTAGCTTAATATGCCACTTGAAATCTGCTGGTAACCAACCGAATCACATAGTTGTAGTTGTACTAAGGACGATAAGGGGGATCCCCGATATCGTCCTTGGTTGTACATAAGCATGTAGAAATATAATAGACGTTATTTCAAATTAAACATTTTGACAATCAAGAAATAGGAACATAAAAATGCTACAATTTTCACAACTACTTATATCAGTTTATATTCGATCTACTCTTCAATAATTATTATTATTTTTATGTTAGATTCCCGAAGTCAAACATGAAGGTTATACAAGTTATTTGCTTGCCACAAAATCACTATCAACATTATTCTGGCTACAATTTTGTAGCGTGTTGGAAATTGTAGCCACATTCTACGATAATCGTAGCTACATGCTACGAAATTCGTAGCAACATGCTACCCTTTTACAAAGCATAGTCTACGAATGTTTGAAATTGTAGCCACACAAAGCATAACCCAGCTTTTCCTCATCAGCTAGCAGAAAGTCTGCTTGTTCAATGGATCCGCGATTGATTATTCGTTAATTTGCAAACCAAATCTTGACAATAGCAGCCTTTGTTATTACACTGTAGCGTTTTAAATTGCGAATTTTGAGTGCTTTTGTGGTTGAACGGAGAGTAATTTTAATGGAGGTTTTTGGCTTTCCAATTTACAAAAACAAAACAATATTCAAATTATTCAACAAGTTTGGTGATTGTAAATTTAATTTAGAAATACAGCAAAAAATATCGAGCTACAAAAAACAATTAAGTTTTCCAAAATTTGGTCTTTCACGTTTATAATAGGTATTTTTAAGCTACTTATTATTTGTACTTGTTTTGTAATTTTTTGGTTTTTATAATAAAATTAGTTACGATTGAAGTCTACAATAATATACGAAACTAAACTACTACTAACGAGTATTTACATAACTGTACAAAATATCACTACAGACCCACGGTACCAACGCCCATTCGTGATATGGTGGGTAATGATTTTTCCCTACGCTACGATATACCACTATAGTGCTGAGACACTACAATTAAAATTGAAGTTCAAAAATTGCTGTGCAATACATATTTGAGTCAAATAGGTCCCAGACCGCGCGCTCACGCTGATGCTAGTGATTTTTTTTAATACTTTTGACTTGTTTTTTATTTACACATCGTCCACAGCTCGACTTTATCCACTGCTGGGCATAGTACTCCCCAAGTTTGTGCAAACCACTACGGTCTTGTGCCAGTCACATAAAAAAGCCTCAAAAAATAAATCCACAAAGACTCTAAAGGGTATGTTCAATATTCATGCCCACATTTTTACTTTCTAAAAGTCTAAAGTTTAGACATTTAGAAAGTAATCTTAGAAATAAGTCGCGATCAAGCCGTTTTATATAATATATTTAAATTTATTCATCTCGATGTGTTACAAACCTGTCAACAGTTTTCCCTTCGAAGTTTTAGGAGATTTACTAAACTAAAATACAACTTTCCTCAACAAAAAGAAACCCTACTTAAATTCTAGAGCCTCTAAACGTGACGAGAATTCGTAAGAATCAAAACTTGTGTTTCTTTCGAAGGACTTACTTTGTAAAGTAGTACCTTAAGGAGTGATACAAAAAGTTATTAGAATCCAAATAAAACAATAAATTAATGGCATTCTAATTCGCTTCACTAATCAGTCCCGTAATTAGACATAAATCAGCTATCTAATCACTTTATTTTGACTAATTAATTTAAAAGGAACTTACCGAACAACACTCCGTTCATTCATTTTCGACTGTTTTAGCAAATCTGTTTGTTTTGTCATTGTCACATTGATATTGATTCAAAATGATTGATTTCTTATCTTTGAGAATGTCTTCTGTCGAGGATACTATAGTCCTGTTTCCCTTTTTATATATATACTTTAATGGGTTTTCCTTTGCCTTTAGGTTGCTGCATCAGATCAAAGTCGAGTGACGCTGACTGAGGTAGATCGAAGCCTGACGGGGGAGTACCAATGCGAGGTCTCAGCTGACGCACCTCTCTTCCACACGGACATCAAGGCGGCTGAAATGGTGGTTGTCGGTAAGTTTGCTTTCTATTTAAATCCGTCTAGCTGTTTGAGCGTGAAGGAACATACACACATACACAGTGTGATAAGATAATTATGACCATGTATTGTTTAAAAAAAATAGTAAACAATTCACTAAAAATTTAACAGCTGCGTGGTCATAATAGTGATAATACAGACTCTTATACTATAATTTGTCAATGTTAGTGTGACCCAATAGACAGGTAAATACTTTTAAATCAGCACTTAATGTGGAAACATACATTTTCTTTGTGAAAACTTATTTTGTTTCATAGAACGTCTTGTAGCCAATAACTTATCTGCCCGGCCATCTGCCAGTGGAAAGAATCAGGTCAGTAAACTTGGCTTTCTAACGATCTATGAGTTCATAACAAAGTTACTGTGCCATTTAAAGTTGAGCTTTATCGATGCCTCAATCATAGTGTTTTTATCGAGCTCTTAACTTTTGATTAAAACTTGCTACTTATATATAAAACTAGGTTTTTATGAGATAGTAGCTGACCCAGCAAACTACCGCACCAGACCCAGGGCCCCTACTCCAAAAACCGAAAACGATACATCGATTGTGAAAAAATCGCAGTTCAGTAGTTGGTTAATCCGTTTTTACCAACATAATGCCATGACGGAGGCCTTTACTTTAAGCGACCTAAAAACTCCGTCGCCATAGTTGGTCACTAGCTCATACGTACTATGAGCTAGTGACCAACTATATATATATTATATTTATTTATTTATTTATAATCTGTTAATGGCATCTGAATAAGGGCACAGAAATCAAAATGTAAAAGTTCCCTATAAAATGTACCTATAAAAAAACAAAATTTTATGGTTATTGTTTATAAAAAAAAAATAGTTGTATTATAAGGTGAGAGAGAGTTATTGCACGACTAAAATTACCAAATTATCTTCAAAAGGGACTTTTAAAAGGGTTTAACACTACCCGTCTGTTTCATGGTATTCGGCTAAGTTCTTTATTAGACCAAAAGTATTTTTCACTAAAAACAAGTTCTATTGCTTACCAAACGGAAGCTAACCGTAAAAATTCACTTCATCCCATTCATTAACCCCATATTTCTCGGCGAGAAACAATTATTTACGCTGATCGCTAAAACCCGGGGTGTAACCGAACATTTTTCACGGTAGCAAATTAAAAGAACTTTTGCGTGAAAAACATTTTAGAATTTTGTTTTCTTTTAACGATAATCTCAATATATTTACTTATTTTGAGGATATATTTCAGTTTTCAGAATAAAACACACCCTGTATCATAAGTCTTCAAAAACTCAAACTGTGACTCAGTTACCTGATTGAATTTCAAATATAAATTCATTTTGATTTTACTATGAAATATGAAATGAAAAAAATAAAAATGAAATATGATCACGACTGTATCCCGGGAGCGGTAGACATTTCTTTCAGATCATTAAGAAATTTTAGATCCTTTTGAAGATGTCTAAGGGGGTAGTCAGAGGTGTGTCCAAATACATAGTTATTTGGTACATGTCCACTTTTTGCAGAAGTTAACTTTCCATACGTAACAGGTTGCAAGCCCATCGACGCTATTAGAGAGCTAACTGGTTTCCTCACGATGTTTTCCTTCACCGTTATAAGCTCGTGTTAAAGCGCATATAAATTTTTCGATGCGAAAAGTTCATTGATGCACGGCCGGATTCGAACCTACGACCTTCGGATCGAAAGTCGAGGTACTAATCCACTTGACCAACACGCTCATTACTATGAAATATAACTTTACAAAAACAAAAATGATAGTGACTGTATTCCCGTGGTGTGATAGAAATATTTTTACATAATCTTTGAGGCATTTAGGATTCTTTGAACATAAGGGGTTAGCCAGAAGTCCATATAAATATTTGGTACTTGCTCACATTTCAAGTAAACATTCCGTTACAAGTCTATCGATGCTAATAAGAAATTAAGCTTACTGGTTTCCTCAAGATAATTTCCTTTCACCGTTTGGAGTTCGTTTAGTTGTGTAAGTATTTGCGTTTTGCTCGTTGAGTCACGCTATTTTTAGAAAGGCTTAATCCAATTATATACGGCAGGGATTCGAACCCTGACCCTTCGGATCGAAAGTCAAGGCTCTATCTCACTCAGTCAACTTGGCTTGTACCTAAAGTTCAATAACATTGTTAAAATAACTAATGGACGACCGACCAAAGGCCAAAGTTTGATCTTAACCTCTGACCCAAAAGGACTACAAATTACTAAACAATATTGACTTCATTAAGCAGAGCCTGTGGGTATATTGCAAACGCTTTGTATCGATTCTCTTTCCATCGTCACTATTTCTTTGATTATACACTTCTCAGCACGTGACTTATTGTCTTATTCTTCTTCCTCTCTTTATTTTGGCTTCGCACGGCTTGTGCCACGCATTTAGCCATATATCGCCGTGTCATATAATTATTCAAGTTATGATGTGGGTCTTTACTGAAGCATCACACAGAATTTTTGTGAGAACTCGAAATGCAATGTTATCCCGTTTTGTTTCATTTACCCACACTTTATGTACGTTCACGAATGAACGTTCACGTGACTCAACAGTTAATAATCACAAGTTTTGGAAAATAAAACATGACTTATTGACTTCGATTGATATTATATTTCTTGTACCCTTTTTTATCAATCTGCATATCAGCTAAGCTGGGTCCACACCGGACGATCCACTGCACTCCGACCGTGCGTGGCATGAGCGTTCTCCACAGGAACGTCGAGGCATGTGTGGAATTACCTCGCGAGAACCAAACTACAATATCGAGCCGTGATTGAACTCGAGGCTAATCGACGCTTCACAATCCTAGTACGCACGATCACACAATCGTCGATCCAAGTTTGATCGTCTGGTGTGGTAGACCCGGCTTAAAGCGAATTCGATTGTAGAAATGTAAATGTATTATTTCTATTTCCTAACTAGCAGATATTCCAAACATTTATGGCCCTATAATTGGCTAGCAGGTAGTAGGTAGTACCAAGCTAGTTAACAAAATAAACGATGAAAATGTTAAAACTGATAGCAATTTCAACCTTTGATAAGTTTTTCGAATATTTTATATGTTATAAAATTACGCCGTAAAAGCCTAAATGATTTTGTGAAACGTGGAATTTCATCATTTTGGCTACATTTTATATAAAAATCAGTAAAACTGAATACAGTTAATAATGTTTATTACTTTTTAATAGTTGAATACCTCAGTTTTGATATATTGGACTATGGATATGGTTATGAGGTGGAACGAATTGCATGTGACGAGAATAATTTAAGAGCATTATGCACACCACGTTTTTTGAATGAGCATTCACTGCGCGTTTTTGGGTTTTTACAAACGCGGGGAATATTGTGCGAATCTGTCCTAATGCTAATCCAGGATTTTGTTATTGCGGGATTTTACTTTTAGGCTGTGTCCACAGTGGGGAAACTGTTAGCGGCCGACTGAGTTTGCGGCGTATCGGTTTAGTACGCCCCTTTCCATATATTTGAATTGGAGCGTCCACAGTTTGCTAGTTTGCGCTCACTTTACGCAGTTTGCAGCATTACGCGCGCCGACTGTCTCAGTTGGCGGCGGCAATATGGTTGATATGGCGAAAATTGATCTGAGTTTGCAGCTAACTCAAATTTCAGTTTGCCACAAATTTGCGGCTAGTCGCCCGCTCACAGTTTGCCTACTGTGGACACAGCCTTAATGTCCTTTTGCTGCAGAGAGCTTGAATCACAGCTTGCCGACTGCGTTTTGATAGCTGTGCATTTGTATCGCGTTTGTACCCATACAAAGGAAAGTTGTGAAACTGTCTTTAAAATTAATCACAGAATACTACTCAACCCAACCATTTTGTACTGTGTTAGTGTACAATTTTTTTTTTTATTGAGTGTCGAACTTACGTGGTTAAAAATAAATGTTAAAACTTTCGAGCGTAATAACCACCAGCATTGCCGGTACATAGCTTCATGATTTGTCGGTTTCGGGGTTGTGCTACTGTTGTCCTGACCACAAACTCGGTACGGTACGATGTTTGTTCAAACGCCAGCTGCAATCTGAATGCAACAATTTAATGTATTTAAAGATTGGATAGATCTTTCGCTGTAATGTAGTTAGTATAGTCTTAATATTACAACCTCGAGTTCTGAACACCGAGTAGTATTTTGATGGGCGGTGATAAGCTTGCAATGTCACTGGGCATGACGTATTTGGACATGACTCTTACACTTCGACATCCTCAAAGGATTTGGAGTGCTTGAAATCTGAGAGAATAATATCTGGATTATAAAATTATGCGCATTTCCTCAAACGATATCTAAAATGTATATTTCTTTTCAGAGTTACTTGACATTTTACTGACATAATGTTTCACATTTCTTCAAGTATTTTTATTTTGTATCTTTCTGTGTAACTTGACTTTTCAAGTAGGTAATATCCATTAATTTATAGGTAGCTGACAGTTAGTTAATGGTTCACAACGATACTTGCAGTCCTCACTTGAACTGGCATCTTACTTGAAAGTCAGACGAACAGACGCTTCAAATAATAACTTATTAAACTTCAACAAGATATCGATTTACCTCGTACATAATCATTTGTCCATCAATTATATTCCAACGAATGTGCTCAGATTGGAACAGCTATCAGCCTAATGCCAGGTAGGGCCTTAAATCATAATTACAGATCGGGTACCATTAGTCCGTCTGGTGATTTCTTATGTGGCGGTGACCGTAATTGTTAACGTACTAGCTCACGACAAAATTTGCTAAACACTGTCATGCCGAAAGAGAGGAACAAAATATTCGTCGGTAGCATTCAATGCCCAAGTTTAGGTATAGAGCAGTCACAACCAAGTCAGATCCGGTGCGATAGCTTTAGATATTTAAATAAATAAATATCTTTAGAAATTTTTACACGACGTCAACTTGTCCCAATCCCAAGGTAAGGTAAGGTAGTGCTTGGGACAAACAAAATTAAATCCGAGATAAATATTTATTACGTCCGTTTATCATTGCCACCGTATTTTATAAACTCAAAGCTAGAAGAGGTCTTCAATCTCAATTAGAAGTAATACGTCGAATAATCGTATAATACTCACCGAGAGAGAACTAAATAAGTCTGGACGATAATTGGACATTGAAGAGCTTTCCCGACCAAAATAAGAACGGTAATTATCCTGATCTTATTTTATACAGTACTTGTAAGGGACGGTTCATCCAATTCTGAGCCCGAAAAATCTGCCATAGACGTTGATATAAAATTATAAAAAAATATACCTAAATGAAACAAGAAGGTTTTTAATAGAAACTTTGGCCAAGATTTACAAAACTCCTAGGTATTACTAAATATTTGGAATAACTATTAGTGTAACTTTAATATTTGAGTAATACAAGTTTAGAGTGGCTATTTTTTATTTTAGATTAATAATAATAATTCATATTAGGTACCTTTATGATTGAGAGTATACTCCCAAGGTGGTAACATTTAAAAAAAATGAGGATCTGTTGAGGACCTTCGGAGTTACGAACAGAAATGCAATCGTGCAGGAAGTTGCTCTCTTCTTACGAAATCGAACTTGATTTAAAATTGCCACTTTTTAAGGTTACTTTGGAAATACAATGAGTATTTAATGTTTCATCCATTCATTCACAAAACAAATTCAATTACACCTGTATTCTTAATCTTCAAAAAAATCAATGAATATATTTTTTTTTAATCTTGGAGCGCAAATAAAGGAAGTTGAAGAGGGAGTTCTTGCCCAGCAGTGGGACATGATAGGTTAGCAAAAAAATAAGAATCTCATAAATATTTCCCTTTCCTACAGAACCACCATTGATCAGTCCCAACGTGACGTCAGATCGCATGAGCTACATCGGCGGGGACCACATCAGAGTGAACTGCTCTTCTCCCCCCTCTCTCCCCGCAGCCAACATGACTTGGTTCGTCAATGAGCAAATGGTGAGTAAATATTGTCCACCACTAATATAGAAGCAAAGAAATGAAGAAAAATACGTAGTCAGGACATTGCTTCAATCGGTTGGTACAATTATTGGAAGCGAAAGAGTTAATATGGCATAAGTTTTCTCTTCAGGCTTATTTATTTATTGATTTTTACAATATAGGAAAACAAACAGCCATAAAAAACAAATTAAATAACTAAATTATTATAGCTACAATAGGCAATTTTTGCATATTATTCTTATGGTTTAGGTAATAGTTTTCAAGTTTATCTATGAAGTGTTTTGATTCGATCAAAAATAATTTATATAATCAATACATATTTAAATAAATGAAATAATTATGTCTATCGGATTTTGGAAATACATTCGTGGCAATATTTCATTTACTTAAGTCTGCAATTTCCAAATCTAATAATGTTTTTAGATCTACTATAAAATATTGATACTTCTCTTATGAACACAATTAAGTTATGAGGTTCTATGAGTTCGTGATCTTTTGATTTAAAAATATCAGTATTAATTTTTTTTTGAAAAATGCCATAGAAAACATTGAAAATAAATGAAATAAATCAAAATACCTACCTTGTACAATTACTTTTTTATAAAGAATATTAATGCAAAATGGAGTATTGCTCGGATTGTAAGATATTGTTTGTCTGCAGGTGCCAGGGTTTACAGCCAACCATGTTCTGAACTACAGCAATGGCTACGCATCAAGTCTGGCTACTTTGGAGCTCGAAGCTGCTGCATTGTCGCCTGTTCCTACATTAATGATACGGTAACTTGTGTATTTTTTCCTCATTGCGTAAGTGTTTTTACATTCAAGGTTTTGGGAATTTGAGTGACAAAATCTCTTTAAACCAGAACTTTAAGTCTGAAGGCGACTGAAATTTATTATTTAAGTCGAACAAAGGAATTTTACAAAATTAATTGTACAGTTTGTTATACATATTATAATTATATGATGTATAAAACTTTTATTATTAGTGGTGGGGGGAGGCCTTTTCCCAGTAGTGGGACACTGAGGGCTGCTAATAATAATAATATAAAACTTAAGAGCTCAGCTCTTGTCGTGCAATGGTGCAATTTCCTCCATATGCTTCTTTCCAATGCAATCTCTTCTACTTCTTGATACGACTTAATAATTAATTAGTATGTATGTAGTAAAACAGTTTATATTTTTAGATGCGAAGCATCCATATTTGAAATATGGAGGGCAACGAGTCATACACTGATTCTGAGAGAACGCAGTGCCAATCCTGCTTCGGCATTAGGAAGGAGTTTGACAGGTAATTAACAATTTTGACAAATAAGTTACAATGTGTAATCTCCTGTACTATGAACTCATTACCGACACAATTATATCACCATACTACTCTTTCTCACCAGAAAGAGTAGTATGGTAAAATACGATCTAACTAAATTATTCACCAACAATTTAGATCGTATTTTTATAAACTGCATGTACCGGTGCGGTAGTAACTCTCAGAGGTAGCTTAATTTATGCCTTTTAATTTTCACGTCACTTTAATGGATCCTATACCAATCGATCACAATGCTTTTGCATTGCCATTATAGTAATGTCAAACAATTTATCTAGTAGTTTTGTTTGGTGATCTGTGACTCAAATGCTTACCTCCTTCATTACTCGTACTTTTGTCAATCTACAGCCTTGCTAAGTGTTTTCTGCCTCTTTTCGCTTAAACTGGTATAATACAGTTTCATTACTTTTTGTTAACAGCTATAATGTTTCTCTTCAAATTTCCATTTCCCAGAAAAACCCATATAACAGTTCCGACAATAACAATACGTTATAATCTTTATATTAGCAAAATTTGGAGTTAAATGTATATATTTTTTTCAGGTGCGGCCAGAGAAACATGTTTGCCGACTATAATAGTGCTGCTACTTCAAGTATGTTTGCAATTTATAATGCAAAATTATACAGCAGTTAGATAGCTTTATGATCTTTAGAATTATGTTCCGTTGTTAATTTATCGTGTGTAATCCGTCTCAGGGTGTTTGTATATATTTCTTTGTGTATATATAAATTGTTTTTTGATATACTCTTCATTGACAATACTATAAATTGGTTACATAATTGAAATATATTCTAATTTCGTTATTTCAAATACATTGTGTCTAATAATAAGTGTTTCTATACCTACATTTTAGAATCCATACTTAATGTTAACATAGACTGATTATATAGATGTAAGAGTTGTATATAATGTATTTGTTTGTAAATAGTTGAAGATATTTATACATTGTCATTAATGATGACAAAATAATTATTAAAATAATGAGTTAATTTTAATGAATAGTAGAAAATCTTGCTAACCAAGTTTTAGTAGATTAAATAAAAGTGGTCTGAAAACTCTACCTTGCGCGGTTCTTCAGTTGTAAATGTAAACCGCAATAGTAACTATTCCCATTATTTTAAATTTTAATTTAATCATTTTATTATGTTAAGTAATTTGGAGTTGAAAGGATTATTTTTTAAATTTAGACCAGGCCGATTTTCAAAACCATTAAAATTGGAAACTTTGATATTTGTACAGTAAATCAAAATAAAAGTAAGTAAACCAAAATTCAACTTATTATTAAAATAAATACTATAAAATAATCAAGCGTATTATCCTCCTTAGGCTTACATCTTGTTTATTTATAAGGATTCCAATTAAATCCTCTTTCATGTTGATCTTGTTACTCAATTGTATATCTCAACGAAAATGTACATTTTTTTATAATACGAGGCTGTGTTCATTATACTTACCTAGTTTTGAATGTTTATTTTTAATAGGTACCATTGACATCTGTAAGGCCATTAGCGATAATCCGTAATACGTAAATATACGTACCTAAGCGTAAGCATTTATTTTCACAAATCACAGTTCTTTACCAGAAAATGTTAAATTTAAAAAATATATCACAATGAATGTTAAACTTCTGGACTTCTGGAATCCCATTAAAACAACTTTGCGAACAATTCTGTGAAGAAATAGAATAACAAACATGATAATGGTTGTGTAATACCAAATTATTGTATTTTCATCTAATTTACAATACACTCACGGTAAAAATTGATCATAAAATTTTGATAATATAACTCACACACAAAGTATTTTTTTTTATAAAATTGAATGCTTATGGTGTACCAGCAAAATAAGGTTTTAGGCTATATTTAGTGCTCTACCGACGCCGACGGTCAGCGTGTACTGTACGCGCTGATCGCAAGTCGTAGGAATGAATGCTGTACGCGCGTTACAATTCATCAGCGCTTACTGAACGACTTGCATACAGTTTCACATTGATAACAGCTACGCTTGACCTCAGCGCTCACGGTCGGTCGAGCACTAAATAAAGTTTGATTTTATTCATAAACTCTCTAATTTGTCTCTTAAACGTATTGTAAAACAATTGATGGTGCATTATTGAATTGTAAATTAGTAATGTTAATTATTATTATGAAACGTGTTATTAATAAAAAGTAGATAAACGAAATGTAAATAATAAGTAAAGTCATTAATATCTAACCATTAAAATTAAAGGAATTTAATGCTGTTTTTATTAAAATGGAATTGAGATTAGATCCAAAAATTCAGCGCCTAGTATAATTTGAATAACATTGTATTTGTATTTACAATAATTGCCTAATTGTGCATTGAAGTGATTTTAGTGTATAATGTAAAGGAAATTGAAATAAAGAAATTGAAAAATCAAGATGTTGTTTGTTACAAACGTAAATTTTTCTGAAAAAAATAGATGCAGATAATATTGAGCATGAGACTCTTGACACGCCTATTCAGTAATCCTCACGGTTTCAAAATTTCATTTTTTGGGGTAATTTACGTGATCCCCAAAATTTCATTATTTTGTCCTTTGAAAATGTCTAAGGTGGAGGGATGCTGTGTGTGGGCACCCTTATATGTATTATCTATGCTAATGAGCAAGGCTGTGTCCCGCCAAACTTGTGGCAGTCAAATAAATGGAGTCAATAAGATAACACGTTGGTTCTCTTTTCAAAGTTTCCCGCCAATTAGCATCCGACATTTATAACAATACCTTAGACATTTTCAAAGCATCTAAAAAAAATGTTAGAAGTAATTCCAAACACATATTTGGTACTTATTGCCCCCATTTTGTTGAAGTCACATTCCTAGGTAACACAGGTTGCAAGCCCATCGACGCTACTAGAAAGCTAGATTTCCTCACAATATTTTTTCCATCACCGTTTAGAGATCGTGTTAAAGCGCATATAAATTTTTCGAAACGAAAAATCTATTGATGCACGCTGAATTCGAACCCACGACCTTCGGAACGAAGTCGTGGTATGGTAATAACTTATTCGGCCAAAACGGCTTATTTTAAACCTGTAAAAAAACTTTAGGGGAAAGAAATATAGAACAGGCCTAAAACGATCTCGGCTTAATCCGATTTAATTTGATTCCTAAATAGTACTAAATTATGATTTTAATTATAAAAATTTATTAAGGTTAGAATATAGATTTAGACTTTCTTATGGAGGTGAAGTAAGTGTAAAATATAATAAAAATTATGAACATGATATTGATTTGAACGAAAAAAAAACTATATTTCGTTTGCATTGCAATGTTTTTGCAATACTTAACACTAGTGCTATATTTTTTTTTTTAAACCACGTTCTTACGTGAACCAAGCATTTCGAGAACAAAAGTAATCAATATTCGTTTCAAAGCAAATACCATAAATAATATATACTACATAATATTATACGATTTGTAAATGATGTGTTCAAGTTTGCACAACAATTTTCAGTAAATCAAATGACAGTTTCTGCTACCGATTAAATAGTTATCCTTATCATATCATCGCTTCAATCAAATCCATTCAGCCGCATGGACACTGTCGAACCACAAACATCCAATCCGTCAGTTCAATATTGGTATATTGAAAGCTTTGATGGCTCTGAAAAACCTCGTTTGCCATTACAAAAACCCCATTACCCAGATCAATTCTCAGACTCAATGGAAATGAAAATTCAAAGCGGTACACACTGTTGGCTAAACAATCGATGAGTTATTATCACTCGCGGCCAGCCGGTCTATTCAAACGGTAAAATGGAGAAAAATTATGTTCACCTGTGCTTAGGGGTAATTCATGGCTGGCTGGTCTCGGATTTGTGCAAGCGTTGTTTCTATAATACTGAGTGAGTTATTGGGTAAGAACATCGAAATATTATGATCACAAAAAATGTGAATGGGTAGCTAGCGGTACGGTTACCGCTAGCCCTATCCATTCAAATTCAAATGAACTAAAACAAATTGACGAACATTTAGTTTTGAAAATGATAAACCTTTTAGTTACGAAAGGTCAACGATTAATTAAATATGCTATTTTTAATATTATTGTACGTCAGAGTTTTAACTAGGTACTATGGACTAGAATCTCATCAAAATTCTAGCCTAAAAAAATACTGATTGCCAGGTACTGATTACTCAAAGTTTGACCTCAAAGATTCCAAAACTTTTGAGGGAGTACTTGTACGCTTGGTGAAGTTATGAGCAATCAAGGTGAAATTCGTCTTATTATTTTAAATAAATTTTATTTCTGTCTAACTTAGACAGAAAACTAGAAAATATCAAACTTATAGTTTCTTTTATTTTGAACACACGATTAGTGAAAATTCACTCGTTATACACATTGTTGAAGAAAAAGTTTTTCTTCAACAATGTGTATAACGAAAAACAGTGTTGCATTTTTTTCGATTACGTCATCACAAAATTTATTGAAAGTCTGAAATTATTTATTTATTTTTAGTTCATTTTTAAGAGCGTGAACAATATTAATCGTTATAAAAATTACACTATTATCACGCTGTCCCTTTTTCTTATCAGACACCAATAATTCACCATCCCGCTCTTTTTAGCGCCCGGTCCCTCTAATGACGGTGGGTCAATAACATTGAAAAAGTCGATTAAACTACTTGATCTAAAAATATGTTAACTGTTTTCTTAAACTAAGGTAAACGATCAATTTATTATTAAGAGATGGTCAAGATAGAAATAATCAGAGGCCAATAATTGTTTAAGTACCTATAATATTTAAGTTTTTAGCACAATGACCACATTTATTATTATTATTATTTAATACACAAGCTACAATTGATAGCCCCTTAATAGGTGCCCTTATTTTCAAAGGACCAAATTCTTAATAATATTTAAGTATTAAGAAAATCACTAATAAAGACTTTTCTTAATAAATATGAAACAGAGTCTGATTCGTTTTTTGGGTTTTTTACAAGCATAATCGAGTAAGGTTCGACTACGATTTAATAAAAAAAAAATTCTCTATGCATTACAAGTAACTGCAAAAGGTACTAATGTTTTGATACGTGTAATAAACGTTTAATTTTGAATTCATCGGTGCTTTAACCTACAAAATCATCTTACTAATAGTTTCGGGCTTCGGCGTAAAGGGTCCGTGGCCTAGTGGTTGGGCAGCTCGGCTTAAGAGTGATCGCTTGTATCTACGCAGGTTCGAATCCTGCCGGATCCGTTAACTTTTAGTAAGATTTTTCATTAATAATGAAATATGTTTAATTTTGACTTTCCAAATCTTTTATTATTAACCTGTTCCCGCAAAACCTTAGTTACATCATCGATAAAACCATCCATCACCCTTTTCAAATTACAACAGCAAATACACTCGTCAAGAGATAGGTCATCGCGCGATATCATTGATCAAAATTGTTAAATGGGATGTCCTACTTGACGTAGGGGTGGCCAGGACTATAAATTTGGGAGGCACCACGCCGGAAATACTAGCACAGAATGTGCAATAGTCAGTTTTGACTCAGGTCACTTTCTTGGTCAGTTTGTAGCACTTATGAAATAAGAATCATGTATACCAAAGTAGGTATAAATGAAACTGGCACATATGATGACCTCGGTGGCGCAGTGGGCGAAGGCCCGCCTGAGACGCGAAGGTTTCGTGTTCGATCCCCGTCACGGGACAAATATTGCACGTTCTGCAGATAATTGTTCCGGGTCTGGATGTTTTTCTATCTTTAAAATTATTATTATTATTATGTATTTTCAAAAAAAATATGTATCTATCTATGTATTATATTAATCACCTGGTTACCATAACACAAGCATTAAGTTGCTTAGCTTGGAACTAGATGATGTCGCGTAAAATGTCCAAGGATATTTATTTATTTGTTTTAACAAAGCAAATGCATTATTTCACCGAGGTCGTCAAAAATACTAAAACCTGCTCAATGCCAATTAGTCCATTTTGATTTTCTATTTTTCAGAACAAACTGTGCAAATAAGAAGTCCAAAGTCAACGCGTCAAAGTTTACTTTCCTGTGACACTCACACATAGTGCGCCAAGCTATTATAGTATCTCGGTAACGCGCAGCACTATGTCAGAATAGCAACTTGAAACAAAAGAGTGGGGTTTTGTAGCGTTTTTCGACAGTTCTTTGTGGTTTTAGGCATCATGAATCAACGGTGAATATGAATCAACCAAAGTCGTATTTGGCAAAGTTTGACAAAGCTTTGACTGTGAAGACAACACTGAGGGAAGATCCATCTTTTTTCAGACCCACCGGCTAAAGGGCGGTTGCTTGTATATCGCGGGTTCGAATCCCGTGGACATGGACACCGTATACTTTTAGTAAAAATTTTCATTTATGATGATAGACCTAAACACTTCGTTAGCAGGGTTGGCCACTTGCTCAAACGAACTTAGGTACTTTCATTCAAAATACAGTTCAAATCGTGACTGACTTTAGTTCGCTGTCACTTACATTTTGAGGGCTCAGTATAAACTATGTGTAACTTGTGAATGAGTTTCACCACTTAAGCTATCAAGGAGTTCCGTCAACTAAAACTCGCTAGGTATAACTATTTGAATAAATGGTATTGACGTTATTAGTTTTAAGCGCTTTAACTGTTTTTGATGCAATATAAATTGTTAACTAGTTTCTGATACGAGTAAGTGTAACTAGTTGGAACAAACTCAGGGCGCTTTCAATTTAGACGTTTCGTGTCGGACGGCTGCCGTACCGAAACGATGCGTTTGTCGTATTTGCCGCGCTTTGTATGAAAACCGTCCGTGCGACATACGACAATTAACGCACGACACGAAACGTCTAAATTGAAAACGCCCATTAATCACAGTAGATTATTTCGCTTTTTCAAAATGTAGGTACTATTGTGTTAGGACATCTGACTACCCCTTAATATAAAAAATATAAATACTATCAATCTACAAACTTCTTCGAAGCATGGAAGCGCTCAGCTGATAGTGTCACTTGCGGTCATCCATCCAAGTTGTGACCGCTCAAAACGATACTTAACTTCGAAGATCTATCAAGAACGTCTTAGCAAGCTTCTCCACGAGCGCTTCGACGAAAACGAAACTGAAGTCGGTTTTATAAAAAAAAAATTGACACTTATTAGAGCGCTTATCTTATGAAACATCCATTTAATATAATGCGAAACGCATTCAGTTAACCCAATTTAAATATCAGCCTTTCATGAAATTCATTGACTGACTTGTACCTACCATTGATAAACAGAGAGAGTGAAAATAAAAATTCCGATTCATAGCAACTACGAGTTGCAAACTATCGTTGGAACTTAAACCCATTTGACTGAAAGAAATTGAATCGAACTTGTGTACGTATCGTATTGAATTATAAATTCTAGAAGACTGTGTTCTGAAAGTGGATTTTTGCTTGGTAGGGAAAGGTTTTCAAAGAGTTATGTTTCTTTTGAAAAGATAGATTATGATAACGGAATACCCAATTGATTAATCCTACTTACCTATATAAGTAAGTTTACTTACTTATTCTACATAAAAGTGCTACTTGCCGCGCCTAGGTATTTAGAAGTATTAACTAATAAGTTGTTAACTAATTAACAATACCCTTAAATATGTAGGTACTGTCAACCTTTAACTAACAAATAAATTAATTTTGACTTTGATTTTTTTTATAGCTACGGAATATATTTTACGGCTCAGATAAAAAAAAGATAAACTACATACACTAGACCGCCTAATAAAAAAGGAGTAAACTTATTTTATCTTAAACCTATAGGCAACACTAAAAACTATGTAGGTACATTTCAAGAGCCTTGACAGCTTTTAATCTGTTGGCCGGAGTGAATATAGTTATTGCGAGTAGAGTCGCAGTGGTCGAAAATATCACTATCTCTGTTTCACGTGCTGTCGATACGTCTGTTTAGTTCTTTCGTAACGAATAAACTTAATGTGCGACCGTCCGGAGGCCTAAGTTCGAGCCAGTCAAGTTAAATAGTGAGTACCATACCTTTGTACTTACCGTGGTATTTGCCAATCTACATGCGATAACGTATATTATAGACAATATCAGAGGCCCTAGCCATGTTACATTTCGACAATCGCTTTCGATTAGAAACTAAAAAAAATGTATAGGAATTGACATTTGATGACGAAAACTCGAGCGATTAGAAATGTCAAATCAAAGGTGTAGCGATGATAGAAATCAAATCGCTTCATAGCGAATGCCGGTTGGCTAGGCCCTCTGGACTTGGAAAACTACGCAGGCCTAGCGCCTATAGTCGGAATAATGACGACCTCTGTGGCGCAGGAGACGCAGAGGTTGCGCGTTCGATTCCCGAACACAATTTTTTTCCCGTGGCGGAGATCGAACTGCAACCTCCGCGTCGCAGGTAAGCCTTCAATCACTGCGCCAAAGAGATTGAATTAAACAAACCACCAAACACTTTACATCACACTAATATTATAAAGGTGAAAGTTTGTGTGTGTGTAAGCATGTGTGTTTGTTACTCTTTCACGCTCAAACGGCTGAACGGATTTGAATGAAATTTGGTGCCAGAATTGCTTATACTTACCCTGAATTAAAGAATAGGCTATTCCCGCTTTTGATTCCGGTATTCCCACGGGAACGGGAAGCTAGTTTAAAATAATACCAAACAATGTCTACCGCTTCTGGGTATAAAATAATATATAATAATAAAATGTTAAGTAGAACCTAAACTACAGCTTGCTCGTTTTCCTCTACGGATGATCCTTGCCAAAATTCGGATATATTTAATAAAAAGTTTTCCCATAAAATCCCCTGATATCTTGATATGACCGTCGTTATGGCTGATTTTATTTGTCTTATGGTCTCTAGAACACGCCTACTAAAAAGTATTGAGGTAACAGTGATGCCAAATGTTGTCCATAAAATAAGCTTTTCAATAAAACTAAATTATATTGTTTATATGCATTTATAATAATAATAATAATAATAATAATAATAATAAAAACGTTTATTTCTTTTCAAATAGAAACATTTACAAAAAGCTTAAAATAAAAATGCGACAAAGAAAATGGTCATCACTCAGCATGTGCAACAGTAGAGCAGAAAGGTACCCTACTGTTGCGCTGGTATTATGTGACGCCAGAGATATTTATATAATGTCATTAGATACACTCCGTTGCTTATAACCCGTGGCATCATTTATTTTATTAGACGACCTCTTTGGAACAGTGGGCGAAAGCCGCTTGTGACACAGGAGGTTGCAAGTTCGATCCCCGCCACGTGACAAAATTAAATGTTCTTACCTACGATCTGATAATAAAATACTTAGGTATTGAGAAATTATATTAAAATGTTATTATTATGTATTTAGATAAGTATTTACCTAATTAATTGCCGTTATTTATGACATTTTGTGTGTGCACAAAGGCAATTTCAGAAAAAACTATCTATGATAATGGTTTAAAAAAAAAAAATATATACAACTTTATTAAATTGTCTTTTTAAAATGTTACATGCTGCACATTGCTTAAAACCAGAAAATTACAGTGCTGAAAATAACTCAACCCAGCGCAGACCCCAAACAATTAAAGGCTATTATACAAAATTATTCTCTGCCGAAGAAAATTTGCATAACCAGAGAATTAACGCAGTGAAGATCCTTAGGGGCCGTCTAGTTAACTGTAACCACGGAATACATAATCATAATTGTGCATAGAAGTGAACATCTAATGTAACTATGAAAGTTATAGATAGGTTTATTTGAAACGTATTGCCTACTCACCAAAATTAAATTAAATGGCAATAATTAAAATAATATTAAATGGCCAGATATAAAATATACTGGACCAACGCCCGAATACTGAAACGCTATTACAATATTTGAGAGCGTATTATTAAATTATGACCTAATACAGTATTATTCGTAATCAATTATAAATATTCAAGACTTAAGAGAAAGCTTTTTCTTGTTTTGTAGTCAAAGTCAAAATAAACTACGAGATTTTATTCAATTAATAAAGAATTTCATTTTGAGTTGCTTCGTCTAATTTCTAGGTGTGTTTTTTAACATAAAATAAATGAATAAGAACGAATTTTCTCTGCATCGTTGCTAAATTGCATCACGAATGATTTTTATACTAGAAAATAATGAGTTTCACTTCTATACGCTAACTACTGATTTTACCCTGTGACAGTACAAAATACCCGCATTTACCCCCTGGTCTTGAAAGCTACTGTTTAAATATTCTATTTGTGATTCGTAGGTCAGTAAGGCCCTTAAATTATAACGTGGTTGGTTCAAATAGTTTGTAAGCAAAGGTCTATGTCGCATTAGAATTAATTGCACCTTACTTTTGTAATCATCAAAAAGTTTTTTTAACTGTCACTTAATAAAAATATTCTACATTACGTTACTCAGTAAATAAAAGAACCAAGTAACAAATATTTTGCTAGTTTGAAAATACGTGAAAACAACTATTTTTTGTGATAAACAAAGGAATTTAATTGAAATAACGAGTTTCACAGAACTTGGAAAAACAAATCTCAGAATAAACACAATCATCTCGCTTCTTCCGGGAAAGAACAAAATTCATTTTTACATTAGTAGCAATTCTAAACACCGTTCTGCGTGCTGTAATAGCTTAGTGATACACACGGCTAAGCAAACAAACACACAGAACAAAATGAATAAAAAATGAGAGTCTCAAAAGGGGAAGATACGCACTAACATCGCATGCAAAAAACTTTGGCTCGGCTAGTTTGTTTGAATACGTACCTAATTTAAACTTACCTTTCATTTAATCTCTCAATTTCCTTGTTGAACTACCCTCAACCGTTCAAAATTTATTTTATCGCGTCCAAAATGAAACTGAATTTACCTGGATTATCCCAATTAGGGCATGTTGATAACTGTAACAAACGGGCAGGCTTTGCAGACTATAATTGGCCATTACTATGCATCGCCTGGAAACTATGGTTGCTCGGATCTGCTCACTTTATCACGAGGAAAAGTTTGTTCTTTGTTGTTTCTGTAGTTTTCATAATGGCTATTCATTTTATAGAGGAGTTTGTTAATAAATATTGTGTACAGAAACTAATTGTTATTCTGTGGTATAATTATTGGTAGTTATGGTTACCACCTCTGAATACTTAGGGTAAACGTAGTGTTACATTCTCTTTGGTGATATGTAGTGAGAGATTGATTGTGTTCCGTCACGTTTTATTATAATCGGTCCTGACTTTTTTGACGGAAAATATATACATTATATCTATCTAATATTTTATTCAAGCCTATATTGAAGTCATCAGTTTTAGCCACTAGGAACATACAAACAAATATACATACATCATTACATCTGAGATTGGGTAAGAGGTCAATTTTAGTTTCAACACTTCCCGGTCCATGTGTCCAAGTGTTGCATTTCTCGCTTCCAGCTGCATCCAAAGGGTTATTTCTCAAACGCGTCTCTCAAGTAATGGTGGATCATTTATAACCAGTGATCACTTCTGTCGTTTACCGTTGAAACTCCATATTTTATGATGAAATTCTGCTACAATGTAATAGGATTTAGCTGACTTATGGATTGGGGTGACGAGTACAGGCAGGAAAAGTTTTTTGTATTTTTTTTTTTTCGAGTAAAAATTACTGAACAGATTTGGCTGCAACTTGGAACATACATAGTTTGTGACCTGGAAAACGCATAGACTACTTTTTAAAAAGCCGTGTTGGCCAAGTGGATAAGTACTTCAACTTTCGATCCGAAGGTCGTGAGTTCGAATCCGGCCGTGCATCAATGGACTTTTTGTGTCGAAAAGTTTATATGCACTTTAACACGAGCTTTAAACGGTGAAGGAAAACATCGTGAGGAAACCCGCGGCTAGTCAGCCCCACACGTATTGACCATTGTCTTTCCTGTGGATATGGCCGACTAAGCTGAGAGGATGGTTTAGGTTCTGGGCAAGCCTATTCCATCTGAACAATGTCCCAGGCACTACAGTGTCCCGTTAAGTGTAGGCAAAGCTTGCCTCCTGACTCTGTATAAATCATCTAGTAAAGATGTAAAGGCCTAAGTTTTTTTTTTTTAATTTTTATTTAGATAGTTACCACGCGAGCGAAGTCACGGGCAAGTAAGCAATATACATCAGGAGAGAGTTTAATATAAGCTAATTATTATAAACCTACGGCAAAAACTTTTTCCACAGACAAAAAATGTTCAATGCCTTTAATATTATTATTAATTCGAGTGTACCTTCGAGGCTTTCTGCAGCTTCTTTGTCTTTAAAGTGGTATAAGAAATGGTGTATGATTTTATGCAGGATATAAATATTGAAATGAACAACAAAAACACAAGTCGACACATTGGAGAGTTGCAACATTATGGGAACATTTTTAAAATTTTAGGAAATAAAAAAAAAAATGGGTAACAACAATATTCAATAATAAAAACTGATAACTGCAAATAAATGAATGTTCAAAACATTTAGATCAAATTAACATGTTTTTTTACGTTTTTTGTGAATAACAAATACGTAGAGTTATTTTTGTTTTTCCTGTGGATATGGCCGGTTAAGCTGAGATGATGGTTTAGGTTCTGGGCAAGCCTATTCAATCTCAACAATGTCCCTGGCACTACAGCGTCCCGTTAAGTGTAGGCAAAGCTTGCCTCCTGACTATGTATAAATCATCTAGTAAAGATGTAAAGGCCTAAGTTTTTTTATAAAGAAACGGTTAGTTCTCAAACCAGACTGTTACCATTTTTCTTTATAGATTTCTAGTTTAGTTTACTCAAATGTTTTACAATTAATTCAACCGTCTTATTCCCTATAACCTCTCAATTAGGAAACTTTCAGAGGGTAGGTATTTCTGTCTCGTTATTTTGATTTCTAGGAAAATAAATAGCATAATATTGTAAAGCAGACATTTGAACTTTAAGAAACCTTTAAGTTTAATTAGGTATAGGTAAGATGGCTAAATAATGAAGACTATATTTAGGATGTTTAATAATTATTTTATTTATAAATAATTTTAAATCTTAGCTGGTAACGGTGGTAAACCCATAAAAGAGTCTTTGAAGATTCTGAAAGGGTAGTCAAATAATTTAAATAATAGCAACACAAATCAAAGACTATCAACCCACAACAAATGTCCTAGGTACTACAGTGTCCTTAAGTGTAGGCAAAGCTTGCCTTCTAACTCTGTATAAATCATCTAGTTTAAAGCCTGAGTTTTATCAACCCACAAACTAGATTTTAGGAAACTCAGTGATTCAATCGTTCACAAGTCTTGATCGCGACATCATTAACAATCTCTACTGCACGTCGTTAACTGATTTTTACGAGCGCCAAATCCATATTTTGAAAAGATAATAACGGGTTCCAGATACTAAGCCATGTACATAAACTTTATTGCCCGAGGAACTCTGAAAACGTATTTGAGCCATAAAACTCTTCTCAAATTTATGGATTTTATCTTTGCTGAGTAGATTTTGGGCCATTTGATTATCACGGTTGACGTATTTTTAAACAGATTTTATAATCTTGATTTCCTTTTTGATGGCGCGTATTATTATGATACTTTTGTTTGTTTAAGGTACAGTCAGCAACTTATGTACATAATATAAAGTGTCTCAAAACTGATATTATTATTATGTTTCTTGGGCCGTAATCATATTTTTAGACTGAAATATTGAATCAAAAATTTGAGAGTGAGAGACTTAAAATATTGTAAATTGAATGTTAAATAACTATTGTCGATGAACAATTAGAAAGTATTTACTTACTAGAAAATATATGGGGAGAGGTAGACCAAGGAAAAGATGGATGGACTGTGTGAAAGTTGACATGAGTTAGAAAAGGGTGAATGTTGAGATGGCGGCTGATAGAGGGAAATGGAAGAAGAATACATGTTGTGCCGACCCCACGTAAGGTGGGATAAGGGCAGGAAGATGATGACTTACTACAAAATAGATTGTTTTTTTATCAAGTTTGATACTCGTCTTAAATGGAAGCGGGGTCACTAGAGCCCCTCAAAAGTGCCCCTATAAGCCAACAATGTGGCTTAAAAATTCTAAACAAATTGTGGTTTAAGCAAACACAATCTTGGATGTACGATTTGGTTTTATTACTTCATTTTACGGTCGGCGCACTCTTGTAATGAGCTGGTCGTTCGCTTCTTTGCAATTTTAGGGTTCTTTACTGAAAGATAGTAAACTGTATTCAATACTGTTGTAAAAAAAATAGTGAAAAAAGCGAGATTCAGATTAGGTATGTTATTTTATTTATTTTTATTTTAGTTCAAGGGTTTATTATAATTGCATGCATCGTTTTTGATGTCTAATAACTCATAGGATTAATTTTTATTAATTTTAAAAATTTAACTTTACTCTTTTAAATCATCTAACCTCTGACTGCCCCCTTAGAACCTCTTCATAGGATCTTAAAATGTCAAAATATCTGAACTAGTCTACATTGTCTACCACTCCATAGGAATACAGATGTGGTCATATAATATTTTCTTTCATTTAATTTTCCCAATATTTCAGGTGTTTTTGTGTGAAATACCGAAAAAACGAACTACATTTGACACGTAAGTATACTATCTAAACTACCCCATTTCGAGGGCACCAAATGGGACCAGGAAAGGGACTCGATCGGAATTTTCCACACGTCTCTAGTTAATTATTCAACGGTATATCTATACGATGTCTACACTCTTACATCTTATAGTTCTTGTTTCATAAAAACGTTTACCGTTATATGAATTGGCATTGAATTTTTTAGTTTAAAACTTTGATGAATAATACTATAAGTATTATGAAAATAAAGAGACTTTTTCAATGTTTTAACTTAACCGACTTGCTTATAAAATACAGTATGACGAATATCGTGATTCCTAACAACATCTAATAAAAATCAGTATTTTATCACAAAACAATAAGTAATACTATAGGTATTTTATTTTATTTTTACTTTTTTGGAAAAAATATAATTATAAGTTACATGACTAACTTGCAAGTTCTTGGCAAGATTTTATCTTTAACTTATTTCAAGTTATTCTAAAGTTAAACCACCTTAAAAATATAAGTACCTTACTTATTTTTTGAGATTAAACAATGAGTAAAAATTAAAATAATACTTTTACAATTTTACAAGATTAAACAGTAATTGCAGCTAGTTCATACGAGCAAGTGGTCAAATCTGGTAACAGTAATTATGATTCAACTGTGTTCAATTGTGAGTTTAGTTATACTTTCCCTAATCTCTGGTTATACTGACTCACAATTGAAAACAATTGAATTTGAACGTTGACAATTGAAATTGAAAACATGGCCGTAATTATACAGTATCAGATTATTGCTCCAACAAGAAGATCCTGGATTTATTGACGTGTTGGATTTACAGTCGATTTGTTAGATATATGCTCGGTACGTTGAATCATGTCTATTTGTATTCTTGATGGTTGATGGCTTCTTATCGTGAATCCAATGATGAATGTTAATATGTGTTTAGTGGATTTTGTAAGTGGCGATAAAAGAGAGAGTTGAAACTCTATTAAAGCATAAATTTGTAGACATACATAATTAAGACATACATACATACCATAATGATTTCCTAAAACGCGGTAGATTTTATCTCAGATCTTTAGAACAAATTTTCGTTGAAAATGTCCTGTGGTACGTGTAATACATGACAAGTCTAAAGCACATCACAGTTATTGAAAAAAAAACATAGAGTAGAACATCGAACCTTCTCCTTCGGTTATATATAACTGATTTCCTCATTAGGTTTTCCTTTACCGTTTATAGATCGTGTATAATTGTTACTTGAAACGAAGAAAGAACTTACGAAGACTGAGGCATTATTCAACTCGGCCAACACTGGTCTTTAAGTTGTGAAAAAGAAAATGATATGTAAGAACCTAGTACTTATTATGAAGAATGAAAACATATCAATTAGAATCATATTCCCATAGGAAGGAATGCCTAACTAGTTTTTTGTACTTATTGTGTCACCTGGTTTTTAGCTTCAGTTGTTGGCACTTATCTAGAGATCCAGATTTTTTCTTATATATAAAAGAAAATAGTCTACCACAGGATAGTATTTTTTAAATTACAAAGAATACTAAATTAAAATGCGTATATGTGACGTGAATAGAGCCGCAGTGCACTCATGTAGAAATCTCATTTAAAACTACTTTAAAAATCAATTGCGTTTAAGTATGCACATAAATTGTATCACACGGCCACACGACCCCGATGAGACAGAGTCGTGTCTCAGATAATGTAATTCACAGAATCTGGTCTCAAATACTATTTCAAGTGGCAAAATTATTGTTTTTATAAAGACCGTCTCCCATTTCGTTAGAAGAGAGCCTACTCCGACATTACTCCAAAAATCCACGTCGTGTCATATCCAAATTATACATTTTACAGAATGCACTCAAGTTTTAAACATGCTTAAGTCTCGAGGGGATGTTATAATTTTTTTAATGGTCTTAATTTAATAATCTTAATTCAGTGTCCGTTAGTGTAGGCAAAGCTTGCCTCCTGACTCTGTATAAAAATCATCTAGTAAAGATGTAAAGTCCTTAATTTAATATTTAAAACATTATTAGCGCATTGATATTATCAATAGTGATAGTTGTTTATATTATATAACTTTATGTTTACAAAACCTTCTTCAATCGCAAGTAAAACGCCCGGCAATGGTTGAACCACAAAGCCATTACACAAGATGGCACTGCACCAACGAAACCGCAGCCTTAAACGAATGTCGAGAAAAACTGGTAAAGACTGGATTATAGCTAAAGCAAGCTCAAGCTATCATATTATACAATGTTCTACATCGCATAATGAAGAAACATGTTGAAACATTTTGGTTCAGAGTTGCAGCAGGCAGCCAATATTATGCCTGAATCTAAACTCAACCACCATAAAACTATATTTCATACAACAATAATAATAATATATTAAAAGTTTTGTGTGAAAAACTGATTCAAAAGTCGTAGAACAAACGTTGCTTTTAGTGATAGGAAATACGGGCTGAGGGCTTTCTGGTCTGTAGAAATTACTTGTGATGAAGAAAGCTTTAGGTGTGATTTGATCTTCAGTTGTAGAAAACCTTTGCCTGTTTCAAAGGAGGCTCACATTTCGTTTTATGTTCCACCAAACGCCCTGCATTTTAAAGAAAAACATTTCGCACTGTGCTAAACATGGATTTTAGTGTTTAAGAAAAATTCTACAGATTTTTTGAATACCCTAAGTTAATCGTTCTTTCTCGCTTTAACTTGGGCAATGTGAGCAAAGGTCATTGTGCTCACTCGCACTTACATGACTCTAACGCCTATAAATTAGCACTTACCATGACAATGTCTATCAATCTATACGCGATACGATAACGCATAGACGAGTACCTTTTTGACAAATAAATACATAAAAATTGTCACAGTACATCTAGCGGCTAGAGGCGTGAAATTTTGCAAGTGACATTGATAGCTGAGCGCTTTTGTGCATAGGAGGGCACGTTAGATTATTAGTCCCGGCTTTTCTAGTCAAACCATACCGGAGGCCTTTAGGCGGCCTAACAACTCCGCCACCAGAGTTTCTCTTACAATAGCATTTTTTTCCAATTTAGATCTTAAATAATTGATATTAGAAAACAAAAATGTAACTTTGTCCGCCCATCTGTTACGAAGGTTTTGGGACGTAGCTATGAATATTCAGCATTGAAATAGGTCTGTACCTTTTTAATTTTTGAACGGCACTTTTTTATTGAAATCTTTAATGTTGTATTTTATTTGTCGAATTAAAATATTTTTTTGGATGTTATTCTGTGTAGAGGATTTTTTGTATTTTAGATTAAAGCTTTTTAAAGTTAACCCGCCAGTCTGGCTTGATACGAGTAGCTCTAACGGAATTCAGAGTGAGTCCAAACAAATAAATTAAAAGTATATAAAACACACTGGGACAGTAAATACAATACAACACAACAAAAAGTCTTAAAACTGTAAAACCACTAACTTTAATCGTAAAAAAAACTGATCATCGATTGAATAGGGGCGACGCACGATTGAAATGGAAGCATGTCGTAGAGCTTGTTTCAACTTTCAAATCTACAAGTAAAGTTTTGATTATTTAGGTACTTTCTAATGGTAAATCGGGCTCAAAATGTTTGTCAAACTTTAATGACAGCAAACAAGTTCACTCCACATGATTCGTAGAATCAGTGCTACGAAGTTTGCATCCGCTGTAGAGATGATGCTACGATATTTGAAGTGCTACGACAATTTGATACAGCATCGAGTAGTTTTTCATAAGCTTCTTGAGATTGAGGTTGAGGTCCTGTTTGTACCACGGCTATGCAAAACAAGTCGTTCCTTTTTTGTGTCGCTGTGTTGTACAAATAAGGTTTTAGTATAAAATTAAATAGAGCGAAAATCCGCGACTCAAATACAGCTAAAAAATTACGCTCGTTTGGCTTAAACCTAGATAAAAACTGACTGAAAAAATCACCTCAAGGATCACCTTGAATCGTTTTACAGGCTAGGTGTTTCCCTAAGACAAAAAGCTAAAAGTTTTATTAATTATTACGAAATAACTTAGTCATCTAGCCAATAAAAATGAAGGTATATTTTCAGAATTGTACGATTAAATGCATCGTTTACTTTATTCAGTACGATTTTATTTCCACATTGTTCATAGCACAGCGAATATTGAAAATCAACTCAGCTTCAAATATTCCCAATAAATGAAATGGACTAAGCGAACAGAGGAAAAAATGAAGCTTATTTTTGATAGCAAAAACATGATTTGCCGGACATTTTTTGACGTTACTGATTCCGATTGAAACGGCAATGAAGCAATAAATGGAATTGACTTTTGTCGTATAGTTATTGTTTTGTCTTAAATTGATTAAATATACATTATTCCAGAGTTATTTATGATAAATGATTTATTAGATAAACCATCTAATAAATCATTTGCTGTCAACTGCTATTACCAATCAACTGCTATTACCAATCATGCTAAAGAAGGCATAATTATACCTACTCAATAAGTGGTTTCTGTTTTAAAAAAGACACGAGAGATAGTGACATAACAACACACGAGATAATTATATTTTTTTTCTCCTAAAATCGATAACTATAAATAAAATTTTTAGGTACTTACTTACTTTGATGGCCTCGACAAAATAAATACCTAAATATTGAGTTTATAAATATATCACTTTACTAATATTATCTATTGGTTGTCCAAATAATAAATAATAAATGGACTCACTCTTGTGACCAAAATGTCCCAACCATTTAGGTATTATTATTATTATAATTCATAAAATACTTTTTTTTCCTAAAACGAAGGAATTTAAAAAGTATTAATGTAATCTCAGCGTTCCAATAGAACTCAATATTTTGACTTTAACAATTATTAATTTACTTTGTAAAGAATATATGTAGTACCGGGATCTTCTTCTTCTTCTTCGTCGAGTCGATGATACAAATAGCATTTACTTTTTAGTTATAGCTTGCGCTCCCAGTACTCAGCCACAGCTACAGCCCCCTCAGTTGCGGCACAAAGGTCCCTCAGAGTACAGACGGAGGGACACAGTGGGCAAACTAACAGATGTGGCATGGATTGGGGATCAGTGCCACAATCACAGCTCGTCGATAAGAACCCACGACAGATGTTTAGATAATTTGAGTATTTATTACTCGGCCAAATATCTCTGCATTCGTAAAGTCAATGCAGAATACACAATTCTCACGTTGTTTTCACTTAAGCCTAGTTACGTCGTACAGAGCATGAAATCTTGGACAGTTGCCAGTCTAAACCACTACACAATAATATTTCAAACAGAATATACGCTTATTTGACTTCAAGCACAATCTTGCTGGAAGCAAACCACCTGATAGAAGTTCAAGAATGTGAATAATCGTAAAGAGTTATAACAGGTTTTAATAACATTTTTCACATGATCAGCGTTATTTAAATTTTTTGTTATAAAAATCAATCCGAAAAGTAGGCAAATATTGTTACTTCTTAGGTGGCTGAGAACGAAAGGCGACGATAATGCCAGCCATAATGGTGGGACAATCTTTACGGAATTCAGACGAATAAGATTTTTCTTATTGTACACCTCTCAAAAATAACATCCGAAAATATTAGAATAACACATTCTGGTTAAATAATAAAGATGCTTATAAATTTCAAAAGTAAAAATCTCGTCATTCATTACCAGATAACTGACACTACTGTTTATATACTCTGTTAACACACTGTTGGAAATGTAAGCAGCTATGATCCCTTTGCTTGTCGGTAGGAAATTATTCGCTTTGATATTAATTAAACTTCCCGACCAATTAGACGTATTTTGCTTTCAATAGTGCTTCGTCATAAACTCGAGTATTTCATTTGAAAAAACAAATATTATTTGTCAATGCCTGTTTCATACACAAAATTGAATACAATGTTTAAGAATTCTTTTTTCAGATCGTTTTTGAAGTCTCGATAAGAGCAATAATGCGAATCTAAGTAGGTATTGTTTGTTTTAAAAAAAAACAACGTTTTTCTTTAGTTTTTTAAAAGCTCCCACATAACATTAAGAAAAAGGTACATAACACACATTTTACATCCATACATTTTACGCCGTGTAAAATTTCCAACGATTATTACATAGGTACATTTCATTTAACCTAAACAAAAAAGAGCAAAATGAACAACACCTTTTTTAAAAATAACTTGTTTTTTAGTTTATTAGTATAAAGTATCATTTATTTATTTGTTCATTTATTGAAATCACAAAGAAATGAGTTGATATTTTAAATCAAATAGTATCCAATCGTTTCAAGTCCCACACATTGACCTATATATTATACCCTACAATAATATCGTCGTATTATTAGTTTAAAATGATACCCTAATTAAAAGTTACAATCCTTATATTGGATTACCTGTGGGTTTGTCCAAAGGCAGATGGGATAATTGGGATTCCCGGGGGTAAGTATTTGTTGGTAATTACCCAAAAATTTTATATTATACCCTACTTAATCATAAGAGTATCTTTGTTAGTAATTAAGTGTTTGAGATGCATTATAGTTCTAATATCCGTAGATTATAGATATAGGAGAGATTTTTAATTGTAATCCTAAATGAAATTATAAAAGGTGCCCGTATGCGTGAAACTAGCGCCGCCGCCTATTTCATTGTATTACGTTGAACAAAGTAATTAAAAAAAAAATGATTATTCCGTTTGTGAAATCTATCATAAAGCTTTGTTTTAATACCTTTGAAAATGAAATGAAAAATAAAATATGATCACGACTGTATCCCAGGGAGCGGTAGATATTTCTTTCAGATCTTAATGCAAATTTTTGATCCTTCTGAAGATGTCTAAGAGGGTAGTCAGGGGTATGTCCAAATACATATTTGGTACATGCCCACATCTTGCAGAAGCTAACTTTCCATACGTGACAGGTTGCAAACCCATCGACGCTATTAAAGTGCTAACTGGTTTCCTCATGATGTTTTCCTTCACCGTTAAAAGCTCGTGTTAATACCTTTGTAATAGTTTTATTTTGTATAGTTTAGGAAGAGTAACGAAAACAGAGTTTGGTGGCCACCAAGTGCAACTTCGCTACTCCTCGTAAACTACTTCGTCTTTTTGCTAATGCTAATCATTTACTTTATTCTTAAGAAATATGGTACTATCAGCTTTAGTTACTCATCTCCAATCTATGTCTACCTGTAAGTACCTGATGCGCTCCTTTTTGAATTTTTTCACCTACCGGCGGCGAGTGCGTTGTCATTGGGTGAAGTCTGACCGTGTGGCCAATCACAGCGCGGCATTTCAAACTTTCGACGGAGCTACCCGCGCTGCCTAACGTACAACATAGTATAGGATCCCGTCATACAACGACCTTCACCGAGATGTTTATTTAATGAAACGTATTTTATATGTAATTTAATATGTAAATAAATATATTGTATATGGGTTGGCTAACAAATTTCAGTCCAGCATGTGCTTAATTTAAAAAAAATAGTTTTTTAACATTTCACCGGTATAATTATTAGACAAATTCTATACCAATCGAAAGTCTGAAGCCCATAGAATATGCAAACGTTGTGTTGCCTATTCTTTTCCGGTCCAGCATGTGCTGTGCAGGTAAATAATATTAGCATTTTGCACCGATCTGATTATTGAATTAAAATTAAATTAAAAATAAATTAATAAATTTATAATAAATTCATAGAAAACTCATAAATTAAATTAATTAAATTAATAGTTGTGACCGGAAAAGAATAGGCAACCCAACGTTTGCATATTCTATGGGCTTCAGACTTTCGATTGGTATAGAATTTGTCTAATAATCATACCGGTGAAATGTAAAAAAAAAAATTTTTTTTAATTAAGCATGTACTGGACTGAAATTTGTTAGGCAACCCATATGCAATATATTTATTTACATATTAAATTACATATAAAATACGTTTCATCAAATAAACATCTCGGTAAAGGTCGTTGTATGACGGGATCTTAGACTAACAAGAAAACTGAAAACTGTGTGGTCTTCAAAGTTTTCGGAACATGGACACCGCGCGAGCGCACAAATAACTTTGGAAAATTACTGTCGGTTGTGTCGGACGGAAAGACGAGCAATTTCGGTGGCTACCAACCTACCTGGCCCCGAGCTCGCAGAAGTCAAAGGTTGGTGGAAGTGTTTCATTTTCATTGGAGCGCAAACAGGCAAGGTATAGGTATAATTAAGTATCCTTGTGTTCTCCTGAACAGTACCTATAGTAGTACCTTATCGTAAGCTTGCTAGCAACACCAATATTCAGGTAAACTATGCCCCCATTCCATGATTATTATCACTTCAATGACCCAAACCGTATTCTCTACTCACGTAAATTAATAATATCCATTTCACATAATCAGTGCGGTTTCATAGAAAATAGCCGGTGAGCACGGAAGGACGTTATTACTGTTCTATGGTACACTAGTGATTTGACCCGGGTTTTGGACAACATTACCTATTAAGATAACAATGGTGGTAATACTACGATATTTTGTAATCACTTGAAGAAAATGCTGTTTCTAATTTTCTACAGTGAAATGTGATAATACTGTTTTATTTTATAAGCATCTCTGCAGCTGTTAAAATCTAAAATCTGATGCTTTTGTATATGAAACGATCTCGATTTTAATAAATTCAATAGTTTGGTAAAACTAAATAATGTAACTGTTCATAATGCGCGACCGGCCAGAGGGCCTATGTTCGGCCCGGTCACGTTTACGTGTAATCAGCTTTATTTCAAGAACTGTACAGACAAACTTACCTTAATGTATGTGAATACCTAGATAAACTTTAATGCAGGCTAGATTTTATGAGGTGGTATTAGTCTGATAAAATTGTAAGTTATGGTCATGGCCCTATTATGTGCCATTTTAATTAAGTGAAACTCACGTTAGTATTTTTGTAACCTATACTTTTATTGCATGATCAAAGCACTTGTGACTTGTTAAGTGGTTTTACTTAATTAAAATAAGTGGTTTATATTTCTTAACTTAGAGAGAACTAAATGTATGTTAATAACTACATTACATTGTTAAATAATTATAATTTTGCGTTTTGGTTCACTGATAAAGTTTCATTGAAAGATTTATTTTACAGAAATCATATTTTTATGTGAATGGTGTAGTATGTAGATAGGGTTTTCTGAATTTTTAAAGACTTGTGTAAGTAGACGATTTTATAAATCCTTCTTTCTTTAAAAGGCATCTATATACTAATAATAATAATAACATTATAACTACTCATCCGATTTCAAAAATTATTTCACCGATAGGTATGTAGCATGGTCTTACCGAATGAACATAGGCTATATTTTATCAAGGTAGGTACCACGTGAGCGAAGCCACGGGCAAGTAAGCTAGTTTTTTCATAAAAAAACTGACAAAATGATTGAATTGATGTTATCGTACAAAGAGCTACTCAATAATAATCTATCTCGCGGTGAAAATCATTCCAAGTTAAGTGATTAATAATAACAGCAGTTTGGTTAATTAATACTTGGCTATTGGATAACTGTTACGGTTCGCGTATCAATAATTAAATTCTCGAAATAAACTTTGTTAAAATAGTAAGTGCCGCTGGCGGTTTTACTCGCGCTATAAATTAATTTAAACACATAAAATTGATGCCATCCTTTTTATTTCGATCGTTATAAAAGGGACGGCAACATTTTTAGTGCTGGCAAATTAGTTTAGCTTAGTTTTTCCATTCGTATATGAGATTTTTTTTCAACTTCTGCAAAATTTCTTTCTCTCTGCAAAAAATAAATTAAAATCTTACTAAAAATTTTACGGCTTCGACGGGATTCGAACCCGCAAATAAAAATTGTATCAAATATTACATTTGGACATAAAAAAACAAAGGCCTTTACATCTTTACTAGATGATTTTTGGATATATTGCAGTGTCATGCGGGCACCTGCACACATTGGCTTCAACTTGGTTCCAACAATGCTCGGTTTGTGTCCAATAACAGTCAAAGATCAATCCCCACATTGGAGTGTTGGAACCAACACGTTCCAACCCTTCAATGTGTGGTGCCCGCATTAGTAGGCAATTTGGCCTTCACTTAACGGGACTCAATTGGACATACATGCTATGAATACTTTTAAGGCATTTAAAAATGCCTATAGATAATCTGATGTAGCCAAAGGCAAAGCCTTATTAAGTTGCCTGAATTAAAATTTATATTATTATTAGACCAAAAATCTACTTTCGATCCGAAGGTCGTGGGTTCGAATCCGGCCGTGCATCAATAAACTTTTCGCATCGAAAAATGTATATGCGCTTTAACACGAGCTTATAACGGTGAAGGAAAACATCGTGAGGAAACCAGTTAGCTCTCTAATAGCGTCGATGGGCTTGCAACCTGTCACGTATGGAAAGTTAGCTTATGCAAAAAGTGGGCATGTACCAAATATGTATGTATTTGGACATACCTCTGACTACCCCTAGACATCTTCGAAAAAGATCTAAAAATTGCCTAATGATCTGAAAAAAATGTCTACCGCTCCCGGGATACAGTCGTGATCATATTTCATTTCATTTCATTTTCAAAAAGCTTTGAGCTCATGAGCAAAACCGTTGGCAGAAACTAGCATACTTAATAACTTTGCTTTTGGAGGAAATTCATTTGCTAACTTTATCCCGGCTTCCAACTTACACTGATAAGTGAGATATAAAGTTGAAGTTATTATTTGATTTACATTCGTAGTACCTTATTTAAGTTCTTAAAGTCTAGGGGGTCATTGATAAAACAGGTTTGGCAATGCATTCCAAGAAGAGCAAAATTTGATATTTGATATAAAAAAAAGAAAGAAAAATCTTTTATTTTGGTAGGACCTCAAGGATCACCTCAGTTTCGTATTACATGCTAGGTGATACTAATGCCTGTTCCAACCAAAGCACTTATTCTGGGTATACTACTTACATACATGAAATAAACATGAATTATTATTATATTATACACAGAAATACCCAGACTCGAGACCATTGTTTACAGATAATACTAACATTTGTCACGCGGCGGGGATCAAACCCGCCACCTCCTGTCTGTCACTGTAAGTCTCAGTTGGGCTTTCGCCATAGAAATCATCATTAAAACTGGACAAGTTTTATTCAGATCAACAAACCAGTCCAGCGTAAAAAAACATATCTTCAAAATTTCGAATTTTTAATATTAGTACAAAGGTTTTACAGTCGAAAGGAAAACACATTCCTCGGGACTTTAAAGTTCATGCTACTTGTATTCGGATCTTTAGAACGAAATCACTCAGGTGTAAAACACCGAACAATGGGTGATCTGACCCGATTTAACCTGAATTGACCCCTGAATTCTCGAGAAGCAATGTGTCCAAAGTTTTTCAATAACAGACCAAAGGTAAATAGGACCGACCCCTAAGTAAAATGAGTAAACGGGCTTATAGAAGTAAAACTGCCAAATTGTATAAATTACAGGCTATTTACATTTTTATAGTATTTTCTCTGCTTTTAATACGAGTTTATAAGTAGTTCCAAAAATATATTATTATATCTAAAGTACAACAATTACAAAGCATAAGATGGTCTTGAGTTCGAATCGCGACCGTGCATCAATGGATTTTCCGTTTCAAAAAATTATATGCCCATTAACACGAGCTTTTAGCGGTAAAGGAAAACATCGTAAGGAAACATGTGCTTTAGTCAGCCCCCAAAGTTTGACCATTGTCTTTCCTGTGGTTAGGATATGGCCTGCTAAGATGAGAGGATGGTTTAGGTGCTGGGCAAGCCTAGTCCATCTCAACAAAGTCCCAGGCACTACAGTGTCAAGCGTTGGCAAAGATTGCGTCCGGACGCTGTATAAATCTTCTTGTAAAAATGTAAAGGCCTGAGTTTTTTTATACCTATTTAGAATGTGAATTCAAATTAATATTGAAAAATTCAATGAATTAGTATACAGAGTTTCATATCTATCCCAAATTACCTTCAGTCTCAACCCCCAACGAAAGGGGAAGCGTGTAATTATTTCCGTAAATGTGCAAACTTGAAAAGTTAGTTCCTTGACGATTAGCAGGAGCGAAGTTTCGCAGATAATTGCCAATTCTACCGGCTACGTTTACGTACAGTTGTTTTGTTTTGAATTTATTGGGCCCACTTTGAATTTGACCGGGTTTTCAACTGCTATTTGCGAAGCGCTCATGGCGTAGCTTGCTTATATCCAATCTCAATATCCTACCTATCTGTGATTTTGCTTACTGTAGTTAGATATTTGTCATTTTTAGATAGGTAATAGAGACTGGCCGTGCGACGTTCTTGATGAGCGATGACATTTTGAATGAGTGACCTAGTGGTAAACTTAATGGCTTAGAGCTGATTGCTTTCGTGCTTCGGAGGGCACGTTAAATTGACAGTCCGCGGGCATTTAAGTCAGCCACGATAGATGTTTTTACAGTCATACGCGTAATCGAAGTTGACTAGAGTGAATAATTTTTATTTCGAGTAACGTCGCAGTGGTCGGAAATATCACTATCTCTGTTTTGACTGTACATTATGGGTGACCGCCCGGAGGGCCTAAGTTCGGCCCGGTCACGTTAAACGGCCTAAAACTCACCAGAGTTCGCCACTGGCACTTACTTTGTTAATCATTAATTGATATTATTTCCATATTCTCGAAGGTTTTAATGGAAGAAAACTCTTGTTAGGATTAAGCTTGCTGTTGTACAACCCTTTTGGTTAAGTTTTATTTACAAAATTTTATTTTTGTGTATACAATGAAAAAATATTCACAGCGAAAATAACGCGGTTTAGCGTATAATACATTTACATCACATCATCATCATCATATCAGCAGCTACTTGTATAAGACGTCTACTGCTGGCCATAAGCCTTTCTCATTACATCTCCTGTTTCGGTTGGAAGAATAGAATAGAATAGAATAGAAATCATTTATTCATCACACACAGTAAAAGAAAAGGAGAAAGGTTGGTGAAGATACTTATAAACTACTTAATAACATTAGCCCGGGTGGAAGCGACCTGCATCCACCGTGAACCTGCGGCTTTTTCCATCACTTATCTAACAACTAATCTATTCATCGGATAAAGACTACCGGTGCGTACGTAATATCTTTTAAACTTGGAAACTCTACCCGATATATTACATTTGGCTTTTGGCAAAACAAGGGGAGAGTATATTCGTACAAATGTTCATGTCGTGTAAAACTTGGGTGTTGTCGCTTAGTTACTGCATAAATCAGGATTGCAACGCGGGCACAATATTTCCATGTACGTCTTAGTTTTAAACATTTCTGCGAGAAAAGTGAAGAATTCCAATAATGATCCAGTATTTTTGCCACTTCAGATAGATGGATTGTGTGAAAGTTGACATGAGTAAGAAAGGGGTAAATGTTGAGATGACGGCTCAGGAATATAGGGGGGCCGTCCCTTCCTTTTCTCACGGGCAAAAAAAATAAGTATTTTAGGTAAGGTTTAAAAACCTAAGAAAAAGAAACAGTCACTTACATGGGAATACTTATTTAGCTTTTTCATCTAATAAGTATAGTAGTCTTGTTCAGCTTTGATAGCTAAATTTACATACATTATCGTTATATTTGTTAACATGCAAGTAATTGCATTTGAAGATCTCAGATTGTGCGGAGGAAGCATCTACACCTCCGCTCAAATATTGTCTCAGACACACTAAAGCGTTCCGTTAAAGTGTAATACTGTTAGCACTTACCTATACCTACATACTGACTCTGTAAGTAGGTAAATATAGTTCATTGACAAACTTTTACGCTTGTTCCTCGTCGCGCCACTATCTTGTGCCACCAGTGGCACAACGAGTAATTTTAATCTTGGTGCCACTAGATGCCTAGACTAATCGAATAACCTTTCCCCTGAAATCAACTTTACCTACAGAGTAGAAGTGCATGGGAAATTAATGTATGTGTTTATGTAATATAACGACTGATTGTACATTTTCTTATGAAAAAAATGTGACTATAAACCAGTAACAAAGTTTTAAGCCTTAGCGCAGATGCCCACGAGACGATTTTTCGCGACGGCACCGGCAAAAAACCGTTTCTACGGTCCCAGACATTACTGACGAGTAATGTATAATAATGAAGTCATCATCATCATCAGCCCTTCTCATCCCACTGCTGGGCATAGGCCTCTCTTCGCTTCCGCCATTCGACCCTGTCTCGCGCCAATCTAACCCATGTCCGACCTGCAGTTTTGACTATGTCGTCGACCCATCTTGCTGGCGGACGACCTACATTCCTGTACCCTTCTCTAGGCCACCATTCGGTAAGTACTCTGCTCCACCGGTCATCACCACGCCTTGCCACGTGTCCTGCCCAACTCCACTTGAGCCCCAATATTCGCTTGCTAACGTCGTGTACTTTAGTCCGCTTGCGAATTTCCGAATTGGGGACTCGATCTAGAAGGGTGATGCCGAGCATGGCGCGCTCCATGGCTCTCTGTGCGACTCTGATTCTGTGCACAGTCTCCTTTGTAAGCGTCCATGTCTCGGCACCGTAGGTCATAGTTGGCAGGACACATTGGTTGTAGAGGCGGGTCTTCAGACACTGTGGAATAGTGGGTGACTTTAA
Organism: Xanthorhoe designata; assembly: GCA_963582015.1. Taxonomy (NCBI): domain Eukaryota; kingdom Metazoa; phylum Arthropoda; class Insecta; order Lepidoptera; family Geometridae; genus Xanthorhoe; species Xanthorhoe designata. Next base: position 13,204,638 of record OY757029.1, on the reverse strand, counting down.
TATGTCATCCAGCTTACCGAATGCCGCCCATCCCAGCTGAATTCTTCTGGATATCTCCTTGGCCTGTAGTTCTTTTCCAAAAGATAGAACATGCCCAAGGTACACGTATGATTCAACTATCTCCAGAGTCTCGCTTCCTATGGTAATATTAGGAATCGAGGCCCTGGGGACATTTGACATAACTTTTGTTTTGGACATGTTCATCTTTAAACCGACCTTCAGAGATGCGTCATTGAGATCTTTGAGCATCTGTTGGAGATTGACCAGATTTTCAGCGAACAGAACAAGATCATCAGCGAATCTAAGGTGAGACAGGAAGACACCATTAACTTTTATGCCACTTTCTTCCCATGCAAGCGTTTTTATGATGTCTTCTAAGACAGCCGTAAAAAGCTTGGGTGAGATGGTGTCTCCCTGTCTCACCCCCCTCTTGATTGAAATAGGTTCGGTAAGACTGTGTAACCTTACTTGCATCGTAGCTGAACTATACAGCTCCCGGAGTAAGTCAACATAGCGGCTGTCGATGCTGCAGCGATGAAGAGAGTCGAACACAGCCCAATGCTCTATGCTATCGAAAGCTTTTTCATAGTCTACGAATGCCATGCATATGGGCCGGTTAAACTCTTGACTCTTCTCCATCAGCTGTTTCACGGTATGTATGTGGTCAATGGTGGAAAAACCACTCCGGAAGCCGGCTTGCTCGATAGGCTGATAATAGTCAAGAGATCGGGTGAGGCGGTTACAAATTACTTTTGAAAAAACTTTATATATCTGTGAGAGCAAACTAATTGGCCTATAATTGGATAACCTTGATGTGTCACCTTTTTTGTGGATGATTGTAACCAGAGCGTTTTTCCAAAGCTCAGGTGTTCGAGCATTGGTCAAGACATTGTTGAACAGTTTCTCTAGAACGTCCAAGACTGGTTGTCCGCCTGCACGAAGTAGCTCAACTGTAATACCGTCCTCACCTGGAGATTTTTCACTCTTCATATGGTTCAACGAGAAAATTATTTCCTCAGGAAGAATTCTAGGAAGGTCTTCAAAACCTCTAAGTGGAACAGGTGGAGCTCTGTGGTCGTTTTCACGTATTTCAACGTCTTTGACTTGCGCTGCATATAGATTACCATAGAAACTTTCAACTACTTCCAATATTTCCTTCCTATCAGTTACCATTTTACCATTTTTATCTGTTAATTTAATAATTTGTTTTGAACCTATTTTTACTTTTCTACTAAATACCTTTGGACCTTTATATTTTTCAATTGTTTTTGTTATAATATTTGTATTATAATTTCTTAAATCTCTTCTAACTAGTCTATGAATTTTCTTATTGATTTCTAATATTAACCTTTAATCTGTTTCTGTGTTTTGTCTCATATACCTTCGTTTTTCTATCATGTTTTGAGTTTCAAGAGAAAGTTTATAATAATGAAGTAATGTAAAATAATGTAGTAATGTATGGGAAAACGCATGCTCACAAGACGGTTTGGTACACGGCCTGCCCCGGCGCACTGTATAAAGTATGGCAGCTAGTGTACCATACTTTATACAGTGCGCCGGGCGTAGACACGTCTCGTGGGCTAAGAGGAATGATACTGTTAATACATGTGTATGATGTGTACCTTGACCATTTAGATGATTAGTTATTAATGACCTTTGGATCGAAAGTGACGGTACTATCCCACTCGGCCAACAAGGCTCTACAAAATACAGGTACTAGGAGAGCAGTTCTCAGTAGGAAGTGTACACACGGCTCATTTATTCAGTTTCAAATCACAACAGCCGTAACTCGGGGATAACACTTCCTGCAATGTTATGCATACGATTTGAGCTAGTTTCCAAACTGCCTCGTTTTGTTTCGGGCTCTGTTGTATGAAGCTGTATAATAGATCGTTAAAAAGTTCATAGATATCATAATAAAAGCTAAATTATTAAAATAAGTAAAGTATACATTTTAGAGATTTGTATGACCATTAACATGTTATCTGCAGGAAATGAGCGTGTTTCCTCTTAGAATTTTAACAATATTTTTGCATTTGATAGCTTAATTCTCAAAGCTTTTGCTTCGTTTCAACATTACCATCATCATCGCCATAAACCATCACGACTCGGGTGACACCGCGCGTGCGCAGCTAATGTCCCATTAAAATTTAAACGCGAAAATTGGCATGGATGTGTGGAAGTATAGATGATGTTGCTCTTTCACGCGGAAACTACTGAATGGATTTGGCTGAAACTTATATGTATACATACCTAGTTTATGACCTGGAATAACACATAAGCTACTTTTTATGCCGGTAGTTATAACGAAAGCGTAGCCGCGGCCAATTAAGATAGTATTATGGATATTACGAAAGCACCATCATGTGAAACAGAGTCGGTTGAGCGAAAACTTAGTCTCGTAAACAGAAACTTTGAAAGTCGGTGAGTCCATCCGTTGGTGCACTAAACCGGGTAATCTGCACACATCCGACCTGAAGCGGATAACGCAATACACAAACATTAATAGAAAACTGTAGCTCGTTCGTTCGTTCGTTCGTATGAGCAAGTGGCCATCTTTGGTGACGGAGTTTTTAAACCGCCTAAAGGCCTCCGTCATGGCTTAACGACTTTAAAAGCAATTACACGCCCCCTCCGAAGCACGGAAGCGCTCAGCTGATAATGTCCCTTGCGGTTACCCATCCAAGTTCTGACCGCTCAGAACGTTGCTTAACTTCGATGATCAAGAACGTCTTAGCAAGCTTCGCCACGAGCGCTTCACTACTATTACTTCGCTTGTAGTTATTATTACTACTGTTATTGTAGCGCTCGTGGCGAAGCTTGCTAATATTATACGTTCTTGATAGATCGTTGAAGTTAAGCAGCATTAGGTTGTTTGGGACTAGACGACGCCGTTTAAAATGTCGAAGGATATTCATTTGTTTCAATTTAATTTTTCATTTCTATTTTATTAAAACAAAGATTTAATTATGCTCAAGGTTTTTTATTTAATAAGTCCCTACCGCAGTTTCTTTGTAAGTTCATTCGATTTATATTCTTAATACAATGTCATCGTTTTCAAGAGAGCTTTCTACTTTATATTCTGTTTTGTAAAATACAAGTCAAACAAAGAAATACATCATTACTCCATTTCAAAAACTTTTTCTAAAGAAAACAGTATTTCCCTTTAAACAGTACAAAACCGTTTTGTCGTATCGCTCTGTACTGAAAAGAATTTAATACTTTCGCAGACTGTTAGCGAATTTGAATAATGGTTCTTAGGCTGGAAACTCACCTAACGCTATAATATAACACAGCGATAGAATAGAGATCTAAATAAATGAAAAATCTTCTAAAACTTTCGATTCCGGAGGGATTCGAACCGGCAATGATACAAGCGATCGTCCTAAAGCCGGACTGCCTTACCACTCGCCTACGAAACCCCTAAACGCCAGAATGAAGTTATAAGTAAGATGATTTCGGCACCGATTATAATCGGTATAGAGATCTATACTTCAGCCAAATCGACTTGTCATGTTTGTAAACTAACTGTCGACTCTTTATTACGAATTAGAGATTTAAAAGCAAAATCGGCTTTGCGGTCGCGAGATACGTAATAAAAGCCTGTCGTAGGACGTGCCTCATATTACATTCATCATCATTTTCAGCCCGTGTTTACCCACTGCTTTGTTTTAAATTGTCTAAATTCGCATAAGTTCAGAAAAAATACGAATACTTAAACTATATTGGTGGCGTCACTAAGCAATATTGCCCATGTTATTGTTTTGATATATTGTATGAGAGCTATAGCTTAGTAGTGAGATCGACCTTTAAATAAATAATCACAAGTTAGCAGTTTCCGTCTCAGTAGAAGCTATTTCTTGCTGTGACAATAAAACATTCTGGCAATTTCGACTCATAAAAAGGTGTCGACCTGATCTCTGATGTTTGAAAATCACACTAATCACACTAATAGTTTACAGGTGAAAGTTTGTGTGTGTACGTGTGTTTGTTACTCTTTCATGCTCAAACAGCTGGACGGATTTGATTGAAATTTAGTACCAGGATTTAAAAAACTTTTGATCCCGGTATTCCCACGGGAACTATTCACCGCGGGTAACACCGCGGGGCGTAGCTAGTATCAATATAAGAGGCTTGCAAGCATATTATGCTGCCGAAGGAACACCTTTAAATCAGAAATCTAAATATTATAGATAAAATTTGTTTGTTTGTTATAACCAATTGCATCTTCGGATACTAGAATTGAACTTTCAAATGGGTTTCAGTGGGGCAACCACATACTTCATCGCCTAAACCAAAATATACTAGCTCTTTCGTAACGGCTGTTTAATGAAGAGCCTAAGTTCAGCCTGGTCACGTTATTGCGCTGACTGTAGATTTAATTACAGAAGCTTTTCTAAGCAGCTGCATAGTAAAATCACTTTATATTTGTTACACAACTAAGAATCTTTTCAGCTCGGCAACAAAATATAAGCCTAGCTATGAGGAAAAATGTAATCCAGGAGTAATTTAGATTACTCATAAAATCCTGTGACGTGCGTTCTTGAGCTTGAGCTTTTAAAAATGCAAATGAAACTTGGACTTAACGCTGGCTTAAATCATTTTAATTTTACTTGCGGTCTAATGCGAATTTACAGCTATTCCACACGACAGGCAAATGTGTGCAATGCGTTTGTACAAACCCAAGTTTATTCACATTATTAAAAAAATATATATCCTTGGACACTTTTCACACAGCGTAAATTTTTCGTCCTAAGTTAAGCGACTTGATGTTTGTGCTTATACTTATTTACATTTTTATTATCAATGCAGGTTAGTACGAGTATATATTTTTTAAGCAACGACCGTTAGAAAAAATGTTTACCCAATTGGAGACGAGGGCATTCTTCAAAGTATACACAGTTAATTTTCTTAGTTAGAAATTGGCGTGACATCTAACTCATATTTATAAGTACAAGGACACGGGATTTTATCGCGTTATTTACCTTATTTTTTTACGTCCCGACGTTTGTATCGAACATGAATTGTGATCGCGAAAGTTTAAGAAAAACTATTATGACATCTAATGTCCGGCTTCAATAACCTATTTATTTGTGGATATGCTTACTGTAATTAAATATTAATTGACTTTACTTCTGTATAAAAAAAATTTACAGATTGTACAGTCGAATTGAAAAACCTTCTCTTTTTTTGAAGTCGGTTAATGACAAACACTTTACCACATTAAGTAAAACCGCAGATAGATAGGTTTTTGAAACTGACCATAAGTTTTGCTATTTACTATATTTTAATAGCAAATCAGAAATGAGTACCTATGTAATGCGCCTCAGTATGCGCATTACAAAATCCGTAAAATCATTCTGCATTAGTTGTATTGCTGCAATGACTAGGCAACTCATTTATGATAGATCGAAGAATGCGTTAGGCCGCTAACAGTTTGCCAACTGTGGACACAGCCTTAATGTCTTATAAATATTACGTATAAAATATAATAGGTAATACTGTTATACACAATTAGTTTCGAGCGATCATTTAATTTTGTTGATAATTATCAAAGATTTGTAGTCAGAAAAAGTTGTGTGGTCAAAGTGAAACATTTGAACGCTTTGAGAGTTTCGTAAAATTTTACATGATACATTCATAAACAATTTTGTGAAACCAATGCTTGAGACTAATTTAATGTTTAAGCAAAGATCATGATGACATGAGTTTAAACTGTAGGTACGAGTAATGCGTTATTAATGCGAACTTATTATAATGAAAAAATGTGGTCTTAAAATCTCTTACCAAAGCCGAGTTTACTTCCAACTTATAACTTACTATGAATAAGGCAAGTTTAAATAATTCCAGTTTTATAGTATTTCGTAAATTCCCTTGGGTTCCCGAACGGTGTTCCTTTGTTGAATAATTCTCTAGGAACTATGGTGGAGTTTTCAACTGAATGTAGGTGTTTTAATCTCTGTTAAGACTTGTATTTTCCAGTACTTTTAGAAATGCCGTAATTTAAGTTGTATCTGTTCCGAGTGAACTGTAGGTACAGCGTTGTGTTTGAAATTTTGAATAAATGTAATTATGGAGACAATGTGTGTTTCTCCTTCCCTCTATTTCTTTATCTATTATTTTGGATAGAAAACAGATGCCTATTTTAACAGACTTTAAAAAAGGAGGAGATTCTAAGTTCCGCGGACGAAATTTAAGTAGTTTTTATTAAAATTAAAATTAAACTTGTATTAATTTAGTTATTTACGTTAAAAAGTGTAGTTTAGGTATGCTATATTACCATTTAACTTTGGTATCATGTTTAAATAAATAACATCGTTTTCTTGCCTTCATAAGGATCTAAAAATTGTCTACAAGACAATGTCTACCGCTTTACAGTAGTGATCATATTTCATTTTCATTTTCAATAGGAAAGGAACCCTTTAAAAAGTTCCAAATGTAAAGTTCAAAGATAATAGAAAATTGGTCCGTCGTTTCTGTGTCACAGATGACTGGAGCTTTTAGAGCATCCTCCAAATTTTTCTTTACGAATTAAGTCGAGTTACGAGTGTTAAACGACTGCTGTGTCAATTCCAATGCCTCGTTAAATTGACATAAGAATGAACAGTGGGGTATACAAGAGCGTAAAGATCATAGACCAACTCATATGATTGGATCCAGATCACTGAATCATAACATAAACGTTTATGAACTTGATCGTTTGATTTTACGTGTCCTGTTTTGGCGTAAGTTTTATCTACAATATTTTACAGCCAATGCAGGATCGTCAAATCAAAAATGGCCACCGATTTTTCGAGCACACGATTTAAGTAGCATATTTTTCATTGCAGATAAGTATCCCGTAAATATCTGCGAGTGTCTTCGCGCATAGGTATAAACAATAAATTCACTTTAATAATACTGTTACTCGCCCATTTAGTTGATTTATAACTGTCTTAGTTTTATTCCGCAATGGGGTTTAAATCGTATGTTGCTTGTTTCGTAAATTTGTTGTAGGTATTTAGGTGTTTAATTTATACTTTTGTTTGCGAGTGGCAAATACTCGCTGACTTTATCAACTCAAAAGTTTTGTTCAAACAATGAACTAATGTTCAATACTCCTTTGAAAATTGAATTATAATTGAATTGTTTTCAATTTAGTAAGTTTGAGATAAACCTACTCATCGTCAACATTAACGAGAATATGTTTCTTTCATAATTAAATAGGACTAAATGAATTAGACCATTAGAAATTTTGCATTCGACTCAAAATGGATACCTACTATTCATTAATTGTGTAAAACTATTTAACGGATCTGTCTGAAACTTAGAATATTCATAATTTTATACTCTACTTTTTATTCAAATAGGGCTAGGAAGTAGTCAATACGGGTTTTGTCACAGTTTTTTTTTACAGCTTTTTTTTCCGCGTTTAGAAATTCCAATATTCATAATTTATATTTCCAACTCTCCGTTAGGCCAAGATGGCTTAAATTTTGATGTCAATTGATGTAAATATCAGGCAGAATATTTATGTCACCGACACCAAAGTCAGAAAATTATGCCAAAATTATTCAAATCCCGGTACAATAAAGTTTGCAACTTAATGGGGCAAAAATTTAAATAGGCAGAAACACTTGACGTTATTCATCTGATAAGTCCAAACTTTCGTTGTAAAGTTCAGCTCTCTATTATATTCTGAACTCTAAGATTTGGAGGTTGTTCTACCATTTCTGAGTCAGGGTCATAAGTAAGTGAGCTGTCAGTTAAAGTAAGCCTAGTCGACTCAGCACCTGGTATCCCGCAGGCGGCCTATTTAGGTTGGTTTTTGCGCGTCACGTTTCCATTTTTTACTCATCATTAATTAATGTCAATAATGCTTGAAGACTTTCAAGTTTAAAAGACTGCAACTTCATTTGGTCGGTATGAGTTTGGGGACCTAAATAAGTAACTGTTTGCCAAGACTTTGTGGCCATAAAGCTAAAACTGGTCTCTCGCTAATGAACTCTTTACGCTCTCAAAGGATTTGGTTTCTGCTTCTCCCCACTGCCAGGGCACCTAACCTCATCGTTGGAAGGCTGGACGGTTGTCAGTGAACTTCCCAAAAGTGCCTTTTGTATTTAATCCCAATAGTTATAAATACAAAAGGCAGATCTCTATTGGGATTAAATACAAAAAGTAGAACATATTGTAACATCACGCTGCTCGTAATTTCTGATAACATATTATAATTCTAATTTGATCATTACGTGATAGATCTAATTTATGTAGGTATACTGTTTAATATCAGCAATAAGCATGTCATGGATGGATGCAAGGACTATTCAGCAAAATTGTAGCCAATCTATTTTCATAGATGTATGTCTCATTGAGTATTGATGATGACGTTGTAAGTTAAGATATAGCACGCAACTTGGAAACATAGGGCATAATATTTCTTCCAGTTCAAGATTGTATATTTCACATTTCTCGAGTTTAATTGGAGGCTCAAACAATTCGTTAGAGTAGTTGTTGTTGCTAGACCGAGTGTCCCAAATGCCTTTCTGGAGTTCTTTAGTCGTTTCGATCCAATTATTGTACTGGAAGAAGTCGATTCAAGAAAGATGGAATGACTTATTGTATATAGGTAGAAAATAAGGTCGAGAAAAAGGCTAAAAGGAAAATCCTTAAAGTATGGGACAATAAAACGATAGACTTTCTAAACCGGCGTTTTAACCGGCTTTGGTAGCGTTTGATCCCGGTTTCCCCCACGTATTCTATCGGCACTTGATCCAGATATCAGTAATCACTGTCAGCCATCAATGTAACTAATTGGCCGCATAATTTATGCGCTCGGTCGGCCTGACTAATGACGTGGGCCTACGCCCCTTACGATCACAGGGGAATGGATTGATGTTCGATGTTTTTGCCGCATCTGAATTCTTTTGTTTCTATTTGATGATAGCTATATATGGAGAGATGGTTTAGTTTCATTATAAATGAAAAATCTTACTAAAAGTTAAAGGCTCCGGCAGGATTCGAACCTGCGTAGATACAATACCTAAGTGTGGTTTAACACTGTAAAATAATAAATAAACTAGAGATGGTTCAGGTTCTGATCTCAACTATCTAAAATAATTATCATAATTGTCATAATTGTTAAATTTGTTCAATTAACTACCCATTAAATTACCCTGTTAAGATTGAAATAAAAGGCTATGTTGATTAATTAAGTTTACTATAAAAATATTAATTCCCAACAAAACAAAGCAATTCATATCTATGGTCGTTTTTTGAACAGTTCAAAATACACCGACATAAACTTTTTAAAACTTCAAAAACAACAACAACTAACTTAAATCTCAATAATGTTGTATTTCCAAACGGAATCTTGTAGTCCAAACTGTTGTTGTGTAGGTATTGTTTTTTTTTAGTGAGAAACAGTTAATTTTCAACAGAAATTCTCAGAGCTGTTTTTTTCTAAAAAAATCAGAAACTTAATATAATTCTTATTGATGTCAAGTGGCTATCGGTCAATTGCTTAGAGATAAGCTACGTTAAAACCTCACATATAAAAAAATCTGGGCTTACCTACAAAATTCTGCAAAATATTTAGCACATTTTTCAAATGTAAGCATTCCGTTCGTGACAGGTTATAAGCACACAGCCGGATTAAATTGATTTTATTTATCTTTTAATTAATTTATTTAGAATGTTAAAACAAACAAACATCAACTTTCGGGATCAATTACTCTCATATTCTGAGATATTTGCCAGGAAGTAATCCTTAGAACGCAGCATTCCTGAATTTAGTTCAAGAGATATTTCACAAGGATAGCGCACTAAGAGTTTATGTTTCTAGAATATAGTGTTTTAGTGAAAATACGCAGAAATAAAATATGCAATGTCAATATAATTAATTACAAAAGTACCTGGCGTTAATTTAAATTTCATATTAGTGTTGCACACAATATTTTTTTTTTGTTTGTTGTGTGGAACAAAGATGATCTGAAAGATGTTTGTTTCCTAAGTAAGTTTTGACTGCCTAACAAGTATAAATCATCTTGTAAATATCCAAAAGGCCTAAAAATTTATTTAATTTTACGTAAACCTTAAAAAGGTAAAATTATTTTTCCAAAATTAGATACAACTCTAAGAAACACCGCAATTCATATTTCAGTGTCCCCACAAATTCAAGATTTTTTCAAGATGATACAGTGTGCTACAAAAATGTCCCAAGTAGCGTTACCCGACTCCTAAATCCTCATTAGAAGCGTAGCCAACTCGGGTCTCCAAACCGTTCGCAACTAAACATCCACAGCTCATAGTAAACAGCTCCTGAACACATGCACTCCAAACCCGCATACAATGTTCATTCCTTTTTTGTAGTGTTAAACCACACTTAGGTATTTCATTGAAAATGAAAACGCTTAATTAAAAAAAAAACAATAATTGTTTGTATTTAAATTTTAGTAATTAATAAGCACTTTTTTGTTGTTAATGAAACCGACAGAAAAATAAACTCAGATATTTTTCATAATTAAATTAAAATTTGTATTCAGAGTTCATACTCAAGCGTGAATTGTGTCTGAATACGAGCTTAGAGTGTCAAAATCCCTCAGTCTAAACAGTCAGCTCCGGAGATTATGAGACTAAAATTCCCCAAATACCTTTTAAACGGGATTTTGACACGAACCCATATTTTTTTCGGATATACATTTGTATTATGTTGTTGTTGTTGTTCCAACTGTTCACAGCAGACTGTGGCACAGCTAACTGCATTACGTAAGACGTGTCTCGCGTTTGTAAATATGCTTGGACATGCAATTTACTGCGCGGGTATTAAGATCCACTATAAACTGAACTCTTTTTGGCGATAAACTTGAAATGGACACTTTAGTAGACAAGACATTTGTCTTACCAAATAGTTTTATTTACTACAAGTGAGTATTTTGGATGTTCTTCAATTGAAAAGTCTGTTATATTTTTGTGAAATAAGTGATTAAGGTGTTATTTACTCGATGCAGGATTTTTGCCTGTTGCATACAATTCAATTGACTGTCATCATGACTTGCATGATCTAAACAACAGTTGCTCACAATTATATTGAACGTCAATTAGGTGCGCGTAATTATTGCATTCAATTGGATGTACAAGAAAATGGCATCAAGTTAATAATGGTACCTACTTAATTCTTTGTTCTGAGACTTAAATATTATGAGGTTAGTGAGCTGAAGCATTAGCTTAAAACACTCGTGGCGTGGCTTAAAGATTGGGGTGATAGATCGTTGAAGTTAAGCTACGTTCTGAGCAGTCAGAATTTTTATGGTACCGATTTCGGTTGTTGTTGTGCTGGTGGCATTAGCTAAGCTACGCTCCTGTACTTCGGAGGGCATGTTAAATTATCGGTCCCGGCTTATAAAGTCATTAAGCCATGACGGAACCTCTAGGCGATCTAAAAACTCTGAGACCAGAGTTAATTCCTTGCTCATACGAATTCTTATTATGTTACCATTATTACAGATATAATATTTAGTCCAATTTGTAACAAAGCCAAAACAAAATCCCTCTGAGCTTTTCGGTTGCAAAAGTCAATAAGTCAATAAGTTGGGAGTGCGGTCGCTTCGTGCCATGAAAAACTTTAAAACTCGCTAAATAAGATACATTGCTGTTGGCGGAAGTATTGAGGACTGCGGCAGATTGAGCAGGATAGCTGTACCACTTTGAGATATCTTGTTTGAGACATGCAAACGGGTATTTATCACGAATTTCACTTCTAATATTCGCCCGACGTTTCGACTGGATTGCACCAGCCGTAGTCGCGGGAAGACAATAATGTGTTCAGATCGTAAAAGTTTAAACAAGACAATCTTGTTTGAGGTCGTTAGATTTCCTTATTAAACAGAATATCATATATTTATTTGTAACACATAGCACAGGTATAAATTAGAATTACAAAAAATATGAAAACTCCAGTAGGTAGGTACAGTCGGCCAAGCAAGTGGTCTACCAGTTTTGACAAAAGTTTATGTGAGATCTAATTATCGATAAGGTTGACTTTTGCTTGCGATAATTCTAACTTGAAGCATGGCATGGACGTAAATATAGTATAGAGAGCAATGTTACTTAATAATGTTATTGCAAGTGGAAAGCGACCTTGTTGTTTCATGACGTTCAAATAAAACTCAACCGTCGGCCGGCCAACAATCGGCCAAAAATGTAGTCTACCACCCTAGACTACATTTTTGGCCGATTGTACCCTATGCTACAAAAAGGTCCCAGCTCAGCATTAGGTATGCAAGTTATACCTATACGACGTGGTTTCAATAAAAAACTAAACATTGCTTACGACTATAATTAACCAACTATTTAGGGAATTTCTGCAGAAAATCATTAAGATTGATCATGACAAATTTTAAATGTTGTTTCCTGTCAGTAATAATAATAATTTTAGTTTTTTCCCCCAAATCGGCTTATGGAGTCATACATAAAAAAATCAGACAAATTGTGACTTTTCCCTCATTTTTGGAGACGGTTAAAAAGGCACTATAAATCTATCTTCCAAACTACAAATCTCATTTCATCAAAGAATTCAACATCGATAACTTATTGATCCAGCTATAACTCAGCTGTGTTCTTATTTTCCAATGTTGTTTTAAATGCTCGATTATTCATTTTGCATCGTCTCTTTCGTTTCATTCGTGTTGGAACAACGAGTCTGAATTTAAAAAAGTCTTCGATTCAGTCCTTTCGCAGCTCGAATGGTACCTACTAACTTTTAAACTTATTGTTTATACAGCGCGATGGCCGAGTGGGTTAGTGCCTTGACTTTCGATCCGAAGGTCGTGGTTTGAATCCGGCCATGCATCAATGGATTTTTCGTTTCGAAAAATTTGTATGCGCTTTGGCACGGGCAACGGTAAAGGAAAATATCGTGAGCAAAACCAGGTGTCACGTATGGAATGTTAACTCCTGTGGTGGTCCTAAAATGTATCAAAATTAAATATCTATTTGGTTTGGGCATACCTACCTATCTCTGACTATGTCCGTTAAATCATTAATTCGTTATTTAAACACACACCTACACATAAATATGTAAGATTGTGCGTCAAATGTTTCTAAAGTTTAATCAAAATTTCAAATTGCTAGACGTAGACCGAAACCTATTTAGTATTCTTGACTTCAAGCCTTGAGGCATCGTCCTAATACTATAACGTGACTAAACGCTACTAACGTGATCATCGCAAGTTCGCGCGATTTTTTATCGTACGAATCCGCGATCATTCTGACTATAATGTTGATCGCGAGTTCGTATGAATGCGCGATCAAGGAAAGAGTGGCGAGGGGCAGGGTGGGGGTCAGAACGCGTCAGACGTTTGCCAGCCGGCCATTTTGTGAATGTGATTTGTTGACGGCACATGTTACTTGATTTTTTAGTTTCTTTAAAATTACATTTTAGTAAAAATGTATAATTGAGGTGCGTAATTGACCAATTTTATGAGATAAACGTAGGATATGATTACAAATCCGTCTAAGGAGTGACAAAGAGTGGAGTATCGTATCGCCGATGCCATGCAAACTGCGAAGCGGGTTCCGCGGGCCGATCACGTGATGATCGCGTACTCGTATTTATGTCGTGTTAGGACCTAGTTTTTGTTATCGCGCGACCGCACGATGGTCGCATCGCTTACTCGCGCGATAATCGCGTAGTCGCGTTCTGTAGGACGATGCCTGAAGTTCCTGAGATATTTATTTAGTCTATGTGTGAATAGGTAGGAACATTATTTTAAAAGTTTGAACTGGTTTACTTTATAGAGTTCGGGAGGTTTTGAGGCAACCTTAAACTCAGCTACTCCTTTGACAGTACTCTAACCGCCAGTCTCAATAACCTATCTATCTTTGGTTTTGCTTACTGTTGGTAGATATTTGTAATTTTTTGTTTGGAATGTCAAATGTCTACCAAAAGTAAGCGTCAGTCTTCCCGCGACCACGATACCTGTTTACATAATGTTCTAAAATTATTTAATTAATCTACCAATACAATCGAAGCCATAGGTAGACAATTAGAAAGTTTGGGAATAACGCTTTTACGTTTCAAATCCTATTACAGTCTTCGTTGAAGCCTTAGAAAGCACGTTCTCGAGTGTCTAGAAAGGTTTTTATTATAAATCCATTTAATTCCGAATGTGAGACGAAGCGGACACTAAGAATCGGCTAATCCACTTTTATCGTAGAATAATATACTGTTTAATCTACAGTATGTTATAAAAACCATGTTAAAAAGGAACATTATTGGAATCCTAGTGATAACTTTTCCAAAATCAAAAAAAAGTAAAGAGTTTTTCCATACTTATTTTGTACTTACCTATATACAAATTAAGAAACTAAATACTATAAATTTTTAAGACAAAGTTTGCATGTGCATTGTGCATGTCAAAACACGGCTCTTTTAATCAAAAAATACAAAAAGGTATTAACCACAATACCCAGAGCATATAAAAATACGGTTATTTTAATCAAAAAATACAAGAAGGTATTTCCCACAATACCCAGAGCATAACATGTTTCATAAGCTCGCTCGTAATACGACATTTATCGCTTTACAGCTCAAAACCGATGAATTAGTAATATGGCCGATTTGTCTAAATATTTCATTTGAGGCACTGTTGGTCGAAGTTGGTTTATAGATCAATCATTTTGCAATAATTTATTAGAATCTAACGATGTATTTAAATATTTTGATCAAAGAGCTACAATAATGATTTTCAGAGAAATATTATAGAGATAGTTTTTATTATAAACTGCTAAAATTTTTACAAAGGTTGTTTAAATATACTTGTGTAAACAGTTTGCTCTCTTCGGACGTACAACATAGAAATACACTTAGTAAAGCTCACAATGTACTAAATATGTTTTCAAGTCGCGATAGTTTAAAAAGTATTTGTCAATTAATTATGGATTTAAAGAATGTTTTTTTTGTTACTTATAAGTTACTCTTAGAAAAGAGATAGCAACAGATTTAATATCCGTTTTAACTTAAGTAGGTACCAAACCAATATGCATAAGAGGGTTGATAAACAAAATAAAAATAACTCGAAACAAGTTAAGAGCCAAAACTAGTTTAGAGATTTTTGTTTTGCCTCTTCCATTCAAACACTCACAATCCGTTCCCATATAATTAGGGTAGGTCTTACTTCGTTAATTATTGTCATCAAAAATCATGATAAAACTTCACGAAAATATTTAACGCAATAAACAAAGTGCTTTTCCAGTTAATACGAGCGGCTTTTCGTTAAAAAACCTATTTAAACGAACGTTAACCCAAAAATAAAGTTGTATCAGTAGTAGGGATGTACCCAATAACGTATTATTCACGACATTAATGGATAAATTATGTGCTATCTTTCACAAAAATCTCTTCGACATCTCTAATGAATTATAAATGAAAAATCTTATTAAATTTATGATTTCGATGAGATTCTAACCCGCGTGATACAAGCGATCATCCGGGTTGTCATTAATCACTCGGCCACGAAGCCAATGACACTGAAGACTATACTATCAGTAAGATGATAATTCGGTTAAAGCAGCGATTATCTCTAATGATTAGGCTCGTCGCTTAAGTATCGATTTTTTGACAGTTCTCTATTAAAACTGCGAATCACCGCTTGAGACACGATTCATGGTTCAGAATAAACTCTGAATACAAGCCTAAAGATCTGAAATATGATCCAAGTGCCGTTGATTTAAAATATCAGTTTGATCTAGTTCTGCGTATCAGGCGGGCTTTTACCCACTGCGCCACAGAGGTCGTCATAAAGGTACCTTTATTCTTAATAGGAAAATTTTACCCCAACCTGTATAATAAGTATTAATTAGTAGGTATAGTATGGTCTTATTTATAAAGTTTTGTCAATTTAATATACTTACCTAGATTTAAATAATGTTTTTTCTTGTTACTCTTATGTCGATGAAAAGAGATAGCAACAGCTCCGTTTTAGCTAAAGTAACTAAACCAATATGCCTAAGGGGGTTAAACTATAACGACTTATTATTGCTTTAGGTCCCAAACTGACTCAACACAGACACTGACTCAACTAGAGAAACAGTCTACTTCAATTTCAAAGTTAAACCACATTTACTTTGACTTCACTGTATATTTTTCCAACATTGATCATTTTGAAACGAGTTCTTGTGAATTTGAGATAGATTTTATTGAGATACTGGTGGCAATTCTGAGTGTCGCAAAAGCTAAACTAAGCTTACTAAAATTGTTGCCGTCCCTTTCATAGCGATGGAAATAAAAAGGATGTCAATAATTTTAGTTAGTTTAGCTTAGCTTTTGCGACACTCCGAATTGCCCCCATTAGCTGCTGCGCCCCGCGGTGTTACCCGCGGGGCGCAGCAGCTAGTATCTCAATAGTTCCTGTTCCCGTAGGAATACAGGGATCCAAAGTAGCCTATTTTTTAATCCAGGGTATAAGCTATCCTGGTACCAAATTTCATTCAAATCCGTCCAGCCGTTTGAGCGTGAAAGAGTAACAAACACACTAACATACTTACACACACAAACTTTCACTTTTGTAATAATTAGTAGGAAGATAGACTAACTGATTCTAAATTCCACTTAATAACTGATTCTAAATTCCACTTAATTAACATGATGCTCGTGGCGAAGTTAGCTTAGATTTTCCTGATAGATCGTTGAAGTTAAGCAACGGTCTGAGCGGTCACAGCTTAGATGGGTGATCGCAAGTGGCATTAAAAGCTGAGAGCTTCCGTGCTTCGGAAGGCACGTTAAATTGTCGGTACCGGCTTTTAATGTTGTTAAGCCATGACGGAGGCCTTTAGGCGGCCTAAAAACTTCGTGACCAGAGCTGGCCACTTCTTTTATGTACACACACTTGTTTAGGTTTTTCATTAACTAACTTTTGCTGCTTTTTCTTAATAAATGTATCTTAAACTATTTTTAATCGCCATTATCCCATCCCTATCAAGCAGAGTGTGTCGAGCCGTCGCCTCCACAAAAATATGCAAAATACATTGCACATACTAAATCAGAGGAGTTACAAAAAAGTTTCACTGCATGCTCTCAACTAGATACCCTTAAATATACTCGTTATGAGCGTGTACTACGTTCTTAAAAGCGTGTATAATTAAAAAATATGTAGTTGAGACCAAAAAGCCCGCCATTTATTAAGAGTGGATATTTTTTTAAGAATTCTAATCTACTCGTAAGTACAAACCTTTTGCTGCGGATGAAAATTATTTGACAAATTCTCTTAGAGGGTAAGAACGTATCGACATAAGAAAAATTGTGTAATAATAAGGCAGTAACTGTAAAAGTTACTGCATTAATTTATAAAAAAGATTTAAGAAAATTTTTAGCGGGTTTAATTTTTTTGCGCCATATCCCTTATCGTGTAGGATCAATTTGTATCAGTTCTTGCGTCAATATAATTGATCGTTTGAGTGTAAGGTGTGATTCATAATATTGCGCCATAAAAATATTGATATTAATTGTAGATCTAGGTGAACGCCTTACTAAATGGTCAAGTCTTTAAAAGCTCTTTAGTGTCTAAAAAGATCTGAAAAGGAATGTCGTGGTAGAAACATTTTTGAAGGTTAGTTGTGAGTTGTGACCATGTTTCGTTTTATTTTACACATCACAATCATGTCATGCCGGCACCACACAATACATGGGTTACGGTTATTCGACACAAACGGAGCATTTGCCATTGGCCGTTCTAATGCTGGAACCAAGTTGTAGCCAATTTGTGGTGCCGGCATTAGATGTCCACAAAATGATAGATGTTCATTTAATATCGCTGCTTTAGAAACCCTGCAGATAGTTGAAACAATCAACTCGTACGCGGTATTTACTAATTACAGTAAATGTTTGTGTGTAATTAAAGGGTAGCTAACTAATGTTAGGTTTTAGGTACTATGCCGCTAACGAACATTGTATTCATACCAGGGCTTTGGTACTTAATTTATTTTATGTTTAAAATAATTTTGCGAATATAATCATAGTTCATTTAATTATGTAGTAAAGGCAGGCAAAATTTAGGAACACTCGTTAGAGAACTCGAAATATTTACACATGATTGCTTTAAATAAGTACTGGATCAATTTCAAACATGAATATAATTTATAATGTTTGTTTTAAATTATATGGAAAGTTCAAAGGTTGCATCTTTTGCGAAATACCTTCACATTCCCTCTGCAGATGATGATCTTTGTAAAAATAATCAACCCTTAACTACCGATTGATTGAGATTTCGGAGCAAGAGCTATAAAATTACTTAAAGTTTTTTTAACTATTCAAAAATTACAGCCGACGGTGATCATGATGGTCGTCCCTCTTTTAACCGACTGAAAAAAGGAGGAGATCTATGATCCACTTATAAGTTATTTTTTTTGTTTCAAACATCGAGATATAAAATAATAGATCGATGGTTTCAAAGAGTAATTCTCAAGAGTAATCACTCCCGAGGTGGTTTAGTAAATGCTACATCATAATTTAAAACAATACTATTGTATTACTCTAATATACAGTTCATTAACTGATTAAAAATTATCAACTTGAAGCAAAATGTAGCGCAATTCTACCAAAATGTCACCAAAGTTATTTACATTTAGCTACGCAGTACAAATTATACAGTTGTACAAGTTCGTAGGAACCTAAATCATGGTGCAATGTTTTCTATGAATACACCGCAGTTATTGTTTCTGCGTATACAGGTAAATTCGCAATGGATGGTCCAAAGAGCAGAAAAAATATTATGTAGGGGCTTAAGCTACCCAACAGATTTTGTATCATGTAAGTACATTTTGTGTCATCGAAACGTCGAGGTAAATAAATAATATTGATTTCAATACGCGATTAAGTCCCGTTAATATTTTTAAATATGTAAGTACAGTAAGCACAATCTAAGATGACCGAAGTGAACATAGTTATTGTGTGAAGCGTCGCAGTGGTTGGAAATATCTCTATCTCGTCTATGTATACATCTGTTTAGCTCTTTCGTAACTACTGTTTAAGAAAAGTCACCTAGTTACTTAGGACATATCATAAAACACGAGAGATATGACCTACTTCAACTGATTATGATCTGATTATTATCTCTCCTTCTTCCAGTTTTGGATTATGCTGATGCCTGTTACTTGGATGTAACTGAGGAGCAACTAAATAGGTTGGAGCGACTCCAGAACGTCTGCATTCGGTTCATCTTTGGTCTGAGAAAATACGACCATGTCTCTCCTTTTCGCAAAAAACTCAAATGGCTTCCTATTCGCCAGCGCCGGAACCTGCATATAGTCTCTATTCTTTTCTCAATTCTTTTCAACCCATTCTCCTCTTCCTACCTCAAGGAAAGATTTGAGTATCTTCACTCTTCTCACGTCTCATCTCTTAGGTCATCAAATAACCTGTTACTTAGGTCTCCAATTCAGAGAACTTCCTTCTATAGTGGCTCATTTACAGCTCAAGCTGTTCAGCTATGGAAAGTCATCATCACATCGCACTTTTAGACATAAGGTGCATGGTCACTACCTCTCACTCATCGCTGATTAGCATTAAGTTTCTTCCCTCTTTCATCTCTTTTTATTGTTTATGTATTAGTCTATATTATTATTATTTTTTTATTTGTGTATTAGGTTTTTATTAAGTATGTAGTAAGTAATTTTAGTGCCTATCTATATTATCTTTTGAAATTGTTTACTTTTTAGTATTAGGCACACCGCCTTCCTGCAAATTTTCCTTTACCCAAATGAAAGAAAAGCCTGGAAGAAATTGCTTTTAGCAATAAGGCCGCCAGTTGGTTTCACAATTTGTTCCTTGAAATTGTTACTATTATAGTTTAAAGAAATCAATAAAGAATTATCTATCTATCTATCTATTATGATGGGTAAGTCGCCGGCAAGAGGCGTGTGGTCGGAGGAAGAAATCTTGGTTGAGGAACATCAGAGAGTGGTCGGGGATAGCGAGCGCTGTCGAACTATTTCGCCTCGCTAAGGACGTGAACAATATGCCATATTGACTGCCAACCTTCGCTAGTCGGAGAGGCACCATAAGAAAAAGAAGAAGTAACGACTGTACATAATGCGTAACCGCCCGGAGGGACTGAGTTCTGCCCGGTCAAGTTAGCGCTTACTGTTAGTTGCGCTACTTCATTGTACTATGCCACTGGCCGCTGGAGGTCATAACTCACTCGCCGCAGACAAAAGGGCCAACTGCACTCCTTATTTGCATCTGAATGGCTACATTATTGCATTAAATACAAATCTCGGCCTTTGGACGGTAATCTCGAGTTTATGGAAATTTCCAGCTTAAAGTTTGCTGGCTCTGAGGAAATGTAACAGAGGCCAACAAGTTATTTTGTTTAATTTGTGAGCTAGCACCGGTTTGTACTAGTTTTCTGAGTAACGAATGACCGTATACCATCCAAAACTTGAGTTTATAAAAGGTATGCGACTCGTGATTTAAAAAAATTAAACGCGAATGATTTCTTGCCTGCACAAGTGTCTACGGGATACGGACAATCAGACAATCACCCTTCAAAATTGTAATAAATTCAATTTTAATGTTACGTAGGTAATCAGATTTGACTAAATCAGCATGATTTTGTAAGCGGAAGCTTATGCATGAAGTAATGTCATAGCAAATTCACATCATTTGCGATAACGTCAGAAACTACTATCCTTCCAGAATCTGTCAAACTCTTGTAATTAGTGAGCGATTGTCAGGTCGCGTCGAGTTCCCAAGTTTGTTACCGCGCCGTGTCAGCTTACCCACTCCACGATATTGGAGGGTCTTTTGATAAGGATAAACTTTAAGCTTCTAGAAAAGAAAACCTAGATGTTAAAGCTCAAGTGTTTAGAAAATCTTGAGGGTCAGAAACTAAGGAAATACAGTTAAGTAGACTTCAAGTTTAAAACTGTAAGATTTAAAACATTCGTTATTTTAGTTAAAAGAAAGTGAAAAATTTTCCAAACGTGAAAAGATATGGCTTATCTGGGTTCCTCACGATGTTTTTTTACAATACTTTACTAACAAGTCGCAAACATTTAATAATAGTTATTTATTGAATGACAATGTTATTAGATTTTATTTTTCATTTCACAGTATAATGAGCATAAAATCTGACATCAAAAACCTGATGTGGTTAATTAATATCTCTGTCACCGATGTGTAGTATGTACCTACTTTACGATTGATCATAGGCTATATATTTTATCAAAGTAGGTACCACGCGAGCGAAGCCGCGGGCGAGTAAGCTAGTATCCTACTAATCCTACTAATATTATAAATGTGAACGTTTGTGTGTGTGTAAGTGTGTTTGTTACTCTTTCACGCTAAAACTTCTGAACGGATTTGGCTGAAACTTGGAATATACAGTTTATGACCGGGAATAACAAATAGGCTATTTTTTATTCCGGTATTCCAACGGGAACGGAAACTACCGCGGGTAACACCGCGAGGCGCAGCTAGTACTATATAAAGGAATAACGTTATTTCGCCTTAGCCCTTGAATAAAGGTTGACGTGTAGGTCTATAATAAGTAGGTTTAAGTCTGTTGTGACAGTCAAGCAAGGAGATTATAACTTCTGGATCTCAAAAATCTATGCTTGATGACTAATAAAAGCAGCGTTGACTGAGAGGACGTGGACTGATGACATTTGTAGTAGACTAGCTTGAAAACACATGCATTACATCTTTACTAGATGTATTAGGCAGTGTCAGGAGGCCTACACTTAACGGAACACAAGACAGTGCCTGTGACATCGTTGAGATGCAATAGGCTTGCCCAGCATCTAAACCATCTTCTCAGCTTAGCCAGCTATATCCATAGGAAAGACAATGGTCAATACCTGTGGGCTGACTAGCCGTGGGTTTCCGCACGCTGTTTTCCTTCACCGTGTCTGGTGTCCATTTTAAATTTGACGACCTCTGTGGCGCAGTGGGTGAAGGCCCGCCTGAGACGCATAGGTTGCAGGTTCGATCCCCGCCACAAGACAAATGTTGATATGTTCTGTATGTTTTCTATCTATAATATGTATGTATTTACTAAGTACATATTATATCAGTCATCTGGTGACCATAACACAAGCATTAAGTTGCTTAGCTTTGGACTAGATGACGCCGTATAAAAATAATTTACAAGTATATTTATTTTTTTAAATGAATAAATAAATTAGTAAGATGACTTTGTACGTCCAGTTGTTATACCTCAACGATGTTGAGGTTAAGCAAGCATCTCACGTAAATAGGCTTTCGGTGTAAGGAAATGTCACAAAGGAATGCCAAAGACTGCAATGAAGCCTCCGGTACTGCTAGGGAATTAATTTACTCATCTGTTAGTATTCTCTTCGTAGTAAATAATACTTGAACAATACATAATTATCTCTAAACGAAAATCAGCGTTAAATCAGTAAATTCAAAATGAGATGATTTTTGATTAAAGAAAAGATGTAATTTTATTAATCATTGATTTTCAGTCATATTTTTTTTTCACTACATTTCTGCTTTGCTTTTTTTTTGCTTTCCTATAATTTTTTGTATATTTTACTCTCTAAATTCTTATTAAATTGACAAGTGAATGTAGGGTGCCATAGCGCCCTTGAAAACAGCGGCCATATATCTTGCTATAACTTTTCCCCGACGTTACCCGACGCTATATTGGCCGGAAGTTCCGGTTAGCGGCGGAAATGACTGACGCGACACATCCAGAATGTCTCAACTTTGTGTAGCCATTACAATGCTCTGCTTTTTGTGGACAAAAATTCACTATCTACACTATTTCACTTAGCACAATATTTTGTAGGTAGGTATATTTTACCGAAAAACTTTTTTTCTAATATTCTTTACAGTAGGTACCTAAGTACTTATTTTTTACATTGCATTGGATGTTTATAAAGTACCAATTATTTTTTATTTATTTGTTACACACTCTGTTCATATTTTGTTAATAATTTACCTAATGTCTTATACAAAGTGTCCACTAGCAATAGCTAAGTGGACTTGTATGGATATTGCAGTCAATGGGCAAAAAAGTGAAAAAAGAAGAACATGCCATGTTCTAAAAATTGTACAGAAAATGAGAATTGCATGAATTCAAAAAATTTCAATGAATTAAGGTTTTTTTTTGTATAAACAGTGTTTCCCACAGTTTTATAATAATGAAATCCTTTTAAAATTAGTTATAGCTTAAAAACTTGATCTTCTTCTTTTTATGGTGCCTCTCCAACTAATTGTTGTGCCTTTATCCATTTTACAAATAACTTAATACATAAAACCGTCTAACGGCCAGTCTCAATAAACAATCTATCTGTGGTTTTGCTTACTGTAGCAAGATGTTTGACATTACTTTCATACTTACTAAAAATATAATTATCTAATTACGGTAAGAAAAATAACAGATGAATAGAATATTAAGACTGGACATTAAACAGCATCTAGATAAAGGTTTGTTTGTACCCACATAAATAAAAATTAGCAAAGCAAATGCTCCTATTCCATATTTCAATCTAGCTCAAGACGTTCTGGAAGGCATCCAAGTTGTCACTATTTTCTGTGGCTTACAATGAAATATGTAGAAGATAGAACTGAATCTCTTATAAATTTAATATCTTCGCTCAAATATTAATTTTTTGACAGTTCATCATGGAAACTGAGTGATGAATTACCGCTTGAGATACGTTTCACGCTTATACAAGACTCTGAATACAAGTCTAATTAATACATGGAGTTGCACAATCCAAAAATCCTTGCTAACGAGAAGCATTATTACAAGAGAATGGTTCGGGAAGCGATTGAGATTAAGAAGTATCTCTCTTCCTCGTGGAATCCAGTGATTGCAAAGTGTACCTACTCGTCAAGTGAGATCATCTCAGTATGTGGACACTCTTAGTGTAATGTGCTGTCCTAGTGTGAACCGGCCCTAATTGACATCTATGAAGATCAAGGTGTGGGTTTGAATAAACGCTTTCGCTTTGCTGTGGTGGTACCTCCAATACTTCAGTCTTCCCGCGACCTGGCTGGTGCAATCCGGTCGAAACGTCGGGCGAATAATTATAAAAGGTAAAATTCGTGATAAATACCCGTTTGCATTATGTTCTGATCGCGAAAGTTTAAAAAGACAATTATTTAATTACTCAATCAGTTTCGTTTCTATATTTTCTTATTATTTAGTATCCCAGCCTTACCCTGCCGGTCGTCTTTAGATACGGCGCGACACTGACACGCCCAATCTCATTAAACCGTTAATGGAATCGATAGAAGCCGTCGGATTGTGAACATACTTTTTAGGGGATAGTTTTCTATCTATTTCAGTATATAGTTTTAGCAGTATAGTCAAACGGCTGCTAGTTTTCTTGTAATTAAATGGAAATGACTAATCAAATCAAATCAAATTGTTTATTTGTTTCTCTCACAAACATAAATAAAAATATATAATAATTTTAAAAATAATAAAATAAATACAGTTAAGAAATTATGATATTAATTACTAAGATATTCACCAGAGAAGCTAAAATTATTGGTAGTTTATCATTTTGCTGTTATCTAAAATATCATACTCTCAAGAAATAATATCATGTATTGCGTGTTTTGTGTGGGTATAGTAGCTATACATTACACAAAATATATTCTCTCACACATTCTCTATAATAGCGTTGATAGGCTTTCAACCAGTCACGTATGGAATTATCGTCTGCAAAATGTGGGCAAGTACCAAATAAATATTTGGACATTCTTCTGACTACCCCACATCTTCACAGGATCTAAAAGTGCTTAAATATTCAAAATAACATGGTCTATCGCACCTTGGGAATACAATCGAAATAATATTTTTTTTTACTTAATATTCTCCGAACATATCAATCTATTTCTTGTTAGGCCTTCTTTTTTCGTTAAGAAATTTCCCTATATTCACAATATAAAATGATGTTCAATTAAAACAACAATATTAAAAAGGCTACTATTATGGGTAATTAAAATCTAGAGTACTTTGAATAAATTCTCGTTTAATAATCCAGTGAGGAAAATTAAAAAACGTAGGTACTTAATTATGCTAATCGCGAAGTACGAGTAACTTAAATTATGTTAGTTAGTTCAAAAAATGCCTTTGACTCCCTTTGAATAAATTATTTTTTATCGTCAATAAGAATTTCATTTGTAAGATTTTATAGGTAATATAGGTAATTACAAATTTTTATTCTTTAATAATTATATTCTTATATCTAATTCATCTTCTAAAAGATCTAAAAATTGCCTATTGATCTGAAAGAAATGCATTATCCGCTCCCGGGATACAGTCGGGATCATATTTCATTTCATTTTTTTTAATACTCTTTTACTTGTTATTCTTAAATTCTCACTTAGTTATTATCAACAATTACGCAATTATTTAAGCGCTCGTGGGAAAGCTTGCTAGGACGTTCTTGATAGATTGTTGAAGTTAAAGCAACGTTCTGAGCGGTCACAACTTGGATGGACTGCAAGTGGCATTTTCAGCTGAGCGCTTCCGTGCTTCGGAGGGCACGTTAAATTGTCGGTCCCGGCTTTTAAAGTCGTTAAGCAGTGACGGTAGCCTTTAGGCTGCCTAAAACCTCCGAGACTTGGCCACTTGCTCATACAAACTTACTTTTATTACAATTAAAGTTATATAGTAAGTATATTTTACGTTACACGTTTCTGGAAAAAAGATTCTAGTTTCTCAGGAGACTCATGCAAACAAACGAGGTTGAGGTGTTAATTTACAATTAAGTACTATTACTTGCTTTGACATGCCTTACTTAGTTTGACTGGCTTCCCACTGAAGCTTGACTATTTAGACTGGGGATCGCTTTTAAAAAAAAACTAGGCCCACACCACCAGGTTCTTGCCTGATTCTTTCCCTGGTGTAGGGAGTCGCGTTGGAACAGTCATTAGAATCACCTAGCATGTAAGACGATACTGATGCGATCTTTGACCTTGATACGTGTCAGGTAGGTTTTAGAATAAAACAATGACCTGACAGTATACAAATTTATTAAACGGTTCATAAAACGGCCCGGTCACTGATTTTACAGTTGCTTTAGCAAAGGCGGAGGTTAGGTACTCCCCTCAGTAGGTCCAGCCGGAATGCAGGTACGCTCTGGTCTTAAGGTGGTACTCAGTAGGAAGGACGATCCCCGGGGCGCGAAGCAAGTAAGGGGGTAGGCAGCCGACGACGTCTTGTAGTATTCGGTTCTAGCCCGAACTTTGAAACTTAACGTTGGACCCTGGAAAATTCATAATTTGGTGTCACCAAGTGTCCAGGTTTTTTCACCCTCTGATTGTGACCACCGAAGCGCAGCAGAAGCGTAGTGTGCTGTGATGTGGATGAAGTGTGAGAGGAGTACTAGGCGGTGTGTGATTGTCACAATCAGAGCGGAGTTTACAGTGAAGAAAGATAGAACAAGTGAAATTTAAATGGAAATGAATAATAGTGTACCTTAGCGTTTTTGAAGCAATGTATTATGTATAGTGAAATGATGTATTGTGTAGTGCATGTAAAACTACAGCGCAATAAACCAACAACAACTTAATACTATAAATTACAATAAATGGACAAGGATTAACGGTATGGAAAAAAAACCGTTAAACCTTGCACGAAACTACCTACCATTTTTATTGATAAAACGTAATTGTTCAACACTTACCGATTTAACGGGATTACACTTATAAACTTTATAGCTTGCAATTTAGGGTGCAAGAAGTAATTAGCAGTCGTAGGTATTTATAAAAAAAATGGAATTAAAGTAACCGCGCTCCGAGGAAGGGAACGTGTCTACGTTTCGGAGCGGGGCGTGGACGACTGACAATGCCAGCCGCGCGTGAATAATATAAAAAACTAACGGCCGACGTGACCTTGGCGTCGCTGGCGCACAGCCACAGAGTATTAATTAGTAATCGATATTTTACTACGTTACAATACCCCCGCGCGTAGTAAAGGATTTTATTATTCTAAAATGATCAAATCCGCATAGGAAAACAGTATCTCAGTAATGTTTTACTTCTTTAAAAGCTTCTTTCATTCTGCTTTCATTCTTCTCGCATTCATAAGAACGACTGTAATTATAAAAAACTATAGACGCACACTTTCATTTTAGTTTCGGTAATAAGCGTACCGACATTACTAATTCCCCAAATGGTAGAAAGGCACGCGAGAGATTGACTAGGTACACCATATCAAATTAACAGCGAGGTATAAATGATATGAAGAGAAAAAAAAATTGATACTTACTTAGCTTAAACTTACTTATGTTAAAAATAAAAAAAAATTGTACCTACCTATAAAAAAAACGCTAAGGTCGTTTAAGAAGAAGATATTATTATATTATTACTAAAAACTACTTATTGTGTCCAACAAGTTTTAAATCTTTTATGTGCCATGAGCCTAAATTTTTGCCAGACATGTCCTGTAATACGTAAACAAGAGGAGACTTCTTGGCGATGATGCGAGCTTTAATAAATTTTGGAGCTAATTTCTTAGTGAAACGGTTTCCCTTATCGCTAAGGAAGAAAGCGCGCTTCATGACAAAGTCACCTACGTTGAATTCGGCGAACTTACGCCGTAGGTTATAATGTGATGTATTCTTTGTGTGAGCTTGCCATAATTTTGACTGTACTGTGTCGAAAATACTTGACAGACAACCTAAGTTTTCTGCATAGATTTCCCGAGGTAAAAATAAAATTTCACTACCGAGCTCGTTGTCGATGTAGTGAGTACCGCAAGTGACAAGTTCGCGTCCGAAAACTAGGAACGCTGGCGTAAAGCCTGTGGCCTCGTTAACTGAACTATTGATAGCAAACTGTACTTTTGGGATAAATAAGTCCCATGATCTATGATCATCGTCAACGTACGTTGAGAGGCAAGTGATAATCGTGCGATTATATCGTTCCACTAAATTTACCTGAGGGGTATATTTAGGGGTTAAGTGTACATTAGGAATAGAATACTTTTTAAAAAAATTTACTATGTCGTTGCTAGTGAATTGAGTGCCGTTATCCATGAGTATAGTCTGTGGAATACCGTGTACAAGAAAAACAGACTCTTCCAAAATTTTTATAATGACATCGGATGTGGCACGTTTGATAGGGAAAATTAGACAAAATTTTGAAAAGCAACAAGTGACAACAAATATATAGCTATTCTGCTTTTTGGAAGTAGGTAAGGGTCCCATCAAGTCAATAGATAGCATTTGAAATGGACGCGAGCATTGTTTAGGGCGGCCCATTTCTCCTAACACTTGGTGGTTTTGGGACTTGTAGGCGAGGCATTTGTCGCAAGTTCCTATAAATCTCACTATGTCTTGGTACATGCCAGGCCAGTAAAATCTTAGTGCGATGCGCCTATAAGTCTTAAATATACCCAAGTGACCCGCAGTAGGCTCATTATGGTTCTCTGAAATAACTGCGTCACGAAGTTCCGATGGAATTACTTCTTTCCATGAAAATTCATCAGTTAGATTGTACTTATTTTTACTTAAACGAAAGAGAGTGTCGTTTTTAATAGTAAAATTAGGAAAACTCACGGGGTTATTCAGACAACCATTAAAAATACCCTTATACCAATCATCAGTCGTTGTTGAGAATGACTTAGCAGTTATGATGGATGCAACTGGTACGGCTCGAGACAGTGCGTCGGGAATGACGTTGTCTACGCCTCGCCGGTGTTTGATCTCGAAGTCAAACGACGACAAACGAACACCCCAACGTGCGAGTCTTCCAGTAGGGTTACTAATAGAGAGAAACCACTTCAAAGCGCTGTGATCAGTGTACACCGTGAATCGCTGTCCGTTTTCAATATAACAACGCCAATGTTCAAGAGCTACTACGACAGCAAGAGTTTCACGTTCGGTGATGCTATAGTTTTTTTCAGCGCTAGACAACGACTTACTCATGTAGGCGATCGGGTGTTCTTTGCCATCGATAGACTGAGTTAGCATTGCACCGATACCGTAGTTGCTGGCGTCTGTATGCACCTCGAAGGGCTTGCTATAGTCCGGACAGGATAGAACCGGAGCCGACACAAGACACTCCTTGAGTTCCTGAAATGCGTTGTCGGCTTCAGGGGTCCACTTAAAAGAAGGAGCACCTTTCTTAGAAGTAGTAAGCTTATTTAAAGGCCCAGCTATAGTACTAAATTTAGGAACAAAACGTCTGTACCAAGTGGCTGTTCCCAGGAAACGCTTAAGGTCTTTGCGACATGTAGGGGTCGGGTAATTCAAAATAGCTTCAACTTTTTCTGGATCAGTTCTCAAGCCTGAGCTATCGACAACGTATCCTAGATACTTGAGTCGGGAACTGAAAAAATTACATTTCTCAAGGTTGATAGTAAGGTTCGCCTGCTTTAACTTATCGAGGACGCGTAAGAGTAGTGTTACGTGGCTATTAAAGTCCTGCGATACGATAATAATGTCGTCTAAGTAGGCGAAAACCTTGAGATCAAATTCTGAAAACAATAAGTCAACCAGGCGCTGCTGCGTGGCGGGTGCGTTAGGTTGCGTTAGGTATTTGCCAGAAAGCCTTGGATAAATCAATGCTGGTCAAATAGCGTGCATCTCGCAGATTATCAAGGATCTCCGAAATGTATGGCAGATTATAAGCATCGCGTTTAGTCACGGAGTTCAGCTTACGACTGTCCAGGCAAAATCGGGGTTGGCCATTTTTCTTGGTAACAAGCAAAACGGGCGAAGACCAAGCACTTTCACAGGTTTCAACCACATCCAAGGAAAGCATTTCATCCACCTGTTCGACCAGAATGCGCTGCTTTTCGGGAGAGAGCCGATAGTAGCGTTGGCGAATTGGCTTAGAGTCCCCAGTGTCGATATGGTGAGTGATAAGATTAGTAACGCCGAGACCTTTTTGTTCAGTGGAAATTCCCTTGAACTGCTCAATAACATTGTCAGCCAGCTGTTTTTTAGATTCGTCTAAATTGTCGTACCCTTGAATAAATATTTGACTAGATTCACCTATAGAATTATTAACGTTATTGTTATTAGTGACAATACTGTTGATATATTTAGGACAAATATGAAACTTACGCCAAAAGTCAACTCCTAAGATGAGCTTTGGTTTAATACCAGGAATAACGTAAGCCTTTAAAATATGAAATTTATTTTCAAAACTTATAGGAAGATTAAGGTAACCGATGCTTTGTAAAATTTGGCCACCCGCTGCTGTGACTGAGAGAAAATTGTCCGTAATGAGTGAGAAACCTTGGCTTTCAAGTACGGAATGAGCATTATCACCTAATATTGTAACAGCAGCACCAGAATCTAAGAGTCCAGTAAAAATATTACCATTAATCTGGATGGAGACATGTGGTCTATCATCAATTTCGTAAGACTTTTCTTCGAGAACTGTGTGAACGTGGTAGGATTTAAAGAATAAGTTAATTGTTCGCAGCCAATCCTGCCAATCTCTTTCATCAAACCTATCATTAACACAGCTCCCTGAAGCTAGTTTTTTGGATGCTGGTTCCTATTGGTTGCACAAGTTGGGCAATCAGGAGCCTTATTTATTTATTTATTTAATACTTTATTGCACACTTATATATAAATACAGAGTACAATTGGCGAGCATAATGCCAAAGGCATTTTCTACCTGCTAACCAACCAACAGGAAAAGTTTAAAGGCGTGCTAATTTACAAAAAAAAAGACATAGCTTAAAAACTAACATAACCTAAATATAACACATAGGAGGGCAAGTGTATACACATTTAAATATGATACATGAAATAAAATATTTATATAAATTACCTACACTATAATAAAATTATATTAAGTACTTATATGCATTTATACTTACATTAAAAATGGATTAATGTGTTGAAAGTGATTTCAACAGAAATTCACGAGTCTTAGCTTTAAAATTTGCTCTTGAGTCAATTTTCCTTAAGTCGTCAGGGAGGTTGTTCCAGAGTCTAGCTGCTTCGATAGAGAAAGACTTATCACGAAAGGAAGAGCTGTGGGCCGGAATTTTAAGGAGCAGATTAGCGGATGATCTCAGAGTTCTCTCATGTAAATCTGCCAGGAAACTAAACCGATTTTTGAGATAGTCTGGAGAAAAAGGATCTTTCAGTACCGAGAAAAGAAAACAGAGGACTCTCAGATTCCTACGTTCACGAATGGGGAGCCACTTCAGCTTGGCGCGATATTCGCTGATGTGATCATATTTGCGCAAGCAATAGATGAAACGTATACCAGCATTCATGAGACGTTCTAGTTTATTCACTAACTCCTGATTGAGATCTATAAAAGCAACATCTGCATAATCAATTATCGGTAACAACAAGGAATTAACTAATGTTATCTTTGTGGATATTGGAAGAATTTTTTTTAATCTGATTACAGAATGAAGTGTGGCGAAGAATTTACGAGAAAGCTCTTTAATGTAGGGTCTCCAAGAAAGCTTACAATCTAAGATAATACCGAGATTTTTGACCGTGGGAGAGAAAGGAATTCTGTGACCGTTGAAGTAAAGTTGAGGAAGGGCATCAAAAGATTCTATTTTCGCAAGTTGACGAGACCCACCAATAATGATAGCTTGACATTTATCAGGATTAACAGTAATTCCAAACATGGTGGACCAAGACAACAGACGAGAAAGGTCATTATTAAGAGTATGAATAGCATTAAGTAAATCATCGAAAGAAGCGGAACAATAAATTTGAAGATCATCGGCATACATGTGAAATTGGCAAATAAGGTTAGGGCTGAGTAAGTTAATGAATAATGAAAACAAAAGAGGTGATAGAATGCCCCCTTGAGGCACACCTGCCTCGATATCTGCCCAGTCTGAAAAATCTTGGCAGTGACGAGTTTTTTGACGTCGACCTCTGAGGTAGTGACAAAACCAATCTACTGCAGTTCGGGATAAGCCAAACTTCGGAAGAGCAGCGAGTAGTAGGTCGTGATCAACAGCGTTAAAGGCATTGCTAAAATCAACGAGAACCAACACTGTCAGATGGGAATTTTCCATGTTGAGACGTAGATCTTCAGTAACATTCAAAAGAGCAGTGGTAGTACTATGCCCTTTCCTAAAGCCAGATTGAAAAGGGTTGAACAGTGAATTGGCTGCTAGGAACTCGGTGAGCTGGGCATGTGCTACGGCTTCAATTATTTTGGAAAAAAAAGGAAGAATAGAAATAGGTCGATAATGCTTTAACAATGAGGGGTTTGAGATTTTAGGTAAGGGTATTACATAGGCCTCGCGCCATAGGTCTGGAAACTGACACTGAGAAAAGGAGTAATTAATTATATGAGTTAAAGTGGGAAGGATATGATTAAGGATGGGTGTGATCATGACCCGGCCAATATCGTCACTGCCGACGGCTTTAGATTTAAGCGATAAGAAAATTTTCTGTATTCTATCCTGACTTACAGCAACAAAGGAAAATTCTACTTCGGGTGATGTCAATTTTCCGATTTCGGAAAATGCTGCCGATTTAGCCAGGGGACACAACTTATCACACACTGAAAAGTAGGAGTTGAGGGTATTTAAATCATAACAAAGGGTAGATTCATGTAACTTGGATTTACCAATGCCGAGTGATCTTAGAAAGTTCCAGAGACCAGCTGGTGTGGCAAGTTGAATCTGCTCAGAAATGTGTTGCTTTTTAGCATTTCTAACTAGAAGATTACATCTATTCCTTGATTTTTTATAAAGAGCCCAGTTGTCGTCACACCTATGACGTTTGTATTTACGAAAATCCCTGTCACGCTTAGCCATAGCCTTCCGAACAGCATCAGTTAACCAGGGAGATGGTGGGCGTTTCAACTTAACTGGGTGAATAGGAGCGTGAATGTTGTATAAGGAAATTATGTTTGTACAAAGGAAATTTACCATATCATCCACTGAAGACATTACATCAATTTCATTCCACTCAATGCTCAATGCATCATCATTGAGTTTATCAACATCCATACGCAAAAAATTACGCTGGTTAAGAATTGTAGGTTTTGGTTTTGGCACTTTCATTTTAAAAGATAAATAAATAAGATCGTGATGTGAAAAAGCTGGGGCTGAATATTGACC
Organism: Xanthorhoe designata; assembly: GCA_963582015.1. Taxonomy (NCBI): domain Eukaryota; kingdom Metazoa; phylum Arthropoda; class Insecta; order Lepidoptera; family Geometridae; genus Xanthorhoe; species Xanthorhoe designata. The sequence goes on along the minus strand of OY757029.1, from coordinate 13,171,612 downwards.
ATAGTTATCAACGAGATCACTGTCGGACACGATGATGAGATCAAGGACTGTGTCAGCAGTGGCAGAGTGGTGTGTAGGTTCAGAGTTTACAATATTAAGGTTTACAGATTCCAAAAGGTTAACTAAATACTTGGCATTCGGGTTGGATTTAAGGCAGGTATTAAGGTCACCCATTACGATTGTGTGAAGGAAGTCGGATGCAAGGTTTTCTAATACTGATTCAAGTTTGAGGAGATAGCTACCAGATGAAGTAATATTTGGAGGACAATATATTACTCCCAAGAGAAATTTTATACCAATGTCAACCTCAATAAACAGATATTCAGGCGATGCACTGTAAATAGAAGGAGACTGACAGATTAATTTAAATTGAAAACAACTTCTAAGGTAAATTGCAACCCCACCACAACCCTTGCCAATACGGTCATTGCGTATTAATACAAATCCAGGGATGGGGTAAAAAGGAGACGGAAGAGAGGGTTTAAGAAAAGTCTCGGAGACAAGGATCGCATGAATATGATCTGATTTAAAAGTTTCAATGAGGTCCGATATGTGACTAGGGATGCTCTGAGCGTTAATATGGCACACATTAAAAGTTTTGTGAGCCTGACTAAAGGCTTTTTCCAGCAAATCACCCAACGTCAAACTGTGGTCATCGCTCCCACTATCGACGCTAGCAAAGGAAATATCAGAACCTGACTCGGCTGTTAAAAATGACTTATCATCACTAGTAGACATTTAAAGTTTTCTAATTAATACTAAATATTAAATTCAAATCAATGTACATACAAAAACTAAATATACCTTATAAATATATATATTATATATATATATATATAATATACCTATATATAAACTTTTTATCAAACTGCAAATAAATTAGGTAAACAACAATTAAACAAACAAGTACCTACTTAGGTACTAAAGTCTGCGCTATAGATACATTGTTTACCTGCCAATTGTGTTAAATAAAATGAAATGTATGCTTAACACTTTAAATAAAATACTTTATGAAATGGATTCACAAAAATAAGAAAAGGAAATAAAAAATCGAAAAAAATCGAACCGAAAAACAAGATTGAAGGCATTTAGTAGCCACACTTTAGTTAGCCTTGACACCTTTATGTCCGCAAACAAAACATATCAGCTCATCTCTACTCACTGTACACTGTCTAAGATTGTGCGTATTAGTACGGCAACGGGGACAATAGCGAGGGCGTGCATCAAAAGAATCAACTGCGTGTACATAATTTTGAGTGTTTTTATTCAAGTTCTGATTTTGTTGACTATTATTCTGTTTATTTATGTTATAATTGTATCTATAATTATTATATCTACTACTATCAGTTTGTTTATTACTTGACGTACCAGAGTAAGCAAACTCAGGAGCAAGAGTACTTGACGTCGGTCTTGGCGGTTCCTTAAATTGTGAAAGACGCGATTGTATATTTTCATAATTGCGACATAACGTTCTCAACGCCTCTATGGTTTTAATCTCCGCAACAGAAGAAAGAGTACTCGCGTAACATGGTCGAATATTGTGGAGAATTATTTCTAATTTATCTTCTTCAGATAGTGTTTTTGAAAGTCTCGAAAATAAACCTGACATAATTGATAAATATATAATTATATTTTCGGTTTCACCCTGCGTGCGAGACCTGATCTCAGATAGCAGCCTATAATCGTAGTCAGACTGGCCGAAATCACGCCTCAATGACTCAACAAGTTCATCCCAAGTTGAAATCGAATCTTTCATACCTCTGTACCAATGGATAGCGTCGCCTGTAAATATTTCAGTAGCGTTACGAAGAAGTTTTTCTTCCGAAATATTTTTTGCTAAGCTAAATTCGGCAACACGCTGAATGAACGCACGGACGCAAGTTTTTCCGTCGTACTTTAATTTAGCAAATTTATTATCGTTACCACCATCACAAGTAACAGTGACATTAAGTGGCATGGCAGGATTAACTACAGCAACATTTAAATCTCTGCTGGCTGAGGCAAGGGGGTCTGTACCTGAATCTTTAAGGGAAGTAAACTTTGCCGTTGCTTTCTTGTAAAGGTCAACATAGTGATCATAATCTACTTTATCGTCACCGCTAGCAATGCGATTAAGCCGATGGTATAAATGATTGAGCAAATTTTCGGTCCTAAGTAAGGTACTCTTGTCCAATGAAGCCGAATTAAGACTACTAGTGACCTTCTCAAGGACATCTTCAACACCGTCTAAGTCATCAGCTACTTCAAAAGGACTAGTGAGAATGTCCTCAGATGGAAATAAGGGACCGCATTTTGCAATTTGTTTTCGTAGATCCTGAACGGTAGTAGCAGGAGTCTCACCCCTAATTGCAACCTCATACTCAAGCTCTGATTTTTGAAGAGACATAAATTTTACCGGGTAAGACATATTAAAAAAAATTAATAAGTAAAAAAAATAAAAATATGGTCGGTGAGTGTTGAACGATTACAAATAAATCTAAAAAAAACAACAAAATACTCCGTCTGTTACAGGGAATTATTAAAATTAAGAACGTTTTGGTTGTTTTCTTTATATAAATCTGAAAAATCTAAAATCGTACTTAAAACAAAGCGTGCACAATAACAAAACTACAACTAATGTGTATGAACACTCAAAAAAATATATATATATAAAATAAAAGTTCCCTAACTGATAAAAAAATAAGATACAAAATTTACACATGAGTAAAAAACAATTTTGTATGCTGACTGTACTTTAAAATAATGAATGTAACAGTCACTCAGTATTATAGTATCACTAAAACTTTCAGTTCAAAGTTTAAAAAAATTATAGGTACTTAAAGTGATTTGAAATTGACCGTTGGTATTTTAAATTTTTAAATTGACCTTGTAACGAACTTCAATAAAAATAACGTTAAAGTTTAGACCGTTACATACACATTAGTTGCAAATAAAACAAAAACTGAAAAAAACGTTTTACAGGAAATAAAAAACAAAGCACACAAACACCAAAATACCACCACCTTTCCGAAAGCAAAATCAGTGACCTTTGAACACGTAAGGGCGCCAGTGATACGTGTCAGGTAGGTTTTAGAATAAAACAATGACCTGACAGTATACAAATTTATTAAACGGTTCATAAAACGGCCCGGTCACTGATTTTACAGTTGCTTTAGCAAAGGCGGAGGTTAGGTACTCCCCTCAGTAGGTCCAGCCGGAATGCAGGTACGCTCTGGTCTTCAGGTGGTACTCAGTAGGAAGGACGATCCCCGGGGCGCGAAGCAAGTAAGGGGGTAGGCAGCCGACGACGTCTTGTAGTATTCGGTTCTAGCCCGAACTTTGAAACTTAACGTTGGACCCTGGAAAATTCATAATTTGGTGTCACCAAGTGTCCAGGTTTTTTCACCCTCTGATTGTGACCACCGAAGCGCAGCAGAAGCGTAGTGTGCTGTGATGTGGATGAAGTGTGAGAGGAGTACTAGGCGGTGTGTGATTGTCACAATCAGAGCGGAGTTTACAGTGAAGAAAGATAGAACAAGTGAAATTTAAATGGAAATGAATAATAGTGTACCTTAGCGTTTTTGAAGCAATGTATTATGTATAGTGAAATGATGTATTGTGTAGTGCATGTAAAACTACAGCGCAATAAACCAACAACAACTTAATACTATAAATTACAATAAATGGACAAGGATTAACGGTATGGAAAAAAAACCGTTAAACCTTGCACGAAACTACCTACCATTTTTATTGATAAAACGTAATTGTTCAACACTTACCGATTTAACGGGATTACACTTATAAACTTTATAGCTTGCAATTTAGGGTGCAAGAAGTAATTAGCAGTCGTAGGTATTTATAAAAAAAATGGAATTAAAGTAACCGCGCTCCGAGGAAGGGAACGTGTCTACGTTTCGGAGCGGGGCGTGGACGACTGACAATGCCAGCCGCGCGTGAATAATATAAAAAACTAACGGCCGACGTGACCTTGGCGTCGCTGGCGCACAGCCACAGAGTATTAATTAGTAATCGATATTTTACTACGTTACAACCTACCAGAATAAATAATTTTTCTTTCTTTTTTTCTTTCTTTCACAAAGTCGACCAGAAAAACATTTATGTTGTACATTGTACATTACAGTGCAGCCAGCTGAAATCGTAACTTTACCTTTGTATCTATACAAACGCGCAGTTACGCGTTTGTATCGATACGAACGACTCTTAAATGTTTGTAATTAGCGTCCACTTCTGTTTTGGCGTTCAAGACGCTATTAATCTGCCTCTAAGTATTAACAACAGCACAAAGTCTTTGAAGCTCAGTTTTGACAGATTGCCTTTACGCTTTCATAGGTCTATTTTTTTGAGAACACAAAGAGTTTTCGTGCGTTCGTGATTGACATTTTCAAAAGGTTTTATATTATTTTTTACATTGTAGACGCTTTTTTTCTGTGGCGAATGGGGTTCATTGTGCCGTGATAAATTAGGCAGGTGAATATTGAAAAGCGGGTCAATTGTATACCCTTATATTGTATTTCCATGGGGAATTATTAATATCCTTGCGGGTATTATTATTGAGAGCCGTGTTGGTAGATTGAAGTAGTATCTACTTTCGATCCAAAGGTCGCTAACTAAATTATAAAAAAACAATAAGTGAAAAATTAATTTCATAACAATAGTTCTGTGGCGAATTTTCATTTTTTTTTTCTGTGACTTGTTTACTTTGTGATTAATATCGTGAAGAAACTCGTAGCTTAGTCAACCCCACGCATATTGACCAATGTCGTTTGTGGATATGGTCAGTCAAGCTGCTGGGCAAGACATTTCAACAATGTCCCAGGCACTACAGTCACGTTAAGCGTATGCAAAGATTACCATCTGACATCATCTTGTAAAGATGAGGCCTGAATTGAGGAGGATTGGCCTAAGATGAGGCCTAAGTTAAAATTTGAGTAGCCTCACTCAAATTTTCGTTTTGATCAAGAATCTCATTTGATTTTATAGGAAATCCTCGAATTGAAAGACATGAGAAAACTTAAAGGACAAAATCAGAGACGGATTTGGGGCCTAACAGAACCCTTGGGGACTATAAATCAGAAAGAATCTTCCAGGGTAGGCTCTTGCATATGACTGAGGTGACAAATACAATATTTTGTAAGTACTTAGGTAAACTTTATTTTTACATCAAAAAGGGTGAATCCGTTCAGGAGCTTTGATACCACATGTATATTGTTTACACATTAACCCTGTTTATGTTATGTATTAGAGGTATGTCAGGATCGTAGCAAGTGGAGATCCGTGGTCTCTGCCTACCTTCAAAGAGGCGTGATTTTATGTATGTATTAACCCTGTTATTCGTTATGGACTAGTAAATTTTAGGCTTTGACGTCATGGGTGCCGCGTTCGAGTGGTTTAAGGCGGCCTGGCTAAAGGGCAATCGCTTGTATCATCGCGGGTTCGGTCGGAAGGAAGATTTTTCATTTATAGTTACGTTAGCTAAAACGGCTTTATCTATTGCTTTTGTTTTTCGTAACAAGAACGCACGGTAGCGCGCGCGTAGCACGTCATGGCAAAAACACAGTCGATTACAGCGACTACACTCGGCGTCATGTCCCAAAATCATGTGTAAACGCCTTGGTCCAATATATCAGAGGAAGGTAAAACAATCCACCGACTGCAGACGGAAGGGCAGTAACTCAGGCTTATCGGCTCATGCCCTTAGTTTTCAATATCTATAGGGAAAATATTTTTCGACGCTTTTTTTATGCTTTCGTTCTCTTCGCATAAGTGGTACTGGCTTACCTATACTGTAGCTTTCCCATGAAATATTTTTTGATAGAGTAAGGCTCTTGACGAGTTTGAGAAAGAATGGTTGGAGATTGTTGTTTCTGTTATGGTAACCCGATAACTGATATTCCACTTAGATGGTGTAGAGAAGAACGCGGCTGCGTTGAAATTCGCAGGCATTAGAATCACCTAGCATAATTATGTAAGACGAAACTGAAGTGATCCTTGAGGTCCTACCAAATATTGATATTAAATGATTTTTCATTCTTTCAGATATTTTTTTGTAAATACATACCTAAGTATATATTATTATTATTATTATTATGAGCCGTGATGATCCCACTGCTGGGCAAAGGCCTCCCCACACTCTTTCCACACCTCACGATCCTCGGCAACTACCCTCCAGTCCGGCAAAAACTGGTCGATTTCATCTGTCCACCTCCGTTTTGATCTGCCGCGTCGCCTTCTCGCTGGGTCGGGGCGCCACTCGGTAGCTACCTTCGCCCACAACTCTTCTGGCATCCGACAGACATGACCTGCCCAATTCCATTTTAGCGTGGCGGCCTTCGAAGCCACATCAGCAATTTTAGTTTTGGAGCGCAGTTCGGTGTTTCGGACTCTGTCCGTTAACTTGACACCCAAGATGCTGCGCTCCATTGCTCGTTGGCAAACTTTGAGCTTGGACTTAAGAATGTTAGTCAACGACCATGTTTGCGCACCATATGTGAGAACGGGGAGGATGCATACATAAGTATATATTATAGACAGAAAATTCACCCAGACCCGGAACCACAATTAATGTTTCCTTCAAAGCACGGAACCTCTATTTCGAACCAACGACTATCAAAGTTTTACGCCAGTACAGCTCAAAATCATTAAAAACCACACCCGCCAGAACACATAAAAACTCTTTTTCATACCAGGTGTTTGAAGTTAAACAAATCAGCCTTTCAAAGGGGTACTTTTCACATAAAATTCGGAATTAAATGCGTATTTGTCACACACACGAGCGCTGCAGCAGCTATTCATCATGTAGAGGAAGCGGGGTTCAGATATACGTACTTGTAGCATTTTGTATGATCCTTTTTATAGCATCTTATTTATTAGCTTGTGTAAGGAAAAGTTTTACAAAATGTTTGTGAAAATTGTAGGCTAAAAATGGATATGAAAGTTGTGGGGGTGAGTAGCAAAGAATTTACTGTCATTTTAAACTGCTTTTTTTTTGTGAAGGAATGTTTAACTTAATGATTACATTTGACGTAGTAAGTAAGAGAGAGACAAATTGCTGTTGTAAATTCGTAAATACTGTTTTTGTGTTTTAAAGATAGTAGGTAAAGATGTATTATTGCTAACATAGGTTAGCAATGACATAGATCTTTACCTACTAACTAACACCGTCACTAATTTTTTTTTTCAGTCAGTCAGTCTGTTACTATCAAATACAAATCTTGTTAGCATGAACGAATCTTGTTAGTATCTATTTTGGAAAACAGAAGTGTAATGGTCTAACAAGTGATGATAATCCTTTACAAAATCAAATAACCTATTTGACTTTCAAGTGTAAAGTCGATAAATGCACGTTGCTTTAACGGACAATGCCTTAGAGAACGTGACATCGAGGGCTTTTGGCTTGCACACTGCATTTTGTATGCTAATTTTATTACGCAGATGGAAATATAGGGCGGTTTGTTATGGAGAGTTATTTAGGGCAAAGTGGTTCCGGATAAATTGTCCAGTCACGTTTTGGTGATAAAGTTTTTCTGACATCAGAGTGGTTTGGCGAAACTTTGCTGAAGCTGCGAGTGTACGAGTGATTATGAGCATTGGTGCAATTATTACAAGTGGCAAAATTTAAAGTTTACAATCCACTTCAATTTCTTCAAAAGAGAGCAATGTCCTAAACTCTCGAGGTGCATTTCAGTTCATCACTACGAAGATCCTATTTTTTTTCGGCATTAACTCTTTCAAACGATAATCTTTTTCAAAATACATTTCAAAATCGGATTAACGGACTAATTGGTAGTTTCTAAAAAAAAATACATAGTGGAACATGAAACCTACTCCTTTCAGAGTACCCCGATCCTGTAGTCCCCTGTCCCGTAGACCCCCGATGTCTAATTATGTATCATTAGACAGAACGAATCCGCATTTAATTAGAAAATCAATAAACGACACTACGATAAAAACAGCGAAACAGTTTATCTCACCAGCATACCAAGATTGATGTAGTATAATTTGCACATACATCATTTTTCACACCATTTATTAGAATTCGATGTTACGGGACGTCGATGAAGTGAAAGAATAAAAAATTAAAAAAATATTCAGAATGATTGATTGAGGGCTTAAGTAGTGGTTTTCTAAAAAACGGTCAACGGTAAAAGCGGTCGTACAGCTTATTATTTGCACCCTCTGTTTTGGAAATAGGAAATTTTCAAAGGGCTCATGATAGTATCTTCTTTAAAATAAAGCAAAGTCGGCTTTGTTCAAACACTTATAACTCGAGAACAGCTGGACCGATTTTCATGGTTTTTGATTTCCGAATAGCAGAATGATAATTAAAAACATGAAAAAAATCATTTTTTCCATTCAAAAAGTCTATAGCGTCTCAATGACAACTGTCAAATAGATTGGTTTGAAAACAAAAAAGGTCAAAAAAGCTGTGAATCTTTCCAGATTTTAGCATAACGACATTTTCGGGACTGATAATGGATTGGCTTTGATGATGGAGTTTCTCTGGGCCTTCTCTCTAAAAACTGAGTTTTACTATTCCTATACTTTTTAACATCACAAAAGTACGGTCATATTAATTTGCAAAGCCAAGGCCATCTTAGCCATAATGGGATTCTGCGGCCTTCAATAAAAGCGTCAAGAATAGGCAGGTTTGGAAATTATTATGTCTTTGGGCTCCGATAAAATTGAACAAAACCGGCGTTATTTTGCTTTATTTTCCGCTAACACCCAAATAAATAACACCCGTGTGTGCCCCAAGCCAAGTTACATTACATGCTACATCTAAATCAAAAACGAAGATTTACATAAGAAAATGACAGCTGATTGATGAAATGATACGAAAGTTTAAAACCTATGGAATGAAGAGGGACTATAGTGGCAATTCGGAGTGTCGCAAAAGCTAAACTAAACTAACTAGAATTAATGCCATCCTTTTTATTCCCATCGCTATGCTTTTAGTTAGTTAAGTTTAACTTTTGCGATACTCCGAATTGCCACTATTAACTACTTACCTACCCAACAAAAAACAAGTAACAAAATAAAAATTTTGAAAAAACCCACGACATTATTAAAATATTCATATCCCCACTTTCTGTTTTGCACTCTACACACCATTTCATTTCATTTGATACCAAACTTGTCGTTTTGGTTTTGCACAAAATGTTTACTGCAGCGCCCTCTGGAGAGTTGTCACCGTAACACCAGTATAAGAACATGCATGAATCAAACCCGTACCCATAACTAAAAACTGCATCAAAATCGGACTAAGTAGTTGTTTTGGAGAAAAATGGCAAAATTTATTTGCACAAAAAACAAATTAACATCCTCTAACTAACCCAAAACGCAGATACCGTCTCTGTTTCGTCGGGTATAGAATAAAAAGTTGAACACAACAATTCTTAAAATCTTAAAACACGTCTAAGAAATACCTGATGATTTCTTCAAAAGAATTACAAGAAACACCTTTCATGAAAGCTTTCTAAGCAAAACCCATGTTAACCGAAACACCCTATACAAACGTAATGCAGCCCATAATTCACCCGCAGTAAACAACCATCTCTATCAATAGGCCTTGTGATAAACAAGTTGTTAAGGTATTATGACGTTGAGATGTTATGACGGCGCGTAAACATCGTCACGCAAAATTTATACAGAGTATAGAAGCGAAGTTTCTATAATCAATTCTTCTAAGTTGTTGTACTGAGATTTTGAGAAAGCATAATTAAATGTTGATAATGATATAGATATTTTAGACTTTCAAATACAGCATAGTAAGTCAATGTAAAACTTTGACAAACCTAGATACTTATGTCCAAATTAGCACGAAATTATGTAAAATTGAAAAAACATATAAATACCTACTAGGTAGGTACCTACTTATAGTTACTTAAATATACCTAAGTACTTAGTTCATAAAAAACGCGATAAAGTGTTGTCATATAATTTATACTGTCAATAGCAAAGTGATAAGCTGCTGTTACAATCGTGATGTAAATAATAAATGGAAATGATAATACAGATCAATACATAGAAGTGAAACTCACTGAATGTCATGTATGTATCAGATGAGTACAAACACGAAAGTGACATCAATAAGGTAAAAAACAAGATCACGACAGCCAAACATAGTAAATATTTACACATTTCTCACCCCCCTTCTTGGGTCATGGATAAAATTGTGACATAGGTATGTTCATAATTTTAGTATTATCTAAGAGCTCTTAAGAACCAATGGATGAATCATAAAAAAATAAATATGCTCACGACTGGATGTATATGGATGTATGGACGACCTCTGTGGCGCAGTGGGTGAAAGCCCGCCTGAGACACTGAGGTTGCGGGTTCGATTCCTGCCACAGGACAAATGTTTGTATGATCTGCAAATATTTGATTCCGGGTGTTTACATGTATAATTATGTATTTATTCACATAAAAAATATATACAAATTAGTAATCAGTCATCTGGTTACCATAACACAAGCACTAAATTGCTTAGCTTGGGACTTGACGCTGTCTGGAATGTCTAAGGATATTTATTATTTATTTATTTATATAAGTGAGTTATTCGCAATATATAAAGCATTTATCATCAATGCGGTCTCTCTCAATACAACAATAGACAAATTATTTTTAATTTAAGATATTGGAGTTAATGCCTTACCAACTACCTACATCTGGTTCACAATCACTCAAACTTAGTTTACTAACGAGACTTCTAGTCACAATTACTTCACAAAATCAATACAATTTCATACCAAAACCTCGCTTCGATAAAACAAGGGTTCAAAATTACTTCCGATACCAATCAACTAATTAAACAGTCGAAGAACTTAGTAATTTACAAAGTGACGGAGTTGCCAATTCTAATATTGCCGGTGACCCGTGACATTTGAGTCGTTCATCAAGTGTCAATGTCAAAAACAGCGCGATGTAAAATTGACGGGGCATGACAGTCGAGCCCAAAAGTGAGAGTCGAGTATCACAGGGTAGATAGAATAACTGGCTATCTTTTATAAGTACCTACAGGTTGGCAAGATAAAATATGATACAGTGATTGAAAAAAACAATATTAATCAACAAAAATAATTTATTGTCGTATTGTGTTCTCGGTCACTTGATAGTAGATAGTATAATAACAAGTAGTTATGTTAAAAATTATTTGCTACCCCTCTCTTGCATTTTCATGCATATTTTAAAGAAATAAAAAGGAAAATAAATAAAATATTAATTTTACATAATATTTTCACTGTGACAAAAGTGACGAGCTACACGACGTACGTACAGTCGTGCTCAAAATCGCTTTACCAACTCGGGCAGTAAACAAGCCTTTGACATATTGAACTATCGACGACAAAAGGTTTTGCGGGCGCGCTCCAGTTAAAGTGTTTGTAGGTAAGTAGGTGTGGACACTTTTTGCTGAATGTAGGTATGCAGCGCTGTATGGATTGTTTGTTCTATTTGTAAGCGGTTTATTATAAGTAATTTTTGTAGAAAAAAGTAAAGCCGAGCTCTTTTTGTAATGCAGAGTTTTGTCTGTAATCAACATCGTAGAGGAGAATAGAATAGAAATAAGTTTATTTGACATACACATCAAATAAACTTATTTCTATTCTATTCTAGGTAGTCTTCTTCTATAATATTCTACTTATTCATTTAAATTTTCGACAATAATTATCCTTCTGTTAAATATTGATCGGTTCCCGTTTCAAACAATTCGAACAAAAGCGTTATTGCAAAATCACTTACCTACAATTTCTCCTCAAAACGTTTTCGAAGAAATCATATTACGTGGAATCGCACAGGGAGCTAGTTCTACAAAAACTGTGCCTAATTAAAGCTCGTTTACTGAACTTGGATTTAACCGGTTTTACCAGTTTTATCCGGTGTTTGCGCAGCCGGTAATTGCTGGTTCTATGTGAAAAGTAAAGATTTGTACATGTTCAGAGTTTTTCGGAGCAATTTACTAATGCTCCACGTTAATATTTGATAAAAGACTTACAAGGTACGATTTAGAATTAAAATTAGTGATAGAACTGACGACTTAAATTATTATTATGAGCATGCAAAAAAAAATTGATCACGACTATTATACCAGGGAACAGTAGACATTTCTTTCAGATCCTTTATATTTAGGCATTCTCAAATCCTATGAAGATGTCTAAGGTAGTCAGAGGTACAGTTCAGAGGTCAAATACATATATTATTTGGTACATAATTATGAGCGCTCGTAAAAGCCATTTACTACGTTTATTTAACTCCGATGAAAATATGTTGTGTTATAGGTATAAGGGGTGTTATAGTATAGAAGTGGTAGAGGTTTTGATTTTTTTAAGGCATCGTCTTTTTTTTTTTAAAGGTATCTTCACAAGAAGTATACCATTCTTAATCATAACTCGTAAAAGATTAAAAGATTTTTCATAAATCATTGTTAATTTTGCACATCCGAAATGGATAAACTGTACACACTTGGCTAGCCACAGTCTCAAGACACCATGATTAAAATATTTCTCACTAAGTTATTAATTTGATGAATAAATACAGTTGCCACAACGGCCAGAAAAATGGCAAACAGCAGCGCAGCTTCCAAAACAAAACAAACAAGTGCTCCCGACTGATAAGTGTCTCAAAAGGTAGCTTTACTTTATTTATTTTGCTAAGTCAGTGTTTCCGGGCCCGTATTCGCAAATTACTCGTCAGATAAGTCATGACACAATCAAAGAGAGATTCATATTTCTTTACAATGTCCTTAGCGAAATTTATTTGTACTAAGCTCTGAAAAGCTATATTTCTGTTTAGTGAACATAAAGCTAATCCAGAGAAACGTTAACATGCATTAAAATTTTAAAATTAAAATTTTATTAAATTAATCTTTGATTTTATATTTCGTATGGTCTTAATAATAGTCAGAATTTACCTTTTGTGCTTTGAAAACTTATGCTATCTTAATATACTTCCCTAATAGATATAATATTTTTGAGTATCATGCTGTCAATGACTTAAAGTTACCGATCGTTCGTTCGTTCGTTCGTTCGTATGAGCAATTGGCCAACTCTGGTGGCGGAGTTTTTAGGCCGCCTTAAGGCCTCCATCATGGCTTAATGACTTTAAAAGCTGGGACCGACAATTTACGTGCCCTCTGAAGCACGGAAGCGCTCAGATGAAAATGCCACTTGCGGTCACCCATCCAAGTAGTGACCGCTCAGAACGTTGCTTAACTTCGACGATCTATCAAGAACGTCTTAGCAAGCTTCGCCACGAGCGCTTTGTGCGCTAAGTTGTAAGTGCTTCTTATCCATTCTAAGACTTCTTTTTGAATAAGAGCTCTCGTCCCGAATAAATACAGGGGCACATTCCACGTATATCAAAGAAAGTAACTTTGGGAAAATATTAATCTACCTGCGAGCTAAAGTTATGTTTGTTCGAGAAGTTTCGAAACTTCGGGTTTCTTGTGCGGTGGTGAAAACCTGTGGAAGTACCACTTCATAATAATTGTCATTTTAGCATAATTCAGCGACGCGAATGTGACGTAAGTTTTTAGTGATTCTTATCCAAAATTTACCAGTACATAATAATTACTGAAAGACACAGTATATTTACTTCCAGAAACTAAACCACTTAACATAACTGTACAAAATGCTATTAAAGTACCTACCTAAGTATAAGTAAGTGGCCAACGGTCGCCTTAAGGCCTCCGTCATGGCTTTAGCCCTCCGAAGCACGGAAGTGTTATGATATTAATGCTACTTGCGCTCAGAACGTCGCTTAACTTCAGCAATATTAAAACGCAAGCTTTGAAGATGTCATATTCAGATTTTAAGTCCTTGAAGATATCTAAGTCACCTTAAGTAGTAGGTACTCGTGTTAAATGTTTACTTGTAATTTCTTTTTTGTTGGTGGGTACCTAGGTACTTTCTTTGTTCTATTCTGTTTCTCAACTCCCTCCTTGTTTCTTCTTTTGTACCTATTTATGTCTTGAATGTGTGTGTGCTAAATAAATTATATTCTATTCTATTCTATTCTATTCTTAAGTGGCTCAACTGGTTCCACCTAAGGTGAACTATCTGTAAGTAGCTCAACTGGTCCAGGCCACTGCCAGACGGAAGCGTGGGATGAAATAGGCTCTTCCATCCATTTGTGCTCCGTGGTTTCTTCATTGGCAAAGTTTTCCCACCCTACATGGAAAGGTGTCGATTTTATGCTTTTGTTCAAAGTTTATTAAGTAATGAAATCATTTGAATGTAAAAGTTTTTATCTTCAAATAATGCTTTATTACTATAAACTCTTTATTTATAAAGTTCGCATTGATCCCTCTTAGAACTTTTATTTGTTCAAGCAATCGCATAATAGATTACTTTTACATTAGAAATATGTGGATTAGAAACAGTTTTCTTTAATATAGTTTTATAGTTTATATCTTTAATATAGTTTTATAGAAATCCATACTTGTATTACCTATACAATAACTATAGTTAATTTGTATACAACGATATTTACACCTAATCAGGCACTACCTATTCAATAATTTTTTTTTATTTTCTATTTGTCTTGCATGCCAGTCGTAAAGCAGAACATTTCACATACCTACTCTTTTTATTATTCTGAGTTCTAATTTTAATTCAAGCCCACTTGAATTACCTACCTATAGAAAATACAGAGATTACTATACTCGTATACAAGACAGTTAATTGTCGTAGGAAAATTCGTAATTTTTTTTTTAAGTAAAAACAATTTCATAATACTTAAATTGGATTTACCCTTACTGAATCAGTAAAAAAAATACGTGATAAGTATTTAAAACTTCACTATTTAGTACCAGGAAAAAAAATATTGTACTAGGAATCTTTGTATTACTCAAAAAGTCGGTTCGTATCAAAGTTGATCAAAAGCTTTATTTGTAAAACGAGTTTCAGATTTATATGAACTTAAAATGCCTATATTTCTTTCAAAAGTCCCCCTAAAACGTTTTTCATTAGCGAAATCATCCCGACCCAGATTCATTGCAAAAGCTTCTCAATTAAGACTTGCTCTTTGCCATTTCGAAACAATGACTGTTCCAGAAAATGTTAATAACACTTTTAAACCCAGCAAATGTAGGTTCACGTGCTTGGGTCACGAATGGTCTAAGACTGGTTCACGTGAAGCATGAAAATACGCGCGACCTTTTAAATAAGTAAATAAATAGATATCCTTGTCCATTTCACACAGTGTCATCTAATCAAAAGCTAAACAACTTACTTTTGTGTATTACTTATAATATATATTTTAGTTTTTCTTAAACTTTCGCGATCACAATTCATATTTATAAATACATGTACACGGGATTTTATCGCGTTATTTACCTTATTTCTTTTCTTCCCGACGTTTCGGCTATGTTGCAATAGCCATGGTCGCGGGTGGACTAAAGTATGCTTCAATTTGTTCATAAATACATAATTTTTTTACATAGAAAACACCCAGACTAGAGACAAATATTTGTAGTTCATACAAACATTTATCCCGTGGAAGGGATTGAACCCGCAACCTCCGCGTCCCAATTTTGAATCGAGTGAGTGTTTACAGAGTCTTTTCAGAGACAAACTAATATCCTCATCAGACAGATGATTCTTCGTGCTACAAAATATACAATCACTGTCCGCTGCTTATGCTTAAAAAAGGGTAAAAAAATCTTTCTATAGAACTCTCCTAACCAATACCTATCCTTCCCTGCATGTCTCATACATCCCAAACATTCACAAGCTCATTCAAATTTAATAGAAGACCACACTCTATTCTAGCAAGCATTG
Organism: Xanthorhoe designata; assembly: GCA_963582015.1. Classification (NCBI taxonomy): domain Eukaryota; kingdom Metazoa; phylum Arthropoda; class Insecta; order Lepidoptera; family Geometridae; genus Xanthorhoe; species Xanthorhoe designata. Next base: position 13,155,833 of record OY757029.1, on the reverse strand, counting down.
TCACGTCCTCATTTGCATATAAAAACAACATCATTCAGCTAAAACATGTCAATAGGGCTCTCCAATAAGGAAACATTGGTATTCCTTCAACGTTGAGGAAAAAATCACAGATCCCACTTGCAGAATAAATATAGAATACAGTAAATACGAAGCGCTCGAGGCGAAGTTTGCTAATTCCCGGTTCCTATATCCAACGTACGGATGACCGTAGATCTATCTCTATAGAAACGTTGTATAAACAACACCGAATGTATGACACTTTTTGACGTTGTAATGACGATCGACCTAACGGTCATCCGTACGTTGGATATAGGAATCGGGCATAAGACGTTCTTCATTTATCGTTGAGACTAAGCGTTCTGAGCAGTTCTAATTTGGATGGGTCATCCAAATAGTGACCGCTAAGAAGTTAGAAGTTGCAAGTGACATTAATAGCTGAGCTCTTCCGTGCTTCGGAGGGCACGTTAAATTGTCGGTCCCGGCTTTTAATGTCCTTCAGCCATGACGTAGGCCTTTAGGCGGCTTAAAAACTCCGTTCTAGAGCTGTCCACTTGCTCATACGAACTTACTTTAGTAAATTCAGTATTGAGATACCATCAATTCTTGTTTGTTACGTAAAAATGAAATGACCAATCTAAACGAATTATACCATAAAAATACTTTAGCAGTTAATGTTTTTGTGAGTTTGGATGAAGGAGGTACTTATACTAGAAAACTATAGTACTGATTGTGAAAACTCTTTCATAGGTAGAAAGTTGGTTAAAGTTAATTATGGCTCAATAGTGAGCGACTATAAAATGTTATGTGCTATCAAAACTTCCAGGATATAAAGTTAGGATTAAGATTATTTAAAAACAACAAATTTATCAACAACATAGCATTATGTTTTTGAAAAACGCGTTACATTAGTATACTTACCTAAACTAGATGAGCCAACCCATCATGTTTGTTTCTTGCTTCTAAGAGTGTTTGTAGGTGATCAAATTATCGAATAATCCTTGCTTAGACTCATTTGAAACAGCTCACAATTCCTTTTTTAAATAAACAGGACCACGACTGTATCTTCATGATGCAGTTAACATTACAAAAATCTTAACCAGTGACCTGCCCATTGCCACTTCAATTAAACAACTTAGCTTCACTACATTTTAGACTTTGCTTTGTTTTTTCAACCACTTGTTAGTTTCCCGTAACGACTAAACTGTTTATAAATCTATACTATTCCGCTACTCCGCCCCATAGTCTCAATATACAGCCCCCATAATTTTATTAAGGAGAAATAAAGGAAGGGACATACTGCTGTGTTTTCGAGTCCCTTCAGTAGACGAGTAGTTATTGCCCGCGGTTGTAAGTGTAACCAAGTCTATGATAATCTACTGGGTTTGAAATGGTGAGGGAAAACATTGAAACTGTTTCTTTGAATTAGGCTGATGGAAGCTTAACAAGAGTGAATGTTAACTCGATGTTTGTCTATGCATGTTTTGACTTTGTTTTACTTAACGATCCATGATCGATCAAAGAAGCAGCTTAATCTTGTGTTTTTCAAACAATTATGTCAACGTGTAGCGGATTAGTTTTAGCACCGATAATATAACGTTTTAGTAAAGGAATATGCAATCACTTGCGTTTTTAAAAACCAACGAAAAATAAGTTCCATGTTTTTTTTCCACTTTACGCTCACACAAAAAGTGTGACAGACTGACAGATAAGAGCCCTAATAATTCAGTTATTTAGATTACCTATTTATCTTACGTATAGGTCCACTTCTGGACAAAGATCTCATCTATACCTCTATCCCGGTATTTTTTTCTTTAACCTATTTCGTAAAATAATCCCACCATCCTTCCAGTTATAAATAAATGATTGTATTCTATCGAAGTTGCCAGGTTGACACACAAAAAATACTAGCCTGACAAAACATTTTTATAAACAAACAACAGCTGCATTCAGACACAATTCTACAAACGTTTTAAGTTTTCACTTAGACAAATGGATCTTTGTAGTAATACTTTACATCGTATAAGAGTGGTTGTGGTTTTGTCAGCTTTTTATGTCAGCTTAGTGGGTGCGATTTTTAATAAGACGGCCGTGGGTTTAAATATTTCTATTATTTTTCTTTGTCCTCGAGTATCTTTCACTTGAAAACTTACACACCATCCATTGTAAAGATTTTAAATTTACCTTTTTTTTAATTTACCTACTGATTTAGCAGCTATAAGAGCTTTAGGAAGCTTCTAAGTAGGTATTATTATGCATAGCAGGATTACCCTTTTCAGAACACTCATCACAAGATGCACTGATTTCATATTAAAAACAAAGGCTGTGTGCCGGGATCGATATCCTTTTGTGTTTTAGGATTAAGGCATCCCTAGACTTTTTTGATGAGCGTACTATTCTAGTACTAGGTATCATCGGTGTCGATACAACGTCAATTTAAAGCAGTCTTCAATTAGCCTCATTTTAGTTCCTGGTACTCTCAGGTCACCTTATTCTCCTCGTCAAAATATCTTTAATTTTCATGCGATGCGCGGCTATGAGGAAGACCCTAACCTTTCCTCTTATTCAGATGAATATTCTCCGGATAAATCGAAACATTGTCAGTGTCGTTACGATATCTTAGCGTTAATAATCCCATTTCCTATTATAATGCCTAATGCACCGAATGGTTTAAATGTGTATAGGTACTTATACCTTTATTTGATAACACAGCAAATACGGGTTGAACCTCTTTATTGGATGCTCTTTTTACCTATAGCAAACCTGTTTGAACCAATATAAAACAGGACATAGTGAAGCGTTCAGAAGCGAATAGTTCCAGGTTTACAAAATCAGATAAATAAAATATCCCACAGCATACATCCACAATATCCGATGTGAAATTAAATCACTACACTATATCAGAACTTTATACTTAGCACCAGTTTTGACGATAATGTAAGAGAATCTTAAACGACTCTAAAACGCGAATAGGTTGCTTTGGGTGATAGTACCTACAAAACATAAAAAAATTATAATATCAATGTGTTTAATTTATTGATATAAACAAAGCCAAAGACCGAGATGCCAAAATACTTTTTGCTTTACAGCCGCCATATTGATTTTTTTGTTGAAGTGTAAAAATAAATTATATGGCTGCTTTAGATCGATCTTTTCTTTACAGACTTAAAATAATACCACCAATAACCATTTCTCGAAACTGAAAAAATAAGATATTTTATGTAAAGAAATTACAATTTAACGAAAACAACGACACAAATGAAACAAAGTTAAGAACACACGATACCTTTCGATACACACTAGGTACATATAACCTTATAACACTCCACTTTTTCGACGATGGTTAAAAATCTAATAAAGTTCTTACCTTTATTGTAAGCTTGTATTGAACAAAGCTACTAAACGTTTCACGCTAACTTAATATCGCATAGTTGTCAATTACGAGTATTTGTCATATCGATACCCTCAAAGGATTTCACGTCCGAACTAATGCTAAGTCAGAACTGCAGATACTTTATACGATACTCAATTGTATTGACCTGCATCGGGGATAGAAAACTAAAAGTTGGGATATAAATTTATCCCGCGTCCAAGTACAGAGCAATCCGATATTTTAGTGTTGTAGCTTTTAAGTTGGAATTGTTTCTGCTTCAGAGCCAAGAGCATTTGATTAAGCTTAGGTCTCGTTTTCGGTTTGACGGACGTAAAATAACAAAGCAATGATTTTGATCACTAATACGCTCGATACAGAAGCCTAGTGAGGATGCCAACAGTAACGCAATTGAATATCAGCATAGCATGTAATTTAAGTCCCTAATTCTAGGTTAGCTGTGTGATAAATACTTTTCCATTTCATTTTATTTTAATCACTACTATTTATAATAAAAAAAAACTCAGGGCGCATTAGACATTCTCTCAGTTCTGATCCTTTTAAGATTGTCTAAGTTGGTAGCTAGAGTCGTTAAAATATACCTATATTTTCATGCCTCTGTGGTGACCTCAGAAAAACGGGTAGCCTACACCAGCCCAACTAACTACTTAATCTGTAGTCTTTCTTAAACTTTCGCGATCACAATTCTTACTTTTAAATATATATTTTTTTACAGGATTTTATCGCGTAATTTACCTTTTATCAGTTTGCCTGCGACCACGGTTGTTGCAACACAGCCGAAACGTCGGAAAATAATAAAAGGTAAATTACGCGATAAAATCCTGTGAATTTCTACTTAATCTGTTGCAATTTCCTTTAATTGACAAATTAGTGCCAAAATAATCTCTAAAATTATACTTGTAATTTAAAAATTATTGTAATGGGGTTAAAAATAAGATCCGAACTAAGATTGTTCACTTAAAATCGAGTCTTAAATAAACGAATTTAAGAGCAAAAAACAAATACTTGAGACTTATTTGAAGCCTGAGTGAAACTAAGTAAGTAGGTACGTGCTTTAGAGCTACTTACGTCTAGTTTCAATAATCATCTATTTGTGGTTTTGCTTACCCTAATAAGATATTTTTCATTTAATTTTGTAGTATGTATGTCAAATAATTGATTGGAGGTTATGGAAGGAGGCTTATGCCCAGCAATGGGTCACAAAAAGCGAAATATGATAATGATGATGATGTCAAATAAGTATACGGTAAGCAAAGATAGATAGAGTATTAAAACTAACCTTATGAGATTATCGACAGTAAGTCACATAAACTTAGCAGACAGACAGAACCTTAACCAACATTATGGTTATGTGATTTTCTTCGAACTAGTAAAATGGACTTTGCCTATTTTGAAGCTCTAATAAAACAATGTGTAAGTTTGTATGTTTTAATATTTCTGGTTCAAGCATGTGAAAAACAAAACACTTGGATCACAATTCAAATTATGTTGTATGCTTTGGCCTCGATCATAATATCGTATTTGGATCTGATATTTAAGAGTTTAAATTTGTACATCTATGGATTTTACGTTTCTGAATATTTTAATGTGACAAGCACCAGCGGCCCAACTTAGAACCCTACAAAGTTTCGTAACGTAACAATTTTCGGGTTCCGTTTACGTTGGTGAACTGTTACGCATTCAGTATCCACATTAAGCTGAACCCGAAAATTGACACGAAGTTTCGTTTTCGTGGAATTCAAGTAGGCTCACAGATCTTAATTAATATTGAACGAAAACATAGTTAAGGAACCAGTTAACCCATTCCGTGACCGAATTTTTTAGCTGTACCTAATCCATACTCGCTTTCCAAACTCTAGTAAACGATGACCGAAAATATCTACCTTTTATTACTATTAAGTTAAAGCACAGCCAGGCAAATACACGACAGGTCAAATATATGTCTCACATTAAAAAATATGAATGATTTCCAATATAATAGGCAAGACTTTTAGCGACTTTTAGCGGTCAACTCAGCCCACACGTGGGCCAAAATGTCTTCTACGAAATGGTCTAGTACACCCTTACATTCACAAGCTATTCGTTTGTTTATTCAACAAATTTACGCGTATGTTAATCCTACACCTACAAAAATAGCGGGGAATATTCCCAAAGTAATAACATTTTCCCTGATTCAGTTATACATGATTACTAATAAATACAAATGTATGCACATAAATTGAATGGCATTACTGAAATACAACATATTCAAAATAAACTTTTACGTTCCATAAAGCACGGGTCACTTAACATTATTGTATGGAATTACCAAGGGCACTTTCACACTCAGAGCATTTCTGCAAAATATAATACTTATGTTTTTTTTCATTCTTTTTTTTTACCTATAGTGTGTCCCACTGCTGGGCAAAGGTCTCCCCCATATTCTTCCACTTCTCGCGATCACCGGCCACTTCCCACCATTCCTCCTGGAAGGCTACAATGTCGTCACGGCAGCGCCTTTTGGGCCTAGTTATTTTAATTCTTAAACACCCATATTTTTTAATTATTTACCAAAGAAGTGGTGTATAACCAGATATTCTAAATAAGTAATTTAATTTTTTGATTGCTATCATTACTGTCATTTTGTGTTATATTTTTGGATCTGTAAATTTTTAAGTAGGTACTTGAAAATATCTACAGTGACCAAATTATTAGGAACAAGACCGAGATTTAATATTTTCTAGTTATTTATTTCTTTAATTAATGATTGGTTGGTAGCTCTAATATTTTTTTTACATAAATCTTGGTAAGTCCCAACAACAAAAAAACAAAAAAAGGGTGTCTCACTGTATTACAATCCTTACGATAGGGATGCCTGATAGTTAGGTACATTTTACGAGTAATACGATTTCTCATAAGATAAATTTGGATAGGTTGTTTTATGAGCCTTGAATTATTATACCTACTTGTGGATAATGTCATCTTTACATACAAGTTTTACGTTGAAAAGGTATAAATCTTGTATAAGCCAACTCTAACTCTGGAGACGGAGTTTTTAAGCCACCTGAAGGCTTCCGTCTAGCCTAAAGATTTTTAAGCCAGGTCCGACAAATATCGTGGTGTGAACTAAACGTAGTGGTTATATTCTCTTTGTCGTAAACCGCGACGCGAAGTTGTCAGACTAATCGTTGAAAGGTAGGTACAGAGAGCATGAAAAATAATATAAGAAGTTATTAATGGTAGATGTGGGCCTGGGAATGTATATCCCAAATATGTATTTGGACATACCTCTGACTACCCCCTTAGACATCTTCAAAAGGATCTAAAAATTGCCTAAAAAGATCTGAAAGAAATGTCTACCGCTCCCTGGGATACAGTCGTGATCATATTTATTTATTTTTTCATTTCATTTATGAAAGGTATACCAACGAACCTTGAAACTCTGAGCACTATTCCAAATAGTTATCAAAGAAGCTCGTCATAAATCGAAACACGCTTGTCCCCACCAGAAGACGAATACCCGCATTAACTGCGCCAGACTTTCACAATGCAATTAGATTTGCATTCCGCTGTATTTTTGCAACATAGCTCTGCCAAGTGGCTCGGCTTCGGTTAATTGTTGCAAGAAATGGCCTTTATCTAGATAAATAGGCTCTACTTTAACTAAATATATTACTGACACAGCTTTTAAATTTATAAAAATTATAGCCGCCTGTTTATTATGTGCGAAAATGAATGTAAGGAAACTTGTGGCGTAGACTTTATTCGTAGAAACGTACTCGTAAATACGTGTGGAGTGACTAGGTAAGCTACGAGTTTCCTCTAGCTGGACATTTCTCACTATTATAAACAAGTGACTTTGATACTATTTCAACGGCAAATACATGGAGCTAACTAAGCCGCATTCAATATTTTCTTCTCAGATTTAGAGATACTAATCTGAAAAATCATGTCAGTTTTCTTTGATGTTTTCCTTTTAGTAATGCGCTTATAAAGATTCTGAAATAGAAAAAAATATTGATTTTTCACGGCCGGGATTCGAACTCATGGTTTTTGGATGGAAAGTCGGGGCAATAACCCACTCGTTCAACTCGATTCAGCCAGTCAGATGATGTTAAAAGAAGAACTCAATACATCGCGCATTTAAATCTTCCGAATCGAATCCCTGATCTTAACTCGAATGTAGTAAATTTTCTAACTATCTCAGTTCAACAGTGATTTATTTACTGAAACTAACAGAAACTATACTATAAACAATAACTACTAAATATTTACATAACTGTTTAAAATACAATTGGAATCCGTAGATCGTTTGTAACGATCCTTAGGTGGCTCAACTGATCCAAACCACTACCAGACGGAAGCGTGCCCGACACTGGCAGCATTGCCGCGCTGAATGGCAAAACTACATAATCTATCAAACCATATAATATAATATCCGTTTCATAGAGACCCCACAAAGCCAGTGCAACAACAAACTCATCCTCAAGCTCCAATAACTAATCAAGAAGCAATGAAACGTTGATCCTGAAATATGAAACAAACTTACCTCGCTCGAACAAGGTAATGAAATAGAAAAACATTTGAGACAGAATGACTACTCTACTTGTTATATATAAAGTAGATTTTGACAGCATCGACCTCCTTTATTGCAGAACGACCAGAGTTTGCCATTTGTTTAAACGAACTTACCTGCACTAAGTCATAGTGCAGATTTGTTAAACCTTCGGAATACAGACGTGACCATAATATTATTTCGTTTCAAAAGTTTATAATATCTTTTACAGTGTTAAACCACACTTAGGTAGGTAGTTAGGTATATCATATAAATCCTCCCGGAGCTGTTATCTTTTACTACAATTTTTCATTTATATTTCATTTCTTTCGCTATTTGTTTTTTCAAACGTTATCGTCGTCAGAAAAGTAACAATAAACATGAACGTCAAAATCACTATATTATTAGTCATGCAACAACTAATAAAAAAATTACGCCTTCTCATCTCAGCCAAATTTATGGTTCCAAAATAATGTCTTTAGTTAATTGAACAAAAAATGCAAACCTTATAAAGTTCCTTACTGAAAATCCGTCCAAAAATTCAGCTTAAAAATTAGTAAATTCATATAAGTGATCACATTTCTGTTTGTTGAATTATTATTATGTTTCACTGTATAATGAACTTAATCAATGTCTTATTATGACTACTATGATACTAAATCCAAATTTCAAATAAAACAACAATAATAATTTTATATATCCTTTCAATCTGTCAGAATCAACTTAACAAAATGCCCGTAACTAGTAGCAATATTGTTCTTATTTATTTAGAAGCACGGATGTGAACATAACTCTACACATTTACCATTTATATCAATGCAACCTTTCTTATGCCAATGGGTTAGAGACTAATATCGTTTGATTATTCTAGTTCTGCTGGTGAAAAGGGTGTGCAAGGTAGGAAATGGGAAGTAAGAACCACGCATGTCCCAAGGAAATAGCGATGTTTTATTCTATTTGCTGAATGGTTGTCGGTTGATAGAAGCGCTCTGAAGGATTTTTGAAGATGTCTTTGTGCCTGTGTTTCCTCTGGGGAATGGAGTGAACATTTAGTAAAGTTTCACTAGATTTTATGATATTACCATCGTCATCCTGAACTTTTTCTATTTAATAGGGTCAAAAACAGGTTTGTAGTCAGGAATTGAAGATACCCTGCGATGAACTTGATAAGTTTTCAGCTTACTGAGAGATCCTAACACATGAATCCATTGATGTACGGCCGGGATTCGAACCCACGACCTTCGGATCGAAAACCAAGGTACATCCCACTCGGCCAACACGGCTCTAGTTACTCTAGTTACATTCTCAGTTACTATAAACATCGATCCTAAAACCTTCAACGTCGTAATTAATACTGCTTTATTAGTTAATATGTAGCTATGTGGCGAATTGATGTAATTTATAATAATGATACATGATTCACTCTAACGTGCCTACCCCACAGTGTCACAGTGTAAAATATACAGAATAATAAATTGCCTAATCCGACCTAAACATAATGATCCCTCTTCAATAGAGATAATAGCTGAGTAAGGAAACAGTGAATGCTGAAGTAACGGCTGATAGAGGGAAGTGGAAGATACTTGTTGTACTGACCATCTTAACAATGTATAGCTGTGTTTTATATTATGAAGAGATATAGTCATGTCAGTATGTAACTGTTGAACTACCTCTACGAATTTGAAAAGGGTTTCACTTGAAGAAAACTTAAGGTGACCCTTCCCGGTGCGTCTATCATCGACGCGAGCATGGCTGAAAAGCTTGTTGTTTCATCCAGCGCAATGCTAGAAAAAGAAGCAAAGCAAAAAGAGAGAGATAGCGCCTCAGAGCTCGGCATTCAGTAGGTACTTTCGCCGCTCACTCGCTCACTCGAAAAAAAGTGTGCGGAAATTTCATAAAAAGTGTTCCAGCAAATACGTGTTTTTCAGTAAGCCTTACAAGTTTGTAAAATAAATGTTTGTTATTTAGAATCTCCATAACATTTGCAAGGTTTCTATCACAATATTTTCTTTACTTTTACAATTGATGAGTACATTATGAACGGCCAAAGTTCAGGTAAAATTTATGCTAAAAGCAGGTTTTTGGAAGCTTATACTGCATTTCTTTCTCAAAATTTTGATTTTTAGTTTCGATAGAAACCTAGATATAGTGCACAAGATACCTATTAGTCCAAATGTTTAAAAGAAAGATCTGTTACAACGGCATAATCACGTACGAGCGTTTGTATGAAAAGTGAGCCGGGTTGGCCGCTCTTAAGGGAGAATAAAAGTCGAACTGTCAGATCCTACTTTCAGATCAGACTTTTTTGTCCGATCTGTCCCCCCTAAGGGAACGAACCAGATTGACACATCGGAGTAATTCAAAATTACGTTCTGTGTATCATATTTGCCACATTATGTGACAGAAAATGACTGATTCCGACTTCAATTACAGAAAAACCCAGAGGACAAGAGTAATCTACTTTGTAAGCAAGAAGTTTTCCTACCGCCTTTTTAGAAATTATACTGTGTCCTCTAATACGATTTCATACAATAGGCCGCCCGAGCTCATTATAAAAGCGATTAATTTCTGATTCCGTACTAACAAGCACTGTTTTCATAATAATATAATTTTAGAGAACTTATATAACAACTTTACAACCATCGAGGTGTAAAGACCTTGATTTGGATATTTGACAAAAATCGAATGAATTTAATTTGTTAGTGATTAAGGCAGTTGTCTCACCGCCGACGAGGAAGCGATTAATTATCGAAGAAAAAATATAAATATATCGAGAAAAAAATCTCGCATTAGAAACGTACAACAGAAATACATTCCGTGTAAACAAAAGAGATGCAGTATATTAACAGTTGATCGCTGACTGTTCACACTGACAGCGAGTACTCTTTCCACTAGTTGGACGCTGAACAACAAGAGCTATCAAAGGTAATACTCGCACAGCGATACTCGCTTGGCGATCAAAACTCACGCTGAGAAACCAACTAGCGGTCTCTACAGTGCGGATTTGAAAGTACGCCGAGCGAGCGAGAGACGCGGGTAATCATCCGTCGCAATCGCTCACTCGCTTATAGCCCGCGCTAAAACTATCGCTTGCTTCCCGCTAATCACTTACACGTTTCTAGCTTTTTTTATCGTTTCCGGTGAGACAACTGCCTTATGTTGGTCAAGGAAAAAACAATTGGATTCTTTTTTTAGTGATCTACCGACGGTCAGCGCGTAACATAGGTGCTGAGCGTAAGTCGTAGCAATTATAGCTGTACGCGTGCACTTAGAACTTGATAACTTCATCAGCGTAGTGGTAGTCTTTCATACATTGTAATTAATACAGCTACACTCAACGCACCGATCTCAATGCTCGCCGTCCTTTGGTGAAGCACTAAATAAAGCCAAAAGAAACATTTAACCAGTTTCAGAACAGATTATACAGCAGACGGCCATAAAATGAAAATGCTTCACCAAAAGTCAGCAATTACACTCTAGTTAATTGATGAGTGAACTCGGGCGTCTCTCAATATGCATGATGTGATGGTAGACAGGGTTGGTGCCTGATTGATTTATTAAATAATTAGCATAAGCAGAGAGTAAGTATCTGAAATCATTATAGAAATCTTAAAATGATCCACACAATCAGCAAATGCTGAGGGGTAGCCTTATTTTCTTGTCACTCGATTGTCAATATTTCTCATTTCTATTACTTACCCATGTTTATGTTGATGGAAAATACTTTTTTTTCTATTTCTATTCTACATAATACGCGTAATGTATTACGCGTAAAAGCGCTCCCTCACCGGGAGCATTCGCCTGTAATGTAACGTTACCGATTCGAGCATTGAAAGAGGAAAACCGAGCATTACAATGCGCGCTGTAATACAATCCCTATATTTAGTGTATTTAAATGCCTAAGTATATCCTTAGAACGTTTATCTTTATGTACTGAAGCTCAATGGTTAATTCCTCCATTTTTTTTTACTGAGACAGCCCTGAGCTGCCGTGATGACGTCACGTCGAGGCCTCGCGACCGCATCAAGAAGTGCAGAGCAACGACCAATTAGTCTGAATTTATTCCGATCATTTTATTACTGAGAAATGTCCGTTCGAAAAATCGTGTTTTCGCTTTTTTGTTTAATTATATTTTATTTGTTAGATATTGTTGGCCGAGTGGTATTAGTGCCTTGACTTACGAATTGGTCGTAGGTTTGTATGAATTGTTTTTTCATTTTGTCTTCTATAACAAAAACTATCATTTAATAAGCCATTAAAATTACCAATTTCAAAGACGACCACTGAAGATTCCCGACATCTCTCTTTTACTTAAACTTACAAGAATCAATATTTATTAAGAAGGCGACAAAATCTACACGACTAAAGTTTTCTAAACAGAAACGGCAAACTACAAATTGAATACAAGATTTAGTGGAAAATAAACTTTATCCCGAAGAGCTAAAAGTTTAAATGAATTGAGGTTTTTCGCATACAGCTAGATAAAGACATTCTGAAACTCACTACTGCTTTCGTTAAGTTGTACTGGGAAAGATGTAATTGCGGACAAAATAAATGAAACGATCTATCGGAGAAACCTAACAATTGTAATACATAGAAAACACCCAGACTCAAAACAAATATTTGAAGATCTTACAAACATTTGTATCGCAGTATATTTCATAAAGAACGTATTACTAATATAATGAGTCTGGGTGTTTTCTATGTATAATATGTATGTATTTACAAAAAAAAATGTATCTATGTAGTATATCAGTCATCTGGTTACCATAACACAAGCATTAAATTGCTTAACTTGGGACTAGATGACGCTGTGTGGAATGTCCAATATTTATTTATTATTTATAATTTGTAATAATTTTTATTTTTTTTATTTAAATGGTGACTAAAACCGCTTCACCAGCCACCGGCCCAGATAGAAAATAACATTTAATAGTAGGCACAGCCAGTAAAATGTAATCTCATAAAATTCACTTACCTGAAATAAAATATGATTATTTTTATTATTATAAAAAAAATCCATCGATTTTATATTTATCTACAAATGCACTTAAATCCGGGTTTGTTTCGAATTAAACATCAATGGAAAAAAAATGTCATAAATTTGTTAACAAATTAAACAAACCGTTAATCTTGTCCTGAAGTGTACCGGTAACCTGTGTCCAAGTTCCTTCCGACAGGTCAAATATGTTTTCCTTTCATGGACCGCACTTTCTTTTAAACATCGGTAAACCTTTGAGTTCGATACAAATCTATTTAACAATTTATACTTTCTTCGTTTTGAGTTTCAGATAAATAACTGACTGTTTGAATTGCTCTTGGAAATGCCATTTCAAGTTTTGAATGAACTTAATTTATACTCATTTTATTAAAGTATTTACTAGGCTAGGATGGGATGGGAGAGTCTTCAAATTGGGCTATGTATTTCTTTATATACAACATTCAACTCAAAGGCCGCCCATTGTACATTGTTCGTAGTTTTATTACTGATTGTATTTATTGTCTTAGAAATAAAGGTGTGCAATAAAGAATTTTCATTCATTCATTCATTCATTCATTCAACTCGTTTAGATGTGGAAAATTGACTCTTGATAGGTAGCAGGTCTCTATTCTATTTTAGAGCACGTATTATTCATTGCTAAACAACCACACAATAATGACAACTACTGACAGTGATGTCACAAACAAGCTATAGCTAGTTTTATTTTTTAAAACATAAGTTTGATTCCCGAGCTGAGTACAATTTTTTTATATAAGAATGTAGTTTATCTTGTTACTAAAATCAATGATTTGGTTCCTAAAAAGAGATCTCCGTTAGTTTCAGACTTTCCCATATTGACCAATCTAAATATAATATAATAATAAAAGATCTGTGACCTGTATATTTCCTTTGAAAAGATGAACCAATGAAACTACTTACTCAGTTTAAGCCTGAAAAAAAAGGTAAAAAATTATCTCAGGTTCATTTAAAAGACATATCATTTTATTCTCCTCTGGAAAAAACCAGACGAATCTAGAATAAAAGCGTCCGTTAAACCTACATTTTAAGCTCTAAACATCCAAATAAATGTTGCTAAAAATTCTTGTCTCTTTTAAAATTGTGAATATATTGTACGGACTTTACAGTTTGAATCATCTTGAAACCTTCCGGTGCTTAATTCACTTTTGTGCGTAAAAACTGTAAATCATTACAAATCCGGAATAAAAGCAGTAAATATGAAATTGTTTCACGACTTTATCCTCATCCTGCAGTAAATTTTTTAAATGTTCAAATTTCTAAGATTAGTATTGCATTAGTATTCGATCTTTTTAATATGAAATTGCCGTTTTTATTTGCCAACTTCATTAACGTAAAACATTGAGTTACTATACTAAAGAGTCACAATCACAAATGTCAGAGCAATGGAACTTCTTCATTATGTCGCATTGTACTAAGTGTCTGACCACATTTGCCGGTCGGAATAATCCTAAAAGACCTGTGTAAGAATTCCCAACTATTTTTGTGGCACTGAATTTAGGTTTGTGTAACTTTCTTTCCACTGGTCATTTAATCCCTTCACTGGGAAAGCGGGAGAAATAGTGCAAAACAAGAATACAACTAGAAACTAAAGTACAGTTCTAACAGACTGCGATGGGCTTGGAATTTGTCACGTATGGAATGCTTTGTTCATTTTAACATTGATGGGCATGCAATTTGTCACGTATATGGAATGCTTTGTCCATTTTAACATTTGATGGGCTTGCAATTTGTCTATTAATGCTTATAAAATGTAGGGCAATGCCTGTCACTAGACAATTATGCGTCACCGTGAGGTAGGCACAGAATTTTGGTATGAAACCTAATGCAGCGTAAATTCCGCAACTTATTTTACGCGACTCACAGTTCAAAGCTCGTTCGGCTTCACCCAAGCAAACGATAGCAGCGTAAATGTGAATGTGTAGATCATTATTTTATGTGGGCCAGATATTAGTGGCAATTCGGACTGTCGCAAAAGCTAAACTAAACTAACTAAAACTAAACTAACTATGAAAGGGACGGCAACATTTTTGGTTAGTTAAGTTTAGCTTTTGCGATACTCCGAATTGCCACTATTGTCAAGTGATTTTCAATTATCGTTATGATGATATTAATTGAGCCAAATTTAATCCCCATATTGTGCAAATTTAATGCGCGATACCAGATTGTTGCTGAACAATCGATTTATAATGAAATCATAACAGAACGTAATTTACACAATTGTAATTTTCGTTATTCTGTTGTGTTTCGTTATTCAGCTCTAAAAGTTACAAGATCAATCAAAACCCCCGTATATTTACTAATTTTAGTTTCGATTGTTATAGGAAGACTATTTTAAAATGAAATGTCATTTACACGATGCAAGATTCTTGCCTGTTGCATACAACCAAATTGACTGTTATCTGAATGCTTTTGCATATGACTTTGATACAACCTATTACGCCAATACCGATTTTATAATGAAAATGCACAAGATATTTTTTGTTCCTGTGTGTTTCTTTGTTCTTTAGTTACATCAATAAAGTTACAATTTTAAAGAGCGAAGTAGGTACTTATATGAACCAAACATATTGCTCAATGCTTACTCAGGATCAAGGATAGTGAAGCACTGCAAGTTTGAGCTCAACAATGACAGAGCAAAATAGCTCATTTAGCAGCGTGGCCTCTACTTATAGATTCGTGGATTTGAAATTCCGGGACAAGGACAATACGGCTGTAAAGTTATATTTCCTTCCGAACAGGCAATAGAATCGCCTAGCATGAAAGACGAAGTTGAAGTGATCCTTGAAGTCCTACCAAAATAAACGATTTTTCTTTCTTTCCGTAAATATTCGAGTTTCATTTATGAATTAAATAGAATATATTTTATTGTAAACTATTACTAACATAGTAGGTTTTTTATCAATAAAAGTACAAACCGTATGGTATTTTCGGCGGAAAGAGCGAGATACTTTCAACAAACATTAAATATTGGGAAAAAAAGGGTTAGATTTAAAAAAACAATTTTATAATAACTTGAGAAATATAATTATGTTGTTATTTTTTGTTAGTTTCGATAATTGCAAAAGTTAACACAGCTACTGTGTTACATAGTAACTTTGATCATACCTATAGCTGTAAAAACAAGTCTTGAGCTACAAGCAAACAGCGGCCGTCATATTAAATGTCTTCAGTTTCTGAAAGCAAACTTTCAGTGGAAATCCGTGACATCCGATTCTCAAGGCACCATCGTTCGTTTGCAGTGTAACAAGCCATTATTGTAACAAAGCAAGCGACGGTACACCCTGTAGACATCGTAATTTATGAAATTGGAGCTATGAGAAATACAAAATATTTATACTCAGCCCCTTAACCTGTCAACCGGCGGAACGACCCCGGGGTCGTTAGGTATAAAACACAAAATTCCGTTGACCGGCGGAACGACCCCGGGGTCGTTGCTCACCCAGGCCACTTGAATCCATATTTCGACCTAGATAGAGTTGTCTATTGTTTGGACATGTTGATTTCAGAGCCAAGCTAGATATATTTGTCAATGATACCAACATTGCAAAAACGAAGTAGCTTCATAAAAAATAAAATCCAACTCATTCATTCCAATGAAAGCAAGCAACGGACGGGAGTGTTTTCATTTGTGCAAATTGTGATTTATATTGGTAAGTGTCTACTTTTATTACAAAATGTGTGCTAATTCTCTTATTTAGTTCATTGTGCTGCTATCGATCACGTTAGATTTTCGAAATTCATTATAAAAATAGGTTTTTCAAGTCTTGAAAGTCGGCAACCTAAATTCAACTATTTTGAGTGTTTTACTAGCAACTGTTGTGAAAGATCAGTGAAAAGTTATGTAAATGTGTACATAGTAACTATTTATACAAGTCTAAACATGTTTTCAATGGAAAAACAAGGAAGAATTCAATACCAGTGACCATTATTGTTTACGTAACCACGCCCGTTCAGACGCCATTTTTTTTTTTGAGCTTTATTGTTATGGTGCTTAGGTTCATAGTTGTATGCAGTGCCGCGCAAATTGCGTGTGCGCGACTTAGATGGTAAAAATAAAATCATGACAGCATGTTAGGCCTTTGTTTTTGTGCTTAGAGCATAGAAACAATATCCATAATTATAATACCTTTTACATAAACAAGCTAAGTGGTCTAGTTTTTTTTTCTATGAATTTTTAAGTTTTAGGTAATCGCAAATCCGCGGACTCACAGATTCCGCCATTCGTCGTGCGTGCAAGCACTTTTTTGACAGGTAGAAACCGTTCCTTGACAGGTTAACAAACCGAAAATTAGACATCGTGCCTAATCACAGTTCATTTTATGTTTGTTAATCTTCCGAATTCAGTTTCTACCAACCTAAGCTGACCTACGATTATTGGCAATTAATCGTTTTCAGTTTGAAGACTAGAGAACTGCCTTCTCGCCCTCAGTTTCGTTCGCGTGGTAATATTTTACAGTCTAATATCTACATGTAGTCTTATATCATCAAAAAGGTATAACCACAAGTAAAACAGCTGACAACGTCAGTACTAAACCGCACATATTCATGTGAGACTTATAATTAACTAAAAAGTATCTAAGTATTTAATCAGTGCTAGTATCAGGTTCCCACTAGGAAGATTATGTTAATTATTGATCCTAGGATTCCCACACATAATATATGTGGAGTGGTTCAGTTGAACCCTAGGTCACTGTGTGACATGTCACTGTCTGCAAAAAGTATTTCTTAAACTTTCACGATTAAAATTCACATTTGAAAAACATGGGCACGGGATTTTATCGCATTATTT
Source organism: Xanthorhoe designata (assembly GCA_963582015.1). Taxonomy (NCBI): domain Eukaryota; kingdom Metazoa; phylum Arthropoda; class Insecta; order Lepidoptera; family Geometridae; genus Xanthorhoe; species Xanthorhoe designata. The sequence goes on along the minus strand of OY757029.1, from coordinate 13,138,102 downwards.
ACCTTATTTATATACCGACATTACGACTATGTTACCGTGGTCGCGGACAGTCTGCCTAAATAAGGTAAATAACGCGATAAAATTCAGTGTCAGTGCCTAAAATATGTCTACCAATATTTAAATAATGATTTAATTGGCCGCCATTATTGTGGCTCCAACATTCATGCGACGAGTCGTACAGCAGTCATAACTAGCTGCATCTCCGGAGAAAGCGGCGTGCTCCGATACGTTCATTACACACTGTTAATGTATTTATGATCGAGTGTTAGGATATTTCCTTCAAGACATTCAGATAGATAAGTTAAAACTTACGATAGGTACATTAAACAAGCTTTACCTGCTAGGACCAAATAGGTTCTCGTCGTTCTCATTCAAACAATAAGAAGACTTGTAGGTCAGTTATAAATACCCCAAGTCTCTCAAATTATTTGTAAATAAACCTAACATGTTACTAGTCAATAAAAGTCCATATCATGATACGTTCGGCCGCACCAATTCATGAAATATGAGGTACCTGCTTAAATATTCTATCTCCATGGAACAGAGGTATGTAGTTTCACAGATATGGATCTAGGAAAATATTATAATACGTCAGACAGGAACGTTTATGGATCTGCAGGCCTAGCCAACCGGCATTCGCTATGAACCCTCAGCAGGGTTACCGGCGGTTTCTGTGTAGTAATCTTTCCTCGCTCACGTGTCAATTATTCTAAATGTACAGAATTTTTAGTTACTGGGGGAGGCGCTGCATTGGATTTTCATTTCCTACATTTGTGATACAAGTATCACTGACATTTTTGTGGTCTGCGGTCTACAACCGTTCATAACTATTCCCTTTATAATCAGAATCCATCCCTGTCCCTCTGAATTATTACTGAACGGGTACCTCTTTGTGAGAAATACATTTTCTGAGGTAATAGTGTCGGTTTGTCTGTACGTGAATTGCACGTTTCCAGTTATTATGAGCTAAGTAGTTATTAGTTCGTGTTTCTTAGGAAGCTTGGCAAGTTCTACTTTCTGGAATTAGTTGGGCGTTTTATTGGGAACGTAATAAAATTCTTAATGATCTTCAATGTAAAAGTTAATGATGATGATAAATAAAACAGTATCGGCAGAGTAAATAAGCTTTGACTTTAAATCCAAAGATCAAAGGACAGTCCCATCCGTGCATCAATAGTTCGAACGACGAATAAGGTACTTATGTCCAAATACATATTTAATACATGCCCACATTTTGCAGTTAACATTCCATACATGACAGGTTGCAAGCCCATCAACGCTATTACTAAAATGCTAACTGGTTTCCTCACGATGTTTTACTTCACCGTTTAAAGCTCATGTTAAAGCGCATATACGTTTTTCGACAAGAAAAGTCCATTGATGCACCCCGGCCGGATTCAAACCGTGACCGTAGACGTGACGGAGAATACAATTTAGAAAAGCAAGCTTCTGGAAGAAATTTGATTACCTGATACAGTTCTACTAATAAGTAGAACAACATTTTCACAGTATACTTTAAGCAATGTGTTTTATGGAACTTTGTTATTCTTTGATTAGAAAACAAAGTATAAGTGAGAGAATTGCAAAGTCAAGTGTCATTTATATAGAAAATATGATCAATATTATGTGATTAATCTGAGAGCTGCTATACAATATTAAACTAATTTTATAATATAGAAAATCTATTTCTAACTCTATACTTTAAAGACATTGAAATGTTGCAATAGTCATGGTTGGTATCGGAACCCAGTTACTCATTTGCAAACATTTATAGGTCCATGAACTTCAAAAAGTAACCTTAATTCCTGTTTTTTTTTTGGCACTGGCAGATCAGTTCATAAGATCCACAACAGCTCACTTTGCATTGATCATTATCTGGCGACAAACTTTTCTATTTTATTATCATTCACAACACAGACGATATTTCTTTCAAGACTGTCTCTTTCGCAGTTCAAAGTCCCCTGAGCATTGCATTAAGGGTTTGTTAGTAACAAAAATAGCAGCTCAGTTATTGTGGCGCGGAAGTTGCATAAAACAGTCTCGTCGGAACCTCGACATCCGCAAACAAGCGAGACTCGAACCCCGAACTTTGCAGTTGACTCCGGGGTATTCAATGCAGGGGAGCCACTGTGAAACGTCACATACACTTTCCATTTTTAAACTTTTGTGCGAGAAGCGAAACGTAGTTCGTTCGTTCGTATGAGCAAATGGCCAACTCTGGTGACGGAGGTTTTAGGCCACCTAAAGGCCTCCGTCATAGCTTAACGACTTTTAAAGCCGGGGCCGACAATTTAACGTGACCTCCGAAACACGGAAATGTAGTACTTCCTTTCTTACCCAGATGAAGATTCTGCGGATGAATCGAAACTTTGGGCCGATTTTACCATTTGCCTACTGAACTGAGATTAATAAATCTAAGATTAAATTGATCTCGATTACATATGCGTTTGATCTTAGATTAAGCACAGCTGGATTTTACCGACCACATTTTAATCGCGATCACGAAAACCAAGTTTACTTCAACATGAGAACGTAAACTCGCAAATAATTGCAAAAACCATAAACAAAACTTGGATTCATTGTTGGGAAAATCGCTGAACTGTTACGGTAGCCAAATTTATGAGAAAAATAAAACTTAAAGAAGAAGAAGAAGAATTATAAGTTTGACAAAATTGCATGTTGGTTGTTGCAAAATTTCCAAATTGTTCCTCAACAAAATTATACTTCCTACTAATATATCAAATGCGAAAGTTTGTGAGAATAGATGGATGTGTGGATGTTTGTTACTCTTTTACGCAAAAACTACTGAACGGATTTGTCTATTTGTCTGTAACTAGAAATATAAGTAGGTAGGTACATAGTTTATGACCTGGAATAACAAAGGTTACTTTTTATGCAAGTAGGTACCACGGGGGCGAAGCCGCGGGCAAGTAAGCTAGTAGGTATAAGTACTATAATATTGTATAATGTGTGGTAATAATTTTCAATTGAATTATTTTATTACTTACTTACATCACTAGGTAGGTATAAATCTTATTCTATTGGTAGGTAGGTAGTAGATAGGTACCTACCTAATAAACGTAAAATACAGCGTAACTTAAGTATATCATACTTTATTCAAGAAATATAAAACTGGCAATGCTACAAAAAGCTTAACTTTTTGTTAGAAAGAAACTCCAGTTTGGGTAGGTATCCTCAATTCCTCACTAAACTCCAATAATTCTAGCACTTCTTGTAGCACTTCTAGCACTTGTTGTCCTGTTTTCTTGTCTTGAGATGAAATTTTGTTACAAAATCCGAAATTTTGTTTTCCTCGCTCACGGATCCATCTTGGTCGGCGATGGCGAACTATACGTAGTTTTTCCATCGTGGGTTTCGTCCAAAACAAGCGCAAAAGCCCTTTTTATGGTTTATAATAATAAAAGCAGATTTTATCGAAATTACGAAAAATTTACACAACACAAACATGATGGCTGTTCATTTGATCTCGGATCAACCACGTTAATCTTACAAAATTGGCGGTTTAGGAATTGATCGAGATTAAGCTCTAACTGAGATCAGGTTGTGTTGGTAAAATCCAAGTTGGGCTTTTGATCTCAGTCAAGTGCCTAATCTGAGATTAACTCGAAGTAATCGCGATCAATTGAAATGGTAAAATCGGCCCTTAGTGTGTCGGTATTTTGACAATATTTAATTTTACACCTGAGTAAATTTCTTGTATTTTTATAATCTCACTAGGTATAGGTACTTGTTTTTCAACATGTTAGAAATTTTCCGTCAAATTTTTCATAAAATTTAGCTAATAATTATGAAAAGGGGAAGAAAAGAAACAAATTTTAGAGTAGCTATTACCTACTAAAATATTCAATATTTCATTTTCAACACCAGCTGAAACATAATGTAGGTCCTACTTTACTTCAGTCATTCAAGTGGATAAATTAAGTTGAGTACTTTTATAGTAGAGTCTTATTACTTTCAGATTCGTATTCGGAGTCCTTACTCAAGAATTAATGGTCTCTTAAGCGGTGATTCATAAATTAATTTACATAGACAATCTGGAAATCGCTGCTTGAACTTAGACTCAAGTCTGAGTACAGACACGAAATACGAGCTCTAATATAATTATTTCAAATAGTTCCGCGATTTCACAGTAGCACTCTGACCACAACAAGTACTCTTGTTGTTGAGTTTGTATTATTTCTGACGTCAAATTCTGAGAACCTTCTAGAAATACGGAAAGAGTTCTCAAAACAGACGATTTATTTGCAGTGGATGAAAAATAATAAGATCTCGGTTGAGTGCTCGGCTGGACCGAATGAGGTGAGTAGATATTCGAATGTCAAGAATGGACAAAATGTTTGTAAGATCAGAAAATTTATACCTACTATTACCTATCACTAATAGCTTGATACGAGCGTAAAGTTTGGTCGTTTAAATCAATGGAACTACCTACTTACCAATTAGTTTAAAAAAAATAGGTAAAAGGAAAAAAAATTCTTTAGCAGCATCTTATTTTTTATAATAACTGCTTGTGTTGTGTTGAGAATTGTGTTAAGTTCACAGATTTAAATGAATATAGGTACTATCTGCATATGAAACTTCCAGAAACTTACACTAAGTAGAAAAGATAAGTACTTGAAGCTATACAAAACTATGACCGTAAAATGCTGGCTAAAATAACGGTTTGTCATTATTCTAATACGAGTAGTGTGTCATTAAGTTGTGTTATTCTATATAATAAGAACCATATTACAGATTTGCATGCCAAAAACTTTGGTTTTGTCATTATTCTACTACGAGTATGTGTGTCATTAAGTTGTGTTATTTCTATCTATATAATAAGAACCAATTACAGATTTGCATGCCAAAAACTTTGGTAGGACATAGTTTGGACTAAGTAATGTATTTAAGACCACTTTATTGTAACACCATTGTGTTCGTGCAAATAAATGTCATATTTTATCATTTATCATTTTTCACGCATCATTTTCATCGCGCAACGTCCACTATTTTTACCCGACTTCAAAAGAAGGAGGTTTCTGAATTCGACGGTACATATATACCTACTTATACTCATTATATTCGTTTGCGGATAACTTTGAGGTTTATGAACCGATTTTGATGTTTCTTCTTTTTGGACAGAAGTTGTTTCAAGAGTGGTCCCATAAAATTTTTTTGAGGATCTAATGAGTATCTTTGGAGTTATACACAGAAATGCAACTCGAGAGTGCAGGAAATCGCTTTTTTCTTACGAAATTGAGGTCACTTTTATTAAAAAATTTAATTTTGCCACTTGTTAGAGAACAAAATTTTATCTCTGAACCGAAAACGATTTCCGAAAAAAACGCCAAATAAAATTATATTGTTTAGGCATTATTAATTGTTGATGAAGACTTTGCCAACGAATACTTCACAGCTGTTTCGGTACATTGACCGTCTCTCAGGAACAGTGTAAGGAACTAAATATTAACGTAATGAAACTTGGTGTCTCTGGAGCTGCTTATTACACGAAGAGATTACTTTTTACGATGTTAAAACCTTCTTCGTTTAGCGACCGCGGTTAAGGGACATACTCACGAGAGAATTTAACGCTGACTTTTTATACTGCGTCAAAAGTCACGAAGCGAAGCGAAACTAAAACAGCGATTAGCTCATAACTGATCATGATTAGGGGAGTGGTTTGTCAACTGGTCACTTTGTGACGTCATTCGAAATGTCGAGGTAAATATAATTATATGTGAGAGTCAGAACGGCGAGTATATTGTTGCAGAAATTAATATGATATGCATGAAAGGAATGTACCAGCAATGTACCTGAATGTACCTACCTTTACCTCTATGAAACAAGAGCAACCCTAATAATAAAGTGAGCCGCAGTCCTGACAGTCAGAATGGCGGGCGAATGCTGACACTGAATGTAATAGATTCTTACTCTCACAATTATAATCTATAATGTTCTGTAGCAAAGATTTGTCTGTAAACCCATGTCAGATAACGGTCTCACACGAAACAAGTTAAATGAAGTTACCAACAATGTTTGTCTCACCAATTTTAGTAAGAAAAAACTTTGTTGAGAGAAAATAAAATAAAGGTCCAAAAACTCCGTCATAAGAGCAAGCTCCCTACTATGCCGTCGATACAAAATGTGATAAAGTTCCGATAATATAAAAAAATGTATTTCATTCGTTCAAAGTTTCGAAGTTTAAAATTTATATTTCCACGTGAAATGTAGGTGGGAATGGCTCAGATAGTTTTCAAAGTTTTCTGAGCTGAGAAACTGCTAATATGCGACCCGACCATGGACTTTCAACCTGTTACGTTCAGAAATACTAATTTATGCAAAAATCGGACATGATTTCAAGTTTTTTTTATAGTACCCTCTGTATTAAAAACATTTTATTTGACGTCACTCAGTTAATCACAGCGTACTTCAGTATTCTATTCCTGGGTAGGAACCCCAGTAGTACCCCAGTGCTTCATTCATTAGCCATTTCGCTAAGTGAAATAATTAACTAGCTGAAGTAAAAGGAATTTTAAATACTTAAAATCCTTTTGCATTTCTAAGTATTTCTCTAAATGGAAAGGGTTTCTCTGGAGATTAACTTCCCATTTGATTCATACTGATATGATTAAAAAATATTATTCTTAGTTAAAAAATAAAAGTATCAGCAAAATTTGGATTAAACGAGCAAACTGATCAAACCGATTCTCCTCAAGCCAGAGTGCTTTTACCAACTTAGCCACGGAACTCTATGAAGTTAACTCGAAAATCAAGATTAGATGATTATATCTGTCAAGCACTGATTATTTATTAAAATCAGATTATTTAAGAAAAATACCTCAGTGTGTCTTCTTCCTAAAATACGTGAAACTAATTTGGCTTATAGTCAAAGATGCTAGAGCGTCATGTTTTATTTTAAACAGCCGTTATAGAGCAGTCTGAGTATTCTACTTCTCACGTGAGTTCATGACACGACACAAGCAACCGTGATAGGCATTTTGCACAATTTTTCAAAGTTTTAGTAGCAGTTGTAGAAGTAACGTTTTCAGATACATTAATAATAAAAGATGTACTAAAACACCAAAAGCTTTTATGTATAATTATTAAATTTAGTTGCAAATTCAATCGTAATTATTATTAGATTCCTTCTGCTATATAGTCTTCTGGCATATTATTATGTGAAAAGTGTAAACATTCCACAACAATTGTTAATATTGCACATCCGAAACTGTACAAACTTGTACTACTATCTATTAAGACCTATTAAAACCGGCCTACCCTTGTACACCAATTTTGCAATAAATGTTCCCGATTGTCTAAATTAAGTTCAGAATAAATTTTGCGTATCAAAAGATATTAAATACTAGCTGTGCCCCGCGGTGTTACCCGCGGTGAATAAGTTAATACATTTTTTTAACGACTTCAAAAAAGGAGGAGGTTCTCAATTCGTCGACTGGGTGAACCGATTTTGATGATTCTTTTTTTGGTCTAATTAGGATCTTCAGAGATATGAATAAAAATGCACCTCGAGAGTGCAAAAAATTACTCTCTTCTTACGTAATCGAAAAAGTTTTTATAATTTTTTTAATTTTGCTCCTTGTTTAAGACCAAGGCGTCACTTGTGTCACTTGATTTTGGTGCTCATAGAAAAGGATGACTGCTGGTCGGTTACTATTCTATGGTCTAACACAGTTTATTTTGCTTGCAAAATATTCAAGAAGCTACCATGCGAGCGAAGCGAGCTTCGAACCAAGCGAGCGCAGCGAGCCGAAATTTTTAAGACAAATTCGTCATGTGACACTTGATTTTGCTTAAGGTTCTCATAGAAAAGGCTGACTGTTGGTCGGTCCCTATTCTATGGTCTGACATAGATCAATTTGCCAGCAAAATATTCAAGGAGCTACCGTGCGAGCGAAGCGAGTTTCGAACCAAGCGAGCGCAGCGAGCCGAAATTTTTAAGACAAATTCGTCATGTGACACTTGATTTTGCTTAAGGTGCTCATAGAAAAGGCTAACTGTTGGTCGGTCCCTATTCTAATGTCTGACATAGATCAATTTGCCAGCAAAATATTCAAGAAGCTACCATGCGAGTGAAGTGAGCGGAATTTTTTAAAAACAAATGCGTCCTGACGTGATACTTGATTTTGCATAAGGAGCTCATAGAAAAGGCTGACTGTTGGTCGGTTCCTATTATATGGTCTGACATAGTTCAATTTGCTAGCAAAATATTTATGAAGCTACCGTGCGAGCGAAGCGAGCTTCGAACTAAGCGAGCGTCTTAAACTCGCGAAGCGAGCGGAAATTTTTAAAAACAAATGCGTCCTGACGTGATACTTGATTTTACTTATGGAGCTCATAGAAAAGGCTGACTGTTGGTCGGTTCCTATTATAATGGTCTGACATAGTTCAATTTGCTAGCAAAATATTTATGAAGCTACCGTGCGAGCGAAGCGAGCTTCGAACTAAGCGAGCGCAGCGTGCGTCTTAAACTCGCGAAGCGAGCGGAAATTTTTAAAAACAAATGCGTCCTGACGTGATACTTGATTTTGCATAATGGAGTTCATATAAAAGGCTGGCTGTTGGTCGGTTCCTATTATATTGTCTGACATAGTTCAATATGCTAGCAAAATATTTATGAAGCTACCGTGCGAGCGAAGCGAGCTTCGAACTAAGCAAGCGCATCGAGTTTCTTAGACTCAAATTTTTAAGACAAATTCGTCATGACTGACACTTATGTTTGCTTATGATGCTCAAAGAAAACGCACTGGTCGGTTCCTATTCTATGGTGTGACACAGTTCAATTTGCTTGCAAAAGATTGAAAAAGCTACATGCGAGCAAAGCGAGCGCTGCGAGGATTTTAGACTCGAAGCGAGCCGAAACTGTGGGAAATTTAATAAAATAGCGACGATGAGGTGCTGCAGCGAATTTTAATTAAATAAATAAATAATAAATAAATAAATATCCTTGGACATTTCACACGGCGTCATCTAGTCCCAAGCTAAGCAATTTAATGCTTGTGTTATGGTAACCAGATGACTGATAAACTACATAGATACATTTTTTTTTGTAATACATACATATTATACATAGAAAACACCCAGACACGAAACAAATATTTGCAGATCATGCAAACATTTGTCCCGCAGCGGGGATCGAACCCGCAACCTCTGCGTCTCAGGCGGGCTTTCGCCCACTGCGCCACAGAGGTCGTCATTGAATTGAAGACACAATATAAACATTGTTCTAATGGTTTATGTTGAGCCAGAAATCTTTTTATCGGGGATTTATCTGCGTAGGTACATAAGTTCCAATTCCGTGAGATTATCGGGACAAAAAAAAAACAATATTTGAAATTCGTTAAGCCGTTTGAGTTTCAAGAAGCATAATTATTTAAAGTAGGCCTAAGACATGTGTTAATCATGGATATCAATAACTGTCCTGGTACCAAATTTCATTCAAAACCGTCTAGCCGTTTGAGTGTGAAGGAGTTATAACTTTGCCTGTGCTGCCATCTATTAACATTATTTTGACTTACAGTTACGTTTTCACGGCCAAACTATTTTGATAAATAATTTGGTTTATAATCCCACGGAACCATTCCTTTTTTCAGGAATTTAAGGTAGCCTATTTGTTTATCCAGGGAATAAACAATCTTGCTACCAAATTTAATTCAAATTCATCCAGCCGTTTGAGCGTGAAGGAATAATAACTTTGTCTGTGCTGCCATCTATTGAAATTATTTTGTTACTTTTTTAGTTACTTTTTCACGGCCAAACTATTTTCATGAATTTGATTAATAATCCCACGGAATCAATGCACTTTTCAGGAATTTTAAGTAGCGTATATTTTAATCCAGGGTATAAGCAATCCTGCTACCAAATTTCATTCAAATTCGTCCAGCCGTTTGAGCGTGAAGGAGTTATATTTTTGCCTGTGCTGCCATCTATGAAGTTATTTTGTCTGACAGCTACCTTTTGCACGGCCAAACTACCGAAACTATTTTGATGAATAATAATGGTTTATCCCACGGGAACACTGCACTTTTCAGGAATTTAAAGTAGCCTATTTGTTAATCCAGGGTATAAGCAATCCTGATACAAAATTTCATTCAAATCCGTTCAGCCGTTTGAGCGTGAAAGAGTAACAAACACACTTACACACACACACACATACTTTCACCTTTATAATATTAGTGGGATGAATTAATGTTACGCCACTCGTGAGCACCCACTTAAAGATACATGTGAAATGGAATACCTCGGCATAACAGGGTTATAATAATAAAGGTTTTAAGGATAATGTCTTAAGGAAGTACCATTTCAGGTACGGTTCAGATCATTAACAACGTACTTATACTTACATATTAGAACTTACATGTATCTTGACGAATATCAATGAGATCATAGAGATAATACCTTTTTGTTAAGAGGTTAATAGTGGCTTACTAACTTAAAATGTTGCCGTCCCTTTCATAGCGATGGGAATAAAAAGGATGGCATTAATTTTAGTTAGTTTAGTTTAGCTTTTGCGACATTCCGAATTGCCACTAATATAATATCAGGTTATGAATTAGGTTACAAACGCGATTCAATTTGAAAAACGGATCGCGTCAACATTATTGATCATCGACTTTATCTATTAACAGAATGATACAATTATTTAGGTTATATCATTTGTTTTTATCCAAAAAACGGGTTTTTCAATAAAACGAATGTTTTCCAGAATAAATGCAGTGTCTCACTCGGCATAACAAAATACAACAAGGATAATGCAGTTTTAGAAGTAAGTACGACCAAAGACGATTAATTTCTAATCGTCTTTGGTACGACCAATCTAATATCAGAAAAAAAAAATATGATCACGACTGTACCTACCTATTCCCGTGACTCAGATCTTTTAAACATTTTTAGATATTTGGAAGACGTCTAATATGAATTCGTCTAAGAGAAGTAGTTTATTATGCCCACAATTTCGTTGTTAGGTTGCGCTAACGGGTTTCCTCACGATGTTTTCCTTCACCATTTAGAGCCCGTAGTAAAGCGCATAATATAAATTCCGTCATGGCCTAACGACTTTAAAAGTCGGCTTTGACAATTTAACGTGCCCTCCGAAGCACGGAAGCGCGATAATGCCACTTGCGGTCACCCAAGTTGTGATCGCTCAGAATCTATCAAGAACGTAAACAAGCTTCGCCACGAGCGCTTCTAAATGAAATGAAAATAAAATATACGACTGTATTAAACTGTTTAGTTTGGGACTAGATGGCGCTGTGGAAAATGTCAAAGGCATTTTCCATTAGCATTATTATTTCTTAACGTGTGATTCATCTTGACCATTAACAAGTTCTTATAAACTAGAATGACCGACATTATTCCGTAACCTTGTGATTATGAATAAAACGACTGTTACATTCTCAAAAGGGGTCTCCTACTCTCCATGAAATGGCTATGGGTCAGTTAATGGTCCATAAAAGTGGTCATTATGACTAGAATACCCAAAATGTTTTTGATAGCCATAAAAACGTTTCTGGGTTATAGTATGGGATTTCACATGGCATAAAAATGAAATTCATGATAACTACTGCAAAATGTGGGCTTTTATCAAATATGAATTTGAACTTCCCTCTGACTACCCCCATCTGAATTCATAAAAATAAAATAATACAAAGGGTTGTTGAGCCGTGGTGGCTGAGTGACATAGTGCCTTGATTTTCATTCCGGAAGTTATGGGTTTGAAGCCCGGCCATGCATCAATGGATTTTTTGTTTTGTAAGGTTTTACATACGAATTAACACGAGTTACCTGCCTAACCTAACCAATATAAATGTTTTCGGTTTATTGAGTAGGTACAGGGGAAGTTCTTTTTTAGTTGATCAAATATAGGGGGATTTAATTACATTTTTAATTTGCTATAATAATATCTCTTTTTTAATACAAATACAGAAGCAACAAATATACGAGTAGGTACATGAACTATCGAATACATAGTGGTAAATACTTAGGTATATAGTTAGTATATAGTTGTTACACGTTTCATGTAAGTTACTGAGAATCTGCCTTTAGCGATGTGAAATTAATTTTGCTCCACTCTGCCTCCATGTTGACGTTCTAATAGTTGAATAACTTTTAACGTTAGTGCTCTTAAGTACTGGTTTTTCATAATGCGGTAACATTTAAATTACGACCGTTATACATTACTACTTGTATCGGATACCAGCTGCCTTAACGAAAACGAAGTTTCGTGACAATTTTCGGAGTCAGCTTATGTTGGTGGATACTGAATTCGTAATAGTTCACCAACATAATTGGAACCCGAAAATTGTCACGATAATTCGTTTTCGTTGACCCCGAGTAAGGCCTCAGGCGTTACCACGCTAAAAAAAGGAATGTGCCTAATTTGTTTTAGTGGTCTAAAACCATCTTCGTAATATTGCCTTTCTAATGAAACCTGTTCGGAGCACATCGATTGGCTGTGAAAGGCTATAAAGGAAGGCAGACGTATTCCCGTTCTAGTATCTAGGATGACGAGAATACGTAGATAGATTGAAAAACGTCTTTGATCAATCTAATCTGCACAAAATCTATAAAATACATAAAACTCGTTTGAGATACATTGGCCACTGGTTAATGATACCTAGTTTATGGATTTCCTTTTTTTTATTTTACCGTTAGTGAAATCACGGCCACCGTTAATTTGAAACAAAGACTTAAGCTTCCAAAATATCTCGGCAATCGGCAATTAGAACAAAGTTGTGATAGGAACGAGCTTAACCGACTGCGAAGCAATAGAAAGATGTTTGATTACAGCTTGATTGGATTGCCTGGAAAACTACGCTTGGTTATTCAACGTGAATTTAAATCCAAGATCCGTTGGGCTGATTTGAGACATCCCTGATGTAATAACCATGATGTAATAAGATCTAACTAATAGTGGTTTTACACGAGACGATTTTCAACGAACGATTAACCCGCGCGGCAAAGACATCTGAGCAATGTTCTTGTCACTAGATTGTTACGTGAAGTAAAAGTCTTATTCAGATGCTATATAATTCTTTGTAACCTTATTATTTTAAATTAGCTGTCATTTTCTAAACAATGACCCTGTTATTTTTTCAATCTATAATGAAAAGATGGTCAGCCGGCGTCACTAGACTCGACAAAGTGCGTAATGAGCACATCAGAGGAAGCTTTAAGGTTGCACCAGTGACAGAAAATCTTACTGAAAGGCGTATGAGGTGGTACGGTCACGTTATGAGGCGCAGCGACGACCACGTAGTGAAACAAACCCTATCTCTCCCGAACAACAGGAGAGGCCGAGGGAGACCCCAAGCCACCTGGTGGTCAACAGTGTCCAAGGACTTGGAGCAAGCCCAGCTAAATCCAGCGACAACCCAGGACAAGAAGTCCTGGCGCGTTAGAACGAGGAGAGCTGACCCCAAATAACGGGAAGAATCAAAGACAAAGAAAAAGAAGAATGAAAAGTACAATTGATAACAGTTTATTTCATTTCCGTATACTTGGGAATAATAATACCCTTTATCGATGATAATACTGCCTATAGCGAGCCTATAGCGACCGGGATCAGTACAGTCGTTTACAAAACCAATATTTACTAAGATAATGAGGTACTTTACCAGTTATTCAAAATAAAATGTATTTTCTTAGGATATGAAAAAGGTTTCAAAGACAAGACATGTTTTTTCTCCAATTACATCATTTGTTTATTGATGTTTATTCTTGAAAATGAAATGAAATGTACATAAATTATTTTTTGTAACATATTTATATGATAGACTAGATTAGTTCCCGCGGCTTCGGCTTGGTATATACCTGAATAAAAAGTACAAACACAAAATAATTTTAATTAATATTTTAAGGTTCAACCAAATCCGTTCAGTAGTCTTCGCGCGAAAGAGCAACAAATATCCATACATCCATACATTATAGTATTATCGGGTCTATCGGGTTAATTCAGGTTGTCAACAAGAAAACATTTTTCTGTTTGCATTTGTTTTATACCCAAGACCTACGAAACTAGTACCGACTAGTACCCTGTATTATAAAAACTTCGAATATAAACCCATTTTTATATCTATTTATAGCCGTTCTTCATTAGTTTTCTGCGCTCTTGCGAAACCAGAGTAGGTAATGATGATGATAATGAATACCTATGCCCCTCCCTTTGACGCACTCTATAGCCATGGTTTTTTTCTTTCGTAACTTAACGTAACTTGGACATCAATTAAGACTCAGACAGACTGAGTTTCATTTCATTTCAGTGGGCCGACAGTGGATCAGGCAAGCGCAGGACCGGGAGAAATGGCAAGAGCGAAGGGAGGCCTACACCCAGCAGTGGGAGAGATCGAAGTGCGGATGATGATGTTGAAGTATGGATTAATAAGGGCACTCCTAAGGATATTGATTTGAAGACAATATCAGTCGTCAGCGAAGGTAAACATTAATAAGAGCGAGACACGGCATAACTGTTTTGATTACCTATTTCCACCATACTCGACCTTACACTTACATACAACGATAAACGGTTACTGGAACCGGTAAACATCATTCTTTATGATCATTATTTGCGCCGTTATATTTAAAATGAAGCGTGGTGACAGTATCTAGTATTTTGACAGTCTTCTGGTTACCATAACACAAGCATTAAGTTGCTTAGCTTGGGACTAGATGACGCCGTATAAATAAGGATAATTATTGATTTATTTATTTACATTTACAATTTACATCAACAACCAGGCCCTGACAGTCTTTAAGTTGTTAAACAAAGTCCATTCCATCATTCCTACATATCTGTAACGGAGTATTACACACATACCACGTCTCATTCTCTTGTCTCTTATGAGACGAATATTAAGCGCCAGGGGTATATTTACAGGGAAATAAAAAATGTTAGGTAGCCATTTTTATTGTGCCCTTCTAACATGAGTGTATTACAAACAGAGTATATACTGTTTTACTTTTAAAATTTTCGGGAGTTGTACTTGACAATAATAATTTCTCTTTCCTTTTCAGCGTGCGGTCAACTGTTTTAGTTTAAGTTTATTAGTTTACTAGCTTACTAGCCCGTGGCTTCGCTGACGTAGTACCTACCTTGATAAAATATAGCCTATGTTCATTAGGAAAGTCCATGCTACACATCGGTGAAAGAATTTTTGAAATCAGATGAGTAGTTTCGGAGATTACCCCAAACATGCAAACAAACCAACATTACCTCTTTATAATATTGGTATAGATAGATTACTACCAATTATACACATAACTGTCTACAGTTTTACTGCTGTGCTGAATAAATATGTTTTCTTTCTTTTTTTCTTTCTATAATAACAAACGTGAATTAATTAACTTAAAAACTTACTGAATAATTAACACTGACATCTTTTGGCAGCGCCTTCTTACCAAGCTAATCAAAGCACTGTGTTGATTACAAATGAAATCACAGCAGGCTTTTTGACGGGAATTCAAGATGGCATGTTGTCTCTTTTGTTTTATTTTCCGAAATTTGTGTTTTGGCGAATGTTAATATGTAATAATGGTGGATTATTAACTGTTAAGTGTTCGTGAACGTACATAAATGTAGGCAAATGAAACAAAACTGTATATCATTGCATTTCGAGTTCTCTCAAGAAGTCCATGTAAAAAGCTGCAGTAAAGAACCCACATCTTTACTGACGCTGACTATGACTTTGACTTGACCTTGACTAAACTAACTAAAAATTTAAACACATGGTAGTGGCTAAATGCGTGGCACAAGCCGTGCGAAAGCCAAATATAAGAAGTGAAGTGAAGTGAAGTGAAATCACAGCAACCCTTTGAACCACACTATTATTAACAGCTCAGCGCGTCCTCACTTCGGAAAGCAGTCAATTTACGGTCCCGGCTTTACCTGAACTGAAGGTCTACTATCAACACTTATTCTTCTTATTTCTTTTCTAATAGAATAGAATAGAATAGAAAAATATTTATTTACATTCACTCACACACATTACAAGTACAATTATTATCTATTATTATTATTATTATCTCCTATGTGGAGTCGGCCCTTCCCTTTCTTCCAAAGATTGTATAAGTAAAGATAGGTAGGTACTTACCATACGGCCAACACAGCTCTAGATACAAACATACATCATCAATTATAATCCCTATTTCTCTGTTATTGCAGATACCCGTGTGGTTGGTACCGTGTGTATGTAAAAGTAGGTCTAAACAGTCCTCTGCGGTTCTGAATTGTGTTATACGTTGAACATAACAAGGTTACAACTCTCCTTTATTGGGCGGGCATGGAGAATAAATAAATACTTTGTTTGATAGAATATAACCTTCTTATAACCCTTCTTAATAATAGGGCTAACATGTTCAAATACCACTCAAATTCCTTCGGCGGATAGATAAATAAGTTATTGATTTTAAAAAAATCAAAACAAGATAAAAATAAAACCTTATCTCGGAATTTTTACTATAGGTAATAAGCTAAAAATTGAGTCAAACAGTTCCTGATAGCTATCTTTAGATCCCTCCTAGCTACTATAGTTTTCGCTATAGGAACAGAGAAAATATAGGTAAGTATTATGCATTCGATGACAATAAGTAGCGACAGTAGTGTTATTCTAACTAAAGTTAAAGTTAAGATTACCGACTCTGCTCATCTCAATAACTTTACATGCAATAAAATTATCTCACCAAGGCAAGGACAGGCATAAAAAAACTTAGGCCTTTACATATTTACTAGATGATTTATACAGAGTCAGGAGGCAAGCTTTGCCTACACTTAACGGGACACTGTAGTGCCTGGGACATTGTTGAGATGGAATAGGCTTGCCCAGCACCTAAACCACCTCTCAGCTTAGCCGGCCATATCCACAGGAAAAGGAAAAAGAAAAAGGGCAATGGTCAATACGTGTGAGGCTGACTAGCCGCGGGTTTCTTCACGATGTTTTCCTTCACCGTTTAAAGCTCGTGTTCGTTCGTTCGTTCGTTCGTAGGAGCAAGTGGCTAACTCTGGTGACGGAGTTTTTAGGCCGCCTAAAGGCCTCCGTCATGGCTTAACGACTTTAAAAGCCGGGACCGACAATTTAACGTGCCCTCCGAAGCATAAGCTCGTGTTAAAATGCATATTATTTTTTTCAACACGAAAAGTCCATTGATGCACGGCCGCAAGGACAGGCAGTCTCACCTATAACCTTTAAATTGGCTTAACGCGTCAAGACAAAGTATTTCTAAATTTATCTTCAAAAAAGTGGGATAATTTTGAATAACCATCCCCATTTAACCGTAACTTAGCCATAACTCTTACATAGTTGCGTACTTAAATTCTAGCTTCCCTGCTTATATAAAATCGTATGCATAGAAAACGTACGCCAGCATATTACTTCAGTACTGAATGTCGCTAGAAAATGAAACCAAGGGCATACTTCTCAGGCAAATATTTTACTTTTATTTAAATCGTAAGTTAAATTCACTTTAGCATCTGATTTGGCTATTGAGGTCTTTGTCTGACTAGTTTATCTGGACCTGAAATTGTATGGACTGAGAATAAAAACACATTATACAATATTTTCATCGAGCTGAGACCGAGGTTTAAACCTCAGCTACTTATTAAACATGTCAAATGAAAAAAATATCGTAAATAAAAATTATGGCATGTAGAAGTACTAGTAGAAGTAATGTCAAAACACAGGTAAATAATATTACAAAAAATTGGGCATATTATAACTTTTTGTGTAGTAAAAATTATAAAGAAAACATAGTAATAAAATTCCTCAATCAATATGTAACTTGTACTTCTACAATTTTGTTGAATCACGAATGTCAGATTACGTTCACCGTTAATTAAACATTCTAAGCCAAAGTCTAAGTACTACATAAATTGTGCTGAACGAGGAACAGAGCACGTGAGATATGATTATTAAAATAAATGATTGGACTTGGTCATATCAATAATTTAGCTAGGACAATCGCTGGGTTGCCTAGTTTACGTAACATCCTGCAATAGGTGATTGCTAGCACAATTTAAACTAGTCTCCTGTCAATATGTGTATGGATGTGCCTATGACTACCTCCCTAAAGCTTGATTGTCTAAAGATTCAAAACAAATCATTTAATTTGTAATCAAAAATTACAAGCTAGTATTATTGTTAAATGTAATTACTTAGGTAAAATGGCTCAGCTTAAAGCTACGACAGACAGCGACTGATCTTCTGTGGAAACACATTGAGAAAATACCGGGCTTTATAAAACAGTCGTTATGTTCGTTTCAGACTAATTGTAAACTATTTTAGTAGTTGCAAGTGCAAGTTCCAAATCAATGTACGAAATATTAAAGCCTCCTGGAAGCCTCCGTCGTGACCTTATAACTAGGACCATAACGTATCCTCAATTTATACAGTAAGTTTCACAATGACTTAAGTTTATTTCGTTTCCTTATTTAAATAAGGTCAGTAAAGCTTTAATACCCAAAGTAGAAAGAAACGTAAAACTCTAACGTTCCTGACACTTCACAACCGTGGGTTCGACTTCTACACAAACTGAGATGGACTTTTCAACTTTTAGGTCTTCGATTCCCGAAGGTCGTTTTTGACACATTTACAATGAATACAGTGCCTAAACAGAACTACTTTATAAGTCCCTTACTAATAAGTTTAATGTCTGAAGGAGGTACTCAAGGAAACCCAAAATTTTCGCAAAATTTTTAAAACGGTGTGAAGACAAACATAAACATTCTGACAGACTATTTGCGTTGTGTGTAACGATAATATTAAAACGATTGGCAAAGTAAAAAATGTACTATACCGACTTCAATTATGTAAGAAGAAATCAATTTCCTGCACTCTCGATGTACACTATGTTCTTTTACTCCATTAAATAAACCATTGAAAACAAGTGTACCCGTTTGCTGTGTAAATGCATCCATAGGCCTAAAAGTTGCTAAACGTCCAGCTTTTCGCCATAAATTCCTCACAACGACATTTGACGTGAGCCTTTTGACCACGGTGTAATTTACCTGCGTTTAGTTCCGACTTGACAACTGGGCTCGAGCAAGCTTGGCAGTTGAATTAGATATTTTGCTACGTTTTAGTACAAAGTGAATTGAATAGGGGTTTCTAGTTCTATGTTATCTAGAAGCTAGATTTCACATAAAGACTCCGAGGAAAGAGGCTTTAACTGTAAAGTTTTCTAAATTAAAAAAAAAATTCAAGTATTCATCTGAGTAAAACGAGGCTACCTGCGGATTGGGACCGCAACTTATGACCGCGAAACGTGGTGTGAACCGCCCTAATTCGTTTTTTTTTCTCATGACAGCACTTATATACCTATATTTCAGTAGTTTACTGAACCCTTAGCAGATTATCGTGAAACCTGACAGATCAGTTAATGGGCCCACAGACACCCAATTATCCGTAAGCTTATTGGGAACTACTTGTATAGAGGCGCCCTCATTTTAGCTCTGCAAAGGACTTTCCTGCGAGTTCAGCGTTTCTATTGTGAGATGATTTGGCACGTTTTTATTGTGATAATATAACGGTTTGTGATTGATATTGAATGATACTTCTTAAATTAAAAAAAAATGGTTTATTTGTTGCTTATACCATAGCTTATTAAATGGTTTAAATAAATCTTTCTTAATTACATTTTCAAAGTAAATTGATTGATATTAAAAATACAGGCAGATTAGTTTGTAAATAAATATAAATTATCGTCAGATAAAGTTATATAATCCTCGTACAAGTGCCATAATGCAATTACTTACAACCGTAGCTTGTTCTCCTGAATTTATCTTCCCAATACAAGCATTGTGTGCCCCATCAATCTCCTTTATTTACCAACAAATAAGGGAATCGCGAATGGGATTCGACCTTTCAATAACAACGTAGGGAATATAGGAATTTCTTGGTGGCTACCCAATTTTTTCAATCAGGGCAATAAATACAATAAAGGCTTTTGGAAATCAATGACGTAATATTTGTAACTATACGAAAATGTCGTTTACAAATATACTTACTACTCGTATTTACAAAGTTATGGAAAAATTGCCGTATTAACCGTTATCCACAGTAACAATTGAGAGTGGAATATTAATTTTCAAGACGTGTTATTTTTTCAACTTGCCATCCCCAAAACTGCTAAAAATATGACTGGATTTTAATTCGCAACTTTTGAACCTAGAGTTGAAATAATAAGTTTTTTGACTAAAATAAGTTAAGCTAAGAATATTATTTAAGGGCTGAGTGAGTCTACTTATCTTAATCCAGGCATTAAAGCCTTCCGTAGGATGGTTTTACTCTCTGTTAATTATCTTGTAAACATCCACAGACCTGACCAATTGACCATGACCCGAGAAGTACCTAACAATTGTAAAAAATAGACCACAAATAAAAGCCGTGGCAAAATGAATATCAAAAACACGTTAAAAAGTATAGTATCAAAGGTAAGTTCAAAAACTTATCTTTGATACTATAACTAGGTAAGTATTTATGTAGGAACTATTCTCATCGGAAAGTCTCTAAGGGGCAGTTCCCAATGCCGGACAGATAAAACGGCGCGATTGTGTAATGGCGCATTACAATGCATTGGTTGTCACTCGAGGATTCGCATGTGTGTAATGGACTAAGATGCGTTGGAATTGTGTAGATATGGCTTTTAATATTTCATGTTCATAAATTATATAGAACCGGGTACAAAAGTGTTGGTTGTCTATGAATGCGATTGGCTGATAACATACTATCCGTTGCAGGCCAGACTTGGTCGCGAGGCGCGAGAACGTGGAAATCGGTACAAGTAAGTGAGAGGGTGAAGTCGGGCTACAGATAAGGAAGTTTCACGTATTCGATTTAAAATAAATTGGTATTGGCAAAGTCTTAGGGTTATGGTCTGGTTTAGCTTACGGAAGCTGTATCTTCTTCCTTTTCGTTATACTCTTGACAGAGTAGTCGTGGTCATCATGACGAAGGGGTTGTGGCAATCTTGACGATTCTGCGCCATTCATCGCGTACCGCAGCCTTTCTGGTGCATTCATGTAGTGAACCATCCAATGCAGCCTTGATTTGGTCGGTCCATCTCATGGGCGATCTGCCACGTGCTCGTGTGCCCTCAACTCGACCCTGCACCACAAGGCGTTCTATGGACACCTCTCCGCGTCGCGACACGTGGCCGAAGAAGGTGAGGATACGAGATTGTACAGCAGATGATAGTCGCTGTTTGATGCCGAGTTCTTGAAGTATGGACTGATTGGTGCGGAACTCAGTCCACGAGACCCCAAGCATTCTTCTCCAGCACCACATCTCGAGAGCATCTACCTTCTTTTTCTCGCTTTCTCGAAGAGTCCAAGTCTCTGCAGCGTAAAGGAATATGGGAAACACTAATGCCCTAACAAGACGGATTTTGGTAGTTTTAGTTATGTTGCGGTTTCTCCATATCTTTCTCAGCTTATCCATAGCACTCCTGGAAATCGCCATGCGACGCTTGATTTCATCAACGCATCCACCATTGTTTGTGATCAACGCCCCAAGGTAAATATATGATTGGACCACATCACAGTTTGCGATTTGTGTGACCTCCGGCAAGTTGTTATTAATACGATCGACAATCATCATTTTCGTTTTGGTACGGTTGATCTTGAGACCAAACTCGAGGCTGGTGGCTTCTATTTTGCAGAACAGGTCTTCCATGTGTTGGATGTTAGTGGCGAACAAGGTGGTGTCGTCCGCATAACGTAGGTTCGAGATTTTCAGACCACCAATTGCAACACCGTCCGTCCAGTTTTCAAGAGCTACTCTCATTATAAGCTCTGTGTAGATGTTGAATAGGAGCGGAGAAATTATGCATCCCTGACGAACACCTGCAGATGGCTGAAAATTATTCGACAACAAGTCATCTGTTCTGACAGAGGCTGTTCCATTCTCGTAGAGGCGTCTAAGAAGGTGCACAAGGTGTTTGGGTGTGCCCATGTCCAATAGGGTCTTCCAAAGTTTTGGCCATTTGACTGAATCGAACGCCTTGCAAAAGTCAACAAAGCAGATGTAGGTTGGTCTGTTGAACTCGCGTGCCTTTTCGATGATTTGGCGCAGTGTCAGGATCTGTTCACGGGTACCCTTTCCCTTCACAAAACCTGCTTGCTCGGGTGCGATTTCTTTTGACAAGTAGGACTTCAGGCGTTCGTTTAATATGTGCAGTAAGATTTTGCTGGCATGCGAGATCAAAGCGATAAGGCGGTAGTTATTGCACTTTTTAGTGGAACCTTTTTTATGAAGCGGCACGAAGACAGTATGGGCCCATGCTTCCGGCCAACTCCCAGTTTGCCATATTTTGTTGCATAAAGTCAGGAACATCTGTACGCCATACTCTCCAGAGGCTTTGATTGCCTCAATCGGTATAGAGTCTCTCCCTGTGGCTTTTCCATTCTTCAGATGTTTGATTGCAGCCCTGACTTCGCTCTTGAGTATGTTTGGCTCCATTTCTTCGGCATTCGGTTCCGTAGTTTCAAAACTGTGCGATTGCGGATCCAGAAATAGAGTCTGGCAGTATTCCTTCCATACCTCGGAAATGGTAGCTATTTCTGTTACCGTTTCGCCTCGAGAGTTTTCGATAGCCCAAGTCTTGGATGTGAGGGATTTTGTAATTAAGCGGATTTTTTGGTGAAGGTCCCTGGACTCATTTTTGTTTGCATGAGCTTCAACTTCTTCACAGACGTGTCGAAGTTGGACGTTTAAGTCTCGTCTGCAAGCTTCTTGAATTCGTGCTGACTTTTCGTTAATTATTCTAACATCAACTCCCAGGGCTTTCAGTGTTCTTCTTTCCTCTACAAGCTTCAATGTATCCTCACTCATCCAATGTTGTTTTTTCTGTATCTGCACAGGCGGTTTCGACTCCTTTACTGCAGATTGAATAGCATCCTTTGTTCTTTCCCACAGCTGATCTGATGTTTCCGAACTAGAGTCTACATTTAGCCACTGTGTCCAGTTTTTCTCTAGTGCAGACATAAACTTCGAGTTATCCGTTACTTCGATCCTTAGCTTCTTTTCGAGTTTTCTGGCTGCTCTTAGTTTAAGCTGCATTTTTACAATCAGAAGCTCGTGATCCGACCCACAGTCAGCTCCAGGAAGTGTGTGCGCATTTCTGACAGAGGTTTTCCATCGCGACCTGATCATAATGTAATCTATTTGATTACGATATTTCCCACCAGGCGATGTCCACGTATAAAGCCTTCGAGGGTGGTTCTGAAAGAAGCTGTTCGAGATTTTCATGTTATGAGCAGCTGCAAATTCTATCAGACGCTCACCCCTGTCATTGCGATCTCCAAGTCCAAATCTACCCGCGCAGTCACTAAGTTGATGGGCATTTGCTCCAATCTTCGCATTGAAATCGCCTACTACAAGAAGCAGCTCTCGGTTAGGTATCTTTGCGATAGTGGCCTCCAGATCAAAATAAAAAGCCTCCAAGTCAGCCTCGCTTGAAAGACTCGTCGGGGCATAAACCTGTATGACATTAAGGTTCACGGGCGTTGCCTTAAGTTTTATACTTATCACTCGATCGTTAACCGGTTCGTATCCCATCACAGAGTTCTGTAGATGCTTGGGAAGGATGATAGCAACTCCATGGTCACTGCTACTATCGTTCCCAGAAAAGTAGACAGCGTTTGTGTCGGTGAGGAAATGTCCATTGCCTCTCCAATGCGTTTTGCTTAGACCGCAGATCTCAATGCCACAACGGGTTAACTCGTTCTCTACGATTTTTAGTTTACCGGGCTGTAGCAAGCCTCTTACATTCCATGTGCCTATCTTCTGGTAATGTAACATCTTCACAGTTATTCCAGTAGCCCGCTTTCCATGAGATGCCTGGTCCACCACATCTACATGGCCGGTAGCCAATTTCACACCGTCTGCCCCGGACGCAAGGCGGCGCCGGTTGCTAAGCGGATCATCAGGCCACACAACTTGCTTTGGATTTCCTTTCATTTCATGACGACTTTCTTGGGATAATAGTGCAGTGGTTTCCCCTTGCCTTCTGCATCAGGGATTTTAGACGTTATTTAGACGTCAAGGCCGCTGTAGCCTCTTCCAGCCGGTTGCCCGGCTAGGTGTGTGGTATATACCGCCATTGATCGGTCGCCATTGCCTCGTCTGTTGTCTAGCAGGGAGCACCGCGGTGACCTGAAGGGTCACCGTCGCTAGCAGGTGAGGTTGACATTTGGGCCGGATAAGATGATGTTACCGTTCTCCCCTTACTCCCCTGCTCCTAAGCTGCTGTAACATCCTATGAAATAAAATGCCATTTATCTATCACCAATCAGACTAGAACCACGTCGAATCGAGTAAAAGTCGAAAAACCTAGATAATTTAAATATTTTCTCCGAATCATCTAAACAAGTTATTGCTTTCGATCTAGGCATGTCCATACTACCATCAGCGTCTCGACTTGGCAGTCAAATCTCCGCTGACCAATCAGAGACCGGCTTTCTAATTGGAGAAGTAATATATTCGGTTGATCGTGTTTGAGGATTCCATGGGTGGGATAGAAAAATTGGGTTAGATCAGGTCATATTGCTTTTTACCTGGTTGAGTTTAGTTTGCTGAAGATGTAGTGGTGAGAATTGAAAAGGATGCCCTTAAGATGATTTGGGCATGTATAGATGATGAATAGAAGTCGTGTTTAAGGCGAGTGTTATTGGGACGTCTGGAAGGGGTAGACATAGGTGAACATAATTATTTGGACCAAATTAGTGACATATTGGAGAAAGACCAAGTACCCTAAACCGATACTTTATCAATCACTTTTTTAGGCAAAGAGATATTATGTCGAAGCGAAGATATTATGTAGAGATATTATGCAGAAGCATTTTGTGAGCGAAAAATCCTACAATACTTTATTCTTTAACTACCTACCTATTACTTTTACTTTTGATACTTGAAACGGAATAAAATGTTCCACAAAGAGGTACACAATATAAATTACAGATCTTAGCATCCAAAAAAGCAGAAAGATCCACAAAGATACAATTGAAGGGATAAGTAGCCGCCATTCAAATCCACTAACCCTACCCGGCATATCCCGTCAACAAGTTATTTCTATTGCTTTGCAAATAAACTGTACGTGCCCGTTCAGGTTTGCCTTTCTATAGGTTATGGGCCCAGATTCGGGACCCAAGGGTCGAAATTGTCCTTCAACGGCTCGCCGAATAATGAGCTCTCCTGAGAAGGAAAGATGAAAAAAGGTGCGCGAGGATTGATGGCAGAAACGGACCAGTTTATTCATATCCGTAGATAAAGATTTACGCCTGACTGAGCTACTATTATTATTTTTATATTTGAGAGAATTATTATTTTTATGGTTGAATAATAAGATATAGATATTGTTTTAAGATTTGTTTAACTGAAAGAAAGCTCATGGTTTAGTCCTCCTATATTGACCACGTCTTTCCTCCAAATAAGATCTTTTAAGCTGAGAGGTAGATATGTGCTGGGTAAGTTAGTATTCCAGGCACAATAAATTTAAGTTGTAGGTATGTAAAAATAAAATGGTATTTTAATAAATCATTGTCTTCTTCTTCTAATTAGATAGTCCTCTTTCTAGCCACATCACGACCAGTTAAAGCTAGGGTTTAAAATGTTCTTTGTCATTAGTCAAGTATCTGATAATATGTTGTAGCCTGTGACACTCCTACAATCGAAACAAATCCTGCACCTCATCAACTGCGGAATTGACCAATTAAATAGATATACTTACACCCGAATAACCCTCCTCCTGACGCAATCGGGGTAAAAAGTATAATTTCTGCCTCCGCTCCCCTACAATCTCTGAGATGGTTTCTTATTTTCGAGTTGGTGAACAGAATAAGCTTCTAAAGCGTATTAAATCGCGCTCATGAAACTGTAGTTAGGATGACGGAATGGAGTTCGTATTTTTATGAATTGTTGAGGATAATATTGCGGGGAAGGTGTCTGATGTGTTTTTTCTAAGGTTTTTGTTTTCTCTTTGCTACAAATATTTGCTAAATGAATCCTAGTCCATTTACAATTGAACTTTTAACAATGATTTATTATTATAAAATTCTGATAAATCACATTCACCTAGAATGTAAGACGAGACTGAAGTGATTCTTGAAGTCCTACCAAAATAAACGATTTTTCTTTCTTTCTTTCTTTCTTTCTTTCATACATAACCCATTTGCACATTATGTAAACCAAAGTTTATTAAGTATTTAAATCTTATACCACTGGTTTACCTAAGTAGCTACTTCTTAAACTTTGGTTACCGTTATAGCCTCAAGTGCTTTAGCTTAATAGATCGTTTGTATATCCTGACGATCTGAATATAACATTTTGACAGACATTCAATGTGTAAATATTTATTTATAGAAACTAAACTACTACATATTTACATAACTCTACAAAATACAAGTAGAGCCAAAATATATTCAATCAACTACCCGTCATAAACTAGTGCTAAGGCCTCAGGTAAGGAATGATGAAACGCCTCAATCTAGGCGGTCCCTCAGCGAACTGGATCGGTACAAATACGCCAAACCTAAGATGTATTCGCCAATACTGCAGACATTTCAATTTCTTCCTATTCCGTACGAGGGCACAGATCAGTATTAAGGACGACCTCTGTGGCGCAGTGGGCGAAGGCCCGCCTGAGACGCGGAGGTTGCGGGTTCGATCCCTGCCACGGGACAAATGTTTGTATGTTCTGCAGATATTTGTTTCAGGTCTGGGTGTTTTTCTATCTATAATGTGTATGTGTTTACAAAAATAAAATGTATCTAAGTATATATCAGTCATCTGGTTACCATAACACAAGCATTAAATTGCTTAGCTTGGGACTAGATGACGCAGTGTAAAATGTCCAAGGATGTTTATTTATTTTTAATTTAGGATATTTTTTTCGGCAGCTTCAAAGTTCACTGGAATCCGATCGATTGAAAAAATATAATGTATTAGCATAATATTAACAAAATTGTCTTCTTTCAATTGTATCGAACAATTACTGCTTCTCTGTAATAATTATTATATTCTACATGGTGTAGAAGGTATTTGACATGAATTCTATACCTACTAAAAATTACAATACTTTACCACCACATTAGAATTTTGAAACTTGGTGTTATTGTTCTACAAATTATTGAACATGACACAATAAACACGCAAAATAATTATTCAGCCATGGTCGTCTCCGTCTGCAGGGCAAAGGCCTTCCTCCATTTTTTCCACTTCTCGCGACTTAGCGCAATCACAAATCACAAGTCATTTGCTAAGATGAACATGACTAATCAAAACTATCCCCTTCCTTGCCGCCGTCCCTGTATCGCTATTTTTCACATAACATCCAATTTCTTGGAGGTGAAAAGTCGAATTTATTACGCGTCGTTTCTAGTACACGCGAAATTATTTCAATAGAAAAAGGTATGAATTTAAATGAAAGAACTGGCTGCAATTGCGCTTTAGAACTTGTGCAGGTTGAATATGAATGTTTTATGTGAAATATTGACCTAGTTTTCATATATTATCTAGTACATACCTATATGTATTTACTTATAATTAAAGAATAGAAAAAATGTGTTCTAAATTTTGGTTTGATAAGAGATATTTAAACATACCCAAAGAACCGCAAACCAATCTCGTCAATAGGCGATTCGATGGTTAGGTTCGTTAATTTGCAGCAGTCTTGCAACAGTTAACATTTTAGCCATCATTTCAAGAATACCTATTACACAAATTGTGATATCGGCAGTAAAAATATTTTATAGGTTAGTAATTATATAAATAGTCTTTCTTAAACTTTCGCGATCACAATTCATACTTTTAAATAGAAATTCACAGGATTTTAAAATAAAATCCTGTGAATTTCTATTTAAAAGTATGAATTATATAAATCTTGTTAAACGATTACAGCGAATAAAAATTTAGGAAGTCGCTATTGATAGACATAAAATGAAAAAAGTTTTATTAAAAGTAGGGACAGTTAATTAGGGACCAATACCTATCATCACATCATCCCACGTTAATAATATCAAGGCAAGATTATATTAAAATAATTTACTTGTTCTTGTCTTGACGTTTATTTATACCAAAATACAAGTTTCTGTCCTGCCTCCGTCACAAAGGTCGATGTGTGCCCCGAGGTATGTAGAAATGTTTGCTTTGCCAACTGATTTGATTTACGCGTCGCGACATGGCTTACAAAATCAACCTTAGTTTTGTTTTCTCAAAGATATTGGCCGTTAAATTCTGAACATAATTTAAGTATCTGTTTATATGGACACAAACGCTTGTCTGTGCGTTCAAAACGTGGAACGAGTACCTACGTGTCTCAGAGCCTAATGTAGGTGCACTACGTTTTATTGCGGTGCGTTTGTATCGATACCGACGCGCCGCGAACGCAAGCCAGTCGGCAAGATAGAGCCTATTATGTATCACTTCTGTATTGATACAAACCACAGTGCCTGCGCGTTAGAAAAACGTTGTGAGCATAGGCTTATTTTAATCTTCCTTCAATGCTATAATAATAATTTCAAGAAAATGATATAACGGTAGTAAAAGAATAAAAACTTTATGGAATCTACCTTAGAAACGTGTAGAATGTAGACCTTATGGTTCGTTTGGTAGTTTATTCAGGAGAATATTGTAACCCACTGTTTCTGAGTATTTTACGTCGAGGGATCTTGAAATACAAATATTTAATTGTAAGTTGGTAAATAAAACAACATATGTGATTAGATATTTAATCCAGCCACTGTTGTGTTAAGATTCGTCGTGTTGGTTGAATAAAATACTGGATTACTTCTTACATCGTTTATTGCACACACAAAATTACACACGGATGAAGAAAAAAACAAATGAGAAGAATGACCGGCATTTGTTTTATCAATAGACAATCATAGAATAAAACAGTATTGATGTAACACTAATAAATAGTGATGTGTGTATTGCATGCTTTATTTCAACATGTTAAATATAGCATGCAATAATAGCAGTCTCCATTTTTAAGCTACATTTCTATGATCCTGTGCCATCGCCAATCGATCCCTACTTTAACTTACCACTATGTTTAATTATGGTGGTAAGTTAAAGCAGAGATACAAATACAATCTTTAAATTTATATTTGAGCCTTGAAGATACTGTGAAGACACACAGCCAATCGATAATCGTTGATAAAAGTGATCAAAACAGACAACATCATAATCACATCAAATTAAAATTATTTCTTTTTTACCCCACAATCCACATGGCGCATTGTATTTACAAATAATGATTATTTTCTTATGCCCGATTCATATATCCAACGTACGGATGACCGCTGATCTATCTCTATAGAAACGTTGTTTATAGTCGTCAGCACAAAATGTTTGACACATTTTAACAGATAACAACGTTGCTATGACGATCCATCTACGGTCATTCGTACGTTGGATATAGGAACCGGGCATTAATGGTTCAACTTATATAAGTACCATTAAAACGAACGGTAGATACCTACTTGTGTATGTTTTTAACATTACCATAGAGATTGTGTCGTTGTGTTGGTACACAACGACACAATGTCAAGTACTTATATTGGTATATAAGTAGGTACTCTAAAAGTGTAGTAGTTTACAATGTCTCCATTGACCGAGTACTTGTCTAATATACGTTCTGTGCCGTAGTTTAAGTGGAACATTCGTGAGACAAATTCCAAATTTCAGTGTAATCCAGCACCTTATCTGGCGGGATTAGGGCTAATCTCTTCTGTAGACAGCTTGTTATCGAGTTTTTAGCCTTCGCTACAAGTTTCCGACGGTTTTAGGAAAACTCTGAAAATTGGAGATCCAATAATTCAGTTTTTAAAAGACTTATAGGAAAGTTTTTGACAGGTGTGTTTTTTGTTTAAAACAGGCTCACGACCTTAGGCTGCGTAATTAGACTTTTTAAAATCTATGTAGGACCGACAATTTAACCTGTTATCATAAGCTTAGAAGTGCCTAGCTGTTAATGCCACTTGCGGTCACCCATCCAAATTGTAACCGCTCAGAACGTCGCGTCGCTTCAGTTCAACGATCTTAAAACGCAAGCTTTGAAGATATTCCGATTTTAAGGCAACCCTTGAAGAAATCTAAAGGGTTAGTCACGTACATA
Source organism: Xanthorhoe designata (assembly GCA_963582015.1). Lineage (NCBI taxonomy): Eukaryota > Metazoa > Arthropoda > Insecta > Lepidoptera > Geometridae > Xanthorhoe > Xanthorhoe designata. Next base: position 13,107,979 of record OY757029.1, on the reverse strand, counting down.
ATATTATAATTATAACGTTTGGTAATTTTTTTTTTTTTAGGTTTTGTTTACCACGTGAGAGTTTGTAAGCCCAACTAATTTTATTCCGTAGGTCGACCTTATTGTAAGTCTGGTATAACCTTCTTAAACAAACTCGTAAATAATTCGATTTAGGAGGTTATCCCGGTGTCATGCGCGACCCCTGGAATATCATTAGTTAGAACAGTAACCTCTGCTATATATAACTTTTTTAGCTCAAATAAGTATAAACATACTTTACACCACATAATATATCTCTGTGACGATCTCTGTAGCGCAATGTCTAGTACCGTCTGAGACGCGGAGGTTGCGGGTTCGAGCCCCGCCACGTGACAAATGTTTGTATAGTCTGCGGATATTTGTTCTAGGTCTGTTTTTTATCTACAATTTGCACTTACCTATGTGTGTAAAAATATGTATATCAGTAGTATATCAGTTATCTGGTTACCATAACTCAAGCAATTAATTGCTTAGATTAGGACTAGATGACGCTGTGTAAAAAAATGTCCAAGGATATTTATGTATCTAATTTTATTGTTTATTACGAGTATAATGTACCACAGCTATAAAGTGCAATACAACATAAAAAAAAATTCGTAAAAAGTTTGCGATTAAGTGCTACATACTGCATTTTCTTTTAAAAATGTCTTATTACCCTGTACTGTAGCTATAGGTACTATTATTATAGCAGGTAAGTCGCAGCTCAGTGCTTCTAAAGAACAGCAATACATTAACTGAAGTGGCGTGTGCTATTGTCTCGCTCGCAGTTTCCGTGTGACCTGTTTACTTGGACGCGTCTTGGAAGCGTGTCTTACGTGGGCAGTGGAGCTATGTTTGATAGAAGGAAAAAATACTGATTTTAGGGTGAATTAGGTACATGCAAGTATTACTCTGACAACTCAGTAATGCAAACAATATTGTGTTTCCCTTTCAGCTAGATTAAAAAACATTATTTTAAATAAATTGTTATAATGCTGTTTAAAAAAATGGCAAAGGATAGGGTCAAAAATAGAGATAAAACCATTGCACTATACTTTACCTATAAAATTTAAGAAAATCAATAATTTATGTGATAAATTACGTATTGCTCACAATATTGTAAACAACGATTGATAATTAGCGATTCCGCACGGTGTTTTTTTATGTAAAAGAAACGTGGATCAGTTGAGTTGTAACGATCCTTAGGTGGCTCAACTGGTTCTAATTGTATTTTGTACAGTAAGTATGTACATTGTAGTTAGTTTCAGTATCGTGCCTGCTAACTGGATTATTGGATGCGGGCTGATTCATTTCTTCTACATAAAAAAATGTGTACTAGCGTTTTTAAAAAAGAACTGCAAGTTCACACGCACAAATAAAAATATTATGAAGTACTTTTGTGTAGCTTTGACACGTAGGACACGTGTCTTTGGGCTTTCCCGTTAGCGCCTGCAGTTTTAATGAAGTTTCTTGCACCTTGTGTTGTTGATTACTGGTTTAGTCGCCGATGTTCTCTTTGACTGAAAAAGTACTTCCATTAGTAAATTGTTGTTACTAGCCCGCAGGCTTGTTAGGCAAAGATATTATGATGATCTCGGTACATTTTATCGTGACTGAGCTGATGAGTGGGATCAGTATCTATTGCTATTCAGCGGGGTAAAGCTGCACGTGTCTTAGGCACGCGATCCTCTGGAAGTGGCTCGGTTCAGTTGAGCTACTTAGAAATTGTTTACAATGATCCTTAAATGGCACAACTGATTCTAACTAAATTTCCTACATTTAAAAGGTTAGTTTCTGTAAATGAAGTAGGTACATTCAAAATTGTATTGAGTTAGTACTTTTTGCTGCGTGTGAAAAAGTGAGCGCAAAACTAGCAGACTGTGGACACTCCATTTCAAATATATGGAAGGGCGTACTAAACCGATACGCAAACTCAGTCGGCCGCTAACAGTTTGCCTACTGGGGACACATCCTAATAGATAGACAGGCTGATTCAGGTAAGACGTGATTAGTTAGAAGAACGTGATCTTATTTTGTTTTTAATTGAGTGATTGAGATTATCTACAAATAAGTATTTGTCTTCAGTCTGGGTGTTTTACTGTGCGTTGATTCCACAAAAATGCTTATTGTTTTATATACTTATATTTAAGTAGTATATCAGTCATCTGGTTACCATAACACAAGCATTAAATTGCTTAGCTTGGAACTAGATGACAATGTGTGGAATATCCAAGGATAATTATTTATATTTATTTAGTGAGTTTGTATGAACTTGTTTTAGGCAAATGTAAAACTTAGCTTATTGACGAAAGATGGATAAGCACGGAGGATTTTACCTCTAACCTTGGTTTTTTAATGGTATTGTTGTTTATCTTGTACCCCATTTTTAAATGTTTGACGAATGTACCTATAAGTATTTTGTCAAAGTCATAATAGTTTTATCCACATTGAAACTAAATAAGCCCTATTTATTAATAGGAAGGTACTTATGACAATGATCATTCGAAAACTGTACACAAAAGGAAGTGCAAAGACGGATTGCAATATCATGGCAAAAGTACTGGAGTCTAAAAGAGATAATGAAGAACAGACAAACACATATGAAAATTAAGAAGAAAGTATACGAAGTCATCATTCTACCGTGTCTGACATATGGTTGCCAAACGTGGTCCCTCACAAAAAAAGACGAAAATAAATTAGCTGTGTGCCAGCGGAAGATGGAACGAAGTATGCTGGGAATAAAACTATCTGACCGAATCAGCAACAATACAATTAGGAACAAAACAAAACTAAGCGACATCGTCAATAAAACAAGAACACTTAAATGGAACTGGGCAGGCCACATTTGTCGAATGGAAAACGCTAGATGGGCAAAAAAGGTAATGGAGTGGATCCCACGTGACAACAAAAGGAAAAAAGGGCGCCCAAAAACACGATGGGACGACATATTCTTAAAAACATGCGGAACAGACTGGATGAGACAGGCACGAGATAGAGAGTTGTGGAGAGATATGGGGGAGGCCTACGCCCGAGAGGCGACTTTTACATAAAACCACTACCTAATGCATGACATTTATTTAAAATAATAAACCTAAAATTAACTAATAATTATAATTATAACTATTCAAATGTCTATAATCAGAAGTATATTTATTATTATTATGAATTTTTCAATGTAATAGAATAAAGGCTATTTTTATTTTTATTTATTTTATTTATTTATTTACTTATGACAATAACTATACAAGCACGACAATAACATAATAATTGCTTAAGTTCAAACATTTATTTATTCAAAAGCCTAAACTCGGAGCGAACAATTCGATATCCGTGGAAATAAACAACTAGTTGACGAAAATAGCAATTCAAAGCTTCTAAATAAGCTATCAAGTAAAATACCTTATCAGCAAGTCAGGCTAAATATTTGGTGCAAGCACCGTTTCCACCATTCCTTTGCTACGGCACCTCGATTACATGGATTTCTGTTTACGCGCTTGTTGGAACAGTCAAAGTTTTTAATTAAATACTACCACAGTCTTAGCGTAACAGCTCTGTCATTCACAATTGTATAGAGACTGAGATAAACATACGAGTACTCTTTGTCTCGAACAAATGCTACTATGTATTTCAAATTTAGTGACGATTTTTTTTTTTTGATCATAACCGCTTTGGTATTGAATCTAGGTAGATGATCTAGGTAAAGTCTGAAATGAAGAAAAGATAAAATGACACTTTGCCCCTTAGAGAAAGTAAGAAATAGAGCGCTGTAGGTATATTTCTTTCTCAGTCACACAAAAACAAAGAAGAATATATACAACATTCTTGTGAGTAAAGAGCATTAGATCTTTTGTCCCTCATCGCGTGCCGCTTTTTTGTATGGCCGGAAACTTGGTGCGCCGCATTTTGTACTACGCAACTATGGATTCATTGCAATTTTTGTCCCTCTCGGCGGCACGGTCACTGTTCGTCCAGGTAGGTACTATACTAGGTCCATGCTTTGCCCTCACCGTTTATTGCTAATTGGCTATAGCATTCGTAGAGTTTATAGACCAAAATAACTTTTGAAATCGGAAAAAAAGCTCTCCAGCTGCTATTCTGCCGTCCTCATAATAAAAAGCCGTTATGTGAGGTATATTTTAACGAGAGATAAGTATATCTGACGGAATATCCCTCCATTTACATTTTAAAATCACAATTTATTGATTCAGATAAGCCAGCTTACTAGCCGCTATCATCAAATAAATCTTATCTTTTATTGAACAAGTTGCAATCCTATAATCACAGACAAACATCACTGATAATAACGAAGTGTTGTTCCGATTTGAAGAATTAACTAGAGTAGGCAGTTTATTCCTAGGCTTAAACGATAAAAAATTGATATATTTTATTTTTATTTTTATATAACCACAAGCTTCCGCCCACAGCTACGCTCGCGTGGTACTTATTAAAAAGTGACATATAGATAGATAATGCTTTATTGTACAAAAAAAAAGAAATAAATAAACACAAACCAGGAAAAATTGCTAAAGTACAATTGGCGGCCTTATCGCTAAAAGCGATTTCTTCCAGGCAACCTGGGTATGGAAAGTATATGTGGAATAAAAGTAGCATATGGTGTTATTCCACGTCAAAAACGATGTATAGTTTTTTTTTTTTTTTTTTTTTTTTTCGGACGGATTTTTATGTTAACTGGTCTTCCGGACCTTTATAACTTCACCGGGCTAATATATTCCAAGTTTCAGACAAGTTTCCGTTTAGTAGTTGTTGAGTATCGAGCACGTATGTCCGAACATGACTTTACGATAACTGCCACGATTTCAGACTTAGCCTCAGTAGCCCCTCAAAACAAACTCAGTATAACAGGATCCTGTACAATAGGATAAGATTTCAGTAGGTATGTATGCACCTTGAGTTATTACCTAGGCGAAGTGAACCAGCTAAAAGTAGTATTACCTGTGTAATCGATCAGTACAATGCCATCGAATTTTACGGATTCCGTAGCAAACCAATTTGGGCTTTTTTCACTTTCTGTGGCGGATCAAATAAATTTAACTTTGAGTAGGTAGCCTTTTGTTCTTTAATTTATTCGAACTCCGATAAAAACACTTTTGTGTTTTTTATTTATCGCCAGCTTATTGCGCGGTCGTTGTTGATTTATAGTGCTTCTGTTTCCTTGTGTATTGCGAGGGTGGAGCTATGGCACGTTTCAGTAGTGGGTGGGTTCATGGCTAAGCAATTCTTATTTCTCCTTAATTTTAAAAACTCTTATTAATAAACAAAGATTAACAAAGAACGTCAGTGAATGAACGAATTAGCACTTTATTGTACACAGAATAAACATACAAATACAACTTAAAATTAATACTTCGTTAGCGTTGAAGTTAACATTAACCTCAGCGACGCTATAGGCTACAGTTATGTTTAAAGAAGTAGGTACAGTAATGCCCGATTCCTATAATATCAAACTTATGGATGACCGTAGATCGATCGTCATAGCATTTGGCGCCACTGAAAACCAGCGCTCCAACAGTCATGATGCTGCTTGGAGCAAATGCTGAGGGGTAGCCTTATTTTCTTGCCACTCGATTGTCAATAGGTATTTTTCATTTGTATGTTACCCATGTTTACATTGATGGAAAATAAAAAATTTTTCTAAAAATGAAAAAAAAAATGAAATATGATCACGGGAGCGGTAGACATTTCTTTGAGATCATTAGGCAATTTTTAGATCTTTTCGAAGATGTCTAAGGGGGTAGTCAGAGGTATGTCCAAATACATATACTACTTTTTCTATTCTATTCTATTTCAATTCAATTTATTTATTTTGGTCTGTGAACCTAGGTAACAAAATATGGTTTAAAACTTATTATAGAACCACTAGATCCTGCTGATTAGCGTACAAACACTTTTAAAATTTACATAAAAAACAACAAAATAAACTAATACAAATAAAATGTTAAAATTAAATAAAATTAGCTTAAAATTAAATGTCAAATTATGCAATTTAAAAAAAACAATATATTAAACATAACAAAATGTCATATTAAATTGTCAGTAATATTACGGTCATTGAGAAATTCATTAATGGTATAATAGGCTTTTCTTATTAAGATGTGATTTAGACGGGTTTTAAATTCACCAATAGATAGGGCACGAACGGATTCTGGCAGTTGATTGTAAATAGATGAGGCCATGCAAAATACACTTTGACGGAAGAGTTGAGTTTTGCATGGAATATGACGCATTTTGCCCTCTAAACGACTTCCCGTCGCAAACCATTGAAACTCAGCATTATTATTTTTGACAAAAATGGCGACTTCGTAAATGTATAATGATGGAAATGTCAGTAATTTTAATTTAATAAAATGCTCCTTACATGTGTCTCGCCTTTTCAGTCCACACATTGCTCTCAAACAGCATTTTTGTGCTTTGAAGATCTTAAGATTGTCAGTAGAGTTCCCCCAAAATATAATTCCATATCGCAAAATCGATGACACGTGGCCATGATAAGCCATAAGTAGGGTTGAAATATTCGACACTTTACTCAATTTATATAGAGCATATGAAAATTGCTTCAATCGTTTATAGATATTGTCAATATGTAGTTTCTAGTCTAATTTATTGTCAATAGTAAGTCCTAAGAATTTAGTGAAATTAACTTCATTAACTTTTGTATTACAATAATTTATATTAATATCAAGGTGAGTGTTATGTCGTTGCTTAAAATTCATTATGTATGTCTTTGATAAATTGATATTTAAATTATTAGATGATAACCATTTAATTATAGATGTCAATGTGGTATTAATGTCAAATTCAAAGTTGTGTGATTTGTCATTAATAAATAAAACAGTACTGTCATCAGCAAAAAGAGTCATGAAATAATTTGTCACTTGAGGAAGGTCGTTAATATAAATTAAAAATAGAAGCGGTCCTAAGACGCTCCCTTGAGGAACACCATGGGATACTATTCTAGAACACGATTTATATGCAGTGTCTATATGCGTTTTCATACATATTTTGTTGAGTTGTGTGATTTGGCTTCTATTATTCAGGTACCTCTGACGCCATAGATATCTAGCTTATGTAGTAGAGTAGTATGATTTACATGATCAAAAGCTTTCGTCATATCCATATACAGTGCCATAACATTTTTGTTTTTGTCTCGGTTTGACATAATCTGGTACAGAAAGTCGTAAATTGCTTTATTGATTGACCGGCCTTGTCTGAATCCATATTGACGATCACTTAAAATATTATTATCTTCTAGGTAGCTATAAAGTTTTTTGTATAGGACTTTTTCAATTATCTTGGAGAAAACTGGAATTAGTGCTATCGGTCTATAATTTCCAACTTCGTCTCGCGGTCCCTTTTTGTATAGTGGTTTAACAATAGTTAATTTGAGTAACTGTGGGAAGATTCCTTGTTCCAAACAGTTATTTATAATATGGCACATAATCGGTGAAATGTAAAGAGCCACATCTTTTATAATCTTTGTTGAAATATCGTCAAAACCTACACTATTGGTATTCTTCAATGAATATATTATTTTGAGGATGTCATGGGGTACCTACAATAGGAGTCAAGAACATGGAGCTGGATTTATTAAAATTGACCTTATATAAAATGTCAGTCTTGTCTGTATGTTTCTATTCAACGTTCTCTTTCAAAAAGTGTCATAAATTTTGTGTTGTATAAAAAACGTTTCTATAGAGATAGGTCGACGGTCATCCGTACGTTGGATATAGGAATCGGGCTTAAGTAAGCTTGTAAGAGCAAGTGGCCAACTCTGGTGACGGAGTACCTACCTACAGTCTTGTAAAACGCATAAGGCAATTGAGAATGTCACAAGCAAAACCACAAGAGTTCTATACAACTAATGAATACGTCTCCACTCCGTACCTTCCATTAACTACAATTTCATTAGATGATTAATGTACCGAAATTGATATTTAATAGCGAGCAAACAGCGAGTGCGTTGTCGTCGCGGTTATACTGCGGTCGATGTACAGACAGTAACAAAAGCTGATGAATTCTCTAAGTATTATTACAAAAATAAATTAGTTAACTTGTACAGGTTTTACAAAGTTTTTCTTTTATTCGTACAATATGAAGTAAATGAGAAAAACAAAATCACACTCGTTTATCATGGTCCCCTACCATGTTAAACGAGTGTGATTTTGTTTTTCTTTTAAATTCTGTAATTCTGTAATTTCTGTTTTTTACGATTTTATTCTACCATTTTTAAAGATATTATCCGGACTTAATCGCGTATTGAAATCATTAAATTCACTCATCATTTTATTCTACCACTTTGTCGCTGTCATCAATATGTAGGTAGGTACCTATCTCCGTGCCAAATTACAGTTTTCTAGTATCAATAGTCTCTGAGCAAAGCCGCGGACAGACGGACGGACGGACATGGCGAAACTATGAGGGTTCCTTTTAGACTTCAGAACCCTAAAAATAGCTAAAGATCTGAAATAATTATCTATCGCACCTTGGGAATAGAGTCGTGATTAGATTTCATTTCATTTGACGACCTCTGTGGCGCAGTGGGCGAAGGCCCGCCTTAGGCGCGGAGGAGTTCGATCCTTGCCACGCAACAAATGTTTGCATGTTCTGCAGATATTTATTCCGGATCTGGATGTTTTTCTATCTATATGTATGTGTTTACAAAAAAAATGTATCTAAGTATCATCAGTCATCTGGTTACCATAACACAAGTATTAAGTTGCTTAGCTTGGGACTAAATGACGCCGTTTAAAATGTCCAAGTATAATAATAATTATTATTCCTCATGAAAATGGTGATGATATTAAACTGAAGCTTATGCTACTTGATAAGTCCTAGCTGAGCTACTCTCTCGTAATCAAGAGCTTTGGAGTAAGTTTGACGTTAATTGCAGCGCTTAGCTGTAGTGGGGATTTGTCGAATGTCTGCACGCTCGCTCGAGATATTTGTAAGCTTTCATGATTGATTGCTGAAATAGTTTAGCATTTTCGTAGGCGATACGTAAATTTAATACTGAAAACTGGTTTCCTCGTGAATGTTACAAAGGCCTTTGCCGTTAAACCCTATTAGTTTTTTTGTGCAACATTTATTTATTGATAAATAGCTTAAAGCTCTCGTGAAGCGCTCGTGGCAAGCTTGCCAAGATGTTCTTGATAGATCGTCGAAGTTAAGCAACGTTCTGAGCGGTCACAACTTGGATGGGTGACCGCAAGTGGCATTATTAACTGAGCGCTTCCGTGTTGATGAGTAGGTATGATGTTAATATATTTTCTTTATATTGTAGGTATTATATCTATGTTATACTACCTTGATAAAATATGTCCTATGTTCATTCGGAAAGTCCATGCTACACATCAGTGAAAGAATTTTTAAAATCGGATGAGTAGTTTCGGAGATTACATACAAACAAACAAACCAACTTTACCTCTTTATAATATTAGTATTTATATTTATCATTGTAAAACAGATTAAAAAGCAGAACAAAAACAACGTATATAGCCAAACGCCTCTTTGAAATCTAATTAAAACTCGCAAAACAACAAAGGTAAGTCCCTACCTGTTCTGTACATGAATAAAACTTGAATAAAAAATCATTCCATTCGGGCTAATAAACCTTCAAACAATAAATTCCAATAGCACAAAAAAACTTAAAAGAAGGTGAATTTTCAAAGGTTGTTCAATCACAGCCGACCCTTTGTAGCCCATAAAATTCACAAAACAAATGTTAAAACCATATCCAGATTACAAAATAATGAGACAGAATTAACAAGTAGACATAAATTTACAGTTTCCAGCGAGAAGACACCGCTGAGAAAAAGCTGATTGAATTCCAAATTGCAGTCTGGAAGCGCTTTTATGCTGACTGCACGATATTTATATTTGTTACTAGTAAAGTATGTTGGTATCAGCAAGTGGCCACTCTGGTGACGAAGTTTTTAGGCCGCCTATAGGCCTCTGTCACGGATTAACAACTTTTAAAGCCGGGACCGATTTAACGTGCCCTCCGAAGCACGGAAGACATCTCCTATGACCCTCTCATGCATTAGGAGTGCAGCATCTTGGATAGAGCTCATGGATAGAATCCCTCCGGACCATCTGACCACCATGAACTTGCTCCGTAACACCGAACTGCGCTCCCAAACACAAATCGCAGACGTAGCTACGAAGGCTGCCAAGCCGAAATGGAATTTAGCTGGACATGGTTAGTCGTATGCCAACTGAGCTGTGGGCAAAGGTAGCCACCGAGTGGCGCCCCGACCCGGCAAGAAGGCGACGTGGCAGACCGAGACGGAGATGGCGGGTCGAACCCGGCAAATTTACAGCCGACTGGGATATCATAACACAAGATCGTGACGTCTGGAAGGAATGGGGGGAGCCCAGCAGTGGGACACAAATGGCTGATAATCATAATAATAAATAATAATGACCCTCTCAATGTTTTTTGTCACCGATTTTAGGATAGATCGCAGACTCTAAACGTCTCAAAGCAAGTAGCTCACGAAGTACGTTAGCACCGTATAATTTGCATCGCGAAGATCATTTGGATCCGAGGGGATCGAATCGGGAGCTGTCATCATTAGCATTGGATGGTAATGCTACGGAACCCTGATATTATGTGATTCACGTTTGTTTCATAAATAACTGAGCAACCAATGCATTAAAACCTGAACATTTAAGTGAGTAGTGGGGAAAATATATGGTTTGGTAAATCTTGTTCTGTTTGTAAATTTTCTTTATTCTTTATTGTACACAAAAAAATACATTTAAAAAACTAAATTAAAAGGGATGTCCAAAGGCGAGCTAAACCCTAACTAGAGTTTTCTTCCAGCAAACCTTTGAGGATAGGGAAAGCTGATTCAAGATTTTCATGCAAAATATTAAAGCTTATATTTCTATATATAAATAATAATGTAATTTGTAATGATTTTGTTCTCGCTTTCGTTGTATCAATCGGTATACCTAATTATAAATAATGTTTTATTTCAAGTTACCATACAACTATATATATTCAAAGTTTTATGCTAATCTATCTCTATCAGTTTTGTTGAACGGAAATTCATGTTCATGTTGTATAACACATAATACCTACAACTACATAGAAACTTACCTACAAACATTCAAATAAATAGCATTCATAGGAAGTGGGATGTTAAAATCTTATCAACTTATATGAATCACTAGCTGCGCCCCGCGATACTTTTTAATCCAGGTTATAAGCAATTTAGCCGTTTGAGCGTAAAAGACTAACAAACACAAACTTTCACCTTTATAACACACAGTAGGATTTACATGAGTTGTTTAGGTATTTCTGGCCCAACTACAATATTCAATTGTACCTTCCCAATATTATGTAAAATCCCTTAATATCTTAGGCTCGGTTACCTCAATTAGAGGGATGGCTTGACATGACAGCTACGATTGGCCTGAATAGCATTGTTATTGAACTAACAGATCACAGGCCTGTTTATGAGACTGTTAGGGTAATTGAAACGCTTTCTGAGAGTGTGCTAGCCGTTATATAACGTTGATAAATGGATATACCGCCATGTTGCCGATAACGTAACCTTAAGTTAAACCTAAGTTAGTGTAGCCAAAGATTGCCTCCTGACAGCGTCATCTAGTCAAGTTAAGCAACTTAATGCTTGTGTTATGGTAACCAGATGACTGATATACAACTTATATACATTTGTAAATACATACATACCTTGTGATGTCATAGTTCAGCAACAACCATTATTTCCAAATTATTATTTAATAACCCGATCTTTCTACAATAATATGATTGTTCTACGATAGGTATGTCTATAAAATGCAATTTGAATTATTTAAATTGTTATATCATAAAACATTGAAATTATCGCGTCCGCTGATATGCAGCATCCTTTGAATTTTTAGAGCAACTATCATTTATGTAATTAAAGATCGGTTTTTATTTATGTGTGTTTGTAAAACCAATAAAAATAAATAAGATGTAAATTAAAACGACAGACAATCTCTTGGGTTTTTCGGAATTGAAGCTTTGAATACTTATAGTAAGGGGATAGTCAGTGGTGCTGTTCAAATACATATTCTGTACATGCCATTTTGCAGAAGTTATCATTTTCGTTCATCACCGCTACTAAAAGCCTAATAATTTATTTAAACGAAAAATCCATTGATACTTTGGATTTTCATTAAAAAAAACACTTTTTATACTAAGTAGTACCTACTTATACGCTTGAAAAAACATGTTGTACAAAAACCTATAATGCTTATGAGCTAGAAAAAACATGACAGTAACCTATATACGCAATTGTAATTTATCTTAAACAACACCTAAGTTACCTTCACAATAGTGGCAATTCTGAGTGTCGCAAAAGCTAAACTAAGCTAACTAAAATTGTTGCCGTCCCTTTCATAGCGATGGGAATAAAAAGGATGGCAATAATTTTAGTTAGCTTAGTTTAGCTTTTGCGACACTCAGAATCGCCCCCAATATAGGTACATTTAAAATCTCACAATCTACATTTAAAATCGATTAAAAATAGAAATAAACAAAAATGCGTGCCATTCGAGTTTTCGTAAAATCAGTAGGTAAATGAATAAGCAAACCCACGGACATAAACTAGACTGTTGTCGTAATCTGCTACCAGCGTTACATTGTGGACTGAGTACCAATCTCATGCATTTATTAAACTTAGTTTTATTATAACAAAGTTTTAATGCTAGATTAGTGAAAATGAAATATTTTGTGTTGCTTTTTGTGTGTTCGTTGATAACAGTGACGTCGGCGAAAGATGATAATTATACTTTTACATATGCCAGTAAGTACTAGAAAAATCGCCAGAATTTTATCATAAACGTAGACTCAACCAATTCCTAATAGGTATTACAGCTTAATGATAATAATTATTTATAACTAATAGTTGTAAATAATTTGGTAATGTTAAGAAAACTCACAAATTTGTTCGTTTGACTTGTATTTCACGGTCTGATGAAATTTATGACGCCAAATTATTTTTCAAATGCTTACTTTAAAAAAATAGTTTGATCAGCTATTTTTAAGAGTAAAATCACGCATGTATCTCAACATCTCAACATAGCATGAAAAACTGTACTCAAATTCTATGAAACATCCCAGAATTTCAATAACTGGGTGCTCTATATTTTTACTTCCGCTTGACATAATTTTTAGGCTACTACGAGTATAATAACTGCAGTCACAATAAAAATAAACAAGTGGCAAAAATAGTTTTGAAAACCGACTTCAAATTGGGCTCATGTTCGAAAGACTTTTACCAATCCCACTCGAGGCTAAAAAACATAAAACTTACGTCTATACACTTCATGATGGATATCATTTGAAAGACTTAGGTTAGTCTGTAGTATCTACCACATACGTTTTTGATATGGTTCATCGAGTGTTACCATAATGCAACACTTTACTAGTTAAATGTAATTCTGCCTCAAAGCATGCCTATAACTACCATGATTCTTCCGATTTCCTCTATCGGCTGTCATCTTAGCACTCGCCTTTTATCTTTCCCATCCCAATATCTTTTAATTTAATCCTGTTTTTATATAGTGGCAATACAATGCAGTGAGCATATATGCCAGCATGGATACAATTATGAAACCTTCTACCGGATCGATGAGGAGACATTACGTCACACCAAGTTGCGGAAGGATGACGGAGCGGCCTACTTCGAGATGCATATTGCTATACAAGCTGCAAGCAACGGGCATATCCTGCTGTCGCCTAACGCTTATCCTGGGCCTACTGATCCTGTTTATGAAATTGGTAAATGAACTAATAATATCAACGTTTTATAATATTCATGCTTTCTTTCTAAAAGCAGGTTTACTTAATGCTCAAGGCATTAAAGATATTATTTTAGATTTTAGGGTATTTATGGTCTTTTAAAGATATTTTTTATCTGTTTTTGTTCTTACTTGTTTATATGGGTATTTTTTTTTATGAATATAATAATTTATCTACCTATAGGTCGCGCCACGTAAAAAGAGCGCTGGCTGTCAAACTGCGCAGTGGTCGATGATTGGTGGAGAGGAACCGCGGCGCACTTCATACCATTGATTTAGCGAGTGCTATTGGTTCGTCAGCGAGTGAACACACGCGCAAACATACCCTCTCTACTTCCCCGACCGCGCTCTTTTTACGTGGCGCGACTTATACCAATCTTTAAGAAAAATACTTTTTTATTATAGTTGTTGGCGGAGGTGGTAACAAGTTCACAGAACTCCGCCTGAACCTGAAGAAAAACGCTAGAAGCTCAGCTAAGACTCCAAAAATTCTGTCTGCTATAGAATTTACTCCGTTTTATATCCGAATTTCCGAAGGTAACGAAATCACCAAGCATTCCATTATAATCTTACTTGCTGCGCCCCGCGGTGAACCGCATTGAATAGCTCCCTTTCTCGTGGGAATACTGGGATCAAAGTAACCTATTCTTTAATCCAGGGTATAAGCAATTCTGGTACCAAATTTAATTCAAATCCGTCTAGCCGTTTGAGTGTTAAAGAGTAACAAACACACTTACACACAAGGGGTTTGTGATCACCTTGTATGTAGGTATTGATGCGTTTTTCACAGTGATCAAGATCATACTGGTGTAGGTTTTCCAATACACTTAGTAAATCAAATAGATGTAGCAAAATGGCCTCCGCGTCCACACGTTTCCACTCTTTCACTATCTTTGCACATCATTGGCCAACATGAAGAGGTATCTTACACAAGTCGTTTGGACAAGAATTTAGTAAAAAAATGTTCAATATTTAGTTGTTTAGGTTAAGAAGTGTAGATATTTTTTGTTTCTGTGTGTTTCTTTGTTTGTTAAATAAATAATTACATTCTTTCCCATGACTTAAACTTACCGTCTGCATTTTCAATAATAACTTATTTGTTACAGATGGTCTGGTAGAGTTTGGTAAAGAAAAAGATTCTATAAACTTGCTAAGCTACTACGATGCCAATACCCTGCCTATTAGATATTTCAGCTTTGCATCTTGGAGCGGGGTCGAAGCCAAGTTCCTGTTTGATTGTCCATCTCCTGATGAAGCTGATGGTAAGACATCAATATGATATATGATATTGGCTATTATCTTAGATTTACAAAGTAACGTAAAGTAATGTGCGGATGCGATGTGGTGAACCACCCTACGGTTGAGTTTCATTTGAACGTTATGAAACAACAAGGTCGATTTCCACTTGCAATAACATCATGAAATGACAATGCTCTCTTTACTATATTTACGTCATGCCAAGTTTCAGGTTCGAATTCTCGCAAGAAATATTCAACCTTATCGACAATTTGATCTCACAGAAACTTTTATCAAAACTGGTAGATCACTTTCTTGGCCGACTAGCCATTGGTATTGATTTTATATCCCCATGATTCAGCTATAAGAGATGATTCCGAACCAAGAGACGCTGCTGTTTGCTGTTGTACAGCCAAAAAAGGTCAGGGCATAAAATAGAAAAATGCCCTAAACTGAGCAAAGTCATAAAGCTCATTCAGGCAAGACTTGACATCAAAAGACAGTAAGCATCCCCAAACATCATTCATACAAATAACAATTCTACTTGCAGCAATCAGCTCCAAGTCGGAAGCAGTAGCACCGAAGCTGTCCAACTCAGACGAGCTGAAGCGGACCCTGCTTATGTCCCGTCTACCGTCCCTCGCTCCAGGGCCAACCGTCACCGTCAGATTGGGCATCAAGATCACGCAAGTGCTGTACAACGCTTTGACTACGAAGCTGACAACCAAGATGGCTGTGGTTACTGTAAGTAGTTTTTTAGACTACTTAGTGTTTTTTGCTTTACTTACATTTCAAGTAATTTTCCATTATAAAAAGAACTACTTATAGGCATTTGTAAAAAATAATTGTCAGCTCACGATCAATGAGTTAACATTGATTGAGCCTCATTGTAAACCGATTAGCATTTCAGAAGACGAGTATACATATTAGAATAATCGTATATGTAAATTCTCAGTCTCCAACTGAGTTCTTAGGCCGCTTGATAGCTTAAAATCCTGGCAATTTAACATGCCCTATGAAGCACAGAAGCGTTGAGCTATACTTAGCTCAACGCTTCTGTGTACTTATACTTACTAGTAGTACTTACTTATTATGACAGCCTGCTCAGAACGTTGCTAATCTTCAATAATCTATCAAGAACAAGCTACGCCACAGACAATTTTAACTGATTGTCTACAAATAAGTGAAATAACTAAAATTTTGTGATTCCAGAGTTGGACGGACGACAGCATGGCATGGAACCCTAACAAGTTCAACGGCACCACCAGCTTGAAGTTCCGCCAGGGACAGATCTGGAGACCACGGTTCTTTGTGTTCAAGTACGTTGATGATATTAATAATGAAAGCATTCTAAAGCTTATATAACTATTTGTTCTTTTCCTGTCATCACAATGGTTATTGGAAAACCAGAAATATAAGTGAGAAGGTAAAATAAATGTATAGCAACTTGGAAAATAATTAATAAAAAAATTGGTAATGTAGAAACTAAACATGACATAAAAGAAATTATTGATAATGGACATTGTATTAGCAATGGTCTGGAAATTGCAAATTCTTTTAATAACTATTTCATTAGAGTGACAAATGTAGATAATTCATTACCTCAAAATAATCCAACAGCATATATACACAGTAACCCACAGAGCATGTTCCTAGAACCTACAGATGCTAAAGAAGTGTTCACAATAATTATGTCACTGCGCAACACAAATGCTGTTGGTTACGACTTGATATCCACTAAAATTCTTAAAAAAGTGGCTCAGGTTATTGCTTACCCAATAACTTATATAGCAAATTTATCATTACAACAAGGTATATTTCCTGAAAGGTTAAAATGCTCTATTGTTAAACCTTTATACAAAAAAGGGACACATACAGATCACAACAATTATCGACCAGTTACACTAGTACCAATTTTGTCAAAAATACTAGAGAAAATATACTATGTAAGACTACAAAACTACTTAGACAAATATAATATATTAACAAAACAGCAACACGGATTTAGGAAAAATAACTCGACAACACTAGCATCTTTTAAGTTATTACGAAAAATATTAAATAATATAAATAACAAAATTCCTACGGTTGCATTATTTCTCGACATGAGCAAGGCTTTTGACTTTGTCAAACATTCAATCCTGCTTCAAAAACTAGATAAATACGGCATCCGAGGGCAAGCTCATGATTGGATTTCTAGTTACTTGAAAGACCGCAAGCAAATGGTTAGGATTAGAAAGTTATCGGAAAAGAACAAGACAATGGAAGATTTTGACTCAAATATAATAATAAATAAGTATGGCGTGCCGCAAGGTAGCATTTTAGGACCACTGTTATTTTTATTATACATTAATGACTTACCATCCTCAATAGATCATGAATGTATTCTTTTTGCGGATGATACAACTATAGTTGTGGATGGAAATGACATTAATAAATTTGAATATGACATTAACAATTCATTGATTAATGTAATTACATGGCTTGATAATAATAACCTAAAAATAAATAAAAATAAAACAAAATATATACAATTTAGAACAACAAAACAAAAAGGAATGACATTAAATATATCACATAATAACGATTAAAAAAAAGCAGTCAAATATTATTAAGTTTTTAGGTATTAGTTTAGATGAACATATTGATTGGAAATCTCAGATAAACGCAGTGTGTGCAAGAATAAATAAATTTGTTTATGCTCTAAGAACGATCAAGAAAGTATCATCAATGAGAACTGCATTAGTAGTGTATCATAGCTATGTAGGATCCATTATCAGATATGGTATTTTACTGTGGGGAAACTCGAGTAATATTCAAAGGGCTTTTGTTTGTCAGAAGAAATGTATAAGGGCAATTTGGGAAATGGAGCAGACAGAATCTTGTAGACCTATTTTTAAAAAACATAAAATTTTGACACTCCCCTCCTTATACATTTTGGAATCAGTCATGTTTGTCAGAAATCACTATAACTTGTTTGAGCAGCAAGATAATAGTAATCGAAGAGTTGCAACACAAAGGCCTCTAAAAATGCCTAGACCGAGACTAGAATTATATAAACGTAATTGCGCTTTCATGGTATGCAAAATTTATAATAAGTTACCTAGCTTCTTGTTAGAAAAACACGGTAATATATTTAAAAATGCTCTTAAAGAATGGTTAATTGACAATAGTTTTTATTCGGTTCAGGAATTTATTGAATTATGACATTTGTGTAACAATAGTTTTTATTCGGTTCAGGAATTTATTTAATTATGACATTTGTGTAATTATTATTCTTAAAATGCATGCAATTTTTTTGTAATTATTTTATATTAACTTTGATTACTAATAATTTAATTTAAAGTAGGTGTTGACTATTGATAATGAATGACCAATGATTGTGAATTAACTTACCTAACTATTTGTATGTCATGACAATGACTGAATATGCAGAACTATTTAATGTACTACCTAACATGCTTGTGACATAACCATATTCAGAACAAATAAATACATCTTTATCTTTATCTTTATCTTTAAACTATGCTTACTTTAGGGCTAATGATGGTGTGTAAGTGTCCATTATTATTAAATTATTATTTACAGGTTATTTAATGTTTCAGCTCAGACAACACAGATCCATTTGACACAAACAACCCAGATTTGATCTCCATGGTGTACAGTGGAGAGTCTACCTTCCATTTCGAAACAGAAGTAACAACTTGGTGCATCGGGTCTTACTCTGGAACTAACAAGTAAAGTCATTTATGTTAATTTTTTCTAAATATAAAGGTGAAAGTTTGTGTGTGTTAGTGTGTTTGTTACTCTTTCACGCTTAAACGGCTGGTTGGATTTGAACCCCGAACTCACCGAAACTGTTGAAAAAACTGATGACTACTTTCTTGGCCGACCGTACTAAAAAAATTATATTGATTGCTTTTTGTATTACACTATGTAATTAAAATAATAGTTAGCTTTGAGTAGTTTGTTTTAAATATCATAAAAAGTATAATTAAACGTAGTGGTTATATTCTCTTTGAGTAAGTACCTATAATAATGTAATAAAAACTGAGAGCAATAAATATACTTAATCAAATTTGTAATTAGTTCAAGTTTCTAAGACTTCTTTGGAAAATAGATTGGAAACTATACTACTCGAATCTTAATGAAAATTACTATCGTCGCCGCGCGGTATTTCTAAGATTTCTTTATAGAGTAGATTAATTATTCAATTTCAGATGGCCCCATGACGATTACTCCTGTTCCATAGTAATCGAGCCTTGGGAAGTACATGAGAAGATCGTCATCGAAAGCATAGATGCGAATGATATGAAAATGCAATTTGTAAGTACCTACACTGCAAAATAGAGTTATGATTTTTAAGCAGTAATGTCACGATTTTGACTTCTAGCATTGCATCAATGGATTCTTCATTTAGAAAAAACATGCCCTAAATGTTTATTAGTACGAGATTTTACATGTATTATAAAAAATGTAGTGTATCAGTCATCTGGTTACCATAACACAAGCAAGTGGAATGTCCAAAGACATTTTATTATTTAGATCATATTTAGCACGATCAAAAACCCTATTCCTATTCTTTGATTTAGTTCGCAGATATAGACCAGATGACTCCCTCCCAATGGGAGATTTCTGACCGTCGTGTCGTCATAAAGCCAGATCTATGGAACAAGGTGTACAATAATGATGACAATGATACTCACCAGAGCGACAGGTACATCATAACATTGGATCTGAAGCGAAGTGCAACTACTTTCAACATCGTCTTCTACACTCCGCTTTTTGGTGAGACTTTTGTTTCCTTGTGCTATTTTTAAAGGGTTCTACCTAGGTTTTACCCCGGTTTTGCCCCGTATAAAAACATCCATACATCTATCCAACATCCTGACAAAGACTGTATTCCTTTACTTATGTAGTAACAAAGTACCTATATTTGATTTCATTTAATTGCTAATATTTTTGCAGTGCTAATGACTTTTATCCTGATGTCATTCTGGAGCGAACCTCTGGATACTTATAAGGAAGGATTCTACGCGGGTTGTACTGTTGTCATCAGCCTGTTTCTGAGTGGCATGGACAGCTTAGTACCAACGCACACAGTACCTTCTATATGTAAGTAAGCTTAAGCCGATAGGAAGCACTCGTGACAAAGCTTGCTTTGCTTGATAGATTTGAAAATGTAAGCAACTTTCTGGGAAATTTTGTTTGGATAAACTGTAGGGGCTACGGTCACCCATCTTTCATGTTAATGGTGGTATCCAATGGATCCAATGAATAGAGCTGCTATATGGAGCACGAGAAATTGTATACGTCATCGACTCATCTCTGGCTGGCCGTCTAATTAAACTAACAGAAACCTGAAACCCGATTCCAAAGTAAATTTAACTCTTTAATTAGTAGGTGCAAAAACACATAAAGCTGTATGCCCACAATTTAGTGCAAAACGGCTTTGATTTAATGAATAGTACGTTGAGTGAGGCAATTAAGCAGACCCTTCCTGACATGATTGGTAGCAATTAGCCTGAACACGCCTTTCAGTCAGTTTGGCTTAGTAGAGTTCGAAACTGTTTGGCGGAAACTTTTTTATTGCACCTTTATTACGTTCCAGACAATGTTTTAGGACGGAATCGATCAAAGCTTTGTTTCTTTTGCCGTCCCTTTGCGTGTATTCGTACCAGACTTTTTATACAGTTTTTAATCAGTTACACCGTTAGGTAGGTATTATACTTTATTGTGTTAGATTGCAATTCAAGAAGGTTTTTTGTACTTAAATAACATACCATGGGAATGTCAATAATGCTACTTTAGGTTAACAAAGAAATACTAGTAGCTATTAATAGCGGTGCTGGTCTAAGTGGATTCATTTGTGTGATCTATTTGTGCATGCGTTCTATAACGGACCGATATTATATTTTTCACGTGCCAAATTAGATGGAAAAATATGGAGCGGTAACAATTTCCTCTACGGTTCTGCTTTGATCTACGAAGAGACTATAGGACTCGTAGGCTCGCGGGCTACGAACGGGTGCAATATTTGGTACAAAGGCTTTCAAATTCAAGCTTAAAACTCCAGCACCAGAGTTAGCTAATAGCTAAAGATAAGATAAAGATAGTTTATTTGCTTGAACACAATGTAGGTCACAAAGATGTTAACAGTATTCAGTTTCAATTTTAGCATGCAAGTGTTAGAGTAATTTAAGCTCCAAACATACTTTTTAGCAAGGAGTCGTAGTTAACTAAGTATTTTTTCCAGTAATTCTTTACACAACAGTGATGTATGGAGTGCTACTAGCACTTATCATCCACGTGCTCCTGACTTCGAGAGAGGCTGAGAAAATCTGTAAGACGAAGGCTATACAAGCGGTCTTCACCTTCTCGTTATTCCGAGCAGTGTTCTGCCTGCCCCCCGTCAAGGTAAGTGTCAAAAACTTTCTTCTTCTTTAGATCCGAACATCAAATATTTTTAGCACAGATAATACTTTAAAAAATACCGAATAAGAGTAGAACTTACCTCTGATTACCCCCTTAAGATAAATGGATCTTTATTGCTTAATCTGAAAGCATCTCTGCCGCATCTTGGCATCATATAATCATATTCGTTTTTACAATAAGTCATGGTCAAATTGTTTCGAGATAAATAATTCGAGAATTCGAATTGACGTTTCCTTTATTATTATAAACACTCTTTCCCATGGCAGCTGAGGCAGAGACCACAGACCTGCACTTGCTACGATTCTGAGACATCTCTTTCGGGTCATTCACTCTCTTTTCTTCTTCTCTCACTTCTCTTTATACACGCTCGCCGATTTATGACATGGACCTTCTTCTCGATGTCACCAATTTGGTCCAATTATGTTAGCTAGTCTAGGTCTTCTTTTTTAGAATAGAATAGAAAAAAAATATATTTTCCATCAACTTATACATCATTTTCAGCTGCTAATTTTAAACGTAATGTTTGTAACAGTCCATTGACGCTTTGCTTTCTGAAAAACTGCTGAATTTCATAGATCGCATTATACCGCCATTATATTTTCAGATCTCCATAAACGGAGGCTATCTCCGCCAAGAAGACGATGAAGAGGAAGCCACTACATCCAGCAATATAGAAGAAATGGAGAGTGAGGAGGACAGAGCATACGGCGAACCGAAAGAACTTGCCGAAGTGTTGGACAAACTCATGTTTGTGGTGTTCACTGTCACTTTCACGTCCATGATGGCTGCTCATTACTAGATTATAATCAGACCTCATAGCGATATAATCTTTCTACGATCGCTTTCGTTACAGAAACAAGTAATTGACTTTTGATGACGATAAGTCCCGTGGTTAGAAATGTCAAGTCAAAGCATAACGATATTGTTGTAATGGCTATAGGCTCAGCTACACCTAAAACCGAAAACGATACATCGTGCCAATAATCGCAGTTCAGCTTATGTTGATGGAAACTGAATTCGGAAGATACATAAAGCTGATTGGCGATGATTGGTACAATGTATCGTTTTCGGTTTAGGGAGTAGGGTTCATTATTGTAATGGCTGACAACCCTAACAAATTATTTAGTTTTTATTTGAAATAGATCTTTAGTTTAGGATTATCTTTAGGTATAGATTTATTAAGTTCTATACTAATTTACTAAGATGATAAGAAATCAATAAACTTACTGTTTATACAAAGAATAAATCAATAAACAAACAAGGAAGTAGGCAGGTACTCTTTTTATCTCTTCATAATGAGTAACTCTTCAGGCATTCTACACGAGTATCGTTTATAAGTCGCATCACGTGTCAATTCACTCTCAGAAAGATTATTAGCGGAACAAACAAGTATTTATAGGTAGTATTATTTTATCTGTGCCGGAAGCATTGAGAGTCACAATCTAATATCTGACAGCTATTAGATTGTGACTCTTTAATACATCACACACTCAAAAAATGTGCGAGCAAATTCAATGTTCTACAATTACATTTGACATTTGAATGTAGACGTTATGCCGTTTGTTTTAATGTTCAATGTCGCTTGTACGCAAAAAAGTAAAACTCGGCGCACTACGTAGTGTGCGCAGAGTTTTGGCGTTAACATTTTATTTGTCTGATTGTGGCTCTATAATACATCTCAATAGCCGGAAGTGATACAAAAGTATTACAACAGATATTTTGTCATTAGTATGATGTTCGTGTAGGTTCGTGTAGGCTAAATCTAGTGATGAAAAAAATAAAGCCGTGTGGGTTAGTACCTCGACTTTCTATCCGAATGCCGTGGGTTCGAATCCAGCCGTGGATCCTGGGATTTAAAACAAGCTCTAAACGGTGAAGGAAAACATCGTAATTAAAGTTAGGTTTCTACTAGCGTTGATGGGCTTGCAACCCGTCACGTATGGAAAGTCAACTTCCGCAAAATGTGGGCATATATGTACCAATTATGTATTTAGATCTCTGACTACCCCCTTACACATCTTCAATAGGATCTAAAATTGCCTAAAGATCTGAAAAGAAATGTTTGCAGCTCCCTGTCGGTGATAACATTTCAATTTTTTTTTTTTAACATAGTACTTAGGTCAGTACTTCCTCTTTTGAAGATGTTTAAATAAACCTAACACCATCATCTCGTTGCACACGTGCTTACAACACAAATAGATATAGATACATTTTTCGCCGAAAATGCAATTAAACTCGCCGGTTATCCGTTCCACAAAACCTAAAATAGTACGGGTCGTCAAAAACGGTCACTATTCAAACAAATTCCAATACCCGCTCGTTAGTGATCGACGAACCTTAAACAATTTTAGCGTTCACCGCACTCATATTATGTGTTCTCGATGTCGATTCATAGTTCCTTGAAATACTAAAAATAATAATAGAACTTTCAAAATTATTCATAAATATTTCGCAACTTAAATGCCTTCTATGCTACTAAAATATAGCAATGAATGTTTATTCTCAGTTTATAATTCGACAGTGCATTTCGTTTGGTATAAAAAATGACGTTCAATTGAATTACTTACATACAGAGTCATACGAGCAGAGTCGAGATATAGTCGAGGTGGCCAACCGGGCCCTATTCTGCGCGGGCCCCCATCGGGCCCGGCAAAGAGGTAGAGTATAATAATTAATATTTTTTGGTACTTCATAAATTTTCAATAAACTACTTATGATTATAATTATTATCAGGCCGGGGGGCCAGGGCCCTGGACTTTTACTACCCGGCCCTTCCGTCTCAGTTCGACCCTGATGATATAATGCGGGTACCACACTGGAGTGTTGGAACGTGTTGGTTCCAACACTCCAATGTGGGGATCGATCTTGGACGGTCATTGCACACAAACGGAGCATTACCATTGCAATGGGCCATGGCCATTCTATTCGTAGCCAATGCTGGAACCAAGTTGACCAAGTTGACCAAGTTGTGTGGTGGTCACATAAAGGTATTTCAATAGGATGCTTTGAAAGCACGAGATTAGTTCTATACAAATGGAGTGGCTGGAAAATAGGCATAGTCTTTGACAACGCTGGGGTAGATTACATTTGAGTGTGCCGGAATACACTGAATTGGACTTGGAAACATCTTGATGAACCTAACGAGGAAAGATAGAAGGCTGCATGTATCCGACAAAATATGTACGTTAAAGGAGAAAACCATACAGAGGAATCGTTTTTTTTAAACTTTCGCGATCACAACACATGTCATGATAAAACATTATATTTACGGGTATTTATCGCTATTTACCTTTACACCGGGATATTAAATACTAATAATACCTACCTAGTATTTCAAACGTAAATTTCAAACTTTATAGGTATACCTAAAGTACGGGATAAATGAATGCATTAAGTGTCATTTACACGATGAAAGATTCTTGCCTGTTGCATCATACAAATAAATTTGCTGTCGTCATGACTTAGTATGGTCTAAACAACAGTTGCTTACAAATTGAACGTCAATTAGGTGCGCGTAATTATTACATTCAATTGCTCTGGTAGCAAGAAACTGGCATCATGTAAATGGTACTTTAGGAAACATTTCTAAACTATAAGTGTATAAAGTATATGTGTATATAGAAAATTTGTTTAATTAACTTAGACGTGTTTATGTATGAGACACTTTAGAGTAGCTACCACTTCATGCTCCTATTCTTAAAATGAAAGATTCAGTGATGTACGGTCGAGATTCGAACCCATGACGTCACGACAGAATTCGAGCCATAATCTAAAAACACGTCTACTTAAATTAAGAAAAGGTAAGTAAAAAAAACAAATTGGAATTATACCATTCGAGAATCGATAGTAATCTCGCAGTTTGTTAGCATACATTGAGGTGCAGCAAGCTAGAAATATCAAACGATTTTTCACAATTCGCCGAAGCGTCGACATTTATTTCTATTTCTGCTGCAGTCAGTGCTATTTTAATAATGATACATTGCTACTGAAGTAATTGCAGAGTACAATTATATTGTGTGAATAAAATAAAAATGGCATAATATTATAGTCCGTATTACGCAATAAAAGCATATTACGCTTACGTTATAAGGCTTTTGCAAAATTATACAAATAAGTAAATTACCCAGAGAAGAAGTTTAGATAAAACACCCCATATAAGTACCTACTTACTATGCAATAATTTCATATGAAACAAGATTTGTCAATCGAGTAAGTAGGTACCTATTTAAGAAAGATTAGTAGGTTAGGTACCTACTTATAATTTTTATAGGCAATTTCAGCATTATGAAACATAGGTAGTAGCAAAGACAATGAATATCATCGTCTTTGGTAGTAGGTAGGTACTCAAAAGATCTCCACTTTGAAGTTATCACGAGCATACGTTCGCAAAACAGATGCAGCAATTAGCACCGACAAACGATGGCTGGCGAATGAAAAACGTCCAATTCTCCAAAGTCAATACGCGGACAAAGGACTTTTGAAATCCACACGAAATCCATTTACCAGCAGCCACGGACGTTCCTCGATGAAAAAACTACGAAGATACTCCAACTACGTACACATTGCACGGTATATATACCTACGCCGCTCGACGTATATACGACGCGCGACGTTGCAATACGCCACGCGGCGTAGCGGACTGGGTAGGCCCGAAAAAGCGCATGTGGTGTGTGAGACATTTTTTCGACTTTTATTTGAACGTCCGCCCGTCGGGCCTGCTAAATTATTACCGCAATGTTTTCACAAATAAAACTAGACCATACTCCAACATAAAAGCCTGCATATGGGTTTAAAAATTCAATTTTCGCTCGCCATTCGCAAGGATTCCAGTTTGGATTTTCGTAATCAATTCCGGACTCAAAATGCTTGTAAACAATAAACTTTGGAGTCGGTATCCGGGGAAAGCTTAATGGGCCTCAAGTTGGTGAAATAATGAGAATTTAAAAATGTAGTTGGGATTTTTATTTGGCGCAGTTTGGAAAAATATCGCTGGAGTCAACTGGAAGACGATTTGTACGTTTGAATTAGGCTTTTGGGAATAACCGAGTTTTGTCTTTTCATTGTGCAATGCAAATGCTGTCGCGTAACTATCGATAATTCCTAGCTATAAATGGATATTATTTCAGACAACTTCACATTTTCCTTAATTAATAACCTAGAAATATATCTTGTAAAAAAAAAGCGCCTTGATGAGTTTACGAGTAGATTAATCGGTTAAAATTTAGTAAACAAAAGATAAAGATACCTAAAACAAAAAAATAAAAAAAATAAAAATAAAGATACCTAAAAACAAAAGATACTACACGTTGTAAAACTGATTTCGTGTGGGATAAAAACGATAAAAATACGATAATTTTACTTAGTAATGTTTTATTTGAGTGTAATGAACTTAGACAACGAATGTTTAGAATTATTTTGAACATATTTCCGGGTGACAAAGAATACAAATAATTAAAACAATTGACGTGATAGCTGAAACCCCATATCAGCATGTTTTACATCAAAGCACTTGAACTAACTCATATACCTAAGGCCCGTTCACACTATTGAACATTTCTAAGTATATTTTTTTATTCTGTCATTCAAATGAGCTTTTGGTGTAGGTACTAAACGAAACTCTTGATTATTAACTACTATTTCGTCCATGCTAAAAGTAGACGGCTCCGGTAAGTATCTACGCAGGTTCGAATCCTGCTGTCAGTTGGAGTTCTGGAGGAATGTGGTTCATGTTTCTACGTTTGACACAGATAATGCTGTGCTCAATTTTGCCGATGACAAACCAAGATCATAAAAATGTGCACTAAATCACATCTGGAGGTAAGACGCATTCAGGGCTAAGTCATATTTTCTAATTTTTCACGAGAGCATTAAAACATTACATAAAAATTAAATAAATATCCTTGAACATTTAACTTTTGACTGATAATACTTAGATACTTTTTTTTTTGTAAATAGATACCTATTATAGATAGAAAAACATCCAGACCCGGAACAAATATCTGCAGAACATGCAAACATTTGTCCCGTGCGGGGATCGCACCCGCACTCTCCGCGTCTCAGGCGGACCTGCACCCACTGCGCCACAGAGGTCGTCAAAAAAAATTTCAGATAGTCGTCAGTAAACATACAGTTACCAGTTATTTGTCAGTTATTCATAAGTCCAAGTGGTTCTTACTTTCTGAAAGCATTTTCGAGTTTAATTATTATCTTATCTGCGATAGAACTGATCTAGTAGATAAGTTTAAGTATATTATAAATAACCGAAGAAAATGTTGGTGCTTCTTACGAACATGTTTCACCAACATGTTTGGCTTCAAGTTTTTAGTGTGCTTGGCGACCGTGATCACAGTGGTGGCCAGTGAAAGTAAGTTTTTTAAAGACTCCAAAGTTCGTTTAGTGTATTTCCATTCGTGAGGATAACAATTAGCTTTCTAACAGCGTCGATGGGCTTGCAACCTGTCACGTATAAAAATAACAAACTGAAAACAAAAACACAGACAGGATATTGACACTCACCACCTCACACAAAATGGAGGTGTCACCGCCACCGGTGGTCCACCTTCATAGCGCATTAAAACAAACTTCTTACAAATTAAAACAATTCTTATTACTTCATCAATATTTTCAGAAAATATTCTGTGCTACTACAGTTCTTGGGCCACCTACAGATTGTCCAACGGAAAGTTCGACGTCTCCGATATAAACACAGAACTGTGTACGCACGTGATCTACACCTTCGCTGGACTTAATGAAGGGGTCATAGTGTCTTTGGATGCTTACTTGGATCTGCCTGATGATTGGGGAAGAAGTAAGTGTTGTCTATCATTTATTTCTACAGAGAAGTAATAAAACAAGTACCTACAGAAGACCCACTTCGTGCCGTGCTTCGTGCCGATCATTAAACGTGCTATTTCATTCTTACAAAGTTAATCATTAGTTATAGCTCTGTCACTGTCACGCGCGTCCTTACGCGACGCGCGAAAACCAACCCTTAACCAATTAAAAAAACTACTACTCCATGCAATCCATAAAGTGGAACAGTTTGTTTGTTTGAACACGCTTATCTCTAGAACTACCAGTCGGATTCATAGAATTATTTCTGTAGTATTATTAGTATTTTATTTGTTATTATTAGTATTTTAGGAGAACCAGCACCAGTCATTTCCATTATTGATAACAATACCCAATTGCTTGTTCACTTCACTTCTTTTATTTTGGCTTTCGCACGGCTTGTGCCACGCATTTAGCCACTACCATGTGTTTATATTTTCAAGTCAGTTTAGTCAAGGGAAAGTCAAAGTCATAGTCAGCGTCAGTAAAGATGTGGGTTCTTTACTGCAGCATTACAAGGACTTTTTGATAAAACTCGAAATGCAATGATATCCAGTTTTGTTTCATTTGCCCACACTTATGTACGTTCACGAACACTTAACAGTTAATAATCCACCATTATTACACATTAACATTCGCTAAAACACAAGTTTTGGAAAATAAAACAAAAAAGGCAACATGGCACCTCAAATTCCCGTCAAAAAGCCCCAATTGCTTGGTATACGGCAGCGCACATTAGATGACAGGCGACAGCGACAGCGACAGATCGGAGACTAGACGCTACGACAGGCTGTGGCCGACAATTTTTATATAATTTGTGCGTCAGAGTCGCCCAGTCGCGACGATAAGTTAACCTAGGCGCACACTTTGCGACAGGCGTCAGCGACAGCTCAGCGACTTGTCGCCTAGTGTGCGCTGCCGTTATGTATAATTTGATTAATGGAATATTTTTATATCAATAACTTTTTTTTCAGACAACTATGGAGCCTTCACTGCATTGAAGAAGAAAAACCCAAAATTGAAAACTCTTTTAGCTGTGGGCGGGTGGAATGAGGGTTCCGCTAAGTATTCTCAAGTAGGTACTTATATCATATTTTTAATATCTTAATTCGAGAAATTCGCAATCCATATTTATGAGGACACGTACCCGTAGGAACTCTGTCAGGAACACTAAACTTTAGAAGTCTTTGAGTTAACTAACCAACTTTACATTATAAGGTTAATCTCATACTTCTAAATCCGTAATATTTTTTAAATAAAAGTTGAAGATTATGAAAGAACAAAACCTTTGATGAATTTGACTTAGCATCCTTAAAATCGACTTTATTTCCAAACAGATGGCATCCACTGCTGCATCTCGAAAAGTCTTCATCGACAGCGCGGTCAGCATGCTCAGAACCCATGGGTTCGACGGCCTAGATCTAGACTGGGAGTATCCGAACCGACGCGACACCATCCATGGAGTAGCTGATGTTGAGAACTTCTCGCTGCTTGTTAAGGAACTGAGGGCAGAGTTCGATAAATACGGCTGGTTCTTGAGCTCGGCTGTATCGTCAGTAGGCGCTATGGCTGTGCTTTCTTATAACATACCGGAGATCTCTAAGTTAGTACGACTCTGTGCGGATAACACTATGCTGGTGATATGTAATCTGTTTTCATTAAATATACGATTAACGTTACGTACGTATACGTTGAAGCAGTATTTGGTAAACGTTCAAGAAAATGTAGAAAAAATCTTCTTTCCGCTAATTTGTATTCGTATTGAATTTCAAAGTACAAATCAAAAGTCTGTAAGGCGTTCATCTTTTTCTGTTTTTCGGCCGTCTTATGGTCTAACTAGAAAAGCCGCAAAACAGAACCTTATAAACAGGGTATCAGGAAACTTGCGCGAAGGACACTGTCCTAATCCTTACCCTAATTGCCATCCTTCTCAAAGTCGATAATTTTCCGTAGAACTCAGCGTAGAGGGTGCTACGGTGCTTCCGTAGCAAACAAAAAACTTCGACGCGCACCTTCCTTGTAATGCAATTTAGGTTACCGATTCCATAGTATATTCCATAGTGTTCACTAGCGCCAATAATATCAAACTGCACAGCTTTAACCTCAAATGTTTCCAGACATCTGCACATGATGAACATAATGGCATACGACATGTACGGCGCGTGGGACTCGGTGACGGGACACAACGCACCACTCCACAAAGGAACTGGTGATGTGGGAGCTGCCGAGGATCTGTACACTGTTGATATGGCGCTGAAATACTGGATAAGCCAAGGTAGACTATAGTATGCAGTCTTACTGCAGTTTGAGTTCAACTTGTGAGCGTTACAAAGCATATTACGAGAAAGCGTGTACGTACTAGTCGATTTATGCACTATGCGCTTTACAAGAGCCATTTGTTATTGAAGAGTGATTCATAATATCGTTAGCGCGTGTTTGACAGACACTACACAATATACGACTGACTGCAGCAAGACATTGCAATTACTGTAAAACTTAGTATTTGTTTCACTTTTTCCAAGAAAGATCTGAAGTAAGCTAGATGTAAGCTAAAGTGGGGAGTATTAGGCCTACTGCTTCTACCATCGCCGAGTAGAGTAACATTATAAAAGAAGTAACTATTCAAATACCTACTTCTTGTTAACCATAAAATGTAAACTTAATATTGCAATCTCTTTTATCGACAAGAAAAAATACTATAAAAGCCTTGCTAAATTGACATGTAAAAATGAAGTGTTAGGTATTCTCTATCACGAACTTGATAAAATACACCTTTAAAATATACCTACTTGTAACATTCTAGGGAAAAACTTGTGTACCTATTTAGTCAGTTTCGAGTAGTACTAAGTACACACTCGAGAGTGATAGAAAATATCAATATCTGGGCCTAAACTAGAAAAGAAAATTTTCTGGGAAAACAAGATATAAACATGGTCGTAATGATTATGACATTTAAATAAAAATAGTAAGTTTTACTTTTATTAGTGAAAGTGATTTCAGAATCAAATCAAATTATCCCGAAGGTTGTTTTGAAGTTAAAACATGACGCCTAGAATGCTCACAAATTGATAACAAAGCATTTTTTTTATTACAGGACTAGTATAGTATTAATTTATCTGTGTTACAGGTGCACCACCAGAAAAGCTCGCAGTAGGAGTTCCCCTCTACGGCAGAACCTTCACGTTGTCCAATCCAAATGCCAATTCTGTAAGAGCTGCAGCTTCGGGAGCTGGGATCAGTGGACCTTATACTGCGACTAATGGATTCATCGGGTATAGCGAGGTAAGACTTTGTAGAACCATCAACAGAGCAAATAATGTGTTCCTTAGAAAAACTGGATTGTAGAAATATAAACATAAATCGCTTTATAAACATAAAGCGCGTGTCTTAGCAATTAATGCGCAACTCATTTTGGCATCATTGAAAACCTGCTCTTGAACAGCCACGGCCCTAAGGATTAGCCTTATTTTCATGTCACTCTATCTGTAATTATTTTTTTTTTTTTTAATTTACACTCAACTTAATTTACTTCACACATTCACATGCGTGCTTCGTTATTAAAGTTCAAATAATCACTCCGTCCCCAACTTCAAACGTTGATTATAATAATATTGTTAAGCATTGTTCAAAGGTCTCAGTACCTCATTGGCGGAACCCACACGGCTGTTCCCTGTTCCGTGTAACTCAATTCTACGCGAAAATCCCACTGTTATTGAACAAAGAGAAAAGTTCAAACGGCGCTCTAGGTATTGAAGTTTAACTTTACAAGAGCAACTGACACCAAACTTCGCGAAACTTCGTCTGGGAGTCAAAGCTCGCAGATGTCATAAATTAAATTGTGAAACGAATCTGTTGGCGAGGCATACATTTTGTCAACATTTGTGTATGCGCTTTATCATTGTTTTTGTTAAAGGTTTGCGAGGATATTTCAAAGTTTGTTTTAATTAGCTGAAAGATCTTGCGCTTTTGAAATTAGGATAGTGTTATCATGACTTGTGTATTATTCATACTTACCTACTTCCACTTAGCCTTTTACAAACTTTTAATTATCATCGTTATCAGCCACTTCATTAGTTATTCAGTACCCACTGCGGGTATACCACCCTTCGTGTCTGCAACTCGAGTCGGTCGGTTGCGAGGTTTCTGTTAAACTAACACGAATTTCATATT
Source organism: Xanthorhoe designata (assembly GCA_963582015.1). Lineage (NCBI taxonomy): Eukaryota > Metazoa > Arthropoda > Insecta > Lepidoptera > Geometridae > Xanthorhoe > Xanthorhoe designata. The sequence goes on along the minus strand of OY757029.1, from coordinate 13,075,495 downwards.
TACAAAGCTTCAATACCTTTTTTTAACGAGATCAATTCTACCATATTAAAGACTACCTCAGACGTTTAGCACCATCGACAAATTATACTTACTGCAGAAAATGTGAAAATGTACATGACCACTCTATTGGCACCTTTCTGTTTTATGAATGATCATCACTAGATTTAAGGATATGTACTTTTTTTCAGTTCTGCTACATGCTATTGACCGAAGCTTGGAACGTCAGTTACGACAAACAAGCGAAGGTCCCCTACGCTTTCAGCGGTCGCAACTGGGTCTCCTACGACGACGCAAACTCCATCACAAAGAAGATCGAATACGCCATGAGCTTAGGCATCACCAATGTTATGGTCTGGAGTATCGAAACTGATGACTTCCATGGTCTGTGTGATTCTGGAGAATGGCCTATGCTTAAGAATATCAATAATGCGTTGGGAATTGGCTGGTCGACTACACCTACACCTGCTACTACAACGTCTTTGTCCACTACACCATCGTCTACTACACCATCGTCTACAACACCATCGTCGACTACACCATCATCTACTACTCCATCGTCTACTACACCATCTTCTACAACGCCCTCGTCTACAACTGTTTCAACTACTACAAATCCAGGTAATTCAGGTGGTGCTACTGTGCCAGGTAGGTACTTCATACCTTGTCTCGTCCTTATTTTGTTGTAATTCAATCAATATTTAAACGATTTTTCTCGAACTCATGTCTCGACTAAATTTTTAAACTCAAATTTAAACCACCAAAACTTAAACCATTTATTTTACAACTTAAACTCATTGTTTCTTTTGATCTATGTTTTATTGTTATTTTGGAAAACAACATGTTTAAATTATTAATTCGTTTGGTGTTTCATTTCAAACATCGAATTCGATTCGTCATCGAACATTCCATAGTTGTCAAAAAACATATTTAGCATGCTAAACACAATATTTTGTTGTGTTTAAATTAAAATAACTGTCAAAGATAAAATGTATTTCAGTATGTTAAATACAATTAGCAATATTAGTGCAAGCCGTCTTTAAAATACCTAGGTACCTACTAATTACGGCTTTCACTAAATATTCTTACACCATCCAGGAAGCTCACCATCATCTAACATACTTCTAACGCATTGTTTATTTTTTTGTTTAGGTACAATAATTGATCCTAAAATTCTTTGTTCGTTCGGAGGAAAGTAAAATAATTGATAATTTGAGCTTTAATATATTATAGCATAACTCAAAATTTCTTTATTTAATTATGATCATTATTAAAGACAATTTTGAAACGTCACGTCCTTAAAACTAGGGGATTTTACTGCCTGTAAACAACACGATGGTGTGGGCCTAGCTTTTTTTCAGCGGCCCATACAACCTCTAACATACCTAAAGACTAGTTTAATATGAGACACGACCGGAGTGATCTGCAAGTTCCTCCCTCTCACCCAGATGAAGATTTTCCGAATCAATCGAAATTATCGGTACCTAATCTAAATCAGGACCACCATTTTTTGAATTCCATTTTTCCCCCTAGGTGGGATTTCAGTGGGGGAAAACTGGAATAAGCTGATGCTTTTACGTGAGTAATTTTAATGTCTCAAAACTCAAAAAAGTTTTGTAAGTAAAACCTACGGACCTAAAATAAAAATCTCATTTCAGGATCTACAGCAGTTCCTGGGGCGATTTGCACATCAGAAGGTACAGCACCCAATCCAGAAGACTGTACATCATACTATGTGTGCATTCTGCTGGGAAACGGATATTACTGGGAGGTGAAGATGTATTGTCCAACACACTTGCACTGGAACCAGGCGAGCGGACAATGCGATTATCCCTCTAAAGCTAAATGCAATGTATGAATCGAATATTTAGGATTTAGAAAAAAATATTTGCAATGGTTATTAATTTATAAAATAAAAAAACCATTTTATATAATAAAAAACTTATAAAAAAATATATTCCGTGTAAGAAAATTGTTTTATATGCATTTTAACTAGATAACTATATTTTCTGATTATTTTGTATTTTATTTATTGTAGTGACTTTTACCAAATATTCTTCGAATTCTTTTTGTATGCTAAATAAAATAAATAAAAAAAAGTACCTACTACCTACATAAATTATTGTATCAATTATTTTTTTATGAATTATGGTTGTTTAATTTTAAAACCTCTTAGAACAAAATGTTGTTGCTTTTAGTGGTAGATGGCCAAGCGGTGTCTGGTGATTTAAAATTAACTCTGAATAGCGACCTGCGCGGTATTTGCTGCCGCTGTGGAAAACTTTTTTAGTGAGCTGTAGCAGTACAGCAGTAGTAACTAAGCTGGTAGGCAAATGATAAGCACATAGCATGGTGCACAAAATCTCATCCGGTCCATTGTCAACCCGCGATCGTGTTTCATATTCTTTGACCGGCTCTTTCAATTATGTACATTGTTGTGAAAGTGGATTGTAACTCGACTATTGCCGCTCAAAATTGCACTGATTCATGGCTCGGCACGTTCAGAGTTCCAAACTCCCTAACGCGTATTTTATTGCCCAGAGCTTTTTAGGGAAACTGAAGAGATGAATTGGCATTACGTGATGCGTTTCTGTTATTAAAAGTGTGTGGGAAAGAATGGCTTTAAGTGTGTTGAGGAATTAAATTGACAACTTTTTTATTGGAAAGATCATGACTGTATCCCAGGGAGCAGTAGACATTTCTTTATGCAATTTTGTGTTCCTTTTGATGATGTCTAAAAGGGTAGTCAGAGGTTTGTCAAAATTTGGTAATTTGATACAAGCCCACATTTTGCAGTAGGTAGTTAACTTTCCATACGTGACAGGATGCAAGCCCATCGACGCTATTAGAAAGCTAACTGGTTACCTCACAATATTTTCCTTCACCGTTCAAAGATAGTGTTATAGCGCATTTAAATTTTTCGACACGAAAAGTCCATTGATGAACGGCCGGATTCAAACCCACTACCTTCGGATCGAAAGTCAAAATACCTACCTACTAATCCACTTGGCCAACACGGCACGGATACGATTTAGATAGATACCAAACTTATTGATAAAAAGCCTAACGTTAATCCAGGTCACAAACTAGGTAGGTATGTAAGTAGGTACCTACCTACCTACATTCCAAATTTCAGTCTAATCCGTTCAGTAGCTTTTACGTGAAAAAGCAACAAATCCATACCAACTTTCGCGTTATATGAACTTTATAATAGGTACCTACCTATTAGTGGTATAGCTACCAACACAAAAATAATAGGGTACAAAATATACAAATTTAACCAATGTAGGTATTGTGAATTGAAATTGAAATCAAGACAATTGAAATAAAAAAACTACCTATGAAGCAATTATGCAAATTGACGACTAAAGAATATCGCACACAATCCAGATTAAAAGGGGACGAGTCCCATAAAAAAATTGATCCCTAAAACAAAGCAATTCATATTCATGAATGAAAATGCTTTCCGTGAGAGAATAAAATTACTGGCATCGTTAGATTAAATAAAAGAAAGGGGAGATAGAGCATGCCCTGAAAGGTAGGGCATTCTATAAATTTAATGAGATTAAATACAAACAAGACTAAACAACTCCATGGTAGGTACCTACATGAACATGTAAAATAATCACCATGAAACATGAAATCAAAGGTCATGTCGGCAACATTATGTTATTTAATTAAAGTAAACCTATACATTAATAAATTACAAAAATTGTATTTCTAAAAATGTATTAAGCACCTATACCTAATATTTTTTAATGTAATAATTTTGGTTTTGTAGGAACTTGCGTTGAATCGCAATCGCAAGTACCTATAGTAAGTTGGCAGTGGGCGGACCAATGAGAAGCCAACTATCAGTCAGTGCAAAAATGGAGGGTAGGTAGATAATTTTCTTGAAAAATCGAGCCTGCTCTTGCAGTTGATTTTTACTTTTCAAGCTAGGAGGTAGGTACATACGGGAAGTCTAATCTAAAAGTTATTATTGTGTGTTAAGTATGTACTTTCAGTGATTTGTGTGCATGTAGGTATAAGTGATGGTGTAATTGACGCGAATCCTCCAAACTTATGTGAGTCAGTTTTACATTATTTACCTACTCAAGCTTTAGGGCTCGTATTCAGAGTTCCATACTCAAGCATGAATAGTGTCTCAAGCGTTGATTCATCATTCAGTTTCCATAGAGAACTCTTTAAAAAATCGATACTTAACACGTTAGCTGTCCATGCACTACATTTAGTGCATTTTGGAGTAAGCTGTGAAGTCCGTGCACTACATATAGTTCATAGCTCTGTTTCAAATGCATGAGATGTCAGGCACTGAACGCTAGAGCTACGAGGTTGAATTTCGGGGGACGTATAGATAGGTAATTTGGTAAAATAAAACACGATGGACGTGATGAATTTTTTTTATGTTTTTTATGAAAATGAGGTTTAAAGTTGCGTGCACTACATATAGTTCATAGCTCTGTTTCAAATGCATGAGATGTCAGGCACTGAACGCTAGAGCTACGAGGTTGAATTTCGGGGGACGTATAGATAGGTAATTTGGTAAAATAAAACACGATGGACGTGATGAAATTTTTTTTTTTTTTTTATGAAAATGAGGTTCAAAGTTGAAGATATAGTATGGACGCAGTGTGGTATACCCCAAATTATCTTGGGACAGCTAACGTGTTAAGCGAAGATTCAAGTTTGAGTACAGAATTTGTATGCCTACGTCGGAAACCAAGGATTCGTATTTAATTTTGTATTGTATAAAATCGATACCTCCTAGGAACACTACGCCAACTTCATTTTAGCGTTTTTTCTTTTTTTACAGAAAAACACTCACTAATGACGTATCTTTATGTTCCCAAAATTTTATAAAAAAATATTGAAAAACAAAAAAGTTTTTAGATTTACAAAACGCTAAGATAATGTACTTTCAAAAATCGTGCGGTATATATTCCGCCATTATGAGTTAGCCGGTTCTATGCCGGCACCGCACCTGATAAACAGAGGAGCACACTCCGCCAATAGGAGAAGATAGGGTAGCGTGCGGGGGCAGAGCTCCAAAGATTTGTTAATATTTCGCTTATACAAATATATTACAGAAATAGCTAGTTGCCTGTATGACTTTTTGTATGAAATCGGTAGTAAAGGGAGTCATTAAAGTAAATTCAGTGAAGTATATCTTTGGTCTGATAGTTGTCTGAATCTAAAAATACATTGTGAATTAAATCAAGAAAATAGTAGCATCTCCAAAACATGAAGGAATGTCATGTAGGTACTTAATAAATACAGCTTAGGTATGTGGAAAGTCAAAATATAGGTACTTACAACGTGTTAGAAAATCAGGTAAGTAAACGATAATCTCGCGCGACAATTACCAGATAAAGCATAATTATTAAACATTTATTGAAAATCAAAACAAAGCCAAGTACCTACGACATACCTAGTTTATTTTTGTGACATTAGTATAATATATATTTTTAGTATATTTACTCCAAATATCTTAGTTTTTTATAAAAGTTTGCCAATGACCGCAGTCATTGACAACCAACATGAAATCGACGAAGATTAACCCATTGATCTCATAATATTGTAGGTACCTACTTAAAAATTTAACTTGTAAATTCAAGTACTAACTAAATATTTTGTAAAAACATTAAGGTACTTACATTAGGGACATAAATACCTACCATTACGGTACCTTCCTACTGTTTTATACCAGGTTGATGATAGTGCATTTTAAGAAAATGTTTAATTAACAGTAGTTAATCTTAGTAGTTGTTTATAATTTTTCCACTTTTTATAATCTTTAGTAAGTATCTACATGCATCATTGATCTCTAATTAGTGTAAAGGTCCTACCTATGTGCTGAATATGACTGTGATTGATTAGTATTGATTTGTTTTCTATCTTATACCTACTTATTACTACCTATCTTAATACCTCAAAGGCACTACCATTCCAGTCCTGATAGTTTCATTATATAGTTATTGTTTTCCAAGTAGGTACCTACCTACATACATAATATAATATAAACGATACAATTTATAATGATAGTACCTATTTATTTTAAACATACATTACCTACATAACTCCTTTTTGTTTTAAATTCCGCCCATAATAAGAATTTCAATAAGATTTTTACAAATTGAATTGTATGATAGTTTTGATTAAATAGGTATTGCCACTAATCAGGGAATCCAAATTTTTAATTTTGTAACATTAATTAACATTTTATTAATAATTTTCAGTGAAACAAAACGCTAAGTAACTGCACTTGTAAAGAAATAAACCGCTATGTATTTGTTAGCGGCGTGCAACACGATAGTTGCTTTGATTGTTATTCCAATTACAGAGCGCTAACTTTTTAAATACGTTAAATTTGATAGAAATTATCAAATAATTTTATCTAAAAACATAAAACGAATGTCTTGTTTCCGATATATGGCGAAATTATTTATTATTGTGCTTTGGTTAGCGATTTAATGACTATATTTTCCTACTGTCATATTCCAGAATATACACAGCTAACTTTACTTAGCGGAGTATATTTCGACAAAAAATAAGCTTATTCCGTAGTATACTCCGCTAACTCAGCTTAAAATGAAAACTAACAAAATAAAAAAATATATGAATATGCAGCTTTAACCACGATTAATTGAACTACACGCTCTGCAAATTTCATTGAAATAGCTTCAATAACACAGGAATTATCGGCTTTTTTCCTTTAAATGCTTCTCCTGTAAACCTACGATTTTCGAGTTAGCGTAGTATTAATTGGAGGTGTCGAAATGAGATGTCGCTTACATTCACAACTTCTCGAAGTAGCTACATAACTTATGCTCAAGGTGCGGTAGACATATTCTTTCCGATCTCAAACTTATCTGCAACTTTATTATCTACTGACAAACCAAGGATGAACAAAACTTTAAATGTGTTCGTTGGACTTGACCGGTCTTAATTGAGCGGCATATCTTCTTCTAACTAGAACCGCCATAAATATATTTTTGGGTCCAGCGAATAACAGTTACATAAAAAGAAAAAAATTCAGGGAGAAATTACTCGTCACCCTTTTCGCTACAAAAGTTTTTAATGAAATCCTCTGTCAAAGTCAACAAGCCCTTTCTCAAAATAAAATATCTTTGGCTCAGAATTAGGGAAAATATTTCATACAAATGTTTCTTTAGAGCTGGGCTTTGCATAAATTAAACTCAAGATTATTGATGTTTTACTTTTCTAGCTAAAAAAGTCTAACCCCTGAGACTTTCTATCTAACTAAGAAACTTACCTACTTATAAAGATTTCATAGATTTACTAAAACTAGAATTTACTAACAAGACAATACCGAACATCATCATCAACTAAGTACTTAGGTAGGTACCTACCTACATCCGACTATTAAAATTCTAAAGTTAAATAGGTCACACGAACACTCAAAATAAACTAGGTAGGTACCTACTTATTCAGAATCGACATTTTACAATTTTAGATTTCAAATTACCATTTGCTTAGCTTGGGACTAGATGACGCCGTGTGAAATGTCCAAGGATATTTATTTATTTATTATTTAATTATTGTTTCCTTTGCAATCGATTTTACGAAAATCCTTCTCGATATTTCGACCTTTCTAACCACTTTCAAATCCTCCTTGGTGTGTAAATCTGGCATTGTCAAGTATGAAGCATTACTACAGCTTTAAGTGCACTGCGACTATCTGTGCTTCCGGCCGAGTGCGCACACGATCGATGCCAATTTATACCTACCGAGGGATTTACGTGCGACTTGTGTTATCGATTGTACGTGCTTTTATAACTTTTGTATGAGCAAGTTTGTTCCGTGTCTGGGTGTTGTAAAGTAGGTAACTAAAAAAATACAATTTAAAAATTTATAATCGCAGTGTTCTACGTTGTACAAAATGAGATTTTGGTTATTTTATTGTGTAAGTGTTGTAGTCTATTAATCAAGTCAAGTAATTTTGTAAGAGAGCTATGAGACCAAGCAGGAAAACTTTCCTAATTTGATTCTTAAATCAGAGTCGGTACATAGGCTATTAGTTGATATAGTATTATATTGGGGGCAATTCGGAGTGTCGCAAAAGCTAAACCAAACTAACAAAAATTTTTGCCATCCTTTTTATTTCCATCGCTATGAAAGGGACGGCAACAATTTTAGTTAGCTTAGTTTAGCTTTTGCGACACTCAGAATTGCCACTATTATCTGTGCATAGGCCCCCCTACTAAAAGCGAAAACGATACATCCGTGTCAATAATCGCAGTTCAGTGGAAACTGCATTCGGAATGTTTACCAACATAAGCTGAACTCCGATTTTTAACGTATCGTTTTCAGTTTTGGGAGTTGGCTTAACGTGTCGCTACGTCACTTTTGTCTTTGCACGCACATGGAGTGCCACCGAGGTCAATCAGAACGGAAATATTAAAACTTAATAAGGTAGGTAGTTGAAAACAAAAACTCAATCAATGATACTAAGTAAATTTATTCATCATCTATTCTAAATACAAGGCAGGTAGTACCCGCAACTCACAGATCAAATTACTTAAATAATGGAGAAATCAATTTAAATAGGTACATTGATAAAGAATAGGGATCAAATGAGCATAAATTTGAGCAATACATGTTGTATTGTCGTTGACAAATAAATTGGAGGGAAGAATTAATTTTAATTAAGTACATCAATTAAAGCTTAAAAATAGGTATTGCCACAACTTATTATACCGTTATTACTGAAACGTCTCACTAACATAACTCATGATTTAGATGATTACTGTATAAATAACTACTTATAACATGGGATACTGTGCGCCATAAATTAAATAAATTTAATTCTAGTTTATACAATCAAATATCAACTAAACTTAAAAAATGCCTTATTGAATGACAAAATAAATATTGTATAAGCAAAGAAAATAAATCTTTCAAAACTAATTTTGATAGATTTTTTTTAACTATCGTGGTTTTGAACATTGAAAACACTGAAAACGTTAACGAAACTCATATCCATGAATTATGGTAAATATCCCGTTTTTAATGTTATTTCGATAGATTTTCAAAATATGTACTTTCTTCAAGCTAATTGTAAAATATACCTAGGTACTGAAGTTATAGAGACGCACAGTTTTATTATTATAAAAATGCTGAACATGTAAATGGACTACGAGATTTAAGTAATAATTCGAGTGAACAGAACGAAAGATCCAGATTTAAAAGGCACGATCGTGCTACAGGCTCTTAAGAACCGATAAACTTTGATATATACTTGAAACCTTTTTAAATATATCTTTTGTTTCACTGTAAATAGTTTTAGGAGATGACGCAATCGTTTAAAAAGGTTATATAGTAACATAATTAATCTTAGGACTACAATAGTAAAATACTTATAAAGTTTAAGAATATCAAGGAACAATTAAATATAAATGCAATTACTTGACCATTGGTTGAAATGTAGGTAAATCTAAAGTCAATGAACAAGCTCCGTAATTTAATGACAGTGCATTTACATTTAAAAAGTTTATATTATTGAAACATGTCGCAGAAAAATAGAATATTTATTTATTGTCATGATGTTTTGAAGTCAACGCGATCTATTGATCGATCTACAGATAAAGTAAGTTCCGTATTCTAGTTTCAACATCAAAAACCTTTAACATCTAAATTGTTAAATTGCCAAAAGTTAGATTAAAAATTATATGCCAAATTTATTGCAAGTTTCTGACTTCAACAGAAATCTAGATAAAAGTATTTATAGATCTTACATTATTCAAACATCAACATCAAAACTATATACACTACAGTATGAAAAGATCTTAAACAAGAAAATAGTTTATTTTATATATCACCTCATCTAAAGACTAAACGAGTACAGTAAACGCACGAAAAATAGTTATGAAGTCTTAAGTTCGCAACAATAGGAGCTAAAATATCGAGTGCAGATGTGTAGTCTTTGAATGGAAGACACCAGACTTCCGAAAACAGTTTTTTTCTCAGAGCTGACTCAGGGCAAACGCAAATACGGGCGTCAGTTTTTGCGTTACAGAGACATTTTAAAGCGCCACTTATAGGTCGCGCCACGTAAAAAGAGCGCGGTCGGGGAAGTAGCGGGGGTATGTTTGCGCCTGTGTTCACTCGCTGACGAACCAATAGCACTCGTTAAATCAATGGTATGAAGTGCGCCGCGTTACCTCTCCACCAATCATCGACCACGGAGCAGTTTGACAGCCAGCGCTCTTTATACGTGGCGCGACCTATAACGTCCTGCGATATACCCTCAGAATATAGAAAGAACATTCTGAGGACATACAGTGTGACAGTTGGGATAAGTAGTGCATCTAGCAAGATTGACGAAATTGTGTAAAGCAGAATGATTCCAGTAATTTAGATTCTTAAAGAAAGTATTTTTTAAAATAAAATACTGTAAATTCACACTCCATTTTTATCTCACTTTAATATCACATTCACATGCATAGACCTAGAACATTATAGACTGCTAGCTAGCATGCCGAAAGGGACAAACAATAAATGAAATCCACAATTTCGTGGTATTTGGTTTCGAAAATTTATGTTCTAACCAAAGAAAAAGGTGGCAGGGCTAAAAAAGCCAAAAATTGTGTATTTTAAAAGTACTTTCTTGTTTTGTGTGACTGAAAAGGAAAGTGTGCAGCAATCTATATGTTTCTCTGCCTACGTTCACATGCCAAAACTTTTTGCCTCTCTTTCACGAATCTAAGTTGTTTTAGTGAAAACAGTCTTCTTAACTGTTATTAATTATAGTTTCAACACCAAGCTAGGTTACGCTCTTTTTCTCAGAATTTAGATAGTGTATTTAAAAATATGCTCATATTATACTTTCAACAAGATTAACGTTATTTTTCAACAATGTAGACAAATTTTACAGAACACAGATATTACACTAATAAATATTTCAACATATTTACATATAGGTAATTCATTTTTTTACATTTATTGTTATATGGATTTAATATATGAAATAGTGAAATAGGATTTAATAGTATTGGGAGTAAAAGCGTTATCATTTTTCGTAAAATAGCGTGATTCAGTGTAGTTAAATATAAATTTCCAGACCTCATAAACCTTGTCTAGGATAGAACTACTTTAACCCGCGAATATTTACAACATCAAATAACAAGTTTTTATTAGAGATATTTATAAAAATGTTTCAACAACAGTATTGAATTTAAACATTTAAAACACTCGAGCTGTGAGCACTTATTGAGTAAATTTAATATTCTTCGAGTAATAACAAAGTTTTTAACAAGTTTTTGAGCACTTTTGAAACGAGATAGCAATGTGCTCATAAGCATCTGGTATCGATTGATTTGGCACAAAAACTACAAAATACGAACCCTATTTTTTAACTTACAAAGATTTCTTAGCGCAATAGGCACAATTAGATTTTAACATAAGTATCTAACTTGAAAACACCATTTTCGCGCTGAATTTGGACTTAACTGTCATATATTTAAATAAAGTACATCTTATGAGCTTTGACATGACATAAGTTTCATCACTGTTCTTTAGCTTTGAAAAGCGGGACCAGGCTTCGAGCAAAAATGCCCATTACCTTTGTAGGTTTTAATGCAAAATATGAAGATTATCATTCTTAATAGTTCGATATTTTGTTACTATAGATGTTCATATTTAAGTTCTAAAATGCCAAAGCAAGCGACACAATCATGTTCATAATTCAACAACAAGATTTGTTTTAATCCCAAAACATCTAGTTTAACATTTCTATATATTTTAGATCGCTAATTCTACAGATACACAACATGCTTATTTAAATTCAGTTTCAGAAAATGCCGTTATTTGGCCACATTGAGTTTTCTGATCTCAGTTTTTCCAACTTCACTTATTTTTAAAAATTCACTGTTCACTTCCTTCACTATTTAGACCCACATTTAAGCGAATAAGTACGTTCCTATATCACTTAGTACTATCGCTTGTAAGACTTAGGTTAGAATCATTAAAACTGTCCTTATGTCGACGATTAAGGTCGAAAATGTCCATTAAACTTCTTAAAAATATTTCTACAATTAGGTCTCTTTAGACCTTCCCATTTAAGCACAAGGAACGATAGGTATAAAGCTTTAAGCTGCCGAGAATACTGTCACATAGTTACATTAAACTATACTTTATGGGTGTAGAAATAGAGATCACTATGGAATAAGCTCATAGTTATAAACATGAATGGAATGTTAATAAATAGGTGGCTTCAAAATGTAAAAATTAAACAAAAAACCTAAGAAATAAAATCATAAATGCATATTCAAGTATAAATGAACACTAGAAATAGGAACAGCTGTTTTTGATTGATTGTATTTTATTTAGCTGCATAATTTATTTATACCTACTTATAGGTTTCAAATGGTTGCTAAGTAATTCACAGTACCTATAAAAAGTCCTTATGACAACTATAGTATATTTTCAAGTTTAAAATACCGAATAAGGGAATTTTATAGCAGCCATTTTAGCCCTACAAGTATTTAATGTCCTAGATTCGATAAAATCTAACAGGACTTTATGAGAGAGGAAACAGTCAGAGAGCATATAAAAGTACACCAGCTCTAGTTATGATGAACAATAGTGGCAATTCAGAGTATCGCAAAAGCTAAACTTAACTAACCAAAAATGTTGCCGTCCCTTTCATAGCGATTGGAATAAAAAGGATGGCATTAATTTTAGTTAGTTTAGTTTAGCTTTTGCGATATTCCGAATTGCCACTATTGTCTCTTCAATTTAAAAGACTGAGATTTGATTTTCACTAAAAATAGATAATTTTGTGAACAAAATATAAATTGATTAAAATTCAATAAAAAAATATTGTCCCGAATCAAATTCAAATAGCTTAATTATGTATAGTAATAGTTTAAACTCCAAAATAAAATTCATTGTGAACTATAATTAAACGTTGTAATATAATAACTGTAATAAGATTGTAATAAGATTCAAAGCAACGCCAAGAAAACTGTCAATTATTTTTTATATAGGTACTAGGTATTCATAACAGCAGAGTAGTATCAATATATTCAAAGAAATGCCATAAAAACTGTCAAAAAGTGTTTTTTGAATAAATAACAGCAGAGTAGCATCAATATCTTCAAAGAAATGCCATCAGAAACGACTCACAGCAACGCAAACTACCAGGCGTCCATACTTCGGGGAAGGTCTAAGAGACGGCGCAGTCTCAGGACCTGGTCTGCGCGTCGTTTTGTCGCGACCGTCAGAAGAATATGACTTCCTCTTCCGGCGGGGGCGGGGTCGGCTCTGGCGAGCGCACGCGGAATTTGTCCGGCAGCTTTGGGTAGGTGTTTGTTCTGAAATGGATTGTTTTCATGCGATTCGTGATAATATACTCTACAAACTCGATCGATCGAAATCGATGCATCGTGCATCGATTTCAGGGATTCTTTTTATTTGTTTTTTATTTTTTATTTTATTAAATAGGATTTCAGGATTTCAGTATGTTTTAACTACATCATTTTGTACCCAGCTACTCTATAAGCCAAAAACAATGCATCGTGACAGTAATCGCAGGTCAGCTTATGTTGGTGGAAACTGAATTCGGAAGATTAACCAATATGACCTGCGAAGATTGCCACTGCCACGATGCATCGTTTTTGGCTTATAGAGTAGCTGGGTACAAAATGTTGTAGTTGAAACGTACTAGATTGTTCACTTCTTTCATTGCAACTACGTTTATTTTACGCATCTAGTGATTTCAATTGAACAGTGAAACATACCTAACCTGGCAAGGCACGTGGTTACCTAATTTTAGAGCGTTTGGATACCCTACATCTTAGTGCAGGCGAAAGAAAAAAAATCGTTTATTTCGGTAGGACCTCAAGGATCATTTCAACTTCGTCTTACGAGCTAGGTGATTCTATACATAGTCAAGTTCTGACGTTGTATACTGCATATGCAAATGCATATGCCATAGTAGGTATACTACGTCAGAACTTTTAATTTTTTAGGTAAGTAAATAAAATTATTTTAGTACCTTTTTTTTTATTAACCTATCATGTCCCACTGCTGGGCAAAGGTCTCCCCCTTCAACTTCCACTCTTTGCGCTCCAAGGCAACAGTTTGCCAGTTTCATTCGAATGCATAGAATTTAAGTATCTAAAAAATTAAAAGTTAAATGTTTGTGTAGTAATTTAACTTACCTAGTAGCTTTGTTGTTAGGCGGCGCTTGCGAAGGCAAAGGAGCTGGCGAGCTACCTGTTCTTGTATGGTGGATCACCAAACCTGGGTGTTGTTGATGCTGTAACTAGGTATAGGGTAAACTATTAAAATTATAGTAAACCAATTAATAGTACATAAATTTTTTGAAAGTAAGGTTCAATATCTTCTTTCCTATATGAGCAATCAGTTTGAAATTTTGCATAGCTCAGGCACTAATTATGCACTATTTTTGTGTGTACATTTCGTCGTTGTAGTATTAGCCATTTCTGAGAACGGGCATGGGTACGCTACCATAACGTTACGATAGCGTACCCATAAAGAATGGTCATTATTTCTTGAACCAAAGAGGCACTATTTTTTTCAGTTTTACACTAATTATGCACTATTTATGCACTATTTTTTTGGCATAAAAAAATGAGAATTCGATGATGGGTACGCTATCGTAACGGACACTACATAAACGGGGTAATTGTTAGGCTCAATTCACACCGAGATGGCAGGGAAAGTTTCAGTTTTAGTGTCATATAAATTTAAACTTTATCTTCATTACTTTAATAAATAGTATCGCTTGAGAAACTTGAAAAGGCTAAAAGACCACGCGATCTCAAGCGTTATTTTTATTATTAGCAACCCTCAATGTCCCACTGCTGGGCAAAAGCGTAAATATTTTAATTAAAATTATATAAAATGTTCAAGTCGCGCTTAAAATGTACGACAAGGTTGACGCAAACGGGTAGCCCAACAAATTCTAATATGCAAGAGTTATATGAATTTTGCGGGCTATCCGTACACTACTCGTATTTATAGAATATACAAAGGCGCTTAGAATTTGTAGAAGTAAATTCATGCTCTAACAACGAAAGCTGAACAGACAAAATGGTTGTACATCTCTACAAGAAGAGTTCGGTAAGCAATGTGTATCAGTTCTCTAAAGCCAATTGTCGTGCATAATGTTGTAATTGAATCACGTGTTTATGAAATTCATTTTTACTATAGTTTTTATATATTTTACATTATAGTGTTAAACCACATATACCTACACACACGTATTTCATTATAAATGAAAATCTTACTAAAAGTTTTACTAATTCAAATTCATTTATTCAGAAACAATTTTAAAAATCGTGTTTGAAATTGTATTAAAATAATAACTAATTACAAAAATAGGTATACAAAAACAATAATTATAAAATTCAGTAATGTCACACTCAAGCAAAAAAAATAAAATAATAATAACAATAATAATAATAATTGCTGCTTATTATATTTAGAGTTTGTCATCATTAATAAAATCATCTGTGGAGTAATAGCACCCTTTTAACAAAAGCTTTTTTAATTTAATTTTAAATTCATTTGGATTATTTATAATTTTCATAACAACTGGCAATGCGTTAAATAATCTAATAGCCTGATAGCGACAGCAATGTTTAGCTATATTGAGCTTGAGACAGAAGGGTATTTCAATATCTTTTCTTCTTGTAGCGAGTCGCGATAATCTTTGATCTGTTGTTTCGTAGCGGTTCGGATGTTTGATGACGTCCACCAAGGTTACCAAAATGTAGAGGCATGGGACTGTCAGTATTTCTAATCTTTCAAAGTGGTCCCTACATTGTATTTGTATTTTGTACAGTTATGTTAATACTATTGTTAATATTATTATTGCCTTGTGGTGAAAAAGTTCCTGTGGGAATACCGTGATCAAAAGTAGTAAGTTTTAATCCAGGGTGAAAGCAATCGTACTACCAAATTTCATTCGAATCCGTCCAGCCGTTTGAGCGTGAAAGAGTAGCAAACATTCACACTTACACACACACAAACTTTTACCTTTATAATATTAGTAGGATGTAGTAGTTTAGTTTTAGTAAATGTTTTTCAGTACTTTCATAATAAGTCAAAAAATAGGTACCTATTTTTATAATTATATACGGTTAAAACTTAATTATACTTCTTAATTTATAAATAGGGTGATTTTGGTAAAAAAATACTGTTAAATACACACATAAAGGTAGAAATACTATCGAGAGTTCTACTTTATTTTTTATCATAAAGATTCAAAATAATAGTCATAGGGTAAGAATACTATGAATTCTAAACACGTTATAATTACAACATCACAAGATTTCGAAGACACAACAGCAAATTTGGACTCAAATCTACTTTACGAATATTAATTACTTACTAAAACAATTTTGTTGATTAAAATACGTTCGGATACTCGATGTCCTGAAAGAACCAACCATTCGATCTGTTGCAGAACTATGCTTAACACAGTGGTAATAAAGACGACAATTGAATGGTAATAAAATTAGATGTAGAATGTAGAACTCTACTTCATGATTAGCAAAAAACTTAGGAATGCAAACACTCTTGAGTTCCCAAACTCATAAAAGTAAAAACCAGTCAGCAGGTATTTGAAATAGTTACGATAAATGTGTCAATGTTATTATATATTTTATGTTTCATTCTATTTTATTAAGTCACAAAATAAACTTTTTTCTATTCTTTGTACGATTCGATTGTTTTTCTATGTACGATTCGATTGTTTTATACAGAAATTTATTGACCACAAGCTGACACGGCGTAGTTTTTTTTAATGCACGAACCATCTACGATCTTTTAGAAAACATTAAAAAAAATATTATCCAAATCGGTCCAGCCATTCTAGAGTTATTGAGTGACAACAAAATACTCTCCTAATTATTAATATTGAACTGTGTAATTAGCGAGGTTTAATAAAAAGGGTCTCTTACTCTAATTCGAATGACGATACCTCGACGTTCAATACCTCGACGGTACATTTCGTCGAAGGGTCGTTACATCGAAAAGTCAGTACAAAAATATTCCTCTTTGTCTAACTTATGTTAATAACAACACATTTAGCAGCCATCTGAGCTATATCAAGTCGCATAGAGGTCGCGCCACGTAAAAAGAGCGCGGTCGGGGAAGTAGCGGGGGTATGTTTGCGGCTGTGTTCACTCGCTGACAAACCAATAGCACTCGCTAAATCAATGGTATGAAGTGCGCCGCGTTACCTCTCCACCAATCATCGACCACTGCGCAGTTTGACAGCCAGCGCTCTTTTTACTTGGCGCGACCTATATCCATTATGAATAACAGGGCTAATATATTTGAGGGCAAAAACCTCTACTTTTATTTGTTAGCTTTAGGTAACCTATAAATATTATTATTGTGTACTATTTGCTATACGAATAGAAGCCTTATTCCATTGTAATAGAGAACTTACATCACTGGGCGATTCGTGGAGTCTGTGGTAGCCCGGGGGAGGCTGTTGACTCTTACCGCTCGCTAGTTTTAGTGGTAGTTGCTGTTTTATCATCTGTTAAAAATAACTTGCATTATGAATAGGAAAAATAGAATAACACTATAATAAATAAACAAAAAAGCCTTTATTATCCATAAAGAACAAAAAAAAATTAACTTAAATTAAAAAAAAAAATATTTTAATTCAGGACTCTACGGGTATAGGCCTCATCCAAGACACTATAATAAGAAACGCCAAATATATCATACGCTTTTTTGAAACCTCTGTAATAGTTTTATTTTGTACTAGCTTACTCGCCCGCGGCTTCGCTCGCGCGGTACCTTCCTTGATAAAATACAGCCTATGTCCATTCGGAAAGTCCATGCTACACATCGGTAAAACTACAACATTCTTCTGAGTAAAAGAGACAAAGCATTATATATTTTGTCCCTCATCGCGTCTTTTTTTGTATGGCCGGAAACTTGATGCTCCGAATTTTGTACTACAAATCTTACGATCTTTTGTCCTTCTCGGCGGCACGCTCGCTGTTCGTCTATCTATCTATACGGTACTATACTAGGTCCGTGGTATGTTAGCGCCTGTGTTCACTCGCTGACGAACCAATAGCACTCGCTAAATCAATGGTATGAAGTGCGCCGCGTTACCTCTCCACCAATCAGCGACCACGGAGCAGTTTGACAGCCAGCGCTCGTTTTACGTGGCGCGACCTATATCCATTAAGAATAACAGGGCTAATATTTTTTGAGGGCAAAACCCTCTACTTTTATTTGTTAGCTTTAGGTAACCTTTAAATATTAGTATTTTGAACTATTTGCTATACGAATAAAAGCCTTATTCCGTTGTAATAGAGAACTTACATCACTGGGCGATTCGTGGAGTCTGTGGTAACCCGGGGGTGGCTGTTGACTCTTACCGCTCGCTAGTTTTAGTGGTAGTGGTAGACCTATAGGATCGATAACTTACAGCAATGGGCGCATGCGAGGCCCTGGTCTCGTTCTGCGCAGACAACAACTGCGGGGGCAGCGGCGCGCCGCGCACGCTGCAGGCGCTGGCAGACGACTCTGAACCGGTCGAGCCGCGGTTATCTGAAATATAAACAACATGAAATAACGGTCGTTTGTACCAAGACAGTTTATAAAATAGACAGGCAAGGGCCATGCCCAAAACGGATAGAAAGCAAATTTTTTTTTATTTTTTATTTCGAACTGCGCAGTAATTGATGATTGGTGGAGAAGTAACACGGCGCACTTCATACTATTGATTTAGCGAGTGCTATAGGTTAGTCAGCGAGTGAACACATGCGCTAACATACCCCCGCTACTTCCCCAAAGTAGATAGCAACACCAGATAGCCTGGAAGCTTTGAAACATCAACTTTGTCCAAGAAATTTAAATTACTTTCTAGTTAAAATTACCTATTTTTTTTTCATATTGTTCAAAATACAATATTTCACATAGTTTGTTGTTAGTTGCATATCATTATCAACAGATGGCATGGTGAGAGATTGGAAGTTGGCATAATACAAAGTAAGGTAACAATATTAAATATAAAATAATTGTAGGTAATTTTATTTAACAAAAAGTAATTTAATCCTAATCGTAATCATATTAAATTTTCATGATTGGATACAAATAACAAATGGCACTTACTCCGCCACTTGGGTTCTTTCCGCCGCGTCGTATCGCTGACACTCGAATCGGGCGATAACGTACCGACACTTGCTATTTCCTCTTGAGATCCACCTGTACCAACAAACATACTGATTAAACTATGACGTAATAGAGCTATTTAAAAACACAACAGGAAATGTGAAAAATAAAATGTGTGAGATGTAAAAGATAATAATAATATAAGTAAGTTGTGTGAACTATTATAAAATGAAATGAAATGTATTTATTAAACCTGAAGATTATTCAGAATAATAATATAGTTAAATGGGACACCAGCTTCTCGTCAGTATCATAATTATTATAAACGCGAAAGTTTGTAAGCATGGATGGATGGATGGATGTTTGTTACTCTTCCACGCGAAAACTACTGCACGGATTTGGCTGAAACTTGGAACATACATAGATTATGACTGGAAATAACACATAGGCTTTTTTAGCACTTTCTATCCAGGTAGATACCACGGGGGGGAAGGCGCGGGCAAGTAAGCTATTAATAAATAAATTCACCAGAGTTGCCAACTAGCTCATACGACCTTCATGATTATGTGGTTATAGTCGTGAGCCTGTTTTCGTTTTCGTTATAGTCGTGAGCCTGTTTTTAACATTACCGTGTTGCTGCAATCTCTCCAGCCTCCGGTAAAGCCTCTCCCGCTGTTGCTCGACGTCTTTCTGTTGCTCGATCAACTCTTGCCGCGCCACTTGTAACTGCCTTTTCTCTGTTAAATAATCAAAATAAAGTATCGATTAGGGACATCGAGGTAGTATTATAGAGCCACAATCACACAAATAAAATGAAAACGCCAAAACTCGGCGCACGCTACGTAGTGCGCAGAGTTTTTCTTTTTTGCGTTCCATCGACATTGAACATTAAAACAAACGAAATAACGTCTACATTCAAATGTCAAATGTCATTGTAGAACATTGAATTTGCACGCACATTTTTTGAGTGTTGTCAGCTATTAGATTGTGACTCTTTAATACTACCTCGATGATTAGGGACTAAAAATTCTGCTCCAACCTGTATATATTAAGGTGTCTGTATGCGTTAAACTAGCGCCTCCGCCTATTTTATTTTATTATTACGTTGAACAAAGGAATTAAAAAAACTGAATGTTCATTTTATTGTTAAAAAATAAAAAATCTTATGGTTTCACATAAGATTTTTTTTAATACCTCTGTAATAGTTTCATTTTGTATAGTTTAGGAAGAGTAGCGAAGTTGCACTTGGTGGCCACCACTTTCTGTTTTCGCTAGGTTTAATAGTTTTCACAAAATGTATATTCAGTGTTTTTTAATTCATTTGTTCAAAGTAATAATAAAATAAAATAGGCGGCGGCGCTAGTTTGACGCATAAAACCACCTAAATGGTCTAATTCATAAAGAATGCATAAGGGGGTACTTACCCCCTTATGAATTCTTTATGAATATAATATTTATTTGTATTGGATCTTGGCTGGCACAACACCGCCAAGAGTGGCGTGATAGAGAAGAGGCCTTTACCCAACAGTGGGTGTTACCGGCTGATTAGATAGATAGATAGATAGATTGGATCTTACCAGCGGTGATAGCGGAGTAGTCCGCATTCTTCTGTGCCTCCCAGTTAGCGCGCTCCGCCGTGAGCCTGGCTTGCGCGTGCCTCAGCTCCTCTAACTGCGCGTCGTGACTTCTGGATAACGCGCCGCCGCTTGAACGCCACGCGCAAACTTGAGCCTCCAGACTGAAACAAATAACTATTTAGAACTGCTAGTTGATTGGCTCACTTGTCGCGAGATTGAAATTTATCGCAATTGCGACTAGACTGTCTAATATGACAGTAAAACTAGACAACCTCTTAGATTCTAAGGGGTTTTCTCTTTTTCTAAGGCTTAGAAATTTGGTAAAGTAAGTTCGTAAGCAAGTGGCCAACTCTGGTGACGGAGTTTTTAGGCCGCCTTAAGGCCTCCATGATGACTTAACGACTTAAAGCCGGTATGATAGAAATTTGGTAGTAAAACGTTTTACTGTCCAATCAACTAGCTGGTGTCAAATTATTGTTATTATATGTACCAAATGTGTATTTGGACATACCACAGAAGTTAGACATCCTCGAAAGGATCTAGAAATTGCATCAAGATCTAAAAGAAAAAGGTCTACCGCTCCCTGGGATACAGCCGTGATTATATTTTTTTTTTATAATTAGCTTATGGTTTCCACCGCTGGGCAAAAGCCTTCCCTTGATGCCTCATATTAATTTTTTGCTTGATCTTGTTTTGGCTTATTTTTTTGTTAAGTGAGTGTGTATACAGCGTGTTGCAATATCAGCGCTGCTTCTTTAAGTTGTACTGCGCCGATTATTATTGTTCTAGTGAGTGGGTGAGTTTAATACCTGTGTATAGTAGTAAGTTGTTGCCATACAATACAAGTGAGTGTGTATACAGCGTGTTGCAATCTCAGCGCTGCATCCTCTGTGAGCGGTTCTGCGACTGCGCCGATTATTATTTGTTCTGCGTCGCCTTCGGTGGGCGTGTCCGTTGATAGACGAGGGATTACACCTGAAATATAAAAATAATAAATAATAATAAATATCCTTGGACATAATATATAAATCAATGTAAAGGCTTTTGCGTTAGTCTTGATCCAATTTTGATTTCAAATAATACCAGTGTTTATTTGAGAAGATAAAATATCCTTCATGCTTCATTTGTAACTATTTAAATCTTGGAAGTAAAGGTCTCGTGAGTAGTTCCGGGCGACGCGCGAAAATACACGTCCATGGTAAGGGACCGTCTTCATGAGCATGAGAATCGCGGCAATATTATCGTCGTGCCACGTATTTCTATAAAACTCTCTATGAACGTGTCTCCACACGGCGATTTCGACGCGACAATACTACGAGTAACATTGACAAGCAAATTTGATTCTTATGATAATCACCTTACCGTGTAAATTACCCGATGATAGGAGGACGGAATTGTCGCGTTACACTCGCCCGTGGAGACGGTCCCTAAGAGTGCACATCACCATCGATACAAACACAAATAAAACGCGCAATGACTGCGCCTCAAATGTGTCAAATGTGACAGTTTTACTGTCACATTTGACAGTTTAGTCGTGATGACAACAAATTAAGATTTCATGAAAAGTTAGATAATAACCCTGCTAAGCCATGGAGGAAGCTTTTAACAGCCTAAAAATTTCTGATACCAGAGATAGCCACGAGAAAATACCTCTATGTCTGGACGCGTCGAAGCCCGCGAATGTATCCGCCCGTCTCGGCAGCGCGGGGCTCTCGTAGGCCGAGGAATGTCGCTCGCCGGCTGAGCTGGTGCTTCGCCCTAGGGCTCCGCCGCCGGACCAAGTGCTACTTGTCACTTCTAGCGCTTCCTGAGAACGTTATAATCAAGAATTTGTATACATAAACATAATTATATCACATCAAAATAATATTATAAAGGTGAAAGTTTGTGTGTGTGTAAGTATTAAGTGTAAGTGTGTCTGGGACTCTTACACGCTCAAATGGCTGGACGGATTTGAATGAAATTTGGTGTCAGAATTGCTTATACCCTGGATCAAAGAATAGGCTACCTCTTTCGCCTCATTTACTCTCATTACATTCTTCATACACGCTCTCTGGTTTAGGGAACTCTTGACTCTTAAAATGTCACCAATTTGGTCCAAGTTTGTTTGCCTAGGCCTTCCCCTTCCAGCTGTCACATTCACACTCGCCTTATACTATTTCATAAAGAGCTTGAACAGAGCTAGAATGTGTATAGAGCTTGTACAACGTTAACTTTGATCTCTAAAGAGCAAAGAAAAAATCATAATCAAAATCAAAATGTACTTATTTATTCAGAACGATCGTTTATAGACCACTTTGACATGTCACGTTCTTAAAACTTAATACTAAAGTAAATATAAACTGAGTCGGAGCACGTTTAGTTCCAAGCGTTTTTGTCATCAAAGTAATCTGATATTTTATAATACGCTTTTTTTTAAAGATGACGTTTAATAAGGTTTTTAATTGTATTTATTGATAGTTTCAGCAAATCGCTTGAAACTTTGTTATAGAAGCGTACACTTGATCGATATGCGAATTTAGGTCTTGTTTTGTAGTAATTTTCACATTTTGACGTAGTTCACATGAAGCTTACCTTGACGACTTTGCAGACTTCTTGCCACAGCGCGTGTGTGTCTTGATTCGGCGCCGCCAGTCTCATGTAATCTGGGAATACCAATCCTCCGGGGAAGACGGTTGTTACACCTAAAAACAATTATTATTATTATTAGCAGCCCTCAATGTCCCACTGCTGGGCAAAGGCCTCCCCACTCTCTCCATATAAAAACAATATTCACTATTATTTACCAAACCTATATATCCGCTCATAGAAATATATCTGGAATTCATATCATCATGAGACGCGGAGGTTGCGGGTTTGACCCCCGCCACGGAACAAATGTTTGCATGCTCTGCAGATATTTGTTCCGGGTCTGGATGTTTTTCTATCTATAATATGTATTACAAAAAAATGTATCTAAGTATATATCAGCTGTCTTGTTACCACAACACAAGCATTAAGTTGCTTACCTTGGGACTAGATGGCGCTGTGTCAAATATCCAAGTATATTTATTTTAATCTATTATTTTGCTTAAAAATTACCTGTATTAGGTATATCCAACATGGAGGTACCCGTGTGCCCGGCCATTTTCAAATGAAGCGCCATTTTCTCCTCCAACAAAGTTGCGTATTCCCTGTCTTTGACTCGTAGCGCCTCTGTGGGATTCATAAGGAATTATACATCATTATACTAAGATATTTATTTTAGTCTAAAAGGAATATGTAGTTTTCATCAAAAAATGCAGGGTATGGCTTGCTTAAAACCACTTGATTACTTGTTTAAGCGTAGTTGTATTGATTAGATTTGTGTATCTCAGTAATGTAGTTTTATCAATTTAAAATAATATTTACAACCATGCAAATTTAATTTAACCTAAATGAACATTTTATTTCGTTCATCATCACAAAAAAAAAATAATCATTAAAAATATTTAGGTACATGTTTGTAGAAATTAACATTATAAAAATTTACACAATAAAAATGTGTTTATAAAAATAAGTGCAGACTGTTTTGCAACTATAAAAGTATGTTTAAGTAGCTATCTGATACTTTTAATGTGAAGTGTGTGTTTTTTTGTATTAGTTAGCAATATAACATTTTTATTGCAACATTTTCAGAGTGCGGCCGGAGTTTAAAATGGTAATAAAATATGTTCACAATTTCAATGTCCCGTACATTCATCTAATTTTGTAATACATAAATAACAGCTAATTATCCTCGCTACTATAAAAATGCCTACTGCAAATAAAAATAGGTAAAAATAATGAATTTCAATAAAAATGCTACACATCCATGCTACATTGAAATATCTTTGAAATTCACCTTCAATATGACACCACGGCGTTTCATCTGTTCAATCAGAAAATAGCAATTATAAAATTGATTCTTCAGACTATTGATCTTATCTATCTCTCTAGCCTGTAGCCAGATTTAACGCTTCGAATCGATTATCTTTCTATTATCGCTAATCCTTTGATTTGAAACTTCTGACCACTTGACTTATCGTCAGCAAATGCCAATTCCTATTATGTACATTTTTCTTTTCCTACGGTGAAAGCGATTGTTTATTTATTTGTTTGATTGTTTTGGATTGTAGAAAAGTAATGGAAGCAAAAAATTAGTTCGTGTGAGCCCAGTGGCCAACTCGGTGACGGAGACTTATTCTTATCAGTCTTTGTTTTTGAAATACAAGTTCATTATGTTCATTATGTTTTAGATCAACCAACCAACCGTACTACAGAAACATCAAAAACCTTTGACTAAAGTCGGTAAAAGAAACATCCTCAAACCAACGACGATTAATATCTAGAAGACAGACAAAGGCCATACACAAAATCGTAACCCTAAAAAATAGCCTGAAAAGTCTAAAACATCAATTTTATCCAAGAAATTTCAATTACTTTCTAGTTAAAAATGTTTAAATATTGAATATTGTTGCTACCTACTACTAAGTATTGAAATTTCTTGGATAAAATTGATGTTTTAAAGTTTTCAGGCTATCTGGTACTGCGGGATCGGGTTACGATTTTGTGTATGGCCTTTGTCTGTCTTCTAGATATTAATCGTCTTTGCTCAAACTGATGAATTGATGTCCAAAACCTGTTGTCTAAATACACTAATTAACCTTGGGCATATCTATAATGGTTTAAATACCACGACCTTTGTCAAACAATGAGACAGTATGAGCTAGGCTAGTACTATGCTATACGGGACTGTTCGTGACTCTACTCTACCTACACTATTAATCAATTTCTTTCAAATGTCTATAATCAAAATACCACACAAGGTTTAATATTATTATTGGTATTTGTAGAACTAAAGTCTGCAGGTATCATTAGAGTATAAAGCGAACCAATATCATGCTTAGAACGAAACAGTTGTAACTAGACAATACACAAAAAACGCTTGTTTACATTACATCTACGCTGACGTTGATAGTTTTATTTCCATACTAAGATTGTTGTTATAGAACCCCTATCACCATACACTGGATCTTCTTCTTACGCTGAAGGGTAGGTTGGGGCCTAAGAATATTACTCTTTACCCCGGTTTCAACTCCAAGGGTTCACAGTTGAAATAAGCCTAATTTATACCAATACTTAAATAAAAAAAACTTTATGTTAAATCAAATATCACCATGAAGGATGCCATTCTCAAATACGTTTACTATATTGAGATACATTGTACAATGTTGTTGCACATTTTTGTTGACGGTTTGTACAATTAATTATCTACATGTTTGTTTTTGTTTTACATTATACTTAGTATTTTTGTGATATAAGCGGGTAGAATTATTTTTTTCCGACTACAAAACATCAGCGTATAGGTCGCGCCACATAAAAAGAGCGCGGTCGGTAGCGGGGGTATGTTTGCGAATGTGTTCACTCGCTGACAAACCAATAGCACTCGCTAAATCAAAGGTATGAAGTGCGCCGCGTCACCTCTCCACCAATCATCGACCACTGCGCAGTTTGACAGCCAGCGCCCTTTTTACGTGGCGTGACCTATTTATAGTAGAACTAACTAACATGTTTGTTTTTGTGTAATAAAATAAAATAGTATTTTTGTGATATAGCGGGTAGTTATATTTTTCCAACTACCAACGTCAGCGTAGAGCACACTAGTTATAAGTATGTGTATCGCTCACCAGTAATCAGTCTTATGTTCTCGTGTCTCGCTTCCAACTGCCGCTGTCTCTCTTCCGCGGAGGTTGCTTGCGCCCCCGCCTCTGCTTCTTCTTCTTCTTCCGGGCAGTTTTGTACTGCCGCTCTGGAGATAATATAAAAAGCTAAATAACAAGTAATTTTTTTATCGTCCCACTGCTGGGCAAACTCTCCCAAACTCCTCCAAAACCATCTCTATCTTTGGCTGTATCCCACCATCCTTAATCAAAGTTGACGAGATCGTCCCGCCAACGCTTTCTCGGCCGACCTCTCTTATTTTTAATCCGAGTTCGATTGTCTACTACAGAGAGAAAAATAACACTTTTATTTCGTATCTTATTCTTTAAATGTTGATAAATACTGTGCAATAAGATGACTAAGCTGAGATACGCTATCAGCAGATTATAAGACGATTGTATTATCGTGATGAAATCATAAATTTTCCACCTATGTGATATATCTACAACATCATGAGTGATCTAAAATACCGTCGGAATCGCAAATATTGGTAAAAGTTTTCATTTTAATAAGTAATTTCATTATATTTCCTGTATTCTCATAATAATATATCGAGTTTCTGTTTACTCCACTGATATCAGAAATGACACACACCCATCTGGATGTACCTCTACTTTCTTTCAGAAGGTTGTGGGTTCGAATCCCGGCCGTGCATCAATGGATTTTTCGTTTCAGAAAATGTATAGCACTTTAATACGAGCTCTAAACGGTGAAGGAAACCCGCGGCTAGTCAGACCCACTGTATTTACCATTGTCTCTCCTGTGGATGTGGCTGGCTAAGCTGAGAGGATGGTTAATTCCATCTCAACAATGTCCCAGGCACCAGTGTCCCGTTAAGTGAAGGCAAAATTGCCTCCTGACACTGCATAAAGCATCTAGTAAAAATGTAGCTGGCTGTCTGTCTGCTCACCGTATATTCTGTATCCACACATGTATATCCTTGGGCCGGTGCACGCGCAGCTCAAACATCTCGGGCTCGCTCGGCCCACTGCAGATGAGATAGAGACCTTTCCCTTCCGCGCCGGCTTTCTCTCGAACTAGAAGCTTTACAAGTGACACTACTCCCGTCTGAGAATAATGAAATTGGTTAAAAAAAGGGGCATTGTACTTAGAGGTAGAAGATTTTTCAAGCAATAGATTTCTAATCTAAGATTGAAAGTTAAAGTACTTGACCTTAACAGCTCTGGAAGTTTAATTTATGGTTTAAGGAAGTTGATTTAAGGTGTATGTATGCGAAAAACAGAGTTTTAATAAATAAGTAGCTATTATATTGCAATTGATACCTTATTATCAGGTGTGAAGAATGTATATTTGTTGTTGTTGTCGTGCAGAAAGAACAACACATCCGTCAGTACAATCACGAGCAGCGTCTGCATTTTGCTGCGCCCTTGCATCAATGTGGCCACGCCTTCGAATCTGTACAACAAATATAATTAGACAATTGCTTGAAAGAAATTGTATAGAAAGGTTTTTTTTTTATTATTTTCCGTTTTAACAATAATAAATCTTACAAGTATCTAAAAACAAGCAAGGATAAAATGCTGTAGATTATGATTTATATATAATTATTTGCGAACTTAGTAACATTAAAAGTAGCATATGTATTATTCCCAGTCATAATCTATGTATATGTAAATCCGTTAAGTAGTTTTCGCGTGAAAGAATAACAAACATCTATCCATCCATCCATACTTAAAAAGTTTCGCGTTTATAATATTAGTAGGTTCGTTCGTATGAGCAAGTGGCCAACTCTAGTGACGGAGTTTTTAGGCCGCCTAAAGCCTAAAAAGTAGGTATAAATAAATAAATATCCTTGGACATTTTACACGGCATCATCTAGTCCCAAGCTAAGCAACTTAATGCTTGTGTTATGGTAACCAAATGACTGATATAATACTTTTTTTTTGTAAATACATACATATTATAGATAGAAAAACATTCAAACCGGAACAAATATCTGCAGAACATGCAAACATTTGTCAAGTGGCGGGGATCGAACCCGCAATCTCCGCGTCTCAGCCGGGCCTTCGCCCACTGCGTCACAGAGGTCGTCAATGTACTTACATGAGACTTCTATTCCCCTGCAATATATTACTCTTCTTGAACTTATCGGATCTGAAGTTGGTGAATGATTTCGGGTCTATCCGGTGGTAGATCTCTAGTTTCCTGTCCTCTCGCTCCTTGGCGGCCACTTGGTTGTCTACGTCCACGAGGATTTCCTATAAAATTATACTAGTTTAGAAAGTTATTGTAAGTATGTATTTCTAATTTTGCGGTTATGATATATACCGACCGAATAAGGAATAACATATATTTTTGTGAGACAGAACAGAACCATCGTCGCACAATATCATTCAAAAGTCTTAACTAATCTGTACCTTACCTTAACGCCACAGAGTGCTTTTTGCAGTAACTCCCGCTCGTGCATATCGTCGCCAGCTGTCTTCAATAACGGCTCAAGTAGAAGAGGGTACTTGGTTAACCTCTGTGCAACGAATAACACGCATTCTGGGACACCCTGTGAATAAAACAAAGATTATTTCTATGATCTGTAAAATCATAACAAGGGTCGAGATTTTGTGCAACCCTTTAACTCGTTAAGGAACCAAAGGGCACGTTAAATTGTCGGTCCCGGCTTTGAAAGTCGTTAAGCCATGACGGAGGCTTTTAGGCGGCCTAAAAACTCCGACACCAGAGTCGGCTACTTGCTTATACGAACTTACTTAATTTACCACTTCTTTACAAGTGTGTATTTTATAGTACCTATAGATAGGTATCGAAATTTTTGTATGTATGATTTTTTTTCCGAGTGTGTATATTATAGTATAGATAGGTATCGAGGTTTTTGTATGTATGACTTTTTTCCCCAACTGTGTATATTATAGTATAGATAGGTATCGAGGTTTTTGCTTGAATGTATAATTACCTTCTTCCTAAGTAGCGGGTTGCTTTGGCACTTGCGTATAAACCTCGCCAAGCGTTGGTCGCGTGTGCAGCACTCTTTGAACACGTCCACTGCGTCGCGGTGCCGTGAACAAAACTCACCTGGGAATACATACATACAAACATACATACATAAAATCACGCCTCTTTCCCATGGGGGTAGATACATTTTAATAAAAAACAGTTATATACATTACTAGCTGCGCCCCGTGAGTTACCCGCGGTAGTTTCCGTTCCCGTGGGAATACCGATATTTAAAGTAGTATTTTTAATCCAGGGTGTAAGCAATTCTGGTACCAAATTTCATTAAAATCCGTCCAGCTGTTTGAGCGTGAAAGAGTAACAAACCCTTACAGTGTAAGGGTTTGTTACTCTTTCACGCTTGGTCCCGGCTTTTGAAGTCGTTAAGCCATGATGGAGGCCTTAAGGCGGCCTAAAAACTCCGTCACCAGAGTTGGCCACTTGCTCATACGAACTTACTTACTTACTTACACACACACACAAACTTTCACCTTTGTAGTATAATTGTGATAACCTATGATTTTTTATAATGAACATCACTTACCGTAAGCACCTTTCAGCTTGTGATGCTTAGTGGGTGCGAACGTTTCTGCCAAAATATCCGCTATGGTAGTTATAGATGGCGCTAGGCGTTGCCGCGCCCTGAGCCTGGCGAGTAAAGCCGCGTGGAGAGACCATAGTTCTTCTATTCGCGGGAACATTCGCGCTACTTGTGCGGAGGTCACGCCTGGGAAACGGCTCATGCCTTCTGCGAACATCTGGAAGAAAATGGGTTTATAAAACATATGCAAACGGGTATTTATCACGAATTTTACCTTTAAAAGCATTGAGATGTATTATAGAGCCACAATCAGACAAATAAAATGTAAACGCCAAAACTTTTTTGCGTACAAGCGACATTGAACATTAAAACAAACAACATAACGTCTACATTCAAATGTCAAATGTCATTGTAGAACATTGAATTTGCTCGCACATTTTTTGAGTGTTGTCAGCTATTAGATTGTGACTCTTTAAATACATCTTAATGATTAAAAGGGTTTATTATTTAAACAAATCTGGTTTAAGTTCTAAATCTTTTATGTATTTTATGTTGTTTGATTATAGCGGCAACATTTCTTGTTGAGAAGACAACGTTTCTAGATAATGGTTTTTAGGTACAAGGTTTCAGCCTCGATATAACTGTTTTTTTTTTAATTTTGCTTTTTTTAATTTGGTGACGATTAAAACGACTTAAAAGTATATAAGTGTGAATAATACTATAAACAAACATTTTATGGACAATGGCGAATCCATGATTTTTAGCTCTCTAAATAATTATGTAACTGTATAATTATTATTTATTTATTTATTTATTATTTAAATTAACTAACTTTTTGCATGAGCCTTATTGTAAGACAATGATGTTTCTCGGTGAGTATTAGCTCGTAGATGTGTTCTTGTCTCTTTGTCTCTCTGTCTCCCAGTTGTCTGCAAAAGTAATAAAGAATTAGAAGATTCGTTTGTTCGTTCGTATGAGCAAGTGGTTTTAGGCCGCCTAAAAGCCTCCGTCATGGCTTAAGCCGGGACAATTTAACGTGCCCTCCGAAGCACGGAAGCGCTCAGCTGATAATGCCACTTGCGGTCACCCATCCAAGTTGTGACCGTTCAGAACGTTGCTTAACTTCGACGATCTATCAACAACGTCTTAGCAAGCTTCGCCACGAGCGCTTGAATACACATAGTTTATGACCTTGACTTACTGGCTTTGGTAGGTACCAAGGAGACAAAGCCGCGGCCGAATAAACTAGTCGGTAAATATCTACTCACTTGGCTAATCCTTTGGGTGCGCCGGCAGCCCAAGTATCTGGTTCTAAAGCTCCAAGTCCTAGCAAGATAGCCTCGTCTCCCAACTGATCTGGTGTGAGGAATATCTCCGGCCATTCTGTCACGCCATCGTCTGAAGCACTGAATGACAGACATTAGTTAATATAGACTTAATTGCTGACCAAAGCTGGCAACATTTATCAAATTTGACATTTAAGTAGTTCTGTAGAAAACTGTCAAGAACGTTACTTTATTTCTGTTGTTGCATCATTACACCGACAAGAGCTGATTATATAGAAAACTGTAAAAAAAGTTTTGCGACATGTTTCAGATTTAAAATATTCAGGTAGTTATTTTTAATTTATATTATTTATAGCAATATCAAAAGTGACATTTGAATATATTGGCACACCCGATTTGGGTAGGGACCCTATATAAGTACGGGGACTAAATAATTCTTGTTACTGGAAAAATGATTTTCTGGTAACAAGAATTATTTAAGTAGTATAATACCAATTTGGTAATCATATATGAAGCGGCAGATCAATCATACTGTTACAATTAAAATATAAATAAAAGTAGAACTCACTTGCTTTGATCATGTTTATGATCTGAATCTTTGTCATCGTTATAAATATGGCCGGTGCTGAAATGACAAGACACAAATTAAACTTACAGACATAACTCAAAAATGGCAACACTGAAAAGTCTTCTTTTAATGGATTCGAAATTCGAATATTAAAAGTTTAAAAGTTATTGTTGTTAAAAGTTTTTTGGTAAAATGGTTAAGTACTTTTTTCTTATCTGTGAAAGGTGAAGAGGAAAGATTTTTTTTTGTACTTCAGTGTTGCCATATAAACTCAAAAGTGCCAATAGGCGAAGACAGGGTCAAATTCATACGACGCAACAAATGATTGTATGAACATTAGGTTTCAATTACAAACATTTATTTAGATCTAAATTAGTTTAGTTCAGCGAAGCCTAAATAATAAGAAGAAGCGATTTTCAAGAAAAGCTGATTCACAATTTGATACATGCACAACAAAAATATAATTTAGAAATAAAATTGTCTATTCAAGGTAAATAAATTAATAAATTATGGATAAATAAACACATTTCTATACACATTTAGGTTTTTTCTGCTCTAAAATGCAGATTTTTATTTCATTTAATTTCTACAAATAAAATTGTCGTACGATGTTATATCTATAGCAGTACATTCTATTAAACCCATTTGCTGGATTTAACTAAACTACATATTTTCTACCTGGAAATCTTAGAACCTGTGGACACCTTGAAAAGACAACCTGTAAAATAATAAACAGCACAGACGAACCAAAATCAACCTAAACTCAACGAAGTAAGGTTCTACGTCAACGGCGTTCTCAAGAGTCAAACTACCTTCAAATAGATAGAAAGATACACAAGTAAGGCGTCGTGGATGATTCGAGAACAAATCTAGAAGAAATGATGACACTGCCGAAAGTCGTATAACAGCAAACAAATAGTCAAATTAATAACGTTTGATAATGTACTACGAAATGGCCCTTATGATCAGATAACCTCACACTTTTTACCTATTCTTATATTCAATTGAATACAACTTTTGCCTGCAGCTTCCCCTACGTTGTACTCTAAGAAAATTTCCTATAAATTATAGTCTACATTAATTGCAAATTTCATTCGATCCGTTCATTTTACAAGTCGTTTAGATTCATAGCCTCCTTTCCTTGTGTGTGACCACACCTTTTCTGCCTTACAATTTCAATTCAAGCTTGCCAGCTAAGGGAACTATGTTATCTTAAATTAACCAAAACAAAAATATAACTCTCCTATAAAAATAAAATGAACATAGAGAATGTGTACAATTGTACATTCTTTAATCTCATTCATTCTTCACACAAACTCGTCATTTGAAAACACTTTTAACCTGCTGTTCTGATATTAAACAAATCAAAAGTTGAGATAAGGTAGTATTCAAAAGGGAGAAAAAAGCGTTAATCTCTCATACAACATCTAAGCCGTTTTTCGTACGATTCACTTATATACTTAATAGTTTTGTATTTGGTCTAGAGCACTAATTCACCTATATCTGATCGCCTGACCGCTTATAACCCTTCGATAAAAAGAGACAGAACGATGGTGGATGTGTGAGTGAAAGAGAGACAGTCTCCGCACTTACTGAACGCCGAGTTTGGTTGCGACGCGACGCCACGGCGAGTAGCATCCACTTGACCCCTTCTTGCTGTGTGTACACGCGTGGTTCACATATTGTGCATGTTATAATGACGAACGCGAAAGTAAGTATCGAGGTGGTGTGTAATATGCATTATGTTGAGAGTGTAAGACGTTACGCGTGTGTATATTTTTATTAAAGGTTTTTATGAATAAAGTTTATGTTCCATATTATTTTTAATTTATCCATCCACAAGTTGTCTGGTAGAGATCGCTTTTTAGCGATATGACCGCAGATGACGTTATAGTTTTATTCCTATATTGTTAAATTATTTCTATATGTATATGGTGTGCAATGTAGTATTTTCTATAACATATAAAATACAGCATTGTCTTCTATCGACGTTCTACCAAACTCTTCCAGTCGCTTGCTTTGATCGATTTACAGAAACATACTTTTGCATTTACTTCAAACAGCAGTCATTTTAAACACCTGCAAATTTTTGAAAAAATTTGCAGCCATTAAACCCCTTTATCAACTCCAGCTGTAGCTGTGATAATACACTTGTCTTAGGCTCGTGCTCATTATAAATTACCGACTTTATATGAGTCGAGGCGATAAGAATCGAAAACCAATAATAATTTCAAAATATAATGACCCAGATACCTAAATGATGTAAACGCAACGGTGACCGGCGATGCTTGGTAGAAATAAAAAAGTCGTTACTTATTCGCAACTGTTTCTAAGTAAACTCAAACAATATAAATGTTTGTGTGATGGCAACACCACCTCAATACTGACACATAAATAAACGAAAAGAGAATAACCAAAAACAAACAGCTTACCGGAACCAAAACAGCTAAAGTCACCTCCAAAACAAAAGATAAACAAAAACTAGCAAAAATTACAAAGCAAAGACAGACAATCATAAACACAAAATACATCAAAATTCACATACTTGTGTATCCTCTTAACATTCCTATTATTCCTAAATTTAAACATTTAAAAATCTCTTAAACATTACCACTCGCAAACCAAAGACAAAATGCGTCAGCTCTCAGCTTATTCCTGGCATTATGTACTTCTATCCTTTGCCAAGTTGCAATAAAAAAAAGCAGCAAAATATTTAATGCCAAAAATGTTCCTCTACTTTATGACCGGAGTTTTAGTTTCATTTTTACAACTCTTTGTTTATAATTCGATTTTTGAACTGGCAAGGTACTTACCTATTTGAGTTTTGTGATTGGCCAGAGACGGAACTACGTTTGCTGCTTTTGCCACTGGCGGCGCTAAGTGACTTGCCGACTGAGGTCTGAAACATCCAATAATTTGTTTTATCACTAAGTTAGCTGTTCCGGCAAACTTCGGAATTATGCCAAAATCTGGAATGATTGAAACCAATCTATTTGACAGTCGTTGTAATTGTGGCTAAATGCGTGGCACAAGCCGTGTGAAGCCAAAATAAAGAAAAGAAGAAGAAGATATGGTATGAACATTTTGTATGGGAAAATGTTTTCGCTTTTATTTAATTTTTCGGTAATTTTCAAATGTTTTTATAGTTATATAATTATCAAGTAGAGGAAGGCCGATGAAGAAGTGGATGGATTGTGTGAAAGAGGATTGAATGTAAGAGGAGTGAGTGAGTTCAGAGTTGACGAGTGATAGAGGAGAATGGCCGAGAAAAACGTGTTGTGCCGACACTTAATGTGGGATAAGGGCAGGAGAATGATGATGATGGTTTTATTGACAAGAAATAGTAATGAAACATACCTTAGATGTTTTTGGTTTATTGCATTCCACTATATGGTCCTTACATACATTTTGATGCACCGTCATCGTACAATCTGAAAATAAAGTCATACATTTCATAAACAGGAAACATCTTTCTTAAAACTATTACGAAAAACATCGTACGAAATCCCACCGTTGAATGCGCATATAATATTTCTAAAAGAAAATCCATAGATGCACGGCCGGATTAAAACCTAATACCTTCAGATCGAAAGTCGAGGTACATACCACTCGGCCAACACGGCTCTTACACATTAGGCCTTTACATCTTTACTAGATGATTTATACAGAGTCAGGAGGCAAGCTTTGCCTACACTTAACGGGACACTGTAGTGCCTGGGACATTGTTGAGATGGAATACGCTTGCCCAGCACCTACACCATCCTCTCAGCTGCCGGACATAAGACAATGGTCAATACGTGTGGGGCTGACTAGCCGCGGGTTTTCTCACGATGTTTTCCTTCACCGTTTAAAGCTCATGTTAAAGTGCATATAAATTTTTCGACACGAAAAGTCCATTGATGCACGGCCGGATTCGAACTCACGACCTTCAGATCGAAAGTTGAAGTACTTATCCACTTGGCCAACACGGCTTTTTTTTTTTCTTACACATTATACAGTCGTGATCAAATTTCATTTTTTTTTTCTAAGTACCTATGATTTATACCTTTGTCATGACCTATCTTTTTATTTCTTACATACCATAGAAATACTTACTATCACAATACAGTGAAGGTTTGTCCGTAAGGGGCCGTCCACACCAATCGCAGTCACCACCGCTACCGGCGGCTTGCCAAGCGTGTGACGCTTTCCGTGACTTGTCCTAGAAACAACATTAGCTACAATTGAATATCTGCTATTGAAGTTTATCTACAGCAAAACATTTGTGTAAAAATTTGTGTAAAGTGTAAAAATAATTAATTGAATATTTTTACACAGCTGCGACCCGCTGTGAATAGCTCCCTTTGCCGTGAGAATACCGGGATCAAAAGTAGCCTATGTGTTAATCCAGGATGATTGAGCGTGTAGGAGTAACAAAACACACACAAACTTTCACCTTAATAATATTAGTGTGATGAACCCATTGAGTTACTATACTAAAGAATCACAATCTAATAGCTGACAACACTCAAAAAATGTCCGAGCAATGTTTTACATACCTACAATGACATTTGCTTGAATGTAGACGTTATGTCGTTTGTTTTAATGTTCAATGTCGCTTGTACGCAAAAACTAAAACTCGGCGCACTATGGACATTTTGTCTGATTGTGGCTCTATAGATTATATCTCAATGGATGAACCCCTATTTCTTCGTGTCACGCTATAACTCGAGAATGGCTGGATCGATTTCGCTAATTTTGATCTTGAAATATTTGTGGAAGTTCAGGGAAGGTTCAAACGGGAAGAAAAGTGAAAAAAAAAAAACTATGTTGGTATGAAAGCTTGTCACTAAATGTTTCGTACCATGGTAAATTGTACCTTTTTCTTTCTAAAGAAGAGACTTCCTCGCTTTCTTCTTTTCTCAGCGTGGTGATCGAAAGCCGCTCTGTGAAACAAAATGAAATAAACAATTTACTTTAGAACAATATACCTATCCTCCTTTTTTGAAGTCGGTTAAAAATTATGGATGGTTATTCGCCATGACCCTACAAAACGCGGCATAATCGTGCAAAATACAATACGATAACGCGGTGACGAGCCATACGTATCATAACAGTCACTATCCTAAGCTATCAAAATTTTAGGAAAAAACACATGCATAAAAAAAAATTTACAAACAAAAACAAACACTTAAGCAAAGCAGTGCTTATTAGCATGCCACAAAAAACGTATTACTTAAATATACCTTATTACCCTTCATTTAACATTACTCTTAATGGAAATTGTGATTAGCGAAAAAACTAGTTTCCGATTTTCAAGACTCTTCACCACGAGTTTAATCGCAATTTAATGTGTAAATATTTAGGAGTCAGAATTTAAGACAAAAAAGGATATCATTTTTATCCATAATTTTCAATATTTATCAAATATTTTTGCTAACTGTACCAATAAGAAAGTTGTAAAATTACAAAAAATAGAATTGCGTAACAATTTGTGTCTAAACTAAACTACCATAGGTTCTGAACCCACGAATGTGTGTAGGGGTGTTAGTTTCATAACATTGTACCATCTTTTCTTCATGTTAGCTGTAGTAAAAAACACCTTATTCCCTTAACACTAATGGCCATTGCCGACTATACCGTGTCGTACCATGACAGTAGTAGGAAAGTGCCAGGCAAAAAAATATCTTTATTTAAATATGAGGCGAGAAACCCTTTAGAGAGTTCCGTTCCCGTGCCTTCAAACAAGTGCTATATCGTGTTGTCTGACACGGTCATGGCACAACACGTAGTAGTCGGCAAAGCCTTTATAGTCTAAGATTTGGCTGCAAAATTTCAACGTTCATCGAGTCGAAGTTTGTAAAATATAGGATGGATTAATATTTTTGCCTACTTACTATTAAAATATGGCTTATTAGAGTAGCAATTGTTTTTGAGCCTGATCGGACAGTAAAAGTAAGTGTTATGTTAGGTTAGTGTTTGCGCGATGTTTTTTTTTTAAATAAGCGAGTGCTTTAGATCACACGACAGAAGTAAACCTACTGGCTATGAGAGAAAGAAAGAAATTGTGTGCTCACACCTATCTCTTGCCCCTACAGTAATATACTAATATACGAAACGTAACTCTCTCTCTTTCTATCTTCCCTAACTTATATCTCCCTCTCTATTTTACTCAAAAAAATCGATTAGATTCCGATTAAAAACTCGATGAAGACATCTTGCAGCCGGATCTCGTACTATTAAGGCCTCAAATCACACCGAAACGACAGCAAAACGGCTGTGGTAATTTCAGTGTCATATAATTTTAAACTTTATCTTCAGTACAATAATGCATAGTCAAAGCGCTTTAATAGGCACTAGACCTTTTATAGCGCTTTAAAAAGTGCTCTCGGCGCCTCTTGCGTTTCAAGTTTCTCAAGCGATACTACGTATTATGTTAATAGAGATAAAGTTTAAAATAACATGACACAAAACTGTTCGCCGCTTCCCTGCCATCTCGTTATGTGTTGACTCTAAGACTCACTGTTCCAGAAACGCAAGTCGATGCAAGCCCAAATGCTCCTGATGCGCGTTGTTCCGCCGAGGCAGCTGATTGGTCGCGCCAACTGTCGCGGCTGAAGCGTCTTCGTCGCTTTCCGTCTCGCTCGCACCCGCAGTCCGGCTAACACCGAGCGAGATAGTGATACTGACAAACTTATGCGTGCGAGGGAATGTATAGCGAGTGTTTCCGCGGTTAGAAAAAAACAGGAGAAAATGTATTGATATTGCGAGGTTTTGAAAGTGTAACAGACCTTAGCTTTCACAGTTGAGTCAGACTTTATTGTGAAAAATATAGTAAGTTTTATCATGAAAAAAATTATATATTTATATAATAAATTAAATTAACTTAATTTGAAACATGTTTTTTATTCTATGCCTTTTGTATTAAGCTAAATCAAATGTAATGTTTGGTACTTATATATTTCTGGCTACAGAAACTAGGATTACGGTCGCGAACCTAGTTACTTTTTTTCAGTATAAACATAAATAAAATATGAAATTCTTCGTAAAATATCAATACATTAGAATATCCAGATGTTGGCAACATTTAAATTCAATACACACGCATGTAAGTTTGTCTGTGCGTAGAACTATCGTGATTGTTTCCGAATGTGAGTGAAAACTCGTAAACTATTAGATATTGACTAATATTATAATGTAGAATTAAAAAACTTATAAAATTGAAGCATTTCATCTACAATATAAAACGTGCAAAAGGTTTATGTGATTATATTTAAGAAAATGAAAAATATATTCTGATTTTTACCCGATTGTGTAAGTTGTTATGCTTCGAGTGTATGTATGTACGTAAAATAAAATTCTACGCGGTCGGGTTGTGTATAAGTGTGTAGTTTTTTTATTTGTTTCAAGATGCAGTCTAAAATGCATCTACTATTCTACACTCTACATTCTGCAATCACAATAATTCTACAAATCAGTGCGAAATTGCAAATTAAAATCAGGCGTACTGACTTTCAGTGCCTTAAAAAGTAAAAAAAAAATATTGAGCGAAGCAACAGTGAGCACACAATAAAACATTGATTAAAAAACATGCACAATCCTTTACCAAAATCAAAGACGATTAATATCTAGAAGACAGACAAAGGCCATACACAAAATCGTAACCCGATCCCGCAGTACCAGATAGCCTGAAAACTTTAAAACATCAATGTTATCCAAGAAATTTCAATACTTAGTAGTAGGTAGCAACAATATTCAATATTTAAACATTTTTAACTAGAAAGTAATTGAAATTTCTTGGATAAAATTGATGTTTTAGAGTTTTCAGGCTATTTTTTAGGGTTACAATTTTGTGTATGGCCTTTGTCTGTCTTCTAGATATTAATCGTCTTTGACCAAAATAAAACTTTTAAATTTTCCATTTCTATTAATTATAGCAGAGATTAGGGAAACATTGGTCTATGGTTATAGTTATTCCATCTCAGGAAGACCAATTGGCCTTGGTAGTGGTAAAGTGTACCGATAATATGAGGATAAATCTATGTGTGCGTAACTGTAGGTAGCGTTGACAATGACGGGCGAGACAGATTGCTCCTGAGCTTGACTTGATTACATACTCCAGTTCGCCCGCGACCACGGTTGTTGCAACACAGCCGAAACGTCGGGAAATAATATTAAAAGGTAAATTACCCGATAAAATCCTTGTTCAATTTAAAAGTATGAATTGTGATCGCGAAAGTTTAAGTTAGTTTAATAACTTGATTTTTGGTACTAACATGACTAACCCCCGGTTCCTATATTCAATGTACGGATGACCGTAGGTCGGTCGTCATAGCAACGTTGTTATCCGACACAAAATGTATGACACTATTTGAAAGATAACAATGTTGCTATGACGACCGACCTACGGACATCCGTTAGTTGGATATAGGAACCCGGCATTAGTCAATTGTTGCAAATCAAACCTCCCTATCATTAAGGTACAATCTATAGAGCCACAATCAGACAAATAAAATGTCCGCGCCAAAACTCGGCGCACGCTACGTAGTGCGCCGAGTTTTACTTTCTTGCGTTGAATTCTTTTTTGCGTTTCTTGCGACATTGAATATTAAAACAAACGACATAACGTCTACATTCAAATGTCATTGTAGAACGTTGAATTAGCTAGGACATTTTTTGAGTGTTTATTTATTTATTTATTAAATACTTTATTGCACACTTATATACAAATACAAAGTACAGTTGGCGAGCATAATGCCAAAGGCATTTTCTACCTGCTAACCAACCAGTGTTGTCAGCTATTAGATTGTGACTCTTTAGTATAGTAACTCGATGCTCCTTTATATAAACTCACATATTAATAGGTTGAGGTGGTTGCGGCGGTTGCACCGCGGCGAC
This sequence comes from Xanthorhoe designata, assembly GCA_963582015.1. Taxonomy (NCBI): domain Eukaryota; kingdom Metazoa; phylum Arthropoda; class Insecta; order Lepidoptera; family Geometridae; genus Xanthorhoe; species Xanthorhoe designata. The sequence goes on along the minus strand of OY757029.1, from coordinate 13,034,827 downwards.
AATGCTGGGCGTTGATACAGACTTCTGCAGCGGCAGACGTGGAATGAGTCGCGAGCCCTCTGTGATGCAAGCAGCGCCAGTGACCGCGCCTGCGCGTAACGCCGCGGTCACCTTCTCGAAGTCTTTCTGTGGATAAATAAATAAATAAATATCCTTGGACATTCCACACGGCGTCATCTAGTCCCAAGCTAAGCAATTTAATGCTTGTGTTATGGTAACCAGATGACTGATAAACTACATAGATACCAAAGACGATTAATATCTAGAAGACAGACAAAGGCCATACACAAAATCGTAACCCGATCCCGCAGTACCAGATAGCCTGAAAACTTTAAAACATCAATTTTATCCAAGAAATTTCAATACTTAGTAGTAGGTAGCAACAATATTCAATATTTAAACATTTTTAACTAGAAAGTAATTGAAATTTCTTGGATAAAATTGATGTTTTAGAGTTTTCAGGCTATTTTTTAGGGTTACGATTTTGTGTATGGCCTTTGTCTGTCTTCTAGATATTAATCGTCTTTGATAGATACTTAATTTTTTTTTGTATATACAGACATATTATACATAGAGAACACCCAGACTCGAAACAAATATTTGCAGATCATGCAAACATTAGTCCCGCAGCGGGGATCGAACCCGCAACCTGCGTCTCAGGCGGGCTTTCGCCCACTGCGCCACAGAGGTCGTCAAAGAGGATGGAACAGAGAATTGGTTTAAAAAAAAAAGACGTGTGGCACTCGGAGACTGCCGCGGTAAAGCTATTGCATAGCATTTGTTTTTTTCGGAGTGGGGGATGTTAGGTTATTTTCGTTACGGAATTTCTGTATTCAGTCTCCACTCTCAAGGCCCGCGATAGAAGCTATGCAATAGCTTAAAAAGCTAGGCCCACACCACCAGGTTCTTGCCTGATTCTTTCCCTGGTGTAGGGAGTCGCGTTGGAACAGGCATTAATCACCTAGCATGTAAAACGAAACTTAAGTGATCCTTGAGGTCATACAAGAATAAATGATTTTTCTTTCTTTCTTTTTTTTTCAACCTACATAGAATAGAATAGAATAGGAAAAGTTTTTATTTTCTATCAACATAAACACTGGTAACAGAAATGAAAAATACTTATTGACAATCGAGTGACAAGAAAATAAGGCTACCCCTCAGCATTTGCTCCAGCATCATCATGACTGTTGGAACGCTGGTTGGAATTGACTGTTGGAATTGTCCCACTGCTGGGCAAAGGTCTCCCCTAATGGAGAAGTTTCCCTTTTTTTCGTTTTTAATGCAAATAAATAGTCTTAAGCATCTTAAGAAGAATGGTGAAAGATTTTTTTAAATATCTTGAAAAATGACAAAATTATTCAACTTTTACACTATGTATGTGTTTGTTACTCTTCCACGCTCAAACGGCTGGACGGATTCGAATGAAATTTGGTACCAGGATTGCTTATACCCTGGATTAAAATAGGCTCAACTTTACTAACTTTTGATCCCGGTATTTCCACGGGAACTATACACCACGGGGCGCGGCTAGTAATTGAAATAATACTCACAGCAAGATCGTTATCGTTAAGCGAGTGTGTGGAATGTCTCACTGGCCGCGGCACTTCCCCTTCAGACTCCATAGACGACAGCGACGCACTGTGCCCATTGAGAGTGCTGAAAGCGTTTAGAGAACCAGTCAATTTATAATGGAGGGGTTTCTGTATCAAGTCTAATGAATAAGTTCATTCCGACAATTAGAGTTTCTCTAGTGGTAAGGCAGGACGATCGCTTGTAACATCGCGAGTTCGAAGCCCGCAATCGAAAGTTAAGTAAGATTTTGCATTTATAAAGTCTAATGAAAGTTTGATTGCAAGAAGGCAATAGTTAAAGTGGCCTGTACCACATTTATGATCGATCAGTTATTCTCATTCTGATACTGTAAGTGTAAGGCATACTTACTTCCTCTGCCGGTGAGATTCGGGTCTGGTCCCGGGTTCCAACGCGGCCCACGAGCTTCGTCGCCCTTCGTCCCGACGTTCCCAGAGACCCCATGATCGAGATTCTCCTAAAAATTTAGTTTAATTTATATTTTTTACGAAACTATCTTACATTTCAAAAGTATCGTGAGTTATAATAGACATATTTTCTTCAATTACAGTAAATATAGTTTTTTTCTTGTTTATACTTATCACACTGCTGCAAGAGTTTTGCTATCGTCCAAAGAATACTGAAACCACTCGTATATAGGTAAAAAACTTATAATATCAATAGGTACACAAGAACTATAGCTTTTTAGAAAGATACACAAAAATAAAAATGGTTTATTTTGAAGGAATACTCACCACTGCCTTTCCGACTTTGTGGATAGAAGTCTAGATGTGTTGGAGATGAGCAATCCGGTTCTATGACTCCATCTTTGCAGAGAGAAGGACATGAGGTGCTGAGTCGACTGCTGCCTGTTGCCTGAAAACAATGAAATCATCATTAATATATTTCGCTGCGTGAAAACAGTCGTCGTTTGGAAAAAAACATGCATAAAGTGGGCTAAAATCACCACTGAGTGGGTCCCACAAGGCATTAAACGGCCTCGTGGTCGGCCCAAGCGGAGATGGCGGGACGAACTCGACGAGTACTACACCAGCTGGGTGACAGAAGCCCTACAACACCGAGATGAATGGAAAAAAGGGAGGGGAGGCCTTTGCCCAGCAGTGGGATCCAGTGGGCTATTTAGATTCGATAGATTAGATTAAAGTGGAGCTATCGTCAAGAAGCTTTTATGATATGTCATGCTCCTTCACTATCAAAGGAGGTACTGTACTGTGAGGCCCTACAGTTACTTACAATCAAAGGCAGTGGGGCCGTCCACATCGCCTCAGTTGCTGCAAGCTGTCGTCTAACTCTCTGGGATTGTGCTAGGTAACGCTATTGGTCTGTTCTTGCTCCTGCACTATAAAAAACTTACTATCAAAGGCAGTGGAGCCGCTCGCATCCGCTGTACAGCCGCATGTAACCGCCTCAGCTGCTGCAAGCTATCATCGAGCACTCCAGGACTGTGCGGGGTGACGCTAATGGTCGGTACTTGAGCCCTCGCGGCGGCCATGTCTGGTGTGGAGCGAGGCACGTGTTCGGTGACCTCGTCCTCACTGCTATCGGTGTGAGGATCTGAACTGCCGCCGCCCTCGTCTGAAAGAATTAGATTATTTATGATATAGTTTTACATTATTACAATTTTTTTTTTTTAATTCATTTAACGAATAAATACTTAAAATATATTTAACAATATTAATACAGCATCAAGAAACCACTAGGGTTGGTAAGGAACTATAAGAGTTTACATAAATAGTAAAGGTAGGTAGGTACTAACAGTAGGTTGGTAAATATTTATAAAGATTTTAGAGGTTAGCAAGATAAAAAGATTTTAACTTGACTTTTATGTTTTTTTCGCTTATATTTTTTTTTTAATCTATGGGTAGGCTATTTATAAGCCGAGGAACAAGGTAGCTAGCTAAAATTACATTTCATATTTTACAGAATTTATTGCGTTATTGACTATGTTCACATTCCAACGTTCGGCTATGTTACAATATGACAGGCATGTTCATTTATTTCAAAGTTTTTTTTTTTTATTCAATCTATTCGTCTCATTGCTGGGCAAAGGTCTCCCTCCCCCATATCTCTCGAACCATCTTCAAATAAAATATCTGAACTTTTTATCCAATCATTCAAATATCAGTGAATGAGACACATCATGCACATACAAAATTAATAAGACATCCTCTGACGTCACACTCTACTTAGTTAGAGGAAATAGTATCCGGTGACCATGAAAAAAAAGCTAGATAATCGATGTCATAGTATAGTCAATCAATTCCATACCCAAAGGCTCATAATCCTATTAAATACCCATCTAGTTCGATAATCTAATAATGAGATTTACTAAAATAGCTACCAAATATAAAGTTACTTAATAAGTAGGAAGTTTAATTTAGCACCTCGACTTTCGTTCAGAAGGTCGAGTGTTCAAATCCCGACCGTGCCATCAATGGATTTTTCGTTTCACAATATTACTTGCACTCTAATTCGAGATCTAAACCGTGAAGGAAAACATCGCGAGGAAACCCGCGGCTTATATTATAGTCAGTCGCACCATTTGTATTTCCTGTGGATATGGCTAAGCTGAGAGGTGCTGGGCAAGCTTATTCCATCTCAACAATACCTCAGGCACTATAGGGTCCCGTTAAGTGAATGCAAAAATTGCCTTCTGACACTGTATCAATCATCTAGTAAGAAAGAAAGAAAGAAAGAAAGAAAAATAATTTATTCTTGTAGGACCTCAAGGATCACTTAAGTATCGTTTTACATGCTAGGTGATTCTAATGCCTGTTCCAACGCGACTCCCTACACCAGGGAAAGAATCAGGCAAGAACCTGGTGGTGTGGGCCTAGCTTTTTTTTAAAAGTACCTAAAGGCCAACGTTTTTTAATTTGGTACTCAGGAAGACTACCAAAATGTCTTCAAGTTCAAAATTGCAACGAACAAGAAGCGAAATTCAAATTGTTACGAGCTACCAACAGTCTTGAACGATATTTCTATTCAACTCCATCCATATTTCCCAACAAAGGCTTTCTATACTGCGCAGTACAACCGGTCTACTTTGTTCCAGCCGTTCCTGAGATAAGTTTGTAACGACTCACAATAGACTGTATACATCATTTTAGTGTAGCCTTTGCTATTGTTTGATTGGGTTACCGTTCTCAACCATATTTGCGTTTAAAACGCAGTTATTTATAACTGCTATGGAAACCAAAAATGTTTGAACCAAAGTATTTTTAACTGGGACAGTAAGGGGAAATATATTTCTATTATCATTAAGTACATTTTTGACATAATCTCATGTATATGTATCTCATAAATAAGTCATGAATAAAAAAATCACTCTGTATAGCCATAGCGTAGTCACGATACATCGAACTTCGCAGACAAAACCAGACAGAATATTTTAATTCAATAGGCCACTACGGATGTAGACGCCATTCAAAGGCCAGTTTATGCAAATGCCGGCAATAAATCACCGAGAACGATAAATCCATACAAAGTTGGATAACTGGAACGGGTAACGGAAAGGGATATTGGTTTTCAGGCGGACATCCCTGGTTGGAACGTTTCTATTGATGTGGCCGTTTGAGACACGTAGGTATTTCAAGTTGATTTTCAACTCAGATGACTTTTATAGTTTAATGTGTTTCATAATTATTATTATGAAGTGTCATGGTAAAATATAGCTCAGTAATAAACGCGAATGTTTGTATGATATAATATAGATAGATAGAAAATACTTTATTGCACACCATAATTTACAAATACATCAATATACATAAAAAACAACAAAAAACTTTCCTATGATATACAATCGGCGGTCTTATCGCTAAAAAGCGATCTCTACCAGACAACCTACGGATGGATAATGGACAATATAAAATAGTAATATAGATTGATGTTAGTTACTCTTTCACGCAAAAACTACGGATGTGGCTGAAACTTGGAATGTAAATAGACCTGGAATAACAGTAGGTCACATTTTATTCAGGTTAGCACCACGTGTGCGAAGCCATCAGCTCAATCCGGGACACTATTCAGTAAAATCTCCTTTGTCCATCTTCCATCTTCTCTTCTAGCTAAGTGTCCCGCTTAACTCCACTTTAGTCTCGCGACCCGCATACCTTCGTCTACAAACTTTGTACGACGTCGAATTTCGATGTTACGAACCTCTTATCACGAGCATAACATTTTTAAAGGTGGTTATAAAAGTAAAGTAATGTTAAAAGGCAATATCAAGACCGGCAAGCGGAAAGGGATATTGGAATATGAACATCCCTAGTTGGAAAGTTTGCATCGAGATGAACTCTCATATCGTATCGATTCAGATTCGAATATGTGGGGATTTCAGATAACCTAGATTCTTAATGAATTAGAGAAAAGTCATTAGGTACTTTCATATATGAAAACAACAATTATTACACTACACCACATAATTATGCAAAAAATCTACAAACTCACGTAAATACAGTCCAACCAAAACAAGTTAAACAAAGAGCTTAAAGGTCAGCGCAGTGAACGTAATACTCGTATATCCAACCCTGAGTAAAGTGCGAATCAGCATATCGCAGGCCCGATATACCCAAACGACAGCCATACCCATATCCAAGGCAGTTACAAACCCATTCGCGAAAACGACCTCAATATCAAACAAAACGGAACAAAGACTATAAAACTCCATTTGTACACTTTCCCGATTAGCAGCATACAAAATGCATAATCATTTCGCTCAGGCCGAACGGGAGCGACCTACTTTGCTGGGTCAAGGCTTATTACGTACAACCCTATGTGAAACGAGAGAACCAGCCTGAAAAGACCTCTCAGCGTCGCAGACACCAGAACAAAGGGCTCGGGTTGACAGGAAATGGGCCCGCGTGAAACAGATCTCGCGAAGTTGGTCGACTGAATGGCTGTCGCCGTGTTTGCCGTTTGTTTTGGTGCACAATTGCTTTGTAACAATAGCAGAAGTTATCATGTTTTCGCAAGCAATTTCATGAAAAAACTTAAGCCTACACTTACTAAACGGTGAAAGATTACATCGTAAGGAAACCCGCAGCTTACTCAGCCCCAAAAGTATTCAACATGTCGTTCCTGTGGATATGGCCGGTTAAGGTAAGATAATCGTGTCCGAACAATATCCAAGGCACTGTAGTGTCCTGATAAGTTTATAATATAGTGTAGACAATATCATGAAAGCAGCGTTAACGCTTTCACTGCCCATGACGTGGACTAGTTGCGAGGGACCATGATACTTCGGGAATGTAATAATAAAGAAAGAAAGAAAGAAAGAAAGAAAAATCATTTATTCTTGTAGGACCTCAAGGATCACTTAAGTTTCGTTTTACTAACTAATAACTGCTCTTAGATAATTTGTGCAGTAAATACGAACGTTTCTGAGACTTCAAAGGTTTAACCTACTTTCTTCGATTAACATTCGTAACCTCCATTTTGGAATATAAAACGTCGTATCAATTTAATTTTGTTTCGCGTGCTTCATTAACATAACAGCAAATTCTAATTGTCTTCGGGCAATATAAACAAAATGTTGATAAAAAGAAAACCTTCGGGACGTTTGAAATGTTGAATTTGTTTTTGTTCAATTCCATTATTGTTTGTTACATTTCGTTCTAAGATGAAACTCTCGAGTTTAGTTAGTTTAGTTATCTTCAGTACGTTTTAATGTAGCAATATTAAAACAAAACAGGTGCCTATATTGGACACTTAAACTTTAAACCGTTTTAATAGTATAAGACCGTGGCAACAGGAAGGTTGCCTATAAAAACGTAAAACATAAATCTTGAACCAAACTTGGCAAATAAAACGAAAATAGAATCAAATTAAAATGATCCGAATTCGGAGGAAATTGGCCAGGCGGGTGGCTAATTTAAGAGGGTCATTGAATCACGAGTAGCTAATAAAGGTTAAAAAATCATAGCAGCTCGGAGTTACTTCAAGAGAGCTTTCTGATAACAAAATCTCAAAATTAGGATAAGATATTACATACTCAGGATACAAATAAAAATACATTAAATACATAAGTGAGAATAAGTATATGAATGATAAAGAAAATAATCTAGAGATGAGGTCAAGCGATGATGATGATACTTGGAATCTAGTAACTTCAGTGCACTATTACCTACAGAGGGACATAACATAACACACTTCCTAGAAGTAGTTTTGGAGAATCTGGTGTAGACTAGGGTAAGGATGAGCTCGAAGATCCCATACAGTCGAAGTGCATGCGAAAAGACCTAGTCAAATGTAGAATAACTAACGAGACAGAAGCATTGCTCTCAAAAAAAATCTTCTCTGAAACCTCAGAATGTCATGTCATCTTTTAATCGAATATGATTTTTACAAAGATCGATAGTTTATCAGCTTACGATCACGCATTGCTGATTGCTCGGGATCGGATATCTTTCGGTATCTGATATCCTATTTACTTTCCCACAAGAAATGGATACACATTCCTGATAATAGGATTATCAGATATGATCAGAAATTATGTAATTCCTTTCTAAAAGGATAATCGTTAATAATACCCTTTTTGGTAAAGGTTTAAAATAAGTTTCGAAGTGTTTAAATTCTTCTCAATAATACTCGTTGTACGAGTCCTCTACCTTTCTTCTGTATACCAATAGAAACTGAAGAGAAGGCCACTGACAACTGAAATTATTCACCTCAAAAGTAGAGCTCAATATACACTTTTCTATGAGTTAATCCAGTTCCATTAAAACACTTTAGCCGCAACACATAGTTTCATAAACAATTTTTGCGAACATAAAGTAGGTATTTTGCGGTCAATACTAAATATTCTACCTTCCAACATAACAAAACAATGTCGTGCTCACAAAACCAGACCCTATCTTGGAATATTTATGGTTACATGTAATTATCGCTGTCGTTAAGCAGATTATAGCACATCCTACGTGCAAGTATGAGAAAATAAAAGTCGTTCTACATAACATAGTTTTTATGTTCTACTTAAGGCCTTTATTTGATAATTTCTAACTATATATATCCCTAATATATTTGTGTTTATTTGAAAAACAGTGTAGTTACGTCCAAATTATATTGAAAACTTTTAGATGCTTTAAAGAAAGGACACTGGCTAAACAAAAAGTCAAAAACAAAGAGTAAGTCTAAAGTACTAGTTAGTATTGACTGAGTTAGTCTTTTTTAAGATTAAAAGAAATAATGATGAGGATAAAGAGCTTTTCTGAAACATCCTTAATCAAAATCGTGAATGCCATGACGATTTAAATCAAAACTAGATTTTAACTGCCGAAATCATAAGATGTAAATGTGCAAATAAAACGTTTAATTGAAATACAGTCCTGCTAGTAAGAATGGAATTATATAATTATGTTCCCATAAAAATACTTATTCTCACGATTTGAAAAGCTTTTAGTTCGAGCACGAATAGTTAAGTACTTGTTTTTCAACATATTTCCCATGCCTATAAAATAAGACAAGTGCTATTTGTCACACATACGTAACTTATCAGTATTACCAACCTCTCTCATTACTTGTAATTTAATTTTATAGCCTTGGAACTCCCACAATCAAAATGATCCATCAAGGCGTTTATGCTGCAGGGCGTGCCAAATAAATAGACATACATAATTATGTAAATGAACCTATGTATTCTAACGTACCTCATTTAAAAAACATAACCCTATTTAACGTAGTCGGATAAGGAGGATAGGCATGCGTAACTCATCGGTTTTTGCTAGCGGATAATACCAACCGTAACAAGAGGAATTACTGAGTACCTATTTATATCGAGTAGGGTACGCAACACTTGCTTCAAATGCTTTGAAGAATTGATGGATTAAAAAGATGATAGCTTGACTGGTTCGCGTGTTCAATCCGTCTGGCACCGATGGTATTAATATAGCTTTGCAGATGTTTTTATAATCGATTGGAAATGTTACTGCGACATTTTTGAACCATATCCTACACTGGCGTGTTTTATCACCTAGCATGTAAAACGATACTTAAGTGATCCTTGAGGTCCTACAAGAATAAATGATTTTTCTTTCTTTCTTTCTTTCTTTCTTTATGTGCAATTAGCGAAGAAGCACTTCAAAGTCAATAAGCAACTAGAATAAACGATCTAAAATGATCTTATCTGAGATCACTAGCACAAAAATTTAGTTCAAATTGCCACTCTAGATTTTCATTTATGAAGACGAATTTATCAATGCTATCAATCATCAGCTTAGATGTACTAAATGTTCAGATTTGTTCTAAGTAATTCAATTTAGAAATCATTTCTTCCGTAAGTGTATCATATGATACCACTTAGAATTCATTAGAATACACACAAAAGTCAAAACACAAAATCTGATCTACTAGATAGGGATAGTTGATTAGCGATTTAAATTAATGATAATTATGAAATTCTGATGCGTCTATAGAACCTAACTCTTAGAATAAATGTGCTCCAACCGCAAAGGTCACGTCCTCACGCTCAATACACAGATGAATGGACAAGATGATGCTTACTTAGGAGTACCATCTGTTGATAATAAATAACAAAGGACAGATATTGATGTCTGCTTTTTGAAACTGTTGAAACAACTTATAACACAAAACTAGATACAATATCAATCGTAAGAATACACTTTTAGGTATGAAGACACAAACGACCTTTGTGAATTGTTTTAATTATATTTTCGACAATAATTATATCTGTCGAAGTTACACTCGTACCATTTATGCCCACGGATTTTTACAACCACACAAATGCCTTCCATGTATAAATTGGTTTCAGGAATTCATTGAACGCCTTTAATAGACAAAGTAAGCCTTTTTACAATCTAACTTTATAGGCCAATAAAAGGATCTACAGATTTAATATCGTAAAGGTCAACCTTTTACGGTCCCAATGAAAACGTTAGTAGTATTTAATAGTTATCGTGACTAAATAAATCGTGAGTCGTTCGTATGTCTGACCGTGATCTTAGGTGAATAGCCATGGGCACAATAATTTTGTTCTTAATTTGTATGCGTAGTTTTGTTACAAAACTTTTAATAAATCAAACTTTGGCAGATTAAACCTGGCGCCCAACACGGGGCAATTTATAAGAACATAGCACATTTTTTTAAAACGAATGGCGACCATCAACTAAGATATTGTTTACAAAATTTAACGCATTAACTATTCCTCAGTCTCATAGGCTGCAGCGCAGTGAAGGCAAGTATTATATTGATATTTTAAATTTTAAGCAATCAACACAAATGACCTTTCTTAGACAAGCCAAATAGAGAACCCATTAAAATTTACGAGCTATTACGTAATCGTAGCTTAAAATCTGAGCGCAACAAGTAAAAGAAACTTACAAGTTTTAAGACATACCTAGAGTCCGAGGACTGCTACATTTTCACATCCCATTAATTCAATTATCGCACATAAAAACACACATGATAGAGGCATGGAATTGAAAAAAATTGAAATTTAATCCGATCGATCGAGACTCATTCACGAAATTCACGCGTGTAAAGTTTCGACATTTTGGTTTGAAATATAGGTAGTTAGAATGATAACTCTGTAAGATTTTTGTGAGTTTTTGATGAGAGTATCACGAAAACGGTGTTTTATTTTGACATGCCGAGCTGTGATGGGAGCTAGCTGGTTTTTGTACGGGCTGGGTGGTTATGGCGCATGCGCGAAATCGATCCCGGTGAAGCCTTTTATTCGTAGTTACTACGAAAACTCGAACGGATTTTTACCCGGCTAAATCGTTTCTCGCCAAATCGAATAAAAAGCTATTTCCGATAGCTCCGTGCAATATCAATTTGTGTACAATATTCAGTTAAAGATATTATTGCGAACTACAAAATAGATAAAATTCTTTCTCCACAACATCACTATCTGGATGCGATTATATTGAGTAGTTATTAAGTTATTTAGAGTAGATAACATTGTTAAGCCCACTGAAATCTTGAATAGTTTCTAGTGAACAATTTACAGTTCTATCATTAACTTGACCATTAAAATGTGACATTAAAATACACTTACTTACATTTAAGTAAAATGAAATGAAAAAAAGAAATATGATCACGACTGTATCCCGGGAGCTGTAGACATTTCTTTCAGATCATTAGGCAATTTTTAGATCTTTTTGAAGATGTCTAAAGGGGTAGTCAGAGGTATATCCAAATAGTGTACATATTTAGTACATGCCCACTTTTTGCAGAAGTTAACTTTCCATACGTGACAGGTTGCAAGCCCATCGACGCTATTATAGAGCCAAAGACGATTAATATCTAGAAGACAGACAAAGGCCATACACAAAATCGTAACCCTATCCCGCAGTACCAGATAGCCTGGAAACTTTAAAACATAAATTTTATCCAAGAAATTTCAATACTTAGTAGTAGCAAAGACGATTAATATCTAGAAGACAGACAAAGGCCATACACAAAATCGTAACCCGATCCCGCAGTACCAGATAGCCTGAAAACTTGAAAACATCAATTTTATCCAAGAAATTTTAATACTTAGTAGTAGGTAGCAACAATATTCAATATTTAAACATTTTTAACTAGAAAGTAATTGAAATTTCTTGGATAAAATTGATGTTTTAGAGTTTTCAGGCTATTTTTTAGGGTTACGATTTGTGTATGGCCTTTGTCTGTCTTCTAGATATTAATCGTCTTTGGTAGTAGGTAGGTAGCAACAATATTCAATATACCAAATTTTTTACTAGAAAGTAATTGAAATTTCTTGGATAAAATTGATGTTTTAAAGTTTCCAGGCTATTTTTTAGGGTTACGATTTTGTGTATGGCCTTTGTCTGTCTTCTAGATATTAATCGTCTTTGATAGAGCTAATGGTTTCCTCACGATGTTTTCCTTCACCGTTATAAGCTCGTGTTAAAGCGCATATAGACCTTCGGATCGAAAGTTGAGGTATTAATCCACTTGACCAACACGGCTTTTTACCATTTTTGGTACCAGGATAGCTTACATCCTTTTTTTTTTTTTCCCAGGAAAATCCTTTATGGATACCACCCGCTCCGGGGGGAGCGGGAGGTTATGTGGGAGTCTCCGCCGGAGTGGCGGCATACCCACTAAAACCTGGGGTGTTCCTGCGTCTCGCTTGGGTAGGAGTTACGGGAACGCTTTCGCACACATCCGCAACTCCTACAGCGTTTGCCCTTGCGGGCCTTTCTTAAAGGGGCGGGCTGTAAGCCTCTGCCCCCGCTCTTGCTTAAGGCGCCCAGAACACTAAGGGCGCCTTCCGGCTCGGGAGGATAGCTTACATCCTGGATTAACACACCTTGACCTTGATGGTGTAGTGAGCGTGAACACAACAGGTCTATCCTGTTCGATTCTCGTGACAAATAGAAGGTATTACTACAAAGTATAAGAACCTAAAACTATAAGTATACCTAAGTACTTAAATGTAAAAAAAATATTTACCTAGGTGAAAATTTTTAGTAATGTAATGTAGGTAATTGTAATTTCCTAGGACACAATAGATAAAGACAGATAACTGCCTTACATTTCTATTCACACTTGAGTAAAGCCTTTAAAGTAACCTACAATAATGTAAATTGTATCATTGTAGTGAAGAGTACATGTAGGTACTTACTTATATGGTTTAGGTACATACTCTATCTACACAGTAAAATCTTTTTTTTTCTACAAAGCAGACTTTTTCATTGTCCCATAATAATTTCCAGTTATGATCATAGTACTTTCATCATATCATCATCAGCCCTTCTGACTGGGCATAGGCCTCTTTTTGTATCTGCCATTGCACTTTATCCTACAGACTAAATGAAAGGGAAATAATAAAATCGACGACCTCTGTGGCACAGTGGGTGAAGGCTTGCCTGAGATGCGGAGGTTGCGGGTTCGATCCCTGCCACGAGACAAATGTTTGCATGTTCTGCAGATATATGTACCGGGTCTGGATGTTTTTCTATAATGAATGTATTTACAAAAAAACATGTTTCTAAGTAGGTAATATATCACCATCAGTCATCTGGTTACCATAACACAAACATTAAATTACTTAGCTTGGGACTAGATGACACCGAGTAAAATATCCAAGGATATTTTATTTTAGGATACTTAAAATGAGGTACCTGAAGATAATAATGCAGCATTCTCCTGAGATGGTACATTCATCATAGCTGCTTATTTGCCTGAAATCATGACAAAAGGTGAAGGTGAATAAAATAATATTTAAGTAATAATGGTAGCTGACCCAGAAAAACATTGCGTAAATGTTTTTTTTTGTTAAATAAAATTTAAAAACCTTAGACTGAAAAAACTATTAACCTGTCAACCGGCAAAAGCACTCCGGGGTGCTTTTGCCGGTTTACAGAACAAAAAAAAACGGCTGCAGTTGACCGGCAAAAGCACCCCGGGGTGTTTGCTCACCCAGGCCACTTGAAACCTAATTTCTACCCAGATAGAGTTTACTTTTGTTTGGACATGTTTATTTCATAGACAAGCTTGATACATTTGTGATGGATTGCCAACATTGAAAAAACGAAGTAGCTTGCTAAAAAAAAAAATCAAACCATTCATTACCAATGATGCAAGCAACGGACGGGAGTGTATTCATTTGTGCAAATTGTGTTTTATATTGGTAAGTGTCTACTTTTATTACAAAATTTGTGCTAATTCTCTTATTTAGTTCATTGTGCTGCTATCGATCACGTTCGATTTTCGAAATTCATTATAAAAATAAGGTTTTTCAAGTCTGAAAGTCGGCAACCTAAATTCAACTATTTTGAGTGTTTTACTTGTAAAAGATCAGTGAAAAGTTATGTTAGGCCTTTGTTTTTGTGCTTAGAGCATAGAAAAAATATCCATAATTATAATACCTTTTACATAAACAAGCTAAGTGGTCTAGTTTTTTTTCTATGACTTTTTAAGTTTTAGGTAATTCCTGGAATTCCACGCCCCTTTTTTGAACGCCCACGAGTCCGTTCGTCAACAGGTTAAGCAATTTAGGATCTCGATAACAGAACTAGGTAGGTCTACAGTGAAGACTTTTACACACAACTTTAACATCTTTATACTACTTTACACACAATTTATTTATTTATTTTTACAAACATGAATAGCTCATTTGATTCCAATGAAACTGCACGTTGTTTTCAACATAAAACCTACAATACTTCAATTAATACATGATCAAACAATGTGTCGCTCGTCAAAGTAGGTATGGCTCGCCATTACCAACCTTAGGAGCCACCGGCTATCTGTCATTGAATTACCTAGCCATCTGTTTACACAATTGTAAAATAGATAACATAACAATGTTTACAAGTAATGTATGAAATAAAAATATTGTCACACTTTAAAAATAGGCCTGACAAATTTTGGACTCCTACAAGTAATACATCAGACCATCAAAAACAATAGAATGCAAAAAAGAGTGCAACAAGTATTGAAAAAATGATAAGTAATTTCTTTTATTGAGTTTTTAGTTTAGGTACTGTTTTACTGAATAAAAAATATTTATACTTACAAAAATTTAAATTTTTTAGTTTGGAAATGTATTATGAATGTGTAATCAAAAGAGTTGATGATAGTTTTGTATTTTGATAACTTTTTTCGAGAAACGTAACTTACCGAAAACTTAGCACACGAAACTGGTTCACACGTACATTATCAAAAACACCAATGTCTTACGAAAGTGCAGTTTTTCCCAGGTTACCAGGAAAAAGAACAATGGGTTTGAATTTAGTGCACCAACCAACACTTTCACATCGCCTCGGATTGGGACACAGTAAAGCCGTAGCCACCTACACGAAACACGAAGCACAAAATACAGTTACTTACACAGTTTTCACACATGACAAAAACACTCATAAAGTTATTCAACAAACGTCCACGAATAACATAATCACAAATCTGCACTCATATAATTAATAACAATTTCAAAAAAATAGTTCTAAATAGTTTTTAAAACTTTATAAAAGTTGGGGTGACGAAGATCAACTTCACAAAATTTTGACTGATTCGTAAGAAAGATAAGGAAAATACTTTTCGAACAGACAAGCCAGCCAACCGGTAAGATGCGTTTAGTACCTGAAATCAAGGATTGTTTTGGCTTATTCGTTCCTCCGTACTCTTTGAATTTTCATTATTTTTTATCAATAACTTTTGTGTATAAATCTAGTAATATTTTCATTAAAATGTAATAATATTCAAAACTTCATTGTAGTTAGTAATCAGATTTTTTTTAAAGTTTCTTTATGTTCGTAGAGTTTGAACGTCTCGCTAGTAAATAGCAACGAAATGTCAACGTGACATTTTAGATAGGTAGTGAGACGTTTCGTTTTACGCAAAAGTTTTAAATAGTCTAACGGCGGGACAATTCAAAAAATAGTCTTCGGGTTATCTTTTAATTTAATACCCCCATCTCAACACCTATAAACTTTCAATGATATCAGGTCCTATAGTTAGACTTTATAGTTGAGTGCAAAAAGTGGAATAACTACACCAAAAGGGGTGAGTGATCTAGAGCAAGCCCTGCCCTGCGTCATTTATAATTATTAAAATAATTATTGTCAGCCTAGCCGACCGTATCCGCAAGAAAATAAGAAAATCATGTATATACCTACTGTACTAGGTAGTAGTAAAGGTACCTACCTATTTGTGTCAATAAAAAATTGAGTAGGTACCTAGGTAAAGACTAGTAAACCCACCAACCTGGTACATAAAACTTAAGAGCTCAGCTCATGTCGGTGTAGGTAATGATGCAATTTCCTCCATATACTTCTTTCCAATGCGATCTCTTTTACTTCTTGATACGACATGACAGCCACCTTCTCTTTTATCTGACTTATGTAATTAATTCTTGGTCTTCCCCTTCCTCGTCTTCCTTCTATGATGTTCCTTATACCTAAAGCTGTCATGTCGTGTATGATGACCGATCATTTTCCTCTTCTGTTCTTGATGGTATTTATTAACAATCTTTGCTCTTTAACTCTGTTCAATACTTCCTCGTTGGTAACCTTTTCTGTCCAGCTGATTTTCTCCATCCTCCTCCAGCACCACATTTCAAACGCCTCCAAAATTTCTCTATCTCGCTGCGTCATCGTCCACGTTTCGCATCCGTAGAGGGCTATGCTACAAACATCTTTTCAGGCTTTTATAAATTTTTTTTTGACTGACTTCGATATTTTGGCTGTAAATATTTTGGCTTTTTGATGTGAAACGCCTGTTTTGCCATGGCTATCCTAGCTTTGATATCAGACGTGCATATGGAGTCAGATGTTATGATACTCCCCAAATATTTAAAACTGTCTACTTGTTTAATTACTCTATTGTCTATTGTGATTGGTTGTGCCGAAGTTATTTTGTTTTTAGATGTGATTAGAATTTTAGTTTTGTCAATATTAATTTTTAATGAAAATTCTTTGAATTTTTTTTTTAATGCATCAACCTGGTAGGCCCCTATTATTTATTGTTTTAGGTAGGTACCTACTTATTTAGTATTTATTCTATTTAATTATTTATATACGTGGAGCATCTAGCATTCAAATATTATCTACAACTACCTAGGTAGGTATGTCATGATTTATGCCGTCTCGGCGTATCGCTACGCTAGGGAGAAGAATAAATTACAAAACCACAGTAAAGTTTTAAATATTTAATCTGCAATTACTTATTTAAAATATAGTGACTTCATCTTAATTTTCAATCAAAAGTAAGTAGGTAGGTACTTATGTAGGTAGGTAGGAGGGTACACCTTTGGTTGAATAGGTAACAAAACTACCTAACCTTTTACATGTATCAAAAATACTTACCTACCTTTACAAAATAATTAAAAAAAAACAGTAGGTAAGTAGGTAGGTACTTATACAAATATACAATAGGTACCTACTGTACCTAGACTTCTATAGTCTGTTTGCTCTAGATAACTTTATGTAACTGTTTACTAAACTTATTTAGAACCTGTCCAGGCAGCTTAGTAGGTAGGTCTAGGTACTTATGTAGGTACGGTAAGTTAGTTTTTCGATTACTTACCTACATACTTACCTACTAAGTGTAGTAGGTACAGCTATACCTAGGTACTAGGTGCAGCTACTAGTAGGTATAGCATTATATTATCTGTGGTGTAGCTTAATACTTATATAATAACTATTTACTAATTTAGTAACAGCATAACTACCTATAACCTATAACGTACGTATCATAGCACTCACATAGTAAAGGTTGGTATCTTACACTATTTATTTTTTCATTAATGCCGTAATAAGGCACATCACTAGCTTGACCAAGTTTTGTATGACAGCTAAGATAACGTAGCACCAAAATCACAACACAGTTCGAAATTCAAATTCCTTACAACGCCACATCCTTATACTTTGTCAGGTCATCAGATTCATTTCCCACAGAATTATGACTGTTCCTCAGACTATAAAACACTCGTTCTCTCGACCCAAAATGGTACGGCTCATGTCTTAATAAATTCACACCGTACGCCGCATCTTCCCTTTTAAAATCTGGATAGAATCTTGGATCGTATTCGCCATACATTCTTGGATCGTAAGGGTAAGGACGATAGTATGGATAGGCCATCTCGCTCTTACAATCCATTCGGTCTTCGAAATCGTAGTTTTTGGCGGGATATTCATCGAACGCGCCGACGATAGAATGTCTTCTTTTGTATGGGTTGTCATAGGGCCCTGATCGTGGTCCCACCCAGGTCCCATACATTTGTGGTTGTTGATATGCTTTAGGGTAGCCGCGAAGACTGGCGGCGTATTGACGATCCATGTGTTGTCGATCGGCTAAGTGCTGCCAGTAAGCGGGCGGTGGTTGCAACATTTGTGGGTAATGGTTCATGGATTGGCGAGAGGCTAGGTGACGGCGGAGGTCGGGCATTGACCCGGCTTTGCCTGAAAAGAAAAGGAAAATTGTTGTGAAGTTGTGAAGAGATGACAGCTCTTAGATATCTCTTATAGCGATTATCGATGGCGATAGATCTGAGTTATAAGACTTATAAGTCTGAGTTATAAGTTTCCGATAAAAAAAGCTGAGATCGATTGCTGACTGCCCAGTTTCCCCCCCCCCCCCCTATTCCGTACTATCCCCTATCCCCTACACTTGCCCCGGGCGTAATTATGTATTAGAAAACCAGCGCCCTTATGAACCTACTCTTGCAAAAAGCATATAAGCGAGTAGGTACCGAAGCCTGTTCATACTTTGCACCTAATACTTACAAAAAAATCGTGGTTCCGGGGCTGCCTCCTCATTAGGTACAGTTTGAGCTTCAGATTCGTCATTACTCCGTTGCATCCTGTTTAGACACCCTACCCCCACCTACATTATTTTTGGTTTTCTAATTTTTTAGAAACGTAAGTACTTAGGTACTTAGGTAGAAATTATTGTTATGTAATCTAGGTAATATTATTTATTAAAGTAAGGGTACCTATTATAAAAACGCGATAGTACGTGATCAATTGTTTAGAAAGTTGTCCAAGACGCGGACAACTTCTAAACCAAAGAGCATGTATAGTTCTAAACATTCTATTCATAGAAACAGTTTGACCAACAAAACATGCCATTTGCCCCCTAAATATCCTACTGGTTTTTTATGCCTTAAAATATCTAAGAGAATGCCTAGTAACTAGTAACTAGGCCCTAGTTCATCCTCAGGTTATGTGGAAGTGATCGCTCATAGATAAGACCGACCATTGTACCTCCATTTCATCCATTGGCACGGCCGGATCCGAACCTACGATTTTCGTCCTTGGCTCCTCAACAAAATGTACCTAAGTACCTACCATTTTTGATTAAACAAACATTTAGGTACCATTGTCTCCCAAGAAGCCATCGTTAGTGAAAGCACTGGGCGCGTCTGGGACATAGTGACTCGCGTCAAACTCGCTTCCACTCACAGCTGGGCCATTGCTGTAGCCAGCATTTCTGAAATATGGAGAAAACATTTATTCTATGGTAAGTAGGTACTATAGCGACTTTTTTAAGTGATATTTTTACCACAACTCGACTAATTCAGTCAGTATTTTAGGTATGTAGAGGTCAGGAGAGTTTCTATGACCAAAATTTACCTTAGGTAGGTACCTACCTTACCTACCTATCGGAAAATATAATTTGCCCAGGCGGAATTGCCCAGGGCGCTGATAGTGCTAAAACCGGCCCTGATCAGTGCGTCTTATTCATCAATAAGGACGGTGAAACTTATATAGGTACCTGGCTTCTCTGAGAGCATAAGCCGACTGTACTAAGACGACTCCGCAAACGATGGCCGGTAGCCGCGCCACGTAGCACGCCAACTCTGCGCCTCCGTACACTCCTTGTAGACCCTGGAATTATAATAAAACCTAGATAAGAATCAGCAATTCCAAGATTAATACAAAGAGTAAAATTAAGCGCCTAATAGCCTATAACACACGACGTCACTGCACGTTGTTTTGTAGCGCTTCTTAGCATAAAAGATGTTAAGGGGGTAGTCAGAGGTATATCCAAATATGTGCATAATATTTGGTAGGTAGGTACATGTCCGAATCTTGCAGAAGTTAACTTTCCATACGTGACAGGTTGCAAGCCCATCGACGCTATTAGAGAGCTAAAATCCTACTAATATTATAAAGGTGAAAGTTTGTGTGTGTGTAAGTGTGTTTGTTACTCTTTCACGCTAAAACTACTGAACGGATTTGGCTGAAACTTGGAATATACATACCTACTTAGTTTATGACCGGGAATTAACACATAGGCTACTTTTGATTCCGGTATTCACACGGGAACGGAAACTAGCGCGGGTAACACCGCGAGGCGCAGCTAGTATAGTATAAAATATAAATAATAGCATAAAATATAGGTATTAGGTACCTAATAATGCTCATATCTTAGCGAGTCTGAAGCTAAAACCTGAACTAAATTGGTTCAAGCACATAGTTTTTGCTAAGATGTTGACTTACCCAATGACTAATGGACATGTAGAAGACTAGAGCGCACTCTGGTATCAGCACCAGGATCACAGCTATCAGCCACGCCATCAGGTATCTGTTGTTTTTCTGAAAATATAACTAGTTATATTAAATGATTGGCGCAGCCTGCAGGATAATGCTCAC
Organism: Xanthorhoe designata; assembly: GCA_963582015.1. NCBI lineage: Eukaryota > Metazoa > Arthropoda > Insecta > Lepidoptera > Geometridae > Xanthorhoe > Xanthorhoe designata. The sequence goes on along the minus strand of OY757029.1, from coordinate 13,014,170 downwards.
AATGACATCGAAACAATAAAATGGTATGAAAAGTTAGTACGAAAGTTATAAGTAGGTATTAGAATAAAAATGTTTTAGTAAACTGACTATTACGAATCTTAAACCTATCTACTTATAGCTAAAAATATATTTTAGCAATATTTTTTATCTAGGTACCTACTCATTAATAAAATAAAGCAAACCTTATTAGTGATTTGATTTTTAAATAAACCGTAGTAATTTGTATGAGCTCTTGTGTCGAAGTTTTTAAAGATTTTTTGACATTCGCTTAAATTTAGCATAAATTAAATTAAGTACCTACATACTTAGAAACTGGATAAAGTTGACCTAGTAGCAGTAGCAAAGAAAGTACATAGATACTTATCCATCTTACCGAGATCAAGCCATGCACCAATATAACAGTAGCTGCTATAACGATAACGTAGCACGCCATCAGCAGCGCTGACGCCACCGGCAAGCCGCTTTGTGACTCCACCACCCATACTATCTCGTAGATTAGAGCTATCGCGTAAGCCACCTGGAAGATAAAAATATTACGTTAAGCCATGTGGTAAGTCCAAGGGAATATTTCTTGATTCATGTAGGTAACTTCTTCTACTACTACATACAACTTCAGATATTTAGGTATTATAAAGTTCTAACTTGATTAGGTAGGTATAGTAGGTAAATTTAATAATAAAATGTACTTACCTACCTACTAGAAAATGATTTTCTGCCTTTGTTAGCTTATTTCTTGAGGAAGGTTATAGTATAGGCTCTTTTAAATTACGGTCAAATCAGTAAAGCCCTTTAAAGTCGAAGTTACACCATACACTCTTACTTCTACCTTGTTTCGTCATATCATGAGATAACTACAAGGCCTCGAAATGACCAGTTTATCTGACCTGTAAGATTGTACCTGTCACAACAACTTTCGAGCAAAGTTGAACTAGCAAAGGTTCAGGTAAGATTGGCGGAATGATTTCAACGTTGAGATAATGTAATAGTATAGGATCCCGTCATACAACGACCTTCACCGAGATGTTTATTTAATGAAACGTATTTTATATGTAATTTAATATGTAAATAAATATATTGCATATGGGTTGGCTAACAAATTTCAGTCCAGTATATGCTTAATTTAAAAAAAATAGTTTTTTAACATTTCACCGGTATAATTATTAGACAAATTCTATACCAATCGAAAGTCTGAAGCCCATAGAATATGCAAACGTTGTGTTGCTTATTCTTTTCCGGTCACAACTATTAATTGAATTAATTTAATTTATGAGTTTTTTATGAATTTATTATTAATTTATTAATTTATTTTTAATTTAATTTTAATTCAATAATCAGATCGGTGCAAAATGCTAATATTATTTACCTGTTTATACCTGGCTGCCCGAGAGTTGTGACCGGAAAAGAATAGGCAACCCAACGTTTGCATATTCTATGGGCTTTAGACTTTCGATTGGTATAGAATTTGTCTAATAATCATACCGGTGAAATGTAAAAAAAAAAATTTTTTTTAATTAAGCATGTACTGGACTGAAATTTGTTAGGCAACCCATATGCAATATATTTATTTACATATTAAATTACATATAAAATACGTTTCATCAAATAAACATCTCGGTGAAGGTCGTTGTATGACGGGATCTTAGACTATAAAGTTTGTGACAGATATACGACTGATTGGAGATAAAGCTCTTTGTTAGAGACAAAGGAGGTTTTCAGAATACTTTATACAGATACCTAGTTGTAATCAACGATTTCTTGACTTTTAACAAAGTTTAATTAAGTTAATTACTATTAAAACCTACAAAGTGTTGACCAAGAGTCTCATTATAGTAAAATTATTTATTTTAAAATTATAATCTTTATATACTTGCATGCTTAAAGTTATTTATTGGTTTACTTTACACGTCTTCCAAACTGGAAAGCGTGATTTAAAGTCATAAAAAACTAGAGTAAATTTGTTGCATGGAATACCATGCAACAAATTTACTCTTAAATTACTAATAAGTAATGGCTGTGATCTTCAATCAGAATTCAGTTCTAACTACAAGTAAGTAGGTACTTTTTGTGTCTTTCAGAAGGTCTAATATTTGGGATTGCTTTACGAATGAATGCTGCTAAATACGAGTAAACTAAGTAGGTAGGTACCTACCTAAAAAGTTTATTAAGCTCCTGTTTATTCGTGACCAAACAACTTACCATGATACAGGCTTATTATACAGTTACTGGCCTAGACTTTATTAGTCTCCTATACATAATTTCTCCAGGGGCGGGGGGGGGAGGGGCAATGAGGGGGGGGGGGGTCAGAGCCTCCACCTCACTCAGCTCATTACTCGACATCTAGTAAGTCATACATAGTACAATCATATGCAGCTAAGCTATGAACCCCGAGGCAGCGGTCACACTGCAGCAGAATATCCTGCTGACAGCCAGCCGCATCCTCGACTTCGGAGCCTCCAGCTCACTCAGCTAGTTACTCGACATCTTGTACAATCATAAACAACTCACCAGAGCGTATGCAGCTATGAACCCCGAGGCAGCGGTCACACTGCAGCAGAATATCCTGCTGACAGCCGGCCGCATCCTCGACTTTGGAGCCTCCAGCTCACTGAGCTCGTTACTCGTTGACATCTTGTCTTCGTTCATATTATCAACTGAAGTTCATCACTGAATTTTACGGCAAGTTTTTGTCTCATGTTTTTGATACCTTTAAATAGAGTTTCGTATTTTTTATTGAGGCTTTCGTGTTTAAAATTGATCTGATGATGCGTTGAAACGATCAGAAAAAGTCATCAGATAAACTAGCATTGATACTATCCATTTCGAATATTGAATAGATTTTCAGTAAAGAACTCAACTAATTCAACAAACAATTTCGAATTAAGTATAAGTAGGTATATAGGTAAAAAAAGATTAGAAAATTATTTTCTCAGTGAGTATTATAGTTCTAGAGTCTCAAAATTTTTGAGAAAATGGTTTCCTTTATCCATGATTCTGAAAATATATAAAAACAAAATACTTATTACAATTAAGAAATGTTTTTTTTTTAAGTAATAAAAAAAATCTAACTAAATAGGTACCTAATAAACCTAGGTAACGCAAACGAAGAGTGCGGCTTTCAATATAAATAATAAAAATCTCTAAAATTACCCAGAACTCGAGTACTTATTAGCATGTCTCTCGGAGAGACTCATACAACACCTCGTTATTTGAAGTCGGTTAAAAAAAAGAAAGCTCGTTGTAATATAACATAACAACTGTATAGCTACCTACATAATAATTACCTATAGATCCGTGGAAGGAGTTTTCGTTTCCGCATAATTGAAACAAGAAACTATTTATCCAAGGAATAGGTAATCAGTTTCCATTAACTTGAGGAAGCACTTCATAAGGCAGTTCCCATCCTATTATGCAAAAGTTAGTAGTAGGTAGGGGAAGACCGGTACCCTCCGTACAGCGGGAGCATTCGTACAGTCAATATTTCTCCGCGATTTAAAACGTTAGCGAGTTCATACTTAAGTGTGTGACTACCCCCTATACCCGCAAGGTACCCGCGGAATAACGAGGCAGTGCGACCGACGGCTTCGGTGGAATGAGTCGATACCTGTTTTCGCTCCGCGTAAGTATAGTTGGGTTCATCTTTGAAAGTGTTTGCTACCAGTAAGTTTTACTTTAATTGTAAAAGAAATTTATTACAAATAAGGCAATGATGCCTTACTTTATGGTGTACGTTTTTATTTTGCTACAAAGCTAACAGTTTTTTTTATTTTGAATTAAATATTATTTTTTTGGGTTTGGGGTACCTTCATACATAAAAACGGGGGTAGATTCGTGCATGCAAATGTACCCCGGAGTTATTTGCGGGGGTCCACGGCAAGTATTTTTTCCGGGTCTGGGTGTTGTGGTACCATGGTACTTGTAGTTTGGGACACCCACGACACAGGGAATTCTAATGTGTGATCAGATCTATAAATGAAACAGCTGGTTGTTGTTTATTTACCAAGAATTGTATAATTGTTTTGTTTCAGAACTATGCCACGAAGTTATCTAAAAAAGAGAATAGATCGGGAGAAAAGAAAAAAAATAATTAGTATATTATAATAAGATTTTGTAACGGGTTTTTATTTGAATTTTACGTAAAAACAGTACCTTCTATTTTTAAGGCTAATAAGTGTTTGATCTCAATTGCGAACATTTTAATAAGATAGATTATCTAAGATTAGATTCGTTTTAGGAAAACAAGTCTCATATTTGAATAAAAAACATTTTAAATGGGTTTTTTTTAACTGTGTATGAATGCTCCCTACCATGTACGAATGTGACCCACGGTATGTACGAACCTACCCCGCGTGTGGGGTGCCTTCGTACAATTTCCATCTTTTACGAAAACCGCCATTACTCGGTTAAGATGCATTGAACAAATATTTATGTATCTCATTACTATAGCTAGATATGTAGGTTATCTAATAGCATTTAATTTATTACAAAATTGCAGTTAGTTTTTTTTTTACAGGGCTTAGAGTAAAAAGTGTACGAAGGGTACCGGTCTTCCCCTATATTGCATGTGCAACTTTTAATGGTAATGTAGGAAATGTAAAAACATTCTTTGATGGGCAAATGCCCAGGCATCTAAGCAAATAACCTTGAGATTCGATTTTGATCAATGTGTGTCTGGGAGTAACGACGACCTCCGTAGCCCGATGGATGAAAGCTCGCTTGAGACGGAGATTGCAAGTTCGATCCCCATGGGACAAATATTAGTGGCAATTCGGAGTTTAGCAAAAGCTAAACCAAACTAACTAAAATTAATGCCATTCTTTTTATTCCCATCGCTATGAAAGGGACGGCAACATTTTTAGTTAGTTAAGTTTAGCTTTTGCGATACTCCGAATTGCCACTATTGTATATCTAAGTATATTACCTATAGTAATCAGCAAATATTTGTTTCGAGTCTGGTTATTTTCTATGTAAACTTAATACTTAATGTTTTTTACGTAGGAAAAACGATACAAAATAGTATTAGCAGTCATCTACTGTAGCCTGTAGGGCGATTCACACATCTTGGAATGAGTTAGGTTCGAAGGTTTTTTTCGCAAAGTTAGATTAGGTGGAGTTAAAAGTATTCAATCATCTAGTAAAGATGCAAAAGCCTTATTTATGTCTGGTTTCCGATTTTGAAAGCTCTTTTTCTTTAAAGTATAAAGAGGTAATGAAAATTTTAAAATCTTTCGAGGATCTTCGGAGCAGTGTGAAAAATTTATCTTCTTACGAAATTGAAGTCGGCTTATCGGCATCATGTAGGTAGTATTATTTTTAATTTTGTCACTTCTTCTATCCCCATTCAACTTTGATCTGGTCATTGACCGCAGTTAAAGAAAAAACCAGTGACAAGATAGCGCTCTATCAGGAATTGCTGATCCCATGAGAACCACGACCTTTCAAACAATACAGCTACAGACAATACTGAGAACATTAGGTGTTAAGTCGAATATATATGCAAATACCAATTATGTATCAAATATCGAGCAATGACCTCTACATGTAGGTAGGTAGGTAACAGTAGGTAATTTTATTCCGTCTGGCAGTGGCTTGGATCAGTTGAGCTATCAGATCGTTTATAACGATATAAGGTGGCTCAACTGGTTCGAATTGTATTTTGTAAAGTTATGTAGGTACCTAAGTAAAATATAGTAATGTAAGGACCTACCTACCCACCTAAATATATAATTAAGTACCTACCTATATTCATAATTCATAATTCATAATTCATTTATTGCGAAAATGGGTAGGTACAACATGTCAAGTAAATAAAATTATAGATCAGCCATTATCAGCTTTCCAGCATGCAATATTAAGTCCTAACACATAAAATTCAAAACTTATCAATATTATAAAATGTTAAAAATAGAAATTGAATGTCAAAGGATTAATCATTATTATCATTATACAGACAGCAAATTAAAAAATACAAATTATCCATGTCATGCCAAATAAGTAGGTAGACTATACATTAGATTAGGTAAATGCATGCACAACATATTCAGAAACAATTTTTATTACAGCAGCACTCTGTACGGCATTAAAATTTGCTTGTTAAATATTCATCTATGCTATAATAAGCTTTCTGCAAAAGTAATGTCTTAAGTTTAAATTTAAATTTGGGTATGTCTTCTATTTCTAATAATTCTGGGGGTAAATTATTGTAGATCCTAGGTGCCATACAGAACACACTGTTATTATATAATGCAGTCTTGTTTTTTGGACAGCAAATTTTTCGGCCATGTCGCTGGCTTCTAAAGTTAACAAAAAGATTAATATTTTTCCTCACAAACAAAGCCATTTCGTATATATAAATTGAAGGTAGAGTTAAGATATTCAGGTTAATAAAAAATGGTTTACAACTGTCAGTTTGTCTCAATCTGCATATTGCCCTCACACATTTCTTCTGCGCTTTAAAAACAGACTCTTTCTGCGTTGAATTTCCCCAGAATACAACACCATACCTGAGTAACGATGCAGCATACCCATGATAGGCTGTAATAACCGTTGATGCATTTGATATTTTAGAAAGCATATAAAGGGCGTAGGATTGTTGACTTAGTTTAAGGCACAGTCCTTCAACATGTGAGTGCCAGTCAAAGTTCGAGTCAATATGTAAACCTAAAAATTTTGTTGATTCTACATGTTTAAGTCTATGTCCTAAATAATTTATATCAATGTCCTTGGTTTTCACATCCCTATTTCTAAAAATCATTACATTCGTTTTGCTTAAATTAATTTTTAAATTCATTGAAGTTAGCCATTCTATTACATCATTGAGAGTATAGTTGATGTCAGATTCCAATAATGATTTGTCATTTCCTGTAAACACAATAGTGCTATCATCTGCAAACATGATAGTTTCGTGCTTAGTAATTTGAGGCAGACTATTTACATATATTATGAAAAGTAGAGGCCCAAGAATGCTACCTTGAGGCACTCCAACACTAACTTTCCGTAACGGAGAAGCATATTTTGATTCAGTTTTGGACTTAGGACATATTCTTGTAATTTGAGTCATTTGCTGCCTATTACTGAGATATGATTCGATAATATTGGAAACATTACCCCTAACACCACATGAATTTAATATTCTTATTAGAATTCCATGGTCCACAAAGTCAAATGCTTTTGATAGGTCCATGTACAGGGCACATGCAGTGGTATTACAGTCAATAGCTTTCATTGCAGTTGCCAAGAATGTATATACAGCCTGGTTAATTGATTTATTTTTTCTGAACCCTACCTGTTCTGCCGCAAAAAGATTATTATTTTCAAAATACTCATATAATCTATCATAAATTACCTTTTCAAATATTTTAGATATAACTGGAATAAGAGCAATAGGTCTATAGCAAGACATATCTTTTCTATCGTCTTTCTTAAAAATGGGTTTTATGACTGTGGTTTTTAATTTGTTAGGAAATATTCCATCCACAATACACAAATTAATAATGTGACATAATACATGTGATATTTTATTTGCCACTGCTTTTACTATATTAATTGATATGTCGTCATAGCCCGTACTGTTTGTCTTTTTTAAATTCATAATTATTTTAAGTATTTCATTGGGGATAGTTGGGGACATAAAGATTGAATTACAATTATTACTTTCGTTAATTTTTACATTCGTGTTCTGTAAAGTTGATGCTTGGTCAATAAAGAAATCATTAAATGAAGTAGCTATAGTAAAAGGGTCAGTTATGGTACGATCATTTACCTTAATGCTGTGTATTTCTTCTTTAGGAATATTATATTTTCTTTTGTATATACCTAGTTATTTATTGTACCTAAATATTAATGGCATTTATTTATTTATTTATTAAAGAAATTGCACACAATGCCTACAGTATAGGAAAACAGTTGGTTCTATTGTTTATCAAATTATGTATTTATTTATCAAACTAAAGACGTCATATTTTATGATTACCTTATTGGTAGGTATATACTTACTTCATTTAGTATGCTAATGTAGGTTGTATTCAATACTTTGATAATTATCTACTTAATAATAGTGATTTGATCATGTAGGAGTAATTATGACTACTTGTAGGCAGTGAATAAATCTTTGTTTCTCTTTAGATACCTTGTCACCTTGGCCTACTGCACACTAGCCGTAGGTTTATCTTCAACAGAACTATTGTTTTATGCAGTTGTGTGCGAAAAATTAGAATTAGGTACTCAATTAAATTTGATTCGCGTCTGGATATGCCATTATCTTATAGTGATATCTTTAGCCTAATAATACAACGAGATTTAAACGCTTACTAATATTTTCAGCTCAGGTGATCGTTTAGCAACGTTCTGAGCGGTCACAACTTAGATGGGTGACCGCAATTGGCATTATCAGCTGAGCGCTTCCGTGCTTCGGAGGGCACGTTTAATTATCGATCCTGACGTTTAAAGTAACATAACAATCTTAAAAGCAGACCCCAAAGGGTACCTTTTAGACTGCAATATAATTAAAACTAGTCTGCACCTCCACCATTCAGAACTTGCATTGTCTCAAATAAGGTGGTAAGTACACCTACAGCCTGGACCGACCATCTAAATCATCAACGGACAATGCAAGGACAAGCCGAGGAATTGTGATTCGACACACTAAGTCTAGTCGAAGATTGTAAGAGGAACTCATAGAGACGCAGTGACTCTTGAAGCGAAATAACCTATCTATCTTGGTTTTTCTTACTGCTGGTATATTTGACATTACTTCCATACAAAAAGAGACAAATATCTACCTAAAGTACCCAAGCAAAATCAAAGAAAAATAGGGTATTAAGGCTGGCTGGTCGTTAGATGTTCTTGGTAGTTCGTGAAAGCGACGTTCTGTCTGATATTGTATTAGGTACCTGATGTACAACCAATAGGACTGTAGGAGACTTGGTTCCCCATCGTACTACCAGCTGGACTATGGGTGGATTTACGTCCCCTTGCCACAACCAGTTGGACATAGCAGTCGTATAGGAAAGGAACACATAATTTTCTGTACCTAATTATATCGAACAGTTTCATACATCTATAGAAATCGCAGCACTTTTCAGTAAAATCCATTTACTTTTACTATTTTCTACATCGTAAAGTAAGTCAATAGGTAATTGAAACTTTTAGCACTAAATTTACCAGTCTCTGTTCAATTCAACAAATAGCAACTCTACATTTGTCATTTTTAATTCTAAGTTCTTTGACAAATAAAATTGATAGTATGCATTTATTGAAGCTAGATGATGATGATGAAGGAAAACAACTAGATGAGTCCCTTTGTAATAAACTAGTTTAGGTACCTATATAAAATACTTATAGTGATACTTGTCATAGTAGGTACCTAATTGTATTTACAAACGTAGGTATTTAAAAAACGTGAGTAGATTATCATGACACAGTCGTGAGCCTGTTTAATGAGTATGCCAAGACACCAAGCTTTAGATAATTTGTAACCGAAGCACGTACATATTATATTAACTAGCGCACAGATCGATTTGTTTCGCTTTCCTCAGTAAAAGTAGTGCCTGTATCAACTACTATTTATTCTATGGAAAGTCCTTATCGAACAATGAACTCTCGGTGAAAACAGTAGGTAGCCTGAATTTATTTAGTTGAAACATTTGTTCTGTTATGTAATGTAACGCATTATCCACATGTACTTACGTAATACAAAAATTGTTGGTAGGTACCTACATAAATCTACCATTCATATTATTTTAAATCGATAGTTATAGGTACCTATCTATGATAAGAATCTAACACCCGTATCCAAGTAGTGACCGCTCAGAACGTTGCTTAACTTCGACGATCTATCAAGAACGTCTTATCCCCGGTTCCTATATCCCACGTACGGGATGTCCTTAGGTCGGTCGTCATAGCAACGTTGCTTATACAACACAAAATGTATGACACTTTTTGACAGATAACAACGTTGCTATGACGACCGACCTACGGTCATCCGTACGTTAAAGGAACCGGGCATTAGCAAGCTTCACCAAAGAGAATATAAGCACTCGAGCGCTTCAAGAGGAGATAATACTTACCTAAGAATTACCAGCATTCCTTGTTTGCCATAAGTAATAATTCAATGTAAGTCCTGCAAATCCATTATTTCCCTATTTCGCAAGCTTATTATAAAATAACCTAGGTACCTTCTTAAAAAATACCCGTCATTACAAACGCGGAAGGCTATATAACTCATTGCAGGTTCTTGCTTCACATCGTGAGTGCGATGCTATTGTCTGTTAGCTTGAATGAACATGGGAATCTTTCAAAGGTTTCTGTGACCTGTAAATGCAAACAAGAAACTATAAAAATATCCATCCTACGACACCATGGGACATTGCCCTCAAGCTTTAAAGGATTTGGGCCATTGATGCTCTTATTTCATCGACATTGGGGGCAATTCGGAGTGTCACAAAAGCTAAACTAAACTAACTAAAATTATTGCCATCCTTTTTATTCCCATCGCTATGAAAGGGACGGCAACAATTTTAGTTAGCTTAGTTTAGCTTTTGCGACACTCAGAATTGCCACTACTGAAAAGTTATCAGTAAGACCAGTGACTATATGGATTACCATCTAAGAGAAAGTAAGAAATAGAGCGCTGTATATTTATTTCTCAGTCACAGAAAACCAACTAGGTCCATGGCATGGTACCTACTATACTAGGTCCATGATTACCATACCTACATAGATATGCCATGTTAGTTGCTTTGATTTTTCATGGTGTTAGTCGTACGTAGTAGTACATTATTATATCGATAGCAGGACTAGAAACAAAACAACTTGCTTTGTTTTTAAAATTTATTTAATTGAATAAGTAGGTATTAATGGAGTAAACACCTTTTTAAAGTTTTCATAAGAAATATTTGCTTAGGTAGGATATTTAGGTTGTATGATTGATGAATCTGATAGTACGTAGGTACTAGTAAAACGGTAGGTACCTACATGGATATTCAACATTTTATAGTCTCCTAATATGCTGGTTACTATTGCAAGATCAATAACCTCTATCGTATTTACTTTTACCTCTGTCATCGTATTAACAAAAAACAGCAGTTATTTTTGCTTTAAAGTTACGTCCTCTTCTTTCCTAGTGACCTCGATAGCCAACCCACATACCCCCATTTAGGGTTCATTTTGTCGTAAAAGAATGGGGGACAGTTAGGACCGTTTCCGCTGGGGCACATGATGATATGAGGACGTGATTTGCCTTGAGGAGTTCATAGTCTGTGTTCGTTCGTGATGTGAATAAGTTATGTCACATCGAATATGACGAAAGGTAGTGGAAAAAATCTGAAGGAGATAGGATGAATATTCATAGAAGAGTGCAGTAAGTTATGATGATGATGATGAGTTTTCACGTAGTGACCCTTTAGTGGCTAGCAATGAATGTTCTAATAATACGTTTTGCTGGATTGTGAAAGTTGACATGACTAAGAAAGGGGTAGGTATATAATGTTGAGATGATTTTATGACCAAAGGACGATCTTTATTTATATAAGTCCAAGGAGTATAAGTCCAGTACCAACATCTAGAGCATTCATATCTCTTTTAGCATTACCTAGCTTTGTTTTTACTTTTAAAGTCATGAACTTTACGCAAAAAGCCAGTCACAAGACAATTGACTTTGGTATTTCTTGAATCTAGTACACCTACATAGCACACACGTTGGAATGTGACTTGCTATAGGTACCCTACACTTTGTGTGTATTGAGTGTTAGGTACAATACAAACTCACTCTTAAAAACTGAAACAGTGTTTTCAGATTGTAATAATTATGACAAAAAAATATGATATTAAAGAAAGATGATCTGACACATAGACAGTGACGTAGTGCAGATTGATGAGGCTAGCACAATACCGTAAAAAATGTTTCAAATATTGCGAGGCATAATGCTGGAAACCTACCTTTTTTGAGGCATTTCAGTCAGGCGTTGAATGATGACCAACAACAGTTTTTTAAGCAACCGCCTGAGTTCTATGGAGTAGTCTTACTACAACCTGTACACTCAGCTACTACCTACCTGCACATTTTGTATACTTACTGAGTAAGCCACAACAATCTGTATAACCTACTAAGTTGGTTGTCTTTAAAACACAAACCATGTCCCGTCACATGTCAAAGGTAATAAAAAGTTTTAAAACCGCAAGTGAGACATAAAATAAACATTTTACTGTAGTGCAGCACGCATTCGTTACTAATACGGTACACTATAAGAATACTTATACTTGTAATTGTAACCTTCATAAATAACAGACACAAAGATCTATGTTCTTGGGTTCATTACGTTATAATATCTTCTTCTAAGTATGTGAATTTAATCTTGCCTATCTCTATATCCAGATGGGTTCTTAAATTGTGTATAATTATAACCTCTTTTGTATTTATAATATTCGTATCCATACTATCCATATTTTGCGTAAATTTGAAATGAGAAGTGATCTGAGGGATAAACCGATCTGAGTTTTTATTCCTTTTCGATCGACCGATCGGAGTTTTTACTTCTCCGACATAATTATCATAATTTATAGAATCCTAAAGGGGACTGAATCGAACGTTTATAGTATCAGTATGGAATTAAGTACTTTCATTTGGAATCAAGTGGGGTGTAAGTTCCAAGTTATTCTTTGGACACGTAAATTTAATAGTGTTCTTACCACTCGGCCACCGAACTCATAATCGACAGAATGATAATTTCAGTTAAAGCACCGATTCGCAACATCTACCTAAGTAGGTACCTACAGGGAACGAGAAGAGAATACCTGTGTCTGACTGAAGTTAAATTCAGTACTAATGACTAGAGCTGTTGCTAATTCTATAGTGGTAAGGCAGTCCAGCTAAGGGCGATTGATTGTTTCATCGCGGGTTCAAATCCCGCCGGAATCGAGAATTTTAGTAAGATTTTTCATTAATAATGAAATAGGACTATGATAGTCAATGTGGAATTAAAATTGACTTTGGAATTCAATAACTGTTAAAGCCAAGGGTAAGTAGTACCAGAGTTGCAACGTTTTGTTGGAATTCTCAGAGTAAAAGTAATTGGCCTCGAACCTTCTACATGCAGAATCTATAATGTCATTGGAATGTGAAAAAAATATTGTACCTATACTTATGTAGAGTTATTGATGTTATAGGTAATGTAGGTATATTGAAATTATACTACACTGAATCAAATTAAACACAACTGTTACAACAGGCAGTAGAATCCCCTAGTCTTAACTTTTAAGGACGTGACGTGCTAAAGTGGTCTATAAACGATCGTACTGAATCATAATTATTCATTTCATATTCATTTATTTATTCATTGTTTCAAGTTGGTACATAAGGTCTTAAAAATTAGGTTTGGCCGCAACAAGAGCCCCGTTGGGACACCACAATGTTTGAGGAAATAGTAGTACGTAGTACCTAGATACTATACAATAACAATAATGCAATTACAAACCAATTACTTAAGTATCAAAAAATTATGAGTTTAGTTTGACTTTATCTCTGAATACGAAGAACGGAAAAGTCCAATACCTAGTTGTGCTTAAAACTTGATAAATGCCAAATGTGTGTTTGACACAAGTGACATGATAAGTGTTTTTTAATAAAAAGAACAAGGACATATAGAGGACTCCACAGAACCTTATTTCGCCTTGAAACCTGTTTAATTATTTTCGGATTCCTCATGCTACTACCAAGCAAATATAAATGCTACACCAATATTTACAGACACACTTAACCACACCATGAACTTAAGCCCACAGCACTAAGACTCATTTTACGATATCTTTATGTCACACCCACGTAAATATTTTAAAGTTGAGTCATAATATTAGCAATTCTTTCGAAGTAAGATTCGTGAATGGTAAAATTGTGACGTTTTCATTTATTTACTACTGTGAAACTATAACGGGTTTTCTTGTATCCTTTTAAAATTTTGTGGACAAACCAAGTTGGTAGGTACTTGTCTTTGTATTCAACTAAAATAATAGCACAAAAGTAGTAGGTACCTACCTACTTAGCGAAATGTTTTAACATCGTTGATTGAATTGAATTCATGAACAACGCACCACATTAACAGTACAATATTAACAAATAAGATGTCACCAAAGTCAAATTAAATACTTATCCATTCAAAACTAGTAGAATTTTTTTGTTAAACAAGTACCTAGCAAAATTAAAAAAAATATATTAAACCGACTTTAATTTCATAAGAGAGCTATTTCCTGCGCTCTCGAGGTGTATTTCTGTTCATAACTGCGAAGATCCTCAATTTTTTAAAAATACCTAAGTACCTAGGTACTCTACAAACAATTTACAAATAATTTTCAAAATCGGTCCACTTTTGACGGAAATATTGGTGAACATACATACATAAAGAAATGTAAGTATGCCTGATACTGCTCCTTGTTCGATGTCGTTTTAAAAAAAGTAAGATCACGCCTTTTTCATTATGAATCAATTTTTCCAAACTTACGATTTGTAGACATTCGTTCCCTTATCACACTCGCCACAAGTGGTACCTACGTCTAGTATAGTATTATTTTATCTGTGGTAATATTCATTTATTCTCAAGTTCGTCTCATATCCCATGTAATCAAGGTCTACAAACCATCTAATAATGATACCGTATGTATTACAACGCTACAAGTATACACAAGGTTGGTCCTATGTTAATATCGTCGAGTCATTATTTAAATTATAATCAAAATGAATCATCAACTCGAGTTACATGAATTATGTTTTGCTTGGAGTCGTAAGTTACTTTTGATGTGAGAAAAGTGAATGTTGTAATACACTCAGTTAATACACTGAGTTGTTATATTGCAGCATAGTATTATATTATCTGTGATTGCAGTTAGTAGGTACAACTTTAGGCTAATAAATCCAAGATTGGAATAATTTATTTTTTTAATTTCTTATCTACAGGATCGGAAAGAATGGCGTGAAAGTGAGGAGGCTTATACCTACTCAGCAGTGGGTAGATGTGGGCTGATCACGAGTAAAATCTTGGTACCTAGTAGTAGTAATACCTAACAATAAAAATGATTTCAATAAAAAAACGCCTTTGAAACAGCTGAACTGATTTTGATAAAACATTGTCTAAAAACTATAAGTAGCTTGAAAACCTTCTTTCAAATAAAAAAACCCGCATACAAACCCTCGTTTTGGTGGAATTGTAACACTTCTGGGCAAAAAGGAATTATTAGATGTTATTAGTACCTACAGTAGGAAAGTAAAATAACAACATAATGCAGCTAAATAAACACCTTAGTTATTATTTACTTGCGTGCAAAATCAGTAAATTTAGAACAACTTAGAAGTAGTACCTACTAACTACGGAAGAATGCAAACAGATAATTTAGTTGTTGGAAAATTGTACGTTTCTATAAAAAACATCTTGCGGTACATACCGTTGCGTAAGATAGACTGCATTTATATAGAAAGCAGGTAGCCAGTGCTTGTTGGTATACAAAAGAAAGCTCATAAGTATTGGACGTTTTGTTTAAGATTAGATGTAGGTATTCAGTCTGCATTTCGATTTTATTCTAAGCTCACTTATCTTAATCTCAACTCTAAGGATCGATATTTTGATAAAATTATAAATATCAAACTACTGATTAGGTAGGTACTCATCGCTCAAGACACGGTTTATGCTTATACTGCATACCTTCAGACCTCTAATAATAAGAAAAGTTGTTGGAGCCCGAGATAGGTTACCTACCTAGTAATCGCGTGATGAACGACCAATACGAACGACACACGATGACGTGATAGTGCGCGCTGATTGGCTAATTGTTCCCATACCCCTCTATCCCTGGCTTTGTAAAAACGTCTACGAATACATTCGCCATATTGAGCTTTCACATTGAACATCGCATTTCTTATTTCTAAAATTCCCTCATCCATCTAGTCAAGTAGGAAATCAGTATATTACCATCGTTGTGTAGCTATCACGCGCCGCTACATAATTTGATCCTTTCTACGCCGGATTCTACGAGTTTTTTGGACATTCACAACCAATTCATCGTACGGAGTGACCTTTGGACTTACTGTTTGCTACGTAAACGCACGGACAATCTAAAAAGTGCATTATCGGACTAAGTGGTGTGCTAAGGAGCGGATTATTCACGGAGAAGATCGACACTTCAGCTGGTGCCATTGCCAGCACAGCTGTCTTCACACGCAGTCAGTACTTTTCACGTGAGTACCCCTATTTTCACAAGCCACCAAGATGCCGTTAATGTCTAAAGATGGGGAGGGAACTTGTAAAAGTCGCGATAAATCTCCTTATAAATATTCTTGTGACGATAAAACTGAGCAAATCATGCGCGAATTAGTAAGAAAACGCGGAATAGTAAAAGGTAGGCTCACTAGATTCGCTAATCATTTAAATAGTCTAACGTCTTTCACAACTGAGTTGAGAGTAGATTTAAAATTACGCATTAAAGGCGCAGGTATTCTGTTCTCCGAATTTAACGAAATTCAATCTAAAATTGAGGAAATCGTCCCTGATTGTGATATCGATGAGCAGTTAGACCAGCGTCAGCAGTTCGAAGATAGTTATTATAGCATTCTTGCTCGAGCTGAATCTATTCTTAGAAAAGGTGAAGAGGTACCTAATAGTTCTACATGTCATCACCATTCTAATAAACCTGTGTCAGTGAAATTACCTACAATCTCGTTGCCGACATTTGACGGTGCCTATGAACACTGGCTCGAGTATAGGGATACATATTTATCGTTAGTACACAATTCCACTGATATAAGCGATATTCAAAAAATGCACTACCTCAAATCCTCACTAAAAGGAAGTGCACAGCAGGTGATCAATTCCATAGAAATATCGTCAGACAATTATTCTGTTGCATGGGAGCTTCTTCTAAATAGGTACAACAATACTAGACTTATAGTGCATAGTCACGTAAAAGCATTATTTTCAATACAGCCCCTGTCAAAAGAGTCATCTTCACTAATTAGGTCACTTATAGATTTAATTATTAATAATTTACGCGCATTAAAAACTCTTGGTGAACCTACAGACTCCTGGGATACCCTAATAATCTATATTGTTGCTTGCAAGTTAGATAAAACAACGGAAAGAGAATGGGAGGAACACAAAGGTTCGTTGTTGTCAGATTCTAAGTCTAATTTGAAGGTTAATGATTTCGTTAAATTTCTAAAAGACAGGGCTGATTTGTTGGAAACATTATCTTTATCCCACAGCAAAGAAAATAATAATAATAATTATACACAAAACAAAAAATATAGCTCAGTTAACACTTCACAATGTAATGTTTCTTCCAATAAGCCGCCGCCGTCATCATATGACCGTAAACAAACAAACAGATTTCTATGCGTAGTGTGCAAAGGAAAACATCCAATTTACACATGCTTTAAGTTCATTAATGGGTGAGGCCGCCAATTTTTGCTGATTTCGAAAAAATAAATCTCCGCCCTCAGTATTTTAAAAAGTATAGTAACTATCTGATTTTCGATAACCGTGTTGGATTAAGCATCTAAAGGGCTCGGAGAGACATTACAATTACTTCAGTTAACACAGTAAACTTAAAATATATTACGAATAAAACTTGAAAAATGGTAGAAAAATCACACAATAATGGGCATCCGCCGAGGTAAAGGTACACTTCAACGGTCTCTGTAGCAATAAGTTTATGAGATATTTTGACATAGCTGATATGATATAAAAGCTTATATAAATGGCTATTATTGCTTTTAATTTGACAACGTGTTATCACAGACTTTCTTTAAAAACTTTTCTAAATAAGTTTTTCGTTAAAAACCCTACTTCAACGTCACTTTGTCAACGCTACCAATATTTTTCATGTCTAACAGGGCTGAGAGTCAAGGAGTTTAAAATCGGGAGGTTGCAACACTGAGTTTCTATAATCTATGGACAGAGAAATAGCAGCCGCCACTTTTTTGACAGTTTTGCAGTGAACCGTCAGAGTAGGCAGGTGTACACAGTTTTTTTATAGGAAGATTTTTGTGCATAGAAATGTAAGTATAAGTGTTTCACTAAAAACAGTCAGTGCATCATGTGAGTAGAAGTAAAAGCCATGTTTGGATCTATAATTCAACTCAAATCGTGCATTATTCACAGAGATTTTTAACGTTTACTTCAACGTACCGGTGGCGTACAAGTAAATATTCGCTACCGTTTGGTGCTTCAACGCTATTGGTAGCGTCGATATTGGAATGATGAATATTATCCGAAAAATATTTTTGGACCTCCTAAGTTGGGCCACCCTGTATATTATATAATAATGTGTAGTTAAATAAATTAAATTAAATAAATGGACAAGTCTACGCAGACCTAAACAATTATTCGTCACTCTTCTACGTCACCGACGCGTAGAAGTGACAACGTTACCAACATAATACTTCTGCGCTACATCAGTAAAAATTGGCGGCCTCACCCTAATATGGACTTACAATCAAAATTAAAAATCGTTAGTGATCACAACTTATGTGAAAATTGTTTGCGCTCCGGGCATACTGTCGAAAACTGTTTGTTTGGGCCTTGTAAACAATGTAATTCAAAACACAATTCTCTAATTCACAATAATAATCGCACTACGATGACGGCAGTTACTGAGGCGACCGTCCCCCCATCGGCGGCAGGGACAGCCTGTGATCATAACAATCAATTTATACAAGTTAGCAATATTCATACTGATTCGTACTCAAATACGCAAGGCTTAAACATGAAACCGGTTTTGCTATCCACCGCATTAGTCGAGATTCCCGACAAATATAACAATTATCATGTCGCTTGCGCATTACTCGATAGTGGTAGTCAAAGCTGTTTTGTTACATGTTCATTATGTCAATCGTTAGATTTACCGTTAATACAGTCCACTCATGAGATACGAGGGGTAGGTACCTAATGTAGTTTCACATTCGACGCAAACATGTGAAATCGTCATAAAATCTCGCATAAATACCTACTCAACGCGCATTAAATGTTTCGTTCTATCGGAGATAACGGCTACGCTGCCTGCTGTACATGTACAAAGCGCACGTTTACATATACCTAACAACATGCAGCTAGCAAATACGCAATTTCTTGAATCACAAAATATAGATATTTTGATAGGAGCGGACTTATTTTGGGACTTGCTTATCGATGGCAAGATGCGTTTACCAAGCGGTCCGCACTTACAAAATACGAAGTTAGGTTGGATTATTTCAGGGTCTATCAACCATATTACGCAAAATGATAGGCGTGTCCAATGTAACTTCTCGCAATCCATGGACAATCAGCTACGTTCGTTCTGGGAGCTGGAGGAGCTGCCCAAGTCTCGGGATATGCGCACGAGTAAAGAGCGGGCTTGCGAGGAGTCTTTCATCACAACTACTACGCGCGAAAGTGATGGAAGATTCTGTGTTCGCATCCCACTCAAAGAATCACCCGATGTTCTTGGCGACTCATTCCTCCAGGCGGAGCGTTGTTTTCTGTCCTTGGAAAAAACATTATTACGCACATCTGATAGTTATAAAAAACTATATTCTGATTTTATACGCGAATATATTAATCTAGGTCATATGACTAAGGTTAGTTCTTATACGAATCCTCACTACTTCTTGCCGCACCACGGTGTATTTCAGGAGCACAGCACGACTACGAAGCTTCGTGTTGTGTTCGATGCCAGTGCTGCATCTAGTAGTGGGAAGTCTTTTCACGATATTCAGCTCATAAGGCCCATTCAAGGTAACTTGCTCGGGATCCTCTTACGATTTAATTTTGACATATCAATTTCACATTCTGTATTGCAACTTAATGAAATTATACCTAATGAATTACCAGAACTCAAATCAAATGTCGTAAACGCATTGATAACAAATAATAACAAACCAGTTTTAACTTTTTTTCCGTTTCATAGGATCTCGAACTTTAATCGCATGAGTCATGTCGCTGCATACCTACATACTTCGATTTATTTCTATTACGCGCAACAAAAGACAGCAGCTGACCGGTGTAATTAGTGTTATTGAGTTGAATCGAGCTATCAATGTACTTGCTAAGTTATCTCAAATGGAATCTTTTACAAATGAATACAATTTACTTAAAACTGGAAAGAATGTTAAATCAAATAATAGAATTGCAAGTTTAGATTTATTTATAGATAAAGAGGATGTTTTACGAGTAGGAGGTAGATTAAAAAATTCTCCTGATTTTAATTATAATAAAAAGCATCCAATACTTTTATCTTCAGAACATCATTTTACGCTTTTGTTGTTTAGACATATACACAACAAGTCTATGCATTGTGGGCCACAATCATTATTGTACCAATTACGCGAGGATTGGTGGCCTTTGTCAGGTAGAAACCTAGCTAGGAAGGTGACTCATCAGTGTGTTATTTGCACACGCGTTAAAGGGAAAACTTTAAGCCCACTGATGGGCAATCTTCCTGAAGAACGGCTAACTGTTAGTTATCCTTTCTATCGTTCAGGGGTAGACTACGCGGGACCAGTGTTCATACTCAACCGGAAAGGAAGAGGCGCGAGATTAATAAAATCTTATATTTGTTTATTTATATGTTTTAATACTCGCGCTGTTCATCTGGAACTCGTTAGTGACCTCTCTTCTGATGCGTACTTACTCGCGTTAAAGCGCTTTATTTCACGGCGCGGTAAGCCGTCTAAAATATATTCTGACAATGGTCGTAACTTTGTTGGTTTAAATAATGATTTTGTTCAGTTTTTATCGAAATGCAAGAGGGATATTATTGAATACGCTAAAAGTCAAGCTATTGAATTTTCTTTTATTCCGCCATATTCGCCTCATTTTGGTGGTTTGTGGGAGGCTGGGGTCAAATCGTGTAAGTACCATCTTCGCCGCGTCGTGGGAAACGCACATCTCACCTTCGAGGAGTACACGACGCTGTTATCACAAATCGAAGCTGTACTTAACTCTCGACCATTAGCACCCATGTCTTCGGATCCTCGAGACTATCTTCCCCTCAGCCCCGGACATTTTTTAATCGGTCGACCTCTCACTGCACCTGTTTGCGAAGATGACCTGCGCGACGTGCCTACTCATCGTTTGACACGCTACAAGAGAGTGGAGCAACTTCGGCAGCAGTTTTGGCTTCGATGGGCCAAGGAATATATATCGGAACTACAAACCAGGTCAAAATGGAAGGTTAACACTACTGATCTAAAACCTGATACGCTAGTGATCATCAAGGACATAAACCTTCCGCCATTGAAATGGCAACTGGGACGCATTCTTAAGACGATACCTGGTAAGGACGGAATCGCAAGAGTCGCTGACATCCAGACATCTTCAGGCATCGTGAGACGAGCATACGCAAAAATTTGCCCACTGGTGGAATAAATAGAACATATTGTAAGCTGATGCTTTCAAGGCCGCGGGTATGTTGGAGCCCGAGATAGGTTACCTACCTAGTAATCGCGTGATGAACGACCAATACGAACGACACACGATGACGTGATAGTGCGCGCTGATTGGCTAATTGTTCCCATACCCCTCTATCCCTGGCTTTGTAAAAACGTCTACGAATACATTCGCCATATTGAGCTTTCACATTGAACATCGCATTTATTATTTCTAAAATTCCCTCATCCATCTATCAAGTAGGAAACCAGTAAATTACCATCGTTGTGTAGCTATCACGCCGCTACAAAAGTACTACCTAAATACCTAATGATAATTATGTTTAAAAGGTTACTTACTAGCAAATGATTTGACTGTACCTCTGAACTTCGACTAACATAAATAGGTACATAAAATCACGCATCTTTCCCATGGGAGTAGACTCAGACCACTGGTCTTCACTTGCTACGAGTTATCGGTCGCTAAAATTGTCATTGATACGATAGTGATGATGCTAATATTTTATAGAGCAGCATTTAACATAAAACATCATTATAATATGGGTATCTTAGGAATAGGTAATCATTTTTATTGTACTGAAAAAACAGGAAAAATGTTTTACCGGTTTTCTATTAAAACGTGTAAATAGCGTGCCCGATGATCGACCACTGGCTTCCGAGCCCGTAACACTTAACTTATATCATTATAGGAAGCTGGTATATTACATTTTTAACTCGGTCTGCGCACGCGCCGATCTTAAGGTTTGTTTACACTAGATCAGTTACTGTTTAATACACTATGTCTAATATACTCATACAACTATGAGCTTGCAACCTGTCACGTATGGAATGCTGACTTCTGCAAAATGTAGGCATTTTCAAAATACCTATGTATGAAGATGTACCCTTGCCCTTGCTTGACTATCTCTTTAGATTTTCAAAAATAATTTTAGATATTGGAAGCTCTAAAATAATGTCTACCACGCCTTGCGGACACAGTCGTATCGTCAAAGGTATTTCATAAAAACTTATGACTCAAAGAATAGAACCTCTTACTTAGTACCTATCTAAGTATAACCATAAGATCGCGATTATCTGTTTTTTATGAAAAGATAAGAATACTACTGACAGCCTTAATTTAATTTACTAAGTACCTATTTAAAAACCCTAGTTTAGGTTAAAACTAAAAAATATAAACAACAATCCCAGTCTCAATTAAACGTGAATTGCGCTCGACCTGGCGATAACTCTGACCTTAGTTAAGTTTTAATGGCTTATTCCACTAATCCCCGTTGACAATCCCCGTTAACGGGGATTAGTGAACTTTTTGTTCATATTTCCCCGTTGACGGCGATGCGAGCTCGTAACGGGGATTAGTGAACTAAAAAGTTCATAAATCCCCATTACGTTAAAAATAAAATACTGAGTGCATCTTTCACGATCTTCAAGTAAAGTTCCGAGTAGGCTAGTCACCAAGTAAAGTGTCGAGTAACCTCTAGTCGCATTTCACGACGTTCAAGTAATACTACTCGTAAGTAAAACTGGCCAGTAAATTACTTTGAAAATCATCTGCCCAGTAGCGTATTTACTTGACGAGTATAATGATTAGACAGTTGGATAGTTGTAATTATTACAAAAACCTAACCTATTTTATTTATTTATATCTTTATGTTTGTTAATTTATATTAAAAAAGGATTTGATTTGATAGATAGTCAATTAGATGAGCTTGAAGATTTTTCATTGCGAATTCCGAGACCACGGGTTTTTAAATTTAGTGTTGATTATTTTACAAACCTAGATGAAACGGAGTTTTCGCTAGATTTTGCCTGACTAAATTTGAGGCGAACAAAGAGCAAAATTTAATAAAACATAGAATAAAACCTAATTCGCTAAGGTAAGTGCTATTTTAATAAATACGTATAATTTGGTCTATGCACATATTTAAGGTTATAATGATAGACACGTGTTAATAAATATGTAGGTACTTACCTCTATTATTACCTACTCTAATTAAGATTGGATTTTGTTGGTGAAACAAAATTATGATACTCGTAACTTTTACTTGCCAATTAACGTTACTCGTTAAGAAACTAATCAACACTTTACTTGAGGATGGTGAGCGAAGCCCTAAGACTATTAAGAATTATGTTATCCAGAAAAAAATCAATTTTTAACTATTACTTATTTTTATTTGCTAAAAATCACAGAGCTATCAATAAAAAACATAAGGTAGGTTAAATAAAATAAATACTACTGTAGTGACATTTCTTTATTTTACATTTCTTCATTCCTACAATCACAGCTTAATAGTAATATAAATCTAACCTGATCAAATCAACATTTGTTACAATTATTAATAAAAAATATAGCATCAAAAACACAACATTCTTATAGGTTCGTAATAAAATCACAGATCGTTATTCCTAAGCATCGCTAGGACAACTTCACGATCACGACTGTATCCCAGGGAGCGGTAAACATTTTATTCAGATCTTTTTAGGCAATAATAATAATAAACATCTTTTTTAATAATCATAAGTTTTAATTAACGATTGTAACAATCTGTGATTTTTTTAGGTATTGGAATGCTAAGTTCTTGATGCTACATTTTTTGTTAATAATGTACCTACCTAACAATCTGTGATTTTATTAGATAGGTACCTTATACGAATAATATGTTTTTAATGTTACCTTTTTATTTAACAACTTTGTAACAAACTGTGATTTGATTAGGTAAATTAGATTGATTTAACTATTAAGATTTAACTATTAGGCTGTGATTGTAGGAATTTAGAGATGTAAAATAAAGAAATGTGACTACAGTAGTATTTATTTTATTTAACCTACCTTATGTTTTTTATTGATAGCTCTGTGATTATTAGTCAATAAAAATAAGTAAGTAAAAATAGTTAAAAATTGATTTTTTTCTGGATAACATAATTCTTAATAGTCTTAGTATTTTATTTTTAACGTAATGGGGATTTATGAACTTTTTAGTTCACTAATCCCCGTTACGAGCTCGCATCGCCGTCAACGGGGAAATGTGAACAAAAAGTTCACTAATCCCCGTTAACGGGGATTGTCAACGGGGATTAGTAGGTACTTAGGATGAACTTTTATGCATGTAGGATACTAACTCGATGCATGTAGGTCATTGTGACCGCTGGCTGTAGCTTCCAGTGTATAGGTCGCGCCACGTAAAAAGATCGCTGGCTGTCAAACTGCGCAGTGGTCGATGATTGGTGGAGAGGTAACGCGGCGCACTACATACCATTTATTTAGCGAGTGCTATTGTTTCGTCAGGGAGTGAACACAGGCGCAAAAATACTTCCGCTACTTCCCCACAGCGCTCTTTTTAAGTGACGCGACCCTATAGACACTTTGACTATAGTATAAAGTTATGTACGATCAGTACAGCGACAAAATAAAGGTTATTCTATTCTATTCATTTTCCATCTTACTATCTTATCTTATCTATTAACTAGTTATTGTATTTTAAAGTCAGAGGGTGTAATTAGACTACCGATAGTGTTAATACTTAATAATATTTACTAAATTATACAACAGTCATTCAACCATTACTAACTAAACAACGATCATTAAAATTGAGTTTAACTTATTCTTAGGTAAGTATTTGCTTTCAGGAATTTGCAAAACCACGCGAAAAGAGCGCGTTGAAATCTTTTCTATGAAAACATCGGTAGCGTTTAAACTGCTGTTTATTTTACGGCAGCTGAGAGTTGTTTTAGAAAAAGTTTTACGCATTTAATTCACATGACCTATAAAATTTAAGTTATGTAATTAGGAACAGTCCCTTTGATTTTAGTCTATTTCCTGTTAACATTGTGGTGCCCCAACGGGGCTCTTCCCAACTAGCAACGGAATCCTATAATAAATGACTGTAGGTAAAATTAGACTTATAAAGCTCTTATAATGGCTTTTCTGGAGACTCTTGTGCTAAGTACGTTCGTGGACGTCGAACATCACTGACGCGTACGAGACCGGTTTTACGATCCCGCTTATTACCGCTTATTACCGAGATATTCAACGAGTATTGTATTGTTCGAGTCATATCTACTCATAGCCCTACGCGATGTACAAGTGCGTTAGCTGTTCTGAGGAATTTACGGACGGTCCACAATGCTCAGTTTGTATGGGCCGTTTTGACTTCGGTTGTGCCGGTGTCACTGAACATGGGTTCCGTCGACTGGGAGAGGTTCGCAAATTAGCTTGGAAGTGTTCGTCGTGTAAAAATACTAGAACTCCAAGCCCTTTGCCTCCTCCAACTAACCTTCCGGCATTGAAATCGCCAGTACCAGCTGATATGGATGCAGTGCTTTCGGAGCTGAAGAGGTTATCCCTTCAAATTGCGCTGCTGCCAGGGCTTGACGAAGCTGTTCAAAACATCAAGACCGAACTGTCAGCACTTAAATCCATCAAACCGGAAATAGCAGATATTAAATCATCAATTGATTTTGTTGACCGTAAAATGGGTGCATTGTCAGATAAAATCCTGGAGATGGAACGAGATATAAAAACCCTTCAAAAGACCAAGCAGGATGTCGAATATCTTCAACTGCGAGTAGAAAAGCTGGAGGCGCATAACCTTGACATGGAGCAGAGATCGCGCCTTAACAATCTCGAAATAAAAGG
Organism: Xanthorhoe designata; assembly: GCA_963582015.1. NCBI lineage: Eukaryota > Metazoa > Arthropoda > Insecta > Lepidoptera > Geometridae > Xanthorhoe > Xanthorhoe designata. The sequence continues at coordinate 12,988,137 of OY757029.1, read as the reverse complement.
GGTTCCGATCTCAAACTCCGAAAATCTCTTCGAGGTAGTGTCTAAGATCGGTATGCATATTAAATGTACCATCCCCAAGGAACAGATTAATTACGTTGCCAGGATCCCAATGCGCAACAGTAAAGAAAATAAAACAATAATAGTTGCGTTGCACAGCAGGTACCTAAAAGATGAATTCGTAGCTGCTGCCAAAAAGAGTACTTTGACTGCATCAACCCTTGGAATGGCAGGCACTAGTAGAATATTTGTTAACGATCATCTTACGATCGAAAATAAGATTCTACTTAACAAGGCTAAGGTCATGGCGAAAGAAAAGGGATACGCTTTTATATGGGTGCGAGGATGTAAAATATTCGCTCGAAAAAACGAGAACTCGCCAAAAAATCAAATTCGTACAGAAGCAGATTTAAAAAAGTTATAGTTATATACGTATGCCATTTGGACATATTTACTTATTTTCTTAAATACGCCTATCATAAGTATTGCTCTAATTTTGCATTGCTAACTGTTTATTACGGTGCGCCGGCTGTTCATAGTAGTTATTGCTTATACTGTGGTAGTAGCAGTACTTGCTTATCGCTACCCGCAACGGTAAATCAGCTGGCCATTTGCTATCGTCTATTTTGTTTCGCTAATTACCTTTATGCTCATTTGTATGTCGTTTGTATTGTATTATTATATCTCTGTCATAAAATGTCTTGTTCTTATAATATCTTCGCTTTGATAATTTTGCTGTTTTTTATGCCTAAACTACGAATAATAATCTTTTATTTTAATAATGATTAGCTTATATTATCAAAATGTACGCGGTTTACGTACCAAAACGTCTATATTTTACAGGAATATCTGTTTAAATTCTTATGATATCGTCGGTATTACAGAGTCATGGCTAAATAATACTATCAGTGATAATGAGTTATTTGATGATCGATACATTGTCTTTAGGCGCGATCGTAACTACGCACTGACAGGACAGGAGAAGGGGGGCGGGGTTTTGTTAGCGGTTCGCCGTGAACTTGCGGCTGAGTACCGGAGAGACTGGTCATCATCAGCTGAGGACTTGTGGGTGACCTTAACAATAAGGAACCGTAACCCGCGATCAGTATATAAAATGCATATTTGTTTAATTTATGTTTGCGATGAAAACCTAGGTTATTCCTTAGCGCAGCAAATCTCAAATTTTACTAATAAATTATCAAACATCGTTTTAGTAAATCCCCTGGATAAGTTTGTTGTACTGGGCGATTTCAACATGCCATACATTTTATGGACACCCTCTAATGATGGCTTGCATTTGAATCCTAGTAATTTACTAGGCTCATACCAATTTGATTTATTTGATACTCTTAGTACATGTAATTTAACTCAGTATAGTAACGTTTTTAATTATAGCCACAACCGGCTTCTTGATCTGATTTTTTCGAATAGTGAAGTATTGGTCCGCGCTTGTGACTGTCCCATAGTACCTGAGGATCCCCATCACCGATCTTTAGTGACAGTTATTGATTTTGTACAGCTCCATAAAATACAGCCTCGATCTTACACAAAATATGAATATCGAAACGGTGATTTCGATTCTATCTGTACAAAATTAGATGCCATTGATTGGACTAACGAGCTTGGTACTGGGAGTGTCGAGGACGCGGTTCGGTTCTTGTACGACATATTATATGATTTACGTAATAATTTTATTCCCTCCAAGATAGTGCTGCCCTCTCGCAAATATCCATTATGGTACAAACGGCCTCTTATAAAAATACTCCGTGAAAAAGCCAAATATCATAAAAAATTCAAAATATACGGGAACACGAATGACTGGGACTCTTTTGTCATTTTGAGAGAGAGAGCCCGAGCCATGGAAAAGGAGTTGTACAGTACATATATAAATAATATGGAGGACCTAATTAAAACAAACCCTCGCTTATTTTGGACATACGTAAAGAGTAAGCACAACTCAAATTCATATCCTTCGGTAATGCAGTATGGTATCAGATCCTCGGATCAGGGGAATGAAATCAGCAATATGTTTGCTGAATACTTCCATTCTACTTTTCTCAATGACCTTCCAGGAGAAGTACAACTTCATGATACTGTCTCCCCGATTAATGCATCGTGCGGTGATATTGGTATGGTAGAAGTGACTGAAGAGGAAGTGCTCAGTCTTTTTAAAGCTCTTGATCTGAATAAATCTGCAGGACCCGACAATATCCCCGCAATTTTTATAGTTTTATGTTCTAAGAGTCTAGTGGTTCCTCTCTCTATACTGTATCGTCGTTCATTAACCGAAGGCGTCGTACCTCAAATATGGAAGTCGGCCTATGTCACGCCTATCCACAAAAAAGGTCCAAAAAATGTTGTGGAAAATTACAGGCCGATTTCTAAGCTGTGCTTGTTCGCCAAGGTGCTTGAAAAAATTGTGTACTCCCAAGTTTACTCAGCGCTGCGTCATGATCTCATGCAGCAGCAACATGGCTTTCTTAGAGGTCGGTCCACGACGTCAAACCTTCTTGTGTGCGCTGAATATCTTTCAAAAGTCATGTCAGAGCCATCTCAAGTGGACGTTGTTTACACTGATTATTCCAAGTGTTTTGACAGAATTCATCATCTTATCCTACTTAGAAAGCTGCAACAAGTTGGAATACGAGGCAACTTGTATCGGTGGTTCACATCTTATGTCCATAACAGATGCCAGACGATTGTTCTAAGCGGTTATTCCTCTTCATCTATGTTTATTCCATCGGGAGTCCCACAGGGGTCGCTATTAGGCCCCCTGCTTTTCGCTATATTTGTTAACGACATCTCTTCTTGTTTTTTGTATTCTAAAATCCTTCTCTATGCTGATGACATGAAAATTCTAACTAATATTCGGTCTATTGCAGATGCGTACCGTCTGCAAGATGACTTAACTAGGTTTCAAAAATATTGTACATCTAATAAACTGGATATTAACGTTTCCAAGTGTTTTGTATGCTCTTTTACTCGTAAACAGACACCCTATCAATTTGAATACACTCTTCTCAATACACCTCTCACGCGTGTTAATACCATCCGAGACTTGGGAGTATCTTTCGATTGTAAGCTTCTTTTTGACAATCATATTGATAGCATAGTAAATAAAGCGTCTAAGGCACTTGGTTTCGTTTTAAGAATGTCGTCTGAATTTTCTAATATAAAGACACTTAAAATCTTGTATTGTGCATTTGTACGTAGTCATTTGGAATATGCCTCTCCTGTCTGGAATCCATGCTACGACGTCTACACTCAACGGTTGGAAGGCATTCAAAAAAGATTTTTAAGATATCTCCAGTATCGTGCAAAAATTTTTCTTCCTAACTACTTAACCAGATGTCGGAAATTTCATTTTCTCCCCCTTTATGAAAGAAGGAATATATCCGATCTTTCCTACCTCTTCGGCATAGCGAATGGCAAGGTGGACTGTCCGGAACTTTTGGAACTGCTGGGATTACGCACTAACAGGGCAGCTTTGAGAAACCCTAATACGTTGCACGTACCGCGTGTTAACACCAACTATAGGCAGAATGCATTCATTATCAGAGCATGTAATTCTTTTAATTACTTGACAAAAGCAAACTTAGAAATCGACATTTTTAATACGTCAATATATAAATTAAAACGTTTACTTAATGACAGATTTTTCATCTTGGACAGTGTTTCTAATACATAGGTACTATTGTTATATCTTTTCGAATGTTTTGAGTATTAGGTTGTTTTTTTTTTTTTGTATATTACTTTTTTCTTCTCACAACTACGCGTAGGTGGTGTTTGTCATCTACTGACCTTTTAATGTTAACTACCTACTTTATATTGTCTATATGTGGAAACTTTTAATTAGCCTTCTCAGTATTAGCATGATGTTTTTACCCATGTTATATTGTATATCTTGCCAATAGTTATGCATAGCTGTAAGTTTTCCTAAAATTGTTAAAATAAAATAAAATAAAATAAAATAATAGCATTGTGCAAGCATTTATACTCTCAAGAGTAAATTCACTTATGTAATTGCCTTGTAGTTTACTACTAGACTATTTTATAGGATAGTTACAAGACATATAATCTTATAAGTGCATTGACGAAGTCTAAATAGTCCTATGAAAATTGTAGTCTTATAAAGGCATTGTGTAAGATTCCCAGAATTTATAATACACTTGTCTAAGATCATTATAGGATAATATAATCTAATAAGTGCATTGACGAAGTCTAAATAGTCCTATGAAAATTATAGTCCTATAAAGGCATTGTGTAAGATTCCCAGAATTTATAATACACTTGTCTGAGATCATTACAAGTATGCAGAAATATAGTTTTATAATATACTTAGCTGAGATCAGTATAGGTAGGTGAGGCGATGTAGTCTTAAAAAAGTCGCTTATAAGATTTTTATGAGAGTAAATAATCTTATAAAGTGCTAAGCTAACACTATGAAGTCTGTTTACCAGTTTTACGTCGCCAGGTTTGGAGACATTGAAAATTATGATTTAGGTAGGTATCGTTGTTATCAATATGGATTTGCGAGTATGGAAAAAAGAAGTGGAGCATATTTAGAAGAACTGTAAATAAAAGACACGAAGAATTGGTACCACAAAAGCGATCATCTGAAGCAAGTTCTGAAAAATCAGAAACCAGCAATTTATTGAAGGGTTCCGTAGGTACATTCCGAAAATGTATTCGAAATACCTAGCGGTATTCGAAACGGTGTTTTTCAAAACAGCCTAAGTAGGTACACTTGAAATATTTTTCGGAATGGCGTGCTTCGAAACCATACAGGACTTCCCCCTGTCATAACTAAGGAAAACAAATTAAATAAAAAATGTGTAGCCGTTGCAGGGTTTCAGGCATCAATCGAGGAACTCTAATTTGATTCAACATGGTGGAGAGCTATTCTTGGCTAAGAGTAAATCTAGAGTTCTTTTACCTATAACAGTCTGATAATTGTCTTCATGCAGAGCAATTTTTAAAACATGGCGAATGAGCAAAACACAATAAATAAATGCTTGATCGTATTTTTATAATAGCTGATTTTATATTCGATTTATGTAAGCGCGATCAAAAATCAGTCGAAACATGGTACACTTCTACAATAAAAATAGATTTGCCACATGTTTAGTAATTTGTAGGTAAATATTCTTAATTAATTTTAGTCTTTTCATTCAATGAAACAATAACTATAAAATTACTTACGAGGTAAAATAACACTGCACAAATAATAAAAACAAAAAAAAAATGACTGTCACCAGCGAGTAAAATTTGTAACAAAAAATGAAAAACGAAGTATGTTATAAGAACATTACTAACATAATTACACTTGTAACAAACTAGAAGTAGATAATAACAGGAGTATTGGCTCCAGTAACAATCTTCTATAAGGCAATTATAGGAGCATCAGTGCTTCCGTAATACTGGTGCAAGACAGTTACTAGACTTATTAGCATTCTGTTAGCTCATTGCAGGAGCATTACTAGAACTTGTACTCCAGTAACTGCGCCCAAATCGAGGCTTGTAGTATGCTACAGGACAGTTATAGGATAGTCTTGAAGACTGTTATAGGATCTATTTTGTTACTTGGGTTGTTACGACGAAACCTAAATTTTAAGATCCAATTAGGATTACCTATGTAGGATCCTACCAACCTAGAGCAAAGTAATGTGATAAACATTTTATACCGGGATTTCCTTGACTGTAACTTTTTAAAGTAAACATTTCACAGTGCTTTTTTCAATCCATTCACGAAGTTACAAGTTATTGTAGCGCGTGTGTTGGTTGCATTTTTTGTTTGTAAGTAGGTATAAGTGGTATTAAGTGAAAATTGCTTTTAATTTAAAAGTTGTTCCACTTAGGTACTAATTAGGACTGTGGGGAGAGCCAAAGAAGACCAATACTCAGCAATAGGTGAAATCGGAAGTGTATGATTAGGATTACACTAGGTACACTCGTATAGGTGAACACAATGTCAAGAGGCAGCTCGCTTGGTTTTGAGTTTCCTCATGATGTTTTTCTAAAGTTTTAGTGACGTGAATTCGCATCTTTTATAAAATATTGATGCTAAGCCGGGCTTGCAGTTATCTATGTACTTACCTATGTATCGATTTTTCTACAACAAAGAACCTACCTAAGTATAATCTGAAAAGAACAACCGACTAGGAAGACAAATCGAATCGCTTCATAGCGAATGCCGGTTGGCTAGGCCATCTGGTCTTTCTTTAATATTTTCGCTAACAGTTTTTATCTTGACTGTACTAATCAAACCGCAATTCAGACAGAGGACCAGTTGACGAATGGAAATAATATTTATTTTTGTTTTCGTCAACTGGTCAGAAAGGCCCAGTTTGAAAAGTGACCAGTTGACGAACCACTCACATAAATAACGCATTGCGAGTGCTTGTGCAAACTTTGAACAAGTCGATTAAATATAAGTACCTAGCTCCAATAGGTACAAATTATGCTTAGTGTAGGTAGGTACCTACCTACTTATTGATACTAACATTTGTTATATAAGTTACCTACCTACTTATAGAACGTAAAGGAAGCAGTACCTACCTACCAAACTAGGGCATTCATTTACCTACATAAATAGGTATAACACTTTTGTATTGAACATAACTATCTAGGTACTTAGATATGCGTTAGTAAAAGTGAAGCAGGGTCATTTGATACCTAGGTAGGTTAGGTACCTACATTGATATTGAAAAAAGTAAGTGCAAACCTGACTGGCCACAAATATTTCGCAAGTCTTTTGGCGCGATTTACTCATTACCTCATCTAAAAATCAAATAGGTAGGTACCATTAAAATTTGTAGTAGGTACAAACCTTGAGCAAAAACTTTTTTGGTTGAGTTTTTCCAACATAAAATAACAACACAAAACTTTTTATCACCGATAAAAAATAAGCACAATCAGCTGTTTCGAAATTTAAATGGACAAATACACACGCGCCTGCGCGGACTTGCGGCGCAATACTGGCTCACGATTGGCGGTTTCTGATGCGCGGGAACGCATGTCAAAGTGACGTTTAGGAATCAGGTTCTATGGCAAGTGGCTAAATGAAGGTAAATAGGGATGGCGTAACTTTAAAAATAATTTATTAAGTCTTGTCGCAATAAGCTAGACTGAATTTCCTTTGATCTAAATCGTGCATTCAACATTGCAATTTTGCAATACCTACGATCAAGGTAAGTACTACTGGCTCTAGATTCATTCAAGTAGGTAGGTATTGAATATCAAAAGTTGATATAAAGGGTGTTTAAATATTGTTTCCCGTAACGTGAATGTAGTACTTACGTGATGGTACCTAGGTACCCTACTTAAGTTATTTTTATAAGTAGGTAGGTTACTTAGGTAGGTAGTTATTTACCTACTAATATTCAGGTGAGTAGCACTTATTAAAACTGGGACTTTAGCCTTTTGCCAGGAACTCAATATGCAGTGACTCATCACATGCGTATTGCATACAAATTATTTCTTACATTATGTAGGTTCGTTAGCTACCTACCTACTTGAACAGTTGTTCACACATTCAGTCTTCAACTATTGTCTTTCTACTCCGCCATATTTCTTTGACCCGGTAAGTAAAGATGTGACTAAGCAATCGATAGGACAGATTTTCCGTTCTCTATTCTTCATAAATAAAAAGCTTTACCTAGTACCACCTAGTACTTATATTCATTATTATTTCATAAGTAAAAGCGTGATTGATCTGACTTCAGTTGGTTATAGGTACCTACAGATTTACCGATTCTATTTTGAAGTTAGAAAACTGAAATTAAGAGTGATTTTCATGACAATTCATCTGCAAAGATTAAGATAGTTACTTAGCTATAGCAAAGACGATTAATATCTAGAAGACAGACAAAGGCCATACACAAAATCGTAACCCGATCCCGCAGTACCAGATAGCCTGAAAACTTTAAAACATCAATTTTATCCAAGAAATTTCAATACTTAGTAGTAGGTAGCAACAATATTCAATATTTAAACATTTTTTACTAGAAAGTAATTGAAATTTCTTGGATAAAATTGATGTTTTAGAGTTTTCAGGCTATTTTTTAGGGTTACGATTTTGTGTAGGGCCTTTGTCTGTCTTCTAGATATTAATCGTCTTTGGCTATAGCATATACTTAGGTATTTTTGATGCAACCTAATCAAAAATATCAAATGATTTATTTATGGGCTTTCGCCTTTCATTTAGGTAGGTGTAGGTAGGTACTTACTTAAGTGAGCTTATATGTAATTAATGCGCAATGTTTTCATGCGAATAAAAATAACTTCTAACTCCAACAACGCCAACATAATGTTATTATTACTAAGTCCCACGTTTATGATAACGACCCAAACATCACTTCCAAGGTGCCACCAAATACGGGTCGAAGGTAAATTGTATTTCCTCCCAACCTACAGTGCTCTAACCTCATGAGTAATTCGTTTTCCCACGAAACTAACAATGTAGGTACTTACCTATCTTCTTTTTCACGTTTTACACTGGTTAGAAAGAGACGGTGAGAGTTGACATGACAAGTACTGTAGTGTCAATTATTCTGAACTTGAAGTTAAAAGGATTGGCTACATTCGTTTTGCCTTGTTATGCCAAGAGTATGGACAAACAAACCGTCTGAAATAGTATGAACATAATAGGCACAGTAAAATCAGCAAATGAACGTGAACGGGCAGCATATATTCCCTACACTACACTCCTCGAATGACTGTTCTCTACCCATAGCCAAACTGAAACTTACTAAATAAAGTATTGGGTTTTATGCGTACCTACCTATCGTCAAAACATAAGTGTTATTTTTCTGTTCATAGCTTAGGTACCTACCTACTTTATTTACTCTGTAGTTTCCATTGTGCGAAGTTAAACGGATGGACAAGCAAGACCATTTAGTTGATGTTTTTTCTTAGAAAATACCTAAATTCAAAAAGGACTATTGTTAAATACAGGATGCGCCTAAATTGTAGGTACTTATATCTACAACACAACTTCGTGTGTAAGTTAAGGACATGCTCGGTTTCAGTAGTCAACCGAATGATCGTAAATCTATCGCCATTATAAAAGTGACATACCTACAATTTAAGTTGCAAACAAACTTACTATGGCGATAGTGTACTCTGCACTATGGATTAATAGGTAAGTACCTATATTGTTTTAGAGGACGCGGGATAACACTGATCGATAGTAGACTAGAAATTTAAAGACTATCAAGTATGCAGCCTAATTTATAGTCTGTAGTTTAAAAATTATGGTAGAGATGATGTCGAATAAAATAAACAAATTTTCTGCTACACATAAGAACATATTTATTTAATAGTGAAATACACATAATAACAAGATCCTGAAATATATAATTGTGAAAACTAAAGCTACCTATGTAATATTTTATATAGTTTTATATTATTGCTGAGAAAATAAACATTTTGATACATATTTGACAGAATTAATTTATCTAGAAATAAACCTTTTTCATTGCTTTGCTAAAGTTTAATTAAAACATGGGATATTAAAAATGTAATACTGAATTTATTATCTTAAGATTGCTATCAATCGATTATCATTATCATTTTCGGTTGCAACGTGTAAAAATATCAAATATGCATCAATACATTTAAACTGTACAAGTTAATAAATGTTTCTGTAAATATTTTTCTAAACTACTTCATTAAAAGCAGTTAAAGGCAGGGGATTGTACATAAATATGATTATATCTTCACAATTAATAACATTATTAGGGCTACCATAAACTAAAGCATCACTTACATTATTGTTCAATGATTTCATGTGGAAATTGTGAAATAATGCATTTCAATGTTATACTACTCGTGTTGTTTTGACGACATACAGAGCATAACTGGTTTTCAGGACCTTTTAATGTGTAATGTGCGTCAACGTGACATGGATGTGAATCGTTGACATTTGCTGATAAAGAAAAACAGCTATAGCGGTTTTCCTGACAATGTTTTAAGAAGATTGATGGATGAATTAAAACATTGTCAGTAAGTATTTAAATCGTCAATATATTTTGACATACATTCTTGTACATATTTTACAAGTATTTAAATGACGAGTAGGTATTACAACTTGCAAAGATTTTGAAAGGGAAATACACATCTTACGCGAATTATTTTACTCGAAAATGTTGCCTGTCTCTTCTCTATGATTATATTGTAATCATGGCTTAAGTTGCCAGAACTGACTTTCAGAAGATAATATGCAATATTCGAACATGCAATGCTTTAGTTTCCAGCGGACTTAACGTAAATTGCAAAAGCTTTTAAATTGCAATTTTAATAAAATCGATCAAATTACATTAAAACGTCAACTATGAATTCAAACATTTCGAAACATCTAAATTTAACAAAACAATCAGATCTTAACAAATAATAATTATCAAAAATATTAATCAGGTCTGATTTTAAACGTCAAATAACTTTTTAACTTGTTTTCTACGCGCGAAGCTTAATTGCTTAGACGTTCTTGATAGATCGTCAAAGTTAAGCAACGTTCTATGCGGTCACAACTAGGACTGGTGACCGCAAGTGGCATTATCAGCCGAGTGCTTGCTTCGGAGGGCACGTTCAGTTGTCGGTCCCGGCTTTTAAAGTCGTTAAGCCATAACGGGGGCCTTTAGGCGGCTTAAAACTCCGTCATCAGAATTGGCCACTTGGTCATACGAACGAAGAGTTTGCTCTATCGAGTTATTTGACGGTTAATAAATCAGTCCTTAGTCCACTTACATAGGCAAAACAAATTAAATTAACGTGGACCTTCCACACAGTAATTATCACCCTTTTGTTCCTCTTTCCCTCATTCCCTTTAATCACTATTTATAAGATGGATAAGTATAATAGTTGAATCTAATACTAGGCTAGGATTCGGTTTGGCAATTTATTACAATTTAGATTAATGCTAGCAAAACATGAACAGTCAAATCCCCAAATTTTCATGGGAAAAACAGGATATCAAAATAAATAAGTAACTTCAAAATTCTGTATTTATAACTTAAACTATTCGTTTGTTGTCAATGAAGTTTGTAGGAACTAGTGGCTAACAGTGTTGTTAGGGTTTTAAGTACAAATTAAAGTTTTATAATACAGTCATAGCTCAAATAATATTGTTTAATAAATTGCCAAATCGAATAATTGAGTTATTTTTCACAGCCTTAGCTTGATATAACAAAGTGATCTTACGCTTTAACTCCGTCCTACAAGTCAGTACAGTCAGCTGCAAAAGTTGTTTGTCGCCTCCAACGAGTTGTTACAAAGACGAAAACTATCACAGTATTTGGCATGGAATGCGACTGAGTGTACAAAAATGCAATTCTGAACAAAATGGATAAAGCTAGTTTCTTTTCAGTTCTTTTGATATTAAACATAATAATTGCATAGACTTTGATGATTAGTGGGTAAGTTTACCTATATTTGACAAGACAACATTTTGATAGAAACACGAAATATCATAAACAAGGCTTTTAGTTATTGTAGGACAGAGTTATATTTAGACTTAGAGGCAGGTACAAGATGTTAATTCTTAAAATAGATGTCTTTATCACAATCACTACATTGATGTCTAGTAGCTTAACAATTTACGATGCTGTTTATAGCCTCAAACGATCAGTCTCCGGGAATGCGCGTTGGTAAGTCTCTTCGTTGCCTTAGAAAATATTCCTCGCTCCTTCATAAAACTCTCATAAAAAATATTTAAGGAAATTATTTAATACATTTGATATTTACCTTCCGAGTATCTAAACTACTAACGACTCGTCTCTAATACTAAACAAGCAACAATTACAATGGTTAGAATAATGTTAAAATAGATAATTTTATTATTTAAACATTATTGTATTAATATGTATGAAGGCATGTAGTTTATGTATTTCGTTCACATTTTTTTGATCACATTATTTTTGTGCGTGACTATACTTCAGAGATTTTCATAATTATGTTATCAAAAGTCTTATTTTTTACCCGTTTGAAACTGATAAAACAAATAGTAGTTTAATCTAAATCCACTTTGCTTACAGATTGGGAATTTTAACGATGTTGACAGTTTTTTTTTCATATTACTAGAATTTCTAGTGACTAATGCTAATTTAAATTATTATTATTTTTTAACTTTATTTTAAGTATCTCGTTATTATTAAAAGCTTTTATAATAACATTAATGATTCTCGCCTGACTCAAGTTATGCACTGAACAAAATTTAATATACGATATTTTCGGACGAAAATATTTAAATCTACTGATATGATTTGCATACACTTTTAGATCTGATTGTATTAAACTCACATAGGTATAGTATAGGCTCACATAGGTATAGGCACGCATATTATATCTGTTGATATTCTAGCGAAATCTTTGAAAATGCATACTTTTAGATTTTTTCTAAAGGGCAAGTTCGAAAATCATTAGATTGCGTTTGCAAATAAATATAGGTATCATTGGATATTTGAATTTTGCACTATTTCTTTCAACACGATTCGGACCGAAAGGAATTATATTTCGCCACTATAATGTATGTGCGACAAATACCATATTTAAGAGAGTTAAATTTGATGAATCGAATCAGCCTTACTTAAGTCAGGATAGGAATCATGGCGAGCGTCAGTAGGTCTACTCTACAAACCGAAAACTATGCATCGTGCTAACAATCGCAGGTCAGCCTATGTTGGAGGTAACTGAATTCAGAAGATTAACCAACATAAAGCTGACCTGCGATGATTGTCACGATGCATCGTTTTTGGCTTATAGAGTAGAGGGGCAGAACTACGTTCCGATTTAGCGATATATTTGAATTAATTCGTTTGTAAGAAAATGTCGGTAATATCGGTTTGCAAAGCTAAACTCAGTCTGTATGAAATGCAATCGAATGGGGACGGAGCTGTATAGTTTTTACCAATTTGGCCATTCTCGTTTTTCGTTTCGACATAACGTTTTAGATACATTTTATGTAAGTAACATTACCGAGTCGTTTTTCGATTTATTCGATAGTAATCGATTATATTAGTAAGATTCGCTGCGTTCGAAAAGATTCCTTTAATCATTTAAATGTTTAAGACTTGTTTACATCAAGCAAGTTGCTTGAACAAGTAGCTCGCTCGGGTTGTTTAATAAGTAAAATTACACTGTGCCTATTGATCTTGCGCGAACTTATATCTTGTAACGCACACGTCAAGTTGGTAATTTTGAAAATTTTCGTATCTAAGAAGCGGATCGCAGTAGAATAATCGATTCAAACATTGACACTAAATATGAATACTTTTCCTAATGCAGCCGGGAGTGTTAAAGCTATAAATTGGCTGCATTTTAAGCCTTCTCATAATACCATCCAAATCGTTATCGTGGCACTTATAAAATTCACTGTATTTAATACAGCGTCGCGATTCTCTTAAAGCTATAGTTTGATATATTTTTGCTGTGTTAAGCTATCAAACAGTTATATTTGAGCCATCGCAATTCAATTAGTTGTAAGCTTACATAACATACTTGTTATGAAGATCACAGGCCCTTTCAAATCTTTCTTCGTGTTATTTTACCGAAGAAAAGTACAATATCAACATGTTTAAAATAACCAAGATGTTTGTTTTACCGTCCATAAATTACTATCAAATACCTTAACACAGCAGTATGTATTTGTAATACTTCCTTTACAATTGTGCAATGTTACATGATGTTCCCGTTGTTGTGATTTTGTATTTACAGGTTACGGGTCTTGACTAGACGGAGATGTTTGTGTTTTTACACACTTCGTCACACAAATGTTTTGACCAGTTGAAACTCGATGGAATGACTAAAATTTTACACTGTACGATTCTCTGAGCGTCGTTAAAGATGTGACTAGATGGGTATTTTCAACTGAGAGACGCAATGGAACCCCACATTATTAAGTAGCTTATGATGTAGGTATATATTTGTTGGCGCAGCCTGGCTTCTTATAATAATACGGCTGCGCCAATAGTCTTAACCACTTTAACGATTAAGTAAAGTTTAAAAGTAGGGGTTATAAAAGTTGCACCCAGTTTGCATCTTTACTTCAAACGACGCTTACATAACAGTACTGAAAATAGTATGCACAGTAAGGATGTTTCAGGTACATAATACAAAACATTTACCACCGCTTTTCAGTCGATTAATCCCCAAAAATGAGCATGGCTTGTTAAAGTTTTGGAGATTTTCACGGCGGGTACGTTTTAACATCTATATTTTGTCCAAAACTGTGCATATTTCGAGTTTCCAATGGTCAATGTACAAAACTCGCAGTTTTATGCGATGTAAATAAATATTTAGTGAGCACTTTGTCTTTTAGTTTAGTGTGCGAGTTAGTAAAGTTGTTACTAAATATAAGCTGGTAATTCAAACGTAAATGTAATTTTTCTACATATTTCAGATTTTTATAGATATTTCACATATTTTTAGTTTGAAGACGATTTATATCCCGTTAATACTTACAGAATAATGAGGGAATAATGTATAAGTTTACAAACAAAGGTTTTAAGAACAGTAAAAAAATTACATTCAGTGGTTTTTAGATGGCAATTTTAGTAACAACTACTCTTAGATGGTACTAACATTGCATTATTACAACTACATGACAATAATTCGCGATTTTTGAGAGATGTTGCCAGTAAACATATCATTCGGCCTTTCTCAGTTCCCTATAAACATTATTATTACTAAAGAAATTTCAAGCGTTGAAGGATTATTTACCTTGAGCTAGCCAACTGCTTCCAGTTACTTTTAAAACAGTGACAACAATGACTTAATTTCATTACGACTTTTATTCTTTGGCTATGGCGGTCATGGGTTCCAAATATAACAAAACGACTAGAAACCTGTCAAAATATTTCAAATGTTAATAACTGGAGCAAGTAACTAGCTTAATGTAACATTACCACACAAAAAAGTAGTTCTGTTTTTAACAGGGCAAGGTGGAAGTAGGAAGTTTTAACAACACACAAATGAATTTAAATTTGGTTCGAGATTCAATGACATTCACGCATTGATTTTAATCAGATTAATATCTATAAACATTGATTATTGTTTTACAGTGTGCTTAAATATTCAAAATTTAAATATGTGATTTTATAACAATTTGATAAGGAACTTTAATATGTCAGAGTTCCACTAAAGAGATTAACATTGTTTGCGAAACAAAACATAATAAAAAATCAAAGAACTTTCTAGGCCATGCATAAGTAGTTTTAAGTCACGACAATTTATAAATCTTAAATCCGTAAATCTAACAATATAACACAATCAAACCCAAACCAATGATAATAATGGCCGATCTTAATAAACTTGAGGCCAAATTTTAAAAACACATGGAATGTGACATAATATCATTTTTGAATAAGAATTTAGCAAAAACACATTCAAATGTTTTGGATGTCATTTTATGTCACCTTTTTAAGCCTAAAATACGAATATTAATAAAGAGAAACACTTAAAATACTAACTAGCCTACAAAAAGACATTCTAAGCAAGTAGGACGTAAAATAGCTTTTCAATGTCTGAAAAAAGTTTTTTAAAAGATCAAAATTTAAATGTTGTTTATACTTAACTTAAATACTCAATTAATCGAGTCTTTATTGTAATTATAAATAGGGATACTTTTTTCACAAAAAAATGAACGTGCAAGTCCTTTATTACTGGCATCGTGTAAGCGAATCATAAAACGCCAGTTCAAATTTTAATTGAGATTGGACTCCAGTTTTTCATTTTTTTTAGGTCAATAAAGCTTACCTCTCGCTCTAACTAGCTAGAAAAGAGTCAATACTCATGTCCTTTGATGGTGGGTTTATCACTCAATTGAGTGTTTAAAATCTCGCAACATGTAACATTTTACTAATAATAATTTTGTTTATATAAATATAAGTTTTTGAGGAGTAACATTATGTATACGATAAAATATTGTATATGAATAATCTGGTTATGTAAAGCAGTGTCACAGTCATGTTTGATTTCTATAGGTACTCCTAATTTAATGGGTGTGTGTATCTTAGATATTACTTGTCATATAAAATTATAAAATTGCTGGTAAGTAGTTGACAGCATGGTAGTATTGCTTGGTATTCTAAAACGGTGAAACAAAACATACTCCCAAAAACTCAAACGTTTAAAATTTCAGACCTTGCAGTAACTGCTGCACAGTAGTTTTATTTAGTAAATTGCTATTTTACAGTACTTTAAATACTTGGTCTTATTCATAAAGAGTTGTCAATTTAATAAAGATTTAAAGAATGTTTTTTTCTTGTTACTCTTATGTTAATGAAAAGAGATAGCAACAGATTTAATATCCGTTTTAGCTAAAGTAGGTTTACTAAACCAATATGCATAAGGGGTGCTGCACCTATTTATTAATAAATTGCTATTTCACAGTACTTTCAAAACTTAATGTTTAGCCTTTCTTAAACTTTCGCGATCACAATTCATTCTATTAAATGATAAACATATTTATCGCGTTATTTCAATTGTTTATATTATTTTAATTGGTACGTTCTTTCTCTGTAGGTTTTTATGTTTTTCAAGCTCTGACAGTTCTTTTAAATAATACACCTAATTGGATCATCAGTTCGTTTAAACTGAACAAGCATTAGAATAAAACGATTTTATCAAGATCAAATCACGGTCTTAATCGTTCTTATCGTGTAAATTATGTCCTTTATTTGTTTTCTTTTGTGTACAATAAAGTGTTTCTTCTTCTTCTTCTTCTCATCTTATCTTAACCGTTTAAGTTTTCAGGAGTAGTCTCCACACACCCGAGGGGTGTGTGTTTTCCTCAATTAGAGGAAAACATATTAAAATATTGACATAATAAGTACCTACCTACGTCATATTATTGATAAACTATTAAGCCTGAAAATACATACATAATTCTGTAAATATAATACTTATAACTTTCATAATTACTAATTTTAAATGGGCTATTCATCATCTTTTCAACTGTAGAATGCAACAAGCCATTTTTTATACCATTGTTTTCATGAATTTCTTAGTTAAAAAATAACGGATCAAAGAATCATTATTACTTTGTACCTTTTCTGTCTTTTTTATAGCGAAAACAGCTATATTTTTCAAGTCAATTATTTGCTGTGTCTATTGAACCCCATAATTTCGTTTCATTTAAATGAAATTTTCGCTCATATCGACATTAAATTTGGACGAAAAACGGCATTTGTTGGCATTCTTGAGATGGAGTACGCTTGGCATATCCTCAGTTAACCCATTTAAAACTAACAACAAAACAATATTATCAATCAAATCATTAATGTTGCAAAATTAGTCATCTTACGTAATACCCCAAGGGTTCAGTACTTCGCTGACGATATATTCAGTTCTCTGCGCTGATGTGGCGCCTACCTTCAATCCTTCAGGCAAGTCCTTCCAGTTTTTGGGGGTTAGCTGCTGAGTTTGCACCTCGTTCAGTCGACTCATGTATATCTGGAAGAGATCACCGTTACATTCTCGTGGGTGATTCTGGTGTTACGTTTCTCTTTGGATTTTCGTCATTCAAAATAACTATCACACAGGCTCTAAAAATGCCTAAAGATCCGAAAAAATATGTCTACCGCGTCTTGGGTGGCAAAGTGGCTTTTAAAAATTGTTATATTCTAAATAACTATTGGGGGACCTTTGCTCAGCAGTGGGACAAGTTTAAATAAAATAAAATAAAAAAGAAATACTACATAAAACGTGATTGTTAATGTTTATAAATTATATTATATTAGAAAAGTATTTATAGCACATGCCAAGACCAACCTTTCTTATTAATTTAACTAGTTTAATCACTGTTTTCATTATTTTCTTATAAATTCTCATATTTGAGTCGGTCGCTCTTACATAGATATAAAATCAATAGAAAGGGAAAGTTTGTATGTAAAAAGTAATTGAATGAAACTGCTTATTCAATTTGATAACATTTCACGGCTGTGGTGGTACCACGTGAACGAAGCCGAGGGAGAATGCTAGTATCGAGTGCAATGACAGAAATCCATAGGAAACAAAGATAAATCGAATAAAGAATATAATAATTTTTTTCTTCAAACATACCTTTCGAGAAACAACCCACTAAAATATAACGGTGTATAAAAACAATTAAGAAAAATAGCTTATTAATACTTACGTATGGAGGCGTTTTGATGACTCGGTATAAAAGTTAATTGTACTACCACCTTTGTTGCTAAAAGAAGCTTAAAGCACCTCCACCAATATCACAGTTAAACACGCAAAGTAAAAACATAACCCCCTTTAGCACTCTTTAGCGATACATTAGTTACATTACCCTATTTACCCCAATTAGGGTAAAATAGCTCGTTTAACCCAAACCACTGAAAACACTCACGTTTTTATTGACGCACTTGACTCTGGATAAGTCACTATTATGTGTTCGACCCCTTCGGCGGTAATACACATATTTTAGGACCTGTATGCAAAAAAAAAAAATATCTTACTACTCTTCGAAAGATGTGTGTAGCGTACCCCTATTTAGGGTAAAATATTTTAACCCCATATTCTACAGGGATAAATAAGAGGCCCTTTTAAGGGCTTTGAATCAAATTCCAAGAACCTTATTAATGTATTTTGTAATCCAAATTGAATTTATGTGATATGTCCATGTGACCTTGTTCAGCCCCTTTCAAATAACAGAAAGTGCAGTTTCTTTTTATTTATACCACTTTAGCCTTTTAAAAAGAGGGCAGCCTAATCACTGTAATACCCCGAAAGGTGAAAGTTTGTGTGTGTTTGTTACTCTTTCAAACAGCTGGACAGATTTGAATGGAATTTGGTAGGTACCAGGATTGCTTATACCCTGGATTAAAAAATAGGCTTTTGATCCCGGTATTCCCACGGGAACTATTCACCGCGGGTAACAGCGCGGGGCGCAGTTAGTATAACATAATAATTATTTTAATTTATATTGGAGAGATCAGCAGGCCTTTGCTCAGCAGTTATAGGTCGCGCCACGTAAAAAGACCGCTGGCTGTCAAACTGCGCACCAGTCGATGATTGGTGGAGAAGTAACGCGGCGCACTTCATACCATTGATTTAGCGAGTGCTATTGGTTCGTCAGCGAGTGAACACAGGCTCAAACATACCCCCGCTACTTCCCCGACCGCGCTCTTTTTACGTGGCGCGACCTATACCTACAACGCCCCTTAAAAGGGGCTAACTAATTTCTTACAGGAATATAGAATAAACTCACGTTCTTATTAACAGGCATAACTCTCGGTGGGCCGTCGGTCGACATAACCCGCAGTAATTTGCCGCCGACGACAGAAGATGGATCTTCGAAGAGGAAGCTCGTTGAGTCGTAAATGGAGGATACGAATAAGTCGAGACCGGAGCGGAGACGGGTGACGCCTAATAAATCGTACTCGCATATCCAGTACCCTGAGGAAGTTGTATAGAATAGAATAGAAAAAAGTTTATTTTGTGACTTAATAAAATAGAAACAAAACATAAAATAACAAAATTTAAACACAATATATTATAGTTAGGGGCCATTCATAAAACACGTCACACGTAAAGGGGGGGGGGGCGAAGTGTGTTAATTATCAGCTGCAGCTAATATAGATTTAAAGAATGTTTTTTTCTTGTTTCTTTTATGTCAATGGAAAGAGATAGCAACAGATTTAATATCCGTTTTAGCTAAAGTAGGCTTACTGAACAAATATGTATTGGTTAATGTCCATACCATGTATAACTAGCTTTTGTAGCCGAGTGCACTGCCACGAGAGGAATATAAACGGGTTCACGTGACTGTATGCCGACTCCACATCCTGAAATTATACAAAACCACACTAATATTATAAAGTTTAAAGTTTGTGTATGTGTGTGAATGTTACCCAAAACGGCTGGACGGATTTGAATGTTTAGTACTTACCAGGATAGCTGCGACCCGCGATGAATAGATCCCGTGGGAATATCGGGATCAAAAGTAGCCTATTTAATCCAGGGTATAAGCAAT
Organism: Xanthorhoe designata; assembly: GCA_963582015.1. Lineage (NCBI taxonomy): Eukaryota > Metazoa > Arthropoda > Insecta > Lepidoptera > Geometridae > Xanthorhoe > Xanthorhoe designata. The sequence goes on along the minus strand of OY757029.1, from coordinate 12,968,165 downwards.
TCTGGTACTAAATTTCATTCAAATTTGTCTAGCTGTTTGAGCGTGAAAGGGTAAAAAACACACTTACACACACACAAACTTTCACCTTTATAATATTAGTGTGATAGTAGTGGCAATTCTGGATGTTGCCAAAACCTAACTAAACTAATTTGACAGCACTAAAAATGTTGCCGTCCCTTTCATAACGATCGAAATAAAAAGGATGGCATCAATTTTAGTGCTGTCACTGGTGTAATTAGTTTTGGCGACATTCAGAATTGCCACTAGTGTGATATTAGTGTGATGGTGTGATTATTATTAACTTAGCTAGTCAATGTGTTGAATCATCGCGCTTGTTACTTACCTCGCCATATTTAATCGGTATGGCCCTCTTATGAGAATCGATCGGCATCGGTGGATCGGCCCAAACGAACTCTGTCAGTCTAGAGCCGTAATTCCGAGTCACATGCATTATGAGATCCATACAGAACTGAAAAAAACATCCTAATTAATGGTAAGTAAATAAGCGCCATAACAAAATAAGACAAATAATTATTTTCTTTGAAATAACTGAGGATGCAGGACATGGAAAGTTTCGACATTATGGCTCAACAGAATGTGTAATTTTTAATTTTGACAGAAGGCGAAGCGATTTGCCCAGGGACAATAATTTCCCAGTGAAGTAAAGAACGATTTTCCCAGGGACAATTATTTTACTGTGACGTAAAGAACGATTTTCCCAAGGACGACACTGTCTTCATTTGTTTATATTATATATGTATGTATATCCAAAACGGCATTTGTAAAACATACTCACATTTCTTAAGAAAAGTGCTTTGATCGATGTCACCGGCATGTGAGCGCACAGAGCGTTGTCCAAAACTTGTTGCAACCTGCCCTCTGACAGGTAGATCTGAAACAATAAATACATTTTGTTTAATGACTATAATACAAAACATAGGAAATGAAAAGTGCATTATTGTAATGAAAATAAAGTTTAAAATTATATGACACTTGTTTTGCTGCAATTTCGGTGTGATTTGAACCTAAGCAAGCTAAAACACGGGCGCTTCAAATAAATCTTAGCTGTACTTTGAAGTAGACAAATTCCTTGCATAAACATCTTATTTTAAAGTTGCATTTTATTATAGGGTTAAACCACACTTAGGTATTTAGATGGCGCTCATCTAAATACCTGTAGATGGCGCTCATCGGTGCTTTAACCGAAATATCATCTTACTGATAGTTTCGTCTTCGACGTCAAGGGCTTCCTGGCCGATTGGTAAGGCAATCCGGCTTAAGGGGGATCGCTTGTATCTCGCGGGTTCGAATCCCGTCGAAGCCGTAAACTTTTAGTAAGATTTTTCATATATAATCTTATTGTAAGTTACTTACAAGGTTCACAGCCACTTCGAGTCCTTTGCTGAACAAAGGCGTGACTGCGGCCCAGTCTACTCGCGGCAACGTCAGACCCTTCTTCGACATGAAGTTAAGAGACAGCATCTTGAAGTTGTCGAGCTTGGAGAGGGTCACTAACGCCTCCGTCGACAGTAGCTCGTACTCGAATACTATGTGCTGAAATAAACATACATTTTAAGAAATATTTCGTAAGAAATATGTCATGTTATCTTGAAACTACGCAATTGAAAAGAAAGCTTTTTCGAAAAGTGCATGTAGCAAATAAGCCTGCAATACATGTTGGCCGAGCCTACTAGGCAAATATGCTGTCCATACGTTGGTATTGGCGAACACTAGACTAAGCTCGGCCAATATTTTGGTTGTTGATGTCAACATAACGATGACATCATATCGATAGAATAGTATTTTTTCGAGAGATTGAGCTTATGGTAGCGCCATCTGTGTTTTTTGATTAGCATCTGTTCACGCGCACAGCTACGCGCTCATCAGCCCATCCCTAGCATGATGGGAAACGGCGATTGTCTATGGACCGCGTCCCATCCCTAAGGAGCCCGGCGGGGAGCGGGCGGACGCGAGGGGAGGGACGGAGCAGCAGCGCACGCGCCGGACGCGTCACTAGCCACCACCGCACGCTGCCGAGCACACGCGCTCTTACCTCGATAATTTCTAACCTTATTACTTTATCCAACTTAGTTTAAATGTTTTGTATTTGGAGTATAATTATTAAAAGAACCTAACATGTAAAAAATCGTTTCGTTTAAATGAATCACAAACAGCATCATATTTCATGTTTAGCGGCGTAACATGCGTTACAGACAAATGCTCTAGCATAGTACGTTAGAGCAGTTTAACATTATCGAGACATTTCGTTTGTCGTCTCGACAAGTTGCACATGTTATGTCTACTGTTCCTATTTTATTCCGTTAAATAAACTTAGCAAGAATTTACAAAAGGCTGCGCCAGTTTAAAAATCTAGATTTATATCACAACAGTACTTTTATTGAATAGAATATACTTTATATTGACTACCAACCAACCTTGAGGTTAGAAAACATCATCATATCGACGTTACTTCTCGATAGAACTGTGTTTTCGCGGATGGATTGCGCAAACGGCTGCGCCAGTTGGAAAGATAGCGGCTTCGAGTAGTAGTCCATTTGGTTATTCTGTAAAAAAATATCGTAACACAGGATTTACATATACATGAATAGAATATAGAACCGTATTACAATCTTGCAGCCATTCTTCTGAAGTTAGAAAACTTCTGATTTTGAAGATAATTTAGAGATATAAACTCTACTTATAATGAATTTCATCCATATGGACCAGTATAAATAGTAAGACGATAAGTACAATTATTTTTAAAAGTCTCACCTAACGCTTCAGTGTATTATAAACATTTTATAAAAAATGTATGTAGGTACATATTATTGCTTTGACAAAAAAAACCTTTTAAAACGTCACAAAATACAAATCGCTAAAAGTACTCCTGCAAGTCAAATTAATTCGCTGCGGAGTGATAAACCATGAATTGACGTACACACGTCGATGCGATAACAATCACACTAATAAAGATGAACGTCTGTGTGTGTGTGTAAGTGTGAATGTTTGTTACTCCTTCACGCTCAAACGGCATGATGGATATTCAATGAAATGTGACATTTTGGACAAAGGCCAGGTCAGAAGTACTCTAAACCGGAGAGCGTGTATAAAGAACATAATGAGAGTGAATGAGGCAAAAGAGGAGCAAGTGGAGATCCGCGGTCTCTGCCTACCCCGATGGGAAAGAGGCGTGATTTTATGTATGTATGTAGAGAACTTACCACAAATCGGTCGTTTTCGTCGATAATGTTCAATTCGCAGCCTAACACCGCAAAGGTCTCCAATACATGCGCGTGTTTGAACACCAGCGTTTCTGTTATGATCCTAAAGAATAAAGAATACATAATGAAATAGTAGAATAGGCTCCGTCACTTAAGTGCCACTTGCTCCTAAATTAGGTGCCTAATATTTGAAACTTTTACGCCCGAATCCTACTAACATTATAGACTATTATCGCGTGAAAGTGTAACAAACATCCATCCATCCATACTTACAAACTTTCGCATTTATAATATTGGTAGGATAGGATTTATATAGTCCTCAGTTGTAAATTAGGTAAGATCGTTTTATTCAATAAATTATTAAAAATTTGTAAGTAAGTAAACAATTAAACAACACAATACCTTCTCAGCTGAGCGTATGGCATCCTCCTATTAAGGTTAGTGTAGAGAGGACCAATGAATACAATCTCTTGCAAGTTTATTGAGTCCAAGAACCTGAAAAGAAACATAATGTAAACATACAAACGTATTTTTGTAATAATAAAACCGCATTACAGTGGAGATCCGTGGTCTCTGCCTACTCTTATTCGAAGAGGCGTGATTTTATAAATGTAAACTGCATTATTCAAAACATTCATTTGAACATAAAACAGTGAAAGAAAACATTGTGTGTAAGTAAACCACATCATCATCATTAGTTAGGATTCCGTTAATTAATAATGCCCGGTTCCTATAATCAAATATTTGCTAAGTCATGTCTGAACCAGTGATATCAAGCCCCTCTAATGGGTTTACACGGGTCGATTTTTTCCGCGCGGCTAGTCGCTTCACAAATCGCCTTCCAAGCCGCATCGCTAGCCCATTTACACGGGTCGATTTTTGCCGCGCGGCTAGTCGCTTTACAAATCGCCTCCCGAACCGCATCACTACAGCCATTTACACGGGTGACTAAAATCGCATGCGCTTATTTCGCTCGCTCGATCAATCACTTAACAGACCGCTGCACGGAAAACTCAAGAAACTCACTTGCGCTCGACCGAATTATTTAAATTTCGTAACATCTTCGATGTTTGTACACAAATTAAAACAGCTGTACATATTCATGACACATTATGCCTGTATCGGAATTTTAAACAAGTTTCACTAAGTGAAATCAATTATGTATGTAGTACATAGTTGCACAATTTAGTAGCTATTGAATAAACTGTGTCAATATGCAAAGTTAGCTTTTTCGCGACGGGAAATGATAATTGCTTTTGAGAATTTGAACAAGCCTTTTGTTTGTTTACAAAGTTAATAGTTAACTACTTCCTTGTAACAAAAACAATAAACATCCAACAGTCATTCAAGGGGTCTAAAAGGGTCGCTTTTGTTACTTATGTGGGTATAAGGTTTGTTTAAATCATTAGATTTTATACTATTCATAAACAAATTGTTTTTATGTAGTAAGAAGTAAGTTTGTAGAAAAAAATAGCCCGTTAAAATAATGTTTTTTTTAACAATCTGTTCAATCGTAACGTTTGTAATAAATAAATATACTTTCTTAACCGATGAAAATCCGTTAAGTAGGTAGGTACCTAGGTACCTACTACTTAACGCATTTTCATTGGAAGTTTGCATACATACAATGCAAGTAAATCCACGGGAAAAACTTAGATATAAATGAAATCAGTAGCGTGATCTATACCTATCTAAGTATACTTAACTTTGGAACGGTAGTATGTAAAACACAAAAGACCTTTGCATTTCAAAACGTTTTAAATCACGTCAAAGTTACGAAATCGCTAACTTATCGATCATGACGTACGATGTTACATTACATAGCAAGTATCGAAGCATCTATGGTCATATTGTAGGTAAAATCTAATACGTTTTGTACAATGGGTTTAGCGGATAACTAATTTGACATGCAAACTAAGCCGATTAAAGGCAAGGTCTTCCATTATTTCTTCAAGAATTATAGATGATTGAGAACAATTTCAAACCCCTGGGCCTAGCTTTACAAATAAACCTGATCTTTAACCATTAGTTTAACGACGTCGATGCTACCCACTATCAATTATCAAAAATTAGTTAAGGGACTTTCCCGATTTGAATAACTTCATTGTACCTACAGCATATCGTGTTGGTCGTACCTAACCTTCGTTTTTAATTATTCTTCCTAGTAGGTATATATAGTAATGCAACATTTTCATTAGATCAAATATTTTAATAGTCTTCTTCGGAAGTATAATTAAAGTATAATTAATTAACGAATTGTCAACTTTGTCGCTGCTTCTTTTATAAGCGGCCTTTATTCATATAGATTTGTCAATTTAATAAGTATGTTTTTTTCTTGTTACTCTTATGGCAATAAAAAGAGATAGCAACAGATTTAATATCCGTTTTAGCTAAAATAAGTTTATTAGTCCAATATGAATAACCGGGTTAATATTTAAAGGTTGGGATGTCATAGCATAGACGATTACGTCGCTAACAGCGGGGCTTCCCCAGTCTTATATTGATCTAAATATTACTTAATCGACTTACACATCGTAACGTGTCTAAACCTCGTAACAAATCATAATAAAGCGATAAAACTGAAATTTCTAAACAAAATATCGGGTGTTTCTTAAGACTATTTCATCGAAAAAGCTATTGCATGCTAACATTATAATAATGTTGGATGTAAAACGGTAGGGGCGTCTCAAACGTACCGATGAAGGTCAAGTGTATTAGGTCAAGGTGAAGAACGATGTGGGAGTCGAAGGGTGTTCAAGGAAGATAATGAACTGGCTTGATTTTTAACTTTAAATCAGAATGGCCTTTGAAAACATTTCTGATATTAAACATGTCTATAGAAAAAAATAATATTAGAATATTTCACACAGCGTCGTCTAGTCCCAAGCTACAGATTTTTTTTTATAAGTTACTACATGTTATTGTTAGATAGAAAATACCTAGACCCGGAACAAATATAGCAGAATATACAAACTTTTGTTCAGCAGTGGGGATGGAACCCTCTTATCTTAGAAGAGATTCTTAGAACACTGCACTTAAATCCATTTGCCGTGATAAAAGTAGGTAAGTACCTACATAAATTATAACTTTTATATTTATCATGGGTATGACCTATGAGAAGTACTCAGAAACTTTAGGTAAATACAATAAATAGAATCACTTACTGTGGTAGTATGTAGCACATAAATGTATTAAACTCCTCTGATATTCTCCCATCAATTTGGATGTGCAGTCTTTGAGTGTGCTTCTTGAACAATCTCACTAGATAGTCGCATTTTTCTATGTTCATTGCTGGCAGTCTCAGCACATTCCTGTGTACAAACAACTTTGTAAAGAATATGCTTTAACACCATTAATTAAAGTACTAACCGTTAGCATGCAGTGTTTACCTATAATTGATTGTGCAATTCGTTTTTAATTAGGAAATCTAAGTTTACCATAAGCATGAAATATTGTAATAATCGTTGGTAGAACAAATAAATAAAATAAAAAACATTAATTATACCTACACTAATAATAATAACAACACAATCATAACTGATCCCTAAGAACAGAACAGAAACAGTATAAAACATAATCATTAAATCCCTGCTTGATCATACATCATTAGGAAACCCATAGCTTATCACATGTGTTTTTGACTGGTTAATCTAAGAGGATGGTTTAGGTTAGGTATTGCAGTGCAAGCCTATTCCATCTCAACAATGTCCCAGGCACAAGTATCCCGTTAAGTATAGGCAAAGATCAAGGTATACGTCGCACCACGTAAAAAGAGCGCTGAGGGGAAGTAGCGGGGGTATGTTTGCACCTGTGTTCACTCGCTGACGAACCAATAGCACTTGCTAAATCAATGGTATGAAGTGCTCCACGTTACCTCTTCACCAAGCATCGACCACTGCGTAGTTTGACAGCCAGCACTCTTTTTACGTGGCGCGACCTAGTCAAGAACCTTACCTGTGTCCCTCATACATAAGAAGTGACCTTCTCCAATGTCGGCAGGTAGATGAGGCTGCCAATGCATCTTTCTCCTTCAAATGTTCGATTATGCATTTCAAAGCCAGGAGAGGAATTGTGTCCCATGGTGGACTGGCCATCTGTACAAAAGTATTTGCCTAGGTTAGTTATAAAATGTCATCTTATTATCTCTGGAATCACATTGAAATTTTTTAGGGAGAGTCTTTCTACCACTGTTCCCTGCAGACTAATACTGTGAAGAATTAAATAAATATGAAATATGATTAGGACTAAACATGCTCCAACTCAGTTTATATTTAGTATTAAGATTGGGCCGCTGAAAAAAAAGCTAGGCCCACACCACCAGGTTCTTGCCTGATTCTTTCTTTGGTGTAAGGAGTCACGTTGGAACGGGCAATAGAAACCCCTAGTTTTAAGAATGTGACATGTCAAAGTGGTCTATAAACAATCATACTGAATAAATACATTTTGAATTTTGAATTTTGTCTTTCCAGAGAGTAGTAGACAATATTCTTTTTCAAATCGTTTAGGCATGTTTTGTTTTAATGAAGATGGTAGGTATATTTGGGGGGTAGTCTACCCCGTTATTCATATTGGACTACTAAATGTATTTTAGCTAAAATGGATCATGCCTTAAAAGCAACAAGAAAAAATCATTCTTTTAGTCTAAATTAAATTATAAATTTTTTATGTTTTTTTTTATTTGTATGGTAGGAATATTCCACAATTTTGAAAGTTATTGATTTTAAAGTACCTACCTACACAAGATCCAAATAATACAATATTATTGAGTTTCTAGTGTCTCTCTTTCAGGGTCATTTCGTTAAAAAATAAAAATCAATTTGGAGACAACACAGCAGTGTGACGACATCACAGCTGTTTTACGAAAGTAGGCTAAATAGACACTAAAAACAACAAATACTTGGCCCAAATACCCCATGAACTTTTCACCTTGACTGCGGCAGACAAACTAATAACGTATTGATTTTTTTCAATGTAATAGTCTGCCAGAAGTCAAGGGACAGTAAATTGCGACGAATACAAGAGTACAAAGAAAGGTCATCTAATAAATTCAAGAGATTTACTTACGATCGGAAAGTCCTTGCTCGAAGATTTCTATTTTCAGCTTCGCTTCTTCGCTGTACGTACGCTCGTTGTAGAAACAATTATTTAAAATAAAGAGAAAGCTTCGATTGTTTGTTTTATTACACGTCCATTGTAAGTTGTTTCGTCGCGCAAAAAGCTAAATCGAAAATTACGTATTGAATGTGACTTTGTACGACGAATACTGCCACAGACTACTTGAATACTGCTGAATTAAAGAAAATGAATGAATGATAGTGTTGGGAATGCAATGACATGAATGACGTAGAACGTATGCTAGTTATAGATAGAGACGAAAAGTATGCTAGATCAATTCATGTAATTCAACTCGCAATAAATCACATTCATTGAATGTTACTTTTAATTAAAATAAATCTGCCAAATACGAGTCGGACTCGCGCACAAAGGGTTCCATACCGTTTTGTAAATATTTCAAGCGTCTACTTGTTGTCGTTATTAATATTGAAGTAAAAACGGCAAAAAAACACGTTTGTTGTGTAGGAGCCCCCTATAATATTGTTTTTATTTTTATTTAATTATTTATTTATAAAGTGATTACCTACCTACCTATATTCTGTAAATATTTCAAGTGTCTGCCTGTTGCCGTTATTAATATCGTGCAAAAAGATTGTAGGTATAGGAGCCCTTCATAAAAATTGATTTTTATTTAATTTAATCGTGTAGGTAAGTATTAATAATGTTTAGGTAAGTATATTATTATACTTACAAATTAATTTTTTTGTGAATATTTCACGCGTTTACCTGTTGCCGTTATTAATAATAAGCAAAAAATGTCAAAAATCAAGTTTGTTGTATAAGAGCCCACCTTAAATTTGTATTTTATTATATTTTTTTGTATTTTGTTGTTAAAGCGGCAACAGAATTAGATCATCTGTGAAAATTGCTTGTAATAGGATTCCGTTTTTACCCTTTGAGCACGCAACCCTAAAAACATAACACCTTACCTACCTTCTTACTCGGATCTAAGTTTTAATCGAGTTTGTTGCCCTGATTTAGTATTTGAATAGTCAGAACCACTAAAAGCTCAGGAAGCTTAGTCCTACTTCGTTTTATTTTTGAATTTATTTTAGGAATCAAAATAACATGAGCTAAAGACGATTGGTGAATGAACAGTAATGGGTTTGCAAAATGCAAACCAATTCTAATTTCAGCATCTATACCAAACATGTACCTACCTACAGTTGCCTACCTGATTGAATTGACTACTGAAATATATTTCTATAAGATGTAAAATGCTTAAAAGAGGGTTAATAGAAAGTCATGATATTTTTTTTTAAATGAAGCATTATTTATTGAAATGTGCCTGTCCCAAGCCCAGTCGCAACCAAAGAGAATAAAAACACTACATCGCAACACTAATGTTATTGGTAATCAAACTCAAGTCATTTTTGATGTCAATGTCATTAACAATAAATCCTAGAGTCAAGTTGACGTTTATTCAGTGTTGCCGCGGTACTGTTACCAATTAACCGGAAAACAATAATAATTTTCGGAAATGTAAACTTATACCTTATTTATTTTACAACTTTTACAAGCCACATTCAAATTAATAAATTAAATTGGACCTCTTTTGCTAAAAATGCTTGGGTTTTCATCCATTCAGATGTAAAAATCAAGCTTTCTCTAAATTTAACAGACCCACTATTCAAAATACCAGTTCTTTATGAATAATAATAAAATCTTTATTTCAGACAATATTGGTCCCTTTGAAAACACATTACACAGCTACACCACAGCAAGGGCGGATCCAGCTTTGGTACCAGGGGGGGGTCACATAGTCGTGGTCAAGTCCCAAGAAGTTATAATTTTTTTTTTAATCATACAATAAAGTAAAAAGTATTTTAAAAGAAAAAGCAACATGGCATTTCGATTCGCTTAAGGCCGGTCTTTATTTTCCGAGAAAGAACGCGAGCGAAGCGAGCAAAATTTTTTTTAAGATTGCAGCAACGCAACACTTGATTTTGCTTACGGTCGGCTCTTACTCTGTGTGATACGACGCGAGCGAAGCGAGCAAATTTTTTTTAAATATAAAAGTAACGTAGCACATTAATTTGCTTACGGTCGGCTGTTATTCCGTGTGAAACGACGCGAGCGAAGCGAGCAAAATTTTTTTTAAGATTGCAGCAACATAACACTTGATTTTGCTTACGGTCGGCTCTTATTCAGTGTGAAACGACGCGAGCGAAGCGAGCAAATTTTTTTAAAGATATAAGCAACGAATCACAAGAATTTGCTTACGGTCGGCTTTTACTCTGTGTGAAACGACGCGAGCGAAGCAAGCAAATTTTTTTTAAAGATAAAAGCAACGTAGCACATGAATTTGCTTACGGTCGGCTGTTATTCCGTGTGAAAAGACGCGAGCGGAGCGAGCAAATTTTTTTTAAGATTGCAGCAACATAACACTTGATTTTGCTTACGGTCGGCTCTTATTCAGTGTGAAACGACGCGAGCGTAGCGAGCAAATTTTTTTAAAGATATAAGCAACGAATCACAAGAATTTGCTTACGGTCGGCTTTTACTCTGTGTGAAACACCGCGAGCGAAGCGAGCAAATTTTTTTTAAAGATAAAAGCAACGTAGCACATGAATTTGCTTACGGTCGGCTGTTATTCCGTGTGAAACGACGCGAGCGAAGCGAGCAAATTTTTTTAATGAAAAAAATAAAAATTATATTTTTTTTCTTTCAAAATGAAAGTATTTTGAAATTTGAAATTTGAAATGAAAGTATTTTGAAAGAAAAAAGCAAAATGGCATTTCGATTCGCTTAGGGTCGATCTTTATTTTCTGAGAAACAACGCGAGCGAAGCGAGCAACATTTTTTTTGTAAGATTGCAGCAACGTAACACTTGATTTTGCTTACGGTCGGCTCTTATTCAGTGTGAAACGACGCGAGAAAAGCGAGCAAATTCTTTTTTAAGATAAAAGCAACGTTAGTACCATTTTTCTTACGGTCGGTTTTCATTCTGCGATGAGGAATTACATAGGTACTAAAATAAGTTTTGTGTCGCGACGCCTATAAATATCTTGTATGAAAGGTACGTAAGAGACACTTTTCTGTGTGTCCTTTAGCTAAAGTGCATACAAGACTTACCTACAATTAATTTTTAAATAAACTTTTTTTGAAGATAAAAGCAGCGTGGCACTTTGTTTTACTAAGGGTTTTATTTTCGCTTTTATTCTCGTCGTTAAAATTAAGTAGTAAAATTTTTTTTAAGGAAAAGCATCGTAGTTTTGGCAAAAGAATCCCCTAGTTTTAAGGAAATGCCGTTTCAAAGTGGTCTTTAAACGATCTTATTACTGAATAAACATATTTTGAGTTTCCAAGATCAAAGATTCAAAGATCTTTCCGCTGTCGCTACACATACTTTCTTATATTCGGATACCTACATCTCACTGTCGCAATTTACAATAAACTCTGAAATCGACTGCGGTCTGTCCTAACTCCTCTGCCACTTCACCATCCAGATATTCGGCTTCACCTATAATATTCTTCACCATCCACAGGCGCGGTAAAATTCAAATTTTCGATGCGTTAGTTCCCGATTAATGCGTTTGCCATCATACAAAATATTAATTTATAATAAATTTATTAAATATTGAAAGTATTTCTAAGGTATTTATAAGTAGGTACATAAAATCTCTATTGTGACGAAAAAATATATCCTTACTTATAACCATTACCTATGTTTAACGATTTTAAATAGTGGAGGACACACGGAGGACCCAGCCCAGGGGGGGGTCATGACCCCCATGACCCCCCCCCTGGATCCGCCCTTGCACCACAGACTACTAGGATGATATCGCGTCAGCTACCAGCTACCAGCTACACACAGCAATGTTTGGCAACACTTAACGCCAAATTAGGCGAAAATAAATGGCGGCCAAAAATCAATTTTGAATTGTGACAACAGTAGCAAAGGCACAATGCACATATATTTTCGTCTCGAAGTAAATTATTTATTCAGTAAATAAATTCTCTTGGCGTTGCGCGTGTTAGCCGGTACTCGCATACTGCATATTGTACGTAAGAAACGTATTACTTTTCGCAATTAGCACTTTATTTTATTTATTTCGTACGTACCTACGCTATTGAAGTCGATGATGTAAGAAATTGAAGGTCTTTTTAGCTCATAGTGCGCGAGTTTTTATTGTTGTTGTAGTTCAGTATTAGTAAGCACGATGGATAGCGAAGAAAATGCAGGAAACTCTGAAAAGGATGACTATAGTGGAAGCACCCACTCCACACCTCAAGAACATAAATCTTTTGCTGAATTCGCGAAAGATAAACTGGATAGTGGTAAGCGAAAAACAGGAAAATATTACACAAATCCTTTAGCATAATTGTGTATCTATGTAGGTGTACTTACATTGAATAATTAGCCGTGTTGAATTTTTTGATCAACTTGATTATTGAATGACAGGGTAGGTACCTACCTACCTTTCCGTAGTAGAACTTTCGCAAAACCATAATCAACTTATTATATCAGACACTAATGAACTAATGAATTACTAATGAAGTAAATAAAAGATTTATTTCAATTATTGGTAGGTTCAACTCAACAGAATTATTTCGACCTATTTCGTGCAGTCCACATTCTGCAGAAGTTAACATTCCATACGTCATGTTAGGTTGCAAGCCCATTGAAAACCTTTTTTTTCCTGTAGCTGGTCGAGAGCTCCGGAGACGTCTTCCCATGGCAGGCCAGATTGGAGCCCATCTGATGCATCATCCTCGTCGCTTGCTTCTTCACTCCACTCCTACTCAGCACACAGATGTTGTGCTCATATTTCCTAAAGGTAAATACTGCTTAAGCTTCCGGCTGGCAGTGGTTTGGATTAGTTGAGCTCCTTAGGTGGCTCAACTGGTTCTAATTGTATTTTGTACCTACAGTTATGTAAATATGTAGTAGTTTATTTTCTGTCGGGAATAATTTTTTTATTAAAATTAAGTTTATCAATTATTATTGGAATAAAAAAAAACTATTTATATTTCATACAATACTCTTTTACAACAAAAAAAAAGATACATGTAGACATCCAAGTTATTCACAATTGTATTTATTTGGGTAAAGTTTGATAGTAACTAATGTAAAAGTTAACATTTGAAATTTCTGGATTTACTCATATTTCTGCGTTTCATCTCATATGCTTTGTTTCTGCCACAGTAACAATAACAATTATTTAAGTAATGGTGGAAACTAATCACCATAACAATAATGCTTCTAATTAGGAGAATAGGTATCTGGATTCTTATTCTTATTGCCCTTCACAATGCTTGATCACTATAATCTCATAGGTCTCATTAAAAAAAAAAACTATTTAGGTAATTGCAACTCTAAATATCAACTAAATTGGTTCAACACATTGAGATGTATTACCTATAGAGCCACAATCAGACAAATAAAATTTTAATGTAAACGCCAAAACTCTGCGCACACTATGTAGTGCGCAGGGTTTTACTTTTTTGCGTACAAGCGACATTGAACATTAAAACAAACGACATAACATCTACATTCAAATGTCAAATGTCATTGTAGAACATTGAATTTGCTCGCACATTTTTTGAGTGTTATCAGCTATTAGATTGTGACTCTTTAATACATCTCAATGGTTCAACATGTTAAATATCCTTTAAATAGGGGAGATCCCCTATTGTAACAGAAAAAGGATATTTATTATTTATTTCCATGTCAGAGTTCAATGCACCTTAATTTCATTTGCTAAGCAGAAGTCTAGCTCTCAGCTTGGTCAATAACTGTCTTGGCAACGCTCCAAGGTATCCAATGTATGGTGTTTTATTGCCTTACTTTTTATTTATTTCAGCTCAGCTAACCAAAGGGTTGAGAGTTCAAAAGTTCAATAATCTCTCTATGCTGACTAAAAATAGTAAGATGAAATCCTACTTCACACTTATGTTATAACTAGCTGCGCCCCGCGGTGTTACCCGCGGTGAATAGTTCCCTTTCCCGTGGGAATACCGGGATAAAAAGTAGCCTATTTTTATAAAACCAAATTCAGAAACATCATCGTATTTTATTTTCACTTTTACAGACCCTAAAAGCAATTAGATAAAATGAAAGCATAACGCCCTTATTGGGAAACCAGCCAAGGCTACCTTACATTTATAAGATACAAAATACTTCCTACTTCACTGCCTTGGCAGGCTGTACTTGCAAATTTTTTGGCAAGCGATGCAGCGAATTCTGACTCGATTTGTATAAGACGTTACTGCTGCCTCCAACGAACGATAACTAGACACTTATCTTACCTAACTAACGACTACTGTTTCTTTAGTGGTTATTATGGCTATCGTGAATTTTAAAAAAATTACAAACATACTATAGGTATGTACTAGAAAAAGCATGTCTAAAGATGACTGGCGCTGACTTTGAAATTACAAATATTTCCTTCGCCGTTTTAACTTGTTTCAATACTTGTAGGTATAAATAACATTTTAATTACTTCAAAAAGAGCAAATAAAAATTGAATAAAATATGATCACGCACGGCTGTATTCTCAGGATGCGGTAGACATAGACAATAATATATTCTTTCAGATCTTTTTAGGCATTTTAAGAGAAATAAGAATAGAGCATTTAGAAAGATTTTCCGTAGGTAGGTAAATATTTTGTTCTATCAGAAAAATTGGTTCAGAGGTAACTAAAAGCACTTCTGAACTAATTTCTTTAAATACCATATTATACCAAAGTCATTAAACAATCAATTTCAGACTTTATTATAAGATGAAGATTTACTTAATAACTAGATGTATCCAAGACACTTTTGAACTATAATGCCGGCGCCACACATTGGCTTCAACTTGGTTCGAACATTAGAATGGCCAATGGCAATGCTCCGTTTGTATCGAATAACCGTAAAACCGGCATAAGTCGAAATTCAGGCGGCATACCTACTTGCATCTTAGCTTAATGCGGGCACCACACATTGAAGGGTTGGAACCTGTTGGTTCTTGACGGTTATTGGACAAACGGAGCATTGCCATTGGCCATTCTATTCGTAGCCAATGTTGGAATGAAGTTGAAGCCAATGTGTGTTGGGTGCCCGCATAATATGCCATTCTCTTCCAAGTCCAGCGGTGCTTTCTAAAGAGGGCTAAGTGCTATCGTCTAAACGCAAAACGTCTGCTATTTCCTCTCAGGTCTACCAGATAGCATGTTGCTCTGGCTCCTCCAGAAGCTACGAGGCAGTCGGCCACGTTTGCGTGTGTGTGTGAGACAGCATGCCTCGTCGCAATGCTCGGCTTTCTACATCACCGCTGATGATGATGTGTAAGTATGAAATTTAAGTACCAATTGTTTTATAAAAATATTGTCTTTTTAATAGAAATCAGACCAGCCGTTCCCCAGCTCTGAATTTAAGGGGATTTCGAGCACAATTTAGACTTGGAACAAATGTTTTAGCTCAGCTTTAGGTTTCTGCGATAGGTATTTATAGTGGCGGGGTTAATTTAAGTTAAAAATTCAAACTCGTTTTCGAATAAAACGGCGATACTTAAAAAAAAAACTACTAATTTTCAAACATTTTCTTAACAATTTAAAGATTTTAACATAAGTTTCACTTTCCGCTTCTTTAAATTCCATTAACACTGATGTTAAAATCCCACGATTCCTTAGTTCATAATTACATTGTAATTTCATTACGTTTGAATAAATAACGTATTAACCTAAGTCTGCAAATTGTGTAAAATTAGCACAAAATCACATAATAGTGCTAAGAATTCATTGATAATTATCTAAAACGTGCTAATTTAAACAGGTTATTGCAAACGGCCGAAGAAGTCCATCTACCAAAACAACTGAAGCCAGAATTCGGTGGAGGATACAAGGAGTTTACTGTTAGAGATATGCACTGCTTTCAAAGGGTAAGTTCACAAAACTAATCACTAATATAACACTAATCTAACTGTCATTAAATTTTTTTCATTTCATTTATTTAATTTTTCATTTCATTTAAATTCTAACTGTCATGTGATTAAAGTTCCACCCAAGTTGGAAATTAGAATTATCTAACCGACTATAATCAAGAATTGATAGACAGCTTATTAATTAAAATCGAATGAGTTAACTTCTCTACATTAAAACATAGGTAGGTACTGAAGGCTTTTAAAAATTAACTAGTTAGTCGGTTAGAAGATTATGACCGTAACGACATAAAATACAGCAATGACGAGGCCTAAATAAAATCTACTTCGCCTCTAGCCTTTAGCTCATTCGAACGTAACATGCATACCGATATAAGTTGAACCGAGACAACTGCTATAATTTATTGTACCTTATGCATAAAGGACCGCCTTTAGAGTCTAAATGCGGAAAAGGGAGTCCCCCATACATACATTGTACCTATGTCAATTTTATGAGTAGAATAGGAGCGAATCCTCGTGAGTGTAAGAAACTGAAACTATCAACATTGCACATTTTTTAATGTTACCGAAGGAAAGAAAGAAAAATCATTATTTTGGTAGGACCTGAAGGATCACTTCAGTTTCATCTCATGCTAGGGAATCCTAATGCCTGTTCCAACGCGATTCCCTACACCAGGGAAAGAGTTCCGAGTTTCAGATACCTGTAAATCAAACATAAGTCCTAACAACCTAACAAAACCTATCCTGCAATAAGACCGATATACCCACCAAATTGTAAAATATTCAACGCACTATTTCTTGATTTGTTGTACCTACAAAGTAACTGTACCTGCAGGAAAACATAAAAATGTGTCTTGAGCTCACAACTTCAAAGCGTGAAATGTTTCGTAAATCAAAGAACAAGACTAACCTTATTCAAAAGGCAACCGTGCCGTAAAACTATTATAGCGAAATCGGGTCACGAGGGAACCCTAATCTATACACAAACACTTACAAAGGCACGCAATGACGTTGCCTAAAATACAATAGAACCACACTGGAACTACCAGAATGCGTGTCGGGTAATATCAACCCTTGCAGGATCCTTACCCTTTGCATAGTAAGTTCTCTAATCAAGATGGTTTTTTATTTGGTTGAGCAAATATATATGCGCCACCGGTGGATAAGCATTCCTGTAACAGTTAAAATTCGAGCACTCCTTTATTAAAGAGAACCAACATAGATAGATAGATATATTTATTTAGACAACACAGACAAACACATAGACACACATACCGCGACACTTGCTAGTATTCAGACTCTGAAATAGTGAGAATCGTGTCTTATGCAGTGATTCATCACATCACTCAGTTTCCATAGAAAATGACGTGCAGACGCCTTTGTTGCAGATGTAGTCAAAACTCAAAATTTATTTATTCAGTACTATCGTTAGATCACTTGTACATGACACGTCCTTAAAACTAGGGGATAATTCTACTGCCTGTTCCAACGCGACTCCCTACACCAGGGAAAGAATCAGGCAAGAACCTGGTGGTGTGGGCCTAGCTTTTTTAGTGGTGATGCCAATCAATACGCTCGTCATCTGTGTTGAGTGTTAGTGTCTTCGTGTATCCCAGCCAATGCGATTTGTAAATGCCTTTTAGAAAAAAACAAAAGTATGATTCATTTCTAGTATGAGCTTTTTATGTAGATATGTTGTGTTTATTTTAAAGACCCTTTTGTCTGCCCAATTATTTTATATGGCTTGTTTTATTTGGTATTTGAAGGTTGGTAAATAATGAATCTCAGAATGTTTCGTTATTATAGCAGCATAACGACCAATAAATCATACATTTGTACATTTGTTACCATTCACCAACCTTTATTGTAACCATAGTATTTAATGGGCGAGAACTTGTCCTATGGAAAAATAACAAATCGAAAAGTGAACAATTGAACTCAGAAATAAAAAAAAAACTCTTTATTCTCCTCACTCTTTATTTCAAAAGCTCTAAACCTATTCAAAATAATGTTTGTAAATCTGAGCTATATGGCTATAGACACCTACCCACCGTTTTTCAAGTCTAGGTACAACAGACTCAAAAGAGAAAGTTTTTTTATTTATTGGAAAACCAACAGTTTATTTTATACATTATAATAGCACACGGGAAATTACTCACGTAAAATTATCGTCGATTTTACGTGAGTAATTTCCCGTGTGCTATTATAATGTCATACAACTCACGATAGTTTTGAAAGTGAAATAGTTTATTTTATGTTATAATGTTTACATGTACGAATGTATTTAGACCGGATACGGTCAATACACCTAGTACTTACTATTTTATTGGCTTTTTGCTCTATTAAGAAGCTTAGTCCATCATAAGGAAGTCGAAAGCAAGTATACTTTTATGTATAATTTGTTAGCTCACGGTTTCCTACGGTTATTGGCCATTTCTTGCCGCATTGAATAATGTATAAAGTAAATCTACAAAACATCGGCAGATTCAGATCAATATCTGAATACTTTATAAGTGTTTCTCACGGAAGGGTGATTTGCGTATTAACTGTAAGTTATGGACCTTTATCGTTTCGGTATTTCCAATTCGTATCCATACTTTAAGTATTCGATTATGCTATCGTTTGGATGGCAGGCTCTTGAGCGGTATTAGGTAGATTAGCCTAAGTAACGCATTATTGGTTTAGATAAAATGTAATTGAATCACGTTCTGGAGTAATCTCCATCTAATAAATATGGATAAAGTAAGATGTGTTTGAATAGTATTTATAAGCAATTGAGAAAACAGAATGCTATTAAATATTATGGAGGCACGCTTGGGTAGCCAATCATAGTTATTTGTTTGTTATGAAACTTGTTAGATTTTTTTATTTTATTGGAATGAAATTGGAATTTTCCGAATGAACATAGGCTGTATTTTATCAAGGTAGAAACCACGTGAGCGAAGCCGCGGGCAAGTAAGCTAGTATTGTATAATATCTTATTTTAAAATACAGGGCTCGTCAGCATCAGAGCTACTGAACTCTCAAGAGCGAGGGTCGCTAGTGAAACATGTTCTGGAGTCAGCAAGGGCGGAGAAAGGTGACGAACATGCCTTGGAACCAGCGCTCACCTTGCGTCCTGGTCAAAGCATTGGTACGTTGTCTAATTTACCTACAGATTTAGTATAATGTAGTGACATTCTGATCGAGAGTCGTCGAATGGAGTAATTTTCTGATTTTCATTTCAATGATCTGAAAGGGTAAACCATTTTTTTTACATGGTTATTATTGATTTATGTTCTTGACAATATATAATGTTTCGTTAGATACATTATGCTTAAAACCGACCACCTACCTCTGTAATTAATAAATATGCCTAATTTTTTTTGGCGCAGCCGGTAGAATCCAAACGTAAAATAAAATTTAGAGAACATACCTACTTTCAGAACATTTATAAACCAAATAAATTTTAATTTCAGTGCCAGCATGCGTTAGCAGAGGTGTAGTAGCCAGCATGTTTCCTCTACACGAGAGGCAAGCGTTGGAAAATCTACGGAAGAAATGGGTTAAAACTGTATTCACACCGCAGCCTTTAGGTAAGTCTTTTAATTTTTAAATACAAATATGCAGTATTAATTTAGAAATTAACATATCAGTTGGTTTCTTTAACAATGCTGATGTTTCAGACGAAATAAGTGAATATTTTGGCGTGAAAATAGCCATGTATTTCGCTTGGCTTGGTCACTACACCCAATCACTGACTGTGCCTGCTATTGTTGGTTTTGTTTTTTGGGTAAGTATATAAATAAATCCTATCTTTTATAATTATACTTGATACCTAGCTCTTTTTAAATCGTGTTAGTTTCCTTTCCTTTAGGTTAATAAAGTAGCAGTAATAACAGCGCTTCTGTGTTTCTCAGATAGCCATGATTGCTATTTACTACTTAATACAATTCGAATCCGCGGTATCAAACTGGTATTAGCCACTAAATTAAAATACAGATCTCTAATTATTTTCCTAAAGTTTGATCTGATGCCAAGTACAATAATTTTCTCTTAGGGTAACATCTTAATAGACAATTAATGTACCAACTAATATTTGTTTGCTCTTCAGATTTGGCTTGGAACGGCAAACGAATACTGGAAGGATATAGCATATGTGCTGTTTTCTCTTTTCAATGTGCTGTGGGCTTGTGTCTATCTTGAGACTTGGAAAAGGTAATATTATTTTTAGTTTGTGTAACTAATAATGTACATTTCGTAGAGCTTTATATAAATTACAATTATATTAAGATTGATGGAAGGCAAGTGCATAATGAAATGTTAGGACTTGTCGAAATTTCATATTTGCGAATTACTTCCATGATAAAACCATTATTTATTTTTATAAAACATAATTTGTTTTTCAGATATTCCAATGCACTAGCATATAAATGGGGAACCCTAGATCAAAGAGACGAACTTCTGGTTGAACCAAGACCTTTATTTCAGGTAAAGAAAAAAAAGTCTTATCATTTCAATATCAAACGTAGTATACAAGTTGGCCACTAGCTCATACAATCTTCCTTTTTAGGGTGAAATGGGAACAAGCGAAGTAACAGGCAGACCCGAACCTCAATACAACGCGTGGCGTCGACGTGTATGGCGTCATTGTGTCTCTTTTCCTCTCACGTTGATTTGCCTCTGTCTCGCTTCTGTCGCTACTTTCGCCTTTTTACGCGCTCAGGTAAGATCTAAAGGTTTTTGGCAAATTAACAATTTTTACTTAAAAAAACAAATAGTCAAGTAAAATACAGGCATGTCTCGAATGTGTACGTGCTAATAACTTTAAGTAGTATAAGTACTTACTGAAGTCTCGAAAGATAGAAATTTGCACAAAGGCACTAGATGCACCAATGCTTCTGTTTTAGTTAAATGAGTGACAAAAGCTGACACTTAATTAACAATGTTCATGTAATTCGTGATAACACCTTTTAGGGAACACTTTGTTTTCATTGTGTAACAAACACTGCTAAGATTACCTATATCCGATTCCCTAGCACGAATAAAAAAATATTTAGCGCAGCCGGTAGGATATTTTTTTAAATGTATCAATCTATTTTATTTTAAATGCCACTACTATCCAATATAAATAATATAACTTTCAGGATTGGTGGGAAACAAACATAATATACTTCACGTGGATACCCCGAGCCGTTTTAGCTATCATCATAGCAATTGAAGAAGAGGTTTACGCGCGAATAGCGAGATGGCTCAATGATAGAGGTATAAATTTTGTAGTTGATTCTTTCTGATTTTTCAATTATCATTTGTCAAACTAATGTGACTATGACTAAGTTGAACCGAATTTTGACTAAAAATATGTTAATTACATTATTTTGTGATTCTTTACTGTTTTGATAATTGCAAATAGCAGTTAATAATTCATAAAAACTGAAATTTAGATTATGGTCTAAAATATTTTAGTAAATATTCGGTTTGTTATGTTTTTGTTTAGTTTGTGTTGGTTTTTAGGTCAATGATTCTTAAATGTAGTATATAACATTGACATTATTTTACCAGTATAATGTTCATTATTTAGCTATCTGTGATCTTTCTTCAATATAATATAATCTTCAAAGTAGGAATTTCTCTGCAAATGTGTTGATAATTATGGCAAATTTAATGAATTATCGAATAACATAATCCACAACTGAGTGTTACCTTGGTAGGTAGGTATTGGTCAAACAAGCAATTTTATGCTAAGTTGCAAAAAATTGATTATCATTTGGTCCCTTGTTACACTATAATTACATACATTATATGATGAAACAAAAACATGTTTTAGTAAAGAATCATTGGTCTTAGTGTGTTTGATCACTTGATTGTTTTGCGTGTGGATTTTTCTAGAAAGTTTTAACACAAAGTTTAAAATATAAAAAAGTCAGCGCCTTATATCAAAAACAATTCAAGTAAATTGAGATTTGCATGACACTCATAGAAGTCCTTTAGAAAACCCTTTTAGATTTCCTTGTTCAAAGGTTAAATAGAATTGTAATTCAGAATTTAAATAGATATATAGTTGCTTGATTTCACCAATCTATTAGGAAGTTGCATACCTCAGCACTAAATGTTGCAAAGTGTGTATGTTTATCCTTGTCATTCATAAGTTTTGTTAGGCGTTGTCCCCGGCTAACAGTGACTTAAACGGCGCGGCTCTTAGTGAGCTAACTGAACCGCCGACCACGAGCATGGTTCGTTTAAAATATTATATTTAGTATTCATTTAAAATATTATATTTCAACATGATGTAGATGACACACTTCTTTAGTAGCAAGTGGAGATCCGTGGTCTCTGCCTACCCCCATGGGAAAGAGGTGTGATTTTATGTATGTATGTAGATGATGATGATGTACCATGCTCTCTGTCAAAGCACCATAGGTTATTGCATAACATCTTGGGGAGGGGTAAGGAGGTGAACTAGAAGTAAACAGTCACTGTGAGCCTTATGGGGACAATGCCTTATTTTTACGTTTGTTTGGCCTCAGTTTAACGCCAACTCTCTTTATACTTCTTAGAAGAAAAAAGAGAGAGTACCTATATTATGTCGTAAAGACGTATGGACTTCTGAATGCAAGGCTATGTTTGGTGAAAATGAGCATCAATAGTTTAATTTAGCGACACTTGTAGCTTTACAAGACTATAGCGCATTTTATGTCTCTTTTCTGCTTACCAAATGGACTGGACAACAATAAAAAAAAACTTTAAAAATACAAAAATTCTTTTCAACAACAGAAAACTACAGGTTGGAGACAAAGTATGAGAATCATCTGATAGTGAAAATTGCGTTGGTTTGTATTGACAAATGAAAGCTGAGCTAATATCACGCTTCGCTTACCATAGACTAAAGGTCGAGGATTTAACAGACAAATATTCATATCTTTTATTATGGCGTAGGTCAGAGAGCCGTACCATCAAAATTCAAATTCAAGATACTTATTGCTAAAGACAAGCATTCAATTGCTTAGCTTGGGACTAGATGACGCTGTGTGAAATGTCCAAGGATTATGTTTATTTATTTTATTTTATATTGTTTATTAACTATTTTTGATTACCTACCAATTTTCTTTGTTTTAAGCTGGTTTTAAGATGATCTATGTATTGGCAAATAATACCAATGGTAGGTACTCTAACGAATTTAAGCATCAAATGCATTGTTATAATTAATATACCTAATTATTTGAAAATCGACGAAAATATTACTTTCCTGGACACTGTGAAATGTGACTTGTGATTGTTCATGGTGATATTTTACATAAAATGATGTGAATATTTGCAACAATACAATCTAGTGTGACAGAATAATATAAAAAGTAATTGATAATGATAACTCACCGTTGCACGCAAAACTTATGTTCGCTTGCATGCTAGCTACTCGTATTTAAACCCTAACGCATGTGTTTTAAATACGTTTTCCATTCGCACTATTTGTCTACCTTAACTCATTTAAACAAGTACTGAGAATACTCTAAAATATTTTGAAAGTAATAAACACTGTTCTAATACTTACCTATTATTTTAATGCTTCGCCAATACATGTCACTTTTCCTCTAAGTAGGATGTCTTTTCAGTAAATATAAAAAGAGCTATTGAATAAAACTCTTCGTCAATAGTTTCAAGCATCCCTTCCTTCTCTCTTGTTTATAGAAAAGAGAGACAGATAATGACTTTCCCTAAACTAGACTTCCCTTTGTAAGTTCTGGTTATAAATTCGACTCTATGTCCTAGTAAATATGTATCATTGTGTGATTCATTCTCTTGACAAAGTCTTCCAAAGCTGTAGCAGCGCTTTAGATGTAGATATTATGATGATTTTGTGAAAACTTGTTAATAACTCTTTGTAATTTCAGTTTCAGTTTGTCAACTCCTTCATAAGTTTGTTCTACATTGCGTTTTATCTTCAAGATATGGATAAGTTGAAAGAGGTAAGATCACCTGTATTTATAAAACATTCTAGAATCTGTAGCCATATTACAATCGCTGTGTACCGATTTATTTCTATCATCGCATTCGTTTCGATACTTCTGACTATGTACAAGTCGTCATTAAATGCTAATTCCTATACATTGTCTGTTTCTATAGCGAAAGTGATTGTAGACAAGTAATATCTGCCCGTGATTGTGTAACTTGTCTCGATTGTAACAAAGTTGTATCAAAGCAAAAATCACAGTAAATAGCGAAAACAACGGTCAAATTTAACGCTGATTTAGTAAACTTACTTAATGACTATTTATATATATTTGATAGTTGTTTTCGCGATTTACTGTGATTTTTGCTTTGATACAATCGAGACAACTTACACAATCAGGGAGCTGATTCCCTGAAGCTTGAAATGCGATTTAAAATGTTAAATTATTGAGATTTTTAATATTAGGATTTTGTATAATTTTATTGTTTTTAGCAACTAGCCGTGCTGCTAATAACGAGACAAATAATAGGGAATTTGAAAGAATCTGCGGTGCCGTACTTGATAGAGAATCTCAGACTTGCGAGAATATGCGTTGATGTTTTTGGCGCGCTGAGCCCTAATAAAAGTGAGTGATACCTACATATTTTGTAGGAACATAAGGAGCCATGTATGATTACGGTCTTAAGGTGCCTGTATGGATGAAACTAGCGTCGAAGTTGCACTTGGTGGCCACCAAACCCTGTTTTATTATTCCTCCTAAACTATACAAAATTTAACTATTAAATAGGTATTAAAAAAAAGCTTATAATAGGTTTCACAAACTGTACATTCAGTTTTTTTAATTCCTTTGTTCAACGTAATAATAAAATAAAATAGGCGGCGGCGCTAGTTTGACGCATACAGACACTTTAAAACCTGATAGCTATGAAACTATTTACAAAAAAATGTTTAAACTAAGTAACTAAGTTTAAAAGTCATCTGGTTACCATAACACAAACATTAAATTGCTTAGCTTTAGACTAGATGGCGCTGTTTTCAATGTTTAAGAATATTTATTATTATTAATACAGAAAATATTACAATCATGACTTTCAGCACCGACGTCAGCGCAACTGAACGAGCTATTTGACAAGCGCACTAGCTCATCCGGAGATCCCCCGGAGGGTAGTCTGGGGAACGGCGGCGCTGACGAACATTTGGACTCGCCTGTACTAGGACAGAAGGTCATACATCAAGCCGAGCTGGAATCTCAGCTCTTCAAGGTAAGTGAGCTACAAACGTTAAGGTGTGCTATAAGGTGTATGTATGCGTCAAACTAGCGCCGCTGTCTATTTTATTTTATTATTACGTTGAACAAATTAATTTTAAAAAACGTAATTTTAAAATAAAATAGGCGGGCGGCGCTAATTTGACGCATACAGACACCTTAAAGCCAGATCTACTTATAGATTTTATTTACCATGTTTGTTTAGAGTTTTGCTCGTTATGATTGACCCGATTAATGCCATACAAGTACAGGAAATTTTATTTTTTCTGATTTTAGGGGAGACCTTTGCCCAGCAGTGGGAAACTATAGGTTAATTAAAAAAAAAAATGCCGTTTAGGTGTGGGTAGCATATTTTAAACAATCTAGTTATGTTCCTTTTTAAAACTAAAATAACTACTACGTACTCCTAAGAGTACGTAATTTGCCTCCGGGTGTCATTCAAAAGGCAAGCTTTGCTTATTTTGAAGCTAGATGGCGCTATATGTCAATATTAACTTGTTTCAGTACGAAGGCACATTCGCGGAATACCTTGAGATGCTAACTCAGTTAGGTCACGTGGTGCTATTCTCATCTGCCTTCCCATTGGCCGCCGTGTGCGCATTGCTAAACAACGCGCTGGAAGTTAGAGCGGACGCGTTTAAACTTTGCCACGTCGCACAGAGGCCGTTTGGGGAACGAGTTAAGAGTATCGGCAGTTGGCAGGTCAGTTGTATGTCTTTATAGCTTATCCACACTTCGCGGTTCAACAGCTGGCAACAATCCACACTTGGAGATTTAACAAAATTGTTCGCATTCCTATGTCGCGGGACAAAAGCGGGAAGATAGCAAACGGGAAGGAGGCGCGAATCGCGTCCGAAGCCATGGAGATATGGTAGTCTCCAGGAAATCTTTGTTTAATATTCGCTGTTGTTTCACAAATAACAGTTCTTTGATTCTTAGCGTCTTTGCCATTACCTAACTATCTCATAAAAGCAATAGCTTCTTCATCTTCAATTTAAACCTCAGCTCAAAAGATTAAAAATTGTATATAAAATATGATTTTTGTTTCAGCACGCGATGGAAACAATGGTAGCAGTAGCAGTGCTTGTTAACTGCGCTTTGATAGGCCTCTCTGGACCTGTGCATAGGTTGTTGCCTGAAGCGACGCCGGCGCAGACAATTCTAGTCATCGTTGCTTTAGAGGTGAGGTGTATTTTACTATTTACTTAGCAATGTCATCCTCACGGCTGCGCCAATTTAGTAGAAGTTTTTGGCGCAGTCTGAATTCGATTAACTAAATTGGAATGTCCAACTCTCTTAAGACAAACATCAGTTTATGGTTCTAATACTTAAAACATGACATTTTAAGGAGAATTTGTGTCCAAACTTACTGTCCGTTTGTTTCAGCATGTAATTCTAGTAATAGTGGTCGCACTACGACTTGCTATACCCGAGATCCCGGCTTGGCTCGCCACTGAGATGGCCAAGGTCGAGTTCCAACGACGAGAAGCTATCAAGAATGCACATGCACCTCTTTTGGTATGTTTTTATAACTAATTTCCATTGATACCTGGTACTAGCACTTATATTTCTGTTGAATCACCTGAAAATAATGCATTTGATTTTTGATCTCATAATCAAGTTACCAAGGCGGGACGAGTTGGATGTGCACCTTCCAGATTGGTCAACTGCGGCCAAGGACATAAAAATCTGGAAAGAAGGGAGGGAGGCCTTTGCCCTGCAGTGGGACAATATGGGCTAGAAATAAAATAAAATAAAATAAAATCAAACTATCGTTAATCTACGCTACGATATTTTACTTACGATAGAGACTTAAATACCCCGTTATTCATATTGGAATAGTAAATTTATTTTAGGTAAAACGGATATTAAATCTGTTATCATTGCCCTATGAGTAACAACTTAACAAGTAAAAAAACTCTTTAAATCTATATTAAATTGACAAATCTTTATGAATAAAGGCCCTATTTATGTGTGCTATTTGGTTGTTATTATTTATTATAAAATACTGAAAAATCTTGCTAAAAGTTTATGACTTCGACGGGATTGGAACTCGCTTGATACAAGCGATCACCCTTTAGCCGGGTTGCCATTGACCAGTCGGCCACGAAGCCTATGACGAAGACTATTTCTGATTTATTTGTCTAATATTACACAGTCAGAACATTCAAGCCAAGACGATGTCCGAGCGACCAGGATCAACTCCCCACGCACAGTGACACCCACTACTCCGAAACAGAACGACAAACCGAACGACAAGGAGAAAAAGAAGATAAGCATTGGGAAAATACCGGAGATACCTCCGTTTAGGTGAGTTTATTATTGAAACAAGTATTGTATAGTTTATATAATATACTATACTATATTTTATTATAGTGTTAAACCACACTTAGGTATTTCATTATAAATGAAAAATCTTACTAGAAAATTATTGTAGTTTGTAGTTTGTACAGGCAAACTTGCATTTTTTTATCTTGTGGCCGAGTTAAAAAAAGTAAAAAACAAAAGAAGTTCCGTATCAACGTATTTCCAACGAGTGGCAAAATTAAAAAAATATATTAAACCGACTTAAATATAAGATATTTAAGTCGGTTTAATATATTTTTTAGAAGATATCAATTTCCTACACTCTCGAGGAAGTATTTCTACCCTGTTGTACCTATCAACCGGGATTAAAGTAGCCTGTGTGTTATTCCAGGTCATAAACTATGTATAATCCAAGTTTCAGCCAAATCCGCTCAGTAGTTTTCGACAACAAACATTCATCCACACATCCGTACAAACTTTCGTATTTATAATATTAGTGGGTCAATCTAGTAATTGCCTTCATCTTTGTAATTTCATATTTACAAAAAATATGTAAGTATGTAGTACTTATATCAGTCATCTGGTTACCATAACACAAGTATTAAATTGCTAAGCTTGGGGCAATTGTTGCTAGATGGCGCTGTGTGGAATATCTAAGGATATTTAATCGACGACATTTTTACTTGAGCAATTTCTGAGCTATCATAATGTCTAGTGCCTAAAGTTCAACTCACTATAGTTTTGAAAGTGAAACTCAATTTCTATTTAAGTATAAGGCTGTTTCCACAGTAAGCAAACTGTTAGGGGACACTGCCTAAAAGTGATTTGCAAAGTGTATTCCATTTGTCTCATTCTTTAGTGTTTTTATTAGATTATAATATTTATAATTTAGTTTTTATCGTTTGATTTCAGTTAATTTGACAAAGTATGCCTGGATCGGTGTGTAGATGACATGCATTACAAAATATTTAAACTTTTAATATTCCATATTTAAAGCTTGATTAATGTTTAATTTTGTTTATAAATATATTTTTCTTTTTATTTGGTGTTTAATTAAAAGCTTTAAAGAAAGCTCTCTGTTAGATCGAGCTATTTCTTTTGTATAAAGGTAATTACTTTTTTATTTAATTTTTTTTAACGGGAACTTTATTGATACCAATATTAGTGACTAGAAGTTTTAAACCGATCTATCGAAATATCAACTTTGTTTACTTAAACAACAAAAAATTTATAACACTTTTGAAAGATAACAATGTTACTATGTTGTTTTTAGGCTTTTAGGCGGCCTAAAAACTCCGTCACCAGAGTTGGCCACTTGCTCATACGAACGAACGAACGATGGCGATAGATGTACGGATTCGTAAGTTGATGATTGAAACCGGGCATAAAACAACTTTTTTAATCTTATAAGTTATTAAAATTATAATATTGGTATCTCTATAGTTTTCCAAGCTACATTTCTATCATATTTTGCACAGCCTAATATAATACCCTATTTATTGACAAATACTTCCATCGATTGCTACCAAAAACCTATATACAACCATTCCCTTGATAAAATACCATTGCACTACCCATTTACGCCATACATTTGACAATACCTACTTCAAACTACCCTTGATTTGGAATTTTAGCTTTGTCTGTAATAAACCTTATCTGTACATTAATATTTAATGCGTAGGCTACATTGTCGTGATTCGGCGAGTTTAAGTTCTGTCATAATTGAGATTGAAGCCTTGAATCAGTGGTAGCTAATTACATAAATAACTGCAACATTTTAAGCCTATTCCATCTCAACAATGTCCCATGCAATACAGTGTCCCGTTGTGTAGGCAAATATTGCCTCCTGCCTGACGCTGTGTAAATCGTCTAGTAAAGATGTAAATGCCTGTGTATTTTTAAGAACAAAAAGTAGGCAAAATTATTAATATTTTCCATGATTCATGTCATTCATAATCATAAGACAATTATATGCTACGCTACGATAACGCATAATACAAAAAAATCGCCGAATCACAAAGTAGCCCCAGCATAACACATCTTAGCCTATCGCTTTTACTTCAAAAAATATAAATAGTAGCTAAATAAATGTAATTTTCAGAGCTAAAGCAACGTCCATAACGGAGCCTACAGTTACTGCCACAGTGACAGGGTCGTTGCAAATGTTGCAAGATGTTAGCCCGACGAAGCCTATACGACGAAAGGTAAAGTCTTATTATAACTCTTACGGTTATTCCGACAGCTCAATTTAGCCTCAAAACTATATATCTATAGTTTATATATATTTTATTATAGTATTAACCACAAATAGGTATTTTATTATGAAATGAAAAAAATAAAATATGATCACGACGGTATCCCGGGAGCGGTAGACATTTCTTTGAGATCATTAGGCAATTTTTAGATCTTTTCGAAGATTTATTATTTATTTTATTATAAATGAAAAAAATATGATAATCGGTGCTTTAACCGATATCATCTTACTGATAGTTTCGTCTTCGGCATCATAAGGCTTCGTGGCCGAGACGTTGAAGGCAGCCCGGCTAAAGAGCGATCGCTTCGAATCCCGTCGAAGTCGTAACTTTTCGTTTATAAATACTTAGATCCTTTCCTTTTTTGTAAATACATAAGTACATAATTTATAGATAGAAAAACACCCAGACCCGGAACAAATATCTGCATAACATTCAAACATTGTCCCGTGGCGGGGATCGAACCCGCAACCTCTGCGTCTAAGGCGGGCGTTCACCCACTGCGCCACAGAGATGTAATATGCCATTGTTTTCTCAACCATTAAATTTCTCTGTAAAACAAAATTATTTTTGTTTCCTAGGAGGCGACGCCAGGGGCGCCACTGTCGCTTCTAGGGGTCCGCGGGCTGAGAGATGAACCTTTGCATAGATCCGCTCATTGTATACCTCATCCTACGCAACATAGACCTCTGGTTAATCCCACTTTACAGGTAAAAAGTAGAACTATCTAGATAGAACTTAAGTCAACTTAAAATTGTACATCTTTGTCTAAATATGTATTTTGATTCTATGTACCTATAGGCCTGATTATCTGCATGGATAGAGCTTTTTTCTGTTTTATCTTATGATACGATATATCGTACGATTTTTCTAGAAACTATATAATAGTGGTATAATCAATTTCTGAGCTCAGCTATATTGTCTTACTTGATTTATCACTTGACCTGAAGTTGACTTGTAGGTATTTGTTTTATTTGGTGGTGAAAAATAAAACTATTCTTTTCCAAATCTGACATTGTATAAATGGCAGTATTTTTTAATCTCATAAGTACCTATTGGGGGCAATTCTGAGTGTCGCAAAAGCTAAACTAAACTAATTAAAATTATTGCCATCCTTTTTATTTCCATCGCTATGAAAGGGACGGCAACATTTTTAGTTAGCTTAGTTTAGCTTTTGCGACACTCAGAATTGCCACTATTGTAAGCTTAGAGAAAGTAAGAAATATTGCGCTGTATATTCCTTTCTCAGTCGCACAAAAACAAAGAAGAATTTAAACACCATTCTTGTGAGTAAAAGAGACAGCATTATATCTTTTGTCCCTCATCGCGAACCGCTTTTTTGTATGGCCGGATACTTGATGCTTTTAATTGTGTACTACGAAACTATATTCACTGTATTTTTTGTCCCTCTCGGCGGCACGCTTCTGTTCGTCCAGGTAGGTACTATACTAGGTCCATGGCATAGCTTCAAAGTTATACATTTTTTGTAGGAGTTATCGGGCAGTGTAAGCGCGGGCGGTTCGGAGCCGGATTTGAACGCGGTACCGTCATCAGCGCCATCTATCGACGCCAGCGCGACCTCCAGTGAGGATGACAAGCCTAAGGATAAAAGCAGTAAGTTAACTTTCTAAAGTACTTACGCCCGAATACTGAAAAGCCACTGTAATTGGTTCCAACATTGGCTACGAATAGAATAGCCAATAGCAATGCTCCTTTTGTGTCCAATAACCGTCCAAGATCGATCCTCACATTGAGGTGTTGGTACCAACACGTTCCATTACTCCAATATAGTCCGCATAAACAAAAAAAAGTCTTTTATTTCCAGATTATACAATTTTTTTTCAAAAATATATATAAAGCACTACATATTATTTAATTTGGTTTAATTAAGTTTTATATATCTTAGTTAGGTATGTAGGTTATTAATTTTTCCGTGGAACCCCCCTTAGGTAGAGGCCACCGGTGCCCGCATAAGTGACGCTCAACTATGTTCTAATTTAACGTATATTATATATTATTTAATTAACGTTTGTCGGTGACTTTGTGTGGGTTAGGCTAACTAAAAAAATGTTACAGGCAGATCCCGGGCGCGAGCTGCACTAGTGAAGCGCGTGCGCACAGTGGCAGTGTTTTCCCTCGGACTGAGGAAGGCGCGCGAAGCCGCTGCTAAAGCGGAAAAGGTGCATACACCGCACACGCCTGACAAAACCTCTGTATGTATCACACTCTTCTTCTTCCTGCCGTTCTCTTTCTCTCAAGAATAATAGAACAAGGACGCGAAAACAATCATTTAATTATTACGAAAAAAAAATATTTATAGCGATGACTACGGAAAAGTCCAATTGAGCTTGCATAATTACTACGCATAAAAAAACATTCGTAGTGATGACTAAGCAAAAAAGTCCGATTGAGCTCGTACAGGCCTTGTGCCAATCGTTAAAAGTGCCTTTTCATTCTTACATAGTTTGTTAGTTTGGGAAGAGTATTTCCGGTGGGACATAGAGTCGATTAAGACCAATTTGTTATGCCATTTTTTAGCATTAAAGTTTTTTTTTTAATCTATAAAAGCAAATGTTTTTTATTCATAAAACAACGGTTGTCTAACATCAAAACTTTCTAACAACAAAAAAAGAAAAGACTAGAAATGTTGCCCCACCCTGTGTATAACACTGCCACGCGCGTAAGTAGTTCTGAGAGACGCGCTAAAACTAACCTTAAATATCTTAAATGGGGTGGCCTGGAATTTTTACACCTAAACAGTGATGTGGGCTGAGCTTGACTGATTCCACTAAGGCCGAAATTAATATTCAATCCGAACGATCGCAGATCTATCTCCAAAGCAACTTTGTTAAACAACACAACTTGTATGGCACTTGTTGACAGATAACAGCGTTGCTATGGCAATAGATCTGCGGTCGTTCGTTGGATTGAATATTGATTTCGGCCGTAAATAGGGCGGCACTTGTTTTCTTCTATTTCCTTCTATCAGTCATCTCATTCCTTTCTTACTGAAACAATGCATCCATATTTTCTTTTGTCTACCTCTACTTCTACACATCCACACATTCATATACAGGGTGTAAAAAGACTACTACCGAAAACTTTAGGGGGTGAAAGTACCCATCAATATGAACAACTTTTTCTAAGAAACCAACACTGTGAACGCGAAAAAAAAAACAGCTGTTTCATACACTTTAGCCAAGTAGGTATTGAACTTATGTATGGAACAGCTGTTTTTTTTTTCGCGTTCACAGTGTTGGTTTCTTAGAAAAAGTTGTTCATATTGATGGGTACTTTCACCCCCTAAAGTTTTCGGTAGTAGTCTTTTTACACCCTGTATAATACTTTCACTGTAACATACTCTTCTTAACATGACCATACCAAGAAGCATTTAACACTAGCTGCGCCCCGCGGTGTTACCCGCGGTGAATAGTTCCCGTTCCCGTGGAAATACCGGGATCAAAAGTAGCCTTTTTTAAATCCAGGGTATAAGCAATTCTGGTACCTAGGTACCTAATTTCATTCAAATCCGTCCAGCCGTTCGAGCGTGAAAGAGTAACAAAGACGCTTATACACACACGAACTTTCACCTCTATAATATTACTAGCTTACTTGCCCGTGGCTTCGCTCACGTGGTACCTACCTTGATAAAATATAGCCCAAGTATGTTCATTCGGAAAGTCTAAGCTACAAATTGGTGAAAGAATTTTTGAAATCGGATGAGTAGTTTCGGAGATTACCCCAAACATACAAACAAACCAACATAACCTTTTTATAATATTAGTATAGAGTAGGATACCTACGGCGCGGCGTAAGAATGTGTTTTTTTTTCACTAAATTATTGAATACTTTTCAGCCTTTACCAGCTCCGATGTTGGGCGGCGAGCTATCTCTTATTCCTATAGAGCAGTTGATCCAAGTCGACGATGTTAAACCGAGGCAAACGCCTTCTACGTAAGCATTTGTATTTTGTTCGTAAGTGCTCTATGAGTGAGAAATACCTATCTATCTATCTATCTAATCAGCCGGTAACACCCACTGCTGAGTCAAGGCCTCTTCTCTATCACGCCACTCTTGGCGGTGTTGTGCCAGCCAGATCCACTGTTCTCCTACCTCGCGAGAAATACCTACTTTAAAAAAAATCTAATTAATGATCATGATTGTATTTCCAAGATACGGTAAACATATTATTTTCAGAAGTAGTATAACAGTCATCTGGTTACAATAGCACAGGCATTAAATTGCTTAGCTTGGAACTAGATGTAGCGCGTGGATTGTCCAAAGATAGGTATTTCTTACGCTCACTTTTAAAAGTATTGTACAATGATATTAGCTAGCAACACTGATATAGATAACGCCTGTTGACCTAGATTAGACTATCATAGGTTATACGTAATGTGAGTATTATAGGATTTATAGGTGATAGATTCGTTAAGATGAGTTCTGTTTACTAAAATAGCTTTAAATGCCTTTTTTCCCGTCGAAGCCATAAAACTTTTAGTAAGATTTTTTATTTATTATAGCTTTAAAAAAAATTCTTATTGCTATACCTACCTACACATTTTTATTTTGATAAATAGCTACGCTACGCCCTGCGGTGAATAGTTTCAGTTCCCGTGGGAATACCGGAATCAAAAGTAGCCTATTCTTTAATCCAGGGTATAAGAAATTCTGGTACCAAGATTCATTCAAATTCGTCCAGCCGCACTTAACACAGCAAACACACTTAATATCGGAAAATGAACTTTTGCAGTGTCACGCCTGAATCAATCAATTTACTTAGAGTTCTTTCATATACCCACATCACACACAAAAAATTGTTTTACGATAAATTACTATTTCCTAGGTAATAAGATTTTTTGCGTTTTAATGTGTTTTAGTAAATAGAATTCACCTTTTAGGTTAGTTTGTTGCAATAATGTTTAGTGTATTTTGTGCAGAAAATGAAGTTTCATTTTCTAACTTGTTATTTATACTATTTCGTTGAAAAGTACAAATAGGCGATAAGTGTAAGGAATGTAAGTTTTTTGGAGTACCTACCTAGAAAATTAGACATTAATTTGCCTTAAATGGCTGAGCATCTGTTGTAATCAAAAAAACCTAAACATGCAGTGACCTATACAGATGTATGGCCAATTTATGGCACAAACTCGAATCAACCAGTTGCATTTGTTGGTTAATCTGATTGCTTCGAAATACAAATATCAAACAAAACAGAAAATTAGATATTTAGGTACTTCAAAGTCATATCGCATGTATGAAACATGGTAAAAAAAACGCACGCAATTTTGTATGTGATATAAATGGATCGATCTTGTGTGTAAGGCTTGTTTTACTTTAAGGGTCGTATTCAGTCTATTAGTTACTTCGGTAGAATTAAGATATTTGAGTAGGTAAGATGTTTTCATTCTAAACTATTTTGTGGCATGTTTTATATTGTTTGAAAGCGGCTTTTTGTGAAATTTTAAGAACCATTTTGATACATTTTCAAAGTTGATGTTAATTTGTATGTTAGAAGTTATAGCGTTATTTTTGACAATAAGCATCTTCCATAAGTATTTATTTAAATATAGTTTAATTTTCTATATTTTTTTTTCTTAATTAGTATCTACATTACGAAAAAAAGATCACTTATCGTTAAACAACAAGCCTGGACGAAGTCGGAATATTGGAATTGAGTCAATAAGTGTAAGTTCGTTAATTGTAGCTGAATAAACGATTTTTACAGAAATTAATGAAACTACTTAGGTATTTGTTGATATTGTATACTGAAAAAACATAGATACTTAGTCCATATAATTCATCCCTCTAACCGATATCCTTCCGTATCTGTGTAAGACTATTATAAATAGAAATAGGTCTTTATAGTTCTTTGCGATTTTGTAACGTGTTTTTAGACAAGTCTTCCATTACTTTATTAATTAAGTTGGTGCTTGATATGCGTAGTTAATTCTTTATAAAACAGTTTTATCAAACGGTAGTTTTACAAAAAATAACGACTAAAATCTCAAATAAAATATAACCAAATACATCTGGATTTATAAGTAATCATATAGGTCTAGTATCCACAATCATATTACATGAAAAGAAAAGCACTTTACGGGTTATGAAGTTTTTTAATCATCGCATAGGTCGCGCCACGTTAAAAGAGCGCTGGCTGTCAAACTGCTCCGTGGTCGATGATTGGTGGAGAGGTAACGCGGCGCACTTCATACCTTTGATTTAGCGAGTGCTATTGGTTCGTCAGCGAGTGAACACAGGCGCAAACATACCCCCGCTACTTCCCCTCAGCGCTCGTTTTACGTGGCGCGACCTATATGGTCAGCGACTTCTGACGCTTTGTGATGATGCATTTTGATACATACTATTTTTTGTACGTGCTTCGAATTTATCATATTTTTTTTATAAATCTTATCCGTTTACATTATTACTCATATGAATGTTAAACTTGATTGTTTAAAATTTTTAATAAATTAGAATTTATTTAGATACTAATGCAGAAAATGAACTATGAACATGTGAAATCTGGATTTTCCTTGTGGTTTTAAAAGTCAATTAAAACGATTAATGTTTCTATCATTTAAGTCGATGTAACGAACGAGAGAAATAGATCTTTACTAATAAGCCACGTACCCACGAGTAGGTATTTAATTTGTTGAAGTATTTGTAGTAAATGCCTAACTTTATAGCCGGTCTGAGTAATGGTACTTTTTTTTGAAGGTAGGTACCTACTATAATAGATAAAATATTAAGTACTACATTAAAATATAAATAGTTATGGTTGAAGCGATGGTTTTTAATCGCTAAAAAACATTGTTCACGATGCTACTATAGTTCCTAGAATAGAGACGCTAAAAAACTAAATTGAAGCACGATTTAAACCTAAAAAAATATAGTAAGAAATCTTTGTTTAGATTGGTCAGACCGGTTATAAAGCATAGTACCTACCTACTTGAACCTATTGTTAAATAATAATAAAATAGTTTTTTTGTTTCAATAAATTTATATTATTTCAACAGTTGATATCAAAATTAACTTTTCGGTATCCAATTGCTTCTTTTGTCTGATTGATTTGAAATTTTGGATGGATAATTTGATTTACTTATATTTTATTTATCAGCCGTTTTCAGCTATTTTCTAGCTAGTTGATGAACGGATATTGGGAGATTTTTAATCTAATTGTTATAATCTCCACTGATTACAGTACAAAAAAAACACTCTTTGAATGTTCAGATGTATTTGATCATTACTATTGTATAGCTAATTTTGATAGCGTCTGTTCTTACCAATACATTTAAATTATTTAAGTATTTCAAAACAATCTTTTGTAGAAAATAAATGTTAACTATGTGTAGTCCTTGAACATTCAATCATAAACGTCCAATTCATATAAGTAGGTTCCTCCTATAAGAAATTAATCTTTCCACTACTCTCATTATCATTATATCTTAGAATAATCCTTCAAATGCCTTTAAAACCCCTGAAGTCTGCCTTTTCACTAATGAAAACATCATTTATTTTCGCCCTAGGTTATTACTTTATTATCTCTTGTTTCCCTGCCTACATTCCTTCCTTAAACCTAAAAAAACCCAAACTAAACCTGCGAAAAACATTATGATCCCACCTCACATTCGATCCTTAGTGATATTTTTTATGGACAGGTCTATCACTCATCACCAATCCACACTCGCCCGCGTATCGCGCGCTAAGCCGTGAACAACGAACGATTACATTCGCATAATTATTATTCATGGCTTCGCGCCCGTTCCGCGCCCTTTTACAGTTTTTGTTGGTATTTTGTCCCGCGAAAAAAGAACGCGAACAATATTGTCAGATCTCTGCGAGTGTGGCTTGTTGACAGCTTCGCGTCGCGAAGTGTATTGCCCATTTTAAATGATGTAAAAACAAAAAAAACTGTTATTCCTACTTCTTTGCATTTCTCTTAAAATGGATGTTATGTGAATGTGATAATTTGCTTCTTGAAGCAATTAATTCGTTGTTGCAATTATTTTTATACGAATGGTATTGATAAATGTTGCATTAGGTAGAATATAAATTAAGTTTGCAGAATTGATTTGGGTTTTATTTAATTAAACAAATAATTCACTTATGTAGTATTACCTAATAAGGTATTAAACTTTTTTGACATTGAACATTAAGATAGCGTTACACTCCTAAACTTAAAATCAGTATTAACCATTGTTTCAAACATAAAACTTTGCACTTCGTCATTATTGAAAGCCTTTAATGTGCTTAGAACAGTTTCGTACTCGGAAGTAAAAACGTCTTTGTAGTTCAACGGTAATAACATAAGAATAAGTATATAAATCTCAGTTATTTCAAATTTCAACAAACTATAACACAATATTACAGATAAATCATCTGTGTCCAAATATGTTTCACATAACCTACCGTGAACTCTGTACAATTGTTCGATTACATTTCTTATGATTAGTTTACGAAACGATGAAAAATATTTTCCGTTATGCATAAGCTTGTTAAGTAACTCAACAAATTTTTCGGCGAATTGATTAATACCTGTCCTAAAGGCATTCATTTGGTTTACATCTAGATTTTCACACAGTTCTTGTGATAAAATTGAAACAATTGTATCCCTAGTAATATTACTT
This sequence comes from Xanthorhoe designata, assembly GCA_963582015.1. Taxonomy (NCBI): domain Eukaryota; kingdom Metazoa; phylum Arthropoda; class Insecta; order Lepidoptera; family Geometridae; genus Xanthorhoe; species Xanthorhoe designata. The sequence goes on along the minus strand of OY757029.1, from coordinate 12,929,581 downwards.
AGACTTATTTCTAACGCCAATAGATAAATCTCATGCTCAGGCAAAACTTGTTCCAAATCTTTGATTATGTTGTTAAACATCATCTTCATGTATGTGTAGGTATTGGTTTCATGCCATTCATAGCTTTTGCAGTCTAATTCGCGAATATAGTCCATGAAAAATAGCCTTACTACGTACTTTCCCTCGCAAACTTCATTACGCATTTCCAAACACTTCTGTATTAAATGTTTTACGACTACAAGTTTCCTTTCGAATTGATCTCCGTTGTTAACATTTGTAAGATGTTTGCAAGTTAAACTCCACTTAGCTGATATCAAATTCTCTAAACCATCCTTTAAATTATTGCCAGTGATCAATTTTTCCTTTTCATCCAACATCTTTGTTATATGGTCATTTGTAATGGTGATAACTTCATCTTCTGGGACCAGATTAATATATTTTTGAATTGACTTTATTATCCCTAAGGTGCGTTCGAAATTAATAGTTCTTTCTGGTAATTTTTTCACAGTTTTCCAACCAGTCACAATGTATTGACCCATCAAGAAGCTCGGCATTGAGTTATTGCCTAATAAACAAAACACTGATTCAGCGTCATCTTGATGCAGATCTAAAGTTAGTTTACACAATACTTCAAATAATTCAAATTGTGCTTTGTCGTTTTCTTTCAATACTTTATCGTACAATGATTTGTACAGTATCTTTCTCAGTGAAATATTTTTTGTCCGCTTCCAGACATCATTTAAAAGAGTTTTCAGATTTTCCGTACTGAAGCATTCAAAAGCGAGTCGCAGGCCGTGTTTTTGTATTGATATGGGTTTATCTATTAAAGTTTCAACAAAGTTAATACACGCGGGTAAAGGTAGATTCATTAAGTAGTTGTTGAATATTGGCAGACTGTACTTTACGTAGTCTCCTACAAGGTATTGGTTCACACACGTCAATGGCATCTGCGGTCTGGACTTGCAAGATAAGCCGCATATCGCTTTCTGAATCCTCAACAAGTTCTGAGGTATATTAGGATAATCTATTTTCGGATTTGTCGGTACATACTTCTTCATGAATTCAATTTTAAACGATTCATCAGCTAAGATGAATATTCCGTAAACAGCAACATCTACCATACGGTAACCGACGTCGTCGTTGGAAAGAGAATCATTTAACAACTGTAAGTATTTCTTAGCGATATCGTGCTGAAAGTATATTTTCAGCTTTTGTATCAACCAGTTAGTTTGTCCATACCTGCTATCAATGTATTGTTTTATAGCTGGAAATTCATCGATGACAAGATTTGCATCTTTTTTCATAAGCTGCATTATGTTTTTTCCAGAAAAATTGTCAGATCTTTGCAATAAACGATGACTCGAAACATGGTCCTTATAAATTGTAATGAATTTAATCGTATTTTCTGGAATGTCGTCTTTAGTTTTAGAGTAACAATACATTAAGTCTAAGTAGTACAAAATGTATTGTACGGTTAGTTTTACACTCTTTTTGTCAGTAAGCTCTGAAGAAACTTCAACTGCTTCCAAGTATAACTTATGAATGGATTGAAAAACCATTTCTTCTTTTTCAGGTTCTAATTTCCGACTGCGTTCTTTAATTTCCGAAGCTGGGATGAAGTTTCTGAGTAAGATTACGGTCAGAGCTTCAGGTACTGTTTTTTTATTTATGATGTAGTATATTAATGTAATTACTCTATAATCAGAATTCATAGGCTTATCATAATATACTTCCAGGCTGTGGAATAAGTTTTCCAAAGCTCTCCAACACTTGTCATCAAAATTTAACACATTGTGTTTTTCGATTAGAATATCTAAGAATAGCAATTTGTGGTGGCTTGATTCATTAACATGCCTGTTGTAAAAATAATTTAAAAGGACTTCTAACTCTCTTTGAGTTTTTGCTGAATCAATCAACACATTAATCATGTTCATTCTGGTATCATTATTTGTAGTTATGAGCACATACTTCTTGATTTCCTCGAAAGCCTTATCGAAGCTTACAAATTCATACCACTTGTAATCATTTCCGGAACCAAGTATTTCACCTTTATTTGCGATATGGTTTAACGCCCACATCTCTTTTTCCTCTTCTGTCATCATGTTGTAATAGGCAAGGGAATGAAACTTTTCACTCATTTCAAATTTTTCGTTAGTATATTTTTCAGAGAATATTTTCTTAACAAACCTAAATCTCTCATCAACCGGGATTACCTCTATAAAAAATAAACATCTTTTATAAAAATTTATATACCAGAAAGTGTTAACTTCTTCAGGCATAAGAGATACAGTGTACAATTTTGCATCACTTACTGTACTGTTCTTGGCAATTATATCTTTGTTAAGAACGTGTACATACAACGAAGGGTATTTTAGAACTCTATCTTTGTGTTTTTTTATGATCTCTTTTGAAATTCTTCTTCCGAAACGGGTAGGATTAGCTCTCCAATATTTATTATCACCAATGTCATTGTATCTTTCCAATAAATTCAAGTATTGTTCACCCATTAAATACATATAACGTAATAAGTACAGCACATCGTTTCTATTTTCAGCTTTTACATTGCCTAAAAATTTATCAGCCAAATCGAATGAACTACCGATGAAATTAGCCAATGCCTCTTCCCTATTGGAAAGCACCATTTCAAAGCCTTTTGCTTTTTTTTGTATCAGATCATGTTTATACGTTTCTGGTGTATAAATTAAAAATTTCAAAGCAATATTAAATAGCCTTTCTCTCAAACAATATTCATAGAAGGAAATTGCGCGAGAATTTGTTTTCAGATTTGCAGAAAGCGCACAGAGAAGTTTCTTTTTCATTTTAATGGACATTTCCGGAAATATGTTATTGTGGAGATTATCAACATTAATAATGTGAGTGAATTCATCTTGACTCAGCCATGTACATTTATTGAGTGCTCTTGTAATGTGTACAATATCACCAGTCTTCAGTATTTGTAAAATAAATTCCACATTCCTGTGTCTCGCTGCTAAATCTATTTTGAATATATAATCAACATCAGTTTTAACATCCTCAGTTTTATACAGATTAACGTTTTCATCTGTTTTATTGACTTTTTCATTCAGTTCTCTTTGTCTCTCGCCTAAGCTATTTCCTGTGAGAATTATCATCTTGAATTCACGGTTTTCACTAGTCTGGAAACAAAAAGTAGATTATAAATTAGACAACAGCCAATAAATTAGAGAGATTTTTTGGAAATACAAAATTAACTTGTAAAGTTACGTACGGCGTAATGCTAACTTCTGCAAATAGGGCATAATTAATGTCTTGCCTTCTTACCTAAGTTGCATTAAAATAATTACCTACCTATATCTAAATGTTATTGATAGGTATTTAGGTGGATATGATACCAACAAATAGTTTTTAATGTGTTTAAAGTGTTAAACCACACTCTTATCTTACCTACCTAATTGAAAATGAAACCTCATCAAGATTTCCGATGGGATTCGATCCCGCATTGATACAAGCGATAGGTACCTACTCCTCAAGCCGGAGTGCCTTTATCCAATTCTTGATAAGATGGTATTCGGTTACGCACCGATTAGTGCCATCTACAGGGGATCTCCTGCTCATTGACTGAAGTAAATTCCATTTGGGAATGGTGCGTTATGAGTTTATGACCCATCCAGACTCTCCACGAGGCTACACAAGTGCGAGAGTGAGGACGCCGGACGGTGTGCTCGTGTCCCCTCGCCTCGCCTCGCTGGCGCTCCGCTTGGTCTTGATTTTCGGGCGCGAGTCAAAGGACGCGAGGGGGCGAGATGAGACAATCAACGGCGGGCAACTGAATAAATGGAGAGTGTGGATGGCTGACACTCCGGCCTGCCGCCTCCGCTCGCCAAGACTCGTGCGAAGGCCTTGTGGAGTCTGGATGCGGCAACGTCGCGTCCGTCGGCGGAAACGTCGCGCGAGTTTATAGTGCGCGACAAGTGCGCGAGCGCGAGTCCACGTCGAGCGAGTTTAAAGTGCGCTGCTCCACGTGGAGCGCGAGTTAACAGTGCATTAATCATTACCTACATTATCATAAGCAATGACGAGAGATGATAGGTACTACCTACATTCGATTTCTTTTCTAATCTTGTCGATTTTTAGGTCCGATTGGTAGTGTGGACTGCGGCGCGGGGTGAAGGGGTAACGCTGTCATTGATTCGGCGCATGCTATTGGTTCGTCAGCAGTCCTTAGCTTCCCGCGCTGTCACTACGTCAAATTCGTTTGCAAAATATCATCGCGTACAAAAGTTTTCGCTTACGAAATGGTTTTACATAGAAATATCAGAAAAATGATTTATGACGTAGGTAGGTAGGTACATAGTTTTATGAAGAGAGAGGCTGCTAAAAATCCTGTTGATGATAATAAAACAATGTACCTATCAACAATACCTGAATTTTGTAGGTACTAGCTTAATTCAATTTAACAATGAACACTGACTAAAACATGTTTTTAATAATAATTCCAATAATTATATTCATCTAAGTAATTTCTTCTTCTTCTTTATTTTGGCTTCGCCGGCTTTTGCTTAGCCTACCACGCACTACCATGTCATTATAATTCAAGTTAGTGAAGTCAAGTCATTAATTTTATTCATGAAAGACAGTGACATAAATGTTGAAATGAGTAAAATATTTATTACGCACACATAATATTTATTGTCAACAGTTGAACTGACAAAAGTAGTCTCTAACAGGGTGTTAAAACGGTGTATACTAGCTTGCGCGAGCCGAGCCGCCCGGCTACAATAATACAATAGGATTAGGACTTTCGTGCGCGAGTGTAGCCATGCGCAAACATACCCCCTCCACTTTTTTCCAGCGGTCTTTTTACGTGGCGCGGACTATACCAACCAACCTACTGTACCTACCTACCTAAGCTGTGCCTAAGCATCAGGAATTAGAATTAGATACCTAGGTACCTACCCACTTACATCAATAAAATAAAAAAGACAATAGTGGCAATTCGGAGTGTCGTAAAAGCTTAACTAAACTAAGTACCTACCTACTTAACTAAAATTAACGCCATCCTTTTTATTCCCATTGCTATGAAAGGGAAGGCAACATTTTTGGTTCGTTAGGTTTAGCTTTTGCGATAGGTACTCCGAATTGCAACTAATATCTAAGTAAATAGGTAGGTACATCTGGCAATCAACTTACAAAACTTAAATTAGGTAGGTGGTAGGTACCTACCTATCTATCTTCCAAGCACAACTAAAATAATTAAATAACACTAGTTAGCGTGCTCTTTGCTAGTTAGGAGAATACCATAGGTAGGTAGGTACCTAAGTACCTAATGATGATGTCATGCATGCATGATGCTTAGCTCAGTTTGTCGAACATATTCTTACCGGCTTCTGTATAAGATAGGGGTCCTTGAATTTATTCTATTCCTTGTAGTTGTACAGTTTTTGAGTTCTAATCTAGCGTAGCATCCCACCCACCCAAACCCAAAACGTTAGCATCCTAGTATAGTAGTCTGTGCTAATTTATTCGCCGCACTTGCTTTGCTTGCTTGACTCTACGACTCTACTTTTCAGCAGCTATACAATAGTACTCTGTGACTCTACTCCACCCCACCCACACCACAGCAAAGCAGCAAAGAGCATGCATGCTCCACAGAGCCACAGAGCAAAGAAAAGATAGATAATTAATAGTACAAAGAGCAAAAGAGACAGAGCAAAAAGTAGACATGGAATAGTAATTATTGCTACTTTTAAATAATTAGAATGGTGCGAATTTATTTTGTAAATTAACGTGAATTAGCGTGCTAAAAATAACTGACTGCTAATTTTCATACAAGATGATCAAGTATAGCATGAAGTTGCAACATTTGCTAATTGAATAGAATAGAATAGTAAAAGTTTTTATTTCCATCAACATAAACATGGGTAACATACAAATGAAAATACATAAATGTCAATCGAGTGACAAGAAAATAAGGCTACCCCTCAGCATTGCTACTGCCTGCTAATTTTAATTAGCGTATCAGGCATAACTAAATTAGTAGTAGCTAATTTTAACTTACGGCAGTGCCGTTAATTGGCGTCACGAAAGACCAGCGTTGTAGTAGTAATATTATGTACCTATTCTGCTACAACAATTTACTGAGTGACGTGACGACTGATTTTGATGTCACGGTTAGAATTATGTACCTACCTACTTTTCATTTATTTTATAACTTCACTTTTAACTCTTTATAATGTAGGTATTTCCTGTGTAATATTTAATTTTGTGACACATAATAAATTTTTTTTTTTTTGTGTCGTTAATTTTAGCATCTGCTAATTTAGTAAGTAGCGGGTGCTAATTGTGAATTAACTTTTAACATTAATTTTAACATGCTAATGTTAATTTGTTTCAAGCCTACCATAAAAACTTATTCTAGGTATAGCCAAAGACGATTAATATCTAGAAGACAGACAAAGGCCATACACAAAATCGTAACCCGATCCCGCAGTACCAGATAGCCTGAAAACTTTAAAACATCAATTTTATCCAAGAAATTTCAATACTTAGTAGTAGGTAGCAACAATATTCAATATTTAAACATATTTAACTAGAAAGTAATTGAAATTTCTTGGATAAAATTGATGTTTTAGAGTTTTCAGGCTATTTTTTAGGGTTACGATTTTGTGTATGGCCTTTGTCTGTCTTCTAGATATTAATCGTCTTTGGTATAGCTCTCAGAAGAAGGAAATTTAATGTGAATGGTATAGCTAGGTATTATTTATATTTTATACTCTGTGCTATAAACTAGAATCGAGCATGTTTGCTTCGCTTGTTTGCTAGGGAAGGGACCTAAAACAGATAATAAATTATACTCTCCTCTCCTAGAATAGAAAATGGCGGTCGGTTGTTGTTTTTTCTTCACGGAAGCGCAATAGTCAATGCATTTAGCGACTTGTACATAAATAAATTGACAATTATCAAAACGAGAATTGTCTTAGATAGTTTTTTCCTTGAACCCGATAATTTTTCTATTTACATAGCAAATTCTGCCATCCATACAGACATTTTGCTTTAGCGGTTCGCCGCGTTTATTTTGCTTACTATCGCGTGAATGATCAAGATGTTTAGCTAACCTCAGTTTCAACATCTATTATCAAAATATAATCATGTGCTAAATACAATGGACAGTATTTGTGTTCTAAGTGCATACAGTGAATTGTACCATGGGTGATACAGAAGACTTCAACCCTCTTACTTTTGAGAAGCGGCTAGTAAATCTGAAAGATACACAGGAATGTATTCAGGGGTTATCGTCATGGTGTTTGAAGCAGAGATCTCATCATAAAAAGATAGTTGCCAGCTGGTTGAATGTACTGAAACGAGTGAAAATTGAACAAAGGCTTGTGCTATTTTATTTGGCCAATGATGTGATTCAGTACAGCAAACGGAAGAATTATGAGTTTGTTGAGAGTTGGGGACTCAATTTGCAGAAGGCTACTCCTCTAGTCAGGTCAGTAGCCTATCGTTTTTGCTTTTCTATTATGCATTGAGGTTAGGTTCTTTAGGGTCAAACTAAATAATAAACATCATCTAGGTAAATCCTATTCAAAACCTAAGATTTTGTTTGCACAATCTTACATTTTGAATCACTCTCTCAATCATACCGGGAGAGATTCTAGATCACATAGTTTGTTCCCTCATTATTATAAAGAAAGTTCAAAAATCCTTTTAACCTGTCAAGGAACGGTTTCTACCTGTCAAAAAAGTGCTTGCACGCACGACGAATGGCGGAATCTGTGAGTCCGCGGATTTGCGATTACCTAAAACTTAAAAATTCATAGAAAAAAAAACTAGACCACTTAGCTTGTTTATGTAAAAGGTATTATAATTATGGATATTGTTTCTATGCTCTAAGCACAAAAACAAAGGCCTAACATGCTGTCATGATTTTATTTTTACCATCTAAGTCGCGCACACGCAATTTGCGCGGCACTGCATACAACTATGAACCTAAGCACCATAACAATAAAGCTCAAAAAAAAAAATGGCGTCTGAACGGGCGTGGTTACGTAAACAATAATGGTCACTGGTATTGAATTCTTCCTTGTTTTTCCATTGAAAACATGTTTAGACTTGTATAAATAGTTACTATGTACACATTTACATAACTTTTCACTGATCTTTCACAACAGTTGCTAGTAAAACACTCAAAATAGTTGAATTTAGGTTGCCGACTTTCAAGACTTGAAAAACCTATTTTTATAATGAATTTCGAAAATCTAACGTGATCGATAGCAGCACAATGAACTAAATAAGAGAATTAGCACACATTTTGTAATAAAAGTAGACACTTACCAATATAAATCACAATTTGCACAAATGAAAACACTCCCGTCCGTTGCTTGCTTTCATTGGAATGAATGAGTTGGATTTTATTTTTTATGAAGCTACTTCGTTTTTGCAATGTTGGTATCATTGACAAATATATCTAGCTTGGCTCTGAAATCAACATGTCCAAACAATAGACAACTCTATCTAGGTCGAAATATGGATTCAAGTGGCCTGGGTGAGCAACGACCCCGGGGTCGTTCCGCCGGTCAACGGAATTTTGTGTTTTATACCTAACGACCCCGGGGTCGTTCCGCCGGTTGACAGGTTAATCTGGTGGTCACAAAATACGTATTAAAGTAGTATCGTTTTGAACTGATATTGAAACTTTAATTTATTTCAGGGATGATAAAGTCAGACCAAAGATTCTGCGTATCTTTAAGATATGGGAGCAGAGGTCGGTTTATGACGATGAGTTCCTCTCCGACCTGACTGGCTTGCTCAGTGCCGGAGCTGTCAAGAAGACTGATGATGATCCTTTGGATTTCCAAGTGAGAACTACTATACAACTTATTTACTTATTATTCTACAGTTTGTTCATTCCTATGAGCAAGTGGCCAACTCTGATGGAGGAGTTTCTAGGCCACCTCAAGGCTTCCATTTTGGCTTTATGACTAAAGCAGGGATCAACAATTTATGCCCTCCGAAGCACGGAAGCGCTCAGCTGATAATGCCACTTGCGGTCACCCATCCAAGTTGTGACCGCTCAGAATGTTGCTTAACTTCAACAATCTATCATTATTGTCTTAGCAAGCTTCGGCAAGCACTTCTGACTTTATCTCTCTCTACATAGTATAAAATAAAGGCACTTTCTATGTCTGTAAATCCAGCAACATAGTTAAATAGTGGCACATACAAAGTGTGTTTATGCTTCAGAGGGCTTGTTAGTTCATTATTTATTAATTGAATTCATTCAAAGATTTTTCTTTCTTTCTTTCTAAAGGAGAAAGAAAGAAAAAATCATTTATTTTGTTAGGACCTCAAGGATCGCTTCAGTTTCGTCTTACATGCTAGGTGATTCTAATGCCTGTTCCAACGGTCTCACTACACCAGGGAAAGAATCAGACAAGAACCTGGTGGTGTGGGCCTAGCTTTTTTTTAAAAAGCGATCCCATAACAATCTAAATAGTCAAGCATCCATGGACAGTCCTATATTTTAAAGCTTAAAAACTACACCATATACACCAGCGGGCCTAGCATGTGCAACACGAGAAATCATCTTGTTGTCGACAAAATATTATCTCCTTCTCTAACATAGTACGCTAGAGCAGTTTGACATTATCGAGATATTGAATTTGTCGTCTAGACGCGTTGCACATGTTAGGCCTACAGAACAACAGATGACAGTCAAGTTATGTTGTGTCAATAACGAAACGCATGATTCTTAAAAACTGATTTCTTTTCAGCCTCAACAACTAGTAAATAAAATAAAGCAATGCCAGGACCTAGAAATTGACACGGACCAAAAACTGAAGCAAATACATGAATGTCCCTTACAGTTGAATGACACTGATGCATTATGTACTCATCTCAAAGGTAATACTTATTTATACATTTATGGAGGTGTGTAAGAACTTCTTAGATTAAACACATCCTCTACTACCACACTCCTCTCAGCAGTCTTTTCGCTTGCCCAACATGTATGTTTCTTGCACTTAACATGCACTGTATAACAGATAAACATTTTTAAAGGTCACTCAAGGCCTGAAACTTGTAGTTAACTTTATTATAACTTTTATTAGAACATATATGATTTAGTGTAAGATTGTATATTTTTAAAATGTTTGTTTTCACACACTATTGAACCATTAATAAAATCTGCATGAAACTATTTTACGGTAACACTAAGGTTATATAATTATGTTTGACTAGAAAGCATATGAGATTAATCTGGGTTGGTATTAAAAAAGTATTGGCTCGCCCAAGGGGTAAATAGGTATTCAGACCATGCTTAAATAACTTAAGATAGTCTCTTGGGGACACTGACGCGCGAATACTGAAGTGATTAATCTATTTTATTACTTGTGTGTGTCTATACTTTGACAGGTAAGAGCGTCGTAAATGGTAAATACGCTCCCAAATATTTAAGTACATACATACATACATGCAATATGCATACATAAAATCACGCCTCCTTCCTATGGGGGTAGGCAGAGACCACGGATCTCCACTTGCTACGACCCTGACAAACCTCTTTCGCCTCATTCACTCTCATTACATTCTTCATACACGCTTTCCGGTTTAGGGTACTTCTGAGCTGGCCTTTCTCCAAAATGTCACCAATTTGGTCCAAATATGTGCGCCTAGGTCTTCCCCTTCCAGATGTCACATTCACACCCGCCTTGTACACCTGATTCGTTAACCGATATTTAAGTAGCTTTCTAGTATTCGCTAGTATTCGCCCGAAAGTGAGTGTTGACAAACATATTGATAGAATTCATATTTCAGATAAAAGTAACAAAGAGGACACGGATAAGGAGCTAAATGATGGAATTTCCCGGGTGGAAAGGTATACCCAGGCTTTGCAGCGGGAGATCGTAGCCAGGGAGGCATTGCTGGCGCTCTTGACTTCTGCGAACCAGTACTATTCTACGCAACGTGGGGAAGTCAAAGTTGTTGCTTACGTGAGTAAATTAAGTCATTAACAAGGCGATGCCGATGGGACGATTTTTTTTTTAAATCTTTGCGTCTTTATTTCTTTATTTCTTTACTCAATCAGCTCGAAAAGGGCTCCGTAGAGCATTTTAGCTGCGCCTCAGACGCGGCTAAAATGATCTACGGAGCTCGGCGAGTTTGCTCGGCCATTTCGGCGAAGCTTGCTAAGACGTTCTTGATGGATTGTTGAAATTAAGCAATGTTCTAAGCGGTTACAATTTGGATGTGTGTAAATGGCATTAATAGGTCCCGGCTTTTAAAGTCATTAAGCCATGACGGAGGCGGCCTAAAAACTCCGTCACCAGAGTTGGCCACTTGCTCATACGAACTAACTACTAACTATTATAGTAATGAAGATAAAGTTTAATGGTTCTAATTCATAAAGATATGACAATTTAATATGGATTTAAAGAATGTTTTTTTCTTGTTACTCTTATATCAATGAAAAGAGATAGCAACATATTTAATAAAAAAAAGCATAGTGCACGACGGTATAAGAAGTGAATAATTCAGTTTCTAACTAGACACGACCTTCAGCAATGAAGAGGCCGACTAAGAAGAAGAAACTGCAGCCGCTTCTTTACCATCTCAGTGTGATTAGATTTAACACCATTATGATCAACAGGCATCATTGAGATGTATTAAAGAGTCACAATCTAATAGCTGACAACACTCAAAAGATGTGCGTGCAAATTCAATGTTCTACAATGACATTTGAATGTAGACGTTATGTACGTGTGTTTTAATGCTCAATGTCGCTTGTACGCAAAAAAGAAAAACTTTGGCGTGTACATTTTATTTGTCTGATTGTGGCTCTATAATACATCTCAATGACAGGCATACAAAAACTTCGGTTCGCGAGTCCGAGCGTTGAAAAGGAAGCTGGACGAGTTAATCCCGACGTTACCGAACAGTGCGCCCTCGCCCCCCGCGCGGGACGAGGACGTGCCCTCCCCGGGGCCGGACGAGGACCTGGACCTACCTCAACCTGGGAACGAGGCTGAGGATGACAGTAAGGACTTCTATTATTTATATTGAGTTTTAAAAAAAGAATGTATCTTATGGACCTAGTATAGTACCTGGACGAACAGTGAGCGTGCTGTCGAGAGGGACAAAAATTGCAATGAATCCATAGTTTCGTAGTACAAAATTCGGCGCATCAAGTTGCCGGCCATACAAAAAAACGGCACGCGATGAGGGACAAAAGATCTAATGCTTTGTCTCTTTTACTGTGTGTGGCGAACAAAATGCAGTCGGCAAGCTGTGACCGTGCACACAATCCTCGCGTTTGTAAAAGTTTTCTTCATTAAATCGGGCAGTGACTGCTCGTTTGAAAAACATGGCCGGCTAGCCACCTTCGGTTGAAACAAAAACATGCCTATCCGAGTGCCATGTTATTTCGTAAATTAAAGCATATCTTGCTTGCCTGGACAATAATTCTATATCTCTTGTCCACAGTATCATACGACATTGACCGGACATTCAACACGTCGCTAGCGGCCGACGGATCGCTCTACAATCTCGGACTGTCGTCATTTCTTACGTCAGACAATCCTTTGTCGATGTTCACTGAATCTGACATCATTAGTAGTAGTGGTGAGTTTTATCAACTAACTAGCTGCGCCCCGCGGTGTTACCCGCGGTTGTTCCCGTAATCGTGGGAATACCGTGATCAAAAGTAGCATATGTGTTATTAGATCATAAACTATGTATACTTATTCCAAGTTTCAGCCAAATCCGTTCAGTAGTTTTCGCGTGAAAGAGTAACAAACACACTTACATACTTACACACACACAAACTTTCATCTTTATAATATTAGTAGGATATTTCCAACTAGCTGCGCCCCGCGATGTTACCCGTGGTAAATAGTTCCTGTGGGAATACTGGTATCAAAGGTAACCAATTTTTTAATCCAGGGTATAAGTAATCCTGATACCAAATTTCATTCAAATCCGTCCTGCTGTTTGAGCGTGAAAGAGTAACAAACATGCTTACATACACACTTACACACGCACCAAAACTTTCACCTTTATAATATTAGTGTGATAATTTAAGAGTACCATAGCAATGATTTTTTGTTTCAGCCAACAAAATAGAAGTTCTCAATACGCGACCCAATGAAAAGCAAGACTTCAATATCAATGACTTTTTGAAAACGTTCGTGCCAAACGATTCCAATATTATCACATCAGATAATAATTCAGGTAAAAGCCATTTTGAGTTTTATGTTTCCCTTTACAAAAGTTTTGTGGGTAGTAGGTAAGTAAGTAAGAGTGGGTAGTACAAATTGTACAAATTGTGACTTACAGACGGTTTTCTCGAACGCAGATCTTCTCCAAAATTAGCTAACTGGTGTCCTCACTATGTTTTCCTTCACCGTTTAGAGCTCGTGTTGAGGTGCATATAAATTACGAAACAACAAATCCAGTGATGCACAGCCGGATTCGAACCCACTACCGTTGGAAAAAAAAATTAAATATGATCACGACTGTATCCCAGTGATTTCTAAGGGGGTAGTCAGAGGTATGTCTAAATACATACATATTTGGTACATGCTTACTTTTTGCAGAGATTAAATTACCATCGGATCTGTTGTAGTTGGCAATGCAAAATAGGTTTATGTGTCAATGTCAATGTCAATGTATGTTAGAATATTTTCGCTCTCTCGCACTGTCATGGCCGCCGAAGATGTAGCGTGAAATTATAATAAAACTTTATTAAATCTAAATCTAGTGTTTCTTATGAAATCCCATCAGGATCTGTTATTTATTCTGTGCTAATACTTACATCTCCGTCATCTTACAGTTGCGAGCGGTACAATGTCGCAGAAATCCCAAGACGCCCTGCCTGGCTTGGACCTTCTCACTCCCGAGAGCACGGGAATCCCAGCGCCCCCTTCCTCGTTTTATGGCAGCATAGATCTCATCAATGGTAAGATAAGTCTTCTAGGCATAAAGTCACACAAAAACAAAGAAGAATATAAAAATGTTTGACAAATGTTTGCATGATCTGCAAATATTTGTTTCGTGTCTGTGTGTTTTCTATCCCACTAATATTATAAAGGTGAAAGTTTGTGTGTTTGTGTGTGTGTGTGTAAGTATGTAAGTGTGTTTGTTACTCTTTCACGCTCAAACGGCTAAACGGATTTGAATGAAATTTTGTATCAGGATTGCTTATACCCTGGATTAACAAATAGGCTACTTTAAATTCCTGAAAAGTGCAGTGTTCCCGTGGGATAAACCATTATTATTCATCAAAATAGTTTCGGTAGTTTGGCCGTGCAAGAGGCAGCTGTCAGACAAAATAACTTCATAGATGGCAGCAAAGGCAGAAATATAACTCCACTGGACGGATTGAATGAAATTTGGTAGCAGGATTGCTAATACCCTGGATTAAAATATACGCAAATTAAAATTCCTGAAAAGTGCATTGATTCCGTGGGATTATTAATCAAATTCATGAAAATAGTTTATACAAAATAGTTTGATGAATAGTTTGATTGAAAAAGTAATAAAATAATTTCAATAGATGGCAGCACAGACAAAGTTATTATTCCTTCACGATCAAACGGCTGGATGAATTTGAATTAAATTTGGTAGTAGGATTGTTTATTCCCTGGATAAACAAATAGGCTACCTTAAATTCCTGAAAAAAGAAATGGTTCCGTGAGATTATAAACCAAATTATTCATCAAAATAGTTTGGCCGTGAAAACGTAACTGTTAGTCAAAATAATGTTAAAAGATGGCAGCACATGCAAAGTTATAACTCCTTCACACTCAAACGGCTGGACGGTTTTGAATGAAATTTGGTACAAGGACAGTTGATATCCTGGATTAACACATGTCTTAGGCTACTTTAAATCCCTTAAAAGCGTATTGTTTCCGTGAGATTATCCAAATAGCTAAATTATGCTTCTTGAAACTCAAACGGCTTATCGAATTTCAAATATTGTTTTTTTTTGTCCCGATAATCTCACGGAATTGGGACTTATGAACGCAGATAAATCCCCGATAAAAAGATTTCTGGCTCAACATAAACCATTTGAACAAAATTTATATTTGTGTCTTCAATTAAAATTCGCTACAGCACCTCATCGTCGCTATTTTATTAAATTTCCCACAGTTTCGGCTCGCTTCGAGTCTAAAATCCTCGCAGCGCTCGCTTTGCTCGCATGTTGCTTTTTCAATCTTTTGCAAGCAAATTGAACTGTGTCAGACCATAGAATAGGAACCGACCAGCGCCTTTTCTTTGAGCATCATAAGCAAACATAAGTGTCAGTCATGATGAATGTGTCTTAAAAATTTAAGTCTAAGAAACTCGATGCGCTTGCTTAGTTCGAAGCTCGCTTCGCTCGCACGGTAGCTTCACAAATATTTTGCTAGCAAATTGAACTATGTCAGACAATATAATAGGAACCGACCAACAGTCAGCCTTTTATATGAGCTCCATAAGCAAAATCAAGTATCACGTCAGGACGCATTTGTTTTTAAAAATTTCCGCTCGCTTCGCGAGTTTAAGACGCTCGCTGCGCTCGCTTAGTTCGAAGCTCGCTTCGCTCGCACGGTAGCTTCATAAATATTTTGCTGGCAAATTGATCTATGTCAGACCATAGAATAGGAACCGACCAACAGTCAGCCTTTTCTATGAGCTCCATAAGCAAAATCAAGTAACACGTCAGGACGCATTTGTTTTTAAAAATTTCCGCTCGCTTCGCGAGTATAAGACGCTCGCTGCGCTCGCTTAGTTCGAAGCTCGCTTCGCTCGCACGGTAGCTTTATAAATATTTTGCTAGCAAATTGAACTATGTCAGACCATATAATAGGAACCGACCAACAGTCAGCCTTTTCTATGAGCTCCATAAGCAAAATCAAGTATCACGTCAGGACGCATTTGTTTTTAAAAATTTCCACTCGCTTCGCGAGTTTAAGACGCTCGCTGCGCTCGCTTAGTTCGAAGCTCGCTTCGCTCGCACGGTAGCTTCATAAATATTTTGCTAGCAAATTGAACTATGTCAGACCATATAATAGGAACCGACCAACAGTCAGCCTTTTCTATGAGCTCCATAAGCAAAATCAAGTGTCACATGACGAATTTGTCTTAAAAATTTCGGCTCGCTACGCTCGCATGGTTCGAAGCTCGCTTCGTTCGCACGGTAGCTTCTTTAATATTTTGCTGGCAAATTGATCTATGTCAGACCATAGAATAGGGACCGACCAACAGTCAGCCTTTTCTATGAGCACCTTAAGCAAAATCAAGTGTCACATGACAAATTTGTCTTAAAAATTTCGGCTCGCTGCGCTCGCTTGGTTCGAAGCTCGCTTCGCTCGCATGGTAGGATCTTGAATATTTTGCAAGCATAATAAACTGTGTTAGACCATAGAATAGTAACCGACCAGCAGTCATCCTTTTCTATGAGCACCAAAATCAAGTGACACAATGACGCTTTAGTCTTAAACAAGGAGCAAAATTAAAAATTTTATGAATTTTTTTCGATTACGTAAGAAGAGAGTAATTTTTTGCACTCTCGAGGTGCATTTTTATTCATATCTCTGATGATCCTCATCTGACCAAAAAAAAAACATCAAAATCGGTTCACCCAGTCGACGAATTGAGAACTTCCTCCTTTTTTGAAGTCGTAAAAAAAATGTATCAACTTATTCACCGCGGGTAACACCGCGGGGCACAGCTAGTGTATAATATGTATGTATTTACAAAAAAAATGTATCTATGTAGTGTATCAGCCATCTGGTTACCATAACACAAGCATTAAATTGCTTAGCTTGGGACTAGATGACGCTGTGTGGAATGTCCAAGGATATTTATTTATTTATTTATATACAACATTCTTGTGAGTAAAAGAGACAAAGCATTAATTCTTTTGTCCCTTATCGCGGGCACTTTTTTTTTTGGCCGGAAACATGATGCTCCGAATTTTGTACTACGAAACTATGGATTCACTGCATTTTTTGTCCCTCTCGGCGGCATGCTCACTGTTTGTCCAGGTGCTATACTAGGCAAGTGTCATTTTGCCCTTTTAGGCGTGACGTCACGCTGTAGGAAGTTCAAAGTTTTCAAACGAAAACAAAGTGACAAAGAAAGTGATTTTATTTAGGCGTGACGTCTTGCGCTGCTGTTTTACAAAACATTGCGTAATGCTGTAATTTCTAATTCTTAACAATGCTGTCATGTCTTTAAAACTATTGCCTACACTGTATACATTGATTTGTTCATTGTTTTATTTTATTGATTAATATTCAAAAACATTGTTTACCTCTGGATTGCTATCAAGGAGTCAAAAATATTGACGCTACAAATGGTATGTTGCCCATAATACATAGTGTTATAATAATAAGAGTACTTTTGAAAACGGAAACAGAAAATCCTTCTAATATTATAATTCTACTATCCTACTAGGATTATAAAGGTGACGTTTTTTGTATGGAAGATATGTCAAATATCTACCCGCAGTAAGCAAAACCAAAGATAGATAGGTTATTGAGACTAGCCGTAAGGGGGTAGTCAGAGTAGTTAGTGGTTTTATCTTGTTTTTGTGTTTAATTCTGTTCAGTTTTTGGAAGTAGTCTATGACATCCGTTAGTACTATTGTAATTTACCTGTTGTGTACAATCAAAGACGATTAATATCTAGAAGACAGACAAAGGCCATACACAAAATCGTAACCCGATCCCGCAGTACCAGATAGCCTGAAAACTTTAAAACATCAATTTTATCCAAGAAATTTCAATACTTAGTAGTAGGTAGCAACAATATTCAATATTTAAACATTTTTAACTAGAAAGTAATTGAAATTTCTTGGATAAAATTGATGTTTTAGAGTTTTCAGGCTATTTTTTAGGGTTACGATTTTGTGTATGGCCTTTGTCTGTCTTCTAGATATTAATCGTCTTTGGTACAATTTAGTTATGTCTAAAATGAGAATTATTTCTTAATGCTACCTAGGAGTTTTGCCAAGTGGTATGTAAAGATTTGTTTACTAAAACATTATTTAAATTAGAATCAAAGTCTGCTATCTGTCTAGATTTTAAGTTCTAGACTAGTATGTACTTATTTACCTTAAATTGATTTAACACTCAGGCCTTTTACATCTTTACTAGATGATTCATACAGTGTCAGGATAGGCAAGTATTTGCCTACACTTAACGGGACAGTTTCCTTACGCTAATGCGTATATTACATTTTTCGAAACGAAAAATCCATTGATACACGGCCGCGATTCGAACCAACGACCTTCGGATCGAAAGTCAGGGTACATCCCACTCGGCTAACGCAGCTCTAGGCCCATGAGCCTAGACTTACTTAATTAAACTACTTATTTCTTTGTTTAGATGACCCAGAACCTTACCATCCTGAGCGGACCAACAATTGGAATAATAACGCGTGGAGTATACCGGTAAGACACATCTATACTCTATCTATACTAATTAAAGAACTTTATTTTCATTACTATAATACTTACTATCGCAGAGAAGGCGCGCGTATTTGAATTCGCCGGAATTCCCGCGAAGCCGCGGGCATACGCGCGATTCGGTCGAGTTTCTAATGCGATAATAAGTTTATAGTAATGAAAATAAAGTTCAAATTCATATGACACTGAAACCTCGCTGCGCTTCGCCGCTCTTTTGGTGTGAGTTGAGCCTTAGTGTGGGTTGAGCCTAGTTATAATAGTAATGCAAGTGTAAGCAACGGCTAATCATAATGATATTTCCAGGTGCCTCCAACGTTACCGGTGTCTCTCGGCATCCACGTGAGCGACACTCCAGAATCCCCGCCGCCAGCGCCAGTTCCGCCGCCCATGCCCAGGATATTTACTCCATCACAGGTAACTTGGTAACACTAGTCTGTAAAACTGGAGCAGATCCTCGTCGGATCAAAAAAAGAATCATCAAAGTCGGTTCACTCAGTCGAAAGTTCTGAGGTAACGAACATAAAAATAGACGAATTAAGAACCTCCTCCATTTTTGAAGTCTGTTAAAAAAATGTATTAATTTATTTAGCGGGTAACACCGCGGGGCACAGCTAGTCTCCCATAAATAAGAGTTTTAACTTCTCCGATACAATATATTTTTTTGTTGTGCAAATGTTTTTATGTAAGTACGGTCGGCCAAAATGGTCCACCAGTTTTGAAAAAAGTTTGAAGTGAGATTTAATGGTCGATAAGGTTGAATTTTTCTTGCGTGAATTCGAATTTGACACATGGCATGACGTAAATATAGTTTACTGCTGTCATTAGAGAGCAATTGTCACTTCATAATGTTTTGCAAGTGGAAATCGACCTTGTTGCTTCATGACGTTCAAATGAAACTCAATCGTAGATTGGTAGACAGAGATGGTAAACCACATTTTCGGCTGTCCCGACGCATATTGCAATATTGAAACCTCTGTGGACTAATAATAGTACAATGCAGTTTTTACGTAAAATTATTATCTGCGGTGTTACGACAGTTTCGCATTATCTGCGATTCTATAGATGTAACTATCTCATCTCAACTAAGTTGAAAATTTATTGAATAACTTTAAGTGTTCTTTAACTTGTTTTTGGTCAACAGGACATGCCACCTATCGACGTAGATCACAGAGGGATATTGCCGCCACCCCCTCCGCCCCCAGTTTTACCTATATTAGGACGTAAGTACATACTATTAATATACCTATACCTGTGTAAGAATTTAACTAATGTATTGAGACAGTATAAAAAAAGTCGCTAACAAAGTGGCGAAGCTCTCAAGTTCTTGATAGATCGTTGAAGTTAAGCAATGTTTGATTCGATCACAACTTTGATGGGTGACCGCAAGTGACATTGACAGCGCTTCCGTGCTTCAGAAGGCACGTTAAATTGTTGGTCTCGGTTTTTGAAGTGTTTGAGCCTTGACGGAGGCCTTTTAGGCGACCTAAGAACTCCGTGTGATGCATGTTTAAAGAACTACTTTTTACGATCAATTGGATTAAAATCACAGAAGATCGTGAAAGATAGCGGGAGGTTTTTGGCCAGCAGTGAGTCAGTTTAGGCTAATTAAAAAAAAAATATTTAAAATTAGGCTTTGTCACATCTACATATTAATTTAACTGCATTTAACTCCGTCACCAGAGTTAGCCACTTGCTCATACGAACTTACTTACTTTACTGCATAGGACCATGCTATATAGTTTAGTTTTGAAAATGGTTTAAATGTGTAACTTTTTCTATCTTCAGAAAAAACTGAGGATAACTGTGAGTTTCATTGCTTGCATACGAAAACATTTTTTGTTCTTTACTTTTGTAAATAGCGCTCATGCTTAGAATTAAAGAACATACTATAATTTTAAATACATAACTATATATAGATTCTAACTATTAATAGATCGTAAACTTAAAACCCTTTCGTCCTACCAGACATTTTAGATTATGTAGGATTATTTGCAAAAATCTGATAGACAGATTAAAGATTGTGAAAAGGCAATAAACCTTAAATGTAACTCATGTTTAGGTTAACTTTAAGTCACCCCTTATTTGTGTTTTAAATTAATCTTAAGGTCATTTTTTCTACCGAATAGCATAATTACGACAATATTTACGACAGATAAAGCTACAACTATTATGATTACAGTTGATAATGATTTTCGATTGATTTTGTTATAGTAATGCATGATGAAGAGTTTAATTCGCTGCTTGACAAACACTATCTGAAGAATGACAGTAAATGGCGCGGTAATCATGTTTTATTTTTCTGTAAATAATTGTATGTGAAAAAATTTAACTCGAATATAAATCTTATAGCGATATGTCAATGTCTGTCAATACATGCACTTATTAATTTCTACTGAAATTCAACAATCCATGTGTCATAAACTTAATTTCATAATCATTTTGATGACTTTTCGGATATCAGTTCCAGCTGGAAACTAACAACTAGAAATGCATAAAGAAATTAAAATGTCTATCATATCTATCTAGAGTCTAGCAAGACGATATAGTTCTGGACTCTAGAACCTTAACCCGTATAATTTCAGATATTGAAGATGTCGACCACAGGTTGTTGCCCCTTGTCCCGCCGCCAGTGCCGCCCCCTATCGCCGCGGGAAACAGACATTCTGTGCATCAAGGTAACTATACAAGACTAATCAATTGTCATGAACATAAAGGTAAATTTACAAGATGGAGCATAATTGGCGATATTAGGCCCGCCTGAGACGCAGAGTTTGCGGGTTCGATCCCCGCTACGGGACAAATGTATAATGTTCTGCAGATATTTGTTCCGGGTCTGGGTGTTTTATATCTATAATATGTATGAAATTACAAACAAAAAAATGTATATAAGCAGCATATCAGTCATCTGGTTACCATAACACAAGCATTTCCTTAGCTTGGGACTAGATTGGAATGTCCAAGAATATTTATTTGCTTACTATTACTATCCCGTCCCTTTGTTGTGCAAAGGCCTCCCCCCACTTTCGCCAGTCACGCCGATCCAGTGCCTTCGTCCGCCAGTCCCTCTCAAAGGTGTCTAGTTTGTCCCGCCATCTCATTCGTGGTCGACGTATATACATTTATATAACATTTATTTACTTATTTATGTATGTTTATTCGTTTGTAGATGTGGACCACAGGAATCTGATACCTTTAACGCATCAACCGCCAGTGCCTTTAAATCTAAATCATCCACCGCCGCCTGTGCCTCGACCAATTATCAACTTGGACCAGGTAATAAACTTACACTTATTCATTTGTATACCACGTATAAAGAGCGCTGGCTGTCAAATTGCGCAGTGGTCGATGATTGGTGGAGAGGTAACGCGGCGCACTTCATACCATTGATTTAGCGAGTGCTATTGGTTCGTCAGCGAGTGAATACAGGCGCAAACATACCCCCGCTACTTCCAATCAGCGCTCTTTTTACGTGGTGCGACCTATACTAACTAGTAAGTAAGTTCGTATGAGCAAGTGGCCAAATCTGGTGACGGAGTTTTCACAGCCTAAAGGCCTCCGTCATGGCTTAACGACTTTATAAGCCGGGACCGACAATTTAAAAGTCCGAAGCACGGAAGCGCTCAGCTGATAACGCCACTTGCGGTTACCCATCCAAGTTGTGACCGCTCAGGACGTTGCTTAAATTTGACGATCTATCAAGAACGTCTTAGCAAGCTTCGTAACTAGTAAGTTAGTTCGTATGAGCAAGTGGCCAACTCCTGGTGACGGAGTTTAGTTTATTTTTATTTTTAAAGAACTTGTAGTGATGGTATTTTATTACTGAAATTGAATGTAAGAAAAGGAGATAAACAGAGATTAAGAGTTCGGTGACGTGGCTCGGCAAAGTCAATGTGACGCGCGTTCTAAAGAGTGTGTAATAGTAAGAGACGGAACTGCCATATAAAAAAAAGATCTATGAAAAAAAGGAATTTGCTTTCAACGTTACAAAACCAAACTACGCCATACTGCCAAGATAGTAAAAACAAAGCATTATAACTAGAGATGTACCTTAGTGACTATCGATAATTTATCGATATCGGCTCTAGGTGGGATTTCTGGATTCCATAATTCTTATTCATGATTTTTTGTATTTCTTACAAATAAAAGAATGAAATTTATCTATTAATTTATTTGAACATAAAGTTATTTCGGTGGCGATAAATCGATCTAGCTAGGATTCATTTTTAGAAAACGACGTTTTATCCGTGTTTTCAGGCAATGATTGTCATCCAGGTACTTTCATTATAGTGACGATGATCATCAAGCTTTTGTTTATGCTTCGCCATGCTGCTTCGATTTTTTTGTATAGGTTTATAGGTTATCTGCAACAAAATTTGTTGTATTAATATATTAAAAAGCATCAAAGATAAAGATAATATTTCAATGATAAAACACTTAGGCTCAACTCACACCAAAAGAGCGGCGAAGCGCAGCGAAGCGGAGCGTGGTTTCAGTGTCATATGAATTTTAACTTTATTTTCATTACTATAATTACTATAATAGGTAAGTACTTATTATCGCAGAGAAGGCGCGCGTATTCGAATTCGCTCGGTCTCGGACTCGGTCGAGTTTCTCATGCGATAATAAGTATATAGTAGGTCATGAAAATAAAGTTAAAATTCATATGACACTGAAACCGCGCTTCGCTTCGCCGCTCTTTTAGTGTGAGTTGAGCCTTATGCATCCGTCCTAATAGAACGCGATTACGCCATTATCGCGTAAGTAAGCGATGCGACCATCGTGTCGGTCACGTCATTCTAGTCTTCATCGTTCTAGCATCACGTGAATACTGGTTAGGACACCTATTCCTTATCAGAATGTTTTGATAAAAAATTAACATGATATAATGCAAAACCTACTAGGTACCTATAAAATAATGTCTAAGTTGCGTAAATTATGGTTTATGTATCTAAACAAAAAAAAAACTTTACAAAACATAGCAATCAAACAAATTAATTAGAACGAATCATTTCAGTTTCGTAAAACCAAATATCGATATCGATAAATCTAGGTTGATGTGTGTCAAGCACTATGTATTGTTTACATGCGTTATGAGGATAATTTTCTTGCAAAAAACACTGAAACCTTTACGAATTGTATCATAAGTTTACTTAATTTTGATATTAAATGGCATAAAATTGCTTACCAATCTATATCTAATGGAAATTTAGACATAAAATAAGTTTATTGTCATCCAGACGGCATGTTCTTTCTTACACCACACATTTCACATGTCACATTATTTTGTTCACATTATTTTAGTCATTTCACGATCAAACACTATAACAGCCTACAAGATAAATTAAAGTTTTAGACAGTATTTAGTGAACTATAAGTGGCAATTCTGAGTGTCGCAAAAGCTAAACTAAGCTAACTAAAATTGTTGCCGTCCCTTTCATAGCGATGGGAATAAAAAGGATGGCAATAATTTTAGTTAGTTTAGTTTAGCTTTTGCGACACTCCGAATTGCCCTCATTAGCGATTTTATAACAAAAATGTATGTACGAAACAAACAAGACTTTGTGAAGTTTTTGAATTGACACAGATTAAAATGATTGATGACGGTGTACTTCTTCGTTCTTATGTTCGTTCATTCGTTCTTACTATATTCCGTCTATGTCGGAGTGTCCTACTTTAGTATAGCTCTATAGAGTTTCCAGTGCTCTTCGTTATTTGAACGGGTTACGGAACGGCCATAAAAAAGAAAGCAAATTTCTTACAATCGTGTTTTCGTTCAAAGTTGGCACTAGTATAGTTGTCATAGCTATTTTGCAAGAAATTTGCTTGTCTCCCGTAGTCCCAAAAATTATGACTGAAAATTGTTTTTATTCTTCACACAGTGTTGTTTTTCTGATACTAGACCATATAAGCTATGTTTCTTACAGAAGGAAACTTAAAATATCCTAGTGTTTAATACTATATAAATATTAAGAAAACATGTCTTCTATGATGTAAAAATATGCAAAATGCGATTCGGTTTAATTTCACTTTAGCTAAGTATTTTGAAAAAAGCTTCTGGCAGAGACCTAGATAAATGCTATCCTAATACGAATAATACCATACTATGCTGAAGATATGCGCAAATTTCAAATGGTTATGGTATTACGTTTGTATGGGTAACTCGTACAGCTCAGAAGCCTTAAGCAGCCATTTTATTATTTAATAGCTTTTAGGTTACTTATGAGACCGATAGTTCAGACATTGTAATACGTTGATTAAACAACACAAAATGTATGACACTTTTTGACAGATAACAACGTTGCTATGACGATCTACGGTCATCCGTACGTTGGATATAGGAGCCGGACTAAAGTGGGATAAGGGCAATGAGATGATAATGATTATTTTGCCCAATGTATGTTATTTACATGTATATTATGTACAGGACTACAGAGTGCCGCCAATGGTTCCAGTTGTAGCGCCTTCGGATATCGTAGAGAGCGTCGACATGGACCTTTCTGAAGACGAGGACCAACGTAAGCATTTTATTCGAAAAACTTATGGGAGTGAGTTATAAAGACTTATGGGACTTGTCGGGCGAAATTGGATGAGCCTAGCACAAGAAGGAAAGAAAGAAAAATCATTTATTCTGGTAGGACCTCAAGGATCACTTCAGTTTCGTCTTACATGCTAGGTGATTCTAATGCCTGTTCCAACGCGACTCCCTAGCAAGATCGTGAGGAGTGCCATAAACATGTGGAAGCCTATACCTAGCAGAGGGTGAAGTCAGATGATGATGATGATAAAGACTTGGGCTTATATTCATAACCAGCCTACTCGCCCGTGGCTCTGCCGATAAACCTTTAAATACTTTTACCTTGCTAAAATATATCCTATGTTCATTCGAAAAAACTATGCTACACATCGGTGAAATAATTTTATATATCGGTCTTGGGTTCGAATCCGGCCGTGGATCAATGGACTTCGTGTCGAAAAATGTATAATGCACTTTTATACGAGCTTTAAACGGTGAAGTGGGCATGTACCAAATATGTATTTGAACATACCTCTGACTACCCCCTTAGACATCTTCAAAAAGGATCCAATAATTGTATTAAGATAAGAAATGTCTACCGCTCCCTCGGATACAGTCGTGATCATATTTATTTTTTTAACCCCATTAAATTTTCCAGAAGGAATGTATAACCAAGGCGACGGCCGGCGACATTTCAACAACAATAAGGTCCTTGTCGGCGGCGACAACGGCAAAACGCACGACAAAAATCACTCGAACCTCATTCAAATCAACAGCGAGAAAAAAGAACCTCAATCCGCACCGATTGTATCACAAATGGTCAACCCTTTCGACGCCATGCCTCCCAACAGACGAATGACTTTCAACGAAGTAGTCGACTTGGATGAGGAGGGGTCGAACGATGCGTACGAAGAAGATTTACGCAGCAGAGGATTCGATCGAGATATTGACGAGCGGACGGACGATTTCGATGACTATGAATATCGACCGCGGCCGATGAATCAAAGATTCCCGAGGAATTGGAGCCCGCGGAATTTCAGGCCGCCCGGGCCTAACTTCGGACAGTTCTGGCCTAGAAATGGACCTAGGCCGAGATGGACAGGGCCTAGACCGCAAAGATTTTGGTGATGTGAGTTGTTTTTGACGGCAAGTGACGCTGTGAAATTGAAGGCAGTTGAATAGTCATTAGTTTTTTGTAAATAGGAAAGATATTGGTGTGTTGCAGGCATACATTGTGTCCGATGTTAATAAGTGGACTACTCTCTAAGTAGGTAAAACGACAAAACAAAATGTCTGCCTCAATAAACCTAAGACTATAATTTGTATAAAAGATGCACTTATTCTCAAAATTGTACATAAAGTAAAAAAAAATAGAGAAATTATAGAACAGAGTATTATGTAGGTATACTACATACAAGTTATTGTAAGTTGCGATAACGTTCATTCATTTGGTATTCATTAGACACTTGCAAACGGACTTGGATGAAACAAATTCATTTCACTGCAATATAATAAGAGTTTCACTAAAACATTGCTTAGACTGGTTATTATTGTTTTAAAGTAAGTAAATCCATAATCTTATTTACAGTTATTACCTGCCCATAATAATTTAATATCTTATCAAGGCCATTTTAAACTTTTTTGACAAGCTGTCCAGTGCTCAACCGACGGTCAGCGCGTATCGTACGCTGATTGTAAGTCGTAGCAATTATAGCTATACGCGCGTAGCAAATTATCAGCGCTGCATTGTAGCGGTTCATCGATACATGTTACGCTCGACTGACTTCAGCGCTCACCGTTGGTTGAATATCAAATACAGCCGATGTTTGCACGAGGCGTAGGCTAAATGCGTCTTTTTCTATCTTATGACGAATAATATGACTGCTTTTGTCACACATACACTTGATTTAATATTGTAGAGTTTACCAAATCGCAATCTTATTTTGTTCCTTTAGATATTTATTAGTTTTATTATACAAGACAGCTCAGTTTGAAACGATGTATTACTATTTTTGTGTTCTCTCAAATATTTGTTTGATAAACTGAATTTGGCCTGTAATATTTATTAGTCATTCTGAAGCCGTAAATTTGTCGTGTCTTAGTTTTTATTGTTCTAGAAAAGATCAAAGACATAATAATTATGAGTAAAGAAAAGTTTAAACTCATAGATTTCAAGGATGAAGTTGTAATGTTATAGTTGTCAAATTGAGTTTAACTTTTAAAATATCTCTCATACAAATGTGTTTATCGACCGAGAGCGTGTACGCGTGTATTATTTCTCTTTCTAACTTTACACACATCTGTGTTTTTGTCGCATGAATATACTGCATTATCGCAGGACGCAAAAAACATCCATAACAGTAAAATCGATGTAAAATATCGTGCTTTCTGACACATTTGCATAAGAAATTTTGAGAATGTAACACAAAATAGATGGTAAGTCTTAGTTCACACCGAGACGGCAGCGAAGTGGCTGCAGTTTCAGTGTCATAATATTTTAAACTTTATCTTCATTACTATAAGACGTATTATAGTATGCATAGTGTTGCATGATATCGCGCGCCGTTTCAGCCTTTTTAAATTTCTCAAGCTATACTATGTACTATTATAGTAATAAAGATAAAGTTTAAAATTATATGGCATTAAAACTGCTCGCCGCTTCCCTGCCATCTCAGTGTGAATTGAGCCAATGTGTAACACAGAATGATTAAATGTGTAGGTACAAAATGAATGAACTATGTATGAAAGAAATGGAGTCATCCAAACATCTCACAATCACAATGTGATTATTTTAGATTTCTTTGTATGAGATACATACAGGAGATGGAAAAATATATTGTTTTACTCTAGTCTAGTTGTCCTTAACTTGACTGTTTTATATTAATTTGCAGACAGCGGATTTGGAAAATTGTACTGATATTTCTTTCATTTAACTACAATTATAACAATTCTTAAATGTTATAATGAAACTATTATTATTATCTACATACAATCTTAAAATCCGCTACGATTTGCTCTTTATATGTATAAAATAACTAGTACGATAAAGGAACGTACATAAAGTTATATTACGTAAATTCTTTTGACATTTATAATAAGACAGTTAAGCTACCTATTTTCTTAGAATAACGTAGAATAGGATAAAATAGAATAGAAACTCGCTTTTGTCTCGTATGTAGGTTGGGATGAAGTTAAAATTAGGTTTTTTTCTGCTTTTATTCTCTGCTTGAATAATAAAATATAACAAAATGTCCGTATATTATTTTTTATCATTGTAAAAAGTAGATTTGTAGTAGACCTTATTGAAATATCATCAGTCAGAACAAAAGTTAATTAAAATAAAAGTCATTTTTTACTAAAATTAAATTGATAACCTATCAACTTACTATAATATTCTAAACCATTCATTCTGCTTCTTTTATATTTTCTCAAAATGGCAGACATCGGTTTTATAAAGACGTCAATAAAAATTAAACTTGCGATGATATTTTCACGTTTAGTACGTCATATTATTTGAATTTGTATGACAATGATTGCACCTCTGAACCTTACAAAGTTAGTCGTTGTGAACAAGATGTCAACCTTAATAAAACTAGCATCACTGCTGTTGTCGGTGCAGTGATGCAATGTCAACTTCTGCAAAATGAGGGCATGTACTTACCAAATATGTATTTGGTTTGGATATACCTCTGACTGACTACTCCCTTAAATAATATATATAGGATCTAAAAATTGCATAAGATCTGAAAGAAATGTACCGCTCCCTGAGATATAGTCGTGATAATATTTTTTTTACAAAAAGAACAAGCCGTAATGTTAACATAATATTACCTAATCGGTTTAGTTAAATTTTTTGAGAAGAGAGCAATTTCCTTCACTTTCGAGTTGCATTTATGTTTATAACTTCTAAGATCCTCATCAGATCCTCAAATTTTTTTATGGGACTACCCTTTGAGTATCTCCTTTCTAACAAAAAAGAATCATCAAAATCGATTCATTAACGACTAAGTTACACACGACGATGCGAACACACATAAAAAAAATTAAATATGCGGTCGAATTGAGTACCTAACCTTCTCCTTTTTTGAAGTGGGTTAAAAAAGGAACGGAAAAATCGGTCTTTCATTATCATATCAATAACGTAAGGGGTAGTCTGTTGATAGCTCAAAAATGTTAGTGTTAGAGAGAGAGACCTACCCTAGTGGGGTAAGGTTTGTTAATTGTGATAATTACGTTATGCAAGTTTTAAGTTTTATTTTAGCAACATCCCTTTAGAATTCCTTAAATTTCAACAAGTTATTAATTAGACTGAATTATGAAATAACTTTGCGTTTAGCTTCAATAACTCGCCGTCCCCGGAGAATAAAAAGATAACTAACAAAACGTAAATTTTCAGGAGAATTAAAAAACATGTTTTTGTCAATAACTTCTC
Organism: Xanthorhoe designata; assembly: GCA_963582015.1. Classification (NCBI taxonomy): domain Eukaryota; kingdom Metazoa; phylum Arthropoda; class Insecta; order Lepidoptera; family Geometridae; genus Xanthorhoe; species Xanthorhoe designata. The sequence continues at coordinate 12,900,202 of OY757029.1, read as the reverse complement.
AAATACTTGACGTAGAAACATGATTAGCAGCACCCAGAAAAGTAGATTTTTGAAGCATTTAAAATCATAATCAGTACCACGCGTAAGTTATTTGAATACAGAGATATTTAAAATAATAGAAGTTAGACAAAATCAGTAATCACCTCTGTTGCCTAACATCCGTTATCATTTTATTCACAGTATTTTTTAGACAAAGTCAAATATTGCACCACAGCTTTACCATTTTATTCCTAGGGTTATGAGTGTCAGAACAGAAATGATAATAGACAATAAGATAGTATAACTGTATCATACCATTTTATTCTCGTGAGTTCTCTAATATATTTTTCGGTTAAAGCACTATTAATCCATTTTCTAATACTTTTGTCATATGGTTATTACATTTAATTTTGTTTCTCTAATCACAATCTATTTATAAAAAAATATTTGTGACAAAGGAAAAACAACATTATCAATCATTTATTTAAATTAGTATTAGAATAATTATAATTCATTTTCTTGGTTCGATATTTATTATTACCAGCCTCTTTGTATTAACAAAATTAGTTTTGATTTGATTATTAAACAAGTTAATGTTTAAGGCATAATGTTGATCATCTTAGTTATCATTATAACCATCCTCAGTTTCTGTGATGAGCTAGAAACTGGTAAAAAACATAATTAAGTATAGATTAAATCATCTCCTGATCTGCAGTGGTTAATAAGATCGTCAAAATTAAATATTCTTGCTTTGTAAGGTACCCTATACTCTTGTTCGTGATTCTTCTGATAGTTTAAGTATGTATTTTAATCAAGAATGTGCAGCATCAAAGTGTTTAAGTTTTAAAATCGATGGCAGTAAATTAAAACAAAAAAAACTTCATCTTTGAACGCATTTTATAAATATTTTAAGACTCCGTTAGGACAATTAACTACAACCGTCGTAAACCTATTGGTCAAATTATAATTTAAAAGAGATACTGTATTTACCTAAGAGCAACCTCTAAGCACAACCAGTCCTGAAATATGTCTTATGGGTTTCGGTACCTGATGGCTCCTAACGAGCCTCTAAAAATAATATTGAGTTAGGATAGAAAGCGTGGGTAAGTTAGGCCTTTACATCTTTACTACATGATTTATTCAGTTTTTGGAGGCAATTTTTGACTACAACTAATAGAAAACTTAGTGACATTTTTGAAATGAACAGCTTGCTCAGTGCCTACACATTCACAGGAAAGACTGGTCTTTACGTCTGAAGCTCACGAAGCCGTGGGTTTCCTCTCGATGTCTTTCTTCGCCGTTTAGAGGTCGTGTTGACGCGAGCAGTGCACATGTCGTACGTGGCGATGTTGCAGGCAGTTCACGGTCGTCTCCACAGGAGAACCATGTGAACTGCTGGAAATTAGTTTAGGCATAAAATATATTTTTTGGCTGAAATTCGTACCTATAATCGAGGTAGGTACTATCCCACTTGGCCCATACGGCTTAGAGAGAAGGCAGTAATCAAGCATTGAAACAAAAACTTAAATATTATAATTCTGTAAGGAATAGAAAATGAACCTTTGTCAATACTTGCTACTAAGTAGTTCATGTCTTTTTCCATACCGTTCACTATAATATATGCTATATGCTAGATTTTACTAGCTGTATTGAGTAAGTATGTACTTATATACAGCCGTTAAGCCGTCAAATTCGATACTTCATGAATCTATGTCAGAGAAGAACATTGTAATTGCTTTTATCATTTTCCTATTCGAATAATTTTCACGAGAACAGTATTGTAAAGACTGTTTGTCATACAATAAAGTGTGAATACGTTTAGATAATAGCACTATATATTTTTGTTCTTGTAATGTCAGACATTAATAATATCGTAGAATAGTATTGTAATATTTTGTAACTTCGTAAATACCTCTAGAATGTTTTGGAAAAAAATTGAGCAGATGCATTACTATTCAAAGATCTCAAAAATGACATAACACTAAAACAAATATAATGGCAGTTATCTTTTTATTCCCCGGGGACGGCGAACTGTTAGTCCAACTTCTGGATAGATAAAGTTTATGAGTTGAAACTCAAACTCAAACTGATATAGTTTACTCTAAACTAGTTTAGCAAGCACAGCTGCACCTGTACTAAAATTACAAGTGCTTCGTATCGAATTCCTCTGACATACCTTATCCTTTGTTCTGACACTTCAGGAAGTCTATCATCAGTTTCCATTGGTATAGTATAGGTATTTGCTCAAGTATTTCAAACCACTGGCCACGGCGAAGTTTTCAAGTGGTTATATCCTCGCTGCCGGGTCAAGTATTTCAAATGTATGAAATTATTAGTTCATGCAAGTTACCGGTAGTGGCGCTGCACTGGATTCTCGTACAGTGACGGTTTGAAAATGTTCGTCGGTTTTCAACTTGATTCGTTCAACGAGCACGAGCCATAATCCCTTTTGAAACTTGAAAATGGAACGTCACTATTACCGTTGGTACAATAAAAATTGGTTCTTGCAATCTGGTGCAAGCGAAAACCGACTCGAAGGTGACGAACATTTTCAAACCGTCAGTGTACATTTGAAATACTTGACTCTGGTATCGCGTAGGTAATGCGGGCACCACACATTGGAGTGTTGGAACGTGTTGGTTTCAACACTCCAATGTGGGGATCAGTCTTGGACGGTTATTGGACACAAACGGAGCATTGCAATTGGCCATTATATTCGTAGCCAAGTTGGAACCAAGTTGGAGCCAATGTGTGATGCCCGCATCACATCACGTGACTTATCGTCATTGAATTCCAATTCCCATACATTTTCTCTGTTATTTATAGCTATTGTAGTTATACAATAGTGGCAATTCGGAGTGTCGCAAAAGCTAAACTAAACTAACTAAAATTAATGCCATCCTTTTTATTCCCATCGCTATGAAAGAGACGGCATCATTTTTGGTTAGTTAAGTTTAGTTTTTGCGATACCCCGAATTGCCACTAATGTAACGTGGTTAGGGCAGGGACTATGAAATACACATACCTAGTTGCAAAATAGCTAGAATACTTCTTCGTTTTAACAGATGTTAGACTGGGAAAAAGTATGTTGCTCTGCTAGATTTGGTTTTCTACGAATCGTACGTTATTTTTAATAAATGACATTAAATTATGTTTAAGAAAACTAGTTTTTGATTAGTGAATTCAAGACAAAGCGAGTTTCTATTTATCATTATTCTATTTTACAATAAGTCTCCAGATATTAGCAATAAGAAATGATTGAACTAAAGAGTAAGTGACGGGTTCGACTCCCGGTTCTACTAAAGCCTATTTTGGTTGCTATGCTACGAGCTATTTATACAAATATTATGCTTTATCTGGTTCCTGACGATAGATATAACGACCTCTATGGCGCAGAGGGTGAAAGCATGTCGGAGACGCAGAGGGTGCGGGTTCGATCCCTGCAGTGGGACAAATGTTTGTATTTTTTGCAGATATTTGTCTCGTGAGTGTTTTCAATGTATTATCATGTTTTATGTACTTAGGTACTTACTTATGAATTCACATTAAAAAATGTCAATGTAATTTCAGTCATCTGGTTACCATAACACAAGCAATTGCTTAGCTCGGGACTAGATGACGCTGTGTGAAATTTCCAATTGAATTTATTTATTTTTAAATGAAAAATCTTACTAAAAGTTCTTCGGTGCTTTAACCGAAATATCATCTTACTGATAGTTTCGTCTTCGGCGATAAGGACTTCGTGGCCGAGTGGTAAGGCAGCCCGGCTTAAGGGTGATCGCTTGTATCTCGCGGGTTCGAATCCTGCCGAAGTCGTAAAACTTTTAGTAAGATTTTTCATTTAAAAATGAAATACATAAGTGTGGTTTAACACTATAATCAAAAATATCTAAATTTATTTATATCGGTGTGTTTAATTAGACACTACGCTTATGTTTTACAAGAAGTTTTGCTTGTGTGATACCAACATTTTTACTAACTTAAATGCTAATTCGGTCACAATTATAGGTACCTACACGTTTTCCAAGTTTCATCTGGGTTTCATTCAAATAAATGCAGTGGCTGAGACTTATTTTTAAAACAAACATAGGTACTTATAGGTAAACATTAAATCATATTTCAGGATGTATTCACTCTTAATACTACCTATCATCGAATCGTGAGTATCTGTTTCAATTAATTAAGTACCTACTTAAAGATTTAATTAAAATTTTACTCAAATAAAAATATAGATACTTACCTATAAGTAGGAACTTACGGAGATAAATAAAGCATAAAAAGCTCTATAAAATGTTGGTACCTATACAGCTAGTAAACAAAGCCTTGACGTAAAGCTCGATATTTAGAAAACCTTGCTTCAGCCAAATTCGACGTGCCATAGGTACTCATACATACAAAGCGCGAGGTTTATTCTAAGACTATTAGTAAAACACTGAACTGAAACTCCAGAACTTATTTCAACGATTACTTTGATCCGTACCGTACCTGTTAAACTTAACCTTGCAATTACTCGCGAGTAAACCGTGTTGAACTGTGCGGGCCACTTGGACCGAGCCGTCAAATTGTTTTAACTCACCCAATTAAAGAGCAAGTACCCTGTTTACAGGTATGTTCTTGGGAATATTGGGGGTTAGATAATTAACATAAGTTGTCTTATTGGGGCTGGTTGTAAAAATAAATACAAAATAAACTTAACCCTGCAATTACTCGCGAGTAAACCGTGTTGAACTGTGCTGGCCACTTGGACCGAGCCGTCAAATTGTTTTAACTCACCCAATTAATGAGCAAGTACCTTGTTTGCAGGTATGCACTCGAGAATATCGGGGGTCAGATAATTTACACAAGTTGTCTTTAATTGAGGCTGGATACTTATAAATCTAACTAAAAATAAATTTAACTCTACAATTAGGTACTCGTGAGTTAATCATATTGAACTGACTGAACTGAAAGACTACACATAAGTGTATGAACAATTGTTAATTCCAATAGGTATACCTACCCTGAAATACTTCGCCCCTTTCTCCTAAATCCGTCCACGTTTATTGAAACCTACCTATCTAGGTGCTAACTCGGACCAAGTTCCAACTAATGGACTCGGTAAGTACTTACCCGCAGTTGCTATGTATACATCATAGGTATAATTTGGTAGCAATAGTTTGGCTATTTCAATAGAATAACTTGTATAAACTTGGGTTATAAAATTGAGTTTGGTGTTAGCATGTTTGCCGTGAAAGCATTTAGTTGTCTAAAGTTTGGCTTGAATTGTGAACTAAAGCAGTTAGATTTTGTTAAATTATCTAATTTAAATATTATTTTACCTTATCAAAAGTTGTAAAAAATAGTTGGCACTTAAGTAATGATATTTACGAGACTATCTTCTCGATCTACTATCACCTATTAGTACATTCTAAAATGTTTATTTTTACAATTAGGAAACCGCGCTCTCCGTCCTCTATCTCAAGCTCTTGGACTAACAAGACTTCCTTCATTGTGCTTTAATATAAATGTCACGCCAAACTTTTATCCTATACCACAGATAATAATAATACTATCCTAGTACCTATACTGACCTTTATACGAGCAATTCTTGTATACAATTTATACAAATACGATTTTGATGAAATTTAGTTTGCGCTCAATGGGCTATAAATCTATTTAGCTAGGATTCATTTTTCAGGTACCGCTAGTTATAATTATACAAGTTAACTTTGTTTAGGTACCTATTTAATTGTAAACAATTATCTAAAACTAGTTCAATCTAAAACGTACGGCAAAACCGATCTTAATCATCGCTCAAAGCTTGAATAAAAGCAGCACGGAATACTAACTAAGCAGCTGGGAATGGTATTCATTCCATTTTTGGGTTCCGCACTCAAGCATACCAAGAAAAAACCTTTTGTTTTTAATCTAGCCCTTGTGATGTAGTTGTGACCTAGTGTACCTATTATAAATCTGTGCTGTCACATAGATGAGTAACTTCTAGTAGGTAAGTACCTACCTACCTAGCATTAACTATCATTAGATCTATTGAATTATTTTTGAATTAAATTTTTCCCGGTTATAAACTTAAAAAGTTTTGTCACTAGAGCCAAAAACTTACACGAACTAAGTAGTAGGTACTTAGTTCCCCTTAGGTTTATGAAAGGAAGAGAAAGCCACAAAAGCCTAAAGCCTACAGAACCAATACAAACCTCAATACAAGCTCGCTTACTGCCAGTTTTATTCTTCGCAGCGCAAATCCAGAGTTTTTCATCTAAATTGGAATGTTTTGAATTGCTGAAATCCGGCCGCAGGTGCTTTCAAAGAAATTCCTTATTAAACCGTTCCCGATAAAAAATATAAACGAAACGGGTGTTGCGTCGTTTACTGCCCCGCCCAGAGCCCTCCATTAATTTCAACTTAGGTTTTTACTTTTTATTCTAAAATAATTGAAACAGACTGAGTAATCTTATCACTTGTTGCTACGCGTATTTATATCATTTTGCGCTATAGGTATTTGGTGGTTGTGTCTTTTGGACACTAGTCATGGACTGAAAGGATGTCCTGCAGTACCTAAGTAGGACACTACAGGTCGTACATACCTAGGTATAACATTTTGTTTGGTCATTATTAGGTAGGTACCTTACCTACCCTAATATTTTGAAGAATGTCTATTCTCTACATTCTTCAGAGAAATACGCGAAGAATATCGGTAAGTAATGTACGAGGTGTCAAAAGTAGCAAGGGTAATCTGTGGTCTCTGCCTAGCCCTATGTGGCAAAAGTGTAATGTAATTAGGTAGTTTAAGCAACTGTTATGTTTTAATGACTTACTTTTCAATATTTTCCGTAGCACGGCCGCAAGAAGATCAAGAAAACATGAATTAGGATTGTATGGCATGACAAATTGTTATTCATTGAGGTCTTTCTTACGTTACCTTAATCGTGTTTGTGACGATTCTTATCCAGACTTTGTAGGGAATTTTATTTATTATCTTATCGCGATTATAAAATATATTGAAATGCATGAGGTTCTTAAGTTTCAAGTTTGTAAGTTTAAGGAATAAGATTTTTCATACAAACGTTTTAACCCTTTTTATCCCTTAAGCAGCGGTTCCTAACCTGTGGTCCGCGGACCCCTGGGGGTCCGCCGCGAGCCTGTTTGGCGGTCCGTGCTATCTTACTACTTACTTAGAGCATTACCCCTTAAGCCTTAGGGGGTTGAATTTCCTAAATAAATTTCTTTGTCCACCCCTACACTAAAAAAGAGGGTAATTTTTTCTTATAGGGCTGGAGTTTAGTGCGTTAATATGTTAGTCAGTCAGTCAGGGACGAAGCCTTATATAATATAGGTACTTAAGAGAAGATATTAAACAATAAATTGTTGTTCATTTCTGTACTTTTTAAATCCTCGTTCTCTCAACCCTCCATCACAGATTACTTCATAGTTCATTCGTAAACCTCGAGTACAGATTACTAAATACTTACCACGAGGTCATTAGGCCTCCAAACAGATTACCCAACGAATCGGTGTTTTTCAACACCGCTAATTACTACGTAAACGCCCTCTTCCGGATTAAAGTGGTATAAACGATCGTAAGAATGGAAGAGTTACGTTTTGTTTGTTTTATGTAAAAGGGTTGAATTTATTTATTCGGCTTTTGAAGCCTAATTTTGGTAGGCTACGTTCATCCGTGAAATTAATTATGTTCCACCATATAAATTCTTTTTTTGCTTTGTTTTCGTCTTTTATTTATTTATTTATAACTATTTTGTTATCCCATAGAGCCAATAAATTCAAAAACCATCGAAAACATCAAAAACTTTTAATATAATGGACATAGAAAAATAAAAAATAAAATAATTTAGGCGATTTACAGACCTAAAATCCGTTATATAGTACTGTTACATAAGTAGGTACGAACAAAATGATAAATTCTTAATTCATTCGCTGAATTCCTTGGCTTCGTAAGTTCGTAATTAGACCCGTACCTACCTAATTCTACTACGTGCTTAGAATAAAGCAGATATTTTATGGCAAAACCTAAAATAAACTCCAAATTCTTTAAATAACCAAATTGTTTACCTATTCTTTATTTTAGTAGGTACTTATATATCTAAATCGTCCTTGCTTGTATCAAGTAAAATTTTTGATTACCTAAGTACCTACTCGTATGTTGCCCAGTGGAAACGCGGCATAATGTCAACATGGGTCTACGACGTAGAGCCCTGTAGAGCGTCTACGAAGCTCTACGACTTTGCGTAAATTATGTTTTTGGTGTAGATATGCTGCACTAATACCACAACCTTGGTAATTAGTCTAAACACACTAATGCAACCACGCGACAAACTAGCGACCGCCTGAATCTGGCCTAAGCTCGGGTCACGCCGCAAATGGTTAGGTACATACTCGTAGTTATGTCAGCCAAGCTACCTACTTTAAAATACCGAAAATCCGGTTCTTAACCGTGGTACGGTTATGTAGTCCGGCCAGCCGGACTATGAAATTTGTTTTTTCGATTGTTCGGTGACGATACTGTTTGGTCGATTGTACATCTGTAAACTGTACCTTGGTCCGGTTGTAATTCAATGCCTCTATCTATGACTAACTATGAATTAAGGAGGCATTCCTCGTAGCGCACCAAGATGAACCGCACCCAGATGAACCGCACCTAAGTACTTCCACATAGCGCACCCGTTTTGGTGCGTTTCATTCAGTAGGTATACTACACTTTCCGTTGTGAGCTCAAATGAAAGACCTTCATGAGATCTACTTTTTTGATGACAGCTGTCAAACTTCAAACGCCCATAACTCGAAAACTACTCGTCCTAGACTTTCCGTTGTGAGCTTAAATGAAAGACCTTCATGAGATCTACTTTTTTGATGACAGCTGTCAAACTTCAAACGCCCATATCTCGAAAACTACTCGTCCTAGACTTTCCGTTGTGAGCTCAAATGAAAGACCTTCATGAGATCTACTTTTTTGATGACAGCTGTCAAACTTCAAACGCCCATAACTCGAAAACTACTCGTCCTACACTTTCCGTTGTGAGCTCAAATGAAAGACCTTCATGAGATCTACTTTTTTGATGACAGCTGTCAAACTTCAAACGCCCATAACTCGAAAACTACTCGTCCTAGACTTTCCTTTGTGAGCTCAAATGAAAGACCTTCATGAGATCTACTTTTTTGATGACAGTTGTCAAACTTCAAACGCCCATATCCCATATGTAGGACGAGTATCGTGAGTATTACTCACGTATGTATAAGAAAAAAAACTAGAAGTAGGTACTTATTTAATAACGTTTATACTTAAGTCATTCTGTTTAATATTTATTTAATATTAGCAAGTTTTTCCAAGGCATGCCCTAACACGATTTCATGGTTAAGGAATTGCAGTTGTGCGTATCGCATCATCTTTTTAATGTTTTTTTTTTTTTCATGTTTAGGTAAGTATATATTTTCTGTATATTTTTTATTTAAATTTACATTTAAGATTTTTATATGCGGCACATCTCCATAAAGTAGGTACCTAATCTCATTTTTTATCTACTATTTCCATACATATTGTGACACACAAGCAAAAAGATTACATACTGCATGTATTACAATGAGATTACTATTTTCCATGGTTCGGTTAACCGGACAGCTGAAAAAAATTTTTTTTCCTTGGACCGGTCAACCGAACTATCGAAAAAACAAATTTTCCATAGTCCGGCTAGCCGGACCACACAACCGTACCACGGTTAAGAACCGCGAAAATCTATGAGATAACTAACACTTAGTCAAAAAGCTTTAATGAAGACTTAATGCGGGCACCACACATATTCTTCAACTTGGTTCCAACATTAGAATGGCCAATGGCAATGCTCCGTTCGTGTCGAATAACCGTAAACGAGAACATAAGTACTTACCTAACTAGGATCAAAAAGTAACAAATGAAATGCTGTAAAAAAGCTCAAAGGCAATCACAACATAATTAAAGTACCTACATAGACGTTTGTAGAATCGAAATAACAAAGTTAACAACTTCGCAACAATTCACCCTGAAACTTTCCTCTCGCACCTGAGTGGACATCATTACTTATACCCCAAAAGTTTCAAATTATTCCTCCCTAATTATCACAATAATAACCCTTTCAGGGATTTCTTGATGACGAGAACTTTGTCTGTCCCTATTAAAAATTTAAATTATTTAAAACTAAGAAGTACCTGCGACTTTGCTCGGTGGGTAGGTACCTACTTGTAAACTTCAAAGTCATTTAAAATGTGATTTATGAAATCTTGTGAAATAATCTAGATAGGTATGCTCTAGCTAGAGGATATCTTGAAGGTTCTCTTGAGTTTCTTTAGGTACCTAGATTCCATGTTTATTTCACGGGGAAATTAAACTAAGCAGTTAGGGCTAACACTGTTATTCATAACGGACCTAACGGCTTCTTAGCTTAGATGAGTAGGTACCTACTGTATCCAGATACCAGACCACAGAGGTTGTCTATATTTATATTGGATTTATGAATACCTATAGATAGGTACTTATCCGAAAAATCGTATTGTCAGTTAGACATTTATTTTTTTATATATTTATAAAACCCAGCCACCGAGTTTTAAAACGAGAGGTATTTTTTCTACAAATTTTACGGATTACTAAGTTTTAATTTTCAAGTCTGTTCATGTTTGAGCTGTTGTTAAAACTTAAAAACTTTTTTGAATCTTGCCTGTTAAAATCTACCCTTATTTAGGCTTTACAATCTAAATTAGATGTTTTGTACATTGTTAGGTAGTAATTGTAGTACCTAGGTACCCGCTCGATGGGTCGACGACATTGTCAAATCAGCAGGTCGTAGGTACATGGTTTAGACTGGCACAGAATAGGGGAGGTTGGCACAAGCGAAGAGAGGCCTATGCCCAGCAGTGGGATAAGACGGGCTGCACGTGATTATGATGATGACATTGTTAGGGCTAATTTTAGATCTGCTAGGTACCTACCTACCTACTACGAAATTCGAAACTATACATACCTACCTACTTAGTGCCAATAATCGCAGGTCAGCTTACGTGGTGGAAAGTGGCAACTGAATTCGGAACAGCATAGCTGAACAACGACTATAAGAACGATGTATCGTTTTCGGTTTTGGGAGCAGGGGTAAACTGCTTTCATCAGACTTACTTACTGGTAAAGCAAAAGTACTTATGTGATAAGTAATCGTTTCTGTTAATTCTGACTACCCCATTAAATATCTACGAAGGATCTAAAAATGTCTAAAAGATCTGAATGAATATGTCTACCGTCTCATGGGAATATACTTAGTCGTGATCATAATATTTCATTTAATTGTTTCTGTTAATCCTAATCACCGATAATAAAACCCTGTATATCCAAGGTTTTCACTTTAACAGGCATTTTATTCCTTAGTATCTTACTTAGAGATTTTGAAAGCATTCCTAAAATAAAACATTAACAGTGATTTCACAGAAATCTCGGTTCACTACTGATTGCTAAAAGGTATTATTTCCTCAACAAACATTCCATTTAATATGCATATTATGAGTGTTTTCATTGTATATCGCAACTGTACAACAAATATTAGACTAAGTAATTTAACTCGTGGTCTGGCCAAAAGCTTCGAATTTGTAAGATGTGGCATTATATTACAGTAAGTTCGTACGAGCATGTGGGCAACTCTTGTAACGGAGTTTTTAGGCCGCCTAATCTAAAGGCCTACACCCAGCAGTGGGTACCTATGTGTGGGGCTGTGGATGATGATGATGATGAATCTAAAGGCCTCCGTCATGGCTTAACGACTTTTAGTCGGCACTCATTTCCCGTGCCCGAAGCAAAAGCGCACAACTGTTAATGCCACCCATCAAAGTTGTAGTCACTCAAAACGTTGGATACATCGCGTACGGAAATAAGTATACCTACATGGAATTATAGACACTATCCCGGCGGCCAAGCCGGCGGGCTTGTCACACAAAAACGACTTTCCATAACATTTTTCTTAGATATTATTCTTCAGGCCACTTTAAATGTAAGTTCCTTGTTCCATGTATTCCCTTAAGGAACGGCCGAAGTTTGTAGTCCTACAAGGCTGCGGGCAAACAGAGTTCAACTTTACTAATTCAAACATGCTCGACTTAACTTGACTCATTTCTAAGCATCGTAAATTGATATCCAAGAGTATGGAACGTACGCGTTGGTGAAGATAGATGGTTTACTCTAAAGAAGTCATCATCATCCACAGCCCGACTTCACCTGCTGCTGGGTAGGTATAGTCCTCAATTAAATAAATAAATGAATATCATTTTACATTCCACACAGCATTATCTAGTTTTATAAGTATGTTCACTGATTATTCCGTCAATTAGCAAAATATTACTATCTTCTTACGAAATTGAAGTTTTAAACAAATTTTAATTTTGCTACTTTTTAGACATAAAAATGCATTTGTATAATAACCCTCCGATTTATGGCAACGCTAGAATTGGTTAGGATTACGAAGAACATGAGTAATATCCTAATAAAGTCTACTTACGCAAAGAAATATTTGAGCCCGAGAAAAAAGTTATAATACCTACCATGATTTTTATACAAATACCACATTATTGAGATTTACGCGGCAAGTAGAAAAGTATTATGTACTTGAATTAAAATATAGGTACAGTTGTTTTCGTGTGCTCGGAGTGTTTTAAGTTAATCGTATGTAGTTGTGTGTCTGTTGTAGATCATTTTCTAGTTGAAAAAGTGATATAGGTATCTGTAAGTTTTTTTTATTTAAAGTCTACTTAGTGATTTATCAACGGTGCTCTGTTAAAGATAATCCTTAGGTACTTATTAATTTATATGCGAAAGTAACTCTTGTCTGTCTGTCGCCTTTTCACGCTTAAACCGCTGAACCAATTTAAATGAAAATTGGTATGGAGATAGTTTTGAGTCTCATCGAAGGACATAGGCTACTTTAAATCGCGGGAAAGACCCTATTCCCGCAGGAAATCCATTATAACTCGGGCAACGTGGAGCGGAAAGTATAAATTCATCTTCATCTTCATTTCATCTTCAGATCATTTTTTTTGTAACTTTTAAAATGCTTTCAAAGTATCTAAATGCGTAGGAGCGTTCTAGGAAGTGTAGTAATAGTGACTCTAAAGTAGCCGTACGAAGTCATAGATTTGTGTTACCTACCTACTTCATAAAGTGCAGTTTTCGAACTTTGATGCAAGGTTCTTGTTTAGTTCTATTTCGTAGGTACTATCTTATTTCGTAGGTATGCTAAAATTTCCTTATTAATATTAGGTACCTACTTAATTTAAGCCCCATAATGATTTCCAGGGCCTGAGTTCAAAGATATTGTTATAACAAAGTTAAAATTTATTGGTGTAAGTATACAAATAACTCCAAGAGAAGTTTATAATTGAATTCAATTTTAGTTTCACTAGAAATTTACGGTGTGAACGTCCATTCAAAAAGAGTAGGTGGGCGATTCTCCCCGCATTCGAAGCGCTCGTGGGGCGAAACGTCTAACTAAACACGTAAAGCGTCATAATTAAAGTCATACCTAAGTAAGATTATTATTCGGTTAGAGTGCTCGAACCGAAGATATATAATTTTACTGATAGTTTCGTCGGAAGCCGCCGAGTGGTCGATGGCAACCCGGCTAACGGGTGATCGCTTGTATCACGCGGGTTCAAATCCCGTCGAAGTCGTATTTTTTAGTAAGATTTTTCATTTATAATGAAAGACCTAAGTGTGGTTTAACACTATTAAAAATATATAAAAAAACGTAAAGCGTCAAAAGTCAATTCGATATTGTTCTGCTTAAATACAAATATGTTGAATAAAAGTTGTAAATTTTAATAAATGTACTTAAGTACAGTCAGCAGCATAAAGATATTATGTAACAGGGTAGTCAAAATTATATTCGAGTCACAAATTCAATTTTATATGGGTTGTCAGAATAATCATATTATTGTAACCATCAAAATGGTCAATACTGCCGTCCTCAAGCTAAAATGCCGTTAAGTGACATATGGTCATTTTTCACTTTTAAATGCCATGTTATAGAGCTCAAAATTTTCTATCGACCTGTCTAAGAACTGTAGTCCTATCGCTTCTAGTTTTCGAGATAGCAAAAGCAAAAACGTGGCTAAATAACACCTATTTTTGAAATTACAATGCTAAAACACAGTTAAATAGCATTACTTACTTATAAAACGGCAATCATTCTTTAACTGCTCCATCATATTGAAACCAGCCCGATGGATACAAAGCTAAAAAAACGTTATCCAATTTAACTTGTCTTAAACGTGGCTAAGACCCCGTAACTATGTTTAAGCCCTGGTTTATTACTTTTACAGTAATCGCCGTACTAGTCTTAAAAGGGGTTACCAGGTAAATACTATGCTTAAACGCAGTTAAAATCACTTAACTACTGTTTAGTCTTTTATTTTCATTAATTTTATCATAAATATAGTACACTTCAAAGTCATTATCTGCAGGTTCGTTTGTAAAATAAAATTTATTTTGATAGAATTGCTACACTATAACACGGCTAACATGCTTTCCATAACTAAAATACAGTTATCTGCTTTCGCGCTGCGACATGTCCGTGACGTTTTAGTACCGGCCGTCTTACCAGACCTCTTGATTTTGTTTCTTCCAATGTGAGTTGGCGAGTCTCCATCCGCCGTTTTGAACATGTTCATTATAATTGACAGACAAAATAATTATTTCTTAAAATCTAACGTTTTATCCACATATTTTTTTTAATTGAATACGTTATTAACACACGAGAAATTACCATAAAAATTATATAATACTATATTTTAGTCGATTTAGTCACCGACAATGTTTGCCATGCCGCTGAAATTTGAAAGGTAGCTTCCATTAAAAGTAAAACCACCCACTAAGGCTGAGTTTATTATACTTGAACCCCTAACTAAAGGGTTAAAAAGTGAGGTAAACGTTTGTATAAAACTTTGAATGCGAAAAACGGTGTGCTTTAAACTCCGATTCGATAGATAGGTACTTCACGATTTTCAAAACAACCCTTAAAAAGTGATGGAATCAGCTTAATTTTGTATTGAAACTTTTTGAAGAGCGATGCGATTAGCGTAAAACTCGTTTATATTTATGCTACTCGTATGTCTGATCGCAGAAAATAAACCATTTTCTTTCAGTAGAATAATCAGAGAAGGAACATTTTTCTTTGAGTACCGTAATCAAAATTAAGTTGGTTTATAATGTAGGTCTTCTGCGAGATAATTTAGTAACTTATGTTTAATCGCAGAGTGAAAACAGACAAGCAGCTATTCATTCATTTCATTGAGCTAAATCAAGTGACTGTTTTGTAATTGGTTTAAAAAAATACGGTCCAAGAGACCAAGAAGGTCGCTTCGTTCGCTTGGTATGAAGTTGGTTTGGCTAGCAACGCTCGCATATCTCTTTATGAGTATTTTGAGATCAAATTGTTTTTTTTTTACTGCCGCATAAGAATTGTGAGCCTTTTCTTTGAGTTTCGAAGGTAAAACAAGTATCACATGTTTTGCATTATTGTTTTGGTAAAATTCGGCTCGCTTTTCTCACTTTATGAGTGACTTTTTTCCGAATTCCAAGTCGAATTTTAAGCCAGTGAGACAAATATCTATGCAGATCATCATTATTTCAATTCTAAGTGTAGGTCTGTCTTTGTTTTCGCCATTTATTCCAGTACTGTGCCTCAGGCATCCAAAATTAAAGGCCTTTGTTGAATTCGTCAAGAAATTGCGCTGTTGGACAACTTTGATTTCTATGGCCAATCATACAAACATAATTATGTCTAGTGACAGAAATCATAGTTGCAGCCTTCTGTCTCACAGCCGAAGGCCCCCTCGGTCACAGACTGAGGATGTCAAACAGCATGGTACTGTGCCGAAATATCTTATAAATCCACGAACCATGGTAGGTAAGTAGGTACATTATTATCCCTTTTATAAAGTCAATTTGATATTACAAAGTGCAACGTTACTTAAAGTTTTCATTAGAATAATATTCCACACCTAATTTTCTAAATACCAATGGGTTTTGTACATAAAGTTTGAATAAATAATGATTCACTTTAATGTTAACTTTATTTTAATTTAGTACATAACGTTATTTTGGTAGAGATTCCTACAATATTTCATAATGAATACTAGACAAAAAAGCGGTTAATGATAAATGTTTTGCATTTAGCTGCAATTTAGTCATGTATTTCATGATAAAATCTATCAAAAAAAAATTTTTTTTAATAAATCCTAAGCTATAACATAGTTAAAGTGCATTAACCCTGTTTTAGCTACGTAAATGTCAGGATCAAGTAAATACTGCATGCAGTTATGATCAAATACATAACTATAGCGCGGCTAAGGTATACTTAGCTGTCTTTTAGCGTAGTCTTCTTCATCCATTACAGTAAACAATTCCTGCATTAAAATGCCAAATTTTATTTTATGCAACTTTTGAACGGCAACTTTAATAAAATAATACAGCTATTCGATAGAGTTATAATGAAGCTACCTTCCAATGTTAAAAATTCTGTCATACGACGAATAGTTACCAAATGGCATTGATTTCAAATTTTCGCCGCGTTTTTTGATCATAACTCAAAACTTGGTTTTGTCACTTAACGGCATTTTAGCTTGAGGACGGCAGAATAATATCTTAGCAACAGTTGGCAATTTTATATAACGCAACAAGATGTCCAATATTATGTTCGCGTATGAACTATTCATTGGTATCTACGCACCAAACTTTCCAAAAATATCTTCGCATGAAAGAAAAATGAACTCTAATGTCTCAAGTCACAGTCTTTTATTCGTTTCCATAAAAGTCTTGATACCTTCAAGAAATCTTATGATTATGACAAATTTAATCTATGAGACAGACTTAAAAGATCAGTTAGGTATTTAAAAATATTTTTGTAGGATCCTAAATATGTAGCATGCTATGTACCGCAATAGAAAGGAAATTAAGAAAAAAATATAATTAGGTATTATGTTATAAAATTTATATTAAAAAACTAAACACATCATTAAAACCGAACAAAAATGCTTATTCATGAATAAAACTAAATAAAATCAATATCTTGTGTATCCTCCTTCTGCATTGATAACATCTAAAAGGCGTTGTCTCATTGACCGGACAGCATTGTAACAAAAATGGTCACCTCGCAGGGATTCCCATATTTGTGTGACATGCGCACGCAATGTTTCTGAAGTTCGAGCTTGAGTGTGATCCCACAGTTGAACCATCTTACCCCACACATTCTCAATAATGTTTAAGTCCGGACTCTTGGGAGGTAATCTTATTAGAATTAAATCGTCGTTGCCAGCGATATACTCGTTCACGACCCTGGAATTATGTATGGAGCAACCGTCATGAATGAATGTAATCGGTTCTTCATCATCATAAACATTTCTTGCTGTAGGAAAGAACGATTCTTCTAAAATCTCTTTATATCCCCGTCCATTTAAGCGGCCCCCTATCTCTACTATTTCACCGGGTCCGGCCGCAGACACCCATCCCCAGAACCCTACGCTGATGCGGCCACTTCTGTTATTGGGCCGAACGTTTGCCTCATCGTATCTAGTATTGTTGACTCGCCACAAAGATACACGTCCGTGAGCCGAAGACGTAAAAACTTTCTCATCAAGGAATGCTACTTGGTTGAAATTATGATTTAAATATTGAAGAGCGAATTGTAGCCTCAGTTGTTTATGCCTCGGCGTTAGGCCAGGTTTTTTTGCAGGCACCCGATGTTTCAGACCAGCTTCGTAGAGTCGGCGTCTTATGGTGCTTTGCGACACCTCATTTGCGACTGCTAACTCCGACGTTTTAATAAAGCGGTCTTGGCGCGCTGTGCCAACAATGGCAGAGTCTTGGACCATGCTGGTTTTCCTTGGTCGTCCGAAAGAGACGTGTTTGACCACGTCTCCCTCTTGACGCCATCTTTCAATCCAAAGTCTTACAGTATTTGTCTAAAAAATAAAAAAGTTATCGTTAAGAAATATCAATCTCGCCATTTCCTGCTCAGATGGTCCGTGGAGATGATGGATACTTACACTTATGCCAAGTTCATCCGATATATCAGTATTGCTTACGCCTTCCTTATGTAAATTTATAATCTGATGCTTATTTAGTTCAGTTATTCGGTATGTAGCCATTATTAAACTGTATATATGTATAGGTATTCGATATATTTCTAATTACATTTAATGTAAGTAATCAATACGATAAATCGAATGTCAGAATTGACTTGAACTACGTACACTCGTAGTTTGTAATCTATGATAATGAACTCCAAGGAGGTAAATGATAATCTATCTCGAGTTCTATCAATGACTATTTCTAATCTAAAGAGTTTCTATTACTATACCTATCTAATTTTAAAGTTTTTTCTTAAATACGTTGTAAGTGCGATAGTTTGTTTGTCATTATGGTTTTCGGTAATATTAAATTTTCTCTACGTTTTTCTGATCTGCGCGAACGAAATCGAGGATGTAAGTATGCACTTGAATAAATAAATTTATTGATTCCTCTTTTCGTAATTCGTAACTGACATGAAAGGAAATTTACGCCGTAACGAGAGAAGTTTTTAATTTTAATTTACTAGTAATTAATTTAATATCATTCTTATATAGTTTATCGGATTTTTATTTCATCTCTCTATTTAAAGCTTAATAATTACTCTATAATATTATTCTAGGCATGCAATATTATTTAAATCAGTTTCTTTAAGACAGCAAGTAAAACCGCGGGACTCGCTAAAACTTTGTACCAAAAATCTGTCTTCTTGCAATTTTAATAAATTTACTAAGTTTTAAACAAAAGACAAGTCAATGACGTTATGCACGAAATGAAAGAGATAAATAGAGATGGTTTATTACACACGTAAAAAAGGAATGGACGATGATACTTTTGAATAAATAACGAATAAAAGACTGTGACTTGAGACATTAGAGTTCATTTTTCTTTCATGCGAAGATATTTTTGGAAAGTTTGGTGCGTAGATACCATTGAATAGTTCATACGCCAACATAATATTGAACATCTTGTTGCGTTACATAAAATTGCCAACTGTTGCTAAGATATTATTGACCATTTTGATGGTTACAATAATATGATTATTCTGACAACCCATATAAAATTGAATTTGTGACTCGAATATAATTTTGGCTAACCTGTTACATAATATCTTTATGCTGCTGACTGTACCTAAGTTACACTAGAAATTCACTTTATACATTCAATAACCTCCATTAAAATGAGTGCTTATTAAACAAAATCGAGACACAACTCCCTGTCCATCTCCGAAGGCACTCAAGGCGTGTCTAATCAACTTACCACCTGATAAAGCACCAATAGAGAATAATTTGAGCGCCCCAGAGAATACTGATGAGTATAAACTTCCCTTCATTATGTCTGCAACTTGCAGCCAGTTTTAATTAAGTTCACTTCGCTTTCGACTCTTAGATACTTGTAGGTACCGGCGGGGCGAAAGACATACAGTTACATGCACTTGTAGTAGTACCTGCTGCTAGGCTGGGTTTCCTACTTGCAATGTTGAGTAAATGAAACGCTCAGTTTGAGTGTAGAAATAGGAATGATTTATTTAATATACAAAAAACACAAATACTTATACTAACACAGAATAATTATAACCAATAAGAAAATAGAACGAAACATTAATATCCAATAGGAAAGCAACAAGACGCGAGCGGGCGCAACGAGGGGTGAGGTGCGCGGGGAGCGGAGAACGCAATCGCTCCCGCCCGAAGGCATAAATATTTGTTGCTCCGCGGTCACTCGTCTATTTCGTCGGCGCCGCGGAGATGAGAGGTCGTAGGTGTGCAACTCGGCGCTCGTGATGTAGGTAGCTGCGGCTGGCTGCTACACACTTGTAACTGTAATAACAGTCAGTGAAGCCTTAGGTAAAAGTAAAGAACAACATTTAAGATTTTTAAACATGAATGAATTAGTTTATGAGCAGAAGTTGGGAAATTTTGTAAATTGAATTGAATAATACCTACGTGTCTTTCTGAACTTACTAAAATTATCAAAGTTTGAAGTTACAGAAGAGGAAAAGTTGTACTTATCAATTTATACGACTCATCCAGTAATTACCTAAATAATGGACTTGAAAATAAAAAACTGCTTGCATAATTATTTCCAATATAAAAATTAAATAAGATGAAACATCAGATGCTATTAATTAGTACTGATTTTCTTAATAGGTATATTTATGTCTCTCAAGGGGAAACCTACATCAATTTCCTTATTTTTGTCGAACAACGGTTCTTTATAAATACACTTTTCAAATACTCTAGTCGTCATAGTAATTGGATCAAAACTCTACCCATTAACAAACATATTTATAGATTCTATTTGTAGGTATAAATAGTTCAGTTTAAACTCAATTACTTACTCAGAAAGAGGAAGTTTGGGTGCTTTTGAAAAGGTCACACTGGGATTTACTCTTAACACACAACTTGATTACAATCGGACATTTAATTACCATCGAGTGCGATTTTTTTACCTATTCGATCGCGTTCTCGATCTCAGATATTTGTAAGAAACTCGACTAATATCTGATGAAATGAAAATATATAATTAAATGTACCGTTTCCTCATGTAACTGGGCAAAATGTTAATAAGCAAAACTGATGTATATTCTTAAAATAAACTCTTCTTCTTCTTCCTGCTCTTATCCCATTAGGTGGGGGTCGGCACAAATTATGAGTTCTTCTTCCATTTCCCTCTATCAGCCGTCATCTCAGCACTCACTCCTTTCTTACTCATGTCATTCCTCACACAGTCCATCTTTCCTTTGGTCTACCTCTAGGTACCTACACCTATTTTCTTCATAAACATTATACCTATTTTTAAAACTATTTTAGTGGCTCATATTAATTTTCTCCCTTACAGTTCGTATCTAGAATTCCTAAATTAGTGTTGTTTCATATGTTAGCTCCCGGGAAAGATAGCTCGCAGCGCGGAATACTAAGCTACCCCCTTTTATTTATTCTGGGCCATTGCATTTTCTTTTCCAGTTGGTAGGGAATATGTGGACTTTTCTGTTTTTCATAACTAGCACTAACACTGTTTAATCTACGTCACCAGTAACTTACACACGTTCCTAGAAACTTTCGCGTATAAAGGAGTATTTAGTAGGTACCTAGGACATTATTTTCTATCAAAACATTTGGCAATAAATTTAATCAACTAAGTAATTGGAATTTATGAATGGGACAATAGTTCTACTTTTTGTTTTAACAATTTCTGCATTTCAAGATTCATAAATATTATTGAAAGAGACTTGTTTCTGAGACAGTCTCGGCTTAGGTATAGGTAGTCCTCTGACTGACTAACCGCCGCAGTCCTAGATTTCATTAAGTTTCACCATTTATTGAGAAACCTATCTAGAAAATTATGCATAGAAGTTTTCTCAAGGCACTTAGCAGCAGATATATCGAAAATGGTATACCACTTCCGAAAGAAGTCTCGACATAATGTCCATAGCTCGTCCTTATCCCAGCTTAACCTACTTATCCGTCAAAAACAACCGTCGAAACCGGTGCGTACAAAATTGCTAACTTGATAAAACAACGTAACTATTTCCAATAACTATTGATTTACTAGCAGTTTCCATTTGACTGGGCAGAGTGCGAATTTGAGCCCTAATCTGGTAGATATAGAATGTATAAATTGAACGCGTTTGATGTAGTATGTTACTCCTGATTCGAAGCTCAATTTTATGGGCAAACACTGTGGTTCTCGGTTTATGGTCGCCCTTAGCGATACGGCCGTATCAAGGCGGGCTATGAGAGACGCTGTAGCTTTTTGTCAATGACACAAGAGGCTCAGTAGAGTGTATTTAGTAATTAGATACCTACTGCATAAATATTGTATTTTTAATTGAAAAATCTATTTCTCTATGTGCCTACATCATCGAGGCATTAAGGCGCCCAAAAACTGTCACCAGAGCTGGCCGATAACTGATACGTAGCGCTCTATGAAGCGCTCGTAGCGAAGCTTGCTAAGACGTTCTTAATAGATCGTCGAAGTTAAGCAACGTTCTGAGCGGTCACAACTTGGATGGGTGACCGCAAGTGGCATTTATATCTGAGCGCTTCCGTGCTTCGGAGGGCACGTTAAATTTTCGGTCCCGGCTTTTAAAGTCGTTAAGCCATGACGGAGGCCTTAAGGCGGCCTAAAAACTCCGTCACCAGAGTTGGCCACTTGCTCATACGAACTTACTTACTTACTGATACAAACTTATTTACTTAATACTTGGAGCCAACGTGCAGAAAAAAATGATCTGAAACGGCTGGAAAATTTTCTTGGAACATGGCAAAAAATACTCTCTATGAATACATCTTTCAAACTAAAAAAATAATAACAAAAATCGGTTCATCCAATCAGATCTAATCAGGACTAATACACAAATACACCTTATTTTTCGTCGGGGATAAGTAAGTTCGTATGATCTAGTCAACTCTGTGTCATTACCATAACTTAAATCTATACGCGAGATAGTAGTAGATTGAAATAATGTACCTATGTACAATTTTAGTACTTTACCATGTTTTTATCCAATAAGTGCATAAAAACTTGTCACAGTGTCTATTGATTTGCAAAATATCATGGTTAGGTACACTGGTGACGATATTTGGGCCGCGAGTTTAAAAACAGTTTTCATAGCTCTACCCTCATAGGCTGATGGTCTGTACTTACAAAGATGGTGACATTTTATGACGCCTATCTTTGGCTTCTACCGACTAATCTGGCCTACAGCCTTCGATAAACATCCCGCACGCGAAAACCACCCCTAATCCACAATCTCCAAAGCTTAATATCCTATGAAGATGATGTAATTTGTTGATTGAACATAGTAATTAATATAAATTGATGTAGATAAATTGGATAGGAAACAATCAATTTGCGTTACAGTATGGCTTTGATTAAATTAAGCGTAACATTACATAAATTGGACGTGTTGTGTGAAATTAGTTGATTATTTAAGCTGTAATATTATGCACTCTCTTATCTGTTTTAGTAAGCAAAACTCAAACTCAAAATGTAATTACTTATTCAGTACCATCGTTTATTTTGACGTATCTTTACGTATGTAACGTATATTTACGTGATCGTATATTTACCACTTTGATACGTCACGTCCTTAAAACTAGGGGATTCTACTGCCTGTTCCAACGCGACTCCCTACACCAGGGAAATAATCAGGCAAGAACCCGGTGGTGTGGGTCTAGCTTTTCAGCGGTCCAATCTTTATAATATAAACTGAGTTGGAGCACGTTCAGTCACAAGCGTTTTTGTCATCAAAGTCTATGTTCTTTTATTATTTGTTAGAGTATACTTCCGAGGGGATCCCATAAAATATTTTAAGGACCTGACGAGGATCTTCGGAGTTATAAACACAAAATGCACATCAAGAGTGCAGGAATTGCTTTCCTCGTCATTAGATATTTATTTATTTTATTTGTATTCAGAAAGTTATATTGATTGATGAACAAAGAAACACACAGGAACAAAAAAATATCTACACTCTTAACCTAAACAACTAAATAAATAAAAGGAACTCTGATTCTATCCAAAATATATACTAACTAAAGATAGAAGACAGAGTTCAGGTCACCGACCGCAGGTAAAGTGCCCAAAGGCTGGCAACGTTACCTCGTTGGATTGCTATAGGTACTTATCCTCTGTCCGAGGTAAGCACCAGCAATTTGGTCATTTCAGAAAGTTAAATTATTAATATAGGAAAAATAAATACAAATTGTGCCGACCCCACGTAATGTGGGATAAGCAGGCAGATGATGATAATGATGATGATTTGCATTCAGAAAGTTTTATGCAGTGAAGTGGATCTAATGGGAAACAGCACTGAGAGCTACCGGAAAAGCAATTTATGTTATTTGTAAAAATATTACTTACCTAAATAAACTTTTTGCTTTATTTACAAAGACAATGTTACTTATAAAAATACTGGTTACACACTGGCCAGTATAATTTGGCAGAAAATCCGAATTGAGGAAATTCCCAAACCACCCCTTTTGTTCCGAGACACGCTGTAATAATATTTACAGAAATAATACTTTTAATGCCACATGTCGACACTCCCTACGTACACTTGTGTAACTGCCGGATACACACTTATACGTTTATTGCATTTTTGGCACCTACACATGTCAATCTATCATTATAACTTACAAAAAAATAAAAAAGTCTACTCTAAGTACTTTTTTCTCAATCGTGTAACTGTCTAACTTTATTATTTGCCCGCCGTACAATGTTCTATCTTCCTCATACACACTTTGACGCGGGGGGAATGAGGTCCAGGTGGCGGGTAACTGCCACTTACTTAGTTCTTGCGCGGACAGCGAGTAAAATGCGTGTGCGATTTGTAAATATTTTATTGCCGCAACTATGACATGTGAAAGTTTCCATTCTTAAACAACTTGAAAGCTAACGCTATTAAAAAAAGAAAAATAGATATATCAGACCCTGATATATCTACCTTAAGACCAGATAAGTAAATTATAATTAATTATTTACCAATGTTTTGTACTTTTTGATGTCCAATCATAGTTATTGGGCTTTTTTAGTCAGTTGTGTTTTATTGCCTTCATGGTTACCTTAACTATTATGGATATTATTAGTACATTTTGTTACTTTCATAATTTTTTGTATTACCTACGTACAAATATGTAACTACGCACTTACATATTTATGCATCGGGGTTCAGTATGATCATAAGTGTATCTACGCACTTACATATTTATGCATCGGGGTTCAGTAATGATCATAAGTGTATCTACGCACTTACATATTTATGCATCGGGGTTCAGTATGATCATAAGTGTATCTACGCCACTTACATATTTATGCATCGGGGTTCAGTATGATCATAAGTGTATCTACGCACTTACATATTTATGCATCGGGGTTCAGTATGATCATAAAGTGTATCTAGGCACTTACATATTTATGCTTCGGAAAGATGTTAAATCATAATTCGGTAACTTACCTTTACATAATTTTACATCGGAAAGTTATTTAATTAAATGTATGGACCCATGCACTTACATAGTTCTGCGTTTGTTTTTTCATGTTATTTTAATAAAATAAACAATTATTTTATTGTATTTCAGATATAATTCATATCTCAGTAAAAATATGGAGGATGGCCTACGCGGAATGGATAAGAATATTATTAAGTTCTGTTATATTCTACAAAAAACTAACTACCTTAGAATAAGCTTAGTTACGCAAGTGACAATTCGTCAATTAGGGTCAAAACACATGTACAAAACATATTATTAGATCATACTTTCTAACGTTAAACCATGTAAGTACCAATTAAACAGAAAAATTCTCTAAGTATATCCGTGTAACAGGCAGTTACAATATTGCCGTTCTATTAAGCATCGACGAAAAAGTATGTATGTGCCACATACATCATCGTAAGCACCACGTAAAAATATGTAAGTGTAATAAAATCTAAACCAATAAATATTAAAATAAAACATAGTATCCATCTTAAACGTGATCTACAGTAAGAGCGTCTCACCAATTTTCACAGCAATATCTCAAAAAGGGCTACAGTTATAGGCATTTCAACTTTTTCAAATCTTAAAAACGCTCTCCTGTAAAATGTGTGTTTTGCAGATACACAACTGTACGTAGGGAGTGTCGATGTCGACAAGGGAAATGGTTTTGCGAGACAAGGAATCCATGATTGTAGGTTCTTTAGAAGTGCCACTTCGAATAACCTAAAATGGCGTTTCTTAAACACAAGCACGTTGAGTTAGGAATGGCCAAGAACGCTTTGAAAGCTGTAACTTATTATTATTTTATTTGAAGCTAAAACTTTTTGTCTCATTAGGATGGACTTGGGAAAGGAATTAATAATTGCTTGTTTGAAAATTAATAATTAGGTACTTGTTTTAAACTGTTCTCAAAACGTAAAAAAGGACCCTGTAGTGCCTGGGTATATTGAATTATATCATACTACATTTAGTGTGATTAATATCGTTTTCTTATTCTCAAACCCATTGCAAGCGGCATTGAATCTTAATTCTTTGTATTTAGATTTATTTACCGTTCCAAGTTGTTTTACAGTGCCACACAAGCATATTTTCCAATAGCTTCGAACTGAAGTGTATTTGTATGTTCCTTTTCACGCTCCACTTATTACATCGATTATCACGATAGAAAGTGGTTACAGATCACCATTTATAGACTTATATTTAACCGACTTTCAAAATGAGGGTCTCAATAATAATTCTACTTGATATTTTTTTTGCTCTTGTTTGCCGCAGTAGTCATGAATTTAAATTAAAAACCATTGTAGTGGTACTATATCGTACTTATTTAGTTAAGTAAACTGATAGTTTCATAATTACAAAACTTTAATAAAAGAAAGGTAGCTCTAAGGGTCCAAAATTTCCTTTGTAAAGCACAAACTTTTGAAACAAAAATAAACGATTTTAAGTATGCAATATGCTTATGCTAGGCGAAAATCAATTATCCACAATATTCCCACTAATAATACTTACTAGAATTGTAACATTATACTTTACCGTGCTTAGTGCTAAAAACATTAATTTTGTGCATTTACGATGAATAATAGCAAAACTATTTGTCATCGTTGCAAACGTTCCAATCTATTCTAATGACAGATACATAAGATATCACGACTATATCCCTAAGTTGCGATAGACAAACCATTTCAGATCATTTTTGGAAATTTAAAATCCTTTGAAGTTGTCTAAGGGGTAGTCAGAGGTATGTCCAAATATATTTTGTACATGTACCCACGTTTTGCAGAAGTTAACATTCCATACGTGACAGTTAATATATTTTGAAGTTAATTTTTACATTAAAATCATTCGTATACTAGAATATTTCATTATGCGTGGGTATTCTAGTATGATCGCCAAAAACTCGATAGAAATGTAAATTTTGATTAAAATAATTCTGTTTATTTTGCAATGCCAATGCGTATAGAATATTTGATTTTATTACTATCTACTGTTACGTTATTGCTTCAAAATATATTAGAATAAAAATAAAAATGCCTAGAAGCATAGAATTGTAAGCAGATGGAAAATTATAAGTGGAATCAGGTGTTTTAAGAATTGAACCTTGCATTCTGAAACCTTAGTCTTAATCTTATTCACGTTTCAATATAAATTGATTTTCAAATTAACTCTATCGTCTCAACTCGATCATTGCTTTTTGTAGTTATTGAAAATACAAGGTGCCGAATAATTCTATTTTGGTGCTAGGTCAATGAACCTATGATTAATAAATGATTATTAATTTCCAACTACTTATTCATATAATACTTTAAACTACTTACTTCAGATAGAAGAACGGAGGCATTTTCTCAGCAATGATATTCGAGTGACTGATTAGATAAGATTGACACAATAAAATTGCATCTTGATGTCTTCCACCGTGAGTCGTTGTCCTCAGTGCTGAGGGTCGTGACCTATGGTGTAAAATCCTACTAATATTGTAAACGTGAAAGTTGTATGGATGTATCGGTGGATGTTTGTTACTCTTCACTTAAAACTATTGAACGGATTTGGCTGCAACTTGGAATATACATAGTTTATGACCTGGAATAACGTGTAGATTACTTTTTATCAAGGAATACCAAGCGAGCGAGTTATACAAATAACTTTAGTACCATATTTGTTTACACAAATGACTTAACTACATACATAGAAACTTCATAGATCTACATTAAGTAACTACATAGAGTTATACATAACTCGGCTCGCTTCGCTCGTAAAATCGTGATCAACTCGTAAAAGCTAGTGAAGTTAAACGCAGTGCATTAAAATTTATTAATATCTTTTATTCTATTCAACTGGTTGTGATAGGGACATGAATTCACTCGCTTGCATTTTTGCAAGTAAATCTTTTCCATAATGGATTTTTAAGTTTCATATAGCTTAAGCGACTGCTTAAATTTGCTACCAACTATTGTATGTACCTACCTATGTTCGTATGAAGTAGCAATTCTGGCAATTTTAGGCCACCAGTAAGGCCACTTCTTGTAATGCATCTAATTCAAAGATTTTCTTCGGATAGTTTTTTCAGCTAAGAAACGTCAAAGATCTTTTATAGTTTTTTAGTTTTATTTTAAAGTGTTTAACCTTACTTAGATATTTCATTCAAAGCAGGCTTGGACGATCGCTTGTATCATCGCTGGTTCAAATCCCGTTGCAATCGAAAATTTAATAGTTTTTATATATTTAAAGATCTAATCAGATGATTTGCGAAAGTAGGATGATTGTAGGTATTTTAATGCGCTAAATTTTCGAACAGTATAATTCCTTTGATATAATATATTGGTCGGGTTCGAACGCACGACCTTTGTATCGAAAGTCGAGACACCATGCATCCACTGGGCCAAACAGGGCCAGGGCCAACTCTTTATATTATTGAACAAGGAGAATATTTTGAAAACACTTCAATCTACTTTATCCTTCGCCTGATCAATTTCATTTGAACCACTCATGTCATAAAAATGTAACATGACACTTGAATTTAAGCACCAATTTTGTGGCACGTTACTTCAACACGAACTGAGATTGAGTTTAGTTTATGACTTCAATCGTAACTTCTAGAACTGTAAAACCAAGATTACACGTAATATGTCACGTAATATTATGACTTTCAAATTTAAATTACATTTAAATGCGAGTAATGGGCTGTTAAATTGCTTTTACGTTTTACGTAAGTTTTAAATCGTCGTACATATTTGGTTTTCATTTTACTAACATAAAGGGCTTCACACACAGCAGCTATAATGTAAAGATGTACATTATAGCACGATACATCTCATTACATCTTCCATAGAAATCATCACGAGACCACACACGACAGCTATAATGTATATTTTTACATTTGACGATTTCTATGGAAATATGTAATGAGATGTATCGTGCTATAATGTACATCTTTACATTATAGCTGCTGTGTGTGAAGCCCTTAATACAATATCTAAAACATTCATAATGTAAAATCTGTTTAAGAATTGTTATACTTAGTTACGCTGTCCTGTCCAAATATCAAGCTCGGGAAAATAATATTTCCAAATAGATTTGGAACTGAACTAAATTGTTGTTGCCAATCCGACTGACATTTAACAAAATCTTAAATTGGACTTAAATTCTGATCTTTAAAATTTACCTTAATCACTTTAGTAACCTATTATCATAATTTTAATTAGTAAGCCATGTCTCTATACACTAACAACACTAATTTTTGATTTTGAACCCGCACTGATACAACGATCCACCTCAATCCAGAGTGCTTTTTGCTGACCAATTGAGCCACGAAAACTCCATGACGACGTCGGAATTAAAGTATTGTATGATAATCGGTTATGAACAGATTTGTTGTTACTGAACATCAAAGCTTAACTTGCGTAACACACGATTCAATCAGCGTACGTATTCTGCAACTAATTATGCGATACCATCGCGATCCTGCAGCGATACGGCGCACTAAGTGAGGTGGAACACGCCAACTAATCTAATGATGTGAACACATTGTTGTTTGAGCTTTGATGATACCATTTTAATCGATTTTGAAGTACTAAATTGAAATTTTATAATTACGTAAATTGGCTAACACATCGCACTTAGTGCAACGGCGTTGATTTACAATATTGACTTTGTATTACATTACGCAACTTGCCCTCAATCGAAAATTATAATAACTAAAGTATCTAGACATAAAAACATAACTTGACGATGGTCAAAATAATTTCCATATTTTTCAAAAAAACGTTGCACCATTTGTGTGATACTAAAATTTTTACGAATTTAGTACCTACGTAGCTTGCCTACGGCGTAGAGGCTCGGCGTAGCCATCCGTAGTAATTTTCACAATTTATTTACAATTTACTCAGCTTCGCTCGTGTGGTAACTCTCTGGATAAACAAAGCCTATGCGTTTAGGTCACAAACTATGTATTTTCCAAGTTTCAGCCAAATCAATTCAGTAGTTTTTGCTTGAAAGAGTAACAAACATCCATAATGTTAATGGTATTTTGCCCTGCATGTTAAAATGTTACTTATGTCAACAGAAATATTATACTGTTGAAATTTACACATTATTTATTTAGAATGATTTGTGTAGCATGTCAAACGTCGAGTAATGGAATTTTTGTGCCCACATTAAAAGACTATAGTAGTATTTTTAATAATTGGGTTAGAATTCGTTGTTTGTTCGTTCGTTCGTATGAGCAAGTGACCAACTCTGATGACGGAGTTTTTAGGCCGCCTAAACGCCTCCGTCATGGCTTAACGACTTTAAAAGCCGGGACCGACAATTTAACGTGTCCTCCGAAGCACGGAAGGGCTCAGCTTATAATGCCACTTGGGGTCACCCATCTAAGTTGTGACCGCTCAGAATGAAAATTCGTTGTAGTAATGTTATTAGTAAGTATTTAAAACTATCTTGTTGACAATTAAAATGAATTAGTTTAAGTTCAGACATGAATTGGTTTTTATTGTTAAGACAATGACTTGAATGTGAATTAGTCGTACTTAAGGCAAGTATTTATTTTTGTTACCAAAAATGTAACTAATTATTATAAATGCAAAAGTAACTCTGTCTGGTCTGTCTGTCGGTTGCGTTTTTACGTCTAAACCACTGAACAGATTTTGATGAAATTTAAAAATGATTTTACAAATATGAAAGGACAGGCTACATTCTGTTTGTGTAAGAAGTCGCGAACAGCAACTAGTTGTTAATACACAGGTTTTTGCTTCGTTTTTGATATCACGAAAGTGTAAGAAAGACAAATTTTTCAATTAACATTTCTTAAAAAAATACTAAAGTACTGAAGAATGCGATGAAATGTAGCGTTCCTGGTGGTATGTAAGTGAACGCAGTAGCCACAGCACATTCAGAGGAGCTCGGCTGGCTTAATCGTGGGAAGGATATTTGAAGGCAGTATGTTTGTGTAGTAGCAAGGTAAAAGGTAGTAGCGAATTTTTCCGTAAATTATCGCTATCGTTTCCTTGTGTAAGTTATCGTTATTTTCTTAACCGACTTCAAAACAGGAAGAGGTTCTATGTTCCACTGTATGTATTATTTTGATTATTTCACCGATTATCACTTTTTGAAAATTAGTTTTTCTTTAAATAAGTAAATAAATAAATATCTTTGGACATTTCACACGGCGTCATCTAGTCCCAAGCTAAGCAACTTAATGCTTGTGTTAGGGTAAACCCAGGATAGATGCCTCGTTGGGATAGATGCCTCGTTTTCAAAAAACACAACTTCCCGAAGTCGCACATACTAATTAATAGGTTAAATAAGGAGCGTACGTGCCACACTCCTCAGGCCCAAAAGGCAGTTGAGCAGAGTATACTTGGTTTTCTTGTGTGTGCGATTATCTGCGCGGCGAACGCAGGATAACGCGTCAAAGTTTGAAACATGAGTATTCAGTGTTGCATAACTTTTAATGTGGTCATAAATTCTTTAAATTTTTTTTTTATTTTAATACTCTGGTACTTTGAGTACATACCTAGATGTCAATACCCACTCTATTGTATTTAGTTAAGTTTAAATTTAGAAAGGCACCTATCCGTATCAAAAAGGATAGTTGCCCCAATTTTTTAAGGGGATAGGTGCCCTTAGGAAAATCTATCCACTAATACTCTAAGCATGTGCAGTGTTTGTTGAAAAACATAATTATACGTCGGAAACTTTTTTTGTGTTAGTAGGTACATACATGTATAATTATACTTAAGTAATAATCTTATAATACATAATTGTATACAATACCTCATGTTTGTAGGTGAACCATGCCACGAAAGTACAAAAGAAAGGTAGGAGTAACTTTATGGACTTCAGAACAGCTGATACCTAATACAAAGTCAAATTCGACTGACAGAAACATTATTCTATAGGAATGCTCAAGTAAAAATTGTATTTTACTTATGTTGATTCTATAGGGCATCTATCCTCCTTAGCATTTTCATAGTGGGGCATCTATCCATATGGGTAGGCAACTATCCCCAAAAAAAAGGTTCTGCGAAAACTCAATTTCTGCACAATCAGTAATTATTAGGACTACAAAAACAACGCGTAATGCAAGATAAAATATTTAACTAGCTATATTCTGTTAGGTACAATTATTTAAAGTGTGTAAAATATTACTAAATAGTACTCGTAAAAACAATGATAGTTAGAAAATGCTTTTGCTAGTATTTATCAGATATAAACAATTTACTTTTGTTTCACTTCCTGTGAAAATAATCTTTATTCTAATACATCTGTTCAACTATAAAGTTTAAAGTGTGTAAAAATACCTATGCAAACTTATAAAACTGATATGAATTTATATTGATTTTTCCAGTATTTATCTGATTTTATTAATTTATTTTAATTCACTTCCTGTTTAAATCATCTTGGTTCTACACGTCATGGTGTATAACCAAGATGGCGGCACTGACAAGACGGTATTGAGGTGGGGGTCGGATCGCAGGCATTGGCATTCGGGTTGTGACTTTCGAATAGAGCGGTTGTGTTTAAAATAGTGTTAAAATACTGAACCATTGTGAAACGTACTGTTAAGTTGGACTCATAGCCAGTGTAAGAGCGAAGAAATAAACTGAACTTGTGAAATAAAGCCGTGTTTGGAATTCCATTTCCCTGACCCACCCAAAAATTCATAGGAGTTATTCATGGTAAATTAATAGTTTAAAAACTACGAGGCTCTTTCAAAAAGTGGGGCATCTATCCTCGGTTTACCCTATGGTAACCCAGATGACTGATGTAATACTTAGATAATTTTTTTTTTTAATTCATACATATTATAGATAGAAAAACATTCTTTGAAAGAATATTTGTACTCCTGCGGTGGTTTCATAAGAAAAATGAGGATGTGACGTTATCAGAAATGTACCTTGAACGTGCAGGATTATAGTTCATTCCTTACGAAATTGAAGCCGGTTTAAATATTATTTTAAATTTTATTGTTTATATTTCGACTGTACTATAGGTATAAATGAGGTAAATAACGCGATAAATTGTGTTAATAATCTCGACATGTTTTAGCATTACAGTAGTTTATTTATTATTATTCAGCGTCCATTCCATTAAATCATATTAAACATCATTCAACAGCAAAAGAGATGACGGTCAACCGTTTTCGGTAAAATGAAATTTAAATTTCGAGTTATCGGTTCACCTATACAATTTTCTCGCTGTTTCGCCAAGAATCCAAGAAAAATATATAATACAATTTCTTCAATCGCTACCTCTTACAACTCAGTGTAGTTCATTAAGACGTAGTTTAAAATCTAATCCAGTCGCGGAGGCAATCTGAATGGAGATAACTTAATTCTACCGACTGCGGCAGATTGAATCAGATGACTACGTGATGTTAACGGGGAAATTGTACGAGATTTGAGGAAAACTCAGATTATGCACTCAATGGTGTCAATTCCGATGTTGCCAAAACTAAGAACCACTAAAAATGTTGCCGTCCCTTTCATAACGATCAAAATAAGAATGATGGCATCAATTTTATTGCTGTCAAATTAGTTTCGTTTAGTTTTTGCAACATCTGAATTGACACCATTATAATACGGAGAATCTTTATTATAAGTTGCATAAGTTTATTCCGGTAAGAAGTATGGTCACTTGTAACAGTGCAAATTATAGGACTGGCAATGACTTTGTTATCATTGAAAGTATACTGATTTTTTTTCAAATGATACAAATAACAGAGATAATAAAAATAAAAATGGCAATTTATACACTGAGTAAATACTTTCACGAATGCTTTGATTGATCAATCGCAATTCATTATTTTAAATTGGTATTAAAAAAAATACATCATTTCAAAATATTATTCAAGCAAATCTTAATTTTGGTCGTATTTCAATTTCAAGCAACGATGTTTTGACAGGTAATCATGAAAACCTATGATATAAAATTTCAATCAGAGGATTCTAGCTCACAGTTTTAGTTACAAAAGTCGAAGCCTGTTCCATTGAAAATAGTTTTTTATTGAAAAATATATTATTATAATCTAACCAGCTTTTGTTAATAACCGCGAATTTAACTCGATTGTCAATAAGTATTTTTCATTTGTATGTTACCCATGTTTATGTTGATGGAAAATAAAAACTTTTTCTATTCTATTATATTTTGTAATACACTGGGGAGTTTTATTCAACAGCTTCTGACTCAGATCAGATCACTGGTTATAATGCTACACTAGTGGCAATTCGGAGTGTCGCAAAAGCTAAACTAAACTAACTAAAATTAATGCCAGGCTTTTTATTCCCATCGCTATGAAAGGGACGGCAACATTTTTGGTTAGTTAAGTTTAGCTTTTGCGATACTCCGAATTGCCACTATTGTCAGTGAAACTTGGCTTACATCCATCCGACAATTTCAAGAGTTCCATTCATCAATTTTTGACTCCAATGTCAGATCCGCTTGGTGAACCTTATCATTACACTATCACCATAATATTGCAATAGCTATGCTCAATTTTAACATTGGGAAGTAGTCGAAATTTTTCTTACAAACGAACATTGCAAGATGAATAAAAAACTTATAAAAAAGAAATAAAAAACAGAAGAATCATCTATTCACACGAGTAGGTATGAGATTAAAAAAGTTACCCAACCTCTGGACCAGTCGTTAGTCGGCATTCGTTGGCAGTTTGGACGTCGGTCCAAAAAAATGTCTGTTCTGACCCCTAATTACCCGATTCAGGGGCGGACTAAGTATCAAACAGACTGGTTCCTGAATCCTTAGTCCACTCTAAAAATCTAAACAAGAATTTTTAACCAACGATATTTATCGTTGGTTTAAAATTTATTCTTTTATTCTTCTTTATTCTTTATTGTACACAAGAAAAAATAAAATTTGACGACCTCTGTGGCGCAGTGGGCGTAAGCTCGCCTGAGACGCAGAGGTTGCGGGTTCGATCCCCGCTGCGGGACAAATGTTTGCATGATCTGCAAATATTTGTTTCGTGTCTGGGTGTTTTCTATGTATAATATGTATGTATTTACAAAAAAAAAAAATGTATCTATGTAGTGTATCAGTCATCTGGTTACCATAACACAAGCATTAAATTGCTTAGCTTGGGACTAGATGACGCTGTGTGGAATGTCCAAGGATATTTATTTATTTATTTATTTATTTAATTAAAAAAACTAAGTGAAGTGAGTTAAGCTGAAGTGGAACTGGGCTGGGCATGTCTGTCGTATGCCAATTGAGCTGTGGGCAAAGGTAGCCACCGAGTGGCGCCCCGACCCGGCGAGAAGGCGACGCGGCAGACCGAGACGGAGATGGCGGGACGAACTCGACAAATTTACAGCCGACTGGGAGATCCTAACACATGATCGTGACGTCTGGAAGGAATGGGGGGAGGCCTTTGCCCAGCAGTGGGACACTGACGGCTTAAAATAATAATAATAATAATAAGCTGGACCCTCAGGGAGCTCGTGATCGTCGTTTAAAACCCGGTAACATCTTAACCACCCTCTAGCTACTCACGTCATGTTGCCCCCTTGTTGCGACATGTGCAACTATTTTGGGGGGGCCCAGTTGTGAGGTGGCGAGTCTCCGCCCGCCATTTTATACATGTTTGTTAACATTGTGTCGGCGGGTGCCATAGTCCCCATAGTTCCCCGGTAACCAGTCCACTACCATCCCACCCCCATAGCCCAGTAGTAGTTTCCCACATTTTTAATAGTCCTGCACAGACCGAGGACTGCCTTTGGATGCATTTCTTGTGTTATTCAGGGTAGTCACCGGTATGTGTCTCCATCACAAAAACATCAAAACTGTCAAAAGGGCCTCTGTGTGTTGGCTTCGGCCCCATGCATGCCTACCAAAGGTCCGGGACTCCATAGTCCCGTGATGGTAAACCTTGACATACATAATAATAATAATAATAAAAAAACTAAATTAAAAGGCATGTACAAAGGCGAGCTTAACCCTATCTAGAGTTTTCTTCCAGCAAACCTTTGAGGATAGGGAAAGCTGATTTAATGCTGACAATGTGACCCGTGTCACATTATACTATATAAATTGTCATATAAACCTCATCATGGTCTCACATTGGCTGAGTTGGATAGTAACTTTCGATCTGGAAGTCGATCTTGGCCTGGAATATATTGATTTTTTGCATTGAAAGTGTTATATGCATACGAACATTAAGAACACGAGTTCTAAACGGTAAAGGAAAACAATTTAAGTCTGGAAGTCGATCTTGACCAGGCATAAATTGATTTTTTGCATTAAAAGTGTTATATGCATAAGAACACGAGTTCTAAACGGTAAAGGAAAAAAAAATAAAGAAACCCGTGTAGTCAGCCCCACACTTTAAAACAATTGTCTGACCAGTGTAGAGCATGGTTTCGGTGCTGGGCAAGCCTATTTCACACTACCTCCATAACAATGTCCCAGGCACTACCAGTGTCCTTTTAAGTGTAGGCAAGAAGTGACTCTACACTGTATAAATCATTTAGTAAAAGCCTGTGTAGCAAGAAACTATGCTGGATGGTTATCCTCTATGACCCAACAAAACGTAACGCGACAAATTTCGGCTTTAAGCGAATAAAATATAATACGATTTGCGATGACGAGCCTGTTCAAAAATGTCTGCGTTTTGTCGCGGTTCGGGAATACAAAAAATTTATTCTAACTTAAGCTGTCCCACTGCTGGGCAAAGGTCTCCCCCATCAACTTCCAAGCATTGCGATCGCCGGGTTCGTCCCACCAATCAGCCCTGAATGCATCGAGATCATCACGCCAGCGTCTTCGAGGTCCGCCCCGGCGCCGCCGCCCATCCTCAGGCACCCACTGTGTGATGATCTTAGCCCACCTGTCTGGATGCATATTACAAAGTACAAAGGTACATATTATTTGAAATACTTACACTACATCTATTAACAAGAATAAGCACCCCTGTCGAAATAATAATAATTCTTTAAAATTGAGTAGGTAAGTATATAAGTTTATTACCTGAAATAACACATATAATGACAAGTTCTATCCCACTCGGCCAACACGGCATAGAAAGGTCTATTATTTTTCCGTTGTGATGTCATAGAGTAATTAGGTCAGGAGTGATAGATCAGTGTGGCGCTTACAAATGAGGCCGGCTCATTAGTGGTCATTTAGACCGATGCTGACAAAATTGATTGTTTTGCGGCCGTGTTATGTTGACAGTGGTACCTATCGAATTCTGGTTAGAATTTCTTGATAGATCACTGAATTTAGGTAACGTAACTTGCTCAGATATTCTCGACAGATTGAAGTTAAGCGACGTTCTGAGTGGTTACAACTTGGGTGGGTGACTGCTGTTGAGTGCTTCCGTACTTCGAAAGGCATATTGTCATTACTGAAACTCGTCTTAAATATTTGTAAGCTTATCTGAGCTGTTCTTAATTTTTAGCGTACACAAAATGTCTAATTAATGAGTTAGTGGTATATGCAAGTAAAAATGAATAATTAGGTAGCATAATAATATTCTACATTTTGTATGTAAAACACTCCATGTCGCAACGTTGAAAACGTAAATAGAACACAACGTGAATGTAAAGAGAAACCTAATTTTATTTAAAAAAATGGTCGTAACGTAAATATTAATATCTGGAATATTATAAGGATAACTTTTAAAGCAGCATTCTACCAATGCGAGGACTCTTAAGAAGGTTTTCGTCTCGTAATATTGTGCATTTTATTTAGCCCAGGGCCATTAAACGGTCTGTGTTTTATTAATTCAAAACACATACGAAGTAATGGAACTTCGTATGTAATATAAAATATATTATTACTAGCTGCGCCCCGCGGTGTTACCCGCGGTGAATAGTTCCCGTTACCGTGGGAATACCGGGATCAAAAGTAGCCTTATAAATTAATTTTTTTATCCAGGACATAAGCAATCCTGGTGCCAAATTTCATTCAAATCCGAAGAGTCGTTTAAGCTTGAAAGAGTAACAAACACACTTTCACACTTACATACTTACACACACACAAACTTTCTCCTTTATAATATTAGTGTGATTATGTATTAATGTATGTTAATAATATGTATTAACATTTAATAATATGTCGGCCAAGGAAGCGTTGGAGGAACGATCTCGACATCTTCGAGAGAGGTTGGTGGGAAATCTCGAAGGACAGAGATGGTTAGAGGGATATGGGGGAAACCTTTGCCCAGCTGTGGGACAATATAGGTTGAAGAAACAAAAAAAAAATAATATTATGTAGTAAAGTTTCTCTAAATATATCGCTTATTTAGCGGCCACAGCTCGTCTGTAAACGCAGCAGACGTGTGAGAGACGCTATCTAAAATGAGACTGAACACATCAGCGGAAATAAAATGCAACCAACGTTAGAATGTTTTAGGTATCTTTTTGTCTAAAAACGGTCAAATTAGCACAACTTTAGAGAATTCTTTCTTTCCCTCTTTTGTCAATCAAAAGCAACAGATTTAACAGCCCTCAGAATTCTAGAAATCATGTAAAGTCTGTTTTATAACATTTTAATAAACGATGCGGAATAGAGAATCCAACTACATAACATTTAAATGAAAAACATTTATTCCTTCGTTCGTTCGTATGAGCAAGTGGCCAACTCTGGTGACGGAGTTTTTAGGCCGCCTAAAGGCCTCCGGCATGGCTTAACGACTTTAAAAGCCGGGACCGACAATTTAACGTGCCCTCCGAAGCACGGAAGCGCTCAGATATAAATGCCACTTGCGGTCACTCATCCAAGTTGTGACCGCTCAGAACGTTGCTTAACTTCGACGATCTATCAAGAATGTCTTAGCAAACTTCGCCACGAGCGCTTATTCATATGAAAAACATTTATTAACAGAACAACATAAGAAAAGTAGTACGCGTCTACACTCAACAAAAAATTCAGTAAACATGTTTCATATATTAGGTCATGATAATATTTGCTAACTTAAGTTATTATGTTATTTTTGTCAAATTAAAAGAAATATCAAAAACAAAAGTAAACACAATAGGTACCTAATAAAATGAAGTGCGGCCCACATCTAAATGTAAACGGACACATTTCGGAATGTAATATAATTTGAGCTCTATTGCTTAGTAATAACGACTACGCAATTTAGTTATTATGTTCGTGCTGCGAAACCCTCTGGCATAACTACATAGTTAAAATAAAATAGAAGCGCAAATTTCTTTGTTATAAAAATACAGGGGAATCACTTAGTCAAAAGTATAGTCCATCCAAATAGGTAGGTACATATTGAATAACAGTGTTTCGATTCATCTGGATAATCTTCACCAAACATCAATCCACCAGAATTTTTTTAACAATCTCAGTATAATTAAATTTAAAAATAAAAAAATCAAGATAAAAGTATTTTTCTACAAAAAAAATATATTAGGTATATTTATGAAGTTGCGCTACTGGTTCGATGTACTACGGATCTTGGCATACAGATTTCGATTTCTCTTTCAAATTAAAAGGGGACTAGCTGATCCCAGAAGGTTGTACGAATTCGGCCGCGGCATAACAGCCATGTTTGTGCAAATAGGTTATGGCATTATCTGTGCTTAGGTATGTACTATTTGTGATATTGGGCATTTTTACTATTCACCTAGAAAATAATAAATAAAAATAAAAAAAAGACGTGTGGCACTCGGAGACTGCCGCGGTAAAGCTATTGCATAGCATTTGTTTTTTTTCTCGGAGTGTTATTTTCGTTACTATGCTTAATACTCAAAGCTAGTCCCAAGCTAAGCAATTTAAAGCTTGTGTTATGGTAACCGGATGAATGATATATCTACTACTTACTAGATACATATTTTTTGTAAATAGGTACATACATAATAATTATACATAGGGTAAACCCAGGATAGATGCCCCACTTTTTGAAAGAGCCTCGTAATTTTTAAACTATTAATTTTCCATAAATAATTCCTATGGATATAGCTAGTTCAATATTTTATCTTGCATTACGCGTTGTTTTTGTAGTCCTAATAATTACTGATTGTGCAGAAATTGAGTTTTCGCAAAACCTTTTTTTTGGGGATAGTTGCCTACCTATATGGATAGATGCCCCGCTATGAAAATGCTAAGGAGGATAGATGCCCTATATAATCAACACATGTAAAATAAAATTTTTATTTGAGCATTCCTATAGAATAATGTTTCTGTCAGTTGAATTTGACTTTGTATAAGGCTGATAAGCTGATAAGCTGTTCTGAAGTCCATAAAATTACTCCTGCCTTTCTCTTGTACTTTCGTGACATGGTTCACCTACAAACATTAGGTATTGTATACAAATATGTACATAAAAGATTATTACTTAACACTGTATGTACCTACTAACACAACAAAATGTTTCCGACGTATAATACAACATAATTATGTTTTTCAACAAACACTGCACATGTTTAGAGTATTAGGGGATAGATTTTCTCAAGGGCACCTATCCCCCGAAAAATTTGGGGCAACTATCCTTTTTGATACGGATAGGTGCCTTTCTAAATTAGAACTTAACTAAATACAATAGAGTGGGTATTGACATCTAGGTATGTACTCTAAGTACCAGAGTATTAACATAAAAAAAAAATTAAAAAAAATTATGACCACATTAAAAGTTATGCAACACTGAATACTCATGTTTTAAACTTTGACGCGTTATCCTGCGTTCGCCGCGCAGATAATCGCACACACAAGAAAACCTAGTATACTCTGCTCAACTGCCTTTTGGGCCTGAGGAGTGTGGCACGTACGCTTCTTATTTAACCTATTAATTAGTATGTGCGATTTCGGGAAGTTGTGTTTTTTGAACACGAGGCATCTATCCCATTGAGGCATCTATCCTGGGTTTACCCTAGACAAGTGGCAAAATGAACATTGTTATTAAACCGACTTCAATTTCGTAAGAAGAGAGCAATTTACTAAAATCTGACTAAAACAAAGCATAATTAGGAACAAGAAAATATTGCAACAAACAAAAAATAATTTTCTTAATTTCTGTGATGTCGAGTAATAACTGAGAATGACAGAAATTAACTGCCGAGGTCAACTTCCTTTTCAATTGACTTTTGTTGTTATAAGAGATGACAGTTTACTAGCCATAATAACATATAGGCTACTTTATATCCAGGTAGGTATCTAAGCGAAGCCGTGGGCGTAAGCTTGTACTATTATAAACTTAGAAGTAGTCAATTATCATTTTAGGTTTTTCGAAAGAGATTTTAAGAATGTTAATCTTTTGTTCTACAGGGTGGTAAAGTTGAGGTTATAAAGGTTGTACAATACAGAATAATTCTTTTTCGATGGACATCATAATGGTGGCGCTTATTTTTTCATTGTCAATTCTATTCCCAGATAAAGCACGCAATTTTAAGAAAATCTTTGAATGCAGTATTACTTACTTAAAAAAAAAATACCGTTTCCTTCCAGCAAATCATTCTATCTACAATATGGTACTTTCCCTTCATGTGGCATGGCATAGCTTTGGTACACCCTGTATACTGAACCATTTAATTCAAGAGAATCCCGACGTTTTGAACGAGCTCCTTCAAACGCTAAGTCCATATTATTTTCATGAGGGAACTTTCATAAATAATACTACGGATTTGAGAAGTTTTCTAGTGTTTTAAAGGATTCTTTGAAGAGTTTAAAGACAGTAGTTTAGATCTTTTGAAGCTTTGTTTTAATAGAAATAGGAAAGTTTATTGTGAAGTGTATTTTCTTGGTTAGCTTTAAATCCGTCTGTTATATTTATTTATGAATGTTTTTAGCTCAAGTGACTGAACGGTGTTTGATAAACAACATTGTCTGCGATGTTAAAGCCCGTCACTTGAATATTTGTACAGATAATATACCGTAATATGCCTTGCTATAATTTATATCAATATATATTATAGCTACGTGTGTGACGGGCTTAAAACCTTTTAAATAAAAGAATAATCGTTCATTTAAAAATTTGCCAAAAAAGACTGCGACAATAATAATACAGCGTCTTTGTCTACGCCTAACGCAGAAACTAAACTACTACATGAAAATGTAAAAATGTTTATTACTGTAAAATAAGGTCGAAGTTTACACAGAGTTTACAAAGTAGTATACTTAAAATTAACTTAATTTACAGACAGTGAAAATCAAAACAACGAATATATCTATCAGTTTCCTCACTAGGCAAAGCCTGTATCGGGGAAACTTTGTTACGACAGCTCAGGTAGATGGCTACATATTTACAAACTTTAGAAAATACCACTTGGAATAAGGATCGTTACACAAAAAAAACTGATCCAAGCTACTGCCTATATTTGCTGGAAGCAAATATTTTAATTAATTAAATATTTAAATTAACGAATTTAAATATTAAATTTCGATAATCCATTGGCTTGCAACCTGTTACGTAGGTACGTAGGTATTTCCGAAAACTTCTGCAAAATGTGGGTATGTGCCAAATGTATAATTGGACGTGGCCTTAATTAAGCTGCAATTTGAGAGAATGTTTTGGTAGTAGGGTGGTACATAATTATAAATTTCGCGACTTGTACATAGGTAGGTAGGTACTTATTTAAAATTACTTAAACTACTCGTGACCACCATAAGTGCGTAAGTTCGTAGGAGCTAGTAGCCAACTCTGGTGACGGAGTTTTTAGGCCGTCCAAAGGACTTGGCTTAGCGACTGATAGATCGAGCGGTACTGACCGCTAGCGACATTAACAGCTAATCACTTCATACCTTCATACCACTTCATACCCATTAATTAACAAGTGTCGGTCCTGGATTTTCATTAAAAAATATATTACAGAATCGGCCTGAAAACACTGTCACCAGGGGAGTCACTAGATCATATAAACATAATTTTATTTCATAGTGTTATACCTACCGACCACACTATAAATTTAATAAAAAATAAAAAATCTTAGTATTTTCGATTTTTGAACCGAAATCATTTCTTACCAATAATTTCATTCCGGCGTTCGTTTTGTCCTCATGGAGAAAAGTACTTATCAGATACGCTATCGGGATCATAACCTACTTTAATAAGTAACACACTAACAGACTGTGTAAACAAGCAAAGCAAATTGAAATCCTGAAAGATTGCATTTTGCACCCTCATCAAAAGCGCGACACACGATGCAATTCACCTAATCTGCATCTTAACGGACTAATTAACTAAGACGCTTCGCAATT
This sequence comes from Xanthorhoe designata, assembly GCA_963582015.1. Lineage (NCBI taxonomy): Eukaryota > Metazoa > Arthropoda > Insecta > Lepidoptera > Geometridae > Xanthorhoe > Xanthorhoe designata. The sequence goes on along the minus strand of OY757029.1, from coordinate 12,857,002 downwards.
TCCAAGCCTTTATGATCCTTATTAGTGTTAATATAAGGTTCATGTTAGTAGTATATTTTCTCGCGTTTTAAGTTCATTAGTGTGCCTCATTTCAACGCATTGAACGCTTGTCGGAGCGATCGTGGAAGGAATTTCTTGGTAGTTTGCTTCGTGTAGTAAGAAGTATGTTTAGATGAGAATTCTCACTAAAATTTGCAATTTCAGCGGGATTTGAACCTGCGATGATACAATCGTACTCAAGCCGGACTGCCTTACACTCGGCCACGGAACCTTATGACGCCGAAGACGAAACTACCAGTAAAATGATATTTCGGTTAAAGCACTGTTTAGCGCCATCTGCAGGTATTCGAGTGTGGCTTAAGACTATAGTAAAATATATAAAATTCCTAAAAAAAAAAAATCTGAAAGAAATGTCTACCGCTCCCTGGGATACAGTCGTGATCATAATTATTTATATATATTTTTTTCATTTTAAAAATGTTACCGTATTGCAGTGTTGCTCAACAAATAATAACAGCAGTGTGGATGCACGTTATTACAATAGTTAACCTTGCAGTTAGCTGCAGGATTCGAATAAGCTGCTAACGAGACTCCTCCCTGAATGCTCATTATCATTAGCTAACACGAGCTTTGTAATACTGCTTTAGCGACACAAATATTCAAATAGGAAATTTACCTTTGTAATAAAGACATGCTGAGTAAACTTGTTTGAGACGCTACTAAGTTTTTATGAGCAAGTGGCTCTCTGGTGACGTAGTTTACAGGCCGCCTTAAGAGCGGTCAACCCGGCTCACTTTTCATACAAACGCTCGTACGTGATTATGCCGTTGTAACAGATCTTTCTTTTAAACTTTTGGACTAATAGGTATCTTGTGCACTATATCTAGGTTTCTATCGAAACTAAAAATCAAAATTTTGAGAAACAAATTCAGTATAAGCTTCCAAAAACCTGCTTTTAGCATAAATTTTACCTGAACTTTGACCGTTCATAATGTACTCATAAATTGTAAAAGTAAAGAAAATATTGTCATAGAAACCTTGCAAATCTTGTGGAGATTCTAAATGACTAATATTTATTTTACAAACTTGTAAGGCTTACTGTAAAACACGTATTTCCTGGAACACTTTTTATGAAATTTCCGCACACTATTTATCGAGTGAGCGAGTGAGCGGCGAAAGTACCTACTGAATGCCGAGCGCTGAGGCGCTATCTCTCTTTTTTCGCTTTGCTTCTTTTTCTAGCATTGCGCTGGATAAAACAACAAGCTTTTCAGCTATGCCCGCGTCGATGATAGACGCACCGGGAAGGGCCACCTTAAGGCAATCGTGAGACCGACATGGCACTTGCGGGGTGACCAACAAGATTGCTTAAAATATTGAAATTATGTTGCTTTACTTTATATTACCTATTTACTTTTAGTAAGACGCTTCCGTGAGGAGTGACCGTACCGCGAGTTTGAAGACTTCGGTTCGGATAAATCGAACATTTTCGGTATCAAAATAGTAGAGATTATAAATACTGTGTTAAAATGATTATATTTATGTTTCACTCTATCTAAGAAAATATAGGTATAGGTTGCGTCAGAAAGACATTAAAATTTTGCCGTAAAAGATTTCACGACAACTGAAATTTCGTACAAAAAGATAAACTCGGAATGCAAAACAATTGATTTCTCGTGCTTAAAAAACATTTTTAATTCTAGGCTATAAATAAAAGGTGTTCCCACAAATGCATAATGCATTCGCCCCTGAGGTGCGAGAATTTATAAATCAGTCGCATTTTATTCTAATCTAAGGAATTTTAAGCGACTTTTAAAGGCATTGTGAACACCTTTTGAATACTAAAGGCATTTAGTGGGAAGATAACAAGTCAAGTATGGCGTAAGTCAGATAAAATAAAAAACTAGTGTTTTACAGTGTTAAAAGGTTAGGTATTTATTTTTAAATATTGATGCAAAAGTCACTTACTCAAGAAGAAGCACCTCGTTCGTTCGTATATCGTTTTTTGGCCGCCTAAAGGTCTAAAACCTTACATTAATATTGTTCAGGTTGGTCTTTCCTTTATGTTTGTTCACGAGAAAAGTAATTTTTACGATGCATAGAACCGGCCTGAGCATAATAGAGAGGATTTTCAACCCTTGTGCCTGGGTGATTATTCGCTATGACTCACAAAATATAACGTGACAAAACGCGGCATGAACGCGGAAAATACAATACGATAAACCGGTGACGAGTCGTGCTTTGTCGCGTTACGTTTTGTTGGGTCTTAGCGAAAAATCACCCTAATATTTAAAACGTTATAATATAACGTGTTAACAAAGGCTTTAAATAAAGTTTTCGCACAAAATTCGTGGAACTTTTGATACGACTTTCAAAGCGTTAAAATTTGGTAGGTTCTGAAAATTAATTAAATTATTTCAATTCAAACTTAAATTAGGAAGTCGCTTCACAGAAACAAGTTTTTATGTTCACACGTTTATTAATATAATGCGAAATGTAGGTAGGTACTAATCTGTGTAGTTTTAAACTTGTGCTGTTATAAACTGTACAAATTAAAGGTTCTGGCACACTAAGGTGGGCCGGGTGTGGCTTGGTGTGGCTCGATAGGAGTATTATTTTTTAATAACTCTTTAAGTATAGTTTCAGTAATATTGTTTAAAAACGTACAAAAATAATAAAGATAATTAGGCAACATAGCCCTCTACGGATGCGAAACGTGTACGATGACGCAGCGAGATAGGGAAATTTTGGAGGCGTTTGAAATGTGGTGCTGGAGGAGGATGGAGAAGATCAGCTGGACAGAAAAGGTTACCAACGAGGAAGTATTGAACAGGGTTGAAGAGAAAAGATTATTAATGAATACCATCAAAACCAGAAGAGGAAAAATGATTGGTCATCTTATACGACATGACAGCTTTATAAGGAACATCATAGAAGGAAAAGTAGAAGGACGGCGAGGAAGGGGAAGACCGAGAATTAATTACATAAGTCAGATAAAAGAGAAGGTCGCTGTCATGTCGTATCAAGAAATAAAAGAGATCGCATTTGAAAGAAGCATATGGAGGGGAAATTGCATCATTACACCGACAAGAGCTGAGCTCTTAAGTTTTATATAGGCAACATTGCCCGAAGCATTGGTTGAACTTAATCATTTTGATAGAAAAATAAAAAAGTCAAAATCATTACATGTTCGATGGCTTAGTGGTAAAAACTACAAAAAATCAACGCTTTACATTTTTTGTAGTTTTTACCACTAAGCCATCGGACACGGCGACTTTTTAAAACGCGCGACTGCATAGCTACTAACACGCCTTGGTCGCATTGGGCGAGGGCACACAGTTAGCGACCGCATCGCTACTGCATCGCTAAATTTTAGATACCACCGAGAGTAGGTACATCAAAATACGGTGGTTACAGGTTCGAATACTGTAATATTGCAACTATTACTTGTCTTTATACAGCCTTAAATATCCGTGAATATTGAAAAAGTTGTAGCCTGTACTTTATTTGAATCTTACTAATTTTTGCACCGTTTCACATTAATGGAAAGGTACCTTAACACTGTCCCAACACCAAATTGGCACTTTGCATTCTAGCGCCTGAAGTTTTAACGTTGGTGCAATGGCGCAACCGATTAAAACTATTAATAGGCAGAATTCTTTAGATAGTTTTGGAAACTAGATTTTATTAGTAGGTAGAGCTTGAAAAACTTAGCACGTAGGTAGATGCGAAAAACTTATTGACCGAATAAAGGTAGAATAAATAGGTAATATTTTTACTAAATATTAGCAAGATGGACACACAAAATGTGTTTTCGTGGTTAACAAAAAATATTTTTTTAAATGAAAACTACTTTTAGATAATGCATACCGTGTCGTGTTTGTATAAGTGTTGGGTGCAACATTTAAACAAAAATAAGGAAATTAAATGCATTTTAAGTGTATAAAAGCATAAACAATGTTTAAATTTAGCTAGAGGAATGATTGAGACCCGTAGTTCGACTTTCTCCCGATGTCTTGCACAAAAAACTTGGCTATAAAGAGTGAATAATATTGAGCTATTACATTCTATCTCTACTTTAACGCTATTTTACAAACTCTATGGTTGGTTTGTAAGTAAAGAGACAGTCAACTTTCATTAGACCCAAACACGCTTCTAGATATTATCGCTTACAGATTAGTGGCTGTTTACCTTTATATGGCAAGTGAACTAACACTTACCTATTCTATATTTATCGTATCGGACTATTTCATGGAATGTATATTATATATATTATATTATTAACTTATTAAATACTCGAAGTACCTATAAAATGCTTTAATGTAGGTACCTAGGTATTATTGGCCAAGTGGGATAGATCATGATTTTCGATCTGATTCGGAGGTTCGGGTCCCGAGCCGTGCAAGAATGCATTCCTTGTTTTCAAAAAGTGTATTTGCGCCTATGAGTGATTCGTTATTTAAATGAAAAATCAGTTCCGGCAGCATTCGAAACTGCTTAGATACAAGCGATCGCTTTTAAGCCGAGCTGCCTGACCACTACGACTAGACTACGGAACCACTTATGTTGAGAGCTGCAACTATTAGTAAAATCATATTTTCTCGGGTAATCTGCGAAACTTATTATTATTAACCTATTGAGTGTCATAAGTCTCAGGCAAGGCATCAAACTCAAAAATATTAAATTTACACAGCAATTTTGCAATATTAAACCTTATTTCAACGTAGGTAAAAGATAAAATACCTCATTACAATGCAAATGGTAATTTTTAAAATATTACTACAACCAGTGACACTATTAAGCTACTAAATCGTTTTTAATGCGTTTTTGGAGGAGTCATAATTTTAAGTTTAAAACCTCACGGGGATTTTTAAGTTGCGGGAAATGTTATGCAGCGAAAATGTTTTATTTGCAAAGGAATTTACGAATGTAATGTGATTTACAAAACATGAGTCCGGTAGAGTTATATAAAACTCACAATTTCCCTTTGTTACCTTGTACATTCGTAGAATCATAATATTGTAAGAGTAAACAAGTTCGCTCGTGGCGAAGCTTGCTAAGACGTTCTTGATAGATCGTCGAAGTTAAGCAACGTTCTGAGCGGTCACAACTTGGATGGGTGACCGCAAGTGGCATTTTCATCTGAGCGCTTCCGTGCTTCGGAGAGCACGTTAAATTGTCAGTCCCGGCTTTTAAAGTCGTTAAGCCATGACGGAGGCTTTCAGGCGGCCTAAAAACTCCGTCACCAGAGTTGGCCACTTGCTCATACGAACTAACTAACTGGCTTAGTAAAAGTAACAAGTATCTAGATAAAAAGCTAGCTTACTTGGCCGCGGCTTTAATCGCGTGGAGCCAACCTTAATAAAAAGTTGCCTATCTTTTACTCGAGGCCATAAACTATGTATAGGTACTTATTTCAAGTTTCAGACAAATCCGTTCTTTAGTTTGCGCGTGAAAGAGTAACAGACATCCATACAAACATACAAACTTTTGCGTTTGTAATATTAGTAGAATAAATGTAGTTAATGCCTATGACTACCTTCTTAGGCATACCGAAAATCATGAATGCCAAAATAATATCTGAGAAAATATAATATCTAGCGCGTCTTAGGAATAAAAACAGTCATGATCATGTTTCGCTTCGTCTTTTCGTTATAAGAAACTTTTAAATACTGCTTTTGGAAAAAAAAACTCAGGCCTTTACACCTTTTACTAGATGATTTATACAGCGTCAGGAGGAAATCTTTGCCTACACTTAACGGGACACTGTAGTGCCTGGGACATTCTTGCTTTTGGAAGAGACAAGGTATTTATACTGTTGTGTGTTATTATTGTGTATGATTTTACTATACTACAGCCCAATTAACTCGTTTCTATCTACCTATAGCCTATAGCCGATTGATAAAGGGAAATATAGCGCGCCGTCGAAACGTTTCGTTGTGCTAAATTTGCGCTGCACTCTTTTGATTAGCAAAGCCAGCCGGTACAGGCCTAGGAGGGTCTGGCACTAGACCACAAACATACAACAGCGTTGTACTTACACACGGGAATAACTCATATTATACATAATCGTCATTTATTCAAGTCGTAGATAAAATAACGCAATTGCTATTTTTTTGTAATTTTGAAACTTAGGTATACCTAATATTATAAATGTGCGTTCGTTTGTTTATGAAACTTTCACACCATAACTACTCAATGGACACATGTATTATCGAGTGACATTATTTAGTTAGACAATAGGTAGATTTAATTAAAACATCTTAGATTCATAAACCCTGTAAATAAATTCATAATGCTGTAGAATGCCTCGAAGATAAATTAGCTCTGTGTCCACTTTACACTGATTTAACTAACCTCCCAAGAGCAAGCAAAGACAAAAGAATTAAAAATCTCCCGTTCCATTCCCCAACATTGTTGTCCACATAACTTGGCGCTCCAAAATAAAGTGAAACATAGTGTTCAAAAAGTGGCCTGTATTTTTTGAAGAGCGCGGCAAGAGCTCGGTCACTCACACACGGTCCAGTGCTCAACAATCGTGGACTGACGAATAAATAAACAAAAATGTGCAGGCCTTTGCGGAAATATACGCGGCTATAAAAGTTATTTGTTTGACTCCGGAGCTGGCCGGCCGCCATCGAAATAGCTGGTGTTTTTGAAGCTGTTTCGGGTTCTGGCTTTGGTCTACCTTTGGAGCCATGTAGTTTGTCGATGATTGGCAGAATTGTTGTAAAACTGATTGAAAATAGTTGTAAAATTATGAGACTTTTATTGATGCATGATTTAAATACTTTATTGTAAACCTCCGCCTGCGAATAAAAAGTGTGTTATTCCTGAACTATGTGTTATTCCTGGTCATAAACTATGTAAATTCCAAGTTTCAGTCAGATCCCTTCAGTAGTTTTCGCATGAATGAGTAATAAACACATACCATCCACGAAAAAATTACTAAAATAAAAGTAACTGAAAGCTTTGGAATATAGTTTCAAAACAAAGCGAATTCAGAATTTTATTAAGTAGGTACCTACCTACTCGTTTATGTTATGTTTATTTTTTACAGCTCGCATACTTTAAACTGGGGTATCTGCGGGTAACAAGGGCCGGCGGCTTACAAGGGCCACTAATACTCGCACTATTGTAAAGCTAACTGGTAAGTTCGTAGGTGTAAGAAGAGTAGGTTGTGACCAACTGCTACTTGTATTACAGAGACCGTATACAACATTATTTAGAAACGCCCATGTTTTTAAAACGAAAAATCTATTGATGGATGGTCGGTTTTCCGGCGTAGAGGCCTTCTGCACTCGCCAAAGCCCGGTGAAGTTATAAAGGTCCGGAAGACCACTTAACATAAAAATACGTCCAAAAAAAAAAAAAAAGAGATGTATGGTCGGGGTTCGATCTCACGACCTTTGGATCGAAAGTCGGGGCATTATCCCACTAGCAGCTAGGCCAACACGTTTCTTAAATAGAAACCAATATTTACTTTACTTTTTTTTTAATATTGAACACAAACTGATTAGGTAGGTAGGTGAAATATGACAAAGTATAGTTAATTTATCAAAGCAAGTTAAAAAGAAACATTCTGTTTCGGAATTTGTAAGTATTTGTACTAATTTAGCAAAATCGCAATATTTTAAGGTGTCTGAACTTTGCTGGTACGTAAGAAATAGTAAAAACAAAATAACATGCTGTATTTCAAACGTTTTTTGCAATAACACCCAACTGTAAGTTATGTTTTTCATAACAAAACTCGTTATTTACGCCAATAATTTATCTTTGCTAAGTAATAAATTATTTTTGTATCCAATGATATTGTAAAAATTACCTTTCTTTTCTTACCTACAAATGTAACGTAGACAGATATTATGTTTCACAGTTATTTGATTATTTGAACTAATTCTTAATTGCTCAAATTAATTGCAATTTTTTTTACCTAATTTTCTTTGCCATAAAAATACAATTAGTTTTAGAAATAAATAAAAACAACTGTGCTAAGAAAAGCAATTCCGATTGCAAGTTGGACGACCTGTGGCGCTCTGGGCAAAGGAAGACCTGCCCCTAGATTGTGTAACTTGTCTCGGGTTGTATCCAAGTTGTATCAAAGCAAAAATCACAGTAAATCGCGAAAATAACAGTCAGATTAAAGGCTGATTAAGTAAATTAGTAAGTAACTTACTTAATTACTGTCATATTTGACAGTTGTTTTCGCGATTTACTAGGTATGATTTTTGCTTTGATACAACTTGGATACAATCCGAGACAAGTTACACAATCAGGGGGCTGGACGCAGGAGGTTGCGGGTTCGATCCCCGCTGCTGTACAAATGTTTGTATGTTCTGTACCTAGATATTTTTTGGGGCCTGGGCGGGCGTGTTTTTCTATCTATAATATTTTATGTATATTTTTACAAAATAAAAGTACCTAGGTTAGGTAGGTTATACATAAAAGTAGTAACAGTCATCTTGTTACCATAACAACGTGTTGAGTACACACCTGAAAAGAGATTTGTCAAAAGCGCGTCCAAAACAATTAAGCAAGAAAAATCTAAATTGCCGAAACCAACATGTTCACAGAAAACCTTTAGCAAACCCAGCGTTGCACTTTGATTGTAGTTTACGTTTGCAATGGAAAAAGCCTTCGTAACGAGTGCCCACTGTTTCTACTATTGCTACTCGATTTAATATCTTACTCGCTTAGAAACAAGAGCTAAAAAAATACCTTGTCCATGATTATTTTGCACAATTGGACTTGCGAACTTGACGGACTTGCTTGTTGTGAATTTTCTATATTTCATGCATATGAGTTATGTTGTTTGTTATTTCATAAGTACATTTAAACGTAGATTTTTAAATGACAATTTATGAAGCGCATTTCATTAGCTTTATTAGTTTTTCCAGTAAAAAAACTCCTTTCGTAAGATGCAATACCTGCTTTTACGCTCGCGTGGATTAAAAGTAGTACCTATAAGTTATTTTAGGTAAGTTTAAGCCAAAACCGTTAATTTTTATGTGAAAGAGTGCCATAGCATATACTTCCATGCAAACTTTCGCGTTTATAATATCAGTAGTACTGCATGACTCTTGTTAGGGGTGGCAGGCCGGCTCGCTCGGCCGCTAGGTGCCATCAAAACAGAAAAGTTAGCCGTGACAAATCGGAGCGGTGTGCTTTCTGGCATATAGAATAATCCTGTTCTAGGACTATATAAATCTAGACCGTTACGGGACTTAGCTGTTCACAATGACTGAACGTACAAATGGCTCGATCACGGTGCAAAATAATACGAGAGTCAAAATGCACAAAAGGCATAAAACAGGGGTGCTCAGACTTATGGTGCCGGCGATTCTATTGGAGCCGTCTCTGTTAATAAACTATACATAATTATAGACATAGCATACTTATACATTCGATTTAGTCATTATTACTATTACTATTAGGTACTACTAGCCCATACTGTCCCATTGTTGGGCAAAGGCCCCACTTTCGCCAGTCTCGCCGATCCAGTGCCTTCGTCCGCCAGTCCCGCTCAAAGGAGATTTAGTTATTAATCGTAGTTTATAAATCTTGTGTCCATAGATGTAAACTTAATGGCTTAAAGCTCTGAGATAGATTTAAAAAGTTTTTGACCGAAAAAATACACCTGTCATCCAATATTTTACGTACCTGAAAGAAGGATATTTTAAAAATACTGAATTGTTTGGGGCTGAGGGTTTATACAAACTGCCCCACGCTTCGTCCATAGCCAGATAGAAAACTCTGACCGTAAATTCAAATAAAAATGGCCTGTTTCAGCGAAAATGGAAAAATCGTTTTAGGCACGAAACTTCGGACGTACGCTCAGTCGCTCACGAATGGCTTAATAGTTTAAAACTAAAAAGTCATCAGTTAATTTTAGAAATAGAATATACCTAGCTTTAAAACTTGTTGACTTCACCACTTAAGTAGAACAACCAGCAAACTTTATCTTATCTCTAAATATCAACGAGAATTTTCAAAGTTAGTGTGTGAAGTTTGCAGTAAGTCAAACACCAGATGTGTATTAAGTTACAACAAGAGGTCGAGGGTTATGACTGAGCTTGAAGGAGCATTTCATTTTCATAGTTTCTATATTTGCTTAGTTACGACGTCACAAATCGTTAGTACAATCTCGGTATATCAGGCAATGCTGAAACCCGTATAACTTCGTCATTACTGGAGATACCTACTTATTTATTAACTGTATAATAAAATACAAGCTATGATAGCTTGCCCCGCATCATATTAATCGTGAATGAAATATAAATGGCCGATTAAGCTAACTTTGCATATAGGTACTGCATCGTATTAACGAAAACTATGAGTGTGAGAAAGACACCAAGTACAATATAATCGACATTATGATACAAGCAAAAATCGACGTGCTCCTAGTTTAGGTAACTACAGAACAACAGTGTTGTTTGTTAGTGTAGATAGATGTTTAGATAGAGCCTAGTGTAGATGTTTTGGCCAAAGTTTAATTGTTAAAAAGACGTATTTACATAGGTAACTAAGACATTACAGTGGCTTTTTCGAGTCTTAAAAAATAAAAAAAAATTAACCCCCTTTCATTTTTTCCAAGTCCGCTCCTGCGCTTCATCTATCAAGATAGACCTCAAAACTCGCTGGGGTAGGTGCATAAATCAGGCATGAACTGATTTCGCGCTTGGCGAGGTATGAATATTTCGATTTAGGTCAAGAGTCCAGTGCTCATGTGTAGCTGAAGATTGCGTGACGTAGATTTTGATTTTATGTTTAAAAATGTGCGGATAGCTCAAAGAATAGGTAGTAATAACACATGGATTGAACACGAGTGAATTACTCAAGTTAAAATCGAGACAATGTTTAATTGTTAAAGTGCCAAAGGTAAAATAATTAAATTAGCGAAGTGTAACAGGCATTGGCATCGTGAATCTTCATTAAACTTGTCAGTTTGTTATTGTAATAAATTGATGTTTCGAAGATTATTGGAAAGTCCAAGGTATCAGAATCTTTAGACAGGTATATTTAATTTGAAAACAATGATTTTCCAACTACCGGGGTGGGTTAGATAAACCTAAAAAATTGCTAAACGCAAAAAAAAATCATACCCTCAAGAAAATTCGTTGCACAGTTTTGTACAAATTCAAATAAACTCACATTTTGAAATGTTGTCACTGCTTTGCCAACTTATTTTTTAGGTAAAATGGTCTATGGTCAAAATGTGTACCTATGTATTTGCATCTTCTGGCGACTGATTGACTGGCCCTCTGTTCAAAAATTGATCTCATTTGCTTGGTGATGGTCGGGTGAAGCGTCACCGTAGGTAACGCTTGCCAAAGCAAATTAGACTGTTTGTTTAGCGTCTTTACGAAACACAAATGTTCTGTGGATGTACGCTATCCTGTGATGCTCTACTTTTGAAGCAGGAGTTGGGGCATGTGTTATACGTAACACCATATTCGATAATTTAAGGTTAAATTCGACATTGCAACGACGTAAACTGATCAAGGTATACCAACTGTTTGTCTTAAGCTATAAGCAGAGGATTCCTTTCAATACTTTCTCAATAATTCGACTCCGTAACTGCGCCCGAAGGTGTCTTTTACCGCGATCGTAAACGCATACATCGTAAACTTTTGATGACATTCGAATGACGAAAATATTATGATGTAAGGTAAAAATATTTTTTATATTCCGATGTGGGACACGAATAAAACGCAAATAGAATTTATTGTGAATAATTTGATAGAAGTATATTTTTATTAGTTTTTTAACACCTTTTGGTTGGTAATAATCCTATGAGTTATATAGTAGGTATCTATGAAGTTTTATTAAGTTGCGACAAAATCGGAAGTCTGCCAACTATTTTGGGTTACTACTACACTCGCTTATGCCCGATTTCTATATCCAACGTACGGATGGCGATCATCTCTCTATGTTGTTTCTACTCTCATCATCTATCTACGTTACCTTGTTTAAACAACACAAAATGTATGCCACTTTTTGGCAGATAACAACGTTGCTATGACGATCGATCTACGATCATCCGTACGTTGGATATAGGAACCGGGCATTACTAGTTCAGACAGCAGAATATCTATTGTTGTAACTATTTTGTAAATATTGACAAAAACAAATAATATTGAAAAATAATTCTAAATTAATGTAAAATAAAAAAAAACGTTTATTACATTGCAAAAACAAAAAATTGTATTAAGATTTGAAAGAAATGTCTACCGCTCCCTGGGATACAGTCGTGATCATTTTCATTTTAATTTTTTCATTTAATTATAATGATATATACCTACTAATTATCTATAATAATAGTGGGTTTGGTGGAGACATTGTCATACACTACAGTAATAACGTAACTATATATAGCTCCTAAAGTTAGGCGCTGCGCGGTGGACTGTGAAGATAGGGACTTGCCAAAGATATGCTGGGTGAACTATTATATATTGTATTATATTGCAATGAAATATTACGTAAGTAGACATTTTCATTAGAACTGTTTTGAATTATATTTCTGTGTTATAAAATTAGGTTTAATATGTATTACTTACCAAAGATTATTTAAGACTTTACTTTTTACTTTCGGTAAAAATTTTCCTTAACTATTTACCTTCGGTTATCATCCTCTTTGGTATTACAAAAAAAAAAAACATACCTACCTAAGCAGTATATCAGTCATCTGATTATGGGACTATTTGACGCTGTGTGAATGTAGAAGGATATTTATTTTTTCACATAAAAAAATATTTTCTGAAAAAAGCAACTTAAAGTATCATAATGTAAGATAAAAATTACATTTTTATCCAATGATAGGTACATAATATACCGAACAGGGTTTTTACTACATCTGTTTATTTCCTCCTAAACGGATATCCGCATGCATTTGAAGAGTAACTAACAACATGAACCAACATTTGTACAACATAAATAGGCAACTAATTAGCCGGATTAATGAACACATCCGTAATAATGCCCAGTTGTACAATAATTCGTGATCATTTCTCTAATTCGATATCATTTCGGTAATCAAAGCTTATTATTGTTTGTTATTCAAATATTATTGGATGTTATTCACAATTGTGAAATATTATATGAGTAAAGTGATTATTATAATTCATAAATAAGCTAATTCATTGGCATAATACAGGATGTCCTAACGCTATGCCAAAATACCTTAAATAATGTAGAGGATATTTGTTGAAAGGGAACATTATTTTAAAAATAAGTAATACTGCTTTCAGTCTGTGAATCAAACTGACTAATTGTGAAAAAATAAACACTCCTTATTTTTATAACGCCAATCGAAAGTTTATACCTACAATACGGAATAATTTCTATAGAGTCACATAGTATAGGGTAAACCCAGGATAGATGCCCCACTTTTTGAAAGAGCCTCGTAATTTTTAAACTATTAATTTACCATAAATAATTCCTAATAAATGTTGTTGTTTTTCTTAAGCCTGCAGTCCTTGAGCGTGGGAATTTCTGATTAACACCTACATTGACACTTTCTACTCACACAAGTGCATCCCGAAATTAGCATTTACAACCTGAAGACGAATAAAACTACTTTCGAAGTTTCGCACTAGTTACACATCCATTACGCGTTTGTCGTTGTGAGATGTATATAAATATCACAATAAAACACGCAATGTATTAGCAACACGCGGCCTGCAATTAGTTACCAGCACGGCAAAGGGTTGGGTCACAGTGTATGCTTCTTGGTATCATTTTAAATTTTGAGAAATTGAAGATAATTTGTCAAACCAATGTTCTGTGTTATAATAATAATATGAGAAATGTGCAATAATAGATAAAAATCGTTTATCAAAATTATTTGTTTACTTATAAGACAATTTAGTACAAACATGGAATATATGTACAGATTAGGACGGCTTCAACTTATTTACAGTAGGTACTCCGAAACATACCTATTTAATACTTCGATTAAATCCGTCTCGGATCGGAAATGAGACAAAAATACGAACACTCGATATCCACATAAAACTGTTACAACAATTATGTTAAAAATCGATCCCTGGTGTTGCAGGTTTTTTTTATTTATTTATATGAAATTAAAAAAAAAACTGTTAATTATAAAAGGGGGGACGGGGACGATGACCATGAGTGACGGGCCTTCACTCTGTAGTGGAATGTCGGTAGTAAGACTGGTTGAATAATCGTAATAAAGCGGAAACCCGAACCTTAGATATTTTAGCTGTAATGAACTACGATGGATGCGAACGGCACAGGGCCGATTAGAGTGGCATTTGAGGGAGGAAGCTTATGCCCAGCAGTGGGTTATAATTTGAGCTGCCAATGATGATGATGAATGAATGACCTTGTTGAACCTGTTTTTATTTGTTAATTTTTTTGTTTTTCTCAGTGATAGTCGAGATACAATCAAGGTACTTAAATCATTTTTAACTTTTCTTCCATACCTAATTTTTGTATTTTTTTAAATATCCTTGGATATTCTACACAGCGCCATCTAGTCCTAAGCTAAGCAATTTATTGCTTGTGTTATGGTAACCAGATGACTGATAACTACATAGATACATTTTTTTTTGTAAATACATACATATTATTGTACATAGAAAACACCCAAACTGGAGACAAAATATAATTTGCAAATCATACAAACATTTATCCCGCAGCGGGAATCGAACCCGCAACCTCTGCGTCTCGGGCTTTCACCCACTGCGCCACAGAGGTCCGAGATAATAAATAAAAAAAGGTAAAACACAACAATGTTTTGTCTTTGCTACGGTCGGGTAAAAAGATGAGTACCTAGGTGCATATTATGTGGGTGCTTACTGCATTATTTTAATACTTCTTTAATTTCTTTGTGTTTAAAGTAATTTTCTAAACGTTTTCCCATATCTCTCTGAAATAGGTAAAAAAATAAGTTACGACATAACTCGTACCTATATAGTTCATTGGTTAGGGTTTGATAATTTATTCAAAAGAAAAAATACTACAAAGTAAAAGTCACGTATCTACCTAGTTCGTCTACTTGCTCGATGAATAGGTACAGATAGTTTCCAACACTCGCAACCCACCCTTTTTCTAGTCCAAAGTAAACAAAAGAAGCTCGGCGAGATCTATGACGGACGTGCGGTCACTTTGGAAACCCAGCGGGTTCTGAATATTTTTGCAGCGTGTATTCTAATAAAAAGACAATTACGTCAGGCACTGCTTCATACTAAAATGTATGGCGGCGGGAAAAAATTTCTGCAAAAAAAATTAATGATGTTTAAGCTCAGATTAATGCTTTTTGGTTTTAATTAGTAAAAAACATTCACGGTGAATGTATTGACTACTATTTTGACTCATGATTTATCAAAAAATATTATCAATAATAACAACAATAATATCATAAATAGTTCAAATAGAAAAGGTCGATTTCGATGTTTTTGATGGATTTTGACGAAAAATTAAGGATTATTTTAGAATTATCACACGGTGTTAGTGTAGACTCATCTATTGAGAACTCGATTCTTTTTTATTGTCATTCTATGAAGTGATTTCATTAGTTTATTTTTTAAAATGGTAAGTGCCTGTTCGCGCGTTTTTAGAGACGCGCCCCTTAAGAATTTACAATCAAGTTTACGCTCAATATAAAACGTAATTAATTCCAATACATCTCTCCCTTTGATACAAATCACAATTACACACAACATTTAGTAGCATTTGTAGAGTGTAGAATTACTGACTCTTGTATAGATACGACAGGGGGGTTAACGCCTTTACCGTAGTATTGGCAAGTATTGGATACTGTCCTAGCAAATGCTATATGAAAATCTAGTGCAGAATTTAGAATACTACACAAAAACCGCCGGTAACCCTAACAGTAAGTTTGTATAAGCAAGTTGCCAATTCTGGTGACAGATTTTTTTTTCTGCCCAAAAAAATATGACCTGACAATTGATGACAATAGCAATTAATAAATGAATATGAATATGACTGGCACAAGCCGTGCGAAGCCAAAACAAAAAAGAAGAAGAATATGACTAGTTTAATTTTGAGAATAACAATTTGTTGATTGTATTTCTTTCGCTAAAGCTATTTTTAACTAACTATGAGTTATATAATTTAACTTTATCTAGATTACTAGGTACTAGCTTTTAGCGCATTCACAGATTGTATGAAAATAAATATAAATGTTAGAGTTGACAATAAAAGTAAGTAAGAAAACTTTATCAACTATTTTTTTATTGGTTTGTATTGGTTGCTTGTCAAATGAAAAACATCTTAAAAAACATTATTTGTAGAGTTTTCAAACTAGAACTATCTCGTCCAGTCAAGTGATCCCTCTTCTATACTCTATGACTAGTTTGTGATTTGAATGTGTCTAGAGGCAACAGATGGCAGCACCGAGACAAATCAGTGCTTTTATTAAAGATGGCGTCTGATTAGAACATACCATAGGGGATGTAAAGGGGCTTTTAGTGGTAATTTTAGGGGACAGATGATGGTTGGTAAGGGTACTTTGCAGGGGTGAATATGTTAAGACAAGAGTGTGATTAAACAAGCACAATGATAACGTTACTTAAAAGTCGAAAATATTCAGATACAGAGTAGTTACAGTACCTACTGTATTGTGTATATATGGTACCTAGATACAGCAATAATTTATTTTGATTTTTATTATATTATTGTTATTAAAACGTGCTTGTGTGCAAATATGTAGAGTAAATACTACATACCTAATTGTAATTATTCTTCATAAATTTCGTAGGTACTACTTTCTATTTACTTTAAATTTGTGTTGATTTGATCTTTTATTTTGTTATAATTACCTAAGTAAAAAGTTTATATGTAGGTACTCATATTTAGAAACTTACCTAGTTACTTAGAATTAAGATGTTGTCTTTTAACGCATGTTGTTACGTGAGCTCTAGCTTTTTAATATTGACCAATGATTATGCATGTACAGTGTAACCCTGTGTTGGGTGTCTTGTCTATAGTAGGTAAATAAATAAATAAATAAATTGGTTACATAGCAACAGTTAAAAGCTCCTTCGCTTCGTGTCATCGTAGGATTTAGACTGAATAAGATCATCTCTCCTCATCTTCTGCCTTTATTCAAAAACATCCTACCTATACTCTTCAAATAAGTAATAATTCAGTATAAAGTTATTGAAAATAAAGTTTATGTGCCTAATAACGCCGTTTGGAGCGACTTTATACGCCTTTGTTAGAAGTAGAAGTTTCTCCAACTTTTAGACGAGTACTGAATAAAATCCCAATCATTTCAATACTGTCAGTCATAAGACACCCTTTTCACAGCTTTATAAAGTAACAGCTACTTCACTTATTATACAGGGGAAAACACTTACTTAGCAAGCTTCGCCACGAGCGCTTCTACACACGATAACAAATTTCAATTTTAAATTTTACATTGTTTTGGTAAAATTTAAATTATAAATAAATAAATATCCTGGGACATTCCACACAGTGGAACACACATCTAGTCCCAAGCTAAGCAATTTCATGCTTGTGTTATGGTAACCTAATACACTATTTACGTACAATTTTTTTTGTAAATTCATACATAAATTATAAGTAAAATGAAAACACCCAGACACTAGATAAATATTTGCAGATCATACTAAATTTGTCCCGCAACGGGGATCGAACCCGCAACCTCTGCGTCTCAGGCGGGCTTTCACCCACTGCGCCACAGAGGTAATACTCTAATGATCAATGATCATGCTATTCTATTTTCCCTGTGTTGAGTAAACCAGTGAAGTCACGCACACCGGACAATTGAGACGAACCGTATTTGAATAATGACGCCTTATGAATAATAGTCTTTCACGAATTCGGGAGTTGCCTGAAAGTTATTTCATTGAATGTTTTTGTGCCAAAGGAACTTGTGCTTAGGGTATTTGAACGGTAATTTCTATCATGAGTATTATTATTATACAACGTGATTCATAATATTGGTATTTATCCCGAAAAGGGGTCATTCCCCTCATCAGTGTGAACAACATTTATTGTTCTACGACTTTTTGAATTTCGATGCTTTTCATTGAAGAAATGACTAGCAAAGTTTCCTTCAGAAATAAACACAGAGCAATCCTATAATAATCAGCTGATCCATGAACTTTGCCGGTGACCCTAACCACTGGCCAGTGGCCCGTGTGACGTATGAGGCGGGCGATGAAAATATTGATAGATGATAGATTTACTTACCAAAAAAGTTTTTGTATGAAAAACTGAAAATTGGAATTCACAAGATTTGCACTTACACAACTGTTCATTTTCATGGTCACAAAACCCCCCTTCCGGGATAACATACCAATTATGATTCACGTTGTATATACTAGTTGCGCCCCGCGGTGTTACCCGCGGTGATGTTCCCGTTCCCGTGGGAATACCGGGATCAAAAGTAAGTAGCCTATTTTGCATGCAGGGTATAAACAATTCTGGTACCAAATAATTAACAAACACACTTACACACACACAAACTTTCACCTTTATAATATTAGTAGGATAGAATTTCCTGCAAATACCTACATAGTAGAGTAGGCTAACACAACTCCAAGAAAACACTTAAATAGGTAAAGGTACTTAACTCAAGTTTATATTTAACCTGGTTACTTCAAATGTTACTTTATTTAGTGACGTAATTATGTAGACATGAAACTACTTCAAGTTAAGTAAGAGGAGTAAGTTTCAAGTTATCAAAGTTACTCGTGCCTTCGTCAAGGCATTGCGTACTACGAGTATGTTAATGGGGTTTGTGTATTGTTACTTAGCTTTTACTTTACTTAAAAGGAGTTTTTGTCTACGGGAATTTAATATATGGCATTGTTTAATATGCTGCCTGATATAGCCATGTTTGTCGAGCGGGGTATATTACTTCGACTTTCCATTCAAAAGTCGTGAATTCGGAATCCAGGTATCAATGTTTGTGAATGCTGTAATTTCTAATTCTTTTTTATCATAATAATATATATTAATCTTGCTCATATTATAAAAATAAATACGTTTTTCAGGATCTATGAATCGTATTTAATTAAATAAATATTTTTAAAAATTCTGCATAAGCCTTTGTACAAACCTCGGCACAGACATTACAACAATCCAACTACACGCTTGCGCGCGCGTAGTTTGGCAAGTCATGGTAATGACACTAAACGTCATTATGTTCCTTGAAATGATCAGGATAAAACCGAAACCCATAGCAAATCTATTATATTCCCAATTTGCGATTACCAAAGGATCTGTAACAAGTTTCCAAGTAAACAAAGGAATCTCAAATCTCCACTAAATCAAGCCTTTTCATCAAACAGTATCCTTCAATTCGAACTGGGTTTGTAAGTGTCAATTTGTCCATCCGGCTCTAGTTGTTTTAGCACAAGTGTGGATAACACTTCTATAGATGTTCTTAAATCATTGAAGTGACGTTTTAAGCGGTCCCAATTTAGATGAACGTAAGTGGCATTAACAACTGAGAACTTCCGAGCTCCAGAGGACACGTAAATTGTCGATACATCGTGCCAATAATCGCAGGTCAACTTTATGTTGGTGGAAACTGAATTCACAAGGTTAACCAACATAAAATGAACTGTGATTTATGACACGATGTATTGTTTTCGTTTTGGTTTTTAAGTCGATTAGCCTAGACGGATTCCTTCAGGCAGCCTAAACTTCTGTTACCAGAGTTAGCTCTGTACCAACAAACACACAAACACTACATCACTAATCTTTGGTACGAAGTGATAGTGGCATTTAAAAAAAGATGAGCTGAGCTTTTTGACAAACTAAAATTTGTAAAATTGAGTACCTAGTGCTAAGGGCACAAAACTGAAAAATAGTGATGTACTTTAATATCTGTAAAGCTATCGTATTTCTTGACTAATTAATAATTACACTCTTAGCTTATTCTCAAGGTTAAAGTCAAGGTTAATTTCAAGGTTATATTGCCATGTTAATATTCTAACTGAAAATTTGATACACTTTACTTACCTAGTGGTCAGGCAGCTCGGCTTAAGAGCGATCGCTTGTATCTACGCAGGTTCGAATCCTGCCGGAGCCGTTAACTTTTAGTAAGATTTTTCATTTATAATGGTATAGTTAACTATCCTCGCTACCGGGTCAAGTATTTCAAATGTATAAAAATCGAGTGCAGCACCGCTCCCGGTAACTTGCATGAACTAAAAAATCCATATATTTAAAAAACTTGACACGTGAGCGAGGATAGATTTACTATACCTACTACACAAAAACCGCCGATAACCTTACTGTCATCAGCGTATCGATACCGAATTATGATTGGTCAGCAACACCGTCCCATCACTAAAATAAACTAGTTAATTCCCAGAATTTCTCACTACTCCGGGCACAATTGAATCCAGATAATCTTATTGGTTTGCTGATCAATTAGCAGTTTCACTCTGGGACGAGATGACGGCTGATAAAGCGATCCGTCTATCGGAATTCGGATGACGGATTATGCCGGCAATTGTGTCTTTTGCTTAGACTTGAATTAGACTAGACTAGAAATATGTGATTATAAACTATGTATATTCCAAGTTTCAGCCAAATCCGTTCAGTAGTTTTTGCGTGAAAGAGTAACAAACGTCTATACAAACTTTTGCGTCTATAATTTTGGTGGGATTATCCTTCTGAGTGATGCTGTGGTCCACTACCACCCCCCGACAGCATAACACGTGGCAGAGAACTTTAATTTTACTAACTGTTCTATCAAAAAAGACTGATTATTTTAAGCAAGTGACACAAAAACTTTACCTATATCCGTAAGCTGAAACATGCAAATTCAAATATCCAAAGTCACTATGCTATAGTTTCCATTTTCTTTAGTAACGCGACGTCAGGAAAATCTGAAAATTGCCTCGACGCGGGAAATCCCGGTTACTCCCGCGGGTGTTGGTCGCTTTACTTACAAGGCAAGTTATCAGCTGGAACTTACTTCTGGATTATTTTTAAGATCACGAACTCCAACAGGAGACGTTTCAATTTCAGAAATTCGATATTATTTTAAGTCATTTAAAGGTTATTGGTGAGTTCAAGTGAAAAGAGATTTTACTTATAATCCGAAGGTTGGAGATTCAAATGAAATAAAAATGAAGTAATATTACGGCTGTTTTTCCATTTTTAGCTCCTTCATATGTAGCAGATTGCAATCCCATTGACGCTAAAACTAACTATTTTTCACGATGTTTCCCTTTGCCGTTTAGGTCTTTTTAATGCGGTTAGGTAAGTACATTATAAAAAAAAAATATATGCACGGCCGGGATTCGAACCCACGACCTTCGGGTTGAAAGTCGAGTTACTATTAAAACTACTCAAGCTTTCTAAGAACATTAGCGTCACACTAAAATTCCCGGGAATTCAAGTTCTCGATACAGTTCAGAAAACTAATTTGAAGCATTTTGGCGCAAAACTTTGATTCAAGCTTCGTGGTTATCCAAGTTTGACACTCTTATCGGAAACTGCCGAGAAATAAACTATTAGTATTCCACCTACGCCTTCTAGCTACAAGTAGTGCAGTCGACTTCGAGTTTGCCTTAACATCGTACTCAAAGTGAAAGTCAAAGAATTTATTGAATTACTAAGTTTAACAGCTAGGTGACCCTAAACATAGAACCTCCTCCTTTTTTGAAGGCTTTTAAAAACCAATGTCTTCACAGTTGACTTTTGAGACAACTTTAAAGAACACCAAAATAATGTGTATGTAAGTTTTCAGCTTACTTTCTCTCATTCCGAGGTTAATCCCTAAAATGACTGGCCTATATCCTTGTATCATAAATATCGAGGGTAGACCACGTGAGGGCACAGAACACCCAGGCAGACTACCAGCTAGATGGTCTGATGACATAGAAAAGGCAGCAGGGAAGTATGAGATGCGACTGGCACTGATCGGAAAAAATGGCGTGAAATTGAGAAGACGACTCAGCAGTGGGTAGATGTGGGCTGACTAGATACTTAGGCCTTTACATGTTTATTAGATGGTTTAATACAGAGTAAGGTGGTAGGTAAGCTTTGCCTTACACTTAACGGGACATTGTAGTGCCTGGGACATTGCTGAGATGGAATAGGCTTGCCCAGCACCTAAACCATCCTATCAGCTTAGCCAGCTATATCCACAGGAAAGACAATGGTCATTACGTGTGGGGCTGACTAGCCGCGGGTATCCTCACGATGTTTTCCTTCACCGTTTGAAGCTCGTGTTAAAGTGCATTTAATTTTTTCGACACGAAAGTCCATTGATGCACGGCCGGATTCGAGCTCACGACCTTTGGATCGAAAGCCGAAGTACTTATTCACTTGGCCAACACGGCTGATTATATACCTAAATAGATCATAAATATCATATTTCTACATTGAACAGTACCATAACGTCCACTCTGTAATAGGGATGTCGCTTCGCGTCCCTCCGCCACGCTGGTTCCGAGGCCATGCATAAATGTTTGTTCGACCGTTCGCGGGAATTACATATTGATTTTGTACAACAGCTGGGACAGTTCTAAGCTTTAGAACAAAGTTTTTCAGTTAATATTTTGTTGAGATACAAGTTTGAATATTGGTAGGTAGTTTGCTAGGCCGAATAAATACCTACTTTTTAAATTTTTTATTTAGTTTCTTTGTGAAATGCGGGCACCACACATTGGCTTCAACTTGGTTCCAACATTAGAATGGCCAATGGCAATGCTCCGTTTGTGTCGAATAACCGTAAACGGAGCATTGCAATTGGACATTATAATGTTGGAACCAAGTTGAAGCCTATAATGTGGTGCCGGCATCAAAGTTTAATTTGTTTATGGCTTGGACAAGGAAACTGCAATACCTACGTTGCATGTAGCTGCTGCAAGCATAGGCTTATTTATTTTGTTTTTTGTTTGTGTCAAAGTTTATGGCCTAACAAGGAAACTGGAATACATACGTTGCACGCTACAAGCGCAGTCTCGAGGCGAATGGAAAACACGAATGGAGTATGCCCAGTGGGTACAAAATGACTAATGATGATGATGCTGATGTCAAAGCTGACTAGCGCTTTTCACAGGACTAGTGCTATTATTCGCTTTTCGAAATTGGATAGAGGCGCTTTGGTCAACGATTTTAATTCGCAAGAAAATTGAACAATTCCATACGATTTGAAATGTGAACGCGTGACCTTTGGGATTCCACGTATACAAATAAGGTATTTTTGTTAGGTTATCAAATGATTCCTTCATGTTTGTTCTAATTTAGTATTCCATTCGATTTTAATCCTAGTTGAGATTGTTTTAGGTTACAATTTATTTAGATAGGTAGGTAGGTAACTACTAACTTTTCGTTTATACTTAATTATAAGGTAAAGTTGGTTTGTTTTTTAAAGCCAGATAAAAACAGGGTGATGATACAATATTTTTAATTCTACATTTGATCTTCAAGTATTTATTCATTCTATAAGTTTTTTTAAATTGATTTAGTTGAGCATTAGTTGAGTTACCTTTTTTATTGACACCCAATTGCGTGATAATTATTTTTAATGATGCTTTTTTTTTAAAAAGCATCATCTTTTAAAAAGCATTCCATTTCGTCACTTTCATTGCTTGAATAATAATTATATATATATATATATATATAATATATATATCAATAAAAAAGTGAAAGAAGACTGATTTTGATTAAGTTTCATACGCATTTTACTTTGATCTTTTATTTAAATATTCAATAATTCATCAACTCGGCATCCATTATTAATTTCTAATAATGACTCACCACTCCTCATCTCGAAATTAAAACTTTCAATCACTCACTCTGAATTCAGTTCATTATTCTCTTCACAATTATTCAGTACACTTAAGTTGTACGAATAGATGTTTTAGATAATCTAAATATATAAAATATTTAGTGACTGACTGATTTTACAGTTCGTCCTTTTAGCAATTAGAACCATTAAATTGCTAATGGTGTAATTTTTTTTCCAAAATGGCGGCCACTTGTGTTTCTCTACACACATTTTTTTTCCAAAATGGCGGCCACTTCTGTTTCTCTACTAACAGTCTTTGTTATTGATTGATAAATTAATTATGAAGTTAGTCATTACACTGTAGAGTTGTAACCAAATAATATTTTTTTGTTTTCTATGATATAACAATATTATACCTACCTATATAAAAAAATATAACAGATCCGTGTGTCCTCTCGGGTAACCCCTTCCTGTAGTGCCTCGACTTTCGATCTGAAGGTCGTGGGTTCGAATCCCGGACGTACATCAATAAATTTTTCGTTGCCAAAAATGTATAAAACAACGAAGTAGAACCTCGCGAGGAATCCAGTAAGAAGCGTTCTTGATAGTACTTGGATGGGGTCACCCTTCCAAGTAGCATTGAAAGTGGCATTATCAGTAGAGCGCTTCCGTGCTTCGGTGGGCACGTTAAATTGTCGGTCCTGGCTTTAAAGTCGTAAAGCCATGACGGAGGCCTTTAGGCGGCCTTAAATCTCCTTAACCAGGGTTGGCCGTCTTGCTCATACGAATTTACTTTTTTGGTGATCTAAATAGAATGAATTAAATGCTGACGAACGAATCCGTGGGGTGGCGGTCTCGCTCACAGAAATTAATTGCTTGATAAATAACAACCATATTTTGAGACGTTTAACATCTGCGAGCTGTCTGTGATGTGTCTTGTCTTGAGTCTCGTTTATTTGATAACATTTGTTTGTTTGATAAATGAATGTTTCAAGTCAAATTATTTTGTTCAAATTGGCAATGACAGACAAAGGTCTGTCTCAAAAAAATCTGCCATAGCCTACGCGTGGATTACAGCGCGAACCGGGACACGAAGCTATCAACAATCCTCATTCACCAAAATTTTACAATATTGTTTGCGTTCCGTTGTCGCTAGACAAAATGCCGACAAAAAGCCCTCATTCGCACGAGAGCTTTTTTAACGTCCGTTAAAAAAGCGTTCAAATAGAACAAATGTATTCCCAAGTACGAGTATATGTTCACACGTCAGTGCTTTTTAAACGCGACGGTTTTTTATCGAACAGTGTTGTATTTTCTGCGCTGGACGTTGGACGTTAAGCCCTCATTCGCACGAGAGCTTTTTTAACGTCATTTGAACGCTTTTTTAACTGAAGTTAAAAAAGCTCTCGTGCGAATGAGGGCTAAGGAGGCGGCACCGCGCGCGAAGCCGTGCAGTCTACACTCCTGCTGCCCTAGCCATGTAACATTTCGACAATCGCTTTCGATTAGAAACTAAAAAAAATGTATAGGAATTGACATTCGATGACGAAAACTCGAGTGATCAGAAATGTCAAATCAAAGGGGTAGCGATAACAAAAAGAGAATAGATACGAACCATTTGTCACTTGTCTACACACCCTGTTTCGCGCGTTGTTCACGGCTTCGCGTGCGATCCGCAGGCGAGTGAGGATAGGCTATCATTATAGCATTTGTAAACTTATATCGAACGTACGGATGACTGTGGATCGATATAGGAACTTGCAAAATGTGAGCTTATCAAAATATGTGTTTCGATATACATACCTTTGACTACCACCTTAAACTTCCTTAAATGTTAACAAACACCTAAAGATCTGATAGAAAGTCTACCGCGCGAATACAGTCGTGTTTATGTTGCGTTTCGTTTCACGGGTATTTCTCGCGTTGATGTTGAAGGATCGGCACAAAGCCGCACGTTCCGTACATTCCGCCTGATAAATGTGCCGAGATTCGTAGCTATTTTTTTACTGCGTCCAACGGAACGAATATGTTGAAAGGTGCTCAGTGATGGAGGCAGATTGTGTTTCAATAATAATAATAAACTTTAGAGATTTTACTGGTTCTTTGATATCAACTGTACTGTAGCGTACTGTACTGTAGCGCTTGTGGCATAGCTTGCCAAGACGTTCTTGATGGAATGTCTTATGCTCGTTCCTATATCCAACGTACGGATGACCGTAGATCGTCATAGCAACGTTGATTATCTGTCAAAAAGTGTCACATTTTGTGTTGTATAAACAACGTTCCTATAGAGATAGATCGATAGTCATCCATACGTTGGATAAAGGAATCGAGCATTTAGCTCTTTTACTAACGTATAAAAAAACTTAGAATCGCACAATATGATTGTCTCTACAATCTTATAAAGCTTCTTTCCAAACTCTGTTACTTAAATAAAATAAACCTCCACTGGGTTCCTCACTCTTTATTATTTGCGCAGTCACTTTAGCAAGATTTACTCGATTTTGCAAAACTGAGGCCCTAGCCATGTTACATTTCGACAATCGCTTTCGATTAGAAACTAAAAAAAATGTATAGGAATTGACATTCGATGACGAAAACTCGAGCGATCAGAAATGTCAAATCAAAGGTGTAGCGATGATAGAAAGAGAATCGCTTCATAGCGAATGCCGGTTGGCTAGGCCCTCTGAACCCTTTTTGAAAAATTTAAATGCAATATGTATTGGGTATTACTTTATTAATGAGACTAGCTTACTCGCCCGCGGCTACGCTCGCATGATACCTTGATAAAAAATAACCTATGTTCATTCGGAAAGTCCATGCTACACATCCGTAAAAAAAATTTTGAAATCGGCTGAGTAGTTCCGGAGATTACCCCAAACATACAAACAAACAAACCAACTTTACCTCTACCTCTCTAGTATAGATATAGATTAGTAGATATATAGGTATAGAAAGGTAGTTGAAGCGCTCCTAGCATAGCTTGCTATAGAAGTTCTTAATAGATCGTTGAAGTAAGTAAGTTCGTATGAGGAATTGGTCAACTCTGGTGACGAAGTTTTTAGGCCGCCTAAAGGCCTCCATCATGGCTTAACGACTTTAAAGGCCGGGATCGACATAGCTTCCATGCTTCGGAGGGCATGTTAAACTGTCGTATACCTACTCGAAACTGTACCTGCCTTTACTACTTATAAGTATATCAGTCTTGATACAAAGAAAATATTTACATAATAATCGAACATTTTGTCTTGTTACGGGAATCGAACTCCACCATTTCAGTAATTTGCAAAAAATCTCGTAATCATTCAAAATTTCCTTTCACAATGCTGATTCGAATTGTCCCAATTGGCATTAATGATTAACAAATCGAGACGAGGTTAAAACGAGACGATAATCGAATCAATCGATTAATGTTCTGTGTCAATCGGATACCTACATCAATCAATTACTCTTTGTAGGTACGGTGTTTCCAAGTGCCAAGTGAGGTGACATACTTGTTCAAAGTACGACGCAAAAAATTTTACTAATTTTATTTAAAATACGAATTTGGATATTTGTGTTTTTATTATACCTACCTTTAGATAAAAAAAAAACGACCCATTAAGATTTAAAAAAAACGTACCCACTTCAAATGTTGGTACCTTTGGTTATTGGCCTTACTGGTTCTAGTAGTCAAACACTTTTTTTGCGGCAACGAAAGAATTTTTATCTCATGACTTGTTTACCTAGTTTAATTAAATAGAATACTTAGCCTAGATTTATAGAGATAGGATTCGTCAATTTTTTTTGGATTCTGGAAAATACATTTTTGGCAAACATGCCCAAGGTTACAGACCTCGGCTTGGACTGCTGTTGAATTGAATAATTGAAAATGTATGTGTCAAAAGTATACTTTCAGAGGTTCCTAAGCAAGTTATTTTAGTTTATTAATTTTTGAATTTAGACCCTTGTTATATCAATTGTTTAAAGTCATTAAACATGTTTAATGAACAAACCGTCTGTGTGTCACTAGTTTTACGATTTCAACCCAAACGCGAAATTATGTGGATTACGTAGATAAAGTTGAGGGCACACTAAAAACTTATTAACGACTTTTTAAAGCCTGTTTACGACTGTGAGATGTTAAGTAGCGATTTAGAAGCATTTACCCTCGGATGAAAAGTATTGCGGTCCCTAAAGATATTGATGTAACTTAAGAAATGAAACGATTTGTTTTGTGGGCATTTTTTTTATTACGGACTTTGTTTCAATGTTATTTTTGTTGTCCAATGTTGTCATACAATAGTAAGTAGAATATTACCACACGTACTTTTAATACTGTATTTGCATGTGCCTCAGATAAACCAGATAAACCTGAACTGACTTCAAAATACTTTTAATTTATAGAGGGTCTGAGACAATGTCTTCTTTACAGATTGTCATAATTATGATAACGAATCTTTTCCTGGTGTATTGGGAGTCGCGTTGGAACAGGCAATAGAATCACCTAGCATTTTTTACGATTTGAAGTGATCCTTGAGGTCCTACTGGTTTTTTTTTCTTTCTTTCTTTCGAACGACTAACCTAAATACTTATTTAATTTAAACTGTTTATTTTTATTGACACTCTTAACTTTGTAAATGAAAAAGGATGAAAACAGAATTAGCAGTCGTTTGAGATACAGGAAACAACAGCTGTTTCAGATTGTTAAACTAAATCATAATTAAGTTCATAATAAAATTACGGCAAGTTTATTAATAATAATAAGACTATACAAATAATAATAAGTTTTTTTGTTATTTTTATCCCCGTTATGGTTATCTTACTCTTAATTCTAAAAAAACTTGAATGAGCGATATCGCTGAGCCTGTTCAAATCAAGCGAACACCTTTTCGTCAGAGTAAATATGTTCTGCGGTGAACACCTTGGTAATTTTCGCAGTGTACCTTGTGCATTGCCAGCCGAATCTCAGTATCATTGCGCTGTGAACACACTGCATCCTGTGAAGTTAATCAGTGCACTGGAGCGAGAGATCTCCCTGTACCCGGTAGATATAGCCCAATAATCATCATCGTAGTGATGCTCATAGTAGTATGTAGCATCGTAGCTCATAGTTTTGGAATAAGTATACTGACGCCATAATGGACTAACAGCTTGCTAGAGTTCAATCGTGTGCCAAATCTTATGCTTTCTCTCTTATGACGTGTTAGTGTTTAGAGATTTAAACACTAACACTGGATCTGATCTGGATGGATAGCCATCCAGATCCACGATGCCATAGAAAGTATTTGTATTTGAGTTGTATATCAGTCATCTGGTTACCATAACACAAGCATTAAATTGCTTAGCTTGGGACTAGATGACGCTGTGTGAAATGTCCAAGGATATTTATTTTTTTACCAATTTACCTAGTCTTGGTATTCCTGAATTGAAACAGAAATAAGTAAACCATATTCAATGCGGTTTAACAAACTAAATAAGCAACCAGTAAACTATTATGATTTACTAAACGACACTTGATTTACTAAACCATTTCCCTCTGGTGTCACATATTATTTAACTGCCGTTGAGGATTTAATCTTGGACGCTATTTTAACCCCGATATAAAACGAGGGATGTTATAAGTTTGACCACTAATGTGTGTCTGTGTGTCTATCTGTGGCACCGTAGTACTTACCCAAACGAGTGGATTGATGCAGTTTTTTTTATTTCAAATGCAGAATACAGAATGCAGTTTTTTTTATTTAAAAGCAGATT
Source organism: Xanthorhoe designata (assembly GCA_963582015.1). Lineage (NCBI taxonomy): Eukaryota > Metazoa > Arthropoda > Insecta > Lepidoptera > Geometridae > Xanthorhoe > Xanthorhoe designata. The sequence goes on along the minus strand of OY757029.1, from coordinate 12,827,550 downwards.
TTCTAATGGTAGTTCTTGAACATATTTTATTAAAATATATTATGGGAAGAAGTAGGGATGAATAATCGAATGTTTTCAAATATAGCCAAGTTTGGTATCAATTGAAAGGAAATAGTGTGTAGAATGCAAAATTGAAAATAACATAGAAATCGGTTAAGCCATTCACAAGATATGGAACACAGAAAGAGGGGTGTTTTATGGAAATGAAATGAAACGAACGAACGAATGAAATATTATATAAATCGTGTAACAGAAAGTTACACTAGGAAGCAGGTTTTCCAGCTAACGATGAACAAGTGAACAAACTAACAAACCAACTTTACCTCTTTATAATATTAGTATACAGTATAGATACAGTTATACAACAGACACAAAGGAACGCTTTAACGGGACATTGAAATACACGAAAATAAAACAATTTTCTATTAAAAGTTGCTATTGCAGTCTCTCCAGTTATATTAGTATTTAACCAAGACCTAGGGTAAGGGTCCATGTTGAATCCAGTAGCTAGTAGCTCCACCACTGTTGGTGCCGTCGGACTTCAAACGATGCTCATTTCCTGAAGGAAGCTGGATGCGAGCCCGCTTCCCTTCCAAGGTCGGTCTGGATGTTGGCATGTCATAGAGATCGTACAGAAGGTGCACCAATATTATTATAACTCTATTAAAGCAGCAAAATAAAGTATTTGCCACTTTATGTATATTTCTTTGGCGCTACAGTGACAGAGACAGCTTTTGGCGGGAATTAGAGAATGTTCTCTATCCGGCAAAGAAAAAGGCTAATTCTCTTAGCATAAGCAGTTTTAATAGTTTACAAAAACCTGCAAAAACATCCATGTAGGTATTTTGCATAATTGACTATCTGTAGTTCAATATTCTTTGCCCAATATCCATATATTCCATTGAAATACTTATTTTCTCTGCATCCTCTTAGCTTCGGTTAGTTTTTCACAAAGAGTTCCTTTATAAATGCACTCGATTGCGTTTAAAAGGCGAATTGTGTTTATAAATTGATTCGTGTCTTGCTTGACCTATAAATAAGAAAATTTGAACTTTATCACTGCATTTTACAATGTTGATTCCATGAAATAATTTGTTGAACATAATCTCATCAAAATCTATTTTTACGTATCTACTCATCATTCTATTCCCATGACGAGTTGATAGCCAGCCTCAGCAGTTTTTAATTTACTTTTTTCTGGTACTAAGTACCTATTAGTATTTTTTGTCTGAAATACTCAATTTTAATTTCAATAGCCCTTTAGTTAGCCTATCCTGCTTAGTTTTACAATTTAAATATTTCAAGTTCTTGATTGCTTTGCTTTTGCATATGCCTCATTCCTGTTTAAATACCCAAAAACATTAAAATCCGATAAAAACCAGATCATTAAGTACACTGTCGATCAAATTAACACTATGTATGTATTGTAATTTGTATGTTCCAAAAGCGGTAAGTCCACCTCAATTGTATGTAACTCACAATGTTACTCTGAACAATGTCACTGGTTTAAATACCATGTGGATTGAATACTACTGATTTTATGAATTTATTGTACTAAGGTGAGTTTAGACCAAACGAACAAAGAACTAGAGCCAGAACAAAAGGATTCTTTAATTATTAATCATTTAGCGTTAAACGATGTTTTTTTTTCATTTCATTTCGAAAGCTCCATGCTTCCAAAGACACGTTAGAACAAAAAATAGTCATCCATAATATTATCCAATAGTCAACTTATTTATGTAGACAATATTACACACAGGCTGTACTTGAATAATTCAAAACCCATACACTGATAACTGAAAAATTAACATAAATTCATTTTGATATGCAAAAATCCTGAATAAACAGAGATACGTAGTATCTCTACCTAATCTGTGAAACAGAGTAACTGAATTCACGTCGCGATCAATTTCTAATTCAACATGCTTGTTGTCATTCAATTTTAAGTTTGCGTTGTGAATGTCAAATACGGTTGCCTTATTCCGACATCCCTGTGATCGGGCCACTGGCCGACTGGCCGTTAATAGCAGTTATTACTAAAGTTTCACATTACAGGCTTACTAGTTATAGTACAGATGACTACTCCCTAATTACTTAATTGATTGAAGATCGATGTCCTCTATGGCGCAGTGGCCGAATCGCCTGAGACGCGGAGGTTGCGGGTTCGATCCCCGCCACAACTTACTCACCACCACAACACTTATTTTTTGTTAATTTATTTTTTTGTAAATGTATTTATTAACAAAAAATAAAGGTAATGAGTCATCTGGTTACCATAACACACTGCGCCACAGAGGTAGTCAAAATTACAAATAGCATCTTGCACAAAATGGTAAATATTGTGAACAAATTGCAACTTTAAAGTCAACATAAGAAAGTTAATTTCACGTTGACATGAGTGAGGCATGACAGAGGCCTGACCCAACGCAATATTTCCGCCACCACTCACAGATTGCATTCCGTGACATTTCATAAATCATTTTCGTCTGACTGACGCTATTTGTTATTTGTTACAAAGAGGTTTCGTAGGTCTGCCAAGTTTCAACAAAGAAGTTTTGTTATGGAATAAAAGGAAGTATATAGGTACTTAAATGATCACGACTGTATTCTCATGGTACGGTAAATACTTATATTCTTTTAGATCTTTGGGCATTCTTAGATCCTTTACAGATTTCTTAAGTACCTACTGGTAGTCAGATGCATGTCCAAATACATGCATATTTAAGTTTGAATTATCTTTATCACTAAGCTTGAATTGAAAGACTTTGTAAGAAAGTATTTTTTTAGTGCTGTAAAACTTTGTAATTTTTGGTATGGAATGGAAGTGATCTTACCACAGTACCAAAGTAACCATAGATAGAATAGGTTAGAATAGGAGACTGGCCGTCAATGAAATATTAAGTCAAAAAGGAACTTTCTAACAAAATTATTATTAAATTTTCTCTAATACGAGTAATTAGTCGAGTTATTAGTGAAGAAGGTAGTGATTCGACTGGAATAATTTATAGTCGTATCTTCAATACAAAATATGTTCTATTTTAGATTGAGTCATAACGACTCCAGAGTCTTTAATACCTCCATTTTCACTCATTACAAGACATTAAACTCCTTAATACCAGAATTCCTCAGTTAAATCTCTTCTTACAGTAAATGTCAGTAGTAAAAAGAGAGTTACATTAATCATGGCATTGAACAAAGTAGAATGGTCTTGTAAGTAAAGTTAGTATTAAAATGACTTTGTTGTATAATTAGGTCGTAACAGCGACACGGAAGAAAAAGTAGTATTGGTCGCGCCACGCAAAAAGAGCGCTGGCTGTCAGACTGCGCAGTGGTCGATGATTGGTGGAGAGGTAACGCGGCGAACTTCATACCATTGATTTAGCGAGTGCTATTGGTTCGTCAGCGAGTGAACACAGGCGCAAACATACCTCCGCTACTTCCCCTCATATGGCGGGAAATGAACATTTTGTTGTTTCAGGTAAATTACCTTTTTGCTTATTATTTGTTCTTAAGGCTGGGTTTCCACCAAATATGTGCGAGGATGTGTAGCGAGGAATGTGTTCGTTATGCACCAATAAAATCAATTCATTTCGCCTCGCTTAGAAACGGAAACGGCTAAGCAGAGTCATGTTTTTAGAGCTGTTGCGAGAGATGCGTTGGTAAGGATGCGAAAGTATGGATGTTTTTAGCTTTGTCAAATGATGAGAAAGAGCTGAGTACCTACGCATCATTGCATCACTTATTCGCACCGCTTGACAGCGCCGCTACGCATCCTTGCGCCGATGGGCTTGCTCATATCTAAGTCTTTGGTGGAAACGCAGCAACTGGGAAATTGTCTTTGGCATTTATGAAATAAATTAAACATAATATGACTAGCATTCGAAAGAAATCCGAATGTGAGTAAAGGTACGAGTAAAAATAAGTACCTATATAGCCTTTTGACACTTGTTTATTGTTACTTTATGTTTTTATAAAAAACGTAAGTAAGCCTTTTTTTTTGGAATCTGTTATCTATGGCATTTTTCATCATCTTTTACTGAAAGATAATAAATAAATAATAAATACAGCATCAGGAACCAGTTTATGCTTATACTTAACGGGACACAGGACATTGTCGAGATTGACACTCGCATATTTTATTTACATTCATTTTACCAATTTATATTTTTAATTTTAATGCGACTTTTTATGTTAGAAAGGTGTCTTAATTGAAAGTGTCCGTAGCTATTTCGTTTGTATCGGGGGTGTTTAAATTTTTCTAATTTAATTTTTTATAATTCCAGCACTACTACTCTATTTTCTATACCACCTGGGTTCAATAACCTCAAAAACCGTCGACAAATGGCCATCACTAAAGTATTTAGACTGTAGTAACTGTGAGAGAGTTTATGTCCCACTTTGCGGTAGCGATAATTATTCTTATACTAACGAATGTAAGCTGAACTGCGCTAACGAAAAACGATCGGCGAAAGAAAAAGTTACTGTTCAAAGGTGAGTAGCGATTTTTTTATCTGATTTCAAAAAAGGAAGAGGATCTATTAAACCACTTACCTATATCCAACGGTTCCTATATCCAACGTACGGATGTCCGTAGGTCGGTCGTCATAGCAACGTTGTTTATTCAACACAAAATGTATGAGACTTTTTGACAGTAGGTATAACAACGTTGCTATGGCGACCGACCTACGGACATCCGTTAGTTGGATATAGGAACCCGGCATTAGACTATAGATCTAGACTTAGACATGCATTAAGACCTCTAGATTATCTCTTGTTTTTTCGCGAAAAATACCGTAAGTATTTCTTTAAAGTAAGCTAGTTCAGAGATGAGTTACAGAAAATAATTTAGATATTTTTTGTACACTAGTACGTATTTTTTTATAATTTATTGAAACAAATATGAATACGAGTTTACTTGTTCGATTGAACCGATCATCATCAAATTTTGCATACCATTATTATTTATTTATTAATTAACGCTAACAAAGCTGCGGTATTAAACAAGTTTATAAAAAAAAATGTTACAATTACAGATATGGCCCTTGTATATTAGGCCAGAGAAGAAGTGAAAACTTTTCCCTAACTCTACTCAACTATGATGACGTCAGCTATAGAAAATCTTTTGGGCTTCTACACTTACTGAACAGCTATTTAAATCAAGTTATTAGTGAAAATAAATAGACCATGAAACCACCAAAATGTGCACCACTGCTAGGCCAATGTCTAAGTTTGAAGCCAAGATTTCAAATGATACAAACAACACCAAGGATGATATAACTTTCATACCTAATTATTATGGATGCGAATGATTTGTTTTTTATTACTGGGATTATTATGTGGTAACCGTTCTTTCTTGTAATGATTACGTTAAATAAAGACACCAATTAAAGGTCAAAGGATTGTACAACCATTAGGTAAGTTAAGTACAATAGGTATAATCATATGGCTTAGATATAAATATCAACGCTTATTTTAGTTATGTATTGTCGTAACACTGGTGTCAAACCTACCACGAGCACTAGTCTCTTACAAAGTAGAAACTTGTTGTAAATTTTTATCATATTTGGCGTGGACACCAGCGTTGGTGTCCCGCACGGCAGACTAGAGGATATAATAGATAATATATATACTGAGTTAATCAGATGTAAATTAACAAGATGTGCACAAACAATGTCGGGTAACACACTCAAAGACACATGTCCAACTAATTTGGAGAAAAGACTGATTTGATTAAGTATAAGTTGTCATCACGTATGAAAGCCCTCCTCGGACGGCTTTATCAAACAATAACAGCAACACAAACAAAATTATAATTCTCAGAGGACCCAACACGGAAGTTAAAGATAAACAGGACGTATGAAATCTTTCTCTACTTGGAGTTGACGTTAAATGGGTCACGCTTTTATTTTGACCTTTGAAATATATACCTGCTAGGTTGGTTAGTGGCGGAGCGGTCGTAGTGAGTGTTATCTCAAGTTTTGAAAATTTTACTTATTACATTCTTCATGCACGCTCTCCGGTTTAGGGAACTTCTAGTCAGAAGTACATTTTAAATACTTATTGTTTAGGCCCAATGGAAATAAAAAGAAAATAATATTAACCAAGTAAAAGTAAAGAAACAAAGACACGGACACAGAGCGAGTTAAAAATAAAATGCAGCTCGTATGCAATGCCTAGCCACATAAAACTTTACCAGGCGCACTCGTAAGTCGTAACAGTAAATATATTTACTAAGCTTGGGTATAGTGCAAAAAAACCAGTAAAAACATATTATAACATGTAAAAATTTATAGAAAAAAATGAAAGATTGAATATGAACTTGCGCTATTATACTCAGTGGGCAAACTGACCTATTCCAAAAAAATATTCCTATGCAAAGGTTTTTAGACACGCGTAATAGTCTAGTGAAAGTAATGTAAGTACCTAAGTATCAATGGATTGGAGTTAATTTCTAAAAGATGAAAAACACTTACTGGAAACATCAGTAATTTCCAAACGTATGCTCGGACTAATTCTTCCAAGGTCAAAAAGACATTGGACGAATTAGTCCAATATTTTGACACGTAATGAAAAGCAAAAGAAACTAACAGCTTAGTCTGGTTACGCATTGGTCTTGTCTTTCAAGAAAGACAATCATCCTCTAACATTATTTTATCATATACCAAAGACGTTTATAAATCGTCTTTGCTTAGACGATGATTTACCTTTTTCTAATCAGTGTTGATATTTCTCATGAATTTATGGCATTGATTCTATGGTGTAGAACACCTCCTAGCGTCTTAAAATAAGGCCTTAGTTTACTGATTCCAATTTCACTGTGACTTGAGCGCTCGGACATATAACTTCACAACAAAACAATGAAGGTAAGAAAATGTATCTCTGAAGTAAAGTGTGCCCCCCGGGTTGCGCAACCTAACTCCTTATTTGCATTCTCAAATGGACTTGTTGCTTTGTAAATAATTACATAATCTAAATAAATAAACAGTGTATAGAAGAACGAGTACTTTTACGGATAGGAGTAAAATTAAAACAACTTTCTGTTGATTTTTATACATAATATTTTCCCAATGATTGGGGATTTGTGACCACTCTCTTCATACTATCAACTTAAAAAACCAACCCTTAGGAAGCAATTTAATTTTTAAAGTGGCACAGTGACAGTTTGTGTTTGAAACAATGGCACATCGAATTTGGCTGAATAAAGGCTACCAAGAAAATGAAGAAAAACGTAGCCCCTTTATGTATCTGCGGCTGTCAATTTGGCGATAACATTTCAGTTCAAACATTTTTTTCAGGTCAATTTAAACTCTTGTTTCAGAAAACTAGAAAACTGAACTCATAAACTTATTCCGGTGGTTATAAAGTCTACGTTAATAAACTAACCAGCTTCATAAAGTTTAAAACTATTTCAATTATTCACTAAGTAGGGCCAAGGCTAAACCAGATCCTATCCAAGCGCCTTTTGATGTTAACACGGACGCTGCGAAAAAGTATTATTTTCATGCCACTAATTTTATGCGGCTTAGTCAGCCCACACGTCTTGACGACTGTCTTTCCTGTGGATATGGCCGGCTAAGCTGAGAGGATGGTTTAGGTGCTGGGCAAGCCTATTCCATCTCAACAATGTCCCAGGCACTGCAAAGATTGCCTTCTGACGTATAAATCTTCTTCTATCTATACTTATAAAATGCTTTATCCTGAATGACTGACTGATGGATCAGCGAATCTTAAAAATTTAAAACGAATATGAATCTTAACGACATTGTCGGTATCTAAATTGACAATATTTTTACATGAGTAATTCCCGTATGTATTTCCCGTTGTGTTAAATTATAGTGTAATGTTTACATGTAAAAAGGCACATTCCTAGTATAAAAAGCTTTAGAAAATCCTTCTAAGGGCAGTAGTGGTCGGGTTATAAATCACGACCAACAATGTGGTTTAAGGAGATAAGTAGCAGTTAAAATAATATATGAGGAAGGAAACATGGTGCTGACAGAGTTTTAAGCTTAGAAGTTTTATTGCGAGAAATGTAGTTTTCTATCCAAAGATATGAACAAATGTATCTATGTAAAAGTGGTTGATAGACGTGCAAGTAAGTTCGCAAAATTGTGGTTCGACGACCTTTTTCGCTTGTGTGTACTGTGTGTACACTCTAAGTACTTTTAGGGTGACACACCGGCGAAAAAGTCGTCGAGCCACGTGCCACGAGCCGCGAGCTTCCGTGCTTCGTAGAGTATCACGAGCTTTTAAGACGCTAAGTACTGACAGGAGCCCTTCAGCTGGCCTTAACACTTAATAACCAGTGGGAAACCATAGGTTAATAAAAAAAAATCTAAATTAAATGATGACGGCTGTATTCTTAAGGTCTTTCAGATCTTTAGTTGTTCTCTTATTTTTTGATCTAGGTAAATACAACGCTAGAGGACCCTTCTAAAAGTATTATCTTTGCCTATCCAAAAACTATCTCCAAGAACTGTTGAAAGTATCAGAAAGTCGATAAAAGAAACTTCGGCACTATCAAAGATTCCCCCATCAAAGTCCGTGTCCGCTCAAAATCAGGTTAAAGATTCCTTATATCCTTTTAGCTTCGATTTTTACGCCGTAAGTGTGCGGCCGTCATAAAGTGAGCTTATCTGAGCCTAAAAATCACTACTTATAGGTGTAACGTTACTTTTGTTTATTTTTGAGAGCCATGTTGTTATAGGCCATCCACACTTTGCATCGCAGCGCGAACATCGACGCAAAGCTGTCAAAAATCAACACCCACCTAGGAAAATTGATGAACATTGATCCTAGACACCCAAAGATTTAGAAAATGAAAAATCTTACGAAAAGTTACGACTTCGACGGGATTCGAACCCGCGTGATTCAAGCGATCATCCTTTAGCCGGATTGCCATCGACCACTCGGCCACGAAGCCAATGACGTCGACGACGAAACTATCAGTAAGATTATATTTTTCGGTTAGAGCACCGATTAGCGCCATCTACAGGTATTCTAAAGGAATTAGATACACCTGCTCATTGACTGAAGTTGCATTCAGTACAAATGACCAGAGATGTCGCTTTAGCTAATTCTATAGTTTTTATATATTTTTATTATAGTGTTAAACCACACTTAGGTATTTCATTAGAAAATGAAAAATCTTACGAAAAGTTACGACGCCATCTACAGGTATTCTAAATTAATTGAGAATACCTGTAGATGGCGCTAATCGGTGCTCTAACCGAAAAATATAATCTTACTGATAGTTTCGTCGTCGACGTCATTGGCTTCGTGGCCGAGTGGTCGATGGCAATCCGGCTAAAGGATGATCGCTTGAATCACGCGGGTTCGAATCCCGTCGAAGTCGTAACTTTTCGTAAGATTTTTCATTTTCTAATGAAATACCTAAGTGTGGTTTAACACTATAATAAAAATATATAAAAACTATAGAATTAGCTAAAGCGACATCTCTGGTCATTTGTACTGAATGCAACTTCAGTCAATGAGCAGGTGTATCTAATTCCTTTAGAATACCTGTAGATGGCGCTAATCGGTGCTCTAACCGAAAAATATAATCTTACTGATAGTTTCGTCGTCGACGTCATTGGCTTCGTGGCCGAGTGGTCGATGGCAATCCGGCTAAAGGATGATCGCTTGAATCACGCGGGTTCGAATCCCGTCGAAGTCGTAACTTTTCGTAAGATTTTTCATTTTCTAATGAAATACCTAAGTGTGGTTTAACACTATAATAAAAATATATAAAAACCCAAAGATTTGACAATTTTGTTTGTGTTTATTGTCACAGGACAAAATACTGACTGAAAAGATCGCGCGCGAAGCCGTAAATAAGCGAATACAATCTATACTTCATCTCACGGCTTTTCACGTATCGCGCGCGAGCCGCGGGCAAGTGAGGAGATTTAGGTAAAGATTAGTTTCAACATTCTATCCATCTTTGCTTACCGTTGTTAGATGTTTGTAATTTTCTACACTAAAAAACACAGTAAGCAAAACTACAGAGAAAAACTATAGATTATTATGCCTGCCATTAGTCTCAAGGCCGTTACCTGGCGGTCGTCTGTCCTTAGAACCACAGATTATAATACTTCGTTATAGTACTAACTAGAAAAAAAGCTTATCAGAAGTTCGAAGTAACCCGCTCATCTTAATTCTGTTGCTCCAAAAAGGTTCAAATGCAATTAAGAAGTTGAGAGGGCCTATTAAGTACGTAATGGTAAATAGTAGCTACAGCCAAATTACCGTCGAGACGCATATCTAGATAGGTACCTACTTATTTATATTTATCAAAGAATCGTAGATGTATTTGTATTTTGGAATCATCGTTGCAGTCAATAACCGTAGTTTCTTCGAAAAATCAAAGCAATTACGGTTCTTTTCTGGCCTGTTCCTTGAAAATTATTTAATACGGAATTTTAATGGCTTAAACTTTTGAAATAAAAAACATTTATTTTGGTAGGACCTTAGGGATCACTTCCACTTCGTATTATAATGCAATTCATTGAGTCATAGCAATGTCCACAACTTCATAATTGCCATTACTTTATTGAATGTCATTTCTGACGCCTATTGCCATTAACTAACGCAATAGGCCCAGTCCGAGCGTCACCATTCGTATGCTACGCTCGCCCAACAACTTTACCGCAGATTTTGAGCACGTCCAACTTTTCTAATACCCTGAGGAGGTTTCTTGTTTATGAAATGTACAAATGCAGTGAAGATTTCTTTTAGTCTTGGAGAACTTTTTAATGCTATTTTGAGAAATGTAACTTCAAGTCACAAGCTTGACGTTCTGAGCGGTCACTACTTGGATGGGTGACCGCAAGTGGCATTAATATCTGAGAGCTTCCGTTCGGAGGGCACGTTAAATTGTCGGTCCCGATAGTTATTTGATTATTAAATAAATGACATAAAGATACTTTCATTCCATAAAATAATTACGTGCAAGGCGAAACTTTTAGACTGGTATTTTTCGAGTCGTGTTTAGCGGGATTAGAGCATAGCGAGACTAACCAAAATAAATTTCCAATCTTTGCCATTAATTATCAGTAATTTCAAAGGAGGCCTGAATCAGTTGGGATTTAAACCAACTATCTTCGGATTGCAAATTGAGACAGCCCATTTAATTAAGTAGGCTGTCTCGACATGAAATAAGTATAGGTATTTAAAAATATTAACGGGACTTAATCGCGTATTGAAAACAATATTACTTAATATTCTTTTAATATATTAATTTCAATACGCGATTAAGTCCCGTTAATATTTTTAAATTATGTTTTCAAGTCGCGATACGAGTAGTTTAAAAAGTTTTATGAAATAAGTATCTTTGTTATGTTAATTAAGTATGATTGGACTTAATCTGCCTAAGAATACTTGAAGGTAAGTCTGAATACGGCTCACAAACTATTAACCTAGATGTTAGGGCCTAAGTGCTCAAAAAGTATATTTACTACTTATTTTAAAAAAACCGCCAATTGTACTTGTATCTGTAGAAATTTTTCCTGTTTCATTTTTTCTGTTGTACAATAAAGCATTATCTATCTATCAATCTATTTTAACTAAAAATTGAAAAAAAAAGTCTTCAAAGTAATAAAAATGCTGCCAACCTTTACTGTTTTCAAAACGTCGAAAGTTACAAAACTCGCGAAATCTATTAGGCTGCGATTACGTTTCAACCTTATATGCCTAAACCCAATACCCTTTAATTAGTTCTGCAAATTTTCAAATTTTTATTTTTAAATGATACTAAAATAATTAAAATACGTTAGCTACTCTATCCGTTGAATTCGACTCGATATATTTGTATATTGATCAAATAAAAGGCGAATCAATGCGGGCATTTAGACTTTAAGAGCAAGTTCCGACCGTGTCCTTATTAGATCGAAAAAGTTTCCAACTCAATTTATTTTGTATCAATTTTTCTTACAGCACTTTTTTAAATTGGCTCATTTTGGCGCGAGCTTCAGTTTGTATATGGAAAATATTAAAAAGATTATTTTATCGTCCACGATCATGTTTACTATAAATCCATGCTATCTTGCATGTATTGGAAAAATTATGGTATTATGTTTAACCATATTCTCTGATGTGATACTTTTTGTTTCTACCTCCTTTATATCTTTCTGCAAAATAAGTTAGGTATGTTTTCGAAAGGTTTTATTGTCTTTCTTAAATTGTCTGTCATCTTTGTGATTTAGGAGACGTTGAACTCTTATGGTATAGCCAGTCAGGGACATAGTAATAGCAAAGACGATTAATATCTAGAAGACAGACAAAGGCCATACACAAAATCGTAACCCGATCCCGCAGTACCAGATAGCCTGAAAACTTTAAAACATCAATTTTATCCAAGAAATTTCAATACTTAGTAGTAGGTAGCAACAATATTCAATATTTAAACATTTTTAACTAGAAAGTACTTGAAATTTCTTGGATAAAATTGATGTTTTAGAGTTTTCAGGCTATTTTTTAGGGTAACGATTTTGTGTATGGCCTTTGTCTGTCTTCTAGATATTAATCGTCTTTGGTAATAGGTAGGTAATTATTTTTGTAATTAGATTTCTAATTTGGGAGGTTATATCTTTTGTATATCCAAATTTATAAACCCTATTATTTTTATTTTCTAGATAAACAGTGAATAGTGGCAATTCTGGATGTCACCAAAACTTAACTTAACCAAATTGACAGCACTAAAATTGATGCCATCCTTTTTATTTCGATCGTTATGAAAGGGACGGCAACATTTATAGTGCTGACAAATTAGTTTAGTTAAGTTTTGGCGACATCCGTAATGCTAAAATGATTAAAATTAACATACCTAATACTAGCAGGATATGAAGCAGCTTCATTTTACAATTTAAAGTTTTGAAAAATTTACAAAAAACTGCCAAACCATTCCATGGTTTTACCAGCTGACAACGGACGTTTGTTTTCAAGGGTTGAATTCGGGTTTTTAGTTGAAACCGCTTCAGTGAATGTAACAGCTTTGGCAGAAAATCTGGTTTTTGTGAGAGTTCGAACAGATTTTCTTTGGCCAAGTATTTCGCAGTTAAAGTTTTAAATGCCATTTATATAATTGTTTTTAGTGGGAAGTGGTTTGTTTTTTCTGATGAGAATATGTTTTAATCTCTATTATTTTCAATAAACTGCTCAATATCGCCAAAAATCGAGGCTTTAAAATATTATTATGTTTTATTTCTTGTAACTCACTTTATCATCATCATCATTATCATAATCAGCTTTTTGTGACCCACTGCTTGGCATAAGCCTATACTTCCTTAATCGCCAATCAGCTCTACTTTGGGTCTTTTGCATCCAGGTCTTATCCTGTAGGTAGGTACTGCAACTATGTCGTCCATCCATCTAGCAATGTAACTCACTTACCATTGAAAAAAGGTACCTATTGCATCCACCTATTGGAAGCTAATAAGTTTGTTATAAATAGCAGGGATAATATACGAGCACCCTAATGCTTTTCTTTTTTAAAAACTGAACTTGACATACTTTGTCACGTTCAGTTTTTATATATAGCGATATTTTATATGTAGCGATGAACTTAGCTATTTTTAAATATTTATGAAGTATATTTTATTTATTATACCTACTTATTATTATATTTTGAGTAAGGTAGGTAATAATAAAAAACCTATCTACGTAAGTACCTACATAAAAATAGCAGCACAATGATTTGTATCTAATAGAAGGAGATGAACCAGGTCAAAGTAATTTTGCCATTAATTAACGAATTAACCGACACTCGGCTGATTTTAACGGCTGTTTGATTAATCTACTACCAGGTAGTGCATTGATTAGAAAATTGTTTGTAGATGTGAAACTTGCCAAGCTACAGCGACCAGTATGCAGAGAGCAAGCGAGATTGTCTTCTGACGCTGTATATCAGCTATTGAACACGAACAGGCCATTAGATTTAGATGTGAAACTGGTAAGTTAACATTTTCCATATTCTTTCATTTCTTGGCGAAACTAAGTAGGAATCAATTAGTTTGTGCCACTAGTTAAACATTAGTACCCTATAGTTTGACAGCAAGAATTAGACGTTAGTTATTTCCTCAGGTGAGAAACATAGCCTTCGACGATCAGAATCGATGTATGTTTTACACGTTTAAGCCATACAATCTGAGCACTGTCTTACGTCTTGTCTGTCTGTCCAGCGCCAAAAATATTTGTCACCCTAATCAACCACTCCCTTTTATACAAACATTCTCATAAATAATAAAATGTTAAACTTATCAGTAAGGTATAGTTTTAGAGATGTTCTCGACACTCCCTACGTACAGTTGTGTATCTGCAAAACACAAATTTTACAGGAGAGCGCTTTTAAGATTTGAAAAAGTTGAAATGCCTATAACTGTAGCTCTTTTTAAGATATTGCTGTGAAAATTGGTGAGACACTCTTAGTGTAGATCACGTTTAAGATGGATACTATGTTTTATTTTAATATCTATTGGGTTAGATTTTATTACACATACATATTTTTACGTGGTGCTTACGATGATGTATGTGGCACATACATACTTTTTCCTCGATGCTTAATAGAAAGGCAATATTGTAACTGCCTGTTACACGGATATACTTAGAGATTTTTTCTGTTTAATTGGTACTTACATGGTTTAACGTTAGAAAGTATGATCTAATAATTATGCTTATACATGTGTTTTGACCCTAATTGACGGATTGTCACTTGGTATTACGTAATTAAGCTTATTCTAGGGTAGTTAGTTTTTTGTAGAATATAACAGAACCATATTCGTGAATTGGAATTTCTTGTTTTTTTTATTACTGAAATTGGACGTAGTTACTTAAGTATAATATTATTATAAAAAATAAAACCTAAAAAATATACAATAAAATAATTGTTTATTTTATTAAAATAACATGAAAAACAAACGCAGAACTATGTAAGTGCATGGGTCCATACATTTAATTAAATAACTTTCCGATGTAAAATTATGTAAAGGTAAGTTACCGAATTATGATTTAACATCTTTCCGAAGCATAAATATATAAGTGCCTAGATACACTTAAATGATCATACTGAACCCCGATGCATAAATATGTAAGTGCGTAGATACACTTATGATCATACTGAACGCCGATGCATAAATATGTAAGTGCGTAGATACACTTATGATCATACTGAACCCCGATGCATAAATATGTAAGTGCGTAGATACACTTTATTATCATACTGAACCCCGATGCATAAATATGTAAGTGCGTAGATACACTTATGATCATACTGAACCCCGATGCATAAATATGTAAGTGCGTAGTTACATATTTGTACGTGGGTAATACAAAAAATTATGAAAGTAACAAAAATTACTAATAATATCCATAATAGTTAAGGTAACCACGAAGGCAATAAAACACAACTGACTAAAAAGCCCAATAACTATGATTGGACATCAAAAAGTACAAAACATTGGTAAATAATTAATTAAAATTTACTTATCTGGTCTTAAGGTAGATATATCAGGGTTTGATATATCTATTTATCGTTTTTTAATAGCGTTAGCTTTCAAGTTGTTTAAGAATAGAAACGTTCACATGTCATAGTTGCGGCAATAAAATATTTACAAATCGCACACGCATTGTACTCGCTGTCCGCGTAAGAACTAAGTAAGTGGCAGTTACCCGCCACCTGGACCTCATTCCCCCCGCGTCAAAGTGTGTATGAGGTAGATAGAACATTGTACGGCGGGCAAATAATGAAGTTAGACAGTTACACGATTGAGAAAAAAGTACTTAGAGTAGACTTTTTTATTTTTTGTAAGTTATAATGATAGATTGACACGTGTAGATGCCAAAAATGCAATAAACGTATAAGTGTGTATCCGGCAGTTACACAAGTGTACGTAGGGAGTGTCGTTCTATTCTGTTCTATATACTTTAATTATTTTCTGAAAATGCCATGATTTTCAAGTTTGGACAGGTTTGCGTAATCGGTGTTCATTTTAAATCATAATTAAAAGGTAATTAGGACTTCCCTTGTGTAATTATTTATACTAACCCTTTGGCTAATTGACCGTGGGTGGGTTTGGGTTTAAATCGAGTAAAAGTTCGATTAACCGACTTGCACCATTAAGTTGCCAATTAGAAGAATGACTGTGGATTTAAAAGTACGGACGACATGAGATTATACCTTTGGTATTCCAAAACGTAGGTCTTTATTTCAGCCAAATACGTAATGCTATTTTTGTAATAAACTGCTAGTAGCTAGGTACCATCTAAAAGCTGTTGATTTTTATACACATTTCTTCAATATAAATTACTATCAAGATTTTTTGAATTTCCTTATTATTTTCGGGTTACTTTTTCACTAAAATTTCTATTTTTTCTAAAATATTTTCAAGCTATAACCAAGTACTAAAATAAAACACACAGAAGCCACTAATATTTGATAAAATTTGAAAATAGCGTTAAAATATTTTCGTGATCTGAGCACCTACTTGGCTTAACTGGTCCGTTGAGCCAAATACCTGCTCGGATTACAAAAAAATAAGGCAATGCTGCCAGTGTCTTGGTCAAGTTTCTGTCTGGAAGTGGCTTGGACCAGTTAAGTTTATAGATTTAAAACGATCCTTTTATCCTCATCTGATCCTGATTGTATTTTATAGAGTTATGTAAATATGTGTGTGTTATTTATACTTAAATAAATGTTACTAGATACCTGTTTTTTTTTTAATTTTTCAAATTGCTTTCTTGCATATCAAAAAGCAATTTTAAAAACGACTAGCCTAGCTACTAGATTTTACGGTTATCGGGAGCATTGGAAATCACTCGATATCACCGCGAACTTTTATTCACATTTCAATAGATATTCAATTATGTATACGGTGCTATATCTAATCACTGCCCAGTTGGATCGCAGCCAGGTCTGGGACTGACAGTTCAATTTTCAGCACGATAGTGATAGTTTGACCACGCTGTGCGCTTTCATCTCTTCATAGTATTCGCCATCTATACGCTTATTATTAACAACAAAAATGTATTTATGTAGTATATCAGTCATCTGGCTACCATAACACAAGCAATAAGTTGCTTAGCTTGGGACTAGATGACGCTGTGTGGTCAGGCAGCTCATCTTAAGAGCGATCGCTTGTATGTACGCAGGTTCGAATCCTGCCGGAGCAAGGTTTTTATTTTAATTTATAAGATGTTTGGACACGCTATTGTAAACTAATAAGTAAAAGATGAGTGTGCGCAAGTGTGGAAACTTTTAGCTGCTGGCGAGAACGAAACTACGCCATACAAACTATAACTTTTAGATAAAAAGAAAATGTTTTTTGCAAAATTCACCTCGTAAGGGTTATCTAAGCCACGAGGAAAGAACATTTTACTTTCGCAAGACGAAACCATAACTTTAGGTCATAACATGGGTGTTATTTTACGTTACTGTTTTTAAAGAAAATGAAACGTTTTTAGCTTGCTAAATTATGTTCAAAAGGAAAATTAAAAGGTATCAGAAGTGCTTCTGTAATTCAAGGGTAGCAGAAGTATTAAGTATAGTTGTGGTACGTATTTCATCTTTTCATTTTCCACTATCAAGGCATGGCTTATACTTCCAATCTTCAGGTTATTATATCCCGCAAAACTCTGCAATGTTTTTGTTGGCCAATAACCCTTGCTGGCAATTGTACGTGCAAGCACGTGCGTGTGATATCTCCTGAATGCTTTTATTGCAGTAATGGACAGCCTGTGGTTATGGTGGCGAAATGAAGGTTATTTTTGTATCATAACAGCCGCAATACAATGCCGTACCTACTTCCGCTGATTGCGTTTTGTTAGCAACCAAAGGTCCTTGCTGATACTGTGTAGGAGATTATAAAACATAGGTACACGACGACGTGTGGAATGTCCAAAGATATTTATTTATTTATTTATATGCAAACGGGTATTTATCACGAATTTTACCTTCAATATTAGTCCGACGTTTCGACCGGTTTGCAACAGCCGTGGTCGCGGGAAGACGGTCTTCCCGCGACCACGACATGTTTTATAATGTGTTCTGTATGGGAAGCTGGTGCATTTTTTAAGAACCGCTGTGGCCTTACTCCAAAACTGAAAACGACATCGTGCCAACCAAATGTCCTGGCCACTGCGCTTTCAGATCCTGTTGGATGAAAAGAGTGCTTTATTGTAAGCAATTTAGTTAATTTTTATTGCTGGTTGTGAATTATGAATGTGGGGGAACCGCAAAATGTATCAGCGCGACGCTAATAGCTCTTTCTTTGTCTTCTCCTTACACTGTAAAATAGTAATCAACTTTTGCGGCTGAGCTCACCTATTCCAGCCGTGCTCAGAACTTTGCAACACTGTAGCCAACAAAGCTTGAATTGAAAATCCAATAAGTAGTTATATAAGTTCAACAAGCGTGTTAACGAAGTTTTGACTGTGTTAACGTTTAGCTCTAATTGCACAGTTAGTTCGGCTTATCCCCTTGTTGTGAACTAAAATTAAATGTTATTTACAATCTAATTAGTTGGAATGTAAGCTTTTTATTCTAATAAGCTTATTCCGTAATGAGAGCACTGGAAGTAGTCTGTCCTGGCTTATTCGAAGATACGTAGCCACGTATCATTTTAGAGTAACACATTAGAGTGACACATTTTAGAGTGACCAACAGAATTTGTGATAGTTTTAAGCCAGCCGGCTTAAAACTATCACAAATTCTGTCAGTCACTCTAAAATGTGTCACTCACGACAATTTAAGTGTTTTTATTGAATTAAGGTGTCTGTATGCGTCAAACCGGCGCCGCCGCCTATTTTATGTTTTTATTACGTTGAACAAAGGAATTTTAAGAAACTGAATGTTCAGTTTGTGAAACCTATCATAAGCTATTTTTAATACCTCTGTAATAGTTTTATTTTGTATAGTAAGAGGAGTAGCGAAGTTGCACTTGGTGGCCACTAAACTCTGTTTTCGCTACTCTTCCTAAGCTATACAAAATAAAATTATGACAGAGATATAAAACTATTATACTTAGAGGTATTTGATAGGCACGCATGGGGCCGAGGCTAACACACAGAGGCCCTTTTAACAATTTTGATGTTACCGGCTGCTACCCTGTATAACGTATACACTTTTTATGCATTTCAGAAAGTTTCGCAGTAATTCAACACCTAAGATGAATGGGTGTGCCTTTAAGCAGAAACGCAGCGCCCTCTCGAGACATCTTGAGCAGCTCTCAAACGCTAGACTTTGTCGGTTCAACAC
Organism: Xanthorhoe designata; assembly: GCA_963582015.1. NCBI lineage: Eukaryota > Metazoa > Arthropoda > Insecta > Lepidoptera > Geometridae > Xanthorhoe > Xanthorhoe designata. The sequence goes on along the minus strand of OY757029.1, from coordinate 12,808,304 downwards.
TTACATATTCTGCAATTTGTGCCGATGGGAATAAAAGTGCCCAACAGGTTACAAAATGACTGTTAATACGGGTGCGGCGATTGAACTGTCCGTCTCTATCTAACTGTTATAAAATTCGAACCACTGAATCTTAACGCCGCCAAAATTTCAAATGTTGGTCTTTGACATATTCTTTATCATCATTTGAAGTGATTTTGTTGTGAGAGAAACACATTCGAATTAAGAACAATGTATTTAAAACGAAATTCAGTGATTGCTCTTCATTTGGAGGGAAAACCGAATATTGAAATACGTCGAGCGCTGCCAAATCTTCGATTGAACGAGAAATTTGTGCATCGCACTATTCAACGTTATAATGAGACTAGTAGCGTTAAGAAACGCTACGGTGGCGGACGACGCTGTACTGCAACGGCGCCAGCAGTTGTCGAAAAGGTGCGTCATCGATTAGACAGAAATTCAGCTCGCTCAGCAAACCAGCTCGCAAAGGATTTCAAGGTGAGCGATCGCAGAGTTTGTCGCATATTAAAAGGAAAGCTTAAAGTCAAATCATTAAAAAAAAACCTTTCTCAGGAACTCCCTGCTTTACAGCGTAGCAAACGGTTGGATTGATCGAAAGACCTGATTCGCTTGCTCGACTCTGGCGAGCTTCCCAACTTGGTGTTTTCAGATGATTTTTTTTTTGCGTTGAACAGTTTTTAAACAAACAAAATGACCGTGTTTGGTTGAAGGGACGTTTTAGCGACCATTCAGACGAATTGCAAGCCACTCGACTCCAAGGAGCCGACCAAATCATGGTCTGGGCGGCGGTGTCTGAAAAAGGCCGTTTTCCACTCGTTTTTCTTCCAATGGGTCGCAACCAAGTCAAAATAAAGCAACAAATCTATCAAGATAAAGTCTTGCGACCAAGGATGATACCGTGGGCACGCAACACATTCGGTTCTGAGCGTTGGACTCTCCAGCAAGACTCGGCACCATCGCACAGAGCAATTGAAACGCAAAATTGGTTGAAAGCAAACGTTCCAGTGCTGATCGACCAAGATATGTGGCCGTCGTCATGGCCCGACTTGAATCCGTTGGACTTTTGTATTTGGGGTGTTTTACAGGCCAGGGCCTGTGCTAAAAAACACACTTCGCTGGAAGCGCTCAAAGTTACTCCTACGCGAGAATGGAATTGTTTAAGTGACGAGGTCATTCGAGCAGCCTGCGCTTCTTTCAGGAAGAGACTTCAGCTTGTAGTAAAGGCTAAAGGTGGTTTTATTCCTTCGGAATAAGTTATAATTAAACTTTGAACTTTCTATTTTCACATAGCAAAAGTGTATAAATAAATATTGAAAATTAACAGAAATATTTCATTTTCACATACGGACACTTCAATCGCCGCACCCGGTAGTGTTGAAACATGATTTTTATGAATTTACTTCGGATACAATTTGACGACCTCTGTGGCACAGTGGGTGATGGCTCGCCTGAGACGCAGAGGTTGCGGGTTCGATTGCTGCCGCGGGAGAAATATTTGTATAATCTGCAAATTGTCTCGAGTCTGGGTGTTTTCTATGTGTAATATGTATGTATTTACAAAAAATATGTATATAAGTAGTAGGTATATCAGTCATCTGGTTACCATAACACAAGCATTAAATTGCTTAGCTTGGGACTAGATGACGCTGTGTGGAATGTCCAAGGATATTTATTTTATATTGTATTGTATTGTTTGTTAGAAGAGTGCAGGTCAAGTGAGATTGTGACTCGACTTTCGATCCGAATGTTTGAGTTTGATAGACGTGCATCCATGGAATCGATTTGAAAAGTGTATCCTAGCTAGGATACATTAGTGTGTTTATTATTTTATAGACGACACTTCTCGCCGAGCCTTTTCGCCCCGAGTCTAAAGGGGCTACTTATATGAGTTTAATTATGTTAATATTTTGAAATTGGGTAACTACTTGAAACAAATTTAATACAACCATAAAAGAACCTTATAGAATAATGTCATTAAGGTTCTATTTGTTTTCTCAGACATCATTACGTACGGAACTGTCTTGTTCAACTTGAAACCAAACCTTCGTCTAGAAAATCAAATTACTATTCCGCTGAATAAAGACATTCCATGAAAATAAAGCTAAGTTGTGCTTACCCTTAGCACGAATTAATAATGAATAAATATTTAATTTACATATATCATAATAATCTAAAATGCCTTAAAAGATCTGAAAGTATTTTTGTCTACTGCACATAGAGAATCATAGTGGAGTCGAGACCATATTTCATTTATTTAATAACAATAACTTTATTCCAGGCAACATTAGAAAAAGTTACAAGTCTTTATTTTACTTAATCTACGTTCCATCACAGATAAAAGAATACTAGTAGTAGTAGATTATTATTTATATTATTATACTATAGTATATTGTTATACTAGTAGGTTCCATATAAAGAGAGAACGAGAACAAAAACTCGAGAGAGCAGAAAACTTCTGTCTTCCTAAGAAATTAAAGTCCGTTTAATATATTTTTTTAATTCACTTGTTTAACTCTACCATGGTAGAGCTAGATCATTGTTTAGTTGTTTTAAATTAAAAAATTGTACTGTAGAATCAAGGCTAAGTACCTCGGTGCATGTTGGGTCTCTTTTTTGATTAAATTCTAACTAAATAAACTAATGCTATCCTAACATTGTATTAACACAAATGTACCTGAGATGAGAAGAAATAGCGGCTAAGCCTGAATGATAACTTCAAGCTGTATTCCTTTCAAATTACATACCGACTTGACTGTAGGGGCTAAATTATAGAAAATAGCGAATAGTTTTACCCTTACTGCATTTTATTCGTACTAGTATAACGCTCGCGGCTTCGCGCGCTTGGTACCTACCCTGATAAAAAGTATCCAATGTGTTATTTCAGGTTTCAAAATATGTATGTTCCAAGTTTCAGCCAAATCCGTACAGTAGTTTTTGCGTGAAAGAATAACAAACATCCATCCTTATAATCTTTCGCGTTTATCGTATTAGTAGGATGTAAAATAATCGTCAATGTAGATGCTGAAAATGTTTTATATCGGTATTATAGAAGGAGATAATCATGTTAGAAGTTGTAGAAGGCAAGAGTAGCTATTAGCTAAGGCGGAATGAGCCTAAAGGCCTGTTTGGACCTACGCGGTAATCGCTGCCGCTGTGAGAAGCGGAAATACCGCGCAGGTATTTTCTATGAAGTTCCGCAGCGCGGTATTTTTTTCCCACAGCGGCAGCGAATACCGCGTGGGTCCCAACAGGCCTTATGACACTGACTTTCGATATTTAACGCCCCTAACGAAGGTAACACTTAAGGTTTCCGCGATGTTTTCATGGGGAGGTTGTTTTTTTTATTTTTTTATACTTGTTGTAAAAAGGGTCTTCTACTCGTAGACCGACACGGTTCTAACTTAAGCCGCTGTTATTCCCACCACGCATTCCAAACGACATTGCCCATTAGTGCGACTCGCCTCTATCTCATTAGTGAGTAATTAGCACAGCTATGTTTTATGCCAGCTCACAACTAAATATAAACTAGATGTATCTTTGAGACCGAGGCTTATCAATGGACATGCAAGAGCAAAAAACATTGTTATTGTGTAATGGCCCAAGATGACTAGAGGACAGTTACTGTTAGGGTATTGGACAAGCCTAATTCATTTGAAATAGGAAAGTATACATATACAATACATACATGTAGATTGATTCTTTCTAGAGCTGTCAAAGTGTATCAAAATTTTCCTAAACCCTAATTTATATTCGAACCCACGCCTTTCGTATCGATTGGTGGAGGCATCACTCTCATGGCCGAAAATGCTTGATAAAATCCATTGCAACTAATAATTATGCTTCTTTCTCATCCCCGAAAAACCTTTCTACACAAAATTGAGATATTTACCAAAATACGTCTATTAACAACATGTGCCAACAAAGAAACACGCGTGACTTTTAACGAGGCAACCACAGCGCCATGAAACGGGTCATTATCCGGCGAAACAATATTCTGCGCGTTCTATCACAGAATAAATAAAAGAACAAGTACAAAAGATCCACTTTGCGAAATTTTCATTTAAATAGCGATTCATAATACGACGGAACAAAGGGCAATTCAGCTCGCACAAGCACCTCGTGCCGATCGTCAAAACATGCTTTCTCATTCTTGTAAAGTTACCCAAAGCGCTCGTGGCGAAGCTTGCTAAGACATTCTTAATAGATCGTTGAAGTTAAGCAACGTTCTGTCAGAACTTGGATAGGTGACCGCAAGGGGCATTATCAGCTGAGCGCTTACGTGCTTCGGAGGGGACGATCCCCTCAGAAATCTTTACAGGATCTTGATTGCATGCGAAAATTATATCTAGCAAGTTAGCCCCCCTCTTGAGTACGTCCCAGCCTCCCAACTAGGGGAATTCGGGCACAATACAGTTACTAGCCGCAGCTTCATTAGCGATGTATAACAGTTATTGAGGTGAACGACATTACCGAATCGTGTTACCATAAATAATGGTTTTAAGTGCATTATATATTAATTAGTACATTATATTTATTTACAGATCTAGGTACTATACGAGTAGTAGATCAGTTTCTGTTACAAATAAATATAATTTACTATTCATTATGTATCATAAGTAAATACATTATTTTATCTGAGCAAATTATATAGAATCGAGTTGAACTATCTAAAGATTTTACACGTCGTGGGACCAAAATGGATGAGGCTTGTACAGGACCGAGGAGTGGCACAGAAAAGCGGAGGCCTAATACCCAACAGTTGGTGAAGTTAGGCTGCGGATGATGATGGTGACATCAATATGTTCAACTGATCCAAGCTACTGTCAGTCGGAAGCGTGCCCAAAACACACTAGTACCGCGTTGATTGGCAATGCTGATCAGTTGAGCCAAAAAAGTGCCAGATTTTGGATCAGGCGTCGCTAAGCCTTTCTTTCTGCATCGATGAAGTTAAACGACGTTCTGAGCGGCCAAAATCTGCAAACTGGAAACACACCGGACTGTACTAGCAAGTCGACAATTCTACGTTATTAGCTCTTTCCTATATAATAGTATCAATAAAATTATTAATATCTACCCCTTGCCCTACTACAAGTGTAAAATTAAATTGCTTGAATGGCTCTTAACTTTAAATTATGAAGAATCTGAGGACTTTCTTAAGTTTGCTGAATAGACTACTTAATACTCACACACACTCTCACTCACCCTCACTCACTTTCATACACACACACACTCACCCTCACCCTCAAACACACAAACACACCCTCACACACACAAACACACCCTCACACACACACACACACACGCACGCACAGATATCTCACGCAAACACTAGGTACTTATAATGTTTCTGTAACGTAATGTAACGTAAAGTGTTCAATTTTATGTTTTTTCATGTTATTTTCTTTAGTTATACTTTTGTAACTTTTAATTGGTTGGAACTAAAATACAAGTATGGAGGAGGGCGTTGATGCCTGCGACACAGTTTTTACAAACTTCTGCAGGTATCATCGTTTTAATAGTTTTGTAAGCCACTGTAACTGTTCCTCAATAAATATGATTTGATTTGATTTGAATTTGGATGGGTATCCGTATGTGCATTAACAGTTAGGCGCTTTCGTGTTTTGGAGGGAAGGTTAAATTGTCGTTCCCAGCATTTAAAAAGATGTTAAGTCATGTCAAAGGTCTCTAGACACCATACAAACTCATTTACTATATTTTTATTTTTAATATCATCTCCCTGCAGTACCAACCTATACTGCCTGCATCAATAATCTCAATATGGTATCAGATATTTCAATAAGTAGTTACCGTATGTTTGTGTTCCAAATTCTTCCATCAATGAAAGGGGATTGAATCAATCTGGATAAAACTTGTCAAAAAAGCATAGCGACACGTGTTTACCCATGGGAAGTTCCTCAATATCCTTCTAAAATGAATCTGTCTTTGCTCCGCTAAAAATTCACTGCACACCCGAGTAGGTTATGAAGTTACATTCGCAAACACATGTCATGTCGCACATGCAAACAGACGTGGCTCCCAAAAGCGACGACGATAAGTACTGCGGGTGTTTCATTTAAAAAAAAAGTCTAAACCTTACAAAATCATGTTTGTTTCCACAACACTCAGAAAACAGTATCTAACCTCTTCTACCATGTTTAAACATTATCCCCATTATTTAAAATGATTTTTCAATTTACCAAGGCTTTCAAGAATGTTTTTTCATCATCATCATTTCATTTATTTCAGACAAAATTACATCCTTATTACATTTTACAAAAATAGAATTAGCCACACACATACACAATAAAATACACAAGACATCATAAACAACAAAAAAAAAATATTTTTTTTCTTTCCTATAAAATGCATCATTATTGTGATTGATGTACCTACTCACAATCGAGCCTACATGATCGTTATCGTTTCTTATGTCAATGATAAGAAGTAGCAATAGATATAACAGCAATCTGAGCTATAGTGGGATTATAGAAGTGTATAGTGAAAATCAAGTCAAGACATAGGGTATATTGGCCTGATTATGCAAAGATTAAACATGTACGAATTTACATGATCGGTTGCAAGCTCACTGCAACTTTTTAGAAGTCTAACTGGTTTCTTCATAATGTTTATGTTCAGCGTGCATTAGGAATATAGTAAGTAAGTTCGTATGAGCAAGTGGCCAACTCTGATGACGAAATTTTTAGGCCTCCTTAAGGCCTTCGTCAATAACGTCTTTATAAGCCAAGACCGACAATTTAACGTCTATAGGAATGTAGTCATTATCACATTTTATTTCAGTTCAAAATAGGGAGCATTTGTTTATCGATTGTGTATATCGAAGTTTCTTAAAACGTAGTTCACCCTCAGTGCTGATTCGTAAAAAGCGAGACTATTTGAATCTGCTTTTAAGAAAAGTCCCACAGAATGCACCCAGTCTCGGGCTATAAATTTCAGATGTTTAGCATCTGTTTCCGTGTGAGCTTTATATCAGGGTATAAATCTTTGTGGAGAGGAAGCTGGTTCTGGGTATAAAAGTTGTAAGTACACTTTCAACGTAAGAATCAGTCGATTCAATTCTTAGAAAGAAACAGTCATGATGTAGCTTGCTTTGACGTTCTCGGTAGATTGTTGAAGTTAAGCAACGTTCTAGTGGTCTCAATTCGGATGGGTGACCACTAGTTGCATTTACTGAGCTTTTCCGTGTGTCGTCACCAACTTTGCATTGTTAAGCCCTGACGGAGGCTTTGAGGTGGCCTAAATACTCCGTCAGGCGTCAGGGAAAAATCAGGATAGAGCAAAGCATGGGTCATCTACTATAAAAAAATACTTGAATATTAATCTTGGGACGTTTGCCAACGAAAGTTTAATTGATAGAAAATTGTTATTACTTACACCCGTATCTATAAACAAGTAGTTACTTGTTGCTAAGTAATTTCTTAGAGAAGTCATCACTTGACAGTAGAATTCTTCATTACTAAATGTTATTTTATAGTCGAGTAAAATTACTTTACTTCGAACGCAATAACTGTCAAATCAAATACAAAATGATAGAATTCTCAATGCTTAAGTAAAGGAAATGGTGACTAGAACTCAGCTAAGAATTCTTATTTTAGACAGTTCTTACTTCAAGCAATTTCTTAACTATAAAATAAAAATCGTTATTCAAGTGATTAAGAGTAATCACTTTGACTTGACTATAAATACAGGGGTTAGTAACTTACATGCTATGAAGTTTTAAGACTCTAAATTCGTTTAATTATTCTTAAGTTTTTTAAGTATATTAAACAAAAACTAGTTTTATTGGCTCTTAAATTCAGTTTTTCCGGATAAGTACAATAAAAACTAGCATTTGTTAAAAACTTTAGAGATATCAGCGTTAAATCTTTTTTAATAAAATCAAAAATTTGGCAGTAACGTTGCCACAAGTTTACCAGTAAAATATTTATGTGGTCTAATAGTCATCTGTTTCCCATCACACAAGCATATAGTTGCTTAACTTGAGACTAGCTGACGCCGTGTAAAGTGTTCAAGGATCTCAAAGGATATTAATTTGTTATTTATTTATAAGTGACTAATATAATTGAGAGGGCAAAAACTCCTTGAATAATAAAACTCCTTCACTAGTAGTTGGCATTGAGCTTTCCAGTGTTTGTAATTGAAAGCTTTCGAGCACAAATACATTTCTCAGAAAACTGTAATCATGATTAAAAGGTTTGGAATCAATTTTATTCAGGATCCATTTCAAGTTTCAATAAATGCGGAAGAAATTACAAATAGAAAACGTTGACCTAAATAATTATCTTTCTGAAATTGAACAAACAACCCAGTGTCTATACTATCAATACTCTAAATCAAATGAACAGCGATTTACATTTAAAAATCGGTTGCCATTTGAAGGCAATCCTGCTGAGTGCACGACAAGTTGCAACGTTGATGTAGAAATGTCTTAGATGTGGATAAGGCAAATTACCTACTTTACTGAGTAAACCGTAAGTTCGCATGATTTGAAAGTCTTATTTTATTAAACATTTTAAGACTGCATTATCTCAAAAATCCCAGGCACAACAGTACTTCCAGTCCAAAGTAGAAGTAGTAGAAAGTAGTTCCAGTACAGGCAAAATATGCCTTCTGACACGTATGTCTAGTAAAGATGTGAAGGCCTAAGGTTTTTCTAACCACAAACATTTTTCTCAAAATATCTTTTTAACTTTTAGTCCTCTCTTTTGTCAGGTTGAAGTCAAAATTAAACCTATAAAAGGTTTAAATTGAAGTCTCAAATGGTCTAGACTCTAGACCATTTTAGACTTCAATTTAAACCTTACTCTAGCTAGACTCTAGAGTATAATATAATTTTGGTCTTGCAAAAGTTTCTTCCAAAATTCCTAGTTACTGAGGTACAAACGTGTGAACGTTTAAATTTCCCTCGAATTACGTTGTAATGGCGTCTCATATTTTAGTTAAAGCATCCACGTTAACTCATCGACGAGAATAAATATTTAAAGCGTTATCCTACGCGGAAACGTTACCCTTAATCTAAGGGGAGGTTTATTTCAAAGGCTGAGCGATTTACTTTTTATTTTTGTTTACATACTCGTAAGTACATCACAGGAATGCTACACTAAAGTAACACTACATTGGCATTATTTCAATCAGATTTGAACTTGTATCAACCCGTATTTCGTCATTCAAGAATACGGTCAATCCTATTTAAAATTTTTTTTGAGTGTTATGGTCATCGAGCCCACTTCTTCAAACAGGCATGAGCAATTTATATCTTACTACTTATACATAAAGTCTTTATTTATCTATCTACTTCAAGTCTGAATACCTGAAGCGAACTCTGATTGAGCGACAATTTTTTCCTTTTATTTGTCTTTGCTTTATTCAAATGCAACATTACATGCACAGTATTTCTGAATTGCAGCAAGGTACCTAACTAAGTAGTTGCTAAGTCAGCGTCGTTCCCGTATTTGCTAGAATAAACTCTGTATCACACGTAACAAACCAAAGTTGTGTGTCTTTGAAACTTGTCTTGCGACACGGTGTTTCTGTCGAGCAATTTCATCTCGGATTTTGGCAGTTGGTTTGTTAGACGATTATGGAATGGCAGTATACTGAATGCAGTAGCTGAACGCTTCGATTATCATAGTAATAGACAAAAGAAAGAGAACATAGTTACATCAATACAGTCCGTTTAGTGGTACGGAAGGTATCCTTATTCCAGTAGCTAATAAAACTAAAATCGTTTGTTCGTTCGTATGAGCAAGTGGCCAACTCTGTTGACGGAGTTTTTAGGCCGCCTAAAGGCCTCCGTCATGGCTTAACAACTTTAAAAGCCGGGACCGACAATTTAACGTACCCTCCGAAGCACGGAAGCGCTCAGCTGATAATGCCACTTGCGGTCACCCATCCAAGTTGTGACCGCTCAGAACGTTGCTTAACTTCTATGATCTATCAAGAACATTTTAGCAAGCTTCGCCACGAGCGCTTTCTAGACAACTAAAATAAAACTTTACATAGCGATGGCAAAATAAGCCGGTACTAAATAAGACTTTGAGAAAAAAGTATCGCCATTTCATTTACGGAATCTCATCCTTATCTCCGAAATAAATACACATCATTGGACCCGTCGTATAACAGTAGATATTTGCCGTAAAATTATAAACACATGTTCCTGCTTTTATGACGGACCTCGCCGAAAGGATTGCTCGTAAAGTGACGGCTCGTAAAAAAACATCTATTGTTTTATGTTGTCCTGGTAGATTACGAGTTTGTGTATTGATGACTGCAATAGGGGCTTAGATTTATTCCAGAGTAGAGAGTAGTAGAGAGAACGTTTAAAAGGTTCTATCATATTATTATTCTATCATTCAGATCTCTCTCCCTCTATAAATCGAATCCTCATTGCTGCGGTCGCAACCTCTCATTAATATTTTCTCTGACACGAGGGTTCTCCACCTTGCCCAATTTGTTGCGACATAAATAAATAAATAATATCCTTGGAAATTTCACACAGCGTCATTTAGTCCAAAGCTAAGCAAGATATTGCTTGTGTTATGGTAATCCACATGGATGGCGATGGATGGTTTGGTTGGACCTTTTGGTCCTCGTCATTCTATTTTTCTAGTAATGATTAGTCTTTCCATGCTATTTAGGTTCTTGGTCACATCTTCATTGGATCTGAAGTATTTCATGGTGCAACTAAGAGATTTTTAGTTCTTCTGCTAAAGAGCCGTTTGTTCTGTGTGCAGTCCATCATGAAAATACATTGTTTTCAAAATGAAAGTATGCCCTAAATGTGAGGTTTTACTAACCAGTACTACTTATTTGCAGTCGTATTTACATTTAAGTCTTACTAACTTGAAGCTGGCGCCATTCTAAAAAGCAGATTAAATAAAAATTCGCTAGAAAATGAAGACAATATAGTAATCTTTAACAAAATCGAACTATCACCATTGTCTTAGTGAAAGTGTTGTTTCCACAATTATTTGAGTACGTGATCTTATTAGCAGTCAGGGGCTCTCAACATTTTTCTAAAAAAAATATTTTATCCAAAATTAATAAAGTATGGTCTTACTTTATACGGCAATGAAAGAGCAGTAAACTAGTTTGGATTTCCTTCTGATTATAGATCAAGCCATAAATCGTTGGGAAAAAAATCCCAACGTGTCACACTGTCACAGGGTCTGGTATGACTCGTTTCCTTCAAAATTATGACTTGAAGGCCTAGCTCAAGAGGTTAACACGCGACTTTAAGTAATGATTTTGTTTGAACTCGTAGAACAACGTACCTACAATGAAAATCTTTACGCGTGCACCTATCGAGTATTTCGGAACGGGTATCCATTTATTGAAGAAACCGCCGTGTGTAGATTGTTTCATAAAGTTAAAAACTATTAAATATATTGAATAGTAACTATATGCAATATATTTTATTTAAATTACGTGGAACTTTCGCTGCAACACACTCGCACTTGCAGATGTTAAAAAGTAAGTAAGTTCGTATGAGCAAGTGACCAACTCTGGTAACGGAGGTTTTAGACCGCCTAAAGGCCTCCGTCATGGCTTAACGACTTTAAAAGCCGGGACCGACCTCCGAAGCACGGAAACGCTCAGCTGATAATGCCACTTGCGGTCCAAGTAGTGACCGCTCAGAACGTTGACTATGAAACTATGAAAGAAAATATATATACAGTGAAAGTGTTGAGAATCCCTGATTGAATCGTTTTGTGCTTACCACGCTCGGTATGCCACTGATTGCGAGCTCACTAAGACCTGCACTTTGCAGATTGAACCATAGAAAAGCGCTTTACATATTTTTTGCTATCATAGTTTATCGGTTCTGGAATACAAGGAATTTTCTGCAAATTATGAAGGCATTTTTGTCACGATTCGATCGAGACGCTCTTGAAAGATCGTTAAAGTTGAGCAACGATCTGTGTGGTCAAAAAAGTTTTGTCCCACCAGTGGGACATCGCAGTTGGACCACGGTACCGGAGTGGTCACAACTTGGATGGGTGATTAACAAGTGGCATAAACAGCTGAGCGCGTCCGTGCTTCGGTAGGCACGTTAAATTGTCGGACCCGGCTTTTAAATGCGTTAAGGAGGCCTTTAAGCGGCCTAGAAACCGGAGTTTCGGTGAGGGATCACCAGAGTTGGCCACTTGCTCATACGAACTTACTTACGTTTTGTTGTGTCGCCACAAGTGTTTACAGCACTTCCGTTTCTCGACATTACGTGCTTGAATTATCTTAAAATGTAACTTTAAAATAATATAGAAGTTTGATAAATCAGGCAAGGAACATTAAACCGGTCCCAGGATGCTCCTAACTTGCATTGCACTCCTATCTGGTTTCCAGCTTAAAACTTAAATACTTTCCCGGCTATTAGGGAAGTTTTCTTGCTAAGTCTGTCTGAAAATGTCGTTGCAGTTTTTAAGTGCAATAGATAGAATGGTAAAATAAGTGAAAGATGTTCCTTGACCTCTGTGGCGTAGTGAGTCTGCCTGAGACGCGGAGGTTGCGGGTTCGACCCCCAACACGGGACAAATGTTTGTATGTTCTGAAGATTTGTTCCAAATATGGGTATTTTTATATTTTATTTTATTTTATTTTATATTTATTAAAGTATGTACGTAAAAAAATATGTATCTAAGTGGTACATCAGTCACAAGGTTACCTTAACACAAGTATGAATTTGATTAGCTTGGGATTAAGAAAATCTTTTTTTATTTAAGTAGACCTACCTACTTTACCTCGTTTCTACTTTAGTGTCTACCTACAACCTACAACGAAAAGGTGTACAGTTATATAATTTTATTCATAGGTAGCTCAATTGGTCATAGGCACCACATTAGGTTGCGGTTTCTGAGTTGAAACATGCTTTTTTAAACTTCATCACACTCTCATAGTGAGAAACTGGCTCAAAATCCAGTAGCAATATCAAAAGTAAACATATTAATTTAAAAACACGTTAAAATAGTGTAAAATATTATACGCAGATAGTTTCATTAATTTATTTTAATAAATTATTATTTTATTTACACGTAGTTTCCTCCACGTTTGCAGAAGTTATAGTTTACACTGAGGTAGTAGAATACAAGAGAAATAACTACAATCAGAGGTATTACCATATACACTGCATAGTCATTCATTATACACCTAGTTCTAAAACTCTATTAGTTCACATGACACAAAACACATTATTGTTTTATGATTAGGTATGTTCTCTAGAATTTGAAATGTTTGATTGTTTCTCAAAAATACAGATTCTCAAGAAGACAGATTCTGAAATAGCCGGAAATGGTACAAGTAAATACACACAGTTATGGCGAATTTTCGCCTGGTGTCAATAGTACCATTAATGGTACTTGTGATACAACAATAACCACTCAAATCTTCAGACATTCAAAATCCTTCGAAGATGTATTATGGGTGCAGTCAAAGGCACAAACTCAGAAAACAGAAAGAATTCGGAGGGCACAAAAGATTATTATCCAGATATGTCTGATTATTTGATTTCTTCACGAGGGTCGAATGGTTCATTACAGCATTGGTATTTCCTGCGTGAAGACTACTAATGTTAGAAAAAGAACTAATATAACAATAATTCCAACATAATCCATTCACCAACTTCTAGAAATAAGTAAATATTTTTCGCAAACTGACATGACACTGAAAAACAAGACCAAAATTCAAACCAAAACTGGTTGACAAAAAACGGGGACACAGATTATTACAACGACAATAACCAAGGAGTTCATATTTTAGAAAAACTCAGATGCATACTACAGTCTGCCCGTGATAAAATCTATTCCCGAATACCGATACCTCTAGCCGAAACGTCGGGATATAAAAGTAAATAACGTGATAAAATCCTGTGTCCATATTGTATTTCTATATTATGAATAATTGTCGCGAAAGTTTAAGAAAGGATAAGTATACCAAGGACTTGTCAGTAACAACACAATTTTTTTTGCCGTTCTGAATGATTCCGTATAAGATAGTGGCTAACTCTGGTGACTGGGTTTGATATCCTCCTGACGGTCACCAATATGGAAATTAATTAATTTTAGATCCTTTGAAGATGTCTTAGGCGCAAATTATACAGAAATAGCGTAAGGAGAAGGCGCGGCGCAAGCATCCACTTGAATCCACATTCCACATCTGACTTTACTTAATTTCGAAAAAAAATATTTTCCTGAATAAAATCGAAACACAACAACTTCACACATCGGACAACCTTTTCACTACACGTGATATTTTAGTTGACCTAAATCAATTTTTCAAGTCTCACATAAAATAGATGCGTCTAGATGACCTATCAGATTCTAACATCGGATCCAGGCAAATATACGATCTAGATTTACAGTCCAATCGTATGGCCAGACTTGCAATTTATCTAAATGAATGGAATTAGAAATCCGATCGAGATTAAATTTACTATTGCAAAGAGGTTTCACAGCGGAGAATTGTTCTTGGAATTAAATTAAGGCTGTTAAGTTGTGTAGTGAGATGTTAGTATTATTTTCGATGCCAAACTTGTAATTTTTATTACATTGTCAAGTTGATTCATACCACCACACTCTTTATTTAAGATGAAGAGTTTCTTTAAGAATCGAGTCGTGCTCAGAAGGTATCTAGATCGACTATATTATTACGTGAGTAGTACTATATTTTTACCGTGTGCAATTATAATATCAGACTTAATAGCTTTTCCACTAAAACTTTATTGACTAAAACGACATTCGCTTTCGTAGTAGGTATTTATATCATTTAAGCATTGTAATATTTCAGGCGTTACGAACAAAATGTATAATTTCCAAGCGAGCGTGCATTGCATATGCGTCCCAAAAACAAACATTGTTTTGGCTTCATGCAAAATATGTGTTAAAATGCATAGATACCCCTCGCCTCAGAAATTCATTCATGAATTTTTGCAAAGTTATGTACACGTTTTTAAACTTTCAACTGCATTCAATTTAGTTTAAAAATGTTTTGAAAATTAAAAGACCATTTTTGGGAGCGAATTTTCATTACGTTGAATTTATGCGCTTTATTAAATTAGTTCTGTTTGTATTTTCACTATAACATCATTTTTGAAACATGAATTTTATAACGACAGCTTTTATGGAAACAAATGCTGATAAAGTCGAGTAATATTTATTTTGGCCGAGATATATAAAAATGATTGTGTATTGAGTATTCCTATAATTTTACAAGCAATAAAAAAAACCTTTTAAAAATGGAACATAATACTTTAATTCGCGTTTTCAAATTTATTACTTACTATTTATATTTGACTTATAAGTTCTGCTTCCCTTTTATGTGGAAGCCGTTTATTATTTTTATCTTTTAAATTTTAAACTGCCCTTGATATATAAAAATAAAAATGATCACGACCGTGTTCCCAAAGTGAGATAGATGAAGTGTGCAAACTAATTGTGCAATTTAATCCGACGTTTAAAGTCTATTAAAAATTGATTCAAAGATTCCGTTACTAACATCACACTAATATTATAGGTAAAGTTAAAAGTTTGTGTGTGTGTAAGTATGTAAGCGTGCTTCGGAGGGCATGTTAAATTGTCGGTTCCGGCTTTTAAAGTCGTTAAGCCATGACGGAGGCCTTAAGGCGGCCTAAAAACTCCGTCACCAGAGTTGGCCACTTGCTCATACGAACGAACGAACGAACGAGTATGTAAGTGTGAATGTTTGTTACTCTTTCACGCTCAAACGGCTGAACGGATTTGAATGAAATTTGGTACCAGGATAGCTTATATCCTGGATTAACACATAGGCTACTTTTGATCCCGGTATTCTTACATAAACGGGACTTCACCGCGGTTAACACCGCGCGCGCTGCTAGTAGATAGATACATGCAAAACTAATGAAAACGTGTTAAAAATAAACGAAATTCTATACAAGTATGAAGCTAATAAAAGCGCGATAATGAACAAAATTGTAACTATTCAAAATTCCAATAGTAAGCAGCACTGGTATGCAAACCCGTAACTTCTAGAAGTTGTACTTGGCATTGTATTAGTTCGTCGCCTTACCCACATCGCTGAAGTTCCACCATCTTTTCACATGCAAATATTTGCAAAGAAAATACAAATACTCTAACTACAGACGGTACATAGAGTTAGGATATGTTTACACTAGTTACTCTGATTTTTTTATGAGTAGAAAAATTACTGGAACCGTGAGCTTGAAACTTATGGTGTTACATTACATTACACAACTACAGAGCGAACTAAAATAATTGTTTTGTTGTCTTATGTTTTTTGTACTTACTACTGAATAATTATTACTTTACACCACGACGACAGTTTCTCGACTCAGGAACAAAATAAAAAATGATTTTCTATAATTATGATCACTTTGACATTAACACAGATCACCGGAGTAGACTTATGCCGGGTTCCTATATCCAACTAACGGATGTCCGTAGGTCGGTCGTCATAACAACGTTGCTATGACGACCGACCTACGGACATCCGTTATTTGGATATAGGAACCCGGCATTATTCTACTCCTGGTAAAACGGTAAAACTGTACACTCATATCTTTATACAGTCAAGACAATTTAAGATTATTATTTTAGATGACGCTGTGTAGATTGCCCAAGGATATATATTTATTTATTTAATTTGAAGATTTTGAATAGAGTAATAAGTTAGAAACATGTCGTTAGCAACGATATACATTACTATAAAAATAACGAGTGCTTACCCGTTCGACCCAAGATTTTTCAACCCAATATTATTTTTACCCGTTCAACCCAAAACATATGCCCCGTTCTACCCAAAGCAAAAATCTGAGTCACAGTGTATTTTAAATAGTACAGACAGACACCATGATAAGTATTTGTAAAAAAAGAACTTCATGATATTATACTTGACGACCTCTGTGGCGCAGTGGGCGAAGGCCCGCCTGAGACGCGGAGGTTGCGGGTTCGATCCCCGCCACGGGACAAATGTTTGCATGTTCTGCAGATATTTGTTCCGAGTCTGGATGTTTTTCTATCTACAATATGTATGTAGATATTTACAAAAAACAATGTTTCCAAGTATTATATCAGTCATCTGGTTACCATAACACAAGCATTATAAGTTGCTTAGAAAGGATGAGAAAATAAGAAGTATTCATTATGACTTGGCGACACGTAAAACTTAAGTGGGATATTGCTTAGAAAAACTGTCAACTTTTGTATCTTAAATGTGTTAGTAGGTGTGTGTTAAAAAATTAAAATGATTTTTATTTAATTTATTTATTATTTTACAGTGTGTAAACCACACTTAGGTATTGGAAATTTCATTATAAATTAAAAATATTAATAACATTAATATATTTATATATATTATATTTATAATATTTTATATACCTATTAATATTTTTTCATTGTGATTTTTATTTATTGAATGTTAATCAAAAATATTTTTTTACCTCTGATAAAGTTACAATCGATAGGCTTAATATAGTTTATTTTGTTTTGGTATTTTTAATTAATACCTATATTTAATTGAATCAAAAATGTGTACAAGGTGTTTTTGTCTGCCTTGTGTGTTCATACCTACTTACCTATTGTACCAATTATGATCAATCTGTGCAAACCTAGTAGGAAAGGTAGTAACAAAGTTGACAAACTTAGGGTTGTCAAAAGATTTAACAAAAAAGTTTTTGTATGAAAAACTGAAAATTATAATTTCACAAGATTTGCACCTACACAACTGTTAATTTTCATGGTCACAAAATCCCCCTTCCGGGATAACATACCAATTATGAATCACGTTGTATAAAGGTTGATTTGTGTTATTGTTAGACTAGCAGTAGGTAGACAAATATTTAACTGACCATTATCTGAACAAGACTTTTATTAAGTAATAAAAATATTTATAATAAACTTCTACTTGGTCTCTGCCTACCCCCATGGGAAAGAGGCGTGATTTTATGTATGTATGTAAACTTCTGCATGTTTTGTCTGCTGACCCTGCTTCTTTAGTGTTTCACTGTGTCATTTATTTGAATTTAAACAATAGAAATTAGGAATAAGTAGTTGTGGGTACAGCGGGTAACTTGAATCAACAGTTTTGGGTCGAACGGAGCAAAATACCTATTGGGTAGAGAAATCTTGGGTTGAACGGGTAAGCACTCAAAATAACGACACATTCAAAAATGCCAAAAGAAGGTAGCGTGTGTAACTGTGCCTCTACTTATACCAAGTTCGTACCTTGTTTACTTCACAAAGAAAACTTTATTTTTATTGTCTCACAGATAAAATAGACCGAACGGATCTTGGAACAAAGCGTAGAAGTTTCTGAGATAAAAAGATAGCAATGGCACAGCTAAAGCATAATAGCTTGCTAACTTTTTGTCTACGCGTAAATCTTGCACTAAACCTAAGGCCCTACTTGGATTAGTAGTTCAAGGGACAGAAAAAGATCCTAGCGTTCTTTTTAACCTAGTTCTAGTTTAGTTTAGTAAATGGTCGTCTGGAAGAAATCACTATCTGCGATAAGACTACCAATTTGTAATCAACGGCATTTACTACTATAGGTAACTTACCTATGTTGTATCGCAATAAAGCTTTTTTTCATTTGATTAAACGAAAAGGAAGTTTCATGACAATTTTCGTGTTCAGTTTGCAGGTGGATACTGCCCCTCTACTCTATACGCCAAAAACGAAACATCGTGACAATTCTCCAGACAAACTGGTATTACGCCCCTTTCGTTTGCTTTACTAAATTTAATTTATTGTTTATTAACGATAATTAAGGTGCCTGTATGGGTGAAACTAGCGCCACCGCCGATTTTATTTTATTATTGCGTTGAAAAAAGGAATTTTATTAAACTGAATGTGCAGTTTGTGAAACCTATCATAAGCTTTTTTTTAATACCTATGTAATAGTTTCATTTTGCATAGTTTAGGAGATTATAGCAAAGTTGCACTTGGTGGCCACCAAACTCTGTTTTCGCTATTCCTCCTAAACTATACAAAATGAAACTATTACATAGGTATTAAAAAAAAGCTTATGATAGGTTTCACAAACTGTACATTCAGTTTAATAAAATTCCTTTGTTCAACGCAATAATAAAATAAAATCGGCGGTGGCGCTAGTTTCACCCATATAGGCACCTTAACTCAGAATGCGATTGCAGAATAATCTAATAGAGCGATTGTACCTGCTGCTACTTCCGGTCTGTGGCAAGCTCAGTAGCGTGTAAGCTTTTCAATCAAGTTGAGTTTATCCTTTGTTTATATCTGATCTCTTATCAAGTGCTTTGTTTCGTCACCCTGGCAAAACTATTACTTGTTTATAATTTTTCTGCTCATAGAGATACAATAAACATCCATTTATTCATCGGCCTTTAGGCGGCCTAAAAACTCCGTCACCAGAGTTGGCCACTTGCTCATACGAACGAACGAACGAACGATTCATCGATCACAAACTTTCATATTTATTTTATGATATTTGACATTGTGTGTGTGCCACACACACACACACACACACAATGGTAAAACATAATGATTTCAATACACGATGATTAAGTTTCGATAATATTCTTAAATATATTTGACATTAGGTATTTACTAGTAGGAAATAGTATAACCGAAATTTAATAGGTTTACCTATTTTTATATTTGGAAATATACCTTACCTTTCCTTCAAAATTTTCTCAGAATTTCTGCGGGCAACTTTTATTACACATAATATGGTGGCGAGTGAATGCGTTTATTTATACTTGCCGAGTGAATTTCCCAAATACTCTGCCTAATAAACAAAATGAGGTCCGAGTGACTGTGTCGCCATTTTACTTGGCCGAGAGCACTCTCTCACCACTTTACTCGGTACGTGTGATCAAGCCACTAGCGCTACTAGTCAATGCGTTATGACTCTTGAATGGCTGACACAAAGCCGGAAATAATAGAAACGATATACCTACAAACTCAATAAAACCATAGCCTACAGGCGATTTCCAACAGATTTGTCACGATACAACGTCGAATAAATCTTAGATATTAGAAGCATCCCGCCCCTTTACTGTTTGGAGCGGGAATATCGGGATTCCTAGCGTGTCTGCGTTTCAGTGTGCGTCTACTCTTATAGACCGAGAATCAGTTGTAAGTAATCTACTTACGTTATATAATAAAATTATAGGAGTTGCGATTGGAATGTCTTCGACACCCAACAGGCACGCTCACGCTCCAACAGACTATCAGTTTTTCCGGAATTTGGACAATTTCTTGCAAAGAAACTAAAACACTTCTGATGAGGCTGTCAAAACCGACTTTTTCGGCAAAGAAATCAATAAACTGTCCATTGAATAGCGAAAGTGTAGGTATATGGCGATAGTAATGGCACATACTTTGATTGATTAAATATATTAAGTACCTACATCAGAAAAAAAAAGATTTACTTCTCCCATAATTATTGTAAAACACCCATTTCATAGGTATAGGACCTAAAAGATTTTTTCCGCTTCGTCCTCACTTCTTTCTCTCCAGTTAGCTGATTTTTATAAGTAAGGATAATTTTTGTATTGTAGCTTTTTTTAGCAAGTTAAAAGATATTAAAAGTGACGGTGCCAGTTATGCTACGTCTGACATTCTAAAAAATCCAAAAGTTTTAAAAATTTTAAAAGAGGTACCTACTTAGTACTGTTATAGCGTAGTATTTTTGACGTCATCGCCTGGTCTATTAATATTTCATAAAATAAAAACTGGCTTTTTACTATCAATGACAATGGAATATTTCTCAGAATTAATACGAGTTATGGAAATAATATCACAAATAGGCTTTCAACGTTCCGTTGGAGTGTTAAGGTATTTTTGGAGTTGAAAGGAAAGTTGAAGATGCCTAAGAATAGGAAGATGAATGGACGATGAAAACCAAATTTCGTGCCAATATTCGAGCTTAGATAATGTTGGTGAAATGTTACGAATTCAGTACCCGCCAACATAAGCTCAAACCCAATATTTTCGCGAACCCTGGAGATCGTGTTGTTGACTACGGTCTTATAAGTCTTACTAAAACTTTCACAATCACAATTTTTCTAAAGGCTGGCTTAGATTAACAAAAAACCCCCTACGTGGCTGCGTACACAAATCACAAACCTCCTAAAACGGATTTCCTTAGTATTGTCCTCGCAAAAAAGGTGATTTCTCAAGCGCCCTTCCCAAAGTCATTTGAGAATTCAATTTTCGTTTCCTCCAATAAATGTGATTATGAAATTGGATGTGTGAATGTAAAAATCTATTGTGAATTGCTGACGTTTGATAAAAATACTGTTACGCATTCACATTATAATATAATTTTTATTCAACTGCGTCAGTAGAGGGTTATTTTTTTTATGTAGGTAAGTATGTAAGTTCGTATGAGCAAGTGGACAACTCTGATGACGAAGGTCTCTGATGAGAATAGGTCCAAGCGTCCAATGTAAAAAAGCAGCCAAAAGGCTCAACACCGGGCTAGTTTACGAGCTACTAGTCGGCGAGTTTAAAAGCTAGCGAGTAGGCGAGTAAGTTTTTACAACGAATACTCAAAAGCATATAGTAAAATAGCTCAATAACGCGGAGCGAGTCTCGCAAACTAGCTGGTAGCTTGGACACTAGCCCCGTGTCAACGAGGCTCAAAACATCACCAGAAAGCATCGCTACCATTACAATCATCTGACAAGTATCCATTATAATTGTACACAGTCAATTAATGGATCGTGTATTCCTCTACATAATCGGTTCGGTGCTCGGTTTAAAACCAGTTCAATTTTACTGCTCATGGTCAATACGCAGAACGCACGGTAATTCCGATATTAGAATCGCATTAAGCTATGTTGTTCTGTAACACGGTGAACGTTATATTACTTACAACTACATTATTAGATACACTATTATTTTCCTGTGGATGTGGCAGGCTAAGCTAAGCGGCTGGTATAGGTGCCATCTCAGGAATGTCCCAGGCACTACCTTGTTCCGTTAAACGTAAGCAAAGATTGCCTCTTGACTCTGTTTAATATCATCTTTTAGTAAAGATGTTAAAGCCTGAGTTTAGGAACTAAAATAAGCGTAAGGCCAAGGTGTTGTCTGGTGACGAAGTTTTTAGGCCGCCAAAAAGGCTTCGTCAAGTTTAGACGACTGAAAATCCATCATTATTCATAACATTACATCAATTTATATCGACTCTTCTAGTTACGTGCCTTTTCAGTTTCTTAGCAGGTCTTCATACCATTATTTAGTCTATCACTCTGCATTTAATTGTGACATTCGAAACATATTATTATGTTTAAAGACAAATACAAATGTACATAAGTACTTACACACAATATTCTCAAAAAAAAAAAATTTTTAGAAACAGAACGTCTAAAAATTAATATGGCGGCCTCAGCTTTACAAAAACTGAAACATTAGCTAGTCCCTGTTTTCGTCCATTAGGCACGATTATATCCGATTTTGGCCGCTGACCAAATGCTGGCATTGTCAAACAAGCAAGATTCGAATGTAATGTCGCGATTCGGGAAATTAATTTTGTGACGAGGAAGCAAACAGAAATCATGGCAGAATCGAAATAAAGAGAACAGGCATTATTTTGCATCAGTCATGACAACCAATTTATTTTTATATCGGGCAAATCTTGTTAGTTTTAAAGTAAGTTCATGTAGTTATAAGTATTAAACAATTCTTGTACATTATATATTTTTATTTAATTTAGTATGAAGGGGGTCGGGGGCAATAAATCGATCTACCTAGGATTCATTTGAAATTGATTAGAAAATGCCATTTTATTTAAAAAAACACGAGTCTCTAAAAAATACAGAGCAAAGCTTAGTCATCCAGTCTTATTGAAGTAAAATTTGTAGAATCTAAAATTTTGGTTATATTCCTAACAGCAATTTTAGATCGAAATATTATATACCTGTCTTTACAACTAGTGTATGTTTTGAATATTTTTTTATCTAAGAACTGCATTTCAAAACAAATATTTAGAAAAGTAATAGAAAATATAATATTTTCATCAACCTTGAAATAAAGTTAATATTATTTTTTCTGATTGATTTACGTTATGTGTAAATAATTAGTCATGTATTGTAGAGATCGCGTGAAAAAGTTAAAGATACCTTATTATTTTTCTTATTTGATTATTTATTATATTATTTTTCTTTAGTCTACCTACATTATAGTTTTTTTTAAAGTTGACAACTTCAAAAACAACTCTAATAATGACTAAGTATTATATCGAATTTTCATCTAAATCGCTAGCTTTAATTAAACATGCTATTTTAGAAATTGTATGCAAAGCTAATTACACCTAACTGCGAAGGTTTTGAACGCGTGGTCGATGCAAGTAATGCGTTTTATGATTGCGAATTAGTAATAATAGCTTGCAATACTATTTACGCAAATATTCATGAATAATATATCGGACAAACACAAACGCAGCCAGGCATTTCAGTTTTATGCAACCACTAACGACTTTTCCCGTGTTAAAAATGCAAGCAAGTTCAGTGGTTATTCACCAAATTCGTTGGTACTTTTCTAATATTAATCAATTTGATTTCTTAGGCTGATTCTATGAGATGAGCAAGACGCAGTTTTACTCGAAATGATTTAGTAAATTACCGGGTCGTGCTATCCGGTGAGGGCAGGGCGTCCGGACGAGCGGACGCGGTGACGGATGCCTTCCGGCCGCAGCCCACGGGCAATTGTCGGCATTTTCAAATTTGTCTGAATGTTACATTTGGGGTAATAAATTGGGGTAATTATTTTCGGATTAAAAATGGTTTTTGTTATTTATGGAGATAAATGGGGATAGGTTTAACTCGAAATTCCAGCAGGTCTTTTGGTTACGATACAAGTCAAGTCAAACTTATTTACTCGGCTATGATCACATACATTTTAAAGCTAGGAAATTTTACTACTTTTCTTTTGTACATAGAACCGTGATAAAGTATTTAACATTGTGTATAAGTAATTGACTGCATCATTTCAAGCAGGTAGGTAGGTAGGTATATGTAAGCCCTCCATTAGCCCGTGTTATAAAAAAAAACTTATTTGGTATAAGTACCTATGTTTCTAAAATTAGATCTTCATTATTTCCAGCGAGTTACCCTGACTAAAATGGCTTCCAAAAATAAAGCAAACAAATACTTTATAAAAATTCAATTTCCAGTCTGTACTTCATGACATGGCAAACTACGTGCGCGCTAGCGTATAGTTGGATTATTGTGACATTCTCCCAAGTACCATCTCCGAATTAGAATATGAGAGTAGTTGTAGTTGTTGCTAGTTGCCCAGAGTGTCCGACTGCTGCTGGGCAAAGGCCCTCGAGTTCTCCAGTCGTTTCGGTCCAACGCCGAAAAGAAAGAAAGAAAAATCGTTTATATATCTCAAGGATACCTCAAGGAAGTCCCAAGCTAAGCAACTTAATGCTTGTGTTATGGTAACCAGATGACTGTTATACTACTTAGATACTTTTTTTTCGTAAATACCTACATACATTGTATAGATTGAAAAACATCCAGACCCGGAACAAATATCTGCAGAACATGCAAACTTTTGTCCCGTGGCGGGGATCGAACCCGCAACCTCCGCGTCTCAGGCGGACCTTCGTCCACTGCGCCACAGAGGTCGTCAAATAACAGCTATCAAATAACATTCCTACTACGGTCACGCGTATTGATAGACGGGACAGTCATAGGTTACTATGACTATTTTGTTGAAAAAAAATAGAATCAAAATTTCCGTTCCAAATGCAATTCCAACTTCTATTGAAGGCGCAATCAAAATGCAATAATAACATAATAAAACCGAGTCCGGCAGGAACAAAAGGCCTGGGAATAACGTGCCCGGTTTCAACAAAAAACTCGCATAAGCGGTGCTCGGGTGAAATGAATTTATTCGGAACCAGAGATATTGAAATAATAGATAGGTTTTATGGCCCAGTTATATTAACCCTTTATTTCGCAACGTTATTGAGCTGATACACTCTAAACAAAAAAATATTTAGCGAAAACCAAACAATATTTCATTAAAATAACTTTACTATATTATTTGTAATATTATTGTCAATTAATGTTAAAATAATGAAGACATTCCCGTTCGCCGTTTTTTTATAAAATGCAAAATTATGAAGAGACGTCGTTGAGGCCAACGACGCCTGTTACGTTTTTATTCATAATATTGATAATTTATAATATTCTAACAATTTAGCACTAAAACTTGTTTGTTGGTTATTGCCTTCAACTGAAACGTGCGTAAATGGCATTCAATTTTGTTTTGTTTTGATGTAATTTATAGTTAATTTTGTACGTATCACCCGTAATACAGCGCGCAACATACGGTAAATTAGTTCTAGTATTAGGTGTATTATGGGTGTTACACTGCGCAACTACTAAACAACAGGCTAGATGGTAAAATTCTTATTTTAACCCTTATAAAGGATATTTACCCCTTTTATAGACTGGTATTGGATTTAAACAACATAAGTTATACAATATTTTCATGTTTTGTTGGTGTTATAGACAAAAACGCCTAAGTATTATGCTGGTTTTCAATAAAAAGCATGGGGTCGTATGAAGTCTTGGTAGAACCATCATAGTCCCGGAGTGTAAATCCCAGCAGTCTTAAACAGGAGATCCACTTTGACTCCAGCTCCTTCAAAAGAGCAGTTCCAGCAGCAAAATCAAAGCACATAAATGATTATTGGCGAGAAACTAGTTCACTGTCCTTCCAGATTGCGTTCTAGTCCATTGCCAAGGCTGTTATTAGGAGTTTCTGTAAGCCATCTTCGATACTTATGCAAAGGAAAAACCATTCGTAGCTCAAGTCAACCCTGAGCGACAAAAAGCATCCATTGCCAACCATCCGATAGTATAAAAAGTGGATGCCAGAAGTTCGCTTCTGGCAAACAGTTGTGAGCAAAGCTCTTCTCAAGTTTGACGTCCACAATTCAAGTGGGCCTGATGAAATTCCCATAACTGCGCTTACGAGGTGTGTTCCATAGTTGGCTCTAGTTCTAACGTGTTTTTTTTCTTCCATTAGACATAAGCTTGATCTCCTGGAAGATGGTTTTTATGCAACCGATCCCGAAAAAAGGCGATCCGTCAAATGCATCTAAATATAGCCATGACCATCACCTAGCTCCATTCCAAAATAATGCCATCATTAGCTGCCAGCTGAGGTACTATTTGGAGGAGTACCAGCTCATAAGAGACCTACAGTACGGGTTTCTTTAGGGTCTTTCAGCTGTTGATATTCTGGTTTTCCTAATACATTGATGGAAGGAGGCAGTTCAGCCCACAATATCGATAAACCAAATGCTCCTAATGGCATAGAAAGATGGCTTAGGCCATCTTCCGGTATTCAGTAAACGAGGGAGGTGCTGATGCTGCAGAGAAGGGCAAGCCAATGTTCATTGCATGAAATTTTACCCGCATCTCTGCTTTGTGGCTAAGAAAAACTGTTGTTTATGCTTTCATTCCAAGTAGAGTCTACTTATTTTTCATGGAATGGTGTTATTTTGAGATTTAGGCCAATAAACATTTATTTTTACAATATTATATATTGCTTAGTTAGACCCCCTATGAGGACAATGTAACAAATATGATACTTTCCTTTGTCGTGCTACTTCGCTGTATGTTGCGCAACGTAACATATGTAATACATACAATAACTAAAAAAATACAATAATGAGAATTTTTTTATTTATATTTTTGACATCTCTGTGAACCATATTAACATAATATTTATGAAAAATATTAAAATCGAAGAAAAAAAATCTTGAGCGTTAAAGGGTTAAAAGAACAATGGCAGTTCGGCATACATTGTTTTAGCTCACATAAAAATATCGCGTCTTAGTGTAAAAAAAATATATACACAATCCACAGAAGTCGTTAAAACCATACCATCAAAAAAAATATTTATATACACCGACGTTACAAATAAATCAGTACTTTAAAAAGTAGTCCTGTAGGAATTATGTTCGTAACATCGCCACAGAACATCCTAACATCTAGCCAAAATAGAACATGACAATGACATGACACATGATCTTTGACATATTATGACATTGAAAACGTCGCATTGGTATTGCCATTTTTATAATTATAACTTTTACTATAATGGTGCTTTACATAGAAGTATTTTCTGTAAATAATATTTTAATTTACATTTATGTTGAATTTCTTTACATGATTTAATTATAATAATTAACTTACTACAAAAATATCAAATTAAAATACCACAAATTGAAAAGGGCCATTTAATAGCAAAAACTTCTAATAGATCTAAGGGGCTTTTATTGGCAACACTAATATTGCAGTGGAGAAGAAAAATCACATTTTCATAACTTTTTATTATGTTTTTTTTAATGTGGGTTTATTAGAATACATAAATATCGGTAAAAACCTTAAAAATAATTATAAATCTACTTAAAAATGAAGATTTTTTAAGACGCTCTTGAAAGTCGGCATAAACAACTGCCATGATTCTTTGTATCCAATAAGTATTATTATTTCAAAATATTTTTTTTAATTTTGATAACCAAGATCTATTATTTCTTGAGTGTCTTGAGTGTCACTTGTACCATTAATGGTACAAATCAATGGTACTCCTGACGCAAAGGCGATAACTCTGTGAAGGGCGAACGGGACAGGTACTGCCTAGAATTATGATCCGGGTTTGAATCCCGATTATGCATCAATGGATTTTTAATTTTGTAACTAAGCGTGTCTATCTATAATATGAACTCAAAGTTACTACACTAAAGTTAAAAGAAAACAGCGGGAGGACACTGGTTTGGTAGCTCTCTGATAGATTTAATATGATTACAACAATCACTACACGACTTGCTATCTTAAAAAGGACTTTAAATGCATAAAGATCTAAATAATGTCTAACTAAATAAACTTAAACGCTTTGGAAAGTTTTGTAGTAGTTTGTTTTATAGTCATCATCAGATTTAAAAAAAAAATCTTATTTTAAACAGTCTTGGAAAAAAGCGTCGGACGACCAGCAAGGGTCGAAAATATTATCAGCGTGTGCCAGCAGTGGATCAGTCAAGCGCAAGACCAGGAAAAATGGCAGGAGTAAAGGTAGAAATTACGTAGTTGGATAATGATGACCATGTACTTCACAGGTTTTATACAGATTTGAAAGAATTCTAAATCAAGCAAATACCCTTGGACATTCCACAGAGCGCCATCTAGTCCAAGGCTAAGCAACTTAATTCATTCGAGAACCATTCTGTCTTCTTTCATATCCTTCCACAAAGCGATTCGCCGGACGAATGACAAACGGCTCACAATATGAATTTTTGTCCCTTCAATTCGATTCTGATCGCGTCAGAACGAGCTTATAATGCTTCTAATCCAAAGCATATAACAATAAACGAATTAATCAATGTACAATTTGAAACGGATTTTTCAATTTTCTTTTATTTGCTTAGGACTATGACGCTGTATAAAATGTCCGAGTATATTTAATACTAAGCTTACTTGTTTTTTCGCTTTTATATGACCGTGTTTCCTATTTGTAATGACAAAATATTTTTCTTTCTTTCTTTCTTGCCTTTGACTAAGTAAGCTACAACAAGCGCCTCGTGCTATTTGTGGGATGTACTTAATTTAATCCGATGGTTTAAATACCAGTGGTTTATAAATAATTAATTTATCGATTCGAAAATGTTGTATGTAAATTGAAGAGCATCTTAAGAGGAAATCGGCTTAACTGAACACGTATTGAGGTGTCTTTCCATATTATCAAAAAAGGTAAAATTATAGGAGGCTGTTGTCATTAAGGGGATGGCTTATTAAGGTTAAGGTGCCTGTATGCGTGAAACTAGCGCCGCCGCCTTATTTATTTTATTATTACGTTGATTTATTTTATTTTCATCTAATATTATCATCATCATCCACAGCCCGACTTCTCCTACTGCTGTTTAATAGGCCTCCTTTTTCTTGTGCCATCCTGAAAATATAAAAGTTTTATTTAATTGGTGTTTGCCTTGTCTCGACTCTGTATAAACATTACCTAAGTATTATGTGAATCCCAAGCCAAACAAAAAACGTTGGTCAATCCTGAAATTACGTAAAACTACATGGGTTCCGCACGTTTTTGCTGCGCTAAAGTTGATGCGGGCTTTTTGGATGCATTGAGTTGATTAGATCTTTTTATGAAGCTCTTTGCTTTGAAAAACTGATTTTTTTGGGAAACAAAAATAGTTTTAGTTCTGAGATAGATCAACAACATAGAGAGTTTTCTAGAATAACATCTGTTAATTACTTTGAGTAAAGAAAAATTCCGAACGACATAGGTAAATAAATATAAATATCTTTGGACATTCCGCACAGCGTCATCTAGTCCCAAGCTAAGCAATTTAATGCTTGTATTATGGTAACCAGGTGACTGATACACTACTTATATACATTTTTTTTTGTAAATACTGTACCTATGTATTAACAAAAAAATACTATAGGTAAGTAGAGAGAAAAACAGCCTGACCACAAACAAATATCTGTAGAACATACAAACTTTTGTCCCGCAGCTGGAATCGAACCCGCAACCTCCTGCGTCTCAGACGGACTTAACCCACTGCGCCAGAGAAATGTTGTTAAACTGTAAAAACACATCGACGCTGTTATTCAAATTAATAAAAAAATACGAAAAAGTTGTTTTGAAATTTTGTACAGTTAAACAAACAGTTCTTCAATATTGCACAAAATATTTTAAAAAGTAATCGCATCCATCAATTTAGTTAAAATGGTTTTTGATAGTGTTTTAAATTCAACGGGGTAACGCGGCGCACTTCATACCATTGATTTAGCGAGTGCTATTGGTTGAGTGCGAGTGAACACAGGCGCAAACGTACCCCCGCTACTTCCCTTCAGCGCTCTTTTTACGCGACGCGAACTATACCTACCTACAATGTTACTTGATGGTATAAAAAATCCCAACGAATCACCCGTCACAGAAAAAAAAAATCCCAATGAGTCACACTGTGACAGGATCAAGAAATAAAAATAACGTCTCAATTACTTATTATAAGTCTGTAAAATGAATCTAAAAAAATAAAATTAAATACAACTTGCAGTGCACTCTCATCAAGAAGTCATCTAGCTCTAATTGAAAGCACGTGTTTTGTATTCACACTGAGAATACAAGAATGAAATGAAATATCAAGAATAATTACAGTGAACATCTTGAGAATAAAGCTGCGGCCACACATTCATGAATATGAATATGAATATTAAATGCAATAAATGAAGTTATTATTGATGATAAGTAATTTGTTTTAGAAATAACTTTCTGCCTTTTTTTCATTAATTACAGACCACGTTATATTCTGCAACGACAAATTAACATCAAGCAATCCGCCATTTTCGCCATTGATTTGCTTAAAAAATTTGTGTTAGTTATCACTCATTCGAACACACCTACTTACCAAAAAGTAGTAGCAACTAGCTGCTACAAATTGGTACGAAAAAACTAGAATTAGTGCTAACAATTTTCTGGATACAAAATGTATATGTTCTAAACTTATTTAACAGAAGATAAAGATTACTGATTTTAGGGAATATAAGGGTTAAAATACACTGGCTAGATGTGAATATTTAATCATGAAGTAAAATTTAAAACTTGTTCAAGTTAAATTGATGATGTAGCCAGACCATTAATAATAAATGAGTTTAATTCAAGTTTAATTAGATACGAGACATTTTCTCGCACTAATCAAGGAGAAAATATAATACTAGTGATGTGATAAAAAGGTTGTGACGTTTTAAAAAAAAGCTGAATTGGCGAATTTTACCTTTAATACTCGATACCCGACGTTTCGAGTTGAATTGGCGAACTTCGTACGTAATATCAGAGATTAGGGAAACCCTTTGGTCTATGGTAATATCATCTTATTTGTTGAAAATGGCATTGCAATGTAATGGCATGAGGAAGGCCTATGCCCAGCATTAGATACAAATGGCTGATTAGGATGATAATGGAAATAGTTTTTTTGGGATAGTGTAGCACTCGCGAGCGTCTCCAACAAACACTATCAAAGTTGAATCACAAGATGATCAATGATTTAAAAACGACTTCTTTTTCTCAATTTCAAGGAAAAGAAATAAATTATTTAAAAAAAATACTAAAAACTAAACAAATTCCTCAACACGATTATTGTAGTTAGAAATTATTTATTTTCAGCCATGTCCCATCACTGCCATGGTAAGGTCAGTTAGTAGGTAATGAAAATTATTAAGTAATTAACAAAACATAGATATTCAGCATTAGAGCCGTGTTGGTCGAGCGGTAAGTAGTGTAAGTAGGTAACTAGTTTGAATCTCGGCATCTAGGTATATACTGATCAGTCTATAATGCAATAACGAAGCAAGTCAAGCCATCAATAGAGGCACTTGCGAAGTGTTGTAATATAGTTGACGAGGCGCCCAGAATCTAATATTCTCGCTTTAAGCTAATACGAGAGAGGAAACTGCCCTGAAGTGGTATAGTTTCTACTCCTATAAGTGTAATAATGAGATTCGATGCGTTAGAGCTCATGTTGGCTAGGATTTTGTAAAATGATTTCAACTGTATTCCCAGAAAACAGAATATTTTCAGATCTCTTAGGTAGGTTGTATTACATATCTGATGTAATACACGGTTCAAGTCTTCTTCTTGTCTTGCCTATTTTACTAGGTACTTACTCCATTATTCAACATTTTAGCATCCGTTGTAAAAATTCTAGGAAAATACAGATGCTTTGTTGAAGAAAAATATGTGGAAATCAATGAAGCTATAGCTCCGCGAAATGATGGATCGGCCTCCAGTGAAATATCGCCTCTAAACTCCAATTCGGACTAATCCATCTTTCACTCGATCAATGGACCATTTCAACGGGATTTTTATTGAGATGGCAAGAGCGATGTGGACATCTATTATCTAGTGAGCTGTTACTATTGAAAAGAAGCATTGTGGAAAAAGTTAAATAAGCTGAGAAATTTGATAGATAGATAGATAAAACTGGCAAACTGTTGCCTAGGAGCGCAAAGAGTGGAAGTTGAAGGGGGAGACCTTTGCCCAGCAGTGGGACATGATAGGTTAGCAAAAAAAAAAACTCTTTATTGTACTCTAATTCTAATACAATAACAGAAAAAGAATATTTTATTAAAAATTCCCAGCAGTGGGACACATTACCTATAGGTTTAAAAAAAAGTCTCTATGATGAGTAATGACACACAGCACTGTAGTCATTCTGTAAAAAGTCTAACTAAATACAATCAAGTGACCAAGCTCATGAAGTCTTGGACCTCTGCTAATAAGCCACTTAATTTGAGTATTTAGTGTCGAGATGATTTGGGAATACCCTACTTTAATTGCCATGGCACACTAACGTCACAGGCGTTAAAATGAATACGAAATTTGAATCTTAGGCTGCCTGTCCATTGGCGCAGAGCGTGAGTAAAAAAAACGGATAAATATTAACTAATAGAATTGCATAAAATCTTCGCTCAGAGATTTTATGCAATATTAAGATATCTTCAATTTTAAGAATGTGAATTTTTAGACTACATTACTACGTTAACATAACGTCGTCTTAAAATAACGAAGTGATCCCGTGACATCGTGGCAAAACTGGTTCAACGTCCTAGTTATAAGTTGGTCTGATTCGTGCTGCAAGATATATGAGAAAGGAAATTGAATTCTGAAGGTTGGACCGCCCCACGCTTCGGATACTTTGTCAAACAGAACGGTGTCAAGATAGAATGCACTACTACGATACAAAATAAAATCACGACTGTGTCTTCTAGTGTGGTAGACAATGTTCTAGATCTTTTAGGCATTTCATCTCCTTTAAATTATGTTTAGGCGGTAGTCAGAAATTATGTCCAAAATACATAGGGTTTTTGACTTACTGTGTTCTAGTAGTAGCAATAAATATTTTTGGTAATAAAGGTGTGTAGTAAAAGAAAAAAAAATTAACCTACGCGTATACAAAGCCCTTAGGGTAGCATATCGATAAATAAAAACAACATGTTGTTTTTGTTGTGTTATTGTATTACAATGTAAGTACCTACGTAAGTACCTACATTTGACACCAAAAAAAATATCTTATCATAAATTCTACCCTAAGCGTATTTCTACGATAGAACCTGATATATTGCGCCCGTTTAGCTTTTTTGCACTTGATGCAATTTTCATTCGCAGTTTTTCCAAGACATGCCTTGTTTACATTGGGGTATGATCCGTGTTGGCTGAGTGGGTATAATAGTAGGTAGCCGACTTTTTCGATCCAGGGTTTCTGGATTCGATTTCTCCTAAGATATATAAGATCGAACACACTTCTAAATCCAACTTCTAATCCAAATTTTTATTCTCTACAGGCGTAAGTAACACAATTAGGATATTTTAAATCTAAGGTACTAGCTCGGCCATGTAACTCGGTTCCAGTAAACAGACCTCAGATATTACTGTGGTTGCCATCTGGTCCAATCTGAAGTTCTGCTTTACTATTCCGTTGTGTTGTAATTTTGTAGGATATTGTTTAAAACACTCTTGACCGTACCATTATAGGCGGTGGTACCGCGGGTCAGTATAATAATAATAATAATAAATCACGTCCGTATTAATCCGTATTAATCCCAGTTGTGAGTTGGCGAGTCTCCACCCGCCATTTTATACATGTTTGTTAACATTGTGTCGGCGGGTGCCATAGTCCCCATAGTTCCCCGGTAACCAGTCCACTACCATCCCACCCCCATAGCCCAGTAGTAGTTTCCCACATTTTTAATAGTCCTGCACAGACCGAGGACTGCCTTTGGATGCATTTCTTGTGTTATTCAGGGTAGTCACCGGTATGTGTCTCCATCACAAAAACATCAAAACTGTCAAAAGGGCCTCTGTGTGTTGGCTTCGGCCCCATGCATGCCTACCAAAGGTCCGGGACTCCATAGTCCCGTGATGGTAAACCTTGACATACATAATAATAATTTATGTATATAGCGGAATTAACCACTTGCTCATAGAAACTTAACTTTTAGTGGTAAAATACTTAATTTAGTATAACAATATGTCAGAGAAACCCAGAGACAAAACTTTTAAAACATTTATTTAAAAACTTTACACTCTTCGCTTCGGTTGTATAATAATTAAAAAAAATCATTAAAAACATTCTGCAACAATTGCGCCAATTGCAGAAATAAATCTATTATGGAAGTATATAGTAAGAAAGCTCCCATAGCGTAGTCGTCCTCGCTAAGTTCCACGGATTTCCCACCCAGAACCATTTGTAGCTCAATGACGAGGGTCTACAAAATAAATAAATGATTAAAAAAAAGACGTGTGGCACTCGGAGACTGCCGCGGTAAAGCTATTGCATAGCATTTTTTCGGAGTGGGGGGTGTTAGGTTATTTTTGTTACGGAATTTCTGGATTCGGTCTCTACGCTCAATGCCCGCGATAGAAGCTATGCAATAGCTTAATAAATAATTTTACATCCGGTTTCTCGAACGCAGATCATCACCAAAATTATTTTTTACTACGTAATCAATGGTCAATCGACGGTCATCCGTACGTTGGTTAAAGGAATCGGGTATAAATGTAGTCAAGTCCCGAAAGTTAGAAATAAGTTATACTCACAATACTAGTCAAAAGAGTTCCAAGGCTCAGTTTAACAATAAAGAATAGACTCCAGTATGTCTTAAATATAAGCATGAACACGGTCCCCGCCAAACCGACGATTGCCAATACCGCTGATATAACCACCACGTACAGTATCCATGAGGTAAAGTCGAACTGTAAGCAAGTAAGACAGTATGAGCAAGTGGCCAACTCTGGTGATGTTTTGAGCCCACTTAAAGGCCTTTATTTAACGACTTTTAGAGCCGGAACAGATAATCCTAACGTGCCCTCCAAAGCATGGAAACTCTCAGCTGTTAAAGGCACGAACCGACCGCTGCGCACGGGAAGCTACGCACGTGCGTTAAGCATCGCTTTGCAAGAAAATGTACGTGATTGTGTCTACTGCAACCTACGCACACGCTTCGCATGATACGTTGTCAAACAAATGAACCCATGTAGCTAAAATTCGCCGCGTGCCCGTGCACAGCATGCGCAGCGGTAAGACCGGGCCTCAATGCAACTTGCCCATCCAAATTGTGACCACTCACACTCAGAACGTCGCTTAAGTACAAAGATCTATGAAGAATGTCTGAGCAAGTACGACACGATCGCGTACACTCTTAGATGGATAAGGAGATTATCTAAATACATATTTAGGACAGCAAATTACATTAGAGAAATGGTGTTTTACTCACACTAGTACAAGCCAAAATAAAACAAATCAACACAACACCAGCAGTTATAGCTTCAGCTAACAAAACGATTGAGGGTTCGATGTGTACTACGACGTAGCCAGTTATTACTGACATTCCTATCACCTGCGTAAAGATAATCACAATTAAAAAAGTTGCAAGTTTCTGTTGGAATGTATATTGATTTCCAAATGTATTACCTAAGTATAAAAAAGTTTACACACTCTGATAGGTAATTCAAGCATTTTTCTTGGTTCCTAACTTACAAAACTAACATCAAACAACAACAAAGTGATTACTTAACAACTTTTTTATCGTCTGTAAGTTAAACTACTTTCTGAAACACAAGACTAAAAAATCTTACCGCTAGAAAGAGACAAATGAAGTTACAAGGCGGTTGACGCGTACAAGGAACACATGACATAGCGTAGCTCAATGATAACATTAGAACCCTGTAACAAGGTTTGAGTATTAAAATAAAATGAAATATAATCACTACATTCCCAGGTAGACATTTCTTTCAGAACTTTAGGTAATTTTAGTTAACGTTCCGTACGTGACTGTTTGCAAGCCCATTGACGCTATTAGAATACTAACTGGTTTTCTCACGATGTTTTTTTTCTGACCGTTTAGAACTCGTGTCAAGGCGCACATACATTTTTCTAAACAAAAATCTATAAATGCACCGGATTCAAACCCACGTCTTTCAGAACAAGTCAAGGTACTAACACATTCGGCCAACACGGATCTATGTTCGAGTAATAATAATTTAAAAAAAAATGACTGATCTATCATGCCACTTCTACTGAAGAACATGCCAAAATTAGACATAAACATTGTGTGTTTGTCTGGTTTTTAGCGGTGTTAGCAGAGTGGGATGGTCCCCGTGGGCGAGTCATGATGCCACATAACTTTATCTAAATCATGTTATAAAACTTACGTTGCTCCAACAATTAAACACTTCCCAATTACTTCGTGTTCATAAATGTCTTGCAATAGATCTCTGTAATAAATAAAACAAATTAATTTAGATAGGAGCCTTAAGCTATATTCATCATCATCATCATCCGCAGCCCGATCTCTCCCACTGTCGGGTATCTAGGCCTTCCTTCGTTCTTGCCATTTGCCGGTCCTGAGCTTATCTGATCCACTCAGTATATGTGAAAGTTACGTCCTTCATATTTAGGGAAATTATACTTTGAACTTTTATCTTGCGTTATGGTTTTTTAGAAACACGATTGGTAAAAGTTTTCTCGATCATATATTATTTTGAAAAATACATGTTTTTCACACAGTTTGCTATTTATCTCAGAAACAGAACGCTATTTTTGTTGGTTTTATGTTTTGACAAATAGCCTAGAAGTATTTATTTAGTTCTGGTTTTTTAATTTTTCGATTGCTTGTTTAATTAACTTGTAATTAAATAAAAACTGTTTTTTCGCTATAAATTATGTTGCGTGTATATCGTTCTGCGCTTCTCACTCACGAGTAAAAACATTATTCGCTCTCCCGCTCATTCCTCGGCGTTATGGCACACACTTAAAGGCTAGCTTACTCACCTGCGGCTCGCGTGGTACCTTACTTGATAAAATATAGCCTATGTTCATTCGGAAAGTTCATGCTACACATCGGTGAAAGAAATTTTTAAAATCGGATGAGTAGTTTCAAACCAATATTACCTCTTTATATTTTTAGTATAGATATAGATATTATAGATAAGAAAAAGATAAAATGTATAGCAAGGAATTTGGGAAACTCAAAAACACCGAGTAGGTACTCTAGCAGCTAGAGTATTATGGAGTTTTTGAGAGTTCACTGTTTAAGTTCGTTTGAGCTAGTCTAGCACATTACGAGCTTACTCGGATAAGTAAACATAAATGAATAGTGAACGAATACTAACATTTTCATAACCATAACATTCAAAGCGATAGTACATGCGATCATGATGAATAAAATTAAAAAGACAATTTTGATAAACTTATTTCTGTTCGGTGAGTCCGATGAATAATCTGATGTGACACCTGAAACGTAAATTTACATTCATTTACATAAACTAAACTACTGCATCCTACTTCTTACTTCCTACTAATATTATAAACGCGAAAATTTGTAAGTATGGATGGATCGATGTATGGATGTTTGTTACTCTTTTACGCGGAAACCACTGAATGGATTTGACTGAAACTTGGAATATACATAGATTATGACAGAGAATAACACATAGGCTACTTATAATTCCGGTATTCCCACAAGAAATCATCATAATCATTTTAGCCCATTTCCACCCACTGATGAGTACCTAAGGCCTTCTCTTGATTAGATACGCCATTCTCTCCAATCCCTCGCAAGTCTTATCCACTGATTCCTGATCACGTTTACAATTATAATTCGACCATCGATCAGCCGGGTCGTCTGCCTGTTGTGTCACGTCTCCCAGTAGGGATAGTGAAAAAATAAGAAGAAGAAGAAGAAAAAAGAAACAAGATTTAAAGTTTTTACAAGTTTAATTTGTATGAAAAGAAGTTATGAGGGGTAGCGGGTCGAGCCTGGTCAAATTTTATAATCAACGGCTTTGTTCAAGAATACCGCACTCTCCTGGATAGCAATCCCGTCCACCAGCCTTCAGAACAGTGTGCAGCCGGGGAGCTGGAAGAGGCGCCGACGAAGCTTCTCGTAGGTCTAGTAGTCTAGTAGGAGTCCTTGTCTTCAGGTTCTAGTAGTCTAGTAGTTCAGTAGTTCAGTAGTTCAGTAGGAGTTCTTGTCTTTAGGTTCCTTCTAATAGTCCAGTAGGAGTTCTTGTCTTCAGGTTCCTTCTAGTAGTCCAGTAGGAGTTCTTGTCTTCAGGTTCCTTCTAGTAGTCCAGTAGGAGTTCCTGGAACCGCCAAAACCCAAGCATTAGCACAGCAGTTACAGAAGGGGTTTTAGGGAAAGCCCAAGGTTCGCACAGTAATCCCGAAAAGACCAGAAGCATCCCCAAGGCAGAGAGAAATAAGAGGCGGCAGTTGCAAATTTAAAATGAAATTGAGAAACAAATGAGTATTTAAAGTTTAAATAGTTTAAGGGAAATGTAGTCATTATTATGAGGTTCAGTACAATTTAAATTATGAGATGAT
Source organism: Xanthorhoe designata (assembly GCA_963582015.1). NCBI lineage: Eukaryota > Metazoa > Arthropoda > Insecta > Lepidoptera > Geometridae > Xanthorhoe > Xanthorhoe designata. Next base: position 12,769,877 of record OY757029.1, on the reverse strand, counting down.
GAAGTTAAATTACAAGCGCATAAATAAAGTAACGGTCCAAAAGCCGTTACGCCCGTTCAAAGGAAGGATGACGCTGTGGAAAGAAACAGTTAAAGTCACACACACAGAAAGCAGAAGTAATAATGCACAACTTACCCAAGTTATGGGAACACAATACACTGAGGTTAAGGTTTAAATATTAAGTTTATTAAAGTAAAATGAGTCGTTGCGCTAGGCGTCAAGAGTGACGTGGATTCGCTCTGAGTACGAGGAAGCCACTGTGCAGCGAATTGCCTGCGAATGAGCTCCCCACCGTAGTTTTGCGACCACAGATTGACACATAGTACTCGTGCCAATTGCGTCCGCGCGCGCTGCCGCGCGCCTCGAGCTTTGTAAAGTTTTAAAATTAATATAAATGTTGTTCAAAATAAATATAACGTTACATTACCCCTCTTCCAGAGAAAGGATTTTACTCCCGATAAAATCCGACAAAACTTAGCTCTGCTCACAAAATTCTTATTTGGTCACATAACCCTAAACAAATCTTATCTTTCATACCATATCATTGTACACGCCTTTCTTTCTTCATTCATTCTTACCCAACACACATACATCTATTACAAATGCGCCTTACATTATTAGCAACAATTTATGTGATAATATAAATTGACGCCACCTTTCATACGTAAATAAGATGCTTGGTATATATTTACCAAAACACTCAAGTGCCACCAAAGAAAGATGTTAAAGTGCATCATGTATACAAGTACAAATACAGAACGCTTAGAAGTACCTAATAGGAGCCAAATTTTAACGGTAATCAGAAAGCAGGAAAATATTGACAGAAACTAAAGTAAAGAATTGACTCGGCTGAGGATCTAGTATTGCCTAAATAAATTGGTAGGTAAATTACGTTTTCACTTAGGTTTAGACAACTAAGCAATACAAAGTCATCGGAATGGCTTCAAGGGACACCATCCAATGAGATACCTACATAGTATGTAGTACGTATTATATTTACTTACTCTCGCCGTGGTTACAAGGGGACCACAGTAAGAAAATAAGAACATCAGGGTAGCTTCAAGGGACACCACCCAATGTCAGAAATACGTACCTACTCTATTTACTTATATCTAAAATACGTATTACTATTACACGAGTTAATTAGAGAAACTTAGATTTAAAGCCAGCCAAGTCAACCAACATCAATTAGGTAGTTAAAGTAAAAAAAAAAAAAAAAAAAACAAGAAAATTATTAGACTAAAAAAATATTAATTAGAACCAGCAATTACTTTCAAGTCCTTAATGTGCCAGACTCCTAGATCACGACCGTTCATGTCCTCCAAAATATAGACCAATGGAGACTTCTTAAGTTTTACACGGCATTTCATGTATTTTGGCGCTGTTCGATATGCCATGTTCGATAGTTGACGCAAGATAAAACAAAGAAAATAGAATAAAAACAAATATATTAATATTCCCCCAGGTAAGATGTGCAGAATTATTAGATTAAAAGCTAGCAAAATCGAGTAAAAGCTTTAACTATTGTGCCAAAGAAAGAAATTAAAGTATAAAAAAAAAAAAATGCGGGTACTAAAAAAAACCGTTATAAAACTCCGTTATAATGTGAGGCACTACAACGATACAGTTACAAAAATAATTACGAGTAAATAATCACAATAATTAAAGCACTGATCAATGATGATTTGTCTGAAAAAAAAAATAAAAGAGCACACCAACTAAATCCAACACCAAGGAAAATACAAAAAGTCACAGTTAACCATAAAATCTGACCTTTGACCACGAAATTGGGCGCCACTGTCACGTCTCCCAGTAGGGATAGTGAAAAAATAAGAAGAAGAAGAAGAAAAAAAAAACAAGATTTAAAGTTTTTACAAGTTTAATTTGTATGAAAAGAAGTTATGAGGGGTAGCGGGTCGAGCCTGGTCAAATTTTATAATCAACGGCTTTGTTCAAGAATACCGCACTCTCCTGGATAGCAATCCCGTCCACCAGCCTTCAGAACAGTGTGCAGCCGGGGAGCTGGAAGAGGCGCCGACGAAGCTTCTCGTAGGTCTAGTAGTCTAGTAGGAGTCCTTGTCTTCAGGTTCTAGTAGTCTAGTAGTTCAGTAGTTCAGTAGTTCAGTAGGAGTTCTTGGAACCGCCAAAACCCAAGCATTAGCACAGCAGTTACAGAAGGGGTTTTAGGGAAAGCCCAAGGTTCGCACAGTAATCCCGAAAAGACCAGAAGCATCCCCAAGGCAGAGAGAAATAAGAGGCGGCAGTTGCAAATTTAAAATGAAATTGAGAAACAAATGAGTATTTAAAGTTTAAATAGTTTAAGGGAAATGTAGTCATTATTATGAGGTTCAGTACAATTTAAATTATGAGATGATGAAGTTAAATTACAAGCGCATAAATAAAGTAACGGTCCAAAAGCCGTTACGCCCGTTCAAAGGAAGGATGACGCTGTGGAAAGAAACAGTTAAAGTCACACACACAGAAAGCAGAAGTAATAATGCACAACTTACCCAAGTTATGGGAACACAATACACTGAGGTTAAGGTTTAAATATTAAGTTTATTAAAGTAAAATGAGTCGTTGCGCTAGGCGTCAAGAGTGACGTGGATTCGCTCTGAGTACGAGGAAGCCACTGTGCAGCGAATTGCCTGCGAATGAGCTCCCCACCGTAGTTTTGCGACCACAGATTGACACATAGTACTCGTGCCAATTGCGTCCGCGCGCGCTGCCGCGCGCCTCGAGCTTTGTAAAGTTTTAAAATTAATATAAATGTTGTTCAAAATAAATATAACGTTACAGTTGGCCGTTGAGCGTCCTGCGGCCAATATTCAGTAATCGCCTTTGTCCATCTTCCATCATCTCTTCTAGCCAAGTGTCCCGCCCAACTCCACTTCAGCCTCGCGATGACAACATTTTTATGTGTCATGTCGGGTGTTGTTTTTTTTTCAACCTACATTATCTCACTGCTGGGCAAAGGTCTCCCCCAATTCTCTCCAACCATCTCTGTCCTTCGAGACCTGGCAGCCTGAAGGGATGCGTGGTCGCGGTCGGCCAAGGAAGCGCTGGAGTGATGATCTCGACGCTTTTGAGAGAGCATGGTATGAAGTCTCGAAGGGTGTTATTTTAAATTTTAAATTTATACTTGAAATTTAATTAATTTGTACTTGTTGAGATCAGTGGAAAGTGGGAAGGGAGGCCTTTGCCCTGCAGTGGGAAATATCAGGCTTATAATAATAATAATAACTTGTAAATCAATTATTCTATATTAATACATACTTCACCTGAAGCATCTGTAAAAGATTTCCAAAGATTTATGATTATTTACTTATTACCTTGTTGCGAAAACACCCATGTGGTTGGTAAATTCTGATTCGGTCTTTGACACTCATAAACCATAAAATCTTTAGATGCATCTCTTTTCGATTTGACTTGAACGGATTCATCCATTTTTACAACTATTTCATTGCAAACAAGTTCTGCATTATCTTTATCAGTGTATGAAGTGGAATTTTCAAGACGTGTGTCGCTTGTAGCGATTTGAATGTGACTTCCATCTTGAATCTGATTTGTATCATCTTCCTTGTTCTTCATTCGTTAAGGTTTTTCAATAAACATTTCTTTTCTAAATATCTTATTTAAAAAAATATGATATCTCGTTCTACTGCAAGAATTGTTTCCAAGTAAGTATTTAAAAATACAAATATGTCAGCGTATTAAAAACGTCATAATGACAAATTACCTACTTTCTGACAAAATAAGTGACATGATTACTTTCTGCAATGAGTTCTTATTAAACTCTATTAGTACAAAAAATACAAATACAAGAAGTAAAAACACAAATAGAATAAATAACTATGTAAATATGCTGCGATTTTCTTTGTACAAATACATCAATGTCACGAAAATTTTAGATTTGTTAGTATTAAAACTACCATAACTACTGGATTTTCAATCCTTTAACATACGAAATGAAGTGTAGATACATACGTAATGACTTTAATAATTACAGAGATGGAAAAAAAAACTTACCATTAGCAGAAAGTAAAAATGGGCAGCATAAAACTATGAAAGTAATGAGAATGAACGAGGCAAAAGAGGTGTGTCAGGATCGTAGCAAGTAGAGATCCGTGGTCTCTGCCTACCCCCATGAGAAAGAGGCGTAATTTTATATATGTATGTTATATCACTATGCGATGTCATACAGTTTTTGGATAAAGAAAAAAAATAACTTACCATTACATATAATCAGAAATACTACTTATACCAGTAGCCATGTTTAAGAATATGTTTACAATGGAAGTGTAGATCATAAATGCTCCCAGTGCGTAATCTGACTCATTTAGCTCCACCGCTCGACCTCCAAGAATCGTCTGCAATTGTATTGTCAAAAACTGAAATAAAACAAATAAAAAACCTGATGAAAAATAAAATGTCTAAGAACAGTTTCGAATAGGTCCCATTAAGGTGCGCCCGTATGGGTGAAACTAGCGCCAATACCTATTTTATTTTATTATTGCGTTGAACAAAGGAATTTTAAAAAACTGAATGGTATTTTTAATACTTAATTCGGGCACGTTAAATTGTCGGTCCCGGTTTTTTAAGTCGTTAAGCCATGACGGAGGCCTTTAGGCGGCCTAAAAACTCCGTCACTAGAGTTGGCCACTTGCTCATACGAACGAACGAAAGAGGGACACCGTAGTAAGTAAGTAGGTAACTTAAGTAGGTACACCCAGTACCTACAGTAAGTACCTACTTTAACTTTCCTTCACTTGCTTTATACTATCGTTTTAAATATTAATCAGAATTTTATTTGGGCAATTAATCCATCAATAGTTTAAAATTTAAACATACATTCATAGTGTTGATTCTATTTTAGTACAATAAAGTATTCAGCAAGTTATAAACGTTTTAAATCCAACCCATTAAAAACTATCTTCAAATGCATACACTCACGCTTAAGGTCGAAGCACCAAAAGTTTACTTAGGATAAGTCAACGTTTTCTAAAATAACCAAACATATTCTACAAGCTGACCCTGTACCTAGAATAAGAAAAATCTAGTGCATAGAAACGAAACTCACGCTAGTCAAACAATTTGTTTACGCGCATCACTATGCTAGGAGCAAGGGAGTGCGGTACGGGACGAGAGGGGACGGGCGGCGCGGGCGGCGCCTGACCCGCTCGCTGCTTCACTCCGCAAACGACCGGCGCGAACAATAGACGTACCTATCAGTGTAATGACCTTCTGTCTGAACTTCTTTAGATTTAAGTACTTAATGCAGAAACCGAATATAATTGTAAAAAGTACAAGTTTGTTTTCTTAACAAAAGTGGCGACCGTGACAGGACAGTAAGGTCTAAAAATCGAGTATCGAGTTCATAACCGTCGCGCGTCGGCGAGTTCAAATTTGCGGAGTCATTCCAACGGCCATCTTCGTGTTCCGGGCGAACATCGAAATCGAAAATTGGATTGGAGTTGGAGTCAATCAAGGAAAGGAAGGAGAGGATTGCTACTTGTGGAGCCGGGAGACGTCGCACCAGCGGGATCCAGGTCTAGTCCTAAAGAAAGTAAGCCCAAATCCTATTCATTCGTAATCTCGTTCCTATTCCTATTCCTTTTATTCAATCGCCTAATTTGTGTGCAGCGGCCGACTTGCTAAGCGTTAGGAAGTATATATCTAATCTAGCTTGCAGCAAGACAATCAAGGTCATCGACACGCTTTAGCGGTAAAAGCAGATTTATTTTATCTTTAAATGAATAGTAAAAACGCACCCAAGATAATCTTCACTTCATTTGCTTTGTAAAAGCCTGCAAACCTATCTAGCCGTCATTTATTTTCACTTCTCAACTTATTTAAAAAGCATTAAATCTTTTCGCCTATTTTGTATTGTTCGCACTATTTCATTTCTTCTTACTTATTTTAATCAACCTGCAATTGTAAATTCAAGCTTAGCTTAGCTAAAAGCTAGCCCTATCTGTTTCTAAAATCATTTCACTCCATTCAAGAGATTCTGCCGACTAATTCCAGCTCAAAGCGTTGTGCTTTGCAACGGGGCGCTTGCACCTACCCACGCGCTCAGCTGTGCCCGACCGACCCGAGCTGTGTTGGCTGGCTGGCGCATGCTGTGAGCTCGGCGGGAGCAACCGTTTCTGTCCCTGATTGCGGTGCAGCGACTGGATCTGGAGCTACTCATCTCCTTAATCAGGTTTGAGTGCATATTTGCTTGATTTATTGTTTGTTTGCCCAAGTGACAAGTTATTTATCAGACAATATGAGTCAACCCGAACATACCGTTCAGGATCAAGTGAATAAGATTGAATTGGCTAGCCTAATCAAGCAAAGAGGCATTATTAAAGGACGATTGACTAAGTTTTCCGAGTATCTAACTAATATTAAAGATTTAAAAGAAATTACTTCTGTTAAATACAAGGAATTAGAACTAAAATTATCTAGATGTCAATTGTTATTGAGTGATTATGAAACCCTGCAGGATAAGATAGATTTAGTGCACTCTGATTCAAATGAACAAGTCAAAGAAAGAGATTTGGTTGAGAATAGTTTTTTAAGTTTAATTTCCGACTGTCAGGAAATTTTAGACAACCGCCCAGGTCAAAAACAAAAGGGAAAGAATCCCGAGGACGATTTTGATCGTGCCTCTTTTAGCAGTTGTCATTCCTATGCGGCTAATGCAATTAAATTACCTACAATTAAGTTACCTACTTTTGATGGCAATTATCTAAACTGGCTGGAGTTCAAGGACACGTTTGATTCGGTAATAAATGGTAATGAAGGGATTCCTCCCATTAATAAGTTTCATTACTTGCGTTCCTCACTGGAAGGAAGTGCATCCGTAGTAATCAAATCAATAGAATTTAGTGCTAAAAATTATAAACTCGCTTGGGATCTGTTGTGTCAAAGGTTTGATAATAAAAATATTCTAATAAACAACCACTTGAAGGCGTTGTTTAATATTGAGCCTTTGCGTACGGAATCCTTCAAAGCATTGCGATTTCTCGTAGATCACGTTTCAAAGCATTTACGTGCACTTGACACTCTTGGTCAGCCAACTAATATGTGGGATGCCTTAATAATATTTATGGTTTCGGCAAAGTTAGATATGAGCACGAGTAGAAAGTGGGAAGAACACAAATGCAGTCTAAGCGAGTTACCAATGCTAAGTGAATTTTATTCATTTTTGCGCGGCCGTGCTGATGTCCTTGAAACTGCGTACAGTAACAACAGCCGGTTCGACAAATCAGCTGATTACAAACAAAAGCCCAACGCTCAGTCTAAGAGTTTTCTAGTGTCGTTTGATAAAAAAGGTAATAATAATTCTTGTGTTTTGTGTAACGAAGTGCATCCTTTGTACGAGTGTGCTAAGTTTAAGAATATGGATGTGAATGATCGATTAAATGAAGTTTATAGATTGAAATTGTGTAAAAATTGTCTACGCAGTGGTCATAATTCTTTTCAATGTCAACTCAAAGGCCTCTGTCTAACGTGTAGAAAGAAACATAACACACTCATTCACAAAACATCCACGGAAATACAGGCTTCGACTTCATCGCTGCCTGTTTCTTTAACAGTAGCCTCGTCGACAGGTCAGGTTCTATTGTGTACGGCTTTAGTGAAGATAGTGCTAAATAATCAATCATACCAAGCTCGTGCTTTGCTAGATACGGGAAGCCAGTCCTCGTTCATTACCGAAAATTTGAAGGAAAGACTAGGGTTGTTCAGTGATCGCTCTAGTTCGGTACATGTGAGTGGACTCAATAATGCGAGCTGTAATATTTCTCAGAAATGTATGATTAAAGTCAAATCAAGAGTGATGCCATTTGAAATTAATGTTAAATGTTTGGTAGTGCCACGCATCACAGGTACCTTGCCAAACTCTGTGATTGACACAGAATATTTAAATTTGCCTAATAATATTGATCTTGCTGACCCTCAATATTTTTCCCCTGCTGAGGTAGATATTCTGTTAGGAGCAGATGTTTATTGGGATATAGTCGGGTCCAATTTAATAAGACTAGGTTTAAATAAACCGGTCCTTCAAGAGTCTAAGCTCGGATGGCTTGTCGGTGGTAGTGTATGTGTAGTAATGAGTCAGTCAATCCCGGAAGTCCGTTGTAATTTCTCTCAAGAAATAAAGGATTCCCTAGAAAAGTTTTGGAAAATTGATGACTTACCACAGACAAAGACATATTCAGTAGAAGAGCAACTCTGTGAAAATCATTTTGTAAGTAATGTTTCTCGCCTATCTAACGGCAGATTTTGTGTTCAAATGCCGATGAAAGAAGTACCTGAGAAAGCTCTCGGTGACTCCTTTCATATTGCGAAAAGATGTTTAGAAAGTTTAGAAAGAAAATTTATTAAAAATCCTAAGTTAAAGGAAGATTATAGAGAATTTATACATGAATATGCAAATTTAGGGCACCTAACTAAAGTAAATAGACCCCGTTTTGGATATTATCTGCCCCATCACGCAGTAATCCGCGAGAAGAGTGAAACCACTAAACTCAGAGTGGTGTTCAATGCGTCTTCTAAAACTCACTCCGGAAAGTCACTTAATGATATCCAAATGGTCGGGCCAGTAGTGCAGAGTGATTTAATATCTATTTTGTTTCGTTTTCGTTTGCATAAATTCATTCTTACAGGTGACATCGAGAAAATGTACAGACAGACGGAAATTGCGCCACAACAGCGCCATCTGCAACTTATTCTATGGCGTGAGGACAGGCATCACGAAGTCGATGTTCTGCAACTCAACACCATTACCTACGGTACGGCGTCGGCGCCTTTTCTCAGTACTCGATGTCTCCTTCAATTGGCAAATGAATGTAAGGATGAAACTATTGCTAATGTCATACAAAATGACTTTTATGCTGACGATTTAAATACCGGTTCTGACTCTGTAGAAGGCCTTAAATACATTTATAAAAATGTTGTAGACGTATTAAAGTCTGCATGCCTACCTCTTAGAAAGTTTCGGTCAAATTGTCCTCAAATATTCGAAAACGAAATTGATTCATCGAAATCTGTAGATTTCAACAAAGATTCTAGTGTCTTGGGTCTTAACTGGTCACCTACAGCTGATTCGCTACAATTTTCCACAGACATAGAACCTTCCCCTCAGATTACGAAAAGATCAGTGATATCTGCTACTTCTAAAGTTTTCGACCCGTTAGGGTTACTGTGCCCTTGCATTATAGTAGCTAAAATATTGTTACAAGAGTTATGGTCTTCTAAGCTTGACTGGGATGATCCTGTTCCCGCAAAATTTTGCAAAGAATGGTCAAGCTTATTAAAAGAGTTTTCCAATTTATCTCTAATACAGATCCCGCGACGGGTACTGTGTGAAAACCCTATTAATATAGAATTACATTGTTTTGTAGACGCCTCTCAACAAGCCTATGCAGCTTGTGTGTACTTGCGTTCTGAGAACCAGGACCAAAGCGTCACTGTGAGGTTGTTGTGCGCAAAGGCACGAGTTGCGCCGCTAAATCCTACCACAATACCGAGGTTGGAGCTATGTGGTGCTCTTTTAGGTGCTCGTTTGTGTTCAAAGGTTTTGCTGTCACTAAAGTGTGATATCAGTCGAAAATACTTGTGGACTGATTCAACGGTTGTGTTAGGCTGGTTGAAGACTTCACCACGAGATCTCAAAGTCTTTGTCTGTAATCGTGTGAATGAGGTCAATGAACTTACTTCTGGGTTTACGTTTTTTCATGTGCCTACAGATCAAAACCCAGCTGATATGGCTTCCCGAGGTGTAAGCCCGAAGCAGTTGCATTCTTCTTTCCTTTGGTGGGAAGGGCCTTCGTTCCTCGTGAAGGATCCATCTGACTGGCCTGAACAAACTCACACACACACTAACCTTCCTGAACTCAAAAATAAAGTCTCCATTGAATGTCATGTTTCAACGGAGAATAGCACTATTCCATTTCATAAGTATTCAAACCTAAACAAATTAAAAAGAATCTACGCCTACGTGCTACGTTTTATAGATAACTGTAAAGCTAAAAGGTCAAATGTCACTGATCTTCTAGATGTTGATGAATTAAACAAGTCTTTACTTATGTTGGTAAAATTCAGTCAACTAGATAGTTTTAGCGAAGAAATTAAGATAATAGGTAGAAATGAATCTCTCAATCGTAAGTCTAAGTTATTATCTTTGAACTGTTTTAAAGACTCGAAAGGTTTATTGAGAACAGGGGGTCGAATTCAAAACTCTGATTTCGACTACGATAAGAAACACCCCCTAATATTAGATTCGAAACATCAATTAACTAAGTTATTATTTAAAAGCGAACATGAACGATTATTCCATGCTGGTCCACAGCATTTATTAGCGTCTATAAGAGAAAGATTCTGGGCTATAGGTGGAAGGCATCTGGCACGCAGCACGACTAAGCAGTGCATGATTTGTACTCGTTTACGTGGACAAACATTGCAGCCCTTAATGGGCAACCTACCTGCCGAGCGGAGCTACTCATCGTTCCCTTTCTACTCGTGCGGTGTCGATTTTGCCGGACCTTTTATGATCTCTAGTCGCAAAGGAAAGGGTAATCGCATTTCAAAATGTTATTTATGTTTATTTGTGTGTCTGGCTTCTAAAGCGATTCATTTAGAATTAGTTAGTGATTTAAGTACAGCGGCATTTATTTTATCTTTGAGAAGATTTGTCTCGAGAAGAGGCAAGCCAAATTCAATCTTTTGTGATAATGGTACTAATTTTAGAGGCGCAAACAATGAGTTAAGTAGAGTACTCAGATCCAGTCGTGAATCCATTTATAATTTTGCCTCCAATGAAAGCTTTAAGTTTGTGTTTAGCCCCGCATATTCGCCTCATTTCGGGGGCATATGGGAGGCAGGCGTAAAGTCGGCAAAATATCATTTACGGCGCGTGGCTGGTAACGCTTCCCTAACCTTTGAAGAGCTGGCCACGCTGTTCACGCAAATTGAAGCGATATTGAATTCTCGTCCGCTAACTCCTCTTTCTTCAGACCCAACCGATCCTTCTCCTTTGACCCCGGGCCACTTTCTGATAGGGCGACCCCTCACTGCGGTGCCGTCGCTACCCGTTACATCGAAGCATCCAAACCGATTCCAGCTCATCGAGCAACTAAGGCAACACTTCTGGGAGAGGTGGCGTCGGGAGTTCGTGGCGGAGCTTCAGCAGCGGACCAAATGGAGAACCAAACAGCAAGAGCTGCGGATCGGGGACCTAGTCATTCTGAAGGAAGACAACTTACCTCCACTGCAATGGCGACTAGCTCGTGTCCGCCAATTATACCCTGGGACTGACGGGATAAGCAGAGTCGCCGATGTGCTGACTACTAAGGGCACAATAACAAGAGCTGTGAACAAGATGTGCATAATACCTACCAGCGAAGATGTCATGACGCCGGTAGGGAATGATGAGGCATAATCTGACGTCACAAATCTGGCCATGAAGACACCAAATGATCCTGATGAAACCAAGTCTAAACCAGATGACACAGACTCTTTGAAAGCAACGCTTTCAAGGCCCGGAGTATGTTTACGCGCATCACTATGCTAGGAGCAAGGGAGTGCGGTACGGGACGAGAGGGGACGGGCGGCGCGGGCGGCGCCTGACCCGCTCGCTGCTTCACTCCGCAAACGACCGGCGCGAACTATAGACGTACCTACCTATCAGTGTAATGACCTTCTGTCTGAACTTCTTTAGATTTAAGTACTTAATGCAGAAACCGAATATAATTGTAAAAGTACAAGTTTGTTTTCTTAACAAAAGTGGCGACCGTGACAGGACAGTAAGGTCTAAAAATCGAGTATCGAGTTCATAACCGTCGCGCGTCGTCGGCGAGTTCAAATTTGCGGAGTCATTCCAACGGCCATCTTCGTGTTCCGGGCGAACATCGAAATCGAAAATTGGATTGGAGTTGGAGTCAATCAAGGAAAGGAAGGAGAGGATTGCTACTTGTGGAGCCGGGAGACGTCGCACCAGCGGGATCCAGGTCTAGTCCTAAAGAAAGTAAGCCCAAATCCTATTCACTCGTAATCTCGTTCCTATTCCTATTCCTTTTATTCAATCGCCTAATTTGTGTGCAGCGGCCGACTTGCTAAGCGTTAGGAAGTATATCTAATCTAGCTTGCAGCAAGACAATCAAGGTCATCGACACGCTTTAGCGATAAGCAGATTTATTTTATCTAAATGAATGGTATAAACGCACCCAAGATAATCTTCACTTTATTAGCTTTGTAAAAGCCTGCAAACCTATCTAGCCGTAATTTATTTTCACTTCTCAACTTATTTAAAAAGCATTAAATCCTTTCGCCTATTTTGTATTGTTCGCACTATTTCATTTCTTCTTATTTTGATCAACCTGCAATTGTAAATTCAAGCTTAGCTTAGCTAAAAGCTAGCCCTATCTGTTTGTAAAATCATTTCACTCCATTCAAAAGATTTTGCCGACTAATTCCAGCTCAAAGCGTTGTGCTTTGCAACGGGGCGCTTGCACCTACCCACGCGCTCAGCTGTGCCCGACCGACCCGAGCTGTGTTGGCTGGCTGGCGCATGCTGTGAGCTCGGCGGGAGCAACCGTTTCTGTCCCTGATTGCGGTGCAGCGACTGGATCTGGAGCTACCCATCTCCTTAATCAGGTTTGAGTGCATATTTGCTTGATTTATTGTTTGTTTGCCCAAGTGACAAGTTATTTATCAGACAATATGAGTCAACCCGAACATACCGTTCAGGATCAAGTGAATAAGATTGAATTGGCTAGCCTAATCAAGCAAAGAGGCATTATTAAAGGACGATTGACTAAGTTTTCCGAGTATCTAACTAATATTAAAGATTTAAAAGAAATTACTTCTGTTAAATACAAGGAATTAGAACTAAAATTATCTAGATGTCAATTGTTATTGAGTGATTATGAAACCCTGCAGGATAAGATAGATTTAGTGCACTCTGATTCAAATGAACAAGTCAAAGAAAGAGATTTGGTTGAGAATAGTTTTTTAAGTTTAATTTCCGACTGTCAGGAAATTTTAGACAACCGCCCAGGTCAAAAACAAAAGGGAAAGAATCCCGAGGACGATTTTGATCGTGCCTCTTTTAGCAGTTGTCATTCCTATGCGGCTAATGCAATTAAATTACCTACAATTAAGTTACCTACTTTTGACGGCAATTATCTAAACTGGCTGGAGTTCAAGGACACGTTTGATTCGGTAATAAATGGTAATGAAGGGATTCCTCCCATTAATAAGTTTCATTATTTGCGTTCCTCACTGGAAGGAAGTGCATCCGTAGTAATCAAATCAATAGAATTTAGTGCTAAAAATTATAAACTCGCTTGGGATCTGTTGTGTCAAAGGTTTGATAATAAAAATATTCTAATAAACAACCACTTGAAGGCGTTGTTTAATATTGAGCCTTTGCGTACGGAATCCTTCAAAGCATTGCGATTTCTCGTAGATCACGTTTCAAAGCATTTACGTGCACTTGACACTCTTGGTCAGCCAACTAATATGTGGGATGCCTTAATAATATTTATGGTTTCGGCAAAGTTAGATATGAGCACGAGTAGAAAGTGGGAAGAACACAAATGCAGTCTAAGCGAGTTACCAATGCTAAGTGAATTTTATTCATTTTTGCGCGGCCGTGCTGATGTCCTTGAAACTGCGTACAGTAACAACAGCCGGTTCGACAAATCAGCTGATTACAAACAAAAGCCCAACGCTCAGTCTAAGAGTTTTCTAGTGTCGTTTGATAAAAAAGGTAATAATAATTCTTGTGTTTTGTGTAACGAAGTGCATCCTTTGTACGAGTGTGCTAAGTTTAAGAATATGGATGTGAATGATCGATTAAATGAAGTTTATAGATTGAAATTGTGTAAAAATTGTCTACGCAGTGGTCATAATTCTTTTCAATGTCAACTCAAAGGCCTCTGTCTAACGTGTAGAAAGAAACATAACACACTCATTCACAAAACATCCACGGAAATACAGGCTTCGACTTCATCGCTGCCTGTTTCTTTAACAGTAGCCTCGTCGACAGGTCAGGTTCTATTGTGTACGGCTTTAGTGAAGATAGTGCTAAATAATCAATCATACCAAGCTCGTGCTTTGCTAGATACGGGAAGCCAGTCCTCGTTCATTACCGAAAATTTGAAGGAAAGACTAGGGTTGTTCAGTGATCGCTCTAGTTCGGTACATGTGAGTGGACTCAATAATGCGAGCTGTAATATTTCTCAGAAATGTATGATTAAAGTCAAATCAAGAGTGATGCCATTTGAAATTAATGTTAAATGTTTGGTAGTGCCACGCATCACAGGTACCTTGCCAAACTCTGTGATTGACACAGAATATTTAAATTTGCCTAATAATATTGATCTTGCTGACCCTCAATATTTTTCCCCTGCTGAGGTAGATATTCTGTTAGGAGCAGATGTTTATTGGGATATAGTCGGGTCCAATTTAATAAGACTAGGTTTAAATAAACCGGTCCTTCAAGAGTCTAAGCTCGGATGGCTTGTCGGTGGTAGTGTATGTGTAGTAATGAGTCAGTCAATCCCGGAAGTCCGTTGTAATTTCTCTCAAGAAATAAAGGATTCCCTAGAAAAGTTTTGGAAAATTGATGACTTACCACAGACAAAGACATATTCAGTAGAAGAGCAACTCTGTGAAAATCATTTTGTAAGTAATGTTTCTCGCCTACCTAACGGCAGATTTTGTGTTCAAATGCCGATGAAAGAAGTACCGGAGAAAGCTCTCGGTGACTCCTTTCATATTGCGAAAAGATGTTTAGAAAGTTTAGAAAGAAAATTTATTAAAAATCCTAAGTTAAAAGAAGATTATAAAGAATTTATTCATGAATATGCAAATTTAGGGCACCTAACTAAAGTAAATAGACCCCGTTTTGGATATTATCTGCCCCATCACGCAGTAATCCGCGAGAAGAGTGAAACCACTAAACTCAGAGTGGTGTTCAATGCGTCGTCTAAAACTCACTCCGGACAGTCACTTAATGATATCCAAATGGTCGGGCCAGTAGTGCAGAGTGATTTAATATCTATTTTGTTTCGTTTTCGTTTGCATAAATTCATTCTTACAGGTGACATCGAGAAAATGTACAGACAGACGGAAATTGCGCCACAACAGCGCCATCTGCAACTTATTCTATGGCGTGAGGACAGGCATCACGAAGTCGATGTTCTGCAACTCAACACCATTACCTACGGTACGGCGTCGGCGCCTTTTCTCAGTACTCGATGTCTCCTTCAATCGGCAAATGAATGTAAGGATGAAACTATTGCTAATGTCATACAAAATGACTTTTATGCTGACGATTTAAATACCGGTTCTGACCCTGTAGATGGCCTTAAATACATTTATAAAAATGTTGTAGACGTATTAAAGTCTGCATGCCTACCTCTTAGAAAGTTTCGGTCAAATTGTCCTCAAATATTCGAAAACGAAATTGATTCATCGAAATCTGTAGATTTCAACAAAGATTCTAGTGTCTTGGGTCTTAACTGGTCACCTACAGCTGATTCGCTACAATTTTCCACAGACATAGAACCTTCCCCTCAGATTACGAAAAGATCAGTGATATCTGCTACTTCAAAAGTTTTCGACCCGTTAGGGTTACTGTGCCCTTGCATTATAGTAGCTAAAATATTGTTACAAGAGTTATGGTCTTCTAAGCTTGACTGGGATGATCCTGTTCCCGCAAAATTTTGCAAAGAATGGTCAAGCTTATTAAAAGAGTTTTCCAATTTATCTCTAATACAGATCCCGCGACGGGTACTGTGTGAAAACCCCATTAATATAGAATTACATTGTTTTGTAGACGCCTCTCAACAAGCCTATGCAGCTTGTGTGTACCTGCGTTCTGAGAACCAGGACCAAAGCGTCACCGTGAGGTTGTTGTGCGCAAAGGCACGAGTTGCGCCGCTAAATCCTACCACAATACCGAGGTTGGAGCTGTGTGGTGCTCTTTTAGGTGCTCGTTTGTGTTCAAAGGTTTTGCTGTCACTAAAGTGTGATATCAGTCGAAAATACTTGTGGACTGATTCAACGGTTGTGTTAGGCTGGTTGAAGACTTCACCACGAGATCTCAAAGTCTTTGTCTGTAATCGTGTGAATGAGGTCAATGAACTTACTCCTGAGTTTACGTTTTTTCATGTGCCTACAGATCAAAACCCAGCTGATATGGCTTCCCGAGGTGTAAGCCCGAAGCAGTTGCATTCTTCTTTCCTTTGGTGGGAAGGGCCTTCGTTCCTCGTGAAAGATCCATCTGACTGGCCTGAACAAACTCACACACACACTAACCTTCCTGAACTCAAAAATAAAGTCTCCATTGAATGTCATGTTTCAACGGAGAATAGCACTATTCCATTTCATAAGTATTCAAACCTAAACAAATTAAAAAGAATCTACGCCTACGTGCTACGTTTTATAGAAAACTGTAAAGCTAAAAGGTCAAATGTCACTGATCTTCTAGATGTTGATGAATTAAACAAGTCTTTACTTATGTTGGTAAAATTCAGTCAACTAGATAGTTTTAGCGAAGAAATTAAGATAATAGGTAGAAATGAATCTCTCAATCGTAAGTCTAAGTTATTATCTTTGAACTGTTTTATAGACTCGAAAGGTTTATTGAGAACAGGGGGTCGAATTCAAAACTCTGATTTCGACTACGATAAGAAACACCCCCTAATATTAGATTCGAAACATCAATTAACTAAGTTATTATTTAAAAGCGAACATGAACGATTATTCCATGCTGGTCCACAGCATTTATTAGCGTCTATAAGAGAAAGATTCTGGGCTATAGGTGGAAGGCATCTGGCACGCAGCACGCCTAAGCAGTGCATGATTTGTACTCGTTTACGTGGACAAACATTGCAGCCCTTAATGGGCAACCTACCTGCCGAGCGGAGCTACTCATCGTTCCCTTTCTACTCGTGCGGTGTCGATTTTGCCGGACCTTTTATGATCTCTAGTCGCAAAGGAAAGGGTAATCGCATTTCAAAATGTTATTTATGTTTATTTGTATGTCTGGCTTCTAAAGCGATTCATTTAGAATTAGTTAGTGATTTAAGTACAGCGGCATTTATTTTATTTTTGAGAAGATTTGTCTCGAGAAGAGGCAAGCCAAATTCAAGCTTTTGTGATAATGGTACTAATTTTAGAGGCGCAAACAAGGAATTAAGTAGAGTACTCAGATCCAGTCGTAAATCCATTTATAATTTTGCCTCCAATGAAGGCTTTAAGTTTGTGTTTAGCCCCGCATATTCGCCTCATTTCGGGGGCATATGGGAGGCAGGCGTAAAGTCGGCAAAATATCATTTACGGCGCGTGGCTGGTAACGCTTCCCTAACCTTTGAAGAGCTGGCCACGCTGTTCACGCAAATTGAAGCGATATTGAATTCTCGTCCGCTAACTCCTCTTTCTTCAGACCCAACCGATCCTTCTCCTTTGACCCCGGGCCACTTTCTGATAGGGCGACCCCTCACTGCGGTGCCGTCGCTACCCGTTACATCGAAGCATCCAAACCGATTCCAGCTCATCGAGCAACTAAGGCAACACTTCTGGGAGAGGTGGCGTCGGGAGTTCGTGGCGGAGCTTCAGCAGCGGACCAAATGGAGAACCAAACAGCAAGAGCTGCGGATCGGGGACCTAGTCATTCTGAAGGAAGACAACTTACCTCCACTGCAATGGCGACTAGCTCGTGTCCGCCAATTATACCCTGGGACTGACGGGATAAGCAGAGTCGCCGATGTGCTGACTACTAAGGGCACAATAACAAGAGCTGTGAACAAGATGTGCATAATACCTACCAGCGAAGATGTCATGACGCCGGTAGGGAATGATGAGGCATAATCTGACGTCACAAATCTGGCCATGAAGACACCAAATGATCCTGATGAAACCAAGTCTAAACCAGATGACACAGACTCTTTGAAAGCAACGCTTTCAAGGCCCGGAGTATGTTTACGCGCATCACTATGCTAGGAGCAAGGGAGTGCGGTACGGGACGAGAGGGGACGGGCGGCGCGGGCGGCGCCTGACCCGCTCGCTGCTTCACTCCGCAAACGACCGGCGCGAACTATAGACGTACCTACCTATCAGTGTAATGACCTTCTGTCTGAACTTCTTTAGATTTAAGTACTTAATGCAGAAACCGAATATAATTGTAAAAGTACAAGTTTGTTTTCTACATAATAACATAATAAATGATCAACGACGTTGTGGAGCTTTTAGCAATGGCCCAAACTTCGGTAGGTCGAGTTAAAAAACCTATTACCTATACTATTTCAACCAAATGATTAACATTTCGAACTGTACAGTCAGCAACAATAATAGTATACATTTCATAATTTTTAGAATGATGTCACAGTTTGTTTACTTTATTTAATTGAAAATGTTCCTATAGATGATGTCATAAGTTGATGGTTACATAATTTTGGAGCGCTCGATGTATTTTGTACATCTTGGTAAAAAAATATACCGTGACATAATTAAAAAAAATATGAAATGTAGGTACTTATACATATATTGTTGCCGACTGTACAAATAACAGCCCTACCTATGGTAGATGTTGTAATTTTGTAAACATACTATTTTGACTGTTATAATGTGCATCTCCAAACAGTCCAACTTCAAAGCCAGTTTCAGTTCTATTCATAGGTAACTAACTTCTGTCGTCTGACCCTGAATTATTAAGAGCCATCTGAGGTCCACACGCGAGAAAAGCTCAAATAAATCACGTGTAGAAGCAAATAAAAACCTCCAGCAACAGTTTCGTGTATGTTTTTGACATGAGAGGTTTTGCAGTAGACCCAAAAATACAGTGAAAGTGTATTAGGCGTTGGTTTATTTTATTCGATAAATTAATACTTTATTGTAGGTACTCAACTTAATTCTAACACAAAAACAAATCAAAAACTGAACCAGAAGGTACAATAGGCCCTATCACTAAAAGCGATCTTTTACAGCTTCTTATTGCTTGGCCGCGGCTTCGTTCATGTGGTACCTATCTGGATAAAATATTGCCTATTTGGTTACTACTCATAAACTATATATATTCCAAGTCTCATCCAAATCCGTTACCCCCGGTTCCTATATCGAACGTACGGATGTCCGTAGGTAGGTCGTCATAGCAACGTTGTTATTTGTCAAAAAGTGTCATACATTTTGTGTTGAATAAACAACATTGCTATGACGACCAACCTCCGGACATCCATACGTTGGATATAGGAACCGGGGGTTAGTAATTTCGCGTAAAAGAGTAACAGACATCTATAAATCCATACAAACTTTCACGTTTATAAGTGCATCTCTTAGGGGGAATAAACAAGCATAATGCATGCTTGCTTATTGTGGCTTGGTTTCAAAATACTCTTTAAAGATCCTACTTAAAGGGGATTTTAACCGGCAGCTGGAAAGGACCCATTTAAATTAGCTATCTTGAATTGGACAACCTGCAGGTCAGAAATTGTTCAATAGAAATCTTGATATAGCATGCTTATTTCTTTATGAACGAAAGTGGCAATGCTCTAACAAAATTATGTAGATAGAAAAGTGAACTAGCTCTTCTGTTTGAACTACACAGATTAACAAGCTCGAGCACCGCAACTTTTTAGGCGTTCATCTGTCGAGGCAACACGCGATGAATTAAACTCTTAGATGGCGAACAAGGGCGATAATTTAGTACAAGTTCTTGCGGTCTAAACGAGCTCTAATGTGGTTGTAAAATTACCTTACATGCAATACTTAATTAAGTTACATGATAAAGTGAACATGAATGTTAAAAGGCGGGTCTAAGAAAGGATGGATGGATGTAAATGTGTGTGCAAGGGGTGAAAACTGAGATATTTTGGTATTGAACATTTTGGAGTAATGCTATTCGTATTTTAATGTTTGTCATTCATTACTTACGCGAACTAATTAGTGTTTTAAAATTAGGTTTCTATATTATTTATCATACGAACTCGGTAAAAGAATTAAGTTATACAAACGTATAATAGTCACATATTCAAAATTTCAAACACGTTTTCAAAACAAAGTCGAGATATTGCAGCTAGACTAATAGAATATATTTACATATAAACATAAAATTATGGCTCTTTTTCATAGGGGTAGGCAGAGTCCACAGATGTCCAGTTGTTACGATCCTGACATAATCTCCATCGCCTCATTCACTCTCATTTTATTCTTTATACAAGCTCTCCGGTTTAATGATACTATTGACCTGGCCTTTCTCCAAAACGTCACCAATTTCATCCAAATTATTAGGTATGTTCGCCTAGGTCTTCCATTTCCAGACACTCGCCTTATACACTTGTTTCGTTAAAGGTATTTTATTCATCCCTTCTCAACTCTCACTTCATCTTCTTACACTCCACTCATAGTATATTTAGATGAATTAAATATACTTACATTTGCAAAATGTGAATTCGATAGTAAAGTGGGACAGACCGCAAATTCCCGCCTAGTTTCGGTCAAATTAACCAATGTTAGGTGTTGAGGAAAGTGCTTGGGTAAATGTGCCTGAGACCACAGAAACAGCGATTTCTACTTGATTTTCAATCGTTTTCACCCGTTTTGTTGGTTTTCGATCACTTTATTTAATAATTTTAAATAAGGGACACTAGTAATTTGGTTTTCGTTGAAGCGTAGGGCAATTGAAGATCGCCTATAGTAAAAAAATATTTTGTTTATTCAAATTTTTAAACTACACTAAACAAACACACCAGATACATTTAATTGTCCATTACATTAGATTTGCGCGTACGGTTGAGCGCTAAATACAGCCTATATTTAGTGCTCAACTGACGGTCAGCGCGTACCATACGCACCAATCGTAAGCGTGTAGCAACTCATCAGTGCTGTACTGGTAGTCATTCATACATCATCATTGATACAACTACCGACCGATCTCAGCGCTCATCAACAGTTTAGCACTCAATACAGCCTTAAAGTTGTCATTCGTAGCCCACAAGCTTTTCAACCCGTTTGAATCCCGACAAACTTGCGTGGCACTTTTATATTTTCGTACTTAGTACAGGTGAAAAGGACATCGAGTTCACAATGCATACCTAATCGAATATCTATCATCTACTCAAACATAATCGCAGAGCCTATATCTTTATTACAATTGCTTTGTATTGAATCTAAATAAATCATCGTTAATCCTTTTTCCAGAGACCTTTGCCCAACAGTGGGATACACTATAAGTTATTAAAAAAAATCCTTTTTCCTGACATTTCTGACCACGTGACTTAGTCTTTGAATTTCCATTCCTATATGTTTTCTTTGTTACTTTGTTTAGTGTTTTTAGATAAGTAATATAGCTAGGGTGCTGAACTTACAATACATTCCAGAAGAGTAGAGACTATCAGTATAGATATCATAAGTGGTTTCATCGACATCCCCGTGGTGATCTGGACAATGATAATTATCACAATGACCACGGTGAGGGCGGTCGATATCATTATTACGAACAGCATGAATTTAGTGAAGTCAAACTGGAAATAAGAAACAATCATCTAGACAATAACCAGTATCGGAATAGGTAGAATATGTACCTAAAGTTTAAGTGTGGAAGTAACACAGAGTTCATAATACCTCCTCTACAATCCCGAGATGATGTGAATAGAGTTCAAATCATGCGAATTTAAACCCATGCAACGTTGCAAGCATAACGATGTCTTAGACAGCTAAATAGTTTCCTATGATCTTGTCTTTCGCCGTTAAGAGCTCTTAAGTTAATTATTATTTAATATTAAATTAAGAAGTATTACTTACTTTAGAACAAGCGAGCAGCACACACACAAATACAGCAGAAGCTGTAGCAATTAAAGCGTACAGTATTACTTCAGTTTTATAGTGCGCTGTGATCTTAGCGCTTATGACACTCATTGCAACAGTCTGCAAAATAATATAATTAATAGTAATGCTGTATTGAATTTAATGCTCAACATTGAGCACGTAATTTTATTTTATTTATGTTATAAATAATGTAAGTTGCTGTGTTGCTTGTATGACAATAACAATAACAGCTTATATGACGCGCTGGCAGTACGCCGTAGCAATTATAGCTCTACGGGCGTAGCAATTCATCGACGTTGCACTGGTAGTCGTTCATGCTTTTTTAATGATTACGCTTGACCGACGGCTCTGACTGTCAGACCGTACGCCGAGAGCTATAATTACTACGGCGCGCCGTAGCAATTATAGCTCTACGCCCGTAGCAATTTAAATTGCTACGACCACTACGCTGACCGTCAGTTGAGCACTACATACCGCCTTAGAATAGTAACTGACAAAATAATACTAACCGCTAAAAATAGAAAGAAAATATTGCAAGGAACCTGTCTTGTACATGGAGAACACACCATACCATAGTTTACTATCATCAGTAGAGCCCTTAAAACACAAACATTTGTAAGTAGGTACCTACACATCAAATATGTTCAAATATATCCTTAGATCTATCCCATCTACTCGGACATAGCAGCATTCAAAATCTGTAAGGCCATATTTAAAATGTCATATTAGGTGGAAGACCACCAAATATGACATTTTAAAACTACTAATGTTTATAAAAGAATACTTACATAGCAGGAAGTAAAAGTGTCCAACCAATCCTCGCAAAAAACATTTTCACGGCGGGTCTGCAAAACAAAACATTCAAAAACAACTTGCCGAAATAGATCTATAAATTCAAAAGTGTTCATTAGTGTTTTCTAGCTTGTTTAGACGTTTTTGATAGATCATTGAAGTTCAACAACGTTCAGTGACTTTAATTTGGATGGGTGACCAGAGTTGTCACCTGAAAGCTACGTAAAGACCTCAGTCATTGCCCAACAAAAATGTATCTGAAACAAAGGAAGGCTCAGTTGCTAATACCACTTGTGACCGTAAGTTGCATTAGTACCTGAACGCTTCAGTGCTTCGAAGGGAGCGTTAAATTGTCGGTCTCGGCTTTATATTTCTTCAAGCCATGAGGGGCCTTAAGGTGGCCTAAAAACTTCGTCACCAGTGTTGGCCATTTGCTCATACGAATTTACTTTTTTAACGATGATATATCAAGAACATAATTATCGCAAGCTACGCCACGAGCGCAAAAGAGCAAAGAGAGACTAACGTCATAAGTACAAATGTGACGAACAAAGCTGTTACGATAATCATAAACAGAACGATTGTCATGACCAGCTTTACGAATGAGTTTCTGGTTTCTGGTTTGTAATCCAGAGGCGGTTTCTCAGGTACTGAGGGCGTATGTCCTTCGAAATAATCTGAAATAAACAAAATTTTGATAAATAAAATTATACTATATAGAATAAATTATATTATACTATACAGATGTGATCATTTATGTACATATTATATATATATAGTTTATATAATGTTGATAATTAATTTAAATTTAAAGCAGAAAATAAAAGTAACAGAAATAAATAACAAGTGAAGACCTACGTCCTATGGTCGTCCTATGGACCTATGGTCGCCAAACCGTCGCCAAGTGGGTAAGGTACCATACATTTCTATATTAACTGCTTGGATACGTAGCCGGCGACGTCGCTATGGCGTCTCAATGAGGCAGAGCTCTTAGAGCATAATCAGGGCCTTTTCAAGTCCATGGTAAGTAAGATCTGAATCTATACTCGATCGACCAATCTAAGATTTTCCAAATACTTACTCCATATAGACCGGCCAGTCTGTTCTGGGGGATTCTGTTCTCGAGGATTCTGGAGTGGACTTCCAAAGAACATAACCAAATACTTCGGTCTTTTACATTTCCTTGAACTAGCACTAACATGTTCTTCATCTATTTTTACAACTGTATTTTTATCTGCATTTATTTCTATCTTCTCAGTTTCTTTTTCGGATACATTTTTATTCACATTTGTTATTTGCACTGAAACGTCATCGTTTGAAATAGTTGTTGGCATTGTTTTGTAAGTATATTTGATTGCTATTTTGATATCATTTTTCATATAAATAGGAATATAAACAACAAAATAATTCAAAAGTAAATTGCGACTAATAAAAATAAAGAACCAAAGAGAATAAATTGAAGTTGTGAAAGACAAAGAGCATGTAAAATTGACAAATTGTGCACAGATTTATAATGTTGCAGATCAGAGTGCAAAGAGTGTGTATATGTTGCCAATAACTTCCATTAAGGCTTCTGAGCTGTACGACTTCCCCATACAAACGTAATACCATAACCATTCGAAATTTGCGCATATCTTCAGCATAGTATGGTATTATTCGTATTAGGATAGCATTTATCTAGGTCTCTGCCAGAAGCTTTTTTCAAAATACTTAGCTAAAGTGAAATTAAACCGAATCGCATTTTCCATATTTTTACATCATAGAAGACATGTTTTCTTTACATTTATTTAGTATTAAACACTAGAATATTTTAAGTTTCCTTCTGTTAGAAACATAGCTTATATGGTCTAGTAACAGAAAAACAACACTGTGTGAAGAATAAAAACAATTTTCAGTCATAATTTTTGGGACTACGGGAGACAAGCAAATTTCTTGCAAAATAGCTATGACAACTAATACTAGTGCCAACTTTGAACGAAAACACGATTGTAAGAAATTTGCTTTCTTTTTTATGGCCGTTCCGTAACCCGTTCAAATAACGAAGAGCACTGGAAACTCTATAGAGCTATACTAAAGTAGGACACTCCGACATAGACGGAATATAGTAAGAACGAATGAACGAACATAAGAACGAAGAAGTACACCGTCATGAATCATTTTAATCTGTGTCAATTCAAAAACTTCACAAAGTCTTGTTTGTTTCGTACATACATTTTTGTTATAAAATCGCTAATGAGGGCAATTCGGAGTGTCGCAAAAGCTAAACTAAACTAACTAAAATTATTGCCATCCTTTTTATTCCCATCGCTATGAAAGGGACGGCAACAATTTTAGTTAGCTTAGTTTAGCTTTTGCGACACTCAGAATTGCCACTTATAGTTCACTAAATACTGTCTAAAACTTTAATTTATCTTGTAGGCTGTTATAGTGTTTGATCGTGGAAGTAAAATGACTAAAATAACATGTGAAATGTGTGGTGTAAGAAAGAACATGCCGTCTGGATGACAATAAACTTATTTTATGTCTAAATTTCCATTAGATATAGATTGGTAAGCAATTTTATGCCATTTAATATCAAAATTAAGTAAACTTATGATACAATTCGTAAAGGTTTCAGTGTTTTTTGCAAGAAAATTATCCTCATAACGCATGTAAACAATACATAGTGCTTGACACACATCAACCTAGATTTATCGATATCGATATTTGGTTTTACGAAACTGAAATGATTCGTTCTAATTAATTTGTTTGATTGCTATGTTTTGTAAAGTTTTTTTTTTGTTTAGATACATAAACCATAATTTACGCAACTTAGACATTATTTTATAGGTACCTAGTAGGTTTTGCATTATATCATGTTAATTTTTTATCAAAACATTCTGATATGGAATAGGTGTCCTAACCAGTATTCACGTGATGCTAGAACGATGAAGACTAGAATGACGTGACCGACACGATGGTCGCATCGCTTACTTACGCGATAATGGCGTAATCGCGTTCTATTAGGACGGATGCATAAGGCTCAACTCACACTAAAAGAGCGGCGAAGCGAAGCGCGGTTTCAGTGTCATATGAATTTTAACTTTATTTTCATTACCTACTATATACTTATTATCGCATGAGAAACTCGACCGAGTCCGAGACCGAGCGAATTCGAATACGCGCGCCTTCTCTGCGATAATAAGTACTTACCTATTATAGTAATGAAAATAAAGTTAAAATTCAAATGACACTGAAACCACGCTCCGCTTCGCTGCGCTTCGCCGCTCTTTTGGTGTGAGTTGAGCCTAAGTGTTTTATCATTGAAATATTATCTTTATCTTTGATGCTTTTTAATATATTAATACAACAAATTTTGTTGCAGATAACCTATAAACCTATACAAAAAAATCGAAGCAGCATGGCGAAGCATAAACAAAAGCTTGATGATCATCGTCACTATAATGAAAGTACCTGGATGACAATCATTGCCTGAAAACACGGATAAAACGTCGTTTTCTAAAAATGAATCCTAGCTATATCGATTTATCGCCACCGAAATAACTTATGTTCAAATAAATTAATAGATAAATTTCATTCTTTTATTTGTAAGAAATACAAAAAATCATGAATAAGAATTATGGAATCCAGAAATCCCACCTAGAGCCGATATCGATAAATTATCGATAGTCACTAAGGTACATCTCTAGTTATAATTCTTTGTTTTTACTATGTTGGCAGTATGGCGTAGTTTGGTTTTGTAACGTTGAAAGAAAATTCCTTTTTTTCATAGATCTTTTTTTTATATGGCAGTTCCGTCTCTTACTATTACACGCTCTTTAGAACGCGCGTCACATTGACTTTGCCGAGCCACGTCACCGAACTCTTAATAATTCACATTTTGATTTTGTTCATTACTACTACTCTCAACTAGGTACTTTTGTCCTTTTTTTTACAAGTTATATAAGTAAAAATAAATGTCCTGTAGACATTTAACACGGCGTCATCTAGTCCCAAGCTAAGCAACTTAATGCTTGTGTTATGGTAACCAAATGGCTGATAAAAAGTAAGTTACTGATATAATACATAGATAAGTAAATTTTTTTTGTAAATACATACATTTATAGATAAAAACATCCAGATCCAGAACAAATATCTGCAAAACATTTGTCCGTGGCGGGAATCTAACTCGCAACCTCCAGGTCACAGGTGGGCCTTCGCCCACTGCGCCACAGAGGTCGTCATATTTTTTAAGAATCAAAAAATACTTTTATTGTGGGCACATAATTATATCGAATTTTTCATATTTAATGTACCTACCTACCTACGTTGAATAATGTTCACACACATGATTAATTCAATTCAACTATTGGTTTTGGTCTGGCAACATTATTTTAGACTTGGAACTAGCTAGCTGTCAAAACTTGAATCGAATTATTAGTCATGGATCTAAATACCGTCCGAATTTCTACGACACAATCAAACTTTTGTAATCTCAGTGATAAAGCGAATAATAATATTCTGGATCTTCGCAAGTCACCGATTACAAAAGACAATGATATAGAAAGAAGGGAAATGGTGCCGAGTGTCGTATCGGGTCGGCTACTAGCCAAATGATCCGGAATAATAGAAGTCAATTATGCACAAACTCAACTCACTGTTTTCAAACATCCTTTTGACTTTGATTTCTCCTTCACGTGTTTCAAAATACAAAAATATAATACAAATTTGTGTTTGGTCACTATGACTCGACCTCTGTGGAGACGCAGGGGTTGCGGGTTCGATCCCCGCTTCGGGATAAATGTTTGAATCTGAAAATAATAATACTATATAACTTGAAGCAATAAATAAATATGAATATGAAAAAAATATATGTCTCGAGTCTGGGTGTTCTATGACTTTACAAATAAAATAGTCTTTGTAGTTTAACAGTCTTAGCGTCTAAGACAAACTAAATGCGTTTTTTTTAAAGTTAGTAATAAGTAAAACAAAAGTGAGACTTATTACCACACTTATCACACGTGTCAAAAAAACTCGTTAGATTATTTGAGTTTTTTTTGTAAGTACTAATAATATCTTTGCTGTGTAACAAAACAATAACAATAATTTATCACATCAACTTGCCTATCACAGCCATACTGAATATAAAGTTTGCGCCTAGTGTGCACGTCTCAAGGGAAATCTCTACGTGCAAGCATATCTGCATCTCTGCGCGCTACGAGTGCAAGTTGTGATTACCTTTATGACTAACTTTCTATACGATTAATATTATATTGAAAAACTTGTTTAATATGTTCTAGGGTTACCTTGTGATAATATTATTATTAACCTTTAGAATACTAGCTCAATTGCACGCGGCTCGGCCCGTGGTATCTACCTGGATTAAAGTAGTCTATGTGTTGTATTCCAAGTCATAGGTATTAGCCACTATTAAGATATATTATAATTTCAAGTTAAGAGATATGGGTACACAAATACAAATTATATAGGTACATAAATATACATAATATCTCACCCATTCCCTTGTGCCTCAGGTAAGATGTAGGTCTTTATTGAAGCATCACATGGACTTTTTGTAAAAACTCGAAATGCAATGATAATTATTCAGTTTTGTTTTATTTGCTTACACTTAGGTATATGTTCGTTCACGAATACTCAGTAACAGAAACTAGTAAAGGTAGTAGATTTAAATATAATAATACAAAATTTAAACAACAAAAACAAGCAAAGTAATAAAATTACAAATAAAACTTTAATTCAGGCATTGCACCTTTAACAAGTCTAGTCTTTTATGGCAAAACTTTTCTTGTTCCAAAGTTGAAAAATGTTACGTAAATTGAACAATGAAGATTTCATCGTGTTTAAAATTATATTTCAGTTATAATTTTAAATTGCCTACTTAGCGAACTTAACTGAAGTTTTGGTAAAGTTTTAAACCCTAGTAGCTGTAACTTGGTACAATACTTGTTTTAATATTGCGATAAGAAAAATTATATCTTCAGCCTTTGAACTTTTAAAAACAGGCGATCATCTCCTGCTGATTGGTTTGGTTTGGGGCAATCCCCAAAACTACCCATCCGATTTCAAAAATTATTTAATTGATGTTTAGCATAGACTTTCCGAATGAACATAGGCTATATATTACCACGCGAGCGAAGCCGCGGGCGAGTAAGCTGAATAATTTAAATCATAACCATATTGCCAGTCAAGTCGTTGGCAAAAGCGATTCGATTTGTTTTTCTTTGTTATTATCTACTGATTGTTTGCCCCAGTTTACACTGAACCCTTATCACTAACTAATACGGACCATAGATAAAACAAACATAACCCAACACAAGAACCACAGATTAAAGTGATACTAATTAGTAGGTACAGTCGTAAAGCCGTGTTGGTCGAGTGGGATATACCTCATTCGATTGTGGGTTCGAATACCGGCCGTGCATCAATGAATATTTCGTTTTGAATTATTTATATGCGTAATATTCCAAACGATAAATGAAAACATTGTGAGAAAATTTTCTTACAATGTTTTGAAATCCCCGTTGAGAGACTAACTAAAGATTCCCCATAAAGGAGATTTTAACACTAACCCGTTTTTGACAGTACCTACGTATAAATTAGGTTACGCTTACAACTATACAGTTTAAGTAACACAAATCAATGTAATGTAATGCTGACTGAACAGAGGAACACATCCCTTTATTAGTTCATTGAACCAAAGATATTGGTCAACACAGATACACCATATTTTTAAGAGATCAACGAAATAGTAGATTCCAATCCTCCGGTCAGTTGGTCATTTAGGCTACTGAGACGTAGGGGTTGTATGTTACTTCGAAATCTTTAACTACATTATGTACATCATAACAAAAATGTTACATAGATACGGTCGATGTCTGTTCTGTGATATAGTAGTATGAGAATATTTTTTAGTTTGTTTGTCTCTTTGTCTGTTCGTTACTGCAATAACTATTGTTGAAATGTCCAAGAATATTTATTAAGCTATTGCATAGCTTCTATCGCGGGCCTTGAGCGTGGAGACCGAGTCCAGAAATTCCGTAACGTAAATAACCTAACACCCCCCATGCAATAGCTTTACCGCGGCAGTCTCCGAGTGACACACGTCTTTTTATTTATTTAATAAGTAGAAATTCGTATTTTCCCAAAGTCTGTGGCACGGCAAGCTACGCCAGCTCGCACGTAGCATTCCGCTCGTCTATTTGCCAGCGTCCGTACGTCTGTAATGAAACCGTGCTTTCTGCATTTGCAGTGGGCTAGTAGCGTTGGAGAATTAGGAGTTCTAATTAGAAACGGCATTGCTATTTTGCTGCGGACATTTTCGTGGAATAACCGTTTTTGTTGATTACTTTTAGACAACTTGTGGCTCAACTGGTTCTAATTGTAACTTGTACAGTTATGTAAAGTTGTAGTAGTTTAGTTTCTGTAAATTAATGTAGGTATCTCACTTGATTAAAAGTAGCAAAAAAACACACAGGAGTTTTTAGGCAACCTGAACCGGGAAAGAGAATTTAACGTGGCCTCCAAAGTTTAGCCGGAAATATGTCAATTATATGTCAGATATAAACCTCTGATAGTGCAGAAAATCGCTTATTATATGTATTTTTTTTTGTTGTTTCTTTTTGTCTGTTCTTACATTTGCCTACAGAAATATTACTGTGTCCCAAGGCTAAACCCCGTATTTCGATATCGTGACTTCTTCCATTACAATTCTCCCAAAATATTTCCAATAACTTCCTCATTCTAATCTCCTTGCCAATATAAATCAAAGCTTAGGTACCTATCTACTTATATTAAAAACATTAAGAACGTTGACTGACTCATAGAAAAGTATACAAATTAACATCCAATACAAATTATTAATTACCATGACTGTAATCTCAAAAGGTAGATTCTGCCATGTTTAAGCTTTCTTGTCTATATTTTGTTTTGCCTTTTTATGCGCGGGCGTCAAACTTTGCTTTGCAAGTAAATGTATCTACGTGAATGTTTCTACTGCAACCCACGCACACGCTACACATATCACGATACGTTGATAAAACAAATGAACCTAAGGCGCGGGACAGACAGAAAAGACGTAAGGCGAAGACGCGGCGCGGACAGGGCGGAGACGTGACACGGACGCGACTTTTGAAATTATACAGAAGAGACGGGGCGCGGACGCGACGCAGTGCGAGCGTGCGAGCGTGCGTGACGCGCCCGGCAGGCATGCCACCCCGCGCCCGTCCTCGCCCCCGCCACGTCCGCGCCCCGTCTCTTCTGTGTGTTTTGAACAAAAGGCGCAGACGTAAAAGCGTCGCGCCCACGCCCCGTCTCTTCTGTATGTTTTGCGTCGTGACGCTTCGCCCCGTCTTCGCCTTACGTCTTTTCTGTCTGTCCCGCGCCTAAGCAGCTAAAATACGCCGCTCTTGATTTAAAAGCTGACTAAAACACTATCCTGCATTAAAATTAAGTAAAACAAGTGGTGACAGAGTTTTCAGCCGCCTAATTAAAGGCATGTCATGGCTTAGGCATGGCTTAACAACTTTAACAGCCGGGACCGACGTGCCCTCTGAAGCACAGAAGTTCTCTGCTGTTAATGTCACTTGCAGTCACACATCCAAGTTGTTACAGCTTAGAACGTTGCTTAACTTCAACAATCAAGAACGTCTTATCACGTTTTGCTTAGCAGTTTATTTACTTCTTTCGAGTTTATATCATACGATCCAAGCAGCAGGAATAAACTAGTTCTAATCAGAGCTTATCAGAAATGAAAGGGTTTCTTTTGATGACGGTACCAATTGCATTCGGGTCACGCACGGTACGAGCCTCGCTTGTTATTTTACTAATGAGTAGTGGGGGTTTTCGGAAAATGTTCCGTTTTGCCGAAATTTTGCCGATCCTGCAATGATTTTATATTGCTAGATAATGGCTTGATTATGGTGAAGCAATTTAAATTCCATTTAATAGGTAATACGTATTCATATCTTATCCAAAACGGTCCACTTGTTTAGATGTGTCAAAAAAACACAAAACTCTGACTACCCATATAGACTTAAAGATCTAAAAATTGCCTTAACAATCTGAAAGAAATGTCTACCGCTTCCTGGGATACAGTCGTGATCATAATGATCACGACTGTATCCCAGGAAGCGGATTTTTTTTTTTTTTTTGAGAATTTTAATACTGTGAGTACAACAATATTACAGTGTCGCAAGGCAAATAACCGTATTTCAGCTAAAACGTATTAAAATAAATCAATAATAAAGCATTTTCAGCAAAACATCTTACTGCATTTGCATTAAAATCCCTCTAATCTATTCCGCATAAATCGATCGGGACGTTTAGTAAAGTAAAAATACATTGGTGCCGCGAATCGGGGCCTCGTACAAACAGATGGCGGGGCGCTGCGACAAACGAAGATTTACGTCGATTCGGATTCCTGCCTCCTTCGTGGCATAAGAGATACCGTGGAGACGCTCTGATAAAAATAAGTTTATTTATGAGGTCGTGGTCGGCCATGAAAGCGTTGGAAGGACGATCTCGACACCATTGAGAGAGGTTGGTTGGAAGTATCGAAGAACAGAGATGGTTGAAGAGATATGGGGGGGACCTTTGCCCAGCAGTGGGACGATATAGGTTAACAAAAAAAATGAGCAAGTGGTGAACTCTGGTGACGGAGTTTTCTTTCATGGCTTAACGACTTTAAAAACCTTGGGGTACCGGGGCTAATCGCGTTTTCAAAAGTATTTTAATCCCCGATTTCTATATCCATGTACGGATGACCGTAGATCGATCGTCATAGCAAAATTGTTATCTGTCAAAAATATTTTGTGTTGTATAACAAACGTTTCTATAGATATAGATCGACGGTCATCCGTACGTTGCGTCTGATCGAACGACGTGTGATCAGAGGTATGGCACTTCTTTTTGGCGAAACGGATCAACATCATCGGTAATGCAACCAGTGTCTTGAGAACGCTTTCAACTGGCAGTGGCTTTGATCACTGATTTGTATTTTGGTTTAAATAATTAGTAAACATTTATGTCTACAATGAAGTAAGATTTCCATTCTACAAGGTGCGTTTATTATTATTATGCCCTATCATAAGCTAAATCTGAGATATCACCACCATCAGCATCATCACCCGTAGCCCGATCTCTCCCACTTTGGCAGTGAATCAAGCAAGCCCAGGATCAGGAAAAATTGTAACAACGAAAGGAGTCCTATACCCAGCAGTGGGAGAGATAATAATAATTAATTATTATAATCGAAGTCTCCACATCTTCCTCAATTTCTAACACAGATCGGATCCTCTGGTTCCCACCTCGGCGTCACTGACTCGCCAGAATCAGGATAAACCCCGAACTGACTGCGAATATCGAACTCTCGAATAGAACGCTACTTCTGTGTAGTTATAGCAAATGAATACTTAGTGAAAATATATCTGTTTCTATAAAACATGGGATAAGATAAGGAAACAAAGAGAGAGAAAGAAGAGAAAGGGGAGAACTTTGCCCAGCAGTGGAACATAATAGGAAAAAAAAATACAAAAAAACTTAAAATTTTATATTTTTCGATGTGTATTCAAAATGACTCTTAAATTTATTCATTGATGAAAACACTTGTTAAAATGGCTACGTAAATGGTTTGTAGGTACACCTACCGATTGATGTGGAACATACCATACAAACACTTTCATTACCCCGTAATGGCAAGTGGAGGGAAGTGCGGCAAAACATTGATTTTCCATTAAAACGGGAAACATAATATTACGGACGAAATAAAAAAAAATGTGTTTTACAACAGTAGGCAAATTATAATGGTTAACAAAAAATTTTATTAAAAAAAAATGAGAGAGCAGAGAAATGAAGGATTAGAGAGCAAAAGTCAAATATTCTTAATTCGTTAGTGTCTTAAAGACCACATTCGTTCGTATGGTCGTATGAGCGTGTGGCCAAGACCACATTGACACGTCACGTCCTTAAAACTAGGGGATTCTACCTGTTCCAAACGCGAAACATTGATTGGAACATGGTCACGGTACACTGTCCATTTGACGGTGATCGTTTCTTAGCAAAGTAAAGTCTAAGTGAGCCGACAACAAGCAATATAGCGTGGATTGCCATTCCATTCCATTTCATTCGAATGTCGGCAATTGGGCATAATCACTCGATTCGGGTGTGGACTAGGTGTGACTTCCTTGAATAACAAACGTCTTCGATGCTATGTTCAGTTTTACAAGCATTTCTTCTTCTTTTCTTTATTTTGGCTCCGCACGGTTTGTGCGACGCATTTAGCCACTACCATGTACAAGCATTTAACGCATTGTTAGTAAAAGCTCTAAACAGTGAAGAAACAGTGAAGCGCTCGTGGCGAAGCATGCTAAGACGTTCTTGATAGATTAAAGATTCAATCGTACAGACACATGGCTGGAAGCGACATTGTTTAATAATGTGTGTGTTTGGTTAGTACGAGCCAAATCTTACAACTAAATTTTAAAACTTAACAAAAACTTGAAGATAACCTTATACGAACGTATACAACGAACGTATACGGGGTTGGCAAAAGCTCTTAAAATCGCTTCTCCTATTCGCATCACATAGAAACACAGCCTTAAGGAACCCCGCTACGTCAAACCTGTTAACGCGTCCCGGGATTTTGTTTTAAGAAAAAGTGCTATTTCCTTGAGTCATGTCGAACATTCCTAAGTGGTTGCCAGATTTGAGCCGGATTGCTATTGGTCGTAATGTTTGGTTTGTCGAGACTGAAAAAGGAAAATGAAGATTTTAAATGATAGATACGAAAAATACAAAAATTTGGGTTTTCTCCAAGTAGTAACTTTCTAAGATCATTAGGCAATCAAGATTTAACGGGGATACTCAGAAGCATTGACTTTCACAAACAGAACATTAAAATGTGAAAATGTGATGTAAATGTGATAATCAAGTGAGGGTAGTTCAACGAACGCCTTCACTTTGCTGCGGTATCAATGTTCCCGCGACCACGACTGATGCAATCCAATTGAAACGTCGGAACAAAATAAAACAAAGGTATATGTGATTAATACCGCAGATATGTTTTATCAAGTCAGAGGTATGTTGTTCATTATGTTAAAATCGTTTAGTAGTAGAAAAGATAACGTTACTACTTCAAGTTGAAGTGGCAATGGATATTAAACAACTAATTTATAGACATTCTAGAAATTATAATAAAACAAAGTGAAAAACGAACTGAAACGAGTTTCCTCAGTATTTTAGTAAAACTTTAGGTAAGTATACAAATACAGAAACCAACATAATTTTGGTTGGATATTATTTTCTATTACATTTTAGCGTTACATTCCGCACCTAAAATATAAGATATATTTAAAAAAAAGAAAAGAATTATGAGACGGGAAAAGGAAGTAAAGTTTTTATGTGTGTTCTTGTACACAACAACTGCGCGGAAAACTTTTTACGCGTATCATGTAGAATAATACAAAATACCTGTAATTGAATCAAAAATAGTCAGCTTAAAAAAGAAAAGAATAAAATTCAAATAAAGAAAACGCTGAACTAACACACCACAGTGAGCATAAGATTTAGTTTTGAAATGTAAGTATGGTTTTCGTATTGTTTATTCTGTTTTAGTAGTGCCTCAACACAATTCCATGTAAATCTTTTGTTGACAATTTTTTGAGTAAAAATGATAACTTTTCATTTCAAAAAGAACACAATAACTAAACTAACTAACACAGCAATAATAAAAATGCAATCAAGAAGATAATAAATCTTCTATTATATTAGTATGACATATTTCTACGGCATTCTACATACACAGCATCGTCTACAAGAACTCTGATGCAAATCTCTCTGATAGGCATCGCAATTTATAATAATTTTGATATAATTTACCTAAATTAGGTTTATGAGTTGTTTCGGAAATTGTTACGGAAAAGGAAGGGAATAATGGGATATTCAAGTTTTCAAGTCGGTTAAAGGTGCGAAAGTCTTACAACTTTTGAATGAATATTAAGTAGGAGGCTTTGAAGGCAGTTCATGGTAGGTTGGTTGGTCTATAGCAAATTCCAAGATAAAAACTAAGGTACCTGTCATCACATTTTCAAAATTCTTTGAGGACGTCTGGTCAAAGCAACATGTGATCTGGAATCTGTTTGGATGCTTTAATACAAAACGAAGTCAGATTTTGATCTCACCACTTGCAATTGAATTGCAATGAATAATTGCACGTTCTTGATAGTTATAGTTCTTGATAGATCGTCGAAGTTAAGCAAAATTCTGAGCGGTCATAACTTGGATGGGTGACCGCAAGTGGCATTTATATCTGAGCGCTTCCGTGCTTTGGAGGGCACGTTTAATTGTCGGTCCTGGCTTTTAAAGTCGTCAAGCCATGACGGAGGCCTTATGGCGGTCTAAAAACTTCGTCACCACTTGCTCATACGAATTTACTTACAACTTACTCTTATTGCAAAATTAAGCGATGCACAAGTCACACAACTCTCAAAAGTGGAGTAAAAATCTAATCCTTAGCCTCTTCACTCTTTCAAATAAAACAGGAACGAGGGAGCTAATATATCAGGTCTGATGGAGGTCGCAGGAAACGGCACCTGAGGCGCGGGAGCTTCCGCGTCGCTTCCTCACAGCAGACAACAGGCTCTTGGGCGGGCGCGGTGACCATGACTTTGATTATTTATTTCTTTGCTTAGGCGAAAATGGAACAAAATGAAGGTAATTACTAAACCATCCTCTTAGCGCTCGTGGCGAAGCTTGCTAAGACGTTCTTGATAGATCGTCGAAGTTAAGCAACGTTCTGAGCGGTCACTACTTGGATAGGTGACCGCAAGTGGCATTTTCATCTAAGCGCTTCCGTGCTTCGGAGGGCACGTTAAATTGTCGGTCCCGGCTTTTAAAGTCGTTAAGCCATGACGGAGACCTTTTAGGCGGCCTAAAAACTCCGTCACCAGAGTTGGCCACTTGCTCATACGAACGAACGAACGAGCTTAGCCGGCCATGTCCACAGGAATAACAATGGTCAATTAATGATGTTGGTAAAACATCATGGAAACCCGCGGCCAGTCAGCCCCACACGCCTGAGATTTTTTTTTTTTTTTCAACCTACATTGTCCCACTGTTTGCCTGAGAATTATTGTTTCAAAATCTCATCATCAAAGTCTCAAAATCTTTTGTATTGAGATAACAATATTATTCCGCTTCGTAAACTAAATTCACCTGAGCTAATTTACCTAGGTGTATTAAATACACTTTTAGTAAACTTTAAGCACCTGGGTGCATTAAAATTACTTCTAAAAAACTTTATTCATCTTATTCACCTGGGTACATTACATTTATACACTTTGATGATTTTTGGGGATGGTACCCTATTCGTATGGCTATTACAGCGAATTGCCCTTTGATCTATACAAATCGGCTAGACAAGCTACGCTTCAAAAACCCAGGCGAGATAACGTTTCCAGAATCCAGATTTACAGTTTCGACGAAGTAAATAAATCCGGCAAAATCTTCCATAAATCGTGGCCACCCCGTTCTGTAATAAAGAGTGTTTCAGTGCAGGCACATTACATTGTCTTAGGGCGCGCACCGGACTTGTATTGTTTGACTGTTGCAAAGAAAAAGTAGAGTCAGTTACGAGAGTTGATGAATATTTCAAGTTAGAGGGATATATTATTGTTAGTTTGCATCGTTTCAGGGTAAAGAATAGAATTAGAAAAAATATATTTTCCATCAACATAAAGGAATACCTTTTTTTGTAAACTTTTTAATATTAAGTCACAATCGTACTACGCAAATTGTAAATCACAGATTTATGGAGCTCTGACTCTTATTACAAAACAATAAGGGTATAAAAATATAAGGGGTATCAAATAGCAGAGCGAAAATTCCACATTAGTTTTATTTACTGCGGTAAAATGATGCAACAGTCTACATACATGTTCATGCAGAACCTAATCAAAAATAACTGTTATTACGAATGATAAAATGTTCCATACACTTTATGCACTGACTGTACCTAGCTATTAGCAAACAAGATTACGTATATGGAGTAAATTTTTAAAACTAGCATTAGTTATATAACAGTGTTTTAAAAATGAACATCACATTTTCTTTTATGCTTATTTTTATAATAGGAGATGCGCTGGCCTCGTAGAATAGTGGTTTGGTTCTTGATCTAAAGTGGGTTCAAATTGTACTAGCCAGTGTCTTTTTAGTTTCGGGAAGTACGACGTAGAAATACTTTATCCAACATATTACACAAATCACTATTCTGAATGATTACTAAGTTTTTTGTAATCTAATCTTCGTCATTGTGACTAGACTATCAAGAGTAACGCAACTTCAGTAAAACTTTATCATCCTATCTGGTCAAGAACAACCTTCAAGCAAAAGTTTGAGGCTATTAGATGAAAACTATACATTGTGTTTTCACACAAACTATAGTTTTCATCTTTTCTTATGTTTTTCGGCTCTTCTGATACGCAGCCAATATTTTTTTTGGTTGCACGTGGCTAAGACTAGCGCAGGATCGAGGCGAATAACATTCACGAAGGGAGGCCTATGGGTATAAGGTTAAAAGTGCCTGATGATGATGATGATAATTATACTTTGAAATGAATACAGTTGAGTCTCGGTACAGATTATAGAGGCCACAATGTTCTATTTCCAAATTCACGAATTGTAATGTAACACAGTGAACGACTTAGTACCTACTCAGTACTGGTTTAGCCTTCAGAGACGTTTAATAAACGTTCTATAAATAAATACCATACACAAGCCCATTTGCGAAAACCGCGACTTTCCCACGTCCCTTAGATTCATACCAAAGCTTAGTATATACTTAGTGGCACCAAAACGGATCTTTTCATCTTAATCCGCTTGTAG
Organism: Xanthorhoe designata; assembly: GCA_963582015.1. Taxonomy (NCBI): domain Eukaryota; kingdom Metazoa; phylum Arthropoda; class Insecta; order Lepidoptera; family Geometridae; genus Xanthorhoe; species Xanthorhoe designata. The sequence continues at coordinate 12,731,387 of OY757029.1, read as the reverse complement.
GATAAAATCAGGCAATATCTTTTGTTCCTTTCATAGCGAATAATAAAGGAATGGAGTTGTATGGTACACTGCCGGACAATAATTGGGCACGAAAACGGGGATTATAATGTCGCAAGCCTTTGAAATTCTTGTTTTAGGCTTAATCAGGACTTTTGTTGAGTTTTTGGGGTCTTTTATAATGTTTTTGTTGGAATTGCCTTTGTGTTATTCAAGTCTTTCACGCATGATAGTTATGTTATAATCATTGACTATTCAGATCCAAGGAATTTAAAATTAATTTTTGTATGAAAAGAACGTTTTGTTATTCAAAATACTTTTAACAGTATATAGATAGACTTAACTTTAAGGCATATTTAGAATGCAAGAAGCTACTTATTTGACTGAAAGAGATCCAGTTTTCATAATGAAATAGTAAGAATGCAATAGTGTTTATTGGCAAGCTCAGCTAGATAAAAAATTCTTTTAAAATTGGAAACATTCGTAAAAACTAAAAATCCATTTTTGCTGAATTTTCAAAGAAAGGAAGGTAACGGACTCCCTTTTTATTTAAAAATAGCTTGTGCAGTTATAAATAATACAGTTATAAAAGCTCTTTTACTGCTGATTCTTCAACTGTTAAACAAAGTCAAAGTTAAAAATAATGTATTCAATAGAACCTCAAGGATCACATTGAAACGTCTTAAAAGCTAGGTGATTCTGCCTGTTCCAACGTGACATATACAACAACTAAGGTACAACAACGCTAGAATAGATGGCCCGCAACACTGTCCGGCAGTGTGGCAGCTAAGCACATATAAATCACTTGTAAGGTCGCGCTGTCTGCCCTACTTTATATCGAACGGTTTTACTAGCTTGTACATTGTTTCTTGTCCAAAACATAACTGTAAACTTTAAACAGGCTTACGACTGTAACTTACTAAGCGCTCGTAGCATGTAAAGACGTTACTTCTAAATATTCGAGGTAACAATTTAGATGGGTGACCGCCAAGCATTAATAGTTGAGTGCTTCCCGGCTTCGAACTCATGTTAATTTATTGGTCCCAGCTTTTAAGTCGTTAAATAGCTCTCGTGGCGAAGCTTGCTAAGACGTTCTTGATAGATCGTCGAAGTTAAGCAACGTTCTGAGTGGTCACTACTTGGATGGGTGACCGCAAGTGGCATTTTATCTGAGCGCTTTCGTGCTTCTTTAAACAAAAATGAACCCCTAGACTTCCATATCACTCTATTTTCGGACGCCAAGCTCTACTAATAATAGAAAGCAGAAAATAGATTTAGGAACTAAACTACCTTCCTAAAATATATTGAAGGATTTATTTTTGCTGTTCAATATGGTATTCATGTATTTTTTATATAAATTTTACTAGAACTTTGGAAAACTTGTAGAAATATTTTAAGAATCTGTATAAAAATCATCTATCTATCATACGGTTTTCAGATTTCAAGTGGAGTTGGTTATCTCATTCTTAACAAATATTGTACATGATTCCTCTACACGAATCGGCCATTTTAGCCCCCTAGAACCATATCTATACAAGCTTATATAAACTGTTGAATTGATCAACAGCTATAGCATGAAAACCCTGCAATACCTCATCTGTCGTTCGCTAGCGGATGGAATTATGTTCGGACAGCGCCCGAAACAATCCGTGCGCAATGTGTACAAAATGAATCTTTCCTTACAAAGATGTAGAATTACTGGAAGTTTAACGTGAATGAAATAAGAGCTTTCGAAATTAGCAATATTTTAACTAGACAGTGTTACAACAGAATCAGTGCAAAAAGCTAGTAAGCATTTAAAATGGTAGACATTGAAATTTATTAACCTTATTTTTGTTATTAGAATGCTGGTTTGAGAAGATTCGAATACAATTTATTTTTTGATATACTTTTTACACACTACGGCTGTGTCCCCAGTAGGCAAACTATTAGCGGCCGACTGGGTAAGCCGCAAATTTGTGGCGAACTGAAATTTGAGTTAGCTGCAAACTCAGATCAATTTTCGCCATATCAACCATATCGCCGCCGCCGACTGGAACCGGTTTTGTTGTGAGTCGGCCACTAACTGAGACAGTCGGCGCGCGTAACGCGTAAAGTGCGTAAAGTGAGCGCAATACTAGCAAACTGTGGACACTCCATTTCAAAATAATATATAGGAAGGGCGTACTAAACCGATACGCCGCAAACTCAGTCGGCCGCTAACAGTTTGCCTACTGGGGACATATCCTAAACATTCCCGTTGTTGTGTGTGTGTATGTTGAATTGGATCACTGGCCACTTTCTCACGCATTGGATACCTTTTCCCTGTGGATAAGATCGATTACGCTTATAGGATTGATGTTGGGGAAGCCTACTCTATCTTAATATTGTTCCGAGTTTTCACGGTCAGAGGAAGCAATGTATTTGTATATAATCTAGATTAAAACTTTAGACTTACAACTTTTAAAAAACTCTGTTTTATCAAAATGTAAAAATTTAAGTACTACGTCCAATATAAAAAACTGTTCTGATTTAATTGCTTATTTTGTATGTTAATTACCAATTTTTATTTTATTATTTGTAAAAAATATTTTTTTTACTAAATAAAGTTTTCAACAAAAAGTATGTGCATGTACGTAGGTACCGAAAATCTCTAAATTACACTACTACACGGTAAAACTTTTCACGCGTAGCTGTGGTCTACGAAATGTGTGGCTCTGTGCTACGTCGTAGACATGCGCTACAATATTTTTTGACTTTTGATAATATTCGGAGACTTCCTGGGTTCGGTACTTCGAAGGTTATGGGTTTGAATCCGTGGCCGTGCATCAACGGATATTTCGTTTATAAAAAATTATATGCGTATTAACACGAGCGTTGGAAACATTTTGCGGAAACCAGTTTAGCTTTGTAATAGCGTCGATGGGCTTGCAACTTGTCACGTATGTAATGTAATGTTATCTGCTGCTTAATATGGGTATGTACTAAATATAATGTATTTAGACAAACCTCTGACTACAGTCTTAAACATCTTCATAGGAACTAAACTTGCCAAAAAAAATCTGAACAGATCGTCTACTGCTCCCTGGGAATACAATTGTGATCATATTTCATAGCATTATTTATTCTATGATAAGGTTTTTCCATCAACTCGGATATCCTTGTTTGCTTTGCGGTTTTCACGTGGATGTATTGTTATTATTTCGGTCTCGTGTCGTCTCCTTTGATTTAATTTCAAATATGTTCTTGTCGTTCGCATTTTTTTTGTTTAGGTACTTTCCTTTTGTTGGGCTTAAGACTTCGACAGTATTGTAATATTTTCTGGAAACTGTAGGTTGAATACGATTGTAAAAGCTTAGATGTTTAAAGATATAAAAGCTTCACATGGCTGAAGTAGAGGATTACTCTGTTGTCCTAACATTATTTTAATAGAAGATTCACAAAAACTACACTTCAATACTTCAAAAGCCTGGCCTTTTTGTTAATAGTCAATACAATGTAATGTATCTTTATAATCAAATCAAATAGTTTATTTATTTATCTCACAAATGTCAAATAAATAAAAGTAAAGAATAACTTGTTGTTACAAGTAATTTTAAACAAATGTAGGTTAGCAGTAAGAACCTGTGTTGTGAGAGACTGGTGCCTGAAATAGGTATAGAAAAAAATCTGTGCTACATGTCACCAGTCCTCCACTGATTTAATACCTAAACCTAAACCATTAAATTTTGAATACTAAACAGACAAACATACATAAAAACATAATTAACTAGTCAGAGGACTTTTTTCGTAGCCGGTGCGTATGGGAAACAGGTACCATACCGTAAATGACTTTATTAACGATAGATCTTATTTATGAATTATCTAAATACGTAATCAAATTTAAACAGCCCACTGGATCTCACTGTTGGCAAAGGTATCCGTTTCCTTTTTATATTCGCCTCAGCGTAGAGTTAAATGTACTTCTTGTGATTTACTATTTAAAAGTTTTGTTGCAATTTAAACTATTATCTATGGGTACTGCAAAGCCCAAGCAGGGAATGTGTTGAGCACCATAGAATAATCAATGTATAACAAGCATTCGTAAACCACCCGACATGATTTGCTCCTATTACTGTAATGTAAACTGCACGCTCGCCAAATTATGCGAACAGTGTTGCCAGAATATTGCATTGAGTAGCAAGAAGTGATGGCAACACGTTCAATATAAATTGGATTTTGTACTTGATAATGGTTTACATCGATTTACATGTCGGTGTTTTAATAAATCTCCAAAAATGAGGATATTTTAAGTTTTTAGTGCGTATTCGAAGCAGGCATACTCATATACGCCCTATGGGTCGACGACAGAAGAGCGGTCACTACTTGGATGGGTGACCACACAAGTGTTGTGACAACATTTTGTTGGGGTGTTATCTTGTTAACTTTACAATTACTTTTACTTTCTTTGACATGCCTTATTTTGTTCGACTGGCTTCTCACTAAAGCTTGACTATTTAGATTATTTTAGATTGTTAAGGGATCGCTTTTAAAAAAAGCTAGGCTAACACCACCAGGTTCTTGCCTGATTTTTTCCCTGGTGTAGGGAGTCGCGTTGGAACAGGCATTAGAATCACCTTGCATGTAAAACGAAACTTAAGTGATCCTTGAGGTCCTATAAGAATAAATGATTTTTCTTTCTTTCTTTCTTTAAGTGTGGTTCGGAGGGCACGTTAAATTGTCGGTCCCGGATTTAAAAGTCGTGACGGAGGCTTTTAGGAGGCTTAAAAACTCCGTAACAAGAGATGACCACTTGCTCATACGAAATAACTTAGTGATTTATTAGAACAGATATTCTTTTTTCCTTAAAGTAAAGTATAACAAACAGTTCTTCAGTTAAACGACCTGATATTTACAGAAGTAAGGTGAACGAACTTTACAAAAACTAACATTCCAACTACTAATCCCGACATGATGGATTCAAGCCCGAATAATTAAGTTATCTCGCAGTTTACCTTCTCAACGACCTTCGTCACAGCTACTGAGTTTTGACATAGTAACTTTAAACAGAATTACAACTACTACCTAAAAAACATTTGCTCATAACTAAGTACATCCATAAGGACCAGTTTAGTTTTTTCTTATTTTCTTGTATCCTGTATTTACACTTTTGTATCTGATGCAAGTATAACATAGTACAGTCAGAGTCAAATTTATATGAACGTCTAAGAGTAGTCAAAATGATTTGAAAAACAAAAGCATTTGCTTAGATAATTTTTAACACCCTGCCTGTCTAAAAGAATATACTACATACTGTATAATTATGTTCGTAAGCTTGTGACTATCTTTGGTGACAGAATTTTAGGATTAGATAGAGCCTAGGCACACATGTTTTTCTAACTACTTGTTTGCTGCGCGCTTTACAAGCGCAAGGATAGTGTGCACGGTCACAGATTGCCACCTACATTTTGATTGCCTTGCGCTTGTATCGCGTTTATATCGATATCAACGCGCAGTCACCGCGTTTTATTTGCGTTTGTTTTGATACAAACGCACGCCGGGACAGAAGCGACGTTAAGAGTTTATAAAAAAATTAAAAAAAAATTTGACGCAGCCGGGATACGAACTCATGGTGATTTATAAAGGTAAATAATACATATTAATATCATGTATTTAATATTTTTATTTCATTTAAATTATTTTATTAAACTGATGAATAAGAGATATTTATGTTGCGACACTATTGCTATCTACAATGGCAATAACATGATAGACGTTTCCAAATGAATTCCTCAAATTCAAATAAAGCTTTAGTTTATACTTGCTTATATGCTGCGAAAATGAGAATTGAAAATTAAATGTTGTGGTTTTACGAAAGTGAAGCTTGTAACGTGGTTTTAATTAATGAGAAAGTCTTGTCTCGATTTTAATTTTACAAATAAAATCATTCATTAAATAGTTGTGGTGTTTGAAATGGTAGTTCCTACATCTTGTTGGCATAGTACTTAAATTGATATTCTTAACGTTTTTCTCTATTTCATTCTATTGTCAAGTTGTTCGCTCCTAAAAAAACACCCGTTTGACTTTTCATTTAACAAACTTGCTATTATAATAAATGTAATTGCTGTATCTTGAACTCGCATTCTATCGCCCTTGACTGTGTTTGCTGTTAAAACATTTCAGAAAATGTTTTTTAAAATAACAAGCATTAAATGAGCAACCATTAAAATTACTTTGTTGTGACACAAGTTGACACAAACATCAGCTAATTGTGTGATGTTTTACTAATTAGCTTAAGCTTGTCTCCTGACTCTGTATAAATCATCTAGTAAAGATGTAAAGGCTTAAGTTTTTTTTTTACTAATTATGTTAGTGCAATAAACTGCTAAAGGAATGAAGAAATAATGGCTTATATTATAGCTTATTGTTTTGACAATAAAATAACACACTCAAATTACTTGCTTATACATTCATTGTTGAGTTGTAAAGGTTTTTCATGAAATAACAAAAGATAAATAATTTATTTTCGTAAGACCTCAAGAAAGAAAGAAAGAAAGAAAGAAAAATCATTTATTCTTGTAGGACCTCAAGGATCACTTGAGTATCGTTTTACATGCTAGGTGATTCTAATGCCTGTTCCAACGCGACTCGCTACATCAGGGAAAGAATCAAGCAAGAACCTGGTGGTGTGGCCTAGCTTTTTTTAAAAGCGATGAACACTATTCAAAACTTAGGAGGAAGAATGATTGGGTATCTTTTAAAATTATTAGTTTGCCTGAAATAGTATACTCCCAAGGTGGTCCCATGACCCCGAGGGTATACTATTTTGGAATGCAAGGAACTTTGGAGTTATGAACAGAAATGAACCTAGAGAGTGCAGGAAATTGCTTTCTCATTAAATTGAAGTCGTCGGCGTTTCATTTTTCCTTGATTTAAAATTGAAGTTTGTTTTAAATTTTTATGACACAGAGCTGTGTTGGTAGAGTGTGCTAGTGCGTTGCCTTACTATCTGAAAGTGTAATACGTTTTTCGTGTTTATTACATTAAGTTTCCAGCATTCCCAACTCCCATTACCAATTTCTACGTACCTAATACGACACCAAAATATCAAAGTGCAAGTAGAAATGCAACTCCTAACCTTTGTTATAACTTCTCAAGTTTTGGAAACTGCAAACTACAAACTAGTCTAATCTACTGCGAATGAACATTGAAACTTAGCACCTAAATGAGAACTCGAATGATGTTTTCCTTCACAGACTGTCCTCTCAGCTAAGTTGTTAAGTTGTTAGTAGCTTCGCCTTCTGTGGCGTGTTGTGGGTTTGATTCTAAATACGAAATTTTTTTTTTTTTATTCTTCACACTATATCGTCCCACTGCTGGTCAAAGGTCTCCCCATATCCCTCAATATTTGTGTGATGAAAATTAAATAAAATAGGTAAGAAGTCATAAAACGTCCAAATACGTTCTAAAAATGTAATCCAAAACGATTTAAGGCGCTTTTGTCATAGGAAAAATGTATAGTCTATAATTTCTTCTTTAAAACACATGTCATGTTATTGCCATTTGTAGGATTTCAATACGACTTTGTTATTTATATTTGAAACTAAGACTTTTTAACGACAAGTAGCAAAATAAAAAAATTTACAAAATCGACTTCAATTTCGTAAGAAGATAGCAATTTCTGCACTCTCAAGGTGCATTTCTGATCATTACTCCAAAAATCCTCAATAAATCCTTATTTTTTTTATGGAACCACCGCGGGAGTATTTTTTCAAACAAAAACTCTACTACGACGTAAATTCAGTGTAAATAAATAAAAAATAAAGTAAAGAAAATACAAACAGTGGATGTTCCATAACATTCTCCTTTATTGAAGTCGGTTGAAAGTCAGCAATATCCCACTCGGCCAACTTGGCGCAACCTTAGTTTTAGCTCCAAACTTATTTTATAGTTCCGGAGAATATACCACAGCTAGCTATCGCGACTGTAGCTTAAGTTTCATTGTAACATTGCAAAAGTTTGAATAAGTACAATAATCTTCAAACGTGCCAAATAAATTTTACTTTTCATCATGATTTTATGATTTAAATACATAAAATATTTCACTTTCAAAACTATCGTGAGTTGTATTAGACATTATAATAGCACACGGGCACACGGGCGACCGCGAGGAGTGACCACACTCATAAGATTCTCCGGAAGAATCGAAACATTGTCGGTATCTAAATCGACGATAATTTTACGTGAGTAATTTTCCGTGTGCTATAATATTATAATACATAAAATATTCTTTTTCTATCAGTGACAACCTGTAATTGACTTTCTAGAGCTTCTATTGTATCTAGGTATTACAGTCTATTTTAGCTGTTGGTTTTCCTAATAAATAAATGATCATTGGCAGCTCAAATGATAGCCCACTGCTGGGTATAAGCCCCCTCAAACGCCGCTCTATTTGGCTCTGTGCCGTTCGCATCCATGCCTTTCCCTCTATGGCCTCTATATGGTCCACGCACGGGCTGACGGTCTGCCCTATTTTATTTTACTTTTATAGACTGTTTTGACGATGACTGTACAGCTTATATAACATACTTTTACGGGTATTTATCGCCAGTACCTTCATTGAATTTGATTATTTTAAATGTTATCTTATTGTAGACGACTGTACAAGCAAAATGTCATGCAAATTACTGTTTTGCGAACTCATGAAAGATGTTGCAAGAATGATTTAGCAGTGTTTGGAAGTTCTTTATTATGTGCAAATTATGTTTTGTTCTTTGGGGTGGGGATTTTATTCTGATGTTAAGGGATTTATTTATAAAGGGTGAATAATGCTACTGAATAACTGTTTTGTAAATATAAGGCTTACAACTTTCCAGCCAGAGGGGATGCGAGGTCGTTGTGGTAAGGTAACGTGCGGACTTCTGAATTTCTGTACTTTTTAAATATTTCTTAACTAGCTTACTCACCCACAGCTTCACTCGCCAGTTACCTGGGTAAAAAGTAACTTATTATGTTATTCCAGATCAGAAACCATGTATATTCTTAGTTAATAAAGAAGAAGAAGAAAAAAGAAATAGAAAATAAAAAACATAACATACTTAATTATAATGATCTATTGTTCTACTTCTATATTGCTGCCTGATTTTCATCATTGATTCTTCGGTATATTCACAGTCTACACAAGACTGTGTAGAGTTTAGAATTTTCAAGATTTACGGAGAATAAAATAAATAAGCGTATATCAAATGCGATTGCCATTATTTCAATTGTAGCGGATTCTTGGGAATCCAAGCTTTAAGCGAAAGAAGGAATTTTAAGGGATCTTTCGAGCTTAAGATTGGTCTAAGTTATACACTTTAAGCTAGAATATAGCTCAGTTTCTAAATAGACTTAAACATCGAAGTATTGTTTTGCATTGAAATCTCTAAAGGAAAACATCGCAAGGAAACCCTTGGCATAGTCAGTCCCACATGTATTGAGCATTGTCTATCCGGTGGATATAGCCTGTTAACTCCGAGGATGGGCAGGCCTATTCAATCTCAACAATGTGTATCCCGTTAAGTCTAGGCAAAGATTGCCTACACTTAACTTTAATTTACACTCTGTATAAATCATCTAGTAAGGTATAAAAAAAATTGGCCTTTACATCTTTACTAGATGATTTATACAGCGTCAATAACTAATAATCTTTGCTAATCCTTAACAGGAAATTGTAGTGCTTTGGATATTGTTAAGATATAGAATGTATATTATTAAAACTAGCTACGGTTAAGGAAAACATCGTGAGGAAACCCGCGCCCTAGTCAGCCTAACATGTAATGACCATTGTATATTTCCTGTGGGTTTGCCCGGCTCAGCTGAGAGGATGGCTTAGGTGTCGGGCAAGCCTTGTATAAAGGTACAATAAATTAAATCGCTTCATCTCAAGCCACACACCGACCGTATCAGAAATAAACAAAAGTTCCGATTGGGACAGCTGAGTGGCGTGATGTAATTCATTGCGCAATTGCAATCCGTTTTTGCATTTAAGACTTGGTAAGGTTGTATGCGTTAAACCAGCGCCGCCTCCTATTTTTTCTTACTATTACGTTGAACAAAGGAATAAAAAATATTGTTCAGTTTATGATCATAATTAAGCTTTTTTTTAATACCTCTGTAATAGTTTTATTTTGTTAGCTGAGTTGAGTTGAGATGGTGATATCTGTCATCTTTTTAAACAGAATTAAAAAAAAACTTTCCATTTTTCCAACCAGTTGAACAGCGCAATGTAATTTATTGCCCAACTTGCAATTGCATCCGCTAGAGGGCGCCCGAATTGAATTGAAACAATAATTGGATACGTTTGGTATATGCGTTTGGATTAGTTGGCTGGAATCATTGGTCTGCTGGGAGTTGTGGAAAAATGTTGATTTGTTTACTAACGAGAACAAATTAGTTCGGAATCGGAATTCCTTGCGGAATTTTGCATCAGCGAACCTCGGTGGATATTTTTAGATGATATTCTTGAAATGTTACTATTTTCAGCACGTGGAAATCCACATGCTGATTTCTACAAATAGTATTACTTATTTTCCGTGCAATATAAATAGTAACGTACGGAAATCCGAATTTATATTGCTCAGAAAATAACAAGACACATTGTTTTGATAACCGTTTGTCGAACATTCAGTCACAACGCGTTTGGGTCTACCAAACGAGATAACAATACGAGCACCTACACCAAAACTGATTGATAATTGATTTAAACCTGGCTTGTATCTATTGTGCTCAATTTTTGCGCACTTTGTTTCTATCTGTGAAAACTTGTTATTAGAATAGAATAGAATAGAAAGTGGCCAACTGTTAGACTATAAGGTATTTATTTATATGGGCCGTAGTTATAGATATTTTACATCTTTTACTATTGTAGCCTGAAATAAAATGTATTATTATTATTTTATGTGTCGTTAGTTTTCCATAAATAAATAAAAACAAATGCTAAGGATATTAACAAATGTCTTAGAAGTCGTAGAAAAGGACTCAAATCAAAAGTCTTGACCTATTTAAAGCAACACAGCAAGAGCTTTGAGAACTAATTTCCATGAAAACGCAGTTTAGTCCCAAATTAAACAGTCCCTGATTAACACGGAGACTCTAAACTACCCAATAAGGCTGTGTCCACAGTAGGCAAACTGTTAGCGGCCGACTGAGTTTGCGGCGAATCAGTTTAGTACGCCCTTCCATATTATTTGAAATGAAGTGTCCACAGTTTGCTAGTTTTGCGCTCACTTTACGCAGTTTGCAGCGTTACGCGCGCCGACTGTCTCAGTTAGTGGCCGACTTACAGCAAAACCGGTTCCATTCGGCGGCGGCGATATGGTTGTTCGCCGGGCGTAGTGAGTCCGTTTGCCGCAAACTGTTCATGCGGACAGTTGGAAAGATGAAAATTAAGTCGGTCGACCTAAATAAGCGGCTAACTCAGAACAGTTTGCTTGCAGCGCACGGAAATTGATCTGAGTTAATAATGGTTTATTATTAATTTAATTAATTTGATTCCTATGAATTATTATAAGAATGATAATGTATATTTATATTGTAATTTTAAATGAATAAATGTTATATAGATATTAGAAATTGATAGTTAATTAAGAAATGGTAATTTATGAGGTTTAACTGTATTTTAAATTTAAATTAAATAGCATGTAAATTTTTGCACGTGGTCTTTGCACCGCGAAGTATGTGATATTTTATTTTATATTTTAAGAACTTATACAACCATACTTCATGCAAATAAATGATTTCTATTTCTATTTCTATTTCTGAGTTTGCAGCTAACTCAAATTTCAGTTCGCCACAAATTTGTGGCTCACTCAGTCGGCCACTAACAGTTTGCCTACTGAGGACACAGTCTAAGGCCTCAGTCAGTTTGCAAAATAATTAATCAGCCTGTCACTCAATGTAGAGTCCAGGCTAGACTAACGATTAAACTGTTTATATTTTTTTATTCTGAGTCACATCCCAGTCTTTCCTAAGGATGATGCAAATTAAATGCTAGGCAACTTCGATCAAATATACTCCTAGGCAAGCTAACTCATCATAATTCACAGCTTACTGGAACTTACTGGAGGGTGTAGGCTTTATTTTATAAACGCCTCATAATCAGGTCCTGCGATGTGCCCTAAATATGTCTCAACTCAAAAAACACCGCAGGCTCTAGTTACCCCGTTTGACGGTACTAACAATACTTCGTATTAATCAGCCCTATTTTGTGTTTCATTTTATTCAAGTGTCGACACTGACTGTTGTCTAATTTAATAAATTCAATCGTGTGGCCGTATTAGTTGGCGAAGGAATAAAACAAGGAATGAATAGGACACGGTAATTCCTCGGTCCAGCGAAGCGTTAAACTCGACAAGACTTCTTTGGAGAACGCTTACTTTGTAGAAAGAGAATTGTATGAAGCGTTTTAAATGTTCTGCGAAAATGGTATTGCAACTAGTCTGTTTGAATGAGAATAAAGCCTATTAGGTATTCATAATTATTAAAATTGACGATTCAGAATGAGATTTTTTCACTCACATTTCAATGTTGCTCAGCTGCCGTTAAGTGATCCATTATGGTGTTGGCCGAGTGAGATATACCTCGATTTTCGATCCGAAGGTTGTGGGTTCGAATCTTTTAAAAGCGAAAAATATTTACATGTGCATTAACACGAGCTCTTAACGGTGAAGGAAAACATCGTGAGGAAACCCGCGGCTCAGACAGACCCTCACTTGTTGACCATTGTCTTTCCTGTGAATAAGGATGGTTTTGGTACTGGGCAAGCCTATTCTATCTCAACAATGTCCCTGGCACTACAGTGTCCCGTTAGCGCTGGCAAAGATTGCCTCTTGCCTGATGCTGTATAAATCATCTAGTATAAATATATAATAAATTATGAAAAAGTAGCCCTTAAAATAAAATGGGTGACAGTATCAAATTTATAATTTGTAGTCTCTAAAACGTAGGGTAGTAGGGTTTGGAAAAATCTTTCTGTATTTTATTGGTAATTTCTTGAGAAGATTTGGCTATTCAAGGCTAACAAAATGGAGGTAAAGCTGCGGCAGTCGCGCACAGCTACTATAATTGAGTACTATGAAAAGACCTAGTGATAGCTCACGGGAATCTTAAAGTGCATAAAAAGTATTTTGTTGTTAACTGTACCTACAATATGTTATGTGATAGGAACAGGAGGAATTAAATTTAGAATATTACATTATTCCCCATAATTTTTATTTTCAGTAGGAGCATCAGGACATGGGTGTCCTGGTGCTCCTATCAGTAGGAGTTTTTAGTAGGAGCACGAGGATGAAGTGGGGCTGTTGAGTGTCTTTATTTATCTACATTGTGTTATAAGCGTCAAGGTCGCCTAGGAAACAATTATTCAGACTTACAATTATTCTAAGCTTCTGTTACCAAGAGCAGGTACTATATGCTTATCTGTGGCAGGCAAGTACTTATCTTTAACAGATGGCATTTCAACAAGGGTGTAGTAAAAAAAACTGCTGGCTAGATCAGTTTATATAAATACACAAAAGACGTAACAGTAAAAAGAATTAATATATTATGTATGTATATCATAAAACATATACTTACTTTATACATTACTTATTTTATAAAACATCAAACGGGTATTTATCACGAATTTTACCTTTAATAATAGACTACCCGCGACCACGGCTGGTGCAATGCGGTCGAAACGTCGGGCGAATAATAAAGGTAAAATTCGTGATGAATACCCGTTTGCACATGTTTTATTAAGTACCTATATTATGTATATCCTTGGACAGTTTACAAAGCGTAATTTAGTCCCTAGCTAAGGAGCTCGTCCACAGAATCTTTACCCGACCAGATAATTATTATTGTCATAGTTTTTAAGCTATTTCATTTCAGCTGTACAGTAACGTAAATCACGCCACTATTTTGTATAAACCACCACTATCTTCCTCTTAATATATTCAGAGGCAGAGCCTATAAAGGGTGTGAAATGTCAACTATTGAAATTTAATTTAGAGATAAACACCTAGGTTTAGAATATAAAAAGATTATGTCATTATAAATAATTTTTTAGTTTCAAAACTACTTTGGTTTGCTTAACTACCGAAGAAAGACAGTGAGTTGCAGACCATATAAAAAAGTTGGGTTTAATTTGGATTAAGTAGTACTTTTACAGAAATTATAATAATAAAAAGAATGCATAGGTAATTATTTTAGCAAACCTAAATTATTTATCATGCACCTAAATAAATTGCTATAATTGCTATTGTAAAATAAAAGTCTAAAAATACAAATTGGATACTTTTTCCATCTTATACTTAATTACGAATCATAAAATTAAATAATATTACTTAAAAATGTGGACAACTAGACGATCTCAGAGAGTATGTGCTTAAAAATATTATAGCTTGTCGTAACTTTTTTGTAAATCATGTTTTTAATGTTCTATAGTGGGCAATCGAAATGTGTAATTAGATATTATACTTTGACTCCCAGTACAACTATAATTATGTACATTTATAATTATTTCAAAGACGGTAGGAAAATTCGGCTGTAATTAATGCGACTAAGCTTGTAAAGTCTGTTGTCTAAGTACTTACCGAAATTATGCAGATAATGCTCTCGACTGTTCCATAAACCAAGGAGTATATATTATCTACCCACACGTTATGACAAAGTACCAGGAAATCTGAGTGTAATAGTTTATTATTGTGTTCTGAAGAGTGACAAGGATAGCGTAATAGACATGCGGAATATTATCGAGAAAAACAGTTATTTATTGCAGCAAGTAGGCAGAATACAATTATATGACCATCAAACAGTTTTTATCTTGACTGTACTGACCGAACGAGAAAAATATTTTTTTTAAGTTTCGCCAACTGGTCAGAAAAGCCGAGTTTCAATAATTATTTATTTAACTAAGCGAAATCGTGAACTTTGTATTTATCTAGGTTTGTTTGTTTATCAAAATAAAGATACAATTTCGTGTAGCAAATTAAGAATAAACATCTAGACCACCTACGAATAAAGTAAAATATTAATTCAAGCAAGCGTTCCGGGAATTTTTGTGAGAACAGTTATTTCATTCGTCGTAATTTAAATTTCATATGAAATCAACGCCTGGTAATGCTAATACTCTGCTATCAAATTGAAACAGAAAATTTTGAATTCATTTTACGTTTCATAGAGTGCGGTTTCGAATTATGAGCGGAATGTTTGTATTTTTAATACTAATCCTATTAGGCTATAGATAATGTTTTTTTCTTGTTACTCTTATGTCAATGAAAAGAGATAGCAACAGATTTAGCAGCCATCAGAGATAGTATCGTCTTCGGCCTCATAAGGCTTCGTGGCCGAATGGTTATGGCAGCACGGCTACAGGGTAATCGCTTGTATCTCGCA
The DNA here is from genome assembly GCA_963582015.1 of Xanthorhoe designata. NCBI lineage: Eukaryota > Metazoa > Arthropoda > Insecta > Lepidoptera > Geometridae > Xanthorhoe > Xanthorhoe designata. Next base: position 12,716,015 of record OY757029.1, on the reverse strand, counting down.
GGTTTGAATCCCGACGATGCCGTAAACTTACAAATTTAAAAATCTTACTAAAGTAAGATTTTTCATTTTTAATGCAAAGTGTGGTATAACTCTATAAATAAAATATATAAACTATGAAGAATTTGACGAAAATATTGTAACCCAAAGTGTTCAACAATATATTTCGTGTTTGGAAAACGTTCCTTTAAATCAGGCATGGGAGCTTGAAAATCACTCATGTATTGAACGTACAGAAAAGATATTTACTTCCTGGGACGTTTCTAAATCGAAATTTATGAAGTACAGTAATTTTTTTTTCTAATTGTGTGTTTGTACGACTTTTAATATAATATGATGTGTTTTTTGCAGCTTACACGATAAATTTGTTTGCTGCCTTTACTTACCTACTTTTTTACCTATTTTTCTTGCTTTAACCGCAAAGATGAAATTAATTTGATAAGTCAATTAATTTTAAACACATTAAAGCGCACTTTGCAGTAATAAAGCTGTCTGTTAACGCGAGCATGTGGTCGCTGCAAAGCTTACCTTTATAGAAAGCCGTAGTTGCATTGTGTGGCTTTCAAAGGCGTTAACGACGGTTTTATAAGTAAGGAGTAGGTTCTATGAGCAAGTGGTTTGCTAAGAAAATGTCTTGAGCCGTGTAGGTTTATTAAAAAGTGCCTAGACTTTCAATCTGATAGTTTCGGCTCCAAATGCCGGCTTTTTCCTGTTCGGATTTTTTAAAAAACGAGTAAGCAAAAATTAGCTTAATTGGTGGAGGAAAAACTGTGAAACCAATGACGTGAACAAACGACGGGTTTTATGTATGAAATGCTTCAGCAATATTTGGTTACGTTTGTATCAAATTGTGTTTGGAAAACCCTCATAGTAAATGCAACATGATCACTCTTTATACTACCAAGGGAATTCAAAACAAAACATCTTCACGACTATATCCCCCGTAGATTTCCTCTTAGATATTTACAAAAACAAAATCCTTTAAAAAAAGTCTTAATTTAGTCATCAACTTCTGAAATAAAAAACTTAACGCGAACAAACTCACACTGTTCAATCAGTTAACAATATTTTTACATTTCAGAAAAATCGGTATAATATTAATGAATCTCGATTCATTGGCCTTACTCTAACTCCCTAAATCGAAATGATGAATGTTCTGCTTGAAATGTTACGAATTGTAGAATGTTGGCACGAAATTTCGTATTCAGTAATTAAAGTAAAACCCTGAGGCCTTACTCCGGATCAACGAAAACGAAGTTTCGTGACAATTTTCGGGTTCCAATTATGTTGGTGAACTATTACGAATTCAGTATCTACGAACATAAGCTGATCCCGAAAATTGTCACGAAACATCGTTTTCGTTGATCCCGAGTACGGCCTCAGATCGTTGTGCGTGATTCGATTGTCAAAGAAATATAGTGAGGTAGCTAATTTAATTAGATCACTCAGACGTACTTAAGTAAAGTTGGGACTTCGAGATGATTAATTCAATTTATTTACTAGGTGCTACTTTGAGATTCTTTGTTCTAGGTGAGACTAGACGTGTGGCAACATTTATATACTTACCTACATCTTAGGCTATAATTATCTTTATTAGATGACTAGCTTACTCGCCCACGGCTTCGCTCGCGTGGTACCTTGATAAAATACAGTCTATGTTCATTTGGAAAGTTCATGCTACATATCGATGAAAGAATTTGAAATCGGATGAGTAGTTTCAGAGATTACGCCAAACATACAAACAAACCAACTTTACCTATTTATAATATTAGTATAGAAGTATAGATTACAATGATTAAAAGATTACATAAACTTAGACTTCCCAAACCTATTTATCAGTAGAAACCTATACTTACAACACAAAAAATCGCGCAAATTATGCTAACTCTATAGGGTAGGTATTAGTATGGCCCTAAACTTTGCTCCTAAAATAGATGGGATCGAATATTAAAGTAGTCGTGCGACCACTGAGTCTATTATGTCCATACTTTAGAGGGTAAATAAAGGGCAAATATAGGGTAAATATAAGAGTTTAATACGATACCTAATTCACCGGTGAACTGTAAAAGGGTCTTGGACAAGACAGGGGCAGCACCCACGTTTCTTAGCGTTTCAAGTACTGTTAGGGAATAATCACTTGTGTGTTTTCTTAAAAAATATCGTAAAAAAGTTTGACATACAGATTCTCGGTGCCTATGTTGTGGTAACAAGATCTGACGATGGAGTCGTGACTTTTGCAACATAAAACTCCCCAGTAAATATACCGATTGAGTTGAAACTCGCCATAATTGTCAAGTTCCGACTATTTTGTTAATCCAATGCCAGTGCAATTTTATGCCTCCGCGACGCTCTAAAACATGAGACCATCATCAACAGCCCTTATAATCCCAAAGCTGGGTAAGTATCACTCTGTTGCTGCCATTCCCTACTGTTTCGCGCCAATCTAGCTCATGCAGGACCTGCGGCTCTTGACTATATCATAGAACCGCCTTGTAAAACTACACAGGAGAAAAAAATGTATAACAATAGCCTAGCTTAGAAGTGGACAGCTTATTTAAATGTAAACTAATTTATTATTATTATTATAAATTCTTTATTGCACACAAATAACAAAATAAATGCACAATTGGCGAGCATAATGCCGAAGGCATTTTCTACCTACTAATCGACCACATGTAGGAAAAGTATAAAAGGCGTGCTAAAATTAACAAAAACAAACTAACATTGAACTTAATCTTAAAACAACACTTAAGTAGAAACATTTTTCTCTATGCCATTTTTTTCCATTGTCTTTTAATATCACTTTTTCCTCTACAGTCCAAGTTTTTTATCAGCCCGTGGGGCACATACGTGATAATTCTCGTGTCTTCGATAAACGAAACTATATTTTCTGGAACATTCTATGAACTTTACTTTGTCGCTTGTCCTATGTACCTTTATCAGTTTTTGTTTTTCGTTTGCAATCTTTCGTTCAGTCAGAGTGCGCTTTAAAAGTTTATTTCAACTTGTTTTTAACTATCTATTTCTAAAAATAAAAGAAATATGATCACGATGAGAAATACGATTCAATTTTTATTATTATTTGGTACATGCCTACATTTTACAGAAGATAACTTTCCATACGTGAATTCAAATGCAAATTCAAATTCAAAATGTATTTATTCAGAACGATCGTTTATAGACCAGGTCGCAAGCCCATCGATACTTTTAGAAAGCTGTGTTGCAACAACCGTGGTCGCGGGTGAACTGAACACGGTTGTTGCAACACAGCCGAAACGTCGGGAAATAATAAAAGGTAAATTACGCAATAAAATCCTGTAAATTTATATTTATTATATTATTGTTATTTATATAAATATATATGTTTAAAAGTATTGTGATCGCGAAAGTTTAAGAAAGACTATTAGAAAGCTAACTGGTTTCCTCACAATATTTTCCTTCACCACTCAAGACAAGAAAATTCCATTGATAAACAGCTGGATTCGAACCCACGACCTTCGTATCGAAAGTCGAAGCCATAATCCACTTGGCCAACACGGCTTTTTCCCTATTTATCTTTTTTGATACTTTATTGATGTTGTCTAGAATATACTTAGCATGAAACATACAAACACATTTCTACGTTCAACCACTTTTCTATTATATATTCTGTGGTTCAACTTAAAGAGCAAAGGTCACGAAAACAGTTCATGGCTTAAATGGAGCTACGATTCAAAAGAATACTTTAGTGCGCAAAATGCTGAATTCTTAGTCTGGTTTTAAAGAGTTGTATGGTTCGTTTATTTAGCTTTGGGATAGAAAGTACGAGTTTTTTTTTTGTTCAAGGTTTAAAAGTTGAATTAGTAATGTAGGTATACGAATTTGGGATTAAATAAATAAATATTCTTGGACATTTCACACAGCGTCATCTAATCCCAAGCTAAGCAATTTAATGCATGTGTTATGGCAAAATGGTAACCAGAACCAGAAACAAAACATTAATTTTTACATGGTTGTGATTCAATACAAATTGATATAGGATCACATTGAATCGTCTTAAACTAGGCAATCTACACCTGTTCCAACGTGAACTAACTCAGAACTTGATTAGAACTTACAACCACCGTTGGATGTCGGGGCGCTAATCCCACTGAGCCGATTGAATTCATTGAGTTTTAAATCCATAATTTACATGTCAGATTTTACATCATTCCAAAAATATTGGAACATTCCAGTCTAACTTCTCGTATGATAAAAGTAAAGTTATCTTACCAAGTTATCAATGAGCGGGATCGTCGCACGTGACTTTGTCTGAAAGAACTTTGAGGGTACTTTTCCTTTTCATACACGTTTGGTAGTCGATCTAATTTGCTAAAAGCTGCTGCCTTAAAATAACTGACGTAAGAGTGTTGTGAGTAGATGAGTGAATTAAAAATTACCTATTGACGGTTTGTCCTAATAGAGGCCGAGCCAAGAGTGATTTCAGAAGGATCCCCATCAAAGTTGTGAGGACTAAGCAAACCAGATGTTAAAATAATTCTACGTAAATATCAGTAGGCTTATTAGAAGGATCTTTACAATATACCTACAATAAAAACCAGTTGATCCATCTAAAGAACCGTTGAATTTATTGGCATTTCAACTGATCCAAACCACTACAATGAGCCCCGGTACACCACTGACCAGCGGGACCTTGAACTCAAAAGATTCTAATATAAATATATTCATTAATTACGAGTACATACCAATAAATGAAATATACATATATAAATGAAATGTTTAGAACAGTGTTGGTTCTTTAGGTGTATTCTAGACTTTAAGTTTTGTACGACATTAGTTACGGCCGTCAATTGACGGTCCGTGATTTTTAAGAAAGCTAAGCTTTAGTTGTTGGCTCCAATCAGTCTTTGGATTCCTTTTAGGAAGAAATTGTCTTATATTGTGTTTCATTAATAATTTTGTACAATATTTAATGAATTAATAGGTACAATCCAAAAATCATCAAATTGTTCTACTTCCTAATCAAGTTTTTTTTTCTCTTCTTTTTTAAACTTTTTTAGCACTACCTTAATCGTAAAGTACTGATAAGGATAATGCCTTGACTTTGGCCGTGGGTTTGAATTCCGAACAGGCATCAATGGGTTTTTGGGTTAAAAAAAATGTATGAGCATAAATACCTACGAATTTACATTGTAAAGGTTCGTGAAGCAATTAGTTAGTTTTTTAATAGTTCGAAAAGGTTTAACAAAATCTGTGCATATACTAGATTGTAGAGATACCTCTGACTACCTTAGACATCTTCATAGGATCTAAAATGCATAATGCCTGAAAATACCTTGAATTTGTAGGTAAGTCGTAGGTATTCGAATTAAGTATCTACACTTGACAAAATAATTACTTTTCTTGTTCAGTACATCCAGGTAAAAAGTATTTACTTATTTAGCGGCTTGAATCGTGGATGAGCTGTAAAAAGAGAATGTGGAGAGTACAGTCACGTACAACATACAATATTAAAATTCGTTGTACATTTTACAAGGGATTGTGTGACTGAAATGCAACCAATAGTATTTTGTATTTATTTTCCTGGACTTACTTATTTAAACTTGTTTTGAACTTACCGTTTTCCTATGGTTTTACTTGCGTAAGACGACCATAATAGTAATTTAAAAAACAATTCAAGTTTCCCTATTAATTAGCCGTAACAAAATATCTTACATTAATTACTATAATACTCTTCTTCCGCCCATGGCTTCAATAGCGTGGTTCTAACCCAAACAACAAGTAGCCTGTGTTATTCCAAGTCATAATTTATTTATAGGTACTCCAAGTTTCAGCCAAATCTGTTCGGTAGTTTTGCGTGAAAGAGACAAATATCCATCTATACATCTACATTATACCATACTTACAAATTTTCTGTCACCGTCACGTACGTTTAGTACCGTGAAAATAAAGAAGAAGTAGAAATAGAAGAAAGACTCGCAAAACCAACTTTAAGATAGCTACACAGAGGACACGCCTGGAGCCTTACTCCGGATCAACGAAAACGAAGTTTCGTGACAATTTTCGGGTTCCAATTATGTTGGTGAACTATTACGAATTCAGTGTCCACCAACATAAGCTGACCCCGAAAATTGTCACGAAACTTCGTTTTCGTTGATCCGTAGTAAGGCCCCTGGTAATTTGAATACCTATCGATTTTTTCACTAAAATTAGGTACCTACTCAACAAACTTCTAATTGGTTTATTATTATGTAATATTAAATTTAGTTATTATGTATTCTTAATAACACAATATGTACATCTTATGATTCAATCTACCTATTTATTACGAATTAAATATGAAAGTTTTATAAGTAAAAACTTATCTATACTAGCCTCTTATCTTTTTTTTTTAGGCTTTAAGGCGGCCTAAAAACTCCGTCACCAGAGTTGGCCACTTGCTCATACAGACGAACGAACGAACGAACGAACGAACGAGCGTGGTTTTTTAATAAAATACAATTTTAATTAATAGTTAATATTTTATTAATCAGAATCATCACTACTAGCATCTAATTGAATCTTAATTTTCTTGTTCGGTACTTTCCTAGAAGTTTTCTTTATTCTCTTATTATTGTGCACAACTGTTTTAATTATGGCAGTATTATCCCAAAAATCGGAACTCATAATATTATGGTTCATAAATAAATTGTATGGAAAAAATGCTTTGTACGCCAGACTTCTCGCATTGGTTACTCTAAGACTTGTATTCAGCTTTCTTTGGACCACATGACACCCGAGGTCACAATCAATTGCATAGTCAGTAGTTTCCACATCGTCGATCCAAGCTAGAAGAGTGTCTATGATATCACTGTCGTTTATAGACGTTGTGAAGTCTTCGTCACCTATTTGTATATCTGCTACAATTTGCCGATCAATTTTAGCGATTTTCTTTAGCACTTCTGCTAAATAACTGTATATAAACTCTGGAGCTGCTAGAAGTTTCTTTGGAGTACCAAATTGAAAGAACACTTTCAAGAGTTTCTCAGATATGCTGTCAATGTTTTGATCATCCAATGGGCGTAGTATCAAAAACTCAGTGGCAACATCTTCGCAAATTAGAATGTATTTAGGCGAGTCGATGTAAGGAAGTTCTTTATTTAAATCTAACAAACGAATCCGCCATGTTTGTTCACGTTCTTCGTCTTCCAAATCGTTTACAAATTTAATTCTCTTCATTATATTGCAAATGTTACATGATTCCAATAAAGTGTGCCCAAAATACGTTGGATAGGTCCATGCTTTTTTTATTTTGCTGTAAATTTGATAATTACTTACATGACCAAGTTCTCTGTGCACTTTTATTAAAATGTCATAGCTATCTTCATAAACCATAACTCTTCGGAGACTGTCTTCCCTCGACTTTAAAATCAAAACGTCCTTTCCATTTTCTTGGATCACGGTATACTTCTGTCCAGGTTCGTCAGAACCTGCTTTTATTTGTTCAATCATTTCATTGATGTGTTCTCTATTGCACTTGCTATCATAAAATGTTCCACTGTACATTTTATAATTCAATTTTTGGAAGTATTTTGTCATTGTAGAATCATTATCGAACTGCTGATCTAATAATTTCACTAAGCGATGCCGCATTTCAGTATGCACTTGCATTATTACAACCAAAAAATCAAATGCGTCGAGTGACTACAGAACACGAATTGTGACTGGTTTGTGTCGCACGCACAACGAGAATGAGGCGTTGCCAGGTTGGAGAAAACGAGACGGCATGATGCACACTATAATGTTAGAGCGAGATAAGAGATAAGCGCCGCGCCGGCAGTGGGGCCAGTCGGTAAAATTCCCTCCAAGTATACGCTTAGAAAGCATACCATTCATGAATTTATATTTTATCACATTTTTAGTGAGCTAAGATATTTTTTAGTTATTTGTTGGTTACTTCAGGTAGTTAAGGTACCTACCTACCTACTTCTTCTTACAAAGTAATGGTTTATAAGTTTATATTTATATCGACGGCAGAAAGCGGAAATGTCGTATCTCAAAATATCCAACTTTACACCAGAGCCAAAAAACTAATTTAAAAAATCATAACTCTTAAACTAATGAAGATAGAAAGTTGAAATCTGGTATATATTTATATCAATCCAAACGTTATTTAATACAGTTCATGAGAATATCGTAAAGTTGCTACTTCATTGATTTCTTAGGAGATACAGCAATTGATGTTTCATAGTCGAGCAGCGGAAATGCTGTATCTCTAAGGTGAAATGTATGACCACTTGAAATAGATACAAGTTTTCATGCTACGGATCTGCTGTATCTCAAATATGAACCATACGAATCATAACATTTTGCTGTAAGAGATTTTAATGAAATGAGTTTATAAAAATAAAATGGTTTAAGTACAGTCTGATTTATAGATGTTATTCAAATAAAATACTGTATCTTTTATTTAATGCTTTTATTGTAATTTTAAGAATGTAATGACACAAAAAAGTCTGCTATAGGTACCCACATATCACTTATCAATAACAATCAATCTGTTATATTTTCTCTTCTTAATTAGTTTTAACAATCAGTCTGCTATTTTCCTCTTTATAACTGGTTGCAATAATCAGTCTGCTGTATTTTATTTCGTCTTCATGATTAGTTTCAATAAAAGAAGTGAGTAACAAAAGGAGTGAGTGCTGAGATGATATCTGGTAGAGGAAAATGGAAGAAGAAGACCATGTTGTGCCAACCCCACTTAGTGGAATAAGGGCAGGAAGAAGAAGATTAAGTTTCATCAGACTGATCTGCTATAAAAAACATTCAGTCTGCTATATTGCTAATGTTTGTTTACTAATAATTAGAGACCCAACATCACGCTAACCTTATAATATGTTTTTAATAAGTACAGTACAAGCTTTTATCGGGTAAAGATGAGCTGATTCAAAAATGGTCCCAAACACAGATGATCTTTTGTAATTTACTGAGGAGTTCTGCTCAACCGCCCCTGACTCCATCATCAGATCAGCTTGTTGTTACCACAATATTGCAGTGTCACCGAGATGTCAATGAAGACTCTCTCTCTCTCTTCATTTAAAGCATTATCATCCCTATCTGATGGTAGGGTTTGCTTTCCTCGTCTTCTTCTTCCACTTGGCTCATCTAAAGAGTCTTCCTGGTAAACACTGCAGTCCAATAAATATTTTTTGATTACGTCCATCTATTTTTTTGGTTATTTCTGGGTCCAGGCGGAAAGGAATCTCCGCCTGTACCCAGAAATGTTGAGCGACATCATTTCTGCGTGATATGTTCGGATGGTCTCCTTTGAATGTGTCCAAACCAGCTTCGATCCTTTTCCTTACCACTAAATACACTTATCTTCGATGTCGCGCACGCCGAGACTCCCGCACTCAAATTCGTTGCGGACCATGTCGCTTTTCGTGATTCCGTTCATCCACCGAAGTATTTTCATCTCCACCACCTAGATACAATGTGTGTTTGTCCAGGTTTCGCTTCTATATGCAAGTATCGGTCGAATTACAATAATTAATAATTTATATTCGTCACACCTCCTTGTCCATCGATAGTGAGTGGATCTATCACTATCGATGGATATCACCTGTAGGTATTTGGGCACACCATATACTATGTCTTGCCTTCACTGAGATGCAGGTAAATAACTGTTGCTTCTATTCCCCGAGTTCATTTTATAGGTCTTGACGTGATCTTGTGCAGATGGCTATATCGTCTGCGTAAATAAAAGTCCACTGTGCTTGAGTTTGTGCTTTTTCAGTGAGCGCATCCATCACCAAACAGAAGAGATATGGACTGGGTACTGACCCTTGATGTACACCTTCATTTTATGCTGCCTGTCCTGTGAGTTGGCCACTTGCTCATACGAACGATCGATAGTAAATCTAATAGGTATTCATATACTGACTGTCAGCTATTATGTCGACGAATCTTCCTGGAATAACATTCTTGCGAAGACTCCACCAGATTGTAGGGCGAGGTAGGTACTCGATCGTATCGTGGTTGATTTTTCGCCGGAAACTCCTGAGTTATCATTAACAGCAAACATGGGATCAACCGTAGACAGCCCTGGAATAAAGCCATCCTGATTTATTGATAGCGAGCTCTCAGATCGAGCATCAATAAATTCTCTAATTTTCAATGAAGACGCATTTTAAGTACTAAAAATACTTTATAATGAGCATATTAATTTTTATTTTTTTGAACAAAGAAGTTTATTTTTTTGTTCCTAAAAATAAAGTAAATATACACAAGAACAAAGAATACCTAATGCACTTCTTAACCTAAAAATACGCAGTTTAAATTTTAATACTTATTCAAGAACTCACCCGAACTCTTAAGGTTTTTGTTTTTAAACACGTAAACAAAATTTTAATTTTAATTATACTCAAAAAAACAAATACGTTTTCTCTAAATCAGCGCTTACGCAAAATGCCGCGCGGTTGGAATGTCGTATAATAGGGAACACGTCGGGGTAGGAGTAAGATTTCGCTATTAAATTAAATGTTTAAAATGAAGTAACTGTTCGGTAAATATAAAAAAGGCCTGAGCATATTGATGTATCTTTGTCAACGTACAATTTTGGGGCGCCGAAATGCTGTATCTCTTACAAAATCAATGTCCGCATTACAAAAAAAATGTTGTAACTATTTTTTATGCTGGACGTGTTGTCGTATCTGTTTTATTTGTAAAAGTTGCTATTTTTCCTCTAGTTACAGCAATTTTTCTTGTGAGCTGTACAAAAATTAAGATTATTATTAAGATTTTATTTTATAAATTTATCTACGTTTTGTACTCTCCCAAAGCGTCGCAGCTCTCGCTGTCACCAACAGACTTTTTTTAGATTTTACAGAAAAAATAATACCTAAGCTGTTTTACTTTTACCGAATAAGATAATACTTTGCAAAAAATATTGAACTGATAATATTAACAAATCAATTTCATAAAATTTAAGTCCCTACCGCTCAAATTTTGTAATGAATAGACTGCTTTATAACCGGCCACGTCTCGCTCGACTGTCGCGGCCTTGTTACGTCATCAGAACCATTTTCGACGCAGATTAAATAAATAGTTATTATGCTCTTATCTTTTAGATTCAAAATCAGTATGCCAATATGAGCATTGTGACTTAAGAGTTAAAATTCATTTTTTAATACGTTTAGCTAGATTTTTTGGGCATAAAGTTGTATAGCAGGTAAATTGGAAAAATTCTTACCTATGTCCAAATATGTAGGTAGATTTTTGTAGAGGTATGGAGTAGGTAGATTTTTTGTTGTAAATTCTAAAGAACTAGTATCCGCCCGTGTGGCTTCGCTCGCTCGATTAAAAGTAGCCTAAGTATGTATTTATGCCTAAGAATTTCAGGTTTCAACTAAATCCACTCAGTAGTTTTTGCATGAATGAGTAACATCCATCCATCTTTACAAACTCTCACACTTATTATAAGGATGTTCTCAGTAGGTAAGTGAGGATAAGCAGGAGTATTTTTTTTCAGACAAACTTCAAAAAACACAGGGTCTTACTCTAGATCAACGAAACCGAAGTTTCGTGACAATTTTTGGGTTCCAATTATGTTGGTGAACTATTACGATATCAGTATCCACCAACATAAGCTGATTCGTTGATCCCGAGTACGGCCTCTGACTTCAAAAAAGGAGTAAGTTCTATGTTTCACTGTCTGTAGGTATTTTTTTTATGTAGGTATGTTCACCGATTACACCGTCAATAATAGTGGACTGAATTCGAATTTTTTTTTTTAAAAGAGGTGGTCCCATAAAATGTTGAGGACCTGATGAGGAACTTCGGAGTTATTAGGAATATACCTCGAGAGAGCAGGAAATTTTTCTCTTACGAAATGAAAACTACAGAGCAAAGCATTAACTCTCGGTGCGACAGTAACCGAATTAGCGCGTCCATTAGCCCACTTTGGTGACCACTACACTTCGCTAACTACCTGGGTGGTTAACACCAGTTTACCGTAGTATTGGAAACTGTCCTCGATACCGAGTCAAGTATCACAAATATATGAAAATCCAATGCAGCGCCTCCCCCGGTAACTTGCATGAACTAAAAATTCCATACATTTCATTTATTCATTGCTAGTAGGTATGTAAGTACGTACCTACATAGTATAGCTTAGGTCTAACGTGAGCTTATTAGGTAATTCATACACCCTGTTGGGCGCTGCAATTTAATTTGAGTGTAATTTTAACATGCATAAAATAACAAAAAACAAATAATAATAGTTGTAATAATAGTATGTAAGTATTGTCACAATTTAAAATGTATATTTATTCATTTATACCTGACACGTGAGCGAGGATAGTTACATAACTATACCACTCGAAAACTGATGATACGCCCAGAAATGTCAAAAATGTCAAATGTCAGAAATGTCAAAACAGAAATGTCAAATCAAAGGTGTAGCGATGATTTATATCGAATTGCTTCATAGCGAATGCCAGTTGGCTAGGCCCTCTGACGCTTTTCACGGGATCCCATTTATGAAATAACATTTAAACTGCATAGCTTTTATTCATTTAAGATTTATTATAGGTACACTATTTAAGAAACTGATATCCCATCGGAGAACAAAATAGATGGAAATACATTTTCATAAAAATATTTAGGTACCTAAAAGAAAATTACATCATGTAAGTGGTACCAAAAAGGCAGTAATTTGAGGTATAATCTTTTAATACTTAGTTGAAATTGAAATAGTTTATTTGCATGAAATAATGGTAAGTACAAGATGTATGTTATGTTATGTCATAGAGAGTTCACATAATTTCACCATGAATATTGGTAATATTATCTTCAGGTATAATCTTTTAATATTTTTATAAAAAAAATAAATCATGTAGGTACCACATTACTTCGCAATATCTCTGCAATGGCAAAAAACAAGTATGTCTACAAAAGAAAAGTAAGCGTTAAGTAGGTATGTACTACTCGTATAAGACAAGTAGTCTGATAACTATAAAACTTAGGTATAAAAATCACGTTCTGGCTTAGGCAGTTAAAACATTGCTAAGCAATTTACTCGTACAATAATGATGGACTGCAATTATGAAACCGAAAGAAATAAATATTATTATTATAAAAGCGTGTTAAATAAAACCGCTAAATAACAGTTAAGCCACTTACAACCCATCAGGTACTTAATCGCTTCACAGTGCACCTGTTACTGACATTTCGGGATTATGTTCCGTCTTCCTCTCTCGTTATGACAGTGACAAGGACGGATTTATTGTTATTTTATGACGCAATAAAACCCTTTGAGGGGTGAACTCGATTTTACGTTTAGACGCCTGTCGGTGTAGCCAGTTTACAAAGATTTGGACAGATCTAGCAAAACGAGGTACTTACCTATGTAATTTTAAGCAAGTAGGTAAAATATTATGATCAAGACAGTATTCCCAAGATACGGTAAAATATCTTTTAGACATTAACTTAAGATCATTTGAAGATGTCTAATGGGTATGATCAAGTAAGTATATAAAGTATTTGGTGTAAAATACTTAGTGCAATAAAATTAAATATTTTTTAGAAAATAGAAAACTTAAAAAATAGACAGTGTCTTAGGCACGCTTTCGTCTTGCAGTGGCTTCGATCAGTTGAGCTACCTATAGATTGTTTGTAACGATCCTTAGGTGGCTCAACTGGTTCTAATTGTATTATTTACAGTTATGTTAATATTGTAGGTATTAGTTTCGTTTCTGTGAGTAAATACTTACTAAATTATAATTTCATAGAAATGATGTCGGTATTATTACAACACACAATGTTAATGATACTGTTAAAAATATAAATAAATCTATCCTTAAAACGTTGAACCGGCAACACTAAATTAGAGGTCGGCCATGTCAATTACGAGAGAAAATGGACGATTTGAATGTTTTAGGCGATCGTAATAATGTCTTTCAACTCAAATGACTTTTGCAGACCACATTCAAATTAGTTCTTACCTCCACTTGCAATCAAACCGTATTTTATAGCAGCTCGCTTTGACTTTGAGATATTTGCTTGGTTCGTACATTTGATTAGTTACCTACATTCACGTTAATAAAGGTTTGTTAGTAGGCACTTAGGTATATTTCTGATAGAAATTACTGATAAGTTATTTTAAACCCGAGTCTGAAACGAATTCACCTTTTTAAGGCCCTTGGGATGTAAGCTTATCACCAGTGTTACAAAGTTTTCCTCCACCCCCTTGCAGTTCGTATAAAAAATCCTCAACTCTAGTCCACAGATAAAATAATACTATATACAAGCCTAGTCTGAACTCGAACATACAATCTTCAGATTACAAGTGAAAAAAAAATATTCGATAATAAACATACTTTAATTTCATGAGAAGAGAAAAAAATCCTGCATTCTTGAGGTGCATTTCTGTTTATAACTCCGAAGATCCTCATCAGATCCTTAATTTTTTATGTGATCCTATAAAAAATTGGAATATTCAATGGTTCCAACAAAACAGAATCATAAACGACGATGTTATCCACGAACAATATAAGGTCGCATTGAATAACCTCCTTTTTAAAATCGACTATAAAGTAGAAGGCACTAACCCACTCAACCAACACGTCTGCCAAATATACTTCTTGAAAAAGAACAACTAAGACTAACCTATCTTTACAGCCACTTTCAGGGAATTCTTGAACCAAAACACATTTAACGCCAAAACCTACACGATATAAATCTGTACACGGAAAATTCAACAACGGCGTACACCGCGAGAATGAAACTAGAGTATCGTGTAAGATGTTCATTTATCATAGTCGGTACAAAATGTTCTCCAGATATTACCAGCGATGTAGTTTAGCCACTGGACGCACGATTTTACTGGTGTATTTATTTTTAGGCTCTAAAAGATTGGTCAATAGACCAATAGGTATGCTAATGTATTCGCATTTACCAGCTTGTTTTCTAATAATATCTTACACTAATATTTTCTTTAGAGTTTCTATTTATACTATTACCAACATTTTAATACAACTCTTTTTTCTTTTGCATTATCAAGGTCGATATTAGTCCCTAATAACTAAGAAAGGAAAAATAATTGATAACAGGATGCTTGTTAATATTGAATTAGGTACTGTTAATATAAACCCGATGAAAGTCGAATAAGCATAGGAAAGGTTTATTAAAACTGTTAAATACACCATACAATTCTAGAGTGACAATATGAATGTGCCTGTGCCTTGGCAAGATTCCCAGAAGTATTCCAAAGAATGCTGTTTTTTCTGAAAACTAACGGAAGAAATCTTTATGTACCTACCTAATCTTCCAAAAATTATAAAAGATAATTGTTTCTGATACTTAGATGGTATCTTAGTATAGGATCAGAACAGGTTATTCCCAGGGTTGACTTTTGGGTGTAATTTATTATTTATTTTAGTCCAGTAGTAGAATCTCCGGCTTCCACTATAAACGCACGATATTATATTTCTTACGTGCGCCACTTTTCACTCTCTCCAGAATTTCAGCGGAACTGGGTGCTGGTAAAGTTTACCTTGGAAGTGTTGTTAGAGTTTCCTGCTGGATACCTAGATCATAAAGATAAAGAGATCGTTTGTTCGTTTGTATGAGCAAGTAAACAACTCTGGTGACGGAGTTTTTAGGCCGCCTAAAGGCCTCCGTCATGGCTAACGACTTTAAAAGTCAGGACCGACAATTTAACGTGCCCTGCGGCACGGTAGCGCTCGGCTGATAATGCTATTTGCGGTCACCCATCTAAGTTGTGACCGCTCAGAATGTTTCTAATTTTGACGATCTATCAAGAGCAAGCTTCGCTACGCGATAAAGTTAACAAAACATTTGATAATACAATTTACTTAATACCTAAACAGAGGATCCATGCTTATACTGAACGGGGTATCGCTATACGTATTACTAAGATGAATAGGCTTGATCAGCACCTAGACCATCAGCTCAGCGTCTTTGGCCTCACTAAAGGAGAGATATGGTTAAGAGAAGAGATGACTAAGCTGGAGTATCCTAAAGATTACCTTCACCGTTTAGAGTTCGTATCATTATAATTTTTAGATTTTTCTATTATATTCTACGGCTGGTGTGAGTGATAAAATTATATGTATTAACAGCGTCCGTGCTTCAGGAAGCAAGGTAAACTATCGGTCCTTAATCGTTAAGCCACGGCAGAAGACTTTATGCGGCATAAAAACTTCGTCACTAGGATTGGCTAACTCAAGAACTTACCTACTTTTATACATTTCAGCTTTAGAAATTACTGTATAGGTAGGTAGTAGACCCATTGCATTTTCTTTTATGAATTACATTTTACTGCTAATATTTAATATTTTTTGGCAGTACTTTGTATCAGTTGAGTTACCTATAGAGCGTTTGTAACGATCCTTAGGTGGCTCAACTGGTTCTAATTGTATTTTGTACAGTTATGTAAAATGTAGTAGTTTAGTTTCTGTAAATTTTAAGTGCTTATATTTTTTTAATACCTTACTACTGTATCTTCGGTTTTGAATTAGCCTTTGACTTTACTGTGTATAATTAAAAAGTCTTGTTTACTCCTAGGATCTCAATTGATCTCAGTAGCAAACACGATGAATCAATTATTTAATTTGTAGACAGACTGCTTCATTGTAGCATAGACGGAGAATTGAGCTAATTGACATAGCTTGTTTGATGCCGAGTTTGGATTGTGCAACTCTACAGCAAACAAGACTAGAACTGTAGGTACCTATAGGCAGTTCAGAGTTTCAAATCTCTCATATATTTTATGCAATCCTATTGGTTTATTTGTCAGTTTCTCCGCTCCGCCAGCTTACACCGCGTCATTGGATAGGCAGCCATATTCCCTTGAAAGACTGCTCTGTTTAACCACTGTTTCGAATACCAATTTCTCCTAACATGCCCTTAATAAACGTAAATATATCCAATGAAACCCTTGTCTCGAACCTTCAGATTAATGGAAAACGGACTTAAACAAGCCGAGAACCCAAATAAAGAAACTCGGTACTTGAAACGTTCGAATCGCCAATTAGAACTCTGAATAAATCATTTTGCAAATCCGTCCGATCGTTCCGAGGTGGTTGAACTTTGAAATCAGTTATATTTTTTTTAATATCACGGTTTTTATAGTTGTTGTAAGTAAGGAATGGTATTAAGAATAGAAGAATAGAATAGAATTATCATTTATTGTAAAACATAGGTACAGATTAAGATGAAATACATTTTTAAGTTGGTGTTCCACTATGTTACCATTTGTGTTGGTATACAATAACAAGAATTTATTTAAAAAAAAGTGATAAAATTACTTGTCAAATATTCTTTTAAATTATAAAAACATTTCTCCTGCAGCCACAATTTTAACATAAGCCTGAACCTTAACTAGCAGAGAGCTTGATATGCATGTGGACCGAGGAAGAGATGGATGGATTGTGTGAATGTTTACATGAGTGAGAACGGGCTGAATGTAGAAATGACGGCTGATAGAAAGAAATCGAAGAAGAATACATGTTGTACGTTATGTGGGATAAGGGCAGGCAGATGATTATAATAGTTGTTGTAAGAGTTTTGTTCAAGGAATGTACAATTAATACTTATTTAGAGGTATTATCGATGAATAGTAAGTCGATCTCTGTTTATAGATCTTTGTTTGTGTTAAGTATGAGCGTATTATATAATCTGTGGTATGAGTAACTACGTCTTTTGTAGGTACTATCTGTTGGGGGAACAGGAAACATTATTTGAAAAAAAAAGACTCAAATATACAGGTGAAACTATTGAGGCAAATTTGTATGTAAAAAACTTGGTTAAATAGTTTCTTACAAAGTATTGGATCAATGACAGCAATAACAAAAAAATAGAAACACTCTAATCAATAAATGTAATATTTGTTCTAAATACAAATGACCTTAAATAAAATCTGATCAATAACAAATAACTAAAACAATACAAATATTAAATTCAGTTTTAATATTTGTCACAAACACAATGTGAACTTAAACAAAATCTAACAGAAATTCTCAGTAAAATTGGGTCAATGCGAAGAGATTCAAATATTCATCCGAGCTTCTAGCTTCTAAAGATCAAAAGTTAATATCAAACAAAAGAGGCAATTCGACAACCGATGTTATTTGCATATCTACCTATCATGTTATTCTGAGGTCTTTGGAGAAAAGCCCTTTATCATCCCTATTTGATTTGCCCTCAAGCGGGTAGGCTTGGGTAAAACCGGGTTTACCTGTATTACCTGCTTTTTAATCAACTTCAACTTAGTTGGTTATCAATTTGACTAAAGTAAATATTTTTGTACGCTAGTTACCAAATTTCTTCGTAACTACCGAACCAATTTGTCAGTTATTACAGAGAAATAACTTCGAAATCGTCTATACAATTTAAATTCTTGAGGAATTTCTACTTTTCCAAGAAACTGGTGTCATTGTTGTTTTCTAATGAGATTAGTGATTTAAAGTGATGAAAATTAATAGTGGGAATTTTAAAGTGATGCTGATGAGTTATGAAAAGTCAGCGTTTGTTCTACAGTTTTTCTTTTAATATCTCATTAACAGTTTAGGTATTTGTGGCATCACCAGTCGGTTTCTCGCACGTGATCTCCAAAACTACATAGGTGATCAGTAGTCAAGTCACGTGACAAGAGTCAAATTATGAACAAATTCAGTCACGTGATTTGACCGTTGTGAGCATCGCTCTCCGAATGCTGTTAATTAGCTACGCGGTCAAATTCATAAAAATACAGCAGTCTTGAGTTTACAATCTCTAAGCCAACGGTTAAATACCAAAGGTACATCTCTAATGCCTTACTCCAAGAGTTACCTCAGGTAGCTCCGACGCAATTTGATTAAGGGATACAATAGGTGCTCTGGAGATTTGCCTGTCTATGTTTAGTTTATAGCCAACTAGTTATGTATGTACCACATGGGAGCACACGAATTGATTCGGAACGTTCCATCATCCTTGGCCAAGGAATGGAATTATTTAAGCACGCTTTACCAGATGATTCTCAATTGTTTTGCGGAATTATAATTGATTTAAAGGAATACAAGAAATGTTTAGACAATTAAGTATCAATCAGTCAAAAGAATGTAATTGCAATTTGTTGCAACATTGGTTACCATAACACAAGCATTAAAAATGCTTAGCTTGGGACTAGATGACGCTGTGTGGAATGTCCAGGGATATTTATTATTATTATTATTATTGCTGGCTGTAGCTACCGTATTTCAATCTGGATTTTCAAGCGCCATTTATTTATTTTTTTTCCCGTTTTTGTGTGCTGTGTATAATTTTTGGTTCATTTTTGTATAATGTCGTCTGTCTACTTTACTTTTTTACATCTATTTTCTGCTTAGAGCATTAGTTTAATGCTCTAACTAAGTTGTTCTGTCTCTTTATGGGGAAACTTTTAATTACCAATCAGCAAACCTGTACCTACATAAATAGGCGCATGTTAAATGTTTTTCTACTTATTAGACATATTATATTCTTTTCCTAGCTTTAAATTTTCCTAATACTTTATAATAAAAAATAAAATAAATACATTACTTATTATAAATAGAAAACACCAAGACCCAGACCAATCCCGCTAATAGATACAACTGATGAATTTAGGATAGGTAATGCAGTGGCTGTCTACTCTACATAAGTATAGCAGCTTTGCCGCGCCGCAGCTTAATTCGCAAACCTAATGGGAGCTTCGGGAGCATTGGAAGCTTATCCTGACGAGGCGTCGGAAACAGAACTGAAGGCTAATATTGACTTGATTAATTAGCGTTAAAAATACATACTTGAATTGAATAGGCTGTATAGGGACATATAAATACACAGGGTGGGGCAAAATTTTGAGTCCTTTAGGATACTTTTTCTTTTGAAGTTGGCGACTTTGTTTTGTAGGTAGGTACTAGGTACACCTGCGATGTAAATATCGAATATTGTTATTTTTATTATTTATTTTTTCTATAATAATAGTAAACAAAACTGAAAAAATGAAAAGTAATCCAATAACATTTCAATTCTAATTTATGCCAAAAATTCTTTGAAAAATTGGCATTGTGAATTTATTGACGTAGAGCCATCGAGATAAATGCGTAGAGCTTAATGTTTCTTTTGTGATGATTTATCATTTTATTATCTATTCCCCTTTTCTATTTTTAACTGCTCGGTAGGTCAATGAATTACAGCAAGGCAACGATGCAGCCACAGTTGACGACCTCTGTGGCGCATTGGGGAAAGGCCAAGTACGATAAGGTTGCAGGTTCGATCCCCGACACGGTACAAATGTTTGTATGTTCTGCCGATATTTGCTCCGGGTTTGGGTGTTTTACTATCGATAGTAATTTATGTATTTAGTTGTAGATAAAAAAATTGGGACTAGATGACGCCGTGTAAAATGTTTTTTGAATTCTTAAAAATCTCCACTGAAATGCATATCGCCTAATTCTATAGTAATATAATGAATAGCGCAAACACAGAACAAGCTACAAAGACTACAAAACGAAACAGTTGATTGAAATAAAATAAACTTACAGTGCACGGGAAATGCACCCTTATTGCCGCTGTAAGTGGTAATATCCACAAGGAACTGCAACGCAAGTAAGGAACACGTACGGTTAGTAAACTCAACGACCTTTAGAGCTGATATTCGCAAATGGAAACTCGTAAGTGTTCATAGAAGGTCATTTCGAGCCACAAAACGAACGAACGAAAAACTTCAAGCCATCACGTGCTTTTTGGCAATACCATATTATTATCACCATTTTAATAAGAAGATAACAATCATCGAGCATCTTTCATCTTCAAAGGATCTTAAATCTTAAAGACCTGAGAGAATGTGAACGGCGCCGGCCGGCGCCTTGAGACAGCCCAAGTCGTTTTTTTTTTTCTTCTTTTCCTTGCATCAGTCGGTTCCTTTAAAGTCAACTATGAAATCTTAAAACCACCAGAGTTGGCCACAGAGTAGGTACTTTGCTGTAGTTGGCCACTAAGTAAAACTTGCTCATACGAACTTACTTACTTTTTATTTTTTTTATTTTTCTAATCTACTAAGTTGTTTTTAGATCAAATTATGACTAAGTTAAGTAATTCAGATTTGTAAAATCTTTCTTGCTGTCTCTCCTTGAAGATTCAACAAACGATTTCCGCTATGGTTATTGCCGGCGCCTCTCCAGCAAACTGCCCTCTGAACTTTATCTAGGCTTTTATTTTTGTACCTACTTTCTATCGTAAGCATTTATTATGTAACTCTGCTGCTGTTGCCCGCGTAGTAATGGTGATGATGATAACAAAAAGCAGCCTTTAACATCCTAAAGAAATGAGCTATCAGGTGCAAAATTATTTTTTTACCTCTGACTACCCCTTCAAAAAGACATCTTCAAAAAGGATCTAAAAATCGCCTATAAAGATCTGAAAGAAATGTCTACCGCTCCCTGGGATACAGTCGTCATCATATTTCATTTCATTATTTTTTTTAATCCGACAGATTTGAAACAACAAAACTTTACTAAGTACCTACTTACTTTAGCGTAAACATCCTGAATATTTTTTTAATGCCTTGCCTGCTATATTTATAGTTTAGTACATAAATGGCCTTCGCGAGGTCACGCCTGCATCAGGTTAACTAATGAGTTTGTATGTCTAGCAACAGATTTTTAAAAGAAAAAATAATGATTTAAAAATAGTTGTAAATCAAAGTCATACGAATTTACTTTTTATTTTCTAAAAATCGTTTCAAAATACTGCTAAAAGATATTATAGCAAAAATCTAAAGAAAATAAGACAGGGGCAAAATTACATTACCTATCTCATTTATATTTCATACCATTCTACCCAGTAGTCTTTGGAAAATAGCACTAGTTTCTAACGGTCTCGAAATGAAAACGAGTGCTCGAATAAATCAATAGTAGGTAATAAAGTCAGTTCACACAGTAAATTTTTTTTTTACTGTTTTATTTTCGTAAAGAAACAGATCAAAATCAAACACATACATTTATTTGTCAGAGCAACGGGTAGTATATTGTTGTATTATTTATTCTGTGGTAGGATTTTAATTTAATTTTTACCTATATAGAGCTAACGTGAGTATGGACAAAGACTAGATATTAATCGTCTTTGGTATGGACTAGATTTTTTGAATTCTAATACACAAGTTGTATCATTTCTTTTTAATGTACTTAATTTAATCTTTTATCTCTATGAAATAAGTAATAAAAACAGCTTCTTCTCAATATTTTTACGTGAGTAATTTCCCGTTGAGTTAGTATAATGTCAAGTCACAATAGTTATGAAAATGAAATATTAAAGTATATTATATTACTTAATATTAGCTACTTTCTTTTCAAAAACGTGTGCTCATCGTTGTATTGCCTAGGGGTAACATGCATTACGTCAAGGTTCTGAGCTTTGAATATGAAATATATTTTATTGTAACACTAATGACTTTTGTTTACGTATAAAATGTAGTGTAGTTTGTTTTAGAGTTAGTCTAAGTAAGTTCTTATGAGCAAATGACCAATTCTGGTGCCTCCCTCATGGTTTAACGACTTTAAAAGTGTGTAAGTGGCATTTGCGGTCACCCATCCATGTTGTGACGGCTCTGGACGTTGCTTAACTTTAAAAAATTTAAAAATTGTACATGCCATAGTTTCTGAGTAACCATCATCGGTGCGGTTCTGCTTTAGAACATGCTCCGTAGAACCGTACCGTATAGTATACGTTACCGTACTTGAAATATAGCGTTTTATCATTAAACTTTAAGAATAATAAGCAACCATTTATGTTACACAAAATTCCCTCTAGATTTCTCAGAATGGTACCTAAATAAGCTTTTAAACATTTTCCCCGTAATTTAGGTCAAGAGTTCTCAGTTTACGCTTACTTAAGCGTCGCGGTAAAAATATAAAAGGTAATTGTACAGAAATGTCTGTTTTTGAGATGTCTTTGTGAATTCTGAATGTTTTAAGGTGGGCATTAAAATGATGACAATAGACGCTACTTTATGAGGGTTATAAGTGTTTTATTGCAGGTTTGAGAACTCCTCAAGGACGATAAACTTATACAGATAAAAATGAAAAAATAAACTTAGACCTTTATATCTTTACTAGGTAATTTATACAAAATCAGGAGGAATTTTTTGCCTACACTTATAGTGCCTGGGACATTGTTGAGATGGAATGGCTAATTCCTCTAGAATACCTGTCGATGGCGCTAATCGGTGCTCTAACCGAAAAATATAATCTTACTGATAGTTTCGTCGTCGGCGTTTAAGGCTTCGTGGCCGAGTGGTCGACGGCAACCCGGCTAAAGGGTGATCGCAAGAATCACGCGGGTTCGAATCCCGTCGAAGTCGTAACTTTTCGTAAGATTTTTCATTTTCTAATGGAATGGCTTGTCCAGCACCTATAGCATCCTCTCAGCTTCACAGGTCATATCCACAGGAAAGAAAATGGTCAACACGTGTGGGGCTGACTAAGCCTCGGGTTTCCTCACGATGTTTTCCTTTACCGTTTGGGGCTCGTATTAAAGTGCATAACAATTTTAGCAACGAAAAATCCATTGATGCACTACCGGATTCGAACCCACGACCTTCTGAACGAAAATCGAGGTACTCACTCGGCCAACACGGCTCACTTACCAAAAATATATATAATTGAAATTATGATCACGAATGTATTTCCAGGGTGATTTTCGGATCTTTTGGCATTTTTAGATCCTATGAAGATTTTAGGGGGTATTTCTAAAGGAGTTTCCAAGTTTTTCCATTTTCCAAATACTACGTGCATACCTACGTGTTTGGTACATGCCCACATATTGCAAAAGTTAATAGGTATGCCATACGTGACAGGTTGCAAGCCCAACGACGCTATAAGAAAGTTAACTAGTTTCCTCACGATGTTTTTATTTATAGTTTAACTTTAAAGCTCGTGTATATGCGCATATAATTTTTCTACAAAGCTGTGCTCATTTTGATCAAAATTATGCAATTTCGTAGTGCTAAACAAACTCGCTTTTATATTAGATCATACCTGGTCGTCAAATTTTGGATATAAAACTAGAAGATTACATTATTTACCCTCAGAAAAATACCCTGTCGTACCCTACTTACTACACACTCGTTACAGCTATTATTAATAAAAATGTTCGATAGTTTATCGCTTGAAAAAAATAAAAATGAAATATGATCACGCCTTTATTCTCAAAGAGTGGTCCCTATACATAATCTTTTTAAATTTTCAGGTATTTTTAAATTCTATGAAGATGTCTAAGCGCTACAAAATCAAACACGTCAGTTTACTGAAGTTTTGGATACTGTCCTCGATACCGAGTCAAGTACTTATCACGTATGAAAATCCAGTGCAGCGCCTCCCCCGGTAACTTGCATGAACTAAAAATTCCATACATTTAGAATACTGACACGTGAGCGAGGACAGATTTTTATACTACGCAAACTCAGGCCTTTACATCTTTACTAGATGTTTTATACAGAGTCAGAAGGCCAAGCTTTTCCTACACTTAACGGGACACTGTAGTGCCTGGGACATTGTTGATTCATTGACCATCCATTGTCTTTCCTGTGGATATAGCCGAATTGGATATAGGATGTGATATCCTGTGGATATAGGATGGTTTAGGTGCTGGGCAAGCCTATTCCATCTCAACAATACTACACAAAAACCGCCGGTACCTACTGATCTTTTCTGAAAATTTGAACAAGTCACTGAAGTATCTCAAGATTAAACAGCGCTATACCACTATCTATTCTACAAATAAGGAGCTATCCACTAAATCTTCCCAATCCTCTTAACCCCATTAGGGCCGTGGCGAGTACGCCTCGGGTTATTGTGATTTACCTGTCGGATGCTCGGATACCGTTACCTACATTACATACAGCATCGGATAATTTACAGCTACCGATATACGTAAGTATAGATAGTAAGGTTTGAGCTGACCAGTCCCCCTACTACGAGATTTGGTAGGTAAATTGTGTTTAGTCGTTTGTAAATTGTCTAAGGAATAGGTTAAAGTAAACCAATTTTGGTTTACAATTTGTGCCTATTAGATGATTAGTTAGGCAATAAATAAGTAATATTGGATCATGTTAAAACCACTATTGAATAGAAAGGTTTTAGCTGACCTATCCTTACTATGAGATAGGTAAATAATTGTTTGATTGTTCTGACTGGCAAAGTACGCCTCGGGTTATTGTGATTTACCTACCGGATGCTACCTAAATATTAAATACTGCATCGGATAATTTAGGGGAACCGGTATAAAATATGTAGGTAAGTATAGTTAGGTTGAGCTGATCGGACCCAGAGAGACGTAGGTACCTATTTGGATCAATTGTATAATGTTTTAGAACTTAAATTTTGCAGAAGTTATCATTCTATACGTGTCATGTAAGTAATTTGATGAAAACTAATTGTAATCATTCTTAGTAAGGGACATCTCACAGCTTAACCTATCTCTATTGGTTGTAGTCGTATTGTGAGCTTTGAATTGTACCAAGCCGTTTTGTCCCTACGATGTATCGAAATTGTACCAATTTCAGCCGAGTTAGGTGACGTCAATGTTAGATCGCATTTTGACTTAGAATACCTAGAAGTTGAGCAGAGTTTATGCCTGGTTGAAGCGTTACATAATAATGGCCAGAATTTCCAAGGGGTTAAAAGGTTACATCATGTTCTCGGAATTACAATAAAGCTCCTGAAACTATTAAGAACTAGTTGCATCCCGCGGTATTACGTACAGTGAATAGATTCCGTGGGAATTCCGGGATCAAAAGCCTACTTTAAATCCAGGGTAAAAGTAATTCTGGTACCAAAATTTCATTCAAATCCATCTAGCCGTTTGGGCGTGAAAGAGCGTTATAAAATTAGTACACTTACACACACACAAACTTTCAACTTTATAATATTAGTAGAATAGTAGGATTGAACAATTTAATTTTATAGAGGCTAATTAAAGCTCTAATTGCCACTTCCTGTGGTACATTCCAAAGGTCGCAGGATTGAGTGAGTTCGTATGAGCTAGGCTGGCATGACTTAACCACTTAAAAAGTCCGGACTGACAATTTCACGTGCCCTCCGAAGCGCGGAAGCGGTCAGCTGTTAATGCCACTTGCGGTCACCTATCCAAATTGAGACCACTCAGAACGTTGCTTAACTAACGATCTATCAAAAATGTAAGACGTTCTTAATGGATTGTTAAAGGAAGCTAGGCCACAAGCGCTTCGAATTGAAGGGAATAATATT
Organism: Xanthorhoe designata; assembly: GCA_963582015.1. NCBI lineage: Eukaryota > Metazoa > Arthropoda > Insecta > Lepidoptera > Geometridae > Xanthorhoe > Xanthorhoe designata. Next base: position 12,689,772 of record OY757029.1, on the reverse strand, counting down.
CGCAAAAATGTAACATGTCCTTTATATAAAACGTGTAATGATGCAATTTCCTCCATATACTTCTTTCCAATGCGATCTCTTTTACTTCTTGATACGACATGACAGCGACCTTCTCTTTTATCTGACTAATGTAATTAATTCTCGGTCTTCCCCTTCCTCGTCGTCCTTCTACTTTTCGTTCTTTGATGTTCCTTATAAAGCTGTCATGTCGTGTAAGATGACCAATCATTTTTTTTTGAACATGTCCTATAGCATGAATAAACAAAATTAATTAGGATAATCGTTCGAAAAACTTAGTGTGGCCATGGCCAGCTAGCCTCTTAGTTATTATTGTTTGATCTCCGGGAAATAGTGGCGGCGTTGGCAAACAAAGCTTCCCGCGGGAAATATACGGATTTGGCCGAACAAACCGACAGGTGATTGAGTGTTATACACTGATTACTAGTTTATTTTGGTAATCATGGGTGGTTTTTTGTTTGTCTACAATGAACATCTAGTAAAAAAGTTCAAATGTAACGAAGTATTTGTCTAGCTAGGTAATAAATAAAAATAGTACTACTTAAATAATTATGCCACTTCTGTGGTGCAGTGGGTGAAAGCCTGTCTGAGACGCAGAGGTTGTGGGATCGATCCCCGCTGCGGACAAATAAATTTGAAATAAAAAATATTTTACCGTGTGAAACCTATTACCTACTAGCTTTTTTTAATACCTCTGTAAGAGTTTTATTTTGTATTATAAGGGAGAGTAACAAAAACAGAGTTTGATGGCCACCGAGTTCAATTTCGCTCCTAAACTAATACAAAATAAAACTATTACAGAGGTATTCACAAACATTGTTCCGTTTGTGAAACTTATTTTTTTTAAATTAAGTCTCAATTTCAATTATTTTTTAAATATTCCATTGTTCAACGTATTTGTTCAATGAAATAGGCGGCGGGCGGCGCAGTACACGCATACAGGCACCTAACTGTGCTATGGCCCTTAAAATATCTTCATTCCCATTTTCAGAAATAATATCTCAAAAGGAAATCCATCAAACAAGCTTGGCATAAGCAAATGCAAACCCCAAAATAAAACAGATGCCCGTGTTCGTCGACGTGCGATATGACGGAGACATCTGTTCGCATTAATAATGCGTGACGGCACTTAAGATATGTAGAGATATTACTCAAATATTTTTATTTGTTTCGACATAAGGAAAACCCTCGTTTACTCGGGTAAAAACCCGCAGTATTTTGTTTGCCTGACTATCGTATAGGTATAGCTCGAAGTTAAAGCCAGAACGACATCTCGCGCATCATAGGTCGCACATCTTTACTTTCTTATGACTACCACTATGTTCCAAGAGTTTAGCTTTGCTCGCTTCGCTCGCTAAATATAGAATTCCCTTGTTAAAGAACGTGACGTGTCAAAGGGGTATATAAACGATCGTACTGAATATCGATATTTTACAAACTTTTTTGAATAAATAAATATTTTAATTTTGAGTTTGCCTAAAAAATATCTGAAAGATGTCTACCACACTTTGGAAATACAGTCGAGATCATATTTATATTTTTATGTTTAATACGTATTTCTTTCATATTAATATTCATTTATTGCTTAAAGTTGGTACATAAGGTCTTAAAAATTTGGTTTGGCCTATGACAACAAAAAAACATTTAATTTTTCTTTCAACGATTCCAAAACTCTCACATCGCCATAATTTGTTCCGTGGAATTTCCTGAATCTTAAAACCCGTAATTCAATATTTATGAGACCGACCCAAGATTTTCTCCATCTTATTTATAGGGGACCCTAAGCAGGTATCAAATGAAGTTATGGACGACCCACCTGATGGTCAGGGTCTTCTAATATGCTTACCTAACTAGGATCACGATTTAGTTCAATCGTTTTCTAATAGAGTAGAATTGATGAAATAGTTACCTCAAATGGCATTTTTTTCCTAAAATAGATATAAATTGTGAAATGTAGACTATCTTACTCGCCCGTGGCTTTGCTCGCGTGGTACTTACGTAACAAAAGTAGCCTATGTGTTATTTCAGGTCATATGCTAAGTTTATTCTAAACAGCCAAATCGGTTTGGCTGTTTTTGTGTAAGTATCAAATATTTATTTGTATCAGTTTCACAAGAAGTTAACTCCATAGTTTTTGTTGATGTTTTTTAGTTTTTGTGACGTTCCATCTTAGTCCATTTCGCTCGATGCTAAATCGTTTCGATGTTTGAGTAAACCAAAGACTGAAGAGATGCACCATGATGGCTGCATCCGATATCGATAAAAAATTTAGGTAAGTAGGTACTCGTAAAACTAGTAATCATAAAAGACATAGAATATTATAAACTTCTCAAGTATTTTTGTACTGGCCATAAATGTATTTCTAGATTTCTTATGGGTTTAATAGGATTAGGAACACATCAAAGTTTTGTACACCTTGTTATACTAAAAACAAAAGTTCTTGAAGTATCAACGTTGTACTTACATCATACTTGATTGAAGATTTATTTGGAATAATAAGATTTATACTCGTATAACAGAATGATTTTGCTTTTGATATAACCATGGATAAAGGTCCATGACATAACTATTGCATAACAGTTACCTAAATTTAATTAAATAATTTACAACTACTTATTGATAGAAAAAAAAATACACTCAAAAACCAGTCTAACGAGATACCAAAACAGGTACACCATTTCGAGATATGGCAGGCATTCACAATTTTTTTAAATCGAAATTCGATAAACTATTATTAAAATAATCGATAGTACGAGTCGGTTTCTAATATCCCAACTCTAAATCTATTCCAGATGGTAGAATTAACCAGAATCCATCTTTTTTATTCTTGACTGACTTGTGAGTAAAGACATGAATAAATCTTATCTGATTGTCTGTTAGCTAAACTCGATTTTTGAATTATAAGGAAATTGGATATATTAATAAAATTTTAAACTTTTTTTCAATTTGTTGCTGAATTTTATTTTAATATAGTGCCGGGAGTTTTAAATAAATAAATATCCCTGGACATTCCACACAGCGTCATCTAGTCCCAAGCTAAGCAGTTTAATGCTTGTGTTATGGTAACCAAATGACTGATATACTACATAGATACATTTTTTTTTATAAATACAAACATATTATACATAGAAAATAGCCCAGACTCTAGACAAATATTTGCAGATCATACAAACATTTGTCCCGCAGCGGAAATCGAACCCGCAACCTCCGCGTCTCAGGTGTTTTAGTTGCTAAATGTTGTTTTTTTTTCATTTTGTATTCGTCCGTATTTTTGGGTTTTTCGATACATTAAACTAAATCAAAGAACTTCAACCAGCAACTGATAATCAAAGCAGAGTTCGCTGTTTACGACCTAGGTCTTGAAGTTGTAACTACTATCAAACGTTTAGCATTCAGTTTATGGCAGCACTTCTTATCTGGTTTATTTTATAGTGGGAGAAAATTAGCCATAAAATAGTTGTTTCTAGAATATCGGCATCCTGTGGTAGTACAGGCTATATAATAAATTCGCTCGCTTTGATATCAAAACATTATTTTGTGTCCCAGAATGTAACAATAAGCCGGCGACGGGTGAAATCTATTTTATTTTTGTATAATGTATTTTTTTTTATTTTACTTGTATTACTTACTTATGTGTATTTTTGTAGAAAAATATTTTCTGCGATTAAGTATTATGTTATCATCGTCTTTGGTATTATTTAAAATTAAATCGACTTATTAGTGGCAATTCTGAGTATCGCAAAAGCTAAACTTAAATAACTAAAAATGTTGCCGTCCCTTTCATAGCGATGGGAATAAAAAGGATGGCATTAATTTTAGTTCGTTTAGTTTAGCTTTTGCGACACTCCGAACTGCCACTATTATGACGGTTAAGCGATTAAGCGAATAAACACGAGCTCTAAACGGTGTAGAAAAACATCGTGAAGAAACCAGTTAGCTTTATAATAGCGTCGATGGGCTTGCAACTTGTCACGTATGGAATGATAACTATCCGAAGCACCATTCACTTCTGCAAAATGTACAAAAGGGCATTTGTACCAAATAGGTATTTGACCATACCTCTGACTACCCTTTAACCTGTCAAGGAACGGTTTCTACCTGTCAAAAAAGTGCTTGCACGCACGACGAATGGCGGAATCTGTGAGTCCGCGGATTTGCGATTACCTAAAACTTAAAAATTCATAGAAAAAAAAACTAGACCACTTAGCTTGTTTATGTAAAAGGTATTATAATTATGGATATTGTTTCTATGCTCTAAGCACAAAAACAAAGGCCTAACATGCTGTCATGATTTTATTTTTACCATCTAAGTCGCGCACACGCAATTTGCGCGGCACTGCATACAACTATGAACCTAAGCACCATAACAATAAAGCTCAAAAAAAAAAATGGCGTCTGAACGGGCGTGGTTACGTAAACAATAATGGTCACTGGTATTGAATTCTTCCTTGTTTTTCCATTGAAAACATGTTTAGACTTGTATAAATAGTTACTATGTACACATTTACATAACTTTTCACTGATCTTTCACAACAGTTGCTAGTAAAACACTCAAAATAGTTGAATTTAGGTTGCCGACTTTCAAGACTTGAAAAACCTATTTTTATAATGAATTTCGAAAATCTAACGTGATCGATAGCAGCACAATGAACTAAATAAGAGAATTAGCACACATTTTGTAATAAAAGTAGACACTTACCAATATAAATCACAATTTGCACAAATGAAAACACTCCCGTCCGTTGCTTGCTTTCATTGGAATGAATGAGTTGGATTTTATTTTTTATGAAGCTACTTCGTTTTTGCAATGTTGGTATCATTGACAAATATATCTAGCTTGGCTCTGAAATCAACATGTCCAAACAATAGACAACTCTATCTAGGTCGAAATATGGATTCAAGTGGCCTGGGTGAGCAACGACCCCGGGGTCGTTCCGCCGGTCAACGGAATTTTGTGTTTTATACCTAACGACCCCGGGGTCGTTCCGCCGGTTGACAGGTTAAACATCTTCAAAAGATCTAAAACATAGTAGTTTTGTTTTAATAATAAAAGCAATAACGTATGTGCCTTACGTCTAAAAACAGTTTTAACAGCGTGTATAACCAATTAAAAAACGTTTTTGTCACGTGTAAAAACTAAAAAGATCCCTAGAGCGTCCATCTCATGACATCGTAAATTTCCTTACATTAACGTTTAGTATCGCTCTAAACCAGTTATTTAAAGTATCATTTAGTCCATTACTGGAAAGTGTTTACGACAGCGCCTTTTTAGATGTTTTGTATACATTAAAGTACGTCACTTTGATGTCTGTGGTTTAGTGAATAATTTATCTTATTATTAACCTTTTGATATTTGAAACATTGGCACGGAGGAAGTCGTGAAATGGATACCAATTATAGCGTTCACCAACTGATTTACCGACGGTTAAAATTATCTGAGAAATCAAGTTATTTTATGAGTAACAAGTGGCTACATCAGTGATTTTAAAGCGCTCGTGGCGAAGCTTGCTAAGACGTTCTTGATCGATCGTCGAAGTTAAGCAACGTTCTGAGCGGTCACTACTTGGATGGGTGACCGCAAGTGGCATTTTCATCTGAGCGCTTCCGTGCTTCGGAGGGCACGTTAAATTTTCGGTCCCGGCTTTTAAAGTCGTTAAGCCATGACGGAGGCCTTTAGGTGGCCTAAAAACTCCGTCACCAGAGTTGGCCACTTGCTCATACGAACGAACGAACGAACGAACGGGTGATTTTTTATTACAGTTAACCTTCATAGTTGTAAGAGCAATTTTCTGCACTCCCGAGGTGCATTTCAGTTCATCACTTCGAAGATCCTTATCAGATCCTGATAATTTTTGACCTCTCTAAGTATCTCTCTGTGTACAGCAAACAAACTACTTTTGAATAGGTACTTAATCATTTGTCATGAGTGCTTAGTCGCGCCTTTAATAACCAAAGACTATCTTATGAGCAACAAGCGTTTAAATTGGTATGATAAACTTTGGATTATATTTTAATGTAAACATTATTAATATTTTTCAATAACGATCTTCGAATGAATAAAATATCAGCTAAATCTAAAAAAAAAAACGGTTTTATTCACGATAAACTTTATCACAAATCTAGGTATTATAGTATTATTTATTTTAAGTTATTTTTTAACAGGGACATAGTAGTAGTCCCAGTTTAAAAAATCACTCTGTATTATAATAATCTGCTAATAGTGGCAATTTGGAGTATCGCAAAACTAACTAAAAATGTTGCCGTCCCTTTCATAGCGATGGGAATAAAAAGGATGGCATTAATTCTAGTTAGCTTAGGTTAGCTTTTGCGACACTCCGAATGGCCACTAATACTGTTCCAGTTATAAAAATCACAATAGTGAAGGTACCTACTCACTATTCTACTCTGCCTGCACGGCTTGATTTCAAAATTACTAATCTTAAACCTCGGTCAAGTTTTGTGGTATAATTGTCTGTCTGTGGTCTCACAAATCCAAGCGGAAATCTGTTTGTAGAATTCCTTGCTATCTCTATGATTTGTGATTTTACCACCTAAGTTTAGTTTACACTTATCTAAGTTTAAACAACGATCTACACAATTATTGTATTACTTATTTCTTAGTTAAGTTTTCAAGTAAATTACTTTTTGTAACTACAATTTTCTGTACTAACAAAGACTACTTTACGAATATAGTGTTAATTAATGTTCTTTGGAATAACTTCAGACAAAATATTATATGGGGGGGGGGGGGGTGTATCAAATATTATATTTAGTGATACCTCTGACTACCCCCTTAGACATGTACAAAAGATCTAAAATAGTCTAAAAAGTATTATGTCTTACTTTACTTGGGAATACAATCGTGATCATAATTTTATATTGCAAATGTTGTGTGCAAGTCCAAATTGCACTTACTAGGATTTACATTTCGTTGAAAAAACAACAAACCACTAATTTCACCGGACTCACTTCCCTATAAATACTCCTAGGTACACATTACTAAGCCACGATTCCTCGTTAGTCTAATGGTCTATGTCATTTGTTTTACGAGGGCATTAGTCAATTTGTACAAATGATGCTAATTTTCAACGTTTCGGGGAATCACGAATGGAGTTGCTTACAGTGATTTGGTATTTTGTTAGATGACCATAAAGAAAAAATATGGTATTGTTGACAGTTAGTGGTTAAGCTACACCGATTTGAAGTAAGTATACCATTGAGGTTTTTAAGAAAATAACTGCGGTAGGATCCGGACTTTAGTTGGTATGTGTTTAAAGATAAATCTCTGGAACCACTTCATCTATTACATAATATTATGTTATCGTCATAAAGTTACTCCAGATATATAAATAAATAACAATAAATAAAATATCCTTAGATATTCCACACAGCGGCATCTAGTCCCAAGCTTGGCAATTTAATGCTTGTGTTATGGTTCGTTCGTTCGTATGAACAAGTGGCCAACTCTGGTGACGGAGTTTTTAGGCCGCCTAAAGGCCTACGTTTAACGACTTTAAAAGGTCTTTAAAAGGTCGTGACTAAGGTCATGGTTTAACGACTTTAAAAGCCGGGACCGACAATTTAACGTGCCCTCTTAAGCACGGAAGCGCTCAGCTGAAAATGCCATTTATGATTAAATTATAAAGATTATGGTAAAACCTCTAAATGGTGTTTGGTATTATCTTTATTTAGGCTCACTGTATTCTGTGATTTAGGTAAGTTATATTCATGACTGTTTCTTTTGTAATAAACATAGCTAAGTATAACAACAACACAAAAATATATATGAGTACCTACAGTCAAATTGAGTATTATTTTGAAATCGGTAAAACATATTTTTCAAACCTTAACACAACAAAGCAAAAGTAAACGAATGTAAAATACCTACCGATAGGATCGGCATAATATTCCCATCGGCCGGAGATTGTATCGAGTCGCGAGATTCATAATTTATGAACGGGGAATACCTAGGGGTAACTGTGATATGTTGAACAGGGAATTATAGGGACTGGATTTGCGTTACTTTTATTTTCTTTCTAGTAGCGCCGATGGGCTTTCAACCTGTCACGTATGGAATGTTAACTTTTGGAAAATGTGGGCGTGAACCAAAATTAAATATGTATTTGGATATTCCTCTAACTACCCCCTTAGACATCCGCAAAGGATCTAAAAATGCCTAAAGATTTTAAAAATACCTACGTCTTGGGAATACAGTCGTGTTCATATTTATTTTTTTCTAACTCTGTCATTTTTGTTTTATCCGATTTCAAAAAACAAGGGTTTTTAGGGTAATAAGTTCTATGTTCTAAATTCCCTTCGAATTGAAAATCACACAGTTATTTTGCGAAAAAGAAAAAAGCGTTATCGCTTATTTTATGCATTCACAATATTTAATAAATCTTTAGTGAAAAGGACCGGCATTGATTTCAATGAAAACAAGTAAATTGCAAGGAAGCTTATTAAATCGAGGAATTGCTAACAAATGAAACAGTTCGTAGTGCAAACTCTATTCATAGGTTTCACATCACAAAATGATATCGAGTTCTTTAAACAATGCCACAATTAATAATGAATACACCATAACAATGGTATCGAATTGTTTATTGTTTTAGTTAAAATAATAGAAAATAATACACTTGGTAACCGGAAACCACTGTTACAGTAATTAGTGTTTAGTAAATGTGTATTTAACGATAGAATGATTTTGTAATAAATGAAAAATCTTACTAAAAGTTTACGACTGCGACGGGATTCGAATCTGCGAGATACAAGCGATCACCCTTTAGCCGGGCTGCCATAACCACTAGGCCACAAAGCCTTATGACGCCGAAGACGAAACTATCAGTTCCCGTGTGCTATTATAATATCAGTAAGATGATATTTCATGTAATGATTATGATTGTGATGGTTTTGTAGTTACTAAAATTGAAATGAAATGATAAAAAAAATGAAATATGATCACGACTGTTCCCAGGGAGCGGTAGACATTTCTTTCAGATATTTTAGGCAATTTAGGTACTAAAAATACCAAAAATAAAAAAATAAATTATCAAAATTGGTTAGAGGTTTGCAGTCTTCCATCGAATGCGTAAAAGGTTAAAGGAGAAATTAATGTATTTTGTGTTGACTATTATAACTTAAAATAATGCTAACAGTTGTATTGGCGTATCAAACGGTAGATACCAGATATACTTAAATCTTGGCTATAATTAAAAAAAGTTAATTTCACATTCACTTTGTACTAAAACCGAGAGGATGGTGAAGGAACTGGGCGTCTAATCTGCAAAACGAAAAACGAAGTTTCGTGACAATTTTCGGGTTCTAATTATGTTGGTGAACTATTACGAATTTACTATCCACCAACATAAGCTGACCCCGAAAATTGTCACGAAACTTCGTTTTTCGTTGTTCCAGAGTAAGGGCCCTGACAAAGCCTACTCCATCTAAAACAGATTGATTGTATTCTGATACTGTTTATATCATCTAGTAAAAATATAAAAGCCATCGGGTTTTCGAGTAAAACTAACACAAACAAAACTCTAGCAGCTGCCTCACCAGTTGAGTCAGACAATGCAGGTCACAGAGAATGTGAAAATAAACTGATAAAAAAGCTCTGGCAAGTCCCGTCGAAGTTGTCTTTCAGAAAATAGCTCTCACAACCCAAAACTTATCGGAACTCCAAACTAGTTTTTCTCTACGACCATAAAATACGCTGAAAATGTCTTGAATAAAAATGCATAATGCAAAGTTTACGTAACTATATTGATTTTTGTTAAGTTTTGTAGGTGGAAACAGAGTTTTTTGAAATGGATAGTTACTATCCATTTTAAAAAACTCCGTTTCTCTGTAGTCTCGGATGGTTTTTAGAATAGTCATTATAAAAATATGTACTAGCTCAGGACAATTTTGTCTACGAGTATTATATTTTTTATCACAAAACAGTTGGTTAATTACTAAATTAAATGTATATGTTAGGCCTAGTAATAATTACATAATTAATCCTTTTGATCTTAATTTTTTTATTTATGTAAGTGCTTATAGTGAATTGAAATAAAAACTCCTATATCCATTGATTCGATAATTTTAGGCATGTTGTAGTTAGGTGACGAGTTTTATCTTAGGCAAGTTTGTCCAATTTTTAAGTACTATTACGATCAACAAACAACAGTAACTGATGATAAAGATAAAAAGTAGGGATCATAAATGACGTTTCAAACGTAATCAACCAAAACAACCTATCCAGCAAATTAGATTCTGTCCCATATTAGCTTAACTTTTCCGCTGACTACGAACTTAGGAAAGTTCGAGACCTTTCCAGTATATTTTCGTTTCGCGGGACATATTTTTTCGTTGCGAGTTCGGTGTCGAACTAGCATGGAAGTCGCGAATCGATTCGCTGAGTAGTGGCACAGTGTAGATAAAACAGTTACTAAAGTACTTTCAAAATAATAAAATATAAAGAAAAAACAAATGAAAAAAAGATGTTTGTCAAACAACGTAACATAAATATGACTGAGATTATTAATGAAGCGAACTAAAACCTAAAGTCAGGGGAATGGAAAAAAATTATTTAACCGGTATCCACATAGCCATTTACAACTAAATGTTTTCAGATTTAAGAGTTCTAATAGAGTAAGCCAAAGACACGACTAATCCGTTTCGCCAAATATGTACCAGTTCTCGAATAAAAATAATGTATCCCTAAAGTTTCCATTCTGTGGTCTTGACACGAGAAAGTGATTAGAGGCGCTCGGATATTGTCGCGATTTTCGAGATTTTCTCAACCATTCAGCATTTGTCTCCTGACAATGTGAATGATACAATTTGTTTGGATATCTTTCATAGTTCTACCTCAGTAATAAACAATCTAACGAGTAAAGTAGCGATTTATTGAGGTGATTTCAGTACAATAAGATATTTTTTTGTTAGATTTGAGAATTCCAATTACTTTTACAACTATGCCGACTACCACATAATACCATGAGCGTACCATAAAATAAATATAAATAAATAAGCTTGGTAACCAGACTGCTAAGCTTGGTACTAAGATAATTTTTTTTTGTAAATACATACAATAGGTAGATAAACATCCATGCAAGTATTTATTCCGGGGCGGTGATTATCAAACCCGCAACCTCCGCGTCTCAGGCGAGCCTTAGCTCACTGCTCCACAGAGGTCGCCCATGACCGTTCCATGATTGTCTCAGGCACGGAAAGGCATTTTGTATTGACCATCAATAATTAAACTGTAGCATGCAGTCAATAATTGACGATACGCTACAGTGTTGGTCGTTAAAGGAATATAATAATCAACATCGATGCGCTTGGAATCTGACGTTTGTGCACTAACCGGTTTTTTCAGTATTAAGACTTTTTCAAATGTCATTGTCCCCTTCTAACTTATCGGAAATATATTATATTTGTCACAATGAACAGTATAAAATCGGACAACATACAAGATACTTTTCATCCAGGTACCTACCGTACAATCGCCACGGGCGACTGCTTGAGATTATTTTCATATTTCATTTTCATATATAATTTTAAATACGGCCGAATCGAGAACCTCCTTTTTTGAAGTAGTTTAAAAATCAGCAACTGACATCAGATTTCTCGCACAGTGTAATAGGTACTTTTACCATAACAATAGTAACAAAAAACGTCCCTATTCAGAACTATTATCTACCTTAATTTATGGCCATCTCTACCACCCTGGTTTGGCAGTGGTTTTGGCACGTGGCGAACGGCGATAGCTCGTTGAAAGATGGTATTGTATTGCGAGGAGGATTTGACCATAAATCTATGACAAAATTAGTTTGGTGGAGAATTATTGAGGTTTGAATTGACTATAGAGTGTTGATATATCTCTATTATTTAATCTACAGCATTATTATTATATTTATTGTATAGGGGCTTATTTAATGCATACCTAAGTTGTATTATCAAGCGATGTTAAGTTAGTATGATCAAGTGGCAAACTCTGGTAAAGCGGTATTCATCACTTTTTAATTACTTGAAACAAAGAATTATAAAGAAGTATTTAACATAACATTTTTTAAATTAAATTGTTACTTATCAATTTCGATATTGTTTAAATGAAAATAATTTATCGTGCCGGCAGTTAAAATTAGTTCATCGCTGAAAATTTAAATTAGAAAATTAAAACGATCTATGTTATGTTTTTGAACTTTAGTTTTCTGTCTTGCTACTTTATTACCTAATGCTCAAAGTAGAGAAAAAAACGCTTATTTAGCTTTCAAAACGCGCAAAGCACGGGCACCACACATTGGCTTCAACTTGGTTCCAACATTGGCTTCGAATATAATGGCCAATGGCAATGCTCCGTTTGTGTGCAATAACCATCCAAGATCTATCCCCTTATTGGAGTGTAGGAACCAACTCTCCAATGTGTGGTGCCCGCATAAGGCATCAGTCATGTTTAATTTCTATTGACACGACTACGGTTCACAAATACGACAAGCCTGAGCGCGATCTCTGGTACCCTAAGGCTGCCTTGGTCCCCGTCAATGGGACAGGCAGCCTCAGAGAAAAATGATGTTGGCTTACATTAGCAACTAGGTTGAAAGTAGTCGTATATTTGTCTTCCTCCACTCGCCCCCCACTATGAGCTCTGAGCATTCCAACAGTGAGTGATCTTTTTCTTTCTCTTGGTTATGCTATGTGATCAGTTCTTACTGTAGTCAAATCTATTAACAGATTTGAACACTAGGTACCTGATACAACCAAGAGTTGGGCTTCACTTTCCTGGTCACTACCTAGCCGAGAAAGGGTTGTTGCAGGGTTGTCTTTACAACTCCCCCGATGAGGGAGGTGGGACATAAAACGAAAGACTAAAGCAACTAAGATTTGATTCGCATTGTCCCTCATCAATAGTCATGGTCATAGTATCAGTCTCATATTCGAGATCCAATTCTCGTGTCTGCAACAGATGCTTATAGAAGAAGGCAGACTTGCGAGGAGTGCGCGTGCGCGCCGGGTCTTCGTAATCTACTTCATACAGGCCGAAACGTACTCTGGAACAAACATGTTTGTAAGGAATAATTAATTATGGTTCTGGTGAAGAAAAAGTCCTTGTTAATTTTGCTTGAGCGCTATATGGTTAGGTTTTTTATGTTCAGAAATCAATAAGCCTTTATTCAGTAGAACTGCTGGAATCACATTGTTGTTTTAAAAGCTACTTCTGTACCCTGTACCTTGGGTCCATTTTATGAGCACCTGATTCTGTATCATTTCGAATAGGTATAAATATTTAACTTCCAAGTCCAAGTTTGTATGTTTACTTTTGACAAAGACGCTACGCTGTTTCCTGACAGCTATACATTCATCATGCTTTTTCTTTGTGAATGGGAACAAGGACACCAGTTAATGTTCTCAAAACACAAATTCTCAGTCTAAGACAACTGCTTAAATTGCATTAACACTGATTTTACTGGTTTTATTATATACTTACATGTATCCCTGCTTCCATTCAAAGTTATCCATCATACTCCAAGCGGTGTATGCCCTGACATCAGACCCTTCATCAATGGCATCCAACATGGCCGACAAATACCGCTTATAGTTCGTCACACGATCGTCGTCGTTCAAGCCGCCGTGCGTCGCGAAACCGTTCTCAGTTATGTAGACGGGAGGGTTGTCGTATTTCTTTCGGATATAGGTGAGTAACTTGAAGAAACCCCATGGAACGGACTGCAAAAACCAAATCATTTATTCAATAGGACCTCTGGGATCACAGGGAAATATCTTAGGATCTAGTTGATTTTAATTATGTTCTTTCGCGTGAAGAACCAGGGCTACAAACACATATTTGATGCCGAGCTTTTCAATAATCCATCTTCTTAAATCGAAATAATCAAGCTTCAGTGGAATGGTAAGCCAAAAAACGGACAAAATTACCTTATAAGAGAAACTGTTTTATCTCATAGGTTTTTGTACCCTACTGGGGATATGTTTATATTTTTAGCATAAAGAATCAGTACCTTAGTAAGATCCGACTCTCCAATCTTCCATTCGCTCTTCTGGTACGTAAGAACCTCGAGGTCGTCGTACAAAGATGGAGATTCATGAGCTCCGGCAACAGACTCGTTTCTGTACACCATACTTGTGCTGTAGTGGTTCAATCCAAAGACGTCTGATGTTCCTCTGATGTATTCAATCTCTGGAAAATTCAGAAAGTTTACAAAATTTTTACAGGAACATGTGAGGCGATAAAGATTAAATTTTTTATCCGGTCACTGTTAAAATCACCAGCAGTCAATACCATCCAAATTGTGACCGCCCAAAGCGTTGCTAATTCCAACGACCTATCGCAAAGCATCTACGCCACGAGCTCTTTGCCACGAGAAGAAAATCAAAGTCTATTCTGACCTTCCTGTGAGAACTCCTGAAGTCTGGTCCTTGGGAAGCCTTGCGCCGCGCTCTTGGCTGCCACACGTTCTTTCACTACAGCTGGGTAGTCACCGGTTTTCGAGAATATAGGATCAGTGTACATGCCCAACTGAAAGGGATTGAGTTTAAAAGATAATTACATTAGGTATTCTACTCATCATAATCAACCACAGCCTGTTTTAATCCACTGCATATTTCTATGCTAATTTTCAAATTAAAATTATTGACGCCCCGCGACTAAAACTACCTCACTCGCTACCGGTCGCCCGACACTTCTTTGTCTCATCCTCGGTCATCATTCAGTGGTGGCTTTTCTCCATCTGTCATCACCCGCCTTGCAATTAGTCCAGTCCTGTCCAATTATTATAATTCTACTCACCAAGAAATGATTAGCATCATCAGCTGCCACTATATCTTCCTCTCTATCGCTGGCCGGTTCGGACCATCGCGCATTGCACGATATGAAGATGATCCCGTCATCTCTCCTAAACTCCTGGTCGTAGATATGATAGGCCTTCGCATGGGCAAGCAGCACGTTCTTAGTGCACATATAGTCTGAAACACCTTTGATGTCCACGATAGGCGTGTTTCCATATCCTTCGAAGCAGACCAGGTGGGGCTCGTTAATAGTTATAAAGTACTTGACCCTGTCTCCGAACAGAGAGTAAACAACCCTCGCATAGTCAGCGAACCAGTCGACAATAGCTGGGTTTGCCCAGCCTCCCATTTCTTGAAGTTTCTGAGGAAGATCCCAGTGGTATAAAGTGACCATGGGTTCGATGTTGTACTTGAGCATTTCATCGATCAGTCTGATGTAGTAGTCTACTCCGGGCTGGTTGATTGTGTCCGGGAAGCTGGTGGGCATGATCCTAGTCCAAGATATTGAGAATCTGTAGAAGTTCAGTCCGAGTTCCCTCATCATTTCTACGTCGCGCTCCACTTGGTGGTAGGAGTCGTCGGCGACGTCGCCGTTCGTACAGTCCATTGTATAGCAAGGGTTTGTGTGCAGTGTGTGGTCCCAGATGTTTGGGGTTTTGCCTGAAATATAAAGAAGTTATATCTCACGGTATTTATTAATATGTAACGATTATATAGGTGGTCTGAGGTAACCATAAATCGCCAATACAATGTACAAGGGTTTTGATTTACCGTCTTCATCCCATGCTCCCTCAACTTGGTAGGAAGCGGTGGCGGTCCCGAACAGGAATCCGTCAGGAAACTTCCTGACCTCACTGCGGTCCGCAGACTGGCAGTCGCAAAGCGCGAACGCTAACAACACTAGCCTGAAACTTTAACAGTTGGACGATAAGAAAAATCTGCATCTAAATGAAATTAGTATCTAGGTACTTGGAAAAGGTTTAGTTATATTTTCGCTCGTTTATAAATAATAATAAATATCCCTAGACATTCCACATAGCGTCATGTAGTCCCAAGCTAAGCAATTTAATGCTTGTGTTACGGTTCGTTCGTTCGTTCGTTCGTATAAGCAAGTGGCCAACTCTGGTGACGGAGTTGGCCACTGTTGGTTTGTGTTACGGTAACCAAATGACTGATATACTACAATAGATAGGTATTTTTTTTTTTGTAAATACATACATATTATACATAGAAAACACCCAGACTCGAGACAAACATTTGCAGATCATACAAACATTTGTCCCGCAGCGGGAATCGAACCCGCAACCTCTGCGTCTCAGGCGGGCTTTCGCCCACTGCGCCACAGAGGTTGTCAAAGGTTTGTTACTTTAGTTAGATTATATATTTGGCTATATACAATTTTATTATTAAAAAGACTACTCACAATACGCTGCGATGCATAGTACAGCTACTTCCAATCTAACGATACTTTCTCAGTTCAGTGTCCTTGTACGCTCCCCTATCTCCCCCTATCTCCGTTTTTTCCATAGGATTATCGAGTATCAGTAAAATACGACAAGTTGTAGATTAGACAATGTCAAGATAACAATGACAGAGTTCTTGTAGCAGTTATTCGCTTCTACAAATATTAAAGATTTAACTAGATAAGTAGGTACCACAGCCAAGTGTAGCGTGTGATGCCAGACAACATTTTGTTGAGGTGTTAATTTCTTGTTAATTTTACTTGCTTTGAAATGCCTTTATAAAGAGGTAATGTTGGTTTGTTTGTATGTTTGGGCTAATCTCCAAAACTGCTCATCCGATTTCAGAAATTCTTTCACCGATGTGTAGCTTGGACTTTCCGAACATAGGCTATATTTTATCAAGGTAGGTACCACGCGACCGAAGCCGCGGGCGAGTAAGCTAGTTTTTAATAAAGTAGTAGTATATTTACCCTAGTCCAGGTACTTATCATTAGCTCTCGTATATTAAGCTATTATGACCCTCTGTTGGTCAAAGGTCGCTTTATCTTCTATTTTATACCTTCTTTTTTATAACATCTGTAGCTGTTTGTTCTCAAGCGATAGTGCTATCAATTGATTGCTGAATTATCTAGGATCATCTGTCATGGATATTACAAGAAGACAATGACCCCAAACACCGAAGTCGCCTATGCACCGCCTGGAAACTAGATAATGGCATCGAGGTTTTGCATTGGCCCTCACAATCTTCTGACGCAAACGCAATTGAAAACGTTTGGGCGTTGATAAAGCTTAAACTTCGAGGAAAAAAAACCCTAACTGCCGCCGAGCTTACTCGCAATTTAAAGGCCATATGGAAGTCATTATCCCGTGAATACGCAGAAAATTTAGTCGAAAGTATGCCACGAAGATGCCAGGCCATTATGGACAACGGAGGAGACTGGACACCTTATTAATAATAAAGCATCTAAGTGCATATTATTATGATTAACTACGTGTTAAATATTTTTGGACGCTAGACTTTTTTTTTTTTCTAACTTAGGCCGGTCACGCTCTTTTGTTACATAGTGTATATAAAATTCGTAAGATCAGACTTTGTGTACTCTCGAGTTACATTTTTGTTCATAACTCGAAGATATTTATCAGATCGTCAAAATTTTTAACTAGCTTTCACATAAAAAAAGAATCATCAATATCGATTCACCCAGGCGAAAGTTCTGAGCCCTGAGATAACAAACATAAAAAAATACTGTCGTCTTTCTTTGAAGTCGGTTAAAAATAGCAAAAGAACAGTATCAAAGATAATAGAATAGAAGTCATGGTCAAAGTCTTATGAGCTACAATCTTCGTAAGCAATAAAAAAAATTCCTATAATAAGGTTTTAATTTCATTAAAGTGTTACACCATAGTTAAATATTTAAAATTCTAATCCGTTTTACTTTTTTTTAATTTAATTGTTACTTATCGATTTCGATTGACGACCACTGTGGCGCAGTGGGCGAAAGCCCGCCTGAGACGCAGAGGTAGCGGGTTCGATCCCCGCTGCGGGACAAATGTTTGCATGATCTGCAAATATTTGTTTCGTGTCTGGGTGTTTTCTATGTATAATATGTATGTATTTACAAAAAAAAATGTATATATGTAGTTTATCAGTCATCTGGTTACCATAACACAAGCATTAAATTGCTTAGCTTGGGACTAGATGACGCCGTGTGGAAAGTCCAAGGATATTTATTTATTATTATTTATTTATTATATTGTTTAAATTAAAATAATTTATCGTGCCGGCAGTTAAAATTAGTTCATCGCTGAAAATTTAAATTAGAAAATTAAAACGATCTATGTAATGTTTTTGAACTTTATTTTTCTGTCTTGCTACTTTATTACCTAATGCTCAAAGTAGAGAAAAACGCTTATTTCGCCTTCAAAACGCGCAAAGCACAAAAGCAAAAAAAACGTGAAATTTTACGTTTTTTTTTGCTTCAAAAACGCCTAATCCTCAGTCACTGCACATTAAGCTGAAAAGAAACCTTCTTTTAAAGTTTTGAATAACGCCGAGCTTAAGGCACTACTTCAATCCATCAAAAGCTATTGTTTCAACTACATTACGCAGTTGAAAATACGCTGCAGTGAGGGCGCGTCTCGCCGATTGTAAATCCGGATCAATGGTAGGGCTGCCACTTGTTAATAATGGAAATACTCAATTACAAAGTGGAATTAAGTATCAGAGACCCAGTCACACACCTCGTCATATAGATACTCGAAATATTATACACCACAGGGTTAGATAACCTCAAGATATCATAAAGGTGGTAGGAAAGCATTCGGTCCGGTAATAGGATGCGCCTTGGATGGATGTGACCTAAATAATAACGTATTGTTCAAATATGTAGAAAAAAGTAAAATTCAAAAAGAAAAATTCAAAAAGTAAAGGTTTACAGTGTTTTTTTCTTAAATTAAAAAAAAAACTTACTTATCATAATTAAACTATTAATTTAGTGTAAAATAGTTACAGTATTTCTGAAAAACAAGTAAGTAAACCTTGAACTATGGAATCTTTGACTTCTCGCTCTAAGTGTGTCACACTCTAACTAAGTGGATCACAAATACGATGAATTATGATGAATTTCTTTTATCTATTTGGCAACCCTAAACTTTATCCAGAGCGATCGTTATTACTAGTGCATTGCCGAGTTGAAGTGGATGCAACTCTTAGTTTAATCATCCCAATGTGGAAACCCAATTTGTGTGAGCACGATAGTGCATTTGCCTCTGAAATGCAAAGAATGTATACAGCTTCTGACCAAGTAATGATACCTTGCCTAATTGTATTCCTCTGTGGAATATTCATAGTGAAGATCACAATAAAATTATAATGAACTTACGGCCAGACTCAATAACCTATCTATCTTTGGTTTCGCTTACTGTCGGTGGTTATTTGACATTTCTTGTATGGAAGTAATGTCAAATCTACCCATAGTAGGCAAACCAAATATAGGTTATTATTGAACAGTTTCGAGATCAATAGGTCTTAACAGTAGGTACAGAGAGTAGTGCCCGATATTTGATTTTATAATCACACTATAAGCAAAAGTAATATTTAGTTATTTATAAATTGAAACTTTGATATTTTATTGAAACTTTCATATTTTCAAACAAATTTTTTAATTCATTTATAAAAATTTTGCTTTTTTTTTTATGTCAGATCAGTAGACTGCTTAGATAAATTTGTTTATCTATTTCGTAATTCGTTCGTTCGTTCGAACGAATTACGAAATAGATAAAATAGATTTCGTAAAAACATCTTGATATAATTTAAAAAATAACATGTCCTATGCTACAATTAAAAACCCAAACGCTCATTTATCCTAACAAACTCACTTAATATCCACATAATTAAATTTGTATCTAAATTTACCCATTCATCAAAATTTAATCTTATTCCTGCAAAATCTCATTACAACGAAATCCATTTCATTAATCTTGCTTCTGTGGGGTTAAGTTGTACGACAAAATACCTATTATTAAATTCATTCACAATGTGTAAAGTCCAGTTGTTCGAATCCACAGACAATACTCGGCTTAGTGCCACAGAGGGGTGCGGACAAAGAACGGTGTGGTAGTCAGTAATAGCCACAGAGTTGAATCTAGGAGTTTATATTTTGAATTTTCACTAGAATCATCTAGCATGTAAGACTAAGAAAGAAAGAAAGAAAAGGAAGAAAAATCATATATTCTTGTAGAACCTCAAGGATCACTTAGTTTCATTTTACATGCTAGGTGAT
This sequence comes from Xanthorhoe designata, assembly GCA_963582015.1. Taxonomy (NCBI): domain Eukaryota; kingdom Metazoa; phylum Arthropoda; class Insecta; order Lepidoptera; family Geometridae; genus Xanthorhoe; species Xanthorhoe designata. The sequence goes on along the minus strand of OY757029.1, from coordinate 12,669,722 downwards.
TCTAATGCCTGTTCCAACGCGACTCCAAAACTGAAGTGATCCTTGCAGTCCTAACATAATAAATGTTTTTTCTTACATTCTTTCTATACCAAAACTACACTATTTTAATCTACTTGGCTTTTTCTTGTTAACCTATAGTGTCCCACTTCTGGGCAAAAGTCTCCCTTGAAATTCTCTACTGGTCCCTGTTTTTGCCATATCCCACTATTTCCTTGTGGAACCTGTCAAGATCGTCAAGTCAACGCCTTCTCGACCAGCCTCGTTCTCTGTTGTATAATGCTACAAATATAAAAATAAATGATAAGCAGAAGAATTTAGTGTGTTTACTAAATTCTTCTGCCTATCATTTATTTTCTAGTACTGTCTAACACAGTTATGCGTTGTAGTGAATCTCTGCTAAACTAACAGCAAACATAAAAAACAAGATGATGGTAAACGGCCTGACGGTATGTCGTTGATTCCTTGGAGCCGTGGGAGGCCGCTGGTGTGGGATGCTACTTGCGTGGACACGCTGGCGGCGTCTCATTTATCGACAACCTCCAAGGTTGCGGGTGCAGCGGCGGCAGCAGCAGAAAACATCAAAAGGCGGAAATATACATCTATCGGAGATGGATATATATTTCTGCCTTTTGGTGTAGAAACTTTAGGATCATGGGGTCCAGAGGCGTGGCTTCTTTATCGTGAAATTTCCAAGAGGCTAATAGACGAAACCAATGACCAAAGGGCTGGTGCTTACCTCGGACAGAGGATAAGTATAGCAATCCAACGAGGTAACGTTGCCAGCCTTTTGGGCACTCTACCTGCGGTCGGTGACCTGAACTCTGTCTTCTATCTTTAGTTAAAATAAATATTTTAGATGGAATACAGAGTTCCTTTTATTTATTTAGTTGTTTAGGTTAAGAAGTGTAGATATTTTTTGTTCCTGTTATATTTCTTTGTTTGTTAAATAAATAATTTTTATTACTTAGCAACAAATAAACTAAACAGCAAACCAAATATTTTTTTTTTTTTAGTAACCTATTATGTCCCACTGCTGGGCAAAGGTCTCCCCCAAAATCCTCCACTGACCCCTGTCTTTGGCGATCTCCCACCACTCCTTCTCAAACACGTCAAGATCGTCCCGCCAACGCCTTCTCGGCCGGCCTCGTCGTCGCCTACCGTTCTCGGGCACCCAAGAAGTAACAGTGTTTGCCCACTTCTCGGGTTCGATTCGGATGCGGCAAATCAAACATTTTATTTTTATTCCTAAGTCCGTCCACTTATTTATTCAATCTGTAGTAATAGTTTAAATGGCTGAAGCGCGGCTTGCCTCGGTTGGCGTGGATTAGTTCACTCTTAACATGTGTTGCGTTTTTGCTTCGAAATATCTGGCATTTAAACTGAATCGTGATTTATTGGAGTTTAACTTCCGGTTGAATGTTTTATCAACTGCATTTTAACATTATAAACGGAGCTAGTGATATTTCTTTGTATGACTGAATTTTTAATGTGCCATTTTTTGAGTTCTTAGGGACAACACAAAACAAGGTGCTCAAAAAAAGAGCTCACACTAAAGTTTTTGTTTATTCTAAAACGAGAGAGTTTGTTTGAATGCACGAATCGATGTTTGTTACTCTTTCGAGCAAAAACTGATGAATGGATTTGAAAGAAACCTAGAACATAGTAGGTACATAATTTATGAACTGCAATAACACATAGGCTATTTTAGTACCACGCGAGCGAAGACAAGAGCAAGTAAGGTTGTACCTAGGATGTAAGACGAAACTTAAGTGATCCTTGAGGTCTTACCAGATCAAATGATTTTTCTTTCTTGTATACGAATAAATAATTAAACCAGACATTATTCAACAAAATCATGCGTCATACTAATTACACCATATTAAATTAGGCACTAAACCAGCATACTTGCCTATCTTATTATAATTAGGCGAATGAAGAGGTTCACAGGTGCTCTCGGATAAATTACCCACAGGAGGGTTGGCTTATTTAGAAATTCTTAGGATCTAAATTATGAGGATAGCCAGAAAATCTAGTTGAAGTGTTGAATTTTGAGGTGGAATTTTGCACTGGATCAGAATAATTTAGAATATAGGTTGAACCTTTGCCTAACAGGATGAGAGAGGTTTTTGAAAACATGTCTGGGATCCACAATCCACTCGTCCCCTAAACTATCAAGGAAAAAAATCTTTGTTTAAAGTTTTTTTTAAACCCTAATTGAAACAACAAACAATAAATTGTTGGTCATGGTCTTGTTTACATCACTTCAATCAACGTCTAGAGGGTTTAACATGAAATGTAGCTACATCGCATCGTTACATGAGAATATTTAGTTATCAATCTCCGATTTAAAAATGAATGGTCTTTTTCATAAAAGTTTGTCAATTTAATATAGATTTAAATAATGTTTTTTTCTTGTTACTCCTATGTCAATGAAAAGAGATGGTAACATATTATGTATTATCCGTTTCAGCTAAAGTACTTAGGTTTACTAAACCAATATGCATTAAGGGGGTAAAACTTTTGAATTGGTTTATCGGCACAAAAATAACTCGCTAAAAAGTAAGTAAGTTCGTATGAGCAAGTGGCCAACTCGCTAAAATCCACGAAATGTGCTTACCGTGTGTCAAAACTCGTTACACGCGACAGAAGTCGTCAAAGATGTTCTCTCTGGGACTTCCCCTAAGTTGGATTTAAATAACATTAATGAGTGTATTGTTAGTACCTGTTTGTAAATGTTTAATTACGGCACTTGTTTTACAAAATAAATACAGTATAAAAATATAGTCCTTTAAAGTTGTTTTGAGTTTTACAAAGAAGTAGAATTTCTTATGGGGCGTCTAAACGGGCTATATTTTACGACAATTTGTGGCTGCAATTATTGGCAAACATGCCCAGCCATCAAAAAACATTTAGAAAAACAATAAAAACTAAACGAATGTGAATAATTATTATGGAATAATATATACTTTTTATCCAGGTAGGTAACCTGGATAAAAAGTATATATTATTCCAAATCATAAACTATGTTTAAGTAATACAAGTCAGCCCAATTCTTTCAGTATTTTTCGCGTGAAAGAGTAGTACCAGACAACCATTAATAAATCCGTACAAACTTTCCGTTTTTAATATTAGTAGTAGATATGAATTGCAAGCGCTATCTCTAGGTATATTTATTGCTTCACCAACTAGCTTTCTTTTCAAAAGCTGGCAGCACTGCAATTCTAAACAAATTTCAAAGTTATTGTCCCCTGTTAGTTTGTGTAATGTACCTACTTAATTTGTTTACCACCTGCCCTTCCTTGCATCCGTATAACTTTCCCCTTATTAGCATAACTTTACGTTGATTTAAAATTAAAATAAGCTCGCTCCCTTTGCGACATTGTAAGGGAGACTGTATTAATTTATTAATTTGTTTTCGACCTTATGACAGATAAACAAATTGTATTTTGAGCTTTATCTAGAAGATATAAAGTTAAAATTACACTGGAGAAAAATAGTCGGATATTGTACAACAGTAAATGTTGATGCGAATTAAACTGTTCTTTATTTTTTGGAAGGTACAGTTGAAATTGCTTTGTAGGTTTTTGAATATTGATGGTGCTGTCATTATGCTTTAGCAAATCTGTCTTTATTGGTAGTTTGTACATCAAAAATGTATGAATTCATTGTGGTCACATGTTCATGTTAAATAATCTGGTTAGGAACAACCACTTTGTTCAGATTAAATGTAAAGGTTGTTTATATTTAGCTTCACAATTCATTTAGATTTATTTACGTACCTAACTAGGTAATAAAGGTAAAAAAAATAAAAAAATAGGTAAAAATTTTTGCAAAATTACTGAAAATATCTGTAATTTTGTGTTTTAATCGTAAGTATTATTATAAAAATATTAAATGAAATTTGATCACGATACATAAAATGCATTCTAACATTTACAAGTGTATTCTGACGGGTATCAAACACATCACTGTTTTCCCAACAAACCTCAGTCTATTTTACAGAATTCTAAACAATATACCAAATGGATAACCACTTTAAACAGACTCCATTTTACCATCTATTGTCGAAACTGATCCTACTAGCTCTTTGTCTTTAACCGCTATTTGAAACATGTTCACATAACAATAAAATACTATTCATAGGCTTAATTATTAATACCATTCTGAATAATATGTGGAGGAACAAAGAGGGTTATTCCAATACATTGAAGTCGCAATCCGTAAATCCGACAAATGTTGTGCGAGAGACAGCGATCAGTTTTTTACGTCATACACCATAGAGATATAACGTTTTATGTCATGTTTAAAATCCAATAATAATTTTTCATCTTAACCGTTTGTGCATCCGTTAATTGGCCCATCGTTACTCTGTTTTAATTTTGGTTTTGTTGTTATTTCTATTTCTTTTACCATAGTGTGCAATGAAGTCATATTCTATTCTATTAACATTTTTGTTTGCTTCATTGTTTGCCTTATTGCCTATCTCTTCTATATTTATATCTTTCTCTTTTTGCTTCATTTGTTGTCTCTACATTTTGCGTTTTCTAATTACCTGTAATTTTACTAAGCTTTTAGAGTGTTTTTTTCTTGTCATTCTCATTGCATTTAAAGAGATAGCAATAGAGTTTTGCATTTGCTTGAGCTTTAGTTGGGTTATAGTTATATGTAGTAATGAGTACAAGTAACAATTTATACTTATAATCTCGTGGAAAGTTCAGACTAGTTGTAAAACCACATTGGACTTTTTAAAAGATCTTGAATGATCAGAGCGTAAGTCTTTTTTAATTATGTATGACGTGAAAAATCACTCATCAGTTCTCGAAATATAAGCACCCTACGATGTACATCTGTACATCAAGTTTGCTGGCAGTATTTCAATGGCAAAATCACGATTAATTGTGACGTCAAGCGTAGCGGTCGTCAACGAACGGCCGTCAGTTATACATTTTAACCTGTTAACTAACGGCTTCGTACTGTCGAATTCGAAAATTCGAAATTTCGAATCTGAATCGGTTAAAAAAGCGATTACCTAAAACTTAAAAAGTCATAGAAAATTTAAATTAAAAATTAAAATTAAATTAAAATTTTTAATTTTAAATATTAAAATTTGTTCATGGTAAGTAGGTAAGTGGTATTTATTAATTTTTTAGAAACAAAGAAACACACAGGAACAAAAAATATCTACACTTCTTAACCTAAACAACTAAATAAATAAAAGGAACTCTGTATTCTATCTAAAATATATAAGTATTTTAACTAAAGATAGAAGACAGAGTTCAGATAAATATTTAATTTTAACTTTCTGTAAAAGTACCAAAGGCCCTGGGGCCCTTTCCGCCGGTTGACAGGTTCGACGTAGTTTTAATTTAACAAGACGGTGAACCAGATTTATAATTACCTACCGTAAATATTAAGTTAATTTCCAAGTAAGTGGTTCTATCTTTTAACGATCTGCACTAAATTATAAAGAAAAGATTAAATGTGAGTATTATCATATTATATTTCATGATCCATTTTGTGCTTTGTCAACAAAAACGAATAAATAAATAATCGAGAGAGCAAATCGAGCTACGATTGCAATAGCAAGCTGGCCAATTCTGTTTTATCTTTGTGTTCGAGCAGAACTGTCAAACAGCTAAACTTGATACCACTTGACGCCCGCTCGCTAACGCCCGCTCGCTGACGGCCGCCAAAGTAAACAAAGGCTTAACAAGATGAGTAAACTATTGATTGTGTTCTATTGTTTTAGTGGGAAATTGGCACAACCATGCCTTTGACAAATTGGCAGCGTAGCTCTCTGTCGTACGTCATTTTGTTGATGGCGAAATTGAACCAATCTACAATTTTAGGATGGATTGTTGAAATTGTATGACAGGAAAATAAGGGTTTGTCAGCTCCATTCGCATTTTCTCATATCTTTGCTACGAATAAGATCAACTTAGAAGATTGCAAGGTTACTCTATCAAATATCGTACACTTCAAGTTTCTGGTAAAATAAGGCAAATTGTTATAATCTCTGAAATAGTACAGATGTTTAAAAGTTTTTAAAGCGATTAATTTGTGCTGAATCAGGAAAAATACTTTTAAAACAACGTTCAGCTATTAAAGATAAAACAAGACGACCTAAACTATAAATCAATAATATTCACTAAAAACAACATTAGTCTGTTCTTCTTCCCGACATTAATACTTGACATTATTATTCGCATAACAAGGTAAGATATTTATATTATAGACGTCACGATATAATGTGTGAAAAATTACGTCAATAAATGGCTTAAAACTATTTAAACCCTTGTTCGAAGGTCGCAATTAACTCGGACCCTAAACAAACCAACGTTACCAACTTACTTACTGGACACAGTATAGTAAATAACAATTTAAGCAACACTAAAAACACTGCATTTTTTCACATTTTAAATTTATCTTATAACCATATAATAAGCCTATTTTTTGTCCCACTGAGGACAAAAGCTCACTTTCCAGCTAGATGAAATAAGGTTTATGAATTGATCTTACAACATAACCCATTCCCAACAATTAGTAGTCTACAATTAGTAGCCTTACTTTGTTCGACTGGCTTCCCACTGAAGCTTGACTATTTAGATTATTTTAGATTGTTAAGGGATCGCTTTTAAAAACAAGCTAGGCCCACACCACCAGGTTCTTGCCTGATTCTTTCCCTGGTGTAGGGAGTCGCGTTGGAACAGGCATTAGAATCACCTAGCACGTAAGACGAAACTTAAGTGATCCTTGAGGTCCTACAAGAATAAATGATTTTTCTTTCTTTCTTTCTTTTAGTACTGTTTAAAATAATATTTATTCTGTGGATGGGGTTTGTAAATATTTGAATAGGTCATCGCCTCCTGGAACTTAAATGTAGCATAAATATTCAGAGTTCTACAGATTCTCTGTTCACTTTTTCAGAGAATGTGATTAATGAGGTGGGGAGAGAAACATTTGACTCCGCTCAAATCCTTAAGGTCTTTGGCACATACAGCCTTAAACGCAAACGTTATGCCCGTGTCTTGTCTAGGCTACCATTTGTTTGTTTAAATTTTAATTAAATTCGTAATAAATAGTAACGCAAACAATTGAAAAATGGGGTGATTTTACTTATCTAATTTCATTGCTCCCAAATAATTGCAAAAATTTATAATATTCTAAAATGCGATTAATTTTACTTCACTTGCCAATTTTTTTAGACAAATACAATAATAACATGAAGGAATTATTAACGTATGAATTACAATTGAGTACAGACAAATGTTTATGTTTTGATTCATTTGATTCTAATCAAATGAAAAGATTCTTTCTTAGCTAGTCACATTGGATTCTGGACAAGATATTTTTAAATAATAAATTCTTTTCTTTTTTCTTTTTTGTAACATACATTACTATAGTATAGATGGAAAAACACCTAGACCAGGAACAAAACTGTGCAGATCATACTAATATTTGTTCCACGTCGAGGATCGAACCCGCAACCTCCGCGTTTCAGGCGGGCCTTCATCCACTGCGCCACAGAAGTCGTAAATAAATTCTCGTGCGTTATTTTGGTATTAACTTCGTCTCACCACTAACCCCTTAGGAATTCACAAGCTCCATTTTAAATCCGTAATCCATAACACGTCAAATTAAAATCCTCCGTAATTTATCACTCAGAGATATGATACATTGTAGACGCGTGCAAGACAATTTTGTATCACTTGCATTTCACGAGTATTCATAAATACAGTCATATTTTATGACTATCAATCGTATTTCGTCGCGTTGGTGAATGTTATTAATTTTATACACTAAAAGGTTTCTTTTACCACCTAAAAGGACTTAAAATAAGTATTTTAAATAACATGTTAGTTTATTTTTGTTTGAAAGAAGTTTGAAACCATGAGTGTTATCAAAAGGAGTCAGATGTACCTCTACAATAAAAAAGTTCTGCATTCGAAAAGTTATTAATTAATTGATTTTTTTTATTTCTCCATGGGCAATCAATAATAATTACTGTATTAATCACAGATATTTTTAAAATAATTAGCATCTATTTATAATTTAAACTCATTATCAAATATTAATAACCTGCATTTCCGTCCGAGAAAATTCAAAAGAAACCCCGTATCCGCCATTTTTGTAAATCAATCATATTGATTGATGTGTTCATGAGACCGAAATAGAACTGCTTAGCAGCTTGTATATTAATTATAAGGTGACAACGTAGCGTTACCATATTAAAATGTAAACAGTCTCACGTTTATACTTAGGTACGGTATAAAACATTATGCAAACGGGTATTTATTACGAATTTTACCTTTAATATTCACCCGACGTTTCGACCGGATTGCACCAGAGTCTTCCCGCGACCACGGCTGGTGCAATCCGGTCGAAACGTCGGGTGAATATGACGGAGACCTTTAGGCGGCGGGCGGCCTAAAATCTCCGTCACCAGAGTTGGCCACTTGCTCATACGAAGTTACTATAATAGACATTGCCAAATAATTCTTAGACATTCCTCTCATTATTTTTTCCACTTTTCGCAATTTTACGTCGTTTTTCACCAAGATCCTAAACATTCATCCAATGCGCCATCTCTCGACGAATGATTAACTTAATGCATTTATAATTGGCTTCTGCCCGCAGGTCATATTATTAAAGAAAATATGTTTGAAAAATAATAAATGCAAACATATTAAATTGGCTATAAAGTCGACAAATGTATGTAGCTAGTAAATTCCGCTTATCAGCAACAAAAGTTAGCATTAACAACATAATTTCAAAAAGTAACAATTTCACCCTGCATAATTACCTACCCCTTTATTTATGAGGGGAAAAACGTTTAGCACGTATGGCGAAGGGAAATGGTATTTTTGTAACAAATTACCTTATAATTACGAACGTTATAAGGGAGGTGTTTGTGACATTTTGAAATTATGATAAGTAAGCCAATTTGTGATATCCATCGTGATAGCACTAGGCACTGAAAAACAGATTCATGATTGTGTTGATAAAACTAAGAAAAACAAAGAAGAGAAAAAAGAAAAAAAATTTGCAGAGCACAAACATTTGTCTCGAATTTGGGATCAAACCCATCTCATCGCATCTTGTGCGTCTCAAGCGGGCTTTCACCCACTGCGCCACAGAAGTTGTCGTGTGTTTCTTTGCGCGAAAACATAAAATACGAAAAAAATAACTGCTTATTCGGATTGATGGTTTCGTTGTCATCTGTTCTATTGTAACGCAAAATTGGCTAAATAGCTATCTAGCGCACTTTTACTCTCTGAGCGTAGATTTTATGCAATCTTATTGGTTAATAATAGTCCGCTTCTCTGCTCCGCCAGCTCGCTCCACGTCAATGGACAAGCAGCCTTATCCCTTTACGAGTTAAAAGATATTTTCCATGAACGAAGTAGCCAAGTAGTAACGAAGTGGCTACTTCGTTCATGATATTTTCATGTCATTTGACGTCGGTATAATAAAATATTTGGTTAATTTTTTGGTAGACGTTTTCATATTAAGTTCTAACTTGTGCTGACCGACCAATTTATTGTATCATGGCATTCACAAGTCAGAGGGTGTTTACATTCAAACGTGTCGCCGGATAAATTGAATAAATCAAATTACAATTCAACATCATGATGACTCAACTAAGACATTACAGAAGCTACAACGACTGTCATGAGCCTATACACAGTACATAAATATATTATTTTTTATTGTCCATTATCCATCCACAGGTTGTCTGGTAGAGATCGCTTTTAAGCGATAAGACCGCCGATTGTATATCAAACTTAAATTATTGTAGTTTATTGCATTGTTAATTTTCTTAAGTATGGTGTGCAATAAAGTATTTTCTATTCTATTCTATTCTACACCATCGTACGCACAGTTACTGTGCGTTTCTATCGATACAAACCCAAATGAAACTCGCTGCAACTGCGCGTATTGCGCGTAAACAATTACAAAGGCGTGGCGAACAAAAGGCAGTCGTCGGCAAGCTGTGACCCATCATGCACAACAAACTCAGTCGCGTTTGTAAAACGCGCTGCAAAATAGCAGGTGACGCGCTTAACAAAAACGCGCAGCTACGACTGCTCGTGCGAAAAACGTGGTGTACTAAAAAAGGGCCTGTCACATTTGTTTTTTTTTTAATGAACAATGAAAATGTTTGTCTGAACATCTAATTACAATGAGAAACGGCTTTTTGTGACATTATCCTCTACAGTAACTTTTGTTAGGTACTCGTTACATATCTGCTTCTTTGACACATTAAACCAATGAATTTTGCCCAAAACTAAAAAAAAAATACGATCAAGGCTGTATCCCAGGGAGCAGTAGACATTTTTTTCAGATCTTTATGTAATTTTGAGATCCTTTTTGAAGATGTCTTAGGGGGTAGTCAGAGGTATGTCCAAATACATATTATTGCCCAAAACAAATAAGTTAGAACTTTGTCATCGCAATTTAGTCATGAGGTATCGGTGAAACTACTACGTTATGTGTTACTGTATCCTATGTGGAATGGAACAATGGAAATAGTATTAGAAGCTTTGGACAAAATACAAGTCATGCTAGCAAATGATTTTGTGTCAAAATCATAATTGAAATTGATGATGGATTATTGCTATTTCGAATTTGTGCGTGCATTTTGATGACAATCATCGTTAATTTTACTTGTCGATACGACAAATTCATTCATTAGAAGTTGTAGGAATTTAGAAGTGATGCGTTCTTTCAAAATTAATAGTAAATCTTTTAATATTTTTCACACAACTCATAATTGACTCAAATTTCTGTCCTAGTTAAAAATCGAACCCACAATCTAAACCACTCTCATTACAATTTAACTAATGAACCTTTAAAATACATTATTATAATACTCCTACAGCATTTATGACAGAATGAAATAAAAAATAATTTATGTCGCACCTCAAGGATCACTTCAACTTCTCTCTTCTGTCTTACATGCTAGGTGATTCTATTGCCTGTAATTTTGAAATAAGGTGTTTATCCGAACCGCTGCTCGGTACCTCAATTAGTTAAGAACACGACCATGTTCTGGGTTCAAATCAAGGCTAGTAACATTTTTAAAATACAATCGAATATAATTTAAGAGCTCAAAATGACCCTAGGCAACCTATCTAAAACTAAGATAACAAGTAATCCACTTTTATCTTATTCTTTCAAACACTTTCTTTCTTAATTATAAGTAGCCTTATCTTGTGTCTGGGAAAAACTTAGTACTTATAAAAGTATATTTCTTTCTTTTTAACTTTGAAAGTAGGTATTGTTCAAGGTTGTTCGTTTTTTGTGGAGTTAATGAAATTATCCAAACACCTTAATAAATTTATACTTTGTCATCACTTAGGGCATATATTCACTGCCATTTACTGCCCATAACAGGCTGGTATAGCAGCAAGACCCATTGAAAATGTCTGAGGTTGCAGTCAGAGGAACGTCCAAAACATATTTGGTTAAGATACCGACAATGTTTCGATTCTTCCGGAGAATCACACACTGTGTGAAACGCGACCGTGAGGAGTGACCACACTACTCATACCCAGATGAAGATCGAATATTGTCTGTATGTAAATCTTTGATATTTTTATGTGAGTAATTTCCCGTGTGCTATTATATTATAATGTCTAATACAATTCACTATAGTTTTGAAAGTGAAATATTTGGTTAATGCCTACGTTTTGTTGAAGTTAAACATTTTAATAATGTTCAGGTTGAAAACTGGCTATCCCTTCCCGTCCCGTTTATGCGCATGACATTTTCGAAACAAAATGCGTTAATACACGATCGGGATTCGAACTTATGACTTTCATATTGAACTTCTACAAACTCTTAGCCGAGTTTTGCCGCTGCATGCAATATTTGTCTCACAATATTTCTTTTTTGTCATTCTTACGTCTAGATTTAAAAGAAAAATTACTATTATATTTGGTATTATTTACAAAAACTGTTGAAATAAATGCTTTGATAACATTGGATTGCTGTGCTAAATTACAAAGACATTGGTCTGGTTTTTATCTTAAAATGGTAAAATAACGAGAGAACAAATAAAAATAAATAGGTGTAATGTTTTTAAAGATGTTCTTTGTAATATAATAACTTTTACAAGTTTGTGATCCGAATTAATTTATAGCTGATACGGGCTTCATATCAAATCCCAAGCTAAGCGCCTTAATGCTTGTGTTATGGTAACCAGATGGCTGATATACTACATTAATACATTTTTTTTGTATTTATACACAAAAAAACACCCAGACTCGAGACAAATATTTTTAGATAATACAAACATTTGTCTAGCAACGGGAGTCGAACCTGCAACCTCTGCGTCACAGGCGGGCTTTTACCCTGCGCTACAGAGGTCGTCAAAATAAGCTTAGATATAACATGAAACAAAACAACTACCCCCTTATTAATAAACGAAGATTAACAAAGAACGTCAGTGAATGAACGAATTAGCACTTTATTTTACACAGAATAAAGATACAAATAAAACTTAAAATTAATACTTCGTTGATCTTTGTTTATTAATAAGAGGGTATGGGTTCTAAACACATACTTTAAAATATTGCCACACTGTGGCAATTCTGGATGTCACCAAAACTTAACTAACCTTATTTAACAGCACTAAAATTGATGCCATCCTTTTTATTTCGATTGTTATGAAAGAAACGGCAACATTTTTAGTGCTATCAAATTGGTTTAGTTAAGTTTTGTCGACATCCAGAATTGCCACTACTATGTTAACATTATGCTATTTCATGGCCTCTGTTAGACGTTGCACCAATTGTGGCTTACAGTAAACGGCTGACTGTCCGCTGACTGACTCTGAGCGGGGCGCAGTGAATTATAATAGAAAAAGATAGATAGATAGATAGATAAACACTTTATTGTACACCACATGGACATTACATCAAATAAAAAACACTAAGAATAATTAAAATGAAGTACAATGGGCGGTCTTATCGCTATGAGCGATAAAGTAAGGTAAAGTAAAAGTAAAAATGTTTTGATTGACTTAGGTAATAGTGTACATTATAAATGTTGAATCCATTGGCTCGTGAACTAGTTAAAAACTGTATTTCAGGTAGGTAACTAAAATAATAGCATCAAAATATAATTTATTGAAATTTAGTATTGTAATACGAGATTTTGTTTAAGTTAAAAATCACTATATCAAACAATAAGACTTTGAGTTAGCGTATCCTTTAATAAATCCAGCGAACAATTAAACATTTGAGCTACTTAGCCGACTCTTAATGAGGATTTATATTTCAATGTACCCCCTCTGACGATAAATGACTTTCAAATTTTATTCCGTTGTATATTCGTAGAGTAGATAGGTCCGTATGCTTTACGCAGTAATAGATATTCGTTAACTTAAGACAAGTAGAGCAAACTTGAGCATAATATGCTCAATATAATTTATTTCTTTTTTTCTTCTCTTTATTTATTAAGCTATTGCATAGCTTCTTTCGCGGGCCTTGAGCGTGGAGACTGAATCCAGAAATTCTGTAACCAAAATAACCTAACACCCCCCACTCCGAAAAAATGCTATGCATTAGCTTTACCGCGGCAGGCTCCGAGTGCTATACATCTTTTTATTTATTGTATTTATTGTAAGGTTTCAATTTAAGTAACATTACTTCTACTCCTAAGATCTGTGGAATTTTTTTAAGTTCAAATAAATAATATCTGTCTATATATTTAGTCTATAAAGGCTAAAATACGCAGGGATGGACACGATTAACAAAAAATGTTTTATAAATTCTGTTAAGGCTTTTACATCACATTGATTATCCTATTTTTTATTTATAAATGATTTGGGTAAGTGAAAGGTGTAACGTAACTTACCTATTCTACACATATTTTCTTCTAAGTCATCAGTAATTTTATAAGGCACTCTCATGTAAATAAAATAAATAAATATGCCGTTGATTTATTTTATTTTATATGAGTATATCATATATTCGACGACCTCTGTGGCGCAGTGGGCGAAGGCCCGCCTGAGACGTGGAGGTTGCGGGTTCGATCCCCGCCACGGGACAAATGTTTGTATCTTCTACAGATATTTGTTCCGGGTCTGGATGTTTTTCTATCTAATAGTACTTACTTATGTATGTATTTACAAAAAAAATGTATCTATGAAGTATATCAGTCATCTGGTTACCATAACACAAGCATTAAGTTGCTTAGCTTGGGACTAGAAATGACGCCGTGTGAAATGTCCAAGAATATTTATTTATTTTATAGTGGACTTTCAGGTTTTCTTCAGCTATTTCATTTCTTGTCATCATTTCACTATGACTTACAAATTAAAATAGTATTCAAATTTAAATGAATATTCAGAGTATATTATAAGTATTCTATGTAAAACAGGATTCATTTTCCTTTTTTAGATTAAGTTTAACATCTTGTTACTTATCTTTAGATGCCTGAAATAAAGATTTTATTATTATTAATTAAATTAATAAGTAATAGTAAATAACAAGCTAAAAAAAACTTTAATAATGAAGTAAAACTAAAGATAATTATAGGAGTTATATCTTAATTTAACGTTTCGCCTCCATCATTGTGTCGTTTAAAATTTCCCTACCCTTCCGTGTTGTTATTTCGTACAATTCACACCTATTCCGGTTCACGCAATAAATACCAATTTACGCTTTCCATTGCTTGTTATTTTCTTGTTTACGGCGGGGTTAAGGACCTCCAGGAAAACTTCATTTATGATTTTTATTGACCTGATGATGATTGAGGAAGATTTAGTAATATTTAAACCTCATGGACTTTATTAGAATATTTTTTCAACTTACTTTAAAATGTAGTAAACGCAGTTATGTACAGTTTTAACCACAAATAAAAAAGTTTTTGTAATAAAATAATTCTGTTTAAGCGTAAGCTCATCTTAATATTGTTCAGAATAACAACCTACCTAAATAAAAGCTAGGTTAGCTGAGAGGAGTAATTATACTCGTACATGATGTATATATTATAATCCTTTAGTTGAAACACAGAAATACCAAATAATAAATATATTTCAGATAATATTAAGCCAGAAAAAAACACATGTATTCGTTATGTCAAACCTATTACTTATACAAATAATCCAACGATACAAAAATCTCTAAACAATGAAGACGTAATGTCGCTACACAATTTGTGGCAATAAAACCTGCACATGTTCGAATGTAAGTGATTGATGGATGTTATGAAATGTGGCGTCGCGGGCTGTGGCGAATCGATTAGTTTCCAATCGGACTGAAAATAAACGAGAGCTATGTATGTCACAATTTTAATAGGTTTTAGAGTGGCGCTGACGATCTAAGCTGCCTTTACCTGTGTGACTTCTAGGAAGCGTTTTAGATTAACGCGTAGCATGGCGAGTTATTATACAATTAGACAATTATTTATTATAAATTAGATATGCATACTTTATACATTATTGGGCCGCTAGCACCGACCGTCAGCAAGCGTGAGCGCGACTCTAAGGCTCTAAATCATTTTTAACGTTATATTCATTACTATAAAACATAGTATCGCTTGAGAAACTTGAAAAGTCCGAAAGGGCCGCGCGACCGTAAGCGGCGGGCGCCTCGAGCACTGTTCAAGCGCTATAATATTATGCATTATGGTAATGCAAATAAAGTTTATAATTACATGACACTGAAACTGCAGCCGCTTCGCTGCCATCTCGGTATGAGTTGTGACTAAAACCAGCCTCAAAGATGTAACTAAAAGCTGCAAGATTCCTCACGATATTTTTCTAAGTAAATTGGTGTATTGTTGAAATCGACGAGTACGCTATCTCTTTCAACCCCGTTCAGAGATCCAGTCAATTTAAGAGTTTTTTTTGGCAAAAATAAAAGCTTTTAGTAACTCGAATACTTACCTACACGAATTTTTCTTTGTTCCTATACTAAAGTTATACAAAAATATATTCCTAAAAATACTCAAATAATCTGATCCTTGCTAAATGTACTTCGAAATCTACAAAAACTACACATGAATAAAATATTGTAATACAATTCCATTTCTCTGTGAATATTGGGAGCTAAACATATTCGACAGAAATCTACATTGGTGATTCTTACTCATTTTGATAAGTAATATGATTCGGAGCATCTTAGGGGTATGGTAACCAAACTATTTAGAGCCGTGTGCTTCGATTTTATGGCAAATAGGCTCTTAAAAATGAAGGGTCTAGTGAAAGTGGTTATATTTGATACAATATGCAGTGGAATCCATAGGGATATATGCTACCCTTGGTTGTCGTTTTGAGTTTGCCCTTGGTGGGGTGTAGTGGGGCGTTAAAATTGCTTTTGATAGGGGTGTGAAATATTAAAAGGATCTCGGATTCTTTGAAAGTGCTTATTAGGGACAGTTTAATCATGTCCACAGCCTACCTCCGCTATCTAAGAGAGCCACGACGCCTGCATTTTTACACCATATGTGTTGGCACAAAACGTGTTAATGATTTTGAGACATTTTTGAATTCAGTCATTTTATATGTTTTTTTTTCATATTTTTGGACAGTCATGCTTTAAAATTAATTTATTCAAATTCCATAGGGAAATAAAGACCCTGATGAGTTTGATGAAAACGTGTTACAATGAATTTGCGACTTAGGCGTTTATCTTTACTAAGTTGTTTTATACAGAGGCAAGCTTTGCCTACACTTAACGGGACACTATAGTGCCTGGGAAATTGGTTGAGATGGAATAGGTAAACTATGGCTATGACTGCCGAAATAAAATAAAACAATTCATAAGACTACTTTAACCAGCTTTCCCTATCCTCAAAGTACTGTTAAGGTCGCCTTTGCATATGCTTTTTAATTTCGTTTTTCAAATGTTTTTTTCTTGTGTACATAATAAATGAAGAATTCCGATGTTCAAAAGTTAATTTTTAAGCCAAACGTCCATTTTTTCAGAAAATTTCTAAACTTAACAAGATGCCAAAATATTCTGCTTCGCGTTTCGTATTTTTCCCTTCAAATATTCGGAAAATACCCCGACAAAATCCCACGAAATCGATATATAGCACATTTCCTGTGTTCTGTACTATATTTCAAGATAAAAACATCGTCTGTATCGAATTACTAACACTTTATGGTACAGTTGTGGTACCCTGGACGACGCTGACGATTCGTTTCGGATTATCTCTGGGTTTTGCAGACGAGCAACTTTATGAGCAACACAGCAATTTAGAAAAATGTATTTATTAAAAAGTGTATCTCGGCTTCTTCTATTAAATGTTCTTGTCAGACACCTAAAAACTTGTTTTTAAACTACATAAGTTATAAAAAAGTAACGAGTAAAGAAAAGAGAATTATAGAAAATATCTAGAAGTTTTCAATTCAACTGAAAAAATACAAAATATTTTAAATCAAATCGAAATACTGATACATGATAAAATATCTAAAAGCTATAAAATCTGAAAAAAGTCAAGCCAAAGTTTAACAAATATATGTATTATCAACTATTTACGTCTCAAGTCTTGTAACTAAAATCTCACACTTATTTCTAACCACAATCTTGTCTGTCCGCCCACAGTAGGATTCAATAACAATTCACCCTGATAAATAGGATGGGAGCCATTACAATTTATGGTTCGTTTGCTTTATCTACGGCTGACTCAACCATATACTAATAAAACTGTGCGATAACGTATTGGCTTTCTTGGATCAACTGGTTTTGACACCCTAATAAATTCATGCTGAGTTCGCTGTTATTGGAGGCTTGTAGCGTCTTATAATAAACTCCTTGGTCATGCTACTTGCGGTCACCTATCCAAGGTGTGACTTACACTACTTACACTTACTACTTACTTACTTACTTACTTTGTACGTTGCTTATCAGTCTATCAAGAATTAGCAAGCTTCGCCACGAGCGCTTCGAAAAGGGTGCTGAACATTTGAAAAATAGCTCGTTTGAAAACAAACCGAAAATACAATACATTGAACCTTCACCGATTAAAATTTAAGAAAGATGACTTCATAATAATCTCGAAGATTAACCAGTTCTCGGTAGCATCTTCACAAAGGCCGGACTAACAAAAGCTTACGTTGAAATATTGAAAGCCTTTGTCCAGTTGATATATAGACCCAGAGCGAATGAGTTATGATCTCTCTGGGGCAAGTAACTCGGAAATCTTTTCAATAACTTTTGTTGAAGATTTTTTTGAAGAAATCATTTTAATCTGACGTCTTTGTCTTGGTTTGCAGTGGTATGATTTTAATTTAAAGGGTTTATTTATATTTCGGAATCATAATAGTCTAAGAAAGACACTCGATAATTATTGTTATCTATTTAGTTTAATTTTTTTTTTGTTTCAATGTTTTGGTAACTAGAACTACTTAACAATGTCAGGAATGAAAATCTATATTCTATTATCCCAATAATATTATAAGGTGAATGTTTGTGTGTGTAAGTAAGTGTGTAAGGATGGTGTATTTGTGACTCTTTCACGCTCAAACAGCTGAACGGATTTGAATGAAATTTGGTACCAGAATTGCTTATGCCCAGGAAAATTAGGCTACTCTTGAGCGGGGCGCAGCAATTATTATAATATTTGTGTCTTAGAATATCTATTCGCATTAGAGTAAACATTTAAACGAATAATTTTGATATCCATTTCACATTATAATCTACGTATATTTTATATCACCAAGTAATATTGATACAGCTGTAAAAAACGTGTTCCCAAAAAAATTTTGGTTTTGGCAAAAGAATATCCACAAACGAACTGAAACGAGTCAGCATCACCTCAAATATTAACTCAGTATCATAGGGCAAATAACAATGAAACTCTGTTTGCTGGCACGTATGAAGTTTGTCGTCGGCGTCGGTTCAAGTTGAATTTATACTAGGCTGGTTTTTTTTTTGATTAAGGTATCTGTATGCGTCAACCTAACGCCATCGCCTCCAAGTTGCACTTGGTGGCCACCAAACTCTGTTTTTGCTATTCCTTCTAAACTATACAAAATGAAACTATTACATAGGTATTAAAAAATGCTTATTGGTTTGTGAAAACTAAACATTCAGTTTTTTTTCAAATTCCTTTGTTCAACGTAATAATAAAATAAAATAGGCGGCGGCGCTAGTTTGACGCATACAACACCTACCTACAGAGTATTGTATCTGAACCAGTGACAAACACTCCGTTCTTATTATTTTTAACTGACTTCAAAAAAGGAGGAGGTTCTATGTTCCTCTGTACCTATGTATTTTTTTTTGTGTTTACCGATTATTCCGTCAATAGATTACCGGACCGATTTTGAAATTTTTTTTTGTTTGTATTAGTAAACTCTCAAGTTGGTCCCATTAAACAAATTGAGGATCTGATGATGATCTTCGAAGTTATGAACAGAAATGCACCTACGACGTACAATTTTTTTTTTTAATTAGCACGAAACTTCGTTTTCATTGATCCTGAGTACGGCCCCTGATCGCTCGAGTTTTCGTCATCGAATGGTAAGGTACTTCCTGTTCCTTTTTTGTCGTTTCTATTCTACAATGTAAAAATGCAATATGGCTAGGGGGGCTGTTGTATAGAAGTTGGCTAATGTAATCAAAATAGCTAGTGATTAGCTAACAAACTTACTTCATCATCCTAAACTTAATTGTATCTAACATACTTATTAATAACAATTTGCAACAAAGAAAGAAACACGCACAAGTATATCGTCAGTTCTTTCATCTTTCATTTCTCCCACGTTCGTCTTAAAAACGTCATCGCTAATTAAGACAGAACAAAGTTGTTACCACGATTGAGGTGCAAAAACAGATGACCCAGATGTTGGATCAAAGCCAATTTCATAGGTCAAGAGATTAGCTTCTATTATTGTTTGAAAAGAACCGTTTCGTTTACGCAAAAACTAGATGTACAATTATTGTACTACTGAGTACAAATTGGGACTTTAGAACAGTTTCAAAAAACAGTACGCTTAAAAACGAATGGGATCGTAATCTAGATTGATTTTAGAGTTGCATGTTAAAGAATAGAATAGAATAGAAAATTCCTAAAGATATTTAAAGGTAATAAGTCTGGTTTACTTATGAAAATTTTCGGAACCGTTTAGAGCTCGTTTTAATGCGCATATAAACTTTTCGAGAAGAAAAAATCACTCTGCCTGACCGGATTCGATCACACGACCTTCGGATCGAAAGTCGAGGCACTAACCCAATCACACACGGCTCTGAAAAAAAGGTATTATCTTTCAATAAATACACCTGTAAACCGGTTAACCAATTTTATCACCAGGTAGAACCATAACTGTTTAAATATACCGATCACTCAAACATTAAGCTCATGAACCCTTGTTCCAGGAGTTTCCACGTTGATTTCGGACCCCCGTCATGGAGATTATATCTTGACAAGATGTCGCTGGTAATCCCCGTCTCTTTCTAAAGGTGGTAACTGACACGATATTCGCTCGATGTGAGCACGTTACAGTCGAACATTCAGTGCGATAGTACATCGAGCCGAACATTCGGCATGATAGTACATTGAGCCGAACAGCTTGATGACGAACTAACACTCAAGCGGTTACCGGTTATTTCAATCGCTTTAAGAACTTAGTACACAAAGACGTTTTGAAACCCATGCTTTTGGACCGTGTGTTTTAAAAACCAGTAATATAAATGAAATCAAACCAAAATACATTTATTATCAATTAATTAAGTAACAAAATTAATTAGCACAAGACTAACCTAAACATTATAAAAACAAAACTCTTACTTTTATCGTACCTATATCAATACATACAATAGTATTCATAATGTATACATTGAGCTAGAGCCGAAACGTGCATTTGTGTGTGGACCTTTGGGTTCTAAAATTCACATTTCTAAACGGCTAATTAATATTGATTTACATGTTATTATATCCAAAAACGCACGCGTAAATTGCGGGGGATGTTGCATTGTCAAGTATTTATTCGCTTCGAATTTTCAGGTCTCATGCGGGCATTACACATTGGAGGGTTGGAACGTGTTGGTTCCAACACTCCTATGTGGGGATCGATCTTGTACGGTTAATGGACACAAACGGAGCATTGCCATTGGCCATTCTATTCGTAGACAATGTTAGAACCGAGTTGAACCAATATGTGGTGCCCGCATTATGAGCATTTGCTCAATGCGAAGATTCGAGGCATTGCTCGTCAGTCACTACCTTAACATTTATTGGCGACTCTGAGACCAGTCATCGTGGGTAATCCCTGAGTAATCTTACACCATTGGGACAAGCCTTATTGGTTTTTGATTTGGAAGGCTTTTTACTAGACAATGTTTTTGCTTTATAAAACA
The DNA here is from genome assembly GCA_963582015.1 of Xanthorhoe designata. NCBI lineage: Eukaryota > Metazoa > Arthropoda > Insecta > Lepidoptera > Geometridae > Xanthorhoe > Xanthorhoe designata. The sequence goes on along the minus strand of OY757029.1, from coordinate 12,648,405 downwards.
TATGCAAACGGGTATTTATCACGAAATAAAAAAAAAATCGTGATAAATACCCGTTTGCATATGTTTTATGATGTGTTCTGATCGCGAAAGTTTAAAAAAGACAAATGTTTTTGCTGTTGTTCATTATATTTAAAAGTTCCTGACTATCAACTATTCCTAAGAATACATGTTGTGCCGACCCCACGTAATGTGGGACAAGGGCAGGCAGAAGAAGAAGAAGAAGTTCCTGACTATCACCAATTTTTGACAAAGATATTATACTTTCAATGATATCAGAATAACAGATCATTTTCTAAACCAAAGACGTCTAAACTGAAGCTTGACATCGTGACATCATTATTAGAATCGCTGACACATTTACTAAAATGCATTAATTAATCATTATTCAAATAATTAATATTAAATAAAAAAATGTAAAATTAGATTTTGTGTAAGGACTTCTTTCGTGGGTAGACTAAACTATCTAAGAATAAACTAACAAATACCGTGTTTTAAAAATTCCCATAAATTATTTATTGTGTTGTGATAGACGATAAACACAGAAATTTCAACCTTAATTACTGAAGCGAATATCTTAATTTCCTTAGGGATACAGATTGTGACTCAGTCTATTGAAAATAAAAGAAAAACTCATTTAGAAATTAGCAAGGTGTCTCTTTGTTTGTATTGTGTTCTATTAGAGGTTGCTCTGTTGACCGACGGCAAATCATTATAAATTTTTGTCATTCATTTGCCAGTTGACATACATTCACTGTATACAAGCCTATTCAAATCTACGCGATATTCGCTGCCGCTGTGTGTGTGGGTCCAGAAAACCGAGTTGGTAGGTATGCGGTAATAATCATATGCCCCCTATCTACATGTATATACAAATTATAGCTCCATCAATCCGCTCAGAGATTTCGATTTTACAAACAATTGTCTCAAAAATGATATCTCTGAGAGCATCAGTGTTCGAAAGCAAAATATTATGCAAGATGCTAATTACTATTGGATATCGGTTTTCTTGATTTGCATAGCCAAAACAAAAAGAGGTTTCTGAATAAATTAAAAGGAATCCTTGTTGAGTTTGAAATCACATTTCAGTTATACATACTACTAGCTGCACCCCGTGGTGTTACCCGCGGTGAATAGTTCCGTTCCCGTGGCAATACTGGGATAAAAAATAGCCTATTTTTTAATCCAGGGTATAAGCAATCCTGGTACCATGTGTAAAATTACCTACAAGCAAAAGGGAAATATCTAAATCAACTTATTTTACACATTTATCGTATAATCTGATAAGCAACGTCAACAATGCATAATGGTCACTGCAATTTTCACCTGAGCTCTTCCGTGCTTTGGAGGGCACGTTAAATTGTCAGTCCCGGCTTTTAAAGCCGTTAAGCCATGAGGGAGGCCTTTAGGCGGCCTAAAAACTCCGTCACCAGAGTTGGCCACTTGCTCATACGAACAAGCGAACTGCAATTTTCGATTTTACAAAGAACATAGTTCTGCATAAAACGACATTTTTTCGCTGAAGTTGTAAAACTAAATCTTCTTGACTATAAATCTCACATCTCTGCGTTATGTCTAGACGGCGGGAGTCAGCTACTCAGATTTGATTTATATCTTTAAATAAGTGTGATAATATTATGCAGATGCATCAATGTGCAAGATTGTAAAACTGAAGACATTGTGCTATATTAAAATGTATATCCTGTGTAGTGTATAATTTTGTGACACAAAATAAATTATGTTATAATTATTATGTTAGTCACCTTTCGTATCTCGGAACTATTGAGTCCCGGACCTTTGATAGGCATGTATGAGGCCAAAGCCAACACACAGAGGCCCTTTTGACAGTTTTAATCTTCTTGTGATGGACACACTGGCTACCCTGTATAACACTATAAAAATGCATCCAAAAGCAGCCTCCGGTCTGTGAAGTACCCGGTCATCCAGGTACTTTTGATTTAATGTGCACATTGAAAGCAACCTGGTTCAGTTGAGATATCTATAGATTGTATCAACTACATAATATCTTCTAATAGTTTTGAACGTAAACTCTGCGAAATTCCGCAAAATTAATTGCTACAGTTTACTTTTCACAAGTCAGTCTGCAATTATTATTGGAATGGCACAAAATTATTGTGAAACAATTAATTTTGTAAGTAATTGAAACAATTAATTCGATACAAAACAATTTCCAGTGGTAGTTATAAATAACGTGATTTCATCGCAGGAGTAGTATTGAGCAAACTATCTAATATTTTTTTAGTGTTCGTTTTTATAGCGGAAATAAAAATAGGTACATCATCTGAGAAAATTTCAACTATCTAGCTATCACGGGTTGATTTGCCTGGTTCTTTCCCTGATGTAAGGAGTATCGTTGGAACAGACATTAGAATCACCTAGTATGTAAGACGAAACTGAAGTGATCCTTGAGGTCCTAACAAAATAAATGATTTTTCTTTCTTTCTTTCAATGGAAATGATTCTTAATAAATCAATTCCATTGAAATCGTGATTCAATTGAAAATTATAATTTTATGAAGCTTGTATGGCATCCCTCTGCTATAATATTATGTAAATTGAGTTCATTACGCAAACTTTATTTGTTACCGAATATAGTTTTGAATTATAACTTTATTACTACAAACAAGCCACCAGCTTACTAATTTAAAATAATTAAATTGGGGAAAAAATCAAGTTTTTAATAGCTCTACTTTATTTTCTTGTAGTGTCTGGGACCTTGTTGAGATAGAATATAGCCTTGCGCGGCTTGGCCGACCATATCCACAGGATATGGCACATAGCACATGGCACAGTGGGCGAAGGCTCGTCTGAGACGCAGAGGTTGCGGGTTCGATTCCTGCCGCGGGAGAAATGTTTGTATGATCTGCAAATATTTGTCTCGAGTCTGGGTGTTTTCTATGTATAATATGTATGTATTTACAAAAAAAAAAAAAAAGTATATAAGTATATATTAGTCATCTGGTTACCATAACACAAGCATTAAATTGCTTAGCTTGGGACTAGATGACGCTGTGTGGAATGTCCAGGGACATTTATTATTTATTTTATTTTTATTATACAATAGGCAATACGTGTGGGGCTGACCAAGCCGCAGGTTTCCTCACGATGTTATCCTTCACCGTTTAGCTTTAGGAATACAGCCGTGATTTTATTCCTTTAAGGATAGAATAGAATAGATTTTATTTTTATTTTTTATCAACATCAACATCGGTAACAGAAATGAGAAATATTGACAATTGAGTGACAAGAATTGTTTTCGTTTCCTCTATTTCAATTTTCAAAACTAGTAAGGCAGTGTTTCCCTATGGTCCGATTGATGACGACATTATGTTGAGTTACGTCCCCCGTTCCGGTGATACGTCATAATAACTGAGGAACTTGACAAGTAGGTAACTTTGGAGTTAAAGCTTGGTCTTTAAGAAACTTCGGCAAAATACAATAGTAGTAATAGTAGTTTGGTGTTCTCGAAAGTGACCGACTAAAAATATACTTAAAAGTTTAGGTTTCGTTTTAGGTTTCGTTTTTGATAGTTACCTGAAAAAAAATTAAAACGTTTTTCTTTCTTTAAAACAGAGTATCCTTAAACTAACGCTTTTAAGGTCATAATCATAAATATTTGTCAATTTAATATTGATTTAGAGATGATTTTTGATGAGATGTTTTTTTTCTTGCTACTCTTATTAATTTTTGCATATCGGACAAGTGCAAATAAACCAACACTTCCTCTAGGCAATTAGATTTGTCGCTTTGCAAATTACGGAGATACCATTGACCTAGTGACCCCTCTTTGATATTTTGACGACTCTCTCAGTTGGACTAATGGAAGAAGAAATAATTCATTTCATTTAAAATTTTATAATTTACCTACTATTAGGTAACCCAACTAGCAAAACGATCTACTCGTAAATCTATCTGTATATCATTGACATAAAAGCTCTATAACCTTGATAGAAATGTGTATACAGTAGGAAAAGGGATACTGATATCGAGTTATTTGATGATATTATATTGGATACATGTGATTATTAATAACAAGTAATACTAGTTCACTTTCAAAACTATCGTGAGTTGTATTAGACATTATAATAGCACACGGGAAATTACTCACAAATACTAGGTTACTTTGTAGAATAATAGAATAGGTAATTTTCTATGGACATAAAGCATTTTAGACTAGATGTTTATTATGTGTTATTTTAAAAGAGAATTTAACGAGTAACTGAGAAATGAATGAATGAATGGAAGAATGAAGCTTCATAATCTCCAATAATGCAAAAAAAGTAATGGATTTTTGCACATACTGGACTGGAACTCACTAAGTATAATTATTAAAGAAAGTAAGAATATAATTATTATAGAAGTAGAAAGTAAGTTTTTGTATATAAACAAAGTCTAATCATATTATTTTTAATCTGTATCTGTTATTTGTAAAAAAATTACGACAGATTGCATGTTATCCTTATATCTTCACCGCTATTTTGAAAACGAAACCTTATGATAAAGTTCATGTTATTAGCTTCAATTTGGAGGGAAAAAGCAAAAAAACAGTCTATTTTTTATGTGTGCCTTTAAGATTGATATGTACCTATTGCAAATCGGTGGAAGTCAACATTGTTTTTTTGTCCCATACTTGATAGTTCACAACACGGTAACTAATTGATCAATGTTTAAAAGGAATAAGATTATCTTTCTCTAAGACCTATCTACAAAAAACTTGGTCATCAGTGTAGTTGATAAATTGATAAAACACACAGCGCCATCAAGTCCTAAACTAAGCAATTTTAATGCTTCTGTTATGGTCACCAGATTTCTGATAAACTACAAACATATTTTTTATTGTGAATACATACATTTATACATAGAAAAAACCCACAAACCTCTGCGTCTCAGGCTTTCACCCACTGCGCCAGAGAGGTCATCGAGGATACACGTGTCGTGCTGAACTCACTTAGTAGGACTAGGGCAGAGAGATGATGATGATAATAAAATACATTATTGAAACTAGGTCAACATTCTAGTACGTCGGATATTATCTCATCTCCTATCTTACAATTTTCCTTATCTATATCCCCGAAAATATCTATCTATAACGCACAAACGTTGTCATTATGACACAGGCTGTAAGTGCGAATCTCGAATTTTAGTGTGAGTAGCATTTTGAATAGCATCATTTCCTACTGAGACGCGCAAAGAATACTAATTCTCTGTGTGGGGCTTAGATGACGTAGAGTATGTAGAAGTTAGTATGGAAGCAGGTTGGGATGCATTGAAGATCCTTGAAGCGATTTAAGATCGATTGGTATTTGTTTTTAGTACTACAAGAACTAACTTAATCCACTTGCTGTTTCTGTTGGAAAATTTGGGCGAAACGCTGGCGTCCTTTTAGTTAGTCGCGTGTCCGCTACTTACGTGACAGTGACAGAGTTCTAATGTAAGAATAAAATGGCAAGTGCAGGCACTTATAGCGATAAGCACAAGGCCCATAAGCGAGCTAAATTTTAACTTTGTTGCGTCGTAGTATGTGTCACTATTAAATGTAACTTAAATTACAATTATTTGCTATAAAATCATGGGCTAATAATTAATTGTACTTACAAATTTCATTGTTGGAAGTCTAACTACTCATTACCTATAGGTAAATGGATCATATTATTCACATACCTACATGACAGTGGATTGATAAGACAAGACCATTGTATTGCTCAAACGGAATAATGGTATTGCTGAGTAGGTACTTCGATTTACCATCGGGTCAATGTATATTTGTGTTGAAGTGATTTAGAGCCTGGGCACACCGCGTTTTTCTAACGCGCCATCACTGCGCGTTTGGATCGATAAAAAAGCAAATAAAACGCGCAGTAACTGCGTGAACTAACAGGTAACGCGCTACTACAATCGCGCAGCGTATTAATTGCAGATTTTAATGATGATTAGTTTTCATTTTTAAACTTCAAAGAAGATTTATCAACACTATTGTTTGAGTCAGATTAAAATCATAGTCAGCTTGAAATCCTTGATATTATCAATTGATCAATGATCATACATATCAGTAAGACACCAAAAGTCGTTAAGCCATGACGGAGGCCTTAAGGCGGCTTAAAAACTCCGTCACCAGAGTTGGCCACTTGCTCATACGAACTTACTTACTTAGTAAGACACCAATAGATATGAAGAAATCTATTACTTAATCATTTTGATTTAGAGAAGTATTTTCTACTAGCCTAAATAGGTAGTTTTTTCTATCTCACAAAGTCCGATTAGCCCTAGTTTGCGCTTAGTTGTCATGCTGACAGTACTCTCTACCAAAATCTGACGTGAACACAATAAATATACACTATTGACCCGGACCGCGTACGGGCGAGACTGATTGCTTTTGAGCTTACGCACACTAAAACAATGTGTACATGAATTCACTAAGCCCAACGGACTTCGTGAGATAGAACAACTTTAAATGCAAATAATAATAAAGAAGATGGCTTCCTACACCAGTGAACTTACAACAAAACTCATAAAATGATATAACAGAATAAGTAATTTCATTACCATACGTCCTTCCCGACCTTATAATTGAGAAATTTCGCAAAATACACAATGAGTTTGAGCTCTAAACACGTCGCAATAAGTGTCTTTAATATGCAGAGATTCTCTTTGACACTAATATTAGCACCAATTTCTAGTTCAAGCGAGCTATGCAAACGAACTGAGTTCACGGCAAATGAAGCGAAATGTAACCTTATTATAAACAGCTGTTCAGCTGAATTCTGATAGTTTTGGTTTTATCACAAGGGGTTGAAATGAAATTTCATCATTAAGTTATTATTTAAACAAACAGTATAAGTTTACTATAAAAAAAACATCGCGAGGAAACCAGTTAGCTTTATAAGAACATCGATGGGCTTGCAATCTGTAATGTATGGAATGTTAACTTCTGCAAAACGTCGGCATGACATTAGAGGCGCAGACCCACCGCCGCGCATGCTGTGCACGCGGCGCATTTTAGATGCGTGGGTTCTTTTGTTTGACAACGTATCGTTACATGCGTAGCGTGTTCGTGAGTTGCAGTATTTTCTGACATTACATTATACTAGTACGTTTTCTTGCAAAGTGAAGTTTAACGCACGTGCGTTGTCTCTCCTTGCGCAGCGGTCGGGTGAGTTCGTAAAATGACACTCTCAGAATACTTTTTTTAAATAAATTTTCCGTCATGAACAATATTTTATTTCTCATCGACTATAAATTAAATAAAGAATACCAGAATAACTCGACTTTTGCAAAACTGAAAGTCACCAAACCACTCGAGATCGACTAGTTCTGAGCTGAAAACTTATTTTGAGCGGAAATACTATTTTTTGCACTGAAAATCCGAGTTGTCGAGGATTCCGATAAGTTTGGACCGGAAATTCTCACGTAATTCAATATTTAAAGTTGCTTTGTGTTTTAACCGACTTCAAAAAGGAGGAGTGAGGAGAGTGAGGCATGTTAAATTATATGTAACAAATTGGACGTGGTAGTAACTACCTTATTGTTCAAACAGTATGTAAGTTACAACTTATTTAAAAGCTTAACTTATATTTTTCATCATTATACTGCTTGAATACTCCAATTCGATTTATTGTCTCCTTTAAGGAACCCCAAAAGTGCCTTGGCTTATGATGAATAGCCCCATACATCAGCAACTGAATAAATTATCCTTTCTCTGTCTCTAACTGACATACTACCATACTACTATATTATGCATCCTCGTATTTGTATGCTTTCTAAGTTATCAAACTAATATTAAAATCGTAAAATTTTGTATGGATGTATGGATGATAGTGAAATTGGTTGGGAATCAGGGGATGAGACTCGCGAGGGATCAGAGAATGACTTAAGATTAGGCCTGTACCCAACTGTACTGTGTGTATTTCGTGGGTTCCTTGAATTTCGATCTGAAGGTAGTGGTTTCGAATTGGGCAGTTCAACAATGTTTTTTTTTTTTTTTTTTATTTAACCTATCATGTCCCACTGCTGGGCAAAGGTCTCCCCCTTCAACTTCCACTCTTTGCGCTCCAAGGCAACTTTTTTGTTTTGAAAAAAAATAAATATGCGAATTTGTTTGTTCGTATTAACACGAGCTCTAAACGGTAAAGAAAAACATCGTGAGGAAACCAGTTAGCTTTATAATAGCGTAATAGCTTTCTTGTATACTACGTTTGGAATAGGTACTAACTTATGCAAAATGTGGGTACCTCATACCTCTGACTACCTCTTAGACATCTACAAACAATTTAAAATCACATCACACTATCACACTAATATTATAAAGGTAAAAGTTTGTGTGTGTGTAAGTATGTAAGTGTGTTTGTTACTCTTTCACGCTCAAACGGCTGGACGGATTTGAATGAAATTTGCTACCAGAATTGCTTACCTAAACCCTGGATAAAAAAATAGGCTACTTTTGATCTCGGTATTCCCACGGGAACGGGAACTATTCACCGCGAGTAACACCGTGGGGCGCAGCTAGTGTCTAATAAAATGTGAAACAATTTGTCTACCGCACCCTGAAAATACAGTCGTGATCATATTGCATTTATTTTTTTATATTGTTTAAATGTTTTATTTTAAAAACGTTTTCATAAGTATGTTTTGTATAATCTAATTTTGTTTATCATTTGGTGCTGTAGCTACGGTTAAAATATTTCATTGTACGAGTACGAACACAAATTCATTTCACATTCGTATTCGTATTCGCTCAAATTATATTTACATTTTCTGCTATTATTTCCGGATATTACTGTTTTTCATGGTTGTTCCGGGTTATATATTTTCGGGTAAAATTAAGAGTTATTCGGTATTTTCATTCGGCCTCGTTACTAAATAGACATGGCTTTTTAAAAAGAAATGATAGTAAAAATGCTTGTATTAAATGAGAATCGAAATCATAGAACATTGGGTGTAGTTTTAAACTATTATCATTTTAATTAAGCATTATTATTTATTTAGTTTTGTGTCTGTGCATTTATTGCAACAACAGTCTTTTAATTGACTAGCATAACTTCTAGTATTATTATTATTTTCAGCCGTTCGTGTACCACTGCTGGGCAAAGGCCTCCCTCAACTCTTTCCAGACGTCACGATCGTGTGCTAGAGTCTCCCAGTCGGTTGTGAATTTGTCGAGTTCGTTCCGCCATCTTTCGTCACTTGGTAGCGTTTAACTTAACTTAAACTTTACTATAACTTCTACCTACTACTCATTAAAACTATTTAACTTCTGTATTGTAATATTATATTTCAGAGTTGACCACATGCTTATAGTAGGGGAGCCCACGATGCTAAATGGGGATTTACTCGAGCGTCATAGAGACCTATTAGGTTGCAAAGCTTAGATGATAAAAAGAAAAAAATGTTAAGTATATAAATATACCTTTTCATCGGTGGGTATTATACGAACTTACTTTTTTTTATCAAAATCCAATCACTTTTAAAGTCAAACGAAAACGTGACGGGAAATAGAATTCTAATAGTAAATTCTATGTTTACTTAACAGACACATAAATTCTTATATTCTCTTTATTACCTCTTAAACCAATCGATAAACTAAAACATTCCTAAGCTTTTTGGGTATTTAAGTATGAAACACATGGCCAAATAACATTTTACAGTGTCGTTAAAAGATTTCAGAGCTGCTTCGTAGAAGCCGAACAGTCGAGCTCATAAATGCATTTGAAGTTTAAAACGATTGCATATAGACGTTTTTGGTAGACGTTTATGGCCTTGATGGCCGAGTGAGTACATCGACTTTCGATCCGAAGATCTTGGGTTCGAATCCGGCCGTGCTATGCGCTTTATCACGAGCTCTTAATGGTGAAGGAAAATTTAGTGAGGAAACCAGTTAACTTTCTAGTAGTGTCGATGGGCTTGCAACCTGTCACGTATAGAATGTTAACTTCTGCAAAATGGGAATGTCTGCAAAGTATGGGTATATACCAAAATGTATTCGGGCATACCTCTGACTATCATCCCATTAAATTTCTTCAAAGGATCTAAAGAAATGCCATAAAATATCTAAAAGATTATTGTCTACCACGTCTTGCAAATACAGTTGGAAATACTACCAAGGTATTTATTATTTTAGCACTCTTAGCCAAGCCAAGATTTTGTTCTAAAAACTGGTATTCGTATTTAAAGTCACCAGTAACTTTCAATATTTGATGAGACTGCTATTTTTAGAAATACTCAAGTCTTTTCAAGTTGATTGTACAAAAATAGATGGTGTGGCGAAGATTTAGATCAAGATAGAACACCCCGACTAACGAAATATCCCACTTCTTGCGTGTGTTTCATTATGAATAAGGGCTAGTTTAATATGTTTTGTTTTTGAAGATCATTAATTTAGAAAAAATATTTTATTAATTTATTTGTATTGTTGTAATTAGAATTTGATTGAACATGGTCATTAATTTTAAAAACCAAACATACCTTTTACCTAAAGTAGCCATTATTCATAATACAACGCGTGCAACGTAAAGAAACACCTTTTTTGTCATTTTATTAATTGCGTGCAATAAATATAAGTGCTGAAATATGTGAATTATGTGTGTTATTTTATACTTGAAAAAATCAGTCACTGGTGGAAATCGACCAAGAAAGATTTATAGCCAGTGAAAAATAATCCGTTTCTATTCTGTTTCTATCGTCACTATTCCTATGACATTTCTGATCGCTCGAGTTTTCGTCATCGAATGTCAACTTCATCAAAATCGTGTAAATTCTAAAGCGACTGTAGATTGTAAAAACATAGCTCGGCTGTTCTGTCGTCAAGTTAAGAGCGGTCAACCCGCCTTACTTTTCATACAAACGCTCGTACGTGATTATGCAGTTGTAACAGATCTTTCTTTTAAACTTTTGAACTAATAGGTATCTTGTGCACTATATCTAGGTTTCTATCAAAACTAAAAATCAAAATTTTGAGAAACAAATTCAGTATAAGCCTCCAAAAACCTGCTTTTTGCATAAGATTTACCTGAACTTTGGCCGTTCATAATGTACTCATAAATTGTAAAAGTAAAGAAAGTATTGTGATAGAAACCTTGCAAATGTTATGGAGATTCTAAATGACAAGCATTTATTTTACAAACTTGTAAGGCTTACTAAAAAAAACGTATTTCCTGGAACACTTTTTATGAAATTTCCGCACACTATATTTCGAGTGAGCGAGTGAGCGGCGAAAGTACCAACTGAATGCCAACTGAATGCCGAGCTCTGATGCGTTATCTCTCTCTTTTCGCTTTGCTTCTTCTTCTAGCATTGCGCTGGATGAAACAACAAGCTTTTCAGCCATGCTCGCGTCGATGATAGACGCGCCGGGAAGGGTCACCTTAAGTGTAAATTTTCTACATTTTTTTTTTCGTTTAAATTCGAAAGCGACTAGATTGTAAATGAAACTTAGCTAAGGGGCTGTTCTACCTTCGAACAAGATTCCATGTCTGTGTTTACCTTTTCGTCCCAGTATTCCCAAAACATTCACGACCGTAACGCATAAACAACTCTTAATCTTCACACAAATAACGCTTTAGAAGAAACGGACACTCTGCAATAACAGTAACAGATATAAGGATTATCCGGGACATTAAACGAGAATTTGGACCTTATTTCTCGGCTGATAAAACACAAATTGCTTGACAATTTTAGTGCAGTGATAAGCATTGCTTTTTATTGAAGACGTTGAAAAACTCAGATCAGTAAAGTCTAGGCCGGTAGATTAAAGTTAAATTAATTCTAATTATAGTTCTAGCATGTCCCTGTATGCAATGGTAACATGGTACCCAAGTTTTGATATATATTTTTTAATTTGATAATATAGTAAGACGCGACCGCGAGGAGTGATCATACTCAAACCCAAACGAATATTCACCGGAAGAATTTTGTCGGTAGGTATCTAAATCGATGATATTTTTACGTGAGTAATTTTGCGTCTTTGGTAATGTCTTGGTAAATAATAATATGTTCATAAATTTAGAATTTTTTTGAAATGCTAAAAAACCTGAACTTTCTTAGAAAACATAATTTTAGCTGTCACATGAAACTCCTTGACGCTCAAACAGCTTGAATGAAATTTGGTCAACCACAGGTGCATCGACCACTGGGGGCCTAAGCCACGAACCCGACAGATTGTAACACTCGTTTACGCGGTATTTGGCGATCAGACGAATAGACAAGGCGATCGCTATGCGAAGGTTACTTTGTCTACCAATCGAACTTCGCTATCGCTTCAGCGATGACGATTGTAGAAATCGATTCGCTTCATAGCGAATGCCGGTTGGCTAGGCCCTCTGGATAGCTTATATCCTGAATTAACACATAGGCTACTTTTGATCTCGGTTTTTTCACAGGAACGGGCACTTTTTACCGCGGGTAACACCGTGGGGCGCAGCTAGTATTTATATATTTACAACGAATTTGTTTACCACTTACCGTCAGCAAACTTCACTCTCGAGACACATGTCTTCAAACACCGAAATGCTTGTAATTCAGGAAGCAGCGCGTTTATCAACAAAAGTTGGCAATTTGCGTCTCCATTACACTTTAGTGGCTCCTTTGCGAGCTTTTAAGACAGTTTTGAAGTTCGTAGTTCGTACTGGTTCTAGAATAGACGTTAGGTATTTTTGTCTAACCTTGTGATGGCCAAGAAAGGTTTTTGTCGAGAAATAAACTATAAACTAAACTAAATGGTTTCATAGTAAAAATAAATATTATTGGACATTTTATACAGTGTCACCTAGTTCCAAGCTAAGCAACTTAATGCTTGTGTATACTTTTTTTGTCGTAAATATTATGTACTTACCTACAACATACATATTAGAAAAACACCCAAACCTGGAACAAATATCTGCAGAGCATTTGTAAACATTTGTCCCGTGGCGGGGGTTGAAACCGGAACCGCGTCTCAGACGGGCCTTCAACTACTGCCCGAAAACCTTATATCCGTTCTTCCGTCGATCATCATTCCGTGCTCCGTCCCAAGCGGGCTTCCACCCACTGCGCCGCGAGGTCATCAATACATAGCAAACATTACCCTCTGCAGTCGGGTAAAAAAGAGAAAACCATCAACCGAGTCGGGTTCCGTAGCTTCAAAACTTGTAGGTAAACGAATTATCGAGATTTTCAACGCTTTATCACGCGACGCCCTTTTAGGAAAACTAGAAAACAGGGGTATATTGAGGTTGACATTAACCTTGATAAAGTTCTGCGGTTTTGGGAAAGGATAGTTTAATGTATGGAAACAATGTTTTTGAATCACGATTATCTCCAAAGATGTTTAAGGATTCAAGGTCCTAGTTTGAAGACCTGCGGCCTACTAAGTAGAACGAAATTAAGAGTAAATTTTCGGGTTCAGCTTATGTTTGTGGATACTGAATTTGTAACAGTTTTCCAACAGAAGCTGAACCCGAAAATTTACACGTTTCGTTTTCATTTATTCCAAGTAGGGCCTTTGTATTCTGAATGTGTTGTAGGTATACTCTCAGAATCTGTTCATTCATCGACCAGAAAAGAGCTGATCAGCTGAGTAGGGTTTCATGTTAAAAACACTATCGAAAAAGGCACATTTCAGACCAAAAAACAAATTGGTTCATCAGTTCAGGCGCTACGTTGGCTCAGACAGACACAGATACAGAAATACACAGACATACAACGTACTTATAACTCCCTCTTTTTCGCCATAATTTGAAATGAACTATCAGTTCTTTCAAATAGTACCCTAAAATAATCAATAATCATTTTTTTATTAGAGGGCACAGCTTTCGACCACCCTTCCCTTTGTGCCAAAAGTTCCCAACTTTTTGAAGGAAAAGGAAGAAATAATAATTTACTGAAGGTTGAAACTCAAAGTTTCCAGATATTGAGGAAATATTATTGTCGAGAATAAAAAATATTTTGAACAAAGTATTCTAATTTGCTCAGTGAAATTATTCTTTGAGAAAATAAATAGAAGACTCCATCAGTCGTTGCACAAATAATTATTTTCTTCTCTTTTATAATAAACTAGCAGCCCGTCCCGGCTTTGCACGGGTGTACTAATTAAGGAAATGAGACAAAACCACCATTTTTCGTCGCCTTCAGTTGCAAAAATGGTCAAGTTTTTTTATTTTAACGAGATAAAATATAGCCTATGTTCATTCGGAAAGTCCATTCTACACATCGGTTAAAGAATTTTTGGAATCGGATGAGTAGTTTCGGATATTACCCCAAACATACAAACAATCTTTACCTAACACCCAGCAACAATACGTAACACCCAGCTAAAAATAGTCATTTGTATTTGTACTTGTGTAAAATGAGCCTATATTTAGCGCAAATACCAAACCAATTAGAGTTTCAAACATAATGATTTCATAATTCTTAGCAACATTACGCATACTTTATTTATTACAAGCTTACGCCCGCGCCTTCGCTCGCGTGGTACCTACCTAGATATAAAGTAGTTAATGTGTTATTTCTGATCATAAATTGTGTATATTTCAAGTTTCAATCAAATCTTTTCTGTAGTTTTGCGTGAAAGATTAATAAACTTTCGCTTTCATAATTTAGTACCTAGTAAGTTCTTCTTCGAAACTTTTGCTTATATCAACCCCTAATAGCTAGACGGATCTAAAATATACGAAAATCTAAACGAGTTTTTCTGCCGAATACTTAGATATCCTTGTGTTTTTTCCAACCTTATTTTTAACGCTTCCTGAATATTTCAACCAGACATAAAAAAAAAATGATAATTATATGGTCACGACTGTATCCCAGGGAGCAGTAGACATTTCTTTCAGATCTTTTTAGGCTATTTTTAGATCAATCGGACATTATTGATTCGAATTCAGGTATTCGGTTACTCATCAAAGTTTTCCAACTATTGATGCCTGCACGTCTTGCAGTGATCATGAGCTTATAGATTTCATTTCACCCCTGGTTTGTTGTCTCCCTCGCACCATAGTACGCAGACCAGTACGTTTTCGCTGCTCTTCTGAGTTGGACGTATGACGGGACGTAGCGAGTTTACGATCAATTTCGTATGCAATGTGCTCTTTTAATTTCTGTGACATATTTTAGTGAAGTGGCAGTGATGGGATTCGAAACTTAAGTATTTCGTAGATTTGGAATTGATAAGTGATTGTGATTAGTTTTGGTGTTATTATTCGGGATTTAAAAGGTATGTTGTTTTTTTCTGTTGGGTAATATTTTTTTATTAAAATTAAGTGTGAAAATAAATTGTTATGAATCATAGGACATGGCGATAAACTTACGGTGGGTGAAGTTGTGATAGGTGTAATTTTTTATCATTATAAGGCCTATTTGGAAAAAAAAACCAATTAATTTTTTTTTTGAGACACTTGGCATAATTATTATTGTGTATTTTTCCGTTGGATTTTTTTTTATTTAAACTAAGAAAAGTTGTATCTACATTAGATAAAAAAAAACATTAATATTTAGGTATCTGGTGGTTTTAATTGCATATTAATAAAACTTATTAGAACAGAAAAAAAAATATTTCTTTCGAAATATTTTACGAATTTTCAAACTAAACGATAAACAAAATACCTCAGAATTTAGGACTCTAATCTATATTAAAAAAAACAAACAAAAACGGAGATTAAAATGAGAACAGAATTACATTGTTACTGCTTCCCAGAATAAATTGTTTTTCAGAGAAAAGACTCGGAAGGTGCGTATTTACTTTTTCTCCCACATTGTATTTATTCAACATCTCATAGCCTTATGAGAAGTTATGTTAGCATTCCGTTTTTCCATACCATTAAAAGGATAAACGAGTGCCTTTTTGGCCTAGTAACAAAATGGGATGACATAATGTTCTAAGCGACAGTAGTAGGTAGGTTCCGGTAAAAATCGTATAATTTTACTTAATGTACAGAACTTTGTTTCCTAACTCTGATTTCTTTTATTAATGTACAGTAATTAACTGCAACGTATTTACATTAAATTATAACAGTTTTTGGAACCAGTTGGAACCAGTTGAGCTATCTTATACTATTCTCCTCTTCCTTCAGTCGTAGGCTGCTGAGCGCCGTGATGTGCCCAAACACTTTACGATCTCCCTCCACCTGCTGCGGTCCTTGGCACAGGGGATCGCTTCGGAAACCTTTGTGTCCAGCCAGATACCTGGTCAGATCATCTCGTTGGGCTTCGTCTCCTCGGCTTTTTTTCGTCTACCTTCCTCGTGGTGATATTCCTCCAGGTTGTTGGGAGCTTTTCGGGCAGTATTACCGAAATTTGAAATTTGCAGCACTCTTTGAAGGTTCATTATTATGCTGAATCTTTCTGTAAGCTAATAATATGAAAGAAAAGAAATAAATAAAAAACTTTTATTTTGGTAGGACTTCTAGGATCACTTCAGTTTCGTCTTACATGCTAGGTGATTCTTATGCCTGTTACAACGCGACTCGCTCCCGTTATACGACATGGAAGCCAATTTCGAAGAACTATATAGGTTGCAAGCACATCGACGCTATTAGAAAGCTTACTGGTTTCCTCACGACCCCACCTAGCGTGGGATAAGGGCAGGAGAATGATGATTGGTTTCCTCACGATGTGTCCTCATTTAGAGCTCGTGTTAATGCGCAATAATTCAGATCTTTGAGGTTATATCCAAGAAATAGAAGATATAAATATGAATATAAGTAATATTTAGAAATGAAATAATTGATCGCGACTGTTTTCTCAGAGCGGACGACATTTCAATTAAAATTTTACATTTCTTTATGCAATTAGGCAATATCAGATCATTTGAAGATGTATAGGGGTAGTCAGAGGAGGAGGATATTTAGACATCTATTTATATTTCCATATTTCTGTAGTTAATTCGCAATCTTTTTACAGTGAAGAACAATCGAGAAATTCTATTAATTGATGATAAGCTTGCCAATTTGAGTAGGTACTCCATGTTATTCATAACATACTCAGAAATTCTTAGACCTTAGGTTTACTGATAAATGACATAATTTACCAAATCTTTTCATTGACATAAATGTGATGTAAAAAACATTACATATCTGAAATCTAAAAAAAATAATATCAGGGAAATTAAAGTAAGTTCCCAGGAGCAAGTGACCGACTCTGGTGACGGAGTTTTTAGGCAGCTTAAAGGCCTCTGTCGTGGCTTAACAACTGTATAAGCCAGGACCGACAATTTAACCTGCTCACCGAAGCACGGAAGCGCTTAACAGTTAATGCAACCTCGCACCCATACAAGTAGTGACCGCAAAACGTTGCTTAACTTCAACGATTTATCAAGAATGGCTTGGAAAGCTTCGCCACGAATAATGGAGTACATTGATAGGAATTTGTTATAATTAAATTTGGACACAAAACCTACCCCTATCTTCAAAGGATCTGCAATACCTGAAGATTTGACCCTCTGTCGTGTCTTGGGAATATGGCAGTAATACTGTTTCTTAGTATAATGTACGATATACCAAGAATGTTACTGAGAAAATGTTTGCTTAAAGTATTTGAAAAGGAAAAGGACACAAAATTGTAAACAAGAGGATTCTTAAAATTTAAAGAATTCTGTTTTCAATTTGTGCTTTTATGGAAAGGAGGTATCTTTTGGAATTCCCATTGCGTGTTGCGTAATTCTTCTTTCTTGATTTTTGTCAATTTTCATGAATGGTGGAATAGGATTATAATAGACTGTCATACGATATATCATCATAATAATGATCATGCATATAATGATATAGTATAGGTTAGGTATCACTTAAATATTAATACTCCTTTTAACAGTAAACGTTACAAAAAACTTAGTCACCGAAAAATACTGTATTTTTTAAAAGTCAGCTACAAAATTCAATCTCAAAACTCCGATAGCGAATTCACCTTAAAATAAATCCTGTCTCATTTCCAAAGCTTTGGTTTTAGGAAATAAATAACAAAAACGGCGCCCGATAATGATGATGATACAAACGCTTATCCCGAAATTGAATTCGCGTTTCAAGCCACTTCGATTTTCGTCAAAGACATTTAAGAGATTTAAGATAAATAAGATTTGTGTAATGATACGTCTTTACACAGGGTTAGTTTTAAAAAACCAGAAACCTCTCGGGTCCTTCCTAACACTAAGGCTGTGTCCACAGTAGGCAAACTGTTAGTGGCCAACAGAGTGAGCCGAAAATTTGTGGCAAACTGAAATTTGAGTTAGCTGCAAACTCAGATAAATTTTCGCCATATCAACCATATCGCCGCCGCCAACTGGCATAGTCGGTGCGTGTAACACTGCAAACTGCGTAAAGTGAGCGCAAACAAGCAAACTATGGACACTCCATAATATTTATTATGGAAGGGCGTGCTAAACCGATACGCCGCAAACTCAGTCGGCCGCTTTGCCTACTGTGGATACCACACAGCCTAAAAGCAAAAACATTTGTTCTACGACTTGTATTGTCTCCTGACACTGTATAAATCATCTAGTAAAAATGAACTTATAGGCCTGAGTGTTTATCAAAAAGCTATTTATATTTCAACCAAATAACAGACATTTGATATAGGTACTTAATATAGAATCCTACTCTTATTTTTTATGGATCTCTCCTATAAATTTACAATCTTACTTTGTATTTATTTTCATAATTATCAACCAGTTTCCTTGAAGTTAGTTCGTTGGTTTAGGTACTTGAAGTGAAATTACTTTTACTAGGTCAAGTTTTAATTTATTTCTTTCCAAAGAGGTACAAGTAAGGTAAAAAAGTTTCTTACTACTCTAAAGAGTACATTTGATTATTCATTCCTTTCACCCTTCATATCTCGTAAACGTCTTAAACGATTTTGATAAAGCTTAACAACTACAGCTGAAAGGTTTTCTTAAAAAAAAAGTGAATTCAAATCGGTCTAAGTACTCGTTTAAGAGCTACATTAGCAGTAAAACTTATAACAACCCTATCTTGGGGTTAAAAAGTAAATAGTGTAAAGTATCTTCGACCTTATGAAATTCATAGCAAGTTATCAAAGCTTTAGAACTCAAGACTCCTAGGACGGCGCTGACAGCGAGATTAAAGTATTGAGTGGAATTTATGATGTAGATTTTGAAATACACTGAACGTAATGTTACAAACGTAAGCATGCTGGAAGAGAGAGAGAGACCCTGGGTCCGTGGGGTACCGGGGCCCATCGCGTTTTTAAAATTTTATCGGGGGATCTGGTCGAAGCGACGCGTGATCCGAGGGCTGGCACTTATTTGGCTCAAATGATCAACATTGCCATCCAGTGCGGCAATGCTGCCAGTGTCTTGGGCACGCTTCCGTCTGACTGACTTTAAAAAAGGAGGAGTTTCTATATTCCACTGTATGTATTTTATTAATTCATTGTTTGTTAAGGACGTAATTGCCGTTTGCCGCTTTTAAAAAAACCAATACTGAAGCTCAAGGAAGTTAATATCTAGAATCCTAGATAGGGCGCTGATTAATTTTGTAGGTTTCTATAGATCCAGCGGAACTCTCTTTTGACACGTTTTGCTTCACTTCTTAGGAAGTAAGCTTTAAAGAGATCAAAAGTTTTGAGAAGCGAAGAGAGTAGGAAAGCAAAATAAACTAACCCCCTTATTAATAAACGAAGATTAACAAAGAACGTCAGTGAATTAACGAATTAGCACTTTATTGTACACAGAATAAACATACAACTTAAAATTAATACTTCGTTGATCTTTGTTTATTAATAAAAGGGTAAGAGTTTAGCACAACAATCCTACAAACTTTAATAAAAAATAAATATAAATATAATATATTTTATATTATCCCTATTCGTTAATCCTTGGCAATATTTGCCAACATTTTCAGGACACTAGTGCCTTGAGATGGAATAGGCTTGCTCATCACCTAAATCTAAACCATCTTCTCAGTTTAACATGCCTTTATCTACAGGAAAGACTTGTTAATACGTGTAGGGCTGACTAAGCAGCGGGTTCCCGCTTCCTTACAATGTTTTCCTTCACCGCTAAGAGCTTGTGTTTATCACATCGCATCACACTAATATATACACTAATATAATATTGATTCCTGGATACATAAGTTAATTATCAGTCTGTAATTTTTTAGGTGCAAATAAAAAACTTTGGCTAGAATTGTTGGTTGATGCCCTTAGGCTATCTGAAGGGTTTTGTTTTCAGAAAACAACGTTGTGATTTCAGACGAAGCAAGTAAACACATCAGTCTATGGTCGTTGTTGTACTGAAGAATCCATTAGAGTTATTGGAAACTGTCTTTTTACACCCAAAATCAAAAGTAAAAGATTATTTCGATAATTAGGTAGGTTTCTACGAAAACAATTAAAAAAAGCTCAGTTTAACGCTCTTTTAAACGTTTACATTTAATTGGAGAAGGTTGAAAGTATCCACTTAAATTTTAATTATCCTAAATTCAATATTATCAAGTTTAGTGACTGTGTCTATTAATAAGGATTTAGCTGTGTTTATTTTATTAAAAACGTTTTTAAAGACTTAAGACTTTTTAGTACTTAGGTACTTTATTTAGTCAAATAGATAATTATCGTCTGATGGGTACCAATTTTATGAGTTATTTTTGTTTAGAAATATATAAGTAGTATGTTTACAAAATTGGCACGGCCATTTTGGTTAAAGTATAAAGTACTCACAAACTTAAACCTACGCAATTGCTAGCTGAAGTATTAAATCTAAAAATGTAATATTCTTTAACAAAATGTTTCACTAAAAATAATTGTAGTAATATCAGCTCATAAAATTGTTATTTTCCTCAATGTTGCCACAAAATAAAAGCCTTAATATTACAGTAATAACATTAAATCATAAAATGTTTAGAAGTTAATGAAAGTGTAAAGACATTTTTTGCGTGACTTGTAGCAATATCCATAACATAATATTAAATATTTGGTCACTTTTAATTAGTTTCCTACAAGTAGGTATTAATTAGGCGGGTAATGTGTCAATGTAAGTAATTAAATAACAGGCTACTAAATTAAGTTTCTAATTTTGACGTGAGAAACCCTAATAAACATTGGAACGTTTTTAAAAGATATTTGGTTTCTTGGATAAGACGAACGTGCCTATAAATCAAAATTTATTATTTTCACACTTGTACATTTGTGCTATCGGATCGGCAAGCGCAATTTAGGACGTCCACGTTCGCCCAATAACCTGAAGTGACTGGTAGACGGCCAATGCTCTAGGGACATGCTATTGACGTTCTGCTACGTATTTCCGTCTTGCTAAAACAGGGCACGTTTTTGGTCAAATGAATAACCAATTGAAACGTATATCAGAGAGATCAAAACCGTCTATACTAATTTTTTGCACAGTGGAATGCTAAGTTTTACAAAATGTATTGTACTAACTATGAATCAGGACGTGTCGGAGACCTACGACTAAAACGAAAATGTTTGCATTAAAAGCTAAGAAAATGTTCGCTGTGATTGAACACTTACAATTTTTTTAAGAAATGAAATGAAAATGAAATATGATCACGACTGTATCCCGGGAGCGGTAGACATTTCTTTCAGATCATTAGGCAATTTTTAGATCTTTTTATAAATAATAGGTAATACAAGTTTTTTATAAATAATTATATTAGTTAATTGAATAAGGGTCACGCCTTATACAAACTTATATAAACGTTTTTAAACTAAATATAATTGGATAGCCTGGATTCGACCTGCGACCACTGGATAGTCGAGGTACTATTTACTTATGCCCGGTTCCTATATCCAACGTACATGACCGTAGGTCGATCGTCATAGCAACGTTGTTATCTCTGTCAAAAGTGTCATACATTTTGTGTCATTTAAACAACGTTTCTTAGAGTTAGATCGACGGTGATCCATATGATGGATATAGGAATCGGGCATAGTCAACACAGCTCTCAAATAAAGCCCAGCTGTTGGCTCATTGAGTTGTTCTCTTCTCTTAGCCCTAAGGCTGTTAGTTTAAATTATTCGATACAGATCGAATCGAATGAAGGAATTCTTTCGATTTTCATTTCACATAGTAATTTAAGTTATGATATTTATATAGATATCCTTATTAAGCCATTCATTATTGTAAAGTTAAATATTAATACTTCATTAAATCTTTTCTATTTGATGTTCATGCAGATCGACGCTTGACTACCTATGGCTTCTAAGCTTAAATAACTGCTAAATCTATTAATATTTGTTTTCATTGGCATGAGAGTTACAAGATAATGCATCTAGTGCTCTAGTACTCTAGGCTGTATTTAGTGCTCAACTGACATTCAGCGCGTACCGTACGCGCTGAACGTACGTCGTACAAATTTTCACTGTCGTGCGTAGCTTTTCATTAGCGCTGCACATGTAGTGGTTTATACATTGTAATTGATACAGTACGTGCGCTTGACATCAGCGCTGACAAGAGGGTTGCTGCTTTCTGACTATTATACTGACAATAAGTAAAGACGTGCTGACATAGAAAAGCAGATATTTTGGAAAAAGAATTTTTTTGAAAAACTAATATTTCAAAACCACAAGGTTTAGATTAAATGCTTTTTAAATTAACAAGTCAATGTAAAGTAATGGGTTTAGTCATTCTTTGTAAATAAGAATATTATCTTTGAATTACAAGCTACAAGATAGCACGCATGATGTTATTCAAACACGTTTAGGTCTATTGCGATTATATAACCCTAACGTTATTAATAGTCGGTAATTCTCACGCCAGCCTTATCAGCCTGGAAACTAATAACTTCACCTGAAATATAGTTTTGCCTAAAATTGGAGCGGCCTTTTAGCTGACTGCAAAAGTATATCAATTTCAGTGAAATAAATTGAGCATGTGCTACAGTATTTCAAAGTGCCTTTGATTATCCTTTTAACCAATTTCATGATCTAAACATCAGCATTTACCGTGCCATTAAGTCAACCAACTATCACTCATACGAATTTACTTACTGTATTATGTTTATGAGATTGATCATGACATACAAAACCTTTATTCTCCTCAACTTATCCGTCACCACTTTTCAACTTTTTGATTTATCAATCATTTCGTTTATCTAATGAATATCGACACGAACCACGGAACAAAACGACTTTTGAAACAAATAGCCGATAAACGAAATATCAATAATAAATGACTTTGTAATTAGTATTGATTGATGAAAACTAGTTAGACTGTAACACGGCTTTTACTAAAATCAGATAATCAGATAACCTACCTGTAGTTAATAGATATGGCATAATAATGTTCTAGGAAAAATTACTGTACATTTTTTAAATAAACATGATACTAAATAGAATCATCGCACTCCTCCGTACGATAGATTTTATATCGGAACTGAGAAGTGGAAGACCCAGCGAGAGATGGCGCATTGAATGAATATTAAGGATCTTTTCGAAAAACTACATTAAGTCGCGAAAAGTGGAAAAAAGAATTAGAGGAAAGTCTAAGAATTATTTGGCATAATGTCTATTAGAGTAACTTCGTATGAGCATGGTGGCCAACCTTGTTGACAGAGTTATTAGGCTACCTAAAGGCCTTCGTCATGGATTAACGACTAAAAGCTGGGACCGACAATTTAACGTGCTCTCCGAAGCACGGAAACTAAAAATCGTCTAAAAAGGTTTGCTGGAAGAAAACTCTAGTTAGGGTTAAGCTCGCCTTTGTACATGCCTTTTAATTTAGTTTTTTTTAATTGTATTTTTTCTTGTGTACCTACAATAAAGAATAAATAATAAAGAAGCTACTTATCATGTCGCCTAATAATCTATTATACTAAATTAGATACAGCTCTATATATTCATATATTAATTTTATAAATGTACAATATACCTGTCCTGTAATTTGTGAGAGTGATGTAAAAAAAGTTTTTCTATTCTTTATTCATGGTATTTCTGCGATGACCTAATTCTAAGTTTTTTCTATGTTGCAAGTTTTGATTTTACTCCACATTTTAAACTATTTATCATGTGGCAGTAAAGGCCTTGTTTCTCGGAAACAAACTCGATACAAACCGAACCCTTCAAGGATTTGAAATGACCGTGTAAATATTAAATGAATTCGACATAGAACTGTGTAACAATAACAATTACTTCTATTAATGAGCAAACAAGCTGGTTGTGGGTGATGTTTATTCTGATCCGTCTCTAAATCGATACACGAGTTTTACCCTTATTAATAAATGGACCTTGCGCTGTCCTAGAGTTCAAACGAATGCTAAATCTGTTGATATCTCTTTTCATTTACATGATGGTATTTATAATCAGTAATTCCCGTTAAGTAAACAATTATAAAAACTTAGATGTCTGAAGCATCTCTTTATTTAAAAACATGGACTGTGACACAGCGGGATATAGATGATGCGGGCGTTTGTAATGCAGTGCTGAAGGATGGAAAAGATTAAAAATTTAAAAGACATTTGATCGATTAGCTGATTCATCAATAGACCATTTGAAAAAGAATACTTGTGCGAAGGCTTATGCATCTGAAACATTTTTTTGAACTCGTTTTTTTTTTACTTATCAAGTAACGCACCTTATTTTTATCTGTGTTTGCGTAAACTTTCACTCGAAAAAATGGGTTTCAGACCTTTAGGCTTTTAGGCGACCTAAGAACTCCGTCACCAGAGTTGGCCACTTACTCATACGAACGAACGAACCGAACGAAGGATTTATTTATTTAAAGTTGAATCAACTTGAATTGGATAAAACCCAATTTCAAATACCTGATGGAGTTAAACTGGAAACACACATAACGAAGGCTAGCTCTAAATTCATGAAACTTACAAATTACTATTTAAAGCCCGAACACAACCGTATTTAGATAACAATGGGAAAAATTCCGAACAAAAGTAAAATTGGATGGGGCTGGATAGATTGAAAAACGAATGGACGTGGAGTAAAGAGAGGTAGGTACTGCTAGCCTATCTTACAAGCGCAGTTCGTTCGTTCGTTCGTTCGTATAAGCAAGTGGCCAACTCTGGTGACGGAGTTTTTACACCGCCTAAAGGCCTCCGTCATGGCTTAACGACTTTAAAAGCCGGGAACGACAATTTAACGTGCCCTCCGAAGCTTGGAAGTGCTCAGCTGATAATACCACTTGGGGTCACCCATCCAAGTTTTGACCACTCGATCTATCAAGAACGTCTTAGCAAGCTTCGCCACGAGCACTCCTATTTAGAGCCCCATTATAGCTTGTGTTAATGCGCATTTAATTTTTTCGAAATGATTCCTTTCATGCGCGAATTCGAACTCGCGACCTTATCGATTTTAAATTTTACGAACCAAAACATCTTTTGGAATTTGAAAGCTTTTTGAAATCCGGGATCAATATTAGACTAAAAACCAAAGCCAGTTGAAAATAGACCTGCTATTACAAAATTACTTCCATTAGGTACCATAGACCGAAATTGTAAAATTTACATCAAGCAATTTTGGGCTGAATTTCAACCACTTCTATGATTGGCTTTCGTATGCAAAACCGCAGTGTTTCAGCCCGCCAGAGGGAAGAGTGTAATCTTGTTATTGTGGGTTCCGATTCAGAGGGAATTCCAATGTTCTGTACTTAAAGGTATTTTTGTACGAAGTCCGTTTAGCCACGTTTGATGATGTGCATATTAAACGGTCTCAATAACCAGTCTTGATTTTGCTTATTGTTATTGTCATTTCTTCTATATATATATCAAACTAAAGATATAACGCATAGGCTACTTTTGATCCCGGTATTTCCACGGGAACGGAAGGTATATAATGAAAAAAGTTAGTAGCTAGTAAGATATAATATTGAAACTGGACGTATGATTGTGTTCGCATTCAAATTCAGGTTGACACTCTAAGGCGCTACTTACTGCAATAACAAATGACACTTGTAATGCGCATAGTGCAATTGACTAAAATAGAGACAGTCACGTATAAAATGCTAACTTCAAATAAATGTGAACATAAATTATTTTGGTAGGTACAACATGTATTTACCATACCACGAAATCACGGTAAATGTCAAACTTTGCGCTTAAATGCAACAAATGACTCGTGTGAAGTGCATAGTGCAATTGTTTTCCTGTGCTGTACACCACTACCCGCCGTCATTACAGCTATAAGTGCAAGCTTGAACGCATCGTGCTCGGTTTTATTCATATTTAATGAGCAGCGACAAATTTTGTTCGGTATATTGCATTCTATCTCTAATAACTAACGTCTAAATTTGTTTGACGATGCAGAATTTATGTTTTTTTTATTATCATTATGGGCATAGGATTTCAAGTACTTTTGTTTCTAAATATTACGACACGTTTCGTTTCGTGTTTACGTAGATGTTAATTGAGATCATAAAGTCTCTGACATTGGTTTCTTAAAAGACCAACATCGTTACAAAGATCATTTTGAAGTGCTCGTTGTGTAGCTTGCTTGAAGTTATGCAACATTCTGAGCGGTCACAATTTTTAGATGGTAGGTAAGTATGGTAGATGGAGGCTTTTAGGCGGCCTAAACTCAGAACCGGTCACCAGAAATGGTCACTACGAACAAGGTGAATTTTATTAATTGAAACTTGAAACCAATGTTTTTTACGATTTTAGATATTAGTTTAGAGACACAAGAGTGTAGTTCAGTACCGAGCCCTCCTATTATATACACTTTCGAATTGAGAAATGTAATTTTTTTGAAGTCTGTTAAAAATTCTACTACCTATCGTTTAACCTCATTAGGTACGCGAAATATTTCCCAAGATAGTAGTTCAGCTGTTAAATTAGATATTTTAATATCAATTGCTACATTGCAGGCTCTCACTGGGATCATACATCCCAGTGAGAGAGCATCTAACTAAACTTTAATTTGTATAAATTCATTCGCCTATAATGTAACATTTTGGATTATATTTTGAGTATTACATTACAATACTGCTTCCCTGATTGTCAAGCATTCATCTGTAAATAATATTTTATATTTATATTTGAGCAAAACATTACAATGCTGTCTCAATGATTTACGAGCATTCACCTGTAAAATAACATTTTAGGCTGTGTCCACGGTACTGCAAACTGTGAGCGGCCGACTAAGTGAGCCGCGCATTTGTGGCAAACTGAAATTTGAGTTACTTTTATTGTTTTGGGTGTTTTTCTATCTATAATAATGTATTTACAAAAAAAATATTTAGTATATCAGTAATCTGGTTACCATAACACAAGCATTAAATTGCTTAGCTTGGAACTATGACTCTTTGTGGAATATTCAAGGATATTTTTTTTTATGTAATGCTCGATTGTAACATTACATTACAGGCGAATGATCTCAGTGTTACAGTGCTCCGAGTGAGGATATTGTATTGTATAAACTTAAACTGACAATGACCATTACAATAAGATAAAGCTAGTAACACAAACAACTTAACATAGTTCAAACAACTGTATAGTAGCATTAATAATTAACTTAGGCCGTTACATCGTTTCTGGATGATTTATACAGCGACAAAGGCCAACCATCTCATCGAGACTGTATAGAGTAATTGTTGAGATTGATTGGACTTGCTCAGCACTTAACTAGACCTTAATTTATCCACAAGAGACGACATAATGTGGCGCAGGGGGCGATAGCCTGCCTGAGACGCAGAGATTGCTGGTTCGATCCCCGCTGCGGGACAAAATGTTTGTATGATTTGCAAATATTTTTTTTGAGTCTAGGTTTTTTCTATGTGTAATAATAATTAATATAATTATGTAAGTAATTTAAAAAAAACAGTAGTTTAACAGTCATCTGGTTACTATAAAACAACATTATCGTCACAACATCGTTATTTCCCAGAAAAAATACTTTATTTTTATATTACGAAAAGTCTTCTAGAACTGATATAATTTAAATTTCAAATAGAACAAGGAGAATATCAAATCATAAGTATTATAATATTGTACTGAAACTCTTTGCCTTAGAAACGTGTTGTGAACAACAAAAAAGTTACGTAGACGTTGGTGTAACCAGGCTTTGCAAATTATCTAAAAAAAGTTTTTATTACAAACTTGTTTAGGAACTTTGGCTTAATTCAATAAATAATATAAATTCTTGGAAAAAACTCTAAATAACAACAGCAAAATGGGTAAAAACAATGTCGTAATTATAATAGACCTCTTGACTTTCCGAGACTTTCCGAGGCCCTTAGGCGGTCTAAAAACTCGGTCACGAAAATATTCACTCCTTACATCATTGCGAAAATAATCACGGAAATAGTCCACAAAAAATTTATTACTACGACTACAAATATATTTTTTGTGTACCTTATAATGTATAAACGGTGAATGAACACATCATGAAGAATTTAGTTAACTTTCTTGTAGCGTCGATGGGCTTTGCAACCTGACACGTTTAGAGTGGTTGAAAATTTGGGTAAACGTACATAATAATTTATTTAAACAATTGAACACTTACCTCTGACTACCTCCTCATCATAATTATACCTACCGCACCTTAGTTATACAGTCGTGAGCATAATATATCTTTTTTTCATTTTATTATTTATAAGCTAGTGGAAACATTTGGAGATGTAGATTTTTATGTCATCCGAGTATGAAATGTCTTCAGTTTCACCAAAATTATGGTCACCACAAACGGTTACACCGTCGAATACGTAGGTGTAGCGTAATCCCGTCCCTTGCCGCATTTTTTCTTATCGGCATTCCAGTCTTCCTTATTTTTTTTTAAAGCTAAGTACACACTTGCTCTGAAAACCTACTAATATTATAGATGCGAAAATCTGTGAGTATGGATGGATAGAAGTTTGAATGAAGAGAACGTATTCTGTGTTATTCCAGGTCATAATCTATGTATTTTGCAAGTTGAGACTACAGTACTGCCGTCCTCAAGCTAAAATGCCGTTAAGTGACATATGGTCATTTTTCACTTTTAAATGCCATCTTATAGAGCTCAAAATTCTCTATCGACCTGTCTAAGAACTGTAGTCCTATCGCTTCTAGTTTTCGAGATAGCAAAAGTAAAAACGTGGCTAAATAACACTTATTTTTG
This sequence comes from Xanthorhoe designata, assembly GCA_963582015.1. Taxonomy (NCBI): domain Eukaryota; kingdom Metazoa; phylum Arthropoda; class Insecta; order Lepidoptera; family Geometridae; genus Xanthorhoe; species Xanthorhoe designata. The sequence continues at coordinate 12,619,417 of OY757029.1, read as the reverse complement.
AAATTACAATGCTAAAACACAGTTAAATAGCATTACTTACTTATAAAACGGCAATCATTCTTTAACTGCTCCTTCATATTGAAACCAGCCCGATGGATACAAAACTAAAAAAACGTTATCCAATTTAACTTGTCTTAAACGTGGCTAAGACCCCGTAACTATGTTTAAGCCCTGGTTTATTATTTTTATATTAATCGCCGTACTAGTCTTAAAAGGGGTTAACAGGTAAATACTATGCTTAAACGCAGTTAAAATCACTTAACTACTGTTTAGTCTTTTATTTTCATTAATTTTAACATAATTATATTACACTTCAAAGTCACTATCTGCAGGTTCGTTTGTAAAATACAATTTATTTTGATAGAATTGCTACACTATAACACAGCTACACTGCTCTCCATAACTTAAATACAGTTATCTGCTTTCGCGCTGCGACCTGTCCGTGACGTTTTAGTACCGGCCGTCTTACCAGACCTCTTGATTTTGTTCCTTCAATGTGAGTTGGCGAGTCTCCATCCGCCGTTTTGAACATGTTTTTTATAATTGACGGTCAAAATAATTATTTATTTAAATCTAACGTTTTATCCCACATATAATTTTTTTTATTGAATACTTTTTTAACATAACACACAGGAAATTACCATAAAAAATGTATAATACTATATTATAGTCGATTTAGACACCGACAATGTTTGCCATGCCGAAACCGCTGAAGCTAGAAAGCTGAAATTTGAAAGGTAGCTTCCATTTAAAGTAAAACCACCCACCAAGGCTGAGTTTATCATACTTGAACCCCTACTAAAGGGTTAAAAAGTGAGGTAAACGTTTGTATAAAACTTTTAATGCGTAAAACGGTTTGCTTGAAACTCCGATTCGATAGATACTTATAATGCAAAATACACGATTTTCAAAACAACCCTTAAGAAGTGATGGAATCAGCTTTAATTTTGTATTGAAACTTTTTGAAGAGCGATGCGATTAGCGTAATACTCGTTTATATATTTTGCTACTCGTATGTCTGACCGCAGAAATAAAAACCTTTTTCTTTCAGTAGGTAAGTGTAGTTTCAATAGGTAATCAGAAATGGAACCTTTTTCTTTGAGTACCGTAACCAAAATTAAGTTGGTTTATAATGTAGGTATTCTGCGAGAAAATTAAATAACTTATGTTTGATCGCAGAGTGAAAACAGACAAGCAGCTATTCATTCATTTCATTGAGCTAAATTAAGTGACTGTTTTGCATTGGTTTAAAAAAATACGGTCCACCGTCCAAGGGACCAAGAAGGTCGCTTCGTTCGCTTGGTATGAAGGTGGTTTGACTCGCAATGCTCGCATTGCGAGCCAAACCACCTCTTTATGAGTATTTTGAGATCAAATTGATCTTTTTTTACCGCAGCATAAGAACTGGGAGCCTTTTCTTTGAGTTTCATAAGTAAAAACAAGTATCACATTGTTGCATTATTGTTTTGGTAAAATTCGGCTCGCTTTTCTCACTTTATGAGTATTTTTTCCGAATTACAAGTCGAATTTTAAGCCAGTGAGACAAATATATTATATGCAGATCATCATCATTTCAATTCTGAGTGTAGGCCTGTCTCTGTTTTTGCCATTTATTCCAGTTCTGTGCCTCAGGCATCCAAAATTAAAGGCCTTTGTTGAATTCATCGAGAAATCGCGCTGCTGGACAACTTTGATTTCTATGGCCAATCATACAAACATAATTATGTCTAGTGACAGAAATCAAAGTTGCAGCCTTCTGTCTCACAGCCGAAGGCCTCCTCGGTCACAGACTGAGGATGTCAAACAGCATGGTACTGTGCCGAAATATCTTATAAATCCACGAATCATGGTAGGTAGATAGGTACATTATCCCTTTTATTAAGTCAATTTGATATTAAAAAGTGCTACATTACTTAAAGATTTCATTAGAATAATATTATACACCTAATTTTCTTATATACCAATGGGTTTCGTACATAAAGTTTGAATAATAAATGATTTACTTTAATGTAAACTTTATTTTAATTTAGTACATAACGTTATTTTGGTAGAGATTCCTACAATATTTCATAATGAATACTAGACAAAAAAGCGGTTAATGATAAAGGTTTTGCATTTAGCTGCAATTTAGTCATGTATTTCATGATAAAATCTCTCAAAAAAATATTTTTTTTAATAAATCCTAAGCTATAACATAGTTAAAGTGCATTAACCCTGTTTTAGCTATGAAAATATCAGATATCAAGCAAATACTGCATGCAGTTATGATCAAATACATAACTATAGCGCGGCTAAGGTATACTTAGCTGCCTTTTAGCGTAGTCTTCTTCATCCATTACAGTAAACAATTCCTGCGTTAAAACGCCAAAATGTATTTTATGCATCTTTTGAACGGCAACTTTAATAAAATAATACAGCTATTCGATAGAGTTTTAATGAAGCTACCTTCCAATGTTAAAAATTCTGTCATACGACTAATAGTTACCAAATGGCATTAATTTCAAATTATCGCCGCGTTTTTTGATCATAACTCAAAACTTGGTTTTGCGACTTAACGGCATTTTAGCTTGAGGACGGCAGTGTAGTACACTAGTTTTTCCGTGAAAGAGTAAGGAACACCACTGAAAACCAGCGCTCCAACAGTCATGATGCTGCTGGAGCAAATGCTGAGGGGTAGCCTTATTTTTTTGTCACTCAATTCTGTTACTTATCCATGTTTATGTTGATAGAAAATATAATATTTTTTATATTCTATTCTATTCTATTCTAAACATCCATCAATGCATGGTCATGCACACGAAATTTCGTGGTTATATCGCTATTTATAAAATTATATCCATGTTGAAAGCCTTACTACACGTTTTCATTCCATTATGATCACATCTTTGCATTTTTCTGTTACACAACAAACGGACGCGAATAAATCTAAGCAATTTGAGGAAGCTTGGTTTATGCCTGTGTTCTACATGTAATGAAACGAGATTGTGCCTCAGCATTTGAGCAATGTTGCCAATCTAGGATTAGGATCTAGCGCGTTCACTAGATTCTAATAAAGTAAAATAATGAAGACTCAGTAAACCCACACAAAATAAATTATGTTTCATTGAAAGCTGTTAAGGTTTTGTATAGTTTAGGAAGAGTAGCGAAAACAGAGTTTGGTAGCCACCAAGTGCAACTTCGCTACTCCTCCTTTTTATTATTATAAAACTTAAGAGCTCAGCTCTTGTCGGTGTAATGATGCAATTTCCTCCATATGCTTCTTTCCAATGCGATCTCTTTTACTTCTTGATACGACATGACAGCGACCTTCTCTCTTATCTGACTTATGTAATTAATTCTCGGTCTTCCCCTTCCTCGCCTTCCTTCTACTTTTCCTTCTATGATTCTACTTTATCTTCTACTCCTCCTAAACTGTACAAAATAAAACTATTACAGAGGTATAAAAACGTATGATAGGTTTTACAAACGTAATATTCAGTTTTTTTAAATTGCATTGCTCAACGTAATAATAAAATAAAATAGGCTGCGGCGCTAGTTTGACGCACACCTAAAATAACGAGTTTCCCAAAGGGGTAGAGATAGACCACGGATTTTACCTTGCCACGGATTATCTTTACGCTATTTCAAATCTGTATCTGTATTTTTTACGTTTGATCTAATTGTCAACGAAATTAGTCGAGTCGATTAAACGATAGCCATATTAAAATTCTACAATCCCTTTTTCCAGAACCAGCCAACGTAATTATATGTGCCTTCTTTGCCTCTTCCAACGCAAAACTCCAAGAAGAAGAATTAGGCAACAAGGTATTGGCCGTTGTGGTAGTCGGAGGCATGTCCACTTAGAGTAATTGTAATATTAGTAGAATAACCCGTAATAGTTTCCACACTAAGTCATAGACTAAACAAATATAGACCTAGTATATTGCCCGTGAAATATTTTAGGAGCTTCGCTATCCAACATTATTGATGTCAATTCTATTCAGACTAGCCTTTCATATTTTATATCTGAGTTTTCCAACATTCACGTATCAAAAATGTAGATCGGAATTTTTGCAGTCGTATAACAAGCAATATAACCAACGTACCTAGTAGCCATTATAATATTTAATGATATGGTAGGAATTCGTCACTACACCACACTAAATACTTTCACGAAAAGTAACAATCAATATTATGACCTGGGAAACTAATTATTCCTTTGAAATACCATTTAGAATAGAAATGAAAAGCATTTATGACGCGCAAGCCGCTTTGAACTTGACATGTTGACCGCAAACAAACTTCTACTCACGCTATATTATGGCCTGTTCCAGAAATGCCCTTCGATAATTCGCTTGGAAAGGGATTCTTAGACTTTTTGTCCAGAAGCCATGTTACTTCTAACAAATTTTAATTAGTAAAAAAACCGTAAGTACTAAGTTTGCATAACTCTTATTTTTGCAAAATGTGAGCGTTGAAAATGGAATTAAATAAAATAAAAACACAATTGCATTCCTAAGGTAGGCTTTTTTTTAGGATCTTTAGGTGTTTTTTGAAATCCTTATCTAAAACAGTTGAACTTTTGCACAAACTGTAACATTTTTGGATCCTTTGAAATACTCTTTTATAAACAGTAGAATTTTTGCACAAACGGTTTTGCGCAAGCAATTGTCACCCTGTCACATCATCAGGGCGCGTAGACAAGTGACAAATGTTTCGTATCTATTCTCTTTCTATTATCGCTATACCTTTGATTTGACATTTCTGATCGCTCGAGTTTTCGTCATCGAATATCAATTCCTATACATTTTTTTAGTTTCTACTCTAAAGCGTTTGTAGAAATGTAATATGGCTGGCCTATCAACCTGTCAAGCCTGAGTAATGAGCAAAAACCACAATCATGTTACCTTTCAACTTGACAGGTTTGTTAACTAGTAAAGAGAGTGAACAGTGATTTTAAACCTAAATAGTATTCAAAGTTAGACTTTACATGAACATAATTATCAATAACTGTATCGTAATAAAAACTGCCATATAATTCATTTCTTTTTTTTTGGCACGTACATTTGAGTAGTTACTCTTTCACGTGTCAGAATACAAGCCTGATTGATATACTATCAAATTTTGTTGACTATTTCCACACGAGAAAGTTTTTTGGCAAGATTCCCATCTATTGATTTTTAACCCCGGACAAAAACGGATGTTATACGTGTGTACTGTGTATTTTTGAGTCTGTCTGAGGCAGTCATGTAGCCTCTATATTTTAATTCCATCTAATTAAACTATATTAATATTGTTTATTTTTATTAAAAAAGAGTGTTCTAGTGTCTTGAGTGTTTTTTTAGAGTGTTCTGAGCTATGGTTCAAGAAAATTTGCTCAGCCGTCTGAAGATCATCAGCTCTTTTCTGGTTGATGAAGGGTTTATATTAATCGGGCATTGTTTAATTTAATTTTAAATGAAATGAAGTTATAGATTTATTTACAGAGACTAAACTACTACTTACTTATTTACATAACTGTATAATTGCAAATATAATTATTGATAATGACTGAAGCGTTGTTGCTTATGACCAGAGATCTGAATAAGTAGAGTATCTGATCACTGCTCAACTGCTCATGACACACATAGGCTCTGACTTGTCGTGCTGGGCCGTGGCCCTCTTTAGAGAGCATCGCGGTCTGGGTCGGGAATGTGTTAAGCCTTATTGATAGATGGTTGTGTTTAGTAAAGTTACGTGTGCTAACAATTATAATGGGTTACAGTAAGGGGCGTTAATAGCTGAGCACTTCCGAGCGTTACATTTTCGGAATCGGCTTTTAAGTTAAACCATGACAAAAGCCTTCCGGCCTGAAAATCCGTCTTCAAACTTAGCCACCAACTCATACATTATGATTTATGTAGCATATAGTACCAGTCAACTTGGATTGATTGGCGTATGTATTATTCGCCGTTAAGTCCACGTCAATCAACTGTTAAATCAAACACAAACGTTAAGCTTTGTTCAAGACCACCAAACCAGTAAACCCTAGCCTCAGTAATTTACTCAATTTGATTGTAGTGATAGGGTTTGTTGGGATTGTTAGTTGCAACAAAGTTAAAATTTGTTTGTCATCACAGAGTTGTTGAACAGACGATAAAGAAATATACTTTTTGTTTTCAACCGAAAAAATGGATTAGAAATTATAGGCCAGTGAGAATTGGATCAAAAAAAGATCCACTGATGAGAATTGGATCAAAAAAAGATCCACTGACTAGTATCCTCACAATGTTTACCTTCACCGTTCAACTAAAACTAATTCTTGGAGTACCTACTTTGGGAACAAAACGTGGAGTACTTTGGGAACAACTTTTCGGAACTAGTATTACTGAGTCAAGGTATATTTTTTTATTTAATCGCTATCGATACTTGAACACTAAATACAGGCGTCTTCATCATCATAATGTACAAAATTTATCAGCTCGGTTAGCTTAGAATTTATAATTTGACTATTTCATACAAGCTACGTCTGGGATTCAAACACACAACCTTTGAAAGTCGAGACACTCATTAACTTTATCCACCCATTGTCATTTCTATACAAAAGCTGACAAATAGAGTTCCAGTCATTTGATATCAATTTCGTCCTAATTAAAGTAAAATAAACTTTTAAAATGTCGTGACAGACACGCATAATAGTTGGTAACTGTAACGGTTCGGTGACATGAAACCTAGGTCTTTCCCTTGTTGCCTATTTACCGTGTTAAGCTACTTATACACTTGAATTAAGTTGTAAAGCTACTTATACTCTTGAATGTACAGCTTGTGTTGCTATAAGCTATTGAAATGAAATATTGATCATTAATGTATTTGCATCATTATCTCTGAACGTTTGGCATTTATGTATTTAACTAAGTACCTATTAATTGGTGTTGCTCGGGTTGTGTCATTCATAACTCATTACAGATGAGTTATCAACTAAATTTTCCTGAGCATGTTCATCTTTCCTAGGTCAAACTAATGATATGCAGAACTAGTCAGACAGAACCAGTTTATACAGTTAAAGATATTGAAAAATATCATTTTTGTATTAAAAAACTAATCTAATATGTAATATCAGCAAAATTATCCGATTACATTAAACAAAACAAATTTATACACAGCAAACAACTAGAATCAAGATAATATTTACAGATCAGACATACATTTGTCCCGAGGGATCAAACTTGCACCTCCTGCAAGCAAGCTCTCACCCACTGCGCCACAGAGGTCGTAAAATGTAGGTAGGTACTGTTATTATGGTACATTTGTGTAGCTTCCACTCAGCCTGACCCAATTGCTTTCTTTGAATTTAAACCTAGGTGACATCGTAAAAGTTCCTAGTATTGGATTGTTCTAACTTTATTACCTTGTTCTATTCAAATGTTTTTCGATTTACCTGTGGGTAGTTCTGTAAAAAGATTTAAAATGTTGTAGGTATTGGCAAGTCGTAGTTATTAGAAAACTGCGTTTAAAATTTTTATTAAAACAATATGAGCACGACTGTATTCCTAAGAGCTAGTAGACTTTTTATTTCGGATCTTTAGGTTTTTTTAGGTCTTTTGAAAATGTCCTAAGGGGTAGTCGGAGGTACGTCTAAACATTTACTTTGAAGATGCTCAAATTTTTCAATAAGTGGTATTTTGCAAACCATAGACATTCTTATTCTCACTGGTTTACAGAGTAACTACCTTCGAAATTTGACAAAATACTAAAGTCGTGGACGTAGGCAGAAGGAAAAACCAGTTAAAGAGGTGATGTGCAAGACACTTTTCAAGGTGGCAAGGTGGTAAGGAAGAAGGACAATGGCAGTAACCGATTGGTGGCCATGCTATGGTCACAAAACACCAGGCAGAACACCAAGTAGACCGCCAGCCAGATGGTCTGATGATATTTTATTTATTTATTTATTAAGAAAATTCCCTTTATGACCTAAAAAGTTAAAAGGATGTCCACAGTGCCTTGCCAGCCCATCACAGTCGTGATCATGATAAATTTTTATTAATTGAATAAATATATAAACCTCATAAGACATCTTTACAGGATCTTAAAATGCCTAAAAATTGCCGAAAGAGCATGTTTACCGTATCTTGGGAAAACATTCGTAATCATTTTATTTCATCTTTTATATAAATAATAAAATATTATATTCTTGGACATTCCACACGGCGTCATCCAGGCCCAAGCTTAGCAACTTAATGTTTGTGTTATGGTAACCAGATGACTGATATACTACATAGATACATTTTTTTGTAAATACAGACATATAATAGATAGATAGAATAAATAACATCCAGACCCGGAACAAATATCTGTAGAAGATATAAATATTTGTCCCGTGGCGGGGATCGAAAATACGTAACCTCCGCGTCTCAGGCGGGCCTTCGCCCACTGCGCCACAGAGGTCTCTATAAATAAAATAAACCTGAGTGATTTTAATTTATCAAAAGTAGCTATATTATAATATTCGTTGATTAATTGATTCTATTTTCAAATAAAGCCTGGGATTGACTTCAATACCATCATAAGCTTTCAAGTTTCAAATGATAATAAATACATATTAATTTTACCTCGACTCTATAGACTTTTGATCGAAAATTTTGATTAAATTTTATACAAAAATAATTATCGAGTATTATTCCATTGACATGACATTTTTTATTTTGTATTAACTCTAAACAATAAATTACAAAATTAAATGTATTAGAATTTTAGATTGATGTTTAAATAAATATGATATTTTTAAAAACACGAAACAGTGTACTACACAAAAACGTATGCTAATAAAATAGAAAAAATAACTCTACGAAACTATACCTAAAAATAGTTATAAGGCAAAGTCGACAAAGTTGTAATAGCTGCTGTAATTTTTTATGAATCAGTATTAACATTATTTTAAATTGCAGTTTGAATCAGACAAAGGAATTGCTTAGTAGCCTCGCCAATTTTAGTTTGGTTGGAACAGCATAACTTGTCCCTTTCTTTTGTTCTAAATGTATGTCATGTACTATGAAACTGTGGATTTACTGCATTTTCGTCAATGGCTTGCAAGCTGGCAATCTAGATAGATGTTAAGTACGCCTATCCAGTCCAAACAGTCGCTGTGGTCGAAATCGGCCAAGACAGTATTATTATTAATAAGTTTCTAAAAATATACTTACTTATCCATCTTTTTGCACCTATCCAGTCCATACAAAGGTTGCCTGGAAGAGATCACTCTTAGCGATAAGGCCGCCCATTGTGCTTTTTATTGTAAATTATATCCTTTATTTGTTTTCTTTTGTGTACAATAAAGTGTTTCTTCTTCTTATATTCTAAATTGCTTAGCTTGGGACTAGATGACGCTGTGTGGAATGTCAAAGGATATTTATTTTATTATTATTATTTACATAGCAGCTGCTATGACATAAATTTTCTATATAAACATAATTTAAACAAACCTTTTCTAGATATGAACAATGCAATCAAGCTCAATTTACTTTAAAAGGTTTTATATGAAAAACTTTTAGTTTTCTCTCGGGAATATTATTATGATAATTTGACGTTTCAAAAGAAATATTTTTAAAACAAAGAATTTATTTCGTGAAAAGCGTAAATTAGTTATGTAGTTTTATATTAAAATGTTGTCTGTCTAGAATAATGTTTCTGCATTGTGATTATCTTGCTTAGTTAAGTATTTTATAACTTTCACCATGCGATAAGCTCAGGATAGTATTGATAACACAAATAGGATGGCCCCAGCTGTTTAATCAGTGGTTTAATTAGGCTGTAGAATGTAGATGATAATGATTAAGCGCTTAGAGTAATAGTTTGCGTCCTAACTGATAGATCCTCACAGCTAAGCAAAGTTATTTGCTGTCGAAAAAAAAAATCATAAAAAATAAGCTCAGAACGTTGCTTAACTTCGACGATCTATCAACAACGTCTTAGCAATCTTCGACACGAGCGCTCAGATAAAACTCTATTTCAAAACTTCGGGACTAGATGGCGCTGTGTAAACTGTCCAAGGATATTTATTTATTTGCCGTTTCAGTCCGTTAGCACTAAACTCTCAAAGATAAAATTTTACAGACTGGATAATTCTCAGCTCTCTGGGGCCTGTAAAAAATATTCGCTAATATGAATCCAAAAAGTTTTGATCACATCTACTTAGTTTGGATAACGAGAGCGGAAGAGACTCTCGAGAGACCCATTACATTTTGGAATAAAATATTACACCAATATTTTTGTCAAAATTTGATACTAAAGGTATTCAATGTCAAGAGATTTAAAACATTTTTAAATTCGCTTTCAAGGTTTGTGTGTTCATAAAATATAAGATGTTGAATTCGACACTTGAAAATGAAGTCTCTTTGAAAAAGGTTTTTGAAGATTACGAATATAAACTTGGTTTGCTTTCATGAACAAGAAACTGGATATAAATTGAATAGCGAACTTTGATGGAAAACAAAAACGAAATAGGAACACGAATAAATGTCCATTGCACATTTGATATTCCCACAGATTAGCATTTCAAGATGTTTAAATGAATAGTCAAACGCTAAACGCATTAGGATGTACATTTTTGAATGACTGTCACAGATTGCATAATTTTCATTGACTTTTTTAACCTTTTAGAGTCAGTACATTTAAAACTTTAAAATTATCTGCTTTCAATTTTCCAAAATTAAAAATTAATTGTCAAATGCGAAGTCAAAACTAGTAAAAAATATAACTTACTCAACTACAGTGTAGCAGGCTTTGATTTTTTTATACATGACCGGGATTTGAACCAGAAGCTTCAGATGTATTGTACAGGTACTTAATATCCCACTTCAACATAGCTTAAAATGTTATTCGCCATTTATCACATTACTGGTGACGACTAGTTGTTCAGAGGCCCTGCTATTTACTCGAAAACCTTTCGTGCCAATGTTCGTAGTTCTCCTTAAGTGGTGTTCAGTTACTTATTTAGCATGCACCAACATAATTTGAACTATGAAAATTCCAGATTCGAACACCACAGATTTTGTAAAAAAGCCAAACCAGCGTTTAACCTTCACAACTTCGACCTCATTCATACGAACAGAACTAATTGGCAATTATTATATTCTGAAAATGATAAAAATACATTATCTCACGGCAAGGAGATGCGAGCCGTGAAATTAGTTTGTGAGATTTAATTTTGTAGAAATTCCAGAGAAGCGTAAAATAAAATTACATAATAATTAGTATAGTTATGTCTTGTTGTGTTTTAATACAAGATGTAAATTAATTGTTTTATCTATTTATTATATTTTTATTGTGGTAGCCTCTTCTCGTCATCCGGATCCATTGCTCTTCTACCGCCCTCACAATGTTGTCTGACCATCGGGCAAGGCTGACCTCATGCTTATAATTACAGTTACATACTTAAAATTTCTCCCTCGATCCAAAAATATTGTTGCTAAAATAATTAAGGCGCAGACCCACCTCCGCACATGCTACGTACGGGCACGCGGCGAATTTTAGCTGCGTGGTGGGTTCATTTATTTGATAACGTATCGTAACATGCGTAGCGACGTGGGTTGCAGTGGAAACAAATCACAATCACGTACATTTTCTTGCAAAGCGAAGCACTACGGTCGGCCCGCGCCTTTATCGTTACAGTAATTGGCGTATTTATCTAGGACAATAACCTTACAAAATGTCTCATAATTCACAGTATTTTTTATAATAATTGTCCTAGTCTAAAACCTAGGATTTCGTATTCATTTTTGTAAAACTCAGTGAGCCATTATGTTTAACGAGCTGGTGCTTTTTAAGTTATCTGTGAATATTTCATTTCATTCGTGAAAGTAGACTTGAATTGTCTTCGCTTTAAAAACAACTATATTTTTATAAACTTCGTAAATATACTAAACACTAGTATCCACCGGCAGTTTCGCTCACGTTTTTTTTTATTAAAAGAGATGGTTCTTAAAAAAAATTGTGAGGATCTAGCGAGGATCTTCAGAGCTATGAACTTGCTCTATTGGAAATTGCTCTCCTTACAAAATAATTGAAGTAGGTGTTTAATAAAAATTATTTTTCCACTCTTTCCAAACACTCGGATTTAAAAATAAGAATACAATTAAAACATGTGGTTCCGCCAAAACATATTTATGGACACTTTTTAATCTCAGTACAACCTCTTTTAGCTGTTTAACATTTTCAAGGTCACAGTCTGTCAGAAGGTAAATTAAAATTGCTGGTTAAAAGTCCAATCCTGCTAAAACATACGATTCCCCTCGGGCGCGGGCTGTTTGATCCAGAGCTTGTTAAGTGCGGATAGGTGTTGGTGCAATTCTTGAGTTATTACGAACTGAACTGATACTAACGTAGCTCTTGAACCGATGAAAGGTCATTTTATTGTTGAAAGGTCATTGAGATTGTTTTTAGCAAAAACAACTTCGAAGAGAGTTCGTCTTTCGTTCGTGACGTAATGTATTGGTGGTATTTCATAAAAATTTCACATATTTGATAGGTATTGTATAAAACATGCATCCGTGCAAAAACAAGTTTCTTAAAATAAACGCTTTGAAAAATAAGCTTTTTGGTTTAAACTTTGAATAAATTCAGATGTAATTTGAGTATTGTAATTTGTATTTTAGTGACATTTCGAGAAATTCAAGGAAAATTAGTTCTGTTTTTAATATTGCGTGGCGAGAATAAACAGAATTGGAAATGTTTCGTAAATGGTCATCAATGCTCAATTCCAAAATTAAGTTGGAAACGCGAACACAGTTTTACCAAATTCCAGTACAATCTGTAGGGAACTCGTTCAATATTCAATATCAATTTCCTTAAAAAAACTCAAAAATTATTCTGATAATAAATTGAATTTATGAAATGGAACTAGGTATATATGCGCAATAACTCGAGCTCTAAACAGCGAAGGAAAACATCGTGAGAAAACCCGCAGCTAGACCAATGTCTTTCTTGTGGATATGGCCGGCAAAACTGAGAGGATGGTCTAGGTGCTAGGCAAGTCTATTCCATCTCAACAATGTCCCAGCCACTACAAGTGTCACGTTAGGTGTAGGATAAGATTGCCTTCTGACCCTTTATAAATCATCTAGTAAAGATGTAAAGGCCTGAAATTCCTTTTTTTCGTAACTTGCACCATACCAATTCGGCTTCAGTATAAAGCGAGGTACAGATTGACGATATGATGAAGCATCCACCTAAACCAGACGCAATATCCATCGTGGAAACCACGCCTATATTCTAAGCTGATACATCAAGCTTTTATTTTGAGAGGAAATTCTTGTCTGCGGGTTTTCATGAAGATGATTGATTTATGTTTTGTGTTTTAATTAGCTATTTAGGAAGAACGAGCGATTATAATGATTAATTATTCTCTTAATTAGTAATTCTAGACAGAGGGTAATGTTTGTGAAGTTACTCGGCTTTTTGTTTTTGAAAAGTTAATTTTTAACTGTGACAAAAATAATACAAGACTGCAAAACATTCAAAAACTTGTTAAAAAAAAGCAAATAATAGTAGAAAGGTAATTAGGAAAAACCTAATTAACCTTTCCCTACCTAAAACGCAGTTTATTTTTACATACAATCTGTTTAAAAATGCAAAGCTCTATATTATTACTTAGGTCTAGTCTGACCACACGTCTCGTCAATAATATAGTGTATAGTATGTGGGTTACAGGGTAATCTACTTTATGAATCAGCTGTTGTTGGCTGATTGGATCTGATTTGCTGGTTTGGCTGGTTTTAGAAACATATTCTTAGACTCTTTATAATGTAAGATAGATAGATTAGATGTTCTCAATCTGATTTGAAGAAGATGCCGATTGTATATCATAGTTGAGTTATTTTAGTATATTGTATTGTTAATTTTCTTGTTATATCAACGTGTGCAATAAATCTAATCTAGCTAATCTAAATAGCCCACTGGATCCCACTGCTGGGCAAAGGCCTCCCCTCCCTTTTTCCATTCGCCTCGGTGTAGGGCTTCTGTCAGCCAGCTGGTGGAGTATTCTTCGAGTTCGTCCCGCCATCTTAGCTTGGGCCGACCACTAGGCCGTTTAATGCCTTGTGGGACCCACTTAGTGGTGATTTTAGCCCACAATTCTTCCGGCATACGGCACACGTGACCTGCCCAGTCCCACTTCAATAAAGTATTTTCTATTTCATTCTAATCATCTTGTATCATGAGAAAACTCGGCAGATCTTTAGGGACAACTACTCCTACACATCTTTTAAGGTTTTTCAATGCTTTTTTACCAATCTGAATGAGATAGAAAACTTTCTGCTAATTCTGTTTGGTTCAGGGCCTCCGTCATAGCTTAACGACTTTATAAGCCGGGATTGAAAATTTAACGTGCCCTCCGAAGCACGGAAGCAGCTCAGCTGATAATGCCACTTGCCATCCAAATTGCGACCACTCAGAACGTTGCTTAACTTCGACGATCTTTCAAGAACGTCTTAGCAAGCTTCTCCACGAGTGCTTCACTATTCTGCTGCCCTAGCCATGTTACATTTCGACAATCGCTTTCGATTAGAAACTAAAAAAAATGTATAGGAATTGACATTCGATGACGAAAACTCGAGCGATCAGAAATGTCAAATCAAAGGTGTAGCGATAATAGAAAGAGAATAGATACGAAACATTTGTCACTTGTCTACGCACCCTGTTTGGTATCAATGTCTTTCTAATGTAACACAGAATTGAGCATATCCTTACAAACTCCCAGTTCAACCCATGTTTCATAGAAAGCCGCCAAACCGAAAACGTAGCCTGAACGATGAAACCAAATCAGAGATCTAAAGCCGATGCAACACTAACGACTATCCGAAGGCTTTCGTGGCACTTAGCACTGGTTTTCTATATTTAAGAATCGATACTGCTACACCAGAAGACTGAATCGCTACCTTAAATTATTTGAGAGCGTATAGACGATTTTACTTGCCATATTTGGTGGTTTTCTACACGTCAATGTCCACTTACACGGTAGGAGGAGGAGACTAGCACCCGAAAACTGAAACGCTGCCTGTTTCAGTTTTCGGGTGCTAGTCTCCTCCTCTTGAAATTCAGAACGATGTACCTATTGTTCTTAATTTTGTGGTTCAACTCACTACAATTAACTAACGTATTGTGTCAATTAACCAACGTATTGTGTTGACACTAACCGTTTAATACATAATTATCTCAGATAATATCAATAGGTACGATATCACTAATAAACATCATGAATCGATCATTTATATTAAAGGCGTGTGATATCTATATCTACAAGACAAGTCAAAGGCATGTACCATTTGACAATTAGAGGTAACAAATCATGAGTTTTTGAAACTCAGACACTTGTACTTTTGAACACTAAAAATCCTTGTTTTACATTCGTAATTCGTACCCTTGACTTTTGGATAAAAGCAAAAATTTTTTGCAACGGTCGCTCAAAGCTACGCATTTATTTAGTGATTTTTACAATAGCTTAAGATCGATAGCGCCAGATTCTAGTGTTAATATTGAATAGAATGGGTGAACAATTGCGATGAATTCTTGCACAAAGGCATTATGTTCCGTCTCTTGGACTTTGTGGCGGAATTTAGGTTGTTATGAGAAGTGGGTGGGCTTTACTGTTAGTGGTATCTGGACAAAAGATTCAGTGATTTATTTGATGACCTTTTTATAAATCAGTTAAATCAAGTAGAAATTTATCAATTTTGTTTCATAAGGCATTGAACCAGGCTAAAACAATCCCTTTTCGCTGTTTAGTTAGAAAAATTTCAAGTGACCTGATTATTTGGTTTAAGGATGGCTTTCAGACGACCGAAACTATTTATGCGCATGGCAGTAACAAAGTTATACAGGATAACTCTCTACGAATGAAATGGCAAGTTTAGGCACTTATAACGATCGGCACGAGGCGTTTCTAGTAAAATCGCTATTTGAAATAATGATTTCGAAAAGTCTAGAAGTAGGTAAGTACTTGTTCTTTTAATTATTCTGTGGCTTTATTCAGAAAATAAATATGATATTCAGTTGAGTAATAGTGCCTAAGACCTAAATGTTTTAGACACGAATGTATGGAATAGTATTGATAGATTTTGACAAGAAATATTTGCATAAATTGCCTACAGATTAATACGTAATTAATTACCTAATTACCTATCAATCATATCGTAAAGTTTTTAATTTTTGAACCTTATGTTAGGTATGTACGTCATCGAAAATGAAAATTCTAATCACAATTTTCGATTCCGACGAAGTTTAAAACAGTTTTAAATGCCGTTACGTCACGTCAGGTTAATAATCTTAAAAGATGATGATTCGTGAAATGTTTTTATTACCACTTGTATGTTCTTTGTACTTCCAAATCGTTGAGAAGGTTTTCTTCACATCCTTTTATCAACAGAATTGCGGTAACACGATCCCTATTTACCAAATGAAAAAGATACTTGCCTTTTCTTTATTGAACAAGTACCGGAGAAGATACCTTTGATAGCTTATTTGTCTTGTAATATTAACTTCCCACACAAATTTTGTTAGACCTACGGTCAGCGACACAATTCGATTTAAACTTTTAATTAAGTTTAATAACAGTTGATGTTCTTCTTTTTCAATAAATGATTCTATTCTATCCTATTTATTTTTATTTTTTGAATAAAGCACGGCCGTATTCGGCTATTTTACTACATCCTTCATTCAAACATGAATCAGACATTTTCTTGTAAAATTCACTGATTAAATTCTCAAATAACTATTCCAGTCGCAAAAGACAAAAGTCTATCGAATTAGAATTCTTTATTCATTGGTCCAAGAATTTCTTGTTTCGCTCGGAAAACTTGCCAGCGGAAATACTATAATTTATAGATAGTGCATTTGCAAATGGAATTCTCGGATATTTATGCCGCAGACAGACTAGTATTGGTACCTATTATATTTTATGAATCTGTGGACTGATGATAAAAAGTTGAGAGATAAATTGAATACAAAACAAACAGTTACTTCCAGCTACATTAATCTAGCTTTCATGTTTACCAAATCATACTTCTTTCTGTACAAAGTTTCGTCTGATTAAATTAATAAAGCTTTATTGGAAGTCACGTGAAGACGATGAATGAAAGTAGTACCTACTCAGTAACTTAACAGGTTTATAAGGCGAGTATGACTGGAGCAGCTTAAAGGAAAAGACCTAGGCGAACATACTTGAACCAAATTGGTGACAATTTAAAGGGCCAGGTCAAAGGTACCCTAAACCGGCAAGCGTATATGTAATGAGAGTGAATGAGGCGAAAGAGGTGTGTCAGGATTGTAGCAAGTGGAGATCCGCGGGCTCTGCCTACCCTGATGGAAAGAAGGCGTGATATTATGTATGTATGGAAGTCAGATACTTAGATACAGAACTGTAAACAAAAACTCTCAGCATAACAATAAAGAATGCAAACAGTTAATATTACATTTTTTCCTAAGAATAAATTAATTTAACTTCTTTTATATCCCCGTTAACGCTAGCCGTTCATTAGTAAAACGTCTAATTAAAGGCCTGTTCACACAAAAGTTTCTTATACCTAAAAATATAAACTGAATGATACTGAATAGTTTATTCAATAATTATTGCTTTGTTTTGTGTGTATTCGATCACTAAATGGTACATCTGAATTAGATAGTACCATCCACACAGTCCAGCACATAAATTAATACATATCATCGAAATTGAGCCGTTGGACAAGAAATAAATGAACCGAGATTAAAAAAAAACATTTAGTTGTTAAGAGCAAAGCTGAGCTTGCTAAGGTATTCTTGATAGATCATCACAATTTGGATGGGTGACCACAAGTGGATTTAAAAGCTGAGCACTCCCGTGCTTCGGAGGTGGTCCTAGCTTTTAAAGTCATTAAGCTATGATGGAGACCTTTAGGCGGCCTAAAAACTGCGTCATCAGAGTTGACCACTGGCTGATGATAAAACCTAATTCATTAGCTGTTTGAAAGCAGTAATATCCAAAATAGGGACACAAAAGAAAGTAAGCCCTTTGCAATATCGAGGGAACAAAGTATTTTTCAACCACCGTTTCACGCTCAAGTAGCATTTAAAGTAAACAAACTGAGGCCGGTAATCCAATGTTTGTTTGAGTATGAAGGTTAGAAAGGGTTTAACAGAGCCATCTGTATTTTAACACAGAAACAACACATGTTTTTTTGAACATTTTAATCACTAATCTGACAGCACTAAAAATGTTGCCGTCCCTTTCATAACGATCGAAATAAAAAGGATGGCATCAATTTCCGTGCTGTCAAATTAGTTAAGTTTAGCTTTAGTGACATCCCGAATAGCCACCAGTTAATACTTAAAAACGTGTATATAAAATTTTTATTTATTTGATTTTTTTATTTATGTGTTACAAAAAATCCACAACTTGAATTACAAAAAATTATTTAATGAATAACGGACTTAAATTTTTGTCAAAATGGCAGACAATATTATTTTTGATGTTCGCGTTAGATAACTGCTAACTATAAAAACTTCACGACTCCAAATATATAGGCATCCAGAAAAATCTCTCAAAAACTTTTCTATTGCTGCCGGTATCTAAAAAGGAAAGTAAAACTGCTCATCAACAGCTGCCATTTTGGAAAATATGGCGGATCCTCACAAGGGTTTTATATAAAACCTACCCATTTCAATAAATAAGATCCCTTTGAATATTCCACCATCAATCTAAAAGGACTCAATTTAATTCCAACGGGCAAAGCTTTGACGTCAATTTAACTCGTGGGTCTGATTCGTAACGTTTTCTGGTCAAAGCCTTTTAAATGCCCCTGAGACACACAGAAGCCCTTTGTTATTTGATATTTTGTTTTGTGAAGTCTAATCATATAAAAGCATTAAATAAGAACATTATGTTATACATTTATTATCAGAAACTAAACTGCTGCAGATAGTTCAGTGCCTCATAAAAAACGGCTTAAGACGAGTTAATCCCTTTTGTTTTTTATGCACTATTGTACTCTACGCATCCAGTTACTTTTACAAAATACAATTACAACCAGTTGAGGATAAGTGTAAACTATCTATTGGTAGCTCAACTGATAATTTTACAAAATACTATTAAACAATGCTCAAGGCTTTGGCGCTAGATTATAAAACGTTCTTCTACGTTTATAATACTTTCAATATTCGTTCGTTCGTATGAGCAAGTGGCCAACTCTGGTGACGGGAGTTTTTATGCCGCCTTAAGGCCCTCCGAATTTAACGTGCCCTTCGAAGCACGGAAGCGCTTAGCTGATAATGCTACTTGCGGTCACCCATCCAAGTTGTAACCGCTCAGAACGTTGCTTAACTTCGACGATCTATCAAAATAGGTAATTTACTTGTTATCGATTTCGATCTTGACTGACTCCAGCAAAATTTCTTGAATGCTTTGTATGGCTGAATAGACATAAGGTTAGCTATAACAGAAAAACTAATATGACTATGAAAAACTAATATGGGGGGTCCCTATTGGAGCGTCAGAAGCAAAAAAAATAAATTCTAGTTAAATTATGTTGCTTCCTACATGTACACGTAAGATAATATAAATTGAATTTGAGGTTGTAGCGCCTTTGATAATACCGCTAAGGCTTCTATTGTTAGTGGATTAAATGTCTACCTACCTGCTTAAAGGCTTCAACGTGAACCTATCGTGTTATCTATTCGCATCACGCCTCAAGATTTGTTATTTTAACGTACTTTTTGTTCAAATTAAAAACCAGCTGTGTTATCCGTGATTATATAAATGAGCCGGAAAATGGAACTGTTTTTATTCAAAAAACCGTTTACGATATTTAGATATTTTATATAGGTATAAAATAATATAGGTATAAAATATCTAAATATCGTACTTAGGTCTATTTTGGACGTCCAGCAGATGGGTCGACGATATTATCAGCGTCGTGGGCCGGCAGTGGATCAGGCAAGGGTGACCCGGGAGAGATGGCTAAGACGAAGGGAGGCCTACACCCAGCAGTGGGAGAGATCGGGCTGCGGATAATGATGATGATATTTATTTAAATATAATGAACAAAAATTGCTTGTTGAATGGTATAAGATAAGGAAAAAATATTTAAAGCGGCATTTCTAATTATATATTATTCATTATTTCATAATAAAAACAAGCTCAACTCCGCTTAGAGCTACAAATTCTTTTCTTTGCAAAGTATTTCTTCACCGGGAAAATAAATACAAAGGAAGGCTAATAAGCAGCTAAAATTCAGTAAATTATTCGATTTCCTATGAAATTATACACCGCAACATTCTAGCGATACTCAAAACTACAAACTGGGTCAAACAGGTATTATGATTTCTTCATTATAACTTGTACAAACTTAGGTTGTTAAAGTGACGGACGGCAGAAAGTAGGCTTGGTGCTGTCATAGGCGATCCACACTCATACGCGACTCGCGGCGCAAAACTGTCATAGTTCCACACTCGTAGAAGCGCTCGTGGAGAAGCTCGCTAAGACGTTCTTGATCGATCGTCTAAGTTAAGCAACGTTCTGAGCGGCCACAACTTGGATGGGTGGCAAGTGGCATTATAAGCTGAGCGCTTCCGTGCTTCGGAGGGCATGTTAAACTGTCGGTTCCGGCTTTTCAAGCCGTTAAGCCATGACGGAGGCCTTTAGTCGGCCTAAAAACTCCGTCAGCAGAGTTGGCCACTTGCTCATACGAACGAACGAACTCGTAGAAGTGTTACAATATAGTTTGCGTTCTTTTGTCCCGGGACAAAATACTGGCAACAAAAAGGAACGGTCGCGCTAAACCAAAAAGAATATGCAAATAGATCCACACTCTTGTGTCGCGTGTTGTTCACGTTGTCGCGAATCGCCTGCGAGTGTGGAGCGGCTATCAGGGTCGGTTGTTTGCGTGCTTGTCAAATAATTGACATTTAACGCTATGACATGTCTCTATCCTTTTTTCGATAATTATATTTACGCACATTACAACTTATAGCGCCAGCGCTCTGTGGTATATTAATACTAGCTGCCAAAGCAATAAACTTATAAAAAATATTATTCTCTTTATTTGAATTTAACAATAAGGATAAGTAGTAAGGACAAATCTATTAGAAAAGTATGGAACTTCAGCATTCTCAAGTTGATAATAGGATAGTAATAAGTACAATACATTTGAAAGGAACTGCGAGTAGGACATAATGTTACAATATCATGTTTAGTCAGATGTTTATCTTCTTTTTTGTATCATTTGAAAGTCATTCCTCGATGGTCAGTTCTATAGATTCTCCTGAAACAGTTTTGAATAAATTATCTCCAGTTACAATAGTTCTAAAATTGGCTATAGCCGAGGTTTAGTATGATGCAAGTTGGGACCCTGAGGCATCAACTACTATAGCTTTAGCTTACATCAATCCTACCTTAATAAAACACCTTTTGTCTAGACGAAATAACTTTTTCTAGATAAATGTTTGGGTGTATTCAGCCGTGGTATACGTGAAGTATTTACCTACTTGAAGTATTTATTACTAACTTACTCAGTCGGAGCTACGCCCCCATGGTACCTACCTAGATAAAAAGTAGCCTAATGTTATTCTAGGTCATAAATGTATATTTCAAGTTTCAGCCGAGTCTTACGATTCGTTCAGTAGCTTTCGCGTGAAAGAGCAACAAACATCCATACATTGCACATCCATACAAACTTTCGTTTTTATATTATAAGTGGGTTTTATACTAGGTAACATTTATTTGTTAGAAAGAGTATACTTTCGAGGTAATCCTTTATAACAATTGAGGATCTAATGATGTCTACCGCTCACTGGGATACAGTCGTGATAATATTTCATTTTCATTTTTTGTTAATAATTTATTGATTAAACGTTGATATCAAGGAACACAGTATTTATTTTGAACACAATAATAATTCTCATTCTCATTGCCTTTGAGTTCAAGCATTCCAACATTTTTACATTGAAAAAATACGCCATGAATTCATGTTTGTCATCCGTTGACTAGTAATTTCCGTTTTTGTCAGATACTTGAATCGGGTGGATTTCTTTTTGGGAATTTATGTAGCTCGCAAAACATACAATTTACTACGCGAAAGGAATTTTCGTATGGCAATGATCAGTTTTTTCAACTCACTTGTAAATTTACTCACAGCTTTTTGAAATATGTGTACAAAGTAAGTTCGTAAAAGCAAGTTTTAAGGCCTCCGACACGGCCGAACTTTATAATCTGAGACCGACAATCCAAATTGCAACAACAGTAATGGTGAATCTTAATAAAAAAAGTGTGTGAACAATTTTTGTCGAAAATTGCATGATCATTTTGGTCATTTTATTCGTAACGGGTGACAGTGGCAGGAGGCCTTCGCCTAACAATAGAACAGGGTAAATATAAATAGTAGTAATAAAAAAATAGAATAAAATAAAATGGACTGTGTGACAAAAATGTGTGACTCTGACAAAAATGGTCGCTACTCAGCGATGCTACGATACGATAGGGTGGGCTAGTAGTAATAGTAGTAAGTAAGTTATTGTTATCTACTCCTTCACGCAAAAACGGATATAAACAGGTATCTAGTGAATAACGCATAGAATACTTTTTATCCAGGTTAGTACCACGCGAACGAAGCTACGAGCTTAGGATTGTATACTTTTATTTATAAGCTCTGCTCTGTTTTTAGTGCTCGAAAGGGTTGTCGACATTTCCTTTGATACGATATTTATTAATTCGTCGAACCCCATGCTTGGATATCACGAAAAACTCGCCATTTTTGTTCAAGTGTACTTTGTACCACGCACGGCACGGCAAGGCACATAACCACAGGTATTTTAACACAGCTGTTACAGTAAAATAAAAATAAATAAGTCACTTTACTCCAATTTCGTTCGGCTCCAAATTCGTGATCATATTTCATTTCATTTCTGAAGAACGAACGCTGTTAATGCAACTTGCGGTCGTATCCAGAATATATGTATGTATATCCTTGGATATGTATATATGTATATCCACACAGCGTCATCTAGTCCCAAGCTAAGCAATTGAATGCTTGTGTTATATGCAGATGACTGATACACTACAAATAGTTTTAGTAAATACATACATAGGTATTATACATAGAAGACACCCAGTTTCGAGACAAATATTTGCAGATCATGACGTAAACATTTGTCCGAATCGAACCCTCTGCATCTCAGGCGGGCTTTCGCCCACTGCGCCACAGAGGTCGTCAAATGTGAGAACTAATCACCCTCTTGACAAATCCGTTCAGTAGTTTTTTCGAGAAAGGTAACACAAATTCATCCATCCTCTCAGATTTCTGATTAACAATTTAAGGAAACCAGCAATTCTAACCGCACTGCGATAGTATTCCCTCATCTTACTGCCTTTATGAATAAAACATAGGGCGTTCGAGCACGAAATTTTTTGTACAAAGATGTTTTTCCGACCTTGATACGGAACGATTGGAAGAGCTTCCTGAGCTCAATTTACATTGTTATTACCTATAGCCATATTGGCCGAGTGAGTACGATTTTTAATCTGCAAGTCGTGGGTTCAAAATCCAGCCTTACTGCTACGTTCTTGATAGATCGTTGAAGTTAAACAACGTTATGAGGGGTCACACTTGGATAGCTGATCGCAAGTGGCATTAAAAGCTGATCGCTTCCATGCTTTTGAGGGCACGTTAAATTGTCACGTTGGGCACGTTGGGCACGTCAGTCCCATCTTTTAAAGTCGTTAAACCAAGATGGAGGCCTTTAGGCGGCCTAAAAACTCCGTTAGCCGTTGGCTACTTGCTCATACTGATGATATTGTGCCTATTAAGGGATGTGAATATAGGCTTCTCGTGTTGGCTCTCGTTTGGCCACTTAACTGAGCAATTAAAGCAATAATTAACTACCTCAACTGCCTTAAGCTGATGCACTAGATTTCACAGTTCAGACGTGTCACACGTTTTAGAGTTATATTTATAAAACCGGCGTAAATATTATAATATTTTAGAATAAATTCACTTGTATTCGGCTATACGTAATAACAAAATGGTTTTTAAATTAATTTCAAATTTAGTCTCTAAGGTTCAAAAAGCGATAAACATTAGTGGCAATTCTGAGTGTCGCAAAAGCTAAACTAAGCTAACTAAAATTGTTGCCGTCCCTTTCATAGCGATGGAAATAAAAAGGATGGCAATAATTTTAATTAGTTTAGTTTAGCTTTTGCGACACTCCGAATTGCCCCCATTACCTACTTTGCAATGAATTAAGGTAAATCTAGTCAAACCGTAGTACAATAAATACGACGACATTAGGAGACTTACAAAGGTGCAATAGAACTCATTTTAGCGTAACATGATAGTTGGAGTGGTATGAGTTATGTAATAACCACTTGGCTTGCAATTCCGAGTAATAAGGCCAAATTATAGCCTTGAGCTTAAGGGCTATAATGGTCTAACACTATCGTAGTGTTAGAATCTATGTAAGATAAACAGTTATTTTAAATATACAGTAATACACAGGTTTAATTACACTAATGTTACAACGGTGAAAGTTTGTGTTTGTGTAAATGTGAATGTTTGTTACTCCTTCACGCTCAAACGGCTAGACGGATTTGAATGAAATTTGGTATCAGGAAAGCATATATCCTGGATTCAAACAGGCTACTTTTGATCCCGGTATTCCTACGGGAACGGACTATTATAAACACAATAAAGAAATACAAAGAAAAACCGTTCGTTACTCAATGACCTACTTTGTGTCAGTTGTATTCGTTATTCTAACAATTTTCAGGAAATACGCTTCGGCAAATTGAAATCTGAATTATTGAAAAGGTTTTGAAGATCTATCAAATGGAGTAGGTACTGATTGGAATGTACTTTGCACAATGAGCAAATAAAATGGAAACAGGCTTGCGATTATATCCCTAGGAATGGTAGAACAAAATCAGTATAGGTACCTTAGTAAATTGCATAGTACCTACCTATAGGTAATTTTATATCTTTGATTTTGGTATGCACATCAAGATAATTATCTTTAGAAAAAGCAAACAGGTCTATAGAATTTCAGTAGTTTTCGTGAAAGAGTAACAAACATCCATACATCCACCAGCACAAAAAACAAGCAAAACGTATACTAAAAAAGTAAGTTCGTATGAGCAAGTGGCCAACTAATAATAAAAATAATAAAAATTTATTCATTAACTTAGTGCTACAAGTTACAATATGTAAAATAATAATTAAGTATTATTAATAATTATAACTCTGGTGACCAATACTTATTCTTCCTCTTCTTTCCAGAATGCACCCCTCAACGACAAATCGGAGGTAGCTGTAACCATGACTATCAACTTAAGAGACCATAGCGATTGACTGCTGTGCCAAAACAATGCATTGCTGTAGAGATCTGCAACTATTCTACGCGACTGTTATGATATTACTGCAAGTAGAAGTCCTCGGTACCATGGAGTCGAAACGGTCTTCTATATTGGTGGCGCAGAATGCTGATGACTTGAAGAGTCTAGATTTGTGCACGACGAGGAACCAACAGAGATTGGGCAGTGTGTTCGGGAATTTTACACGGCACCATAAAAAAGGTACGTAAATCTTTACAAAAATTTAGTAAGTAAGTAAGTTCGTATGAGCAAATGGCCAACTCTAGTGACGGAGTTTTAAGGCCGCCGAAAGGCCTCCGTCATAGCTTAACGACTTTAAAAGCCGGGACCGACAAGTTTAGTGATTTTAGTAAATGAGGCTTATCTTTATTAAATGATTTATACAGCGTCAGGAGGCAAACTTGTCTACGTATAACGGGACAATGTAGTGCCGGGGATATTCTAAAGAAGGAATAGGCTTGTTCAGCACCTAAACCATCCTCCCAGCTTAGCCGGTCATATCCACAGGAAAGACAATAGTCAATACGTAGGGCTGACCTAACCGCGGGTTTCCTTACGAGGTTTTCCTTCACCGTTTAGAAATGTGAATATATATTTTTGAAAACGCAAAAACCTATTAATGCAATGGCTGGGATTCGAACCCACAAACTTCGGATTGAAAGTCGAGGTACATCCCACTGGGCTAACACGCCTCATAAATAAAAAAATAAGGAAACACTATGATACTATAATAATGAACTCCTATCTAATATTTCTTGAAAACGTCATTAAAATTATATCACGGCGCCAAACAGTATAATAAATTACATTTCCTAAAAAGGATCTGTTACCAATTAATTCTTAATGAGAATCGAATTCTGTTAATTAGCTTTGTTATAAGCGTACAGTTTAAAGAGCATTGAACAATGCAATCAATGTGAGAGGTATGTTTTAATTATGGATTATAATTATTTATACTAAACTAGTTGCTAACTCATATCAAGTTCTTTTCTAGTTTTCTAGTTAATATATCAAATTCTTTTCTAGTTTTCTAGTTATATCCAGTTTTTTTTTTACTAATCTTCCGTTTCTTATTTGATAGAAAATTTTTTTAAGAACGTATGAGCTGGCCAACTCATATCCATATCAAGCATTTTTGTACACGAAATACCACTAAAATCGCGATATGTACCATGATTTGTGGTTTTCCTATATTCCGGCACAGTTGCATGATTACGATGAAAACCATGATGGTATAAAAACCTTTTTTGTAGTCACATGTCATTTTTTCCAACCTTTACATTGATGGATGAACCCTTCGATCTTGAGTACTATTTATCCGCGAACTTTCTAATGCTTTCTAATGACGCGACCTTCAGAAAAATGATTAGCAAAAAATAATTCGAACTTTTTTTCACATTCCGTTCGGTAAATATCTCCATAAATAATTTATTTACATGTTTGTATTATTGGTTTAAGCTATTATTACGAAAAACCTAATAAAAGAAAGAAAAACATAGATAAAAACACGCGACCTTGATATTACGCGTTTGCCAATCTACTATGAACCTTATTGGAGTGACGTATAGACTAATACTACTATAGCTATTTATACGAAAAATGGCGCCCACAGATTGTAATGTGATTTTCTTTATAATCTTTCATTATTGACACTGACATAAAGGTTGAAATGAGTAGAATATTTATCATTCATTCGAATAAACACAAGTTGTTCAAACAAAAGTAGTCTGTAACAGGGTGAAAATACGGATTTTTTTAGTTTATGTTCATGAGACAGTCGGTTTCCGCTTGGGGGCAGAGGGGTGGAAGGTAAGTTTCTACTACCTTCTACAGAACTTTTCATCAAAAGTTCGTGAGTAAGAACATCAAATTTACTAATGAATGTTCAAACTTGCCATTATTTGGGGTAAGCATTGTTCAAAAGTGTTTCATTTTCATTATTCCTTGAATTCCAGTAACTTTTTCTTAACCCTCGTTCTGAAAGGGCGGTGACCGCT
Organism: Xanthorhoe designata; assembly: GCA_963582015.1. Taxonomy (NCBI): domain Eukaryota; kingdom Metazoa; phylum Arthropoda; class Insecta; order Lepidoptera; family Geometridae; genus Xanthorhoe; species Xanthorhoe designata. The sequence goes on along the minus strand of OY757029.1, from coordinate 12,592,078 downwards.
TTGCTACTTCCTTTAATACGTTTTTAAATACAAATATTATAATAAATAGAAAACACCCAGATCCGGAATAAATCTCAGAGTATAAAATATAGGTATAGCAGAATAAATATCATAGAAAACAGAACACCAAACACGTTTTGGGACTTGGGAGTTAGTTCTAATTATCACAGGTTTACTCGCCTCTACCTAAAAAAAAGTAGCTTATAAGTTATTCCAGTGTATAAGTTACCTCCATATCAATATTCATCGAAATCAGTCCAGACGTTCTCGAGTAATACGTGTTCGAACAAACCCGACTTTGGTTTATGTATAAATATTTTTACTAATTTACAGTTAAATAACTGTTGCCGCATTCTAAAAACCTCGCTGACATTTTCACGAAACTTTGTAACAATGAACTTGAAATTTCAAGAATGTGTGCTTTGACTTTGACGAAATTTCTTCAACGACTTTCTGAGAGATTAAAGCTAAATACTACAGCGTTTGACTGTTTCTTTGGCACACTTGTAAAAAGAGTAGCGAGTTTATTAAAGAGACAAGACTGACAGAGAGTTTATTAAAGAGAGTGACTGATAGGTGATGTCAAGTTTTACTAAATCTAGTAAAATTACGTGTCATGCTCCCCAGCAGAACCATCCCGGAATTTGGATATGAGATTATTTATAGGAAGAACTGTATATAAATTGTAACTTTACCTAAAATAATAAATGTTGTCATAATACTGTATATAATTAGGACAACTCATAATAATAATATTCTGTTAATAAAACATACCGTTGTGTTTTTGTTGATAAAATAGACATGTAAAGAGAAAAATGAATATTAATAAATGAGGAGAAAGACGAGGTACTTGATAGTATCAATTATTATCGTTAGTGGATCGTTATTTTTATGAGAAGAAATGGGATTCCCGATATCACCCAAGCAGTTTTCATACATGTGTCTGTAAAATAACTACACGATAGCGCGTATAGGATTATTGTCAAGACATAATTAGTAGGTATAGTCCGCGCCACGTAAAATGAGCGCTGGAAAAAAGTGGAGGGGGTATGTTTGCGCATGGCTACACTCGCGCACGAAAGTACTAATCATAATGTAGGTTGTATTGAAGCTGGGCGGCCGGCTCGGGCAGGCTAGTATACACCGTTTTAACACCTATTTTTTATTTTACCTTTTGTCAGATCAACTGTTGACAATAAATATTATGTGTGTGTAATAAATATTTTACTCATTTCAACATTTATGTCACTGTCTTTCATGAATAAAATAAATAAATTACTTAGATGAATATCATTAATGGAATTATTATTAAAAACATGTTTTTGTCAGTGTTAATTGTTAAATTTAAATAAGTAAGTACCTACTTACCTACAAAATTCAGGTATTGTTGATACATTGTTTTTTTATCATCAACAGCATTTTTAACAGCCTCTCTCTTCATAAAACTATATACCTACGTCATAAATAATTTTTCAGATTTTTCTATGTAAAATCATTTCGTAAGCGAAAACTTTTGTACGCGATGATATTTTGCAAACGAATTTGACGTAGTGACAGCGCGGGAAGCTAAGGACTGCTGACGAACCAATAGCATGCGCCGAATCAATGACAGCGTTACCCCTTCACCCCGCGCCGCAGTCCACACCACCAATCGGACCTAAAAATCGACTCTGCGCAGCTTGTCAGCCAGCGCTCTTTTTACGTGGCGCGACTTATACCTACAGTGGCCAGTTTAATAACAAACAAAATGAAATCTATTGAAATCGGGGTTTTTCGGGACGGGTGCCTGCGGGATTAGGGGTACTCAGGGAATAACCTGTTTATAAAATGTATTTTTTTTACAGGTCACCGAAGAAGAACAACCACAACAACATCAACGCAGACCTCAGTCACAAGTGACACCACCGAATCCTTCACAGAACTATACAGTGATACCCCAAAATTACCTAAAGCTCTACGCCTGACCTCAGAAGACTATGATGATGTAATAGATATAGAAGAGAAACTAGCTAGACATAAACATAAAGAAACATTTCAAGGACTTGAAGAGAGCTCACTAGCGACATCTATGAGTAGAACTAAGAAAATGTATAGAGACTCGACGGGGTCTAATGTAAATAAGATTACTGCTAAGGGGAGAGGGGGTATTTTTTTAACTGATAACTGCACTACGGTTATAGCTCAAATAGGGACGACTGCTGTGCTGCATTGTGAAGTTAGTGACATCACAGAAAATACGGTTAGTGTAATTTTTATAATGTTTGTCTTTTTTTCTTCCTGCCCTTATCCCAACATCCCAACATCTCGGCACAACATATTGTATTCTTCTTTCATTTCCCTCTATCATTCGTCATCTGAGCACTCACTCCTTTCTTACTTATAATTATCATCCCTCACACAAACAACCCATCCATTTTTTCAGATTTATAACTTAGTATACATAATCAACGTAACTGAAAATATCATTATTTTTTTTCTAAGCAAGTACTGGGAAAAGTTACTAAAAAAGTAAAATAATTCTTGAAATTTAGAGATTAATTCAAATAACGTTTAAAATGTTCACAAAACACTTATTGTGTTTATGACAAGTAAATCACATTCAAATTTGAATAACGATAAGGTGCTACCATTTCCTAACACAATAATCTTGCCTCAAATTCACACATTCAAAGAAAGTTGTACAAAAACAGCCGCAGAACACACATTCTAAAAGTTTCCCCTTAACACAAATGACTTTGGGAACTTCTGCATACGTGTTTTGTTTTGCACGATATTACAAAAATTTGTTTGCTCATAAACGTAGGGCACAGGTAGAACCCTTCCAAATTGCTTCATTTCCATCCAATGTTATGTTTTGAAATCGCGTGAAATTTCATTACGTCTTTACAAAGTTTTTGTGTATCAGATGTTTTAACACCCTGTATAACAAGCGATATAAAGCTTTCTGAGAATTTAACGTTTTATTATAATCATTTAAATGTTATAAACACAAAAACTGGATAATTACTGTGATTTTCGCCGACCGAAATTTCTGTTTTAGTACCTACTTTAAATGTTCGAAGCCATGATAGTTTCGAAAGTTTTTTCAAAATCAAGTAGGTATATTCTAAGTCAATTTAACTTGAAAGAGTGTTTAAAATCCTCGTACCTAGTTCTAAAATGGCCGCTTTGGAAATATTTTGTTTCCATTTGGCTCACAACACAAGATTTTTTTTTATAAATTGTATCCTTTTCTCGAGATTAGAATGTGGATAGAATTTTAATGAGTTTTTTTCTCCAGGTGACGTGGATTCGAAAAAAAGACTACTCCTTGCTGTCAGTGGGTCTGGTTACCTACAGTGCTGACAGCAGATTCTTCTCAGCACATGGACGGCACGTGAAGGTTCGTACTTAAAATCTCTTATCCTGCTTCAAATCTCTGTTGACAGGGTTTTAAGACTGCTTACAACCTCCGTCATAGTTTAATTAAAAGAACGAATAACGAATTAAAAGCCGGTTCTGACAATTTAATGTGCCCTCCAAAGTATGGAAGCGCTCAGCTGTTATGCCACTGGCGGTCAGCCATCTAAATTATAACCACTCAAAACTTTACTTTACTTCATTGATTTATCAAGAACGTTTAATAAATAAGCAAGCTAAGCCACAAGAGTTTCAAGAACAAGTATTAAAGAAGTCAGAGAACCTTCAAACCAAAACAAATACTTTGAAGAAAACTATCTCGCAAGGTTTTTGTTAGCAGTAGCAAGAAACATGTTACATTTTAAACTTATCTAAGTCAATTGGACGAGAAAAGATCAACGAAATGTACGAATAGTGTGCATTTTGCAGGTTATACAAGATATTATTGCAAATTGTGCTCCTAAACGTAATACTTTTCTGAAGAACAGAAAAGTATTACACGTTAGAAAATCGCCGTCAAGAGCGCTCACGCGAGAGGTTTCAATTGAATTTATGACCTACTTTTATGAACTCCTTAAAACTATAGCTTGAATTTTTCTTAACGGAGATAACAGCACCTCACTTATAGACTTAAGTTTGTTTAAACAAAATAAACATCGTTTGTAAAAACGATTTTCATAAAAACGTGTCTTAAAAATTCAGGTGCCTGCATTCGCTGAGCGTTTGGTAAATTAGACAATTCTAAAGAGGATTTTAATAAACAAAATTAGTGCTTTGTTTCTCGTAGATAGTAACGAACGAAACGAAAAAAACGAAAGAACGATCAAACTACAATAATAGTTTTAGTTCAGGAAGACATCTCAAAAATGTTCTTTGCAGTATTGATTTTGGTGTAGGAAGTCGCTTTGGAACAGGCAAGGCAATAGAATCACCTAGCATGTACGACGATAGTTGAAGTTTAGTGATCTCCTACCAAAATAAAAGATTTTTTCTCTCTTTCTTTCATTCCGTTCAGTAAAACCAAAGTTTGCATGCAGATAAACATTTTCATTATACTTTCGTGAGTTTACTTATTCCATCTTTTTATTCGCTCACTACAAGCGTCTCTACTGAAGCTAGTGTCTCATATATTACTCCGTTGACACTTCGTTTTCACATGGCTTAGTGTAAATGTATATTTACCGCGAAACTGGCGAAAGTGGCGGGAAAACGAAAAGGTCTGTAAGTAACCAGTACGTCGGTTTGAAGTAGAAAGAAATGGAATTCGCCCTAAGCATATCGTCACTGGAAATATCACTTAACGTAAGGGACAAACCCCTGTTTTTCAGGAGAGCCAAAATAAGATTTTTTTTTTGGAAATTGATCTGTATCTCTTTTTCCTGACATCCGATTTGAATACTTCCAAGAGCAAAGTATCTTAGTTTTTCAGCACCTTTCTTACTATTATTTCAAAAATGTGAAAAAACTTATGGTTTAGGAGATAGCCTGTCCCTTACCTTAAAATTCAATGTAAAGCTGTACCTTACGTTATTCAAAATGAAGGTAAAAACAATCTGCGATGATGTAAGGAACAACAAATTAAATGAAGTAATAGGTAAGTTTAGCGTAAGGGTCTTTTATCATTTTCCATTTGTTGTAAGTACATACAAACCTAGTAATATCACCCTTATTACTATCGTATTAGAGATCAAACTTTTTCGTAAGTATGTAAGAAGAGAATAGAAATTACCTGACCAATTAAATCTACAATTTTCTATTTCGATGCCATCAGTTTTTCCTCATAATTAGACTAATTATTATTTATTATTTTTAATAAGGTTTTAAATATTAGATAATCAGCATAGTGATTTAATGAACAAAAATACACTTATACATAAACAGGAGGTTTTATAACGGCTTTGCAATTAAACGCAGAACAACAAAGTATAGGTACTTATTTAAAATCTTTAATGGTATGGACAAGTACTAAAAAGAGAAGAGGTATATAAATATTGGTGAAAAGTGCTTTATAAATAAAGGATTGGATATCCTAAGAGTAGAGGTAGACCAAAAAAAATAAATAAATTGTACGTAACTGTATAAGAAGGAGGTGTTGGTACCAGGACCAGATGTGAGAGTATGAAAATGAAAAATTGGAGGCTTTGCTAGATCAAAACTCGTGCCCAATGCAAGAAAAGCTTGCAGAATCATTGGGAGTAGACCAAACAACAATTTCTATACGTTAAAAAGCCGTTGGATTCAGTCAAAAGCATGCAATTACTCCAAGTGATTTTAACGTAAGGGACAAAGCATTTCTTAAAGATACCTAGAAGTCCTTTACGTTAAATATTTATGACTAATCTGTCTAGAACTTACTAAAAAAATGTGATGTAAGGGACATTTTTTTAAAGATATCAAAATTCTGAGTATGCCAGTCGATAGAGCGTCGAATTTTAGATCGAACTGCATATTTAACTCATTTTCGACAAAATGTCCCTTACGTTAAGTGATATTTCCAGTGACGATATTCTAATTATTCAAGTACTTTTGTTATTTATAGAAAATGTAAATATAACGAAAGTCGATAAAAATCACCTAAAACGAACTTACGTAACATTTCAAATACATAATGTACTCCTATTCGAAACAAGACGTTCGCGTGGCAGACCACTGCGGAGATACGGTTTGATTAAGAGATGCATATTCCTGATTGACGCAGCACTGTGCTATTATTTGAGTTGCAAATGTTGATGTTGATGAAGAAGATGTGGAGCTCTATTATTCTACAACCTTAGAGCCTATCCTCACTTGCCGTGAACAACCCGCGACACAGGAGTGTAAAATAATTTCTTAACCCGCTACGCGCGCGATTCGTGTCTCGCAAAGTCTCGTTCTCGTTTGTGGACGGATTTTGACACAAAGGAATGCGAACAATATTGTCAAATCTCTGAGAGTGTGGATTGTTGACAGTTGCTTCGCACTAGGAAGATGATTATTGATCCTAGGCTTCGCATCAACTGCGACGTGAAGTGTAGGTATAGGCTATTATGAAAACAAAAAAAGTCACCAAAGTTGGCCACTAGCCTACACAGTCAACCTAAACGCAATGCGGTCTTATCTACGCCGTGTAATGAAACAATGCAGGTAGACTCTCGATCCTTGCCAATTCTTGTTAAAAAAATATAGAGCTGTGATGTTTCCGTTGAAATATTATTTCTTAAAACCCACGTCTGCTGTGCCCAGCTTAACATTTCATGACTGCTTATTGAAATTCTTGGAGCAGATATTTTATTCTCGCTTCGAAAGAGAAAATTCGAAAATAAGTAAATCTGAAAACTATTGCTTGTACGATACTACAGAGATTGATTATGCATGTTTAGAGCATAGTGGAATATTAATTTTGAAAGTTTACCATTTCAATTAAAAATAATCAAAATTTATACATTATTTCTTTGTAACAATAAATAGTACAAACAATAGGAAACGTTGACCTCTGCAATTCCAAATGTTGCAAACCCCTATGATTGTAAATTTAAGTAAATCACGTGGGCACAGTGCTAAATATTTAGTTAGTAATAATACCTAAACTGTATTCCGATGTTCCTTTAGAACGAAAATTTACACAAATCCGATTACATTATCTTTGAAGTCGTGACTGATATTTTATTCTAGGTTTCTTTTACCCTTCATTATCCTTTTACTTATATGTTTTTACATGTATTGGCGAAAAGCCAAAGCTGAGCCCCATGAATTGAAATTAAGAATTCCCTGTGGATTTTAATTCTTTTAAATGGCACGTTCCCGTAATTAAAGTTGGCAACACTGTGAATTTTGGTGTTGCTTTTAATTGAAATCAATTTGTTTTAAAAGGAGGAATGGGGACTTAAAGGTTACTAACTAACATACTGACTTTACTTAAAGGTCATTGCAGTGGTTAGTTTTCCGATTAAGTAAGTTTGTACGAGTTAGTTGCCTACTTTTATAATGAAGTTTAAGGGCCTTATACGACAGAGTCATTTATTATCGCTTGATCGAAAAAAGTTAATTAGCTACATGAAGTTTTCTTCAACCATGATGGAACTATTTCTCAACTATCACCAACAACTTTGGTCACTTGTTGAAGCGCTTAATTGAGTGATTTAGAGTTATCCGTGACAGTTAACTTTTATTACTGGTTATCTAAACATTTTCTTCTTTCTAGTCATGTCATTAAAAAAACGAAGTTTCGTTACAATTTTCGGAGTCAGCTTATGTTAATGGATACTGAATTCGTAACAGTTTACAAACTTATAACCCGAAAATTGTCACGAAACTTCGTTTTCGTTATCGTAGGGTCTTCGCATTTATTTCAAGTGAATTTTCATGAAACAAAGAAACGTTATAAAATAATCAATAAAATGAAACACAAACCGAAGTCTGATATAGAACGTAAGAATCTATAAATACATCTACAATCGATATTCATTGTCTGAGCTAACAATTTCTAAATTTTGTGTATCTACAATTGAAAACTGCTTACAGGGTCTTATAGTAATAACAACCGATAAGGAATTTTTGTAAATTCGTAAAAAGTGAAAAGAATCTTGCTCGAATTTCAACAACAATTTCACGATATTTGAGAGGCAAAACGGGAAAAAATTCAATAAAGATACCAAGTTTTGGGTTCAAGTCAATAAGAGGCTGAGTTTGTAATTTTTATTTGTGTATTCGATGGAGAATATTAATGAGCTTTTATTTTTTATCAAAATACGAGCGAGAAACCTTGTGAAGTTTGCATCTGTTTTTCATTTGTGAGATAATGTTGTTTTTTGAGACATGTTCATTAACTTGGTAGGAACAGGTTACCATTTGAATTTGAAAAGTCATATCTGTTTTTGAGATCTCATATTTTGAAATAAAATGGCTGATGAAACCACCAGGCACATCTATCATCATGATCCTACCTAACCCTATAAACGGCCAAAATAAACCAGTAGTGATATTTTTACGAAACGTTTAATTTACTATTGTTTACAAACCAAGTAAACATAAAATCGTACTAATAATATTAGCCTTCCTTTTATAAGGTATACTCGATTGGGTACATCGGCGTAATATTATGTCCCGCAGCGGGGATTGAACCCGTAACCTCTGCTTCTCAGGCGGTCAGGGTTTAACCTACTGCGCCACAGAGGTCGTCAATGATCAAGATAATTAATACTGATAATTGTTTTAGGATTGGGCGCTGCACATACGCTTCGCAACTTCGGTAGACGGTGGCTACTACGAGTGTCAAGTCCCCACACACCCGCCTACAAGTATATTCTTCAAACTCGTTCTTGTTGGTAAGTGGTTATTCTGTGTGTTGACTATGTCGTAACATAACCGTTTTTGGCCAGTGTCGTCTCGAACGCAGATCATCCCCAAAATTAACTAATCCATGGTCAAATCACGTGATCAGTGCCAAACGGTGTGCGAATTTTCACTTTTAACGTGATTGGACTATTGATTAGTTAATTTTAGAATTTATCTACGTTCGAGAAACCGGCTGTAAAGCTATCAGATTTATTTACAGAACGAAACCCAAAAAATATCACAATAATCGAATCAAATAACAAACAGTAATTATAATAAGTAGACCAAACAAAAGGCATCTTTACATCTCAGTGCCTCGGGAGGTAAAATATTTTTCACTTGGTTTCACTTAATGCCCCTATCACGTCTTAAAGCGCATAACTCATATTTGTATGCCCGTCAAGGCGTTATAGTGACACATGTCATTTTACCAATCTATTACTACGCCCTCGACATATATGGGATAAAACAGGGGTAGTCACGTCGTGATGCTGCGTTTACACGCTTGCGAAGGATTGGCAAACCTTCACAAACCACAAGCGTCCACAATTCTCGCTTGGAATTTGGAAGGCGTTTACACGCTTGTGACTGCGTCAGTGTTCTACGTACATCCAAGCATGGCGGACGTCGATCTTGTATCGGCTGTTACCTTTGGTTTAACCTACTTTTAATTTTTTTTCCAGGTTTTTTTTAAATAAATAAATAAATATCCCTGGACATTCCACACAGCGTCATCTAGTCCCAAGCTAAGCATTTTAATGCTTGTGTATGGTAACCAGATGACTGATATAAGTAGGTACTACATAGATATATTTTTTTTTGTAAATAGGTACATAAGTAGGTAGGTACATATTATACGTAGAAAACAACCAGACACGAAACAAATATTTGCAGATCATACAAACATTTGTCCCATAGCGGGGATCGAACCCGCAATCTCTGCACCTCAGGCGGGCTTTCGCCCACTGTGCCACAGAGGTCCTCAGAAAAATGTTTTCGAAAAGTTGTCATCAATATTTATTTTTTGGATTTTAATTCCTTTACTGGCTTTCCCATTAACTGGGCAAGACGACTTCAAGCATCTGCAACTTTTTTGATATTTTTGGTAATTTTTCAAAAACGATAAACTCTCTTCGTTCGACCAGCCACTCATTTTGAAGTCAGAACTAGACGTGCGTTCGCCACGAGATCACAGCGGCTACTAAGCGCGCGCCAGCGTGTAAACGCGACGCAATCGATTGCCGCAATCGCCCTTTGATTTGTGTTCAAAAACCGACACTAGACCCGATCGGATACAAGCGTCTACAAGCTCACGCAAACCAACACAAACACCCTCTTTACACGCTTGCGATTGCGGAGGCTTGCCAAGGTTCGGCAAGCGTGTAAACGCAGCATGACATGATTAGCTGACTTGACTGGTTGCAAAAAAAATATGATTATTTTAGGGTTATTGTATATTGTATTATTGTATTAGCGTTTTTTCTACGCGTCTTTTGAGTACTGTGTTAAAAAGATGTCAGCGAGATTCTATTACTAAGCCTCCTGTGTCTGTCCACCCATCTGTGCTGTTTGTCGGTCACACAAGGCTGTAATATAAACTGAAACGTAGGTAATCAAAATGTTGTGTTACCACTATAATTATCTATAAATCTAGTGTGAAGGTAGTGTGAAGAAGACGTGAAAGCATTCGTTTTACCTACAGCAGTTTTAGTAAACTATATAAATATTATTGTGTTATATATTGTATAGTGGTATCAAACAGTACGAAGACAAACAGACCTTGGCGTCTGCGTTTCTAAATTGTACTTTGCGAATTTTAGTGCGCTCATGCTTCCCATACCCACGATAAAAGCTCTTATACGCGCGTATAAGGCTCTTAAATGCGCTCTTATACGCTTACAACTTTGCCTATGGTTCATAAGGCATACAATCAAAATAAGTTCGTCCATGCTCATCTGTTTAAATACCGCCCGTGATAGTATTCCAAAACGAGCCTAAAACGCGCATAAATAACGTCAATCTAAAATCGCCCTTACATTTTCTCAACAGGCTTGCAATTTGTCACGTATAGAATTCTTAATATGGACATGTGCCGAATATAATTTGGGACGTGCCTTTGACCCAAAGACTTTAAAGAGATACAAGAAGGTATAATTCTACCGGTCTAAAAGATAGTCATGATCTAGTTTTCCTTTTTATCTTGATGGTCCCCAGGCTAGCTCAAATTTTTAAGCCTGCAATATCATGTTGGCCGAGCGTAGGCGAGTGAACGCAAATCAACGTATCGACAACATCTGTATAAAGATTGTGATAGATATTGCCGTCTTTTGAAATACCTAATTTTTTCTTTTATCGATTAGAGCTTCTGTTAAACCATACGTAATTTCTATCAAAACGAAAAGTTCATCTATTTACGACAATGATTCGAACCCACGACTTTCGGATCAAAAGTTGAGCCAATTTCCACTCAGACAGCACGGTTTCACAATTCCTACAACAAAAAGTGTGAAGTATAAAAAGATCACGTAATTCGAATGGTTTTTTTCCAAGTCGTTAACCTGTCAAGGAACGGTTTCTACCTGTCAAAAAAGTGCTTGCACGCACGACGAATGGCGGAATCTGTGAGTCCGCGGATTTGCGATTACCTAAAACTTAAAAATTCATAGAAAAAAAAACTAGACCACTTAGCTTGTTTATGTAAAAGGTATTATAATTATGGATATTGTTTCTATGCTCTAAGCACAAAAACAAAGGCCTAACATGCTGTCATGATTTTATTTTTACCATCTAAGTCGCGCACACGCAATTTGCGCGGCACTGCATACAACTATGAACCTAAGCACCATAACAATAAAGCTCAAAAAAAAAAATGGCGTCTGAACGGGCGTGGTTACGTAAACAATAATGGTCACTGGTATTGAATTCTTCCTTGTTTTTCCATTGAAAACATGTTTAGACTTGTATAAATAGTTACTATGTACACATTTACATAACTTTTCACTGATCTTTCACAACAGTTGCTAGTAAAACACTCAAAATAGTTGAATTTAGGTTGCCGACTTTCAAGACTTGAAAAACCTATTTTTATAATGAATTTCGAAAATCTAACGTGATCGATAGCAGCACAATGAACTAAATAAGAGAATTAGCACACATTTTGTAATAAAAGTAGACACTTACCAATATAAATCACAATTTGCACAAATGAAAACACTCCCGTCCGTTGCTTGCTTTCATTGGAATGAATGAGTTGGATTTTATTTTTTATGAAGCTACTTCGTTTTTGCAATGTTGGTATCATTGACAAATATATCTAGCTTGGCTCTGAAATCAACATGTCCAAACAATAGACAACTCTATCTAGGTCGAAATATGGATTCAAGTGGCCTGGGTGAGCAACGACCCCGGGGTCGTTCCGCCGGTCAACGGAATTTTGTGTTTTATACCTAACGACCCCGGGGTCGTTCCGCCGGTTGACAGGTTAAAATCACCCAAAGGCCATTGGCATTGTAAAGTAAAGATTATTGGAAAACCCGAGATTTCTCAGTTCATTTCACAATTTACCTTTTTACGCATTGTCAATTTACGATGTTCAAATCGAAGGGTCGCTATTTGAGTTGGCTATATTATTACGTATACAGTTTTGTGTAGGATGGTTCATGCTAGACTGAACCAGGAACTTTAATAAGACTTTCGGGAATTTGTATTAACAAGAGCATTAAACGGTAGAGAAAAACAATTGGTATTCAAATTGAGGGTGATAATACTTTTCTCGTAAAAACTTGCACGTGTGTTAAATTGTAATGATAATAGCTATTATGTTTTTGGTGTTTAAAATTATTAAAGTTTATTTGAAAGCTCTGCGGACAAAAAGTGGACAAGCTCTTAAGCTGTGAAAGAAAACATCGTGAAACCCGTGGCGTGGTCATCTCCACAGGCACTACAGTGCCCCGTTGAGTGTAGGCAAAGCTTAATTTCAATTTCAATTTAATTTCAATTTCAATTTATTTATTTTGGTCTGTGAACCTAGGTAACAAAATATGGTATAACTTATTATAGAACCACTAGATCCTGCTGATTAGCGTACAAACACCTTTAAAATTTACATAAAAACATAACAAAATAAATTAATACAAATAAAATGTTAAAATTAAATAAAATATTTAGCTTAAAATTAAATGTCAAATTATGCAATTTAAAACAAACAATAAATTAAACAAAACAAAATGTCATATTAAATTAGGTACATTGTCAGTAATATTACGGTCATTGAGAAATTCATTAATGGTATAATAGGCTTTTCTTATTAAGATGTGATTTAGACGGGTTTTAAATTCACCAATAGATAGGGCACGAACGGATTCTGGCAGTTGATTGTAAATAGATGAGGCCATGCAAAATACACTTTGACGGAAGAGTTGAGTTTTGCATGGAATATGACGCATTTTGCCCTCTAAACGACTTCCCGTCGCAAACCATTGAAACTCAGCATTATTATTTTTGACAAAAATGGCGACTTCGTAAATGTATAATGATGGAAATGTCAGTAATTTTAATTTAATAAAATGCTCCTTACATGTGTCTCGCCTTTTCAGTCCACACATTGCTCTCAAACAGCATTTTTGTGGTTTGAAGATCTTAAGATTGTCAGTAGAGTTCCCCCAAAATATAGTTCCATATCGCAAAATCGATGACACGTGGCCATGGTAAGCCATAAGTAGGGTTGAAATATTCGACACTTTACTCAATTTATATAGAGCATATGAAAATTGCTTCAATCGTTTATAGATATTGTCAATATGTAGTTTCCAGTCTAATTTATTGTCAATAGTAAGTCCTAAGAATTTAGTGGAATTAGCTTGCCTGCTGACTCTGTATAAATCATCACCTCTCTTATTGAATTATGTAAAGCTAATAAATCTTAATTGGCTGGGAACCGGGATGGCCTATATTTGAAAAATGTCCCTACGGCATCCAAAAGTGGTTACCTTCAGACCCTGTGTAAAATAACAAGTTTAGGTATGGTACTGGGCAATGTTAGGCACTTCAGCATTCCGAATGAAAGGCGCGTGTCCACTGCTGTCAGTTGCCATCTTGACTTTTGACGACCTCTCTAGCGCAGTGGGTGAAAACCCGCCTGAGACACAGAGGTTGTGGTTTCGATTTCCGCTGCGAGGCAAATGTTTGCATGATCTGCAAATATTTGTCTCGAGTCTGGGTGTTTTCTATTTATAATTTGTATGAATTTACAAAAAAAATTATCTATGTGTATCAATCATCTGGTTACCTAACACAAGCATTAAATTTCTTAGCTTGTGACTAGATGACGCTGTGTGGAATGTTCAAGGATATTTATTTATTTATGTGACATTGACAGCTGTAAAGACCTGAAATAATAGGGTTTTGTTTCACAGCGGCGTACGCAGAAATTGTTGGCGAGTCTGAAAAGATTATCCACGAGGGGTCCATGCTTCGTCTAGTGTGCGTGGTGAAGAGGTCTACTGAACCACCATCATACGTCTTCTGGTACTTTGAGAACCGCATGATCAACTATGACCTCAGTGAGTATTGTTTTTAACCAACTTTAAAGAAGAAGGATGTTCTATGTTTATGCGTGTAACTAATTTTGAAAATTGATTTACTGTTTGAACGGGCTTACTCCTAACCGGATCTTAAGAGTTATAAAAAGAAACGCACTTCGAGAGTGCAGAAAATTGGTCTCCTTACGAAATTTACTATGTCCACTTTTTAACACCTTGTTAACTTTTAGTCTAAATTGTCCTAATAAAAGGCAAACACCTTTGATATTTCTAATTATTTCTATAAGTAGAAGTAACATGAGTAAGTTGGGAATATTAGACGAGTCACGTGCACAGTGCGACTGTGGTGCTCCTACACAAACTGTCTCACCTACTGGACTGCCCCACTTGCCCCTCTTCTTGCACAAGAGCCGACCCTAATTCTGCCTTGGATGCCGCTATAGCGGTAGCAACTTTTTGACATAATCGTATTTGAAGTTTTGTTGTAGTTGAGTTATTGACACGAGAGAAGAAGAAGATTATTTCTATTTCTATCCTTGTCCGCAATAAGCCAATCTGAAAACAAGTAACTGAAGACCTCATTACGTCACAACTGTTTTGACTTGAGACGTAAAGATTGTTTGAGGTGTAACCTCAAACTTCTCACTTCTCGTCTTCAGTTACTCGTTTTTTACCATACCGTAGGTAGCGTTATGAAGCGCGAACGTATAGCGTTGTGCACCATGTCGGTGGTAGTCCGACATGCGGCGGACACGACCTAGCTTAATCCCATTTTAGCTTGGCAGATTTTTTTGTTGCAGTGGGGATCGAACCCGCAACCTCTGCGTCTTAGGCGGGCTTTCGCCCACTGCGCCACAGAGGTCGTCAAAATTTAAAAAAAATTCAAAATTTCAAAACATGAAAATCCTACCATGTGTGTGCTCTTTACATTATTTAAAACTTGCTCCATTCGTTCATTTGCCTACTTTGATCAGTTTCAAACAACAATTCTCCATTCGAACTTTTTCTCGCCCCTATTCACAACTCGTGGAGTTCAATCATGAAAAACTTCTATAAAGTAGCACATTATAGTCCGTACAAACTTTGCCCGCTGGTTGTTGAATTCATTGTGATTCTAACTTTTAGATAAGCTAGCTCATATCATGCAGATTGTATGTTAGTTGTTGGTACGGATTGAGTTTAGAATAATCAGAAGTCAGTATCATTGTACACAACCACACAAGCCGGGCACTAGAGTCCCGCTAAGAGTAGGCATTGTTATTGTCTTGCTTTTAAATTAAATTTACATCAGAATTTTATCGCGTATATTACCTTTTATTAATTCTCAACGTATCGGCTGTGTTGCAACAACGTCGGGAAATAATAAAAGGTAAATTACGCGATTAAATCCGGTAAATTCAATTTAAAAGCATGAATTGTGATCGCGAAAGTTTAAGAAATACTATTTGTCTCTTAGAATCATCTAGCATTATTGTAAGACAAAACTGAAGTGGTCCTTGAGGTTTTACCAAAGTAAATGATTTTTCTTTCTTTCTTTCTTTCTTTCTTTCTTGGAGATAAATAGTATTTGTACGTGTTTCCGACTACTCCTAGACATGAAGACGATCTTCCAAGAATATTGAACGCTTAAATATCTGAGAAAATGTCAATGCATTCGTAATACAGTCTGTTACACTTGTGTTCCGACTTGAAATCCATAGCATAAACCTTGCAAAGAAAAAAAATAGCTTGGTCTAAGCAGACCTAACTGTAAGAATAAACTTAGGTTGAAACTTATTATGATTTTATGAAAAATGGAAAGTTCTTTTTGTTAACTAAAGAAGTGAACTTTTAAAATATTTTTTACTTTTTTCCGAGTTAAAGGTAAGAGTTGTCTTTATGTTTAAAGTAGCTTTAAAGTCGTGAAACATTACATTTTTATAGCATTAAAATGTGTGTTATTTTGCTGTAAATTAAACTAAGTTAATGTTTTTATAAGTTTTTAATTTCATCAGAGACATTCTTTACTAAATAAGGTTAATAGTAAGCATGGTTTATAGTTGTAGTATTTTCTTGACAATTGATTATTTAAGGCTTATTATTATAACGATTACTTCAGTGCCCTCCAAAACAGGGTCCACATCACCACAGATAATATAATACACCATGCGTCAGTGGCACACAAACCGCTACTTATAGCTATATAAATTTGACATCTGTCAAAGTTAGTTAACAAACTTTGTGGCCATTTCAAGCGTTTTCATTTATCTTAAAAGATTTTAATTTGATAATTGGCTTGAGCAGCTGCAAGCGTTGTTTAATTAAACTTTGCTTGTTTTGATTTTGCCCTGTAGCCATGTTAGTTTCAGTTTTTTGTTTGACTCGTTTTGTTTAACGCTACGCTCGCTGACTTCGGTTCAAAAAGTAACACTAAACTTAAAGTAACTAATCTTTAAATCAAAATAATAATGACCACGTCTTAAAGAATTTCTGGCAAATATTTTCAAACCTATAAAGCATTGAGATCCTCTTTAAGGTGTCTAAGGGTATGTCCAAATCTGTGGTCCAAATACATATTTGGGACATGCCCGCATTTTGCAGAAGTTAACATTCCATACATGACAAGTTGAAAGCCCATCGACGTTATTATAAAGCTAATTTTCTTTACTGATTAAGATCGTCTTAATGCGTGTACGTACTCGTAACTACAATTAATTGAATAATTATTTTGCTTAAACTGAATGACGGCCATCGACCTTACTTTTTAATTATTTTCTGGCCAATCTCGGACCTTCGAATCGAGAGGTCTGAGAGTATGATCATAAAAAAGTCTACCGCCCTCAGCGATACATTTGTAGATAGTCAATGTTGTACAGAAATGTAACATTAATATAGTTTTTCTAGAAATATCCCTTGTATCAATACTGACGTTATTGATTTTCCTTAATGGTCTTGTTTCGCGAAGATTATTACGTTTATAGGGTTTTATTGAGGAAATAGACGATATCGAAACCAAATATGTTTTGGCACCCCTACAGGGAGCATTTTATATTTAATCGCCTATTGAAACGTAAGCTTAGCAAGGGTCGGGAGCCCAGAGGTTTAAAGAGATTTATTTTGCGCTAAAACTGGTGTTGATATCCGTGTTGTAGTTGGATGTACAATTACATCTGGAGGTTGTGCGTTCAAATCTCAAACTTCCCAGATTGGTGTTAAAAAATATATAAATTTCTTGGGAACCAGTTAGCTTTACTGACAGTGACGATGAGCATGCAAACTATCACGTAAATGTGGGTATGTAGTAAATATACGTTTGTGAAACGAAAATTCAGAACGAAGGTCAGAATACTAACTTATTCTAATATTTAAGCATTCTGGGGACTTTTACTATGATGTTATTTGATAATTTCTAAAAAAAATAATGAAATACTTTTTTATTTTTTGTCTCACAGAACACTTGCAACTTAATTTTAGATACCTAACAAAAGCAAGGAAGTAGTCACTTTGTATTATCAGTAGGTATTTGTGCAAGAATTAAAATAAACAATAAACTCTGAAAAACGTGCCCAGTGCTTCATTCAACACAAGCCCCTATTCTTGACCTGGCTTTCATCACGTACGCCTTTGATTTCACCTTGTTATACGAAACACTCTTGACTCAATTGAGTTGTTTTGTTTTAGCTACAGAAACTTTGTAGGTAAATCTGTAATAATAGAGGTGAATAAGTATTTTGTATTAAATATTTAATATCGTAAGAGCTAGGAGCCGTGTTATATAAACTATAGATAAATACTGGTTATTTAGATTTAGGTGGTTGTCTTTTTTGATTTTAAGATCTAATCTAAACAGTCCACTGCTGGGCAAAAGCCTCCCCTCCCTTTTTCCATTCGCCCCCGTGTAGGGCCTGGTTCTCTCAGCCAGCTGGTTTAGTAATCGTCGAGTTCATCCCGCCATCTCCGCATATACTTAGATTTTAAGATAGGTACTTGGCAAATTTTGTTTATAAATGTACAGTGTAAACCTGTGTTGGGTGTCGATTTTAAATAAATATAGTTATTTCTGTGCTCAGAATTAGAATCATGTATTTTACTGATAGGTACTACAGTGTGAAATGTCTGGTTTTCTTATTTCAATAAAACTTGCTTTAAATTGACACTTGGATGTAGGCCCAGACAACATAAAAAGTTAGTATCGTGTGTCTAGGCTAAAGCATTATGCTAGAAGAGCAAGTTATAAAATTTTATCATTATTGTCAGTTCTCGATACTTCAAACTTAAAGCTATGAGCATTGTGTTGGCCAAATGGCTTAGTGCCTCGAGTTTCTATCAAAGGTCCTGAGTGCCCGGCCGTGCATCATGGATTTTTAGGAATACATTGTAAGGAAACCAGTTTGCATTCTAATCACGACGATGGGTTTGCAACCTGTCACGTAAAGTTTATTTCTGTCATGGCTTGCTACATTACTTCTGATCATGTACCAAATATTAATTATTAAGCCTCGAAAACATAAAATGCGTAATTTTGTGTACCTACACTAATTTATTGCTATAAAACAATGGACCTATTGAAATTGATTTTCATTGTCTATAGATGGCGTGAGCGTCCACAATGGGCGACAGACTAGCGAGCTGGTCATCGGCAAGGCGGAGCCGCGGCACGCCGGCAACTACACCTGTGTTCCTGCTAACGCGAAGGCTGCTTCGGTCACTGTCCATGTCGTACAGAGTAAGTTTATCTTTACACAGACACACATGTTGGACTTGTTGAGCAACCGACCCACATGTTGGACTTGTACGGGCTGTTTTGCGGATGATGGTCGCTTTGGTTCATGCACAGAGTAAGTATTTCCTTGCTTTCCTACCCGCTGTGTCACCTGCCCTCGGGAGCAGCTCAATCAAGCTACCGATGAAGCCGTTGACGTGGCTAGATACTGGTCAATGATTTGAGCGCCATTGAGTCGAATGAATGAATTAATGAATGAATGAATGAATTTATCATGCCACAGAGACATTTTGGGATTTTACAGGGCTGCGCTACTGATCAAGGCCGCTTTGGCCACATTCAATTCGTGCAGAGTAAGTTTTCTTGTTATAGTCAGCGCTATCAATGCGCACGTTGAGAATAGACGATGCTGAGCTTTCATTTGAAGTGCATTGCAGTAATAACTACACCTGTGTTACTGCTACTGCTAAGGCTGAATCGGTCACTGTCCATGTTGTGCAGAGTAGGTATACTATTTGTACATTTTCAGTCGTTTCACGCATAAAGAACTTGTGAAATGTGCATGACTTTTTACGTAAAACCACGTAAAAAGTAAGAAGTTACTGTGGTTTTCAATTTGAATGATCATACTGACCAGCGAGCTAAGCGTAAGTGGCAAAGTAGAGTACCTACTCGTAGTTAAAGTACCTAATAGTAGTAGTAAGGGCTAAAGTAATTTAATTTCATAATTGCAGAGTTTGAATAAATGAATATACTTCAGAGGAAACAAACAAAACTGACAGTAATTTCGGCTTCCCAACAAGACAATCCTCTGTTTTATAAAAAGCCTCAAATACAAACTTAATTACGTCAAAGAGGTCCCAACTTGCGCCCACAAAATGAAATTATATAATTTGTCTTTTGTTTTCCGTTTATTAAGTTATACTTATTAGCTTATGACATAAACAAGTTTTGAGAAAACAGGACCCGGGGGAATTAATTATGTCTTAGAAATTATATTTTCGTTTTAGAAAGTTACGCTGACAACTTGTCTAGCGCAAGATTTGCTGTAAATTAATATCTGATTTTAGAGGTACCTTACTACAGTTTCGCAGTAAGCACTAGTGTCTAACAATATCGCAAGAACCAATCAAATAACATTCCTACATGTATGATACGTATTAATAAAGTTTTTGAAATTCTGACACTCTATCCATATTATAAATCTAAGTACAGTCGCTATAAAAAACAAAGCATGTGATAGGAGTTTGCACGTACAGGTACTAATGACACGATGATAAATATAACTTTAACTTTCTTTCGAAACATCAATAATCTTTTATTTACAGAAACCACAGATAATATAATATTATACCAGTACAGAAACTAAACCACTACTATTATTTACATAACTGTACAAATTACAATAAGAAGGTCACCTAAGGAGCGTTACAAGCGATTATAGATAGCTCAACTGATCCAAGCTACTGCCAGACGGAAGCGAGTCCAAAACACTGGCAGCATTGCCTCTCTGAATGGCAATGCTAATTCTGTGAGCTAAATAGGTGCCAGACCTCGGAAACATCTTAAATTAATTTTTTAACATTTTTAAAGAGAGTATTTGGACAAAAAAATAAAAAAAAGCATCTATGTAGTTTATCAGTCATCTGGTTACCATAACACAAGCATTAAATTGCTTAACTTGGGACTAAATGACGCCGTGTGGAATGTCCAAGGATATTTATTTAAAAACTAGTGCTAGAACCCGGTATTTGGTTAATTTAAATTAAGAAACTTAACGAGTTTCAAAAGGAGCTTGTATAATATTACAATAGCAGAGTTTTGAATTTTATTTACAACTAGCTGCGCCCAGCGGTGTTGCCCGCGGTGAAAAGTTCCCATTTCCGTGGGAATACGAGCGTGAAGGAGTAACAAAGATTCAAACTTACACACAAACTTTCACCTGTCTAAATAAGTATTAATAGTGTGATCAAAATCTAAATCAATAATTATTCTGAACTTTTAAGTATATTTTTCGGTTATAAGATGAAAAATTGATACGAATTCGAAGCACTTCAAAAGAGGGCCAAAATGGCTCAAATTCTAGATTTTAGATTACTCATATCAATATTTTTGTCCTCAGGTGAAACCCCAGCAGCCATGCAACATGGAAACAACTCACCAGCTCACAAAAAACACACACACAGCCTCATACATTTCCTCATAACTATTACAGCTCTTAGGACGCTACTCATTCAAATACATCAGGAGTTTGGATAACGCATTATGTATTTAATTGTAAGATAGCTAAGGTGTAAAGTTCTGTGTAAGTATAGTTTTATTTAATGTATTTTTGGCGAGAAATTGGATATTTACGGAATAAAAATTCCACAAAAAGTTATGGTTTATTAAGTACATATTAATGCATTTTTTATTTTAGAGTCGCAATAAAGAAGGTATTTTAAAATATTTGTATTATATATTTTAGTTTAGTTTATTAACTTTATGACTGGTTTTACCATGTTTTTTAATGCAAGTCTAGTTTCCATTACTTTCTTTATAATTGCATATCCACACTGCCCCGCGGATCGGCGAAATTGCAAACAACCCGCGACACAGGAGTGTGGTTTACATTCGCAAATTCTTCGCGACTTCACACGCGATCCGCGCCTTGTTCCCGGTTTTTGTCGGTATTTTGTTACTCTACAAAGAAACGCGAATAATTTGTCAATTCTCTGTGAGTTCTATGTGTGGACAGGACAGTTTGGAAGTGTTGATAGGCTCTGAATGATGATAGTTGGAGGGTAAAAATAACCTCCAAGTCGCACCAATACGCTACTAAGTGATGCTGAAAGCCGTGCATTCTTCTTACTTATACCAAAAGCTTGCTTATTTGGGACTCTATTTTCAGAGAATACTATTTTCAGAGTAAAACAGGCGCTGAGTTTACGTTTTTTATATAAATCGTGAATAAAAAAAGTCTATGAATAACGAACTGAGCCGAACAGCCATAGATAAATAGTACAAGATCTTCCTCATACTTTTGCGATCAATTTATGTTTAGTGAATAAAACAGGAATACGCGGAATTAACCTTATTGAAAAGAGAAAAAACTCATTACATCATAATGTTTAAAAATATCCGTTAAATATGTCATTCTAAAAGAGCTTTGCCTTGAAGAAAGTAGTACAAAACATTGAACTAGATTCTCAGTATGTCCGACTACATTTCAGAAATGTGCTCTGAATTACGTGAGCTAATTGCATCGTTCCGTTCCATCTGAGCACTGGACGTAACTGGCAGTATTCCTTTATTTCAGGACACGGTTCTTTAAGTTGCTTCCAGAGTGAATATAACGCGAAATACGACACCAACTGTGTAATTCTCGGAGCCATTTTTAGTCCAAAAGAAATGCGCATGAACTAAGTAATGGCAATCAATAAAGTTTAAAGTAGGTAGTTTATTCCGATCTTGTATTGTATCACCTTATAACTTAATAATAAAACATTGATTTAACGATTAACCTAGGAAGTTACTTTGAAGAAGTGTTTAAATTAGAAAAACATTTTTAATGACCCAGTCATTATTTTGTGGATGTGTATAATGGCTAGCAATAATATTTACATTACATTTTTAAAACTCGGCACGCGTTGCAATGCCACGTAAAGTAAAAAAGCGTTAGGTTTACTATTTTTATTCAATGGATTTTCAAAAATCCTCCTGAATAACATCTTTATTACTTCATCAAATGGTCAATGGTTTAGGAATGAGTAGAGGACCATGTTCAGAGAAAATGTCCGGAAGTATTTTAAAATCACATCATCACACTTTATCAATGAGAAATGACAAGTTTCAGTCATGAATAACAAATAGATTTCCAATCAAATCCCTTATCCTCCGATCACTATATCGTAAGCCATAAAAATACGCCACGCTTGTAATAAAATAGCGCAATTTATTGAAGATGAAAATGATTACAAGGAAATGAAAAATACCGTGTGAAAGTGAAAGTAAGATTACGTTTGAATTCACCTAAAAATTTTCACGGTAACAAAGAACTGAACTGTTTCAATACAAATTATACAAATAAATTGTAAAATTTGAAACAGCACTCAACCTTCGAATCAATTCCCCCTCCACATTGTCTTTGAATAAAATAGCTTCAAACTTAAATTGAAAATAAGAAATCGTTTAGAAAATTGCCGAGTCGAAGTCGTTTCCAGAAATGGGCTCCGGAAGTTTTTAATACATTAAAGTTGACAGAGCACGTAAAGGTAGAATGGTGTTTGGAGGGGTAGCTACTAGACACGAACTTTAAAAGAAAAGCTTACGTGTAATTTTATGGTGTGGTGTTTTTTTAACAGACTTTGTAGTCCACCTTAATATAAAACAGAATACTTAGAACATAATATAAATATTTGTTTTAGCCACCAAATAAATCATTACACAAATCAGAAATAGTTATAAATAAAGTGACAATAACATCATTTACACGATGCAAGATTGCCTGTTGCATACAATTAAATTGACTGTCATAAAGACTTGCATGGTATAAACAACAGTTGCTTACAATTAATGAACGTCAATTTAGGTGCGCGTAATTATTGCATTTAATTATTGCTCTGGTATGTACAAGAAAATGGCATCGTGTAAATAGTTCTTTATGCTAGATGTCTTTAAAGTGAAGAATACCTTGCACGCGGCTTTCATCACCGCTAATTAGCATAACCCATTTGTCATTTATAAGGGGCCACTCGGGATCAACGAAAATCACTAGTTTTTTCTAATATTTGGCTATCAATTGATGCATGGTACGTACGTACAGTGTAACCCTATGTTGGGAATCCTAAAATAAAATAAATAAATAAAATGAAGTTTCGTGACAATTTTCGGGTTCCAATTATGTTGATGAACTATTACGAATTCAGTATCCACCAACATAAGCTGACCCCGAAACTTGTCACGAAACTTCGTTTTCATTGATTCAGAGTACGGCCTCTGGTCGATTTTGGTAGTCGAGTGTCATTATTTAGGCAGAACTTTAACAACATAGTTCATTCAGTTAATAACGACTTTAAAACTTAGTTTCCTTATATGTTGTGTAAAAATGTGTTTCTGTTGTAATAGAATATTATTAAAAATAAATAGATGTCTACAAATTTATATTCCTAAGTTGTCTTAGCTGACGCTAATAAATTCACAAGGCATCAAGGTTTATCTCAAAAGAAAATAGTGAGGTCCAAGACATCTAGCAAGGTTGAAAAAGAAATGTCCAACTTCAGTTCTGTTTTCACTTTTAAACCTTCGTTTTAATAAAAAATGTTGTCCTGAATATTAATGGTCTGCGTTCGTGCCGGAAAGGTAGGGCCTTTGAAAGCAGTTTTCTAGAACATCGGATTCTACGACCAAGGCTGGTTCATAAGAATTTTCGTAACTTTAGTAAACTTTGGTATTCCGTGGATTTTTTCTTAGTTTCCGAAATTTTTGTGCGTAAAAGAAGATTTAAGCGGCTGTTTGGAGCCAATTCATTGTAAATTGGTTTTGTGTTTAATAAAAATACATTTTTTATATTATACTGCATTATATTTGTACCTAATACAATTTGACAGCGTAAAAACACAACTAAATTATTATTACTTAACCATAATTAAAAAAAAACGGCAATGTCAACAACTATTATTTCACGTACCAAATTTTATTTTCATATCTCTAAGTTAAATGTATTTTGAATATAAGTGATGTGTGCTTGTACAGTTATTTCAACACACAATGAATCAAAAACAAACTTGAACGAACATTACACGCTGTTCCATATAAATTAGATTCTCAATGGGCAGTAAATAAAAGGTAAATTTTTATTTACTTCTTGCTGTCGGAACTCAACGGTCCGTAAATAAACGTTACATAAATTTTATCAGAACCTCTTTCTCGCTAAAATTTTTATTTTACAATGTTGAAAATTAATGGTTGAAATAAAAGTATACCAATGAGTACAATAACTATAAAATGTAAATAATAAAAGGTAATTTGTGAAATATATTCATAGTTAAGTGATGTTTAAGGAAATGTAATTATCTGTTTTTGAAATTAAAAATAAATAACATTTTGAATTTAACGTGCCAAGTCTTTGTTTTATTCACTATTTATAAGTTCTAAGTATTGTAGATTGAAAAAAAAATCCAAATCTAACTATCATTTATTTTTTCTTATTTGTATATTGTTTATACGATTCATATAACCTTGATAAGCTCTGTAGATAATTTACAGCAGCGAACTAGAATATTCCAATTTTAAATATCTTTATCTTATTAGTAAACCATTTTCACTTTTTAAAATGAACTTTGTTACTTACTATATTCAAAGTTCAACTTCTCAGTCTCTACAATAGCAATGAAAATTAGATCACAACTCAATAACGTCAACAGCAATCTGCACATTCTCTTGGAAAACCTCTTTTAATTCTGCAGCCATTGTAGTAACAAAATGTAAAAAAAACCTCTAAGTAATCTATTTTCGTACCCGGTTCATCAAAACTATGTAAATCCCTATTCATAGCTAAAGTATTCTTACATTCACGTGTATTCGATTCATAGTAACAGTGTAATTGATAACAGACACGCAATGCACAAGCAATATTAAAAATTATTTCCTTATTTTAATTCGTTTTCTCATTTCTTAGTTAGTAAAATTGTCCATTTATGGCTTTTACGTGGCTGCTCTTTGTATATTAAATGGAATGTGGCATATTTTGAAAATTATACTTTTTTTTCCAGAGATTATTATGTTCAAAAGATTAACAGTTAAAAAATGGGTTTCAAATATACATTTTTAAAGGTGAATTACAAACTAACATGGTAAGTATCGGACAACCACCGCACATCACGCTGAACGAGGTGAGTTTAAATGTTGATATTTGGTTTTAGGTTATGATGATAATACGGATAGTATAATGTTGACCATATAAGCCCCCAAAATGGAGTTAAATTAAGATAGGAACCTAATATTTTATCAACTATAGCAACTCGTGGTTTCACCACGTGTAGCCAGGGTAGAATCAATAGCTAAAAACATACGAGCTCGGGTCGCAGCGTCGGCGGTTTCCATATGAAGAGACCCTTACCTGACATTGCGCTTCATTTCGTAGCTCATAAATAACGCAGCTCAACTAGTCTGGAACTATAATTTAGTAAAAACATTGTGAGGAAACCTGCTATAAAATGACAACGGACTTGCAACTTATCACAATACATTTAAAATGTTTTTTTGTACCAAAAATCTATTTGGACGTGCCTAGGACACATCTCTCGAGGATTTTTATTTGCTAGTTTTGAGAATGAAAAAAGTCTTTAGATTCTTTTAAAAGATTTACATATTTCTGTATCTCGCGTTTTATCAAGAATCTTTACCTACTTACGAGTACATACGAATAAAAATTACCTCTTACAAGTAAGTTCGTGGAAGACTAGATCAAATTTTGGTGACTCAAGTTTCTAGGCTGCTGATAGGGTTGAGTGACCAGTCTTAATGACCTGGTTTTGCTTACTGCTGGTAAGTATTCGATATTACTTCCTTTAAAAACATCAAAATCTTTCTCCAAAGTATATAAAGTATTGATTCAGCTTATAATCATCATCTCAGCTATAGGACGTCCACTACTGGGCATACGCCTCCTTCATAGATCTCCAGTTGTTTCGGTTGGAAGCGGGCTTCATCCTCCGTCAACTTGCGGCCTTTACAAAATCAGTTACAAACTTTTTGAATAAATAAATAAATCCGTCATTCTCGTGGTGGACGTCCTACGCTGTACTTACAATACTTAGTTAGGTAAGTAATTATCAGTTACTAGAAGTTATTTTTTAATATTATCTTGGTAGATTCATGTTTTAAGGGCGGTCACCTATGATGCAATCGTGGAATGGCCAATCGCACATTGCAGACACCCCAAAAATCGTCCTTACCACCCTTTGACAAAAAATTATTCATAAACGTTTAGCTGAGATTAAAATCTCCTAAGCACCCAATTCAAAGTGAATTGCTAGGAGTGAAACCGTGAGCTAGCTCATTCATTTTTAGTCTATGGCAATATCCAGAGGGTTCGATCACCGTCCTAATTAATTGTCAAAAGGCGTCCTACATTTTGTCAGCCGCAAAATGGCGAATCTTACACGCAATGAAATTGAATGGAACCCAGTGCTTTTGTCCTTTTTGGTTCAATGGGTGTGATTAATTAGTTCAGGTTTAGTTAATTCGTGAAATTAACTTGGAAATTTTGGGATACACAGGTGAGAGCTGTTATGAACTAAAAGGCCTCTTGAAACATGAACCAAAGGTGTTTTTGAATTAGCTTTATATTTAATTTTATTTAAAGATTGGAAAATAGGTGACAAACGATAAAGGAGGTGAAATTAACATAGGTACGGTTTTGGAAAACACCTAAAAGGTACTCGAATCGTGGTATCGGTCGATTGGTGTATTAATAAAAAGATTAGAAAACCAAAGAAATTGTATTATTAAACAAATTAACTCTAAAAGTAAATGTATGTACCTTATTGATCTTTGTTTAATGATACGTTTTCTTTGTTTTTCTATTCCTAATTTTATTTGTCACTCTTTTGTCACTAAAAAAGATGGTGGAAGCAAGCTGTTTCATTATAAGTCCATTCTATTTTTACCCCTAATGGATACCTACATTTCAATTCTTTTTCCACGTTTTAGCCATAGTCCATACGTTTGGAGCCGGTGTTGAAAAACGTCCGAGTCCTCTGTGACGTGGCGTAACGTAAGAGCCTGTCTAGGACAGACACTTTAGCCACAGACTATGTTGTTAGCAGCCTGTTCAGTTTAGAGTATTTATAGCTTGTTTTTAAAAGACAACTCATTCCGCGTTGAGTGCATGCAACGTGCATCAAGCACTGAATGCATTGGAGGCAGAGTTCTGATGTCACTAAATGGATGTTTTAATATCACCAGAGTTGGCCACTTGCTCATACGAACTTACTAAATGGATTTATGGTATTTCTTCTTCATTCGTTATAGGACGTAATTTGAATTCCCTTCTCAAAATTGATCAAAATACAGAGAAATATGGTTGGTCTAAGATTTCTTTTTGCGTTAAACTGTTACTTTTATTTAGTATCCAAATTTTATTTTTCCGTTCGTTCGATTTACTTTGTAGTGAATCAAAGTTAGAAGTTACATAATCTAAACTGAAAATACAATTACCTAGCATTTTAAGTGTAGTTAAGTATTGATGATCAAGTTATTAAAAAAAAACAATAATAAAACTCTCTCAACAAACTTTTATTAAAAAGTGAACTGGCTATTTTCGTAATGTTTGCAACCCTTTATCGCTATCTCTTGTTTCTCTGCGGTAACTAACTATTCACATACTGTCTATCTACTCAATAATCCGTGGACTCTGATAGTGAGAGATAGAGGTTATTTTTCATTGTTTTTTTAGTGATTAATGGCCTGAATATCAAGTATGATGTTTCACAATGTTTTGGTTTAGTGTTTAATATCGAACGCAACTGTCACAAGTTTCCTTGTATGATAAATCAGTTTTAACATCGAGTCTGTTTTATGCTAAAACGCGTTTTTAACAGTGTGGCTTAGTAAGTTAGTTAAATAAATAAATTATAAATAAATATCCTTGGACATTTCACACAGCGTCATCTAGACCCAAGCTAAGCAATTTAATGCTTGTGTTATGGTAAGCAGATGACTGATAAACTACTTATACTTATACCTATATTTTTTTTTTATAAATACATACATATTATACATAGAAAACACAATTAATAACTCGAGACAAATAATTGCAGCTCATGCAAACATTTCTCCTGCGACGGTAATCAAACCCGCAACCTCTGCGTCTCAGGCGAGCCTTCGCCCTCTCACTCACACGAACTCTGTGCCACAGAGTTCGTGTGAGATAGTGGTCAGCTCAACTGGAATAATTCAGTTGATGTTTAATTTTTTTTATTTGCGCATGATAGTCTGATTGTTGCTTATGAACAGGCAGTAGAATCACCTAGTTTTAAGAACGTGACATGTCAAAGTGGTCTATAAACGATCGTACTGAATAAATACATTTTGATTTGATTTGATTTGATTTGACTTCGGCAATTTGTTAATTCTAGAAATACTTGCTTACAAATTGATAAATAAAATAATTTGCATCTACTACTAACTCTAAAAAAATTACCAAAAATACCTATCATTAAATTTTATAAGGTGTCTTGATATCAAAATATCTCAATATGAACTCCATAAAACCTTCATACAAGTCAGACAGACCAAAGCACTCACCGAAGTATATTAAAACCACGACTCGGAACAGTAGTCAGCGACAGGCAAACAGTTACACCGGTGAAAACTAGTGATGGAATTGCTTTCCGTATCCGTATAGGTATCTATGAAGAAAAAAGCGAAGAATTCTTGAGGTAATTCTTTAAAGGTCTTTTGGGCAAGTTTTGAAAAATTTCCTTAGGCTCAAACACATAAATAATTAGTATTTTCTTTAAAACCTGATGTGATTATGATTATTAGAGATTTAATTGAAATGAATGAAAATGAAAAAAACTTTATTGCAATACAACATAAGTTTTAAATTAGCTATATAATAATAAGGTTTAAATGCCGTTGATTACAATAATTTGACGAAAAGAAACTTTAAAATTTCAAAAAGATATTAACCGACTTAAAACAGCGAGGAGGTTTCTCAATTCAACCGTTCTTCGTTTTTTTTAAAGAAGATATTCTAATGGTAATGCCATAAAAAAATGTTGAGGATGATTAGTACTGTTAAGATAGTCAAAGTGAGTAAGCGACGGCGACGTGTTTTTTTTTCAAACTTAATCACTTATTGAACCAAATTTTATCTCAACATATTATTTTTATAATTATAATTATAATGAGTCATAGCAGATATAGGCCTTAAATCCGCACGCTTGAAGTAGGACTGGGCTGGTCATGTGATTCGGATGCATCCAGAATGTTGGGCAAGAATCGTTACTCAATGGATGCCCGAAGAGAGCCGAAGACGGCGCGGCAGACCCAAGAAAAGTTGGCGTGACGATTTGGATGCATTCGAACCACAATGGCCGACCCAAGCATTAGAGCGCAAGTCTTGGAAGTTAAGGGGCGAGACCTTTGCCCAGCAGTAGGACACAAGAGGTTGAAAAAAAAAATTATATGAGTCCGTATCCGTCTCTCACGCATCAATAAAAGAGACATCCCTAGTTACCGAAACAATCGGCTTTTGGTAAGCCATCGCTGGCGATAATCCCATATTATACCTACGTGTACCTACATATAGCTTCTATCAATGTTATTACACAACAAATAAAACTATGCTTTGTGTCTCAACTACAATGAAATGAAAATGAAACAACAATGACAATGACTGTATTTCAGATCTTTAGGCATTGTAAGATCCTTGAAAAGGTCTAAGGGGGTTTTGTCCCTATCTATAACATGTATTAGCAATGTCCAAATTTTTGTGATTATATAGGTAACCACAAAAATTTGGACATGCTTATACATGTTTATATATTTTATTATACCTAGTGTTTAACCACACTTAGGTATTTCATTAAAAAACTATTTATTAAAAACGTAACCATATTTACGACTTTTTCGAATATGGGAGACTTATATTAGAACTTTAAATATATCAAAATTCAGTAGAAATACAGAAGTACATTTATGAAGCACGACAAAAGTCACCTTGATTTAGTGAGAGCTCTTTACATTTCAAATTAGATTTTACGAAATGTAATTTAATTAGCAATCAAACACCAACAAATTAATCTCTCAAACGCTTTCATCTGACAGCTTCACACGGCTAAAAGAGGGTCGCTAATTAAACGGTCACCCATCGAGCCGGAACTGACCTTGGCCCGCCTTTATTGCTCGAAATTCGGGAATATAAATGAAAATGCGAAATGTCTTGTCCTTCATTCAATTTTATCAAAAAATGTAATAGAAGTGACAAAACCGCACCGCGAGTTTTTACAGTGTTAACATACATTACGATTTATTTGGTATATAGTAGCTATATATTTATGATATAAGTTCGTAGCTAAATATAACTCAAATATGAGTAAACGCTAATACGACGGCCATTACTTAAACCATTTACATGATGCTATTTTTTTACGCGCACCTAATTCAAATTCAAATTCAAATTCTTTATTAATCTTAGACTAACATAACAGACTTAGGATCTAAGACGTTTATTGACTAATTGACGGTCAATAATAATTGTAAGCAACTGTTTATAGTTTTTAGTCTATAAGAATCAAAATTGATTTTGTTACAACAAAATCTATTACCGCCAAATATTTGTACCAATAAACTCGGCCGTAAATAGAGCAATTCTTTATCTACAAACCCTCAAATTAAATCAGTCGAATCGCCAACTTCTTGTATTTTTACGGTTTTGCAATAAAAATCTACCCTCCGACGATTAAGTAGTAAAAACTTTGGGGATTGCACTCAGTGGATCGTAAAGATTTGATTTCCTGGGAAAGTCGAACCGCTGTTTGACGTTGATCTTGAATAGCTGATAATAGTCACAAATACCTAAAATGGGCGTAGTGTCAATAGTAACCTACCATTAATTTTTAATTATTAATATACTAGCTGTACCCCGCGGTGTTACCCGCGGTGTTACCCGCGGTGAATAAGTTAATAGATTTTTTAACGACTTTTAAAAAGTAGGAGGTTCTAAATACCTACGTCGACTGGGTGAACCGATTTGATGATTATTTTTTTGATCTGATGAGGATCGTCAGAGATATGAATAAAAATACAGCTTGAGAGTGCAGAAAATTACTTACTATTTTCTTACGTAATGAAATTTTTTTTCATAATTTTTTTAATTTTGCTCCTTGGCTAAGACCAATGCTGCATTGTGTGTGTCACTTGATTTTGGTGCTCATAGAACAGGATGACTGCTGATCGGTTACTATTCTATGGTCTAACACAGTTTATTTTGCTCGCAAAATATTCAAGAAGCTACTTCTTGACTTCTCTACTTCTTGAATATTTTGCGAGCAAAATATTCAAGAAGCTACCATGCGAGCGAAGCGAGCTTCGACCCAAGCGAGCGCAGCGAGCCGAAATTTTTAAGACAAATTCGTTATGTGACACTTGATGTAGCTTATAGTGCTTACAGAAAAGGCTGACTGTTGGTCGGTCCCTATTCTATTGTCTGACATAGATCAATTTGCCAGCAAATATTCAAGAAGCTACCGTGCGAGCGAAGCGAGCTTCGAACTAAGCGAGCATAGCAAGCTTCAAACTAAGCGAGCGTTGCGAGCCTTTCAAACTCGAGCCGAAATTTTTAAGAAAAATGCGTCGTGTGACACTTGATTTTGCTTATAGTGCTCATAGAAAAGGCTGACTGCTGGTCTGTTCTTAGTCTATGGCCTGACATAGTTCAATTTGCTAGCAAAATATTCAAGAAGCTACCGTGCGAGCGTAGCGAGCTTCGAACTAAGCAAGCGCATCGAGTTTCTTAGACTCGAATTTTTTTTTTCGTCATTGATTTTTTTTCGTCATTGATTTCGTCATTGATTCGATTTTTGACGACAATTCGTCATGACTGACACTTATGTTTGCTCATGGTGCTCAAAGAAAAGGCGCTGGTCGGTTCCTATTCTAAGGTCTGACACAGTTCAATTTGCTTGCAAAAGATTGAAAAAGCTACATGCGAGCAAAGCGAGCGCAGCGAGGCTTTTAGACTCGAAGCGAGCCGAAACTGTGTGAAATGTAATAAAATAGCGATGATGAGGTGCTGTAGGTACCGAATTTTAATTGAAGACACAAATATAAACTTTGTCCTAATGGTTTATGTTGAGTCTTTTTATCGGGGATTTATCTGCGTACATAAGTCCCAATTCCGTGAGATTATCGGGACAAAAAAAACAATATTTGAAATTCGTTAAGCCGTTTGAGTTTGAAGAAGCATAATTTAGGTATTTTGATAATCTCACGGGCACAATACGCTTTTAAGGGATTTAAAGTAGCTTATGACATGTTTTTATCCAGGATATCAACTGACCTGGTACCAAATTTCATTCAAATCCGTCCAGCCGTTTGAGCGTGAAGGAGTTATAACATTGCCTGTGCTGCCATCTATTAGCATTATTGACCTGGTACCAAATTTCATTCAAATCCGTCCAGCCGTTTGAGCGTGAAGGAGTTATAACATTGCCTGTGCTGCCATCTATTAACATTATTTTGACTAACAGTTACGTTTCACGGCCAAACTATTTTGATGAATAATTTGGTTTATAATCCCACGGAACCATTCCTTATTTCAGCAATTTAAGGTAGCCTATTTGTTAATCCAGGGTAGGTACTGCTACCAAATTTAATTCAAATTCATCCAGCCGTTCGAGCATGAAGGAATAATTACTTTACCTGTGCTGCCATCTATTGAAATTATTTTGTTAGTTTTTCACGGCCTAACTATTTTGTATTTGTTTAATAATCCCACGGAATCAATGCACTTTTAAGGAATTTTAAGTAGCGTACATTTTAATCCAGGGAATAAACAATCCTGCTACCAAATTTAATTCAAATTCATCCAGCCGTTTGAGCGTGACGAAATAATAACTTTGCCTGTGCTGCCATCTATTGAAATTATTTTGTTACTTTTTCACGGCCAAACTATTTTGTGTATACTATTTTAATGAATTTGATTAATAATCCCACGGAATCAATGCACTTTTCAGGAATTTTAAGTAGCGTATATTTTAATCCAGGGTATAAGCAATCCTGCTACCAAATTTCATTCAAATCCGTCCAGCCGTTCGAGCGTGAAGGAGTTATATTTTTGTCTGTGCTGCCATCTATGAAGTTATTTTGTCTGACAGCTGCCTTTTGCACGGCCAAACTACCGAAACTATTTTAATGAACATTTTGTTTTATAATCCCACGGGAACACTGCACTTTTCAGGAATTTCAAGTAGCCTATTAGTTATTCTGGGGTATAAGCAATCCTGATACAAAATTTCATTCAAATCCGTTCAGCCGTTTGAGCGTGAAAGAGTAACAAACACACTTACACACTTACACACACACAAACTTTCACCTTTATAATATTAGTGGGATTTCACTTTCAAAACTATCGTGAGTTGTATTAGACATTATAATAATAGCACAAGGGAAATTACTCACGTAAAATTATCGTCGATTTAGATACCGACAATGTTTCGATTCTTCCGGAGAATCTTCATCTGGGTATGAGAGTGGTCACTCCTCGCGGTCGCGTGTCACACACAAATCGACGATAATTTTACGTGAGTAATTTCCCGTGTGCTATTATTATAATGATTATTAATTTAATTATTAATTTTTAATGGTAATTTTACGCCTAAATCAATGAACCAAATTTGAGTAAATTTGTTACGGAGAGACTAGATCTCGGGAAAGGATATAATTAATCTTTTTTTTTGGGTTCCACATGTCGGAAGCCGCAGGACACAATAAAAATATAAAAGTAAAGTGTAGGTAGAAATGTGGCTATAAGTACAAAGAAAATTTATGTATGTTCATTATGGCCTACTCTGACTATGATTTTCTTGTAGATAGGGCTGCTTTAGCTGAGGGGATAATTAAGGTGTTGGCAAGCCATCTCAACAACGTCCCTGACACTTAATGACCGGTCAAGTAAGTTCGTATGAGCTAGCCAATTACTCCAGCGACGGAATTTGAATGAAAACAGTTAGAATCTTCTAGAAATCGCAACTTAAGTAGAGCATCGCTATAGGATAAATAAATTGGAGTGTCGGTCTGAAAAGTTTTCTACTCTCATTAGTGAAACTTTTTCGTGAATATGCCTTTTGGAACAGAGCTATAAACACAAATAGGTCACTATTTTAATTTAGTCCACTTTTACAGATAATTAAAAATGAAATAACTTGTCTGTTTTCATCTTAAAAATAGTAGCAAACTCAACTATTATAGAGTTTTCCAGGTATTATGAATAAGCTATCTTTATGTCGAGGGATAAATCAACATCTGGTGCGTTTAAATAGGCGATAGACGCTTCCATCTGGCTCGTTACACCCTTCAGTAGCTCTAACATGCATAACGTGTCGAGACGAGAAACGACGAGAACGAGATAATAATATCTCAAATTGTCAATCTGCAAGTTCTAGTTTGAGGTTTTTTTTTTCAAATTGAGCATGTAACTACCAGACATTTCGATAACCCTCATGGTTTCTAACTTAGCCTAAAAAAAGCTTTTGATTACTTTCACGCGTTTAATCTTAGCCTCAGCGCTCTTGGAAAAAGTTCATCTGTATAACTTTGAACAATATATTGTTCAAATGCAGGGTTAGTTTTTTGAGGACTATTCTGTGCTGCAGTTTTGGTACTAAAGAAAATTATAGTGTAAAGCAAACACACCCGCGGACTTTAACTAGTGCAGTCATAAATTTGTTTTCTAGCTAATAAAGCGAGTGTTCGGTTTTATTCCGACTTAAGGTGAACGCACACCGGGACGGCATGGCAAAGGATTTTACCAATAGATATTCAAACGTATCACTATAAAAATACGACATAAATTTCTATGCTTGCCGTGGCATCCCGCAGCATCTCTTTCGATGCTTACTGAAGCTTGACTATTTAGATTGTTAAAGGATCGCTTTTAAAATTAAGCTAGGCCCACACCGCCTGATTCTTTCCCTGGTGTAGGGAGTCGCGTTAGAACGAAACTGAAGTGATCTTTGATGTCCTACCAAAAAAAAAACGATTTTTCTTTCTTTCTTTCTATATGCCGTGGCATAATTTTAAAGCATAACAATTTATGTTGTATTTCCATAGTGATACGTTTGAATATCTATTGGTAAATTTTTAAAATCCTTTGCCATGCCGTCCCAGTGTGCGTTCACCTTTACGAGAATCGGTTCGCGGTCAATTTTTCAAATGGGCTTTGAACTCCAGTTTATTGTATTGTTGACTAGCGTAGAGGTTTTATGTTGGTATTCCTTTTACTTACAATTCGTTTACGCCCGAACACGCAGGATAAGTGTTTGTAGGAATAAAATATTTGTATGTAACATACTTACATAAAGTTTCGAACAAAATTTAAAGTCCTCTTTAAAATTAACATAATTATTCATAACTTTTATACCTACTACAATCGAATCGATATACATTTTTCAATTTAAAAAATTGTAGAAGTTCTATCTCGTTTCATTTTGCTTTATGGCAGTACTAGCAGACGCCCGCGACTTCGTTCGCGTGAATTTCTTCGTAACCTAAGAAAGGCTGAAAAAAATTTACTTTTTACCCAATTTTTGGCGTAATTCCTGAAACACGTGACCAACTATTTTGTATATAGTGACTGTGCATGTGTGCAGAGTACCAACACGAAAACTGTCACAAAAATTCAAGCAACCCAATCCTCGAAAAGGTTGAAGCTAGTAAATAAATCTACATGAATAAAGTCACAAGCGTTCTATAGTCATGATATTGCAAAGTAAATATTGTATCATATCACCCGTCTCACTTACACCTACTAAATCGCGTCGCGAACATAATATGTTGCTTCTGAAATGTATTGAATAGGATGTTAGATGTAAAGGCTTTTTATGTGAGGAAAATATTTGTCTCGCCCAGTCACATCAAGTAACGATAATTCGTGATTTTTTATAGGTCTTTACATATTTACCTACTAGATGATTTAAACAGTAGGAGGCAATTTTTGCCTACACCTAACGAGAGCAGTAAGACCGCCCATTGTACAAAATATACTAGGTAATAGGTAGGTTTTTTAGTTCTTAAGTTTCTGTAAAGTATACAATAAAGAATTTTCATTCATTCGCTTAACTCAGCACTGCCTGGGACATTGTTGAGATCGAGTAGGCTTGCCCAGCACCTAAACCACCTGGTCAATATATACGTGTACCAACTAAGCCATGGCCACACACAATCCCGCACAGCCACACAGATACTAGCCTTGTTTATACTTACAAGCGCGCACACTAGTATCGGCACATCAACCTGACAATACTGACAGCGGATTGAAAACTTTGCAATGCCCTCACACTGCACTGCACATCAAAGATTTTTGGTTGATCAGTCCAATAATTCACGTCTCTGAAATACCACAAAATCCTGTTATTGATCACAGCTCATTGAGGTAGTATTAAAGAGTCACAATCTAATAGCTCAAAAAATGTGCGTGCAATGTTCTACAATGACATTTGACATTTGAATGTAGACGTTATATCGTTTGTTTAAATGTTCAATGGCGCTTGTACGCAAAAAAGAAAAACTCTGCGCACTCCATAGCGTGCGCCGAGTTTTGGCGTTTACATTTTATTTGTCTGATTGTGGCTCTAATAATACTAGCTCGATGTCACAGCTGAATCTAAACTTGCCAGCTGCAATTTGAGCAGCCAAAAAGCTACCACACTAATTTCAAATTCAGAATTTCATATTTGCCCGCCGCGCCAAGAAAATTATCCATTTAATTATCAGACCCTGTCAGTCCGAAGGTTTACCCAACTGAACATTAATTAGGTTTGAATAAATTTACATGTTAGTTATTTCCTTTGAGAGTTTGAGGGCGACCACAGCTTATGAGTGTCAGTTTGGACACAAAAATGACAATAAACATGGCAGATCAACCCTTTAGGGCTACAAAGCTTTGATGAGGTCATTGACTTAACAAAGGGTGTTTAGCAAATTCAACAAATTAAACATAGATTAATGTTTGGTAAATTGTTGTGGCAAATCCAACGTGACACAATGACGTGAAATACCCAAAGGGGACAAGCTGAACTCTCATCTAATCATAATGGTCTATGAAAAGGTTAAAGTCACGGAGAGTAGAAGAACAGAAGAGAGGCCATTGACCTTCAGTAGGATGACCATATCAACCTTGCTTAAAATCCTATCTAATTCCTACAATCCTATGCTATACTAATTCCATTCTAGTGATATGTATGGATGAAATTACTTAGTACTTAGTTAAAATATATGGATGTTTTTTGCTTTTTCACGCTGAAAATTAAAAAAATACCTACATAGTTTATGACCTGGAATAACACATTGGCTACTTTTTATCTAGGTATACCTACCGAAGAAATGCATCTTCCCGGCGATCCTAGAATGCGCAACACGACAAACCATCTCTATAATGTTCTCACTTGCTTTAACATAGGACGTTGTAGAGATATCTCGTTTCTCGTTTCAACCTTGTGCATGTTACTGCTATTGTAAGACTTTAAAGCTACTGACCCTTTTCTAAAGATAAAAAAACTAGACTAGCTAAAAAGAAACCACTGTGTAAACAGCAATCGCTACAAATCGGCATCTCAGGTGACCTTAATACATAACTTCTCATTCACCAAAGGGTTTTCACAGCCGATAAATTAATAATCAGAGGTACTTGAATTTAGCGCCTGAAATAGGGCCAAAGTTTACCAATAAATTAGATTTGGTTTTCTAAGCGTCAGCTGCCGTTTACTGGTTAGGACGTGTTACCGACAAACTGGATGAAGGGTCAATGTAAATTCAGTCGACACTTTAATAGGGTTTTCTGTTTAAGGTCAAGAATGTGGATGGCAGAAATAGGGATTTACACCCAGAGGCGTGATTTGCAAATCTCTAGAGAGATTTAAGATTATTTGTAATGATGTAATAAACAACAGGTAATATGCATCTGGTGTCACCAGCTACATTTCGCAATAACATACGTACTTCATGTTAGGTTTTATTCGTTGAGCTTCTTTAATAAATGTTTTATTAGAATTTCATTTACGCGTTCGAGAATTTTCTAAATTACCATAATCAAAAGTCAAAACGATCCAATGCCTCTGATACTGATCACTAAATTTCTATCGATACAGGGTGCGTAGACAAATGACAAATGTTTCTTATTTATTCTCTTTCTATCATCGCTGTACCGTGATAAGACTTTTCTGATCGCTCGAGTTTTTGTCATAGAATTATTCCTATACATTTTTTTTAGCTTGTACTCTAAAGCGATTGTAGGAATGTAACATGGCTAGGGCAGCTGCTGGTTTCGAACCCAGGTCAAGCTACACTTAAGATTTTGTACTACTATCACAAGCTTTAAACCAAATTTTTAAGACCTTATGTACTAACTTGAAGCAATAAATGAATATGAATATGAATAAAATAAGTATCTAACGCTTGCAGCGATTTTAATCGTACCGTGTCAAACCTGCAAATTCAAACACAAATCTCAAATGAATTTAGTAACCGAGTCGAGCTTTTAACCCACCTGATGTCTACCTCCATTTTTATGTAAAACATTTTTCAAAACTTGAAGCATATGACCAGAGTTAGCCATTTGCTCATACGAACTCACTTAG
The DNA here is from genome assembly GCA_963582015.1 of Xanthorhoe designata. Lineage (NCBI taxonomy): Eukaryota > Metazoa > Arthropoda > Insecta > Lepidoptera > Geometridae > Xanthorhoe > Xanthorhoe designata. Next base: position 12,552,779 of record OY757029.1, on the reverse strand, counting down.
CCATTTCAGGGTGCAAAATGTGACTGTATAATGCACCCCAAGGTCAAATAAAGGTAACCTCGTAAGCCCACAAGCAGTTTCGTGACCCATTCACGATAAAATGCGACCATAATCCGTGAATATTCTCCGGCTGCCCAATGCTCATATTATAAGTTTATCACCATCCGTTCTTGGACATAAGCCCTTAGTAATCCTTTAAACCATTCGGCTATTTGCATTTTATTTGCGTCCTTGGGGTACAGAATAAGTTAGACTCTATTAGTTTCACTTCTACACCGTTAATAAGATTAGTTGGCTCTTTCGGGAATATAAAAAATAATCCTTTAAAATTCGTTTTGCTTTTTTAGTTGTTGTAAAAAACGTAACAGGATCACTACTACTGTATTTCCAAGTATCAGTTGATGTTCATTATCTATGACTTAGTTTGGTAGGTAGGGCTAAAATTAAAATTGTATTGTACTCAAAATGAAATAAAGAATTTTTAATTTTTAATTTTTTTTTTTTTTTTATGAACATCTGAACATCAAATAAGTGAAAATTTTCACAGATGATGTATTTCTGTTGCCGCTGTAACATCAAATACTAAAATCAGAATAAAATAAATATTAAAGGGGTTGCTCCCGTACAATAAATGTGTTTATTACCTTTTTTTGCTCGATATTAGTGGCAATTCGGAGTGTCGTAAAAGCTAACTAACTAAAATTAATGCCATCCTTTTTATTTCCATCGCTATGAAAGGGACGGCAACATTTTTAGTTAGTTAAGTTTAGCTTTTGCGACACTCCGAATTGCCACTATTAATTACTTATACTTAGGCCTTTACATCTATAGATGATTTGACGCCTTTGTGGCGCAGTGGCCTGCCTAAGACGCTGAGGTCTCAGGTTCGATCCCCGCTGCAGGATTTTTGCATGATAATATGCTATATTTGTCTCGTGTCTTATATTTGTCGGATCCTATTGTCAAATAATAGGAAAGTCAAAAAGGGTTTTTTATCTTTTTCCAAAGTAATACAACTTAACTACAAACGCATCTATTTTCATATGAGGTCAGAGTTTTGATGTCGCCTGATAGCTGCTGCTATTGTCACAGATAAATTACTTGCCGACAATTTAACAAGTTCTTCGAAACGTTGATTTATTAATGCTATTGCGATCACCCAAAAGCAGAATAAAATCCCACTAATATTATAAAGGTGAAAGTTTGTGTGTGTGTAAGTGTGTAAGTGTGTAAGTGTTTGTTTTAAGTACCATCCGAGGACGTGCGTATGAATACACAAGGAACAACCGAGGACATTTTCAAACCGAGGACTTTTTCGACGGTCCTCGGTTTGACTTGGCCATAGATTCGTATTGTTCAAGCAATTTTGAACCTTTCTGTATATATAATAAGGAAAAGTACCCGAAACCTCGGTTTGGTCAAGAAAATTCATAATCTTACACAGGCAAAATGTATCCACCAGGTGGCGCCTCTGTCGCCTTATACACACCCCCTATACATTAATTTCACTTTTGATGTATGAACCGAGGTCTTTTGTGTTAACTTTAACACAAAGGTCCTCGGTTAGTAGCTTTTCTAGCAGAATGTGTGTTAGTCCTCGGTTTGATAGCTTTTCTAAACAGTATGTATCTATTATAGTCCTCGTTCTGACAGTTTTCTTGGTGTGTAAGCAACGGGTGTCGTACCATCAAAATATGGGACGTTGCGGATATATATATATTTAATTGGAACTTTTAAAAATTACTCTATTAGATAAAATGGATTTAAGAAATATCTAGCTGCTGCTACCTGGCAATACTAGCAATATCTAGATTGATAATAAAAATAAATAACACTGTATGATAATGAAAATTAATAATTTAAAATTTAAGCATCAATTCATCATTATGGGAAAATAATAAAAATTTTCATAATTTTTTAATTGAAATGGAAAAAAAAAAGGAATTAGAAAAGAAATGCACTAACAAATTAACATACTTAATGGAGAAGTTTCCTAAACTTAAAAATCCATTTTTTTTAATTTTATTGCAAGATCTTAAAAATTTACGAGTATAAATAGGTGGTGAAAGAATTTTTGGAATATCTTGAAAAATGACAAAGTTATTCAACTTTTACGGCGCGCGGCGGCTTAAAAATAATAGAATCAAAAGGCTGAGATTTCTGCGTGTGACGTCACTCAACTCGAGACACAGATTAGTTTCAATTTAGTATGAAAGAATTTCATACGACTCGCGCTTTTCTTCGCCGCGCCGAACTAAAAACATTATTCAAGCTTAGAAGTCTGTTTTTCATTTTTCTTTTTGGACATTATGGAAGCAGGGTATATGCTTGTTTAATATTGTACATAAAAGGCCTTACTTATACTAACAAAAAAGTGATCTTTTGACGATTTAGTTTATTAGAAGATGAATTTGTGCGCGGGCGGTCCAATAGTTTACCGTTAAGAGCGGTCAACCCGACTCACTTTTCATACAAACGCTCGTACGTGATTATGCCGTTGTAACAGATCTTTCTTTTAAACTTTTGGACTAATAGGTATCTTGTGCACTATATCTAGGTTTCTATCGAAACTAAAAATCAAAATTTTGAGAAACAAATTCAGTATAAGCTTCCAAAAACCTGCTTTTAGCATAAATTTTACCTGAACTTTGGCCGTTCATAATGTACTCATAAATTGTAAACGTAAAGAAAATATTGTCATAGAAACCTTGCAAATCTTATGGAGATTCTAAATGACTAATATTTATTTTACAAACTTGTTAGGCATACTGAAAAAAACGTATTTCCTGGAACACTTTTTATGAAATTTCCGCACACTATTTTTCGAGTGAGCGAGTGAGCGGCGAAAGTACCTACTGAATGCCGAGCGCTGAGGCGATATCTCTCTTTTTTCGCTTTGCTTCTTTTTCTAGCATTGCGCTGGATGAAACAACAAGCTTTTCAGCTATGCCCGCGTCGATGATAGACGCACCGGGAAGGGCCACCTTAAGGAAAGTACTTATGGCTATGATTATAGAATTTTTGATTACCAATGTGTTGTAGGTACACAAGATGCCTACCAATGAAAATTTGATTTAACGCGTTCAGTGCCCTGACGCATTATGTGAATGATGCCTCGAAAGTTCCGGATTAAATTAAAACTTTGCATACTGCACACTTATTAATGATCGATGACAATACAAATAGTTAAACATGAAAATCTGACTTAACGCGTTCAGTGCTCATGACGAACATGCAGATGTTGCTTCAAAAGAGTTAGATTAAATTAAAACTTTGCACATTTATCAATGATCGATGATAATACAAATAGTTGAGTTCTCATCCTCATATTCTCATCCTCATATCCTCATCTTCATATCATCCATCCTTCTTACCCTCGTTCGTCGAGGATATGAGAATGAGGATATGAGGATGAAGATGAGAGGATGATAATATGTGGATGATGATATGAGGATGAGGATATGAGGATGAGAATATGAGGATGAGGATATGAGGATGAGGATATGAGGATGAGGATGAGATGATGAGGATATGAGTGTATGAGGATGAGCATGGGGATATGGGGATAAGAATACGAGGATGAGGATTCAACTATTTGTATTATCATCGATCATTGATAAGTGTGCAAAGTTTTAATGCAACATCTGCATGTTCGTCATGAGCACTGAACTGAACGCGTTAAGTCAGATTTTCATGTTTAACTATTTGTATTGTCATCGATCATTAATTATAAGTGTGCAGTATGCAAAGTTTTTATTTAATCCGGAACTTCCGAGGCATCATTCACTTATGCGTCATGGGCACTGAACGCGTTAAATCAAATTTTCATTGGTAGGCATCTTGTGTACCTACAACACATTGGTAATCAAAAATTCTATAATCATAGCCATAAGTACTTTCCATAACGGTAAACTATTGGACCGCCCGCGCACAAATTCATCTTCTAATAAACTAAATCGTCAAAAGATCACTTTTTTGTTAGTATAAGTAAGGCCTTTTATGTACAATATTAAACAAGCATATACCCTGCTTCCATAATGTCCAAAAATAAAAATGAAAAACAGACTTCTAAGCTTGAATAATGTTTTTAGTTCGGCGCGGCGAAGAAAAGCGCGAGTCGTATGAAATTCTTTCATACTAAATTGAAACTAATCTGTGTCTCGAGTTGAGTGACGTCACACGCAGAAATCTCAGCCTTTTGATTCTATTATTTTTAAGCCGCCGTAAAAGTTGAATAACTTTGTCATTTTTCAAGATATTCCAAAAATTCTTTTACCATCTTTATTTAAATGCTTAGGACTCACATTAAAAAAAAGGGAAACTTCTCCATTAAATACAGTCTGACATGCGCATTATCTGGGTACTGTTTAGTTCTAAATCGTCTTTCGGTTAATTAACCGAAAGACGATTTAGAACTAAACAGTACCCAGATAATATAATTTGTGGTGGATATAGAGTTTGAACAATGTTTTGTATCCCTTTCGTTATCATGAAAATGATAGAGAAAGTTATACAATCACTGTTTATCAAACGAAAGCCGACAGTGCCTACCGCCACGCGGTCGTTCTTTGAAAATTCTTTAAAAACGAAAACAAAAAGACGCCGACTCGTCTTTAGGATAATACCTATTAAATTTTAAAATAGAAATACGTGTAAGAAATAGATATAAAAATATTCATTCGTAGATAATCTTGCACGTAAAATGGTTTAGGTAGATTTTCCATGTCCTCACTTTGTACAAGGCCTGCTTGGAAAACTGACCTCAGTTTGGTTATGGTAAGTCTAACACACCGTCCTCACTTTGTACAAGATAATAATAAATATTGTGTTAAGACAGTCCTCGGAAGGGTGTCTCAGGTCTTACGTGAGACGTCCTCGGTTCGCGTACACAAAGTCCTCACTTTGTTCATCGCTAATCACGTTCGACTGTGTATTTCGAGTCCTCGGTTTGGTATTCGTAATTCATACGAAAAAATATTGAGATAGCAATATACCAATGAGCTCATCACTCTAGATTTGTTATTCTGTCTCTTTCTGTGTTATTCAATTATACCTACGAGCTTTACAAATCCGTTTTTTTGAGAGTCCTCGGTTCGGTCAAGTCCAACTTAGGTCCTCGTAAGGGTGTCTATACAAACAAGGGTGTGTGTAAGTGTGTTTGTTACTCTTTCACGCTCAAACGGCTAAACGGATTTGAATGAAATTTTGTATCAGGATTGCCTATACCCTAGAATAACTAATAGGCTACTTGAAATTCCTGAAAAGTGCAGTGTTCCCGTGGGATTATAAAACAAAATGTTCAATGTAATAGTTTCGGTAGTTTGGCCGTGCAAAAGGCAGCTGTCAGACAAAATAACTTCATAGATGGCAGCACAGGCAAAAATATAACTCCTTCACGCTCGAACGGCTGGACGGATTTGAATGAGGTAGCAGGATTGCTTATACCCTATTAAAATATACGCTACCTACTTAAAATTCCTGAAAAGTGCATTGATTCCGTGGGATTATTAAACAAATACAAAATAGTTTGGCCGTGAAAAACTAACAAAATAATTTCAATAGATGGCAGCACAAGTAAAGTTATTATTCCTTCACGTTTAAACGGCTGGATGAATTTGAATTAAATTTGGTAGCAGGATTGTTTATTCCCTGGATTAAAATATACGCTACTTAAAATTCCTGAAAAGTGCATTGATTCCGTAGGATTATTAAACAAATACAAAATAGTTTGGCCGTGAAAAACTAACAAAATAATTTCAATAGATGGCAGCACAAGTAAAGTTATTATTCCTTCACGTTTAAACGGCTGGATGAATTTGAATTAAATTTGGTAGCAGTACCTACCCTGGATTAACAAATAGGCTACCTTAAATTGCTGAAAAAAGGAATGGTTCCGTTCCGTGGGATTATAAACCAAATCATTCATCGAAATAGTTTGGCCGTGAAACGTAACTGTTAGTCAAAATAATGTTAATAGATGGCAGCACAGGCAATGTTATAACTCCTTCACGCTCAAACGGCTGGACGGATTTGAATGAAATTTGGTACCAGGTCAGTTGATATCCTGGATAACAACATGTCTTAAGCTACTTTAAATCCCAAGCGTATTGTGCCCGTGAGATTATCAAAATACCTAAATTATGTTTCTTCAAACTCAAACGGCTTAACGAATTTTAAATTTGTTTTTTTTGTCCCGATAATCTCACGGAATTGGGACTTATGTACGCAGATAAATCCCCGATAAAAATATTTCTGACTCAAAATAAACCATTAGGACATAGGTTTATATTTGTGTCTTCAATTAAAATTCGGTACAGCACCTCATCATCGCTATTTTATTACATTTCCCACAGTTTCGGCTCGCTTCGAGTCTAAAAGCCTCGCTGCGCTCGCTTTGCTCGCATGTAGCTTTTTCAATCTTTTGCAAGCAAATTGAACTATGTCAGACCTTAGAATAGGAACCGACCAGCGCCTTTTCTTTGAGCACCATGAGCAAACATAAGTGTCAGTCATGATTAATTTATCTTAAAAATTTCGAGTCTGAGAAACTCGATGCGCTTGCTTAGTTCGAAGCTCGCTACGCTCGCACGATAGCTTCTTGAATATTTTGCTAGCGAATTGAACTATGTCAGGCCATAGACTAAGAACAGACCAGCAGTCAGCCTTTTCGATGAGAACTATAAGCAAAATCAAGTGTCACACGACTCATTTTTCTTAAAAATTTCGGCTCGAGTTTAAAAGGCTCGCAACGCTCGCTTAGTTTGAAGCTTGCTACGCTCGCTTAGTTCAAAGCTCGCTTCGCTCGCACTCGCACGGTAGTTTCTTGAATATTTTGCTCGCAAATTGATCTATGTCAGACCATAGAATAGGGACTGACCAACAGTCAGCCTTTTCTATGAGCACTATAAGAAAAATCAAGTGTCACATGACGCATTTTTCTTAAAAATTTTGGCTCGCTTCGCTCGCATGATAGCTTCTTGAATATTTTGCAAGCAAAATAAACTATGTCAGATCATAGAATAGGAACCGACCAACAGTCAGCCTTTTTTATGAGCTCCATAAGCAAAATCAAGTGTCACGTACGTCAGGAGTATTTGTTTTTAAAAATTTCGGCTCGCTTTGCGAGTTTAAGACGCTCACTGAGCTCGCTTCGCTCGCACGGTAGCTTCTTGAATATTTGCTGGCAAATTGATCTATTTCAGACAATAGAATAGGGACTGACCAACAGTCAGCCTTTTCTGTAAGCACTATAAGCTACATCAAGTGTCACATAACGAATTTGTCTTAAAAATTTCGGCTCGCTGCGCTCGCTTGGGTCGAAGCTCGCTTCGCTCGCATGGTAGCTTCTTGAATATTTTGCGAGCAAAATAAACTGTGTTAGACCATAGAATAGTAACCGACCAGCAGTTATCCTGTTCTATAAGCACCAAAATCAAGTCACACAATGACGCATTGGTCTTAACCAAGGAGCAAAATCAAAAATTTTATGAAAAAAAATTCAATTAGGTAGGTACGTAAGGAAATAGTAATTTTCTGCACTCTCAAGGTGCATTTTTATTCATATCTCTGATGATTCTCATCAGATCAAAAAAAAAAACATCAAAATCGGTTCACCCAGTCGACGTAATTAGAACCTCCTCCTTTTTAAAAGTCGTTAAAAAAATCTATTAACTTATTCACCGCGGGTAACACCGCGGGGCACAGCTAGTATCAATATAATATGAGTGATGGATCTTTTTGAATGACAGCGTCTAATAAAATAATGTTCGTTCGTAGGCTAGGGCGTAATTTTTTATGGCTTCATCATCATCAGCCACTTTTAACTCACTGCTGGGCAAGGGCCTCCCTTCGTGAATGCCATTCGCCTCTATCCTGCGCTAGTCTTAGCCACGTGCAACCCTCTGTTTTGCGGATGTCATCTACCCATCGAGCCGGTGGACGTCCCCTATTACGGTGTCCTTATCTAGGCCACCACTCGGTCAGCATTTTGGTCCATCTGCCATCACTCCGTCTTACCAGCAGTTTTTATGGCTTACAGTCAATAAAAATGTAATGTAGCTCGATAATTATAAAGATAAGTATATTTAAGAAAATCTTAGAGTGCAAGTCTTTCAAGGTTTTTATGCCTTACAGTCAAAATAAAAATGTAAATAGTAGCTCGATAATTATAAAGATAAGTATATTTAAAAGAAAATCTTAGAATACAAGTCTTTAAAATTTTTGCATTTATTAGAAACTCAAATAAGATATAGATAATCATTATCGCGTTGATTTCGCTTTTCCGTTATTTTTTTTTATATATCTTCTCATGAAAACCTACCTTGGACTTCAACAAACATCTAAACAAATTAAGCCGAATTGGTCCCGAGTTTTGCGCTTAGCTACAGAACACATTTATTTATCAATTCAATTTTATTTCCACAGATTTCGACAAGAGCACGTCTGTTGGAGCAGCTAGTAAGGAATATAGTTAAACTCTTGAAAAAGCAAGTTTGATATAAAGTTTTCACTAGCTATGACGCTTAAATGTGCATCCAATTCAAAACCACTCTATCGAATTGAATTTCACTCGGAACTACTAGAATTATGGACTCTAGTTTTCGAGGAAATATTTTGTATATGTACCTAAGTATACTGTAAAACTTACTACAGTATATTTTTAAAATAAAACACATAAGTAGGTAGTGAAGTTAAATACTTGGAATGTTTTTAGGATGTACCATGTGCATCAGAATTGGAACTGAGAAGTTCGTAAAAGAACCATAAACTCATGTTTATAGCTTAACGGCTGTATCTATTGTATTAAAAAAGCCGTGTTGGCCAAGTGGATAAGTACTTCGACTTTCGATCCGAAGGTCGTGAGTTCGAATCCGGCCGTGCAACAATGGACTCTTCGTGTCTATAAGTTAATAAGTATGCATTTTAACACGAGCTTTAAACGGTGAAAGAAAACATCGTGAGGAAACTAGTCAGCCCCACATGACATGTATTGACCATTGTCATTCCTGAGGATATGGCGAGTTGCTGAGAGGATGGTTTAGATGCTAGGCAAGCCTATTCCATCTCAACAATGTCCCAGGCACTACTAGTGTCCCGTTAAGTGTAGGCAAAGTTTGCCTCCTGACTCTTTATAAAATCATCTAGTAAAAATGTAAATTACTGAATTTATTGTAAGAGCCCTGTTGGCCGAGTGGAATGTACCTTGACTTTCGATCCAAAGTTCGTGTTTCTTATACCTACGTATTTAAAAAAATCATCTTGTTCTCGAACATATATTTTTTTTTTATATAGGACGAGACCATTACAAAATTTATCGAACATATTATCAAGAAATCTTGTAAATAAAATATTACTCCGGTTGCTACTCCGGTTCTTACTCTAGGTTTTCTCATCTGGGACATTGATTAAGAGGTTTCGGCAAATGTCCGAAGTGACAAATACCTCTTGTCCCAAACGCCAATGTCTCCACTTTATCCTGTTTATTCTCGTAATTCCATTAAGTATTAGATGTTGCTCAATCTTTTTTGTATCGTTTGAAAATAATGTAGGGTCGAAAATCGGTCTCAAGGGCATGCCTTGGTATTGGGAGTTACCTTGAGATGTTAAAAGGGTCGTTTTGCTTATACAATTATTATTCTTATCATCTGTGTTATCAAAACTATAATGACCTATTGGAATGTATTTTAGTTGTAAAGTAAGTAAGTAAGTTTGTATGAGCAAGTGGCCAACATTGGTGATGGAGTTTTTAGGCCTCCGTCATGGCTTAGGTAACGACTTTACAAGCCGACAATTTAACGTGCCCTCCGAAGCACGGAAGCGTTCAGACATAAATACCATTTGTGTGCTTAACTTTGACGATCTATCAAGAACATCTTAGCCAGCTTCGCCACGAGCGCTTCATTTTAGTTGTGAATTCAAAACTCGCTTGTGTATCAATGGACTATAAATTTTTAAATCAATTGACTGTACATTTGATTTTGAAGTAGATTTTTCTTAAAGTTCGCTTTTACATTTTTCAAATACCGAATGTTTCGCTGCGAGTTCGTTAAATGATAGACAAGAAAAAGTTCCACACGTGTGATACCTAAAGTCAGTTTTAAAATAGGTTTCAATACAAAGAGGCTTCGTACTACTTTCACGCCTGTTTGAATACAAGTTTGAGGTCGAGAATGCACGACGACATTCAGTAATAAATCATGTATTGTTGCCGACGACAAAAGAAGTCATTTTTGGCGGAAAAGTGTTCCTATTCAGGTGGACGGCCTATAATATTTGTAAAGGAATATACAAAGGTAAAAATGCTTCATTTTAGTAAGGTCAACCTGATTTTCGAGCATAAAAGTTACAATGATAAATTTTATTGAAAGTCTTGACCTAGATTTCAATTGTGCTGAAAATTTATTGAATCGGTGAGCGATAAACAGAATTCGACGGAAAATAATTGTAAGTCTTATTTTCTGTTTTAAATAACCATTAATGGTGTATATATATATATATATATATATATATAAATAGTTTGCTTTTTGAGTTTAAATAACTTGTCGAAACGTCGTTTCATTTCTTTGAAATAAAAAAAGGTAATTTTTAAACGCGCATCGTTCGTTCGTTCGTATGAGCAAGTGACCAACTCTGGTGACGGAGTTTTCAGGCCGCTTAAAGGCCTCCGTCATGGCTAACGACTTTAAAAGCCGGGACCGACAATTTAACGTGCCCTCCGAGGCACGGAAGCGCTCAGCTGATAATGCCACTTGCGGTCACCCATCCAAGTTGTGACGACAGAACGTTGCTAAACGATCTATCAAGACGTCTTAGCAAGCTTCACCACGAGCGCTTCAAGGAATAGTAGAAAATTATATATTTTAAGGAATACCTAGTACTCGATTTACTACTTTAGAAGCAAGTTTCCTGAACTCGAAACTAAAAATAATATAAGTGATACCAAAAATATGTTTTCCTACCGCGGCACAAACAACTTTGCCTTGTACTTTTAGTAAGGGCTATTTAGGAATCGTAAAGCCAGCTTTATCGTCAATTCGTTCGCACTGATACGGAAAGGACGCATTTTTTCAAGCTTACCTATTTGCAAAAATAAATCTCAGAATACAGCAGAGGTAGGTAAGTCTAAGTACTTCTTTTACTTTTTTTTTCTTTTAGAAGTAGGTTTAAAAAAGTATAAATATTCTTGTTTTTATAATACTGGTATGGTAAGTCATGGTTATATTTAGAGAAAACAATGTACTTAGATTAATATTTTTAAATGATTAAAAAATAATAAATATTGGGGAAGTTGAATTCTTAACTGCCAACAAATAGCGTACAAAATAACTTTCGTGGCAGCAGGTTAGGTTAAGTTGATTCAGCAATATTTGCATGGTTATGAAACTCTGATAACTGATGGTCACTCGGGTTTTAAAATCTTTTTGTATAGAAATAAAAAAAATATTATCACGACTGTATCTCAGGGAGCGGTAGACATTTCTTTCAGATCTTTTTACAATTTTTAGATCCATTTGAGGATGTCTAAGGGGGTCGTCAGAGGTATGTCGAAATGCATATTTGGTACATGCTCACATTTTGCAGAAGTTAACATTCCATACGTGACGGGTTGCAAGCCCATCGACGCTATTAGAATACTAACTGGTTTCCTCACGATGTTTTCCTTTACCGTCTTTAAATCTCGTGTTAAAGTGGTTGTATGCGTCAAACTAGGCGCATACAGACACCTTAAAGCGCATATAAATTTTTCATACGAAAAGTCCAATGATGACATACTATTGATACAGCCACTTTTAACCGACCTCAGCACTCACCATCGTCGGTTGAACACAAAATACAGCATTATAAAATATACCTTTCATGTTATCAATATTCCAATGCAAAAGTATAAAATATAAACCAAGTTGAAACTACAATCTTTTATATCTTTTAAACTGGTAACATACAAAATCAAGCAAATAAATACAGAATTCAAGCTTGGAAATTATGAAGCTTAAGCCTTACTTTCAAAAGCCAAATTTCAGTGCCTTAGTAGGTGGCTGAGATTTTACGATACAGACATTCTGTTCGAATAGGACTAAGGTTTAAGAGTTAAATTACCAAGTGATGTTTGCTATAAAACAAAATCTTAAGAGATCCTTTAGCTTGCATACAAATGGGTTTTGTTGAATCTCAATTTTATTATGAATGAGGACTGGGAGTTGAATAAAATTTGTATTGTAGGCTTGACATTGTCAAATTTGTAATTGTAGTGCTGTTGTTGGGATACTCGTATATTATATAAGCGCATAGACACACTTTACTTACATTATAATAGTAAGTACATAATAGTATATAATAGTATATAAAATTGCCTAAAAGATCTGAAAGAAATGTCTACCGCTCCCGGGATACAGTCGTGATCATATTTCATTTTCATTTCATTTCATAATGTACACGCGAAATTACTCGCTTAAAAATATCGTCGATTTAGATATTTACATGTTTCTTCAATCTTCATCTGTGTATGAGGATGAACACTCCTCGCGGCCACGTCTTCGTTCTTGGAATGTACACAGTTTAAGACCTGGAGTAAAACAAGGGCTATAATGTTGCCCGAGTTAGTACCTCGAGCGAAGCCGCGAATGGAAGCTTGTAAAGAATAAATTATAATTCACAGTCTGTCACTCAACTGCGTCCCATGACGGAAATATACCCAAAAACAAAAGCGATCCTCTCCGCATACGTACTTTTTCATTATTACGTCGTAAATTTGGGAATTTAACAAATCCAGCTTGCGGTACGGGTCCATAATTTATCAGAATTGTATTAAATTGTGGGCACCTAGAATTCATAAATGAAATACGTGAAAATATTTTTGACATAAAAACAGTGAACTAACAGACTATTCAAAAATGTTTTATCCAATAAGCTGGTTCCAGTGAGCTAATAAAATAAAATTGAAATTTACATAATTTTAACACTGAAAAACTAGTTTTTACCAAAGTTCAACTAACAAAAACGAACTACATTTTATTACATACATTTTAGTCTGACAAAGTATTCAGAAAAAGTTAATAATTTTTGGGTTATCTCTTAAAATCTCAAATAAAAAGTAACGTGACCCTACATGTCGAACACTAGTCTGAAAATGATGAAAGATATTTGTCCCTAGATAAATGAATGTTGTTTGTTGTGCACGTTGTTAAGTAACATAATGAACAAACTTATTGTAGGTAATGGTACAATGGGAGATCTTATAGCTTATGAACCGTTTTTTCCAGGCCTAAAGAAAGTAACAAGACTGAAAGTATGATAGGAGGTTAAATATTGCAGACAGAGTGATGTGATTTACAGAAAAAAAAATAGTGAACATAACTACATAATACACAACACACAAAAATAGTCTAACTTGAAATTAAAATACTTTGAAATTTTAAAGAATATTTATTATTATTTTTCTACCCTAATACATTTTTTTTTGAAAAGTTGTTTAGTACTTACCTTACTTATAAAATAATTACTATCACACAGTCTGTCATAGCTGGCTCGTGGAGTCGTGGCGAATAAAGTTACTTGAATAATTCATCAGCAGAAACACTAATTAGACGAAACGTGCCACAATGTTCTTGACCTGATTAAAAAGCAGAATTGTCACTTCCTATTCCTATTCTTTGGACACTTAAACTAGCAAACTCAATTTAAGTGGCCACTCCCTTTTAGAGATGTGAAAGTTGAATGCAAATTGAGTTATCCGGCCAAAAAGTTTTTACTTGTTACTGGGGTTGTTAAGCAAGATTGTTTTGATATTAAAATATTCCTCGCTCTATTACCTATATGAAACAATAAATCCTTCTATAGTTCAGGGCATAATTCCAAGCAAAACAAGCTTGCTTTGGTACGCCATCTGGTGTCCAGCAATCGAAAAAGAATAATTTCAACAAACTGTCATTTTCTTTTTTTGGAAAAATAATCAGAACTATGTAGCTTACACAGAAAATCCAGTAAAGTTTCCACTATTATGTCACACATAAAACGTGAAGATAAGGTGGACATTCAAAGACATGACAAGACAAATTAAACTAAGTGCGCAGAAGTAAGTAGTAACTAACAAGATAACTCGATTATCGACTCGAGAAAATCTGTCAAGTAGCACATTCTAGGCCTCAAGTAGCTTATATGAATCAAAATCCGGTACTGTAGTTCATATTAACAAAGCTCATTATAAACAAAATATACCAGTTCATACCAGTTCCAACTATAACTACTGATTTATTCAGTTCAATCCGGTTTTACGCAAATATCTCCAAGCCCACCCTACCTCCATTAGAGACTAACGTCTTCCACCAACTTTAATTTGTCTTTGTCGAGATCACGTCTTTGTTTTACTTGTACGTTGTTTTAATTGATTGTTGCGCGGTTCGATGCTAGGAGTTGATTTCATTAGGTGTGAAGTTGATTTAAGTTCGTACCTTAATTGGCCGCGGTCTGGTGATAATTTAATGTGGTTAAATGTTTCCTTGGCTACCCACATTTCTACACGTGCGAAAAAGCGTGCAAAGGTAGACCCACACCACCAGGTTCTTGCCTGATTCTTTTCCTGGTGTAGGGAGTCGCGTTGTAACAGGCAATAGGATCATCGAAGTGATCCTTGATGTCCTAGCTAAATCTATGATTTTTTTTCTCTCTTTCTTTCGAAAGTTTATTCATACGAGCCATGTTATTTACTTATATGAAATGCTGATGTGTACAAAACTTGCGCTTGGGCATGTTTGTTTGACATAGTCCATGTCGCGAGGCATCAATGAATGCGACTGGCACAAGACCGTAGGGGATGGCACAAACTTACGGAGGCATATACTCAGCAGTAGGTAAAGTCGGGCTGTGAATAATGATCATGACCTTTGACTACGTTGATTTAAATTTGTACCTCAATTGGTGCGTTTCTGGTGTCAATTTAATGTGGTTGGATTATTTAGCTCACTCACCTTTTTTTAATTTTATGTTTAAATTAAATTATATTTTAAATGTTTGATTGATCTCTACCATTTTAGTTTTTAAAAACTAATAAATGGGCTAGAGCCATCACTACATACTATTACACAATTATTGGTAATTTCGTTCCATTTTTAGAAGCAGCGACTTGTTAGTTTCTCTACCTAAGTAAAATCAAATCTGTAAGGATATCTTGTTTGAACAGTAGTAAGTATTCTGAAATTGATATATCAACAAAAACCGCTGAACGTAACAGGTGAACTCTGCCATCGTAATATAGATCAAAATCCAATGACTGATGGTTCTATTGACTGAATTTCAGTAATTACTATGTTGCGTGCCGATGTTGCGTCATCGTTCACTTATGTTTGTTAAGGCATAACTTAGAGCTATATGACACGTTTTATTCAAACGCTCAGTTACTGCGCGTTTGTATCGATACACATGCGATATAAACTCAATGCGAACAAAAACAGTCAGCAAGCAGTGACCCATACACACTACCTTCGCTTTGTTAAACGCGCTGCGAACTAAGTAAGATTAAGTTACACGAGAAAAAAGTATTGGTAACTAGCTCCGCCCCGCGATGGTCAACGCGTTAGTTCCCGTTCCCGTGAAAATATCGGGATCAAAAGTAGACAATAAATAAATAAATATCCTTGGACATTCCACACGGCGTCATCTAGCCCCAAGCTAAAGCAACTTAATGCTTGTGTTATGGTAACCAGATGACTGATAAACTACATAGATACTTTTTTTTTTTTTGTAAATACATACATATTATACATAGAAAACACCCAGACACGAAACAAATATTTGCAGATCATGCAAACATTTGTCCCGAAGCGGGGATCGAACCCGCAACCTCTGCGTCTCAGGCGAGCTTTCGCCCACTGCGCTACAGAGGTCGTCAAATGTGTTATTCCCGGTCATAAACTATGTATATTTTAAGTTAAAGCCAAATCCGTTCAGTTGTTTTTGCGTGAAAGAATAACAAACATCCATCCATCCATCCATACTTACAAACTTTCGCGTTTATAATATTAGTAGGATAATTATAGTGTTTGGTTAAGCGACTTCTACAGGGAACTAGAAGAGAACTTCAGTAGCTCTAAAGTGTGGTGTAACACCATGAAGATGAAATATAAAATAGAAATAATTCAGCTGTAAGAAGATCCAACTACCAAAGCGGTTGACCAAGATACCTTTGAAGAATCATAACAGATAAGAGCTTATCTCCGCGCTCTTTAAACCCTTTCACATTCTTCCCAAATCACTTCTAAAAAAATTACATACCTTCGCAAAAATTCACACACGAAATCCACACGAGTCCATAAAAGCTCTCATCCGGAAATATTAAAACGAGGCATAACTCCGCTTATTTAAGCTGTAATGGAACCAACGGCCCGTAAGATGATAATCTGCGCCATCCCAAACGCGATTACTGTAATGGTACGTAATGATTAGGGAAGGAATCGGCACGACTTCACTTCAGGCAGTTGATTTGCATATATTTGGGAGTTCCTTCCGTAAAATCTAGCTTCGCTGAAACGTAATAGTGGTTCATGATTTTATATCTATAACATACCTACTCTTAAACTCATTTAAAGTATTGACTATTATTAATGAACCCAAGATTGTGAATTGAATTTTAACTACAATGTAACTATTTGTTGGTATGTCATGACAATGACTAATATGCTGAACAATAATTGATGTAACATGCTTTTGACCTAACCATATTCAGAACAAATAAATGAATCTTTATCTTTAATCATACATTATAGTCACGCCTCTTTCCCATAGGGGTAGGCAGAACCACGGATTTTCACTTGATACGATCCTGACCTCTATCGCCTCATTCACTCTCATCACATTCTTCATACAATATTAGCTAATCATAATAATGCATGAAAAACAAAAAAAGCTTATACAGTAGTACATATACTTATCTGGCGAGAACGTACTATTAGAACAACGTCTTAAGACCGTTATGCGTTGGTGTCGGTTACCTAACACTGAATAAATCAAATAGTAATGTTGATGAACTAGTGTAAACTTGTTACTAAGTATCTGTCGTGGTTCAC
Organism: Xanthorhoe designata; assembly: GCA_963582015.1. Lineage (NCBI taxonomy): Eukaryota > Metazoa > Arthropoda > Insecta > Lepidoptera > Geometridae > Xanthorhoe > Xanthorhoe designata. The sequence goes on along the minus strand of OY757029.1, from coordinate 12,535,722 downwards.
GCTACGTACACAAGTGTTATCATAGAAGTTTCACATTGTTTGGTATAAGTCATAAAAATTAATAAAACATCGATTTCATCTTAAATTTTTTTTGAGCAAGCTTTTTGATTCCTCTTTCTTTTAACTTATTCTTGCCCAGGACAACATGTATATTTTGTTCTGTGTGGGTCTTGGCTGTCATGGCTTAACGACTTTTGAAAGCCGGGACCGAATATTGAACGTGCCCTCCGAAGCACGGAAGCGCTCATCAGACTAATAATGCCACTTGCGGTCACCTATCCAAGAAGTGACCACTCGGAACGCTTAACTTGCGACGATCTATCAAGAACGTCTTAGTAATTTTTTTTTTCAACCTATATGTCCCACCGCTGGGCAAAGGTCTCCCCCAATTCTCTCCAACCATCTCTGTCCTTTGAGACCTCATCAAAAGAAACCAATCTCTCTCAAAAGCGTCGAGATCGTCTCTTCAGTCTTAGCAATTTAGTCATAGTAATAATGTAGTTAAATCGCTTAAGCTTTTACCTTATCCACAAAAAACCAACATTAGGCCTAAAAGTAAACTCTGTGCATTAATCTATGTTCGGTTCAGATTTCAAAGTTCGGGCAAATTTCGCACGCAAAATTGGAAACAATTTACAAATAACAACTTAGCTCATAAATTCGCCTACTACCTTCGGACTCATTGCTTTAACTTTTGGTATTGTTATGTTTGTGATTTATTGAGGGTTAGTAGGTGCTCAGTAGACCAGTAAGTATCTACTTACAGGAACGTGTCTAAACATGCAACTTTTACTAATGAAGTAATATTTTGAAAATGTTCTTTTTTTTATTTAAATTTATTTATGAACAAAGAAAGATACACGGGAACAAAAAATGTTCTTACTGTTTTAACATCGTGAGGAAACCAGTTAGCTTTCTAACAGCGTCGATGGATATGTCCATCGACGCTGTTAGAAAGCTAACTGGTCCTCTGACTACCCCCTTTGATATACCTACCTATTTAGAGGATCTACAGATTGCCTTAAAGTTCAAATCTGACGATCCCGGTCCAGTTGTGATAATTTTTATTTGATTTTTTGCCACATTTTTAAAAGAACATTTAAGTATGTAATAAGGCGCAAAGGTTACATATTATATTATGCAGATATGTAACTTAATGTACCAATAAAACACAGGCTTGTAATATTTCTAAAACCTATATAATATTTTTAATCGTTTAGCAACACTCTTTGAAGTTCACATAAAAGCCAGTCAAAAGTTGGTCTCACAAACCAGCTTTAGAAGTGTTTGCGTAAAATGTTTTTAGTTTTAAATGATCATCTCCAAAAGGGTAGAATAAACAGTTTGAACCAAAAATGTAAAATGTAATGTAATGTAACATGCTAAGCCAAAACGACTATTCAGTCTAACACAAGTCATCATTCTATTCTCCTGCCCTTATCCCACGCTAAGTGGGGTCGGCACAACATGTTTTTCTCTTCCACTCTCCTCTAACGCTCGTCAACTCTGAACTCACTCCTCTTGCATTCATATCATCTTTCACACAATCTATCCACTTCTTCTTCGGCCTATCTCTACTTGTATACCCATCCCATCCACATTCATACTCTTTTGGTAATATGTCTTTCGTCCCTCCTCATTACATGACCATACCATGCTAACACAAGTCATACTTCAAAACCAAACACAGTCATCCAAACAATGTCGCAACATCAGGCAATTAAAAACATAATCAAAAGTTGTTAACACGACACACTCCACTGTTGCGGTTGTAATGAGTTATGACGTCACACACTCTGGATTTACGAGTGGTTCGCCAACTGGTCACTTTTCAAACTGGGCCTTTCTGACCAGCTGACGAAAACAAAAATAAATATTATTTCCATTCGTCAACTCGTCCGATTATTTTAATTAGCCTTAAAAAGCATGAAGTACACTCATTGAAAAAAGTGTTACGTGTAATACTAGCATACGACTTATCATGGGATAATTTTAATTTTAATTTTTGGCGGATTTTGTTTGATTTTAAGTAGGTACAAACAACATTGTATTATAGGGCGGGCAATAAATCATCTATTGATTTTCAAGCAGGATTATAATCATGGCTCGGTGAGAAGTAAAAGGATTATTGCACGTGTTAAATACTTAATACAAAAAATATGGCATCGGATAATCTGAGTAAAGGATAGCGATAAGCCGATTTTTAACAATAGGTTAGGCAGTAAAAAGTGCGCGATGGTATTGCGCTTGCAGTTTAGAAGATTAAGTGCCTTTTGTTTTAAAAACTGTCAATTCTTTAAAGATCACCGCTTTTTCTGTTTCATAAATCTTAAGCCGTAGTACCTAGCAGTAAAATTTTACTACAATTTGTTGTTATAATATGCAATCAACTAAAAATTTCAAATAACTTTAGTTTGCTTTTTACCTGTGACAAGTAATAAAGTGCTCCTGTGTTGTTACCTACGTTGTGAATTTTGGCTGTAATTTTGGACTTCTGTGATACCTGTGATAAACTGAAACTTGGCTATGAACTTGGACTTTGAATTTGCACACTGATTGGATACAATTTCATCTATATATAAGATCTTGGAAGATCGATATTTCGATATTATAAGACGATGCACTGCTTTAGCGCACCTACCCCATGATGCCACTGGTGATGCTTGGCTATATATTATGTCGCGTGGCCCCAATGACCCTAAAGTGACCAAATTTAATGATTATTTTGTTGAAACGTGGCTGAGTGAAACTGCATTTTTCGCAAAAACCTGGTGTTGCTTTAATCGGACACACCGCACAACAAACATGGTTGAGTCATGGCACTCTACAATCAATAGAAAAATTAAAAGCAAACCAAAAAGCATAGCACATTTCTTGACACTTCTATTAAAAGAAGACAATTACTTTGATTTCCTTATGAGAAAAGGTAATAATATTCATCCAAAAAAAAAGAGACTCGAGAAGTTGACGATTACATAGATAATATCATAACCGATTTTACAAGCTGCTTGATAGGTGTTGAATTGTAGCTAGATTCTTTGGTAATCTAGATAGAAATAATTGTTTAAAGACTGATGTTAAGACTGATTTTGCATTAAACTTAAAATGTTTGACCTTAATTCTTTGTTATTTTAAATGTTGATTACTAGTGTGTTTGTATACCTTAGTAGTAATAGTCTATTTATTATTGCTTTATTCTTTGATATACATAGATGTTTGAAAGTTACCCATTGTTGATTATTGTGTAATTATTTAACCAGACTGACATTCAAATATATACCTAATATTTTTATATCTAATCTGAGGCCCTAGCCATGTAACATTTCGACAATCGCTTTCGATTAGAAACTAAAAAAAATGTATAGGAATTGACATTCGATGACGAAAACTCGAAGGATCGGAAATGTCAAATCAAAGGTGTAGCGATGATAGAAATCGAATCGCCTCATAGCGAATGCCGGTTGGCTAGGCTCTCTGGTCTTTCTTTAATATTTTCGCTAACAGTTTTTATCTTGACTGTACTAATCAAACCGCAATTCAGACAGAGGACCAGTTGACGAATGGAAATAATATTTATTTTTGTTTTCGTCAACTGGTCAGAAAGGCCCAGTTTGAAAAGTGACCAGTTGACGAACCACTCGGATTTACAGTACCAACATGAGAGGCTAAATTCAAATATTGTGGTAATATAACTTCTGATGTAAACTAAAATAATGAAGTTGAACCTTGGTACTACGATTGAACGCTCTAACTAAAGACTTTGATACTTGGTTGTGTAAGTTGTGTGCCCTGTATAATTAATTTGACGGCATCTGATTCTAGGCGCTTGTCCAATAGCCTATCCATAGGTACTTCTCGCGACATGGTGAGAACAACCCGTGATAAAGAAGTGTGTTTGCATATTATTTGCATATTGTTCCACTAACACTAACGTAGACTTTTTTGGCCATTTTTTATTTGTTTTTGTTAACTTTTTTCAAGAATTCTAAAACACTGAACAAAATATAATGTACTTAATAATAGTGACTGAATAAAAATAATGACACGATAAAATCAAGAAACCGTTCTACCCAAAAGTTGTTAACTTAACTAAAAGAGTCTCAAATTGCATTCAGTAACAGTAACCTTAAAACGCGAGAAAAGTAGCCGTATAAGTGAACAAAGTTATGGTAAAACGAAGGGGTAGACCTTTTTGCCCTAATAATGTCAATATGGGCCGAAAGGACGACATATTTGGACGGACCATTGCAGTAAACTACGAAAGCTTGGTGTTTAACAGGGCAAAAGTTAATACCTACACATAAAAAAATATCAACTGTTTTTCTTAACTAGTATGATGAGCTTACTAATAAAATAAACTGTAAAATAGTAGGTATAATAATTCCTTAACGTAAAAATATCGATTTGAATACCAGTTTTTTTTAATATTCAACTTATAAAATGACCGCAGATAATTTTTTTATTTAGATGTTAATGTATGTCTATGTGTATGCTTAGATCCACTTTTATAATTATCTCTGCAAAAGAACTGAGGAATCCGTTTCGCATTCGCATTCGTTGAAAATATGGACTATGGAATAGCAAAATGCCAAGAATTAGCGTTTACAGAAACAATTTCATACCATGAATAAAGATACAAATAGATTATTACTTGTTTATGATTTATATAACTTCTGATGAGAATGGATTTCTTTACACAGAAAACTTGTAAGCTTACTAATAAGAAACTAAGTAATATGCCAGAAAAATAAAATAAAATAAAAATAAATATCCTTGGACATTCCACACAGCGTCATCTAGTCCCAAGCTAAGCAATTGAATGCTTGTGTTATGGTAACCAGCTATGACTGATATACTACTTATATACAGTTTTTTTTTTTGTAAATACATACATAATATTATGCATAGAAAACACCCAGACTCGAGACAAATATTTGCAGATCATGCAAACATTTCTCCTGCGGCAGGAATCGAACCCGCAACCTCTGCGTCTCAGGCGAGCCTTCGCCCTCTGTGCCACAGAGTTCGCCTAATAAGAAAATATGAATCTTTCTATTATTTTATCACACTAATAATTATAAAGGTGAAAGTTTATTTGTGTATTGTGTGAATGTTTGTTACTCCTTCACGCTCAAAGAGGCTGGACTGATTTGAATTAAATTTGGTATCAGGATAGCTTATATCCTGAATAGTAGATAAACATAGAATGGCGGTCTTAGCCATTTTAAATCCTTATAAGAATGTCTTACTGCAGAACGCAGTAGCTAATCGGATGGCTTTTAGAACGGCAATACTTAGTATTGACTGGAATAAAATATTAAACTTGCATGCACAGTCTGCTGAGACCTTGACAACATCTGTAATAAACATTCTCGCCAATCAATATAACATTTGTTTTCCATATAAACGCACTAATATTCGCAAACAATCATGGGTAACGGAAGATCTTATAGATTTGAAAAACTTGCTCTTAGAAACCATTAGGCTACAGCAAAATTACCCAGATGCTCAATTAAATACCTATTTAGAAAAACTCACAGATCAGTATGAACATTCTATTAAAAACACGAAGATACGTCACTATGAAAAAATCATACACAGTAGCTCCAACTCACATAAAACAATATGGAGGGTGGTAAATATCGAGAGAGGTGTGAAGACTGGAATATCTACAAGTTTTACAGATGTCGTAAAGGACTCTTTAGGCGTAAAGTTTCAGTCACGGAAGACCGCTGCCAACGCCATGAACGCAAGATTTGCGAGTGCGGCCGCTGCGTGCGGTGCGCCGCGCGCCTCGCTGGCGCTCGTGCGCGCGGCGCTCACGGCGGCACGTCCTCCCTCGGACCGATCCATGAGGCTTGTAAGATTTACTCCATCCGAAGTATTCCGCATCATAACAAGTAAGATCCCACGTAAGCCTACGAAAGATATCTATGGCATATCAATGGAACTGTTAGCAAATGCGGCGGAACCATTGGCGGTCTGTTTGGCTACTTTGTTTAACCGCTGCATATCGGATGGAGTCTATCCCAGAGCTCTTAAGATTAGTAAGATATCGCCACTTTTTAAAGGAAAAGGCAAGCGAGAGGACATTGATGGATACCGACCGGTCTCAATTATTCCTGCCGTTGCCAAAGTGCTCGAGAATGGGCTGAGCGCCCGCCTTACTGATTATCTTTCGGAGACGGAGGTGTTATCTGAGCGTCAATACGCGTACCGTGCCGGCTGCTCAACTACCTCGCTTACTCGTGAGGTCATCCGACAGGTGATGGAGGCTTGTGAAAAGAGGTACCAAGTAGCAGTCCTATGCTGCGACTTGTCCAAAGCATTTGACGTGGCGGACCATGATGTTCTTTCTGTCAAGCTTCAGCATTACGGTATCAGCGGACAGGTACATTCCCTTTTGACAGATCTCCTACGAGATAGGTCTCAGATGGTAGTCGGTGACGGTGGGGAGACTAGATCGGATCCATTGGGCACTGTGATGGGCGTGGCGCAGGGATCATCGGTCTCCAACATTCTCTTCTCGCTGCTGCTTAACGACCTTCCCGAGTACGTGACCGCGGGCGAAGTGTTTATGTACGCGGATGACGTAGCCTCTGTCGTCAGTGCGCCGACACTGGAACAACTTGAGCTGCGCCTGAACGAGGTTGCGAATCAAATAGCACGGTGGTTTAAGTGGAACGGACTTGTGCTTAACCTTAAAAAAACCCATTTCATGCACTTCTCCATCTCGGGTCGGCACACAAGAAGTCTAAATGTAAACATAGATACGACGCCTATGGAGCAAGTAGAAACCATTACTCTGTTAGGTTTCCAGATCGACCGTGGCTTGACTTGGGGTACCCACATAGAAAAGTTGTGTGCTAGGCTAGGCAGCGCGTGTTTCGCACTCAATAGACTTTCGAGAGTCGTCTCCGCCGATGTAGTCCGTATCTGCTACTTTGCGACCGTACACTCGCTTTTACAGTACGGATCCGAACTGTGGGGTCGCGCTGCCGACAGGGAACGCGTCTTTCGCATGCAGAAACGTGCTGTGAGAGCAATCGTGAGAGTAAGTCGAGAGACGTCGGTGAGACCACACTTTATCTCGTTGCGGATACTAACGCTGCCCGCTATAGTAATACTTCAAGTAGCAATATTTGTAAGGCAGAACATAAGTATGTTCGAAACGCTTGGAGATCGGCATGAGGTAGTGCGAGTTACCCGCGGCGCCGACAGACTCGCTGCGGTGACTCACAGGCTCACTAAGTCTGAGAGGCTCGTGTATGTCCTAGGACCGGAGGTGTACAATCGCCTGCCAGATCACGTCGTTGAAGCTCCCAGCCTGATGGCTTTTAAGAGCAAATTGAAATCGTGGCTCATCGAGCAGGCGTTCTATAGTGTTGAGGATTTTCTCTGTAAAATACAGTGACAATAATCACATAATAATATTTTAAATTTTTATTTGTTAATTAGATTTTGATGATATTAATGAATTGCTTTGATTAATTTAAGTGTTTATTATTATTATTTTTTAATATAAGCACCTAATTGCTGTACCTAGACCTGTAAACTGACATTTACCAATAAATTGATTATTCTGATTATTATTATTCTGGGGTAGCCAGAGGTATGTCGAAACACATTTTAGCACATTAGGTACCCACATATTTCAAAAGTTTGGTAAAAAATTAGTATGCAGATTAACACGATCTATTAAATTCATTCTTTACGGTTACATTGTTTTTCACAAAATTTTCAAAATTTTAATTTTAAATCGGTCACCATTTAGCATTTGCTAAATGTAAATGTTAAATGTTTATTACACTCTTTCTATGTAAATGCACAAGCTTTGAAACTAAAGTTCTTTCATTAACTAGTTTCAGGGTGTATTGATTGGGCGTAATCTGGGAATTAAAGTCATTCCGTGAATTATACGTGAGGAGTTAACGAAGTAATGCTTGATGTTTCAGAGATAAGTTTAACTATGGCATTCATTAAAAGGTGTTCCAATTCATTAAAACTGTTTCTTTTATTAAAATAACATCTTGTAGGTACTATTTCCTAGTATTTCCTGAAATAAAGTTATCATTATCATCGACAGCTGAGCGCTTCCGTGCTTCGGAGGAAAGGTTAATTTTAAGTCTGGCTTTTAATTAGTCTGGCCTTTAGTCGGCTAATAAACCAGCTTTGTTCATACGAACTTCCAAGAACTAGTCTTCTCTCTTTGTTTTCTGTTGCAGTTATATCATCACCATCATCTACAGTCAATGATATCCCACTGCTGGATATAGACCTACCTTTGTTTACGCCTTTTATTCCGATTCTGAGCATCACACATCTATTTTATAAAACTATTTTTTAACCCAGTTAAAACGTGAATGTGTCTATTGACTTCATGAAGCCAAATATCAATCGAACCCAAGAGTTATTACACTTCCAAGGTATTGTCAGATCATCAATAAATAGCCCAAAACTCACACCTAAAAAAACAAAGTTACTTTTCTATTATTTACAACGGGGAAATATACGGATCTTGGCCCCGATCGCCGTATGCATTGATATATTGGGGTCTCTGCCCTTGAGGCTTAGATACACTGTGCGGTTAAAAGTCGTTACTATCATCGTTCGTTCGTTCGTTACTATCACGATATGCTGTAATGGAGACATTTCTGTTTGTAGTTCATAAGTAGTTTTATTTTATTTATAGATTCATCATTTAAAAAAAACATCATTATTAATTAGTGAACAACTGTGCCTATTTCTAAAACGCAGTAGATATTCAAAATTTAATTTAAATTGCTTTGACAGATCATCAATCAAACGAAAGTTTATTATGTAGGTACACCAAGTCCATATAAAATTTTTAAAAGGTTTTAGGTCCAACTATGCATTATTAAATAGTTTTTCACACAATACCTAAAATCCAACTATGCATTATTAATTGTTCACATTTGCAGAAGTAAACATTCAAAAATTCAATAAAAATATTGTTTTATTTTTACGAGAATTTGTAAGTATATGGTTGGCCGAAAAGCCGCACCGCTGTCGTACCGCATAGTCTACAAAACCTTTACCTACTGACACTTTGACAAAAGGAAACTTCCCTTACAATTGAGCCGTGAAACCTGCTATTTGTTTTATGTGCGAATCTTTTTTACTCCCATTTATTATTTAAGGATAAAGAACGCTGATGTGAAGTAGGGCGAAGAGTTTTTGTGTTTACTTGTATTTTAGTTCCACAAAAGCTTTTCTACGCCTGTACCTAGTGCTCTATTTATGGCACCGCCGCCTATTTTATTCTACATTATTATTACGTTAAACAAAGGAATAAAAAAAAAATCTTGTACCGTTGATAAAACCTAAGCTTTTTGTATATTTTAGTAATAGTTTTATTTTGTATAGTTTTGGAGGAGTAGCGAAGTTGCATTTGTGGGCCACCAAACACTATTTTGCTGGACAAAGTTCCTCCTGAGTTTTCCACTCTTTAAGATCTCCGTAAGTATATCCGATGAACTGCTTGTTAAAAAAGCTACCAAAAGAGCCCTGACACAGTGTGGCGACGCCTCGGCAGACCACGCAAGCGATTTCGAGATGAAAGAAAGAAAGAAAAATCATTTATTCTTGTAGGACCTTGAGGATCACTTAAGTTTTGTTTTAAATGCTAGGTGATTCTAATGCCTGTTCCAACGCGACTCCCTACACCAGGGAAAGAATCAGACAAGAACCTGGTGGTGTGGGCCTAGCTTTTTTTTAAAAGCGATCCCTTAACAATCTAAAATAATGAGCTGGACGCCTTCAGCAACTAGTGAAGAGAGTTGGCCTCAGATCGTACCATTGGTTAGTACAAGCAAAGACGATTAATATCTAGAAGACAGACAAAGGCCATACACAAAATCGTAACCCTGACCAGATAGCCTGGAAACTTTAAAACATCAATTTTATCCAAGTAATTTCAATACTTAGGTAGCAACAATATTCAATATAAAAAAATTTAAGGTAATTTTAACTAGAAAGTAATTGAAATTTATATTTAGATATTAATCGTCTTTGGTACAAGCAATAAATACCTTTGATAAGAGCGCTACCAGTTTAGCCTCTTAAAAATATCGCCTCATAAAAATAGCTTAAAATTTTTAGAACAAACTTGTATCTGCTGGTTCTGTCTTGGCCACGTTGACCGAACAACTATAAAACGCACACAATTGTGTCATCAGTTATTGATGGTTCAACTTTAACCAACTTTGTCCATTATACTCAGACCGACAGTCTTGGTCGTTAATAACCATTACCAGTATAAATTGACACCTCGCTCTCCCCTCAACTCTACTGATTTATGATTAGAGAGAGGAAAAGGCGAGGTTTGACGGAGACCTTCTGGGAATGGTGCTGGGGTGCCGTCAAGTGTAAAACCCTTGGAGTTATAAAAAGAGCTATTGAGTAGAATAACTTTTCTAGGCCTAATATTATTTCAAATCAGAATTACTAAACATGTAGGTAAATTGAAAAACTAAGCTATTGACGAGATTACTTTCCTATGCCTAATTTACTTTTTTTTTATTGACCAGTAAACCCAGTCCCATTTAAGTTTGGCTTCCTTTTAAACGACGTTAGCTATTTGTGTTTTGGAGCGCAGTATGGTATTCATAACACGGTCAGAAAGTTTGATTCCATTAAAATAGCAAACTGAATTTTCATGTATGTTTCAAACTTTTTAAATAGCTTACGAGCTACTTTTGTCCACTACTCACATAGTTTATTCTTACTTTATTCCAAATCAGTCCTTTGTTTAAGCATGATTGACACGAACATCAAAACAAACTCACAAACTTCCAGATAAGTCAGTAGGATTTGCGAATAATGATAGCTCTTTCTATTAATGTTCCATAACATAAGCCCATCCACACTTCACGTCGCGGTTCGCGTCGTAATCGTGCAGATTACATTCGCACATTATTCACGATTTATATATGAAAAAAATTACTAAAAGTTACGATCTCCGACGGGACTCGAACCCGCGTTCGCCCTTTAGCCGGACTGCCTTAAACCACTCGGCCACGGAACCCATGACATCAAAGCCGAAACTATCAGTAGTTGATATTTCAGTTAAAACACCGATTAGCACCATCTACAGGAATTCCAGAGGAAGCACCCTGCTCATTGACTGAAGTTGCATTCAGTACAAATGACCAGAGATGTCACTATAGCTAATTCTATAGTTTTGTATATTTTTATTATAGTGTTAAAACACACTTAGGTACTTATTTCATTTTAAATGAAAAATCTTACTAAACGTTACGAACTCCGACGCGATTCGAACCCGCGAACGGCTTTGACGTCATGGGTTTCATGGCCGAGTGGTCTAAGGCAGCCCGTCTAAAGGGCAATCGAAAATCTGAAGTTTACTCAACGTTTCGCTTGTGATAGTTTGTTGTTAGAATCGGCACCCAGCTTTTTGAGACTCATCGCCGACTCCCTACCTATATATTATTATTGCTCCGCGGCAAAATCTATTAAACTAGGTGAACGTTTGGTCGTAATGGCTTATTTTTCTTCTGGATTGTCATTGTCAGATGATCTTTGAGGATATTGATGTGATCCATAATTTTGCTCGAGTTCTGAAACTTTTCTACTTTAAATTATTTATTTTTATGGACCTCCTTAGCAGAAGGGTCGTAAAATGGGAGAATTGACTTGGTGCCAATTTGTAATGGTCTTAGTAAGAGAGAAGTTAACGGTCAGTTTCAATATTCTACTGGTTCTGCTTACTATTGGTTTGGTGACATTTTTTATATAAGTTTTTTTTATGTGCGGAAACTCAATCCTACTAATATTAAAAAGGTGCAAGTTTGTTTGTGTGTAACTGTGTTTCTTACACTTTCACGCTCAAACGGCTGGACGGATTTGAATTAAATTTGTTACCAGAATTGCTTATACGCTGGATTAAAAATAGGCTTTTTTGATCCCGATACCTTAAGATGAGAGAATGTCTACTGCGCTTTGGAATACCATTTCAGATTTTCCCTCTATTTGTTTAGTATTGTTTGTGAATAGAGATAGTTTCCTTCCAGCCAACAGAACAGAAGTATTTGTGCAAAGTTTACAAACTTGAGCAGTTTCAACTTTAAATTTCTTTCCAAATAATAAAACTTGTCGCTTTGACGTCAGCGCGGCTGGTGTTCTTCTGCAAAACGAAAAGTTCATGATATTATGTAGGTTAATTTTAAAATTGAATGGCATGCATTTCGTATAACTATTCATAGAGAATGTAATAAGAATCCTTGTTTAACCCAGGGGTTTTTAAACTTCTTATGTATAATATTTTTATACATAAGTAAAAAATAAAAAATGTGTTTTTTTTCTCAGGCGCAGAGGTTGAGGGTTCTTTTCCCGCTGCGTGACAAATGTTTGTAAGATCTGAAAATGTTTGCCTCGAATCTGGGTGTTTTCTATGTTATAATAAGTATGTATGGATTTACAAAAAAAAATCAAGTAAGTATTGTATTATCAAGTCATCTGGTTACCATAACACAAGCATTAAAGTGCTTAGCCTGGGACTAAATGACGCAGTGTGGAACGTCCAACCAAGGATATTTATTATTTATTTATTTTAAGATTTCAATTGAAAGAATAGCTTTTAGACCATCTGAAAGTATTCTTGACTACTAATTTGACTGTTTTTAAGTAAAATGAAAAAAGTATACCATCATCACGACTGTATTCCCAAGTTGCGGTAGAAAAAATATTTTTGCTCTTTTTTATTTTTGTTTTTATTAATGCCAATCTATATTAATGCCTAAACAAGCAACAGTACAGCCTTCTTACCTATCATCGAAATTATGTATTACAGTATGTTAGTATGACAAATAACTTCCTTACATTTCTGCAGAATATCACAGGTCCCTACAAATTGGATAACGGAATACTCTGCTGGGTCAGTGGGTAATTTCGCCGTCGGAAGGAAGGGTAGATTAATTCATGTATTAAATGTACGTATGAAATGTACAGTCGGGATCATGTTATGATTCAAATACGCAATCTTGTTCATATATCACAGAAAAATACACAACGTTTCTTGATATTAATGGGTATCTTTATATTCTGAACGAGCAAAAATGAAAGTCATCTAAATGTTTAAAACATTATTATTATATTACACTGATTTTAAGTTTTAGACATAAGTATAATTTGTGTCTGCAATATAAACGTAACCTTATAATAACTAGGTATGTGAAATTGTTAATATTTAAATATAAGTATTTATTTCTTGTCTGAATGAACTGTCGTACCGTTATAATTGAGAAGAATTCCTCAATTCATCACCTAAATTTGATTACCTCATTCTGAAACTTCTCTATAAAAATTAAAGAAGATTATGTTTTTAAGTACTTACCTAAAACCAGTTTAGTAAAACCATAGGATTTTCCCAGCAAGCGTTCTATTACTTATTCACTTGATTGTACCTCCGAGGTGTTAATACGGGCAGGCAGCTATAGTATAGTGTAGGAAACGAGTTCGTGAGAATGTCCCTGAGGCACACCTGAGCCACTCCTTACTTGAACAGTATGTAGCTTTAGTTTTCGGTTTTCGTAGTGGGTTGCAGGTGGTCAGTTCTTTAGTAAATGTCGATATGTGTATTATTATATTTCTATGTGTGTTTCAACTTTTGACGTCGTGAGATGACTCTCTATAAAAATAATAGAAACCAGTGCGTTTGACAATTAATGATGAAATACGTCACCTTATTATATCAATATTATCATAACCTCTATTTCCCAGGCATTATTATTATAGTGTCCTGTTATACATATGTATCAAAGATTGCTTACTGACACAGTATAAATCTAATAAAGATAGTCTTTAATAAATATTATTTATTTTTATTATTATTATGAATAGAAATGTAAAGGCCTATTAACCATATTAAATAAATTTAAACACATAACAAATGCCCAGTCTGTTCTTAAGTGTATTATGAGTGAAACATAGCGTAGTAATATTGTTTATTCTGTGTCAAAGGATATGAATGAATCATTTCTGCAAGGCTAGAGCGAAATAAGGCGACTGTTTTTGGCACTTTTAAATCAGCTAGTCCTGTGGCGCATTTCCATTTCATAAAAGGCAAGGGGTTTATTCGTAGCCATTTCTTGAAATACTTTTCTCTCCAAAATACTGTTTGAGTATTGATCGTACAATAATACAGCGAGCTTCGATTACACTAGGCTACTTCACAAGCTGCTAGTCGGCGAATTTAAAAATTTGCGAGTGAGCGACTAAGCGAGTGTCGATGACACACAAAAGCTTTACACTCGCTCAGTAGCGAACTAGCTAGGGAGTTAGCGAATGCCAAAACGCAAAGATCAGCAATGATGACACAGCTTCTTTACTAGAGCGAGTGTCGATGACACACAAAAGCTTTCCACCGAATCAGTAGCAACTAGCAACTAGCTAGCGAGTTAGCGACTGCCAAAACGCAAAGATTCTCGCAGCTAGTTCTCTAACAGCAATGATGACAATTGGCTACTTTACTAGCTCAACACTCTAGCGAATGGTGAGTAAATTAGCCCGGCTTTCTATTTTACAAGCAGCATTTTTACAATCAGATACTAACTGATTGTAAAAAGCTCGATGACACTAGACTAGGCTATTTTACAAGCTGCTCGTCAATTCGCTGGCTTGTAAAGTGGCCTAGTGTAAATGACGCTCACTAACGTGCGCGTGGTTTGGCAAAACAAGATAGTCAAAGTAGGTACGAATACCATAAATCCATTGGGTATCTTCTACGCATTTACATTTTTCGAAACAAAATGTCAATTGATGCACCTGGGTTTGATCCCACCTTGGCATCGAACGCGATATTTTTTTTTTCATTTATCATCTAGCAAACATTTTTCATGTTTTAATCTCAATTTTATGATTATTCGATCCAGTGAACTAAAAGCGGTTCGAATGTAGTATCAAAGTGTACGGTGATGTCAAATTGAATTTCTTCCCAGATTAATTCGTTCTTAGTAGACGAGCCTTGGTTTAAAGGCAATTGGACAGTTTGGTTCGACCATTACGATATTTAAACGGTTAGTCGACATACTCGTACTGTGAGGGTATTTCATATTAGTTTTTTTTATTACATTTGGGATACAGTCGTGATCATATTTCATTTCATTTTTTTTATTATGTTGAGAAATTACATTATGAATTTAATAATACACAATTGACAGCATCACAGCTTTAGGCGGCCCCTAAACCTACAATAACAATATTTTTATTGTACAATAAGATTGAAAGGCGCTCTGAATCCAAACGAGCAATTTTATTGCACAATAATACGAACTGCACAATGTTTTCCTGTTCAGTCCGAGAATAGTATTGATCCCGTGTGCACGGTGCGAAGCAACATGTCCGAACAAGATTTAGCTGCAGCTGTAGAACTGTAATCCATAGCAATACTGACCCTACACGATGCAATGGAAAAATATTGTGCAATAAAAATTCAACTAGCTCAAACTTTCGTTCAATCATTGCACAATTCGTTATATTGTGCAATATAATTGATCGTCTAGGGGCCGCCTAAAGTACCATTTCCATGATGCCATTTTCTTGTACGTATCAGAGAAATAATTGAATGCAATAATTACCCGCACCTAATTGAGGTTCAATAATTGTAAGCAATACTTAACTGTTGTTTAGACCATACAAGTCATGATGACATTCAATTTAATTGTATGCAACAGGCAAGAATCTTGCATCGTGTAAATGACACTTTAGTCTTTTAGGCCATAACTACATATTTCGGAGTTGAAATTTTAAGTCAATAAACCATGATGCTTTTTTGAAATAGTTTCATGATAAGTTGCTTCAACAAATAGAAATAATTTTCTCAGATGAAATTCAATAAGAGACTATAACTACTCTGATTTGAAATCAAGCAAAAAGACAATTCTAACAAAAAGCACGGAGTTCAAATTAACTTGAGTAAACGTTCTTGAAAGAAACTTCTAGTCAAATTGATTGATTTTCGGCACGCCTTAAACCAAGCCTTTTCAGGGCCTTGATACTCTCGCTGACCTAATGTTACAGAAAAATATAAATAAATAAATACTCTAATAAGTGCTAAATAAGTGCTGAACTCGCACTTTGAGGGTTCCGTAGAGTTTTTTGTTTTTAGAATAAAATTAAGTTTAAATAGCATTTTACGAGTAAAAAATCTTTATATAAATATTTAGTACCATTGTAAATAGCAAGAGTTTGTTAGTTTGAACGCGCAAAATTACCTTTAAATTTTCAAATTCAAAGCTCTTCTGCGTTTATATAATATTCAATTCTTAAAAAGGTAATAGGTTATTCATTAAAAAAAAAATTAAATGGCGGGCGAAAACGCCTGGAACAACTTGTACTTAATTTAATGGTTATTTTCAAAGTATACATGGTCCATACTTAATCAGCTTCTTCAAACAATTAGAAAATCATAATGAAGTTGTCAGTGACTCATATAAACACCATATCATAACAGGATACCAAAAAACTAGGTATTGAAATGAACGACTGAACTTGACCCTTTCAATGAAATGACTGATTTGAAAACCATTCCAATCAACTTAGACTAAAGTTTACCAACGCTTAAACGGGCGGTTACTGTTATAACTTTCTTTCAAATTTAGAACACAGATATTTTTTTGATACTTTATACTTTATAACATGAGTTTTCAGTAAGTCATGTTGGTTTTAAAGAGAGAAAGATAGAAAAAATATTTTATTTTGGTAGGACCTTATTAAGCTTCGTCTTACATGCTAGGTGATTCTATTGCCTGTTCCAAAGCGACTCCCTAAAAACTCCGTCACCAGAGTTGGCCACTTGCTCATACGAACGAACGAACGAACGATAAACTTTTATCCTAATGCTTAAATAACTTACGGTGTTTAAGGTTATTTGGAACTGTTTATTCTAGAAATAATTAGTACAGTACTCTATCGGTCCCGGCTTTTAGTCGTTAAACCATGACGGAGACCTTTATTCGGCCTAAAAACTCCGTCACCAGAGTTGGCCACTTGCTCATACGAACTTACTATTAAAATGCATAAAATACTTATTATTCATGCAAATATTATGCTCATTACTGAAGCTGAGCACCTCTTGAGCCTCACGAAGCTCTCACACGGTACTTACGTCAAAAAGGTTACATAAAAACATAAATTACTTAAAAATATTTGATAACACTCGTCAAACAAACTTTAAAAGTTTGTTTGAGTTTGTGACCTATATGACTGCTAGTTATATATGGCCCGCCAAAATAATGAAACATCCTTGGCGTAGCTTATGAGATGTTCTTGATAGATCGTAAAAGTAAAGGACAAGGAGGAAAGTTTCACAGTGAAGGCCCGTCTCGGAGGTTGCAGATTCGATCCCCGCCGCGGTACAAATGTTTGTATGTTTTGTAGATATTTGTTCCGGGTCTGGCTATTTTTTATCTATTTTTTCTTACCCTTGTATCATACGTGGAAATCTGTAATTGGCCATATTTTCTGCATCAAAACCTTAATGTATCGCTGTTGGTTTCCCAATAAATAAATAAACGATCATGATACTGAACGACTGAGCAAATCCCACGAACGTTAAAAGCATTAAACTTAAGTTAAACATTTACAAAAGGTTATTCTGTTGGTGAACTTTAGCCTAAGCCTTTTATGGAAGCTTTTGTTAGAATTGAACAAAGAACTTAATTTTCACGGTCAAGGCCAACAGTGATAGATAACTGATAAATCATTTAGCGGTACCAGGCGGTTTATAGTCTCACTAGCTTCCTGTGGCTTTATTTAGTTAGATAGAATTAATTAACGTAATAGACATTTTTATAGTTAGTTTCTGATAGAAACGTTTTAGCTGAGTGGGATAGTGCCTCGACGAATAATTTATCTGTAAGGTATACAGGGTGTAAAAAGACGTCTACCGAAAACGAAACGGGGTGGTACAGCACCCCAAAAGACATCTAAAGAAACATTAGTTGTCTGAAAAATGACCGCGGGCGATCGATGATCGCGGGCGAGATCAGCTGTTCGCTGTCGTACGAGCGTACTAAGCTATGCGTAATACTGCTGTTTCTTTAATTTACTTGTTTATTTCCTTTATTAAATGATCTAATTAGGTGGAAATGGTCTTATTATGTTGTACGATGTGTATGTAACTAAAAAAAAATAGAAAATATTTAAGGAAAAAAAAAAAAAAATTTTTATTCCCCTAATTATGTTCAGTACATGGTCTGATTGCAACCCATCAGTTTTCGGTAGTAGTCTTTTTACACCCTGTATATATAATGAGCTTGATTCAGTATTTTACATCTATTATACTTACTTGCTTGAAATAAGGATTATTATTATATCTTGGACATTTTTAAAGGCTTTGCATATTCAAATATTTAAAACATATAAATATTATCTATCTAATATCTGATTGATAACCTCTATAGCGCAATGGGTGATCCCCGCTTGAGACGCGAAGGTCGCGGGCTCGATCCCCGGCTGCGGGACAAATGTTTGTTACTGATTGTTATCCAACTATATTATGGATGTATTCACAAAATTTTATAGTTATATTAAGTATTACATTTCAGTCTTCTGATCACCGTAACAAAGCATTAAGTTGCTTAGCTTGGGACTAGATGATGCTGTGTGAAAAGAAAAAAATATTTATTAGATAGAAGATAAAAAAAACTTGCTAAAATAGGCCGTTCCATTTTACGCAGCTCTTCAACCTTCGAGTCATGAAAAATATACAACAATAGGTCCACTACCAACTTGATTTATGTGCATAGTACGGACTCCATCCATTATATCATACACTTGCTGGAATAAAAAGGCTCCCAGAGGGATCGCGAGTAAGATATGGAACTTTTTATACTGTCTCTTTTTATCGTGAAAATATGAATGTTGTTTTTTGAAGTGTGTTGCGTCTTTGTATATTTTTTACCTAACCATAATGTTTTAATTAGGATGATGTTTTTAATTGTTCATCATGAAAATCTTATTCTTAGAGTTATACGAAAACATGAATAAAGAGGCACTAGCTGATTTACCAGTAGGTATTTAATTATAAATATCCTTGAACATTCCACACAGCGTCATCTAGTCCCTAACTAAGCAATTTAATGCTTGTGTTATGGTTACCAGATGACTGATAAACACATAGATACAATTTTTTTTTGTAAATACATACATATTATAAATAGAACCAAAATGAGTATATCTCTTTATTGAGATGATCTCTTAAACGCTCTCTTTTTTCCAAATTTACCATTACTTGTTTATTTAACCTATTGTTTCTGTACCTAATAAAGTATATTTATAATAATGGAAGAGCGGGATCCTCTAATACAGGTATTTTCATACCTAAAAGGGGGTCCAAAACCCACGAATGTAATTAAGTTTTAAGTTACAGAAATAAAAACATTTGAAAACATTTGATGATCTCTAACAGACTGCGAATAACGATAATGCGATGGTTTCCAATTGCGAAATAACTAGTAAAAGATCTTAGTTCATGCGTCTGTTAGTTTAACATTTAAAAAGAAAGAGGCGAGAAGTTTTGTTCTTACCTCTATTACTCTTAGTTCATACACCTGTCCATAGTTTGTTCATATCCCTCTCGAGTGTGAATATAATTTATGAACTCAACTCGATTACTTGAGTCCAATGTTGTATCTTCATAAATTCAAACAGCATTTTATCTTGTTAATTTTAAATTTATGTTTATTATTAACGTAAACAAGTTGTTTTACTTGTGAACTTAAAATTTATGCAGTTTGCTAAGATTTATGCAACTTGGTGAGATTACCAGTTACTGAAGTTTTATGAGAACGAGTGCAGGGAGTAAACTCAGAAATAAACTTTTACTTGTTTAAAGTCCGAATTTCATTTTTATTTAGGCTCAAGAACTATAAAATAAACATAGTATAGAAGAAAAAGTATTTTTAAGTATGAGCAAAGACGATGATAACCAAAGGTATGAGTAAGACATACGTACTAATGATTTATTGGTAAATGTATTTTACTTAAAAAAACAAAACTGTTATCACTATTTCTTCAGAAGTCTGACTATCTTGAAATAGCCTAATCACACTCACCCACGTTTGGGTCGATGTGAACCTGTCAACAATCCACACTGACACAGATCTGACAACATTGTTCGCGTTGTCGCATGACAATGTGTTTTTAAAACACGATTGGTTAATGTTTTCTGGATAGTATTTTTTTTTGAAAAGTACATATTTTGCCCACATTTTGCTATTAATCTCAGGAACAGCATACTTAAGTACTATTTTTGTTGGATTTTTGTTTTGTCAAAAAGCCTAGAAATATTTATTTCGTTGTCTTTAAATTTTTCGATTGGTTGTTTAACTTGTTATTAAATAAAAACGGTTTTTTTGCTATAAATTATATTGCGCGTCTATCGCTCTGCACTCCTTACTCACGATAAAAATATTATTTGCTATCCCGCTCGTTCTTCAGCGTTATGGCACACTCTGTTTATCTACCAGTGATTAACATCAAACAATTGGACTCGCTCTGCCGTGAATACAAATCGAATCTGAATTTCAAAGGATACATTCTGGGATGCGCACACTCACCCAACTGTAATATAAAGGAAGGGAAATTATCCTACTTCGTTCGTTCGTTCGTATGAGCAAGTGTCCAACTCTGGTGACGGAGTTTTCAGGCCGCCCAAAGGCCTCCGTTATGGTTTAACGACTTTAAAAGCCGGGACCGACAATTTAACGTGCCCTCCGAAGCACGGAAGCGCTCAGCTGGTAATGCCACTTGCGATCACCCATCCAAGTTGTGACCGCTCAGAACGTTGCTTAACTTCGACGATCTATCAAGAACGTCTTAGCAAGCTTCGCCACGAGCGCTTCTACTGAAGTATGAGATATTGGGTAACTTTAGTGACGGAATTTTCAACTAATTATATGCCTATAACGTTAAAACAAAACAGGTGTACAAGGCGGGTGTGAATGAAACGTCTGGAAGGGGAAGACCTAGGCGTAGGTACGTACATATTTGGACCAAATTGGTGATATTTTGGAGAAAGACCAGGACAAAAATTAACACTAAGCATTAAGACTACAAAAGCGCTTTTAACGCTGTAGCATTAAAAAATGCAACTGAATTTATGATCCAAATGTCCTGGAACATATTCCAACGCTGTAATGACCCGCCACAGATTATAATCTAGCAATTGTGTTAAGGCGACGACAATGCGCTTAATTCTACGGCAATTATGTTGCAAAGCATTTTGCGCTTCGCAAACTATGATGTATTTTGATCAGAGCTTCATAAATTGTATACAGGATTGTCGCTGTGATGTTTTGTTTGACTAAAAAAATTAAAAATAAAACCTTTTCTGAATGAAATGATGATTTAAAAGAACCCTATTGTAATTTTTTCCTCAATTTCATAAGTGTAATTACTGAGACAAACATTTTTCACCATTTTGAGCTCGAGTGTTTCAATATTTTAACACGAAATATCAATTGATTCAAAACCGATATACAAACCCACGACCCTTAATATATTATAGGTAATCCTACTAATATTATAAAGGTGAAAGTTTGTGCGTGTGTTACTCTTTACTTTGTTACTCTTTCACGCTAAAACTACTGAACGGATTTGGCTGAAACTTGAAATATACATAGTTTATGACCAGGAATAACACATAGGCTACTTTTGATTCCGGTATTCACACGGGAACGGGAACTAGCGCGGGTAACACCGCGAGGCGCAGCTAGTACAGTATAATTTCGAGACAAAAAAATATTTTACAAGATAATAAAGGTAATTTAACCTCCCGGGATCTGATACAGGAGTGTCACAAAAAAATACCTTGAACTTTTCACTATTTTTGGATTATACTACCTATATTAATAGACTTCTTACTAGTTTTTACTGACACTTAAAAATAAAAAGTAGCAAAATTTAAAATTAATTACCACGCGAACAAAGCCCCGGGCAAATAAGCTAGTTGGCTAATTAATAAATTGCATCTATAGCCTATTATAGGTGTCACTATAATTAAAATTGACTGTCTAAATTGATAGTGTTAATTATTCATTGCTAAATACATCTAAAATTTAATAATTCGATATTATGCAAAGCAAGCATGTTTTAATATAAATTGCGCACAGGAAAATTAACTATTACTTTGACCAGCATTTATTGCAGGCTAAATTTTATGCCAGCCCTAATTATTGTTAAGCCGCGTGTTGGTCAAGTGGATTAGTACCTCGACTTTCGATCCGAAGCTTGTGGGTTCGAATCCGGCCGTGCATCAATGAACTTTTCGCATCGAAAAATTCAGCTTATAACAGTGAAGGAAAACATCGTGAGGAAACCAGTTAGCTCTCTAATAGCGTCGATGGGCTTGCAACCTATCACGTATGGAAAGTTAACTTCTGCAAAAAGTGGGCATGTACCAAATGTATGTATTTGGGCATTACCTCTGACTACCTCCTTAGACATCTTCGAAATAGATCTAAAACAAATGTCTACCGCTCCCGGGATAGAGTCGTGATCATATTTCGTTTCATTTCATTTCCCTAATTAATGTTAACGCAATAAATGGATAGAATATTAATAATTCAGATGAAGGGGTAAATCTAAAGTGCAACACTTGAATAAAGAGGTTTACTTTCAGTGCTTGAGGTACTATGGGCACAGATAAAAGAATACTAGTAATCAAAGTAGTTTCCGAGTTCCCTACGACTCAACCAGATGGGCATAGTAGTTGAGGGTTTGGGTTGAGTCGCAGGGAACTCAGTTGTGTAGAAGGGAATCAAAAGTACCCACGGCACAATCAGTTGAGCACAGTAGTTGTGCCTTGGGTCCGGAAGGGTACCTACGAGCTTATGCACAATACTTTTTTCGAAGACGCAGTCACTGTGCGTTTGATCGATACAAACGCGAACAAACTCAAGGCGAACAAAAGGCAGTCAACAAGCAGTGACCCACGCACACTATTCTTGCGTCTAACGCGCTGCGAAAATAAAACGCTACACACTTTTGCGTCTATTTCAGACGATTTAAACAGTGCATGTTTGTGCTAAGCACTTATGTGGCTAATGGCTATACAAGCCGATTTGGGAGTGGACAGTACGCCCAGAAAATAATACTTATGAATTAGGAATATGGGAAAATACTACAATAATGATTGAAAATGAAGAAGTCCCTGCCGCGTATCAGGTTTCAATATTTCTTTCAATTTATTTTTTATTTGTAGTTAATTTTGACATGAGCCCTAAACGAAAAAATAATCAAATCTGTCTCAAGTCAAACGTAGTGTTATATTATCTTTGCTCAAGTCATCCAAAGATTTTAGACCCCCACAAAATATTTCAGTACTCTTCATCATGAATTAACAATGATTTCAAAATTTCGCTTCTCAAAAAATACCAAGCAGAATAATTGTAAACTGTATTTTATAAAATGCTAAAAATTATAAATCATGCATGAGTGCATCCAAAACATAAAATGCATGCAAATTTTACAGATTCAAAATTCCTCAACTTTTTCACGAACCGCACTTTTCATTACAATGCGTAATAAGTAGGTCGCATTAAGCTAACAGAGAACAGGCACATAGATTAATAATAGTTTCACTGGAAAGTTTAACTGTTTCACTTCAATAAATTCTGTTTACATCTTTCTATATATTAAAATGAACCTCTATTTCTCCTGGACACATCTTTTTTTTAATGTTTTCTTATACTTTGTAGGTTCTTACATAAAAAAAAAATTGCGCAGAAACTTGCAAATTTAAGAAATCTTAACGACTACCTTTATTAGAAATGTTTTAAATGTAACCTTAGCCCCAGTGTCATGTACTCTAGCTAAGCGCGTTTTAAATAACTGTCAGTTGTTTGACAGAATGAGTGAAAGAACAACGTCTGTCGGGTCAACTAGTTATTACTCATAAACAAGGGAATGGGTGGAATATATATTATGTATTAATGTATGTATCATAGTAAATAATTTGTATTTGTGTAAGTACCTTTATTTCATAACTTGAATTATAATGATAGTGGCTAAATGCACAAGCCCTGCGAAGCCAAAATAAAGAAAAAAAAACATATACGTGGTTATATTCTCTTTGGTTACTCATAAAGTTTACCTCGGAAGAAGCTTGCTCGGTTTTCTCTTAGAAGCTAGGCTCGCTAATAGAAATTATCAAAGGATCATTGGAAATAGCTGACGTAACATCTTCCATTACTTGGGAATTCCAGTTGCCTATGCCGGAAAGTTATAAAAAGGTTAATTAAAATGTAATAAAATCAAGTGCTCACGACTGCATTTCCAAGGTGCCGTAGACATAGCCGTCATGGTTTTTTTAGGTATCCATTGAATATTATAATACTAATCAATTGCGGATTACATGTTTTACAGATTAATTAGTTTATGATTGTTTAAGTAAGTCAGGTAAAATTAAGTAAATGTCATTATTATGTGCCTTTAGGTCCCGGTTTGCAATTCCAAATGACTTTTCTTCAAGCAATGTTAGTTCTAAAACCAGCGTAATAAAATTCATATTGCATGTTTTTGGAGTGAAGCAAGCAAGGATTTCGACATGTTGAGTCGAGATCTACAATTACAACTAACGAGAAAACTTCAAAATCAACATTTGGAGCAATGAAGTTCAGCAATGTGTGAAGCTAGTTGTGTTGTTTTTGTGTCTGAAATGTAATAACTACACCATTTACTATACGAGGCCATATTTGATTGTTTAGTCGTGATGGCAACAACGCGAGACCCAAATTTGTCGGCATCACAACACGTCAGGGACACATCAGGGGGTAGATTTGTTAGTTAGCCAATCAACCAGTGCTGGGCAAAGGTTGTCCTCAAAGGCCTCCTCTGTTCCCAGTTTTTGACGATCCACCATCCTTCTGAAACCTGATTAGATCAATTTCAATAATAAGTATTTTAATTTTAATGATCACAATATAAAAAAAGGTGAGAACATAAAATTTAAATTCAAAATTCAAAATGTATTTATTCAGTACAATCGTTTAAAGACCACTTTGACATGTCACGTTCTATGGAAACCGAATTCCACATTATAATTAAAATAAAGTAAAAATACAGTAATTAATTGAACCTACAGGTTATTCTGAATTTCAACATGATTCGTGGTTGTGGTCAGGTTAATATTGTCTAAAATGAATGCTGCATTTATGTACTTCACTTACTGTTAATTTGAGGTAGTGTACTAGGTAATACAGGTGGTTTTATTTGTTTAAATGAGTTAACATAATGAAAATAAATGACTTCGGAGAATACTTCAAAATTGACTGTCTCTTCAGAAAAATTGCATTGACAACTATTTATTTAAGTAATAATTATATATTTTTCATTAAAATTTTCATAGAAGAAAGACTAAAGAGGCATGTTTGCCGCCTTTGGACAACAATGGGACAGTATGGGATAGTAGTAATAATAGTAATAAGAGAAAGACTAAAGAAAAAAAGGAGATGGAAGAGATTGCTTCTAAGCAATAGGACAACCCGTTGTGACGTAGGCAGAAGATTAAACCAGTTGAAATATAGATGGGCAGAACACTTCGCAAGGTGGTGAGGTAGATAGACATCGGCAGTAACCGAGTGGTCAAAGAACAACAGGCAGACCAACAGCCAGATAATCTGATGATATTGGCTAAGGTAAGAGAAACATGGATTTGACTGACAAAATGGCGTGAAAATGAGGAAGCCTACAGCAGTAGGTGGATGTTAGCTGATTAGTTAGATAGATAGAAGTATTAGAATAATAATTTAGGTTGTAAATATCGTCATTTCGAGAAATCTGCCTTTAAATCTGATGCAAGCAATGCACGCATCTCAAACAATGCCGAACAAAATAGCACAATTTCCAGTCAAATTATAACTGTGCAGTAGTGGGATGGAAATACTGCTTAAGTGTCTGACACACGGACTTTTAGAAGTACGAATAATCATATATTATTATTATATTAATATTTTTAGCCGTTAGTGTCCCACTGCTGGGCAAAGGCTTCCCCCCACTCCTTCCAGACGTTACGATCTTGTGTTAGGATCTCCCAGTCGGCTGTAAATTTGTCGAGTTCGTCCCGCCATCTCCGTCTCGGTCTGCCGCGTCGCCTTCTCGCCGGGTCGGGGCTCCACTCGGTGGCTACCTTCGCCCACAGCTCATTTGTCATACGACAGACATGCCCAGCCCAGTTCCACTTCAGCTTAGCGGCCTTCGTCGCTACGTCTGCGATTTGTGTTTGGGAGCGCAGTTCGGTGTTACGGATTCTATCCATGAGCTTGACACCCAGGTTGCTGCGCTCCATCGCACGTTGGCAAACCTTGAGTTTGGACTTCTGAAGTTGTGTCAATGACCAAGTTTGCGCACCATATGTGAGGACGGGGAGAATGCATGTGTCCATTAATTTTCGCTTTAGCGACAATGGAAAGTCTGGACTTTTCATCAGATCTCCCTTGGCCCAATAGCTCCTCCAGGCATTCTCAGTTCGCCGAATAATCATTATCATCATTATTTCATTTCAATGTGGTGACGTATGCAGGCTTGTTATGACCACGTTGACTACAGCGTCATCTAAAACTTAGAAGTAAATATTATAATGATTAATAAGCAATGAAGTCATGATTATGATTTAAAAAAGTGTTCCACTCGCAAAAGTTTTAATTGTGTCATCATTCAAAATCTCGGTGGCGTAGTGGAAAGCCGCCATATACGCAGAATGTTTGCGGGTTCGAGCCCCGCCACAGTGCAAATGTTTTTACGATCTAAGTAAAGATATCTCATGATAATATAATATGTATGTGTAATGTATATACAAAAATAACTTATCTAATTAGGTAATTGATAATTAATTAGTAAGTTTTTTATAAATGTCACCGAACATCAAGTGTAAATGACCATCGAACTTCTAAATGTCTTCTTCTCTTCTTCTTTTTTTTCAAAACTCTCCAGAATCAGATTTTTTTTATTGCAAAACTGATGTACATACAAGGGTAGGTCTTAAATGATAGGTACAAGTTTACCTATACAGCTATACAGTGCAACATTACAAAGTTTAAAGGCAGTGTGTCTCACACGTAATATCACTGCGGTTGTAACAGCTGCGCTGTTCCGTGCCGTGCCTCACCGCTATTAAAGCCCCATGTTCTCGCATTACCGAAGAATTTCCGAAATAACGACCGCCATGCTACGGTACTGTGAATTTAGAAATGTAGAAAAAAAATCAACTAAAACCCTAAAAATGAGATTTTATCAGACGAAACGCAAGATTGAATTAGTACTTTGTTCTTTGTAATGGCTTGGGGATTTACATTTGTACCATGAAATTCTTTCAAAGAAAATATAATAATAAAATATTCGATATCTGGGTCCTAATAGCAACGGGGATTGTCTAAATGCTGTTTTTTTTTAAGAAATTACACATTTTAATTTTTTATGGTAAACGGCATACCAATATTTTAAAAACTTTGCATCTTTTCTCACAGAGATAGGTAATCATAAAAAATAGGTCATAATCTCTTATGACAAAATAAATAGCATATTTTGAATTCATGTTGCAAGACCAGCAAATAATATATTTATCGGTTTAAAGAGTTTATTCTCGTAAAAACAAAATTACAGTTTATTTAAAGAATTAAAATTATAAATTTAAACATCGTAATTCTAGTAGTGGCGAAGCATGCAGAACTTAACAGATAATGACTAAAATAATAGACAAGCATAATAGTTAAATGTTGCAGAACTTAGATTTGAAAATAATAAACATAAAACAGTAGGTCAAATACTCACTCAAACTATAACCCACGTGTTGGGGAATTGGGGCTTCTGTTCTTGATAATGAAACTCCTTTCCAACAATGTATACAGACTAGGTTAATTATAAGCTAGTTATGATGTGAATTGAATGAGTGTCAACGGCCAAGTGCCGATGCCCTCTCCGCGGCTGAGGGGCGCGGGGGGAAACTGCATAAAAAGGAACGGTCTAAGTATTTCTTTTGCTTAAACACTACAAATAGGGTAGTATAATAATCTTTGTAACAAAATTTATCTATTTCTACCATCTAACTGTTGAAACAAAGAAATAATCACAAACCACGTCGAACAAACATAATTCGAATTTCACGTGAAACTAAAATCATTTATGCTATTGTACGTTATAGAAACTGTTATGTTGCTGGATTGAAGTTAAAATTGTGAATTCGTAATGGAAAACGAGGTTATTATACGTAAGTGTTTTCATTTCCAGGCAATCGAAATGTAATTTCACTGAATTTCATGTTGGTTTAGGCCATAGAGCTGAAAAAGTAGAGGTAGCGATTATCATTTTCATAATTAACTGGCATGTTACAACCGATAAACACCGAAATCGGTAAAACATGTTGTGGCTATACCCAGTTTTTATCATCATATTTACACATGTTTATGCAAATAAATGATCTTTATCTTTATCTTTAAATAATAATAATAAAGCCTTTATAATATCATATCTTCCTGTATAAGAACGGAACGCACACGGGAAATTACTCACGTAAAAATATCGTCGATTTAGATACCGACAATGTTTCGATTCTTCCGGAGAATCTTCATCTGGGTATGAGTGTGGTCACTCCTCGCTGTCGCGTCTCACGCACTAGATAGTTTTAAAGTGAAATAAAGCCTTTATTCAACAATCTTACATTTCTTTATTGACACCAGTTTTGCGAAGATTGTCTTGCCACTCAGCATAGGCCTAAGGCCTGCCATAAAGTGCTATCTTGTATCTTCCATGTTGCGCCTGCTATTCTTTTTATATCGTCTTCTCATCTCCGACGCTGTCCGTCTCTCTTCCTTTTGTGTTGTCTTGGACACCACTCGGTCACGTTTTTAGCCCATTTGTTCCTCATCATGTGAATGTTGTTTGTATAAAGCTAAATTTGAATTTAATTGTAATCCTACTAAAATTATTATTCTGAACGCGAAAGTTTGTAAGTTTGTTGCTCTATCACGCGAAAACTACTTATCGGATTTATGACGAGGAATAATACTAATGCTACTTTTATCCAGGTAGGTACCGCAAACGAAACCACTGACGAGTAAGCTTGTACATTATAAAGTTGCCTGCATAAAAATTGCTTCGATAATACTTTGATGACAATTTATCCCAAAAAAGGAATGATTCCACCTCTACATTTTACTACTCTGTGGTTTTAGACGTAAAGTGTTTATTCTGTAATTTGCTTTAATTTTTAGTTCAAGCTTTAAAATTTTTAATTTTTGAACGAGTTAAATACTTAGTAATCAAATTCTTTCAGAGTTTTTTAGTCATTTTAGATTCGTTGAAGATATTTATGGCGTAGTCAGAGATTATGTCCAAATCCTAATTGATTTGGTACATACCCACATTTTAAATAAGTTAACATATTGCGTGACAAGTTGTAAGCCCATCAATGCTATTACAAAGCTCACTGGTTTTCTTACGATGTTTGTCTTCACCATTTAGAGCTCGTGTTCGGATTGAAAGTCAAAGTACTGCTCCACTTGGCTAACACCGCTAACACGGCTCTTAAGAAGAAAAATAACGAGGATCATATGAAAGTCAATACGATTAACATCATTCAGAAGTTGTGAAGGTATTCCAATTTACATACAACCATTAACAAATAGATATTGTGTAGACAAAACGTTAGAAACAATATAAATTTCTCTCAAGACAAAAATAATTTATTTAGTGTGACGACAAAGCGATTTTTAATGCATGTATTTGAAAAAACACAATGTTAGAAACAATAAATTGAATACACCTTTGAATACCCCACTAGACATCTTTAAAGGGTCTAAAAATGTTAAAAAAGATCTGAGGCCGTACTCGAAAACAACGAAAACAAAGTTTCGTGTCAATTTTCGGGGTCAGCTTAATATGTTGGTGGATACTAAATTCGTTATAGTTCACCAACATAATTCGAACCCGAAAATTGTCACGAAACTTCGTATTCGTTGTTCCCGAGTAAGGCTCTGAAAGCAATATGTCTACCGTTTCTTGTGAATACAGTCGTGACCATAATGTCATAAAAATGTTTCATTTCTTTAAAAAAAAAACATTTGCAATAATCCCCGAGCTTAGATAATTTAAGTGAGTGAATTGAAATTTTAATCCACCAACGTTCATTTCCTTTATAAAGCAGTCCTGAATTACGCCAGAAGTAATAAAAGAGCAAAAACTAAAGTCGATAGCCATTAAGTTTACATCATACAATCTTATCATGAAACGGATCAAACTACATGCCTACAATATACACAGCTAGTGCTGGCTGTGTTTTAAAGAGCTAGCTCACTACTTACTGCAATATTATACATTATTGCACACGGGAAATTACTTACGTAAAATTATTGTCGATTTAGATACAAACAATGTTTCTATTCTCACACTGTGAGACGCGACAGCGAGGAGTGACCATACTCATTACCAGATGATTCTCCGTAAGAATCGAAACATTGTTGGTATCTAAATCGACGACAATTTTACGTGAGTAATTTCCCGTGTGCTATTATAATGTCTAATACAACTCACGATAGTTTTGAAAGTGCAACATTATAATTATGTTTTTAAATAATTGTGTTGAGGTCAAATAGACAGTATCATCCAACACGAAGGACGTTGTGTCACCTCTAATCTACTTATTCTAATTGAATATAAATATCCTTGCACATTTTACACAGCGTCATCTAGTCCCAAGCTGAGCAACTTTAAATGCTTGTGTTATGGCAACCAGATGACTGATGTAATACTTATACAATTTTTTTTGTAAATACATACATTATTAAAGATAGTGATGACTGATGATTATTACTGATGATAATAATCATCAGTCTTCTGAATGGCGACCTGATCTTTGATTATCTGTAGTATCTATCTGTGTTAGTTTGACATAATAAAAACAGTTTAAGTAGTTCTCTATTTCTCTATCATTTATTACAAAATTACTTTCTTTTTCTGACATGCTTGCTCGCACCTCCACTATACATGTATTGTAAATATTGCAAAACCGAGCCATCTAACCATTCCTACCATTGATAAGAATAGAGTGAGCTATCTATTTCTCAACAACCTTCGACCGAAGCTTACCGCCTAGGCTTTATTACAGGCAGTCACGTACAGAAGATACGTGAACTGAAATAATCACACTGGCGGTAACTAGTTAGATAGTTGATATCTCTATTAGAAGCTGAATAGGAAAGTATGAAACGCAAGATGTTTGTAAAAACTAATACCAAATATTACAAAATAGTTGAGCGATTGCTAGTTTACTACCCCTGAGCCACATCACTTATATCCATTACAAGTGATTACGCTATAGAAACAGAGAAAATGTATAGTTCGTTCGTTCGTTCGTATGAGCAAGTGGCCAACTCTGGTGACGGAGTTTTTAGGCCGCCTAAAGGCCTCCGTCATGGCTTAACGACTTTAAAAGCCGGGATCGACAATTTAAACTTGCCCTCCAAAGCACGGAAGTCCTCATCTAATAATGCCAGTTGCGGTCACCCATCCAAGTTCCGCTCAGAACGTTGCTTAGCTTCGACGATCTATCAATAACGTCTTAGCAAGCTTCGCCACGAGCGCTTCAGTCGCTTCGAGTCGGTTAATAAGATAGTATGACCAAAATAAGAGTTCATCTTTAACATAATTTTCATATTTTAATTGGATTATTATGAGTATAGCTTTATAACTCAAACTTAATGTAAACTTATAACCTTTCTATAAACCATATCAAAAGATTACTGATTCCAAAAGTTCATTAGTAAAGGTTAGGTGTCGTGGGTAATTTATGTAACTTATCGCGCCCAACCAGCGATTTTGTCGATAGCATCACCTCACTTATATAAAATAACTAGGCTTAGAGAAATAACGACATAACCGGCCATTTCACTTCAAAAGTTTTCGTAATAACACGAAAACGAGCCATGACAATGAATGTATCTATAAGACGTGGTAGACGACCTCTCAGATATTTAATTGTTATAATAATGGTGGCGATTCTGTTGCAACACTGACTAGTTAAATTATGACTAAAACCGAAAGTTTATATTACGTTAATGCTAAAGACCAATCTAGCATAGCACTGAAGTTAACATTTGAAAAACAATGAACTTTTAACCTTGTTTTTCATCTTTGCTTACTTCTGACTAAAACTACCCGTTTTAGTCAGAAGTAAAAATGGTCTTGATCAATTCTACCCACATTCACTTTAATTTTACTAAATTATAGTAATTTTAGAGATGTCACTCAGGCTGTTATTTTGTTTTGAACTTTAACGTGAACGAAATAAAAGCTTTCGGATTTAGGAATAATTTAACTAGTCAGTGTTGCAGCAGAATCGCCACCATTATATATTTAAAAATATTAACGGGACTTATCGCGTATTGAAATCAATATTATTATAGTCTACTCGTGACCACGGTGACTGTAATGTCATCGAAACGTCGAGGTAAATCAATAATATTTGATTTCAATACGCGATTAATTCCCGTTAATATTTTTAAATATGTTTTCAAGTCCCGATAGTTTAAAAAGTGTTATAATATATTTTATTTCAGGCAACCTAAATATAAAGCATGATATCCGAGTGGGTTAGTGCCTCGACTTTCGCTCCGAAGGCCGTGAGTTCGAATCCCATGAATATCTACCACCTCTTGGGAATACAGTCGCGATTATATTTTTTTTCATTTATAAATTTATTGTAGTAGTACCTACTAGAGATACAAAGATGTACTATTAAAGTTTGTTCTACCAGTTGTAGGTTTTTAGTAGAACTACTGTAATGCCCGGGATACACAAGGCTAGTTTTTCAAGCTAGGATAGCAAGCTAGTGTCAGTAAGCTAGCAAGCTAGTACTTTTGGCTTCGTGTAGACAAAACTAGCTTCATTTATAAGCTACATGCTTCATGTGGCCGGCGAAGCTAGTTTTCAGTTGACTTGTAAGCAGTAACCACGTGTTTTGTTTGTTTTTTCCGCGACGTGTTTTTGAGATTTTAAGATTTTTTTTCAAACAAATTAGGCGTCATTCGCAAAATACTCTTATATTCGTCTAAATCTTCGTTGCGAAATTCTTCCAAAAGTAAAGCAGATGATCCACGTTCATCTCTTCTTAAAATCCAGGGTCTTGTCCACACCCGTTTCTGTAATTCTTCTTCTAGTTCGTCTAGTGCGAATTGGCACACAGTTTTTGATGTAACTGTTTCAGTCGAATAGTGTTTTTTTTTTCGCGTGCAGTTCATTTTGGACGTTTGGTCATGGTCACCTCGGTCACAGCAATAATACTAGCCTAAAATAATTTAGTCTCATGTAAACAGAACTAGCATATTCCAAGCCAGGTCAGCTAGCCAAGACAGTTTCAAAGAGAACTAGCTTGCTATCCTAGCTTGAAAAACTAGCCTCGTGTATCCCGGGCATAACGGAGGCAAGAATAGTGCAGTTGGTTGGTGCACGTCGCTAGCACGAGCTTACAATTCCCTGTATCATTTTATAAAAGAATCTGACCCGTGCCGAGGTAAGGCGCGGATTCAGTATTAGACTATAAGAAAACAAAATAAGAGATAAAATTCACGACCGAGTGCAAACTCACGACCTTCGGATCGAAAGGCAAGGTGCTAACTTACTCAGCCAGCACTGTTCTCAATTAATAATTTTTATTCTTTGAACATGATTTGAAGATGAAAAGTTGTTACTTCAAGAGCTATTATTTATTATATAGTCGAAAAAGACTTAGTGATGCTTTTAAAATAAAAACTAGTGCTTCTACACTAGTATTTTAACGAGAGGAAACCGTACATTCAAACGCATCGCTATCAGTTGTGCGTGTTTTTTGTCTTTTATGTTCGAAACACGACGCAGGCCTTGTAAGGGTTTTGTTGTAAAAAGTCGGTGTGGCTCGGGACCGGAATAAAAGTCAGGCGATAAAGCTATGTTTTTTATTTTTTAATAGATAGAGCATAAAGCACAGCAAGAGCCGTGTTGGCCAAGTGGATTAGTACTTCGACTTTCGATCCAAAGGTCGTGGGTTCAAATCCGGCCGTGCATCAATGGACTTTTCGCATCGAAAAATTTATATGCGCTTTAACACGAGCTTTTAACGGTGAAGGAAAACATCGTGAGGAAACCAGTTAGCTCTCTAATAGCGTCGATGGGCTTGCAACCTGTCACGTATGGAAAGTAAACTTCTGCAAAAAGTGGGCATGTACCAAATATGTATGTATTTTGACATACCTCTGACTACCCCCTGCGGCATCTTCAAAAAGATCTAAAAATTGCCTAATGATCTGAAAGAAATGTCTACCGCTCCCTGGGATACAGTCGTGATCATATTTCATTTAATTTTTTTTTTATATTATAGACAAAAACTCGTGCTATTTTTCAGTCAGTCCTATTTTTATAGTTAAAAGACATTTTAATTCCTAAAAAACGGCCCATGATTTCGAAACTCTATTTTACCTACAATAGCCTAGATAGGAATTGACGACCACAGCATTGGGAGTCTACATTTCGGCTGGAAATTTTAGCTTACGTGCATTTTGGTGTTTTATAAAAATTTACCCTTTTATTATTATAATAGAAAATATAGAATACTTGTAGGTTTGACGACCTCTGTGGCGCAGTGGGCGAAAGCCCGCCTGAGACGCATAGGTTGCGGGTTCGATCCCCGCTGCGGGACAAATGTTTGCATGATCTGCAAATATTTGTTTCGTGTCTGGGTGTTTTCTATGTATAATATGTATGTATTTACAAAAAAAATGTATCTATGTGGTTTATCAGTCATCTGGTTACCATAACACAAGCATTAAATTGCTTAGCTTGGGACTAGATGACGCTGTGTGGAATGTCCAAGGATATTTATTTATTTATTTAATATTCAATACAAAGTGAAACTTTTTTGGGATCGTGCTGTAGATTCGAACCTACACTCCTGCCACGCGTGTTGTTCATCGTCGTCATCTCTCGTTCCTGTTGACAGAAATACCAAATAATGATTGATGATAATCATACGCATGTATTTTATAATCACCTACAGTTATAGTTAATGCTTTCACAAAATGTTATCTCTAATTGAACGCTAAAACAAAAGCTTTATCGCTCTGGGACGTTTGTTATCAAAAGTTTTCGCAAGAGATAATAATCGTAGTCCAAGTATAATCAGACTCATCAAAGTAATCCAACAATCGTTTACTCAGGGCTTGACTTATGATAACAGTTGACGCTGTGACCTGAGCACTAGTTATTACGTCTAAAATACTCATACAAGTTAAAAAGTACTTTAGGTTCTCCAATCAATATTGATTAAAAAATTAACAGAAAATGTTTAGATTATAAAATAGAAATCAAATTTATTTATTATTATCATCATCAATCCTTTTTATTGCATGGGTATAAATAATACACATTTTATTCAAAACGATTCGGTAGTTTTCCGGATCTTGTCTTTTAAAGCGATAAAAGTAGTCGGTTTTTAGATTATTATTTATTGTACTAATAGATTACTTATTATTTTACAGTGTTAAACCACACTTAGGTATTGGATATTTCATTATAAATGAAAAATCTTACTAAAAGTTAACGGCTCCGGCAGGATTCGAAGCTGCGTAGATACAAGCGATCGGTCTTAAGCCGAGCTGCCTGACCACTAGGCTACGTACCCTGACTAATATCTTTAGTACAATGATTTGCAGAGTAGACGTTCTCACCTCGATATTGTCCTTCAGTGCTAAGGCTATCAAACTCCAGGAAAGTGGAGCAATTTGACAAGTTTGCCAATCTCGAGAGCAGCTCTGACAGCGGGTGTTTTGTACCAACTTTGTAACAGTGTGCATAGTTTCAAATAGGTGTATCTAACTATTTGTCCACGAGTGCCTCTAGCAAGTTGTGCATTGCCCACTTGATGCAAACATTTGTTTAATGGATTGTGTAGCAGTACTTCAAGTGAATTGTAGAAATCGCCACTAACCCACTGAATTAAGCGCTCGTGGCGAAGCTCTTTTGATAGATCGTCGAAGTTAAGCAACGTTCTGAGCGGTCACTACTTGGATGGGTGACCGCAAGTGGCATTTTCATCTGAGCGCTTCCGTGCTGCGGAGGGCGTTAAATTGTCGGTCCCGGCTTTTAAAGTCGTTAAACCATGACGAAGGCCTTTAGGCGGCCTATAAAAGAGGCATACGAACGAACGAACGAACTGAATTAAATTAATTAAACCAGCGCTCCAACAGTCATGATGCTGGAGCAAATGCTGAGGGGTAACCTTATTTTTTTGTCACTCGATAGTCAATAAGTATTTCTCATTTCTGTTACCCATATTTATGTTAATGGAAAATTAAAAAAAATTATATTCAATTCTAATTAACATTTGATAATGTATTCGAGTTTGAGAGTCGATTTCGAGATTCCCGGTTTTTAACCAACCTTAAAAAAAGGAGGAGGATGCTCCACTCTACGGCTTTTTATATGTTCACTTATATCTGCTTCAAATTGTATACCAATTTAAAAAATCCTTTATTTGCAAGAGTTTTTAGGCCGTACATTTTGGAGCAACGAACTCTTGGACATCTCATAATAAGTAATTAAATTTAACTTTAACTTAACACCATTAAAAGCGGCCCACTCGGTCGTTGTTTTGACCTAATATTTGGACTTGATATCCCTTGCTCAAAAAATGTGTCAGACGAATTTGGACTGCCTAGCGTCATAAAGGCCATCCATTAAATATCGTGTCCTAAAAATTTATACCACAGTAAAACGTTCCGTTCCTCCATTTTTCATTTATTTATGAGCAATAAAGCATCATAAATACAAAGCATTTAAAAATACCAAAAAGCTCAAGCCTTGCAGTTTGTTTTATTTGAAAATATTAATAGCCGTGAATACCTGACAATAAAATGTAGAATCTTACTTTTTTGTGTACAAAATATTGTTTTACAACAGTACCTAACTCAATACAATGATCCAAGAATATTTTTAAAAGATTTATTTTTCTACTAGGCGCGCCCCGCGGTGTTATCCACAGTGAATAGTTCCCGATCCTATGGGAACACCGGGATCAAAAGTAGCCTATTTTTTAATGCAGATTATAAGCAAGCGTGGTACCAATTTTCATTCAAATCCGTCCACCCGTTTGAGCGTGAAAGAGTAACAAACACACTCTCATACTTACACACTTACACACACACAAACTTTCACCTTTATAGTATTAGTAGGATTCAGCTCGAATTGTAGTTCTATGAATTCGTTCGTTCGTTCGTATGAGCAAGTGGCCAACTCTGGTGACGGAGTTTTTAGGCCGCCTAAAGGCCTCCGTCATAGCTTAACGACTTTAAAAGCCGGGACCGACAATTTAACGTGCCCTCCGAAGCACGGAAGCTATCTATGAATAGAGTGATCAGACGTAAGTATCCAATCTTTTATTTAATAAAACAAACTTGTGAACATTTTAATCGGTTTACGAGCTAGATAATTCTACTCGTACCTAAGATTTAAACTTGACTTTAAAGAATAAGTTGAAATGCATTAGCGTATAGTCTGAGCCACTTGGGTAGTTTAAAAGTTTTTTATGAGCTAGCGGAACAGATTTCAAGATTTACTTTAAAGTTAAGCTTTTACCGGCTGTTAATTACCTTGTTATTTTTTTTTTATTTTTTTATTTGTGAGATGATTTGAAATTCTGTTTTCTTTTAAAAGTTTTTGAAAAAAGTTGAGACAGTGACTTACGCTTAACCGTCTTAAAAAAAGGAAGAGGTTTCTTGTATGAATTCTTTTTCTTTTTATGTGTGTGGTATTCACTGATTCCAATTTAAAAAAATACCTTATTGTTTGTAAGAGTAAATTCCCAAGGTACTCTCTTTTTCCGAAATTGAATGGGTTTATTATAATTTTTCAGATCCTCAATTTTTTTTAATACTAACAAAAAATATTTTTTTACTTCAATCTATTATTGACGGAATAATCAGTGAACATACCTACCAACAAAAAAATGATGAGGATATGTCAAGAATTTTTAGAGTAATGAACAGAAATTATCTCAAGAATGCAAAAAATTGCTCGCCTCACGAAATGTAAGTCGTTTATTTTGATTGCAATACATCACTGTGCGTAAACTGTACTGTGCGAGTGAGAACGCGATAATGCTCTGTTCTATTCGCATGTTGTATGACACAAACTACAAAAGACGTTTGCAAGTAAACGTTGCAAATTTTTGCCTCTATAACGCGGTTGCCTTTAAAACGTCCAGCGAAGCATTAAAGCTTCCTATCAATAGGCATCCGGCTGAAACCGTAGGCCGTGGCGGGCACAGTATATTGTTTGTAACCAGTAAATGTAAACGTAAACAGACAACATGATACAGATGTCACAGTATCTTCAAGGCAGATACTGTGACATCTGTAGATAGATAGATCTATTCATTAAAAAAAATTGTAAATATATTTTTTGTAGTATTGCAAGTAACCTTAGATATACGAGTATTTATGTATAGGCACTGAAAAATAAATAAAATAAATAAATATCCTTGGACATTCCACACAACGTCATCTAGTCCCAAGCTAAGCAACTTAATGCTTGTGTTATGGTAACCAGATGACTGATATACTACTTAGATACATTTTTTTTTTTTAAATACATACATATTATACATAGAAAAACAACCAGACCCGGAACAAATATCTGCAGAACATGCAAACATTTGTCCCGCGGCGGGGATCGAACCCGCAACCTCCGCGTCTCAGGCGGGCTTTCGCCCACTGCGCCACAGAGGTCGTCAAAAAAAGGAAGAAAAGTCTTCTATAAAAGTCTTATAAAACATTTAACACAGTATTTTTACTGTTTAGTTAGTACACTGTGAGCGTAATTTCCGATAGATTGTGGACATAATTTGAAATCAATGGAATTAATAGGCTGGAACTGGTCGGAACCGGATGCGGACAGACAAGGACTCCTACTGATTGGAAATGATTGCTTTGATGAAGATAGCACACAATAGATGCAGGAGCTTAAGTATGAGGTTGGAATTATTAAAAGATCTTTTAAAGATGCAAATGTGAATAACATAACATAATGTTTATGTCACTCAAGTATCTAAATGTGGAAACTTGTAATTAGCCCTTATAATTATTGTCTTTATTTTATTGTTTTTTTTAGCTGTAAGTTTTCCTAAAATTTTAAAAATAACATAAATTCACGCCTCTTTCCCATGGGGGTAGGCAGAGACCACGGATATCCACTTGCTACGATGGCACACCTCTTTCGCCTCATTCACTCTCATTACATTCTTCATACACGCTCTCCGGTTTAGGGTACTTCTGACCTGGCCTTTCTCCAAAATGTCACCATTTGGTCATGGTGACATTGTTGTCATGTTGAATACTTAGTTTACTGTCGTCAATCTGTTTCCATATTAATTTTACTACAAGACCATTGAACTAGGGAATAAATATACATAAAATATTTAAAATATCCAGTCAATGCTCTACACTAACAGTTCGTTTTAGTAATATACACTGAACATAAAATAAACATACTTCAGATCGTAAGCCTGGCACATTATACTAGAGTTCAATAACTAATAATAATAACTTGATATAGAAGTGAATATCACGATATAAAAATACTTTTCTTAGTAATGACGTAGGTGAAATCTGTTAGTATTAAAAACAATATTAATTAGAATCACCTAGCATGTAAGACGAAACTAAAGTAATCCTTGGGG
Source organism: Xanthorhoe designata (assembly GCA_963582015.1). Taxonomy (NCBI): domain Eukaryota; kingdom Metazoa; phylum Arthropoda; class Insecta; order Lepidoptera; family Geometridae; genus Xanthorhoe; species Xanthorhoe designata. Next base: position 12,495,983 of record OY757029.1, on the reverse strand, counting down.
TCCTACCAAAATAAACGATTTTTCTTTCTTTCATAATATAAGCATTAGTGATAATTTTACTTGTTAACCTGTTAACTGTATAATCTGCAATGGTTGATTTTTCGATCACAAAACCTTTCTTTATCTGGGAGGTCTGTCCGGCAGTAAACTTCTGTTGACTAATAATTGTAAACACATAATTTTTTTTTTGTATTGCGTTTCTGTATCCAATAATAGGTTTCTGCAGACAGCTGATGATGATAAACTTTTTCATGTTTTCTCGATTTTAAAATGTTGCCTTTTTTCGGGCTTGAGTTTCACTTCTATGTTCATTATTATTTATACAAAAACTATGACCATACGTTTTCGTGTCGTATCTTTCAGTTTCGTGTCGTCAAAGTAGTCAGTACATACTGTTCTATATTCTGTGGCTTTATAGAAATCTATGACGCAGCAAATGAACCCTTAGTGTTTGAGATATGAACCTTTTGTGGACCTTTGAACCATAGTTTTTAATAGCATAGAACAGCCACTGGTATATTTATAACCAACGGTAAAAAAAAATGGGTATTATAAGTTATAGGTGTGTATCTCGTGGCATTGTAGCTCACAAAGAGATAAACCGATTTTAATTCAGTTTTTGTTCAAAACTGTTACTTTATCTATGTTTTTATTTTTATTTTTATTGAGGTAAAACAACAGCGTTACAGTAAATATGGAGCTTAATGAATACAGGTTCATATAATATTTCTGAAGATCGCGTTTACGTGTCGAGGGTTATTTACCATTTTTAGGATTCCGTACCCAAAGGGTAAAAACAGGACCCAATTACTAAAACTCCGTTGTCTGTCTGTCTGTTCGTCTATCTGTATGTCAATCTGTCTGTCACCAGGCTGTATCTCATGAACCGTGATAACTAGAAAGTTGAAATTTTCCCAAACGATGTATTTCTGATGCCGCTAAAACAACAAATAGGTACTAAAAATAGAACGAAATAAATTCCGTTCATACCCTTTGGGTACAGAACCCTAAAAACCAAAGACGTTTACTATCTTTTGAAATATTTCAACACCAATCCTTTCTATAAATTTTAATTTCTGTTCATAAACGTCTAATACGTTGACCCTCGAGTCTTTTCTCAAAGTGCTGGAAATTTACACAAAAGATATATTTATTCGTTTATATATTCGTTGTGCAAATGAGCTGTAAAAGGTGAAGGCAATATAACGTGAGGAAACCTGTTATCTTTCTAACGGCGGCGATAGGCTTGCAACTTGACACGGTATGTAAATTATCAGCAAAATGTGCACTTATCTCTGCCTACCCCCTTAGAGTATATGCACACGGAGCAGTCACTGCACATTTTTGTGTAGCGAGTCACCTGCTTAGTTTGAGTTTTTATCGATACAAACACATAGATACACATAAAAATATATAAAAATGTACTATATTATTATAATGATTATAAGGCGATGATGATGATGCGCTCGTTTCCAAGCTTGCTAAGACGTTCTTGATAGATCGTCGAAGTTAAGCAGCGTTCTGAGCGGTCACAACTTGGATGGGTGACCGCAAGTGGCATTATTAGCTTAGCGCTTCCGTGCTTCGGAGGGCACGTTAACTTGTCGGTCCCGGCTTTTAAAGTCGTTAAGCCATGACGGAGGCCTTTAGGCGGCCTAAAAACTCCATCACCAGAGTTGGCCACTTGCTCATACGAAAGAACGAAGGGGATATTGGGGATGCAACAAAAAAATACTTGCTCATACGAACTTACTTAGCAAAAAAAAAACTATCATTACAACATTAAAGTAATTTTTTATTCGAGTAATTTCATTCAACTGTTTGTGCGTTATTGAACACTAGCTGTACCCCGCGGTGTTACCCGCGGTGAATAAGTTAATAGATTTTTTTAACGACTTTTAAAAAGTAGGAGGTTCTAAATACCTACGTCGACTGGGTGAACCGATTTGATGATTATTTTTTTGATCTGATGAGGATCGTCAGAGATATGAATAAAAATACAGCTTGAGAGTGCAGAAAATTACTTACTATTTTCTTACGTAATGAAATTTTTTTTCATAATTTTTTTAATTTTGCTCCTTGGCTAAGACCAATGCTGCATTGTGTGTGTCACTTAATTTTGGTGCTCATAGAACAGGATGACTGCTGATCGGTTACTATTCTATGGTCTAACACAGTTTATTTTGCTCGCAAAATATTCAAGAAGCTACTTCTTGACTTCTCTACTTCTTGAATATTTTGCGAGCAAAATATTCAAGAAGCTACCATGCGAGCGAAGCGAGCTTCGACCCAAGCGAGCGCAGCTAGCCGAAATTTTTAAGACAAATTCGTTATGTGACACTTGATGTAGCTTATAGTGCTTACAGAAAAGGCTGACTGTTGGTCGGTCCCTATTCTATTGTCTGACATAGATCAATTTGCCAGCAAATATTCAAGAAGCTACCGTGCGAGCGAAGCGAGCTTCGAACTAAGCGAGCATAGCAAGCTTCAAACTAAGCGAGCGTTGCGAGCCTTTCAAACTCGAGCCGAAATGTTTAAGAAAAATGCGTCGTGTGACACTTGATTTTGCTTATAGTGCTCATAGAAAAGGCTGACTGCTGGTCTGTTCTTAGTCTATGGCCTGACATAGTTCAATTTGCTAGCAAAATATTCAAGAAGCTACCGTGCGAGCGTAGCGAGCTTCGAACTAAGCAAGCGCATCGAGTTTCTTAGACTCGAAATTTTTTTTTCGTCATTGATTTTTTTTCGTCATTGATTTCGTCATTGATTCGATTTTTGACGACAATTCGTCATGACTGACACTTATGTTTGCTCATGGTGCTCAAAGAAAAGGCGCTGGTCGGTTCCTATTCTAAGGTCTGACACAGTTCAATTTGCTTGCAAAAGATTGAAAAAGCTACATGCGAGCAAAGCGAGCGCAGCGAGGCTTTTAGACTCGAAGCGAGCCGAAACTGTGTGAAATGTAATAAAATAGCGATGATGAGGTGCTGTAGGTACTGAATTTTAATTGAAGACACAAATATAAACTTTGTCCTAATGGTTTATGTTGAGTCTTTTTATCGGGGATTTATCTGCGTACATAAGTCCCAATTCCGTGAGATTATCGGGACAAAAAAAACAATATTTGAAATTCGTTAAGCCGTTTGAGTTTGAAGAAGCATAATTTAGGTATTTTGATAATCTCACGGGCACAATACGCTTTTAAGGGATTTAAAGTAGCTTATGACATGTTTTTATCCAGGATATCAACTGACCTGGTACCAAATTTCATTCAAATCCGTCCAGCCGTTTGAGCGTGAAGGAGTTATAACATTGCCTGTGCTGCCATCTATTAACATTATTGACCTGGTACCAAATTTCATTCAAATCCGTCCAGCCGTTTGAGCGTGAAGGAGTTATAACATTGCCTGTGCTGCCATCTATTAACATTATTTTGACTAACAGTTACGTTTCACGGCCAAACTATTTTGATGAATAATTTGGTTTATAATCCCACGGAACCATTCCTTATTTCAGCAATTTAAGGTAGCCTATTTGTTAATCCAGGGTAGGTACTGCTCTCCCCCGATGGATTCCAATCTTGTCGCGATGGGGGAGCTCAGTAGCCGTGGTTGGTGCCCCACGGTGAAGCTAAAAGGAATCCAAGGAGGGGACGCTCCGAGTAGGCCTGGTGATAAGCCCGCTCTGGATGCGTCCGAGGAGGGTGCGGGGACGGAGTTTTCTGTCCCTGCAGCCAGGAGGGGTCGCGGGAGGAGAGGCGTGTCGGTGTGTCGTTGCCGCTCGCCCTATCTCCCGCGACCAAACGGTGGCGCACTGTTTGATGCGTTGGCGGCGGGGCCGCAGGGGAAGAGGAGTGTCGGTGTGTCGTTGCCGCTCTCCCTGTCCTCTGCGGCCGTTTGGTGGTTTTGCGGCGGAGCCAAGGCATGATCCGCCGCGGAGAGCGGGGCGCCGGAGTAGGAGATTCCTCCAGTTTCTCCGGCCCCCAAAACACAGGCCGTGGCGGTAGTACCGGGGGGTGCTACCGCCCTTGAAAGGCCTAGAGGTGGTGCGCGTGGGTGTTCCGCGCGCCCCTCTCTCTCTTGAGAGACTTGGTGGGAGGCGAGATTCGCCTCACCAGTCAGAGGGGCTCCGATAGAGCCGACGCCGTCGGGGCCGTGGAGGAGTGCGAAAGCGTGCCCATAGCCCCGGCAAATGGCGGTCAGAGGGAACCCCGTCGGGTTTTAGTGGGTGCGAGTCCCACATACCCCTTTCGCCGCCCCCACGGCGAGAGGGAATGCATAAGGCATTTCCCGACGCAAAAAAAAAAAAAAAAAAAAAAAGGGTAGGTACTGCTACCAAATTTAATTCAAATTCATCCAGCCGTTTGAGCATGAAGGAATAATTACTTTACCTGTGCTGCCATCTATTGAAATTATTTTGTTAGTTTTTCACGGCCTAACTATTTTGTATTTGTTTAATAATCCCACGGAAACAATGCACTTTTAAGGAATTTTAAGTAGCGTACATTTTAATCCAGGGAATAAACAATCCTGCTACCAAATTTAATTCAAATTCATCCAGCCGTTTGAGCGTGACGAAATAATAACTTTGCCTGTGCTGCCATCTATTGAAATTATTTTGTTACTTTTTCACGGCCAAACTATTTTGTGTATACTATTTTAATGAATTTGATTAATAATCCCACGGAATCAATGCACTTTTCAGGAATTTTAAGTAGCGTATATTTTAATCCAGGGTATAAGCAATCCTGCTACCAAATTTCATTTAAATCCGTCCAGCCGTTCGAGCGTGAAGGAGTTATATTTTTGTCTGTGCTGCCATCTATGAAGTTATTTTGTCTGACAGCTGCCTTTTGCACGGTCAAACTACCGAAACTATTTTAATGAACATTTTGTTTTATAATCCCACGGGAACACTGCACTTTTCAGGAATTTCAAGTAGCCTATTAGTTATTCTGGGGTATAAGCAATCCTGATACAAAATTTCATTCAAATCCGTTCAGCCGTTTGAGCGTGAAAGAGTAACAAACACACTTACACACTTACACACACACAAACTTTCACCTTTATAATATTAGTGGGATTACTTTGTGAAAAAATTAAGAGTAATTTTAGACAACAAAAAGTTTCTAACGCTTTGAGCAAGCATTCCATAGAAATAGTCTGACCTAAGCGGCCGGAGTTCACAGAAATAAACAGACAAAGCTCAAAAAAAAACTCGTTTTTGCAAAGAAATTTAATTAATTACCAAGGTAGGGTAACAATAACTAACTCAGGCCTTTATATCTTTACTACTCGTAGATGATTTATACAGAATCAGGAAGCAAGCTTTACCTACACTTAACGGGACACTGTAGTGCCTGGGACATTTTTGAGATGGAATAGGCTGGCCCAGCACCTAAACCATCCTCTCAGCTAAGTCGGCCATATCCACAGGAAAGACAATGGTCAATACGTGTGGAGCTGACTAGCCGCGGGTTTCCTCACGATATTTTCCTTCACCGTTTAAAGCTCGTGTTAAAGTGCACATACATTTTTCGACGCGAAAAGTACTGATGCACGGCCGGATTCGAACCTACGACCTCGGATCGAAAGTCGAAGTGCTTATCCACTTGGCCAACACGGCTTTTTTAGGCAGGGTAATAATAGGTACACAATAAAACGAGGCCGATCAAGAGCGTCTACTACTTCAAGGGTTAATCTGATATTTAGAAAAGTATCCGTTGTTTTTTTGCCGCTTAAGAAAGTTCTTGTTGAAATACTTAAAATTATTATTGATATTCAGAATACAGGCTCGTATTTAGAGTCCTGTTTCAAGCGTGAATTTTCTTTCGGGATATTCGTAGTTGTCGAGCAACATGTTCCGCAACATGTTGTTCCGTTTGTCCCTGTTTCAGCCTTTACTCCTAACTATTACGATTATTCAAAATAAAATAAACTATGATGGAGGCCTTAAGGCGGCCTAAAAACTCCATCACCAGAGTTGGCCACTTGCTCATACGAACTTACTCACTTTTAAAGTAAAATGAAAACACCCACAGCTCTGACGCTCCTATATCTTATGAATTCAGTGCAGTTATCAACTAATACAAATTGATACAAGCAAGTACGAACTTTATTAAGTTTACAGCTTGCTTAGAAACTATTAAATTAAATTCAAAACGTGTATTTTGAATAAGTTATTCAAACAAGTTTTCAATTTACGAAACAGCATTGTAGTTCTATGTTAAGTAAATTGAAGAATTATCTCGGAATTTTGCAAAAACATTTATCTTGAAGTTCGTGAGACATTATATTTAGCTGCTGTTATAGTTGTTATAAGTTTGTTGTGTATATTTGTGTCTATTTGTGGCATCAAAAGCTTGTTTAATTTAATAATTATGCAATAAGTGTTACTCGGCTACGATATTCGTAGCAGTAGGGTGTCCGCTACGCCGTAGCTACTGCTACGAATATCGTAGCCGAGTAACACTTATTTACCGAACTTTGCTACAAAATGTTTGTTGACTTCAGATTTTAGTTTTGTGTGTCCTATTTGTTTTTTTAGCCACTTAGTTATGGTCTTGTAGTAATTTCCCAGTAGTGGGACGCAAATTACCAAATAACACTAAGCACATCCGTACATATAGACATTCGTTACGGGCTGGACTTGGATGGAGGCGAGAGACAGACCGTAGAGAGTTAAGGGATAGGTAATTGAGCTAAGCCTATAACAAAACTGTGGGTGAAGTTAATAATGATGAACCTAAAAAGAAAGCTACAAATTGTTTAAATTAAAAATATGTACCCGAATAACTTAACTGCAAAGTAAATATAAAATCAGCCAAACGTAAAAGGAAAAACCAACATAATCTCCAGTTCAATTAACCATTTCAGCGCCATAATTACTTTTACATCAAGTTAAATTCAGAACAGCCTTTTGTCTTTACATTTCTTTTTGCGTAAATAAATCGTTTTAAAAATTCATAATATCCCGGCTGAATAAATAAAACACTGAGTATGGAGATCGGATGAATGTGTTACCAGCCCTACAGAGATGTAATGAGGGCTATGTTTAGGGTCATGCAAATCTTACCCGGGAGTCGCGTTGGAACAAGCATTAGAATCACCTAGTTTATGACCTCACAGGGAAGAAACTACATTGATGTTATTAAAAAATACACAATCTATCAGATCATTGGGCATTATAAGGTATTATAAATATGGGCGGGCCCTCTATTCTGATGGCGGGCCATGTAAGTCGTATGGATGGTGACAGGTCGGGGATTGTCACGCCATGGGTGCCTGCAGATGGGCGACGAAGCCGGGGCAGGCTTAGAAAACGCTGGCGAGATGACCTTGACACCTTTCAGGAGGGTTGGTGGGACATTGCAAAAGATAGAGAAAGATGAAAACAGTTGGGAGACCTTTTCCCAACAGTGGGAAAATATAGGTTACAAAAAAAATATACGCCTAAGGAGGCACCAACTGTATGACTTTTGAAAAAAAAAAAATGAAATATGATCACGACTGTATCCCAGGGAGCGATATACATTTCTTTCAGATCTTTTTAGGCAATTTTTTAGATCATTTTGAAGATGTCTATGGGGGTAGTCATCTGTTTGACTTTTCCATACTTAAATAAATTGGCCGAATAAAAACTCATCCATCCCTGTACGCCCTATTCCGTTGGATTACGAACCCTTTCGGATCAGCATTCAATCTGGTTTGAACATGTACGAGTGTGTATCTATTTCCTAAATTTGCCTCTGCTTTTGATGTACAAGTACGAGTACAATTGTTCAAATAAAGGGGTAAAGATAGGCCTCTAAATATATGTAATTTATATGGCTTTATTAGAAACGGATGCAGGAGGTAGTCTAGTGGGATTTATCTTGACTTTCAAGCTGGTGGTTGTGAGTTCAAGTTGGTTTTTGTAGTTCTTGTACAAAAAACATGTAATATAAAACATCTTAATTTGTATAAGAGAGACCAAATAAAAGGATGCGTGTATTGTGTAAAAAATGAAATAATAAAATAAATAAAAAACTGCGGACATTTACACAGCGTCAGATGACGCTGTTTAAATAAAGTCCAGAGTTAGACTAGATAGGCCCAAGCTTAAATGTTTGTGTTATGGTAACTAGATAACTTACATATACGTTTTTAGATAGACATATACGTTTTTAGTCGTAAATACGAGTACCTACATACATTATTATAGATAGAAAGAAGACCTGGCGACAAATATTTGCAGAAAATTATTAATTTGTCCCGCGGCCGAAATCTAACAATTACTGACTCTCACTCATTTTATGCCTAATAGAGAGGAATAAAAGAAAATTCGATAGCGAACCTCACGTAATGTAAGCCAAGGGCAGGAAGGCGACAATATGAGCACTAAACGGTGAGTAAGAACGTCGTCAGCAAACCCGCAAGCTTAATTAGACTAGTATTGCCATTGTGTTTCCTGTGGATTAGGCTAATCAGGCTCAGGGAATATTTAACAAGTCTATTCCATCACAGCAATGTAATGAGAATAGGCTACTTGACATAATAAAAATTGACGGTTAAGGTGCCTGTATGCGTGAAATTAGCGCCACCGCTTAATTTATTTTATTATTGCATAGTTTAGGAAGAGTAGCGAAAACAGAAATTAGTCACCACCAAGTCCTCCTAAACTATACAAAATAAAACTATTACAGAGGTATTAAAAAAAAGCACAAACGGAACAATATTTTTTTTCAAATTCCTTTGTTCAACGTACAAATAAATACGAGTAAAATAGGCGGTGGAGCAAATTTCACGCATAACAGGCACCTTAAGTATAGCTGTATCTTTTAAAAATTCATTCTGTTTTGTATTTCTTTTCGTACCTAACTCTCTCGTGTTTCAATTATAGGATCCAATTTATTTATGTTTTCGATTTAGAGGCAATACAGGATATTAGGTTTCGTGTGACGGATGCACCACCACAGAACAGGAAAAACAAAGGAGAGGTAGTATATAATGTTTTTTTCGATATGGAAATCTTTATTGTTACGAGTTAACTGACTATGCTATTGTACAATAATTACTTCCTCAAAAGTGATGATTGTTTTATTTTTATTTAACCAGAGTTGGCCACTTGCTCCTACGATCTTACTTATTTTTTATTGTTTTTATTTAAAAGTGGATTGAATTGATTTTTTTTTTAATCCTTTTCAATGCTATATAATAATTATTCAATTTATCAAAGTTAAATGTACATAATTAAAAAAATTTAAAGAAATAAAATTATCAGCACGATTTATTTCGTAGATCAACTCTTGCTGAATAATGTTCTTAAAAACAAACCCATGTAATATTTACACGCTCATTAAAATGCCAAAACAGAAGCTAATTGGCCGTATAAAAACATTTTTACTTACTTTTACTTTGTATAAAAGTAGGTGGAGTTACGCACAAACTTTACATAGACCATTCGCAGTATTTTAGTCGCAGTAACGTAATACAGTCGACCATTTTTTATATTCTATGTGTTGGAAACATTAATTTTATTTTATACAGAATGAGTCGGTTTGTGGCTCATTCGGTCTTCTACCAATAAACGTCGACTAAGGTGCACGACCTCTAGACAATTTTATTTATTTAAATTACATCCCAAGCTTAACCACGTCAGGATCCTTACATATGGTCCTTCAGCGGAACGAGGGTTCGTTGGGAAGTGTTTCTAGTGTGCTACCTACAAGAAGATCACTTTGCGGTCAGGTTTGTTCCTCGCTAGGCCGAGGTTTTTAGACGCCATTTTGTTCGGGTTCAAGAAAGTCGTCGTGGTGCGTGGTACGTTGATCGCATGCGCCGTGAAGTTCGCTCGTGGTCAATATCCCACGAAGAGCCAAAGGCGCTGCCAACATCGGGTACGTCAATCAGCGTCAACGTCAAACTGACAGTTGGCGTACGTTCCTGACTGATCACGTCAAATTCCACCAATCACCGCGTCCAACAACGAGCCGAAAGAACGACGAGTCTGACAAACTGTCAGAAAACTGCGTGACGTCACTACTCATTCGCCGACCTGCGTATATCTTCACGTTTCGATTTGATACGAGAGCAAAAATTTCCACGCCAACGCCAATCGCCATTTTGTTTGCAGAAAATTACATTTACACGAAATTGTGACAAAAGTTCAACAGTGCGGTCTTACTTTATAAAAAACGTAAATTTTAATACTGGGACAATCAAGAACAATTCTTTTAATTTAAATAGTGTTTGTTGTAAGTTCACATCGTTCATTGCTTGGCGATATAGGTTTCCATTGTATTATCCATAAAATTCTAACCCTGTATTGTAACTAATTATTATAGAATAAGAACCTACGATGGAGCCAGCGGCAAAAGAAGATAGTGCAAAAGAGCTTATTACACGACGAGGAGCATTCAAAGGCTCACTAACACGAATTAAAAATAGAATTGAAAGCGGCGGCATCGCCGACGCCTCGATGCAAATGCTCGAGTTACTTGAGGAAAGAGCTATAGGTGCCTTTGGTGAGTACGAAGCCATTAATTTAAAGTTAGGTGACGAAGGGGAAGATCCCGACTCGATTGAGTCTTGCTACTATGAGTGTCTTTCCGCACTGCGCCTGCGCATCACCGAGCTTGCTAAGGCCACAAAGGCTTCTATTTGCACTGCATCTTCCTCAAGCACTAAGCTTAAGCTACCCCAGGTAAACATACAACCCTTTGAAGGGAAATATGTCGAATATAGACCGTTTATAGAACTATTTAATGCATTTATAGACAATGACAATTTCGAGAAATGTATGTCCAGAGAATAGTAGTTCAATTCAAATCGTAGGGTTTGCAGACGCTTCTATCACAGCCTATGGTTGTGCAATTTATTTAAGAGTAATTGATAAACAAGAAAACGTCACTATGTCACTACTTTGTTCAAAATCAAGAGTTGCACCAATATCCCACAAATTGACGGTTCCTCGCCTTGAATTGAATGCTACACTGCTCCTTGCAAAACTAAGCATAAGAGTACATGATACCTTGAGTAAAAGAGTGTCAATTCAGGGTGTGAAACTGTTTAGCGATTCACAAGTAGTATTGGCTTGGCAAAAGACTGATCCAGCATTGTTAAATGCATATGTTGCCAATAGGGTTAAAATAATAAATGAATATTCAAAATCATTTCAATGGTCATATATTAAAACTGATCAAAATCCAGCTGATTGTTTAAGTAGAGGCATTCCTCCTACTGATCTGCAATGTAACCAACTGTGGTGGTTTGGACCATCCTTTTTATGTTATGCAAATTATGACTTTAAAGAATATAGTTGTAATATACCTCAGGACTTACCTGAGGTCAATTGTAAGAAAGACGAAATTGTGTGTGCAGCATCACATGATAAACCACTGTCATTCCTTAGCTCCATATTGGAAAAATATTCTAATTTAGGTAGGGCAGTAAATGTTCTTTCCTACATTTTAAGATTTTGTAAGAATGTAAAGCCATTTTCAAAAAAGATAAAAGAAAACTTTGTTATGTATGAAGAGGCAAGCCATGCATTGCATTTATTCATTAAAAATGAACAAGAAAAATACTTTCACCATGATTTAGCTTTGTTACAGGCAGGTAAACAGGCAGCATCCTATTTAAAATCTCTGAATCCCTTCATTGACGCTCAGGGTTTGCTGAGAGTAGGGGGTAGGTTGCAACACTCATCCTTACCGTACAGCCAAAGGCACCAAATAGTTCTACCTAAAGAGTCTACTGTAACACAGCTCATAATTCAAAGTGAGCATTTGAAATTGTTCCATGCTGGTCAAAAACTTGTTTTAAGCAACCTCCAGCAACGATATTGGATAGTCAATGGTTTAAGATTAGTAAAAAAGTTTATATATAAATGTACAATATGTTTTAGGCACAAAGGTATAACTGCGAAACAGCTGATGGGTTCATTGCCCTCTGATAGAGTCAATGTTCATAGATGTTTTATGAAAGTAGGCATTGATTTTGCAGGGCCAATTATGATCAAGCAATCTAGAATTAGAAGTGTTATAACATCAAAGGGTTACATTTGCGTGTATGTATGCTTTGTAACTAAGGCTATACATATTGAGTTAGTTTCCAATTTAGAAACAGAAACATTTCTAGCTAGTTTTAAGCGCTTTATCGCAAGACGTAACGTCCCATCAGATGTTTATTGTGATAATGCAGGTACCTTCAAGGCAGCCAATACCCAGCTATCAGAATTGTATAAATTAAACAATTCCAAAAGTCATCAAACACAGGTTCAAAATGTAACCTCAAAGTTAGGTATAAGGTTTAATTTCATTCCTAGTTATTCACCTGTGTTTGCTGGACTCTGGGAATCTGCTGTAAAAAGTGTAAAGTATCATTTGAAACGAGTATTAGGCTCTCACATACTGACTTATGAAGAACTTAACACTGTATTAGTTCAAATTGAAGGAATTTTGAATTCAAGGCCAATAACTCCAATGTCATCTGATATAGAGGATCTTTCCTACCTAACGCCGGGCCATTTTTTGACAGGTGCTCCTCTGAATTGTATTCCAGAGCAAGATATAACTAACCTGCCAGACAATAGATTAAAATTTTGGCACCGATGCACAGCCTTGAAGCAACATTTTTGGAGATATTGGTCAAAACAATATTTAAATGTATTACAAAACCGTCCTAAATGGAAGGATAGTGTACCTAATGTAAAAGTAGGTGCTCTGGTCATCTTGAGAGAATTAGATACTCCACCTATGACCTGGCCAATGGCTAGGGTGACCAGGGTATTTGAAGGTGCAGACGGTCTTGTACGAGCTTTAGAGGTAAAGAAAGCCAATGGCAATGTTCATAAAACTTCTGTTACGAAAATATGTATACTTCCTATTGAATAAATAAAATTAAGACTAATTAGTCTTAGCATTGCATTTAAAAAAGCAAAGATATTTTGTACTTCTAGCTAAAAGTAGTTTTAAATTTAAGCTAGAATATTATGGTTTCCATGTATTCATGTAAAGTTAGTTTTACATCATTCATATTCTTATTTTCATTAAAGTAAATAAGACCAATGTATGTTAAAGAATATATTTCAAATAGTTGTCTTAGACTTTAGACTAATCATGTACTTTTAGTTGTTGTAACTAAACAAGTTAAATAAGTGCATAAGTTTAAAGTTTACTGAATGAAACCAGCGGTTCATGTATCTAGGACAATTAAGATAGTTCCTATTCTGTTTTACTATAATATAATTAAAATATACAGTCCACTCACTAGCTATCTCATAATATTATGTGAACTAAGGAGCTACTAACAAGGTAGGTTATAAATAAAATAAAATGCTAATCTTGGTTTATTTAGGATTTATTTATAAGATCTTGAAATGTAATGGCCTACCACCATGTCTTATTTCTTGTAGTGGAATATGTTGGAAACATTAATTTTATTTTATACAGAATGAGTCGGTTTGTGGCTCATTCGGTCTTCTACCAATAAACGTCGACTAAGGTGCACGACCTCTAGACAATTTTATTTATTTAAATTACATCCCAAGCTTAACCACGTCAGGATCCTTACACTATGTACACAATATTTGTACCAATGCTCCAAAAAAACTGCGCGTAATGCTAAAGAGCTAATAATAATTATACGAACCAAATTTCAAAACAATTTCCTACCCACTTCAAATACAACCTCTAAATTTTTTTCTATTCTCTGTGCACCGCAATACCGAGCGCTATTTATTCCCGAGGGATATTGCTGTTCAAAGGATTTACTGCTTAACACACCACATTTCCATATTACAGAACCTGTATAGATTATGATTTATTAACGTCGATCGGCTTGCAACCTGACACGAATCAATTACGAAATTTGAAGATATTAATTTAAGAAGACAAGTATTTACAGAAACTAAACTACGAGTACTACATATTTAGCTTAACGACTTTAAAAGCTGGGACCGACAATTTAGAACGTTGCCTAACTTCGACGATCTATGAAGAACGCTCACCTTTAAAGATTGGGATGAAACAAGAACTAAAAATCTAAAACTTCGGACGAATCAAGAACAATATTCATTGGGATAAAAAATCTTAGGATGAAACAAGAAGCACTCTATTTTGATTTTAGTCCGTCATTTGAATAATGACATAATCGAAAGTCGAAAACGTCCGAAAAATCAGGTCCTCGACAATTAAAACAGATACAACCTAATGTATTCCACGGCATGCGTCGACGTGACGTCACATTAAGTTACGACATTACAGCCTACTGCTAACTTTAACGCGGCAATCATGGAAATGATGAACAGATTTGCTCATGAGCACCATGCCTTTGTTAAAATTTGTAGTTGTTTTCTGGCATAATATTATGATACGAGATTATTAGCATACGAGTATAAACGTGATACCTCATGTATCTTATACCTAACTATTTGTAAGTCCTGACAATGACTGAATATGCTGAACTATTTGATGTAACATGCTTTTGACATAACCATATTCAGAACAAATAAATAAATCTTTATCTATACGACCACTCTGCCAAGAGTGCCCGACTAGACCTGCTATCATTGCTAATCTTTTGTACCTACATTTTTGACCATGTAATTATTTATTGAATACAACTCTCATATAATTTCTCAGCCACGAGCGAGGAACTCAAGCTCAATTTTTAAACTAAGACCGGCTATGTTGAAAGGATGGTCTAGCTAGGTGCTGGGCAAGCCTATTCTTCGACAATGTCCCAGGCACCATGTTCTGTTAAGTAAGTTAAGTAAAATGTCAGGAGGCAAAATTGCCTCCTGACATTTTACTTTACTGTTAGAAAGAAAGAAAGAAAGAAAAATCGTTTATTCTCGTAGGACGTCAAGGATCACTTCAGTTTCGTCTTACATGCTAGGTGATTCTAATGCCTCTTCCTACGCGCCTCCGACGACTTATAAGAGCAAGCTCTCTTAAATCCAGTGATACATTTATCAGATTATATCTTCAGTTCGGAGTCAACTTCCCATTACCTTAATCCGCTGTTGCCATTGGCGCGTAAACGGTCCATCTCAGGCTGACGTGGACAAATCGCGGGATAGTCGCAGATTAATTTTATACACTCCATGACGTCTTTTGTGGGAAAAGTCTGTCACTCAACGTACACTAAGGTTTATAGGGAAGGGAATGGCGGCCATTGCCCAGCAGTATAGTAGGGATAACATAGGATAATAAAAATAACCGTCCACACACAGCCCAGTTATCATTTTCCATATTTGTAATACTCCTGCACAGACCTATGACCCCAGAATATGAGTGTTAATAGGCATTTTCCGATTCTACAAAGACAAAATGATATTGTTCGTTCGTTCGTTCGTATGAGCAAAGACGATTAATATCTAGAAGACAGACAATGGCCATACACAAAATCGTAACCCTATTCCGCAGTACCAGATAGCCTGGAAACTTTAAAACATCAATTTTTTCCACGAAATTTCAATACTTAGTAGTAGGTAGCAACAATATTCAATATAAAAAATTTTTTAACTAGAAAGTAATTGAAATTTCTTGGATAAAATTGATGTTTTAAAGTTTCCAGGCTATCTTTTAGGGTTACGATTTTGTGTATGGCCTTTGTCTGTCTTCTAGATATTAATCGTCTTTGGTATGAGCAAGTGGCCTACTCTGGTGACGAAGTTTTTAAAGCGCTTAAAGACATCCGTCATGGCTTAACAACTTTAAAAGCCGGGACCGACACTTTAACGTGCCCTCCAAAGCACGGGAGTGCTCAGCTGATAATGCCACTTGCGGTCACCCATCCAAGACGTGACCGCTCAGAACGTTGCTTAACTTCAACGATCTATCAAGAACGTCTTAGCAAGCTTCGCTATAAAATGATAATGAAATCATTAGAGTTCATTGCATCTAGCGCGCCATCTAAAATACGTTCTAATTCTTTCCCTAATTCTTTCCCTGGTGTAGGGAGTCGCGTTGGAACAGGCATTAGAATCACCTAGCATGTAAAACGAAACTTAAGTGATCCTTGAGGTCCTACAAGAATAAATGATTTTTCTTTCTTTCTTACGCACTCCCTTCTAGAGATATTTGCTTTCCCGATTATAATCTAAGTCCTTTTGTCGGTCTTGGCTCCTGAGCGATCGTCTTCATTTATTTAAACGCTATAATTAAAAGCCCGATTAAGGGATTGTGAAGATGCGGTTTTCAAAAAAAAAGTAATTGACCTATTTTTGGAAAATCTATATTTGGTTTGATTTGATTTGATTTACTTACAATTTTAGGAATTTGAAATGAAAAATTAAATATGATCACGACTGTATCCCAGGGGATCCTATGGAAGATGCCTAAGGGGGTACACAGAGGTAAAGGCCCGCCTGAGACGCAGGAGCTAGCTAGCGGGTTCGATCCCCGCTGCGGTGCAAAAACTTTTATGTTCTTTAGATAATTGTTCCGAGTCTGAGTGATTTTCTTTAGTTAATAATGTTGCTAGTTACAAAAAAAAACACATTTATAATATCTGTTAGGATTTACTAGCTTAGTACGAACAAACTCCAAACTTCCATACAAGTTAATCCATTCCTATGAGCCCTCCCTTAACCTACTTCACCCTCAAGAAAACAGTTTAACCTCTTCTGACCTAACTTGACCTTGTATATTGACTTTGGACCTCGGACTATAATATTTAATAGCTCTATGTGTTCCATAAAACTATTTCTCAAACAATATTTCTTACCACAAAACAGTTTTCAATACAGGAGGATACTTTAACAGTGTGAAAAGAGTATACCTACATTTTAAATGTTGAACATACATTTCTAAAATTTGTATGCGTAGTTGTAGTTTGTTTATATGGACTTGTAACCTGTCACATTACACTAATTGCAAAATTTGTGCAAAAAAAAATTTAAATGATCACGATAGACATTTCTTTCAGATCTTTTAGGCAACTTTTTAGATGCTTTATAAGAAAATTTTGTGCATTTGTGTCAAATGTACATTATCTCTACAATAATTATTCTTCCCTAAACAATATTCGAAACTCTTCTATAATTATGATAATTATATGAATAAGATTAATTTCTATTAATGTATTTTATACAAAATCTATTACCAAAATGAATTTAAAACACTCTGTACACACGAAAACTATTTCTCAGACACTTTTTTCGTCTACAGTTAGGCTATTTATGATATAACTACTGAGCATAAGTTTTTTGTGAGTTTTATTGTACGGTCGGCCAAGAAAGTAGTCTACCAGTTTTGACAAAAGTTTCTGTGGGATCTAATTATTGATAAGGTTGACTTTTTCTTCGAGATTTCGAACTTGACACATGGCATGACGTAAATATAGTAAAGAGAGCAAAGTTGTCACTTCATAATGTTATTGCAAGGGTAAATTGACTTTGTTGTTTCATGACGTTTAAATGAAATCAACCGTAGAGAGGTAGACCAAATTTTTGGTAGACTGTACTACGCGAAACGTTAGATCTAGTCTAGAACGAATATTTCATATTTTCGTAGATTTTTTGTCAGGAATAAGATTGCAAAAACTAGGGCACGCAAAAATAAAACGAAATAAAAATTAATTATATTTAATTGAAAATATGAGTGAAAAAGTCCCGGAGACACCCGATTCGATTGAAGTAGACACTTAGACAGATATAATGACCCCATGCTATATGTGTAGTGTACGTATGTATGTGTATATATTATGCTGGGCTTCCAATCAAATACCTCGATATTGTGAACATGATTCTATCAACATAAAAACGCCCTAAAATATAGAAGGACCCGGAATATTCAAATGCCACTGTGGCCCGATAGATTTGCGAATAAAAACCTCATGAAAATTTTATTGCCTTTGATCGGCTGCACAAAATGGCGGGTTTTTTATTTGGCTTCACAAGGCATATTTATGACCGGTATTTTATTTATCACTTGCGTCTGCATACGACCTTGTGAATTTAAATGTAACC
This sequence comes from Xanthorhoe designata, assembly GCA_963582015.1. Classification (NCBI taxonomy): domain Eukaryota; kingdom Metazoa; phylum Arthropoda; class Insecta; order Lepidoptera; family Geometridae; genus Xanthorhoe; species Xanthorhoe designata. The sequence continues at coordinate 12,478,028 of OY757029.1, read as the reverse complement.
ATCGAAATTATTAGCTTTTTTTACATAAAAATAATCGAAAATGATCAAGGATGTATCTACAACGCACGATTGACATTCTGATCTTATAGGGCTCAAATAACAGTAGGGTTTTTGTGCAGTACTTATTACTATACTAATATTACTAGATTAGGACTTCTCACCACATCCGCTTAAAGTCTTGCGACAGATCGCCGAAAATATTTATAAAAAAAAAAAAAAAAAGATTATGACTTTTCGAGTCGAAAATTTTATATGCACTTTAACACGAGCTTTAAACGGTGAAGGATAACATCGTGAGGAAACCCGCGGCTAGTCAGCCCCACACGTATTGACCATTGTCTTTCCTGTGGATATGGCCGACTTAGCTGAGAGGATGGTTCAGGTGCTGGGCAAGCCTATTCCATCTCAACAATGTTCCTGGCACTACAGTGTCCCGTTAAGTGTAGGTAAAGATTGCCTCCTAACGCTGTATAAATCATCTAGTAAAGATGTAAAGGCCTGAGTATAGTAAGATAGATATCCTCGCTCACGTGTCAAGTATTATAAATGTATGGAATTTTGAGTTCATACAAGTTACCGGGGGAGGCGCTGCACTGGATTTTCATACATTTGTGATACTTGCCTGCAAAGAAACATCCATTGAGATATTTAATCTACGACAGAGATCGAAAAATGAAATCGAAAGAGAGTCAAGTCATCCTTCCCCTTAACCATCAAAAATCGAGCCATCGCCATAGAGTTCAAATTTCGAGGAAAAATCTTCTTGTGACGCATTTCATCAATAACATTATGAAAGTTAATACGTCCATCAGCGCAGTCCATCCAAACTTAGTACATTAATCTTTGGGTTCGATTTGAATTTATCTTTGTTTTAGCAAGTTAAATAAACTCCGGCATCTTTGATGAGGGCGAAAGATTTGGAGTGAGGCAGACGGGCGTTTAAATTAACGCGAAAACAATGATACTTTGACTGAATCATCAAAATCTAAATGAATGAATGAATGAATGAAAATATTTTATTGCACACTTACAGAAAAGGAACTTATAAACTAGTAAATCTTAGTAATAATTGTACAATGGGCGGTCTTATCGCTAAGAAGCGATCACTTCCAGACAACCTTTGGATAAAAACAAAGGCGTAAGAGTATTTATGCTGAGACGTTGTAGCTTCTTGTACATTTTATCGTTGAAAAAAAAGTCTAGCTAACCTACATCATCAAACACGGTATGCGGTGCCTAAGATTTTTTTTTTCTGTACTACGTACAGTAGGTACTCACTTTTATATTCATATAGTTTACATCCTGTGAACGCGTCAGGTAATTGGCAGAGACTCAAACTTTCTAGTTTTTGTATATACTGACTACCCCTTTACAAAACTTAAAAAAACTTTCAATCCCAAAAGATCCGAGAGCTGCCATTACCATTTCTTTGTTAACCGTACACTGTAGTGCCTGGAACATTGTTGAAATGGGTTAGACTTACCGATTATTTAAACCATTTTTAGTTTAAGTAACAGGTAATATTTTCAGGAAAGACAATGGTCAAATATAATTGAAGGTTTAAACCGCGGGTTTCCTACCGATCTTTTTATGAAGAATATCATCACATCACACCAATATTATAATGGTGAAAGTTTGTGTGGGAGTGTGTTTGTTACTCTTTTACGCTCAAACGGCTGGACAGATTTGAATCAATTTCGGGTTCCAGGATTGCTTATACCCTGAATTAAAAAATAGTCTACTTTTGATCTTGGTATTCCCACGGGAACGGGAACTATACACTGCGGGGCGCAGCTAGTGGACAATAAAGTTTGAAATTCGTCCGTTTGTCCTAACTCCGTACATTCCGCTCAAATTGACAAGTTACTTAAAACATGATATCCAAAATGTCGCCAATTAAAGACTCGCTAATGCTTTGAGAGTTTTATTCGATTAATTTTTACGACATTTTCTTTGTAAAAGTTCTCAGTAGAATTGAAAGCCCGCTGAGGAATTGTAATTGAGTTAGATTTTTTGTTTTATTCATAGCTATTAGATTCATTTGTAAAAACGTGTTCAGTAACCCCCGATTCATTCAGATAAAATCAAAGTTTTAACCGCAGTAGACAGAGACTATGTAATTTAATGTATCAGTTAAGTTAAGCAACGTTCTAAGCGGTCACAACTTGGATGGGTGACCGGAAGTGGCATTATCAGCTGAGTGCTTCCGTGCTTCGGAGGGTACGTTAAATTGTCCGTCCCGGCTTTTAAAGTCGTTAAGCCATGACGGAGGCCTCCATCACCAGAGTTGGCCACTTGCTCATACAAACAAACAAACGAACGATTGTATCTGTTTATTTGTGGAAAGATAAAGGTATAGGTAGCTTAAGAAGCTACCTATTTATCTGGAAGAACTTTATTCGTGTTGGACAACTTAATAAGTACCTCGACTTTCAATCCAAATGTCTGTAAACAAATTATCTGTAGACTAATTAAACCCTGTTTACTACGTGATGCAACTTGTGTATAATTATTTCAGCTAATAATGGTGACGCCGCAGTTATGAGACTGGATTTAAACAGCAGGTGACCTAGATTGTGTTCTGACTAGTTAGGGATGGTCTAGCTCATAAAATTAGTTAGTATTTATTAGGTTTCTGCCAGGGGATTACGCAGCAACTCGGATAGAAAAATGCACAGTAGAAGGGTTAAAAAACAATATTAAATCGATTACTTACAATTTTATAAGGAGAGTCATTTCCTATTACTTAGGTGTAGGTATTTCTGCATTTTCTGCCCAATAACTTAGGAGTTAGTTATGTTTAGAGCGAAATATTTTTTCAAGTTACGTTTTATGGAGGATTTTAAACGTTGGATTGGTGATTTACTAATTTTCAATAAATTTGATGGCTTGCAAATATGATCAAGAGCTGGAAATATTTACTTTGCCCAGTAGTAATTATTGTGTATCATTTTATATTTGTTATTTCAACATTTACACAACTAGAAAACACAAACATTTATGATGGTACCCGCAACCTCCCCGTCTCAGGCGGGCGACACCCACGCCACAGAGGCGTCAAATTAATTATTGAAAAAAATATTTAGTTATAACTTAATATTTGCCTCCTTGCACCAAACCCTAGGTTCACCTAGTTCTATGAAGGGTGCTACCGCTCGGCTTAGAATGAGTTATGAACAGCGAGTGAAAAACTTTTTCACAGCAGCCGCTGTTATTTCGAGTCGGTCTAAATGCGCTCTCATTTAATTAATTCTGATAGAATGCTTTGAAAGAGTTGTAGATTGATGGTTGGTACTTAGAATGGAAAAATTGAAATTGTTGCAGGATTTTAGTAGGTTTTAAAAACGCTGCTTGATATAAAATAATAAGATTTTTTTTAGTAACAGAACATTGAGCTCAGTTATTTGAAATACATCTTCTATATGGTGTCCGTTTAATAAAATTAAATTAATTTTTAAACACTTTGAAACTTCTGACTTGGCCTTAACATGGCCAGAGAACTTCCAGGATCAATAGCTCTATTAGCTTAGTAGATCTATCATGAAATTCTGGGAGTGCATTTTGTACACCATTTCGCTGTATCCTATGAATAAAATATAGAGTAAAGATATCGTAATTCATCGATTTTGACAAACTGAGCGGTATAAAACCTAATAAAGTCTATATTTTATTATAATGTCTGCGGGACGCGTTAAAGCAGCAATTATTATGCGTCGGCTAGAATTAAAATAAAAATACATGCATAATCGGCTCTATCGCGCTCCGAACACAATACGCTCATACATACTAAATCACCATGTAGGTGATATTCTTGTTCCGCCCTTCGGCCCTTATGTGTTATTCATGTCTTCACCCGATACACGTATTCCCTTTACACCCTGTACATGGGGATGTATTAATTAGTTAATGCGCAGTCGCTTTCAGACGAAGCGTTTTTCCATTGCATAAAATTAAATCTCCTGAGGCAGTCGGGTAAAAATCTGTTTCTTTACTAAACTTCTTCTTTCTTTAAAATTAAATTATGAAACTTACCTCTGAATACTGAAACGCTACTTAAATATTATTATCATTATTATGAGTGTATTATCTATTTAGGACGCTCTTTTTTTTCAGAACATCACAAATACCTTATTATGTATCTAACTGAAACTCACTTATGTAAATTGATATTTTTCAAAAACTTTATTACGAGTATGTCTATTTTAAAAGGCGATACATTCGAACGTTATAACGCCCCGTCTAAAACCAACTTTATAGGTTTCTTCAACATCGGACCTCTGAAAGGTAATGAAAGGAGGCTTCAACATAATATGTAATTGACCTACAAACGGAGACTTCATACATACATCTGTATAAGAACAAGGAGTATTAATTAACGTTTACATTTCATCATTAAAATGGAACAAGTATCATAAGTACTGTGAAAGTATTAAATAAAGTAGTAGTTTCGTATGAGTACCTTTGATAACATGAGCAGGTGGTCTTACTGCACTCAATCATTGCTCTGGTACGTACAAGAAAAAGACATCATGTAAATGGTACTTTAGTGTTTTTTATCTTGATAAATCAATTTGGTAAGCGTGATAATGATTTGTGATTTCAGAGCCTGTAGCAAACTCAATGGCTAACCAAGCTTCATAGGTAGGTATTAGGTAGATCGTATCCAATGTACCTTAACCCGTGTTTCTCTATTAATAGCCTCCGTTTAGTACAATACAGTCTCCTCATCAATATCGTGGTTTGCTCAATACATAGCCCCTATGCCAATATTTAGTACAGGCACTTGCTGTCAGCTTACAAAGGGAAATAAGCTTTAAGATGCTGCACTTTAGGGTCAATATTGAAGGAATTGACGAGAGTTATGTGTGTAGTCGAAACTATTGTTTAATCCGTGTAATGTATTGCCAGCTACTTAAATTATGTTAGTATATTTATGATAATAAGTTAATATCTAAAGTTTAGAAGCTGTGTTGTGGGTTAGAGCCCTCGCCCACGGCGACTTTTTGTTGTTTGACAGAAATGAAATAATGATCACGACTGTTTTTCCAAGGTGCGTAGATGTAATCTTAGATATCACACTGATTTGAAGATTTTTAATGGGGTATTTCAGAGGCATGTCCAAATTTTATTTGGTACGTGCCCACATTTTGCAGAAGTAAGCTTGCCATACGTGACAAGTTGCAAGCCCATCGACGCTAGTAGAAATCTAACTGGTTTCCTCACTATATTTTCCTTCATCGTTTAAGCTCTTGTTATAGTGCATATATTATACATTTTTCGAAACGAAAAATCCATTAATGCACGGCCGGACCTTCAGACTTTATGTGACAGATATTGTATGAAAACTTGTTACAGTGCCTCTAGCAAATAGATGAAGTAGAGGCTATAAAAATTGTACATACAGTAATCCAACTACAATTAAGCGCGCACGTGTGTGCCAAATGGCAAGTCATGGTAATAACACTGGTCACGCACTGGTCTCATGCGGCACCACACATTGGCTATAACTTGGTTCCAACATTGGCTACGAATAGAATGGCCAATAACAATGCTCCGTTTGTGTCCAATAACCGTCCAAGATCGATCCCCACATTAGAAAATTGGAAGCAACAGTCTAGTTTGGTTCCAACATAGCCAATGTGTGGTGCCTGCATTAAAGTCGCGAGCCTTGTAGTAAAGATCAAAATGTCAAAATATAAAGGAGATTATTCCCACGCTTTCATAATCGTATGCTGCATTATTCATAGTTGTCAAAGTACACAGCGTGAGACAGATCAATTAATTGTTTGCATAATTAAGCAATTAAGTAGCTACTAAGGAAATTCAATTTGCAATGGATACCTTATCAACAGTCGAAGTAATATTAACTGGTTATATCTTAAGCCACGTTCGCTAATTGGGATCAACTCTACTTTTGATATGAGAGTTGATGGTTAAGTTTTGGATATGCAAGAACACATTTTTGGTTTCAGATTTTTTATGCGTTTACCCTTGTTTGTTCGTTCGTATGAGCAAGTGGTAACAGAGTTTTTAAGCCGCCTAAAGGCCTCCGTCATGGCTTAACGACAAAGCCAGGATCGACAAATTAACGTGTCCTCGGAAGCACGGAAGCGCTCTTGAGTTAGCTTGAGTTGAGAGTCATCCTGATAAAATTACGCTCACTTATGGAAGAAAGCTTTTTCGAACCCAAAACCTTATTGTGCATGCCAATAAATCCTAGTGCAATAAAGCAAACACTTGCTTATGTTGGTTTATGCCGGGTTCCTATATCCAACTAACGGATGTTCGTAGGTCGGTCGTCATAGCAACGTTGTTATCTGTCAAAAAGTTTCATACATTTTGTGTTGAATAAACAACGTTGCTATGACGACCGACCTACGGACATCCGTTAGTTGGATATAGGAACCGGGGGTTAGTGATCATCACATCTATAAATGCTCATGAATAATGCCAATGTTGTGGAAATGAACTCTATTTTAATGCGACCACAATAACTGAGCGAAGTACGGTCTGTTGACATTAAATCGCAATTTGATATTGGATTTGAACTTTTATTGCAGTTGTAGAGCCGAGTTGGTCGAGTGGGTGAGTGCCTCGACTTTTAATCAGGAGGTCGTGGGTTCGAACCCGGCGCATAAACAGATTAATCGTTTCAAAAATTATGCTCATTAACATGATCAATTGATCACTACGGTTGAAGTAAAAGTGTAGGTCAAAAATCATTTATTATAGTTAAATATATTACCGTGTTTTTCTAACAAGAAGCTAGGTAACTTATTATAAATTTTGCATACCATGAAAGCGCAATTACGTTTATATAATTCTAGTCTCGGTCTAGGCATTATTAGAGGCCTATGTGTTGCAACTCTTCGATTACTATTATCTTGCTGCTCAAACAAGTTAAAGTGATTTCTGACAAACATGACTGATTCCAAAATGTATAAGGAGGGGAGTGTCAGAATTTTATGTTTTCTAAATATAGGTCTACAAGATTCTGTCTGCTCCATTTCCCATGATGATACTTTCTTGATCATTCATAACTTTGAAGGAAAACATCGTAGAAAACCAGTCTTATTTTGCAACCCTGTCAATGTCAATGTTATCTTCTGCAAAATGTGGGCATGAACCAAATTATATTTAGTCATACCCCTGACTACCCCCATAAACATCTTCAAAGGATCTAAAATGCCTGTAAAGAATATACACTATGGTAATACAGCCGTGATCATACTCTTCGTTTAAGTGGTCTGTAACCATTAAATTGCAATTGATATTGGATTGAAATTCTTAAAACAATAGTAAGGATTGTAGTTTTATGTGGCTGTAAAATATTTATGTTTCTTTATTTAAGTAGCCATGATGTGGGAACTTTTCGAACGTACTAAGCTGTATTTTAAACGATTTATATTGATTGTGCTGATTTGTATTCGTAAGTGCATTTTCTTAACTATAAAGTCAGATGTCTGTATGGCTAGTACACATTTTAATAATAATTGTCGGTTCCGACTTTTAAGTCGTCAATATAGGCACAACGGAGGCTTTCTTGCGGCTTATAAATATCGTAACCATAGAGTTAGCTACTAGTTCTTACCAACTTACTTATGGATAACGTACCTACCTACATATAATAATTATAATTCCGTTAAATAATATACGTAATTCGTTCAATTTTAGTGGCAATTTTGGATGTCGCCAAAATTTAAAAAACTTAACTAAGCCAATTTGACAGCACTAAATTTATGTTTACGATCGAAATAAAAAGGATGGCATCAATTTTTGTGCTGTCAAATTGGTTTAGTCAAGTTTTGGCGACATCCAGAATTGCCAGTATTGTTACCCTTTTTTTCAGTTCACCAAATCCAATGTGGAACTGTTGCAGATTATGAATATCTAAAGACTGGGTATGGTGTTGTTGATCCGTACCAATTACCTGAGTATCAGAGATACGAAGATTTAGGTACTTGCATATTATATACATAATATCATAATATAATCGTATAGGTATTGGTAGAGGCCACGAACTTCCACTTGACTTCCACTTGACCAATGGACAGTCAGATCAGGAACAACTATTTACCGTAAAACGTTTTTACCCAAATATGCATTTTCTGATCTCTGCAAATTTTAGATTTTCCTACCTTTATTATTCATTATAATAGCACACGGGAAATTACTCACGTAAAATTATCGTCGATTTAGATACCGACAATGTTTCGATTCTTCCGGAGAGATGTCTAATACAACTCACGATAGTTTTGAAAGTGAAACCTTGATTATTGTTGTTTTAGATAAAATAAAGGATTGCGACAATTGCCCACGAGTATACTACCCTGCCTGTGGAGAAGATCTAGTAACATACGTGAACGTGTGTGTATTACAATGCTTGAAACAGACCTTACAGAGATATGGGCCTTGCATCATTTACAGGTAAAATCGATTGCTTTAGTACTTTCATGCAGAAAATAGATCAATTGCAGCAGAGCTTCTATTATTTACTCTGTGGCAGTGCAGGAAAAATATGTTGTTAAGTTTTGTGGCCATAAAACTTGGTACATGTTTAAGGGCTGTTCGGACTGTATCGTATTTTCGCTGCCGCTGTGGGAAGCGAAAATACCGCGCCGCGGAACTTCATAGAAAATACCTGCGTGGTATTTTCGCTTCCGACAGCGGCAGTGAATACCGCGTAGGTCTGAACAGGCATTTTAGGCAAAGAAACACACATCATCGGTCGTAGACAACGGACTAAGGGCCTAGTTCTCATTGTAAGTCTAATGTCAATCTCAATTCTTATCACTTTAACAAAGTCTGTGCTAAGCTCAACTCTACTAACAGAGTTGCTTGAGTTTTAGTTTAGAATAAATTGCTTATAATTTCTTTATAAAATAAATAAATATGTTCTGTACATTCAGAACAAAAAATAAGAATAAATTGCTCGTATTTTGATTGATCTCAAAAAAGAATACTGAAGAGAATTTTTCTTGAGGCATTTTAAAGTTCAGTTACTTTTCTTTTCTCATTTTTCTTAAGTTAACAATTTAACTTCGGAAATAAATACCTACCTGCATAAATTCCTACTAATAATAGTTTTTTTTACAGAAGGAGCAATCGCGTTGTTTTAGATTTAGCAATACCAACAAAATGGAGGATGAAAAATAATACTTACTACTTTACAGAGAAATAACAGAAATATACATTTTCAGAGTAAAATTTTTTAGAATATAACTTTAATTTTAACATCAGTCATTTGGTTACCATAACACAAGCATTAAATTGCTTAGCTTGGGACTAGATGACGCCGTGTGGAATGTCCAAGGATATTTATTTATTTATACCTACCCTACTCCGGTGGGAAAGAGATGTAATTTTATGTACTTATGTTATATTTATTATATCAAGACGTTTGTTGCATTAAACAATAATAAAATGTAGAGAACATTTATTTATTGAAACAAAACTGCTAAATACTTACGTAATTTAGCAAGAAACAGTAAATATTTTGAATCATTATTTACAACTGAGCAAATGAAAATGAGTATCGAATTATAACAAAAATTATAAAAAAAACACTCACATTTGCAGTAACTTATTACCACAATAATAAGCGAAATTCGTTCAATAAAATGATGGTCTAATTTTGAATACAGTATTGGAGCACGTTTTTACCCCATGCAATAGATTGACCTTAGAAAAAAGGTCAGAAAGGTTCAAACGAAAGGTTAGGATTTCTGACGTAAGGAGTGGTTGTTAGGTATGAATATCTGTTGGATACAGTTACACTGTTGTTCATGAATGAGAACAGATTTTTTATTGAAAAATAAAAGTCTTAAAAAATTTCAATTCCGACGGGATTTGAACTCACATTGATCAAATAATATCCTCTTCAAGCTGGAGTGCTTAAACATAGTCGCGGAATCGTATGATGTCGGCCCGCAAAAAAATAGTAAAATAAGATCACACTCATATCTATTTTCCTACTAATATTAATAACAACGGGTACACCGTAAAGACCTTGTTTCGGCCTCAGATAAAGGTGGCTTCATATTGGAGTGAAAAAATTTAAATTCACGAGCTCATTGACACGATGAATAAAAATGAACTAATATTATAAACGCGAAAGTTTTTATGGATACATCCATGAACGCTTTCGCGATTTTGGATGTTATTGCTGTCCAAATATATAAAACTGGCTAAGTAAACCACGCGGTGCACCTCGTGCGACCTCATCATCATCATAATCTTTAACCAATTTGGTGTAGGCCTCCTTCAACTTCCTCCTCTTCGTTCTATCTTTAGCTGTCTGTATCCAATTTTGGCCCGCTATCTTCTTGATGCCATCTTTCCATCTCATCTGGGGACTGCCAACTGATCTTGTGTGTTCACGGTCTCAATTCTAACAGAGCTTTGCACCATTAGTCTGAATTGCGGGCTATGTGACCTGCCCATTGCGACCTACTTAGACCTACCTAAGACGCTCGATGTATGTATGTCTGATGTATAAAACATAAAAAGTAACTAGGACTGCCGTGGTCATTTTTAATTGCGATTCAAAGTTGCAGGAGTTGAATCATCGGTGTAAACTGGTCCGACTCAAAAGGATGCGCGCATTATCCGGGTTTCCACAGGCTGTATTTGAATGAATGACCCTCGCTGCCGTGGTCTAATGGGAGGGCGGAGGTCAAATTAAAGGTTCAGGTAAAAACTATTCTTATTTGTACCGTAAGGTTGCCAGAATTCGGGTAGAAGAGATTGTGCTAATATGGTAAATCTGATAGTTTTGTTTCTGTTTCATTTTACTGCGTGTATTTACTGTAAGTAATAGAGGACCTAGTTATATCTTAGTAATTTCTTAATTTAAATAAAAATAAATAAATATCCTTAGACATTCCAAAGCGCCATCTACTCCAGCTACGAAATTGAATGCTTGTGTTATGGTAACCAGATGACTGATATAATACTTAGAAAGTTTTTTGTAAAAACATACATATTTAAGTAGTTATTTATTCAGTAGTAGGTCAGTATGGTATTTAAGTAGCCTGTTCAGGGAAGACTCTGCAATGTCCTGTCCTAGTCATGCTCACTTGAGGGTCTCGTTTCCTTAGTACATTCATGCAAGCCATTTGACACTCGTTTATATAGGTATTGTTATCAGAACCGCAGATTGGAATGTATATTCTGAAAAATAACAGAAAATCCCCTAGTATCAGTAGTCCGATGTTTTAGTCCATTGATCGGACTGATGAGACTTTTTAGTCTTTTCAGTCCGGTAAATAAACTGAAGTTAATGCAATTTTTTTGGGAATGTCGAAATGTGTAAATTTCGTACTAAAAGGCTCAGTAGTAAGATGATCTGTATTGATCAGCATCATCGGACTGATGAAACTAAAAAGTCTCATCAGTCCAATCATCGGGCTACTGATACTAGGCGCAGAAAATAGTCACATACAAAGTCGTCATAATTAAATCCCCTGTGTTATTCTAAAACAATGGTGTTGTAGATACTTATAATATACCTTGGGCATTTTATACAGCTGTTGGTTGTTTTAAAATCATAATCTTGCAGGTTTTTCACATCAATCGACCAGAGGTTGTAGAAATTCGGAAACAGTTCTGTTGTTGGTTGTGCACAGTTACATACTGCTATTATGGCTAAAACCAAGGCTAAAACTAACAAAAGTTTTTTTTCTTAGCAATACTTTAATGTTTGTCATAAATATGATTTACATTTCGGCATTTTTTTTATGTGTTATCATACAACGTAACTTAGCAATACCACTAATAGATAGTAAAACAATACAACTAAATACTAATAAAATCAACCGACTTTTGTAACGATCAAGTAGAGATCGACGTAATGCCCGCTAACAAATCGATTTATATAGCCACATACAAGATGTATAAACCCAAACAGGCACTTTTTAAATGTTCTACAATAAGCGTAAAGAATTGTAGCCCTCATAATGTTTGGTCTACAATTATCTCGTGGCTCAGAGGACGATGGACGAAACACAAGGGTTCAATTCTCACCGCGAGTTTATAAAAAGTCTTACCTAGTAATAGAACGTTAGCAGAATATATAAAATTCTTCAATGAGTGAATAATTCTCATTTTTGTAGTAAGCCTACGTCTGTGGCTATTAATGCCTAATCCCCTATTTTATGACAGAATGCTTAATTCTGTTTTATGACACAATGCCTAATTGCCTTCTTCAAAGTTTGGGTAATTAACTTTTACGCGTTTCCAAAGTTTGTACTTACGTAAATTATGGCTTTCAGAATAATTACTGTCATTTTTTAAGTCATTATAAACAGCCATTATTTTCATTGATTACGTGTGAGTTAAGACCTATCGGGCAGGTTTGAAAATACCTAATAGGGCAAAAAATAGAGCCACTTGCGGTTTGAATCAGTTTATCATCAAAATCAGTCAAACGGTTTAGGAGCCGGCGATTACGAACACACCCTACACACCAAGACCTTACATCTTTTAATTTTACAACCTTGAGGGTGTGGTATATGGCACACGCTCATTCATACTGATGACTGAAGCGCTCTGGCGAAGATTGTTCTGACGTTCTTGATAGTTAACGTTAAGCAACGTTCGAAACGGTCACAATTTGGATGGGTGTAAGTGACATTAGGACTCCGTGCTTTCTAAGGGACGTCAAATTGTCGGTTCCCACTTTTGAATTCGTTAAGCTACGACGGAGATTTAGGCGGCCTAAAGCTCTCCGTCACCGGAGTTTGCCACTTCATACGAATTAACTTTTTTCATACTGTTAGACTACCTGTCTTTTTTGCAATATTTTCTCCCACCATCTGCAACTACTACGAGTATAAGCAATTTAACAAGGTAATGCATAGTTTTTGCCTCAAAGCACCCTCAAAATGTACGAAAACGGTTGAATATAACCAAAGTGAATACAATTCACCCCGATCCGAGAGCGACAGGAACACAGATAGGAATGTCCCATTTATCTGGCCCGTTTAGTACCGTCTCGATGTCTGGAGCATTCGGAAAGTTTTCAGCGTTATTTAACAGTTGCTTAGGCCTTTATATCCCACTAATATTATAAAGGTGAAAGTTTGTGTGTGTGTGTGTAAGTATGTAAGTGTGTTTGTTACTCTTTCACGCTCAAACGGCTGAATGGATTTGAATGAAATTTTGTATCAGGATTGCTTATACCCTGGATTAACAAATAGGCTACTTTAAATTCCTGAAAAGTGCAGTGTTCCCGTGGGATAAACCATTATTATTCATCAAAATAGTTTCGGTAGTTCGGCCGTGCAAAAGGTAGCTGTCAGACAAAATAACTTCATAGATGGCAGCACAGGAAAAAATATAACTCCTTCACGCTCAAACGGCTGGACGGTTTTGAATGAAATTTGGTAGCAGGATTGCTTATACCCTGGATTAAAATATTACGCAATTTAAAATTCCTGAAAAGTGCATTGATTCCGCGGGATTATTAATAAAATTCATGAAAATAGTTTATACAAAATAGTTTGGCCGTGAAAAAGTAACAAAAAAATGTCAATAGATGGCAGCACAGACAAAGTTATTATTCCTTCACGCTCAAACGGCTGGATGAATTTGAATTAAATTTGGTAGCAGGATTGTTTATTCCTTGGATAAACAAATAGGCTACCTTAAATTCCTGAAAACAGGAATGGTTCCGTAGGATTAATAAACCAAATTATTCATCAAAATAGTTTGGCCGTGAAAACGTCTGTTAGTCAAATAATGTTAATAGATGGCAGCACAGGCAAAGTTATAACTCCTACACACTCAAACGGCTGGACGGTTTTGAATGAAATTTGGTACCAGGACAGTTGATATCCTGGATTAACACATGTCTTAGGCTACTTTAAATCCCTTAAAAGCGTATTGTTCCCGTGAGATTATCAAAATACCTAAATTATGCTTCTTGAAACTCAAACGGCTTAACGAATTACAAATATTGTTTTTTTTTGTCCCGATAATCTCACGGAATTGGGACTTATGTACGCAGATAAATCCCCGATAACCATTTGAACAATGTTTATATTTGTGTCTTCAATTAAAATTCGCTACAGCACCTCATCGTCGCTATTTTATTAAATTTCCCACAGTTTCGACCCGCTTCGAGTCTAAATTCCTCGCAGCGCTCGCTTTGCTCGCATGTAGCTTTTTCAATCTTTTGCAAGCAAATTGAACTGTGTCAGACCATGGAATAGGAACCGTCCAGTGCCTTTTCTTTGAGAATCATAAGCAAACATAAGTGTCAGTCATGACGAATTTATCTTAAAAATTTGAGTCTAAGAAACTCGATGCGCTTGCTTAGTTCAAAGCTCGCTTCGCTCGCATGGTAGCTTCATAAATATTTTGCTAGCTAATTGAACTATGTCAGACAATATAATAGGAACCGACAAACAGTCAGCCTTTTATATGAGCTCCATAAGCAATATCAAGTATCACGTCAGGACGCATTTGTTTTTAAAAATTTCCGCTCGCTTCGCGAGTTTAAGACGCTCGCTGCGCTCGCTTGGTTCGAAGCTCGCTTCGCTCGCACGGTAGCTTCATAAATATTTTGCTAGCAAATTGAACTATGTCAGACCATATAATAGGAACCAACCAACAGTCAACCTTTTTATTGAGCTCCATAAGCAAAATCAAGTATCACGTCAGGACGCATTTGTTTTTAAAAATTTCCGCTCGCTTCGCTCGCATGGTAGCTTCTTGAATATTTTGCTGGCAAATTGATCTATGTCAGACATTAGAATAGGGACCGACCAACAGTTAACCTTTTTTATGAGCACCCTAAGCAAAATCAAGTGTCACATGACGAATTTGTCTTAAAAATTTCGGCTCGCTGCGCTCGCTTGGTTCAAAGCTCGCTTCGCTCGCACGGTAGCTTCTTGAATATTTTGCTGGCAAATTGATCTATGTCAGACCATACAATAGGGACCGACCAACAGTCAGCCTTTTCTATGAGCACCTTAAGCAAAATCAAGTGTCACATGACGAATTTGTCTTAAAAATTTCGGCTCGCTGCGCTCGCTTGGTGCGAAGCTCGCTTCGCTCGCATGGTAGCTTCTTGAATATTTTACAAGCAAAATAAACTATGTTAGACCATAGAATAGTAACCGACCAGCAGTCATCCTTTTCTATGAGCACCAAAATCAAGTGACACAATGACGCCTTGGTTTTAAACAAGGAGCAAAATTAAAAATTTTATGAAAACTTTTTCGATTACGTAAGAAGAGAGTAATTTTTTGCACTCTCGAGGTGCATTTTTATTAATATCTCTGACGATCCTCATCAGACCAAAAAAAGAATCATCAAGATCGGTTCACCCAGTCGACGAATTGAGAACCTCCTCCTTTTTTGAAGTCGTTAAAAAAATGTATTAACTTATTCACCGCGGGTAACACCGCGGGGCACAGCTAGTCTTTTATATTTATCAGTCAGAAGGCAATTTTTGCCTTCACGTAATAGTGCCTGGGACATTGTGACGGAAAAGGCCTACATTTCATTCATTTTTAAGACGAACCACAGTAAGCAAAACAAATTTGTTGTCTTTTTAACGCATATTGCGACTCTGTAATTACGGGAACACTAGTTTTAAAATAATGAACCAATTTTATGCATTGTAGGTACGTGTCCATAATAAATAAATAACTACACAACATATTGAAACAGGTTGTATGAAACCTTCTGCGCATTTGGCAAAGTTTGTCAATTATCACAGTTTTATGATGTTCCCAACATTTCAGGGTACCTGTTTCAAACTCCGGTTTCGATGTCCCCGTAAGATTTGTAGTAATGTCCCCGATTTACTCGAATTCTATCTCTCTGTGAGAAAAATATTGAGCTGCGTAAGCAATCGCACATTTTATTTTCAGAGATACAAGCCATTTTCTGATAGTTCTTTGTTGAGAATTGTGATAATAGAGAAACATAGACGGTAAATTGGTGTCACTATTGTTTGTGTCTAGCACTTAGGACCATTATTGTTGTGATTATTGACTTCTTCTAGCTATCATGGGAATGTTCATGAAAGTATTATTTATTGTATGGAATAATGCTTTAGCGAATAAGACCTAAAAATAGGTTATTTAACCTTAACTAACCTTATTGTATGTTCGTCGCCAAGTCACGTGACGCAGTTTTTAAGATGCCGTCAGAGCTCAATAGCTGGGTCTACAATGGACGATCCGGACGCGGCAGAAACCAAATGTGCAGGCGGTGCGGACGTGGATCGTTAAGTGGGTGATAGACGTACGAGCAAGTACGCGTACTTATGGCTCGACGAGCTTTTTCGCTTGTGTGTCACCGTAAGTACGCGTACTTTAAAACCGCCGCGCAAAATCGTTGGCGATCCAACCGGTTTGAAATCTTGCTCGTAGCTCGTCGTGGTCGTCTCTCTCGAGCCGCGAGCCGCCATTTGTTTTCAGATTTTTGATTCAGAAAATTCTCAAAATGATTTCCGTACTTATTCGCATGAACTGCTAACCGAATTTATAGAAGCTTTCCGAAATAACCCTTGTCTTTGGAAAATTATAAGCAACGATTACAAAGACAAAAATATGAAGCTTCAAGCATACAATAATTTATTAGAAGTTATACGTAAGGTGGAAAGATATTAATACGACATAATTCCTAAATAACACAAAGCTTCTTCTGTCGACGACATCGCAATACAGAGTGAGTAAGCTTCACGTGTGTCACTAACGTCGAGTCGAGTAAGTTTGCGATCTTAAAAACCGCGTACTTTAAGTTCGTACGTCTATCACCCACTTTAGGCATGTATGGATTTCATTCCATGATCCTGGATTGCCTATCTATAATGGATCATCAGTGTGGACCCGGCTAATAACGAAGTTAAGTGAATTTCTGAGCGCTTACAATTTGGATGGGTGACTGCAAATGCCATTAACAGTTGAGAGCTTCCGTGCATCGGAGGGCATGTTAAATTGTCGGTCCGGCTTTTAAAGCCATGAAGTCATGACGGAGGCCTTTTAGGCGGCTTAAAAACTCCGTCACCTAAGTTGGCCACTTGCTTATACGATTTCACTTACTTATCGTAGAGGTGTAGCCCTCATGGTTCAATTTTAGTATCAAATGTAGAATTGCATGAAACCATTATTTTGAATGAACTTCACCATGTTTCTTTTGTCTTATATTGTGAGTATTGAAACTTTACTCTTTTTATCTACTCGCTTGATTGAAAATATGTACGGTCGAAGTAGAGCATTCCGTTTGTTTATTTTTTCAACGAATACTCGTATCTACTGTTATTCTGACCACACTTTTAGGGCAGCCATTAGGTCAAATATTCCAAGGGGTGTAAAACACAAGTTAAAAGTAAAATGAAAATGAATATTTTGATTCAGACCTTTTGAATAAAAATATCTATGGAGTGGAGATGAGTTAAATAAAATATTTCGGTTACAAGATAAATTCACATGATGTCAAATATTTTATACATTAAAATAGAAGTAGGTATGTGTAGGTATTTTAATAGTATACAGATTCTATAAATACCTAATGAAACTTATTACATGGAGGCAATCAAAGACGCCGGCAAAAGCTAGTACCTACTTACTTCAAAGCTAACAGCTTCGTTAGTAAGTTTATAAGACAAAATGTGTACAGGTTCTTAATCAAACTCAGCAAAATTCAATCACAACTCATTGAATATTGTTCATTGAGCATTATACCCTTGCACGCTTGTTCTAAGTCATTGGACAGATTTGAATCTAAGCAGTTATAATGCGCTTTATTCTTGGTTTATTAAACAAGTGAAAGCCGTGGACCTACCCGCAAAATATTTTCGAAAGCTTTTTCTAAGTATAAACTAACCGCTAGTAATGGTTAGAAGCTATGTATATTCTAAGTTTTATGAAAATACCTCTAAGAGCTACGGACTACGGAAAGCGAATACCTAGTAGGTACACAGAAACGTTTTAATTTGTTGAAACGATTCTTAACTCGTATCGACCTTTACTCGTGCTAGCAGCAAAAACTCAAGACAAATATATTTCAAGTTTTATTCAGTACTCAAAATGATCAATAAACTGCAAGCATATTCCTGCATAGGAAACCTTAGATTTTCTTCGCTCTCTCCTAAACAAATTCACACATTGCATCTTACAAACATTGGTGTAAGTTCGATTGTCCGATCCACAGACTGGCAAGTAAATCCGAGGGCATATGCAACCTTTTATCTCTTCTAAAGGCGGTAGTACATCGACTACATTAGACATGTAAAAGTTTTGAAACTCGAGCAACCTGTCGTGTTGGGAGAGGGCTTGACGACGGAAGATGTTGGCAGCAGCGACGATGAGTACAACACCTGATGGAAAATAGGTATTTTTAAACGCATGAACAGGGTAAGTTTCTTTTTGATTAGCCTCATTAGCTCAGCTTAACCAGCCATATCTAAAGGAAATACAAACACACGAATAAGCTATTATAAATAGTGACAGTGCTAGACCAAGGTGCCAGGATCGTAGCAAGTGAAGATCCGTGGTCTATGCCTACCCCCATGGGAAAGAGGCGTGATTTGATGTATTTATGTATATAAATTAAACAGCTGCAATGCAGCTTCAGAGGTACTTACAGAAAAAAATATTTAAACAAGTGATTGCTTTCATATTTCAACAGCGTCAATTCATAGGAAATCTTACAACAGGAATGTAAAGTCGGTAAAGCGTTGCCTTTGTTGCTTAAGATTGCAAGAATATAATTATAATTAGGCGCTAAAACATGTCCATTACTACAGCCATTATAATGATAAGTGGGTATTAATTAAAGCTAATTGCCTATTATCTCTTATCAGCTATTAGCGTTAAATAACTTTCTTTTCCGTTTGTTATGAGTCGCTATTTATCTGTTTTATTTTGTAAGTATTTTTACCTGTTACCGTAAAAATTCATTTTGGATGAGAAATGAGCTAGGTTCTGAAATCATAAATTTCCCACAGCTAAGAACCATCTCGATTTCAATAGGTTTATAACAAAAAAATGATATCAAAATCGAAATTGGTTCGAAGCCAGCCGTGCATCAATGGATTTTGTTTTCCTTTTTTTTTTTTTTTTTTTTTTTTTTTTTTTAATCCTTGGACATTCCACATGACGTCATATTAGTCCCAAGCTAAGCAAGTTAATGCTTGTGTTATGGTAACCAGATGACTGATATATTACATAGATACATTTTTTTTTTTTTTTTGTAAATACATACATAATATACATAGAAAAACAACCAGACCCGGAACAAATATCTACAGAACATGCAAACATTTGTCCCGCGGCGGGGATCGAACCCGCAACCTCTGCGTCTCAGGCGGGCTTTCGCCCACTGCGCCACAGAGGTCATTTCCTATGTATAATGTGTATGTATTTACAAAAAAAAATGTATCTCTGTAGTATATTAGTCATCTGGTTACTATAACACAAGCATTAAATTGGGGCTTGGGACTAGATGACGCTGTGTGGAATGTCCAGGGATATTTATTTATTTATTTTTTAAATTTCCATTTGTTTGTAACATGAGCTCTAGAATATATTTATTTTATATATATATATAAAATATATAATTATTTATCTACATATTTTTTTTTTATTAGGAGATTTTTTTTCAGGTTTAATGATTTTGATACTGATTATTCAAAACGACATTCAATGCCAAAGGCTAGCTGATTCCGAAATGAAGTACCTATTCCCGCTTGATAAAAAGCGACCTTGTCGTTTATGTCCTAAGGTCTACTTTCCCGTGTGTGCTACAAACAATATAACGTACATGAATCACTGCCTTTTCAATTGTATTCCAGAAATGCCGGAAGATGTGAAAGTTATTAGACGAGGAGTTTGTATTTTTTTTTAAATCGATTGTAATAAATAAGGTAATTATTCCTTCACCCCTTTCTCCTTTTGTTCATATTCTCCATAATTATTTTTATATTAATAGTTTACAACGTGAATACGAAAGAAAACAAACCTTATCTATTATCTATACTTCTATACTAATATTATAAAGAGGTTAAGTTGGTTTGTTTGTATGTTTGGGGTAATCTCCGAAACTTATGATCCGATTTCAAAAATTCTTTCACTGATTTTGTAGCATGGACTTTCCGAATGAATATATTTTATTAAGGTAGGTACCACGTGAGCGAAGCCACGGGCAAGTAAGTTAGTGTACTTTATCTTCAAGGCACAGTGAACTCTGTCTCGGACTATAATTATAAGCCATTTAGAAATAATAGATTATTTGGTACATTTCCGCATTTTGCAAAAGTTGGTATTCCTGTCTTCTAACTACATTAATTTTCTACAATATGCTATAGAAACAAATATTATTAAAAAAAACATTCGCTAACGATAAGTCACGTCATCAGAATCAAAGAATTAGCGATGATAGAAATAGATTCCATACAAATTGTAATATTATTTACAATCACTATTTACACTTCTAAGTTTCTTTTCTAAAATATAAACCGATTGTAATGGTTACCAGGCTCTCTGATATTACTGCATATCGCTGCCTGTACGAACTGTACGAACAAATGGAAAAACAAAAGTATTTAGGTAGTATAACATTCATCTGGTTACCATAACACAAGCAGCATTGCTTAGCTTAGCACTTGATGACGCTGTGTGAAATGTCCAAGGATATTTATTATTATTTATTTAAATGCTACATCAGTTTCAGCTTGCTAAGACGTTCTTGATAGATCGTCGAAGTCAAGCAACGTTCTGAGCGGTCACAACTTGGATGGGTGACCGCAAGTGGCATTTATATCTGAGCGCTTCCGTGCTTCGGAGAGCACGTTAAATTGTCGGTCCCGGCTTTTAAAGTCGTTAAGCCATGACGGAGGCCTTCAGGCGGCCTAAAAACTCCGTCACCAGAGTTGGCCACTTGCTCATACGAACTTACTTACTTACTTACCACCAAAACAGCTCCATTTTAGCTTTGAGTACCTATCACTAGTTAATACCCCAACCTTTACAGATACTTAGCATAACGGAACAGCGTCGTCACCCGCGATATAATTGAATCCGCCCTCCGTCATATCTCAGTTTCGTGTTGGTTTATAATTAAATACGGCATAAGCCGCCTCGCTATAGCTTTCAGACAATATCCCAATTTTATTAAGAATAATATGATATTAAACGATATTTTTTTTACATTTTTATTCTGTGAGATCTGGAGCAGAGTACTAAAATGTACCTATTTGGAAATGCCTTATGCCTACCTCTTTAGACTTGTTCAAAGTACATTAAGTCTAAATACCTAAAAGTCTAAGAAAATGGCAACCACGCTTCGGAAATACATTCTTAACGTGTTATTTTATTTATTTATAAAAAAACATATTTTCGTAATATAATTTTTCTCAGAATTTCTACTTTCTACTTTGTTTCTACTTTGGTACATTACATGTAAGTGTTTCAAGTGAGTGTCCCTAAGCCATGTTTGTGAGCTTCTTAGTAAAAAAGGATACACGACAATGTCATTTCCGGAATTTTTAAAGCAAGAGCAACTGACTCCCTTTGTACTCCGTTTCAGTTTAAACGTAATTTCAGTAAACTTAAATTAAATTAGTGTCCTCAGAAAATGTTACTCTAAAATTTTTCAAAGAAAGAGTTGTGTAAGACTGGGTAAGTTGATAATTTAGTTTTATAACCGCAAGAAATCGGGGTTCACTGTGATTAATTTATATACACTAATAATATTCAATTTATAAAATAATCACAGAATAAAAGCATGTACATAAGTAAAATAAAACATGGCAGCAGCAGAAAACATCAAAAGGCGGAAATATACACCTATCGGAGATGGATATAATATTTCTGCCTTTTGGTGTAGAAACTTTAGGATCATGGGGTCCAGAGGCGTGGCTTCTTTATCGTGAAATTTCCAAGAGGCTAATAGATGAAACCAATGACCAAAGGGCTGATGCTTACCTCGGACAGAGGATAAGTATAGCAATCCAACGAGGTAACGTTGCCAGCCTTTTGGGCACTCTACCTGCGGTCTGTGACCTGAACTCTGTCTTCTATCTTTAGTTAATATTTTGGATAGAATACAGAGTTCCTTTTATTTATTTAGTTGTTTAGGTTAATAAGTGTAGATATTTTTTGTTCCTGTGTGTTTCTTTGTTCATAAATAAATTTATTATCTGTAAAAGTAAAATAAAAGATAGTTCTTAGACTTATTTACTCTTTATCAAGTTATATACAAAAGGATTTTTATTTTTATATATTTAACCCGAGAGATAGGTTTTGCAACCTCTCACGTATTTATTTGCTTAATGTTTATTGAAATGAGAGTAGATTGGGACTCAAGATGGAATTTGCTTTATTATTGGTTGCTATCAGAACGTTGATGTAGTTATTTCGACCACCTTCATCTTTAAAGATCGACGCAGTCTTATTTTAGAACGCCTACACTCGACTTCTTTAGTTTAGTTTAATTTTTTCTCTTTAAGATCAATGCTGGAGTCGCAAGCAATCAGCAAATAAAATACCTGAGTAGTATTAATAAAATATATTGACATAGAAGTCAATATAATATTTATATCTCCTATAACGAGAATTCTAAGCGACACTGAATGTTGTTATAAAAAATTAAAACTTGGTACTTAGTATTCAAAATACAAAATTATCTTCCCTCTTCCGAGTTGTAAAGACCCGACGCCCTTCGAATCAGAACAGTGTAATGAAAGAATTAGGAACTTATATCTACGTACACTGCAACACAAAGAAGAGGTTGCATCGTTAACATAATTTAAGGAGAATAAAAGTACTATCCCGGACACAAAAACTCTACATAACTACATAACTGATATACTACTTAAATATAATATACATATATTTACGCCTCTTTCCCATGGGGGAAGGCAGAGACTTGCAGCTGCTACGATCTTGACACACCTCTTTCGCCTCGTTCTTTCCCATGTTATTCTTCATCCAAGCTCACTGGTTTAGGGTACCTATTTCTGTCCTGGCCCTTCTCCAAAAGTTTGGCAATTTCGCCCTACTAATTGTATACTTTTTTGTAAATAAATACATTATAAAATACAACTACTATCGGGTACAATTTTGGCCCTACTACTACTTAATATAAAATACCCAGACCGGTCGGGTCATCAGGGACCATTAGGTTAATTGACATCGACGTAACTCCAATTATGAGTGGAGCTGCTCGAAGTTAGATATCTACGTAATATTGTTATATTAATTTGTTCAAATCCCGAAAGCTCGCGAAGTTCCTCCATAAAAAGTTGAGCAACTTTCTCTTTCTCATACACGAATAGAGTTGAGACTTAGGTTTTTTATCCGGCTTTTTTAACGATAACTAGGTGTCCTGACAGTAACCCGAAGTGAATATAGTACCTAGTTCTATATTTTTCATAAGTATTTTCATCGTCAGCTGTTGAGAACCGACTTGCTGTCCATAGGCTTAGTTATAAAATATTAATATGTATGTCAAGGTTTACCATCACGGGACTATGGAGTCCCGGACCTTTGGTAGGCATGCAGGGGCCGAAGCCAACACACAGAGGCCCTTATGACTGTTTTGATCTTATTGTGATGGAGACACATACCTACCGGCGGCTACCCTGTATAACACTATAAAAATGCATCCAAAAGCAGCCTCCGGTCTGTGCATATTATTATTATAATTATTTTAAAAAATTGCACTTGTAATAAAGACAGCGACCTCAAGACTGACACTATAAAGATCTAGAACAATATTAATTTATGAAGCATCGATAAACATTTAAGTAATGAGCTGTTTAAAAAAATTAATAATTCTTGAAAATACAGTCTTGATCATAATATCATTTAATATTTAAGGAAATTTACTTATAAAATTGTGATTCAACAGTGAGAGTTTGGTGCAAGACACACAACTTATGACCAAACTATAGATCTCCGTCTTTTCGTTGTACCATTTTCCGGTTTTTTGACCATCATAGGAAACTCTAAACGATCCCTAACGACACAACTTCCTCCAAGTTTTATTAAGTGGAAACTCTTGCTTGTACTTATCATAATTAATCACAATATTTATGCATTGTCGTGACAAATAAATCTCTTTGTCTAAATATTATGTCCAAGTTTCGTAGCTGGATACTTTAACCAAATGTGTTTGAGGTTGGGAAAATGTGAAATTATTTCAAGCTTGTTATATATATTTCACTTTGATACCCAAGTTGTGTTGACTTATAATTTTCATTATTATGACACAATTTGACATAATATAAACTGTTGACTAAATATGTAATGGGTACAGCTAAAGTGTAGCTGGGTATAGAGAGCCTTAAATAATGTCACATTAAAAAGAATGGCTTAATTATCAAAAGTAAAAATGAAAGCCAAAAACACAACCAAGCATTTAATTCATTTTAGTAGAAATTTCGATGTAATCCAAACTATAAAGTTCCTTCGAAACTTTCCTCATCAAATTGACTATTTGTCTATTACGAAGTTTCGACTTCGTATGAGTTTACGAAATTGGTCTTTCAATGGCCAATTCCGAAGTGAGGAAAAGGTTATCAAGGTAGAGGTAAGTTGATGTTTCAATTTTAAACATTGAAAATGAAAACTTAGATAAATAATGATCATGACACATCAAGGTGCTGTAGACGTGTTTTTTACCGACTTTATAAAAGAGGGAGGTTCTATGTTCCACTTGTATGTACACAGGAAAGCGCACGCATAGTTTGGTAAGACAAGGCAATGATACGGAAGTCATCTTACTATAAATTGTGAAGTATGATTACCTACATAACATTTAAAAAAACCTTTAACAAAATATCTTTGTAAAACACGAACTTCATGGTCTAAAATTCCGAATGCAATTTTTCAGATTTTAACAACCAGCACAAAAAGGCTTTGTTAAAAAATATGTCGCGGAAAGTCAAATAACTCTGTAGAATACAGCGAAACAACTGCGAATGACCCGTCAGATTAATTAACTAGATTTCTGTTACAGTGTAGGATTTAAGTCTTAGCCTTTTTAGCTTAGGTGGTTGTATGCGTCAATCTAGCCCCGCCACCTATTTTGTTTTATACGTTGAACAAAGGAATTTCATTACTAATTGAATTAGTAATTTTAAACAGGTCACTCAGGATTTCATATAAATAAAGACTTTAACGTAAGCACAATAAGATCTTTCGGATTCAGCTATAGTTTAGCTAGTCAGTTCTACAACAGAAAAAGCGCCAATTAAGAACTTAAAGTTTTTTTGGCATTGCGAGCAACAAAGCCACTTTAGATTAAAACCAAAGACATTGTATAGGTCGCGTAAAAAGAGCGCGGTCGAGGAAGTAGCGGGGTATGTTTGCGCCTGTGTTCACTCACTGACGAACCAATAGCACTCGCTAAATCAATGGTATGAAGTGCGCCGCGTTACCTCTCCACCAATCATCGACCACTGTGCAGTTTGCCAGCCATTACTCTTTTTACGTGGCGCGACCTATAATGCTTTTGAGTTTATACCAGCCTAGCTCCATCACTGGAAGTTTTAGCGAGTGAGAAAGAGAAAAAAGATCTGATAGTTCTTTGTCTTGCTCAGAAATGTTCACATAATGAATTAACTTTTCGCTTTTCACCGGAAAGTTTTGAGATCTTGTTAAGCTTTAGTGACTAATCAAGGTTTCCTCTATACCTTCGAGGTTATTTCGGAATTAGAATAATTTACAGTTAAATAAGTTTCCTTCTGAGTTTTAACTGCCTACTTTTGAACCTTTATACTTGATTGTACCTACAAGATAAGATTTATTCATTCGAGGTCAAATGATAAGCAAATTATTAACATGATCTGTATAGGTCGCGTCACGTAAAAAGAGCGCTGGGGGGAAGTAGCGGGGGGATGTTTGCGCCTGTGTTCACTCGCTGACGAACCAATAGCACTCGCTAAATCAATGGTATGAAGCGCGCCACCAATCATCGACTACTGAGCAGTTTGACAGCCAGCGCTCTTTTTACGTGGCGCGACCTATACGTACCTATTTGTTCCGGGTCTGAATGTCATACATTACTTATTGATAAGTGGTAAAGCGTTCGTGGCGTAGCTGTACTTATAAATTCTTGAAAGAAATGAAACACAAACAACCAGGCCAGGTCTGAAAATCAGTGTTGACTGCGTGTGTGTGTGTGTGTGTGTCAATAAAAAAATTAAATGTCATTAAAAAGTTTGGGAATACTCGTTTATTTCTTCAGAAGGGTATACAGTGCCCCTGGTATGCTACAGTGACGTTGCTAGTCACTTGGCATTGCATCTGACACATGTTAAGGTACGAAATCTCGTCGGTGCCACACACAGGGTCGTATATAGGAGAGCACATGCAGTCAGGTCGCTCGTCGCCGGTGGCGTTTATTCTGAAATTGAATTTGATTTAGAATTCTCATCACTACATAGTATAAAACAAAGTCGCTTTCTCTGTCCCTATGTATGCTTAAATCTCTCTCTCATGGCGCAGCTAGTTTTAAATATTATGAATTAAAGTAAGAGTCAAGAACGTACCTTTGCCTTAATGACAAATATTGTGCATCATACTGGCCTAAAACATCTCCATATATGTACAGAGTTAAAAGACAAACTGAAAAAAAATTGTTAGTTAGAAAATTTTACACTCATTAAATGTTCCTGTCTCTCTGCATGCCGTAGTCGACCATTTACTTCCCCAAAATGTCCAATTGTTTTTTTTTATTCAATTTAATTATACAAAACCTTCAGCTATGCCCCTATGTTCAAATTTTTTTGTTTTGAAAATGTCTAAGGAGGTAGTCAGAGGTAAGTATGTCCAAATACATAAAAATTTTATAGGTTGCGCCACGTAAAAAGAGCGCTGAGGGGAAGTAGTGGGAGTACGTTTGCGCCTGTGTTCATTTATTGACGAACCAATAGCACTCGCTAAATCAATGGTATGAAGTGCGCCGCGCTACCTCTCCACCAATCATCGACCACTGCGCAGTTTGACAGCCAGCGCTCTTTTTACGTGGCGCGACCTACAGTTTACATTCAGATATAGAGAAAAAATTGGCTTTGAACTTTGAAGCCGTTTATTTTTCAGAAGCCTCCTACGAGTAGGTATATAAGTTACGATCAAGATAAAGGTAATTGACCAAGAATAACAACCGGGACCGGGAGTATAAAAACGGTATAAAGTGCAGACAGTTGCTATAATACCTATACACTTTCATATTGCTTAGTTTTATGTTCGTATCCTACTCGCAGTTGGCAACACTACTGCTCGGTTGTAAATACTATATTTGCAACCGAAAAAAATCGGGTCAAAAGTTGTCTAAGCCGCCCAAAAAAAAAAAAGACGTGTGGCACTCGGAGACTGCTGCGGTAAAGCTATTGCATGGGGGGTGTTAGGTTATTTTCGTTACGGAATTTTTAGCAATAAAGTGGAAAAGTTTGTTGGTTTGAACGTGCTAATCTCCCGAACTCTGTAGGTACTATTTATTTGTCGATTGAGGTAGAATTTGGATTAGAAATGTTTCTTCATTTGTTAATCGAATTTTTAACAAAGGTTATATTGTTTATTACTATCGTCATCATCGTCACTAAGTAGAAAAAAACGAGGGTGCTTCTGGAAACGAATAAGATTGTTATTCATTAATTCACGTTATCCCTGAATACATTATCCTCTTCTTCAAAGTAATGTAATGTACCTACTCATAAATACTCGTAAATACTCACAGAGAATTGAAAGATGAGCCATTGTCAAAGATCCAAGGTACACAATCGACTGAGAGGTAACCGAGATAATCGATTAGTAGCAATCAGACTTAGGTGCATGACATACGGGGATATTTACTGTTTTTAGATGTGTGACGGAAAATAAAATAGGTACTTTCTTACATGAAGATAGCCTTCGATGTAGTGTTTCCAAAATTGATTTAAATAAGAAGTTTGACATACCTACTAAGAAGTTCTTATTTTGACTCAATTTTTTTTAATTTTATGCCAGTTCAATCGAACACTAAAATACGAAACTAGAGTTAGGTCTTCTATCGATTTGACACATAATCGTTGAGTTCAATAATAAAACGAGTACCTACTCGTATAACTAATACTTTGATTTTAAATAAATAGACTAGCTTGAGCTACCAGGTACTCGCTCATACCATGAGTGAGATTAAAAATAATGTTATTCAACTGGACGTTGTCTACTTGGATTTCAGGAAAGCATTCGACTTAGTTGATCACGATATCTTGCTGATTAACCTGACAATCTTTTTCGGTACGTGTAGTGTAATAGGTGAAACTCAAATTCAAAATGTATTTATCAGTACGATCGTATATTAGACCATATTTACACATCCTTCCACTTAAATTGAAATCAAATACCAATATTTTATACCTATTAGTAATATGAAACTTGTAGCAATAAAAAGTCTCATCGAAAATGAAAACTATAAAAACGCTCATCGGAATCTTTCCATGTATGATTCTAATGTATAATTTGTAAAGTTCAATATTATATCAATCTTCAGAACTGTATGCATTTCCCTTCATATGCCACAGTGACGTTGACTTCAGCTGTGCATTGCAGCAAGCATTCGTTGTTGTACGATATCTCGTCGGTGCCACACACGGGTTTGTACATACTAGTGCACCCGCAGTTGGGATCTTTGGTGGTAGTTGGTTCGCTGTAAATAATTGATTACAATTAAATACAAAAATAATCACGCTTCTTGCACATAGGGGGACCATGGACTTTCACCTGCTGCAATCCCGACGCATCTCTTTTGAATAATATAAAATTTTTATAAGAATATTATTGGGGTAAAATTGCACGATTTTTATGTAAAACAGGTGGAAAGATTACTTGATATCTTTCTGCTGAGGGTCAAGTGGCATCTTTTGTTTTTTTTTTAATTAATATAATTATGTTTAACACAATAACTAATGTTTTGCAAGAGGTAAAAGGGCTATCAATGAGGCGATACAAACATATTTATATCACATTTTCATGTCACAAACCAACAATTATACCCAAGAGTCGATGGAAATGGGCTGAAAAGACTGATCAAAATCTTTTCGTTATTGTTCTTAGCATACGCAGGCGTGTCACATTCAGCGTGCTGTTTATGTAGAAAATATTGGGTCACCCGCGAGTCGACCGAAACTACTGCGCGAGACAGTGACAGATACATAATGGATAACTTTGCAAAAATGAGATAGCGTGATTTGACGATCGGCACGAGGCGCTTGTGCACTTTGTTGCGTCATAGTAATTAATTAAATGTTTTTTTCTTGCGAAGTGGGATATTTATACTGGTTCTACTGTTTACTGTAGTGATGTTGAACTCTAAAGGGATACAGTACTAAGTATCTGCAAACAATTGAAAGTCTTCGATATGATAATAGTCGAACGGCTTCACGGTGTTGCATTTGGCACAATCGGGATCGTCTATGTGGTAGCAGATGCAGTCATTAAGATCGCGCCGGTAGCGGTTGAAGTTGGGTCCTACACTGCAATAAAAATATGATAAGACTGATTATACCTATAAGAAAAATTTAGCAAGATGACAGCTAACCTTCAGTAATGGAGAGGCACTGAAAGAAGAAGATACCTATAAGAGCCGTGTTTAAGAATTACAAACCTGCGGTCTTATTCATAAAGATTTGACAATATACCTACTTAATCTAGATTTAAAAAATGTTTTTTTCTTGTCACTCTTATGCCAATGAAAAGGGATAGCAATAGATTTAATATCTGTTTCAGCTAAAGTAGGTTTACTAAACCTATGCATAAGGGGGCTAATTATTTTTTATTGTAGCATAAAGAAAAGATTAAATTAATAAATTCAAGTGGCAATGAAAAATATTCAAACTTGTATAATAAGGACATCAAATCCAATAAAACAATAATTAAAAAAATTAAAAAATAATTGCAGCCATTAGACGACCTCTATAGCGCAGTGAGTGAAGGCTCGCCCGAGACTCAGAAGTTTGGGGGTTCGGTTTTTTTTCGGAATAATTATCTGAAATTTTTGTCTCAGTTCGAGTGTTCTCTCTATCATCATCATCATCCGCAGCCCGATCTCTCCCACTGCTAAATATAGGCCTCTCTTCGTTCTTGCTATTTCTCCTGGTCCTGCGCTATAGGTACGTCATAATATACGTGGTTCCTAATTCATACGCTCTGCTTATGGGCTATTATTATCTAATTATTGATTTGAACCCCAGGACACCTACCTTTGCTTTAACGAAGCGTATCTTGCATTGTACAGGCCGAAAATATCGTCCCCATATATAAACAGAAATGAGACACAACCTGAAAATCGAAATGTTATCGTGAGGACTCAGTGACACTAACAGCCAATCTCAATAACCTTACTGTCAGTAGGTTTTGCTTACTGTCAGTAGCTATTTGACGTTTTTTGTATGGAAGAAATGTCAAATATCTACCCGGGTTAGGCATAGGTTATTGAGACTAGCCGTAAGTAGATCGCACGAGCAACCTTTTTGCAACAATGATTATTTTGAAAATGATTATTCCCATTCTCGATTTCAAAGCCTTGCTTTTCAATTAATAAAACAAATTACAAAAAGTACTAACAAAGAATCTGAAAACGAGCCATTGTCAAAGATCTAAAGTAGGTAAACAATCGAATGAGATGTCCGAAACAATCAGATAATCGATTAAATAGCATAGATGTATGACGGATATTAATCAAGTTAAGAAAACATAAAAGATAGTAAAACTACTTACACCTTTACTAGATATTTAACACAGTAAGATCAGGAGGCATTTTTTTCCTACACCTGTACACCGTAGTGCCTAGGACATTGTTGAGTAAAGCACATGAACCATCCTCTCAGCGTAGCCGGCCATATTCACAAGAAAGCTAATGTTCAATAATTATACGTGTGTACTAACTTGCGGGTTTTTTCACGATATTTCCTTCACCGTTTAGAGCTCGTATTAAAGCGCACATACTTTTTTAGGCCTATAGAGTTACCAATTTTGTACCAATAGGTTAAGGTTAACTAGTGTATATCTACAAACTAATTGAGGAATCCACATTTTCACGCAATTTTATCGATTTTGTGCTAGCCCAATCTAATACTAGCTGAAACTAGGTTCTATATAAATCATAATTATCTAGTACGAAGTTAAGTTTTAAATTTCAACCTTATGCCTATTAACAATAACAGTAGAATATTCGATTTGTAGTTAACTAATTTATTTAATACTCACAGCTGTTTTTGAGATGCTATTTATCAAATGTCCTTGCCTCTCCTTTACTCTATTGACAACGTCGATTTTCATTAGATAATTGACGGGAACGATGATCAAAGAACCAACACTGTCACACTGTTTCAAATTACAGCTAAATAAACGAGTACCTAGTTGCCCCTAACGGAGGGTTACTCTTGAACATCCATACAATACCAAGTCTATCTCACAATTTTGTTTTCTATGGAAAATCGTAAATGGGCTCACTTTATGAGGAATTCTTTTTGTATTTATAAAAAGTTTCATAAGAAGGATCATTTCGTAGATTTTATTGAAACGGCCTTTTTAACTCCCCTTGTATTAAAAAATGTAATGGGAATGTAATGAAACCTAAGTAAATACACTGTTACAGGCGCTAATAGCTCTCGTAGCATGCGTAACAAGAACAAGTTAACTTTAGAATCAATATACCACCGACTGAATTTATCCGAGAAACTTCCCAGACTAATAGGACAAAAGCTTAACAATAAGATCCCTATGTATATTAAGTTATTAGAAAATGACAACACATTCATCAATGAAGTAAAGAAACTGCTTCTTAGTAAAACACTATACAGCGTCAAGGAGTTTTTGTCTAATGATTACACCCATTTCTCCAAAACTGCTGTGCATTCCAAAAATATAGATCATAATTGAGATGCAACATTTCCTATTTTAATAATGACAATCGCCTCTTTACAGCGTGATTCGTGTAATTTAATTAAGATTATCTGCACTGTCATATTATTTTTCATATTAATTGAATACCTATTGTATTTAATGTTTTTTATAATTAATCTGAAAGCCAACTTTTGGGCAATCAATTGATATATTTGACGAGTCATAGTTTGTTCACTTAATAATTTATAATTACTTATTGTATTTATTTTGTTAATGTGTTACACCTATGATAATAAATGCATTCTATTCTATTCTATTCTATTCTAATGAATGAGGTGAAAGAAATGTCAGGTTTGTAGTAACTGCTGCATGTGTAAAATTTCCACCAACTTTTATGTATTTTTAAATTCATTACGCACTCGACATTTTGTGTATGTCTATATATATCGAGTTAATCTAAAAAGAAATCGTTTCGAGTATTGAGACCTGCGGCTGGCGGGCCTGGCGGTAGCGGCTGACGTTTCGTTCTGTAGTAGTGAACGAGGAAGTAGGCTAAAGGTTATTAGCCGTCTAAGCTCATAAACCTACCAATTTTATCGGTAACAATAACCCTTTCATGAAATTGGATCAACGGTTCGAATGTCGCCGAAAAAATATAAGAATGATTCTAGGGCTTACCGGTAAAAGATAGTTGCAATTATCGCAGTTAAGGTTGAATTTTCGGGTTCGATCTAAATGCGGGACTAAATAATAAATAAATAAATAAATATCCTTGGACATTTTACACGGCGTCATCTAGTCACAAGCTAAGCAATTTAATGCTTGTGTTATGGTAACCAGATGACTGATATACTTCTTAGATACATTTTTTTTGTAAATACATACATTATTATAGATAGAAAAACATCCAGACCCGGAACAAATATCTGTAGAACATACAAACATTTATTTTGTCCCCGTGGCGGGAATCGAACCCGCAAGCTCCGCGTCACTGCGCCACAGAGGTCGTCAATGTTTAAATATTTGTCTCATTTGTATAAGAGACAACCATTTGCAGAACACACACAGACAGCCAAAGAGATGTAGGTACATCTCTATGTCTTAGTTAATTCTACTCCCTGTTCTGTCGTGACCAAATAATACATCCTACGCAGAAGTTAATAGGCATCTCGCTGTAATGACGTCATAATTATGATGTACTGGAAGCGTATTCCACGTAGGTGCCAAGCTGATTTCTGCGTGTTATAAGTTATAAAATATCCTAAGCGATAACCTCAAATCGCGGTAAATGATGCGTTGCAGTTATATTCCTGTGATATTTTCACTAAAACTCAGATCACTAATTTAAATAATATTTTATTTCACATTCATAATCAAGTAATTTTTCGTCAAAATAGTCAATCACTGAAAATAAAACATCTACTGAAACAAAGTTTATTACGATCAAACTAAATAGCTAGATTGTAATAAACCTGATACTTACATTATAATTATCAAGGTCACCTGCAGTTCAATTTAGAACAGTTATTTTTGATAAGCTACCAAGACTTCAAAGTTGCGTCTTTAACAAAACGACTAGCGATATGTCACCGACAGCGAAGAAGAAGTTCGACCACAGAAAATGGTGAAGAGTAGGTAAATATTGGGTATTTTTATAATAATTTTAAGTATTAGAAAAGACGGTATTAGGTAGATTGTATTACATTGTGTTGAATCACAGCGCCATCTCTGTGACAACAGCTTCACCACGTACCTAATATCCAATATTCTTTACATTAGTTTTTACCTTCTCGTGTCACATCTTCGTTTGGACAATGGCCGCTAGGCGGCGCTGACACACAAGATCAGGTATGACACTATTACCTATTCCTTCTAATCTAAACCGATATAAAACTACTTGCTTCGTGGTGGCTCGCTCTCTTTTCACGGCACCAGCGACCTGACTACACCTACCGAATTAATAAATATTTCTCTGATTCAAGCCTGTTTTCCTTCTGCCCTGCTGAATTTACATGGTGACCCCGAAACAAGTACAGGGGTTTCTCTAAACGACATTCAGTATAAAGGTACAATCAGTCAAGATAAACTAGTAAATATTCTTTTAAAATTTCGTAAAAACAAATACGTAATCAGTGCTGATGTGGAAAAATTATATCGCTTTATATACCTAAATCCTTCACAACATAACTTACAATGTATATTGTGGCGCGAAAATCCTGACGATCAATTATTAACATATACACTAACCACTCTCAGTTTTGGATTGAAAAGCGCCCCCTATATAGCTACGAGATGTCTACAACAGCTAGCAGACGAAAACAAAGAACAGTTTCCAGAGGCAGCATCGACTATATTAACCGAGTTTTATATCGATGACTAGCTACATTCGGGAGACGACGAACAAAAGGTAATTCAAACAGCTGGGCAGGTCAGACACATCCTACGTAGCGCAAATTTCAACTTACGGAAATGGAAGTCCAATTCCAGTAAGATTCTACAAAATGTAAGTAATCCTTACACAAACACTACTCATTCAAATAACACATGTATACCTACACAAGAAAACGTCAAATTGTTAGGTGTCTCATGGAATAGTCACTCTGACTATATTACCTATTCACAAAAAATCAAACCAATGCCTAATGTCTTATCGAAACGAAAAATTTTATCCATTGCCTCTGAAATATTTGATCCACTGGGATTAATTGCCCCAGTTTTAATTATTGCAAAAATACTCATTCAGTCACTTTGGAAAATAAAGTTAGATTGGGATAAAAATATACCGACTTTACTCTATAAGCAGTGGAAGGACTTTTATAATAATCTACACTGCATTAACTCACTTATCATACCTAGACACGTTTTTATTCGAGATTACGTAAACAGTGAATTACATGGCTTCGCAGATAGTTCAATAAATGCCTACGGCGCAGTTATATATATCCGTTCGATAGATAGGAACGGCAGTATTCAAGTGCGCTTATTATGCGCTAAATCGAGAGTAGCGAAAATGGAAACTATTCCACGATTGGAATTAAGAGCGGCTTCGCTACTAGCAAAGCTATACAAAGATATTAATATAGCTTTATCATGTAAATTTGATAGGATTTGTCTTTGGTCCGATTCAAGTATTGCACTGGCATGGATAAAAACTTCTTCAAATAATAAATTAAACCAGTTTGTTATTAACCAAGTAAACGAAATAAAATCATTAACAAATATAAATCAATGGCATTGGGTTACTTCTAGTGAAAATCCTGCGGATTTTATAACCAGGGGTATTCATGCAAATAAAATTGCGAGTACCAAATTGTGGTGGCAAGGCCCAGCCTGGCTGTCGAAACCACAATCTCAATGGCCGTCACACCAAATACCTAATACTTCAATTACCGAGTTAGAGACTGTAATATGTAATGTTTCAAATGTTGTACCAGTAAACGATTTTTATGCTAATCTATTTGAAAGATGGTCCGATTTAAACAAGCTAATCCGAATATTTGCCTATGTTTTGAGGTTCATAAATAACCTCAAAGACAGTTGTGTGTCAAAACCTGTAAATGTAACACCCTTAAGTGTAACGGAATTAAATAATTCATTGCACATTCTTGTACAACATGCTCAAATCGAGTCCTTTCCCTTAGAATATAACCTACTTAAAAATAATAAACCATTACCTAAGTCATCTAACATTCTATGTCTGAATCCATTCATGCAAAATGAAGTAATAAGGGTAGGCGGCCGCCTTGTATTTTCACCCTACTGTCACGATAAAAAGCATCCTATTATATTACATCACAAACACTCACTCACAAAGCTCATAATGCAGACCGAACACATCAAATTGCTACACGCTGGCCCACAGTTACTGTTATCTACAGTAAGGGAGCGATTCTGGCCAATTCATGGTAAGTCTCTCGCTTCTAAAACAGTACACGAGTGTGTCACCTGTTTTAGAACAAAACCAAACACCTACAGCCCAATAATGGGCAATTTACCGAAAACAAGGGTAACTCCGTCATTCCCTTTTCTCAATACGGGCATCGATTATGCTGGACCATTTTTGGTGAGAAACGGGCGTGGACGTGGTTACAAAACTTCTAAGTGCTATATCGCAATTTTTGTTTGTTTTGCGACGAAGGCGATTCACATTGAGTTGGTTACAGGTCTAGAATCACAAATATTCCTAGCCGCGCTACGTAGATTCATATCCAGACGAGGTAAACCGCGAGAGATGGTGAGTGACAACGCTACTACTTTTCATGGCGCTAATAACGAATTAATCGAATTAAGTACTTTTCTACGCGAGCACTCAAACGAACTTACATCGTCATGTTCGGACGAGGGCATTTTATTTAAGTTTTTACCAGCCTATACACCCCATATGGGTGGACTGCACGAAGCAGCGGTCAAAAGTTGTAAATATCATCTAAAAAGAGTGTTAGGACAAGCTTTGTTAACATATGAAGAATTTTCAACTGTATTAATCCAGGTAGAAGGGATATTAAATTCACGACCTTTATGTCCTTTATCTAATAATGATACCGAATTTTCCGTCCTAACGCCAGCTCATTTTTTGATTGGTAGGTCTATAACGTCATTGCCAGACTACGATTACAAAGATGTTCCTGCCCACAGACTAACCCACTTCCAACAATTACAACAAGTCCAGCAGGACTTCTGGAGGAGATGGGCCAAGGACTACGTCGGAACCCTCCAGCAGCGAACAAAATGGAGAAGATCCAAGGGCCCCTCCCTCGCCGCCGGAACCCTGGTGCTGGTCAAGGACGATCGCCTACCATCGTGTCAATGGAAGATAGGAAGAATAATCAAGACCCACGACGGAGCAGATAACGAAACTAGAATAGCGTCTATTCAAACGGCGAAAAACATTATAAAACGTGCATTTAATAACATATGCCCGTTACCTCTAAATCATTAATTAAGTTACCTACTAAGTTAGCAGATAAGTACCGAATTCTTACCTATAAATTAAGTAATTGTTTAGACATAAGTGTTTCCCTAATAAACTGCATTTTTATTGTTGTTTCATTCAAGAATTAGGCACCTAAATAAATAGGTATCTAACTAGTAGTAGACAGGTAGATATCCATAGGTAGGCTACGTAGATAAATCTTTATCTGCGAACCATAAGTTCCAGATGTTTCTAATAATATCAAACCGAAGTAGTAGACAGGTAGGTAGCTAATTTCATGTAAGTTTGTAACAGTCATAATTCTAAGAATACCTTTATCAATGTATCATAAAATTCTAAATAAATTAAGCACCTACTATTTGTAAAAAGGATAGTCGATTCAGACCACAAAGCAAGCAATAGCATATAGTTCATTTACAACCCGGGCGTGGCAGTATGTTGAATCACAGCGCCATCTCTGTGACAACAGCTTCACCACGTACCTAATATCCAATATTCTTTACATTAGTTTTTACCTTCTCGTGTCACATCTTCGTTTGGACAATGGCCGCTAGGCGGCGCTGACACACAAGATCAGGTATGACACTATTACCTATTCCTTCTAATCTAAACCGATATAAAACTACTTGCTTCGTGGTGGCTCGCTCTCTTTTCACGGCACCAGCGACCTGACTACACCTACCGAATTAATAAATATTTCTCTGATTCAAGCCTGTTTTCCTTCTGCCCTGCTGAATTTACACATTGTATAAGACCTACGCCTGGTTATGTGTACCTACTTATTGTATATTACTCGAATTAAGCAATAAGAGATTTGGAATCTATTTGAGCTATTATTTTGTGTAGGTATGTATGTATTCTTAACGAAATGCAAAGAAAATTGTACTTACTGAAACTTATATTAATACTCTTGGCAAAGTAAATAGAACATTATTTCAGATTTAAGGCGTCTGGAAACGTTCAAGGTGTCATTTGTCTATGGGAAGAAAAACTCATTTGAACTTCTGTATCTTGTTACATTGTGCCCCAGTTTTATTATAAATCGCTCATCTCATTTTTCGTTCGATCTTTGAGAAGAGGGTTCATTTCAATGGATTGAGATGAATGTAGGTGCTTTCTACTGAAGATAGTGTTAAATATAAATTTCAAAATACATATTTTCGAAGATCGAAGAAGTATCGAAGATTTTTATTTTTCATTACTGTTTAAGAAAGAAAGAAAGAAAGAAAGAGAGAAAAAAAAAGAAAGCTAACTATTAGTAGTTTCAATAATATGAATCAGAAAACTTTTTTAGTACGTTTGTATGATTTACTTACCTTTCACGCATGAAATGTTAACTTCTGCGAGATGTGGGTTTGTACCAAATATGTATTTGGACATACCTCTGACTACCCCCAGACATCTTCGAAGGATACAAAAACCTAAAAGATATAAGAGAGATCTGAGAGATGTCTAGTGCACATTAGAAATACAGTAGTGGTCAGATTGAATTAAATTATTTCATTTTAATAATCTTACTTTTGTTTAAGCTTATTTTTACTTCTTTTCGAAGTTTTTAGGCTGCATTCAGACCTCCGTCCTTGCTGTAAAGCTTGGTGATTTAACGTGTCCTTCGACTCATGGATGCTTTTATCTATTAATGCTTTATATGGTAATTTATCTTAACCTCTGACTTCCCCCTTAGACATCATCAACAGGATCTAAAAATTCCCTAAAAAGATCTGAAAGAAATGTCTACCGCTCCCTGGGATACAGTCGTGATCATATTTTTCTTTTTTTACAAACGTTTGTAAACAACCAAAAAAACAAGGTCGCTTAACCTAAATGATCTATCAAGAAAGTCCAAGAAGCGCTGAGACTTTCATTCCAACATCAGAAGTTAAAAGCACTAATTAACTTAATGTTAATCAGCCGTTTAAGAGTTGGCACAACCGAGTCTAGTTTTATTCTTCGAGGCAGAAGTTTGCAAACAAACTGACATCACGTCTCGTTAGCTTGCGTTTAAGTTTGAAGTTGAGCTAACTGGAGGGCTTTGTGAATACGTCTTAGAAATAAAATGTTATAGTCTTTTTATTTTATCAGAAATGAAAATGAAATATCCTTGTAAATTTACGGGACTTTATCGCGTAACCACGACCACGTGACCACGAGAGCTGTGCACACGAAACTTTGGAAAAAATTTAAATAAGGTAATTACACGATAATGTTCCGTAAATGAAGTTTAAATTATAAAAATGGTTACAATTAGAATGGAGCTGAGGGACTCCTGAAAAAAGTAACCGTCAGTCACCAGAAATGGCGGTATAATTTAAATGTGATTTTTAAAGTGATTATACCTACCACCGAAAAAAACATGTCGTCAGACTCATGTTATTGATTTTTGATCTTCCCCTTCCCGTGGTCAAATTAAGGTCTATTCTTAGTAAAAAAAGTATTTCTTTCACATTTCTTATTTGAAACAATCTGAAATAACTCCTCCCTGTGACGTCATTTTTTTCTGGAAATTGCATAACCACGCTTCAATGTACTTTTAATGTTTTAATGGAAGCATCTTGACCCTCTGCTTAAAACAGCGCACGCAACGACAGAGTAAAATTTTGTTCAGAGTTGGATTAGGGCTCAACAATAAGTTAACTTTTTTTATATTTTAGTATGTAACTAAAAGTTGATTAGAATGATCCTTCACCCATTTTTAATACTATGGATTTAATTTCATTTACTGAGTTTCAAATAGCTTCAATAGGTCTTCATCATAATGTCACTTCAATATTGCATTGACATAACTTTGTATTTCAGATCAATCACCGGGAATGGATTTAAATTCAGAAATTATATCGATGGAATAAAGTGCTAATTCTGTGCTAACTTTAATTACGCTCCGCATATTTTAGCATCGAATTTTCACCGCCAAAGTGCATCGTTTAAAAAAAACAGGCTTGTTACTAAATATCGTTAAAAATATTGTGAAATGCCTCTTAAAACCCCGTAGACGTTAATTTATAAATAAAAATACATTTTAAAACCCCCACGGCCACTTTCGGTATTTCTTAAATGAACCCATAACCTGTTTGTAATTCTGTTGTTTTCGAAATATTTAGAATATAATTAGAATATAATATTACTTTATTGTACACCATAAAAGAAGCAAAACAACTTAGATAAACAAAACAAAAACGTGTAACAATGTAATTTACATGTAATTTATCGTTCTTTATTCTTAAATAATGTCAAGAGATTCTTTACTTCTCTTACTACATCACTGTACACAAAATGTTGAAGTTGCGTAACATTTTATAAAGGATCATTATAAACCGCGGAAATACGGAAGTAGAATGGCTATAGTTCAAAAGCAGCAGAATTTTTAGCTGACTCACATTTTCCAGGGTAAAATTTAAATTACCTTCAAATTACTACAAAGGATTGTGTTACCTGCTTTATTGTCTGAGGTGTGTTGGTTTAGTAGAGTTTACTTGGAATTTGTTTTTCAAAAAGCGTGGATTTGAAACCAGGTTATAAGTTTTTTTTTTGATAACATTTATTGAGTAACTTTTGTTGTGTAAGTCTACACAACAAAACTAACTTAGGTCTCTAACTTAGGTCATCGTCACAGTGAACAGGGTCAGAAAAACGCAAGAATTTACCACTTAAAAATTATTATTTTTTAAAAAATCTCGTTGGATTTAGGTTTTTTAAAATAAAATTGTTTAAGGTTCTTGCTGCTAAAGTAAATCACTTTCTGAATATGTCTTGTTTCAGCATTGCTTGTCAGCGCAGCAATGCTGCCAGTGTCTTGGGCACACTTCCGTCTGGACTGCCAAACGGAACCCACTAGACTTAGTTCAGTTGAGCTACCTATAGACCGTAACGATCCTTTGTGAAATCATTGTGAGAAAACTTATTTGGTTTAAATTAGCGGAGGAGTACTAGATATTTAAAAAAAATAATATAGAACGCACTGTTTTAGTAGTAGAGACATATCAAATAGAATACGATTAAAACTGCCTTAAGAAATCCGAAGACTTCAGCCGGAGTCAGTTTGCTCTTTTAGGTTGAAGAATGTTTGGAAGACCGCCAAAGGCAAGCGAACCTATTCTAGAGAATTATGTTTTTGCGATCTGAAAACCAATCCCAATTTAGATATTACTTTTTTCTTCTTATAGTGTCTCTCCGACTACCGAAGGTTGGTAGTCAATATGGCATATTGTTCACGGTCCTTAGCGAGACGAAATAGTTCGGCAGCGCTCGCTATCCCCGTCCACTCCCTAATGTTTCTCAACCAAGATTTTTTTCTCCGACCAACACGCCTCTTGCCGGTGACTTTTCCCATCATAATCAGTTGAAGTAGATCATATCTCTCGTGTCTATATATCATAATATGTCCTAAGTAGGTAAC
This sequence comes from Xanthorhoe designata, assembly GCA_963582015.1. Taxonomy (NCBI): domain Eukaryota; kingdom Metazoa; phylum Arthropoda; class Insecta; order Lepidoptera; family Geometridae; genus Xanthorhoe; species Xanthorhoe designata. Next base: position 12,436,855 of record OY757029.1, on the reverse strand, counting down.
TAACTTTTCTTAGTTTGATGGTGGTTTGGACTACTTTTTTACTGATCATAAATTGTTGATGATTGGCGGACAAGCTGTGGCAGTGCCGCAGTTTTATATAATGGAATAGTGATACGATTATATAAATCGTCTCACTATTCAGCTTTAACTAAGTTTGGGTCCAAATGGACCCAAACTTACGCTGTGTGGAATGTCCAGGAATATTTATATTTATTTATTATTTATAAACTTAGCCCGTGGCCGCCCAAGGCTATTTTGGATACTATTTATAAGTAAGTAAAACTACACTAAAAAATATATTGGTAAAGTATAATTTCCATGATGGCATTTTCTTATACGTAGTCCAGAGCAATAATTGAATGCAATAATTACGCGCACCTAATTAACGTTCATTTTGTAAGTACTGTTGTTTAGACCATGCAAGTCATGATGACAGTCAATTTAATTGTATGTAACAGGCAAGAGTCTTGCATCGTCTAAATGACACAAAATTGTAAAATGATTTTAGAAATTAATAAGTTATTCTTCCCAGAGTATAGCATAAAATGCTATGCCAACTGCGACCGACTTCCGATACCGTATCAGGTGAAAGATGTTGATGTACCGAAGATTGGAGTCTTGAGGAAGTCGTGGGGAAGTTTATTATTTTTATCGATATTTAAAACGTCGAGTGCAATACCCAGAAATGGAATTGTATTGAATGTTTTAAAACAACTCGACTTTGTATTTCTGATTTTCTGTGTTTTCTACACACTCGTACAATACGAGTACATTTCTTTAAAATGTTTAAGTTGTTTTTTTTTGCCAATTGATGCAGTGGATTTGAAAATTAGGCTTACTTATCCAAAAAAGGAATTGTCTCTATAATATTTATTATTAGTATTGTATTGATAGAGTATAGAAATCTCAGATAATACATGCCTATATTGTTCGGAAACATTGGGTGTTTAATCGGGCGATTTTACTAGTTTTTAGAACGCGTCCACGGAAATCTTTCACAATATTCATAGATAGAGCCAAATGATCCTCGCAAATCTACAGCCTCATTATCCGAATCATAGGATCTGGGGCGTAAAATGCAAATGTCCGTTTATCACAGCAATAACTCAGGGGATTATGTAACAGTTCGCAAGTTTTTACTCACGATTTCCGGAGGGTTCGGCTCTTCAACTGTGATACTTAGCCAGATGGGAATAAAAAAAACATTGTATGCTATAGTATTTTGGTTGAAAATCAAGTGGACGTAAGAGACTAATGAGATCAAAGTCAAAATATTTTTTATTCTGAAAAGTAATACGTTTTACGCGCTACGTGGTGCGTTCGAATCGATCCATTGCGAAAGATACCTTGAGCCATTTGCCCCACTCCATGTATGTATGTATGTTCGCATGAGCAAGTGGCCAACTCTGGTGACGAGTTTATAGGCCGCCTTAAGGCCTCCGTCATGGCTGAACGACTTTAAAAAGCCGGGACCGACAATTTAACGTACCCTCCGAAGCACCGAAGCGCTTAGTTTATATAAATGCCACTTGCGGTTACGCATCCAAGTAGTGACCGCTCAGAACGTTGCTTAACTTTGATGATCTATCAAGAACGTCTTACGCCCGAAATTAATAATGTATCTTCAATCCGAGATTAAATTCAATCTTGGATTGCTGGGTATCTCCCGATCGATCTCCTATCCGCATGCCAATAACCTATCTGGCTATCCCAATCTTTTTTTTTGGTGGCAGATTGCCGGCAATCCTTTCCCTCTTTAACGTTCCGTTTTATGTAAAATGTTTAATGGAACCACAATATTAATTTGGAACCACAATATTAATTTGAGTAATATAAAAACAAATAATAAATAAAATTAATTAACAAGTTGTAGATAGTAATATTTATAGTTCAAACAAATTGTTATTTGCCTAAAAACTTGCAGATTTAACAATCTCAATACTTATACACAAAATACTTTAACTGAAATGGAACGTTCAAGTTGACGAATGGTATTTGACAAAGAGAATATAACCAAATATAACCACTACTGTACAGTTATTTGTTGCGAAAATTAGGTAAATAAAACAGATGTGTGTTGTGTGATCATTTCATCAGCATTACTTCTAATGATGGATTCAGAAATCGTAAGTTACCTACCTACCTACCTACTGGTTTTTATGGAAGTTGTAGAGATGACGCCTAACTTAGCAAAAGCACACCAGGTTCTTGCCTGCTCAGAGAAATTGCCTGTTTCTTTCCCTGGTGTAGGAAGCTAAAGCTACGAATAGCCCTCGCACATGATCCATTTTAAAGGCAGCAGATGCGTTTAAAATGGGAAAATTTAAAGAAAAATGCACGTATGTTCATTCCCTATTAATCTCATATTTTCTGTTTTTCAGTAAAAAAGAAATTGAAACCTGATGAAGGGAAAACAGCCAGAAATAATGCAAAAGCAGAACATTTTGCTACTAAAAAACGATGTCTGGACGCTAATATAAATAATACAATCTAGAAAATAATAATTTCGAATTAAAAAAACACAGCTTACTTTGAATAACTTAGAATTAGGATTACAGAAGTGGAAGGAGAGTTTGTAAGGTGTTTTGTTAAGTTTTTAAACCTTTTTGATTTATGTATTTAATTGTTTTAATTAAATATTATATCAACAAACATTTCATTTCATTTCAATTGTCCTACAAAACTGTATTTTGATGGTAACATGATTGTTCTGAGATATGAATAATCTTTTGACTTATTATTCCTAGTAGGTAGGTATTATTGTTTCTATAAGATAATGTAGGTACTAAGTTACATTCCTATCTCACATTACCTACCACCTACTACAATTGCTTACCAAGGGTATTGATTAAAAAAAAACTATTTTGTCATTTATTATAGTAGTTTTTATTATTAGCACTGTTTAAATCGTCTTGCTAGGTAAAAGCCTGTGTATATAAGTAACTAAAATAATAATTTATGAGAGCTGCCCATTCTGTAACATCTTGTTCTTCCGTAGGTATTATTCTCTAGATTCTAGAATAATATCTGCTGCTGGTAGCTATACTTCAGCCTAACCGAAATCTGAAGGTGAATAATTCTACATCCTCGAGGGTCTGCATAAAGTTCACCCTTCTGATTCTTCGTGAACTTCTAACTTCGGCGTTGGCGTCGATATCATCACTTTCCCAATCCGATAACTGAGCCAGAACCTCCAAATCACTATTATTATCACTATCATCACTATCACTTGAAAATTCCGACAGACTTTTATAATAAATATAATAAATTTATCAAGATTACAAAATCGATCCTTTGGCAATCTCAATCTGTCAAGAAGAAATCCAACAAATTTCTCGGATTGCAATCTGCGATTGTTTTCACCTATCAAAGCAAACGTCAAATAGAAAGATTGGTTATTGGCAAGCTCAAACTGTCATTTTCGAACAGAGGCCAATCTTTAATCCGTGATCCGACCTCCCAAAGATAGCCTGGTTTTTTGGATTGCAAACTCAATCCAAGGATTGGTTATTGGCAAGCTTTTTCTAGAAAAAAGATTGAAATGTCAATCTCAATCTTCAAATTAAGGATTAGGATTGAATATTAATTTCGGCCGTTAGCAAGCTTCGCCACGAGCGCTTCGAATCCCGTTGGAGGCCGTGAGATCGCGATGTTCAAGCGATCGCCCTTTAGCCAGACTGCCTTATACCCCTCGGCCACCCATGACGTCAAAGCAATGCAATTTTATTGTTCGGAATGAATACCACCGTTAACATTAATAATCTTCGAATACCAAGAACTACTGTAGGTACAATGTATTATGTTTGTCTTGGTTTTACTTGAAATAACGCATTGTTTTTCTACTTTTAGAGTAACTAAAATAAAATGCGTATAAGAATTCTATTTGTTTTCTGAAAGTAGCGTTCTAGTGAAATCCGAGGCGTTTATCACAGATAATTTTCTTTGAGTGGCTATTAAGAGTTTCAGCGGAATGTTTTTTCTCTGCTTTGATCCCTTATAAATCGTTATAAAAACCAACCATTTGGAAAATTTGCCAGCTCTTGTTTATTTTGAACGTTATTATGGACCCCGGGATGTAATGGTATTGATCGAAACAACTTTTCATTATCAAATTGAGAATAGCCTGGTGACTACCTACTGCAAATTAAATATTGAATGAAAAAAATAGATATAATGATCTCGTGATCATAATTACCTAAGTATATCAAATTTATGCAAACGGGTATTTATCACGAATTTCACCTTTAATATTCGCCCGACGTTTCGACCGGATTGCACCAGCCGTGGTCGCGGGAAGAATACGTTTGCATGATATATGTTTTACAAAACTTGATTGTTAAATATTTTTACAGCATCATCATTCTCCTGTCCTAATCCCACGCTAGGTGGGGTCAACATGTTTTCTTCTTACACTCACTCTTATTATTCGTCAACTCTGAATCCACTCCTTTAACATTTATATTTAAGCATAAAACTTAATTAGCTTTGCTCCGTAGAATAGAAATATTGAATAAAACAGTTAGCAAATCCGAGGTCCAAAGAATTCTGTTAATCTTACTACTTTTTCGTATTTTCCAATTAACACGCTGTAACTCTTTTTGAATGGGTTTCATAAAAAAATATTTGTAACATTGAAAAGTTTTGTAATAAGATTTTTATTTAGTTTAGTAATTCGTTTTGTTTTCAAGACTTCTGCTCGGAAATGTATTTTTCTTGTGAATACACGAGAAACGTTTTCTTGGTGAACAACTGAACAATTTTATAGAAGAAAAGACCAGTCGTGGTCGATAGTTTTTAGTGTGGTATTGGAGGCCTTTAGGCGTCAAAAACTCCGTCACCAGAGTTGGTCACTTGCTCCTACGAACGAACGAATGAACGAGTGTGGTATAAACCATTCAATGACCTATAAATATCGGAAAGGTCTGCCAACGAACTAATAACAAATATCTCTGGACATTTATCACGTCATCATCTAGTCCCAAGCCAAGTCATTCAATGCTTATGTCATGGTAACCAGATGACTGATTAGATTAGACATTTATTTTGTAAGTACTTATATAAAAAACACTATCGAGACATTATATTTGCAGATCTTGAAGTGCTCGTGGCGAAGCTTGCTAAGCCGTTCTTGATAGGTCATTAAAGTTAAGCAACGTTCTGAGCGGTCACTACATGGATGGGTGACCGCAAGTGGCATTATCAGCTGAGCGCTTCCGTGCTTCGGGGGGCACGTTGAGTAATCGGTGAACATACAAAAAAAAATACATAGAGAGAAACATAGAATATGTGGGAAATTTAGCACTACAACTCTCCATTCCTGGCCGCAGATCTAGGGGTAGACCCAAGATACGATGGAGAGATGTAGTGTTAAAAGATATGAGAGAGTGTCAAGTTTCCGAAAAGGACGTCGAGGACAGAGCAAAGTGGAAAAAATCTGCTAGGAAAGCTGACCCCGCCACCATGTGGGACACATAGCTTGGAAGAGAGAGAGAGAGAGAAACATAGAACTTCCTCCTTTTTTGAAGTTAGTCAAAAAGTGTGGTGTGCATAGGCTACTTGCTCTCCTATCTTTCTACCAGATGGGTTTGGAAGTCCTAATGTTAGAAAGTAATTAACCGCCTTGGCGCGCGGCCATACTAAGATATATTCCCCATTAGCTCGTGTAAAAACTTAATATTTTACGCTGCGTCTGCAACTCGTTTGTTCTCGTGACAGCAGCAGAAGTTCTGTGGTTAAATAAATCTTTTGTTTGGTTTCGGTGTGGCGTAATGAGAATTTTTCGGGCCTTTTTTATCCGGCGTAACTTTAACAAGAACTGCAACCAGATTTCTGTAACAATAAATACTGCATTTTATGAGAAATGTTCATCCGCACTTACAGTAAGAAACTTGTGCAATCAGGCATTAAACAATTCATTTTGTGTTGTTGCTTTGATTAACATCATTATTCTTTACTTTCTAGGTAAATGATAATTATAAAGTATTAAAAAACGTTGCTTAATTTGGACGATCTATCAAGAAGTTAGCAAGCTTCGTCACGAGCGCTTCGAACATAGGAATATTTAATCGCATCACTCTCCAATGAACAGACAGTCAGTTTGTTTCATTACGGGCGGTCAACCGTCGATAAAACTCAACTGGACTTTATTGAACATGACTCCCTGTCGCCCGTCGTAATGCTTTACGGTAAGTGACGAGTTCTGATCAATGTGCTGTGATGCGGCTAAAATAAATATAATATTATTTTTATTGGTAAAAAATTGTTAAGCATTAAGCTGAGTATATAATGATCTGAATGAGCTAGAACTAAATACTGTTAGCTTCTGAAACAGCCTACTGATTCCAAAGTCAAATTAGCTTGTGGCAACATAATAATAGCATTGTCATTGATTATTAAATAGAAGTTTGCAAACACTAAGCGGCAAAATTAAAATTTATCTGAACCGACCATTGAGATGTATCAAAGAGTCACAATCTAATAGCTAACAACACACAAAAAATGTGCGAGCAAATTCAATGTTCTACAATGACATTTGACATTTGAATGTAGACGTTATGTTGTTTGTTTTAATGTTCAATGTCGCTTGTGCGCAAAAAAGAAAAACTCTGCGCACTACGTAGTGTGCGCAGAGTTTTGGCGTTTACATTTTATTTGTCTGATTGTGGCTCTATAATACATCTCAATGGAACCGACTTTAATTTCGTAAGAAGAGGGCAACTTTCTGCATTCTCAAGGTGCATTTCTGTTCATAACTTCGAAAATCCTTATCAGATTCTCAATTTGTTTAATGGAGCCACCTTGGGATTATGTTCTTTAAACAATAAATAATACTTTTAAAAATCTGTCTTTTGATAATGAAATAATAGCCGGACAGAAATGAAAAATTATACAGTGAAATATACAACCACCGTTTTGAACAAGAACCTCTTTAGAGCCAGTTAAAAACAAGGACAAGCAATCGCATTTCAAAAATAGAAAATAGTAGCTGGATATTCATATAATTTTTTTTGAACCTATCATTATTGTGTAATGCTAACTTCAAAATCAGACTTTACTTGTGCCAAATAATTTGGATGGGACTATCTTATAGACCTTTGTCTATTTTGCCACATTTTGGTATGTCCCGGATCCAGGATTTTCTCGATGTTACTATTAGCAGAAGCTTAACACAAAAAAAAACCTATGCCACAAAATAATTCAGCCAAATCGAGGCACAAATCGGGGCCAAAATGGGAAACTGTCAATACTCACAAGTAAATGTAGGAAACGCATGTGTGGAGGAGCTATAATGCTGATCTTTTATTAGTTTATAGCGGGGTAGGCAGGCAGGCACTAATCTCGTTATTATTAGAATTTAATTATCTTTACGTAGGTATAAGTGAAGCTCGGAGGAATAAATATAGTTTATAGACACAAGTTCGTTGGGCAGGCCCTTCCGATATTTAGAGGTCATTAACCTTGAAATAGGTACATCAAGTCATCAACTCACTGAACTTTGTATGAAACCTAAAATCTAATAAAGGCCATTAGTAAAGGCCACCATGTGTGTGTTCTTGTGAATACCACAAATAAATATTGCTTGATGTTAACCATTTTTATAGCTTACTGTACTTTTAAGGGCTAAATATTAAGTATACCATCCAAAACGGAACCATTTAGAATACTGTAATGACTAAGGTTTGGACAATAAGCACCTACTAATAGTTTCTGGAGACAAATAGTTGGAGCAACTACATCCAATGTTGAGTGTCTAATGTACCCTATTAGTTTCAAAGTTGTCGGGGTCTTGAAATAAATAATCAACCCGTAGAAGTGATACTCAGATTACGTCAGTAGTTCCAAGAAAGGTGTAACATTTAGCCTTATGCTCAGCGTTTTCACCGTATATTGCCCGTAATTTAATTTAGTCTTACATAGCATAATAATGAATAAATCATTAATGAATACCATCAAGAACAGAAGAGGAAAACTGATTGGTCATCTTATACGACATGACAGCTTTATAAGGAACATCATAGAAGAATAAGTAGAAGGAAGGCGAGGAAGGGGAAGACCGAGAATTAATGACATAAGTCAGATAAAAGAGAAGGTCGCTGTCATGTTGTATCAAGAAGTAAAAGAGATCGGATTGGAAGTAAGTTTATGGAGGAAATTGCATCATTACACCGACAAGAGCTGAGCTCTTAAGTTTTTATATATAGCATAATAACCCCCTTTCATCAAATAATGACTAGCAATAAGATTTGCGGAAATTGACTTGATACAAAGTGTTTGTCACATGGCTACTTTGAGTTGCCATACGAGCAAACGATTACAGAATTACCCTAGAACTTTATATTTGTAAATAGAAATCACTGTTTGCCAGTACTCGGTAGAAAGACATATTTTTCAGCCGATACGTTTTTTACCGAGCTCGGGTTCAGCTCGGTTCACCGAAAAAATATACAACAAAATATTTCGTGATTTTTGATAGCAACCTTTTGTAAAACCTAACTTCACATCTATTCAAAACTCTCTGTTACACTGCACCGCCAATTTATTTGCAATGGCCAGCGGGTGGTGACAAATTGTAGGATAAGGGCGGTTTACGGTTTACACGCGAAAATGTATCGCTTTCGGAATAAGTTGGAGCTTACAGTAATACTATAATAAATACTAGGTATAAAAGATCAGCATTGCTATCCAGAGCGGCAATGCTGCCAGTGTCTTGGGCACGCTTCCGTCTGGCAGTGGTTTGGATCAGTTGAGCTACCTATAGATCGTTTGTAACGATCCTTAGGTGGCTCAACTGGTTCTAATTGTATTTTGTACAGTTATGTAAATATGTAGTAGTTTAGTTTAGTAGTAGTACATAATACTAATACTATAAACTGATATACAAACAGTGTGTGATTTCACGTTATTAATCTATGTTGGACATTTTATCAAAACTGCGTCGATCAAGGGCTCGTTTCAAGGTCCTACTAAAATAAACGATTTTTCTTTCTTTCTTTCTTTCTTTCTTTCTTTCATTCAGAGTTGAACATCGATGCTTGAGCTTAAACACGTCCGAGTAAAGACTCGGACGTGTTTAAGCTCAAGCATCGATATTTAATATGAAAACTGAGCGATGAATCACCACTTGAAACACGATTTACGCTTCAGTATAGTCTTTGAATACGAGCCTAAGACCAATTATGGCCTTTTAAGAGTTAGGCTACGGCGTAAAACAATAAACTACGTATAAAGTGCCTGCCTGTTCCTACCTTAAACTTACTTTGTACTTCCTACCCGTCTAAGTTAAGTTTTCAATTTTATTCTGTTTATAATCTGTTAATCCCTAAAATGGGTAATAATAAAGCGCTAAGTAAGCATCTTGACGTAATCTTTATGAAAAACGCGCTTATAATAACTCTTAAGGCTAGGCTACACGCAGCGAATGTAGAGCCACTACGCATTGATGTTTAGTCAAGTGACTTTTTTGGATAAACTTTTATGCTGTTCCTAGGTTATTGCGACCGTTACGTCACCAAGTATCTTGGTTAAAAGCAAGATAAGCACTACGCGTTCATTCGTTTGTTCGTTCGTTCGTATGAGCAAGTGGCCAAAAGCATATTTAAACAAGTGCGTAATACTTCCGTCGTACCGCATAAAGCTTATACGCGCTACGACTAGCCAAGGCATAAGTTAAGAGTATTTCATTAAACATTATTTCTTAGTATAAATATTGGGGTCGATGACTCCTTTATTAGTGAGAACCCCGAGATTTAATATTTACGATATGAATTTGTGAAGTATTTGCAAATTTTCTTAAGTTATGTTTTGGGTTTAGAAAAGGCGATCTTACTATATTGAACTAAATAGTTCCCGTTCCCTTGTGAACACCGGAATCAGAAGTAGCCTATTTTTATAACCATAAGAAATCCTGGTTCCAAATTTCATTTAAATCCGTCCAGCTGTTTTAGGGTGAAAGAGTAACAAACACACTTACATACACACACACAAACTTTCACCTTTATAATATAAGTGTGATTAATCGGGATTTACCGATAAACATTCTTATAATAATCATTTCGCTATATCAATTTTGGCCATTAGTCTGTCTGCATGTCACTAAGAAATTGAATAGCAATTGAATCAAAATCTGCTGACTTTACACTATTCGCACGTTAAGTAATTCAAAGGAATATGTAATAGGGTGGAATAGGATTTAAGTTCTTCAAAAACGTCGACCGTAATTCAACATCGACTTTTGAACCTAACGTCTTGCTTAAATCGGTAATCGGTGTTTAACCGATACATACATACATTACTCATAATGATTTTATATTTTCAGATCGACTGATTATGTGGCTTAGTTAAAGCACTCCGGCTAAAAGATGATCAGTTTGATAAAAAAAAATCCTTTGATTTCTTGGTAATAAGTATTTGATTAAATTCAGAAAAAAATATTGGTTAAAAATTATTAAGTTTCAGCTAAAACCAATCCTGATAACGTTAAATTGTTCGTTAAAAGCCATGATTGTTTTCAGGCAGCCTCAAAAGTCCATCAATAGAAAGAAAGAAAAACTAAAATTAATCTCCTCTGTGTCGCACTATACTATCAGGCTCAGTTTTTTCGAGCTAGATAATTCTACTCTAGTTTAAAAATCGATTTCAAAATAAGACAATTAATTGATGTATAAACAAACAATCTATATTAATAAAATCTACTCTGTTAGAAAACGGTGGCTATAATCGAAATGGGCCTTAAGGTTGCCCTAAGGTCACTATGACTGGACCCTTTTTGTTGCATTGTCATTTATCTTGAGAGGAATAGCAGTATAACTATAGGGTATTTGTCCATTGTAATCTTGGTTCACAGTTTTTTTTATTACTCATTACACTAGTAATCATTATACTATAGTATAATCAACTCATAGTGTGTAACCTATTTTTTTTTTTTTTAATAAATATCCCTGGACATTCCATACAGCGACATCTAGTCCCAAGCTAAGCATTTTAATGCTTGTGTTATGGTAACCAGATGACTGATATACTACATAGATACATTTTTTTTGTAAATACATACATTTTATACATAGAAAACAACCAGACACGAAACAAATATTTGCAAATCATACAAACATTTGACCCGTAGCGTGGATCGAACCCGCAATCTCTGCGTCTCAGGCGGGCTTTCGCCCACTGTGCCACAGGTGACATGTAACTATGGAGTTATCAATAAATTCTGTATTCTACTCTGTATTCTGGACACCAAACATAAAATATGGATATAATATAATTATATTGTTTGAGTGGTATGTGTGTATGCGGGCCGCCTATGGCGGTGAAAGACTCCTTCAAGTGTCTCCACGTATTTCTATCTCTGGCCATTCTAGGCCAGAGTTTTCCCGCAACCTTTATGAGGTCATCACTCCATCTAGCTAGTGGGAGGTCTACCCCTTCTCAGACTTGAGTCCACTCATATTCTTAGTCGTTACCTTCACTCCAACTCCATTGTTTTTTATTCATTTTTAATCATTTTTTCACGCTTTTTTTTTCTTTTCTTTCCTTAGTCTTATTTTATTACTCTGTACCGATACTAAGTGATTGAAAAATACCGCTGGCTATCGAAAGAGTGACCAGTCAAGGTATTGAACGAAATACTGGCTTTATTGCAAATTCTTGAATCACATTCGCGCAACTTATGTGATATTAGTTGACTTACAAATACTTTTGTTACTAATAAATTGTGGGACCTGACTGTTCGTTACCCTTTCACGCTCAAACAGCTGGACAAATTTGAATGAAATTTGGTACCAGATAGCTTATACCCTGGACTAAAGAATAGGCTACTTTTGATCCCGGTATTCCCACGGGAACGGGAACTATTCACCGCGAGTAACACCGCGGGCAAAATAAACCACCAACCAAATGGTGCACGAGATCTCGTTCGGGGCGAACTACTAGTATACAATATAACTACAATTAAAATGAAGCTAGTGTGCCCCGTAACCTGCGGACATCAATTGAGGAGGTTGAGGGCAGATTTCGTCGTCCGGAGAGGTTTAATGCGAAGGCTGTGAGTAAAATCCACCCACCGCAAGGGTCGCATGACTTGCTATTTGGTTCTGGTGTGGATAAGGCATAAGAAGATAGCGATTTCTACTGTAAATTTATATGAAATAATATAATCTCGCGGTCTATCAGGTAGCGGTAAACTTACTAAAAAAAATATCCTTGGTCATTTTACACGGCGTCATCTAGTCCCAAGCTAAGCAACTTAATGCTTGTGTTATGGTAACCAGATGACTGATATACTACTTAAATACATAGATAGTTGCATATTATAGATAGAAAAAAATCCAAACCCGGAACAAATACCTGTAGAACATACAAACCTTTGTCCCATAGACTTATACTCTATCAAATCTTTTAGGCTTATTCAGATAAGTTGTCTAAGGGCGTAGTCAAAATTTATGCATTTGAGCCCTAAACGGAAAAATAAAACATTACATAATATTATCTCTAATGCACCTTCGGCATATTTAACGAATTGAATGCTGACCTCATGATTTAAAGATCTGAAAATATAATTATGGTCTATCGCGATTCGGGAGTAGGTACCGACGATAGACAACCATGACCTACCAAGTCATTTTTTTTTAATTTTCAGTAGTACAGTTAAATTTGCCAATGTAGCTAGTATTTATTAACTTTGACTTTGCTTATCATTTGGGACACCCTTAGAAAGGTTGCATTAAGTCTCGGACGTTAGACCGCGAGCTCGCATCAGCTATTTATTTAAGGGATGATTGTATATTTCACCTGATATAAGGGTCCAGCCTAAAACAAACTAAAGTTTTTTTTTTACTGAGAGTATTTTGATTTTGATAGAGTAAGTAAAGCTTATTTTAAAATTTCAACAATGACTGTTTTTACTAGCGTCATGTCAAGTGCAAAGTCGTATTCTCGCAAGAAAAGTCAACCATATCGTTAGATCTTACAGAAACCTTTAAAACTTGTAAATTACTTCCTTGGCCGACCTACACTACATACACTTAATATTTAGTAACTAAATAATTAACAATTTATACCCATCGACGAATCCCATCGTTCCAAATTATTAGGACTCCAAATTTTTTTTTTCTGTAAACAGTTTAAATTTCAGTCAGAAAGTTATTAAATATAAGTCTTTAGATTGTTGAATAAATGAAATTTTAATATTCTTTAACTTGATGCAAGTCAAAAATACTTTAATAAATTTATCATCGTAAATGTTAATTTAAATCAGAATTCTTAGAATTTAATTTAATATCTGCATGAGTGTCAGAAACAATATTACTTATTATGTTACAGGTGATCAGTAAAACACGACATTTTCGAAGAAGCCGTATTGGCGAATGGTATGTGCCTCGACTTTGGATTCGAAAATCGTAGGATCAAATCCTGGGCACGAATCAATAGCTTTTTTGTTTTCATAATATCTGCTGTTTGTGGTTGCCTAGCAACGATTTGTTTAATTAACATTGTACATAAAAGTTATGGCGTTAGACCGAAACGACTGGAAAACTCGAGGGGAGGCCTTTGCCCAGCAGTGGGACTACAGGCTAAAAACAACAACAACAACATAAAAGTTAGTTAAAAACAAGTTTTAACGTTTTAGTAGAATGTCAGCATCACCGAATTTAAACATTCACCGCTGCATTACTTTGTGGAGCTCCTTAAGAAACGCAATTTCGTCTACCTCGACCAATTTGCACATTAATCATTTTCTTTATTAAAGTGGTAGGAAACACTTCTATCATTTTGAATCTCAAAGCATTTATAACAGTCTCATTATTTTTGAAAATAGGAAGTATTTTTTTACTTTGTTAAGACGATCAGTAAATAAGCTGCTTTGACAAAAACATTTCCCATTTCAAATATTAAAATTACAATCACTTTTTTTTGTAACTTTTACTTCAAAGTAAATGTTTTTTAGTTACCTTTGTGACTAGATTATTCTAAATCTTAATTACATAGAGAATAGATTAGAATAACAATGCAAGGTACAATCGTGAGTCAGTACATAAATAATCTACCTTTGTCCAAAATGCCTTGTAACAATGGGATGATCTTTATAACGAACTTATAAAGGCACAATGGAGTAAAAATATTCCTTTGTCGAGTAACTCTGGAATTTAATGTAGGTACGTAGGTAAGGTATAAGTGCTTATCCATACTGTCTCATTCCAAATATTCATCTTTATCCGAGCAGGTGAAAAATTGATGGTTCATTTCATCATTTTTGAAAGATCGTTGAAATTAAACGATAATTCTTAACGTTCACTTTAGACGTGATTCTGTCAAACTCAAACTAAAAATTTCTTAAGAGGCCGCCATATGCAAATTAGTCGTCGAAATCCTTATTTATCTCAGTATTTATGTGAAAGCTACGTCCTTCATATTTAGGGAAATGATACTTTGAACTTTTATCTTTTATCTTGGTTTTTTAGAAACACGATTGGTAAAAGTTTTCTCGATCATATATTTTTTTGAAAAATACATGTTTTTCACACAGTTTGCTATTTATCTCAGGAACAGAACGCTATTTTTGTTGGTTTTATGTTTTGACAAATAGCCTAGAAGTATTTATTTAGTTCTGGTTTTTTATTTTTTCGTTTGCTTGTTTAATTAACTTGTAATTAAATAAAAACTGTTTTTTCGCTATAAATTATGTTGCGTGTCTATCGTTCTGCGCTTCTCACTCACGAGTAAAAACATTATTCGCTCTCCCGCTCATTCCTCGGCGTTATGGCACACACTTAATTCGATAAGTTCAGTGCCACAAACTTATCTGGACCGATGAGAGGGGCGCTGTTGTAGCATTTAGTGCACAGAGAAAGAAAGATGATTTAGTTTTTACAACGAATTTGTGGTTAGTTCCACTTTCGGCCACCGGTCCAGATTAGTTTGTGGCACTGTAGACAACTTTGCTACGTCTAGTCCTTAAAACTAGGGTATTCTATTACTGCCTGTTCCAAACGCGACACACCGCTCAAAGAATCAGGTCACGTGTGGGCCTAGCTTTTTTTCCAATCTTAATATAAACTGAGTTGGAGCACGTTCAGTCCCAAGTGTTATGTCCCAGTGATTCCTTAACAATCTAAATAGTCAAGCTTCAGTGGGGATAGAAGCCAGAATAGTCAAGCCAGTCAAACAAACTGTGCTTGAGAGCACTTTAAATTGTGAGTCCCGGCTGTTAAACTATAACAGAATAGTCGGCTAAAAATTCCGCCACCAACGTTCATACGAAATTACTTTAAGTGGCTAAATATTGCTCTACATACAAACTCACGAATTTCCCAGTCTCTACATAAAATAATTTTAGATATTAAAGATAAGTATTTAAGCCCCACGTTATACCGTACCGCAATAAACATATACTATAGCCGGCCGATGCCACCGCTATCAAAATTAAATAAGGATAGAGGTGACATTCAATAACCTAAATCCAGCGAAGAGAGAGAAGAGAGATCTATGAACACATGTAAATTACTTATTTTATTATAACACTTCCGCACATACAAATTGTGCAAGGAGGACTTAATGCTAAAATGAAAAAATGCATTCTTAACTGTCATGGTGTGTCTTACAAACTAAGAATCTGTTGCGCTAAATGTTTAATCCTGTGTAATAAAAGTTTTGCAATGTTCTGTATTATCAATATGTTTTAATGACCACCAGTGACATCACATCAGCAGAATAAAATATAAAATAATAATTTACTTGTTTATAAAAAAAATCGATTCTGAAGGGATTCAAACCCACATTGATCAAACCGATCCTCCTCAAGCCAGTTCAGCTAACCAGCTCCACCATGGAATCCTAATGACGTCTTCTCGAATTTTTTTTAATAAGTTAAGATGTAAGGTAGCACATTGAAGTCCCTGTTTTTAACAGGTAGGTATTTTAATTCTATGAATAAAAACAAACATAGGTACAAACATTGGTACCTATTAAACTGACCATTTAAAGTTACGACGAAGCGGTAGGTGTTTGTGTCTACGCTTTGTTTTCACTTCACAAAACTGCATCGCCCGAATCCAGTTTGTATTATTCAACGCCAGACAACTTTCCATAGACGGCTCACAATAGCTTTGAAACGGTCACCATTGTTAGGGAACAAATACTTTCTGCAAAGCAGAACGCTATTAAGTAAAGCAGTTATTTTATTATTCTTCGACGGAACTATCGGCTACGGTCATGAAACAGATTAAGACTAAAAATGCGACCCGTAATTGTCAAACAACTAAGGCTCGAATTCAGAGACTTCCTTAGATCAAATCTGAGTGAAGTCTAAGCTCAAGCATCGATTTTTGACAGTTCTCTATGAAAACTGAGTGATGAATAACCGCTTGAGACACGATTCTCGCTTGAGTATGGTCTCTGAATATGAGCCTTAGATTCTTCAATGAACCAAAGAGCATATAACCACTACGTTTAAAATGAATCATAAAAGTCAATACCAAAAATAATAGAGCTAGAAGTGTCAGCGTCAAGTACGTGAGTTGACGTACTGATGGAATGACAAACTGACGGACTGAGGGGCTGACGGACTGACGGACTGATCCTGATGGACTAACGTACTGACAGACTGATGGAGTGGCGGACTGAGGGACTAAGAGAAGGAATAATGGACTGACGGACCGGGCGGACTGACATCAGTTTTTTTAGCCTACTTGTTTGATCATAGCCCACGAAGCTTATAAGCTATTCAACGTCTGAACGTATTTAAATAAAAAGAGCAAGAGACGAATTTCAAACCTCATTATCCGAAAAGAAAACATTTTGCAAGAAGGCACTTAATAAATTCTCCTCATAATCCGCGCACAGCTTCAGGCGATAAATAACTGACAAATTAATTATCCTTGTTACTGCAATATTCAAATATAAAATGTACTTAGATTTAAAACGGCTGACATTGATTTAGTTAAGCAACGGCTGCACTTGGGATTTAATCTTAGGAACTCACAAAAAACGCTTTCTTTTTGACATCGAGGTGAAAATATAACTATTATAGCTTGAAGTTCTTTGTGTGAATTGCTCTGAGGCTTGAGTTTCAAAAATAACTGAAGTTGTAATCATTTAAAACCAGGCTTACCTTCTTATTTCAAATCCAGATTTATCACTTTCCCATCGACTGTAATTGTGTCAGAACACTTCGTGATAGATCGTTAATTAGGTGACATTTTAGACATTGTCAATTAGGATGGGCGACATATTGTCATTAACAGAAGCGCTTTCGTACTTCGAAGAGCACAATTAAACCATTAGTTAAATCGTTGAGTCTCGATTACAGCATCTATGTGGCCTAAACGTGTCATAGAAAAAAACTTTCGCCCTTGTGAAACAAAACGAATAACTTTATCATTAGGTTAATGATACAGTACTTAGTAGTAGGTACCTACAATGACTTGCCTGTAGTTCAAAAAAGTGTAAGTGTTCAGTTAGAATAGAATAGAAAAAAGTATATTTTGTGACTTAATAAAATAGAACAAAACATAAATTAACTTAGTTAGTAGGTACTTTATCTATCCGCTAGCAGCTAGAGGCACTGCGACAATTTCATACATAACTGTCGAATATAGTAACTATACGCTACTGCATAGTAAATGTAGTGATTTTATTATCTTTGCCGCGTGGCAAATGTGGTATTTTTGTGATGTTCGGTTAAATAAAAGTGACATTTAATGATAGTTTCATGCTGGTGGATGCGTCTCTAATAGAAGGACGCACAAGATTCCAGATAGTTGGAGCGACGTATTTTTTCCCCATTTAGCTCTAAGCTCCCATCATTCTTCTGTCAGAGTAATCATTTCAAGTATGAACAAACAAACGATTGCTTTATTTCGTATTCGACGAGTTTCGGCCCAAAAACTTTATTTACTATTATCCACACAGCTATGCTCGCGTGGTACTAACCGGATAAAAAATAGCCCATCTGTTATTCCAATTCATAAACAATGTATATTCCAAGTTTCAGTCTAATCCGTTGAGTATTTTATGCGTGAAAGAGTAACAAACATCCATTTATTATCCACCTTTCGCGTTAACAATATTAGAGGAATTAGTGTCTATAAGTTTACTGAATAAGCCCTACTTGTCGTAATAGCTTAAAATAATATCCGAATTTGCATAAAGGTTTGGCCAGAAGCGGGACGCGATGCGGAAGCGTCTGCAGCGCGACGAACTCTACCCATACGTTTTTTCGCCCGCGATGTTGTCGCGTAGATGTGCAAAGCGCCATAGATAAAGTATGGGTAGCATCCGCCGCGCGGCAGAGGCATCGCATCTTACTTCCCGAGTTACTGACGCGCAGATTTACTCTAACCTATACCTGTTCATACTCTTACGCGCTACTTTCATGTCACTACTCATTACAACACCTATTTTTCTCCCATCCGCCCAAAACCATCATTCTACTTATCACTCCCTTTCTTTCTGTGACTTGATTTAAGGCTCGCTATCTTAATTGGGTAAGTTCCCTGGAGATGTTTTGTTGTGATCCATTTTTGCGATAAGTTCCTGTTTTTTGTAAGGTGAGCAGAAATTGCTTTCGAGATAAAAAAAACTGTTTATTTTAGAAATCTTTTATGTAAGTACAGTCGATTGCAATAACTCGTGACTAAGTCAGACGGGTAACAAAATGATTACAATTAGATGACAAAACACTTAGAACTTACATCATTACTAGCGTCAGACAGGAGGCAATCTTTGCCTATGCATAACGGGACACTAGTGCCTGGGATATTTTTATTGTTGAGATGGAATAGGCTTGCCCAGCACCTAAACCATCCTCTTAGGCTTAGCCGACCATATATGTTTTCCTTCACCGTTTAAAGCTCGTGTTAATAAATAAATATCCTTGATCATTCCACACGGCGTTAATGCGCATACATACATTATGCATAAATTATCGATACGAAAAATCCTTTACTGCACATGCACGGCCGGAATTCGAACCCCTTCAAATCGAAAGTCGAGAAACCGATTCATGAGTTGCGGGTTTGATTCCTGCCGTGTGATCTGGTTTTTATTTGAGTAGTATCGATTTTCTATTGATTTCACACTTCTGACCACGTGACACTAATCCTCATCGAAAAGTAATTCCCATAATGTTTAAACATTTAAACATTAGCTATTATTTTGTATACTAGCTTTCGCTATCGATTCGCGTTATTTTACATTACCCTCATCTTAATGTAAAATAAAATTGACTAAAAAGGATAATGGAAATAAAATGTTAATGATTAAGCACTATTTTAATAAATCTTAATAAACTTTGGCCTGCAAAGTTTTACACAAAGGCGACATTAAAATTTAATACTTAAAAATATTCGTTAAACTTGTGAGGAAAATATTAACATAAGAGGAACTTAATAATCACAATGACACTTAGAATTAATTAAATCTTAATAAATAGTCCAATCTAATACACTAACAATTTAAATGCGTAAAAAGGTTTGTTCATAATTTTCAAACATTTAATGTACCTACAGAATACCTAAAATAGGTTAAATAGGAGGTAAGTGAGCAGTATATTTTATAGCAGCATATTTTCTTGCATTTGATATTTGATAGATCAAGTGGAGAACTTCAACTGTTTTCGCTATCGTAAAAAATTTGCAATAAAAAAACAATTCGTAATCATACCCAGCTGATTATCATTCAGTATTCTTCTTAAACTAAAATTAAATCTAATTTTGGTTTTTAGTTTTAATTACACAGCAATTAAAGGTATCGGCCATCGAAGCAGTCAATAGTCATCCATTTTATTAACGAGGTTTTGGCATCTCGTACCCTATATAATCTCCACATCTAGGAAAGTCCTTAGGAATAGGCTTCATTTCATTATGCTCTCCAACTTTAAAGACTAAAGACATACCAATGTCTGCATGAAACTCAATATGGCAATGGAAGAACCAGTAGCCAGGGTTATTTGCTATGAATCTGATGATAGTATACCCTCCAGCTGGCACGAAAACTGTATCTTTCACAGGAGCATGATCAAGATTCCTGGTGATATTCCCAGCTTTATCTAAAGCCTTGATCGCGTCAGCTGTAGTGGCACCAATCCTTTTTTGGCCGACAACTCTGAAGGTGTGTCCATGAAGATGGAATGGATGGTTGACTTCAAACTTTCCTTCGTCGACGAGTATGACTTCCACGACTGAGTTTCGTTTAACGCTGAGCACGTGAGGACATTCGCAGTACTCGGTTGTACAAGTGGAACTTATAGTAGAGTTGTTGCAAAAACTTGAGTCTGAAGGGCGGCTGACAAGAAGAGGAGATTTCGGCATCTTCATAGAAATGTGGTTGAGTTGTGGTGTGTAGAGCCAATTAGATTCCACAACTGTAAGAGAGAGATAAATTAAGATAAATTTCGGTCATAATTCATAAAATCAAGTAGGTAAGAATAAGACATATCTGTTGGAAACATTTAGAGCCTACAAAAATGTAGTGTAGGTATACAGGCTAGGCTCTTACAGACGTTTTAAATATACCGACTTATAACATCCAATTAAGAAAATTCACTAAAGTGTGAATTAGAAAAGAATCTGTTAATTATTTTGTTGCGAAATGATTCGAAGGAACAAGATATTTTGTCTCTCCTTCCCCTATGACGAGTTGTATCAAACATTTTCGTTAAGCCATGATGGATGGAAGATAAAAAGATGCAGATGACCAAAAAAATACTACTCGTATGTCACTTGAGTTGGCTTCTAGCTCTTACAGACATACTTGGCACACTGAAGTACCGTAGATCTATCTCCGGTCAATCTACGGTCAACCGTAAGTTGATAATAGGAACCGCGTGTAAGGCTACATTTCAAAGTCAAAGTAAGAAGCAATCTATGAAAGTAAATTTATGATGAATCAAACTCACCTTTTTCTGTCCCATAGTAAGGCACTCTGTGGTAATGGGTGTTGTTTTTCAAATTCATGTCAAAGGCAATGTAGATCTGGTGATCAGCTACCTTCTTCGACGTATCATCATTCTTTGCAAGACTCCTCATTCTGGAAACTGGTATGGTGACAGTCTGCTCTTCACCTTGCTGAGGCCAGTTGACTATCTAAAAACGTACAATACATTTAATTTTGATACGAATTTTTATGAGTTAGAATTTTTGGGTCACTCTTATTACGTCAAAATTATATACTTTAAATTAATTATTTGTAAATATTTTTGGTAAACATCAAGATGTCTTTTACTGTTTCTATTATAATAGAACTTGCTCACATTGTAAAACGGTAGACTCCTTACGTGACAGGTTGCAAACCTATCACCGCTACTAAGTAATAAGCTAGGTTTTCTCAAGATGTTTTATTTAACAGTTTCTTTTCAATTTGCAGGTTAATTTGCATACGCTATACAAATAATTAAATTACGAAATAATTATCCATTATTGCACAGTTGCGCATCTAGGTTGCAACTTTCGAATCGTAAGTCAATGCACTAACCCACTCGGCCAATACAGATCAAGCCACGAGCATACGTTTCAAAATATATTTACAGATTCGTCTACATTTATTAGCCAGTAATATTTTACGTTAGCCACTACATTATTCTAATCTTCCCATGCAAAGCCTTCCGATAGCGGTTGGCGTGAAGCCAGAGACCAATTCTACGGCCGAGCGGATAATTCTGTTAGAAGGCGTTGGAGAAGGCAGAATGGACGAACCCGTTAGTCTTATCTATGTAATCAGTTCATAACCAACTGCTTTTATTCGAAGTGGATTTTTCAAAACTGAAGCATTCTGAAATGGCAAATGTGCAATGGATGGTGGCAAAGAGAATATAACCACTTACGTTTACGTTATAAGAGTAATTAGCTTAAAATTTTGCCACCACTACGTAAACAGTGGTTGCAAAATTTAAAGCTTAAATACTCTTAGGATCTTTTAGTTGTTTACGACACATTGTCACATTCGTTTTTTTAAACGACTTCAAAACGGAGGATGTTTTATGTCCTACTCTAATTTTTATGTTTTTCTTGTTCACCGATTTCTCTGTAAACCGATTTTGATTTTTTTTAATGTGTTTTCTTCCAATGTTGAGGTTCCTTGAGGTATCGGAAATATACCAAGAGTGCAGCTAATTGTTCTTCTAACAAAGTTGAAGTCAGGTTTAATCAGAATATAATTTAGGCGCTTGTGTTCAGAGTAGGTATTCTCTCTCCAGCAATACCTTCGTGAGCTACCGTACAGCTAGCTATTTGATTTTGCGACCTCCATAATGCTCCCGTTATCCGGTAAGAGGGTAGTTTTTGCCCCTTTCCTATGCGGCAGGGCACTGTTTTTTATTCATAAGTAGGTAATGGAATACTATTTTGGCGTTGTGCCCCGGGACTTGTCACACGTCAAGTTACAAGGACATTTAAATAAATAATGGTGAAAGTTTGAAAGCGTCATCTAGCTTCAAAGTAAGTGGAACTTGTAGGTATGTATAATAATGTATATACTTATTTACAAATAAAAAAATATATATTATGTAAGAATATATCAGTCATCTGGCCCTGGACTGTGTAACTTGTCTCGGATTGTATCCAAGTTGTATCAAAGCAAAAAACACAGTAAATCGCGAAAATAACTGTCAGATTAAAGGCTGATTAAGTAAATTTTAACGAAAAGTACAAACGTTACCTCAAATAATGTACCTACTTAAGTACCTACCAGGAAAAATGTACAAACAACTTCAAGTTAAGAAACAAAAATCGAATCCCCATTGAAACCTGCACTCACTTTCATTAGGCAATTTATTTGGAATGCGTAAAACGAAATTACTCCATCGTTTGGAAACTCCACCATCAATTTCGAGTTATTTACTTAATGACGGTATCAAGAAACAGATAAGCGCTGAATCTTTAGATAATGAACGTGAATTTTCTTAAAGGCTTTCACTCATCAAGCTAAAAAGGTTTACAAAAAACCTTAGAAGATTTGCTTTATTTTCTCTTGGTTTTAGTCAATAAAGGTTTTTATTTGTAATTATAAAGCATTTTGATCGCTTACTAAAATAAACGTTGACCCGTATCATCACTTTCTTTTTATATTTAAGCTGTGGTTTCTATGTCAACCTACTTATGACAAATTTCGAAGTCGTCAAAATCCTTTGAAAAAATTTAAGTAAAACTACCTATCTATTTTCATGAGTAGTTAATTCAAGATAATTCAGTTAATTCAAACAAAATTACAAGGCCATTTTATTTCAATGCCATATCTTTTGATATTATTTATGTACCTACGACTTCAAATATAAGACATCCAATAATGTTCCAAAACATCAAAGTAAATCAACTTTTGTGTATTTATTTCTGAATATTCTCTCCATTTCTTTGATATAACGTATAAGAACGCACCCTTTCATCAAAGTACTTACCGTTGACGAGACATAGCTATGAAATTTATTTAATTCGGTAGGCCTACTCTTTTGAACGATTTCGATTAGTGATGGAGTTATAAGTCACCTGAAAACCTCTTGACTGTGCGACTAAAAAGTCTTATCAAAATTAACCTGTCAATATCTCAATAACTTCGCTAAAAAGCTTGGCCCACACCACCAGGTTCTTGCCTGAATCTTTCCCTAGTGTAAGGAGTCGCGTTGGAACAGGCATTAGAATCACTTAGCATGTAAGTCGAAGTTGAAGTGATCCTTGAGGTCCTACCAAAATAAACGATGTTTTATCTTTCGTTCAGACATTAGAGGTAGCCATTCGCTCATGCGAGCATTACATAAATAGCGCGTCAAATGAATACTCGGAGAATATCCTCTGTTTTCGAAGACAGTCACATTTTTTACGAGCACCTCGGTCGTATTTTTACAGACCCTACAAAACGATACTGATACACTTTTATGGTGTTTGAATCCAGCCTTGAAATAGTGTCGCCGCTGAATATGTAACGAATAAGAGTAGAAATTAAATATCCTTGGACATTTTACACAGCATTATAATAGCACACGGGAAATTACTCACGTAAAATTATCGTCGATTTAGATACCGACAATGTTTCCCGTGTGGTATTATAATAACTAATACAACTCACGATAGTATTGAAAGTGAAATTTTACACAGCGTCATCTAGTCCCAAGCTAAACAACTTAATGCTTGTGTTATGGTAACCAGATCACTAATATAATACTTAGATACTTTTTTTTTGTAAATACACACATTATTATAGATAAAAATACATCCAGACCCGGAACAAATATCTGCAGAACATTAAAACTTAAATTCGTTATAGTTGTTGTGACAACAGAAAAGTTTTTGTCATAAATAATATGTGGACCAGTGAGACCGCTGTTGTAGCATAGGTAAAGAAAGAAACATGATTAGTTTTTCAATGCAATTGTCGTTAGTTCCACTTTCGGCCACCGGTCCAGACAAATTTGAGGCACTGTAGGTACTGTCTAATGTCCATGACATGTCCCAATCTATACGGAATATTGTTATAAGACAGACAGATAATTAAACATGCCACAGTGCCTCTAGCGGATACATGAAGTACTAAAAATGATATAATAATCCAACTACACGCTAGCGCGCGTGTAGATTGACAAGTCATGGTAAAGACACAGTTCATACCTTATGTTTTTGCGACACAGCCTATAGTTATCATTCTAATGGAACAACACTCACATATTGAATTTCGGAAGGATTAGGATAAGCCCCTGTTTTAAGATTCTAGGGTTAGATCGAATGTTTCGATAATACTGTATTGTAAAGTAGATAAGATCCATATACGGGTAGATGAGTAAGTAGTTAATAAGTTTGCTTTCACATAAACTTTTCCTCATTTTTACGTATATAGAAAACATATCGATGGGAGAAAAGATTAGTGTTAAAGGTGCCGATGATAGACTAACCCCTAAGCAATTTCGGTCAAGTGGGATAGTGTAGACTTTCGAACCGATGGTTGAATTGGTTGGAATTCCGGTTGTGCATTAATGTATTTTAATCGTAGTAATGGATACTCCAAGATTTTTTTCTTCCTGTCCTTATGTGTGTTTGGCACGGCCCAACATGTCATTGTATTCTTCTTCCAGTTTCCTTTATCAGCTGCCAACTATTCACAATACCCTTTCTTGTCTTACTCATATTTATTGGCAGTTTTGAAAATGGAAAATGATTTAACTTACCAATCCTTGACGAGTTACGTTCCAGGTCAACTCAGCACTGGGTTCTTCGGTTTTGGCACCTTTGTATTTCAAAACAGCTACCTGTCTTATTGGGACCTCACTGTGAAAACAAACATTCTGTTTAAACTTATTATGTCTAACATTTCTTTAGAAATTACTCGTAGATATCAAATTCAGAAATAATATCCGCCAGCTGCTTTGCTCGCATGTTACTTATACTTATATAACCATTCTTGCTATTGCATAGCTTCTATCGCGGGCCTTGAGCGTGGAGACCGAATCCAGAAATTCCGTAACGAAAATAACCTAACACCCCCCATGCAATAGCTTTACCGCGGCAGTCTCCGAGTGCCACACGTCTTTTTAAATCCCTTTGTTATACTTGTAGTTACTTACCCATTGCACGCCAGTAATGCACGGAATCTTATCCAGTAGGTGTCGACTGGCTTGTCAGCGTTGATGATGAAGTCGTATCTTTCTCCGGTGTAACTTACTAGAGCTGCCACTGTAACAAAATAATATTTGATCACTACCCTGACACTTCGTTTATAAAAACACAAAAAAAAACTATCCAGACACATGCAAAAAAATAACTTCTTGTCTATTAAACTACCTCGCATAAATATTATAATATCTAAATTCTTAAGATCTTCTTGATAGATCGTTGAAGTTAAGCAACGTTCTTAGCGGTCACAACTTGGATAATGACTGCAAGTGGCATTACCAGCTGAGCGCTTCCGTGCTTCGGAGGGCACGTTAAATTGTCGGTCCCGGCTTTTAAAGTCGTTAAGCCATGATGGAGGCCTTAGGGCGGTCTAAAACTTCGTCACCAGAATTTGCCACTTGCTCATACGAACATACATACATACATACATCGTATTAGACGTTAAAAAGACATACAATTCTGTACATCTGACCATGAATAAAACTTTAGTTCCCCAGATAAAAGTAACATACATAATCACAGACAGAAAGAAACGATTTTTGATAGTCAATATTTGCGAACGAAAACCGTTAAAGAGTACAAACTATCTAACAACAGACAATAAAATCTCATCGCACATTGGCAAAGTCGTTAGAGGTTGGAACTACAATCACCTACCCTCCAATTACAAATCAATTGGAGACAAAGCCGAACTATTGGCAACGATTTAAATCGTTTGAAACTGTAGAGTAGGTACTGGTTAACTAAATGCTGTGAACGAGTTTTTACGTCTGCAAGCAATAATATGAATATATCCTTAGACATTTCACACAGCATAATCTAATGTGTTTTGGTAATCAGATAACAGAGAAAATACCCAGACTCGAGACAAATATTCTTTATAATAAATAATATATTAGAATAAAGCCAATGTAAAATATTTCAAGGCGTCTAGAATCGAAAAATCGAGATCTGATAAAAATATTTCAGATCTCATCTGCGTTTAAAATTATGGTTGTCACATGACGGTGATCGATTCCTATGAAATCAAAGCTTTGATAGCTATTATACCTCTGCTAACACCAATTGGGTTACGGCGATTTAAATTAGGGGTTTATACAAAGGTATTTAACACGTTATTAAAGGTAAACTAGACTTGTTTAGCTGTTCTAAATTAACTGAATTTATAAATATTAACAGGAAACATAAAAACAATAATAGTATGTTAATAGAAAAAGATAGTATGGCAAGAAAAAAACTCTACAAAAACTTGCAATGTTAGATGAATTTGAACAAACTTGTGTTTTGATTGATGCGGTTCGAAGTTCACAGGGTCAGCTATTATAATTGAAGTAATATTTCTAGCAATTTTTCAAAGATTTAAAAAAATCAAACGACTTAAAAATTTAAACCTAAATTCAGCTTTTTCACGTCAAAGTTCAAAGAAAGTACTGTGAAATAGGTACATCCGAAGATCTATTTCAAAAACCGTACACATCCGTTAAATGTGAGTTCGGCATACGGTAGCTCTTTGATCCCAACAGAAAATTTGAATATGGAAATCGGGTGGAGACTGGCTGCCCAACTAGAAACACATTTACATAAGAAACTGTTTTATCGATACTTACCATAAAAAATAAGATTATATTGCTTATTCTTTTTGTTTAAAAAAAAATTCTTTTTATTGATATTCTTGCGCTGATTAGTTATAATACATGTTTAACACGTCAATTTTCCAAATTAAATAAAAAAAATATCCTTGGACATTCAAATTGATTTGATTTAAATTATTAAATTTTTTTCATTTATTTTCCAAATTTGATTTGATTTAATATTAGAATCATTTTTTTTATGATTTGGCGGCTAACTAAGGAACGGAGTTTACGAACTAAGCAAAAGCAAGGCTCTACAACTTTAAAGCTGGGACTCGTACTTTTACTGCGACGGAAATGCTCAGTTATTTTAATAATTGTCAAAAGCCGTTCATCTACCGCTTTTGACTTTGTCACAAAATAACTGGAAGAGCTATCAGAATCGACTATGCAAGCTACTCTGAAGGCATGTTCGATTCTATGTGCTTACCATGACATTTGTCAATCAATCCATACAGGCTAACGTGAAGTTTTCACAGATTGTATGAAAACTTGTCACAGTACCTCTAGCGGATATATGAAGTACTAAAATTATGTAGGTATACACAAATACATCTAATAGAGGCTAGTTCGCGTGTGGATTAGTTAGTCATGGCAAATCACGGTAATGACGGAGGCCTTTAGGCGGCCTAAAAACTCCGTCACCAGAGTTGGCCACTTGCTCATACGAACTTACTTTTATGGTAATGACACTAAATTTGTTAGTTGTGAGTTGTTTTCTGTGTAAATTTAGCCAAAAGCATGTTACAGAATTTAATGTTGATTCAAATTCTAATATTAGTTTAGTACTAGCAGTTTGTTTTCTATCAAATTTTGGGATTTATGCATGGAACTCGGTGATTTGGGACTACGGTCAAATTTCGATTTGGTAATTT
The DNA here is from genome assembly GCA_963582015.1 of Xanthorhoe designata. Lineage (NCBI taxonomy): Eukaryota > Metazoa > Arthropoda > Insecta > Lepidoptera > Geometridae > Xanthorhoe > Xanthorhoe designata. The sequence goes on along the minus strand of OY757029.1, from coordinate 12,408,760 downwards.
ATATTAAGGCGCTAACTCTTTCACCATCATCCACAAATTTTAGACAATATGAAAACCCTAAGAAACAGGATAATGATTTATTTGAAAATTTTCTCGCGAGTTTTAACTTTGGTTACGATTATTGTAACCGATTATTGTTCGCATGCCGCACCCCGCGTACTCATCATGCGAATAATGCGCCAACTTTGAGGGCGCTTACTTTACTCAATGCATTTGTCCATGAGGTCCAACATGTGGACATTTTTTATGATAGTTCTTCCACTATTTTTAACTCCTTGAGTGTTTTCGTTTTTATCTAAGATACTTAGCGTTTTGGTTTTAACTGTAAGCTTTCTGTCATAACTGTATTAAATAAATAAATAAACAAATAAATAAATCCCACTAATATTATAAAGGTGAAAGTTTGTGTGTGTGTAAGTGTGTAAGTGTGTTTGTTACTCTTTCACGCTCAAACGGCTGAACGGATTTGAATGAAATTTTGTATCAGGATTGCTTATACCCCAGAATAACTAATAGGCTACTTGAAATTCCTGAAAAGTGCAGTGTTCCCGTGGGATTATAAAACAAAATGTTCATTAAAATAGTTTCGGTAGTTTGGCCGTGCAAAAGGCAGCTGTCAGACAAAATAACTTCATAGATGGCAGCACAGACAAAAATATAACTCCTTCACGCTCGAACGGCTGGACGGATTTGAATGAAATTTGGTAGCAGGATTGCTTATACCCTGGATTAAAATATACGCTACTTAAAATTCCTGAAAAGTGCATTGATTCCGTGGGATTATTAATCAAATTCATTAAAATAGTATACACAAAATAGTTTGGCCGTGAAAAAGTAACAAAATAATTTCAATAGATGGCAGCACAGGCAAAGTTATTATTTCGTCACGCTCAAACGGCTGGATGAATTTGAATTAAATTTGGTAGCTGGATTGTTTATTCCCTGGATTAAAATGTACGCTACTTGAAATTCCTTAAAAGTGCATTGATTCCGTGGGATTATTAAACAAATACAAAATAGTTAGGCCGTGAAAAACTAACAAAATAATTTCAATAGATGGCAGCACAGGTAAAGTAATTATTCCTTCATGCTCAAACGGCTGGATGAATTTGAATTAAATTTGGTAGCAGTACCTACCCTGGATTAACAAATAGGCTACCTTAAATTGCTGAAATAAGGAATGGTTCCGTGGGATTATAAACCAAATTATTCATCAAAATAGTTTGGCCGTGAAACGTAACTGTTAGTCAAAATAATGTTAATAGATGGCAGCACAGGCAATGTTATAACTCCTTCACGCTCAAACGGCTGGACGGATTTGAATGAAATTTGGTACTAGGTCAATAATGTTAATAAATGGCAGCACAGGCAATGTTATAACTCCTTCACGCTCAAACGGCTGGACAGCTTTGAATGAAATTTGTTACCAGGTCAGTTGATATCCTGGATAAAAACATGTCATAAGCTACTTTAAATCCCTTAAAAGCGTATTGTGCCCGTGAGATTATCAAAATACCTAAATTATGCTTCTTCAAACTCAAACGGCTTAACGAATTTCAAATATTGTTTTTTTTTTCCCGATAATCTCACGGAATTGGGACTTATGTACGCAGATAAATCCCCGATACAAAGACTCAACATAAACCATTAGGACAAAGTTTATATTTGTGTCTTCAATTAAAATTCGGTACCTACAGCACCTCATCATCGCTATTTTATTACATTTCACACAGTTTCGGCTCGCTTCGAGTCTAAAAGCCTCGCTGCGCTCGCTTTGCTCGCATGTAGCTTTTTCAATCTTTTGCAAGCAAATTGAACTGTGTCAGACCTTCGAATAGGAACCGACCAGCGCCTTTTCTTTGAGCACCATGAGCAAACATAAGTGTCAGTCATGACGAATTGTCGTCAAAAATCGAATCAATGACGAAATCAATGACGAAAAAAAAATCAATGACGAAAAAACAATTTCGAGTCTAAGAAACTCGATGCGTTTGCTTAGTTCGAAGCTCGCTACGCTCGCACGGTAGCTTCTTGAATATTTTGCTAGCAAATTGAACTATGTCAGGCCATAGACTAAGAACAGACCAGCAGTCAGCCTTTTCTATGAGCACTATAAGCAAAATCAAGTGTCACACGACGCATTTTTCTTAAAAATTTCGGCTCGAGTTTGAAAGGCTCGCAACGCTCGCTTAGTTTGAAGCTTGCTATGCTCGCTTAGTTCGAAGCTCGCTTCGCTCGCACGGTAGCTTCTTGAATATTTGCTGGCAAATTGATCTATGTCAGACAATAGAATAGGGACCGACCAACAGTCAGCCTTTTCTGTAAGCACTATAAGCTACATCAAGTGTCACATAACGAATTTGTCTTAAAAATTTCGGCTCGCTGCGCTCGCTTGGGTCGAAGCTCGCTTCGCTCGCATGGTAGCTTCTTGAATATTTTGCGAGCAAAATAAACTGTGTTAGACCATAGAATAGTAACCGATCAGCAGTCATCCTGTTCTATGAGCGCCAAAATCAAGTGACACACACAATGCAGCGTTGGTCTTAGCCAAGGAGCAAAATTAAAAAATTTATGAAAAAAAATTTCATTACTTACGTAAGAAAATAGTAAGTAATTTTCTGCACTCTCAAGCTGTATTTTTATTCATATCTCTGACGATCCTCATCAGATCAAAAAAATAATCATCAAATCAGTTCACCCAGTCGACGTAGGTATTTAGAACCTCCTACTTTTTAAAAGTCGTTAAAAAAATCTATTAACTTATTCACCGCGGGTAACACCGCGGGGTACAGCTAGTAATAAATAAATAAATAAATTGTGTCTTATAACTTTGTACAATATCGTTCATTTTTATGACGAGTGTACCGTACCTAGTTCACAATCCTTGTTTTTCGAATCTCACGCCAATATTCATTTAAGTGGCACCATTTCCCAATAAAATAAAAACTCAAAGTTTCTCATCAACTCATCATTTTTTGCTGCTAAAACTACGAATTCATCTGAATTTCAAAGCCAAAAAGTGTTTGGCCTCGGTTCACGGGTAACTAAAACCTTACGGTCTGTAGTTGAGGAAACTTTTCCAATTTTCCAATGAGGATTTTTGCAGGGAAATTCTACTTCGATAGACATTAGTCAGTAAAATGGCGCAGCTAGTAGATTATAGTGTATTCGGAGTATCGCAAAAGCTAAACTAAACTAACTAAAATTAATGCCATCCTTTTTATTCCCATCGCTATGAAAGGGACGGCAACATTTTTGGTTAGTTAAGTTTAGCTTTTGCGATACTCCGAATTGCCATTAATGTCCTAAATGCGAAAGTTATAAGTATGAATGGATGGATTTGTGACTTTTTTAAAAAGAACTAACGACTTTTCAAACACAACAATAGGCTCGTATTCAAAGTCTGCGCTCAGACTTGAGTCTGAGCTCAAGCATTTATTTTATGTTCGAATCCGCCGGATTTGAAATTTTTTGCTAAGATTATTCATTTTAATTCTTTTGTTGTAGCAAGTGCCAATTTTTTATATTTTACAAATTAAATAATGAGAGGAAACATTACCTACAAGTACATTTTAAGAGTAATTTTATTAAGTTAGGTAACTTTTAGAAAGTCTTCCCTTTGTTTGAAGGGTTGTATTACTATCGTAGCTGTAGGAACTTTTGAGAAAACTAAAAAGAGATTCGGATGCCTAGATAAACATCCAGTTTCACAAAGGTTTTCAAATTAATTTAACAAGACCTTTTGTTTGGAGAATTTCGTAAAAGAAATCTAGATAATTGCGTATTTTTAAAAGAATTTTAAAATAATTAGCGAAGACTGGTTGTATAACACTCGTATTTATAAACAAGTCAAAGTGATTGAAAGAGAAAGAAAGAAGAAAGAAAAATCATTCATTTTGGTACCTCAAGGAACACTTCACAGATTCGTCTTACATCGTTCGTTCGTATGAGCAAGTGGCCAACTCTGGTGACGGGGTTTTTAGGCCGCCTAAAAGCCTCCGTCATGGCTTACATGCTTGGTGATTCTAATGCCTTTTCCAACGCGACTCCCTGGGAAGTTTCCCTGATTCCACAATGAACATGATAGTTATACAATGATAGTTGTCTTAGGCCGCGGCCGCACCGCAGGTGGCACACTTATTGGCAAGGGGTTAGCAGATCGCTTCGATGACTCATCTTGGTACCAAATTAACTATTAATACCCTGGATTCGAAATAGGCTACTTTTAATCCTGATATTTCCACGGGAACGGGAACTATTCACAACTAATACCGCGGGGCGCAGTATACAAATATATTTGCTTTATGCGACCTAAACAGGACCAGTGAGACGAAATATAAGGGTCACTAAAACTAGCTGACAAAGTAACACCCGTAGAGTAGTTTTGGAGTTATAAAGGTCCGTTGTTTGACTACGGGACCCTTGTAAAGGAATACTTTACTTTGTGGTTGTGAATTTAGTGTCAAATTCAAAAACTCTAACTAAGGGTTGTTCATAATTCGGGTTGTTTTCCTACATTTTTTATTGATCTACCTTGTAGATTCTACAAGGTTGGAGAGCTTTGAACGACCTCTTGGCACATACAAACTGCAGCTCTAAATTTCTTGCTCAGAGAGTTATAAGTTAAACTTTACTTTGTAGACTGTCTTAAAAAACAATGAAAAATGCGAAACTACTTGACTGAAACTTGAAATATAAGTACATAGTTTATGACCTGGAGTAACACAAAGGTTTCTTTTTATCCACGTGGCGAAGATTGCTAAGACCGAAGACGTTCTTGTTGGAGTTAAGCAACGTTCTGAGCGGTCACAACTTGGATGGGTGTGGCATTTTTAGCTAAGTGCTTCCGTGCTTCGTTAAATTGTCAGTCCCGACTAGGAAAACATTATCAGGCATCTTTCAATCGTAGCTTTTTAATTAAATTAAACGACAATCAATAACAAAACAGAATTAACCCTCTCAGTTACAAAGACTTATCTTTTCTTATCTCGGGAATAAACTGCCTTTTCGGGACCACAAAGAGGTATTAGAATTAATTGCCTTGTTCGGATGACAAAACTGAGGTTAAGGCTTACAATTTTAAGGATATTTTTACATAAACTTGCAAATAAATACGGATAAATAAACTTAAAATACGAATAATTTTATGATCTTGTTTGTTTAAGTATTTGAAAGATTAAAGTAAGTAAGTTCGTATGAGCAAGTGGCCAACTCTGGTGACGAAATTTTTAGGCCGCCTAAGGGCCTCCATCATGGCTTTGCGACTTTAAAAGCCGGGACCGACAATTGGGCAGAAACTGATCGATTTCGTCTCTCCACTTCCGTTTTGGTTTACCGCGTCGCCTTTTCGCTTCGCGCATAAATAGATTGTAATACTCACAACACACACAATAATATTGTTAGCAAGACTATGAAGTGACCGTTGGGTGTTATTATTTTGAACAGAAAGTGACCCAATTCACTTTAACCCGCCAGTACTTAAAATAGATTAGAAACATTTCTTTGTTATTTCTTTAGCGGTCCCCAGGGTCCCTTTATTCATAACTGAAGTGTGGGATTTATGACCTCTTAAAATATTATCCTGTATACGTTTAATGCGAGTTTTTTATGAGCTGTCTAGTTTTTTCAGATAATTTTATTACAAAGATAGGTTTTTTATGGAAATATATCTGAAAGGAAAAATAACTTCAAGTATTCGATGTTAAAGTAGTTTTTACAACTTTTAGAAAATGATATTTTCGTGGAAGGATATTTTCTCGAAGGTTCAAATCTTTATAAAATATTTTGAAACATCGCAAAGGTTCTACAACTTCTGTAAATGTTCAGTAACCAATCAATATGTGTAGACTGGACATATCCCTAACTATCCCCTTACACCTGTTTAGAGGATATTGTGCCTTAGATACTGCCGTGACCATTTTATTTTCAGGTTTTTCTACTAAATTAACTTAAGTACTTCATACCTATTTACATAACAAAACACCAGGAGCTTGAAACCAGTTGAGCCACCTATGTATCGTTCAAACGATCTATAAGTAGCTCAACTGTCCAAGCCACTGCCAGACGTCGTGCCCAAGACACTGGCAGCTTTGCCGCGCTGAATGGCAATGCTGATTATTTGAGCCAAGAAGGTACCAGATCTCGGATTGCATTGACTGTTCAAGAATATAAAGAACGTTGTGAATATAGGTCATCCTTTACCAGTAAGCGGATTTATCTGATACAAGTCGATTTCCTGACAAGAAAATTGAATTTCGGCAATGTCTTTCAATCTCTTTTTCAGTCCGCAAGGAATCCCTTTGCCATTTCGGTATGGTCGGGATGTGATGCATAAAGTATTTTTCCGTAAAATATTAGAGAATTTTTGTACACATAGTAAGTAGGTAGTGTCCCAAACGCATGCCATACTTATGGAACTTTCTTTGTGTATTAACGATTATTCAGTTTTATCGAGCTGCGCCCCGCGGTGAATAATTTGGGTTTCGGTGGGACTATCGAGATCATAAGTAGCATATGTGTTAATTCCGACATTACTAGAAACATCAGATCATTCAAGGCATTCTTAGATTGAAGATGTCTAATGGGGTAGTCAGACAGAGGTATGTCCAAAAAAATTGGTTCATGCACATATTTTGCGGAACACATTCCATACGTTGCAAGCCTTGTTGTTGCCAAGGCCATCGAAATATGAGTAGATACAAACAGGACAAAAACCGGAAATTTGATCGCGAATGAAAAGCTCTAACGAGACATAGTTTGGTTGTAATAGGACCACTGCCTTTAGATGTGTAACTCTATCATGTATTTCGCTGACGCATGGAATTCTTGAGAAGCGGTGGTCGTAAAATAACGGCAGTAAAGCGACCAGTTTCAATAAATTCTGTGGTTTTGCTTACTGTGGTTATTTGTCATTTTAATATGGAAGTTATGTCAAATATCTAACTACAGGAAAGCCACAGATAATACACATAGGTTATGAGACGGAAGTTAATGACTTTTGCTTTTTTTGTATGCGGTCAAGGCTGACTGTCAAGTCTCAGAGTTATGTTTATTAGTGCGCTAGTTCAATAAATTAAATGACCGTAGAGCTATTGCTATAAGATTTTTATAGAAACTTTCATTATACCTACAGCAAAAAATTATGACACTTTTTAACAGAGACCAAAAAACTTAGCCATAGTGATTTATAAACCGTCAGGAGGCAATCTTTGCCTACGCTTAACGAAACACTATGCCTGGGACATTGTTTGAGAATAGTCCTGCCCACCACCTAAACCATTCTCACAGCTTAGCCGGCCATATCCACAGGAAAATGGTCAAAACGTGTGAGGCTACCTCATGTCACATGTCCAAATGTCACAACTAAGTAGTAATATTAGTCATCTGGTTACCATAACACAAGCATTAAGTTGCTTAGCTTGGGATTAGATGACGCAGAGTTAAATGTAAAAAAAAATTACTATGGCACAGTCAATGGGCATAGTATTATATTACCTGTGCTATGGCGATAGATCTGACGGTCATTCGTGTTTAATAAACCGAACACAGATGAAAGGAAAAAAATATTAATCTCTGATGACGGATGACTGAAGCGACTGTTAAGCTTCTATCAATATAATCTGATTAGACATCCAGATACTCTCGTTCAAACAATAGAATAGGTAAGCGGCGACAGATAGACAGGATTATTACGGATTCGATACAAAGTGTTGTGGTCGAGACAATGCATATTACATGGAGCGTGAGATCTATTAGAGAGTATTGATGTAAATAAATAATGTAATAATGAGACCTAAAGACTGAGAGCGGAGGTTGCGGGTTCGATTCCCGCCAAAGGACAAATGTTTGTAAGTTTTTGTAAGTTCAGTGTCTAAATGTTTTTCTGTCTATAATATGTAGGTAAGTAGGTAGGTATTTACGAAAAAATTTTTATCTAAGTAGTATATCAGTCATCTGGTTACCATAACACAAGCATTTAGTTGCTTAGCTTGGAACTAGATGACGCCGTGTAAAATGTCCAAGAATATTTATTTATTTATAGATATAACTAAACTCCGAGATAAATTCGATTTTAACGTATTAGACCTGAGCAAGAAAAATACTGTCTAAAGTTATACCTACCAACAATCAACATGCCAAAAAAATTGTATTTTCTAAGTAACAAAAAAATTTATGCTATCAAAATTACATTCGACGTACCATAATGCTTTCTAACCAACTGTTACAATGTTCCTAAAATTAAACTTTTTCCTGCAGTGTATTTTATTCTGTTGTATTTAAATTGAAGTGAACGCCTCCTGCGTTAGCCATTTGTGAGGCTCAACGGACAAACAAAAGAGATTAAAAAGCAAGAACCAAGAGAATTCACAAAGTCACATCCTAAGCCCGGGGAAGTATTGCATCTTCAAGGTTGTTCAAAGTGTAGTGGTGGGAAAAGTCGATGTTCTGATACGGAAAGGTTATAAAAACAATAATTATGACGTCTGTATTCCCAAGGCGCGGTTGACATAATATTTCGGAACTAACCATTAGTAACTTCGGTTTCAGTTCGTTTAATAATTGTAATATTAGTAACTGTCAATAACTGAACTCAGACGTAATGTTTTGGGTACAAATAAGAACGAAAAACCGCAACAAAAAAATAAATTAGGAATTTAGAATAGAATAGAATAGAATAGAATAGAAAAATATTTATTTACATTCACTCACACACATTACAGTAGGTACAGGTACAATTATTTGTAGGAAATACGAGTGAAGCAAATTGGTCATCACTCAGCATTTGCTGTAGAAGCTGAGGTAGCAACTACAGCGCTGGTTTTCAGTTCATTTCAAGAGGAAAGGAATTGTATGAAGGATTAGCTATTTTTTAGGTACCTACTATTAGATTCACTGATGACTACGAACGATTTAAAAACAATTTAAATGATAGTAAAATACAAAAGTTACGAAAGTCCACCAATAATAATGTGGAGTATTTTTTAATACGGAACGGATACGGAAGTTACAAGCAACATGACACATCACTACAGAGGTAATGAGCTGGAAAAATACCCACGTACCAGGACAATGAAAATATCCTGGAGATTGGAATTTAAATACACAAAATGAAAATAAAAAACAATTTTTAAACACGTTGGATAAGCTTGTGTAATTCGTCATCATCATAATTTTTAGCTTGTTGTGGCCCACTGCTGGGCATAGGCTTCCTTCCCTAACCGTCAAACAGCTCTACTTAGCTCTACTTTTTACCTATATCGTCCATCAATCTAGCAGGTCGTCTGCTAAGAGGTCTAGTGAGACGCGGAGGTTGCGATGGGTTCGATCCCCGCTGTTTGTTTGAGTCGAGTCTGGGTGTTTTCCATGTATAATATTACCTACCTATGTATTTACAAAATAAAAAATGTACATAATAAATGAATGAATTATTCATAAAACACACTATTAGAAAACATAAAAACAACGACCGTACCTAAAGTGTAAATAAAACTTACCATTTTTTATAGGAACTATATCGTTGCCATCTGAAGCAATGACAGTCAAGTTATGCCCATCCACCGACACCTCTAGCGGACAATTTAGGTACTGTGCGTTTATCAGTCGAAAACGATACTTCAGCCCCTGAAAATAAAGCCCAAGATAATAACAGAAAATAAAAACATTTATTCTTTATAGTAATGGATAGAATATTTTACTTTGAACAAAAGGAAGTTACGCTTTTTTCTCGCCATTGTACCTAATGTGCTCTAAGTTTAAAAAATACTTTACTTTTATGGGATTGTATGTACCACAGCCTCTTCAATACAATAGGAAGGATTAATTGATCTAAGTACTAGCTGTACCCCACGGCTTTATATTATTTACATTTAAATAAAAAAACGTTACATTTATAATAGTTTTTAATAACCTTTAACCTTCTTGAAGAAATGACATTTAAAATGCAGAAAATTCGATTGTTCTAGAACAAAATAATAGAAATTATAAAAAATATTTCTGTGGGCTCTATTTTATGATGAATCGAAACTTTGTCAGTAGGTATCTCCTATTACATGCTCTTTGGGTATCTCATTAAAGAGTAATTTCTCGTGTGTATGTCAAGTAAGTACCTACAATTACAGTAACTCACGAAAGTATGATAAGTATAAAGAAATAAGTATAATACAGTATAAATCAATTTTAAATATCAAAGTGAGTTTTGAAACTACAATATTATAACTTGGGTTTACCTGTTCAACTTCAAAGGTAGGCGCTTTCATTGTCGAATTATTTCCATTTGTGACCACTGTGAATCTGCCACGACCGTTGATGAGCAGCGCCTGCGGTCGGTTGTCGCCATCGGCATGGTGGTGGTCGGTGAAGAGGCTGATGGACACGTTGTTAATCCAATCGGTGACCACAACCACGTGTTCTGAACTGAAGTATACCACAGAATAAATAATTTTTTATTTTTATTTTTAGTAAAACAACAGCGAGCTTAATGAATATACCTACATATAAATAAGGCAAAATGAGTTTTACACAAATATAAAATAATTTAGGAAACGGATACAAAAGTGATAGGTACCACAGGTTAAATATTAACAAGTACCTACAGAAGTCTGACTTCAAGAAATCATTCATTTAAATAGTGACTCTTAACGACGCAACAAACTGCAGTAGGGAAGTTTCCTAAACGTAAAATCCCAACTTTTCTTTATTGATTCGCAAGATATTAAAAATCTATAATATGCGGTGAAAGAATTTATTAAACATCTTGAAAAATTACAACGTTATTCAACTTTTACGGAGAAGAATAAATGTATCAAGGAACCAAGATTTCAGCGTGTGATTACTAAACACGCTGAAATAGAATAGAATAGAAAAAGCTTTTATTTTTAGAAATCTAGAGCATGCTGGGCAAGCCTATTTCATCTGAACAATGTCCTATGCACTACAGGGTCCCGTTCTGTACAGGAGTTAATTTTAATATTTCCATGGTATTTATACCATCTGAAAGCCGCGCGTATGCTCGCGGTGCCGTAGTAAAATCCATGCAAAAATTAAACTTAAGGCTTCGGAGCTGTACGAGTGCCCCATACAAACGTAATACCATAACCATTTGAAATTTGTGCATATCTTCAGCATAGTATGGTATTATTCGTATTAGGATAGCATTTATCTAGGTCTCTGCCAAAAGCTTTTTTCAAAATACTTAGCTAAAGTGAAATTAAACCGAATCGCATTTTGCATATTTTTACATCATAGAAGACATGTTTTCTTTATATTTATTTAGTATTAAACACTAGAATATTTTAAGTTTCCTTCTGTTAGAAACATAGCTTATTATGGTCTAGTAACAGAAAAACAACACTGTGAAGAATAAAAACAATTTTCAGTCATAATTTTTGGGACAACGGGAGACAACCAAATTTCTTGCAAAATAGCTATGACAACCAGTCTGGCGAATGTACTATTCAAACAGACGATATATGAAACGCCCCGGAGTTTTAATGGCTGCTACAACCACAGAACATATATACTCTGACGAGGCTTCAACCCGTTCGAATAACGAAGAGCACTGACAACTCTGTAGAGCTATACTAAAATAGGACACTCCGACATAGACGGATTATAGTAAGAATGAACGAACGAGCGTAAGAACGAAGAAGAAGAAGAAGTACACCATCATCCATCATTAGTCTGTGGCTACATCAAGGAAGATGTCTTTTCTCTATGGTCTACATTCTACATTCTCTTTGGTCTGTCCACTGTCTGTGGTGTCATGTCAATTCACGAAGTCTTTCGAATTTTAGTTTGTTGACAATTTGACAATTATTTATTTGTTACAGAAAATTTAATCTAAGGCGTGAAATCATAAATAAAGATACGTGTAAAACATTGTTATTCAATAGTTTTCTGTAGTGTAATAGTGTGTTTAAGTAATATGAGTAAAATCCAAAATTTGGTAAAATAATGATACAATTCGTAAAAGTTTTTGCAAGAAAATTTTCTCATATCGTATGTAGGTAAACAATTATAGTGCCTGACTATCAACCTAGATTTATCGATATCGATAGTTTGTTTTACGGAACTGGAATGATTAATTTGTTTGTTTGCTATGTTTATAAAGTTTTATTTTGTTTGGATTACCATAATTTATATGTAACTTAGATTTTATTTTATACCTATTAGGTTTTTAATTGAATCATGTACATTTTTAGGAGTAGGTAAACATGGATGTCACTACTTGGATGGGTGATCGCAAGTGGCACTATTACCATTATGTTTAGGTATAATATATTTTATATTGTTTTATTGTATAATAATACAACAAAGAGCCACAAAGGGAGAACTACACTGATGACCACGACCACTCTGCCAAGAGTGTACCGAGCAAGAAGAGAATACAACAATATTTGTTGCAGACAACCTACCAGAAAATCGAAGCAGCATGACGAAGCATAAACAAAAGCTTGATGATCATCGTCACTATAGAAAGTACTTGGATGGCAAACATTACATGAAAACACGGATATAAACGTCATTTTCTAAAAATTAATCCTAGCAAGATCGATTTATCGCCCCCAAAACACCCTATGTAGATGTTCAAATAAATGTATACTTACTTAAATTAATTATTAATTCTTTTATTTATGAAAAAAAAACCTACTAATAATTTAATGGAATCCAAAAATCCTAGCTACTGCTGATAGGTATCGATATCGATAAATTTTCGATAGTCACTAGGTACATCCCTAGATACTGCCAACATAGAGAATATAACATTTTTAAAAGACGCTGGCGTGACGACATAGATGCCTTCCATGAGGAGTGGTGGGAGGCGGCTGGTGATCGAAAGAAGTGGAAAGAGATGGGGGAGACCTTTGCCCAGCAGTGGGACACATTATAGGTTATTAAAAAAATAAAAAAAAATGTTGGCAGTATGTCGTGGTCAATATGTTCTGTGGTCGTGGTTTGGTTTTGTTACGTTGGTCTTATTGTTCACTGGGTGATTAATACATCGTCTAGTGTTCGTTTTGTTTGTATGGCACTTCCGTCTCTTACTATTACACGCTCTTTGGAACGCGCGGCGGATTGACTTTGCCGAGCCACGTCACCGAATTCTTAACTCCCTCATTTTTCTTTAGCACATTTAAAATGCTTTCCGCTGCGGCCTGGTCAGTGGAAATCATCCATAAATGGTTTGACTTACATATCAGCACTGTATAGACGGTTGTTATCGCTGTTCTGCTTCGGTTCCCTAACGATGAGAGCGCCAGTGAGACCGTCTCCTCGCTCCAGACCAATGTGAGAGTGCCAGAAGAATGTACCGGCTTCAGAAGCAGGGAACGCATATCTGTAAGAGTATGATATTGAAATATGAAGTAAAACATTCAATATTCTACTGCGAGAACACATCTGGAGGCACGGTAGTATCCCCGCCAAGTCGAGCAAAAAAGCAGCACGGCCGTACCATCCTTTTCTCGTAGCAGTTTTGGCCATTTTCGACTCCTATAACTTCGTTACGGATAAAACTAAAGGCCTGAATTTTTAGTAATCAAGCAGGCATTGAATATAAATACCATACCATCCTTTCATTTCTAATTATATTCATAAATATTTATGGCGATTACGTATTCCGACGTTTCGACTAGATTGCATCCCAAGTATATCCCAATTTTCAATCCCAAGATTGTAGGCTCTTATTGGATTTTCCGATTCGAAAAAAATATTTTGTTCAATAACACTACTTCATCTAATTGGTGAAAGAAAAAATCGCGAGGAAACCAGTGAGCTTTCTTATAGTGCCCTATGCCCAGCAGAGGGGTGGATGATGATGATGAAATTTAATCTAACATTAAAAATCTTCACTTTTGTTTTACTATGGTAAATTTTTTTTACAGAAACTAAACTATATTTACAATTTTTTTTACTATGGTAAAAAAAATACTTACAGAATACTAATAATTACTAAACTATTACATTAAAAACTTACCTGAAAGTAGATTCAGGTGGGATAGGACACTGCGTAACGAAGGGAGTTCCATCCATGTACGGCGTCTCCTCCTGCAGCAGTCCATGCCAGTGGATGGTGGTTCCCGACGCCATTAGGCTGTTCTCCACATCAACCACGATGGTGTCGTCTTTGCAGACCTGTCAACATTCATAGTAGATTGTTACACTAGGTTGAAAAGTTACCTATCATCACCAAGTAAGATATCACACAATAATAAATATCCTTAGAGATTCTTGACGACCTCTGTGGCGCAGTGAGCGCAGTCTCGTACACGAGGTGGTTTAGCTAGTAATAGTTCAGGTATAGAAGAATAGTACTTAATATAAAATAGTTAGAGTGCATTGATATGTCTTTTATCCAAGGTACTCTGCTTTTCATTTAGAATTTATGGAAAAAACTTTTTTTTAAACTAGTAATAATAAGTCTCTTATTAAATATTAGCATACGAAAAATTGCTTTCGCGCACATCTTACAATATTATAGCTAAAATTGACTAACCAACTAAAGATGAAATAGCTGTTTCCCTGTCTTTTTTATAGAATTCTACCAATAAATTTCAAAATCGTGGATTAAATTATCTTTGTTAAAAATATTTTACTATAATGATGAAATCTAGCGAAGCATACAGGAGTGGTAGGTTGGCAAAAGAGGTCGTCGATAAAGATGAAACCGTAGATAGTGGGCTAGGTTGGAGGGAAACAGAAGTGATTGGCAGAAACGAAAAATATGCCACTTTCGTTTCAGCCGTTCGTTTTGTTTAGCAGGGGGACGAGAAAGGCTGATTAATATGATGTGATGTCGAAGATTCGGAACCAAGGACTTTTTATCCCAACCCAACTTTTAGTTCCAAACTGCTACAAAAATGTATGGCTTATGAACGATTTAAATTCAAAATAAATTGGCCATTGATAATTCAATCCCATCAATGATTGGAACGGCTGATGGCCTATCACAAAAAACTGCAGCAAATCTACTATGAAATTGAAAATACAGCTTGAAATACGAGCACTTAAACTCCTCCAATAAACATTAAACATAAAAACCTTTTAAACGAACGAGCTGAAAAATATAAACAACAAACACTTTAGCGGTTTACAATTTAACAAAACGGTTCAAATAACTGTTAAAAACTGAATACGGAACATTTTTCCAATGTGTATTTGTAATTTTACTTTGTAACAGTGCTACTGCAAAAACTGTAGTTCGTTGTTTTAATTTCAGACATTGTGTGAAATGGAAAATTCAATACGTTTTAGCTTAGTGTTGCTGTAAGTAATTAAATAAAAACCCAAGAATAAGTTTTTCTTGGACTAAGTTACATTCAGTTTTAGTAAAGGATTTTTTTTTAATTAGCCTATGTCATTCCACTGCTGGGCAGAGGGGGGCTTCCCCCAATTCCTTCCAACACTCGCGATCACTCGCCATTTAGTCAAGGATATTTATATTTATTTACTGAAGGTATATACAGCATACCTACTATAGGTTATGTATATTATAATATAATGGTATCTATAGGTAGCTCAACTGATCTAAACCACTGCCAGACGGAAGCGTGCAAGACACTGGCAGCATTGCCGCGCTGGATGGCAAAGCTGATCTTGTGTAAGTGTGGTTTAACATTATAATAAAGTATTTAAAATAACTGTTGAACAAACTTACTTCAACAGACGGTCCAGGCATCTTCCTGTTGACAACAGTGATGGCCCTGCCGATCCCATTGGCTGGAACACAGTCAGGTCTGTCACAATCAGCTGGATTGGTCGTACAGTTCATACACGCCTGGAAACAAACGAATTAAATTAAAATTAAAATGTTAAATGTCTTAGGATATTTATTTATTTTATAGCTGAGCTCCAAAGGATGTCGCGGACTAGCCAAATCAAATTGATTTATCTTACGCCACTGAAGCGCTATTCAATGTAAGTGGTGCTTATCTTTGACATTATGTGACTTTTGCCTAATCTAATCTAATCAAATCCAATCTAAACAGCCCACTGGGTCTCACAGCTGGGCAAAGGCCTCCCTTTCGCCTCAGTTTAGGGACAAGGTTTTAAAATTATTATGATTACATTGCTCACATTATACGTGTAAGACTAGGGGAATCCCCATAAGAGGGGAGGGAGGCCTTTACCTTGCAGTACAGGCATTGAGGTACAATCTATAGAGCCACAATCAGACAAATAAAAGTCCGAGCCAAAACTCGTACAAGCTACATTGAACATTAAAACAAACGTCATAACGTCTACATTCGAACAAATGTCATTATATAGGTAAGGTATGTAGAACGTTGCTCGGATATTTTTTGAGAGTTGTCGTCAGCTAGGTATTAGATTGTGACTCTTTAGTACAGTAACTCAATGAGTACAGGCTAAAAAAATTACCTTGCTCATAGTATTGTACCACTCTACATGGAATCTGTAGAAGCAAATCTTTCGATCTCCTTTCTGGCACGTTCGATAGCATGGATGGTTCTTTCCATCTTTCGGCATTCCTATACTGTCCAGGCCTGGGTTTTCTGAGGTAATTTTCTCCTGGTTTAATACAGGATATTTTGGCGGACTTGATTTGTGGTCAAAATTAGGGCTGGGATTGGGTTGGTTTGTTTTCTTTCGGCCAAAATCGTAACTATGATGATCTGGATAGTAGTTATTTGGGAAGTGACTGGGCTGGTGGTCAAAATATTGTGGTTTAAACTGATAAGGATGGTATTCAGGTGGACTGGGTTGGTGGTCAAAATCGTGTAAATGAAACTTAGTAGGATGGTAGGTGTATTGTCTGTAGCCGGCAATAATGGTGATACCTGAAAAAAAATGGCATGGTTAGTAAAGTGTTTATGTTTGCATCTTGTAGAATAAAATCTTGCAAAATGTGGGCACGCGCCTCATATATTTAAACGTTGGTTGATCTGATTATTCTTAATCGGTGAGGGCGGTGTACAACACGTATGGATTAATGTTATATTAAGGCGAAGCTTGCTGAGACGTTCTTGATTGCGTCTCAGGCGAGCCTTTGCCCACTGCGCCACAGAGGTCGTATTGATGTCTTAATCAACATTCCGCCAATGATGCTGATGATGATGTCTAAGCACAAGCAATAGTCATAAACTAGTTCTGAGGGTTGGTCTACATCATCCCGTAACTCAATCGTCTACAATCGCGCCACCAATCAGCTATGTACAGGCTTGCTAAACTAATCGCTCCATTCATCTGAAGATTTCAGTACAAAGATCCACTAGTTTTGGTACTTTGAGAATGATACATGTAATAAGTGAGTAGTATTCGAGTTTTTTAAATGTTTTACAACTAGTATTCTCAAGTGCCAAAACTAGTGTATCTTACTGAGAGTTATAGAAGAAAAAAATTTACACTTTCGCCTTACGGTTTGCCTTTAAAATTGTAGGTACACTCAAATTAATGTCATTATTTTGTTTTAATTCAACCTGTCTAAAAAAATAACTATCGGTTTACTTTTTTATTGAATGAAATAATTACTAGCTTTATTAAATAAAGTAAGTCTTACTAAAGGATCATGATGTGTCCTCCCTAGTACAACAGGTATACTTCCTTCACATTCAACAGCGTCGAGGTATCGCGTATAGACCCTACTTAGGTAGGTAGTATTTGTCTGTAACTTCTAACGATCGGTTTTGTTCGATCTAACTTACAACAATCGACAATATCTACCACATTTTAAAGATGTTGGAGCAAACCTACATTTATTTATTTCCCACTAATTAAAAAAGTTTTTTATGCGTATGGATGTTTGTTACTCTTTCACGCAAAAACTACTAAACAAATTAGTCTGAAACTTGGAATCTACATTGTGAATGGCCTCCAATAACTCATAATAATATTTTTAATATTATTTCTAATATTAAGTACCCAACCCACTGATTGTTTGAACATACATTCCTGTTTTGTTAACCTTCGAAGCCACAGGCGGAAGCTTGTATTCAATACAAAAATCTTGCCTTTGTTAATAGAATTGCAGATTGATGTCCAGTGACGCAAATCGACGGGAGATGTGAAAGATATATAAATTTTTATAAAGATATTTTTATATTTTTACATTTTTTTTATTTCATTTTCTATATCAAAGACGATTGTAGAAATGCAATATGGCTAAAGGCTCAATTGGCTTCAAGCTTAGCCAAGTGCTTCAGAAATAATAAACCATATGAATAAAACTTTAAACTCTTCCAACCGACGCGCCTAACCGCGTCTTTAACGATTCACCATCCCATTAATTTGGAACAAAACAGACTTTCAATAATTTATTGCGTAAGGCCTGGTCTACATGGATAGCTTGGAACAGGCACGACGCGTTCTAATCTCAAAACTACGAATACCGTAAACATAATTGATAAAAAAAAGAAAGAATAAAATAAAACGTCGCCAGCTTTTTTTTATTGACTTAGTACGTATAAGTTATGTAAAAACTTTAATTATTGTCAATTTTTAGTTCCTTCATCGGTTTAAAGCAGTCATGCTTTAACCTTCTCAATTACCTACTGTCTTTGAATGGTTAATCAAACTATCGTCTGACATGTAATTAAGCAAGCGAAGTTGCCCATGTAAAACTGCCCGTATACTTAAGCGTAGGATACAACTTCTATTATAATGAAAGTCATTAACGCTTAAAATTGTAATTATTCTGCTTTTGACTTTGACTGATCGATCGTCAATTGTCATAAGTATTTTAATCAACTTGTTATATTTATCATTTTATATTTAACTAAAACGCTTTTCAAAATGTCTTTATTATGCTTCTCTATTTTAAATGTTTTGTATTGGTGTTGACAATGTTGGAGATTCAAATAAATAAATAAATATAATGTAAATGTGATCCAGTTGAAGGACACTCGAAACATTATTGCGTTGGAGTTGACTGTAGTCAAAGATAAAAGTTGTGAAATTACTGAGGATTACTTTGTTAATCATAATAAATAAATAAATATCCTTGGACATTCCACACAGCGTCATCTAGTCCCAAGCTAAGCAATTTAATAATTTTGGAAAAAATCAATATTATACCTAACCAAATGAATTTACCGAAATTAATAAATTAACGAATTTAATAAATACCCTTAGACATTCCACACAGCGCTATCTAGAATCTAGTTCCAAGCTAAGCAACTTAATGCTTGTGGTATGGTAACCAGATGACTACGACTCTATAATTATATTTTTTTGTAAAGATGCAAATTATAGCACGAGGAAATTATTCTGCAGAACATGCAAAAATTTGTCCCGCGGCGGGAATCGAACTCTCACTCGACCTCTTGCGCCTCAGACGGGCCTTTATCTACTGCACCACAGAAGGTAGTCAATAAACATTACAGGTTAAAACTCAAGCCACTTTTGTTGGTCTCTGTACTAAAGTACACTTATCGACAAATCTGGTGCTTAGCTGACACTTCGCAAAACGTCAGCTAATTCGACGATAACCTTTAACTTGACATAAGTGAGGTTGCCACTCAACCCCAATCAAGAGTTTACTTAAATCGAGTGGTTAACTTTCTTGAATATTTTTTTATATAATATAATTGTTGCCTTTGCTTTGTAGCTTCTAATTAAATTATAGATTTTTATGATTGTTTGCACAATAGTTACATGGTAGTTTAGTTTTTATAAATGTTGTAGGTATAAAAAAATTAATCATTTATGTAATTTAATGTACCTATATTACAGTCGTGATCATATTTCTTTTATTTACAAATTTACGGTGACATACTCATATAGAAAGGAACCTTGTGTGAACCTTGCTTTACACAAAATCCCTTGAGTAATAAATATGTAATGAGCACACAATTGCTACTCATCAACACCGACGACAGTCGACTTAAATTAGTATATTTAATTGATTTGCTTTAATTAGGTGTAATTTACACCTACAGTGTGATAACTGTATTGACAAACTGCTTTGACTGTGTTTTAATGTTACCTTTTTTTGTTCATAAATGTGATCAATAACAGACACTGAAAGCACTTTTTTGGCAGTAACAAAATAGTTGTGCATACATTATCTTCTATATCGGTGACCTATTTAATGTTTTTGTATGAAAACATTCGTAAAAAGTTCACGTTAAATTTCCTTATTAAATCAAGATGACCGCGGAGGCCTAAAGCGGTTGTTTGACGGCATTATGTTTCGCGAACCATGAAGATAGGGCGCAGGTTGACAAACACACCTTCTCGTGTCATAGTAGAGAAAACAAAGAAAGCTTTCTTATAGTTTTTCTTACTTGAATGCGAAAGCCGTATCATTACTTAGTATTAATATTGGACTGCTACTTAGTATTAAGATTGGACGGCTGAAAAAAAAGCTAGGCCCACACCACCAGGTTCTTGCCTGATTCTTTCCCTGGTGTAGGGAGTCGCGTTGGAACAGGCAGTAGAATCAGCTAGTTTTAAGTGTGACATGTCAAAGTGGTCTATAAACGATCGTACTGAATAAATACATTTTGATTTTGATTTTGATCGAATCTATCATATTTCTGATGAAAAGGAAAGTAATTATGTTGGAAAATAGCGTAATAACTGCACTACAGGCAAAAGTCTATTGCAAACATTAGGGTTGTAGACAAAACTATAATTATAAAAAATATACGTAATGAAGTTCATATTTTAGAAATACGTGGATACGAGATATTTTTACGTTATTACCATTGAGATGTATTAGTGCTCGTTCGCACGAGAGCTTTTTTAACGTCCGTTAAAAAAGCGTTCAAATGACTTTAAAAAAGCTTTCGTGCGAATATGGGCTTTAACGTCCAACGTCCAGCGCAGAAAATACAACACTGCTCGATAAAAAACCGTCGCGTTTAAAAAGCGCTGACGTGTGAACATATACATGGGAATGCATTTGTTCTATTTGAACGCTTTTTTAACGGACGTTAAAAAAGCTCTCGTGCGAATGAGGGCTTAAAGAGTCACAATCTAATAGCTGACAACACTCAAAAAATGTACGTGCAAATTCAATGTTCTACAATGACATTTGACAAAACGCATGCGTTCGTTTTTGTTTCCCGATTCCTGCAAGAGCTCATATATCTCCATACATCAATAATCACGGTATTTTAAACATGTCATCGCGACGTAGCCTTCACTTTGCAACACTGCTGTTCGGAATCATAAGAGGTCAGGTACCTGTGTACTTGTATGAGAAACTTAAATTTTCTGCTCGCGGTGTCCGCTCTGCAATAAGATTGAATCATATACAACATAGAACGACTGCATTTCGTGGAAGCTTTCGTTATGCTTCCACGAAATGCTGGAATAATATCCCTCCTCCAATAAGAAATTTAACTACTGTTAATTCATTTAAAGTAAAATTTAAAAAGTACTTGATAGATTTACAAAAATCCGTACCATAAGTCGTTCTTCGTTGTATCCTACTACATTTATATACCTTCATATACTTAACTGTGTAAATTATGTCTGCGTATCATATTTATTTTAATTTATATTAGTACCTACCTACTGAAGTGTATAACTTTTCTTTATGATCATTATTGTACCTATACCCAATAAACTTGTATGCGCGTGTCACACAGCAGTTGATGCGCAACTGCTTTTGGCGCCACTGAAAACCAGCGCTCCAACAGTCATGATGCTGCTGGAGCAAATGCTGAGGGGTAGCCTTATTTTCCTGTCTGTTATTTTCATTTGTTTAAGTTACCCATGTTTATGTTGATGGAAAATAAAAACTTTTTCTTTCTTTCTTTCTTTCTTTCTTATTTGACATTTAAATGTAGACGTTATGTCGTTTGAATTAATGTTCAATGTCGCTTGTACGCAAAAAAGAAAAACTTTTGGCGTTTTGGCGTTTACATTTTATTTGTTTGATTGTGGCTCTATAATACATCTCAATGGTTATTACCTTATTTATACCCCGACGTTTCAACTATGTTACAATAGCCGTAGTTATTGGCAGGCCACGGCTATTGTAACATAGAAACGTCCCAATTCTAAAGTATGATGATTGCGAAAGTTTAAGAAAGACTACTCAATATAGTTGTAGTACTACACCCATCATTTACTGCGTCAGTGCGTACATCCACCGTAGCCCTTTGAAGATCACTTTAATAGGGTTGAAATAAATCCAAGCTCAGATAGAGATAGTTCGTTGGTTTATCTGAGACTTCCGAACCTTAATTTGGGTGAAATTTAGGACAGGGTCTTGTGTGCCCTTAATGACTTGATTATCTACGAGATATATTACAAGGATGAATGGATTAGAAATATATGGCCTGTGTAATGTGTACGTTAAAATCTACATTAAGGTTATTAGTTAATTTTATAAAGTAAAATTTGTAGATAGAACCCTTGATCCGCTTGAAGGGATTTGAATATACATAATTATGTGTTTACACCAAAGTTAAAATCGGTGACAAAATAATAGAAGTTAATAAAACAATGGAAATTTATTATAACGTTTAAATAGCTTCCTGGGGATAGATTTTATAAAAGTTCATCGTGGTGCGAGTGCGAACTTATTTTGGATAGTATCTCAAGTATAATATTTTTAGTCCTCAGTAATTTGATAAATATTTTGTGTTATAAAATTTGACTCAATAAATTATCATTTTAAATACTTACATAAAGAGACGACAAAAATAATGATGCTGGTTGAACCCATTGTGTTGGATCTGTAATAAAATTAATAATTGAAATCAAAAACACCAAAAGATTTTAATTACTATAATACTTATTATCGCATGAGAAACTCGAACGAGTCGGATGCCCGTGGCGCCGCGCGAATTCCGGCGCATTCGAATACGCGCGCCTTCTCTGCGATAATAAGTATTATAGTAATGAAAATAAAGTTGAAATTCGTATGACACTGAAACTGCGCTCCGCTTCGCTGCTCTTCGTTGCTCTTTTGGTGTGAGTTGAGCCTAACCTTGCACATATCCTCGCGTTTGTTAAAACCGCTGCGAATTAGCAGGACGTGCAAAACCGCGCAGTGACTGCTCGTTTAAAAAACGTAGTCTGCCTATAAAGGTAGTCAAAGACAAATAATTTGACACAAACACTTAATTTTGACATTTTGGGAGTTACTTATTCAGACGTAATTTGCATTGAAAGCCCATCTTCCAAGTCTTTGTGATTTGCAAGGTTTGAATGTTTTTTTTTTGTTAAATGATTTTAAACCATTCAGGGTTTAGAAAAATGTTATGAATGAATTGAAATCATTTTCATTCATGAGCCCACATTGCGTATTTTTCCTTAAACTGAAAAGTTAGTTTATGCAATATGTTATTATCCTTGAAATACGTCATCATGTACCTATTTGTTTACAATAATGATGAGTATGTAAGTAGTAGCATTTATCAAAAAACTAAAGGGAAAACCTACGTACAATAATTATCTTCAATATTTTATTGAAAGGACACTGAGGGCTGCTAATAATAATAAATAATAATAAAATTTTTAGAAAGTGACCTCTCCAGTGATGTGCAGACATCTAACACTAGCAGAACTCGAGATGAAGCAGCTGTAGGAAATGATGTGCACTTGGCTTAGGCCCGTGCTCCTCATTAATTACCGACTCAAGTGAGTCGAGCTGATGAAAATCAACAACACAATAATAATAATAATTTTATTTAAAAGGTAAGAAAGTTATTTTAAAAATAATCTGTATTTATCAACCTCTTATGTGTCTACTTTCTCTTATCTTTTAATTTAGTGTTATTGTACTCGTATTGTTCTAGATAAGCTGATAACTACTTTATTTTTTATTTTATTAAAAAAATAGAGTTATTTAAAATAGAGCTATTTAAAAGTATGAATTGTGATCGCGAAAGTTTAAGAAAGACTAAAAAAATAGAGCTCAAATAAAATAAAACATATCAATGGACTTTTTACACGGCGTCATCTAGTCCCAAGCTAAGCAACTTATTAATGCTTGTGTTATGGTAATGATGACTGATAAACTACATAGACCACAGATAATTTTTTTTTGTAAATTCATACATTATTATAGATAGAAAAACATCCAGACCCGGAACAAATATCTGTAGAACACAAATATTTGTCCCGTGGCGGGAATCGAACCCGCAACCTCCGCGTCTCAGGCGAGCCTTCGCCCACTGCGCACTAATAACGCCAAAAATATATATCTAACGCTCTTAGAGACATTAGTGGCAATTCGGAGGATCGCAAAAGCTAAACTTAACTAACCAAAAATGTTACCGTCCCTTTCATAGCGATGGGAATAAAAAGGATGGGATTAATTTTAGTTAGTTTAGTTTAGCTTTTGCGACACTCAGAATTGCCACTATTGTAATAATAATTAAATAAAAATAAAAGGTCTTTTGCACATTAAGATAAAGTCGTCGTGATCTTTGCGTTTTTCACGAACTGAATTTCAAAAACATCTACTTACATAATTCCAATTTTTTTTTTAATCCACTAAACACTAAACACAAATTCAACAAGAACTTAATTCAATAAGCATCAAAGCTTAATTGAAATCGTGTTACATTTTACCGCCTATATAAACAGCTGTAATAGGTATCTATGACTACCCCTGAAGATAAATTCGCCTAGGTCACGTATACACGTGGAAAGTGACGTAACAAGAAAAACAGGATGGTAAATTACCAGCTGTATAAGGCAAATTGTGGTAAGTATAGTAGTATAATTGCCTCACTAATTGTTAGACTTTCATTTGGGGCTTTTCTTGAAAGACGTAACTGTGACGTTTTGGATGACTGTTATGTTTCTTTATAATAACCGACTGTAAATAACTGGCTAAGTTCGCGTCAGGCCATCCTTAATGTAAGTTTCCTTAGTCCAATATGCTAATTTAAGTGATTTTCTACGAAAATTTAGTTTTTTAGTTTATCCACTATTACTCGTCAACCTTTAAAACCTACTTGGCTGTGAAAGTTTTCCTTTTAAATTCATTATTATGTACTTAATTTTTTTTTTACTATTCTTACGTTACGCTGGCAAGGGGGAGTCAAGTGTCCCCCTTGACTTTTAACGAAAGAAGTCCAAACTTTTTTTTTTTTTTTTTTTTTTTTTTTTTTTAACACAGCGTCATCTAGTCCCAAGCTAAGCATTTTAATGCTTGTGTTATGGTAACCAGATGACTGATATACTACATAGATACATTTTTTTTTGTAAATACATACAATTATACATAGAAAACAACCAGACACGAAACAAATATTTGCAGATCATACAAACATTTGTCCCGTAGCGGGGATCGAACCCGCAACCTCTGCGTCTCAGGCGGGCTTTCGCCCACTGTGCCACAGAGGTCGTTTTATGTTATAAATCCTGTTATTTGTTTTCTTTTGTGCACAATTAAGCTTTTTTGTTTTATATTCTATACAAATGTATACCTATTACAATAATGATTGTATATTTATTTTGTAATTGTTTCCTCTGTAGGTAGTTGTTGTATTCATTAAAGAATGATCCATGTATCTTTTACAAAAACTATTTTGTTATTTTGCACTGATATATTTTTTGGTACATTTAATTCCGTTTCCGGCGAAATTTCCCGGCAACCCTTCTCAATCAAAAACCAAGCCTAGACACTACGTCTTCAAGATTAAGACGAAGGTTACCTCTTGATGCTGTATAAATCATCTAGAATAGAACGATGTTATGGCTAATCAACGAGAACAGAGAAGTTCTACTATTTCAGGAGGCTTTTAGGCGGCCTAAAAACTCCGTCACCAGAGTTGCCCATTTGCTCATACGAACAAACGAACGAACTTTCAGAAATAATTATTGTGGTTGGTAGGTATAACTGACGGGAAAAACTCACCTATTTCGTTAATTAAATCATAGACAAACTTATCTTATAATAATTAATAATAATAATAATAATAAATATCCTTGGACATTCCACACAGCGTCATCTAGTCCCAAGCTAAGCAATTTAATGCTTGTGTTATGGTAACCAGATGACTGATAAACTACATAGATATTTTTTTTGTAAATACCTACTTATAATAAGTGATCCTATAAAACATTTCAAAGAACTGACGAGAGCTAATTATAAAAAAAATGCACATCGAGGGAGTAAGAAATTCCTCTCCTTACGACATTGAAATCGCTTTTTAATATTTGACAAAGTTAAAAGAATAAAAGGCGAAAAAGTTAATCATAACTTGATGATAGGTATCTCATGATAGATCTCGAAATCATCTAATCATATACGTTAGGTACCTGAGTTTTCTTTTAGGTAGGTAAAGTAATATAATATTTTGAACATTAGTGGCAATTCTGAGTGTCGCAAAAGCTAAAATAAACTAACTAAAATTATTGCCATCCTTTTTATTTCCATTGCTATGAAAGGGACGGCAACAATTTTAGTTAGCTTAGTTTAGCTTTTGCGACACTCCGAATAGCCACCATTATTAAATTATAAATATTAAAAAATGGTTTCGATTTTGTGTATGGCCTTTGTCTGTCTTCTTGGTATTGTTCGTTTTTGTTACAACGAAAGTTGTGAAAGTGAAATATGTAGGTATAGTGTATCTCTACCCTAAAAACATGCAAGTACAGACTTTCCAATTGATAAAATGAGTAAGTAAACAATTATAATTATGTAGATTACCTTATCATTTCTGGTCATTTTCAATTTAATATCTCAAATGGTGCTCAGTTCATAGGAAGTAACGTTATCTAAAGAGCAACTTCAAAACTCCGTGCCTGGGGGTTACCATACCTAAAAAGTAGAATATCATCGACTTTATTTTGTTATTGTTTTCGTTTGTTCGTTAAAAACACTCTCTCATCAGGATGTGCAAGTGCACCAGACAGTTGCATGAACACCAAGGTATTCCCCTATATTTCAGGAAAATAAAACGATTTTTTATCTTGCATTCATTATGTACTTTGCATTTAAAACTATACTAACATAACATTATTAACTAACTTAACTAAATAATATCACAATCACAGCGACACTAATAATTCGCGAAGAAAACATTTTAAATGTTATAATTTGGAGAAATCACAGATGAAAAATCTCAAGAGTAGTATAAAATTAATTTTAACAAAGTCGTATGCACCTACTAAGACGCTTTTGTATCGTAAAAAAGACACAAACTTTTGGCACAAGTTGAATATTTAGTTTACCGATATTATTTTGAAGTCTAAGTTTATATAGTAGGCATAATAATTTTAGGTACGTACTCTCGTTCGAATGACGATACCTCCATGAAGTGTTGGTACCGTCGAGGTAAAGACCCATCGAGGTAGAAACCCTTCGAAATACTGACCTTACAAGCTAACCTTGCAACCTATCGACGAAACATACATCGATGTATCTTCATTCGAACTAGAGTACGAGACCTATAATAAACATTATATAAACACTTGCTTGAATCATTGAATAAAGAAATTTTGAATTTTAATAGACGTCATTAACACTGCGTCACTACGGTTAACCAGCGTCACTACGGTTTGTGTCCTGTTCATCGATATACATGCCTATCTGGGATTTTGTCCTATAAGTAATAGTTCAGTAGAGGTTTTCCTCGTATGAGAAAGTACATTTGGCGCAAATAGTAAAAACCTTAGCAATATGGACTTGACTCGCACCAACTAAAAAAGTGTCAATGTAAAATACAACATGTTACACAAATTATAAAAAAACCGACTTAGAAAATTCCTATTCAAATACAACAAGTCAGTATACATTGCTATTTGTGCTCTAACACGTTGGTACAGCATAATTAAAAGTGTGTTTTTTTTCAAAAACTTGAATTTTATAAGACCATTTTTTTCTGAATGTCAGCGCAAACATCAAAGTTCGGAAGTTATAGAGTAATTCAAGATGGCCCATAGTTCTATTTGTTGGTTATGGAAGAAGGCTCACTAAAAGCTGGCAATGATGATGATGATGATAAGAACAAGGGTTCATAACAATTTATATTATAAGTATAGGAGACATAGTTTCAACATTTGTCGCGCACGTATAGATATTCTATTATAATACTTATTATGCTATTTTTGCTTAAATTTCAATATTGCATGCACACAATAAAAATCTTTATCTTGAAATCTCTATCACTTAAATGTTTTTTGAGCCACGGTAAGATAAAGTGTCATTTACACGATGTAAGATTCTTGCCTGTTGCATACAATTAAATTGACTGTCATCATGACTTGCATGGTCTAAACAACAGTTGCTTACAATTATTGAACGTCAATTAGATGCGCGTAATATGCATTTAATTATTGCTCTGATACGTGCAAGAAAATGGCATCATGCAAATGGTACGTCGACTTGCAAGAGGCCACTTTTGATATTTCGTAATATCAGCACAATATGTTTCCGTTTGTAAATGCTAACATTTGTCTGATTCTTTTGGCCTTTTTTACCCAATACCACAGATAACTTTCAAAAATGTGTTTTGAGACGTTACTTATATAAGGTTTCATATCACTTAATGAAGGAGTGACCGCTCTCGCTTTTGGTTCGAAAAAGAAAACAATGAGTAGGTACCTAATGACAAGCAAGATTACAAACAATAAAATGTTACATGATAAGCTTATCGACTTTGACAATCGTTAACACAGACAATAAAGAAAAAACATATACTCCAATCGTAATATAAATTAACTTAGTAAGTACAAATTCGTATTTGATACGTGTAACATGAACTACGTTCCATTAAACTTTAATATACATAGACTACATAAAACTACAAATACCGATACAGTTAGACTCACAGCTGAAGAGGAAGAGTTGCTATTGACAACCACAACTGGCCACCAATGTGATATAGATATATGAGAATCCGTCTTAGGTTTCTCTGTAGTAGGCGTAGCTAGTTCTAGCATGTTATCTGGTAAATAACTTCCACATCTTGGAAAATCTTTTGGCACTGTCGGCATATCTTTATGCTCCCCAACTTTGAAGACCAAAGCCATGCCAATTTCTACATGGAATTCAATATGACAATGGAACAACCAATAACCAGGGTTATCAGCTTTAAATCGGATAACTGTATATCCCCCATCAGGCACTGTTACAGTATCTTTGATTGGAGCATTTTTGAGGTTACGTTTCAAAAGACCAGCTCTGTCAAACGCTTGGATTTCTTCTATAGTAGTTTCTGTTCCTAGCCGTCTGAGTCCGACAACTCTGAAAGAATGCCCGTGGAGATGGAAGGGGTGATTCGCGTCAAATGTAACTCCTTCATCTAACATTATAACTTCGACAACGGAGTTCAGTTTGACAGATAGAACGTGAGAGCACTCGCAGTAACCAGCTCGACAGTTGTCGTCGATACTTGAGGAGTTGCAGAAGTTTTCTGGTGAAGGTCTGGATAAGAGAAGTGGGCTGGACGGCATCTTCATGCTGATGTGATTGAGTTGCGGTGTGTATAGTCGGTTTGATTTAGCGGGAACTGAAAAGAAGAAGTAGATTAAGCAGTGTTCTTAACCTAAGATCAGGTGGGTTTAGCGTTTGATACTTGGTGGTTCTTAAAGAAGAACCTTGATTTTTAATTGGACGACAATGTACATCTTTGAGTTAACACTTCATTAGAAAATATCTTTTTGCGCACTGGTTTGAGCTCCGAAGAACAAAGTACAAAGACAAGATTACAGATAGAAGTGTGTGGAAGAGTGGAAATGACATACCTTGGTAATACCCGTAGTAAGGCGACCGATGGAAATGCGAGTTGTTCTTAGCGTAGAAGTCGTACGCTACATAAAACTGATAATCTGCCACCTCCTTCAAACTCTCGTCCCAGCCTTCTAGAGATCTCATCTCAGCCACGCTGATCGTCTCGTCTTCTTCCTCACCTTTGTTCAAGGCATTTAGTTGCTGTAATAGAACATAAATAATAAGTACATAAGTAAGTAACATAAATAATTTCAGATCTTTAGGCACAAAACAAAAAAGAATTTATAAAACATTCGTGTAAAAGAGAGATAAAGCATTGCATTTTTTGTCCCTTTTCACTTTATTCTATGACAGGAACATCAGTATAACTGTGGATATAGTTACGTAGAAAATTTAGAACACTGACCGCTTATCCACGTAAGTACTCGAAGACCATGGCTTCTACTATGATAATTATCTGTGGAAATTGTGAAGTAACTGAAACCAACTGACCAATCCTTCGTTATGCAGTTCGTGCCACGTTGGATCCCCGGGCGGCTCCGATTCCATCGCTCCTTCATAATGCAGGACACCGACTTGCTTAGCCATTGTGAATCTATAAACAAAACAGATATTTAATCATCAAATATTTAAATCATCATTATTTTATAATAATACAAGTTTTGAAATCTCGAAATACATAGAAACATTACTTTTCTACAATGCAATAACAGAGAACTGTATAGTTGGCATTCGATGAAGTTGACTTGGTCAAGCCACTACTCTACAAACAGAAAAAGATTTACCGTGCCAATCGCAGGTCAGCATATGTTTATGGAAAATGAATTAGGAAGATTAACCAACATATAATGAACTGCGATTAATGCACGATGTATCGTTTTTGGTTTGTAGAGTAGAGGGCTGAAGTATCAAATCAAAGGGTTAGCGATCATGGAAAGAATGTCAAATACAAAGCAATCGAAATTTGTCTAAAATTCGACGATCAACGCACGGATCTATTTGCAAATCTCATCTTTGGCTGTCAAATTAATAATTTGTTATTATTGTTAAATAAAACGTGATGTTCGTTTGATACCAAAAACATACGGAAGTAAAGTGGATTGAACCACTTGCCTCGTTTCGTTCTTCATGTATTTTATCATGTAAACATTGTTAACATGTCTATTATGTAGGTACTTATTGTTTGTATCTGTGACGAAACGACGATGGCATGTTTATCAAACCATCCGTCAGAATAGGCCACTCTAAAAGAAACAAAATGTGATCAAGACTGTTTGGATCAAGAAGTTTCCTCAGGACATTATTTCAGGCTTCAAGATCCTTTGAAGATAATGAATATCTTATAATAAGCTGGCCAAGTGCGTATCGGCCCACGCTCAATATAGAGTTCCGTACTTTCCCAATATGCAACGATACTCGGTTTGAGATGTACCTAAGTACATTAAATCATGCTTTATACAGTTAAAAATTAAATTAAAGGAAGTATGTCCGATTATTTTACTTACATTTCGTCACAGTCCATGAGACCACGGTATCTAATCCAGTAGTTGTCTATCTCAGCGTTCGCCTCCAATACGAAGTCGTAACGCTCCCCGGCGTACGTTACAAGTGATGTTGCTGTAACAAACATGAAACTTTGAAATCTACCAATAGGGATGCTCAGATGACTTTGGAAATGAAAGTAAAGTCAACAGTTAGTGATGCTATTACTTCATGTGCCGATTGTAGTCATAATTGTTAGAAGATTGAAAAGACCTCAAAAAATTAAAATCAAAAACAGCCTATGTACAGCGCGTTTTTCACTGCGCTTTTGTATAGTAATAAATACAAACGAGATACAAATTATGCTCTATAACTGTACCTATACTCTATATACTGTAATATCGCGTTTGTATCGTTACAAACACGAAAAATACGTAAACTATAAATCAAATCATTATATAACATGTACCTAACTGCAAAATACTACTCAATTACATTATTTGATTTATGAGCTTCAGAGTTTTAAAAGAAGAGCTCGCTACGCTCACTGGGCACTGCTACCAAATATAATTCGTCTAAGTTGCAAATGCTGAAAAGAGCCACAATTTCGCAGTCGAAATGCCATAATTAATTTAAGGAGTCGCAGAGTAAAATGCCATTGTTTCCCTTTAGTTACAACCCCTGGAACTGTGCAAATAATTGTCATTCGCATTGCTTTTCTTCGGGCGTTGATTTTATTGTCCAAGTAGGGGTGACACTTAATAAAACATCGTAACACTTTTATGTAATGCGTACTCACCCGCGGCTTCGCTCGCGTGGCCTGAATAAATAAAACAAGCCTATGTGTTATTCCAGGTTATAAACTATGTACCTATATATATGTATTCCAAGTTACAGCTATACCAAACATCTATACACCCATACAAACTTTCACGTTTATAATTATTAGTAGGATTGTGATTTGGAATAACGCATAAGCTACTATTTATACAGGTAGATACCACGCGAGCAAAGCCACGGGCGTAAGCTATAATTATTTCAAATACGTCGCCAATAACGCGTGTGCTGTGTCGCGTATGGCTCAGAGCCACAGCACACGCGTTATTCCGTTAATAATAAATTATGATTAATTTTCTGAACACGATACTATTCGGCCAGAACCCGCAGGATTCTATTTGTCTACAGAAATAATAATCAAACTGACCACACTGTGCCACAGAGGACAAAGCTTTATGGTCCTAAGCATTTCGAGAACATTATTTAAATATTCTGAAGGTAATAAATCATAATTTCTAAAAAAATATGTTTGTGGCACCCCTAGCAAAGCCTATGAGAATCAACGAATGATGTTTTCATTCCATAACGAGACAGCAAGAGTTTCAATTAAGTTTATTTCATTTTTTATTTTCAACGGGAGCATTGACTGTAGTTTTCTGTAGTAACATTTTGTAATTAAAAGTTATGCAGGCTTTAAAACTTGAGTGGTTTTTCAGTTTTCATGTGTGATAGAGAAAATACAAGTTAAATAAAAATGAAATTAATTTTTTCATCTTTGTGGGCAGTTTTTTGGTGTTTCTATGCTCTCAAAACTTTTACTGTATTTTTATCGTTTATAGTGAGTATTTTAAGAGTAGGTACTTTTGTGGTTGAACCATAAAAGTCTAGTTATGATGCTACATCTTTCATGCATCCGTCAGTATTCTTCAAATATTTTAGTTACCAAAAACCCCGTTACTATTAATGACTCTATCAATAACCTATCTTTTTGTTTTCTGTGGCATTAGGTACTTCAAACAAACTTTTGTCGCCAACTCAACTAAACTGTCGATTACAGAGATTACAGAGATTGGCTGTTACCAGCCAATCTCAAAACCTATCTACGTATCTTTGTTTTTTGCTTATTGTCAGCTATTGGACGTTTTTGGTACGGAAGAAATGTCAAATATCTAACCGCAGAGACTTGCCGTAAAACGATACCAAAACTTCCAGTTCCAGGTCATCCCCACGCATAAAGGACCGCCTTTGAGTCTAAATGCGGAAAAGGGAGTCCCCATACATACATACATACATACATACCAAAACTGTAGATTTGACAGTAAAAAAGTTTAACTGACATTTGGGGCCGCGTTTTACTGTCATAGTCGACATGGCGACAAATTAAGATCTCGCGACAAATTAGGCAATAGCCTACCAGAGTAAGCCACTAGATCATACAAACTTACTTAGGTACTTTTTACAATATTAAAAGCATACAGTAGAACATTTAAGGAGTTTTTTGCAGTTTATAATACTACTCGTATCTTCTTCTTTTCTTTATTTTGGCTTCGCACGGCTTATGCCACGCATTTAGCCACTACCATGTAATTAAAATTCAAGTCAGTAAAGAAGTCAAGTCAGAATCTTACCAGTTATAGGCTCCAAGTCGTATCCATCTGAGGCAATGACAGTGATATTGTGACCATCGACTGATAGCTCTATAGGGCAGTTGAGGAATTCGGCATTGATCACGCGAAAACGGTATTTGTAGCCCTGTATAAAGGTTCAAAATTAGAAAAACTTTCGATATTATGTTTTTGCAAATGTGTAATTTACTACATAAAGGAACCAAGATAATATTTCTTTTTCTATTTTGCAATTTGAATGAAACTCGATCCTTATCATCCACATTCCGTCTGTTTCTATTCTATTCTAAGCCTGGATTTGCCCACAACTTGTATTACGTCGACGATCCACCGCGCCATCGTACGATCAAAACTAGATATGATAATGTTATTTATTATTTAGTCAAATAATTTTTTTATTCTGTAGTATGAGCAAGATAGATTTTACTCCAATCTTATTGCAGTTATCAGACAGAATCAATTAAAACAGTTTTGAGCCTAACTAAATAGTTGATAAGCAGATGCTTACCTATACCTAAACACAGTTTTCTTCAATTTAAATAATATTTAATTACTGTAAACAGACTTGATGGGTATAGTCATAAGGTATGACTAATAACCTGTACCCATCAAGTTTGTGAAGACTCTCTTCACAAACTCGTACGCCTAAAATCACGCACATCACAGTAAAATATGAAAATGCTGTACTTCCTCACCTGCTCAACATTGAACCTAGCAGCCTTCATATACTTTGGTTTCTCAGTATCGTTGTTGAAGACCTTGAACCTCCCGACTCCGTTGATGAGGAGTGTTGGTGGCTTGTTGTCTCCCCTCGAATGGTGGTGGTCGGTGAACATGCCAACTGATAGTTCGTGGATCCAGTCGGTGACTATCATAACGTGGTCTGATCTGTGTACAAAAGTGTACTTTATGAGAGATCAATTTATGCATTTCGTAACAGATTATGTACAGCTTTGTCTTTTTCTTGGTTTTTTTCTTTCTTAAATAAACCCTTTTGAAAAAGCCCTTTGCTTTTTTATTGTTTAAATTTATGTATTAATTATTTAAAAAGGTGCTTAAAAAAAGCAAAAGTTACCAAAGGTTCTCCCAATTTTAGAAAGAAAACTCTCCTACGACGAATTGGACTATACTTTAGAATAAAAGAAAGAAAGAAAAATCATTTATTCTTGTAGGACCTCATGCTAGGTGATTCTAATGCCTGTTCCAACGCGACTCCCTACACCAGGGAAAGAATCAGGCAAGAACCTGGTGGTGTGGGCCTAGCTTTTTTTTAAAAGCGAAATGAACTTACCTATCATAATCATAGAGTCGTCCATGAGGGTCCTGAGACTTTGGTTTCCTGATAATAAAGGCACCGGCTGCGCCGTCAGCCCTCTGCATACCAGAATGCGAGTGCCAGAAATGAGTGCCGGAGTGTGTCGCGTTAAACTGGTACCTGGGCAGAAAATGAATAGGTACATCAGTATCGAAATAACAATCCGTCAATAACATTTCCTATCCATTTCTAGTCCTTTTTTGTAAGTTATGCATTTAAATATATTTATAAATAAGCGTGTTAAAAATTAAAATAATCTGTGACTTCGTTTTAAGTAGGTACTTGAGATCTGCAGAATTCAAAATTCTTTGAAATGAAAATAATATTAAACAATATTTATACCACCCAAAATAAAAAATAGAACAGGTACCAGAAGTCCAATTTCGCGAAAACATTTTTTTAAATAGCGACTCTTACTTACAACGCAAAAAAGTGCAATTCAGCTCGCTGATGGGCTTCTGCCGCTTTAAGTGCCTAAACTTGGATGACTCTGGCACTGTCACACGCGTGGCCCGAAAATTTTCTACTCAGACAGCGTGCTAGGCCCATAATTACAAGTCAACATTCCTCGTCAACTGATCAACTGATTTCCTTATGATGTTTTCCTGAGGTAAGCACGCGCGAAGTGACCACATACAGAGTTATAAGATCATTGACATGGCCTTACAGACTATTTCATGAGCATTGTAACAAGCGGCGTTGGGCTTTCAACCTGTCTTGTATGAATATTGTTTTTCGAGAACAGGGGATATTGTTTTAATCCTGTTTGATTTATTTTTGTTATGAGACTTACCTAAAAGTCGTCTCCGGTAGAATTGGACACTGCGTTATATAAGGCGTTCCGTCCATGAAAGGGGTGCCTCTCTGATGCTGTCCATGCCAATGCACTGTGGTGCCCTCCGTCATCAGGTCATTTTCCACATCCACAATCACTCTGTCATGTTGGCAGACCTGAGGGGGTTTGATATTACTAGGTACTGATACTTATAAAGTAACCTTATGATAAAAATTGTTAGACGTATTATTTAAAGTTGACTAGCAGACCCGCGCGGCTTCGCTCGCGTGTTGTGCATACCTACCTTGAACACTGGTCGTACCTACTGACTTGTTTAAAGTTGATTAACTTTTATTTATTTATTGAATTTATCTGTAAACTTCCGTTGGACAGGAGGAAAGAAAGTGGAAAAGGCTAAAAGAAAGAAGAATTTCCCAGCGTCACAATACAAATGATTATGATGATAACAGGAAACTACTTTGCGGCACTGCACGCCATAAATAGAGAGTTCATTTAGATGCATTGGTTCAAAATGGCTCGTTACGAAATTAATAACATACTTGATGAAACGATTTTAATGTTTCTTTATAGAATTTAATTAAAAATTTGTTGTTACAAAATCATGCCAAATATGCCTAAGCCTTTTTATTACTGGATCCTGTAAACATTTACTAAGATATTTATTAATTTAAGCTCGTAAAATAAGTGGAAAAGGGCGGTACAAAAAATTAAGCCTACTTAAGTAAATATTACCAAAGACGATTAATATCTAGAAGACAGACAAAGGCCATACACAAAATCGTAACCCTATCCCGCAGTACCAGATAGCCTGAGAACTTTAAAACATCAATTTTATCCAAGAAATTTCAATACTTAGTAGTAGGTAGCAACAATATTCAATATTTAAACATTTTTAACTAGAAAGTAATTGAAATTTCTTGGATAAAATTGATGTTTTAGAGTTTTCAGGCTATTTTTTAGGGTTACGATTTTGTGTATGGCCATTGTCTGTCTTCTAGATATTAATCGTCTTTGATATTACCCAAATATAAATTAACAACAGGGCGAAAAGTTTATTTTTACGAGATAAACAAAACGAAATCCTCATTTTTAGGGTTCCGTATACAAAGGGTTTTTACCCTTTGGGGGACGAGACCGAAATCATCGAAACATTATATCCCTAGTTTCTAGTCATTGATTTAATGTATGTATGTGTGTAGTTACTAGTAATAACTACACACTTTTATACGTTATTAGTAATAAGATACTAAGTAGTTATCTGGTAATACCTGCATATTTAACAGAAGGCGTATAATATGATAAGATTATTCGTGAAACTAAAATATTTTGTGTGTAAACTGAGAAGACACTTACCACATCCAAATTAACAGAATATTATTGTAAAAAAGTTGTAAATAATTTACTAACCTCGATCGCTGGTCCAGGCATTTTTCTATTAACAACATTGAGCGGCCTGTTCATTCCATCTGCTGGTATACAATCCGGTCTTGAACAATCACTATCATTAAACGGACAGTTGAAACAAGCTTTGCTCATAGTCTGATACCATTCAACGTTAAAATGATAGTAACATATCATAGGTTCCTCTCCTTCTCTACATTCTCTATGGCAAGGATGATCTCCACCAATCAACTCGCCTGTTACTTC
Source organism: Xanthorhoe designata (assembly GCA_963582015.1). Classification (NCBI taxonomy): domain Eukaryota; kingdom Metazoa; phylum Arthropoda; class Insecta; order Lepidoptera; family Geometridae; genus Xanthorhoe; species Xanthorhoe designata. The sequence continues at coordinate 12,371,516 of OY757029.1, read as the reverse complement.
ATCGTATTGTACATGCGCTCTTATATTGTTCTTATTATGAACGTTTTTCTCTATCAGAGTTTTGATATCGTCAATTTCAATTTCTTTGACTCTATGCTTTGTTGAAATCGGAGTGCTCTTGTTTGGTTTAATTATTTCATTTACAGGGTTAACGTTTACTGGGAAGATGACTTTAGAAGCGCTTTCTAGAGGTTTGGTTGTCTGTTTGGTTGCTGGTGTTTCATTCGGATTCATTTCTTCAGGTTTCACTGTTTTAGGTGTTACGTTTTTATCGTTTCCTTTCAAAACTTTGCTCAATCTACCAATATGAAGTTCATTAATATCGATTGGTGTGAAGGTGGTTTCTGAGCTGTCTATAGTAGTATCTAGAAGTTCTTCTGTAGTTGCTTCTATAGTGACTGGTGCTGACTGTGCCTTGATTTCATGTATATCTGTAACAATTTATAAACATTTAATATTATGTTTTCCCTGATAACTTAAAATGTATATATTAAACATTATATTAAACATGATTCTAACAAGCATTTTAAAAACATCAAATTTATACCTACCTATTTATACAAAAGGTAAAGAAAATTCCTTCACTCGATTTTACATTTACCGAATCTTAGACAGACTTTATTGAAAAAACATCCTAATCGAGATTTCCTGGCATAAATTGTCATAAATCATCCAAATATCCTCTGAACGGTCTTCAGGGTATCATTACATGTATTTGAATTGTAGATGAGAATTCTGTCAGTTGAGTCTTTTTATCTTTGAACGTTTATCTTATCTCAAAAATAAACGAACTTCTAATAATACTGAAATAAATGATAAAATGATCTACTTATGGAATATTGCGTAATTTTTGAGACATCCTTTATTTTTATTTTAAACTTGTTAAATTTTAAAACTGCGTTATTTTAAATTGTTTAATATAAATTATTAAATTATTTGTAAATTATTTCAATGTTTTTTTTTTACTTTTTTGTTGTTGAAATTATTGTTGTAGCGCCTTGAAATAAACGTATAGCAGCTGGCAATGCAATAAAAACTACTTATTTTGTAGGCGGTGTAAATTTTCTAAGGACATTTCAATCCTTGTCAATTTTCAGGGCGTATTATACCTAATGTATAGTAGTTTATAGTAATTCACAATAACACTGCAAGCTTTTGTTCCTGGCATTTAGATGTAGGTCTTTAAAATGTTTTTTTATGCTGGTTGAACTCGTAACCACAAATATGAGAAGGTACACCTACATTACCAAGTTAGCAACATTATTTAGTGGCGTCCTCTATGTTGATGAATCTCCTCTAATGAATCATGAAAACTTTAACGAGTGCACATGAACTGAGAGGTCGTCAGTTTGCTAGCAATTGTTGAAACTTGTTTAGATTTTAATTAAATTATTTCCTGTGAAGTTATCTATAGAAACTTCAAAACTTCACAGCCTGGTGAAAGATTGCGAAGCTCAAATTTAGAACATATTTAAAATATACACGGGCAACTTTAGTTGCTCATACCATTAGGCTGCGTTTCCATTGACGGGGAGCTGTGCGGAGCGGTGCTTAGCGGTGCATGACTTGACATGAATTGACCAATCACTATGCTCGAAATCTCTGCTCCGCTTCAATGGAAACAGCAGAGCGGAGCGGGGCAGAGGTGAACGGATATTCATATAAAATTCATAGAAAGCGAGGTGATGCGGAGCGGAGGACTGCGGAGCGGTGCGTTGCGGAGGGTAGCTGGGAGAGCGAAGCGGCTCCGTTCCGCTCGGCTCTGCTTCAGTGGAAACACTCACCACTTTTCACCGCTATTCTCCGCTCATCTCCGCACAGCTCCGCGTCAATGGAAACGCAGCCTTATACTAGCACCGATTTTTCGAACTTCTAATAACTATGTAGGTACTTACTTAAAGAATCTTAATATAATTTATAATGTACCTAGGTACCTATCTACTTTTTTTTTTAACTGATAAATAAATGTACTTGATTGCGGGCCTTAGTAGTCAGAGCAAGATTAACCCCACGTCGACTGTACCATCTTAAAGAACGTTTTAATAATATTAGATGCTGTAACATCCTTAAACTTTTTATAGAGTCAAGTTTAATGGTTCTTGAGATGAGAGGCTTGCAAAATCACGTACAAACTTTTTCAAGAGAAAATTACTTCATGAGAGCAAAAACTTTTGATTATCTCTGAGCAATTCTCCTTATGATTTTCTTGATGTCTTAAAATAATAAATCAACTTTTATCTTCATTTGCGTTAATCTAATTGCATTTATTATAAGTATTAGAAATATTGAAGGAAAAAAAACGAAACATGATGAGTTATCCCCAAGGCGCAACACATAATTCTCTCAGATCTTTTGACTTATAAAAGATGCTTTGAAGGATGTCCAATAAAGAGGGACTGACAATGCGAAATGCCTTGCGAGAACGCTAAGATGCGACGGTCACCCATCTAAATCAGTCAGAACGTCGTTTAAATTAAAACTCACCGAGCCAATCTCTTAGCGACCGACGGACTGTCAATTTTTTCAAAAATAGTCTAAATACGTCGCTGGCTACAAAACTTGCATAACTTGCATAAAAAAGTAAAACTAATAATTTTTGAAAAAAGTATCATAGTTTAAAGAAAAACAAACTTTTCCATTTCTAAAAAGAAGCGGCTTGAAAGAAATCAAATTTCTTTCACAGAAACACGACTCGTCCTATATTTTGAAGCGCTCTCAGCACAAGCATTCCTGGTGTAAGATATAGTTTGTTTAAAAGCGGTACCGTCATTACACGTATGTAACCGCCAAGTTCGCCGTAATATTACTAGCCTAAATAAGTTTTTGATTGGCTAAAATGTCTAAAAACTGCAAGCAGGCCGGGAAGTGTGCCTGCACCTCGGCCTATTATTATTTGTGGCGACTGCTACACTATTTTAGCAATCAACGCGACGACCGACGTCTTGTTTTATTATTTTATTAAAATTAATTTATTGAAGTAATAAACGACTCATAATCAGATTAATATACAATTACTCATAATCTTATGTGTAATTAAATTTAATCATAAAAATAATAATATAAAAAGTACTAGGCTGTGTAGGCTGTAAATCAGGTGGGGTTATTTTTAGGCTTCGAAATCTACAAATTAATCCTAACTTTAGTATTTTTTACTGAAAGACAGAGTTAGTGAATTACATTTAGTAGAGTTAAAATTAAATTACTTACGTTTATTTTAGAAGCTTTTTACAGAGAATTATCTACAGACTTGCTTAAATTATTTGACATTTATCATTTAATCAGCAGTCAAGTCGAAAATTATGCCTACTTTTGGATTCTAATGCAAAGAAAGAATATCTAGGATATTGTTGAATTGAAGTAGGCTGTCTAGCACCATACACCGAGAGGATTCTCAACATAATCGGCTTACTATAATTAGGTACTTACTTTATTATATGGAAAAGACATTTTAATACGTATGGGGCTAGCCAAGCTACAATTTCCTTTCATCGTTAAGAGCTCGTGTTTGTGCATATTTTTCCGTAATGAACAATCCATTGACGCACGGCTTCAAACCCACGACCTCCGGATTCAAATCAATATCACATTCGGCCGATAAAAATGTCATTAAAATAATCTATTTAGTAGAATTTGATGATCTAACTGGAAAATCCGGTTAAACACATTTTACAGTGACCATCAACTTTACTACCTTATTCGTTACGGTAGGTAAGTAACGGTATTAGCATGCTTTAACGACAATAGTTAATTACATATAATTATCGTATGTTTATTGAAGCTATGAGAAACCATTATTAGCTTGTAAAAAGAGGTGTAAGATATTGCTAATGTAATTTTTTTAATAGTCTGTTGAATTAATACAAGCTACCACCTGCGTCTTCGCTCGCGTGGTACCGTCACGTCAATCACGTCAGAATTTATAAGTTATTTTATGTTTCTTTTTAAAACAATAAATAAGATTTGAGCTTAGATTTATTATTGCTTGGTAAGGTCGTTCATGCTACTTTGGGATTTAGCTTGTACTAAATAAGAGCTTTTGGATTTAGCGATAGTTTATAACTACCTATAAGACGCTGTGTATCTGTTCCAGCGGAACAGATGATATATTTTTCGTTCGAATTTCTTTCATTATTTTCTTATGTAGGTAGCGTATTAAAGACATACACAATTTTGAGGGTAGATCAAAACCGTTCACAATATTTCTATTGGCTGTTTTGGTGTGACGCCTCTATTGTCTTTCGAAACGGCGAAAGGAAGCCATTTTGAGAGTTGCTTGTTCGACGCCTTCCGATACAGCCGCGCGCGCATCCTTCGTGTTTTCGCACAGTGCCGCTCGCGCTTCAATATCATATAAGACCTCTAGTGATCGTTCCATAAGAGACACAAACTACAGTCCCAGCATCATTCCTCACCTATGGACCTAGAAAGTGCGGTGAATTCTCAGTGCAAGCCGGACACGACCCTGGACCTGCTAGATTGACGAGACCAGGTTAGTTGCGCCATACAGCCTACTGAAACTCCCGTACATAGTTTTGATCCTTCGATCCGGATAGTACCTATCCAGTTTTGATTCCTCCAGATTGTGTCGTCTTTATTGCTACACTACGTGTACATATTTTAGTAATTTTCCATTGCAATCGTAAGTCATCTTTGTTACACAAAATGGCGGACGATTCAGCTATTAAACAAGATATTTTTGAACGTGATATTATCTTAGAGGATCTTAAAAGAACGTTGCTTTTTTCCACTACTGATATTTTACAATTTAAATCTAGATCTACTGATCTCACTTCTCAACAAAGAAAGTTTGGCAAACTTCAAGCTAAAATAGAAAAAACTTTGATGAAATCTAAAACCTTTAACAAAGAAGAACAGTTAAAAATTCGTAATGATTTTAATGATTGTTATTACGCGATATTAGTGCATGTTAATAAATTTAAACAAGCCGATCAAGAAGGTAGACGCATGAGCCGTATTACTACGCAATCGTTGCCTTACACACAAAATCATTGCCTTAACAAATTACCTACGTTGCCATTGCCAACTTTCAGTGGAGAATCTACAGATTGGCCCTCATACTACGATTTATATCGTGCCGGTATCCACAACAATGATGCCTACACATCAGCGGAAAAGTTTAGATACCTGTTGTTAACTCTAAAAAATGAGCCACATAACTTAATTAAATCCATTCCAATCACAGATGAAAATTATACTGTCGCTTTAGAAATTCTTATAAATCGGTATGAGAATCGTAGAATCATTGCTTCTAAACATTTAGATCGCATTCTTGACATAGAAAAGTGTGCTAACGAGTCTAATGTAAGTTTACGTAAACTAGTTAACGTTTATATGGAAAATATTAAAGCACTCGAAATGATGAGATTTCCAGTGCACGAATGGAGTTTCATTTTGTTAAATATCTTACTGCGTAAGATACCGCATTCAGTTCGTAAGCGTTTCGAGTTATCGCTCAATAAAGCTTCTGATATACCTACCGTAGATATACTCATAAGTTTCTTAGAACAGGAAATTTCAACGTTTGAAATTATGTCGAACAGCGATTCAAAAATTGTTGAGGGTAGGTCTCGCGTACCCAGCGTGAACCCGTCCCGAGCCAGCGGCTCCGGTGGCGCCGCTAACGGTCATTTTGGTGTTTCAAAGCCAAACGGTTTTACTCCGCGACAAACATTCGCCGTTACGGAATCAACCGATGTTCAAATTGGCAAACGATGCATTTTGTGTGACGATCAACACATCTTATCAAAATGCTCGAGATTCTTGAATATGTCTCCACAAGATAGGTACAATTTTGTTAAAAATAAAAATATTTGTTACAATTGCTTGAATGTAGGTCACGATTTAAGAACTTGTAGGTCGAATTATGCATGTCAAACGTGTAATAGACGACATCACACATTATTACATTTTGAAATTAAACATAACAACTCAAACCAAGCATGCCCCGTCTCTTTCCCTCCTACGGAGGAAGCTACGGTCGATCCCGGCCTCACTACCATGTCACTGCAACCGACTAACGTGAATCATGCGATGCGCGAGAGTGGCGAGTCGTCCATTGCGCCGTTGGTTAGGAAGTGTACAGTCATGCTATCTACTGCGCTCGTCAATGTATGCGTTGGTTCAACGAATCACTCAATTCGTTGTTTAATTGACACCGGTAGCCAAGCGAGCTTTATGACGGAAGCGTGTTCTAAGCGTTTAGGTTTGAATCCTAGGTATGTTGGTATTCCAGTGTTTGGGATCGGGGAAGAAAAACCGATACAACCAAAAGGAATAGTTTCGTGTGTTGTCACTCCTCGTGGTTTAAATGTTCCAGCTATAGCGGTCGAAGCTTTAATCTTACCTAAATTGTTTTCGCAATTTCCAAGAATTCCATTACCTATCGAAGCGTGGCCCCATATTCAAAACTTAAACTTAGCCGACCCTTATTTCAACGCGAGTAACGCTCAACCAGTTGAAATGCTTTTAGGTGCTGATGTTCTTTCTCACATTTTGCTGGGAAATATTGTTAAGGGTCGTCCTGAGGCGCCAATAGCAATTAATAGTGTTTTCGGCTACTTATTGATGGGAAAAGTACTTTTCGATGTTTGTCCTACTCCGTCTCCACTCCAGGTGTGTCATAGCTCCTTTTTCGAGGACAGCGACCTCCAACGTTTTTGGGAGCTGGAGGCAGTTCCTGAAGATAAATCTTTTACCCCCGATGAGAGTCAGTGTGAATCGATTTTTCAAAATACACATTCTCGCGACGAAAACGGTCGATACGTCGTAGCACTTCCATTTAAAACTGCACCTATACTAGGTCAATCTCGTGACATTGCTCTCGCTCGTTTTCGTAAATTAGAATATCGCTTAGAACGTAATTCGTCCCTTAAAAAGGACTATCACGCTTGTTTACAAGAGTACATTGATTTAAATCAAATGGAACTCTGTAATCCTCCGTCTTACGACGATAATTCTCACTATTATATTCCGCACCACTGCGTGGTCAAAGAATCAAGTGAAACCACCAAGTTGAGGGTGGTATTCGATGCTGCTTGTAAAACCACTAACGGAAAATCGTTAAATGATCTTTTGCTCACGGGTCCGAAGTTGCACTCTGACATAGTAGATATTTTACTTAATTTCCGGGTTCACAAGTTTGTTTTCACAGCTGATATTAAACATATGTATCGCAATATTTCTGTTCGAAAATCTGATTGGGAATACCAGCGGATTGTTTGGCGGCCATCTCCTGACCTACCTATTCAAGATTATAGGTTGCGCGTCGTCGTTTTCGGCATCAGTTCATCTCCGCACACAGCGTTACGTGTTATACAACAACTCGCACGGGATGAAGCTGAAAAGTTCCCACTAGCGTCCTCAGTTTTGATGAGGGATGTTTTTGTTGACGATGTCGTTTCCGGGGAAGACAGTGAGATGAACGCACTCAATCTACAAAAACAGCTGATCGGTATTTGTGCAAGCGCAGGCTTTGAGTTGCGCAAGTGGCACAGTAACTCGCCGGCGATACTCGCCGCAGTGCCCTCGGACTTTCATGGTGAGCGGCCTGAAGCCTTATCTTTCGCCGATGTAGAAAAAGATCCCTCGATAAAGGTTCTCGGGCTTCAATGGAACCCCACTTCAGATAGTTTTTCTTTTAAAGTCAAAATTTCTAATTTAAATTGTACAAAACGGGCAATACTGTCAGAAATTGCAAGAATTTACGATCCGATAGGATTTTTATCACCGGTAATATTACACGCTAAATATCTAATGCAACTACTTTGGATAGCAGGTACAGGTTGGGATGAGTCACCTCCTATTGATATCGCAAATGCTTGGCTAAGCTTTGTCAAGCAACTTCCACTCTTATCGCAGTGTGTTTTTCCGCGTCACATATTTTCTAATTCAATTTCTATTGAACTTCACGGTTTTGCTGACGCCTCCGAACGAGCTTATGCCGGGTGTGTGTATATCCGGTGTAAATGTAGTGATGGTCAAACTCGGGTCTCCCTTGTTTTGGCAAAAACAAGGGTTGCACCTCTAAAACGATTGTCGATCCCCCGATTAGAACTTATGGCAGCGCTATTACTAGCGAAGTTAATTAGTAAGGTTATGCTCGCCTACGGCGACCGAATTCATTTCGATCATGTCTACGCATGGTCCGATTCCACGATTGTGTTAGCATGGCTACGCTCATCGCCACATGAATGGAAGACGTTTGTGTCCAATCGCACAAGTGACATACTGTCACGGGTGCCTGCCAGTTGTTGGCGACATGTACCGTCGTTTGATAACCCAGCTGACTCGGCTTCCCGGGGAATGCTGCCCGCGGTGTTCATCGAACACTCCTTATGGTTTCATGGTCCTAGTTGGTTACAAACTGAGCCAAATACTTGGCCGGTTCTTAATCAAAATATAAATACTATGGAAGAAAAACGTAATCTTCCCATTATTGCACATCCTTCTTCTGTAGGTAAAGAAGAAGAACCTGAGTTTCTTTCAAAATTTTCTTCTTTAGGAAAACTTGTTCGTGTCGTTTCTTACATTTTTCGATTTTATTACAAGTGTAAAAAATCACAGATTGCCTTTCCTCGGCACATAACGGTGCTCGAGTATAATTCTAACTTAAAAAAGATTATAGGTATAGTTCAGCAGTCTACTTTCGTAGAAGATATTAAAAATATTTCAAATAGTAAATCGCCTACAAATCAATTAAAACGCTTATCACCATTTCTAGATAAAGATAATTTGTTGCGTGTGGGTGGACGTTTGCATAAATCATTGCTTTCATTCGAATCAAAACATCAATTGATACTTCCGAAGAAACATTACTTAACTACGTTAATAATCGATGATGCTCACATTACACACCTACACGCAGGTCCTCAGTCCACACAGTACTTATTGTTACAAAAATATTGGATTTTATCTGGGCGGGATATAGTTAGACAGCGTATACATAAGTGTGTTCCGTGTTTTCGCGCCAGACCCACACACACACAGCCACAGATGGCTCCGTTGCCGAGCGTACGCGCACAGTCAGCGCGTCCTTTCATTAAAACAGCTGTTGATTATGCCGGCCCGTTCTATGTTCGTGCAAATAAAGTTAGAAATGCTAAAATAATAAAATCATATGTTGCGGTATTTGTTTGTATGAGCGTAAAGGCAATACATTTAGAATTGGTTTCTGATCTTACGACAGAATCTTTCCTCGCGGCCTTACGACGATTCACGTCTCGCAGAGGTTTATGTACAGATATTTATTCCGATAACGGAAAAAACTTTGTAGGATGTAGCAACCATCTTCGTGAGCTGTATACATTTTTAAACTCAGACGCCGTTCAAAGGACATTACATGAACAGGTACTTAAACAAAACTTGACATTTCACTTTCAACCTGTTACTGGGTCACATTTCTGTGGTTTAGTAGAAGCAGGCGTTAAAAGTTTCAAACATCATTTACATCGTGTTATAGGAACTCGTACTCAAACTTACGACGAAATGCACACTTTACTCTGTCAAATCGAGGCAGTCTTAAATTCACGTCCCTTATGCGTCTTGAGTTCAGATGCGTCAGATCCACAACCGCTGACTCCAGCGCATTTTTTGGTTGGTGGACCTCTTACGGCCCTACCTGACATTTCATTGACAGAATTCAATACTGATAGGCTTAATCGTTGGCAGTGGGTGCAACAATGCATTCAACATTTCTGGAAGAGGTGGAGTCGTGAATATTTACACGAAATCCAACAAACACATAAATGGTTTCATAATCGCGGCCCTCCTATTAGTGAAGGTATGATTGTTGTGGTGCGCGATGATAATTTGCCGGTTTTACAGTGGAGATTGGCACGGGTGCATGCTCTGCATCCAGGTACGGATAATATAACACGTACCGTAACCCTTCGAATGGGCAACTCTTATACTAAGAGACCTGTGGTAAAAATCTGCCCCATTCCTTTGCAATAGTTTTTCGTTTCTTTTTCATTAATCAGCAGTACGTACATACTCATTATTAGTTTATAGTTTTCTTTAGTGTAGTATAATTACAAACAATTTTCATGTTAAAAGCAACCACGTTCTTTTAAGGTGAGCGGCATGTTCCAGCGGAACAGATGATATATTTTTCGTTCGAATTTCTTTCATTATTTTCTTATGTAGGTAGCGTATTAAAGACATACACAATTTTGAGGGTAGATCAAAACCGTTCACAATATTTCTATTGGCTGTTTTGGTGTGACGCCTCTATTGTCTTTCGAAACGGCGAAAGGAAGCCATTTTGAGAGTTGCTTGTTCGACGCCTTCCGATACAGCCGCGCGCGCATCCTTCGTGTTTTCGCACAGTGCCGCTCGCGCTTCAATATCATATAAGACCTCTAGTGATCGTTCCATAAGAGACACAAACTACAGTCCCAGCATCATTCCTCACCTATGGACCTAGAAAGTGCGGTGAATTCTCAGTGCAAGCCGGACACGACCCTGGACCTGCTAGATTGACGAGACCAGGTTAGTTGCGCCATACAGCCTACTGAAACTCCCGTACAGATATTTATTATATTTAATTATTTTTATGTAAATCCGGCTTTAGCTACTCGTAGTCAAATAATTAAACTTTTTGCACATATTGTTTCTTACAGGCATAGTTACGTATGATTAGTACAAAAAATGAGTGAGTTTTTAGTCGTGTTAATAAAATACAATATAATAATTGGCATCACCATAAAAACCATTTGCTAACTCTTCGAATCATGTAATTATTTTCATTAATCCAAAGGAAGGCTATACTATTTACAAGAAAAAAAGATCGTATATCTCAATAAAAAACTACAGATAAATTAAAAGATGTTCAACGAAACAAATAAGAAGTATTAGGGCAATAGCCTGTACTTTGTAACCGACTCCAAAAATAAGGTTTTTTTTTATGTATGTTCACCGATGTGTTTGTATTATCGATACAAATTCGCTGCAAGAAAACGTGTGCATTGGCTTTAAGACGAGCCTTCCACTAAAGTAAAGTAAGTTCGTATGAGCAAGTGGCCAACTCTGGTGCCGGAGTTTTTAATGAAAAATGTCCAACAGGACAAAGCCGGCAGCAACTAGCAGGTCCGGTATAAAATTACAAACAGACAGATCATTAATACCCGGTATTCAACAGTTTATAAGCCAAGAAATAAATCAATAAAACCACAACTTCAAGGGCTCGGGAAATACCTAGATCCGGAATTGATCAATACAATCAAAACGAAGTGACGTAATCATATTTTTTGCCTTCCACTCTATAATAATAATAACAATTATTGTAATAACATTTTATATTTCGCACTAGCACTTCAAAAGCACGTGTTTCTGTTCACACCAGCTTTAGCTGTCCTAGGACATTTTGCACAGCGCCATCTAGTCTCAAGCTAAGCAATTAAATTTAAAACGATACTTACTTAAAATGGCCAACGTCACCGTCCACACTAAGCACGTACTCGATAGATGCATTTTTAATCTGAAATAGAAAAGGTATAATTTAGAATTGTACGTACGTTAATAATGCAACTGTGTCGAAGAAAATATTGTGATGTAGGTACTTGCAACGTGTCACATAGAATTACAGATTATGTATGTTAGTATCTGAAAAAATTAATTAATTTTCGAATCTATAACTTTTTTATAACAAAAACATATAAAATCTATTTACCTACGTGATCCACGGACTAAATTGTTTGACTCAGAAAATAAATCTCAACGTATATTTTTTAAAAGATACATGTCTTAGGTATAATTGTCGAAATAAATTAATTAAAAACACGCAACAAAGTTTGCAAACATTTGTAAATAAAACTCATTAAGATATAAGTACACAGAAGGAACCTCCTCGTTAGTCACAAAACAACGTGAAAAATAAATTATACATTATTCTTACTGGCAATTTAGTAAAGCTATGTTACTATTACATAATACGAATCGTTATTATTCTAAATGCACTGCAATATTAGCAAAAATACAGACTATACCGCGCGCTTAGCTAACTAAGCGACACTTAATTAAATCCCCACAAACTTCGCGTTTATAATATATAGTAGAATATTGTAGTATATACTTATTAATGTGAGTGAAATTTCGGGCGGAAATCTGGTCAAAGATATTATAAGGAGCTCAGAACGGAATAGAATATGCCACTTGGTACAGGACATCCTGGAACCATTAGTTTCAATAAAACAAATGATTCATTGCATGCGAACTATAGAACAGTGCAGTGTTGCACTCTAGACACCCACTCAGACCGTAGACTGCTAGGTACATTCATAAAAAACTATAGCTAGAATTTATAACACACAATTACAGTTTTATTTATTTGTCAAATCGATTGGTTTCAATCATTGCAGAGGCATAATAACAAAGTTTGCCGGGACAGCTTGTAGGTACTCGTAAGTCATAAAATTAACTTCATTCTTACGGTTTTCTTTTAGCTTCCATTATAAACAAATAAACGCCAAAAATATGATGTCTTTACCAGTTTCAAATTCATAAGAATTTTGACTAAATTGACGCATCATTTCGATCTGATTTCAATACAACCTTCACATTTGAACCGATAATTTGAAAACAAGCCTTCAATGCCAAAGCTTACGTATAATTGGTCACATGATGAACAGTATAACCTATACTAATGTAATAAATCGGAAGAGTTTGTTTGTTTGAACTCGCTTATCTCTACCAATCGGTTTGAAAAAATATTTCAGAACTAGATAGGTACCTAGTTTATTTCTTGAGGAAGTATAGGCTATTTCTTTTAAATTAAATAGCGGCTTGAACCACCTGGCACAGCTAGTTTGTGAGGACGTATGGATGTATGTAAGACGGTCAGATTTGGATGAAACTTGTAATACATAATTTAAGATCTAGAATAATACATAAGCTAATATTTATCCAGGCAGGTCTAAGCAAGCAAAGTCACGGGCGTAGTATAAACTATACTAGCATAAATAGATGCATACGTAAATAAATACCTACTATGTTCCGTTGAATGACCTCTGCGTACTTACTTTGAATGCTAAACGCGATGTGAGGACGATGTTGTTACAAGGTCGATTTGTACAATCGAAAGTAAATACCCAGTACCGACTGGTGATCATAAAGACAGATAAGAATCAATGCTTACCTACTAATTTATTACAATTTCGTAAATGCAACGATTACCATTTCTTAAGATAAATATTACCAAGTGGAGCAATTATAAACGTAAAATAAAGACCGGTGTGAAAAAGACATGGAGGGCATAATTACGATTGATTCATCTAAATTTAATTTCTTTAAAGTTCTTTTTTTGAAATATTCAATTAATATAATACTTCTTTGAAGAAACATGTTGTTACCAACAGGAAATATAAAAATAAAGAGGAAATAAATAAACCTTTTAAGTTTATTTCAGAAATATAAAGAAGATATTGTTGTCATATGGATGGAACTGACTAATTTCCTTACCACAAAAGCCGACAGAAAATCTCAATAGTAGTTGAAAGTAGGTACCTACCTACTTTAGTAAATAATTTAACAAAACATTTACATCTTAAACAGAGCCATAACACAATACCATGACCATGACGCATGGGTACCTAATGATGAAGTTACAAAACAGTGCGTGCAATTTGCTTACTTATTACATGAGATTAGCGATATCGCTCTACGATTGTCTTGCCCTCGCTATGTTACCAGAATACCATAACAACAAAAGACACACATTACATCGTATGTGTGTCAATGACGTCCAACAGCTATGGTTTGTATGCAGCCATTAGAAAGTGACATTGAGTGATATAAGCGTGATTTTAACAAGTTTTGGAGTATATTAGAATCCTTCAAATTGCAGTGTTGCAACCATGTGAATAGGTCATATTTATACTATACTAGCTTACTCGACCGCAGCTTCACTCGCGTGGTACCTACCTTGATAAAACATAGCATTATGGTTAATTCGGAAAGTGTAGCATACACATCGGTGATAGATTTTTTGAAATCGGATGAGTGGTTTCGGATATTACCCTACTAACAAACCAACTTTACCTCTTTATATTATTAGTATAGAAAACATGACGTCTATTATCACAAAAAGGCACAGATTTTTCCCAATTCGTTCCATATTATTAATTGGGGTTTTTTTTATTTTGCTCTAAGGAACAAGCATTCTAACCTATTGTAAGATAACTTCATAAATTAAGTTCATTTGAAAAAGTTTTTTATAAACTTTAACATCAAAGAAAGAAAGAAAAATCATTTATTCTTGTAGGACCCAGCTTTTTTTTAAAAGCGATCCCATAACAATCTAAAATAATCTAAATAGTCAAGCTTCAGTGGGAAGCCAGTCGAACATAGGCATGTCAAAGAAATCACCTCACGAAGTCACACGCTATCAAATGTATTATTAGTTATTGTAACTTAGCTAGAGGGCAGTAGCTATAACGAGTATTTATTCTGTGGTTACTTTAAGTATCTTTTATTTATTTTGTAATTATTAACTAATGTCAAGTTCGTAGAACAAACGTTTTCGGTAAACAATGACTCATTCCGTGCCTATACATAATCGCTCTTCCTTTCACAGAAGGCCATGAATGTGACCTTGAAGTAGTTTTCCTGGATGACATTCTGCTATCGGTTTTATTTAAACATTGGCATTGGTCTTTATGTAATTTCGATAGCTGTGTTAGCACTTCCTAGAATGTTTTTGTTTCGGAATACACACACAAACTTTCACTTTTATAATATTAGTGTGATATCTGTATATAATCTGTAGAGAAAATAACATAAAATATTACAAAATGGTTATAACAGTATGTAAAAAAATGGTTAGGTATATCCATCTCTTTATACTTTTGTAAATAAATGCTTCTAAAGATGCTGGCAAAGAATATACTATGTTTGTTTCATACTTACACTATTGCAAGTGCATTCCACATGTGCCAAGGCCACGCCGCTAAGTTGGAATATTTTTTGACTAAGATTTCATTTACATTATACTTACCTAATATCTGCACTAATATTGTAGTTAGTTCGCTGAACGGTCAAAATTTGGATTTTACAAGTAGCATTACTTGCTGAACGCTTCTGTTCTTTGGAGGAATGATCGGTCTCGGCTTTAAGTCGCTAAGCTACGACGCCTCCGTCGTGGCTTAACGACTTAAAAGCCTTTGGGCTCTGTCACCTGAGCTCATACAAATTATTAGTTATAATTTTTAGCTTGGCTTAATTTATAAACTAAGGGATATAGTTTTATGAACTTGACATGGAGATATAAAATATCACTGCTCCTTTTGTAGTTACACAATAGTCCTCTTGGCTTAAGAGCCTATAGGTTGTCAGAAGGCGTCGGAGTGCTTCTGATTATCTTCTACTATATCTACAATACTGTATTATTCACTTTGAAAAAAATACACTGTAAAGTTGAGGATTCATACTAAACACTCTAAATTTCGAAAACACGATTCCTTAAAATTTTCTCGATAGAAAAAAATCGTAATGTTAGGTCCAAAAAAACTTTAAAACCTTAGCATTTAATAAATACTTTAAATTAGATAGTGAAACTTTGTATAATAACGTAACTGACTAAGAAGCAGATTGTCCAAATTTTAGTTTTATAAAAAAGGCAATATTTTCGCTGTAATGACAAAATACGTATAAAATTGAGCGTAAAACCCAGCGAAGATTTAGCGCGCGAGCAGGACAAACATACTGGACGATGCGTGGAGAGACAAAGACAAAATTCTGAGGTAGTATAGGCTCTTAAGTAATAAGATTAACTTTAAAACAAAAATACAAACATGTCAATAGTAATTTGATACAGTGCTCCGCCGAACAATAGGTGTCAGCACTAAAATAAATATTTACGATGTGCCATGACTAAAATGCATGCCTGAAGATAAGCCAAGATGAGATAATAACTTTGTAAGGGTTTATAAAACGTTGGTTTTATTAAACGAACTCTTGTTGGTGTAAATATCTTGTAACATTCACTTTTACTATGCTTTTACTTATTTTGACGAGCCTCACTGTGTTAAACTGGCTCCCTGAACTGAAGTTTGACTAAGTATTTAGATTGTTATAGGATCACTATAAAAAAGTTAGGCTCACACCTTTTCTTGGTGTGTCGTGTTGGAACAGGCAATATAATCACTAAGCTTATAAGACTTTTCAAAGTGATTCTGCAGTGTTTTTTTTTTATGCTTTGAAGAAAATGACAGACGAGCGACAACCGTAAACATTTTTGTAGAGTCCCAAAAGTTAGGCAGATAACCAATGTATTGAAATCAAGTGTCAATGAATTTCACGAAGCAAATCGGCTCTTTCAAAACCCGTTACCGTAGATAACATTATTTAAAAATAGAATAAAGATCTAAGTGACATTTTGACGTGTAACGGAAGAGTTTTAGATACCGTATCACGTTTTTAAAACATTTCCAATAAGCTATGTCTGATTTATGTGCAAAAAGCATATATTAAATTATCATATGAATACAGTGGTACCTACAAGAAACACATGAAATTAGACACGTTTTAAAAATTAAAATTTAATAACGTGTAATAAATATAGCATAATAATATCTGACATAATCATCTCAGGTGCAGTTTAATGATAGATATAAAATCAATTGTAGCCCTAAAGCTACTACCTTATATACCTACCGATTTTTTTAAATTAAAACATCGGTATTGTCAGATCTTTCAAAATCAGTCTTTATATATACATAACATACATACATAAAATCACGCCTCTTTCCCAAGGGGGTAGGCAGAGGCATGGGTCTTTATATATGACCAAGAAAAATGAAAAAAGCATTCAAAATGACAATCTTAATTTTGTTAGGTTAGGTTAGGTCATTAGGTATTATTAGGTCTACTCATCTCATCATGTCATACCATTGGTACAATGAACTTTTAATTTTACTTACCTACTTACTTTATTTTGAACGACGTTAATGGTTATTGCAAACAACTTTATTTAGCGGAAATGCGTTCACTGTTTCAACGAATAAAAAACGTTTTTAATAAAGTTAATGTTTTTATATCCTACGCATCCCTAGTTTTACAATACAGTCAGCCATAAAAGTAAATTAACACTTTTAGTTTTCATAAAAAAGCTCGTATAAGTAGTTAGGTTTTTTACCAAAGACAAAAACAAACAAGTATCGTAAACGTGGCCTCGTACTTTAAGAATTATATTAATTATGATGACTATCTTTATATTTTTACCTACTGCTCTATGCCAATTTTTTAAGAAATGTAAATTAGATTTCATAAAATATTTTTTATATATCTATATTTCTAATAGTATCGAATCACTCAAATTCTAGAAAAATCCGGTTTACCATATAAAAACCGCTCCAACAATTCCCTGAACTTTATTCAATAATTTCTTGTTCGTTCCGCATTGCAAATTAACTCTTTTGGACCTATGAATA
Organism: Xanthorhoe designata; assembly: GCA_963582015.1. Taxonomy (NCBI): domain Eukaryota; kingdom Metazoa; phylum Arthropoda; class Insecta; order Lepidoptera; family Geometridae; genus Xanthorhoe; species Xanthorhoe designata. The sequence goes on along the minus strand of OY757029.1, from coordinate 12,354,072 downwards.
GAACTCATTCGTAAGGCGATGAATGTTTTATCTTTTTCTTAGATTTGCACATATCAATCTGAAGCGTGATAAACTCGTAGTTAGCTAGTAACTGTATAGATGCAACAAAGTAGTATTACTATGCAAAAAGTAAGTAAGTTTGTATGAGCAAGTGGCCAACTCTGGTAACTAAGTTATACAAAGGATTAACTGGAAGAATACAGGCAAATGAATATTATAAATAAAAAAAATAAAAAAAAATATCCTTGGACATTCCACACGGCGTCATCTATAGTCCCAAGCTAAGCAATTTAATGCTTGTGTGATGGTAACCAGATGACTGATAAACAACATAGATACATTTTTTTTTAAAAAAGAATAAAGAATTAGTAAAAAATATTACCCACATGGTGGGCAGGACATGTATTTATACATCGGTCTGATATAGATTTATGAAACCACATCACATTACACGACAAACAAAATACTAATGTGTTAAGTTGTTTCATTATTTTTTGACTTGTTAACTTCCTAAGCTAGTGGTCTTGGGGGCTTGCCAAATGGCAAACAATTAGAAACACAGTTTAACTTTAAGACAGGCGAGTTTTTAAGGGCCACTTAGGCTAAGTATGAAACCGAGAGAGTTATGTAAACTCATGTCAGACCGCGGCGGTGGTGGAGAGACGAGCTTGACTCTTACTGTCCACAATGGACTACACTAGCTCATAACAGAGATGAATGGAGAGAAGGAAGGGAGGCCTTTGCCCTGCAGTGGGATGATTCAGGCTAGTAATAATAATAATAATAATGTTAGGAGTCACATGCTAGAACAAAAAATAAAAGCTCATAATTAAAAAAATACAACATTTTTTAGTTATTTTGAAATAAATCGTTATTTACTTTCTTTTAAAATAAATAATTATTGTGTAAAGACTACGCGCCCAATGTTTTTGGAACCTCTATAGTTGTTGCTATTATCAATGACTAACCAAGTCTCTCTCAGACATTAATATCCCCGCTATTTTATTCCCCTTACAGATTTTTATAGGTAAAAAAAAACATAAATATGCGCATGCGCAGTCGGTTGGAGGAGGGTTCCGTACTACGGAGTAATTAACGTACGTGGAGCCATTAGAGTGGGAATCAATTATACAAGGTAATAAAAATAAGTTCGTATGTTCGTGGTTTACTGTGGTATAAGCGTTCGTGGCGAAGCTTGCTAATTCCCGGTTCCTATATCCAACGTACGGATGACCGTAGATCGATCGTCATAGCAACGTTGTTATCTGTCAAAAAGTTTCATGCAACCTTCGTTCACGCTCATACGGCTGGACCGATTTCAATGAAATTCGGTACCAGGATAGCTTATATCCTGGATTAACACATTGGCTACTTTGGTCCTGGTATTCTCACGGGAACGGGAACGGGAACTATTCGCGGGTAATACCGCGGGCCGCAGCTAGTATAATTATAGGGCTTCACTAGTCTGATAGTTTGTTTTGACGTCATTAAATTCTCTTCTATTACCACTATCTACTATTTCAAGAACAGACGTCATAAGAATATCAAAGTTATGAGGGTGTTTCAATAAATTACCTACTATGACGTCATTGCAATTTTAACGGCCTCTTAGTCCATAATATATTAATTTATTTAAAAACTATTTAATCTATTGCTAAAAATGAAAGAAACAAAAGAAAAAAGACACATCTCGTAAAAATGGCCGCTCACAACCGCGAAACGTTCCGTTACACGCTTGCAAGAAATACAACAAAACGTTCCATTCCACGTAATAGAACAAATTTAAACGAAAAATAACAAAAAATAGAATATCCCAAATAATATAATATACGTTACAATTCATATTTACAAACTTTCGCGTTTTTAATATCAGTAGGTAGGTTTACCTACATAAGTATATGGATATGGATTTAACAATTTGTAAATGCTCATTTAAATTATCATCGCCATATTTATTAACCGAACACTCAATGGATCATTTAAATAATTGAAAGTCATTTAGCACTTTCGGTAAAATTATTGGTTTGTAAATCAATAACTTGTAAATGCTCAGTTGAATGATCATCGCCATATTTATCAACTAAATACTCAATGGATCATTTAATGTTGAAGTAACTTTTCATTTAGTTTCTATGTTCAGATAACTTCAAGTGTACTTTCCGTGTATGTCTAATAAAAACTTTTTTTTTACATTAGTTACCTATAAAAAAAACGAACGGCCAAAAACTCCGTCACCAGATTTGGCCACTAGCTCATACAAACTTACTTACTTACTTACCTACTTACTAATAGTTACCTATAAATAAAACAAGTGGAAAATTTAAAACTTTTATAAAACCGACTCTTTCGTTGAAGAGAGCAATTTCCTGCACTCTAGAGTTGCATTTCTGTCCATAACTAATTAAAAAAAAATCTAATTTGTAGGTATTATCTGAAAGTGACCACAAAAAAAATTATGGAAGTGTAGTACTTCCATAATTTTTTTTGTGGTCACTTTAAAATCGGTCTCTTTTTTTACTCTTTTTTTAAAATCGGTCCACTATTGACGGAATAATCGGTGAACATACATGAAAAACCATACTTATTGTGGAACATAGAACCTCCTTCTTTTTTGAAGTCGGTTAAATAGTATTCACTGAATAAGAAGGTAGAGAAATTTATTTACAGAAACTATACTACTACATATTTACATAACTGTACAAAATACAATTAGAACCAGTTGAGCCACCTAAGGTTACAAACGATCGATAGGTAGCTCAACTGATCCAAACCACTGCTAATAAAAAGGCAAAGTAAAAAGGAACCATGTTACTTACAATGAATAACCTTACTAATATCCAAAATAATTTGGTCTTTGCTAATATCTACTTTGAAAGTGCTCGTTTTTAAAAGAGACATTGTCCATGACGTCATTATTGATGTGGGAATACCTATCTATGTCATAAAAAATAAATTAAACCTCCATTTTCCTTAATTCTTATTATCTCAGTTTTTATATAATTATCAGAAGCATCGCTATAAAAGTAGTTTTGTAGGTTTTGTCGAACAAGGGAATTTTAGAATAAAATTTATGCTTAAGTACTGTAAGCAGTAAAACATATTTGCAGATATACCTACATTAGTGGCAATTCTGGATGTCGTCAAAACTTAACTGAACTATTTTGACAGGACTAAAAATGTTGCCGGCCCTTTCATAACGATCGAAATAAAAAGGATGGCACCAATTTTAGTGCTGTCAAATTGGTTTAGTTAAGTTTTGGCGACATCCAGAATTGCCACTATAATCTAATTAATTTATAAGTAGTAGTTTTGCAATGCGAACCAAACATATTCGGTTTTGAGGAAAAACTTAACAAATTTTCAAATAAGTACGAGCTTTAACATTTTTAACTAAAAACTTCCATATAAATTATGGGTAGTGAACGTAAATTAAATATATAAAAGTGTTATATAAAAACTAATCTAATAGTTATTATAAATTGTTAACTTTTAAAAATTTTGCTCATCAATTTTATTTAGCGGATTTAAGAGGGCGCCATATGCAAATTAGTCGTCGACATCCTTATTTATCTCAGTATATGTGAAAGCTACGTCCTTCATATTTAGGGAAATGATACTTTGAACTTTTATCTTTTATCTTGGTTTTTTAGAAACACGATTGGTAAAAGTTTTCTCGATCATATATTTTTTTGAAAAATACATGTTTTTCACACAGTTTGCTATTTATCTCAGGAACAGAACGCTATTTTTGTTGGTTTTATGTTTTGACAAATAGCCTAAAAAAATTTATTTAGTTCTGGTTTTTTAATTTTTCGATTGCTTGTTTAATTAACTTGTAATTAAATAAAAACTGTTTTTTCGCTATAAATTATGTTGCGTGTCTATCGTTCTGCGCTTCTCACTCACGAGTAAAAACATTATTCGCTCTCCCGCTCATTCCTCGGCGCTATGGCACACACTTAACATTTCTATATTTTTTATAGACACGAAAGACCAATGTTAACTGTTAATTCTTTTATTGCTATCACGTTTTTCTTTAAATGGAGAGAAACCTGTTATTTAAAATAATGTTTATGCTGTCTTCTCAATAAAATCCAAAAAGATTTGATAGGTATTAAAAGAGTGCTTCTTGGTTCAGCCCAAGATTTTTCATCTTTATTGATTCGAACTCCCCCAACCCCCAACCTAAGATTACCCCCAACCTAAGAACTAACCATAAATTTAGAATACTTGACACGTGAGCGAGGATAGATTAGATTAGATACTACACACATTAGATTACCATACTACCGCCGGTAACCCTACAGAGTTTTAATTTCTCTAGAAAGGCTATTAGTGGACAGTATAATAACATTACATCACATCCTGATTCAAATACAGATCCGGCTAGATTAGTATGCAGTGCTAATCTATGTAGTCCATGAGAGAACTTTAGATTTGTTGCTAGGTTGTTTAGCGTGTTATGGTTAGAATATATTACCATTAAAGCTACGCATCCACTGACTCAGACACGCAGCGTAACTTACAAGGATTCAAAACTATGTTTTTTTTATTTCTTTTCTAGTTTTTCTTCTTCTGCTATTTATTTACAGAAACTAAACTACTACATATTTACATAACTGTACAAAATACAATTAGAACCAGTTGAGCCACCTAAGGATCGTTACAAACGATCTATAGGTAGTTCAACTGATCCAAAACACTGCCAGACGGAAGCGTGCCCAAGACACTGGCAGCATTGCCGCGCTGGATGGCAATGCTGATATTTTGAGCCAAATAAGTGCCAGCCCTCGGATCACGCGTCGCTTCGACCAGACGTCCCGATAGAATTTTATTTCTTCTTCTTATTTTTTAAGTTGACAATATGAGTGGCAATTGGGAGTATCGCAAAAGCTAAACTGAACTAACCAAAAATGTTGCCGTCCCTTTCATAGCGATGGGAATAAAAAGGATGGCATTAATTTTAGTTAGTTTAGTTTAGCTTTTGCGACACTCCGAATTGCCACTGTGGTTACTGCCATAACATCAGTAGACCCTATTATATAAATTAATTTCAATAGACATCTGAATTAATTAAACACGAGCTAGTGACCACGACATGTAAATCAGGATGTAGCCTGTGAACAGATCCTGCTGCCCTAGCCATATTACATTTCTACAATCGATTTCGATTAGAAACTAAAAAAAATGTATAGAAATTGACATTCGATGACGAAAACTCGAACGATCAGAAATGTCAAATCAAAGGTGTAGCGATAATAGAAAGAGAATAGATACGAAACATTTGTCACTTGTCTACGCACCCTGGTGACATTTTAAGTGACCTAAAACCTTTAAATGGCTTATAGAGTTTATATTTTTACTCAATTTTAAGAGACAGTATAATTTAGATGAACTTTTCACCTTTTCAACAAAATGTTGTCTGTAGATTTAGGAAACATTTTTAAATTTGAAAAGTACACCTCAATTAGGTATAGAATTGTCTCGTAAAATTTAGTAAAATGTAAACTCTACAAGTTATACTCGCCCGCAAAAATAAAGGGTCACCTTTGAAAATTGTAATAATATACCTATTCAAGAAATGATCAAGATAACTTCATTTGCTTATGAAATTAAACCAAAAGAGGATAATATCCTCTTTTGGTTTAATTATGCAGACTGTATGCAACCCTTCATTTAATCTTTTTAACTGTAATGGCAGAAAAAACGATAAGTAAAAACGACCTATTTTCAAATTGTGATTCATTTATCAATTTCGACTTCTTTGATTTTGTTATTTAATTTTATTTGTAGAAATATGGGACTTAAAATTGATTTTCCTTATTCAATTCGAGTAATTTGTACAAAATCATGCCTTTGACGATGTTGATAAATTTTCGTTTTCTTTTTATTTTCAAATGAATAAACGGTTATTTTAAATCAAACTTTAGTTTATTTTATGCATTATTACATTTTCTTCCAGATACTTTTTTAATTAAAAGAGCTAGCTTATGTGGTTTTAAAGTTATTTAAAGTTAACTAGGTGACCCTTTATTTTTGCGGGCAAGTGTATTTACATAATTTTTGAGAAATAATATGCTTACTCGTATAAAGGGAAAAATAATGGTAGGTATTGAATCGTAAAACATTAATTAAGTCGGCCTTCAAAAATTAATTGGTTTTTTGTGTTGTCTTATAGTCACTCATATACCTAGGTATACTTACCTAGAAATCATTCAGAGAAACAGTCACCTCAATACCTAAACAAATACCACTACCTAATGGTCATAGAGTAAATAGTAAAATACCTTTTATTTATTAGCTGGTAAAGTCCCAAGACAAGATATTTGACGTAAACATTCTAAGGAAAAGGTGTTAAGGTGCCTGTATGCGTGAAACTAGCGTAGCCGCCTATTTTATTTTATTATTACGTTAAACAAAAATAAATCTATTTGGAGAGTTCAGGCTGTTTTTTAAGGTTACGAGTAGGTAGATAATAATTATCTACACACACAAACACACACAGCCTGAACTCTCCAAATGAAATTCTCTCCGTGAAATTTTAAACTACTTACAGTTTAATATTATGAAAAAAAAGCACAGCTTTTACCACAAAGAAATGCCTTGCTAGAATCGTAATTCTCTAAATTCAGTTAAATCAGATACAGATATAATATTTACAGATTTTGTATTAATTAAATAAAACTAATTAAAATAATTGGGAAAGGGCGTCAAATCGTCGTTTACGCTTTAATTAAAATACCAACAAATTACAGAACCATGAAATTGCTCACTCGACTCAAGCTTGCCCAAATATTTTACTTGGAATAGATAAGATAATTCTTGTCATTCTGATATTTCTTCAAATAAATGTGACAGTCTGTGAGGATAGATGTTTGTTACTCTTTCACGCGAAAACCGCTGAACGGATGCTACTATGCTCTATGGACGCTGAAACTTGGAATACTTATTCATAGTTTGTGATCTGGAATAAAACATAAAGGTACTTATTATCCAGTTAAGCGAAGCCGCGAGCGATACTATAGCGATACTACTAGGATGGATGGATGAATGTTTGTTAATCTTTCACGCGAAAACCGCTGAACGGATTTGAACGAAACTTGGTACCTATATAAATACATAGTATTTGATCTGGAATAACACAGGATTTTTATCCGGGTTAGTACTACACGAGTGAGGCAGCAAGCTGATACTAGTCAACATTTATGAAGGAGTCAGTAGGGCGGAATTTGAATGACAATGGGATTCCACGTCACCAGGCAATATGGATTCCCGGCCGCCCACGATCAGATCGTGATGGAATTAATTTACTCATGACTTGACTACCTTCCGTCTACGGATACACGTATGTACATTTAATTATTATTTTTAATAAGTACAAATTTCTTATTCATAATTATTTAATAAGCTTATTAAGAATTATACTTATTTTCACATAATTATAATGAATTGTCAGGCCTTTACATCTTTACTAGATGATTTATACAAAGTCAGGAGGCAATCTTTGCCTACGCGTAGAGCCTGGGACATTGTTATGATGGAATAGGCTTGTAGCACCTAAACCATCCTCTCAGCTTAGCCAGCCGTATCCACAGGAAAGACAGTGGTCAATACGTGTTCACCGTTAAGCTTGTGTTAAATGCGCATAAATAATTTTTCGTAGCGAAAAAATTCATTGATGCCGGGATTCGAACCAACAAACTTCTGATCGAAAGTCGAGGTACATCCCACTCGGCCAACATTGCTCTCCTTAATGCGTGATTGGGAAAAGTGCAGTGTAGTGATGAAGCGTAATGGGCAAACTATCACGAATTAACATCTGCATAGCCAATACAAACTTGTAACAAGCACGCATAGAGCTTAACGAAATACAAACTACACTCGCTTACTTTGGGGCTATTTGCGCTGTGTGAAATACCCACCAATATTTCTATTGCATTAATTTATTTTACTGACCTAAAATAACGAACATTCATACACGTTTTTTGTATTAATATTTTTTTCATATCTTTCATCCATTGACTGTCATGAATTCACAATTTACATGCGAAGGACGTGACCTAAAATATAATTATGCTTTCTTTATATTTAGTTATGACAGAAATGTACTGAAGATCAAGTGAAAACCTTGAACATGGTTATTAATTGGTTATGGATGAGGCTATACACTTTGACATGCGTGCTATGCCTGGTAAGAATTAGATGGGAAAAGAAGATAGGTCTGAGTGGCGTACCTTGGGAGAGACAATGTCTCATTAGTGGACTTCATAAGGCTGGCTGATACTGGCTTTATAAATCATATAATAAAAATGTTTAGACAAAAGTTTTTTTAATAACTGTATCCAAACTACATACCAGTCATAGTCGAAACAAGTTAATCAGTAAACGACTCACCGAATTCAGTTCAATTATCTCAGTACATTAGACGAAGCGGTCAAGGACTACGGGTTAGGAGTTGGGCAACGGCAGACCGGTTACAAGTACACAGGATCGCGGCCAATTCAGATATGTTATAATACACCTAGTCAATAAATAAACCGTAAGTGCTCGACCACTGCGAGCCTAGCACGGGCGGCCGCGAAACATCGAACGTATGAAAACGCCGGTAGTGTTCACACAATAGAGCCGGCGGCGGTCGCCTAGCGCGGTGGCTATGAGCGGACGCTTGACAACTTCAAGCATCTGACAAATGTTCTATGACAATTGCAATACCTGTAAAACTTCCAAATGCTTCAACTGCCCGCGCATTCGGTGTGGACGAGCACTAAAAGAATTTGCAAATGAATTGCAAATTTGAAATTTTTTATGATAAAAATAATTACCATCTTTAGACATTTCACACATCGTCATCTAGTACCAGGCTAAGCAAATTATTTGCTTATGTTGTGGTAACCAGATGACGGATTACCTACTTATAATTTTGTAAATACTTACCTACATTCATAAATAGAACACACCCAGACTTAGAACAAATATCTGCAGAACATGCAAACATTTGACCCGCAACGGGGATCGAACCCGCAACCTCTTGCGGGCCTTCACCCACTGCGCCACAGAGTAGACGAAAAAGCTATTGATGCACAAAACTCAAACCTACGACCTTCTGATCGAAAGTCAAAACACTATCTTACTCGGGTCTCCTATTTACCTAATGAGGATAATTAAAGTAGAGTATCACTTTGCGGAAATTTCAAGGAGTATTTTGAGGAAATGTTGGGATCAAGAGAATTTATATTTATCATCACGTCTATATGTACAATAAAAGTAACAAGAATGTTATCTCAGTTAGGGATGTCATTGAGAGATACTTAGACAAAGACAATTGTAATGCATGTGCTGGAAAAAATGTAAAATGTCGAAATATAGTGTTTATTTTCAGCCCCCGAAAAGAGGGGAGTTATAATTGTGTAGTGTGTATATGTGGCAACTTAGTCCCTAAACGGATGAGATGATGTGATACTTCTTCTTTAAAACAAAAAAGAAATATCACATACACGCCTTTAGTTTTGATGACAATAATAATTATTATAATTTATGACACACCTAACTCTGACTATTAAAATTTAAAATTCTCCTCAAGTAGGTATCTATACTGAAAATAAATACCTACAGGATGAAAACAGCTTAACTTCGATCTTCAATCGAAGGTGTATACCAAAAATCAGTCGATCTCTCAACAGGAAGAGGATTTTATTTAAATCACTAGTTTTGACCCAAAAACCTACACACACAAAAAGATCAAGCTAAATAAAACCTTTTAATTAAAAATACAAATTTAGTGTCCACCACCTGTCAGAAGGTTGGAAGATGATATTATGCGCCTCATCCTTGAACCATTACCACACATGTGATTACCGGTAACAATTATTATTGAAAGAGTTGGAGGAGGCCTATGCCAAAAGACACACCAAACTAATAGATATTGTGATACAATTTATATTACGCACTAAGTGTACAAAATGTCCGGAAGTAAAAAGCTATATATTTAGCTTTAAAAAACCATCAACAAAATTGCGATCCGGTGGCAATATTTACGTTCTCCGCAAAATCCGTATATTCGGCAAGTTGTCACGAATTTTAAGCTTTGCTTTGTCCCAGTAAATTACGGGCACATCACGCGATGCCCAGATTAACGAGTGACAGCAACATGATCTATTCATATGCAAATAATTGTTTTAAGAGTGAGAGTCAATGAATTTTGTGTTTCAATAATGGAGTTTTGTGCGATATTTTAATTTCGTTCGACTTTGATGGCTCAACTCTGGTTTTATTGTGTGTTCATTATAGTACTTAATTAAGTTTTTGTAAATAGTTTTATTTTCGTTTAAAAAATATTGAAAGTATTAAAATTGTTTTTGTAAACAGAATGATTGTTGTATACAAATTTTGTTTTAAGTTTACAGTTTGCACTTTTTACACGCACTTATCTAGACAAAGTAAAAACAAGTTAATAAGTAGGTAAGTAACCAACTCGTGTAAAAAAACATGGAATTCTAACAATTAGATATAATGTTGATAAATAGCATGTTGTGACATAAATATATATATAAATATTTTTTGTCATACCTACTAGTATTTTTTATGATTAATATATTAGTTTAGTTAAATGTGCATACCTAATTTATACCTAAAAAAAATTGAATTGCATTGCATTATTTTCACTCAAATTTTTACCCCAAAAAATATAAAAATTACTAAAATAAAAATATACATTATTTGACAAACTTATTAAAACACAAATTTAAAAATACTCACAGTTAATTAACAAAACAATCCTTCTAATTTCACTCTGCCACCATTGTCACTTTCAAATGTCAAACAAAAATAACACAATTTTAAAATTTAACTTTGTTTACGATCACATTGAAAATTTTAAATGAATTCGCGCGATCACCTGTCGCGAATGGTAGTCGGTAAATGACCATACCAACATCACCTGCCCGCATCTTAAAGGATGCACACACGATAGTTTTTACCTCAAGTCTCGTTTTGTACAGTTAACACAGAAATCTTATAATACGCCATAGGTGAATCTAAATAAATCTTTCTTTAAATTAAAAAGTTCTTATACTTTGGTTTTTTGTAAAATACGTTATGTTTTTAATCGTAGATGAGGGATAAAAAAATCGTCTATTTTTTAAAACTGTAAGTAGATATTTATTTGTTTATAAAACATTTTTACAAATTATGCTGTCGATAAGTACCTATGCTGCTACGAAACAATGGTTATTTTTTGCTTGTTTTTTATGTTTTAATCTACAAAAATCTTCACAAAGCTTGTGGTTGACCGTACTTTTAACCCAGTAGGTACTATAATTACAATTTACTGAGAATGCTGTTTTTTTTTCGATCAAGATTTACTTATTTTGCTGCTACATCCTCAACAGTAAAGTTTAATTTGTATTTTTTTTATAAATTGAATAAAGATCTGGGGGGCTAAAATGGCCGTTTAGAGTAATTCTGCTAATAGAGGTCATTTTTTAAATTCGAACAATAATTTAGCACCTTATTCTATGACATAAGAACGATATTGCTAAAGCACTTTATTGTTAAAATATGAAATAAGAAGTCCCCAGTTCAATGCCCTCTCGTCTATATTAAATCAAGAATAATCAAGATGCAGTAAACCAATGAAAGGGTAACATTTACTGTTAATTTTTCCCGCTTCTTTGCACGCTTCGTAGTTACCCAGACACAATATCGTACCAAGATATAATTACGTATCAGTTCCTATTCATGAAATGGAATATTTTTACCGACTTCAAAAAAGGAGGAGGTTCTACTTTTCTTTTATGTTTTTTTTTGTTTGCAGTTCGTTCGTACGAGCAAGTGGCCAACTCTGGTGACGGAGTTTTTAGGCCGCCTAAAGGCCTCCGTCATGGCTTATCGACTTTAAAAGCAGTAAATTGCTCTCTCCTTGCGAAATTGAAGTCAGTTTATAAAAAAAATGGTCTCTGGTTCGATTCTTTTGTGACTCTACCTGTCAACGAACACACATTTAATCCATTTTAAAATTATTTATGTTGATGTGAAATGGTATTATCGTTCAAACTTTCATTTTAATAATCTCTTAAAAAAAGAAGAAAATCCAAAAATCGCTGGGCGTTCAAAATCGCGATGTGATAGGGATTGTTTATTTTACTTGTCAAGCCGTTAATATTCATACAGCATTTTGCATCACAACAAAATTAACATCGTCATTGAAGTAGACAATCTGAAAAGTTATTTCAATACAAATGATAAAAACACGTGACAGATAAAAAAGTAGATGATATCTACATCACACAGCATCAATGGATTTGAATATCATGATTACGGTGAATTTACTTAGCATAGAAACTATGAGATAAATATTTTTTTATAAAAATCATTCTCCTTATCCCACGCTAAGTGGGGTCGGCACAACATGTTTTTCTCTTCCACTCTCCTCTATCACTCGTCAACTCTGATCTCACTCCTATTACATTCATATCCTCTTTCACGCAATTCATCCACTTCTTCGGCCTCTACCTGATTAAATATTTTTTTATAAATACCAACTTCAATTTCGTATTTCAGCGGGTATTTCAGTTTATAACTCCAAATATCCTCATCAGCCGTGTTGGTCAAGTGGATTAGTACCTCGACTTTCGATCCGAAGGTCGTGGGTTCGAATCCGGCCGTGCATCTATGAACTTTTCGCATCGAAAAATTTATATGCACTTTAACACGAGCTTATAACGGTGAAGGAAAACATCGTGAGGAAACCAGTTAGCTCTCTAATAGCGTCGATGGGCTTGCTCTCTAATAGCGTCGATGGGGTTGCGAGCCCATCGACGCTAGAGCTAACTGGCTTCCTCACGTTTTCCTTCACCGTTAAAAGCTCGTGTTAAAAAAGTCTTTAATTGACGTATCTATAATAATCGTTAACTTTTTTTACCGACTATAAAAAAGGAGGGGCTTCTATGTTCCATGTTTTTTTAACCATGGCCTTCGTATTGAAAGTCGAGGCCCTATTCCACTCAGGCAAAACGACTCTAGCAAAGGTCAAACGTTAGTCAATGGTATAAAGGTAGGTATCTGAACAATAGAACTGTAACTATCCACTATTCTCTTGGTATATCCTGTGCCATTCATTCAAACACTGCCATACATATTCGTAGCAATTATACCTACCTATTCGTGGCAACACACACACAACACAAATGGTATAACGGCACAGGGCCGATTAGAGTGTCGTTTGAGGGAGGAGGCTTAATACCCAGCAGTGGGCTATAATTTGAGCTGCCAATGATGATGATGATGATGTGGCAACACTACCAATACTACCACTTAACTCTCTGCCTAACTACAGAGATTATTTACTTGAATAAAAATTAATGTTTGTATGTTTGTCTTCTATGGGTTCACAAACTAAAAAAAAAAAGTTGCCAAACTATAGAAACACTACCAATACTACCACTTCAATCTCTTCCTGACTACTTACAGAGATTATTTACTTAAATAAAAATTTAAGTAAATAATCCTCATTGGATTCACAAACTATAGATAAGATTGTGATGAATAGATAAGATTGTGATGAAGTAGTGATATTTCAACTAAAAACGAAAATAGACCTTAATTTCAAATGTTCACCAGCTATTTTACAAAAATAACAGTTGTTTAACTAAAAAGCAGTTATTATTGTTTCTTTATTCTAATTTATAGCTCCTGGCAATATAAAAATTTAAGAATGAAATATAAGATAGGAGATTATTAACGAAATCCAAATTATTAAGTAGGTACCTTACTTATCTCTAAACAAGGTAATTTCTTATGTACGAAATCGCTATTAAAATTCGTATACAAATAGATGATAATTAAGCCTTGTCTTAAAAATATTGCCCGTTTTCAAAATGGCGCCGTACTTATCTTTATTTAAATAATTTTATTGTCTAGTCATAAACAGGCAATAAAGCAGCACAAAGACACAATACGGGTTATGAATATTTAAATGAAATTGTCATTATTTTTGAAATCATCTCAAAACTAAATGAGCATTCGAGATACCCGTGTCCAAATACATTTATAATAATAATAAAATGAACGCTACTTATTATAATTGCTGCCTAACTATGACATTATTTGACGTTTGTCTATACAAATCTGACAGGCGTCTCCAATGGTTGCTATGCTCCCAAATATTGAAGTGGCATTTTGAGAAGCTAATGAGGATCTTCGGAATTATGAACATTTATTTCATCATCATTTTTATTATTCACTTTGGCATGCTCACTTTGGCATGTCCCGACGAATCTATTGCGCGTTGATAAAATGAACCTACAATTCTGTTTTTTTTTTAATTAAAATATACGTTCGAACCTGAATAATTAACTAAAACGGCACGTTTTCCACACGATACTCGATTTTAATTAGAGATGTGGACTAGGTACAGGCTGCACAGTATTGAATTCAAAGTCCTTGAACTTTGTTGCCTTTTGTTTGGTTTTTGCTACAATCCTGTTTTTAAGTTCAATTTGTTTCTTTGCACACGAATGACCAGCTCTTTGTACCTACATAAATGATAGAGCCCTTCTAAGGCTTGAATAAGCTTATTTAATTTTTTCCTAAATATCGAAATCTTTAATAAGATTTGAATTAAGTATGGGAAAACATTAAAATATAGGTAGGTAAGTGCTTAAAAAAGATGAAAGTACTATAATGTTTAAGGTGGTTTGATTTACGTAGTAAATGAAATTATAGAGTCACAAGACAACTGAAAATGTGACTAATGGACTAATTTAGGTACCTGCGGCATCATGGAAATATTTCACGGAAAAACATTGGTCGACTTCTTTTGTTTTAAAAGTTTATAATTTGTCAACAAGTAATATCTGCCATAAACACGAGTAAATATAAAACAGGTTGCTTTTAATTTTTAATTAAGAGGTTTTGTAGTAAATTTACAACCACAAAATCAAATCCAGAAGTACAACTTATGTAGGTATACAAAGCTGCACTCTTGCCGTGTTACTTGCGTAGCGGTCGCAAAGTAAGTCCGTACAAGCAAGTGGCCAACTCTGGTGACGGAGTTTCTAGGCCGCCTAAAGACCTCCGTCATGGCTTTACGACTTTAAAAGCCGGGACCGAACATTTAACACGCCCTTTCAAGCACGGAAGCGCAACACAAATGCTCTAAGCGTAAAAAAGGAGCGGATAGTCAAACTACTTCACAAAGTAAAAGTTATTCTACTGGTTCTTTGCAAGTACTGTTTTACAAGACGTTCTCAAAACGTTGTGAAATTTTTGCGTAAGTTTTTGGCGCCAACTAATCGTTTATCTTTTGCCACCTATAAGTTGTAAAGCTGTAATACGTTTTTTAATAACAACGTACATTTATTGTATGTCACAATAAGCTGCTCAGAATAATCTGAGGATAAATTCATAATTTTATTTGAGTGAATTAAATTCAAATATATTTGTTGATAGTAGGTACTTATACATCAGCACGTTAAATTGTCGGTCTCGGCTTTTCAAGTTGTTAAGCCATGACAGAAGGCCTTTAGGGGGCCTAAAAACTCCGTCACTAGAGTTGGCCACTTGCTACACCCATACACCCACCGCTCAGAATGTTGATCAGAACGCTGCTTAACTTCGACGATCTATCAACAGGGGTAGTCGAAGCAAGTACAAAATAAACCACCAACTAACGGTGCACGAGATCTCGTTCGGGACGAACTACTAGTTCTAATAAATAAAACCGCATGAGCGCACTAAAGTTAATTGGTCTGACTTCACTGGTTTTAGGGAATACCAAAACATTTACTAAATGCAGACTTTTGTTTGTAGGTACTTAGGTACTTATTAAGGTAGTACTGGTTTACCCATCTAACCTCACGTTTTTTTAAATAATCGTTAATCGTGACTTATATTAAGGTGGCCCTTCCCGGTGCGTCTATCATCGACGCGGGCATAGCTGAAAAGCTTGTTGTTTCATCCAGCGCAATGCTAGAAAAAGAAGCAAAGCGAAAAGAGAGAGATAGCGCCTCAGCGCTCGGCATTCAGTAGGTACTTTCGCCGCTCACTCGCTCACTCGAAAAATAGTGTGCGAAAATTTCATAAAAAGTGTTCCAGGAAATACGTTTTTTTCAGTAAGCCTTACAAGTTAGTAAAATAAATATTAGTCATTTAGAATCTCCATAAGATTTGCAAGGTTTCTATGACAATATTTTCTTTACGTTTACAATTTATGAGTACTTACATTATGAACGGCCAAAGTTCAGGTAAAATTTATGCTAAAAGCAGGTTTTTGGAGGCTTATACTGAATTTGTTTCTCAAAATTTTGATTTTTAGTTTCGATAGAAACCTAGATATAGTGCACAAGATACCTATTAGTCCAAAAGTTTAAAAGAAAGATCTGTTACAACGGCATAATCACGTACGAGCGCTTGTATGAAAAGAAAGTCGGGTTGACCGCTCTTAAGGCGTAGTTCTCAAGATTGTGTATGACTGTGAATGGATTTAACTGAAAAAATATACTTTTTAATCTGAAAAGTAGGTATATCCAGTTATACCATGTACGAGTATATGGTCTATTTATCTTGAATCAATCAAAACTTATGATAAAATATACATTTACGGATATTTATCGCTATTTACCTCTATTTCATTTTATCCCCAGTCTGCCTGCGACCACGGCTGGCAATCCAGTCAAAACGTCGGGATAAAATTAAAATTAAATAGAGGTAAATAGCGATAAATACCCGTAAGTAAATGTATATTTTATCATTATTATTATATTCAGATCGCGAAAGTTAAAAAAGACCAATCAACGTTTAATTACGGCTGTCACCATTTCCAACGATTTGTTAATTCCATGGCTTAATCCTAACCTTTAGGGATTCCCCTATTATGTCATTGTACTCTACAGACTCAACGGTTCCATTGTATCTACCGGGGGGTTAGCGCCAGTTTACCGTAGTATTGGATACTGTCCTCGATACCGAGTCAAGTATCAGAAATGTATGAAAATCCAGTGCAGCATCTCATATACCACGTGGTACGAGAGAGGTTCATAAAAAATATAAATAGCCTAAAGGCCTCCGTCATGGCTTAACGACTTTAAAAGCCGGGACCGGCAATTTAATGTGCCCTCCGAAGCACGGAAGCGCTCAGCTGATAATGCCACTTGCAGTCACCCATCCAAGTAGTGACCGCTCAGAACGTTGCTTAACTTCAACGACCTATCAAGAACGTCTTATCAAGCTCATTTATGCGTAGCTAATAAATAACACGCCAATCGTTTAGTCCACACAATACATGTCGGCTCATTAAGATAATTTGAAAAAAATAACGATATTTTATGAATTTGTTACAACCTCCACCGCGGTCATCCATACAAATTTTATCAGCTCACAATTTCACTTAGCATCGTGCTTCTCCTTTTCTTGACAAAATGTCAAAAAGATCCCTTCGAAGGCAATCATCGCAGCCAATCGCAGGGCATTTTTTGACTAAGCCAATGAACTAAGTAGGTATAACTGGCAATTCGGAGTGTCGCAAAAGCTAAATTAAACTAACTAAAATTAATGCCATCTTTTTAATTCCCATCGCTATGAAAGGGACGGCAACATTTTTAGTTAGTTAAGTTTAGCTTTTGCGACACTCCGAATTGCCACTATATTTTGCCTAAGACACACCACGTTTTTCGAAAGAGCACTCACTACGTGATTTTGTGTATCGCTTCACCTGCTAGTTCGCAGCGCGTTTCACAAACGCGGGGATAGTGTGCAGGTCACAGCTTTCCGACTACATTTTGTTCGCCAACGTTTGTAGGTTGGTATATAGGTACAAACAAGCAAACGACACGTTCGAAAACCAAGTGGTTACTCCACAAGCGCTTCACTATCCTTCCGTCATCCACTCCTCCACAGAGTAAAAAATATGTGTTATTACTAAGGGGTAAACCACCTACCTAGAGATTTCGTTATCATGGCTTTTCATCTCTATCTGTCATAGATAAAGTCTATTCGAAAATATGTAAATCCATGATTAATACCTATATTGATTGTGATCTTTACGTATTTTTTTTGTGATATCTTTATATCAAAAGTGTTAATCTAACAAACCACTGATATTCAACTTTTGAATGTAGTTTTTAGTCAAGGGATTCCCCTAAGCCCTTTTTACATGTATACGGTCACGAAATGATGGCAGTGCCGTGTTGTAGCAGTGTTCTTGCGAAGACGTTTATTGTAACGGGCATTTTAATTAACCATGCAGTATTAATATGGTGGTTAATATAAAAATAAATTTATAATAAAAAATTAAAATAGATTTATTTATCTTGAAATTTTAAATGGACCGCAGACAGTCGGGCATTATCTGACCAGCCCATATTAATACTACCCGGTCTTTCGATCGAAAAAGTAGGTTATGTTATGTGAGGTTAATGGATACTATACTACGCGCGAGTGAGCGTAGCGAGCGTGCCACGCGACCGACAAAGCGACAAGATTTTTTTTTTCACATTGCCCAAGTTAAGGAATGAATTAATGGCCGGTCATAGTGACCAAACTGGCTTTTGAAGTCGTTAAGTCATGACGGAGGCCCTTAGGCGGCCTAAAAACTCCGTCACCAAAATTGGCCACTTGCTCATACGAATGAACGAACGAAGTGGTTAATCAATTTGACTGTAACATATTTTGTGAAAGTTTATACCTACATGACTCAAAAGACGGTAGCCGCGTCTAAAACCGTGTTTAAAGTAAGGAAAGGTGATATGCGGTCACGGAAAGCTCTCATTTAGGTAGGTACTTACTGTACACGGCATGGCTACCGTATGCATGTGAATAGGGCCTTACGTGCCCGGCCCACTCTATTTCTTTCAAACCGGTTAAAGGTACCTAGTTGGGATTTACCTGCCTTTTTGGTTGGTAAAAACGTTTTTGTAAAACGTGGGACTATGTGAGTCTTATTATCAGTCACCTCACTGTGTTCTAGGTTTTATGTACCTACCTATACTACAAAATCGGCTTCTGGGCCACCATAACAAAATCATCTTAGTTTTGTCGCTTATGCTTATTTTCATCGACTTAAAAAAGGAGGATGTTGTATTTCCACTGCTGCTCTATGTATTTTTTGATGTTCATCGATTATTCCGTCAATAGTGGACCGATTAAACTTTATTTTCCTTTTTTTTTGGCTTTGCACTTTTTTTTTTACTTACTTCTATAGGCTTATGATTCTTAAATTTGAATTTTAAATTTTGGATCAAAAGTTACATAATTATTATAGGTACTTACTAAGTATTTAGATAATTATACTATCCGGCTCGGTCAAGTCAACACGTATGATGTTAATACATATTTTTCGTAACCTTGACCCTTGCACGTGTAAAAACGAATCAAAATCTTTGGCATTGTCATCCAATCACGGCTCTCCCAATTGATCCATTGTCAACCATCTACAAATCACCTTCACCAACCTCACTGCCATCGCAATCACTTCTATTCCTAAACGTTTATGGTTGATATCAGTATGAATTGATTGTAATTGTAACTTTGTCGAAGATCAGAATGGAGTATAAGTGATAGTAACTGTTACTAAGTACGATTAATGTCGAGGGTTTTAACCGACTTCAATAAAGAAGAGGGTTCTATGTTCTAATTTAAGTTGGCCGGAGTGAAAATTATGGGTAGGTAGTTATTGGGAGTAGCGTCAGAGTGGTCGGAAATATCACTAGGTGTAATTTTTTATCATCTCTGTTTCTTTTGCTGTCGATACTTTTAGCTCTTTCGTAACGAATGAATGAACTTAATGCGCGACCGCCCAGAGGGCCTAAGTTCGGCCCAGTCAAAGCTAATAGTGATTGTACTTAGAAATATAACACGGCTACTAGGAGGGCTGGAATAACATAAGTAGTTACAGTCTATACCTACAGATAAAGTCACAAACTGTAGCTAGTGAGAAGTCCCTGGTGACCCAATGTAGCCCTCACTGGTAATAGTCATCGGTAACTAAAAAATTACTGTACCTACCTATTGTGTCGATTAGACCAACCTAGGTAGGTATAAAACATGTCTAACTTACTACCTATATTTATTGAATTCTCACATAATTATTATCGATGGTTGACACCTCGTATCTACTTTATGTCAAACTTTACAGTAGAGAGAAAAAACTGTCTAAAATATGATATAGATTATATTTAAGTGATACAAAAATATAGTTGGTACCGTGAAACATGCCAACTTTGCCACCAAGGGTATCTTTGCCCGAAAATCAATTTTTAAGCAAATCTTTAAATTCCAAAAGTTTCGGAATACTATAGTAACATTTATTGACTTAGATAGAAAGTAGGTTATGTGTCTAGTAACACAGTCTATCAGGTGTGTCGCTAACTTCACTCAGTCACTTTTTAGAACTTGTAGAATGTGGTGCGTATTTTCGCGGGCAAATTTTAGTACAAGTTCTAAAGTTCATTGTGCGTGATGGCGAAAACACAGGTTAGTTTAATTTATAATATGTTATACAAAAACACTATAAGAGTATTGTATTTTATTATCATTGCTGAAGGTCTTTTAAAACTAAAGTTATAATGGTGGGTAAAGTTACCCAGTGATGTTGCGATCTACTACTGACAACATTACCCGCCATCAAAATAAGCTTAGGGTTGGCACTTACGAAACTTATTATTTTTATTATTCTATAGTACCTATTATAGTATTACCAGTGATCGGAATAAGTAGATTATATTGGCCTAAACTTCAAGGAAGTTGGTAAAATGTGAATTCCTGCTTAAAATTTAAAAGCGAATTACAATACTTTGCAGAAAAAGAAGAAAAATACGTTAAGATCAGTTTACTGAGATGTGCCAACCCTAGTACTTTTAAAAAGCGAAATGCGGTTTGTATGAAAAAGAGGAAAAAAGTTAGGGTAACTTTGCCCAGCCACTTTGGTAGGAAACCTTTCATGGTATCGTTTTCATTTATAAAGTAAACGCCATTTTTGCCAAAATTCTTGTATTGGACTTTGTGCCATCTGTATAGAGGCCTTAGTTGCGTCAAAAATCAATGTGGGTAATGTTGGCAAAAAGTCCAGATAACTTTGCCCGCCATCAAAATGAATAAAATACTTAATAAAATATTGATGAATAATAAAATCTGATAAAATAATACATGCTCATTATCTTTTAATTGCAGATGCTAAAAGAAAATACTTACGTTCCAATAGAAAAATTATCCAAAAATTGAAATTATTTGAAAAATGCTGGCAAAGTTGGCATGTTTCACGGTAGATAATTTATTTAATTATTTAACTAAATTAAAAGCGACAAGGACCCCAAGGAGTTTTATTTCAATAAATCAGTTTATAATCAGTTACGAGATGACAATGTCAAAAAAAAATTACAAATGCTAGGTTACGAGTAGTCAATTTGTCATAATATGTGGCAAGTTGTCATAAACAGAGTGATAATCAGCAGTATCACGCTTTTATGAGCCTGCAAATAATTAAACTTGGTCGATGTAAGATTCAACTTTTATCAGAAATGATTTGAGATTCCAGAGTTTTGTTTTAGTTCCACTTTAGTTTTATTTTCAGAGTTTGGAGCTGGTAGGTTGCTGAAGCTGATTCGTGGCTGGTTGTGCCAATGATTCGGCAAAGAACGTGCAGATGTTGGAGTACCTATCTTGGTCGACTTTGTTATGGCTAATTTGGTAGGCAGGGAGTTCATAAAGTTAGTTGTTGATGTTGTATCAGGTCAGGAGGTATTGTATCTCTATCTGCTCCGATTTTCGGTAGGCACCTCGGTCCAGGAGTGCAAAATGATGGCGAGACAGATAGGGATGTGAGGAACATAAATAAATGCTGGATGGATGAAATGGCGACAGCTCTCAGGAACAGCATGCAATCGGCGTAAGCCCTTTCAGTTCAGGGGGAAAATTATAACTTGCGTATTGCCACTAGCTTATAGCATGACCTGAGTGTGAGGTAGTAAAAAGGATGGATGAACGAGAGACACATGCGGCTGAGGTGGGTATTTATGAGGAAGATTGAAAGTAGAGTCAACAAAATAAAAGATTAGAAGTACTTAATAGCTTGGCATGGGATGGACATGTTATGAGAAGAGAGGAATGGCATGTAACTAGAAGAGTCCTTGATATGCATGTAGATGGATATATTATGGGTAGAGGTAGACCAAGGAAGAGCTGGATGGATTGTGTTGTTGACATAAGAAAGAAAGAGGTGAATGTAGTTGTAGAGTGAATGTAAATGTAAGGAAATGGAAGAAGAATACCATGTTGTGCCAACTCCACCGACTCCACGTAATGTGGGATAAGAGCAGAAATTATGATTATTTCAATAAAAAGAATTTTTACACAATTGAATGTGCATCGAACTCTTTCCATTACCAAAAAATAACGACAAAGTGTAAAAATAACTACCCACTTCCGTTTAGTTAGTGTTGACACCTCGTAACAGCACTTAGAAGTGGGAATCTAGAGACGTTCACAGTAGTGAGGTGTCAACTTTGGAAAGAAATGTTCGAAAGATATTTTTTGCGGTTTGCGAGCTAGTAATGTAAGGATCCGCCGCGAAATTTCGAATTTTTTCATGTGCGCAAGTTGTTTTGACAAAAAATGTTAGTTACGAGGTGTCAACGTATGACCATCGTTATAATAGATTTCTTTCAGAAAGGGGTCACAAAGGGCAAAAAATCATTTCTACAAGACCTTAGAGGAAGTGGTAATTGACAAATAATAAATTACCTGAGTCAACGTACCGGAAGTTCTCCAAACCAAAATGGCCAATGGCAATTTATTTGAAGAACAGTCACAAAACCACTAAACTCACACTATGTCGAAGCTATCGAGAACCGTAGCTTCTTTTTGAAAATTTTCATCTTTCTCTTCACAAACTGGACCACTGTGATTACGGCAAACTTTTAAAACTTTACCACTTCCTGAACTTATTATAAAAACGAACTGGCTGAATATCAAAAACCGATCGTCGTTTGATTAATGAAAAAAAAACTTTAGCGGCAAATTTTAAATTTCCAAATTGAAACACCCGAGCGCCGCGCGTCACTTTACAAAAATGGCGGTACGGAAGCCGTTAAGTGGTGCCTATTTTGAACGTTCCTTTACTGTGTATTACTTATTTCTATTGGAAAATTAGAGTTTAATAGTCTGATTGTAGAGTTACAAATGTGAGGCGAGCCCACGCGGCTCGTACGAGACTGAGCGATCGTCTCGCCCGTGATAGTCGTCAAATATTCAGACTAATAATTTAAGACCTCTGTGTACAGTAGGTATGCTCTGGATAACATGTGTGTACATGTGACGCTGGAGTAACTCTATAGAAATATTAATACCAATTATTCAGTGAACTCAAATAAAACAATGTT
The DNA here is from genome assembly GCA_963582015.1 of Xanthorhoe designata. Taxonomy (NCBI): domain Eukaryota; kingdom Metazoa; phylum Arthropoda; class Insecta; order Lepidoptera; family Geometridae; genus Xanthorhoe; species Xanthorhoe designata. The sequence continues at coordinate 12,330,703 of OY757029.1, read as the reverse complement.
GAATAATAATTATAACTCATGGAAGATATCTTATTTACAAACGTTTAACGCTAACTGAGCCTACTTAAAAACCGAGTATTGATTTATAGCAGTCATTTCATTATAAATAAGCAAATCATTGATAGAGTTCCCATGGGTGAGAGTGAGTTTGTTTAGATTTTGCACCTAAGTAGATCCCTTGTAAAATATATATAGGTACATTTACAATTTCAAAATAGGTACCTAGGTAGGTACCTACTTCAATTTTAACGCAAACTTGCCTAAAACCGTAGAACACTTAGCAAGTTAGCGCAAGTTCGCGGTTTTAGATGAAAGTAAAACACATTTTCATTTAGTAATTAAAGTTGGATGTGTAAGGAACTCCGAGACAGTGTCCCAAAGTCCTAATGGACGAAAGGTAGTTCCAAACTAGTATAAAGTTAGCTGGAAGTTCTTCTCAGATGTAGGAAGTTTCTAATTTATGTGTGACGCCTAAATAAACCAGTCTACTGACATTCAATTATATTATTATTACATAATATTTAAGCTGTATGCGTCAAAGTAGCGCCGCCTGCCTATTTTATTTTGTTAATATTACGTTGAACAAAGGAATTTTTAAAAAGTGAATGTTCCGTTTGTGTAACCTATCATAATTAAGCTTTTTTTTTTAAACCTCTGTAATAGTTTTATTTTGTAAAGTTTAGGAAGAGTAGCAAAAACAGAGTTAGGTGGGCCACCAAGTGCAACTTCGCTAATCTTTCAACATTATAGGTACAACCACCGTCGGTTTGTGATGTTTTCCATAAAGTTGCAATAGGTAAACTTACAAATCTATCAGTCTCAGAAACTTACCAACCTACTTTAAACTTTGCAAATAACCGTTTAGAAAATTGTTACAAGTTAAATTTTCGTGTGATTAATTAAAGTAGGCAGAGAATAATAAAATATTAATATACCTACCAGTGACGTTATGTATATTATGTCAACTTCATAACTTAACTATTTATTCAACTGTTGGGTATAGGTACCTACCTAAGTAGTTGAATGAAAAATCGATACCTGTGGCAGGCCAAACCTTTTTTATGTGTTTATTAGTTCAACTTGAAGTCTCAAAACTGGCCTATTATTAGGTACTTACCTAAATATTTTAGTTAAGTATAGATAGTTAAGGCACAGATAATATAATACTATACTAGTAGTTAAGGTAATGGTAAGTAGGTACTTACCTAGGTATAACCGAATTCATTAAAATAAACGTCTAACCTAAGTAATGAATTCGTTTTGGTTCATTGTGTAAACTTTTAAGGTCTAATAGAAAATACCGTACCTATTACCTAAATTGCCTGTGGCGTCCTTAAATAAATAATATAATCTTATATCAGATAGCGTAAGTACCTACATATTCATCTTGCCTTCAAGGTGATAAGGCTGTCGATAAGATATCTTTGAACATTGCTGGAAATTGTTTTCCCATAATAAGAAACTACCTATATAGCAATTTCATTATTTTACTAGAGAAAATAAGGACAAGGACTAAGTTTATGAGATTTGCATAAGTACCTAGGTACTTAATTCATGTACTTAGGTATCTAACAATGTTGACTAAACCAATTTAGATATTTTATAGGACCCTTGAAATGTAAACATAACTTTAACTTGAAATGTATTATCTGCTCCATATAATATCCCCTCCTTGATCCTGTTGATTGGACCAATAATTTTATTGTGCACTTAGACATGCGCCGCCTACAGATGTTTATCATGATTTAGGCATTGTAAACCTTATTCAAATCTCCTATGAACGATAATAGTTCAGCAAAATAAGCTTATTAGCTCTACGTTCTTAGAAAAACTTTTCCAATAAAAATAACGTGATTCTTTCAAATAAAAATAGAATAAAAATTGGATATACAAAGATTCACAATATTAATAAGTACCTAAATAAGGCTTTTAATTGTATGAATTTATTATTTTTGATACTTTCAAGTAAAAAAAAAGAAATAGCACTAAGTATCGTATTTTTTGGTAACTACATTTTTTTTTAACCTATAGTGTGTCCCACTCCCACTACAATACATTAAATACAGGGTGTCCCACAGCCATGCCACATGGAGGGAAAGTACCTTATTGTTCCGTACCTTTTTGTAATTTTTTTTTGTTTCTAGGTACCTACCTACATACCCCCTTAACATTTTAGAGGATCATAAATGCCAAAAGATTTGAAAGAATGTACTTACCTACCTAAGATACTGCATCTTAGGGATTAGTACCAGTCTTGATCATTTTAAGTGATACTACTAGACTAGGTAGGTACATTATAAAAACAGGTAGGTATTTACGAGTATAAACGGGTAGTCTTCCCGCGACCAGGGCTAGAGTGCAAAGTCAAAACGTCGGGCGAAAAATTCGTGATATTATAATCGTTTGCATAAGTTTTCTAATGTGTTCTGATCGCGAAAGTTTATAAAAGACAATTACCTAGGTAAATAGGTAGGTATCTACCTACCTACTTACATAATTAACTCCAAAATTTTGCTACCATCTAAGTCTGTTATGTAGGTAGGTATCCGGAACCTATTTACAACCTTATTTTCAAAATTCTACAAAACCATGGGAAAGGAAACCTAATTGTTACCCTACATGGGTTTAGGACGTTTACCAGTTTTCCTACCGCAAATTCTGAGTAGAAGGGTCACATTTAGCGTGTTTAAACTTTACCCTGAAACCATTCCATGCAAAGAGCATGTAATAGTAATTCTATGTAACGTTTTCAAGTTTTCAAACAATTATTATTATTGTATATACATATATGTAGGTACCTAAAGGGTTTCCAACATAGGTAGGTTAACCTAATCCTAAATGAAACATTGAAAAAGATAAAAACGTAGGAAGTAGGTACATTACCTACCTAGAAAAAAAAATAAAAAACGATTAAGGTAGGTCCTATTAAAACTAAAACCTGATGTCATCTTTTTTTATATTTATTACAAAGTAGGTACAGATGATAAGTTTTACAAAATTCAAATTTTCACAATCGATTTCTTGTGAGTAGGTACCTACTTAAGTACTTAGATAAATTGTGTGAAAGTACCTACATTCCAATCTTATCAATAAAGTAAGATTGTATGATCTTGACTCTTGCCAATGCCATTTCTTGTTGCCAGGGTCATCATCGTCATCGTAGACACAAAAATAATCTATTCTAAGTGGCAATTCTGAGTGTCGCAAAAGCTAAACTAAACTAACTAAAATTGTTGCCATCCTTTTTATTCCCATCGCTATGAAAGGGACGGCAACAATTTTAGTTAGCTTAGTTTAGCTTTTGCGACACTCAGAATTGCCACTATTTAGTGTAATATCTCTATAATTACATTGAAACATCCTAAAAACCATGTGATTCTACAGCCTGTTCCAACGCGACACATCAGGAAAGAATCAGGCAATATACCTACAGGGTGTGGGCCTAGCTTTTAGCATCTCAGCCTGTTACTAACACCCACCCAACCCAACCATCACCCACCACCAGTCATAGGTACCTACCTAATCCCTTCACTAAACCAACCTTCTATAGGTAGGTATCTTAAAAAAGTATCCCTACGATCTCAATCATGTTGCGTCCCTCGAAGTGGCTTCGGAGTCCGGACCGTCACACTGTGACAGGATGGTGTGACTCGTTGGAAGCCCACTGAGTTGGGTATACTTTTCCTGATAAATGTTGCGCAAGAGTTATGCGGTCTACTATGTATAAGGACCTATTGAAAGTTTCAGCCAAATCCGTTAGGTAGTTTTTCCTTAGAAAGGCTAAACAAACATCAATAGGTACGTCCATTAGGTACGAACTTTTGGTTTTTTAAGTAGTTTTTGTAGGAATAAGCAACTCGTGCGTTTAACCGTACCTATATTAGATATCGCTCTCATTTTATAACAGAAATTATCGCTCTCATTTCATACCAGCACTATCTACTTACCCTCAGTAGGTAGAAATTAGAGAGCAGTACGAATGAGTAAGATGAGCAGTTTAATTTCCACCGGCAGCCAAAAATCCTTTGAAATCCTAAACCCTAATTTACCACGCTTAATACTCTTAAATGAAGGGTTCTCGCCTCCCAGGCAGCAATTATTATTAGCAGTCTCGTGCGATGTAGAGAGAGAACTTATTAGTTTTTTTTTTTCTAAATTATGTAAGTACCCGTTTTTTACAAATTTATAATAGTTTAAAACAGTATAACATAGTTGTATGTATGTACCTACATAGAGGCTACAAAAGGAATCAAAATCCTTCGAATAACTGAAGGTATCGGTGCGGTGAGTGTAGCGAGAATTAAAAATATCCAGAAACCTCAAATACGAATGTGACTTACTGTATTACCCTGTATTTTCTTTCTCTATGGTACTTAGACGTACTTACCTACCTAAATATCCTTGGACATTCCACACAGCGCCATCTAGCTAAGCAATGTTTTGTGCTAAGGTACTAGGTACTTGTAAACATTTTACCTAAATATAATTATAATCTAGGTAGGTATACATAGAAAACACCCAGACTGGAGACAAATATTTTCAGATTATACATACACTTGTTTGTCCCGCAGCGGAGATCGAACCCGCAACCTCTGCGCCTCAGGCGGGCTTTCATCACTTCACCCACTGCGCCACAGAGGTTGTAAACTCACTCACTTGTGGCTACCAAAGAGAATAATAATGTGGCTACAGGCTAACGGATCAAAAATCAAAATAAACTGACTGGAACCCGGGGCGGACAACCTGTTAGCAACTTCTGTGGTATAATATTTTAGCTAGCAACACCAAAATTTTTCAAATAAAGCTGTCACTGTCAACAATTATTGACGTTGACGTTGATTGATATTGACATCACGTCAAGAACTGACATTACTTAGCAGAACCACAAAACGCTCGTCGAGCGTAAAATACTCGAGCGTCGCTCGAGTATTTTTATTCCCTATTTATCAGTATGAGTGGCAAATTTTTACCTTTGTTGTTTTGATTTCTACGAGCAAATTACATGGTGTAATGTCTTTATTCGATAACGCTGTTTTCAATTCCACTCTTTACGAGGCACTGTGCCTTCAAGTTGGGGATACTTTGTCATTCGCGAGAGATTTTTTTCAGTCGTGTGTGTCTTCCCTGCCCGCAGCTAGTTTTACAAAATCTATCGTAGATTTTGAGCTATCCTTTTACGAGGAGGTAGCGGAGGTTTTCTACTTCAACGAGTTTCAATTACTCCTTCTAAAGACGTTTTCATTGATTTTGCTGTTCACATTGTTGTTGATACTTATTTCGTGGAAAGTGTACGGTAAACGCATTTCAGAGCGGTTTATGAAACCGGGTGAGTTATTTTTTGCATTGGTTTTTATTTAAATGTCCTTTTAAATACCAAAAGTAAGTCCAAAGGACTCAAACTTTAATTTTGCTCAAGTCCAGATACTTTGCATACAAACATTTTGTTTATTTGATATGAATCATACAAAATCTGATAAACATCAAATTATCTTGACAGCAACATCAGCTACGATCGAGCAACTTAAAGAAAGTGTATCAAAACTTAAACTTCCAAAAGAATACACACCAAGAAACTAAACAAAATGGAGAAGAAAATCAAGCAGTTCTTCCAGAAAAAGAAAGTAGAAGCTAAGTTTAAGCTAGCAGGTCCGGGACACAAGTTAAGTGATGCCTCTAGTAGTAGAACCTCTACAGAGTCGAAGAATGAGGTTGTGGAGAAGAGGTCGGGGCTGACAGAAGAGAGTAAAGTAGCGGCCGAAGCTGCTCTGGCAAGATTGTCTTTGAAGAGAGAGAACCCAGCTTTTAATACTTCTTATGCTTTTATACAGGTATATTAATTATATAGTATAGATTAGTTGATTAGTGATTTGTAGGGCATGTTAATTGACCAAGGTTTGCTGTAAGAAAACTCATTCATGGTTAAGCTCGCCTTTGTACATAGCCTTTAGGTATCTGATTTTGTTTGTGTTATGTATAATCTATGGTCAATCAAGTGTCAATGTCATCGTTGATTGAAGTCTGTATTGTAGGTTATGCACATGTAGACAGGAACTGAACCACGAATAAACTGGCGTCTAATATCATACAAATGTTATTAATTATACAATCCTGAAGCTTCTTGAAGTTATAACAATGGCGACGAGTACAACAATTGGAGCGGCGGCTACGCACATCGCGAGTTTGGTCTTGCCGGGAAAATTCGAGCCACAAAAGGACAACTGGGAAAATTACCGGGAACAGTTGTTTTTCGCTTTGGATGCGGCGGGACCAGTGGATAGCGTACAGAAACGAGCCCTATTCCTGTCTCAATGTGGAAAGGAGGCGTATGCGGTTGTGGTGTCATTGTTGGCGCCAAGAAAACCTAGTGAAGTTCCATTCGAAGTCATTATAGAAGTTCTCAACAAGTTTTTCGTACCGAAGCCACACCCGATACTAGAAGTGGATAAATTCTACAAGCGTAAACAAAAAGAGAACGAATCGATCACAACTTTTATCGCAGCCCTACATGAGATAAGTTCGCGTTGTGATTTTCAGGATAACAGCGAACGTCGATTGACGGAACAAATAGTATTGGGTGTAAGAGACAACAGTTTGAGAAAAGAACTTCTCAAGATAAAATTTGTGGAGCTAAACTACGACTCGGTGGTGCAACGGGCCTTAAATAATGAAGCAATCCAAAAAGGAGTGGGAGCCAGTAGTTTATGGTCATCGGATGTGGATGGTGCGCCGGCGCCTGTTCCTATGAGTGTCGATGCGATCGCTTTAAAATCGCCGTGTGTTCATTGTGCGAAGAGACATGAATCAAAATGTAGATTCATGTATGCAACATGTTATAAATGCCACAAAAAGGGACACACGAGAGCCGCTTGCAAAATCAAGAGTGCAGACAAGGTGCAATCTTGTGAAGTAAATGAAGAAGGAAGCTCAGAATATGAAGACAACTTCGGGGTAAGAATACATGGAGTATCGGGAAGTGTGGGCACGGTGGCTGTGGAACCAATGATGGTGGAGATAATAGTGAACGGTGTACCGATACAAATGGAAGTAGACTCCGGGTCGGCACGTACTATTATGCCACATAGCCTTCATGTGCGACATGCACATGCATTCCCGGGACCACTGGTACCATTTGAGAAGAAGTTGATCACATGGACTAATAGTGAGCTGAAAGTGGTAGGAGAAGAGAATGTTGATGTCCAGTATGGTGAAAGGAAAGCTAAACTGCCTCTAGTGGTCAGCTATGGCAATGGCCCTCCCCTACTGGGCCGGGCATGGTTCGACGCGCTAGGTATTTCCATACAAGGCGTCCATACAGTTGATCAAAAGGTCACAGACTTTGCAGAGAAATTTCCAGAAATTTTCAAAGATAGGTTGGATAGATATTGTGGTCCACTGATACATATTGATTGCAAAAAGGATGCGCAACCTGTATTTCTGCCTGCCCGGTCTGTACCATTTTCATTACGAGAAAAGGTGAATGAAGAGATAACGAGAATGATTAAAAATAATATTTTGACACCGGTGAAACATTCACAGTGGGCTACACCATTGCGATTAGTTACAAAACCTGATGGGTCACTGCGGCTGTGTGGAGATTACAGAACAACAGTAAATGCTGGATGCTTGGTAGACAACTTTCCTTTACCTACAGCAAATGAAGCATTTTTCAACTTATCTGGAGGAAAATACTTTTCAAAACTGGATCTCAAGCAGGCGTATAATCAACTAAAGGTGGATGAGGATACAGCAAAACTTCTGACTCTGAATACGCCATTAGGCTTGATGAAAATGAACCGTTTAGCATTTGGAGTGAATGCTTCGCCTGCCATCTTTCAGAGACTGATGATATCCCTATTGTCTGGAATTGAAGGAGTAGCCTGCCTTCTTGACGATATAGCAGTTTGTGGTTACACATTAGAAGAACACAATGAACGAGTAGAAGAGGTGTTAAAAAGACTAAACAATATTGGTTTGACATTGAATAAAGAAAAATGTGTGTTTGCAGCAAAGAAAGTAAAATTTCTAGGGTTTGAAATTGATGAAGAGGGTGTACACCCATCAAAAGAAAAGGTTGAAGAAATTGCTAAGAAACCACCACCAACAAATAAGACTGCCCTGAAAGCATTTTTAGGCCTGTACAACTTTTATGAAAGATTTGTTAAAAACAAAGCAACAACATTGGAACCATTACATCGGTTATTGAAGAATGATGCAGAATGGCAATGGGGCAAGGAACAGCAAATGGCTTTTGAAACAGCAAAGCAAATGTTAACATCAGACCTGACCCTTATGCACTATAGTTTAGACAAGGAATTACACATGATTTGCGATGCTAGTGACTATGGAGTGGGTGCAGTATTAGTGCACAAAATAGAGGATGGTACTGAAAGACCGATCATAATGGGGTCAAGAACACTGCAGCAACATGAACGCCGATATGCTCAAATTGATAAAGAGGCCTTAGCGATAATGTTTGGCTTAGTAAAATTTAGACAATATTTGTTGGGACGTCAGTTTGTAATATTCACGGATCACAAACCACTGCTAGGCATTTTTGGTAGAAACAAACCTATCCCTGAGTTAGTGTCAGCCAGAATGATGAGATGGGCAATGATCATGAGCACATACAACTATGAGCTGAGGTATCGACCAGGTAAGGAAATGGGGGATGCAGACAGCCTTAGCAGATGGCCAACACCAAGTAAAATGCGAACAGGTGAAGATGTAATGCTGGTGGACCAGATGGGTAGTACCAAGATTAATTCAAAAATAATTGCCAATGAGACCGATAAAGATAAAGTACTGAAGAAAGTAAAGTTTTGTCTATTGAATGGCTGGCCAGAAAAGATTGAAGATGTGGAATTGCTACCATACCATCGAAGAAGAGAATATCTCACATTAAACAAAGAATGTGTGATGTGGTCCAATAGAGTCGTTATTCCCACGGCATTACAAAAACAGGTTTTGAAACTACTACATGATGGACATACTGGGATGGTTCAAACAAAAATGCTAGCTAGAGGCTATTTATGGTTTCCTACATTGGACAAAGACATAGAGGACCTAGTCAGTCGGTGTGAATTGTGCCAGATTGGTCGCAATAATCCACCTGTTACTGAGCACACCTGGCAAGCAGCTACAAGACCCTGGTCGAGAGTACATGTAGATTTCATGGGGCCATTCCTGGGCAAGACATTTTTGGTGCTGGTTGATTCGTACAGTAAATGGCCAATTGTTGAAATGGTTCACTCGATGTCCAGCAAATCGGTCATTGAAATGCTAAGAAGAGCATTTGCAGATCATGGATTACCTGACATTATAGTTTCAGACAATGGATTGGCTTTTACTTCAAGTGAATTCAAGGAGTTTGCCCACAGAAATTCTATCAAACTTCTAACAGGTGCACCTTATCATCCAGCTACAAATGGACAGGCTGAGAGAACCATTCAAACAATAAAAACGAAACTAAAAAAACAACCTACTGACATGCCTTGGGCAGAGCGAGTAACCAATATGTTATTTCGAATGCGAACTGCTCCAAGCACAGTGACTGGTAAAACCCCAGCTGAATTGTTAAATGGCCGGAAGCTAAGAGCACCTATTACTCAACTACATCCAGATGCTGATAATTCTGAGGAGACAGAGGGTGAGGAAAGGAAGGAGGAAGGCCAGGCACAAGATAAACAAAAGAAAGTGTTTCAAGAAGGTGACTATGTTTTAATGAGACTCTATAATACAGATATCAAATGGCAGAGAGGAAGGATCATAAGCAGACGGGAACCAGCGGTGTATGAGGTGGAAGCTGAGGGTGGAGGACGGCATCGCAGACATGTGGACCAGCTGCTGAGGACCACGCCCCCCCCACATGCATCGCAGGCAAGCGCTGAAAATGAACACAGTACACAGAATAGCGAATGTAATGACAATGAGCCTGATTTGGTGATACCCCCACCAGAAGAGTGGAGGGAAATTATTGGATGTTGAAGATTAGAAGTTAATGTTGATTTTAAATTTAAAATATGTCATAATCACAGAGTAAGAGGGAAGGTGTTATGTATAATCTATGGTCAATCAAGTGTCAATGTCATCGTTGATTGAAGTCTGTATTGTAGGTTATGCACATGTAGACAGGAACTGAACCACGAATAAACTGGCGTCTAATATCATACAAATGTTATTAATTATACAATCCTGAAGCTTCTTGAAGTTATAACAGTTTGTTTTCTGTTTTGTAATAAAGAATTTAAGAATACATTAATTTGACTACAATATCCACTTCAAAATTGCCGCTACAAATCACTATTTTTCCAGGCTCAAGTAAAAAAAGAGTTGGAGAGTGCGGAGGCATCTTCTTCCAAAGCCGAAGAGCAACAAACCAAGAAGGCAACACCAGAGAAAGAACTGGATCTTCCTAAGAATCTGGCTGTGGCTGGAGTCTACTTTAAGTGGGTATATCGTTAAATCTACTTTTGTTATACGCGTTTGTGCTTTTCAGACATTTGAAGTAGCTATTTTGTATTCATGTGAAACACAACAAACCCTCGTCTTGGACAAAATTTTGTCTCCTACTCTAGCATAGTATGTTAGAGCAGTTTGGCATGATCGAGATATTTAATTTTTTGTTAAGGGTATAAGTAAGTAATCCTGGTACCAAATTTCATTTAAATCCGTACAGCCGTTTAAGCGTGAAAGAGTAACAAACACACTTACATACCTACTTACACACAAATTTTTACCTTTATACTATTAGATGTTTAGTGGGTATCAAGCAACTAAGGGAAAACATCATAATCTTGATCATAAAATCAAAAACACTGAAAAAAAAAAAGATGCACAAAACGAAATTGAAGTACCTCACATAGTGAAAACATAAGTATTAAAATTACATAATATTTATTTATTTACAAAAGTAAAAAATTTATTAGGTATATCGGTTATTGTTATTAAAACTCCAACATGCCTGTTTCGATTCCGATTGATTACATAAATTAGTGGACCTATATAAGTTTTCTTAATTTCCAGATGTCCCATGCTAAATGAAGATATCTTGCCCCGCGACGAATGGCGAGCGAACATTCGAGAATTCCTCAACGAGATGAAACAACACGATTTGGCCGGCGCCGGCGCACTCATACTACAGACTTGTAATAGCAACAGAGAAAAGGTAGGTTTTAGTTTAGGGTCCATTAATGTTGATATTTAAAAATATTATCGGTATTTAATCGCGTATTGAAATTTATTTATTTACCTCGACGTTTCAATGACAGTACAGTCACCGTGGTCACGAGTAGACTGCGATTAAGTCCCGATAATATTTTAAAAATATGTTTTCAAGTCGCGATAGGTTAAATAGTGGTGGCTATTCGGGATGTCGCCTAAACTAAACTAATCTGACAGCACTAAAAATGTTGCCGTCCCTTTCATAACGATCGAAATAAAAAGGATGGCATCAATTTTAGTGCTGTCAAATTAGATAAGTTAAGCTTTAGCGACATCCCGAATAGCCACCATTATTTACATAATAACAATGAAAGTTGAAGCACTCGTCGTGAAGTCGCGTCACGTGAAAAAACGATGTAGTCGATTTAATAGGTCTAATTGGCGGTATGGAGGGGTGGAGGTGTGTGCTATTGGTTCGTCAGTTGAAAATAACATCGCTAACAAATGTTTTTGATTACGCTAGAATTTATTTTGTATAGTTTCTTTTTTTGTGTGTGCTGAATAAATGCTTTCTATTTTATTTATGTATTATTGAATTCTAGATTGACCTGTGCGTGGAGACTTTGTCTAAGTACATAGAAAACCTCATTGCATTCCCTGATGAAGAGAAGTACCACAAGATTAGAATGTCTAATAAGTAAGTAATTTACACTTTCATTACATTTGATAGTATTGATAGCAATTTAATGCTTGTGTTATGGTAACCAGATTACTGATACACTACATAGATAATTTTTTTTTGTAAATACATATTATACACTAGATACGCCCCGCGGTGTTACCCGCGGTGAATAGTTTACATTCCCGTGGAAATACCGAGATCAAAAATAGCCAATTTATTAAATCTATGTATAAGCTTTAAAAAATAAAAAAAAGCTATTCTGGTACTAAATTTCATTCAAATTCGTCCAGCCGTTTGAGCGTGAAAGAGTAACAAACATACTTACACACACACAAACTTTCACCTTTAGGTATAATTTTAGTAGGATTGAAAACACCCAGAGTTGAGAGGTATTTTAAGTTCATGTAATCATTTGTCCCGTGGACGCGGAAGTTGCGGGGATCGAACCCGCAACTTCCGCGTCCCAAGCGGGCTTTCGCCCACTGCGCCACATTGGTCGTTAATAAAGTATTTTTGTTTATATTTCAGAGCGTTCAAAGAGCGAGTGCTATGTCTAGAAGGTTCGATGGACATATTACACGCGGCCGGGTATAGAGAACAATTGCTGCCGTTTGAAGACGGACAGACAGAGTTCCTTGTGTTCAATAAGGAGAATATATCTTCTATGGACTATCTTAAGGTATGAATAACGTTAGCTTAACTTGTTGGATTTTTATAGAAAACTAGTGCCTGGTTTCATCCAATTCGGTGAAAGAATTTTTGAAATCGGATGGGTAGTTTCGGAGATTACCCCAAACATACAAACAAACAAACCCATTTTTCCTCTTTATAATACTAGTATAGAAATTTAAATTACTTTCTAGTTAAAATATGTATTTGTATCAAATATGTATTTGTACATGCTACTGACTACCCCATTGAACATCTTCAACGGATTTAAAATTGTCTGAAAAAGATCTGAAAGAATATGTTTACCGTCTCGTGGGAATACAGTCGTGATCATATTTAATTTTTTTTTCATTTTCTATTTTTCTTCTTGTGGCCAAGACTAGCGCAGGATAGAGACGAATGGCATTCACGAAGGGAGGCCTATGCCCAGCAGTGGGTTAAAAGTGGCTGATGATGATGATGATTCTTCTTCTTCTTGCGTTTCAATGGTTACAACAACTTAACGATATTCGAGTAAAACATCGCCACCTTTACTCCAATTTCTAGTTAAAATGACCTACAATTTTTATATTTATTGCCAGACGGTGTTAGAACAAGTTCGAGACGCTCAAGTGATTCCTATCGAGTTAGAGCGCAACTTGCAAGTGTTGCTGCCGTCGCAAGCCGCCGGACGAGTTGAATTACCGCCTGCCTTCTACGCGCTCTCACCGGAGGAGATCAAGAAAGAACAACAGCTGAGGTAGGCTAAGGCTCAACTCACACCAAAAGAGCAACGAAGCGCAGCGAAGCGGAGCGCAGTTTCCGTGTCATATGAAATTCCACTTTATTTTCATTAATATAATACTTATTATCGCATGGATAACACACAGGTAACTTGCGGGATATATATCTTGGTAGCAAATTTTAAATCCGTCCAGCCGTTTGTGCATGAAGGAGTAACAAACACACACACTTTACCTTTATAATATTAGTTTGATTGTTTATTTCAGAGCTGAAGTGATTGAAAAGAGCCAAATGCTGAGAACGAAGGCGATGCGGGAAAAGGAGGAGCTTCGAGAGATGCGCAAATACAGATACGCGCTGATACGAGTGCGCTTCCCGGACGGGATTCTACTACAGGTTTAAATCTGTCACATTATAGCATGTTATAGGTCGCGCCACGTAAAAAGAGCGCTGGCTGTCAAACTGCGCAGTGGTCGATGATTGGTGGAGAGGTGTTGCGGCGCACTTCATACCATTGATTTAGCGAGTGCTATTGGTTCGACAGCGAGTGAACACAGGCGCAAACATACCCCCGCTACTTCCCCGGCCGCGCTCTTTTTACGTGGCGCGACCTATTACAAGTATCTGTCTCATTATAGCGGGTTACCTAGCAGGGCTGAAATCCTACTAATATTATAAACGCGAGAGTTTGTAACTATGGATGGATGTTTGTTACTCTTTCACGCAAAAACTACTGAACGGATTTGGCTGAAACTTGAAAGATACATAGTTTATGACCGGGAATAACACATAGGCTACTTTTGATCCCTGTATTCCCACGGGAACGGGAACTACCGCGGGGTCCTTACTTCCATACTTACAAACTTAGTTGGCAATTCTGAGTGTCGCAAAAGCTAAACTAACTAAAATGAATGCCATCCTTTTTATTCTCATCGCTATTAAAGGGACGGCAACATTTTTAGTTAGTTAAGTTTAGCTTTTGCGATACTCCGAATTGCCACTATTATCGTGATACAACGTTGTTTTTTTACAGGGTACATTTTCTGTGTACGAGCGCTACACAGATATTCACGAGTTCGTCCGCGAAAATCTAGAACTTTCCGAATTCCCCTTCATCCTAGTCACACCGACCGGCCAGAAGCTTAATATAGAAGAGGACGGGAATAAGACCCTTGTGGACCTTCGATTAGTACCGACAATAGTGCTGAATTTCGCGTGGCACTCTTCCGTGGTCGAGGATATAAGGAATAGTCCTAATAAGGATATGTATTTGAAGCCAGAAAATATTATTCTTGTGAAAGAAATTTAGGGTTTCAGTTGGTTCGATTTATCCCAAGGTATTCTGGTGGACAGTCAACTCTAAAAATATTAAGTTACTTTGTTAGTTTTTTTTTAGTTTTCACATATTTCGGATAAAAAGGTTAATTTAACAAACACTTAACTCGTAATTTTCAGTATAGTTAATTTGGATGATGATATCAAGATAATATCTGTCACATGGTTTTGTAGTTTCAACAGATGTTTTTTAAAGTTGACTGTACCTTTATTTACTTTTGCTGATAACTATGATAGTAATATATAAAACACAGTACACACATTTATTTAATGCTATAGCACTTGTAACATCGTTTACACGCACTGTATTTAAAAATATATTCATGTTTTTAATATTATGAAACTGTTCTCTATTAACAATCAAGGTCAGTTAGTTTTAAAGAGCTTAAAATTAAGAATTTTCATTCTTCAATAGTGGCAATTCGGAGTATCGCAAAAGCTAAACTTAACTAACCAAAAATGTTGCCTTCCCTTTCATAGCGATTGGAATAAAAAGGATGGCATTAATTTTAGTTAGTTTAGTTTAGCTTTTGCGACACTCCGAACTGCCACTATTGTCTAATTTATTACTGTTATAATTTACCTGCGATTTAATTTTAAATTGTAATTAAGTTATCGTCTTAATAACCGACACACGGACAGCTTAGGGTTAACGCCTGTAGCACACCTCCGCTGCGAAACTAAAAGGGCGAAACCGCAATAGTCTCGCTCTGAGTTCTTTGGCGGCGTAACAGTAGCGAAATTCCCTTCCCCTGAATTGTGTAACTTGTCTCGGATTGTATCCAAGTTGTATTAAAGCAAAAATCACAGTAAATCGCGAAAGTTCGAAGTTATTTACGCGATTTACTGTGATTTTTGCTTTGATACAACTTGGATACAATCCGAGACAAGTAACACAATCAGGGGGCTGCTCTAACGTACAAAACTGACTATGATATTGTCTCTTTCTAACATGATTTCGCTCATTTGCTCAGGCGTCGTCTACATCTCCGCCCGTTTTCCGCCGTAAGTGAAGCACTGTTGCACAGCGAAACTCGCGCAGCGGTTTCGCAGCGGAGGTGTGCTACTGGTATAAGCTGCGACTGCACAGTGAACTAGGCATGGAAATTAATGCTACTTTTAAATAATTAGAATGGTGCGATATTATTTTGTAAATTAACGTGAATTAGCATGCTAAATATAACGGACTGCTAATTTTCATACAAGATGATTTAATATCAATAGCGTGAAGTCGCATTTGCTATTGCTATTGCCGCGTATAAGGCATAACAAAATTAGCAGTGCCGTTAATTTTAGCATCTGCTAATTTTGTAAGTAGCGGGCGCTACTTGTCAATTAATTTTGAACGTTAATTTTATCATGCTAATGCTAATTTGTTCCAAGCCTACAGTGAACTATTGAACAGCATAGCAGTTATTTGAACTGCTGCTTCAAGCTGTTGGCTTGAATGGTTAAGCAACCCGTGTGTGCATGTAATTAGGTGTTTGAAAATATTCTAGAAATTCCCTTCTACTGTGTAAGTAGTAAAGACTGGTCGTTTAGAAGCGATGTAATCGCTTATTGTATGTATGTATATGAAGAGATGTATTGATGTTAAATATTATCATTGCAGATGTATGCTTGAATAAAGATCTAATGCTTTTCCGATACCTATGTTTTTTAAACACTTAATAAAACAGTGTCCCGTTAAGTGTAGGAAAAGATACCTCCTGGCGCTGTATAAATCATCTAGTAAAAGATGTAAATGCCTGAGTTTTTGATAAATTATGCTTCTTAGATCAAACAAGAGAGTAATCGTGAGCTCACTCTTCCTTCCACGGTTATATTTCCGCGCGCTTGCTCAAAGCGGCGAGTCTAACGATATCATACCAATGTCATGTTATATCGTAGATAAAATCATCGTCACTAAGCCCGAAATTAATATTCAATCCGACGAACGATCGCAGAACTATCTCCATAGTAACTTTGTTATACACAATACAATTAGTACGGCACTTTTTGACATATAACAGCGTTGCTGTGACAATAGGTCTGCGATCGTTCGTCGGATTGACTATAATTTCGGCCGTTTATGTGCAAAGTTGGCGAGAATGTGAAATAAATCTTTAAATCCTTTTAATTTAAATTGTTCAAAACGCTTCCGATTTAATGAACCAACTTAAATCTGATCATTTGGACACTATCACTTCTATGTAGTAATGTAAACTTAGGCGATGATTAACAAATTTTTCCATAGGCGATTTACCCTAATTTGTTAAGGTATCAGGCTAACTTTTAATTTATTTATTTTGTATTAAAATGTTTCTGTATATTGTGATTAAAGTTCATTAATGTTCAAATAAACTATTTAAAAACTATTGCTTGTTATTGAAATAAAACACGTAGTTCCACACGACACTTTTATTAAGATTCACACACACACACACACTACAAAAATGTCACACAGTTTAAAGTTATCGTGCGGCTTAGCTCGCTAGGAGCTGTAAGGCGTTTGTCATTTTAGGATTACAATAACTTGAAATAAATGTAGGTATTAAAATCGTGATGAAAACTGAACATAGAAAATTCAAACTTACTTTATACCTCTATCATCCTTTATATAGTTTAGAATGAGTTGACTAGTTTGGGTTTCCTGCTACGCTACTCGCATCATGGTTCACATGAAATATGAAAGCAGTAGGTACAATATTGTTTCGAAGTTACAGTTTAGCCAACATTCCTTACAATAGACCAAACTTTCTTTATACAAAAGTATTAAAATATCAAAAGGTATCGAATTTGGTAAATTTATTATAATCTAGTTTTTAATCCGATTTGTCCCATCCCAATCAGTAGCGTGGCATTGAGTGGCAACTACACATCTTAAAAACACACATGCTTACCCTGAAAATCTTATATAAGTAAACATAACTAAGATTTTATTCTGTAGCTTAAAGGCCCGCTTTTTAGGGTTTCGAAGACAACAATAAACCCTATAAAGTTAAGCTTTATAATAACGTTAGAATAAAAGTAAAAAATTGAGTAGTCATAATAAAACCATCAAAAAGTTACGAAACTAATGTAGAAAGATAGTAAAAATCTAAACGTTCCTACGTAAATCTATTTGGCTTGCAGGTGCCAGGGAATGGTCTATTTAAAATAGTATTGAGCGCTTAACATAGGCAATTAAGACAACCTTACATTTAATAAGTGTTGAACACATTAATTGAGACAAAGTGACAATCTTAGTCAGTAAGCTGTAATAAGCACACTATTCTCGCGTTTGTGAAACTCGCTACACAAAATCGCGCAGTGACTGCTCGTTGGAAAAACGTGTGTATCAATCTTAGAGAAAGAAAGAAATAGAGCGCTGCATGCTCCTTTCTCAGTCACACAAAAACAAAGAAGAATATTTACAACATTCTTGTGAGTAAAAGAGACAAAGCATTAGATCTTTTGTCCCTCATCGCATGCCGTTTTTTTGTATGGCCGGAAACTTGATGCTCGGAATTTTGTACTACGAGATATGGATTCACTGCATTTTTTGTCCCTCTCGGCGGCATGCTCACTGTTCGTCCAGGTACTAGACTAGGTCCATGGTATCAATAGACAATAATGACAACCTTACATTAAATTAGTAAAAGTCTTACTCTGAACTAGATTTTAGGACAATATTTTGCTGGTATTTTCCCTTCTAAACAGTCTATTCACGAAACTAGAAATTACTATTTCATTAGAAGTCAGCGGTAGTTGTTGAATATTAGTTTGAGAAAGTCAAATACTTTGGAACGTTCAATAACAGTTTAGATCAAGTTTGTTGTCTTTAGACGAGTCGACTTGTACACGAATTATTCGCAAACTAAAATATATTTATCTACCCTTGCCGCTGGTAAAATATACTTGCAACTTTCAAAATTCTTAAAACATAAATACTTACTTTAATGGTGTTTGGTCCGAGCTATTGAAATATATTTTAAATTTTGTTCATTTTAGTCACTTTAACTTTAATAATTGGAATTTTCGTTCAAAACAGTTTTTTAAACATTCTTTTTAAAACTGTTCCGAATTACTTTTGATCATTTCAATGATATAACAAAGTTTGTTCAAAATTATCCCACGTCACTTTCTTGCTCTTTTTGACTGTCCAGGAACATCATTTTTAGCCAAAGCCCGTTTCAAATTCATTAGGCTGATCTGAATATATCAGTCTCGTAGGCTGATCAAGCATCTATCAGTCCAGCAGGTTGATCAAGCAAACTGAACCAGCCCGGAAGACTGATCAAGCAATTCCATCAGCCCAGAGGACTGATCAAGCCAATCTCACAAGGAAAGATCACGACTTTTAATCGCCTCTCCGTAGATCGGTGGGTTGTCGACGGTGACCGCTCGGGTACAATCGCGGACTTTATAAATACCCACGAGACGGTTGGAGGTTTCAAACATAATGTACCGGAGGGAGATTATTATGAATTGTGCGTTGCGGGTACGTTCCTGTTGAAGAAATTGTATTATGATAATTATTGTTATATTGGCCATACAATTTCCTAATCTAAGAATCTATAAAACATTTTTTTCCATTCGATTATAAATTAATGATGTAGTGGCAATTCTGAGTGTCGCAAATGCTAAACTAAGCTAACTAAAATTGTTGCCGTCCCTTTCATAGCGAAAGGGAATAAAAAGGATGGCAATAATTTTAGTTAGTTTATTTTAGCTTTTGCGACACTCAGAATTGCCCCCATTGTGTAATTAACGTTGGTAATACATGCCTACAGTACAGACATGTGTGAAAATGAGTAAACTATATTTTCGACTATTATTTTTCTAAGCTGTGTTTAGACAGAATAAATAATAGAACAAGCACAGACGACCCGAAAATAATTATTTTAATAGCTACTAGCAACAAAGTGCCATACAGCTCGCATAAGCGCCTCGTGCCGATCGTTAAATTGTGCCATTTAATTCTTACAGAGCTATTCATTATAACTCTGTCACTGTCACGGGCGTAAGTAGTTCCTGGCGACGCGCGAAAATCAACCTTAAACCAACTTAACAAGCCCTAAAGCCCTCTAAACCTACAATCTTTCTTAACACCTCAACATACCTTGATATAGTTGGCGACAATAGAAACGTTCTTGAAGTCCAACGCCGCGTCGATTTCGTCCATCACATAAAGCGGTGTTGGCTTGTAGTAATGCAGTGCGAATACTAACGCCAATGAAGATAGGGTCTTCTCACCACCGGAGAGATTGGAAATGTTCTTCCAAGATTTGTTCGGTGGACGGACGCTGAAATTAAACGAATAATTTAGGGAAAGATTGTAATTAGGATCACTATCCTATGGCGCTATAGGCATTCGCTTCGATTTTTGAGACATTCAATCTTTTGGAGATGAATAAGGTAGGCAGGGAGACGTCCAATTACACAGTTAGCAAAGTGAGTGATCCGATATATACGTACGTTTTCCGTGTGGAAAAGAGACAGCTGGCTGGTAGGAAAAGACCAAATTAATGCTTTTGGGAAAAGAACAGGTCAAAAATACCGGCAAAACTGTATGTATGTTAGTTATGTATCTTTAAAGCTTATCTTGATATTCTTTTAAGCACAAAACTTACTTTTCGTGGAGTAGCAAGGACTAACAGTTCTAGAAAGTAATCGCGATGACTAAACTATACAATTGAAACAATAGTGGCAATTCTGGATGTCGCCAAAACTTAAAACTAAGACAGCACTAAAAATGTTGCCGTCCCTTTCATCCTTTTCATCCCTTGTTAGTGCTGTCAAATTAGTTAAGTTTTGGCGACATTCAAAATTGCCACTATTATCATTTTATCCTTATTTTTTATTGTACAAAAAACATTTAAAAACACTTTAAAAGGCATGTACAAAGGCGTGCTTAACCCTAACAAGAGTTTTCTTCCAGCAAACCTTTGAGGATAGGGAAAGCTGATTAAAGTGGGGTGGTGTTGTGGTTTTCATTTATTGAATTACCTGAATATGATGCCCTCAGTGAAAGGATCGAGCGAGTCCACTAGTTCAAGCTCAGCGTCACCGCCCAATGTTATCATCTGGTACATTTCCTTCAGTTTCCCTGTGATCGTGTTGAATCCTGGAATAGGTATGATGACAGTAATCAAGAATGTTATGATGGTAATAAAATTAATAATAATAATTTACAATGGTCACGGTCCAAACCCCTTCCTTCTATCATGAATCAAGAATAACTAAACAAAATTTATTTATCTAATTAAATACGATTCATGGACCGTAAATGTAATTATTTTTACAATAAGAGCAAGATTAATATTTATTATGATTATTAGAAATTACAGCATTCCGCCATGTTATGTAAAACAGCAATCAGAGCGCATGATGTCACGTCTAAGTAAAATCACTTTCAGAATAATGTTTTTTTTTCTACAAACTTTTCAAAACCTATCATGGTTCAAAATCGTTATATAGGTTTTTATTATTAAAAACACTAAAAACGGGATATTTACCATTTGATTCACGGGATTACGATGTTTTAGTGGGTTTTATTTCATCTTAGACGACATAACAGCTTTATAAAGAACATCATAGAATGAAAAGTGGAAGGAAGACGAGGAAGTGGAAGACCGAGAACTAATTACATAAGAGAAGGTCGCTGTCATGTCGTATCAAGAAGTTAAAAGAGATCGCATTAGAAATTAGTATATGGAGGAAATTGCATTATTACACCGACAAGAGTTGAGCTCTCAAGATATAGTGAGATTTAATGATAGGGTTATCAGCTTATTTGAACTTACCAGCCAAGAATTCTGTCTGTCGCTTCTTCCGCAGATCATCGAACAGATTCCGCATGTAGTTCCGTTGCGTCGTGATCCGGTCCAAGTCAGCGGCGCGCTTTAGGTATAACGCCTCCTTGGTTCTATAGTCCTGGTAACAGAGTATTAGAATTATAAAGTCAATTACGATTTTTGAAAAGCGAACAGGTCGTAATGTTGTCATGCAGCTAGGTGATTGGTTAGACTGATTAGGGTTCTCTATTCCTTTTTTTGTTTAAAAAAAAGACAGAACAACGTTTGTTGGGTCGAATAGTTTTTATATAAAAACAGACTCCAATTTCGTAAGGCGAGCAGTTTTCTGCACTCCCTAGGAACATTTCTGTTTATAATTCAGATGATTTTCATCACGTCCTCTCCATTTTTTATGGGATCATCTCTTTAAAACAAAAATGAATATTTTAAAAGATATAGAACCTCCTCCATTTTTCGAAATTGAGTTAAAAATAAAGAAATAATTATTTGTTTTTATAATCCTAAACAGTAGATAAAATAAACACACCACCCTAATCTAATTTATTTTTATATCAAAAACACACAGAACACATGGAAAATGAAAGGGCATGTTTACACAAGCAGGAGTAAGAACACACAAAAACTCACAGAAAACTACTACTATTGCAAATAATACTGAACCCGCAGTATGAGAACGTTTGTCGTGCTTTGCTAAGGCTGAAAAAAAAAGTTGGCCAATTTCTTATACGAAAATTTTGAATTTGCAAAGAAAACTTCAAAATGTACTTGAATGAATATAGTATTTTTAGTCTATCTCACACACAGATATTTTAAAATACACCAAAAAATCACACAATTTCAAGTAATATGTTGACTTCCATACGAGTAAAATAATTTTTGTAAATCTTTAAGAACTTATTTTAACACGATTTGCTGCTACATAAACATATTTATTTAATAAATTAAACTTACATCACACTACTCTACATTAAAGCAGGCAGAACCGATGCAAAACTTATGAGCAACCTCAGCTTAATATGCTACATTGCTTAGCCATCGCAAAACTTACCTGAATAGCCTGGATATTAGGCTTAGTATCGCCTTTTCGCATCATCAACAGCCCTTCCTTGAGTCGTGAGACCGAGCAATTTATCCAATCCATCTCCTTGGGTTAGCAGTGGGTGAATATTAATGTGTTAGTCACTATCTAGAATTCTAGACCTTTTAAAGGATTACGATACAATTTAGACCTTTTTAACCGACTTCAAAAAAGGAGGAGGTTCTCAATTCGTCTGTATATGTTTTTGTAACCTCAGAATTTTTGACTGGGTAAACCAATTTCAATGATTCTTTTTATTTTCATGCACTTGAGGTGGATTTTTGTTCATAGCTCTGAAGATCCTCAATAAATCATAACATTGCTATCTTCTTACGAAATTGAAGTCGGTTTAATATTTTTGTTAATTTTGCCACTTGTTAGTATAAGAAGTTAGTTCAAAAAATCTAAAGTTCAATAAATCATAACATTGCTATCTTCTTACGAAATTGAAGTCGGTTTAATATTTTTGTTAATTTTGCCACTTGTTAGTATAAGAAGTTAGTTAAACTATGTCCGAACTCAACAGGCCGATGGCCTGGGAGATTGTTAAGATGCAGTAAGTTTGCCCTAAACAAACATTTGAATATACCTTACCTTAATCACACTAATAATATAAAAGTGAAGGTTTGTGTGTGAGGGTGTGTGTAAGTGTGTATGTTTGTTAGTCTTTCAAGGATGAATGAAAGTTGTTTAACAAAAAATGGTGTACAAGGCGAATGTGAATGGGACAATTGAAAGTGGTAGACCTAGGCGAACATAATTGGACCAAATTGGTGACATTTTGGAGAAAGGCCAGGTCAGAAGTACCCTAAACCGGCGAGCGTGTATGAAGAATGTAATGAGAGTAAATGAGGCGAAGGTATGTCAGGATCGTAGCAAGTGGAGATCCGTGCTCTCTGCCTACCCCCATGGGAAAGAGGCGTGATTTGATGTATGTATATTTTTAGTACATGTTAGTATTTACTACACATTTGTGATAAAACATGTTGTGCCGACCCCACCTAGCGTGGGATAAGGGCAGCAGAATGATGATGATGATAGTATTTACTACGCATTTCATAAGGAACATACCTTTATAGCCTGTATATTAGCTTTATCATCTCCCAGCCGCTGTTTCTGCAAGGCATGTTTGTTTCGCAGTTCATCGACGGCAATCTCTTCCAATTCCTCAGGCGTGTGTGTGACCAGTGGCTGTAATGGCTCCAAGCCGGGTATGGGGATGTCAGAGTTCTCATCGCCTACGTCTTCGAGTTTAAGGCTTGCGATCTAAAACAATTGTTCGTAATAATCAAACAAGTAGCAAAATTAAATAAAACAACGACTTTATTTACACTTTAACACGAGTTTTAAACATTTCGTTCGTTCGTTCGTTCATATGAGCTGATGGAGTTTTTAGGCCGTCTAAAGGCCTCCGTCATGGCTTAACGACTTTAAAAGCCGGGACCGACAATTTAACGTGCCCTTCGAAGCACGGAAGCGCTCAGCTGATAATGCCATTTGCGGCCACCCATCCAAGTACTGACCGCTCAGAACTTAACTTAGTTGCTTAACTTAGACGACCTATCAAGAACGTCTTAGCAAGCTTCGCTACAAGCGCTTCACGTTTAAACCTGTGTTACTTCCACACTTGAACTTTAGATAAATATACTCTACATATTCCGATCATTGATTATCAACAAACCTCATTATCCCAAATCGGTGACTTGGCCTTACAATCCTGCAAAGCCCGCTCTTCGCTGTTCAATTCATTCACAGTCTCAATACGTTCGCTCTTGATCTTGTTCAGTGCTGTTTGTAGCTTGGCTATCTCTTTCCGCAGGCCGGAGTACTCGCCCGTGCCTTCGCTTATCTGTTCATCAATCTGGAATGAAAATACAGTTAAAAATAAAATTAAAAAAAATTGTTAATACAACGGTAGTATAAGTTTTTTAACGGTAACGATTAGTATAAGTTTTTTTTTATTTTAGTAATTTCTAATTGTGTTACTACAACGGTATAACGGTTAGTATTATCTTGGTATTCATCGTATTTGGTATAATGTTTACAAACTAGCTCATACCTCTTCTAAATCTTTCTGCAATTGCGAAGTCTCCAACGTAAGCTCTTTCTTCTGAGTGCTCAGAATTTCCAAGTTCCTCTCAGTCTCCGCGTAATCCGCTTCCATTTGAGCAATTTTATCCTTTGATTTCTTTGCATTTCTGTAAAATGTAAGTTAAATTATATAAAACTAGTTGCGCTCCGCCGTGTTACCCGCGGTGAGTACGTCTGTCTGTAAAACTTTCAGGCCTAAACCACTCAACCGATTTTGATGAAATATGGTAGGTACAGATATACGGTCCTATAAAGATTTGTCAATTTAATATAGATTTAAAGAATGTTTTCTTCTTTTACCCTTATGTCAATGAAAAGAGATAGCAACAGATTTAATATCAGTTTAAGCTAAAGTAGGTTAACTAAACTAATAGGCATAAGGGGGCTAGACTAGACCTTGGGAAAGGACATAGGCTACATTCTGTTCGGGTCCCACGTGTGGGAAGCCGCGCTTGATATAAAATCAAGTTAATACTTGGTAATACCAACCTGATACTACCGTTGATAGCAACCTTCAGCTTGGTCATCTCCGTGTTGATCTTGCTAATCTTGTTGGAGAGGTCATTGCACTGTTTCTGCATATCTTTAACGCGACCGCCCGCGACCGCGTTTATTTGTGCATCTACTCCGTGAACTTCTTTTTCTACCTAGAAAAATACATATTATCTCAAATCATTGTACTCATTTGTGTGTTAAGAGCAGCCAACCCAGCTTACTTTTCATACAAACGCTCGTACGTAATTATACCGTGGTAACAGATCTTTCTTTTACACTTTTGAACTAATAGGTATCTTGTGCACTATATCTAGGTTTCTATGATAACTAAAACTCAAAATTTTGAGAAACAAATTCAGCATAAGCCTCCAAAAATCTGCTTTTTTGCATAAATTTTACCTGAACTTTGGCCGTTCATAATGTACTCATAAATTGAAAAAGTAAAGAAAATATTGTCATAGAAACCTTGCAAATCTTATGGAGATTCTAAATGAAAAACATTTATTTCACAAACTTGTAAGGTTTACTGATAAAAACGTATTTCCTGGAACACTTTTTATAAAATTTCCGCACACTATTTTTCGTTCAATGTTATCGCGTTCTCACTTGCTTGTTAGACACTTGCGGTGAGGTACGCGGGGGACGAGTCGTGTGTGCGGAGTTCGGGCGGGGTGAGTGAGACGGTTGAATCATTATACCCTTTCCAACCGTTTATCAGCTGTAATGACTCAAATAGTGATACCCTGACCCGTTACCGATTCGATTTATTTTATCGATCGATTTTATTCTTGAAGAAGTTTTAATCGATTTAACACACTCATTATTTACTATGATTTTCAACATTTTGCACCTGTTCATTACAAGTAGGTACCGCAGTTCATTCAGATATTTTTTATTTGAACCAACTACAGTATAAGTCTAAACGATTATTTTAGATTCATTAATTTTCAGCGAAGAAATTCGATCCCATTACTAGGTACGAGTACGATGGAACTGTTTTCATTGCGCAAATTATTTATGCATTAAAACAGAGACATCTAAGGCATTTTAAAATAATAAAGGTTTTCACGTGATTTGATATAAAAATTACCATAATCATTTTATTGTAATAAAATCGATAATCGATTTATTTCAAAACAGTTTATAGTCGGTGGTCATTAATTACGAATGAACATCTCTAAGTGGGCGGAACCCGTCCATGAAGTACAGTATTCCCTGTAGTACATTGTATCAAAAATTATTACAAAACTTTATGTGCGTGATCTGTCAAAAGTTAAATAAACGATTAGAAAGACTATAAATGAAAATGACGAGCGCCGCGGCCGCCATGCGCCATTCATTCATATTCTCTTTGGTCAGACTCAGAGTGTCTGTCAGTTAGTAGGTAGAATAGGTAATCATCTTCCTTGGTAATATTGATTTTTTTTGACAGCGCGTACTATTATTATGCGTATTTTTTGTGAATTCTGTTTTACCTACTACATTAGTTGCTATGGACACCAATTTTGTTTGAATAAAGATTTTGTTCGATTTTATTTAAATAA
The DNA here is from genome assembly GCA_963582015.1 of Xanthorhoe designata. Lineage (NCBI taxonomy): Eukaryota > Metazoa > Arthropoda > Insecta > Lepidoptera > Geometridae > Xanthorhoe > Xanthorhoe designata. The sequence continues at coordinate 12,304,147 of OY757029.1, read as the reverse complement.
AAAGTCGTTGTGTAAAATGGGTAAGTAAGTAGATTGTTTTACATAATTAAATAATTATACAAGAGCTACAGTAGGTAGCTAAGTGTTAAAAAATATCAAACCTATTTTTATTGACCACATCATGTTTATAGTACCTACCTACCTACCTACTACAGTTTTATGTAAGTACAACAAAAGACGATTAATATCTAGAAGACAGACAAAGGCCATACACAAAATCGTAACCCGTACCAGATAGCCTGGAAACTTTAAAACATCAATTTTATCCAAGAAATTTCAATTACTTACTTTCTAGTTAAAATTACCTAACATTTTTTTTATATTGAATATTGTTGCTACCTACATTGAGATGTATTATAGAGCCACAATCAGACAAATAAAATGTAAACGCCAAAACTCTGCGCACACTACGTAGTGCGCAGAGTTTTCTTTTTTGCGTACACGCGACTTTGAACATTAAAACAAATGACATAACGTCTACATTCAAATGTCAAATGTCATTGTAGAAAATTGAATTTGCACGCACATTTTTTGAGTGTTGTCAGCTATTAGATTGTGACTCTTTAATAGGTACATCTCAATGGCTACCTACTACTAAGTATTGAAATTTCTTGGATAAAATTGATGTTTTAAAGTTTCCAGGCTATCTGGTACTGCGGGATCAGGGTTACGATTTTGTGTATGACCTTTGTCTGTCTTCTAGATATTAATCGTCTTTGGTACATACAACTAACCAATGGAGAAGTTTCCTAAACATCAAAATTCATTTTTTTTTTTATTTTATTAGCAAGATCTTAAGAATCTATAATAGGTGGTGAAAGAATTTTTGGAATATCTTGAAAAATGACAAAGTTATTCAACTTTTACGGCGGCTTAAAAATAATAGAATCAAACGGCTGAGATTTCCGCGTGTGACGTCACTCCATGCGAGACACAGATTAGTTTCAATTTAGTATGACAAAATTTCGTACGATTCGCGCTTTTCTTCGCCGCGCCGAACTAAAAACATTATTCAAGCTTAGAAGTTTGTTTTTCATTTTTTCTTTTTGGACATTATGGAAGCACAGGGTATTATGCTTGTTTAATATTGTACATAAAAGGCTTTACTTATACTAACTAAAAAGTGATTAAAAAAAGTAGATTTCATGAATGTCTTTCATTTGAGCTCACAACGGAAAGTCTAGGAGGAGCACTTTTGAAGCAACATCTGCATGTTCGTCATGAGCACTGAACGCGTTAAGTCAGATTTTCATGTTTAACTATTTGTATTGTCATCGATCATTAATAAGTGTGCAGTAGGTATGCAATGACAATACAAATAGTTAAACATCAAAATCTGAAAAAAAAATTAAGAAAAAAAAATAATAAAAAAAAATTAAAAGAAAAAAAATTAATTAATCGAAATTTGATTCGATTATTCGAAAGTTTAAAATTCTTTTAAACTAAATCATCAAAAGATCACTTTTTAGTTAGTATAAGTAAAGCCTTTTATGTACAATATTAAACAAGCATATACCTACCCTGCTTCCATAATGTCCATAAAGAAAAATGAAAAACAAACTTCTAAGCTTGAATAATGTTTTTAGTTCGGCGCGGCGAAGAAAAGCGGGAATCGTATGAAATTTTGTCATACTACATTGAAGCTAATCTGTGTCTCGCATGGAGTGACGTCACACGCGGAAATCTCAGCCTTTTGATTCTATTATTTTTAAGCCGCCGTAAAAGTTAAATAACTTTGTCATTTTCAAGATATTCCAAAAATTCTTTCACCATCTTTATTTAAATGCTTAGGACTATTTATTCACATTAAAAAAAATAAAAGGGAAACTTCTCCATTACCTACTTATCAAGATAGGTACCTACCTAATACCTTTATGTAGCTAATGTCAAACTGGCAATTTTTTTCAAACAACAACAAATCGATGTCTTACCTAAGTACTAATTACCTACTCTACTCCACAGATCACACTCAGCCAGATTTCCGAAAAGGTAACAAAAAGCGTTTACGTCTTTCGGCTCGAAGGAAAAAAAGGAATGGACTCGCAAAACAAAAAAGGAATCAAGTACCTACCTACTGCTACTTTATAAACAAAATAAATTATTTTATCTCTACTTTTTGTGTTTTTTTTCGATATTATTTTCATGAATAGGTAGAAGATATAAAATACTTTATTGCACACCATATTTAGGTACATAATAAAAAAAAATTATTTGTCTAAGGCCGGCTTTACACCTGTGAGTTTTACTTACGTAAGTCACTTACTAAGTTATTACGAGATCGTTTAGACTTGTAATTTTCCAATTTACGAAAGTAGTAAGAATTACAGTAAGTCACTTACAATGAGTGTTTACACTTGAAAATTTCTCGTAAGTAGCTTAGTATAAGTGACTTACGTAAGTAAAACTCACAGGTGTAAAGCCGGCCTAATGAATACATGAATGGCTCAGAATGAATGCTCGGATGGCTCACACTAGCATCCGACTGCCCGCGAGGGTGCGGCGAAAGTTCCCGAATTCCAACCGAGTGCTCAGGCCTAGCGTTCGACCTAGGTCCGACCGCCCACGAGTGTGCGGCGAAAATTACCGAAAACCAACCGAGCGCTCAGGCCTAGCGTGCGACCGCCCGCGAGTGGGCGGCGAAAGTTACCGAATGCCAACCGACCGTTTAGGCGCTCTCTCTCTTTTCGCTTTGCCTCTTTTTCTAACATTGCGCTGGATGAAACGACAAGCTTTTCAGCTATGCCCGCGTCGATGAGAGACGCACTGGGTAGGCCAACCTTAAGTGTGAAGCTAATACATACTAACAAACATACATAAAAGCACTTCTCTTTCCCATGGGTGTAGGCAGAGACCACGGATTTCTACTTGCTACGATCCTGACACACCTCTTTCGTCTCATTCACTCTCATCACATTCTTCATACACGCTCTCCGGTTAAGGGTACCTCTGACCTGGCCTTTCTCCAAAATTTTACCAATTTGCAGGAATCGGACGTAAAGAAATAAGGTAAATAACGCGATAAAACTGTGTTCATGTATTTATAAATATGAATTGTGATCGAGAAAGTTTAAGAAAAACTATGAACCTAAATGTAACTTTTATTCTATACTAACTTCTCCAGCATCATGCTTCGCCTTTTCTAGTTTTTCCTTCGCCTCTTCAACGACGGCTTCCAACTGCGCTTTGCGTTCTTCGTCGACTCTGCTTGAGGCGGCTTTTTTCTCTTGCTGGCGTATTTGGTTCTAAAAACAACGAAAACATTATTGTTTTTAGAATTTTTTAAATCGGTTCAGTAGTTTTTGAGTTTACATACAAACATACAAAAATACAAATCTTTCCTCTTTATAATATTAGTATAGATAGTTACTCAAAAAGCCGTGTTGGCCAAGAGGATAGGTACTAAGTATAATATACTAATAAGTCGAAAAATTTATATGCACTATAACGAGAGCTTTAAACGGTGAAGAAAAACATCGTGAGGAAACCCGCGGTTAGTCAGTCCCACACGTATTGACCATTGTCTTTCCTGTGGATATGTCCGGCAGCTGAGAGGATGGTTTAGGTGCTACAAGCCTATTCCATCTCAACAATGTAAGTGTAGGCAAAGGTGTTAAACTACACTTAGCTATTTCATTGGAAAATGAAAAATCTTACGAAAAGTTACGACTTCGACGGGATTCGAACCCGCGTGATTCAAGCGATCATCCTTTAGCCGGATTGCCATCGACCACTCGGCCACGAAGCCTTTTCTATCTATCTATCTAAGATTATTATTTTACCTCGATAACCGGCACTTGTTCAGTCAAACTCCTCAGCTCAATATTGAGTTTATCCAGAGTGACGTTACTCTCGCGGACCGTTCTCTGTAAAGTGGCCATAGAGTCTTCCATGCTGGCTTGTTGGGTGCGGATCTCTGATAGTCTGATGACAAAATAATATTGTTAGAATTCATTAATGAATTAACAATTTATTGTACACAGAAAAAAAACATACAAATACAACTTAAAAATAAATATTGTACAAGGGCCTTATCGCTGTTAGATCTGATGAGATACTCATCATGTGATGAGATACATCTGACGAGATATTCATCATGTGATAAGATACATCTGATGAGATACTCATCATGTGATGAGATTCATCTGATGAGATACTCATCATGTGATGAGATACATCTGATGAGATACTCATCATGTGATGAGATACATCTGATGAGATACTCATCATGTGATGAGATACATCTGATGAGATAATCATCATTTGATGAGATATACATCTGATGAGATAATCATCATTTGATGAGATACATCTGATGAGATACTCATCAGATTGGAGTCGGATGCGGAGTTATGAACAGAAATGCACCTCAGAGTGCAGGAAATTGATCTCTTACGAAATTGAAGTGGGTTTGGTTTAATAAAAAGTTTAATTTTGCCACTCTACCTTTGTTCTAAAGAAGCCAGTTTCCTCTCATTAGCCTGTATAGCCGCCGGGTCCTGCTCACTCGTGTCTTGTTGCACGGAGCTGGACATTCGACCTCGCATTGTAGACTTGCCACCACCAGCCATTGTACCTGAGGATATTGTGTTGTTTATACAAGAACTTAATAACTATTCAGGTTAAGCGCCGCCGCCTATTTTATTACTAGCCTACTCGCCCATGGCTTCGCTCACGTGGCACCTACCTTGATAAAATATAGCCTATGTTCATTCGGAAAGTCCATGCTACACATCGGTGAAAGAATTTTTGAAGTCGGATGAGTAGTTTCGGAGATTACCCCAAACATACAAACAAACCAACATTACCTCTTTATAATATTAGTATAGATTACGTTGAACAAAGGAATTCAAAAAAATTGAATGTACAGTTTGTGAAACCTATCATAAGCTTTTTTTAAAAACCTATGTAATAGTTTATAATATTATTAAACTATTGCATAGCTTCTATCGCGAGCGTGAGCCTTGAGCGTGGAGACCGAATCCAGAAATTCCGTAACGAAAATAACCTAACTCCGAAAAAAACAAATGCTATGCAATAGCTTTACCGCGGCAGTGTCCGAGTGCCACACGTCTTTTTATAGATAGTGTGATGAACTTACCAGCGATCTCAATAACATCTCCCTTCAACGTGACCACCCGGTACCTCGTAGCGCCGTAAGCGATCCTAGACGCCTGGTCCAGGTCGCTAGCGACGAGCGTGTCGCGCAGCGCGTAGTAGAACGCGGGCAGGACTCGCTCGTCCTTCACTTTGATCAGGTCGAAGAGGCGAGGCACGTTTTCTGGGCTGGAGACATAAGATAAGATTTTATTGACACACACACATTACAGCACAGATGGGAAGGTTTACAAAGAAAAAGAACTTACCTAAAACACAGAACAGTACAAAAAGGATAAAATAAAGTATAAATTACTAGGTAGGTAGGTAGTGCTAATAGGCCTGTGCTGAGGTGGGTGAGTCAAGAGGGACCAGTCTCAGCTTTTTGTTACTCTGCGCCTACAGTCGCTGAGCAACACTGATTTTCAGACTGGGCCTGGGTTACTCATTTATGAAGATCAAGTGAGGGTAGTTTAACCTTTTGAGCGCCATAGTCGCCTATACATGACAAGCACTTGCGGGTCCTCAGCGCCAACGACGTCTATAGTTGACAAAAAACCCGGCCTACAAAAATATGAAATAAAGATATTGAAAAACTATTACTGGTATTTTAATTCTACATTTCACAAATAAGAATATCTCAGCTACATCTGAGTATAAAAAACAAGTATCTTTGAGCTACAGTACTGAGAGGATATTGAAATAAAAAAGATAGATTTTTATCCAAAAAAATACTATACCCAGTGCGCCATAGTCGTCTATGGTTGACCACTAGTGACGTGATGCAGGAGGCATTGATTTCTTATAAATTATTCAAAATTAGATTCATAGGTGTTATATTATCTTTTAATAATATTGATATTTTAATAAAGCAATAGGTAAAAAACATAAAACTGTCATCAGCTACATAAATATAAAAATATCATCAAGTCAACCTGGCAAAATAAATCTGTTAGCTGAACTTTGGCACATCCCTATTGCGTCACCGACAATCAGTGTCCTGTGCGCCATGGTCGCGTATAGGCGACAACTTGATGACGTCATATTCGAGGAGCAAAAAAATAGTGCAGTGCAACACGAGCGATGGATTCCTCGGAACTGCTGCGAAATTTGGAAGGCGTCGATGATGATGAACACTTTTCAGAATCTGATTCATTACCATGATTTTAATATTTTAAGACTAATATAGTAAGAATAATAATAATTAGATTGATAACTAAATCATTTTGTTCAATTGTTGATTTTAATAATATACAATTACCTACAACTAAAAAATGTGTTTATCGATCGAGTGAGCGAAGTAAACGAAGATCTTAGTGGTACCTAACTTGGGCGATTATGCGTTGTATGTTTGTATGTCGCGGCATAACTGTCGAACCGTTAATCCAATCTTCATGATACCTGGTACGTATATAGGTGGTGATACGGGATTTCCCGGCTCACCTAATGAGCATGATCGGTCAAGGGGTTGTAAAGATATGAGGATCACACACAAGGGGGTGAAAAAAAAAAAGTTATCCATAGACTTTGAGGGGGGTGTCATATGAACCCCCCTCAAAGTCTATGGGTAAGGGTTCTGTTTGTACATTCTAAAATGGTATACTTTTCATTCAAAGATGTAACGTTTTTAAAATACATCGATAATTGTAAAATCTATTATTTTTCAGTGCACACACAACCTAGTGTTTCATCTCGACAAATCTAGCGAATTTTTAAACGAAAAGAGATTTTTCTGAATTTTATAAAGTATCATTATGACTACACTACAAACCACTTTGTTGGTCATCTACCAAAAACAACGAACAAACACCAACAACAATTTTTTTACTGCCGAAAAACCTAAAATGTTTCTTAAAACATTTTTGTTTTAATTGACACCCTCACAAAAACTATATTTTTACAAAAACCATGAAATTTTTATCTATACAAATAAAAATTGTAACAAAATTAATTTTGACCATATTTTTTAATAGCTCCGTGCAACACTTTTTTGAAGAAAGGTAGTGACTGACATGACATTAGCATGGCACCTCTGAAGTGTCAACAAACATGGAGCATCAGCATCTGGGAGCACCATCTCAAACCCCATTCTCATAAAAACGTAACATTCATTATTATAACTTGACCAGAAACAAAATATTTTTATTGATGTCTGCCTATTTCGTCTATAGCTAGAAAATCGACATCTATTTCGAAATCGATACTCAGCGTGCGACACGGCTACATCTCTAGGGAAGTTTCAAAACCGTTGGTCAGCTGCGCCGTTGTCGTCTAGTCGTGACAATGACGTCATCGCTATGGCGAGTAGTGCTGTGCTATAATACTATTTTACTTGTAATGTTTGTTTTTTATTTATGTACCTACTAAATGATATTGTACTAAATGATATTGTACTTATTAGGAGTGTGAGATAGAACAAGATTAAATAAAACATCCCAGGTTTTAAGAAGTTGTTTATTGCATAAAAAAACAACGAATTCAAGTGTCTATGTGTTTATCGACAATTTACATTTTATCGACTCTTGGCAGCACAACTTTTTTCGTAGGTATTTTTGTTTATTTTGTGCTTGGCGTAGAGGGAACGGAAATGCGTTTGGGGCGTGGCGGTGAAAAGGTTAATAAACGCTTTCGCTTTGCTGTGGCGGTATATACTTCAGTACTCCAATACTTCAGTCTTCCCGCGACCACGGCTGGTGCGGTCGAAACGTCGCGCGAACATTAAAGGTAAAATTAGTGATAAATACCGTTTGTATATGTTTTATAATATAGAATAAAAGTAATTAGGACTCATGTACCGAAAGGGTACTAAGGCTTTATGTATATACTTACAACTTCTGCCTTCTCTCATAGATCTGCTTCAGATGCGTCTGTTTGTCCAGCGCTATAAACGTGGCTCGGCCCACGTCGTGTCGCTTCAGATGTTCGACGCAGGCCTGCGCGGTCTCCACACTGTCCACCACTATGTTGTCTAACGCGCCGCAGCACGTAGATATAGCTATGTCGTACTTGAGGTCGATGCCTCCGAGATCGCCCTGGGGAAGGTTGTTTTAGTTAAAAAAGCTCTTTTTTCTTTTTAAATCAACACCAAGATCTACTATTAGTAGATTCCTACCTACCTGTCTCGTTGTGCTTCGTCTTTATTTGTTTGTACTTATATAAATGTGTCTGTGCTTTTGTTTCCAAATAAACAGTTATTCTATTCTATTCTATTCAACTCTGGCGTCGGAGTTTTTAGGCTGTCTAAGGGCGTTTGTACACAACGCCCTTTTTACGGGACATTTACGGGACATTACGGGACCCGAAAAAAGCAAAATTCCGTGTAATGCAAAAACGCCCTAAGGTCTCCGTAATGGCTTAATGATTTTAAAAGGAACCGACATTTTAACGTGACCTCCGAAGCACGAAAGCGCTCAGCTGTTAACGCCACTTGCGGTCACTCATCCCAGTTGTGACGGCTCAGAACGTTGCCTAACTTCAACGATCTATCAAGAACGATTTTTTTTCTTTCTTTTTTGGGGGAGACCTTTGCCCAGCAGTGGGACAAAAGAGGAAACTTACCATTCGTCCAAAGATACCAGGCAAGTTGCCATTCTGCTTCTCTCTCATAAGCGAGTCTAGGACTCGGCCGCGGGATCGATTTGCACTCATCGCTTGCCTCGACTCCTCCAGTTGAGATCTGAGTACAGACATTTCAGCGATTAAATTTAATTGGGGGCTTTCATCATCATCATCATCAGATAATGATGATGAAAGTAGAAAAAAAGCAAAACAAGCTCCTCGTAAAGATAGTTATAAGTGCCATTTCATTCTTCAAGATCGATTTGCACTCATCGCTTGTCTCTTTTATGGTAACCAGATGACTGATAATACTACATAGATAATATTTTTTTATATATTTTTTGTAAATACATAGGTACATACATACATATTATATGAAGAAGAAAACACCCAGACTCAAGACAAATATAAAGTAGAATTAATAGGATACCTGAGTGATCTGATTTCTGTGAGCACTGAAGACTCCTCGCGTCTGATGTCTTGCAACTGAGAGTGCAGTTGACTCAACTCCCTTTCATTATCCGGCAGTGATGATGATAGCTGTTGTTTTAGGCTGAAAAAATTGGATTTTGTTGAAATATTGATAAAAAGACTATATGCCTACTTCCAAAATCGAAAACGATTATAGCGTACAAAGTTCAGATAATAAGTTGAAGTGTTGTAATAAATAGCTTTGTTCAATCCAGACTCTATATATTTCCACTATACTCGTTCCAACCGTTTATTTAACTTTTGACAGCTGTAATACTGACTCAAATAGTGATACCCTGACCCGTTACCGATTCGATTTATTTTATCGATCGATTTTATTCATGAAGAAGTTTTAATCGATTTAACACACTCATTATTTACTATGAATATCAACATTTTGCACCTTTTCATTACAAGTAGGTACCGCAGTTCATTCACATGTTTTTTATTTGAACCAACTACAGTAAGTCTAAACGATTCTTTAGATTCATTAATTTTCAGCGAATAAATTCGATCCCATGGAACTGTTTTCATTACGCAAATTATTTATGCATTACAACAGAGACATTTAGGGCATTTTAATGCAAAATAATAAAGGTTTTTACGTGATTTGATATAAAAATAATCACAATAATTTTATTGTATGTTTTAATATAATCGATAATCGATTTATTTCAAAACCAGTTGTCAATAATTACGAATGAAACATCTCTAAGTGGGCGGATCCCGTCCATGACAGTACAGTATTCCCTGTAGTACATTTTATCAAAAATTATTATAAAACTTTATGTGCATGATCTGTCAAAAGTTAAATAAACGATTGGAAAGACTATAATTATGTACAAGTAGCAAAATGTTTTGTGTTTCTGTCTCATGTTATCCGATCGCTACGTCTACTTCTGTTTCGTGAATTTTTATAAGACTTGGTCGCTTCGATGATTTTGAGACCTATTAGTTTACCTCTGACTAGCCCATAACCTTCAAGAAAATTATAGCCTAGCCATTTCAATAAAAGTTCACATTCCAACGGTGCGTAAGGTGTAAGTGTAAATGTTTGTTACTCCAAATATTAGAGAAATTTGGCACATGTTTGTTTATATTATACCCTAGATTAAAAAAAAACCTTTTGATCCCGGTATGCCAACGGGAACTGTTCACCGCGGATAAAACCGCGGGGCGCAGCTAGTAAATAATATATCCATATCACATTGTCAACTTACCGTTTCTTCTCAGCCAGATCTCTATTAGCCTTCTCATAGTTCTCTCTCATGTTCTCCAATCGCTCCGTCTCCTTCTGTTCCGTGCTGAGATAGATCTTCAGTTCAGACTCGGCCAGTTTGAAGGACTTGTTGGCTTCATCGACGATTCTCTTGAGGCCCATCAGTTTGGCTTGGAGCCGGTCTTTGTTCTCTTGGAGGCCTTGAGTTTGCGCTCTGAAATGTTTTTGGTGTTAGTGTCTGTATGCGTCAAACTAGCGCCGCCGCCTATTTTATTTTATTATTACGATGAACAAAGGTATTTAAAAAAACTGAATGTTCAGTATCGAAGTTGCACTTGGTGGCAACCAAACTCTGTTTTCGCTACTCATCCTTAACTATACAAAATGAAACTATTAGAGGTATTAAAAAAAAACTTATGATAGGTTTCACAAACTGAACATTCAGTTTTTTTTAATTCCTTTGTTCAAAGTAATAATAAAATATAATAGGCGGCGGCGCTAGTTTGACGCATACAACCACCTTAACTTGGATTTTGTTAAGGTTTTCCACAGTTATATAGACATTCAGTCAGACACTTACATACTTACACACACACGCAATCTTTCACCTTTATTATATTAGTATGTATTTATTCTTACCTAACACCAGCGACGACGGTTTGCAATTCCTCATCTGCTTTGCGTTTGCTCTCATTCAGCTTCAGCAGTAGCTTCTCGCAATCTCCTATCTCTCGAGTATTTTTATCGGGGATCTAGAATAAAGTTTCAATCAACTTAAAGACTTCTTATTTCGATTTAATAAGATAAGCTAGTAGCTTCAGCCTTGATTACAAATATCCAACGCTCAGTTGTTAATGCCACTTGCGGTCCAAATGTGATTTTGGGGGAGACCTTTGCCCATCAGTGGGACACAGTAGGTTACTAAAAAAAAGGAAAAACTCTTACCAACTCCAGTTCAATAAGCTTCCCCCTCTCCTGTTCCAGCAGTTGGTCGAGATTCTTCTTCTTTTTGTTCCCCTGCGTGGTGTCGGCGACGACAGACACTGTCTTCTTCTTGCACGCCTGCAAACGTTCCGCCAGGCCCTCTTTCTTCTTCTGGAGGACGTCGTATTTTCTAGAAGAGTTGAAATAATTTTTCTCAAACTTTCGCGATCACAATTCATTTTTATAAATACATGGACTCGGGGTTATAGTTGCTATCTCTTTTCATTGACTTAAGAGTAACATGAAAAAAGCATTCTTTAAATCTATATTAAATTGACAATTCTTTATGAATAAGAAAACATATCCGTTTTAGTTAAAGTAGGTTTACAATATAATAAATAATAATAAATAATAAATATCCTTGGACATTTCACACGGCGTCATCTAGTCCCAAGCTAAGCAATTTAATGCTTGTGTTATGGTAACCAGATGACTGATAAACTACATAGATACATTTTTTTTTTGTAAATACATACATATTATACATAGAAAACACCCAGACACGAAACAAATATTTGCAGATCATGCAAACATTTGTCCCGCAGCGGGGATCGAACCCGCAACCTCTGCGTCTCAGGCGGGCTTTCGCCCACTGCGCCACAGAGGTCGTCATATACTTAGGGGGGTTAGGATTTAACAACTCACTTGGTCCCCTCCTTCAGAACAGCCGTCTTCTCCTCCAAGTCCTTGTTGACCTCCTCCAGCTTCTTGTCGATAACGTCCAGCCGAGCTTGGATCTCATCTCTGACCTCTTCCCTTGATACTATCATCTTCTTTATTTCGTAGCTGCAATTATACGGATAATATTAATTGGAATCTCTTATCTTGAATTAATCCTTTCTTAATACTGCTTTAGTCCTCGACTATAATATAAATACCTGTACCAGGGAGAGCCTCATTCAAGCTACACAGAAAGACGTAGAACTTAAAGATAATGATTAAAGGTTAACTAAAAACTCAGGCCTTTACATCTTTACTAGATGATTTATACGGAGTCAGAAGGCATTCTTTACCTACACTTAACGAGACACTGTAATGCCTTAACGTAACGTAACCCCAAACGTTAAACTGCAGAACATGCAAACATTTGTCCCGTTGTAATTTAAGTAAGACGATACTGAAGTGATCCTTGAGGTCCTACCAAAATAAATGATTTTTCTTTCTTTATTTCTTTCAGTATTTATTGAGGAGACTTTTAAAAACAACATAAAATGTTAACTGTTATTTATACCTGTATTTTTGCAGCAGCATATTCCTAGTTCGTAGCGACTCATTGGTCAGATTCATTATTTCAACGGCCTCTCTCATTGGCTGTTCAAGCTTCGCCTTTTCAGCTTCGACCAATCGCACGCGGTTTAGCTTCTCTTTACGCTGTTCGGACATCATTTCTACGACATTCGATACCTTCGCAATTGGAACCTAGAGATTAAGATGATAATTAATAATTTAATACCTACACTTTTCGCATCTACTTTCCATGTTATCTTTCACAACTGTTATCATTTTTATTAATTTCACACATAAATTACACTATCAAAATTATGTATGGTAGGTATAGGCAAAGACGATTAATATCAAGGTATAGGTAAGTAGAAAATAATAAAAACAAAAATTAATTTCACAATAAAGTTAAGTAAGTAAGTACCCAATTAAAGTTAAAAACATTAATTGAATTTGTAATCGGTGTTTGTTATAAACTTATAAGTTAGCGTGAAATTATTAATCTTAATAACAATCATTTATGATGGTAATATTCAATTGAGTAGGTTAGGTACAAACTAATCATAATGTAGAGGTGGCTATAATAAATAAATATCCTTGGACATTCCACACGGCGTCACCTAGTCCCAAGCTAAGCAATTTAATGCTTGTGTTATGGTAACCAGATGACTGATAAACTACATAGATACATTTTTTTGTGTAAATAAATCGTTAAGCCATGACGGAGGCCTTTAGGCGGCCTAAAAACTCCATCGCCAGAGTTGGCCACTTGCTCATACGAACGAACGAAGCAATTATTATGATAAATACTAACCTTGTATCTAGCAGTACCGACGATTTCTTCCAAATACTCTAGCATGCCAAAGTCATGTTCAGTCTGTGCTTTGGGCTTCATCATGGCTATTTGTTCCACTTCTCCCTGAAACATACCATACAAATAACACGATTAGACGATGACCCACGACCTTAGCTGAGGTTCGAGCTACTTAGTAGGTAGATTTTTTTGTGACATGGTTTTCTGAGATTTTGTCCCGCTATTTTATACGGGGCTTTTCATTGGTAAAATATATATTTTTTAGGGATGGGCCGAAATTCGGTTCACATTCGGTTCAACCGAATTTCGGCAGCTTGAACCGAACTTCGGCATTCGGCCGAAATTCGGTTCAGATGCCGAAATTCGGCTGCAACTGGTGGTTCTACTCATGATACCGAACAACTTTCCCCAAGGAATCCATAGTCAATTTTCAAAAAAATATTGCACTTTGTATGGAAATCGATCAGCTGATTGGCCAAGTCTCCATACAAAGTCTAATTTTTTTTGAGAATTCAGTATTGGTTCCTTGGGGAAAGTTGTTCAGTATCATGAGTAAAACCACCAGTTGCAACCGTGGCATATATTTTAGAAGCAGATACTGTAAAATAAAAGATATCTTTTACTCACTCATGGTCAATTATTTATTTATTTAGGAACATTGTAAATGTAAACCTTAAATTAAATCAGTTCTTATTATATATATTATTAATCTTAGAAATCCCTGCCTAATTAATTAGACATACTATTACTAAAATGAAATAAACTTTGTATTCTCCTAGTAAACATCTGGATAGGAGTCCGTAAATTAAATAAAAAGTAAAATCATAACGTTTTTGATTCACAAACTAAACATTCATTAACCTCAAGTATTTTTTATTACAATTAAAGGGTATTTTTTCAACAATCATATTAAACAAATTTTTCTTATCTATCTATTCATATTTAAAATTTACTAGAGGCAGGTTATGGTGCAAAAACACCAAAGACTGCCTTATCTGGCAGAAGTTTGTTACGTTTCTTTTCGTATTTTTGTTGATTTCAATCGCACGCGACACGCGCCGATGTGACGTATTTGCTAATGACCGGCCGGCTCGGGGCTACATGGAGGGAGCGCGGGGTGCGGGCGGGGTATTTGAAGTAAATGCGTAAACAAGTCACGACGCGTCGCTCTCGAGAAAGCGCGCCAAAATGAACCGAAGTTCGGCCGAACTTCGGCCGAACTTTTCATTTGAACCGAATGTTCGGCCGAAGTTCGGATTCGGTTCAAATCACATTCGGCCCATCTCTAATATTTTTAGATTATTGTTTTGAGTAGAGTTTTGAAAGGATGATTGAAAGGATAATATAATGTTTAAAGATGTATTTAGTAGGTATTTTTTTATAGTTAGGTAAACCGACTTTCGTTCCGAAGGCCGTGGGTTCGAATCCGGCAGTGCAGTAGATTTTTCATTTCGAAAAATTTGGGTTAAAAAGAGTCGATATTTGCGTAATTTTTCATTATGATAAGACAAGTGGAAAAATTCAAAATTTTATAAAACCGACTGAAACATAAGAGAGTAATTAACACTCTCGATGTTCATTTGGATGATCCATAACAGATACTCAAATTTTATGCGAACACCTCGGGAGTAGGTACTTATACTCTTCTAAACAAATGAAAAAAAAAATAGGTAGGTTCTGTTACGAAGTTAATTCCCACGATATGTAAAATAATAAAAGGGCCTCGCAAGCATTCTTGATGCTTGCTCGTACTTGGCATGTTGTGGAAAGCAACCCGATTCCTATTTTCTAACAGTCCGGTTTTGTTCTTTGTCACGCACGACGAGTCATTTCTCTGTTTTCTAGTAATTTCCTCTGTTTTTACCAAGTCGAATACATTATATTTCTAGCTAATATTTTGTATTTTTTTTAAAAGACTTACCTGACCCACCACGTAACAGTACACTATTGACGGAGTACCTAATCGGTGAACATAAGTAGGTAAGGTACATAAAAAAATACATACCTGCAGAATCAAGAAACGATTATGGTCAAGATCGATCCCATAATTTATAAGGACGTTTTGAACTTGCTTGAACTGCACTTTCTTTCCGTTGAGCATGTAAAAGGAGGAGCTGTCACGGAAGGCAGTGCGACTGACGACTATCTCAGAGCCTGGTATGATGCGGTAGCAGTCACCTTCCTGCCAACAAAATTATAAGGCATGATGACATATTACCAAAAGAGTTATGAGTATTAATGTGGATGGGTAGTAGAGGAAGGCCGAAGAAGTGGAAAGATTTTGTGAAAGAGGATATGAATATAAGAGGAGTGAGTTCAGAGTTGACGAGTGATACAGGAGAGTGGAAGAGAAAAACATGTGCCGACCCCACTTAGGGTCGGATAAGGGCAGGAGAATGATGAGAATGATGATGACAGTAATCAAGAATTACTAAAAAATATATTCATCTAATTAAATATGATTCATGTATCATGAAAAACGTTTACTTTTATAATAAGAGCAAGATAAATATTATTATGATAAAATAGAATTAGAAATTACAGCATTCCGCCATCTTCCGTTAAACAGCAATCAGAGCACATGACGTCACGCCTTACCAAGGAGCGGTAGACATTTCTTTCAGATCTTTTAGGCAATTTTTAGATCATTATAAATATCCTTATAATTTTTATATTATAAGTGCGTCATTTTGTGAGTGAGAAAGTGAGGATGAGAGGGATGGTATGATGGTATACTTGTAGTAGTTCCATTGATAAGTTCCGTGATTACAGGAAAAGCGATTTTTTTAACAAGCATTTAATTCCGCCGTAACAGGAGTTCCATCGCCAAGTTGGTTGAAGGCAGTCCGGCTTGAGGACGACCGATTGTATCAATGCAGGTTCGAATCCCGAAGGAATCGAAAACTTTAATAATAGTTTTAATTTTCAATGAAAAACCTAAGTCACTTAAATAAAAAAATAAAACCATGAAATTAGCTTAATATGAAAATACATAAGTAACATAATTTCAATATCAGCTAATAAAAAAACTAATTTGTATCACAAACCTTTCGATAGGTTTATAAACAGGAGAAGTAACAAATTGTGCCACTTGACTTCAGTCATAGGTGTCGGCAGCATGAAAACTTTATTAATCTTGGGTAAGAAAGAAGCGACTTTGATTTACTACCATTCGAGTACTCGTTCTATTTATCCTGTGTTATCTATCACTTCCAAAATCTCAAAATTCAAAATGTATTAAATCAGTACGATCGTTTATAGACCACTTTGACATCTCAAGTTCTTAAAACTAGGTGATTCTAATGCCTGTTCCAACGCGACCCGAATTCGAATTTGTTCCTCATTTGACACTTGTCACGTGATTAGGTGTTTTTGAGATGATCTGCGTTCGAGAAACTGGCTGCCTTTTTAATCACACTATCACACCAATCACACTTCACACTAATACTATAAAGGTGAAAGTTTGTGTGTGTGTAAGTGGTTTGTTACTCTTTCACGCTCAAACGGCTGGACGGATTTGAATGAAATTTGGTACCAAGATTGCTAATACCCTGGATTAAACAATAGGCTACTTTTGATCCCGGTATACCCACGGGAACGGGTATTATTCACCGCGGGTAACACCGCGGGGCGCAGCTAGTTTAATATACTTTGTTTTGTTTTTCTAAATTTGTTGTGTTCAATCTTCTTTTACAGTACTTTTTCTTAAAATCCGTTCTTCGGAGGATACTTTCACCAGAGTTGGCCACTTGCTCATACGAACTTGCTTTTACTTTTCCAGTTGCAGCAATGGCTGTAGCATCAGTAGCTTCCCCTGATCGGGGAAACGACGACGTCATCCCATACCCTTATATCTGTGGATGTAAACCAACAGGCTACTTATGCGCAAGCAACTACCAGACATTCAAAAGTATATGCCAGATGAAATGCTATGAACGGCAGCATCATATATATCCACCATTATTTATACTACATGATGGTCCGTGCCTATATAAGTCCGACCCTATGCAAGGCCAACTCCGTTATCAGTTGCAAGACCAGCAATACCAGTAGGAACTAATGAGTTCCAAGGTTAAAATTAAATTGGTATTTCGATTTAAAAGCACGTTTCATTTATTTTTAAACCCCATGCACTTCAAATATTGTTATAGCCGCTCTGCACTCGCACGCGGATCTTGGCGCGAAACTATCACAGTTCAACACTCGCAGAGGTTTGACAATAGCACACTAATAATTATTATAAAGGTGAAAGATTGTGTGTAGTGTCTTTGTTACTCTTTCACGCTCAAATGACTGGACGGATTTGAATAAAATTTGGTACCAGAATTGCTTATACCCTGGATTAAAGAATAGGTTACTTTTGATCCCGGTATTTCCATGGGAACGGGAATTCACAGCGGGTAACACCGCGGGGCGCAGCTAGTGTAATATGATGTAGTTAGCAAAACCTTTGTCAAGCCAAAATCAAAAAAAGTGATAGGAATTTTTCGTAATCTGGTCCTGGATTAGCCTAGGTATAAGCTATTTAAACAATTGCTTAGTTAGGGCATCCCGTCTAGGGGGGCTCCAGAGACGTCCGAGCAAAAAAAACGAGTACACGAAAGTTAAAGCAAAATAAATAAGACTCCGCTGTATCTCATGAACCGTTATAGCTAGAGTTGTAATTTTCACAGCTGATGTATATCTGTTGCCGTTAAAACAACAAATACTAAAAACAGAATAAAATAAATATTGAATTATAATATTTCAAACTGTTGCCTTGGAGCGCAAAGAGTGGAAGTTGAAGGGGGAGACCTTTGCCCAGCAGTGGGACATGATAGGTTAAATAAAAAAAAATATATATATATTTCATACGATTTTTTTGCCGTGTTTTCTCGATATTTAATAATAACAATATTGTAGTACAGGGGTGGCCATCCGGTCGATAGCGGTTATCCCAGTTGATCGCGGCAAGCCAATAAATACAGAAGTGGTCGAGGTGGTCCTTAAAAATATTTGAGGATATGAAGATCTGAAGATCCTAACTTCAGAGTTTAGCACACAATGCACACAAAATTGATTTCTTACGAAATTGAAGTCGGTTTAATAAATTTTTTAATTTTGCCATTTGTTTTTACTGTAATTTTTCGCTCCGCTCGCCTAGTTGAAAGCTCGATTTGCACGCGTTTTATCTTCTTGAGTATATTGTGACTAAATGTGCTCAAATTATCTTATTTCTGACCGCAGAATAAAGAACACCCGTAAGCAAAATTAAGAGCTATGTTGCTTTTATCTTTAGCTTTTATCTAAAAAATATAGCTTTGCTCGTATCGTTTCTCGCTAAAAAATAACCGACCATAAGCAAAACCAAATGCCACGTTGTTTTCATCTTACAAAATTTTTGCTCTCTTCGCTCGCGTCGTTTCGCGAACAACTATAAAACTAAAGCAACGTTGCTTTTATCTTGAAAACATTTTGGTACCTATTATAAATTTTTTTTTACAGATGAAGATTGCTTAGTTGTGGCATCAAGTTACCATAATCCGGGCTGTCTGTAAGTTTTAAAATCGGTATATTTTGCACTCTGCCAATCCCTTTTAATATACTGCGTAACATGTTGGGGTAGCTTCTCCAAAAACTTAGATAAGTTCATGACGCGTGGTGAACAAAATGTAAGCGGCAAGTTGTGATAATGCACATTATCCTTGCGCTAGTAAAACGCGCTGCGAACTAGCAGGTGACTAGCACGAACTGTGTCTTTGATGTATAACTATCTTGTATGCTTATGTGTGTAATAAAAGTAAGGCCAGTAATAAACTAGCTACAGAGTAAGACGGACGTTTCATTGCTAACCGACATACCATCTGACGACGAGGCCGAGATCTACCCGCGTTTACAGAAAATGGCGAATTTTCTCGGGAATTTGAGCGTAATGTTACGGAAAGTTACGACTAAAAATACCTACACCCATATTCTTAGTCGTAACTTTCCCTCCAACTCCACTCGACCTCCACTCAAACTCATTCGAGGTCCCTCGAAAATGCCTCAGAAACCACCATATGTTTGGTATTTTTAGAGCCCAGGCAAACTTCGTTTTTCGAACGAACAGTCACTCGCCTAGTTATATAGTTTATATATTTTATAGTGTTAAACCACACTTAGGTATTTCATTACATATGAAAAATCTTACTAAAAGTTAACGGCTCCGACTGGATTCGAACCTATACCGCGAATATAACCTTTGAACTTATAGGACCGATAAGCGCCATCTACAGAGGGATACTAGAATATCGCCTGCTATGCTAACCGGTGCTTCATCTTACTAATAGTTTCAGCTCTCGACGTAATTGGTTCCGTAGCCTAGTGGTCAGACAGAGCGTTCGCCTAGTTATAACTTATAATAAACTTATAACACCACTCTTTTTGTGTCGGGGATTAAAAAATTACTTCAACTTTTACGGCGGATTCAAAATTGTTGCATCAAGGAACCGAGATTTCTTCGTGTGATGTCACTGTTTGTAGGCACAAAATAGTGAAATGGAAAACTAATTTGTGTGCGGGCTGTCTAATTTTAGACTTTTTACTAGTGTGTCGTTTTACTTTTGTCGTTCATCTCACAAGGGCCTAAAAACTCCGTCACCAGAGTTGGCCACTTGCTCATACGAACGAACGAACGAACGAGGGCGCTAAATAGCCCTTTCGATACGGACCGTAATTTACCGTAATGGATCGGTTATGGTCAATTAGTTAAGTATAAAGTTTTGATGATTGTTTTTCTTTAAAACATTTTTTTTTATCTATGTGTGGATTCTACATGGAACTCTTAAAAATTGTAGTATTGCATCTGCCCTATTAGGTCATATGAGTGCATGGGTGGTTTAAAAATTAAAATAGTATATCAGTTGGAAAATCTATTTATCATTTTGATTTGACCTTGAAACACGTTAGTTCTTACTGATACTGCCGGTCTTGATAGATAGATAGATTAACACTTTATTCGTCTTGCCACTGATGACGTCGCTGGTCTTCCAAATCATAGTTCAACCTTCGGTTATTCACCGATTTTTCTTGCCACTGATGACGTCGCTGGTCTTCCAAATCATAGTTCGACCTTCGGTTATTCACCGGTTTTTCAAAAAATAAGCAATGACCATCATATAGTACGTACAGGTTCGAGTAATCGAGGTCGCAATTCATCTGGCATACACTGGTGTAGGTACGGTGGTTACTTGCACAGATCTCTCCTGTTGGTATGCATCCACAGAGCAAATGTTTATGATGGGCGCGGTTTGGTGGAACAAGCTGAGCTGACGCAACAGCTATTATAACAACTGGAAAAGAAAGTAGAAAACGTACTAAGTATGAACGTTTAGGCTAGTTGCTAACTCTGCTGACGAAAAGCCTAAAAAAGTAAGTTTGTATGAGCAAGTGGCCAACTCTGGTAACGGAGTTTTTAGGCCGCCTTAAGGCCTCCGTCATGGCTTAACGACTTTAAATAACCGGGACTGACAATTTAACGTGCCCTCCGAAGCACGGAAGTGCTCAGATACTAATGCCACTTACGGCCACCCATCCAAGTAGTGACCGCTCAGAACGAAAAGCCTGAATCTTGGCAAATAATCTGGAACATTCCCTTAGAAGCATGGGAGCATTCAAATTCAAATTCAAAATGTATTTATTCAGTACGGTTGTTTATAGACCACTTTGACATTCGGTTGTTAATGGCACTTGCGGCCACAACGATCAATCAAGAATGTCTTATGCCGGGTTCCTATATCCAACGAACGGATGTCCGTAGGTCGGTCGTCATAACAACGTTGTTATCTGACACAAAATGTATGGCACTTTTTGACAGATAACAACGTTGCTATAACGACCGACCTACGGACATCCGTTCGATGGATATAGGAACCCGGCATTAGCAAGCTTCGCCACAAGCGCAAGCATAGCGTGGATATTGACATTATGTGCACCAGTGGGCGTACCATCAGTTTTCAAGTGGTTTACTTTCCTCGCTACCAGGTCAAGTACCTCAAATGTATGAAATTATTAGTTCATGCAAGTTACCGGGAGCGGCGCTGCACTGGATTCTCATACATTTGTTAAACTTGACTCGTTATCGAGGATAGTATTTAATACTACGGTAAATTGGTGATAAGGCCTCAGGTGCCGAAAATCAGAGCGAGTGTCGAGTGCAATAGAAACAAGATAGATTCAACAGAACAAAGAAGTCAAAGAGATAAAATATGAAAGGAAAATAAATTAAAATAAGTTGCTAACTTCTAGAAAAACATGGGTGATAGAGAAACTTTTCCACATAATTATGATATAGATGTTGAGATAAAAGCAAGTTTTTGCGCTAAGAAGTGATACTTCTATACTAAGAAATGTTAATCAATAAAAGTTGTTTCTTACCCAAAATAATAAAAGTTTTCATGCTTCCAACACCTCGAGTATGACTCAAGTGACACAATTTCTTACTTCTCAAGTTTATATACCTATTCAAAGTGTTAAGATTGAAATGAGATTTTTTTTATAGCGGTGTTGTTAATAATTGAACATTAACTTTTTAAGAATTGCTGATATTATAAAAATTATACTATGTATTTCTATAATGAGTACTTATTTACAGTAAGTACCTACTCCAAGAAAAATAATAGCCATCAGCAGGCTAATGAGCAAAAGACATTGTATTGTAAGATAAAACTTTAAGTTGTTTTTAAAAAAAAAAAAATATTCTATTTTTATTTAGGGACTTTGAGTCTCACAATAAAACTATGTCAGTCCCATAGGAAAAACTAAAAATGACAGTATTCAGTTATGAAGATTCTTGTATGTGGACTAATAGAGCATTATAGCTGCATCAGACATGGGTGCAGCCAGTATACTCTGAAATAAGCCCACATCTTTTTTAAACGCTTTGTGCTTTAACACAAGCTTATAAGGGTGAAGGAAAACATCGTGAGGAAACCAGTTAGCTCTCTAATAGCGTTGATGGGCTTGCAACCTGTCACGTATGTAAAGTTAACTTCTGCAAAAAGTGGGCATGTACCAAATATGTATGTATTTGGACATACCTCTGACTACCCCCTTAGACTTCTTCAAAAAAATCTAAAAATTGCCTAATGATCTGAAAGAAATGTCTACCGCTCCCGGGATACAGTTGTGAACATATTTTCAGAGTGTCCAAATATTTATTTGGACATATCTCATACATCAGCGATCATATTTCACTTTATTTTAAAAAGCTTATAAATACACTAACCTCATCAATAATCTGGCAGAAATGTACAGCAACGGTTGCACTCTGTACATTTGGGTACTTGCTGGATGAATGGATCAGCACAGACACCTTCTTTGAACGGATTTTGGTCGCTCGGTAGCCAAATACAAACAGCATGGAGTCAATTACATTGCTCTTTCCGCTGCCGTTCGGTCCAATGATGGAGGTGAAGCACTGTAAATTGAGGCAAACCATTTCGGGTAAGGGTTTAGAAGTGTGCAGCCATTAAAAGGCAATCAAGACTTTGATCATTCAATATTTTATTTTATTAATAATCTGAGATGAATATTATTTTTACACATAAAAATTAATAAATTCAGTCACTGCAAAAATAAATTGGTAAGAATTTGTAGAATACCTATTGTTCAATGATCAGATAGGTAGTCATGTTAATTTTTGTGTCTGAGCACAATTATATTCTACTATAGAATCAGTTTAGGAAATTGTGAAATTACTTCCACACAATGTACAACCTGAGTCAGGATAGTAGTAAATAAAATTATGTAGGTCCTGCCCTGCCTGCCTCTTTAGAAAGAGGCGTAATATTTATATTAATTCATGAAACAACTGATAGTAGGTCTAACTGTGTTGTTTGAAATATTTACCTTATGAAACGGCCCCAGGTACTGAGTACCAGCGTAGCTCTTGAAGTTTTCATTGACAATATGAGTAATAACCATTCGAGGTCCTGTGGGATCGAACGTTAGCGCTGGTTTAGGGGCAGGAGGAATGTAGATATCTCCAATACGAATCCCGCCATCTTCATCATCAGATATATGATCATAAATAACTTCTCTTTCTTCTGAATCACTGTTACTGGCCGCTGGAGGAACTTTTCTGGCCTTAGAAGAAGTTCCACTGCAACCGGCAACAGGCTCTTCAACTTCCAAAGCTTCGCCAGAGTTACGCTTCAATCTTTTAGCATTTGGCATCTTGCACGGTGCACAAAAAGCCGACACAATCGAAAATAGACTTCTATCTAGAATGCTGGTTTCCAAAATCAACTACTCAGTTGATTCAGTCATCCCTAGTAAATGAAACTAGAATTCAATCCAGCCAGACGAAGAGAAGAGAGAGAAGACAAACAAAACCAGACAAAACGACCGTTTAAAAACAAACTAAGATTCAGCGATACGAGCCGGCCCGGCCAGTCTGGCGAATGTACCTGTCAAAAAGACGATATATGAAACGCCCCGGAGTTTTAATGGCTGCTACAACCACAGAACATTATACTCTGACGAGGCTACAACCCGTTCGAATAACGAAGAGCACTGACAACTCTGTAGAGCTATACTAAAATAGGACACTCCGACATAGACGGATTTTAGTAAGAATGAACGAACGAGCGTAAGAACGAAGAAGAAGAAGAAGTACACCATCATCCATCATTAGTCTGTGGCTACATCAAGGAAGATGTCTTTTCTCTATGGGCTACATTCTACATTCTCTTTGGTCTGTCCACTGTCTGTGGTGTCATGTCAATTCACGAAGTCTTTCGAATTTTAGTTTGTTGACAATTTGACAATTATTTATTTGTTACAGAAAATTTAATCTAAGTCGTGAAATCATAAATAAAGATACGTGTAAAACATTGTTATTCAATAGTTTTCTGTAGTGTAATAGTGTGTTTAAGTAATATGAGTAAAATCAATGTGAAATTTGCAATATGAAAACATGCCGCGAAGGAGTGCAAAAACGAATTTTTATGGTTCAATTTCCTCTATATATAGATCGGTAAGCAATTTTATGCCATTTATTTCCAAAATTTGGTAAAATAATGATACAATTCGTTAAAGTTTTTGCAAGAAAATTTTCTCATACCGTATGTAGGTAAACAATAGTGCTTGACTATCAACCTAGATTTATCGATATCGATAGTTTGTTTTACGAAACTGGAATGATTAATTTGTTTGTTTGCTATGTTTATAAAGTTTTATTTTGTTTGGATTACCATAATTTATAAATGTAACTTAGACATTATTTTATACCTATTAGGTTTTTAATTGAATCATCTACATTTTTAGGAGTAGGTAAACATGGATGTCACTACTTGGATGGGTGATCGCAAGTGGCACTATTACCATTATGTTTAGGTATAATATATTTTATATTTTTATTGTATAATAATACAACAATATTTGTTGCAGACAACCTACCAGAAAATCGAAGCAGCATGACGAAGCATAAACAAAAGCTTGATGATCTTCGTCACTATATGAAAGTACCTGGATGGCAAACATTACATGAAAACACGGATATAAACGTCATTTTCTAAAAATTAATCCTAGCTAGATCGATTTATCGCCCCCAAAACACCCTATGTAGATGTTCAAATAAATGTATACTTACTTAAATTAATTATTAATTCTTTTATTTATGAAAGAAATACCTACAAATAATTTAATGGAATCCAAAAATCCTAGCTACTGCTGATAGGTATCGATATCGATAAATTTTCGATAGTCACTAGGTACATCCCTAGATACTGCCAACATAGAGAATGTAACATTTTTATATTCTCTATGTTGGCAGTATGTCGTGGTCAATATGTTCTGTGGTCGTGGTTTGGTTTTATTACGTTGGTCTTATTGTTCACTGGGTGATTTAATACATCGTCTAGGGTTCGATTTGTTTGTATGGCACTTCCGTCTCTTACTATTACATGCTCTTTGGGCCCGGCCGCGGCGTCGGTTTAGATTGAGACAGTGACACAAAGAGCAATGAATGACACTGACACTTTTTGTAAGGGTGAAGTTGAAGCTTCAGCTAAAGCTAAAGTTGAATCCTAGACATATCTAGAGCTGAAGTCAGAAAAAAAACGAGTGACAGAGACAGACCACACATTCTCTGACTAACCTGTCATCCAAGTAAATAAAAACGTCAGTCAGTCTGTCTGTGTCAAAAAAAAAATAACCAAACAAAAATCAACAAAAATGGCGAACCGCACGGTGAAGGACGCGAAATCAATTCGCGGAACAAATCCCCAATATCTTATTGAAAAGATCATCAGAGCACGTATCTATGACTCCAAATTCTGGAAAGAAGAATGTTTTGCTCTTACAGCAGAGTTACTGGTGGACAAAGCTATGGAATTGCGGTACGTAGGCGGCGTACACGGTGGATTCATTTACCCGACCCCTTTCTTGTGTTTAGTTTTGAAAATGCTGCAGATTCAACCAGAAAAGGACATAGTTGTTGAGTTTATAAAGAACGAAGAGTTCAAATACGTGCGCGCACTGGGTGCTTTCTACATGAGACTAACTGGTACGTCCGTAGATTGTTACAAGTATCTAGAACCTCTTTACAACGATAACAGAAAGTTGAGGCGGCAAAATCGCGAAGGCCAGTTCGAAATAATACATGTTGACGAGTTTATTGACGAGTTATTGAGAGAGGAGCGTCTTTGTGACATAATTCTGCCCAGGATTCAGAAAAGATTTGTGTTGGAAGAAAATAATGAGATAGAGACAAAAGTGTCGGCGCTGGATGATGATTTGGACGAAGATATGCCGTCTGATGATGATAACGCTGATGGTGAGACCAAAGAAAACAAGAGAGATAAAGAAAGAAGGGACAGAGACAAAAAGAGAGAGAGGTACCTAATTTAATTTTCCATAGATATTTGAGTGATCTGTTTTTCTTTCCATACAAATACACAGATGAAAATGACGTATTCAACATAACTACTTTTAAATATCTGTCATTAAAAATGCTAACATTGTTTAACAATTTTTCAGATCAAGAGAGCGCGGCGAAAGACGTGACAAAGACCGCAAAAGAGAGCGATCTAGAAGCAGGGATAGAGAACGCAGACGTGAGAGAGAGCGAGAGAGGGAGAAGGAAAGAGAGCGAGTGCGCGAAAAAGAACGACGGGAAAGAGACAGGCATGACTTGGAGAGAAGGAGAGGCCGTTACTAATAATGTGTGTAATTGTGAGAAATATAGAAATAAGTTTCAAATATCTTTGCCTTTTAAATTCCTTAGAAAGAAGTTATTACCTTTTATAGTTAGTTCTAGTAGTACATAAACTACAAAATACAATATGAACCAGTTGAGCCACCTAAAGATTGTTACAAACGATATATAGGCAGCTCAACTCATCCAAACCACTGTCAGACGGAAGTGTGCCCAAGACACTGCGCTGAAAAGTTATGTAAGTATGTAGTAGTTTAGATTATGTAATAAACTTTTATTGTATTAGTCATTTTGTTCACACAACACAAGCTCTTGGGCTAGAAAACTATTATTCAAGCTATTTATCTAACAGCAATTCATTTCCAGAATGCTGACTGATTTCTTTGATGCAAGCACCACACATTGGAGTGTTGGAACATGTTGGTTTCAACACTCCAATGTGGGGAATGGGGATCAATCTTGGACGGTTATTGGTCACAAACGGAGCATTGTCATTGGCTATTCTAATCGTAGCCAATGTTAGAACCAAGTTAAGGCCAATGTGTGAAGCCCGCATGAGGCTAGACTGACAGACCAGGCTCAGCAATAGCCCACGTCACGTGCGTCATGGGCGATAAAAAAATGAAAGGTGTGATAGGTATTATTTTATCTGTGGTGATAGACATAATTCTTTCTGATCTTTTTTAGTATGTCTGAAGAAATATATAAATATGTCTAATGGGGTAGTCAGAGGCATGTCCAATACGTATAAAATAAAAATTGGCCAAGTGCGTGTCGGGCCACGCTCAACATTATTATAATTATACCACATCTGCCAAGTTTCAAATAAACTACAATAAAAAAAAAAGAAACGTCGGGAAATAATAAAAGGTAAATTACGCGATAAAATCCTGTTAACTATTTAAAAGTAAAAAAAAAAAAGAATCTCAGGTTGGCATAATTTATTAAAAAAATATTGTTTTATTGACTAACAGGGGCTTTATTCCCCAAATCACTTTATAAGAACGTAACGTGCAGTGACGTCATTTTGAAATACGAATCTATGGTGCCAAGGCTTGTTTTCTTAAAATGGTATTCTCCACGCTCTGTCACACAAGTTAAGTCTTGATCTTGAACGAATAGCCACTGGACTAGACATAATTATAAGCGAACGTACCTTCACCGGTCTTGTCAGTAGGTTTTTGCGTAAGTCTGAAGCACTTACTTTTCAATAAAACATCTCCCAAAAATTACTAAATGTTCAGATAAATTGTGTAAAAACTATAGCGGCGGAAGCAGCACTACTTCTTTTCACATATTAGTAGGTACATTATTTTATTACATTTAGGTATTGTTATTAATCACTAAATAGAATCACAATGTAGGTACCTACCTAAAATAAAATTTCGTATTAGCCAACTTTATTTAAGGTGCCTGTATGGGTGAAACTAGCGCCACCGCCTATTTTATTTTATTATTACGTTGAACAAAGGAATTTGAAAAAACTGAATGTACAGTTTGTGAAACCTATCATAAGCTTTTTTTAATACCTATGTAATAGTTTCATTTTGTATAGTTTAGGAGAAATAGCGAAAACAGAGTTTGGTAGCCACCAAGTGCAACTTCGCTATGTACATTATAATAAATATGTATGTAATTACAGATAAAATGTATCTATGTAGTTTATCAGTCATCTGGTTACCATAACACAAGCATTAAATTGCTTAGCTTGGGACTAGATGACGCCGCCGTGTGGAATGTCCAAGGATATTTATTTATTATTTATTTATTTATTTATATTTTATGTCGGGTCCAGTGGCTACTTCGTTCATGGTCTTGATATTTTCGTAATTCGTTCAAAACCATACTTCCGCGAATGTTTTTGGAAAGTTATCATAATTTAAGTTGATTGATTTTTTTGGTTTAAGCCACATCATATTATAAGTAAAATAACATTGAATTAGATGATTATTAAATAACAATAATTATTAATTTTGTTGTTATTCAAAGTTTTGAGTCAAAAAATAATTATTTTAATTCATTAGGTACGTCCGACTAGTTCCCGGACGAATTGTCAAATGTCATAACAATTATCTACTTCAATCATTGATTGATTTTCATCGAAATTGCATTTTCTCTATTTTAATTACCTAAAACTAGCAATGAAAATGTAAATTGTTATTCGAAAACAACGCACAAATATAAGTAGGAGAGATTTAGGGGATCATGATCCTAATCAATGGATCCTCAAATTGTAAACGTGTGAGCACTACCTAGAAGTGGTTTTAGTGATTGCGCGGCATCCTTGGAGGCAAACTTGGGTAGCTTTGTACTTTATTTGGAGCTATCAAAAGTCAATTGGAAACGATTGGTTAGCACTATCAGCCAGCCTAGTGCAAGTCGCTTCATAGCGAAATTAGAGAGCACGTTAAATGTTGCTGCCAACCTACATTTCCTACTTCTCGTCTCGGCAAGAGAGTAATTAAGTCAGAGTTTTTTTTATCAACCACATTTATTTCACAACCATTTATTATTAATTGCATTTGTTAGATCCATGAGGGCATCAGCGATCCTGTAAAAGCAATCTCATCATAGTGCTTTGTGAATAAATTTATAAAAAATGTGTTGTTTTTTTCTGGTAAAGCATAATATTTTATATAGCACTTATTTTAGGTTATCTTGTTAGGATTACCGACTTGATTTATCTTTGTTGCCGACAAATATTCAATGATAGAATACGTAATATAATTTTCTCAAAATACAATAAATAAATAATACCGTGCCGTCACTAATGTCAAGTCAAACCCTGACAATCAAAGAGAATATAAACACTACGTTTACTGACAATGTTCCCCGACGGCAAAAAGTCTCTCCTCCAATGAGGCTGCAGTGTAGATGATGTGACCAAAAAGACGTTTATCTTAGTTGCCGCCTCAATGATTTAGTACATTATTTGTCGTAAAAATAATATTTTTAAGCTATTGCATAGCTTCTATTGCGGGCCTTGAGCGTGGAGACCGAATCCAGAAATTCCGTAACGAAAATAACCTAACACCCTCCACTCCGAAAAAATGCTATGCAATAGCTTTACCGCGGCAGTCTCCGAGTGCTACACGTCTTCTTTCACCATTGAATAGTTAAAATAACACAAATCTCATAATAAATATGAAAAATTGTACCGCGCTTTAGCAGTGTTTTTACAAAACACGGTATTGAGAAGCATGGAATTTTGACAGGTATTAACCTCGCCTAGTCGTGGCACAAAGAGCATGTAACGGTGGCATACGGAATTTGAAAATTCATGACATTGCGTATGTTATGTTTTCATTGGTCAATACCAATCTAAACGAGCCTAGGTGACATGTAAAATTGCACATTTTTGGATTTTGAATTTCGAATAGTCAATAAAGCACGTGTTTGAGTGAAGTTATGTTACTTTGTGCGCTGGGGAATAAAGCTCCAGGTCATAAAATAATTTCTATACTATTATCATTTCTGTACTGGTACATTCTAAAACATGATTAAATATTTATACATTAATAGGATATCTACAAATTCACTAGTTTACAAGCTTCCTTACTCTTGATTGACTGCAATTTTGGTTAACTTATGTGGACTAATAAAACAAATTTAGTATCTTCATGAAGGATCTTGGCATTAAAATGAAATTATCCATCAAGGGTACTGGGTAAGGCCATTGATCTGTGACTGTATGACTACATAATTGTTAAGTCACCTGCAATATATTTTAATGGTTCTAGCTAGAGAAAGCTAAGCATATTCAACTAATGATCAGTTGGCTCTTATATTTGTCAGCATACATACCATATTGGTTTCACTATTACAAAAAAAAAGTCTTGACAAGCACAAGCGAACCATAGTACCATACAATCAGTAGAGTGCACATAACTAGTCTACGCGTCATGGGCACTAAACGCGGTATTCAATAGTTATTTTCACATATTTCTTGTTTTTAGTGGCCACAATAGTTTAAACATAACAAACTGTTTAACATTATGTAATAACCATGAACGTGGCTACTTTGTTCATGGCAATAACCATTATAACAAATACACAAACATAACCATTACAATCTAAGAATAATAAATAAGCATAACATTTGTTGTTGTTTTAACAATAAATTATTGATAATTAAAAAACTCAGACCTTTACATCTTTATTAGAAGATTAATACAGTGTCAGGAGGCAATCTTTGCGGGACATTGTTGAGATGGAATAGGCCCAGCACCTAAACCTTCCTCTCAGCCTAGCTGGCCATATCCACAGGAAAAACAATGGTCAATACTAGTGGGGCTGACAAACCGCGGGTTTCCTCACAATGTTTTCCTTCACCGTTAAGAGCTCGAGTTATTGCGCATATACATTTTTCGAAACGAAAAATCTTCTTCTTAAAAACCTTCGGATCGAGGTACTATCACCCAAAGCACCGCTTCACCACCTTAAGAGTGCTTTTTCTGTGACGCAACTAGCAGTTTACACCGCTTTGCAACATTCAAACACCAATAGCAACAAAGTATTTCGGTGCTTTGTTATAAAGTTTGAAGAACAAAATAATAACAGTAAGTTTAAAGTCATCAAACAATTATTGCTTTTAGATGTTTATGACTCCGATTGGTCAAAATAAAAAGGACAGGATCAGCTAGCTAACATCTTGCAAGCTAAACTGTTTCAAAATTGGTAAAGCGACGCTTTTGGTGATAGTACATCCCACTCGGCCAACACGGCTTTTGATAATTTAAATGATATTAATAAATGCATATATTTTACAAGATCTATTATTTTATGTACAATATTCATACACATTTACACACATACCCTGTTAAAATTAATTTTTTTGCAGGTCTAATAATTGCATACAGTAATGATGAATGCAGTATTAAATAATTACAGTAACATCAGTGAACCATTTTATGCATTTCTTCCTTAATATTATTATTTTTTGTTCGACGCAAAAAAATGTACGACTCCTTGCTACGAGTATTTTAAGGTGTCAGTAGTGGCAATTCTGAGTGTCGCAAAAGCTAAACTAAGCTAACTAAAATTGTTGCCGTCCCTTTCATAGCGATGGGAATAAAAAGGATGGCAATAATTTTAATTAGTTTAGTTTAGCTTTTACGACACTCCGAATTGCCCCCAGTATGCGTCTAACTAGCGCCTCCGCCTATTTTATTTATTATTACGTTGAACAAAGGAATTTTAAAAAACTTGAATGTTTAGTTTGTGATACTTATCAAGCTTTTTTTTAATGCCTCTGTAATAGTTTCATTTTGTATAGCGCTAGTTTGACGCATACAACAACCTTTAACGATTATTTCTAGTTTCACTTCACAAGTGTTCCAATACCTCACTGATAGTCTCTTCACTACTCCGCCAGTGTTTTATAGCATCCTCGAAAGAACGCAACGCTGTATGCTAGAAGGTTGGGGCGTTCATTATGAATATTCTTTCCTCTTCTTTCTTTATCCATCGGAGCAGACGGTCTACTGCACGGATGGTTTGGTCTTTTTCCATGAGAGGGTCGAAGGTTACGTAGAGTTCAAAGCCGTTCGTTACCTGGAAGTTAGAGTTTTTTGATGAATATTATTTTCGCGTTTATACTCGTAAATAACTAGCTGCGCCCCGCGGTGAATAGTTCCAGTTCCCGTGGGAATACCGGGATCAAAAGTAGTATTTTTTAATCCAGGGTTAAGCAATCCTGGTACCAAATTTCATTCAAATCCGTCCAGCTGTTTAAGCGTGAAAGAGTAACAACCACACTTACATACATAACATACACAAATTTTCACCTTTATAATATTAGTGTGGATTAATGAACATGAATATGTAACCTACTGTGTTTAAGTATGACTTGATTCAATAAAAAAACGAATGTGACGTGCAACCTGGCTTATCTCATATTAATCTCATTCTTCAAGCAAGATGTGAGATAGATGAGTGTCTACATTGTGGAGTTTTTTAATCGCATGAGTATAGGCTATCTCTGCTGACAGTTTTCAGGCAGCCATATCGAATATTTTCTTTATAGGTATTGAAGTGTCTCGAATGCCTGAAAAATCTGAGAGATTGTCTACAAACGAAACAGCTATTTATCATCATTAGGTACGTTACTTACCCAAGCTAAGATAGTGTCATCAGAATTAGACCTAAATATCAGCTTCGCCGGCGTAGAAGTACAATGCATCTGACTGCTGTACCTCCTATAATTCCTCACATAATCTATATCACTCATCTTCTCAATCTTCACTTCAACTATATCCCCGCCTTCCTTATGCCGTATCCTGTAATCTTGCAGCTTATCTAAGCATATCGGGTCCGAGGTGAACAGCTGAGCAGTTGATTTGCATTTGTACATAAAATGTCGGATCTCGGGTATGCCGATGTGTTTTAAGATGTTGCTAGTTGGTAGATCCTCGCTACGATTTAATGCGTCGTTGATGGCTGAAAGGCATTTCATTTTGCGTAGTTTATCAGCGATGGTGTGTTTCGCTTGTGAGAGAGGGAAGAATGCGTCTCTTTGTACTGTTAGAAGGAGTAGGCAAGCTTGGCAGTCTTCGGAAATGTATGAGACGTGGCCGTGGAGAAATCCTCTGAAAAGAAAATTGAAAAGTTATCACACTAAATATTATCAACGTAAAAGAAGTGTGAATGTTTGTTATTGCTTCACGCTCAAACGGCTGGACGGATTTGAATGTAATTTGGTAGACACACACATACATTTATTTGCCACAAAACACAGTTAAACAAGATAAAAGTAGGTGCTACACAAAATAATACATTAGAATAAACAATTTAGGACAGAAAATAAACAGGCCATAGTTAAACAGAAAATACTGCGTGCGACAGCAGCAAATAGGTCTCGACTCAGCATAAATGTCATAAACACTGAGAAGTGATTAGGCGCTGATATTCTGCAGTCAATAGACCCTGTGAATTTGGTACCAGGATAGCTTATATCCTGGATTAACACAGGCTATTTTTGATCTCAGTATTCCCACGGGACCGGTAACTATTCACGCGTAGCAAGTAGATAGATTATAACTCACGTAGAATCAAACTTCGGCAGACAAATCGGCGTCCAACTCTCTGCCGTTTTGAAGGACTCAGAACTCCTCACCAAGTTGAACAGCAGATGTATGTCCGACGGATGCAGTGTGTACTTCTTCATTCGGACCAGGGTTATCAGCTGGTTTCCTGCTATCATTATCGCGAAGACTAGATCTCGTATCTTGTTGCATGATGATATAATGGCGCTGGTTATGTTCTCGCGCGCTCTCTCTGGTAAAGGCAGACAGCGGACTGCGCCTGGAAGAAAATAAAATCATTTGATAAACGTAAATATATTTTACAGTGTTAGGGAAGGTTCATATCTGATATAAAATACGCCGAGCGTATCATCTAGCGTACTAACGTATCATCGGTGCAGTGTGAACGGTCAAGTGTTTTTCTATACATTTGTCTGTTCTCGCGTATAATACGCGACGCAAGTTCCGTCAGATATGAACCTTCCCCTAAACAACACTTAGGTACATTTAGGTAAGGTGCAGCAGCGCTGGTTTTCCTTTTTTTTACATTGATCATCATTCACATTTTCTATTCAGATTGGATAAAGGCCTTCACTAAGAGTAATACACCATTTCGTCTCTGATCACACGGACAACTTTTCTTAAAAGGTTTATTGTTAAGCTATTGCATAGCATAACGAAAAAAACCCCCCATGCAATAGCTTTACCGCGGCAGTCTCCAAGTGCCGCACGTCTTTTTTATTTGTCTTAGTTTACCCAATAGAAAGGCCGGGTCCTTCTCCATAAATATAAGCAGGTGATCTATAAGCCTCTCTGCGCCAGAGAGCAATCTCCTCAGATCGTAGTTCCGTCTCTGCTCGAATATCCTGTTCAGTTGCGTGAGGGTCAGCACTGATACTATCTGGTTGAAGGCGTATCTGCAAAAAAATACTCAGGCCATTACATCTTTACTATATGATTTACTAGCTGCGCCCCGCGGTGAATAGTTCCAGTTCCCGTGGGAATACCCGGATCAAAAGTAGCCTATTCTTTAATCTAGGGTATAAGCAATCCTGGTACCAAATTTTATTCAATTCCGTCCAGTTGTTTGAGCGTGAAAGAGTAACAAACACACTTACACACACAAACTTTCACCTTTATAATATTAGTGTAATGTGATACAGAGTCAGGAGGCAAGCTTTGCCTACACTTAAGACACTGTAGTGCCTGGGACATTGTTGAGATGAAATAGGCTTGTAGCACCTAACTAAACCATCCTCTCAGCTTAGCCGGCCATATCCACAGGAGTGACAATGGTCAATATACAATGTGTGGGACTGACAAGCACTTTATATGAAGCACTCATGGCGTGGTTTGCAAACGTTCTTGTTTGATCATTGAAGTTAAGCTGCAAGTGGCATTTACAGCTGAGTGCTTCCATGCTTAGGACACCTTAAACTGTCGGTCCCAGCTTTCAAAGCCGTTAAGCCATGACGGAGGCCTTTATACACCGTCAAAAAGTAAGCTTCACTCATTCATATAAACTTACTTACTTTTGCAAATTATATTGCGAGACTATTTTCATACTCACGTCAACTGTAACACAAGCTGAGTCTCACTCTCATTTGACTTGGAAACGGCGACAAGTATCAATGGTCCTTTTACTAGAAAAACTGCTTTACAGTCCTGAGAACAATCAAAATAATGTAACACAGACTGTAAAACAGAATGTACAAATGTCAATTTTATCTTAACATTATAGGGTTATAATTAGTTAGTGAATTATAAAACTTTAGTGTTTATATGTTTGGCGTCGATCTTCGTAATGACAAGAAACCTCATAACCGCGGCAATAGGGTTTAGAATCGCTAGTCATGCAAATGCAAAAAAAGATTCTAAAACAGAGATTAGGTATACCATGCTAATTATACTTAAATCAGAGATTTAATTTGTAAGTGTTTCTCACTACTCCCAAAGACTCTAAATAACTAAGTATGTATTTTGCCTTGGTAAGTTTCTGAGGATACAATAGTGAGCCTTAAGTTTGAATACTCATGTTACTTGCTTTAGTGCTGATGCATCTCAGTATATCCTGGTTCTGCTCTTCAACTACAGAGACAAGTGCTTGGATCACCCCGCACAGGCCAGCCAGTTTGTCCTCATTACCGTATCTGGAAATAAGTAATAGCTTACAACAGATATTTCCAGCATGAGCCAAATTTTAAATAACTTTTGCGCATCTCAAAAAAAAAAAACATTTTCATGCAAAGTTTAACTGATATCATAATTAGTCACCTAGAATAAATGGGTTTCCCTGCAGTGCTCAATATGAAGACATGTTTCTCCTTGTTCACTAGTTCTGGTGACTGCAAATAATCATCTCTTGCATCTTCATCATCCACATCTTCATTCTGATCTACCAGATTTGGGTTGCTCAGTGATCCTGATATTGTCTCCTGTAAAATTAAAAAAAAATATCAAGTCAACTTCAATTTTGTAGGAAAGAAATTTTCTACTCTCGATGTGCATTTCTGGTCATAACTCCAAAGATCCTCATCGTAACCTCAATTTTTTTTATGGGGTAGGTAATGTTTTGAATAGTAGATAGGCAATTGCAGACCAAGGACTTTTTCATGGATTGTGAATTATCATACCAAAAAACAAAGTAAGTGGGACCACTCACACCCTTATTTTGCAAATCGTCAGTTGATTTTGTCTCTTTTATCTGAGCATCCACAACTTCACTGATTTCACTTTGAATCTCACTGATAGTGCTGTTTTTCGCCGATAAATTATTCCTCTCTTGGAGACTGGAAGACATTTCCGAAGCAAACTCTTCGAAAGAATCTGTTGGGTTCAGTACGCTCTCTGGACAAGCACCAGGTTCTAATTCATCGGATACGCTTTCTGGGATTCTAACACCAGCTGGCATATTTTCTTTTGATGTAGACGCCATTTTTCAACAAATTTTTAACCAAGACACAGAATTTCATCAATACAAAGTAGATTCAATCCAATAAACTTTAATTCTCTTTGATTGGCAAAAACCGAAAAAATAAAGAGGCCGTGCACCCGCGCAAAGAGCATGTCATGTAATCGCGCGCAAATGCGCGCACCAACTCAACCAAAGAAACTCAACTTTATTTTTAACTAAAACCAAACTAAAACAAACCAAACAGTCAATCAATAGTACTCTGTGCAGTCAATCATTAGCCGGTTTTACCATGTCAGTACATGCTCATTCATGGATGTCAGACTGTCAGTAGTTATTTGACGTTTTTTGTATGGAAGAAATGCCAAATAAATATCCCAATTATAATATCTATCCGCAGTAAGCAAAACCAAAGATAGATAGTACTATACATGCTCTTTGATAGATAGGTTATAGAGACTAGCCGTTATATAAAGTTATGTCAATGTCAAAAATAGAGTAAATTAAATAAACAGCTCTCTCTGTCTATGATACAAACAAAGAGCATGTAGAGTAGCAAATTCCTCGTGTTTTCGTTCTAAGTTGCGCCAGACTGCATACAAAGAGCATGTAAGCTATCATAGAGCAATATGATTTATAGTCATAGGGAAGATGGATTAAAAACCTAGGAAGATGGATTAAAACATACATACACAGACATAATACATCCATTTATAAACATAATACATCCATGTTATTTTTTCTATAGTGTCCTCTAATGTTCAAAAAATAAAATAACCTACCCAAAAATATATACCTACTTTGAACCATATTTGAACCTACCACAATCATGACAAAGAATGAAGAGCATCTATCTATTCTATTCTATATTCTGTGAATAAAGCGAATAATCTGTCTACCAAACGGCCGCACTTTGAGTCTTCAATTTAATTAGGTAATTCCATTGCTTGCAAATTATTGTAAGTACCTACTTTTTTTTTGAGTTTTGTGATCTCCGCCGCCAATTGGCTCATAACTAAGGGTAAGTAGTAGGTATTACACTTAACAAATATCTTGGTCCAATATACATTATAAATACATACCTACATACCTACATTTGATCAAATGTTTTGGCAACACCATGTATTGTACCTATTGTATTGAAATTTTATCAAATATTGAACATCCTAATTGGACAAAGATATTTGATCAGTGTAAAAACCACCCTAAGGGTGGTAGGTAAGTATTACATTTATCAATTACTTACATCTTGGTCCAATGTAAGTACCTACTTACCTACATTTGATCAAAGAAATTGGACGACTTCATCAAATGTATTGTAAGAAATTTGATCAAATATTGAACATCATTTGATAATAACTAATACCACCCAAAGTATAGGTAATATTATAATTCCAAAAGCCCAAACAGTAGACACCACAGCACAGACTACTAGGATGCTAACGCATTAGACACGAAACGATTTTATTGAATGAACTTTGTGGCGTGTCGTATCGTAGCAAGTCGCTATTTTAAATTAAATAGCGACTTGCTACGATACGCTACGATAAAATTTTTAATGAATGTTTTCGCGAAGTAGAGTTTTTTGCAAAAACAAGACTATTTTTTATCTAATAGTTCTTTTATTCGTAGAAAAAAATTGGATTGGTAGGTACCTATTAGTAAAATCTAAATAAATAGGTAAGCACTTAAGTTATAGATTATAATTAACTAGGTATGATGCCAGAAACAAGGTAGGTACCTACGTACTAACTTAAGTAATTATTATTTAAACAACAATACTAGGTTACCTATTTTTGTATAGGATTTAACCTTATTACTAGATATCTAGTAAAATGATAAAGGTCCCTACTTAATTAAGTATTAAGTAAGTATAACATTTTAATCGAGCTTTAGTGAATATTGAATGAACACAACCTATCTATCTGGCAACATAAACAAGCATATTAAGGACAGAACATTAATGTTAATAACAAGCAGTCTTATCTCATAAGGTATTTTAGGTACCTATTATGTCTTATAGGTTTGCAAGGCACATTTCTCTACAACTAGATTAGTGGATTCAAGTGAAAGAATTTTTTTTGCTTAAAACTAGACGAATACCCTACCTACTTCATCGTGATTTTTATAATTGGAAAATAGATATCATAACTTCCAAGGTACCTACCTATTCATAAAAAGTCCAAAGAAAATGAAAATAAAAAGAAAAAATGAAAAAATATTTATTTCAACAAAACAGAGAATCCTTAAACTAACGCTTAAGAAGGTAACAAATACAACACATGCAGGAGACTCATGTTTTGCAGAGAACTTTTCACATGAAAGCCATATTGTTGACTTCCTCACTAGGCGAGGCCTGTATCGAGGAAGCCTGTGTTCCCGTTTGACAGTTCTTAGCATTAACGCACAGCGGGCAGTTCAAAGGGTATAAAACTAAATATTTAATAACTTAAAATTAAATATAATAAAAAATAAAATGTATAGGGTACCTATCGCACCAAGTAAGAAAACACTATAAAATGGAGATAATTAGAGTAGGTACCTACAGTAAAATATATAAGTATGTAGGTATAAGTATGTAAATAGAAAACATAACTTATTAAAATATTATCCTAACATGCTTTATAGTTTTACTTAATAACTTGTTGTGCATTATATCTTTAATTTATTATGTAGGTACCTACAATTAGGTACTTTTTAATTATTTACATAAATTAGGTACATAACTTCTGAAAACATTCTTACAATTATGATTTTATTATTATTAGGTTTTAAAGGCAAGTATTGTGAGTGGCAGTATCTAAGAATCAATTTTAAAGTAGGTACTATATTTTTGAAGATGTAGTTGTACTTTCTTACATAATTTATAATTATTTAAGAAAGTACACGTTGCGTTTTATTATTTATTCTTTATATTAAATTACTTTTAATCACAATTCTGACTCTGAACATCAATGACTCCTTAACTTTAATTGAGGACTATAGATGCCGCATCTATATATCCGCAGCAGTCATCTATATAAAAAAATCACAACAATGATACAGTTCACAACATATCTCTCACAAACTCATTTGGTGCCTTCTCCCAAATCTGACCTGATCTATATAGTCTGTATACTTTATCACTAACCAAACTTTGACCAAACCTCAGCATTGCACCCTCAAATTTATGTGGAAACACCTGCATTTGTGTATCATTGTATCCTACACCACTCGGGTGGTAAGATTTAGGGTCCCTACACTCTGTGTACTTGTGTGCTGCTACAATTTCTATAGGAGCCACTTTAATAGTTGATGTTAAGTTATAAATATTTTCAAACACTGTCATGGAGTCCAAATTCCTTATGTAAACAGATTGTAATTCCTGAGGAGTGGTGTAATAATGTGCTTTCCTCATAATATCTGGGTACCCAATTTCTGTATTAGAATCAATCTCTTGGTTTAAACAGAACAAAAGAGGTTTCAATTCTATTGTTCTTAGTCTTCTTGTTAGATCAAAATCATCTATCACAGCTTTTATGTTGCTGTGTACTCTAGGTACTAAAAACTCATCCCAAGATAAAACCATTGCATGACTGGCTCTGTTAGAATCCTCTTTGTCTAATCTAAAATGCCTGAATAGACAGTCCAATTCTATAGCATTCCGTACTATGCTGTAAGATTTGGCAAATACATAGGGATAGTTGAGAGGAAAAAATTGAATTTCCCATTGAGTTATATCAGGAGGTAAGAGATTGAGTCGCCTTATAATATCCTCCGAGATCATACTATCATAGATGGTTAGATGGTTTACACCCATCATATGATGGAAGACGAGGAACTCAATGAAGGAATCCCTAGATACTAATGGCACTTGGTTTGGTATCACACAAATTGCAGGCACAATGTTGTTGACAAATCTTATGCTGGCACTTTCTCTTGGTTTCCTCTTTGTATTTACTTGAATCACTTTGATGATTGGAGCATGAATGGGATTTATATTATAGTCATTGACATAGAAGCTCACACCTTTAGGTTTTCCCAAGTCTTTGGACAAGTAACACTGGAAGATGTACAAACGGTAATCATTTATAGGTTCTGAAACAATTTTAAAGCTAAATCTTCCCACTTTAGGTTTATCTGTGTTCTCCAGCCATAAATTACACCGAAAATTTGGTTTAATGTGCGCTCTCCCGACAACAATCGTATCTATATTATGAGCATGTAGTGGAGTCAGTTTTTCGTATTTCTGATAGGATCGTAAGAAGGATGAATATGAGTAGAAGTTGTCATCAATCTGCTGGAATAAAGGAGGTGTTTCTCTCACTTCCATTGATGTGTTTCGAACTATTTCTGATAGCATAGTAGCGTTGAATCCAGGCCCGCAGAATTCTATTTCAGAGAGTCCTGGCTTACCAAAGAAATTCAGTACTTCTAGCACATATCTCAGTCTGTAATATTCGTGACGGTATATAAGCAGAGTGACGATGCTCACGAAACATATGATGACAAGAATCAGCTGATAGTACTTCCTCATGATGCTTCCTGATGATTTTCTTGGTGTCTTCATTTACGCCGGCATCTGAAACAATTATACAATAGTACCTACTCTGTGCTGATCTGATGGGACAACGTGGGTGGATTTACAATAATAGGTAGGGAATCAGGCATTTATGGCTTACCTAATATGCTGCTATAAGCAAAATTATAATGCGGAAAAAAACAGAAATACTTGATTATGATCACAAAAATCAATCAAAGAAATTTAAAATTCTGGGTCATCGACTCTGCTCTGCTGCTGCACTGCCTGCCTGCAGTATCCTAGGCTTGGGCAAAAAATATCGATATAAAACAGCGATATTTTTTCCAGCGATATTATATCAATTTTCGTTATTATTTCGTTATTTCGTTTATTTTCAGATATCAAAATTTATATAGGTATTTTTAAAGCTCTGCTGTGCTGTCTGCTCATGCTCATGCGTCACATTTTCTTTGCTTCAAACACAACACAAACACAAACAAAAATTTCTTGTTGTGTAGGTAATTACCTAATTGTATTTTTTTTATGTCAAGCAATGAAAAATCTGTTTTTTTTTAAATAATAAAACTGATGTCAAAACAGCCAGATGTGTATTTGCTTTAAAATTTCGAATATTTTGTCAATTTTTATAAATAATTGCATAGGTAATGGGCAAAATTTCTTGTTGTGTACCTAATTAATTGTATTTTTTTTATGTCAAGCAATGAAAAACCTGTTTTTTTAAATAATAAAACTGATGTCAAAACAGCCAGATGTGTATTTGCTTTAAAATAACGAATATTTTGGCAATTTTTATAAATAATTGCATAATGGGCAAAATATATCGATTATATCGAAATATCGATATTTCTTGGGTGATATAATATCGATACATTTGAAAAATATCGATACGATAAATATCGATATTTTTTTTCCATTTGCCCATCCCTACAGTATCCTGTCCTGCCTGCTGCTGCCTGCCTGCATACTGTCAACTGTCAAATAAACAATGGACTGTCATGTCAGTGTCAAAAAGTCAAGTAGTTAACTTTTGTATGTTGGTGTACTTGGTGGACCCTGGACCTAGTATAGTACTGGACGAACAGCGAGCATGCCGCCGAGAGGGACAAAAATGCAGTGAATCCACAGTTTCGTAGTACAAAATCCGGAGCATCAAGTTTCCGGCCATACAAAAAAGCGGCACACGATGAGGGACAATAGATTTAATGCTTTGTCTCTTTTACTCACAAGAATGTTGTATTAAATATTTTTTTTTCTTTGTTTTTATATGACTGTGAAGTGTGAAAGAAATATACAGCGCTCTATTTCTTACTTTCTCTAAGTGGTTAGGATACGGGGATTACGGGGATGTCCAAGATTCCATGTGCAAGATCAAGTCCTATTTTCAGGAAAGCCCCGACATTAAATTTTCTATGGCATCATTCTTTCAAATTCAAATTCTTTCAAATTCTTTATTATTAATCTTAGACTAACATTACAGACTTAGGATCTAAGACGTTATCATCAATTAGACATCATCATCATCATCCGCAGCCCGATCTCTCCCACTGCTGGGTGTAGGCCTCCCTTCGTTCTTGCCATTTCTCCCGGTCCTGCACTTGCGCACAAACAATTATTTATTACACCTTCGAATAACATTACAGAACATAAATCATGCCACTATGATCAAGTTTGTAAATAGTTCCAAGATTGCCTTTTTTTTATTTTAAATTTGTTTTTTTTATATTCAATGGCATTACAGTAATTCAACATTGTAAATAAATCGTTATTATTATGAAGTCTATTGTATCTCAAATGGAGTACCTACTTTTACTAGTTTTACCTACCTTTTATTTTTACGGACTTTACCGACTAAAGCGACTAAACAACAACACAACACTAATGTCTGTGTCTGGCAGTGTCTGGTCAAGAATCATTGCTGCCAAAATTTCAAAACAAAACCAAAAGCAAGCAAGTCATCGGAAGGAATTTGTTGAATAGAAAATTAGAACAAAATAAGATAAAATAATGTCGGAAAACAGAGACGAAACTATTCGGCAGTTTTGTGATGTGACTGGTGCCGACGAGACCCGCAGTAAATTCTTCTTGGAATCCTCTAATTGGCGGCTTGAAGTGAGCGATTGCTACTCATCTGTTTTTGTTAAATTTTCATCATAGAATTTGTTCATTGTTTGTTGGTATCTTTCTGAAATGGTAGTTACTAAACGTGATAATATATAATTATTTAGGAAGCAATATCCAGTTTCTTCGAGCACGGTGGGAACGTGGATGAGCCTCCATCGGCCGCTGCTGCGTTACCGTCAGTCCCGACATTGTCTGATAGTGACATGGAATCACCACCAAATTCCCCTCCAAAAACTAAAAAGGAAAAGAAAAAGTCTAGCTCTAATTTTGCTACTCTGGACTCTTTGCAACAGGAAGAGAGCTCAAGTGATGAAGAAGAAGGTACTTACTTAATTTTTAATATTTTAGTATTTTTAGTATTTGTGTAGTGTATTTCTTGGAATGATGCGTAGGTACAACTAATTTTGACTATTCATCATAAATCCTGTATGATCCTATCTGTTGTGCTTTCTGATGGTAATGTTGATTTACCTTTGTCATGGGTCAAACTGCAATAAAGTAGGTAGTTGATTTATAAAATCTCAGAAATGTAGGTAGGTATACTTGCAAACTAAACTTCTTTCTCAATATAGCAAAGTTTGGTTGGCTCACTACCAAATTTCAAACAATTGTCCAAGAGTTCTTCTGCGACCAGGCCTTATGTTCCAAAAAGAAATGCTTTACTGATGATGCCACATCCAACCAAAGTATGGATGATGAAGTAAACAGGTTAAAAGCAGAGATAGAAAGATTGCTAACAGAGAATAGTATGTTGAGAAAAGAGATAGCAATGCTGAGAGGAAGTGAGACAGAGGCAAGTGGGTCAGGTCTGTCTTTTACTTATGAATGTAGAAATAGTTTGTGATAAAATAATCATGTACCAAATTTTGTGAATTAAAGACCTGATCCACCTTTGCTTTGTGATTTTATGAAAAAAAAAAAAAATATGATCACGACTGTATCCCAGGGAGCGGTAGACATTTCTTTCAGATCTTAGTGAA
Organism: Xanthorhoe designata; assembly: GCA_963582015.1. Lineage (NCBI taxonomy): Eukaryota > Metazoa > Arthropoda > Insecta > Lepidoptera > Geometridae > Xanthorhoe > Xanthorhoe designata. The sequence continues at coordinate 12,260,053 of OY757029.1, read as the reverse complement.
ATTTTTAGATCCTTTTGAAGATGTCTAAGGGGGTAGTCAGAGGTATGTCCAAACACATATTTGGTACATGCCCACATCTTGCAGAAGTTAACTTTCCATACGTGATAGGTTGCAAGCCCATCAACGCTATTAGAGAGCTAACTGGTTTCCTCACTATGTTTTCCTTCACCGTTAAAAGCTCAAGTTAAAGAGCATATAAATTTTTCGATACGAAAAGTTCATTGATGCACGGCCGGATTCGAACCCACGACCTTCGGATCGAAAGTCGAAGTACTATATAATGTAATATATATATATATGTGATTTACAGTGATTTTATTATGTACATTATTTTATGTTAATGTATGTATACTATACCTACTTTTATTTTGTTAAGTCTAGAGTTACTGTAGTGAATAACCCAAAAGCGAGATATTATGTTTGAGTCTTGTTTGAACTTCTGTGTTGTATTTGGGTATTGTTCTATTTCTATCTCTGATTATCATAAATAGTTGTGTGTATTCAAAGTTTTCACTACCGAGTGAGGACCTGTGAAAGACCTGTGAATCATATCTGAATTATCTATTTATTACTCAATTTATCAGCTCCAGTATTGAGCTCCATTAAATAAAAAAATATCCTTGGACATTCCATACAGCACATTATAGTCCGAATTGGAACCTGCAGTTCTGGTTTAAGGAACCAAGGCTAAATAAATGTTTAGTTATTACAGTGAGCACAATTTAACATGATCAAGCCAAACTTATGCTTATTACACGTGAAACAGAGATAGTAATATTTCCGACCACTGGGATGCTATTCGCAATAACTATGTTCACTCGGGTCAACTTAGATTGCGCTTACTGTTTTTCTATATGGTTCCAATCTAAACATCTTTCTTACATTCCAGGGCAAGCTTTCTATGCAGGAGGCTCGGAGCGATCTGGCCAACAGATCATAGGCCCTGGGAAGGGACGGAAGGATATTGTTACTGAGGTCTTCAAGAGTGTCAAAGAGTAAGTTACTTAAAATGCATACTGTACAGATATATTATTACTATATCCATTGTATAGGTATGTAGAACATTGCTCGGAAATTTTTTGAGTGTTGTCAGCTATTAAATTGTGACTCTTTAGTAAAGTATGCACTCAACAGACAAATACATGGCCTTGATTGTCCATAAAATAATTTCATGGTTATTGGTTATTTGCTCATTATGAACAATTATTTTTAACATTCAGATAGGCAGAGTAAAATGTAAGTCTGTATGAGCTAATGGCCAACTGGTGGTGATGAAGTATTTAGGCTTTTTAAAGACCTCTGGCTTAGTGATAATTAGCCTTCACGGCTGGAAGGTACACTGAGCACATTGACAGAATAATTTGGCCAGTCTATTGTTCGGGACATTCAAACTCAGGCATTTACATCTTTACTAAATAATTTATACAGAGTCAGGATGCAAGCTTTGCCTACTTAACGAGACACTGTAGTGCCTGGGACATTGTTGAGATGGAATAGGCTTACCCAGCACCTACACCAAGCTGCCGGCCATATCCACAGGAAAGACAATGGTCAATTCGTGTGGGGCTGACTAGCCGCGAGTTTCCTCACGATGTTTTCCTTCCGTTTAAAGCTCGTGTTAAAGTGCATATAAATTTTTCGACGCGAAAAGTCCATTGATGCACGGCCGGATTCGAACCCACGACCTTCGGATCGAAAGTCGAAGTACTTATCCACTTGGCCAACACGGCTTTTTCATTCAAATCGTATAAAATTGCAAGTTTTTACAATTTCCGAGCAATGTTCTACATACCTATACAATGACATTTGCTCGAATGTAGACGTTATGGCGTAGCGTGCGCCGAGTTTTGGCTCGGTTTTATTTGTCTGATGTGACTCTATAAAGATTGTAGGTAGGTAGCTCAATGGTTGAGTGTTATTGTTTTGTATAGACGCGGCGCGGTGGTGTTCGAAGATGAGCCAGCTTCCAGCAGTCGCGGACGAGGCAGCCTCTTTGGAGGCACCGGGTACAGACTAGGTAATATTTTCATGTTTATTTACCTACTAAGTGTTAATCCAAGATATAAGAGACAGAGACCACGGATCTCCACTTGCTACGATCCTGACACACCTCTTTCGCCTCATTCACTCTCATTACATTCTAATGGCCTCCGTCATGGCTTTATGACTTTTAAAGCCGGGAACGACAATTTAACGTGCCCTCCGAAGCATGGAAGCGCTCAGATATTAATGCCAAAAACTCCGTCACCAGAGTTGGCTACTTGCTTATACGAACTAACTATTACATTCTTCATACACACTCCAGTTTAGTGGTACTTTTGACCTGGCCCTTCTCCAAAATGTCACCAATTTGATCCAAGTATTTTCATCGTACTTTATTATTATTATTATTAGCAGCTCAGTGTCCCACTGCTGGGCAAAGGCCTCCCCCCGCTCTCTACATTCTCCCTCTTTGCATCATACTTTATTGTAACTAAATCATTGTTCCAGGTCAAACAGCAGACGACCATGAAACTGTAACGCCTGCCAGCGGAGCTGCTGCTTCGGTGAGTTTTTATATTTTATATTACTAACTAGCTGCGCCCCGCGGTGAATAGTTCCCGTTCCCGTAATACAGGGATCAAACGTAGCCTATTTTATTATAGGGTATAAGCTTGATATCTAAAGATTGATTCTGAGTTCTGAATACATATGTATTCTAAAGTATAGTATCAATAATTTATTTATTTCTCTCACAACCAATACAATAGTAGAGTACAGCTTCAACGAATTCACTAAGATAACGCAATTAATAATTAAAATGGAAAATAAAATAACATAATTATTATTTTTTAACTTTCAAAACTATCGTGAGTTGTATTAGACAATTAGCACACGGGAAATTACTCGCGTAAAATTTTCGTCGATTTAGATACCGACAATGTTTCGATTCTTTTACATATACCCAGATGAAGATTCTCCAGAAGAAAAATTATATTATAATAATATAATTTTTTGTCCAGGGTCAGTATGAAGCTGCCGTTTTATATTTTATTATTAAAATTGGTTTCCTGTCTTCAGCAGCAGAACGAGCCACGTTCTGTTCGGCTTCGCTTGTACCGCGAGGGCTTCTCCGTGGACAACGGCGAGCTTCGGTCCTACGCCGATCCGGAGCACTCCGAGTTCCTCAACTATATACGGCGAGGGTAAGTTTATCTAAGGTCAAGGTCAAGGTCAAGGTCACGGTTAGGGTCAGGGTCAAGGTTAATCTCAAGGTCGGTGTATTCCGATGTCTGGGCAGTAAATTGATTGAATTGCATGCACTTGTCGAATAATTGTGCATTAAACTTAACTGTACCGTTATTAGAAACCTAATTATGAGAGTAGCTTTCTTGATTTTAACCTAGTACAAGTCGTGCTTAATCAATCCATCCTCTATATCCGCTTCCCCTTCCAACTCCGCCCGCCCCTCCGCTATAATTTCCCCCACCATCCACCACCTGGCACCTCGAGCCTGGAGCGAAGTCTGGGCTCATTGGCTTTTTGATTTTCGACCAAGAAGGTCGTACTAACACTGAGTCTGGCTCCCACGGACTAGGGTCAGTGTTTTTTGTCGTGCAGTGCAAATAAAGATCGGTAAGTCTTTAAACTTTTCTACATGGTGCGGAATAGGCTTTATGCCTCACAAACGGCTTTGCCGTTCGATTTCTTACAATAATCAAAGGCTTTGTGTAAAGTACAAATTATTTGCCTACGATGTAAGAATTACATTTTATTCACTGTTATTTTCTTTTAGAAAATGGTGATGCGGGTAGTCGCATTTTATTGGATGAAAGTGTTTCTTTTTCGTAATATTTAACATTAACCGGTGTACACTGATTACATCGGGTTTATTGTGGATCTTTTTCTATTTTTAGAAATTGTTGGCGAAGGTAGACATATTTTATTCGATGAAATTGCTTCCTTTTTGTAACAATTAACATTTTTTATGTTGATTTTAGCTTTTGACATCGAGCAATATGGAAAAAGTGATCAATCCATCGGAGGATGAGCGTGTGAAGCGGAGTAGATCGCGAAAACGGAAGGTGTCGAGGTCTTCGAGCTCAAGCTCAAGTTCTAGCTCGAACGAGAGCTCAAGCGCTAGTAGTGATAACCGTGATCATAGAAGGAAGAAAACTAAACGGAGCAAACGTAACAGTAAGTTTAATCAACTACTAGCGGTCATTTCTAACCTCGACAGTAAAATAAGCAAGCGTTCTTTGAGTGGGTCAGTGGCAACAGGGGAAGATTGCAGTAGTTGCGCGATAGATCCAAACATAAGTGGGGATTTATACGATGAAGAACCATTTGACATGCAACCTGAGCCCGCTAATAGCCCTAGCAACACTGCTGCGCCCTCCTGTGACCCACAATTTGATTTTTCGGTCAGTACGAAAATAAAAGAACCTGCTGTGCCTTTGACTTCTTTAGCGTATTTGGAACATTTGAAAGCTCTTCAACACTTTGGAAAAGCTGAATGGAAGAGTGTACGCTACACGGAGGCTCAAAAACAGTATGTTCACGCTCCTGGATTCACTAGCCTCGAGTCCAACACTGAGGTCAGCAACTATGATAATTCTAAGTTTACAGCGCATATGGAAACTGCATTTTCCGGATTAACTTTTGCCTTACTCAAGCAAAGTGAAACAATACGAGATGACATGCGTAATTTCCTCAACTGGGCACAGCAAGAAGGAGAGCTAAACTATACAAAGATATTTGAGAAACTCAACGAAGTTTTCACGAATGGTGAGTACCCGAAAATTACCAGTGACTTACTTCAAATGACGTGCGGCCACAGGGCAGAGTTGATTCAATACAGAAGGGATGCCATACTAGCCTCTGTAAAAGATCCACTGCATAAAGAGGTTTTAAAAAAGATCCCTCCTTCTTGTGTCGCATTGTTTGATGAGGAAAAATTCAGTGCCGTGCTGGAAAAATCCGGAGGTGTCCGAAACTTGTTTTGGCCTAAAAACAAAGGCCGCACGATCGCTGCGCCTCAAAATAATTCAAGGCCGTCTGTAAACCAGCCAGCTTCGAGCAGACATAATCAGAAGCCATTTCGAAACCAAAATGACACCAGAAACAACACCCAACCCAAAGCCGGGCCGAGTCATAACTCGCATCGAGGCAGGGGTGGCAAACATTACAGAGAACAACGTGTGCAATACAAAGGTCGCAAGACCGGCTCTCCCTCATCCCACCGGGAAAGGAGCAGCCAGCACAAACGGAGATATTGACGTGATGAAGCCTTTTCGTGCCGGGCAACTACAAAATTATTACCATCGGTGGAGAATGCTGAGGGCTCCGCCCTACATTCTGAAAATGATAAAAGGGTATCGAATACCTTTCGTAACAAAACCACCTTTGCAGTTGCCGAATCTAAATTACAAGAAAACGACATACTCGCCAGAGATGTCAAGAATTATTCTGGAAATGAAATCCAAAGGCGTGGTACGTCAAGTAAATCAATCTCCGAGCTTCATCTCCACAATCTTTTTAAGGCCAAAAACAGACGGCACGTCAAGGCCAATATTCAATTTAAAGGATCTAAACAGATATGTTCTCATCGACAAATTCAGTCTGATAAATACCCGAAAAGTACTACAATTCCTTCAACCTCAAGATTGGTTGGCCAAAATAGACCTGCATCAAGCATACTTTCACCTCAATATAGCACCGAGCCATCGGCGCTATTTAAGGTTGAATTACAACAAGAATTTATACGAAATGACCTGTCTTCCATTCGGTCTGGCTTCGGCCCCGAAAGCGTTTGCCTCCGTTACAAACTGGATGGCCCAGATACTGCGGCAAAGAGGACTTCGTCTAATAGTTTATTTGGACGACTTTATGTTAGTTCATCAAGACCAAATAACTCTACAAAATCAAATCAAGGACACAGTACGCTTAATGAAACATCTGGGTTGGATAATAAACCAGCAGAAGTCCATTCTGATACCACAGAAGTCTATAGAGTTTCTGGGCATTGTGTGGAACACCTGGCAGAACATCAAGTACCTACCGGATCGCCAGACATCCAAGATAAAGGTTCAGGTACAGAACATGTTGAAAACAAACGCAACAAACTTACAATGCCTTCAAAGACTGATCGGTACATTGAATTTTGCATGTTTTGCGATCACAAGAGGAAGGTTAAACTTTCGAGCCTTGCAAGCGCATGCAAATGCCTTGTTAAAAGTACCTCCTCAATCAGTCATTTGCCTAAGCCCGAAAGCGAAAAAAGAGCTTTATTGGTGGCTGAAAAATTACCTTTCGGGATCAACGATACACAACCCTCTGCCCTCACATTACCTGACAACAGATGCCAGCGACATAGGGTGGGGTGCAACACTCAACAACTTAACCCTACAGGGAAATTGGTCCGCTGCCGAACAAAATCTCCACTGCAATCTAAAAGAAATGATCGCTATTCTCAAAGTGCTGAAAATGCATGGACAGAGCCTGACCTCACGAGCCTTGTTGATCCAATGCGACAACAAGACCGTGGTCTCATACCTGCGCAACGAAGGCGGAACCCAGTCGCAGGCCCTAGTGAATTTGACCGCAAAAGTATTTCAGCTGTTGGACCGGTTCAATATACATATGACCATCTACTACCTGCCGGGGAATTACAATACCGAAGCAGATCGCTTATCACGGCAGCGAGATCCTCCGGAGTGGCATCTGCTCCCGTCAGTTACGAGGGTCGTATTCGAGAAGTGGGGCGTACCTGTAATAGATCTCTTTGCCTCCAATCGAGCTCATGTTGTTCAGAATTATTGCACGCTCGACGTGTCCGACTCGCAAGCACAGCATCACGATGCTCTGGGGATGATCTGGGACTTCAAGCTAGCGTGGGTATTCCCCCCACCGCACCTCATTCCAAAAGTCCTTGCTCATCTGAACAAAGCATCGGGAATTTACCTTCTTGTAGTTCCCCGTTGGGAAAAGGTATTTTGGAGGCCCGATCTAAAAGCCAGAGCGTTGACCCATCCGTTCACGGTCAAGAATCTATCGAAAGTTCTCATCGATGTATCAACGAATCGTCCACCGCCCAGAGTGCAAGAACTAACACTCGAAATATGGAGATGTGGGGGTGGGATCCCTTCTTGAGCGATTGGTCAGATCAACAAAAAGCGCTGCTGACCTCTAGTTGGCGTCAATCTACACAGAACACTTACCGACCAGCCTGGAAAAGGTGGCTCGCCTGGGCCGCCAACAACGATGTCAATGCAGTAAGTCCCAATGGATCTCAACTTGCGCGCTACCTAACTGACCTGCACCAGAAGGAAGGCCTATCATTAAGAACAATAATGGTGCATAAGTCTGCGGTATCTACTTTGTGCGACCCTAACAGTCAGACGAAGCTGAGCTCTCATACACTTGTCAAACAAGTTCTAAAATCGATATCCTTAGCGAACCCGAAGCAGCCAAACCCACCGATTTGGGACATTGATATGCTAACATCCTTTTTAAGACAAAGAAACGCTGACACTACAAGTTTTTACGAAGCATCAGGACATACGGCTGCAGTTCTTCTCCTATGCTCGGGTCGTCGGGTACACGATTTGACCCTATTAAAAGTCTCGCCACAACATTTTATTCAGCTCGAGGATAGTATTATACTTTGGCCAGCTTACGGTTCCAAAACAGATACAGCAAGTCGAAGACAGTCCGGCTGGAAATTAATTCAAAACAAAGATGACAAGACCTTGGACCCTGTATATTGGGTGAATCACCTAATCAAGCTATCTGAACCTAGAAGAGCAGAAGCTACCTCTGATAATTTATTCCTTAGCACATTTGGCAAGCCAAAGCCGGCTACGCAGACAATTATTTCTGGATGGATTAAGAAGTTGTTGCGACAAGCAGGCATTGAAGCCACGCCAGGTAGTCTCAGATCGGCTGTTGCTTCGAAAAATTGGACAGAAAACTTTCAATTGGATGACATCCTGTCACGCGGAAACTGGAAGTCGGCCAATACATTTCGGAAATTTTACTGTAAAGAAGTTGAACCCAGGACGGAGAACCCTGCTTTGATTACTTCTTTCTTCAAACCAACAGATTGATTGTTGATTAACAATCGTTGTCTTGAAGAAGAACTTACATAATAGTTAAAATATTTGATTTCGGTTTGGAAACAATTACAATCCATGGTTTTCATAATATTGTTCTCATATAAGTTGATTTCTGATGCTAATACTTACAGAGATACTAGATTTACTAGATACCTAATAATATAAAGCCTTGTCTTCTGTGTTATTTACTTTGTACCTAATAAATATTTACATTTCATAATAATATAAAAGTTTTATTAACCAACTCTATTTATGCCTGCAGATCAGACATAAATTTTCATAGTAGGTACCTACCTATCACATTGGCGTCACCATCACCACCAGGCGATAACAGACATCTCTCTCATAATTAGGTTTCTAATAACGGTACAGTTAAGTTTAATAGCTACGTTTTACCTGTAATTAAAACGTTTATTAAACATACTTACCTTATTAGAAACCTAATACTTTAAACCCTGCCTGGTGGCCTAGGCTTTATTGTATCAGGGAAAAGCCAATGAGCCCAGACTTCGCTCCAGGCTCGAGGTGCCAGGTGGTGGATGGTGGGGGAAATTATAGCGGAGGGGCGGGCGGAGTTGGAAGGGGAAGCGGATATAGAGGATGGATTGATTAAGCACGACTTGTACTAGGTTAAAATCAAGAAAGCTACTCTCATAATTAGGTTTCTAATAAGGTAAGTATGTTTAATAAACGTTTTAATTACAGGTAAAACGTAGCTATTATTAAAGTTAGGACGAAGTTCCGCTGGTTGTATTTGTGATCTCAACCAGTATTATAAGTGATATAAATCTTTACGATTATGATGTAAGGGTTGAAAAGTGGTAAGGAATTTCCAATTTATTCAATTTTATGGAAAGAAAACTCCTAAAACACCTATCATGCATTTTAATGACGGTAAAAAAAAAACGGTCCTTGCGCTTACTATACATAGTACTATTTCTCGCCAAAACCAGCATTCACGCGCGCTTTTCCTCTAAAGTCTAAATGAAAGCGTTGGTTTCCATCTCACTTTAAGTGACTTTACAGGGAGATCCCGCCGGAGTTAGCGGGAACTGGCGAGGTTAAAGTGAGCCTTGAAGACCGGCGTCACGAGGAGTGTCCCAGGAATGTGAGCAAGCCTTCTGCATTCACTGGCAAAGGACAGATGCTTGGCAGGTATGTAATATTATTAAAAGAAAAAGTAACATTTTTTGCTTGAAATACATAAAGTAAGTAAGTTCGTATGAAGGCCAACTCTGGTGATGGAGTTTTTAGGCCGCCTAAAGGCCTCCGTCATGGCTTAACGACTTTAAAAGCCGCGACCGAAAATTTAACGTGCCCTCCGAAGCACGGAAGCGCTCAGCTGATAATGCCACTTGTGGTCACCCATCCAAGTTGTGACCGCTCAGAACGTTGCTTAACTTCAACGATCAATCATGATTAATGAAAATAAAGTTGAAATTCGTATGACACTGAAACTGCGCTCCGCTTCGCTGCTCTTCGCCGCTCTTTTGGTGTGAGTTGAGCCACAGATTATATAATACACTAGTACAGATGCCTCATGTAGAACATTGAAAACAATCCTGAATTTGCGGGCAATTCGTCGGGCTATCCCGTTGTACCTGTGTTTTTGAGTCAGCGCCATCTAGCGTTCATGTCATGTAATTTCATTTTATATTGTAGAAATTGATCTAGGAAATAAAATAATGGGATATTTTATTTCGTTAAATTGAAAAAAATATATTTAAAACAGAAAATGTATGATTCTGGCAAAATTTAGGCATTTTCATAAATTTCCAGAGACTTTATTTTGAAAAAGCAACTCGTAACGCCATCTATTCATTTGATTTTGGAACTACAACCATCTTATAAGGGGATGGGATACCATGGTTTACATGAATTTCCAGAGACATTAATTTGAAATCGCAACACGTAACGCTATCTATTATTATTTTTTGGAACTGCAAGCGTTTTATAAGGAAATGGTACGTACCCCATGGTTGAGCCTAAATTTTCATATTCCAGTCCGACCCCGGTGACGGTGGGTGCGCCCGTGCCCTCGGCTCGGCCGGACGCGGCGGAGGCCGGCGCAGCCAATCAGCGCGCCGCACAGGACGCCGTACACTTGGACGAGGCACAGCCTACCACCACTATACAGGTAAATGTATAGAGCATAAAAAAACTTATACAGAGTCAGGAGGCAAGCTTTGCCTACACTTAACGGACATTACTTACCAATTTTTAACCCTTAACGCAACGTAGGTAATAACTGTAGAGAATTATTCACAAATAAAACCAGCGGTACAAATCGAAAATTATTGGTAACTTTATGACACACTCAAAATAGAGCGCGATTATAACAATATTTGAATCACGGTTCTTAGCAGTCCTAATCTATATCGTCCTTGGTACTACCAAACCAATTTATCAAATGGTAGAATATAAATAAATATAAATAAATATAAATATCCTTGGACATTTCACACGGCGTCATCTAGTCCCAAGCTAAGCAATTTAATGCTTGTGTTATGGTAACCAGATGACTGATAAACTACATAGATACATTTTTTTTTTGTAAATACATACATATTATACATAGAAAACACCCAGACACGAAACAAATATTTGCAGATCATGCAAACATTTGTCCCGCAGCGGGGATCGAACCCGCAACCTCTGCGTCTCAGGCGGGCTTTCGCCCACTGCGCCACAGAGGTCGTCAATGAATTATGACAGGTCTCAATAACCTATCTATTTTTGGTTTCGGCCGCGTTGTACATTATTATTTCATTTTGTAATTGTTTATGTTCCGATCATGTTTACGTGGTATGCCATATATATTTTTTCATTATTTATTACAGTTTCGATTGGCGGACGGAAGTCGCATCACTGGCCGCTTCAACCATTCCCACACGGTCGCGGATCTCAGACAATACGTTTCGCGAGCTGTGCCCGCCTATCAGGTAAACTATACCCTTCACAATATTTCAAAGACATTTATTTATTTGCAACTAATTAAGTATCAAAATTAATATTAATACAAGGCTAACCTCATCATCATCATATTCAGCTTTTTGTGTCCCACTGCTGGGCATAAGCCTCCTTCCATAACCGCCAATAAGCTCTACTTTGGGCCTTTTGCATCCAGGTCTTACCCTGTGCGGCAACTATGTCTTTGTTTCCAGGCTATATGGTGCTGCCGTCTACTTTAAACTCCCGTTTAGGGCACGGCCTTTGCCTGTCTACTTGAATTCATTGGCATTGCTCTAATACTAAGCCAATAATCCCAATATGTTAACTGTGAGATTAGTGCTTAGTATTCGTGTTTGTGAATTATTCACAAACACGAATACTAAGCACTAATCTGAACTCCCTTATGGCTGGTTTACACGGGCTTAGTAGCTAAGCGCTTAGTACTTGTCACTAATACTAAGTCCTCGTGTGTAAACACGCTGATTAGTGCTTAGTATTAGTGTTTGTGAATAGTGCAAGTGAATAGAGATCGATCCTATTTACTAAGCGACAAGTCGATACCCCCACCACGATATACTAAGCACTTGTCGCGTGCTGACCGCATGTAAACAGCTCGACAAGTTAGTTAGTGACAAGTTGTACCGGGAAGTGAAAACACGTGTTTATTTACTTACGTATTTTTTTGTGATCATGGCTGCGGAAAGGTGGAATTCGGAAAAAACAATCAAGTTCATTCAGGAATTTAAATCCTATGAATGTTTATGGAACCACAAATCGGCTTTATATAAAAATAAACTCGCAAAAGATGCTGCTTATCAGAAAATCGTTGAAGCTCTTCGATCATGCTTGAAATAATAATGTTTGAATATTGTTTAAACACACTGCGCAAAATCAGGCGGCGTCGTTCCATTTCGAATGTCTGGTCACTAATGACTTCTACTGGCTCCAACGTGTAAACGGTTACTTTTCACTTGTCATATTAAGGCTTAGTATAGTGACAAGTACTAAGCGCTTAGCTACTAAGCCCGTGTAAACCAGCCATTAGGGAGTCGCGTTGGAACAGGCATTAGAATCACCTAGCATATAAAACGAAACTTAGTGATCCTTGAGGTCCTACAAGAATAAACGATTTTTCTTTCTTTCTTACTTACTTTCTTCCTTTGCAAGTAAATAATAATTTATTCCGGAGGATTTTGACATAATTTTACAATGTGAAATGTATTCATATTCATTATTCATTTATTGCTTCAAGTTGGTACATAGGTCTTAAAAAATTTAAAATTTATTTCCAGATGACGTCATTCGCGTTGCTTACATCATTCCCGTCCCGTGAACTGCAGGAGAGTAGCGACACGGTTGCGTCCGCTAACCTACTCAACTCCACACTGCTGCAGCGACTCAAGTAGACAGCACCAATACATCTAGCGACTCAGTGACTCAAGTAAATAGTTGCGAAGACATTGTCATTTTATATAAAAATCGCACATTCGTTTTGAAGCCGTTACTATCAGTCCAGGATAATTAGAGGCTTCACCTCGAAATGAGAGATAATCAGCTATAAACTTGTTTATACCTTTATTTTGGCAACTTAAAACTTGTCTTAAAACCTACTCATAGGGTGTCCATGACTACAGATAGATTTTCCAAGGTCAAAATTTAACATATATCTTGTATCCTAGGGGTTTTATGCTATTTGTATGTTCATAAATATTGTAGAGGATTAAATCATCTACATTCTACAGTATTCATAAATAGAAATAGCATAAAACCCATAAGAAACGAGATATATGAAATTTTGACCTTTGTCCTTTCGATATTGAAGACAGACATTCAACGCTATGTAGGTTTTGAGACTAGTTTGAGGTTGCCAAAATAAAGGTTTATACAAGTTTATAGCTGATATCTCTCATTCCAAGATACTTGCCATTATTTGACTTTTTATCATGTGTTCTGTTCGCGAAAGTTTAAAAATAAAATACATCGATCATAGTTTATGATAATGATTCACCATCTATGATGTTGTTACTTACAGACTTGTTTCAATTCTTAGGGCGTTTGTCCACCGCCGCCGTCACCGGGACGTCAACGAGAAAAAGGTGACGGCGCCGAAGTACTGATACATAGACTAACTATAGCCGCGTGTCAACCGCAAGGCCGTCACGTCATCTTAAACTCGACCAGAAATAATCTCGTTCTCGTTGACGTCCCGGTGACGGCGCCGGAGGACAAACGCCCTTAAACTTGCGTGATCATAGTTCATTTTACTCTACTCGTTATTGCAAATTACTTTTTCTAAAACTGCAGCGTAACGTAACTGGCTCAAGCATTGTATATGCCAGTCACTCACATTCGAAACGTTCGGAAATGTAGGAAATTCGCAAATGCCCATGCAATGTTTTTTCAATGCTGAATGAAAAACATTATTTGATGTAGGTACTTGAATGTACGGAAATTTATAACACTCGTACTTATAGACAAGTCAGTGACTTGAGTAAAAGTAATTACTTGTTTAATTGAAGATTACAGAAGCTTTCCTCAACTTTAGGATCCAAATAATAAACTTTACAAAATAAAGTAAAATTTTTGACTTGACTATAAATACGCGGGTTAGTAAGTAATATTACGAATGTGAGTGACCCGGGTAAGGGGATTATTAGACCAAGCCAATTGGTGAGTGTCGCAAATAAGTGATTAAAAGCTGTCGTGTGTAGGATTGTATTATAAATTAATATGGAAATATAAAATATCCAAAGTCCATTGTTTTTTTATTACAGCAACACAGCATGTTACATCGGTATACTGGCATAATGTTTTGGATATAGCAATCGTGTGAATGAATGCCTTTGTGTCAGAAGTACCATTGATTTGTACCATTAATGATACAAGTGACACAGCTTTGTGTCCTTAGTACCATTAATGGTACTATATAGTGACAACTATTTAGGATCAGTAGTACCATCGATGAAGCTTATTACTTGTGTGGACATATTTTAAGTACGTTAAATCGTTTTTTTCGTTATGTAAACAGCTCCCTCTCTAGAGTTTCGCTTCGCTTATGTTTATGAGAAAGGGTAGAATGTTTGAATGGCTGAACGAACCATTTTATAACCGGTTACAAAACAGTGATTTTTTTTCATTGATTTATAACTAGTTACAAAATCTTTAAGTACGTGGACGAAGATAGTCAATAGTTTATTTATAAAGTCAGGATTTTGACTTTGATGTGATTCTGGTTCTTGATTTTTCCAACGCCTGATCCTCAAATTGAAGTTACCTACATCGGTTTGATTCAGTTTATTGTATTGTCGTTTACATTCTGCCTTTTCAAAAGTTAAACTCAATCGGTCTTATTACAAAAAACGACTTGAAACTAGGTTTAAACCAGAACTATGTAGTCTAGGGTTTAAAGTTAGACCGAGGTCTAAACCGTTTCTTATTACAAAACGACGAGTAACGAAGGTTTTCTTAAACCTGAGATCAACCTAGGTTTAAATAATATGCACAGATTAAACGAAAACTTATGTAAAACCATTCGTTCATTTCGGTTCGCTGGCCACGTCTGAAGCTATTTTATGTCAAAAATGACAGTTTCTCTGTCAGTGTCAGCTTAAAATAGCTATGCGCGCGAAGTCTGAAAAGTACCTACCATTTTACCCTAAGAAGAAGGATTTTACCCGGGGTGTAAAGAAGTGAAGTGAAGCCCGGGGGTTTTCCCCGTAGCTTCAACTAAAACCTTTGCTCTACCAAGATTCAAGAAGAAGAATATCTAAATAAAATGGATAATACTAAAAAAAACGAGCTGAAAATTGAAAAAAAAAATTTATTTGTTATCTCATCTTAGATAGTAGGTAATAACTAATAAATAACACATCATTACATACATACAACATCATATTGGATTTTATTACCTGTACATTAATTGAAGAAAATCCTTTTCTATTACCTAATATAAACTTGACCACCATCAGCATTTATTTTTTTACTCTAATGTGAGTACAGTCAATAGCGCCAATGACTGTTGGAAAATTCGCTATTGAGCGGAACTTCCCCATGGTCTCCTCTTGTTGGTTCGAAGTTGCAGGCATTTTTATCCATCTGTGAGACTTTCGCGCAAGTATTTCTGCAACTTTTTTGCAAGTTTTGCTGACTACAGGTTGTGACACTCCATGTAAATCACCAGTATCGTCTTGAATCTACCAATAAAACAAGGAAGTATCAGTAAATTTGTTATTTTACCTACCTTCTTCAATAGAATAATAAGACATAACTTCTACGTACTTCGTGGCGTGTCCAGTTGCGTAGCGCGCAAACTACTTGCAATTCCGGGCTTAGGGGGCATCCTCGAGGATCCTGCGACAAGTTCTCCCGCAACAGGTCCACGTTTTTTTCGCCAAAGCGTTTTGTAAATCTACTTATAACGGAAATCTTCGTCACTCATATCAAAGGGATTGATTCTATGACGATGAGTATGGGGTCGTCGTTGTATGGGTGTTTAAGCAAACAAATACTTAGACCGTTCCTTTTCATGCAGTTTCCCCCCGCGCCCCTCAGCCGCGGAGAGGGCATCGGCACTTGGCCGTTGACACTCGATCAATTCACATCATACATATACCTTATAATTAAGCTATTCTGTAACTGTACCAAAGCAGCAAACATATTTATAATATACTTTATACATTGTTGGAGAGGAGTTTCAATTACACCAAGAAGAGAAGCCCCAATCCCCCAACAAGTTGGCGACCGTGACAGGACTTGCCCGCTCATGGATCTTCCCTGACACAATGATGACCATTCTTCACTTTTCAAGGAGGGCGAGATTGTTTAAGCAAACAAATACTTAGACCGTTCCTTTTCATGCAGTTTCCCCCCGCGCCCCTCAGCCGCGGAGAGGGCATCGGCACTTGGCCGTTGACACTCGATCAATTCACATCATACATATACCTTATAATTAAGCTATTCTGTAACTGTACCAAAGCAGCAAACATATTTATAATATACTTTATACATTGTTGGAGAGGAGTTTCAATTACACCAAGAAGAGAAGCCCCAATCCCCCAACAATGGGCGTCTCCAGCATTTCCAAATCAATGAGGTCAATCCTGTCCAAATCCATTTTTATTTAGAAAATCACAACACTCACTTTACATTACAACAAACAACAAAACAAATTTGACATTTTGAGGTTAGTACCAAAGATAAACTAGGGGTCTCGGAGGTTTATCTCTAAACCACAGACGAACCATGGTTTAGTGCTAAAACTTCGTTTTGGAATAACGTTTTTGTTAGACCATGGTCTATACCGAGGTTTAAACCTAAACTATCTTTAGACCTTGTTTTGGAATAAGGTAGAATAAACTCTACGTAAGAGGTTTGAAATGTCAAATCAAATAAGTACTAAAGATGATAGATACTTTCGTAGGACAGTGTTTCATATTCAACTTCCTAAAGGGTATACTCGTAATTAGTAATTACGAATAAAAGGACCAAAGTTCTGATAAAAGTTTTTTATTGCAATAAAACTACAAAATAATTTACCCTAGCACTAGTCTAACATTATCCATAATTAACTTATTTTTGGCAATAGTAGTAACAATTTACATAGCATTAAAATAAAATAAATTAGAATCACAGTAATTTTCACTTAGACGCGAACGATAACAGGACGCCATCTTATTGTCACTTGAATTTGGAAGGCCATAACAAAATGGCGGACGATTTTAGCTGCAGCATTCCGCTCTTGGGAAATTGCAGGCGCACGGGTCGGTCGCTATGCATTGAGCTGGGCAAATGCAGTCGCAAGCTGGAAGTAAAATATCGTGCTACATAGGAATCGTTTCAGCATTGAGCAAATAATTGATTAGTTAATTCTTAAGTTACTTGGAAAGTTAAAATAGCCGACAGCTGCAAACAAGTAATTGGTAAGGTCCTGTCCACATTATTTCTTTACTCGGATCTTACTCGGAGATAGTATGGTGGTAGGTATGGTTTCGTTCGTCCCACCCTGCACCCAGGCGTATGGTCAGTTATAAAAAAAAAGTTGTGAACTATCCTGTCGACTACAACACCATTTTAATTATCCAACATTCTGTCATTTTATAATGTAGGTACTTACCTAAGTATTGGATGAACTAATTTTTAAATATTATTTGGTAAATAAAGTCAATAGCAACTCACGTTTGCAATCCCCATAGGAGCACGGGTCCATGTATTGCGTACAATCTTCTCCGGGAGGTAGAAAAGATGATTTGTATACTGTTGTGCCTTCCAGCTAAAATATCATAACGTGAATAAATCGGTGAGTAAACTAGTGGGTAAGAAGGTGGAGGAAAGTGGGAACCTAAACACGGTGAGTACCTAAATATGTTTTTTTTATTTATTCAGTACGATCGTTTAATATTAACATCACTTTGACATGTAAGGACTTAAAACTAGGTGATTCTAATGCCTGTTCCAACGCGACTCCCAACGCCAGGGAAAGAATCAGGCAAGAACCTGGTGGTGTGGGCCTGGCTTTTTTTAAGCGGTCCAATGTATATTACTTAATATTAAATAAGTTACAGGACATTTCAGCGAGGAATTGTTTTCGAGAGACTTTACGCCTCGACGGCCGTACAGTGCAGACGTATTGCTAATTTTATTAAATTGTTTAATCTAAAGTGCATTCTATTTTGTAACGTAGTGTGGTGAACAATCGAACCAAATTTGAGCAATATTTAAATCGCTACTTACTGCTAATTACATCTACGCATAAGTGTGGTAAGCGCCCCTCAACCCGCGAGTAAACGAGACAGGCTGTGTATTTTTTGCACTGCTCGCGCTAGCAAGAACGTAACAAGGATCTACAATGAACACTATGCGCTCGCCAATTGGAGGTGGCATCTGCGGTGGGCTCGGCGGATCGCAACCAAACCTTTCAACGAATCCCGACACTGACAACTCTAAAATGACTTTTCGTAATAAGCGAAAGCTATCCAATGACAATAGTCAAATCATGGATGAATTGGCTGAGGTGAGAAAGCAGATGACAGAAATGATGTCACTTATAACAACGGTCAGCAACAACCAAACTGAAAATATTAACAAACTATGTCAAGACGTTACCTCTATCAAGAACCAAGTGAACAACATATGCAGTAACATTGACATCATGAGTCAGGAACAAGAAAATCTAAAATCTGAGATGGCAAACGTAGTTACTATGGCTAGTGTCACCGAGAAAAAAGTTGAACTTTTGGAATCAGATGTGGAAAAACTGAAATTGACCTCTGGGCAGTCTACATCTTCTACGTCGTTTTCCTACGACGACATGATTACTGAATGCCAAGAACGCAATCTACGAGCTAAAAACATTATAATAACTGGCATCCAAGAACCTACAGCTGATCATCCCGCTGAAAGAATAAAATCTGATAAACATGAAATAGTAAAACTTACTGCAAAAATTGGTATTGATTGTCCGGAACCTAAACACACTATTCGTCTTGGAAAATATCAACCTAATAAAACCCGCCCCATCAAGGCGTGCTTCACATCGGAAGAGACTGCAAAACTGATTCTTCGAAACAAAAACATAAGTCAATCTAGCACTGTGAAGATATATTCTGACCAAACACCCTACCAACAAGATGTTATGAAAAAATTGAAACTAGAACTTGAAAAGCGGACTGCAAAAGGAGAAAGTAATTTAGTTATAAAATATGTAAAAGGCGTACCAAAAATACTGGAAACTATTGCAAAAAACTCCATACAAAACACAACAAAGACTCCGAAAAAGAAATTATAAAGACAAGTAAGGATAATATATCATACCAAATTGCTAGTACTTATGATGAAATAAAATCAGATAAAAAATCACTTAAATGCTTCTATGCCAACATCAGGAGCATCGTTAAACCGGGTAAATTTGATGAGCTAAAATGTATTCTAGACTCTTTCCAAACTACTATACATATTGTTGCACTATCCGAGACGTGGTTGAGAACTGAAGATCAAGCTAAGAGGTTCCAACTACCAGGGTACACCCATTATTACAACCATAGAGCCATAACCAGAGGAGGAGGAATTTCAATTTTTGTGCATAATAACCTAAAACATCATTTAGTAGAAGAATGTTACTCAAATGACAATCATTTTATTTGGATCCACGTTGAAAAGTTTTCCTTGGACATCGGAGCAATCTATAAACCTGGGCGTACAAACTCAAAGGACTTTCTAGAAGAGTATGACAAACAATTACAACAAAGGAAGAGAACTCTTATACTTGGCGACTTTAACTACGATCTATTAAAACGTGAAAAATCCACCGAAGATTACAAACAAACATTGATAGAGAATGACACTAAAATTCTTAATAAGATCCACCGAGACTTCAGTACGCGAGTTACGACGAAGACATCATCTATACTGGATCATGTGTGCTCTAACCTTAAGGAAACCAGCTTCCATTTTGCTCTCATCGACTCAAAATTGTCTGATCACAAGCAAATATTTCTAGAAGTTAAGAAATACAATCCGCCACCTAAGAAAAGGATTGAATACAAGGCTATAGACTATGAGAAACTATATAAGAACATCCAAGCTACATGTGGTAACACTGCAAATTACATCTACGAGAAATTCGAAAGCAAATTGAGTAACTATATATCTGAAAGTAGTGTTACCAAATTCAAGATTTTAAATTCTCCTCGACAAGATTGGATTAATAAAGATATCATAAAAGAAATAAACCAAAGAAATATACTATGGCAAGCTCATAAAACTGATAGCACTGATAAGAACATAAAACAAGAACTTTATAACAAAACTAAAATAGTCTCTGAATATATACAAAAAACTAAAAAAACATACTATTTTAAATCGTTCGAAAAATCTATGCACCAACCTAAAAAGATGTGGCAACTTATCAATAACCTTTCCAATAATCGAGTTAAAGATTCTATCTCCATTCCCACCTTACTAATAGATACAAATTCCATTACAGATCCCAAAGAAATATGCGAACACTTCAATATATACTTCTCTATGATTGGACCAACCCTAGCTGACCAAATTCCCAAAACAAAAAACCAAAACCAGAACTCCAATATAATTCAAATAAATAACACTAATATGCTTAATCGGTTCGAACCAGCTACTACAAACGAAATAATTAAAATTATCCATAACTTAAAAACTAATACTAGCTCTGGACTTGATGGTATATCTCCTAAATCAATAAAATGTGTAAAAAATCTTATAGCTCAAGAACTTACAAACTGTATTAACAACTGCTAGAACAGGGCGTCTTTCCCGATAGCTTAAAAATTGCTAAAATAACACCCATCTACAAATCTGGTAGTAAAACGGATCCTGGTAATTACCGACCTATTTCTGTCCTACCTGTTATCTCAAAGATATTCGAGAAAATTATTTATACGCGCCTCGACGCTTTCCTATCATCAAACAATTTCCTTTCCCACAAACAATATGGCTTTCGAGCAAAATCAAACACTCTAGCAGCAACGACTGATCTAGTTACTCAAATAAAACTAAAGATTGATCAAAAGCATATTGTATTGGGTGTCTTCATTGATCTCAGAAAGGCTTTCGACACAATCAGTCACGAAATACTTTTAAAAAAACTGTCTGCATTGGGTATAACTGGAGTGGCTCACGATTTGCTAAAGTCTTACCTTACAAATCGTTTCCAAGTGGTAAAGATCGATGTCCACCAGAGTGATCCCAGACTTATCACGTGCGGCGTGCCGCAAGGATCAATTCTGGGTCCTCTTCTCTTCCTTTTGTATATTAACAATATAGAACAAATTGGTCTGAAAGGAGAACTGACACTCTATGCCGATGATACCAGCCTTTTTTACTATGGCGCTAAAATTGACTGCATTGTGTCTGAAGTGCAACATGACCTAGAAATACTAAATAACTGGTTTCAGTGTAACTTACTTACAATAAACATAAAAAAAACAAATTATGTGATATTTTCTGCAAAAAATAAAAGGATCAATGACTTTACCCAACCATCAATAAATAACCAAATTATAAATAAAAAATCGAATGAAAAGTACCTTGGTCTGGTTCTCGACAAACAACTAACATGGAAACCACATATTGAAAAAATTATAACTAAACTAAAGTCAGTCACTGGAGCTCTTCGTAGCATTGTTCAATATCTTCCCAAAAAAGTCAAATACACTATTTACAATTCGCTTGTCAAACCACATATCGACTACTTAATTGAGATATGGGGGTCAGCAGCTAAAACTAATCTAAATAAAATACAAACAACCCAAAATAAATTAATAAAAACCCTCTTTAACTACAATTTCCTAACTTCCACAGACAAAATATATAAAGATACAAAAATCATGAACATAAAACAAACATATATTTACCTAACTTGCGTACTTATACGTAAAATACTTAATAAAGATATACATACACAACTATCTTTTACGAAAAAACACCAAATACAAAAAAGAAAATTACGGAACTCAAATAATTTAGTATTACGATGTCATAGAACAAATTATGGTAAAAATAGCATTGTCTTCGAAGGTGCACAGCTATACAATAATTTACCCAAAAATATAAAAGAAACAAATTCTATGACACTATTTAAAAAATTACTTAAATTCCACGTAATAAATTCAAATTAAAACAAATAATGCATCCAACTAAACCATTGAACTCCCAATCCCAAGCGCCAAGTTACCACATCCATTCTAAGCGTACCTAATCCTTGTATTTTGCCAATAAATGTCCCAGCGTGATAGTTACATTGTTCGACACACAGTAACTACCCACATTTTTTTCTCTCTTTAAATGTTAATTGTGCACTGTACGTAATACTATAATTAAATTGTATTCTTAAGTTCTCATGTAAGTGAATTCTGTAATTCTTGTTGAGAATAAAGCTTCTATAAACCTAGTTCCATGAGTAAGTAAGTGTAAAAGAAAGTTACTTTTGTAATGTAACAAAAGTCCAGTGAGTGAGCAGGTAGGTTATCAAGTTATCAAGTATATTATCAAGTGAAATGAAAGTACTTAGTAGGTAAACTAGTCTTACCCTTTGGCAAGGTTTCTGATATTGTCCTTTACAAGCCCAAGGGGGCCTTTGAGGCGCAGGCGCACACACGGGCTGGTATGACATCTTCTGTGTTGTACTGCATTCCATTTTAGCTGGAAACAGGTGAATAAATAGGTAAATAGTTAGGTTATACTAGTTAATAGTAGGTAGGTATAATATTGTACCTAATGTATAACTTTATTATTAATTACTTTATTTTTAATAGCATAATAGTCCGCGTCACTTAAAAAGAACCACTAAGTATCATCATAAGTAGATACCACTACACCCGTCCATCTTTTTTGGTCTGCCTTTTACACAACGTCTTCCTACCACATTCAAACTAACATGTATCACGTGTTCACGTCACATCATATATGAGACACACACAGCTCATACTTTTCATTAAAAGGCAGGCCAAAACCAAACATGGGGGAAAGGCGCATCCTCTCTTTACGACCTGGTAAAGAAAATGTATTTGTGCTATCCTTCACAGAGTATTGGTTTTGGGTGACCTAAGAATTTTGCCCTCCATTTTGGACTAGGATAGGAAGGCACATGGATAAGTAACCTGCCCTGCACAAGACAACCAGCTTTAAATCAATTCATGGACTCAAGGAGTTTTGCTTTCAAAAATAAATTAGGTACCTATATTTTTATAACCATGTAAGTAGGTAGGTAGGTAAGTCTAATGATTTTTAACGGCTTCATTAAGAGCCCGTCAATATATTTGTAAGCTTCTTCCACGGTCGTTGTGGCTTGCTTGAAACATTTCGCAGTCACCTTGTAAAGAGTTGAGAGCATACCTGAAGGTTTCTCATAGCACTTCTGTGGCGCGTAAGACTCAGGCACGGGTATCCTGCCCGGATTCAAAAAGGACATTCGGTTCACTGTGCGATCTGAAACAAGTGTTATACATATTTACCTAGCTGCCTTACACACCTGCTAGGTGATTGAGTACCTATCTTGTTGCGAAATCGATCTGTCATGACAACATGGCGACAAATTTCGGTCTTGGGACAAATTAGTTAGCCAATTCAGGATCAAAGCACAATTATAAAGTAAACTAAACTTAAAAACTAAAATTAAATAAGTTGTAAATCGTGCCTCATGCGATTCAAAGCTCAATTTCCTTTCATTGTAATTAAAAACAGAAGAAACAATGATACCTATCAACTATTTTTTTGTAAAAACCACTCGAATTTACTTTTAAAATCAGAAACAACTCACTTTCAAACGGCTGTTCGACGCAATGATACTTATTCGGTGGTTTAAAGGACTCCCTGATCGCACTGGGCTTAGCAACATAGTCGTGTCTCTGTGTGGTCAGGTTCTGCATCGGGCCCTGTCCCCACATGTCGTGGTGGCACGGACGGATGGATTGGGTTATGCAGACGGGATTTGGGAGGAAGGATAGCTGGAAGAAAAATTTACATTATCATTTTCCTGCCCTTAGTCCTTAGTGTGGTCGGCTCAACGTGTTTCCTTTCTCTTCTTTCGTTTGTTTGCTAAGACGTTCTTGACAGGTCCTCGAAGTTAAGCAAAGTTCTGAGCGGTCACAACTTGGATGGGTGACCGCAAGTGGCATTATCAGCTGAGCGATTCCGTGCTTCGGAGGGCACGCTAAATTGTCGGTCCCGGCTTTTAAAGTCGTTAAGCCATGACGGAGGCCTTTAGGCGGCCTGAAAACTCCGTCACCAGAGTTGGCCACTTGCTCATACGAGTACGAACGAACGAACGAACTTTCGTCTATCACTCGCCATCTCGTAACTAATTCCGAGTAACTGAGTATCGCATTTACAAAGAAAGCTGGAAAGAAGGTAAAATTTGCGCAAAGGTCTTTCGCGCAAATGTCTATTGCGCATGTGTAGATACTTCGCGCAAGTGTTTTTGGCGCAAGTGTCTTGATACCAGGTGGTAAGGGGGTAAGTAGGTACCTAGTCAGAAATAATGTTCAACTTCAAATACAAATTTGGTACCTAAATGTCGACATTTTGCAAAAGTGAGCACTCCATACGTTTCAGTCGGTTAACGTCCAGTCTTAATATTATAATCTATCTTTGGTTTTGCTTACTGTGGGTATTTGTCATTTTTTGTATCAGAATCAGAATCAGAATCAGAAAACTTTTATTGCCAAACTGTTGTACAAGGTAGGTCTTAAATAATACGTAGGTACAAGTTTATACAGCTATCCATTTCGGATATGGAATAAGTATGGAATGTATGGAAGTATGTATGGAAGTAAAGTCAAATATCTAGCTACAGTAAGCAAAACCACAGATAAAAAGGTTATTGAAACTAGCTGTTTATTGGTCGGTGGAAGCGCCGACATTAGACGATTGAAAATTTAACTCAAAACAATTATTCTTTAGGTTCTTATGTAGGTACCTTTTGCACTGTGTCTCCTTCCATCTGTGCTGTTGAAGGCACCAAGTTAGGCAGAGGCTTCACAGGTTGTGGTATAGAGGCCGTCGCAGGGAGATAACTAACAAAATAAAGACAAAGTAAACGCTTTATATTGCTTTGCGCTCATGGCGAAGCTTGCTAAGACGTTCTTGATAGATCGTCGAAGTTCAGCAACGTTCTGAGCGGTCATTACTTGGATGGGTGACCGCAAGTGGCATTTTCATCTGAGCGCTTCCGTGCTTCGGAGAGCACGTTGAATTGTCGGTCCCGGCTTTCAAAGTCGGAGGCCTTTTAGGCGGCCTAAAAACTCCGTCACCAGAGTTGGCCACTTGCTCATACGAACGAACGAACGAATTGCTTTAAAAAATTCAGGGGTTTTAAAATAAACTTATTCATTTAGATTTTTATTTATTAACTGTTTAACTGGCAAACTGTGGTATTGGAGCGCAAAAAGTAGAAGTTAAAGAGGGAGACCTTTGCCCAGCAGTGGGCCCTGATAAGTTAGGTAGATAGTGTTAGTACCTACCTACCTACTTATTTAATTGAAAATAATAAACCCTTATCAAAATTTTGAGGGTCTTTTGAATCAAAGCGGGTTCGAGTCCAGTCAGAATCGAAAATTTTATAATTGTTTAATTTTAAAGTCATAATTAAGATCCTTACCTATTTTTATAAACGGTCTGAGTTTCGAATCTCTTGGATGCTGTGACGGGGTTAGTACAACTGTCTGGTATGATGGCTCGACGACGACAGTCGCTTTGTGTATCTAGAAAGCTGAAAATAAAATAAATAAATAAAAATAAATATCCTTGGACACTTTACACGGCGTCATATTATAGTCCCAAGCTAAGCAACTTAATACTTGTGTTATGGTATCCAGATGACTGATATAATACTTAGATACTTTTTTTTGCAAGTGCATACATATTAGCAAAGACGATCGTTTTTGATCTGTAATGTTATATTCTATGTGTGTGTATGTAAATAAAGAAATAAATTAGGTACCTATAGGTAATAATAAATACCTACATCAAACTCTAGTGTCATAATTTATTATAGGTACACATTAGTGCCAATTCGGAGTGTCGCAAAAGCTAAACTAAACTAACTAAAATTAATGCCATCCTTTTTATTCCAATCGCTATGAAAGGGACGGCAACATTTTTGGTTAGTTAAGTTTAGCTTTTGCGATACTCCGAATTGCCACTATTGTGTATATTTAGTATTCCGTGCTTCAGGACTTCAGGAGGGCAAGTTCATTGTCGGTTCCCGGCTTTTAAAAGTCGTTAGGAGATGACGAAGGCCTATAAGTGGTCTAAAAAATCCGTTACCGGAGTTAGCCACTTGCTCATACGAACGAACGAACCTCATTGTGTAAGTAGTATTTGCGTCGAGTTTCTGACACGGCTTTTGGTACTGTCCTTTGCAAGCCCATGGTAGTGGTTCCTTTGGTACAATCTAAAACAAACAACAGTAAAAAAATATTATGGGATCCATAAATCTAATTAAGAAAAAACTCTACTAAGTCGTTAAGGGTGTCTGTATGCGTCAAACTAGCGCCGCCGCCTATCTTATTTGATTATTACGTTGAACAAAGGAATTAAAAAAAACTGAATGTTACGTTTGGTGAAACCTATCATACTTAAGCTTTTTTTAATACCTCTGTAATAGTTTTTTTGTATATTTTAGGAGGAGTAGCGAAGTTGCACTTGGTGGCCAGCAAACTCTGTTTTCACTACGTAATAAACAAATAAAATAGGCGGCGGTGCTAGGGTAGTTTGACGCATACAACTACCTTAAGTAAAGACTCTACTAAGTCGTCAAGAATTTTAGTTAAAAACACATGTCAAAAACGGACCTGATTCGGCATATAGCTCATTTTCTGAGTGGTAGTACCATCCATCTTGGCCGCTGGTTTCTCGTAACAACGTTCTGGTGCGTACGACTTTGTTGGTTCGAACTTCTCAGGAGGAAGGTAGGAGAGCTTATTCACTGTGCGATCTGGAAAAAATTTGATCTAATAGAAACCCGCAAGATAAGTTGGTATAAGCTAGTGGCCAGCTCTGGTGATGGAGTTTTGTTTTAGGCCGCTCAAAGGCAGGCTTAACGACTTTAAAAGCCGGCACCGACAACTTAACATGGCCTCTGAGCACGAAAGCGCTTAGCTGTTAATGCTACTTGTCAACCATTTTAATTGTGACCGCTTCGAGAGTGTTCTGTGATAAGGAGATGGATAGGTACCTGTATAATCTGTTTTGTATTCAACGTCTAGATTAACTTATTTTGACTGCCAAGCTCTCCGGTGTTACATAAAAGAAGTGGTATCAGCAACAACTTACAGCAAGTACAAAATGTGCGTCTTCACTTAACGTGGTAGTTAATAACTTGTTCTTACTCTCAAAAGGTTGTTCAACAGCATGAAACTTTGCAGGTGGTTTGAAGTTCTCCCTAAGAACACATGGCTTAGGCACGTAGTCGTGTCTCTGTGTGGTCAGGTTCTGCATCGGGCCCTGTCCCCACATGTCGTGGTTGCACGGACGAATGGATTGCGTCACGCAAACAGGGTTTGGAAGAAACGAGAGCTGAAAAACATGGGTTGGTATAATCATTTTACTACCCATTGCTGGCTTAATTCTCGTTTAACCGTCCCAGCGAGAGTTATATCGACAAGCTGCATCAACGTCTATGTACTATCCAATTTTAAATCTGAAGGTATAATTGGACGTTTGATCCTGGAAAAGGTTCTAGGGAATTAGTCAAATGCAAGTCCAAACCCATATTTAGCACTGGAATAAACTTGAATAAACCAACTCCTGGAGATTTGGAAGGGTAGAGGTTTTAAGCAAAACTGAGTCAAGGTTCAAAATTGTTCTTCCACAAAAAATGTAGCTGATATTATGTTGAAAATCCAGTGAGGCTTTCGCATCCAAAATCGTACAACAAATAAATACCTAAGTATACTTAATACAATATAGTTTACTAAGTATTTACTCCACTCTGATTACTGAAGACATTTTAATACTCACCTGCTGCACAGTACACCCCTCCATAGGCTCGCAGCTGGGCACCAGATTAGGCGCGGGTTTCCTCGCCACTCCTCGCAGATTCTTACATCCATCTACTGGGAGGTACGATAGCTTGTAGGTGGTGTTCGCATCCACTTGCGCTGTCGGCTTCATGTAGCAGCGCCGGGGAGCGTATGATTCGGGGATTTTAGGTTGTTTGTAGCACTGGTATGGAAATAACAATGCTATTACGACCTCTGTGGCGCAGTAGGTGAAATCTAGCCTAAGACGCAGAGGTTGCGGGTTCGATCCCCGCTGCGGGACAAATGTTTGTCTCGAGTCTGGGTCTGGGTTTGGTCATCTGGTTACCATAACACAAGCATAAAATTGCTTAGCTTGGGACTAGATGACGCCGTGTGGATTGTCCAAGGATATTTATTATTTTATTATTTATCAAAGTGAGGGCTGAAACTATCCATTAGGTAAATATAATTTAGCATTTAGGATTAGCACGTTGAAGTGACAATAGGTAGGCCATACAGCACATACAGAACTTATGGCTCATGGGGTTGAAAAGTTATCGACTGGAGGCAGTGGACTGGCAAGTGACGTTGGACGTCCATTTAGAAGACCGCAGGTTAATGGGTTAATGGTGGATGCAGTCATCTTCCAACCACAATATCATCTTAAAGGGAGGCCTATGTGTCCAACAGAGGACGTCTTACGGCTGAGTTTATGAAACTTCGACAAATCAACAATAGATTTTTCGTTCTAAAACACTTTTATTCTCTGACACGAGCTGACAAAATTAAATCATGAATAGATTTTTCGTTCTAAAACACTTTTTATTCTCTGACACGAGCTGTAAGACGGTGAAGTTATACATCGCAAGGTGCAGTTTACACGGCTCTACAAGATGATTACCATTTCCTTTTTTTGTGGAAATGGTGTAAGTGAATAGTTAAAATGAGGCAACACCTACTCTATCCTAACACAAAGCTCTACAGCGTCCGGTTAAGTGTAGCCAGATCTACCTATATTTGCCTCCTGACGATGTATAAAATCATCTGGTAAAGTTAATGCGGGCACCACACTTGGCTTTAACTTGGTTCCAACATTGGCTACGAATAGAATGGCCAAAGGCAATACTCCGTTTGTGTTCAATAACCATCCAAGATCGATCCCCACATTGGAGTGTTGGAAACAACATGTTCCAACACTCCTATGTGTGGTGCCCGCATAAAAGTTAAAGACGTCTTACTGGTTTGACGAGCGCTGGTTTGCCGCAGCAGCAAGAACGACAAGGGCAGGGATGTTCCTGCTTGCCGTCCATCGGCCTACCATCTTGCAGACCGGATTTGACGCCGGCGGAGAGCGCGCATGGCGCAGCGGCCGGGCAGGGGGCACAACACCTGAATTATTAAAAACATATTGACATTATACCTACACATATACGAAAGAGGTGTGTCAGGATCGTACCAAGTGGAAATCTGTGGTGTATGTATATCTGTGGAAATGCGCCTTATTCACAGAAAATACATGGTAGGTAATTGAGTATGGAGCTGACTAAGCAAGCCCCAATTAGGTACGAAAATAGCTTCATTCTTCATTCATAAAAATATCACCTTTTGATCTTATTTTCTTAGTATTTATTAATTTCAATACCCAAATGTATCATCGTTAGATAATTGGCATACCATTATTATACAATACTATGTCATTTCGATGCATCATACGTAATTCCTTATCAACGCCCTTCCCTTGAACGACCCATTGATTGGCCAGATATTGTCTAATCATAATATTTATGTGGTCTGTCGCGTACGGTTGTGTCATAATATTTGTATTAGTCGTGCTCTTGAGTGCTCTACAATAACAAAAACATAAAAAATTGGTAAGCTTATTCATTAGGTGCCTACCTATTTTTTTAAATCGTGATATCTAAAGAGATCAAGGGAATGTTTTTGCGCAGAACTGGGACAAGATAATTTTAAGCTACCTATTTTTTAATATTTTAGTACCTAATTTGTATTGATAGTTTGTTTACCTATCTATAGTGATAAACCACAATTACTTAAATCAACATTTTTATTAATTTAATGTATGATTTTTAATTTTTAGTGCTTTGAAAATCATAAAGATAAAAGCGTTCGTTTAAGTTTTTATTATACCCACCTACTTAAGATTTTTATTTATCTATGTACCAAGGTAAATAATAATTAAACATACTTACATAAATAAATAAAAATGTCAATTAAGAAAATTCGATTCGAAATAGATAGTACCTACGAGTAGATTGTTAAGAAAGGGTTTAAAGTGAACTCGAACTACCTATTAGCGCTCTCTCTACTCACTAGCAAAGAGCATGTAATAGCTCACTAGGTTGGTACTTTCAAAATAAAGAAGTGTAGATTATGTTTTACTTACGTTGACATGATTTTGCACCTTTAACCCTAATTAATAACACTGTGTAAAAACTTAATAAAAAAACTAAATCTAAAATGGAAATAAACTGAATAAAATTTATAAAATCATCTCAGACAAAAATAGTAGAAAAATAACGGGTTTGCAAAAGTGACGTTGACGTTTTCAAAAAATAATAAACTAGATGGTTGAGTTCGTTATTTAAACAGATTGTACCAGAGTTTAAAGGTTTTTATGTGGGAACCTTTTTACCAAGATTTAAAAAAATATAATCAACTAGCTGCGCCCCACGGTGTTACCCGCGGTGGATAAGAAGTTCCCGTTCCCATGGGAGTACCGGGATCAAAAGTAGCATCCATCAAGCCGTTGGAGCGTGAAGGTAACAAACACCAACTTTCATCTTTAATAATAATAATAATAATAATAAATAAATATCCTTGGACATTTCACACGGCGTCATCTAGTCCCAAGCTAAGCAATTTAATGCTTGTGTTATGGTAACCAGATGACTGATAAACTACATAGATACATTTTTTTTTGTAAATACATACATATTATACATAGAAAACACCCAGACACGAAACAAATATTTGCAGATCATGCAAACATTTGTCCCGCAGCGGGGATCGAACCCGCAACCTCTGCGTCTCAGGCGGGCTTTCGCCCACTGCGCCACAGAGGTTTAAAATATTAGTGTGATGTTTGTTCCGTATAAAAAAGAACTACGTAGGTACCTATAAGTACCAAAAAAAGGTTAGGCGCTATGAAATTGGTGTTTTGTAAAAAACTTTAATTTTATAGGTAGGTATACCTGGGTATACCTTCTAATTAAATTTCTGTTGGTATTAGGTACACGTAGTGTTTTTATTCTCTTTGGTTATAGGTATCTGTAAATTAAATAAATGACTGTGTAATCTAAATCTAGAAAACTGGTTGTTATCTTTTTTTTGCAATTTCAAGAGGTTATCTAGAGGACTTTTGACGTCCTCTGGTGGTGCAGTGGGGAAGCCCCTTTTGGTTAAAAAAAAAAAAATTAAGCAAGAAAGAAAAATCATTCATTTTGGTAGGACCTC
The DNA here is from genome assembly GCA_963582015.1 of Xanthorhoe designata. Classification (NCBI taxonomy): domain Eukaryota; kingdom Metazoa; phylum Arthropoda; class Insecta; order Lepidoptera; family Geometridae; genus Xanthorhoe; species Xanthorhoe designata. The sequence goes on along the minus strand of OY757029.1, from coordinate 12,229,035 downwards.
AAGGATCACTTTCAGTTTCGTCTTACATGCTAGGTGATGCTAATGCCATCTAATGACTTTTCTAATTTGTTAATAAGTATTTTATTATCTTAATTTTAGCACGCTAATTGTTATTATGTATTTTGGTTTTTTAGCACGCCTTTTATGCGTCTCTTACATGTGTTTGGTTCCTCCTCCTCAATCGGTCCCTCATTGCTGAGGATCGTGACTCTGCCGACGTAGCATAGCTAGTATTCTCTTCCAGGAATTTCGGTCGGTTGCTTGTTGGAGGGCTGCATTCACCGGCATCTGCAGATATTCCGACACCTGGTTGACCCATCGTTTAGGGCTTCGTCCTCTTGGTCTTTTGCCTTCCACCGTGCCATTTACCAGTTGTGTTTGGTTAGCAGGTAGGAGGTAGGAAACGCCTTCGAGATTATGCTCGCCAATAGTGCATTTATTTTGTATTTGTGTGCAATAAAGGATTTATAAATAAATAAATAAATTATAACTATCAGTCCTGTGGTTTTCATAACACCAAGCGCTGCTTACTTTGGGGCTACATGATGTTGTGTGAAATGTCCAGCATTAGATATATTTTTATGGAAAAAAAAGAATTATTCTCTTTGACAAATTTACCACTAGGTACTAGGGTCTCTTTGACTTGAGTTAGCTCTGCGTTATCCCACTAATTTGATGACCTTGGGTAGCTTACCGTTGTTCTCAATTAGGTACCTACCTACTTTAGGTAATCTTTAACAATAACTCATTATTTATTTATTTATTTCCAGGACTTAAAATCACTTAGTGATTATGTTAGCCCGTTGACAACTTAAATTAAATCTACACATAATTATTTAAAAAGGTTATTCACCATAACGAACAGCTCCCTAACTGACCCGGACAAAGGGGCAGCTTACTAACAAAAAATAAACTTAAAAATTATGTTACTAGGTACCTACCTACACAACTACAGCTAACAGCTACATAACTAATGTAGCTGTTATCAATGCATTTTTGCGTTTCGATAAACACAAACTGCAAAGGCTTATCGCTTAAAAGATAATAAAATATAAATTGGGAAAGATAATAAGGTGCATTTAAACAGTACCTGAATAAAGAGTTGCAACTGTTGCTATATCGTTTATCAGTAAGTACTTTAGATATATAATTATTATAGGTACTTATTAGTCAGTCCCAGGGTCGGACTGAGACGGAAGGATCCAGGTTTCATAAGTCCGAGGCCTATACTTGGATAGTGAGTGGTAGTTGGGGTACTATAGGAAAGTAATTAATTAAATAAACAAAACCGGGACTGACAATTAGCACAGACAATTAGACAAGTAAGCGCTCAACTGTCAACCCATTGGCGGTCATCCAAGTAGCGACCGCTGCCCTATCACCAGTTTACCGTGGATGTTACAGAATACTATCCTCGATACTGAGTCAAGTATTTTAAATGTATTTAAATCCAGGGGGGTTAACGCCAGTTTATAGTAGTATTGGATACTGTCCCCGATACCGAGACAAATATTACAAATGTATAAAAATCCAGTGCAGCGCCTCCCCCGGTAACTTGCATGAACTAAAAATTCCATACATTTAGAATAACTACTTGACACGTAAGCGAGGATAGATTACTATACTACACAAAAAACGCTGGCAACCCTACAACGCAGCGCCGCTCCCGTCAACTTGCATGAACTAATAATATCAAACATTTTAAAACTTGACTCGGTAGCGAGGATAGATCTCTAGACCACTTGAAAACTGATGATACCACCCACTGAACATCGATTAACTCAAGAGCGCTGCAGTATAGCGTGTATAATTACTGAATTTAATTAATCTAATAAAACAACATACGCTCATAGAGAACAATTGAATTCAATTGGTTGCACTGTATTTACTGTAGAGTAATAAGAACACTTTGTTGACTGAGTGGGACTGTGAGTTTCCTTACTGCCATCCATATAATTGAACTGAAAACGAAATAAGAATACATTAAGTTTAGAAGAGGTATAGCTGCAAAAGGAGGCTTACCTATAGCAAAGACGATTAATATCTAGATATTAATCGTCTTATTAGCAAAGACGATTAATATCTAGATATTAATCGTCTTTGCCTATAGGTACCCAGCGGTGGGCTAAGTGGGGCATCGAATGACGTTAATGATGTTTATACGGTCGTCTCCGTAGGATGGTTAAATGCTGGAACCCACAGATTAATTGTGATTAAGAATAATAGTAAAATCATTTATTTTGTGTCACAAAATTAAACATTACACAGGATAAACATTAAAAAGAGTTAAAAGTGAAGTTAAAAAATAAAATTCTAATCGTGACATCAAAATCGGTCGTCACTCAGTAAAATGATGTAGCAGAATACATAATATTACAACTACAACGCTGGTCTTCCGTGTTGCCAGTGTGCGCAAGCGCAAGATTATTCCTCTACCTAAGTACATTTCATATGATCCTGTAGCCGAGATTGTGCACCGTGTCTTGGGGATACGTTTGTGATCATGACTTCTATTTAATTTCAGTCTCAACTAGAGTGGACATAATGCAGTGCGATTGTGACTACGTGATAACTGGCAGGGATGATCTCCCGAAACACTATGAGAACTGTAGCTCTAACTGGAGTGGACAAGGGAGGACCTTAAAGTGAGTATATACCTAATACGAGTTGAGTAATAGGTAGGTACCTATTGGACTAAGACCTGTTTTGGTAACCTACGTTTTTTACCCTAATATGAACTAAACATAAAAAAGAACGAAAGTTTACCCAAGCGAGGACTTAACATTCCTTTTGATTGATATAGATGTACTTTGCAAAAACTGTAAAATACCAGAATTAATAAAAATGAAAACTTTTGCCAAAATACTAGATTCTGACGGGATTCTTACCTGCGATAATACAAGCGATCGTTCTGCTTTTAAACAACTCGGCCACGGAACCCCTGTTACGTTAGAATTAAAAAAATAATAATGTGGTCTATATATTATCTAGTGTTATATTCACTTTTTTTTTCAGAAATAAAGACGGAACTCTAAACTTACCGAACATACATCTGAAGAGTTTGGATGTAGATGTTTTGTACCACTTGGGTTTGGACACTCATAATTACAATCTGCCTGCTTTATTCGGCGATGTCAAGGTATTGTTATAGGTTAATTGAATAGTATTCTCGCTTAGTGCCTGTTTAGACGCGTCGCTATCTCTAAATGACTTCCAGAAGAAGTGTCTAAAATTTAAACCCTTTGAAGATATAAAAGGGGAACTTTCTGACTGATGATAAATCGGTACCTACTGTTTTGAATCCGTAGCATCCCCCTGAAGAGTAAAGGATCTATCTCTCTCCTCTCTTGAGAGCTAATGTGGTCCTTTGAGGACATGAGCATATATCTTTCCTCTCCCCTTTATTCCCCTTATGGTATTGCTCACACACAACTTATTTGACATGCACTGCACAACCCAATCCCATCTCATATCGCATTTTAAAAATCTTTGACATCCATAAAATAAGGATGATGGTACCTATTATTTGTGTTCATGTATTATTCTTATTTCATTTCAGTTCGTGTGCATGGGCGGCACTAAATACAGAATGCGTGAATTTGCAGAGTACATGACAGAGGTCCTTGACATTCAGAAAACAAAGCCAGTGAACTTGACGAAGCATTCGCAGAGATACGCCATGTATAAAGTGGGGCCTGTTCTTTCTGTTAGCGTAAGTTCATGCCTACGACCTATAGTCTATACTATAGAATTATCCACATGTGCCTACAGAAAACAAGGAAACATTATTTGATCGTATCATTCCATGTTATGGTGGAAACACCAACGTTTCGGAAACTTGAAATAAGTGCATGGGTTTTGGCCTGAAATAACTCATAGGCTGCTTTACATTCAGGTAGGTATCACGCGAGTGAAGCCGCAGGTGAATGCTGGTCAATATAAAAAAGTAAAGCAAATCAAAGTTAGATTGAAATTTTAAACTGTTTCTACTTTGTCAATAAATTTTAAAGTCTATCAATACAGATGTTTTTATTATGAATATCTCTACATTAATAATAATATCGTCTAATTACATCGATGTTTCCCTACCTACAGCACGGTATTGGGATTCCCTCAATGACAACCCTCCTCCAAGAAGTAATCAAACTGATGTACTACGCGAAGGCCAAAGACCCTATCATCTTCAGGATTGGAACCAGTGGTGGTCTTGACATCCCCGCGGGGTCGGTGGTGGTTTCCACCTTCGGGCTTAGTGGCACCTTAGAGAAGAGCTATGATGTTGTAAGTTAACAAGGAAATGGTGTTGCTCACGAAAGAACAGTGAATATCACTTAGATCATGGTGATCTGAGAAGTCGTCCCAAAGATAATGTATTCATCGTCTTTGGTCGTACTGAATAAAAAAATAATAGCACGAATACCTACTCTCTACCCGTCTAGAAGTAGATATTAGATTTAGGTACTACTTACTTTTACTAGAGATTAGCTTTTACTTACAGTTTTTTTACTTTTGCAGTAAAAGGGTTTTACTTATACTTGTCATTTCACGAAGGGAGGCCTTTGCCCAGCAGTGGGTTAAAAGTGGCTGATGATGATGATGATGATGATATTAGCCATAATTCAAAGATTTCATATTTTTCGTGATTCTATTTAGTGTACAGGTTCAACAAATAAGCATTTTTGCTTTTTTCAGCCAATTTTAGGAAAAGTTCGGAAATTGAAATCTGTTCTCGATGCCAGACTATGCCGGGAAGTGCACTCCTTAACCTTATCTGACGATGACTTCTCCACGTACCTCGGGGGAACGATGGCTGCTGATGACTTTTACAGAGGTATTTACTTGTTCTATTTTATTTGTTCTGTGGCATAACTCACTCAAGGTTTTTAACAGTTTAAAAAATAAGTTTAATGGTAAATACTTAATTAAAAAATGATATTATAATTTTTAACTGATTCTAATTGTATTTTGTACAGTTATGTAAATATGTAGTATATGTATATAGTTTCGTTTCTGTAAATAAATGAACTATTAATCTTATATATCTGAACTATAAATATTAGTGGCAATTCGGAGTGTCGCATAAGCTAAACTAAACTAACTAAAATAATGCCATTCTTTTTATTCCCATCGCTATGAAAGGGACGGCAATATTTTTAGTTGGTTAAGTTTAGCTTTTGCGATACTCCGAATTGCCACTATTATTCGCTTAAAATTTGATGTACGAGTCGGTTATTTATTAGGTTTATAAGCTTTCTTTCTTTTTATGATATCGTGCAACTTATTCCAACTTACGACTAGGCCAGTCTTAAAACCTTTAACGATCGTCCAGCACTGTCAAATTATACTTCTTCTGTTTAGGCCAAGGAAGATTAGACGGGCCATTCTGCGACTACGCAGAGGCCGACAAAATGGAGTACCTGAGCAAACTGAGAGAGCTAGGAGTTAAGAACATAGAGATGGAGGCGACAGCGTTCTCAGCATTCACTAGAGAGGCGGGAGTTCGGGCTGGAATCGTTTGTGTGACGCTACTGAATAGGCTAGAGGGTGATCAGGTTCGTATTTTTAATTAATTAATAAATTAATTTATTAAGACCGAAACGACTGGAAAACTCGAGGCCTTTGCCCAGCAGTGGGACACTACAGTCTAACAACAACAACAATTAATTAATTAATTTATTTATATTGGAATACATAGATTACATAACAGAATAATTATTATTATTCTAAGGCGTAATAGCTAGGACACATAAATCATAAATAAAAAGAAATTAACATAAGGTAATAAACAAGTTTAATACACATAATATTCCTAAACAAGACAATAACAACAACTTTAAACAAAAATTAAACAGTTAACCAAATTTTTATAAATTACACAAAAACCTAAACATTCACTCCCAATCAACTTCTATCCATCCGCAAAAATATCAAACTGAGGATGGTTGTAATAGTATGTTTATGCTTTATTTATACCTACTACTCTATCACATATCTATATATCTAATCAGCCGATAACACCCATATGCTAGTTGGTACCTACATCTACGGGAAGAAAAACAGCTTAAGGAAACCAGTTAACTTTCTAGTAGCGTCAATGCGCTTGCAACCTGTCATGTATAGAACGTTAACTTCTGCAAAACATGGGCATGTACCAAACATATATTTGGACATGCCTCTGACTACCCTATTAGACATCTTTAAAGGAATAAAAATGCATAAAAAAGATATAAAAGAATATGTCTACCACATCTTGGGAATACAGTTATCATATTTAATTTGCATTTCATTATTTAATTGGATATTTCATTATAAATGAAAAACCTTACTAAAAGTAAAGGCTCCGGCAGGATTCGAACCTGCGTAGATTTTTAATGTTTATGTATCATGTTTGTTACAGGTAACACCGAGTAAGGCGACGATCAAAGAATGGCAGAAACGGCCAATGGTGGTGGTAGGCAGATATATATCTGAGTATATCAATAAGAAATATATATAAACAATCTCTAATGGTACCTAGAACAATGCAAATACTGAATTACACTGTTTGACATGAAATTATTATTGTTAACGTAGTATATTTTAAGATTATTCGCTTTTATTAATTTATATGATGATAATTCATTATTTTTATTATTGTTTTTGTATTTATAAAAAATATGGTTGGTAGCGGGTTAAAATCTAAGGTGTGTTAAATTTATTTATGTATGTATTAAATGTAAACATGTAAATAAAATGCATACGAGTTGTTTTGTTTAATTATTTTTTATCAATGCTCTACAAATATCATCATCATCACTATCATTACTACATAGTATAAAACAAAGTCGCTTTCTCTGTCCCTATATCCTTATGTATGCTTAAATCTTTAAAACTACGCAACGTACTTTGATGCGCGTTTTTTTAATAGATAGAGTGGTTGAAGAGGAAGGTTTATATGTATAATAAGGCTACTTTTAACTACCGCAGGTAACACCGAGGGGCGCAGCTAGTAATCTATTTATTTAAAAATAAAACCCTATTTCTCATGGTCTCGCTCTATAACTTGAGAACGGCTTTACCGATTTTAGTCATCTTTTTTTTTATGTTTTCTAATACTTCGTAGAAGGTTTTTACATTAAAAAATAAGAATATTGTGCAGATACATATAAAACAGAAAACTTAAAGGCTACCTTAAATGTAAACTACTTAATGTAACCTTACCCCCAGCATTATACTCTTTGCTAGCTGTGAACACATTTTCTCTCGAACACCTTCATTAACCAATTACGCATGCCTGTTACCCTTTAGACTACAGTATAATTAACAATTTAAGAGAATTTACGTTTGTGCTTAGCGGAACTGATTCTTATATTCAACTATTTAAACTCCATTATCTATTGACACAGGTAAGCGACTCAAATCAATTCTTAGGCTCGTATTCTCTGCACTTAGACTTGATTCGCTCAAGTAGCGATTTTTGTCAGTTCTCTGTGGAATAAATCACCGGTTGAGACACGATTCACGCTTGAGTATGGACTCTGAATACGAGCCATAGTTTTTCAAGTAAAACCAATCAGAGAACTGACGATTGATATTGGACTTTAAAGTATGTAAGTGGTAAACAACCTATTTTCATTAATGAATATGCAGTTAAAAGGCCTTTATAACTGCACGTTCATTACGGACTGATGGTTTTTAGTCTGTAAAAGGATCTGGTTGAGCTATATTCAAATGTATGATTAAGCAGTTACAGCTCAAATTCAGTTTGAACTTTGATTTAAGCTCAAAAAGAAACTTTATTACCTACATCGTTATTTTTATAATTAAAGCATTATTTGCATAATAATTGAACAGATAAAGTGGTATAAACAGTATTCAATAATCGTTACCAGAGTTGGCCACTAGCTCATACGAACTTACTTAACATAAAACTATGAACTTAAAGTTCACATTCATATAAAAATGACTAATATTGTTTCGTTATAAAAACTTTTACTCGACCACAGCCTAACAATAAGTTCGTTCGCGAAAAAGAGGATAATTCCCTGCAACCATAACAAGCTATATTAAATCTTAATATTCAGTTCTTTGAATTCATTTTCGATTAGGTGAGGTCTACGGCGTAGTACGGTGTTACGCCGTAGACCCTCTACGTGACTACGGAACTTCTGTTAGCTTGAACAATGTTTCGTGACAACTGTTTTAAATTGCTTTTCATATACAGTCAGCAACATAAATTAGTTTACATTTTATTTTATTTTATCAACTTTATGAAAACTTACAGCCAAGCATAACTAATATTTATACTCGTACAAAATAGACAATATAACATAAGTAAATAGGTACACGTGCTACATATTAATTAATAAATATTTTTTATACACCCTAATTTCGTTTATATAATAAAAATACAATCGGTCATAATTAAGTACATTGTACAATAGGTTTATCATTTTGTCGGATTTTAGTGACTGAACTTAGAAATCTTAAAACTTAATCACTAATCTAATTTTGTTGCTGACTGTACTTTTTATGCGAGCATATTTTGAAAATAATTAATCAGATGAATAAAGAGGTTTTTAGGGTAATTGAGGTAACAAAATAAAAAATACTTTTTAATTTTAAATCACAAAGAACCTCTCGGATCCGTTGAATTAATACAAACGTCCACACTTTCGTAACTGGAGCTGGTTAACGGATCTAGCGAGAATAACACTTCTCTGTAGATCCACACTGTCAAAAATTGGATCTACTGAGAAATAAATATCTCACTAAATCCATTATGGATCTGGACAAATGGATCTACTGAGAGTGATCCGGTAAAAAAAAGCCGTGTTGGCCAAGTGGATAAGTACTTCGACTTTCAATCCGAAGGTCGTGAGTTTGAATCCAGCCGTGCATCAATGGACTTTTCGTGTCGAAAAATGTATATGCATTATAACACGAGCTTTAATCGGTGAAGGAAAACATCGTGAGGAAACACGCGGCTAGTCAGCCCTACACGTATTGACCATTGTCTTTCCTGTGGATATGGCCGGCTGAGCTGACAGGATGGTTTAGATGCTGGGCAAGCCTAGATGAACACATATATTCATAAATAACTACTATCCCTAATATTGTTTTACATAAGAGCGATATCTTATTTTTATCCCGCGCCGAAAATCCGTAGTACTGCGCCGCGCCACTTCCCTTGCCTTAATGAATACTTATTGATATTGTTATGAAGATGCGTAACTCGTTTGACCTTAGCGAAATTAAAATATTCTGAAAATCAAAGAAATGATTTATAGTTGTTTTATAATAATATATTAAATTGGTGTTCGTTAAATATTATTTTTCTGGTGTACTTATTTTTTTCTTTTATATTAAAGATACGTCTAAAAGTTGAAGGCAATGAACATTTTATTAAGAAGAAATATTAGTGCTTTAAAGGAATAAAATGATTTTTTATAAAAGTTAATGAATATGTGCATTGTTGTTTTTTATATTTTTCAAACAAACTGATTTGATACAACATATCACTGTGTTTATCTGCAGTTTGTCGCAAAGTTGAAGTAAAAACATGACTCATCCGAAAAGTTTAAAATCTTACTCGGATAAGCTAAGTATTTAAAGTAATTCATTTACTGAGTCCAATGAACAGAAATGAACATGAACAGAAATAATAGTACGATTTTTCATGAGAAAATTAATCCTTCCTAGTACGAGTTTCACATCCATCTTTATTTTACATCCACGTATTGAATGCCGTAGCCCGGCTACGCGCCTACGTCAGTCCGTAGCGGTTTTCGTAGCAAGAGGCTGCCTCTACGAGTTTTCCTCTTCCAATCTTTTGTTGAATTTCATCCTATTTTCTTTATTAAACTGTCGTTTTTTTCTTCACAAACCTATCAATAACTATTTAGTGACAATTTTGGATTCATATTTGTGTGTAAAAGTGGCATATTTTAGTGTGAATTGAGGTGTTGTCGTGTTCGGAGCTAATTCGTATGAGATCAAGTTTTATTCGAGTACGTATGTTTTTGTGTTGTGTAAAATTATCATGAGCTTTTGAGCTTGCAATGGAACTGCAGTCATGAGTGAGTATTCCTTTAATTAATACTTTTAGATTTGAAAAAGACTTTTTCATGATTTAAATATAAACGTGTGTAAACCTGAATTAGGTTATTCTAAAACGATATATCTAGTTAGTTACTTAGGACATATCATAAGACACGAGAGATATGACCTACTTCAATTGATTATGATGGGAAAAGTCGCCGGCAAGAGGCGTGTTGGTCGGAGGAAGAAATCTTGGTTGAGGAACATCAGGGAGTGAACGGGGATAGCGAGCGCTGCCGAACTATTTCGCCTCGCTAAGGACCGTGAACAATATGCCATATTGACCTTCGCTAGTCGGAGAGGCACCATAAGAAGAAGAAAATGCACGAATGATATTATATGCACGAATATTTTTAAAACCTTTAAAACTGTACCCCGTTGTTCATAATGGACTAAGTAAGCTCACGTTAGTTAAGATAGACGGCTGTTTTATCTGTTGCTATCTCTTTTCATTGACATAAAAGTAACAAAAAAAACCGCCCTGTTAAATTGACAAATCATGGGGTTAGAATTTGGAAAAAGCCATTCATAGGACTACAGCTAGCGGTGGGAGTGAAGAATTAGGTATTTATTATATATTATATTTATTTATTATATTATAATTAGGCAAATCATCGGTTGTACAAGCGGAATTGACTGTAAATATCAATAAAACATTAAAATTACTGTAAACTTAGCGTGTATGAAGAATGTTATAAGAATGAATAAGGCGAAAAAGGTGTGTCAGGCAGGATCGTAGGAAGTGGAGATCCATGGTCTCTGCCTACCCCCATGTGAAAGAAGCGTGATTTTATGTATGTATGCATATGCTTTAGATATAAAATACTGCATATATACGGGGATCTTGATCATCTTGATCTTATCATATAACTTGCAATCATGCAGCATGAAACATTTATGGAATGCTAGCTTATACAAAATCTAGGCTTGTACTACTTGAACGTTCTCCCGACCTCATTAGTTTACAAAAGACTACTAAAAGATCTAAGAGAATGTCAATTAGAAACACAAACGCCGAACAAGGAAACTATAAAACTGATATCCAAGTTACATAGTAAATTCTAGTAGCAAGGTCACTGTGCCGACTGTTACCTATTGTACAATAGTACTTACATAGAATGATTACAATACACCTATATAATTATATCGCTGTATTGTGTAAGCTGTTAGATATTAACCATCGTAATATATCTTGTAAATTGGAATCACTTTTATTTAGTTTGACGAGCTTCACTTTGTTTGACTGGCTCCGCATTGGAACTTGACTTTTAATTTGTTATGTAGGTACCGAAAAAATTACTGGTTGTTCATTGAGAAATTTATATGAGCAGCATTTTATTTAGGCAGAGTAGCGGAAACATAGTTGGGTGGCCACCAAGTGCAATTTTTTTTTAATTCAGAATTAATCCATAGAAATATACAGCTACGGTTCAAAATACTATCCTACGTCATGCTATCCCATAGATTCAAAATACATTATTGAAAGGATTGCAACTTTCCTTACTTTCATTTTCAACCGTAGGTTACTTTTTGTATAATGTCATCTTCATAGTAGTTCGGAGCTTCAGAAGGTTGTGGAGTTGTCGAGTGGAAAAAAAAGTTTTGACAGACTGCCAAGAGAGGCAAGCGAAGGGAAACGCGTTTATTTTGGCTCAACTTCGAGTGCTTCACTCCAAAAAGTCTTAGAAAAGCTAAAAAAACTCAGGCCTTTACATCTTTACTAGATGATTTATACAGAGTCAGGAGGCAAACTTTGCCTACACTTAACGGGACACTGTAGTGCCTGGGACATTGTTAAGATGGAATAGGCTTGCCCATCACCTAAATCATCCTCTCAGCTTAGTCGGCCATATCTACAGGAAAGACAATGGTCAATACTTATTCACTTGGCCAGCACGGCTACTAGGAAAGCTAGTCGCTTAAGTAAGCTTAAGGACTGCCTCTGCATCAATCAGCTGTTAGTTTATTTTAGAGTTATTGACTACGTTTACTTCCATATAAAAAAAACGACAACTATTTACTTAACTGTATAAAATACAATGAGAGCCAGTTGAGCCATCTTAGGATCGTTGCAAACGATCTATAGGTATCTGAACTAAGTGACTGCCAGACGTAAACGTACTCAAGACACTAGAAGTATTGCCGCGCTGAATGGAAGTGCTAGACCTCGGATCATGCGTCCCTGAAATAATTTTGAACAGACGCCCTGAAACAATTTGAAGATACGATGGGCTCCGGTACCCCACGCACCCAGGGTCTTAAGAGGCCGTAGGTAGCAAATATGTGGTTTGAATCGTATTAGATCTCAAAATCCGTGAAAGATACCACCTTATAATGTTTGGAGAAATTAAACTTTGAACTTTTATCTTGCGTTGTGGTTTTTTAGAAACACGATTGGTAAAAGTTTTCTCGATCATATATTTTTTTGAAAAATACATGTTTTTCACACAGTTTGCTATTTATCTCAGGAACAGAACGCTATTTTTGTTGGTTTTATGTTTTGACAAATAGCCTAGAAGTATTCATTTAGTTCTGGTTTTTTAATTTTTCGATTGCTTGTTTAATTAACTTGTAATTAAATAAAAACTGTTTTTTCGCTATAAATTATGTTGCGTGTCTATCGTTCTGCGCTTCTCACTCACGAGTAAAAACATTATTCGCTCTCCCGCTCATTCCTCGGCGTTATGGCACACACTTAAAGGCATATAAACTCCGTTCGCGATTTGCTTACGTGCTACTAAATAGCATATTCTAGACCAATATCTACACCTGTTTCAATCATCCAAATCGGTGCGCAGGTATATTTATTTATCCAGTCGATAAGACCGCCTTTTGTAACAAACATTGTTATAAGATTTTTTATTTACCTACTATAACTCTGTACCTACTATGTTGTTGCAATAAAGTTCTTTATTATTATTATTATTTCAAGTAATGTATTATTTACGAGTATAAAAACTCTACTTTTCGATAGAGATTCTTCACTGAAGCTTTTCAGACTTTCCATGTGACCATAGTATTGCATGATTACTGAACTTACATAATTATACCATAAGTCCCTGCCTTATCTTTCAGCTCAATATGATTTAGCTAAAAAAATGTACTATTTAGCCAGTGGCACTTTGCTTCCATGATTTTGATATAACTTTGCTCACCAAACTTCAGAACTGCCTACGCAAGTTTCCTTTGTCGCGTACGTAATTTGATGGCTCTATCTGATTAGGTTACAGTTTACAAACTGAGACCGGATATTTGAATTTAAGTCTGTTTACAAACCCAAAGTTAATCATTATATTATATAATTGTAACGATCTTTAGGTGGCTCAACTGGTTCTAATTGTATTTTGTACAGTTATAAAAATATGTAGTAGTTTAGTTTCTGTAAATAAATTTGTATGATATTGGGGGCAATTCTGAGTGTCGCAAAAGCTAATCTAAGCTAACTAAAATTGTTGCCATCCTTTTTATTCCCATCGCTATGAAAGGGACGGCAACAATTTTAGTTAGCTTAGTTTAGCTTTTGCGACACTCAGAATTGCCACTATTATTTTATTATGAGCTAGAAATGTCTGAAGTAAGCTTTAAGAATATAAAAGAATCGTAGATCTAGACGTTCTTAATTGGTGACGTTCTGAACGGTCACAATTCGGATGGGTCCACTAGTGGCATTTACAGCTGAGCGTTTTCCTAGCTTAGAGCAGTAAAATTGACGGTCCCGGCTTTTTAAGACGTTAAGCCACTAGCTCATACGAATATACATAGCTATAGGGCCACGAGAAACAAGATTAGTCCTAAGAATATAAATAACTTCGAAGATTCTCAACATAATTATCTTTTCCATTCATCTTTTTTTGGGTAACTGATATAATATCCATTCACATTCATTGTGTTACATGTCATTTGTTATTTATCGCTTATCGTGTGACAATAAATAACTCAAGGATAAAAACTATAATCAACACAACACGCGACTAGATATAATAGGAATTATTAATGATTCTACATGGCTCAACTGGTATGTATAAATAAAAATGTAATGAAATATGATGACGACTGTATCCCAGGGACCGGTAGACATTTCTTTCAGATCTTTATAAAATTTTTACATTGGTATGTCTATATTATATGTATGTAGTGTAGGTATTAATATGTTTTTGTAAATACAATAATTAATGAAGTGATTGAGTCGACAATTTGTAACCTATGTACGGAATTACGAGTATAACGGCTGCAAAAATAACTAAATAATGTAATAAAAAAAGAGAATGCTTATCGCTTTGTTTTGTTAAATTTCAGGCAAAATTTAAATCGCTTTCACATTCCAGCTATATTATATGAAGCCTAAAATTGTTTTACCAAACCCTTTAATAAATCAGCGGAGAAACAAAACATTCTCTTTCTGCACCTGGTACCGTAATATTTCGTCTCACTCGAAATAACGGTCGTATCGTATATCTCTCTCGTTCTAAATAGCCTATTTGCTTTCAACCACTGGCCCTTTTCAATTCTTTCGAGAGCAGTTAACTTGTTTAAGTTTGGTCGCAGGTCAAAAAGGTAGTGGCTAGGTTAGTTTGTTGAGAATTGAGATCTACGTCCTTTATATTCAGGTTTAATCATACTTCACGTAATACGTACGTAACTCTGTGTTGGGTGTCCAATGTCCATTCGATTTGCTTGAAACTCGATTGCAATACTATCAATGCAAAATAAATATAAAATTAATCAATAAGTAAATAAATAAATAAACATCTGTTACTTCACAATTAGAAACCTAACCCTGCAATCGCCATTTATTGTGCTATCCAATTAGTATTCGCAGGAGCATCGACGCAACAGCAATGAATGGACGAATTCTCGTGGGAAATTCAATTTTGTCCGACAAACACCAAACAAACAGGTTTGCGGAAAAGTCATGGTACAAAACATGCCTACACAGACTACTGTAGATAAAGCTAGATAGCTTTTTACCATTCGGCGTATAGCATTCATAATATTTTTTTCAATTTACCTAATAAGTTTTTAGAAATGTTTTTTTTTGTCAATCTCTTGTCACTTAAACGAGACGGCAGATTTAATGGATAGGTTCTAGGAAGTATCTCAGTCCATTAAAAAAGAGTATTTCAGTGTCAATAACAACAGAGTGCTCGTAAAGTAACTATAAAGTCGTAAAGCCATGATGGAAGCCATCAAGCGGCTTAAAGACATACAGTAAACTTTAAAGAAAAACATTATGTATGTATGTTTATAGAAACTCCTTTGAAGTCTGTTAATAAACAGCGGAATGTTGTAATATTCTTGATATTTATCTTCAGATGATGGCAAACGACAATAAAGTCGTTACACTATTTGTCACTACTTGGATGGGTGACCGCAAGTGGCATAAATATCTGAGCGCTTCCGTGCTTCGGAGGGCACGTTAATTGTCAGTTCCGGCTTTTAAAGTCGTTAAGCCATGACGGAGGCCTTAAGGCGACCTAAAAACTCCGTCACCAGAGTTGGCCACTTGCTCAGACGAACTTATTTTTTTTGTATAGGTACCTACAATTATTTATAACACTGCTAGGTATTTATATTTGCACCTTTTCGGCGACCTACCTCGCCCCGATACTATGGTTTTCATATCAAAATATAAAAACTGTAAAATATTGTTTTGCAATTACATGGAACATTAATTTTACGGAAAAAACAGTTTCGGATAACGGCAATTACGTTTTTACGATATTGCTCTGCACATAAAATGTTAGAATAGAATATCAAACAAGAGAAGGCGGGTAATTCGAAGAACAATAATTGTTCTGAGGCAATTAATTCCTCAGTTAAATAACGTTATCAATAAAATGGTGCATTCAAAATAAAAACTGAAGGGAAGACTTAAAAATCTACAAAGGCTTTTAACAAATATAGAGAGCTGTCTCATCATTCGTTACATATTCATATAAAATGTATTTTGTGTGTTATTTCCGGATATAAATTAATCATTCATAGTTCCCAAAATCCAAAATAATATAGTTTAATGTAAACCTATATAAAAGCAATTCTGGTACTTTTCATTTAAATCCGTCCATGTTTGAGCGTGAAAAAGTAACACACTAACATACTTACACACACACAAACTTTTACCTATACCTATAATATTAGTAGGATAGTAGGATGTACAATAATAATTGGGGTAATACAGTATTGTTTTACGTTTTACAACACATTTTGGCTACTAGGTTAAACGAACTTTCTTTTATAAACAAAATCCTAAAATATGACAAAGGAGTTTTATTATTGTTGGCTTGTTATAAGTACTTGTTATAAAAATACACTTGTTATACTTGTTATAAAAATATCTAATTGTATTACTTTGTCCCGTGGTTTCTGTGTGCAACCCTTTGCCCACTGGATGGAAAATTCAGATGACAGAGCAAACTTTGAATACGAAAGAAATTGAATTTGTTTTCACACGAAATATTTTTTGTGAGAAATTATTTGGCTGGTGAATAGAGTATAATCACGGGTCTTTTCTGTTTTGATAGCTAAGCGGGTAGTCAGAGGTAGGTTCTAATTCTGACTACGCTATCTAGTTAAATCAAGATGTAGTCTAAGAGCATTCTAACGGCTCTATTCCTGTTTTGAGATCTCTAAGGGGGTAGTCAGAGGTAGCTTCATCAATACTGACTACGCTATCTAGTCAAATCAAGATCTCAAGTTTCTAATCCGTTAGAAATTTAGGATGCTAAGTCATTTCTTAACGTTTCACACATAGTATTCAAGTTACCTTTCCACAAGTAACTTTATAAGTCAGATTTGTAATTACATCCTTGTACAAAGTTAGCAATTACGTAGATAAAATAAACAAGAAACTTTTAATTAGTTTATTTGAAGAAAATGCTTTGAAATTCAAACATTTTTCCTCTGAGATTTGTATGATGTTTTTATAATGTTATGAAAGAATTTATATTACATTATGCTTTTTGTTTTTAATTAGCGTTCGCTGGTGGTTTCGTTTATAAATAATGTATTTAAACATAAAGTAGATTATTTTTTACTCTACTAGTCCTTCTCCTCCTCAATCGGTCCCTCATTGCTGAGGATCGTGACTCTGCCGACGTAGCATTGCTAGTATTTTTTTCCAGGAATTTCGGTCGGTTGCCTGTTGGAGGGCTGCATTCACCGGCATCTGCAGATATTCCGACACCTGGTTGACCCATCGTTTAGGGCTACGTCCTCTTGGTCTCTTGCCTTCCACGGTGCCGGTTACCACCAGTTTCTCCAGGTTCTCAGTGTCTCTACGAGCTATGTGTCCAAAGTACTGGAGAATACGGTGCAGGCAGACAGACGATAGACGCAGCTTATGTAGGAGGCCAAGCTCTTTAAGGATGGACACGTTTGTACGGAATGCGGTCCACGGTATTTTAAGCATTCGCCGCCAGCACCACATCTCAAATGCGTCAATTCTTTTCCTGTCTGTGGCTTTGATGGTCCATGTTTCGGCCCCATATAAGAAAATGGAGAAGACAAGTGTGTGAACAATGGCAGTCTTTGTGCGTCTTGTGATGCTTCTGTCTCTCCATATTCGATTCAGCTGGGTCATCGCCGTTTTAGCCATACCGATTCGGCGACGTATTTCCGATTCGCAGCTGCCTCTATTGTTGATGACTGAACCGAGGTATTGAAATTCATCTACGGTTTCATAATGGTGCAACAAGTTGGTTCTTTGGATTGCTGCGAATCGGTCAATGACCATAAGTTTAGTCTTGCTCTTATTTATGGCAAGGCCCATGTCCAGACTAGTTACTTCAATACGGTGTAGTAACTCCGCCATTTCTGTTTCCGAGGAAGCAAACAGTGTAGTGTCGTCTGCATAACGTAGATTCGATATATGTCGTCCTCCTACTTTTACGCCTCCTTTCCATCCATCTAGGGTCTTGCGCATGATATGTTCCCCATAAATGTTATATAGGATGGGTGATATGACACATCCTTGTCTTACTCCTTTTCCAAACTTAAAACAGCTTGAAGTTACATTCTCAAGTGTAACAGTTCCGTACCCAGTTTCATAAAGCCTTCGGATAAGCAGTACACTCTACTAGTAAAGAAATCATAAAAAATGTTAATATTTTTGTAAAAGTAGGTATAATAGGTACAGTAGTCTTATGTTTTTGTATTCTAAAAATATTAGCTGGTTCAGCTATGTGACGTCACAGGCAACACGTAATTTGAATCGAATTAATTTTATCAAAAATAACAAGAGTTTGTGATAATCAAATAGGTACTGTAAAAAACTACAACATTCTTTGTTGTAAAAAAGTATCAACAGTACTTAAAACAATTGAATGTATCAAAAATAGAACACATTCGCAGTATTGAATAAAACCTCAGCGAAAATGAAAACTGAAATTATATTTGACGACTTTTTAGTACTCTGGCTCACATGTTTCCACTCAAACAGAAATGCAGCAAAATAATTTACAGCGTGTACAGTAGAGTTATGTTATACTATTTCTTTACACCACTTTCAAGTATTAACCTAGATTTTTAATAGCTATTTTAATTATACCAATGCGGGCGCGAATAAAGCAATAGTATGAAAATCAAGTTAAAACTCACTTTATGGCAAGCAAAGCAAATTGAGACCAAGAACAAATTCACTTTATAGCAAGTAATCTTAAAATAAATTAAATATTTTGAATCTTTTGGCATCTTGAATAGAAAGCTTGCTAGGTCATCAAACAGCGGGTTGATTAAATAAAAAAATCTTTACGAAAAAGTTTGGCAGAAGTGAGTTAGAGCAGATTCAGACCGAGTTTATGATAATGATTTAGATATGACCCTCGGCCTAAGTTTAATCAAAGACGATTAATATTAATCGTCTTTGGTTGAATGTATAAAAATATAACCAAATTCAGGCCTTTAGGCGTCCTAAAAACTCCGTCACCAGAGTTGGCCACTTGCCCAGCCAAACTTACTTTTTTTACCAAATTTCGGCTCGCGGGCTGAGTGGGTTGACCACTAAATCAACTTTTCATATAGATTTTAAAAGTCTATATTTTTTTCAATAAAACCTTTTAACTTTTGTAATTGTTGCCTTAAGCCCTGTGTAAATGTAGCTTTTTATTACCGACACAAACCTTTGCATAAAACCGTTGTTGGCGCCTCGAAAACCACACACGGTAACCACAGGGCTCCATGTGGGCGTCACGAATGTTGGTAGCAAAAAGCAGCCACTTTACTCATAGCCAAAGGTACCAGTAATTTATTTTAAACTATTTTGAATACAAACTTTCTCGAGCTCCATGCTCGAATTATTCAAAGGAACGTCGTCAGAAAATGCAAAGAGGAAATTTTAATTACACCTTTCCGCTTTTATCTTACTGACTTTCTCAGACTTCGACATTTCATGAACTCGTCCGAATTACACTTAAAATGATTTTAATAGACGATCTTGATGATACAAATCTCTTTTAGAGCTAGGAATATCGTCCAAATCTAGCTTAAGTTATTCTGACTTGATCTTTTTGACCTAGTTCTAAAAGGAATTAGGTATGAATAAAATCATAAACTTATATGTTGTTCGTAGCAGGCGTAGCGGTCGTAGCACTCGTAGCATTACGTAGCACTCTCGTAGGCATTTCAGTTTGTCGACCCGAATTATTTTGGCAACTGTCCTGTTAGGTTAGATAAAGCAATAAACAGTTGTTAGAGGAAGAGGGATGTAGGTGGGGTATGATAGAAAGAGACAGTAGTAGTAATAAGGGGAATTGTGGGCTCACGGCACTGGAGTTAAATGAGGCGCGTGGATTAGGTAATGAGATCTTTGCAGCTTCTCGAATTTCAGTAACATAATTAAGTTATTTATAATTGTATTATGAAAATGATTGATGTTCAGATTCGTCTGGGTAATTAAACTGATATCATTGTAAAATTACGTGTCTTGAAGTTTTAAAAATACATTATAAATAGATTTCTAAGTATTTGGCAATTTAAAGAAACACAAAAATAAATAATACCAATGTAAATCCAAAAATGATAGATAGATAACACTTTATTGTACTCAACTTAATTCTAACACAAAACAAAAAATAAAAAACATTAGAAGAAATCAAAAACTGAAACTGTTACTGTTAAAATAAGCAGAATAAATGCTCATAATGAATTGTTAAACTAAAGAATATTCATAAAAAAAATCGCTGACTGAGTTAATAATTGTTTTGTATTCAGCCTCAAAGAACGAAGACGTTTCAAAGTGGTTTAATCTCATTGTATTTATTCAAGAACCAAGTTGTTAAAGTTACTTTGAATTTACTCTGAAGATCTGTATTATCTCTTAAAATTTGTACAAGTAAAAGGGATGAAGTCAATCAAGTAATGATGCAACTATCTTTTGGCCGGAGTCCGGTTTTCGAATAACCGGTTACAAGCTAAAAGTTTATAATATGTTTGGATGTTTGTATGTCACTCGTACTTTAACCAGTTGATTGATTTTGATGATAGGGATAGACCGTGTCCTGGAATAGCATTATTTAAAATGTTGGTACCCAATTTAACGTATTTTTTTTAATTATTAGTCTTCATAATTAGCTGGTATTCAACGATATTCGATATCCTACCTAGTATAGGTATAATGAATTATCAAATTTTCTAAAATAGCCGGGCTTCCAATTACCGCATAGTAAATGATCAATACATCCCTACAGCCTTTCAACCTGCCTTCAGGGTAGGATAACTTTGCACAGGCTTTTAGAATAATTCTTTCACATGAAAAGTTTCGAGTCCGGAGGCGCTTGTTCTTGTTTTAATACCTTCTGGGATTTTAATGGACATTCATGGTTATAGAATATTCTCATATTTTACAATGTTATATCCCGTATCCGGCAAACTAACATCGTCTACCCGATCATTTTTTTAAATGACCGGACAGACCAAAATTACCAGTCAGATACAGGACATCAAAAATAGCCGGATATGCACAAATGGCCGGTTACAGATGCCGGATATTAAACCATCCATACAATCTTAAACCCTTTCGACCTGCCTTTGGGGTGAGAAACCTTTGCACAGGCTTTCAGGATAATCTTTTCACATGAGTACCTACTTACCTTTGAGTCCGGAGGCGCTTAGGTTCTTCTTTTATTACCTTTTGAGATTTTCAATCGCGTACCGGTCATTTTAAATGGGACTTTTATGAAAAGAGGACTTAAACAACACATAGTTTAAGACAGTAATTTGTTTATACGTGGTTTTTGACGCTAATGTATGCGTAGTATGTATAGATAGGTATATAATGCTTACTCTTTAAGACAAAATAATAATCTTCGAAATAATTTCGTTTGATTATTGTCATCAGAAACTTTTTGAAAAATCTTACTTTCTCTTTGTTGTTATAATATAAAAAAAGATTGGTGAGATAATTTACTTATATATAAAAATAAAATATAAAACTGTATTTTATTTGGTTTTTTGTATTTCTAAACTTATCATTAAATGAGTCGTAAATAACTTTTATGTGATATATCTATTCTCTCTAAGCTAGCAAAGAATCTCGTATGTATTTCACAGTTCAAATATTGCGAGGAGTCTGTTGGCAAACAGTGTTTGTTTATCGTCAGAAAAATTCTAGAAGCTTCCAATAGGTACTTAGTGCCTCTTCGTAGTCTTTAATAGCCGTGTTCTATTGAATGTGAATTTCCAACTAATAGATTTTTTTAGATTTTTTATGAAATGAGAACCAGAAATGAGATCACATAGTAACCTATGTAGTATCTAGGTAAAGGTCTCCCTCAATTGTTTCCATCTCTCTTGGTTCTCTGCCATGTCCCACCAACCCTTTTAAAAGGTGTCAAGGTCATCCCGCCAACGTTTTCTCGACCTGCCCCAGCTTACAAGAGCAATTAATAATAAGTAGTAGTCACTATTTAAACGAATATTTTCGTGAAGTCGGTCCTTTGTGCTTATTCTATAATTTATTGTGTATCGAAATAATTCTACGAAGTTCCAAATCCCCAGCTCTTTAGTAGCGTAAACCAAGCTTATTATTTTCGTATAAACTCATAGTAACAGAGGTTAATTTGTTCTCCGAATTAGCTACCTTCTAAACCGAATTATTTATTTATCAAGTCAAGTCCCAACCAATTCTGTGTTTCTGTATAGAGTTAAAACGAAATTCGATAAAATTTGGTCTCCTAGTGAACCGTCAGCGAACGGCCGTATTTTAGAATGTTTATTTGATAAACGCTAGTCTTTTATTAGGCCTGGCGCGCACTAGGCAGCCAGGCTGCGGCAGCCAGGCTGCGGCAGCCAGTAAAACATATGACGTTGTATAGGAGCCCGCGCACTAGGCAGCCACGAAATCTCGGCTGCAGCAGCCAATAAAACGCGCCTGTTTGCACGGCAGCCAGCTGGCTGCGCGCAGCCAGAACGTGTGTAGGCGAATGTATGTGGCTGCAGTCAGTCTCCGCGCACTAGTTGTAGCAGCCAGACGTATTTTGCGTTCCGAACTTTGACAAGATGACTTTCGATACAGAGAAATTTATTCGGTTTTTATATTCGGCTGTTATAACTGGCTGCGCAAATATTCTGGCTGCCGCAGCCTGGCTGCCGCAGCCTGGCTGCCTAGTGCGCGCCCGGCCTTATTGTAGTGAACTTATAAGCTTACCGAGCCGAGAGTCCAATCGATTACTAAATTTTGTCATTCTATTTCTTTTCAATGCCTAACTAGTTTCACTATTTTTTTTTTACTTTGATCAGACCTAAACGTGTAGACTTTATCGCACTCGCTCGACACTGCTTTGTTTTTATTAAACATAAAATTATATTTTTTTTTTCTTAACATTTCAGACATACATAAATAGGCAAAGCATATAATAAACAAATAAGTTAGCCTAGAGCTCGCCCTAGGATGACTTATTTGCTCAAAAGTCAAAGTTGTCAACTTCTGTACCTATAATTATCTCTGTAGGTTGACTTACGGCCGTTAACGGGCGGCCGTAAGCCGTGTATGGGACAAAAATTTAATATAATAAGTACGACACTAAATTCTAGGATATAGCACCAGTCAGTCAGTCGCCAAATGTTTAATATTATTGCTTCTGGCAACTGAAATACCGTTTCCATAGAACTTGCAAACGAGTTTTTAATGTTTTTTGTTGAGTAACTATTAAAACTAGGTACTTGTACCTACCTACCAGAGGTTGGTTAATAATAACTTTAGTTTTTTATTATTTTTACAGTGTTAAACCACACTTAGGTATTGGATATTTCATTATAAATGAAAAATCTTACTAACAGTTAACGGATCCGGCAGGATTCGAACCTGCGTAGATACAAGCGATCACTCTTAAGCCGAGCTGCCCAACCACCAGGCCACGGACCCTTTAAGCCGAACCCCAAAACTATTAGTAAGATGATTTTATCGGTTAAAGCACCGATTAGCGCCACCTACAGGGATACCAGAGTATCACCTGCTCATTAATTGAAGTTGCATTCAACACAAATGACGAGAGATGTCGCTACGCTAATTCTATAGTTTTTTATTATTTTTACAGTGTTAAAATAATAAAAACTATACCGAGTTTTTATAACTTTGTGTCATTTTATTTTTGTATTTTATTATTACGTCTATAACGTTGCTCGCATAGTTAATAAAAAAATAATAAAATAAATATCCTTGGACATTTCACACGGCGTCATCTAGTCCCAAGCTAAGCAATTTAATGCTTGTGTTATGGTAACCAGATGACTGATAAATTACATAAGTAGATACCTACATTTTTTTTTGTAATTACATACATATTATACATAGAAAACACCCAGACACGAAACAAATATTTGCAGATCATGCAAACATTTGTCCCGCAGCGGGGATCGAACCCGCAACCTCTGCGTCTCAGGCGGGCTTTCGCCCACTGCGCCACAGAGGTCGTCGGTCGAGTTGTGCTAAGATCCGTGTTATATTATCTAGGAAGCTCATGTTTTAAAATGAAAAAGTCATGTTCTATACTTCATAACGTATCTATATCACTGTTGTTAAAAAAACTTTGAAAGCCAGGCTTAACAATAAATGGCAAATGCTATTAATTAAAACTGTAAACTCGGCTTACAGGCTTAAGCTGGAATTAAGCAAATTGATCGCGAACTTCCGGATAAATTGTAGCTATACAGGTGAAACTATAGCTACTTCCTAAAAAGGCGTTTTTTTGACAATACTTATGCTGAGAAGACTTATCGATAAAACTCGCGCTTTTAGACTTTATTTATTTGTTTTTATTATAAGCCTGATGTTTTCCACTGCAGGGCAAATGCCTCCTTTTCCTCTTTCCAGGCCTTTCCCTGCTTTTAGACTAAGCTTATGAAAAATCACCTGTATAAAACCACTCCTCTTTTAATGTCGGCAGCAGCAATGGATTACTGTAAATAAAATTTTTGGTGCTTAATATTTTATTTACAGTAACAGTACAAAAACAGTCATCTGATATATCAAATGACAATTTTTTTACTCCTTTTTCTTAAGTTGCTTAGCTTAAGAAAACCTAAGAATGCTTGTTACAGATTTTGCCCTAAAAGCCAAAAAACTTTTTAACCATAGCCGAATTTTTGTGTTTTGCGAACTTTTCATTTTATAGCTGCCATTACTCAAGCCAGGATATTTTTTTTCGAGTTGACTTTAGCAATTCTGCCTAAACATAGCAAATGCTTAGTTTTTGTTTTTTCATAAATTTGAATAACTTCAAAGTTGAATATTAATTTGAAATAATATTTCTTATTAGCTCAACTAATAAAACAATATGTGTTATACCTATAGTAAGATAGAATTGGTCATTAGAATAAGCGAAAAAATTTCATTAAACTCATCCTTTAGTCATCTTGAAAAGAACTACGTAACCTAAAATGTCTAAAACCTGAAAAAATATAATAATAATAATAAGTTTGAGTCACAAAATTAAATATTACACAGGATAATTATGCATTATAGAGTTGTTATAAAAGTGAAGTTATAAAATTAATGAAAAGTTAAGTTAAGTTAAGTTAAGTTACAGTTAGTATACAGTTTACAGTTTACAGTTTACAGTTTATTATGTATGTATGTTTATAGAAACTCCTTTGAAGTCTGTTAATAAACAGCGGAATGTTGTAATATTCTTGATATTTATCTTCAGATGATGGCAAACGACAATAAAGTCGTTACACTATTTGTCACTACTTGGATGGGTGACCGCAAGTGGCATAAATATCTGAGCGCTTCCGTGCTTCGGAGGGCACGTTAATTGTCAGTTCCGGCTTTTAAAGTCGTTAAGCCATGACGGAGGCCTTAAGGCGACCTAAAAACTCCGTCACCAGAGTTGGCCACTTGCTCAGACGAACTTATTTTTTTTGTATAGGTACCTACAATTATTTATAACACTGCTAGGTATTTATATTTGCACCTTTTCGGCGACCTACCTCGCCCCGATACTATGGTTTTCATATCAAAATATAAAAACTGTAAAATATTGTTTTGCAATTACATGGAACATTAATTTTACGGAAAAAACAGTTTCGGATAACGGCAATTACGTTTTTACGATATTGCTCTGCACATAAAATGTTAGAATAGAATATCAAACAAGAGAAGGCGGGTAATTCGAAGAACAATAATTGTTCTGAGGCAATTAATTCCTCAGTTAAATAACGTTATCAATAAAATGGTGCATTCAAAATAAAAACTGAAGGGAAGACTTAAAAATCTACAAAGGCTTTTAACAAATATAGAGAGCTGTCTCATCATTCGTTACATATTCATATAAAATGTATTTTGTGTGTTATTTCCGGATATAAATTAATCATTCATAGTTCCCAAAATCCAAAATAATATAGTTTAATGTAAACCTATATAAAAGCAATTCTGGTACTTTTCATTTAAATCCGTCCATGTTTGAGCGTGAAAAAGTAACACACTAACATACTTACACACACACAAACTTTTACCTATACCTATAATATTAGTAGGATAGTAGGATGTACAATAATAATTGGGGTAATACAGTATTGTTTTACGTTTTACAACACATTTTGGCTACTAGGTTAAACGAACTTTCTTTTATAAACAAAATCCTAAAATATGACAAAGGAGTTTTATTATTGTTGGCTTGTTATAAGTACTTGTTATAAAAATACACTTGTTATACTTGTTATAAAAATATCTAATTGTATTACTTTGTCCCGTGGTTTCTGTGTGCAACCCTTTGCCCACTGGATGGAAAATTCAGATGACAGAGCAAACTTTGAATACGAAAGAAATTGAATTTGTTTTCACACGAAATATTTTTTGTGAGAAATTATTTGGCTGGTGAATAGAGTATAATCACGGGTCTTTTCTGTTTTGATAGCTAAGCGGGTAGTCAGAGGTAGGTTCTAATTCTGACTACGCTATCTAGTTAAATCAAGATGTAGTCTAAGAGCATTCTAACGGCTCTATTCCTGTTTTGAGATCTCTAAGGGGGTAGTCAGAGGTAGCTTCATCAATACTGACTACGCTATCTAGTCAAATCAAGATCTCAAGTTTCTAATCCGTTAGAAATTTAGGATGCTAAGTCATTTCTTAACGTTTCACACATAGTATTCAAGTTACCTTTCCACAAGTAACTTTATAAGTCAGATTTGTAATTACATCCTTGTACAAAGTTAGCAATTACGTAGATAAAATAAACAAGAAACTTTTAATTAGTTTATTTGAAGAAAATGCTTTGAAATTCAAACATTTTTCCTCTGAGATTTGTATGATGTTTTTATAATGTTATGAAAGAATTTATATTACATTATGCTTTTTGTTTTTAATTAGCGTTCGCTGGTGGTTTCGTTTATAAATAATGTATTTAAACATAAAGTAGATTATTTTTTACTCTACTAGTCCTTCTCCTCCTCAATCGGTCCCTCATTGCTGAGGATCGTGACTCTGCCGACGTAGCATTGCTAGTATTTTTTTCCAGGAATTTCGGTCGGTTGCCTGTTGGAGGGCTGCATTCACCGGCATCTGCAGATATTCCGACACCTGGTTGACCCATCGTTTAGGGCTACGTCCTCTTGGTCTCTTGCCTTCCACGGTGCCGGTTACCACCAGTTTCTCCAGGTTCTCAGTGTCTCTACGAGCTATGTGTCCAAAGTACTGGAGAATACGGTGCAGGCAGACAGACGATAGACGCAGCTTATGTAGGAGGCCAAGCTCTTTAAGGATGGACACGTTTGTACGGAATGCGGTCCACGGTATTTTAAGCATTCGCCGCCAGCACCACATCTCAAATGCGTCAATTCTTTTCCTGTCTGTGGCTTTGATGGTCCATGTTTCGGCCCCATATAAGAAAATGGAGAAGACAAGTGTGTGAACAATGGCAGTCTTTGTGCGTCTTGTGATGCTTCTGTCTCTCCATATTCGATTCAGCTGGGTCATCGCCGTTTTAGCCATACCGATTCGGCGACGTATTTCCGATTCGCAGCTGCCTCTATTGTTGATGACTGAACCGAGGTATTGAAATTCATCTACGGTTTCATAATGGTGCAACAAGTTGGTTCTTTGGATTGCTGCGAATCGGTCAATGACCATAAGTTTAGTCTTGCTCTTATTTATGGCAAGGCCCATGTCCAGACTAGTTACTTCAATACGGTGTAGTAACTCCGCCATTTCTGTTTCCGAGGAAGCAAACAGTGTAGTGTCGTCTGCATAACGTAGATTCGATATATGTCGTCCTCCTACTTTTACGCCTCCTTTCCATCCATCTAGGGTCTTGCGCATGATATGTTCCCCATAAATGTTATATAGGATGGGTGATATGACACATCCTTGTCTTACTCCTTTTCCAAACTTAAAACAGCTTGAAGTTACATTCTCAAGTGTAACAGTTCCGTACCCAGTTTCATAAAGCCTTCGGATAAGCAGTACACTCTACTAGTAAAGAAATCATAAAAAATGTTAATATTTTTGTAAAAGTAGGTATAATAGGTACAGTAGTCTTATGTTTTTGTATTCTAAAAATATTAGCTGGTTCAGCTATGTGACGTCACAGGCAACACGTAATTTGAATCGAATTAATTTTATCAAAAATAACAAGAGTTTGTGATAATCAAATAGGTACTGTAAAAAACTACAACATTCTTTGTTGTAAAAAAGTATCAACAGTACTTAAAACAATTGAATGTATCAAAAATAGAACACATTCGCAGTATTGAATAAAACCTCAGCGAAAATGAAAACTGAAATTATATTTGACGACTTTTTAGTACTCTGGCTCACATGTTTCCACTCAAACAGAAATGCAGCAAAATAATTTACAGCGTGTACAGTAGAGTTATGTTATACTATTTCTTTACACCACTTTCAAGTATTAACCTAGATTTTTAATAGCTATTTTAATTATACCAATGCGGGCGCGAATAAAGCAATAGTATGAAAATCAAGTTAAAACTCACTTTATGGCAAGCAAAGCAAATTGAGACCAAGAACAAATTCACTTTATAGCAAGTAATCTTAAAATAAATTAAATATTTTGAATCTTTTGGCATCTTGAATAGAAAGCTTGCTAGGTCATCAAACAGCGGGTTGATTAAATAAAAAAATCTTTACGAAAAAGTTTGGCAGAAGTGAGTTAGAGCAGATTCAGACCGAGTTTATGATAATGATTTAGATATGACCCTCGGCCTAAGTTTAATCAAAGACGATTAATATTAATCGTCTTTGGTTGAATGTATAAAAATATAACCAAATTCAGGCCTTTAGGCGTCCTAAAAACTCCGTCACCAGAGTTGGCCACTTGCCCAGCCAAACTTACTTTTTTTACCAAATTTCGGCTCGCGGGCTGAGTGGGTTGACCACTAAATCAACTTTTCATATAGATTTTAAAAGTCTATATTTTTTTCAATAAAACCTTTTAACTTTTGTAATTGTTGCCTTAAGCCCTGTGTAAATGTAGCTTTTTATTACCGACACAAACCTTTGCATAAAACCGTTGTTGGCGCCTCGAAAACCACACACGGTAACCACAGGGCTCCATGTGGGCGTCACGAATGTTGGTAGCAAAAAGCAGCCACTTTACTCATAGCCAAAGGTACCAGTAATTTATTTTAAACTATTTTGAATACAAACTTTCTCGAGCTCCATGCTCGAATTATTCAAAGGAACGTCGTCAGAAAATGCAAAGAGGAAATTTTAATTACACCTTTCCGCTTTTATCTTACTGACTTTCTCAGACTTCGACATTTCATGAACTCGTCCGAATTACACTTAAAATGATTTTAATAGACGATCTTGATGATACAAATCTCTTTTAGAGCTAGGAATATCGTCCAAATCTAGCTTAAGTTATTCTGACTTGATCTTTTTGACCTAGTTCTAAAAGGAATTAGGTATGAATAAAATCATAAACTTATATGTTGTTCGTAGCAGGCGTAGCGGTCGTAGCACTCGTAGCATTACGTAGCACTCTCGTAGGCATTTCAGTTTGTCGACCCGAATTATTTTGGCAACTGTCCTGTTAGGTTAGATAAAGCAATAAACAGTTGTTAGAGGAAGAGGGATGTAGGTGGGGTATGATAGAAAGAGACAGTAGTAGTAATAAGGGGAATTGTGGGCTCACGGCACTGGAGTTAAATGAGGCGCGTGGATTAGGTAATGAGATCTTTGCAGCTTCTCGAATTTCAGTAACATAATTAAGTTATTTATAATTGTATTATGAAAATGATTGATGTTCAGATTCGTCTGGGTAATTAAACTGATATCATTGTAAAATTACGTGTCTTGAAGTTTTAAAAATACATTATAAATAGATTTCTAAGTATTTGGCAATTTAAAGAAACACAAAAATAAATAATACCAATGTAAATCCAAAAATGATAGATAGATAACACTTTATTGTACTCAACTTAATTCTAACACAAAACAAAAAATAAAAAACATTAGAAGAAATCAAAAACTGAAACTGTTACTGTTAAAATAAGCAGAATAAATGCTCATAATGAATTGTTAAACTAAAGAATATTCATAAAAAAAATCGCTGACTGAGTTAATAATTGTTTTGTATTCAGCCTCAAAGAACGAAGACGTTTCAAAGTGGTTTAATCTCATTGTATTTATTCAAGAACCAAGTTGTTAAAGTTACTTTGAATTTACTCTGAAGATCTGTATTATCTCTTAAAATTTGTACAAGTAAAAGGGATGAAGTCAATCAAGTAATGATGCAACTATCTTTTGGCCGGAGTCCGGTTTTCGAATAACCGGTTACAAGCTAAAAGTTTATAATATGTTTGGATGTTTGTATGTCACTCGTACTTTAACCAGTTGATTGATTTTGATGATAGGGATAGACCGTGTCCTGGAATAGCATTATTTAAAATGTTGGTACCCAATTTAACGTATTTTTTTTAATTATTAGTCTTCATAATTAGCTGGTATTCAACGATATTCGATATCCTACCTAGTATAGGTATAATGAATTATCAAATTTTCTAAAATAGCCGGGCTTCCAATTACCGCATAGTAAATGATCAATACATCCCTACAGCCTTTCAACCTGCCTTCAGGGTAGGATAACTTTGCACAGGCTTTTAGAATAATTCTTTCACATGAAAAGTTTCGAGTCCGGAGGCGCTTGTTCTTGTTTTAATACCTTCTGGGATTTTAATGGACATTCATGGTTATAGAATATTCTCATATTTTACAATGTTATATCCCGTATCCGGCAAACTAACATCGTCTACCCGATCATTTTTTTAAATGACCGGACAGACCAAAATTACCAGTCAGATACAGGACATCAAAAATAGCCGGATATGCACAAATGGCC
Source organism: Xanthorhoe designata (assembly GCA_963582015.1). Classification (NCBI taxonomy): domain Eukaryota; kingdom Metazoa; phylum Arthropoda; class Insecta; order Lepidoptera; family Geometridae; genus Xanthorhoe; species Xanthorhoe designata. The sequence continues at coordinate 12,198,163 of OY757029.1, read as the reverse complement.
GGTTACAGATGCCGGATATTAAACCATCCATACAATCTTAAACCCTTTCGACCTGCCTTTGGGGTGAGAAACCTTTGCACAGGCTTTCAGGATAATCTTTTCACATGAGTACCTACTTACCTTTGAGTCCGGAGGCGCTTAGGTTCTTCTTTTATTACCTTTTGAGATTTTCAATCGCGTACCGGTCATTTTAAATGGGACTTTTATGAAAAGAGGACTTAAACAACACATAGTTTAAGACAGTAATTTGTTTATACGTGGTTTTTGACGCTAATGTATGCGTAGTATGTATAGATAGGTATATAATGCTTACTCTTTAAGACAAAATAATAATCTTCGAAATAATTTCGTTTGATTATTGTCATCAGAAACTTTTTGAAAAATCTTACTTTCTCTTTGTTGTTATAATATAAAAAAAGATTGGTGAGATAATTTACTTATATATAAAAATAAAATATAAAACTGTATTTTATTTGGTTTTTTGTATTTCTAAACTTATCATTAAATGAGTCGTAAATAACTTTTATGTGATATATCTATTCTCTCTAAGCTAGCAAAGAATCTCGTATGTATTTCACAGTTCAAATATTGCGAGGAGTCTGTTGGCAAACAGTGTTTGTTTATCGTCAGAAAAATTCTAGAAGCTTCCAATAGGTACTTAGTGCCTCTTCGTAGTCTTTAATAGCCGTGTTCTATTGAATGTGAATTTCCAACTAATAGATTTTTTTAGATTTTTTATGAAATGAGAACCAGAAATGAGATCACATAGTAACCTATGTAGTATCTAGGTAAAGGTCTCCCTCAATTGTTTCCATCTCTCTTGGTTCTCTGCCATGTCCCACCAACCCTTTTAAAAGGTGTCAAGGTCATCCCGCCAACGTTTTCTCGACCTGCCCCAGCTTACAAGAGCAATTAATAATAAGTAGTAGTCACTATTTAAACGAATATTTTCGTGAAGTCGGTCCTTTGTGCTTATTCTATAATTTATTGTGTATCGAAATAATTCTACGAAGTTCCAAATCCCCAGCTCTTTAGTAGCGTAAACCAAGCTTATTATTTTCGTATAAACTCATAGTAACAGAGGTTAATTTGTTCTCCGAATTAGCTACCTTCTAAACCGAATTATTTATTTATCAAGTCAAGTCCCAACCAATTCTGTGTTTCTGTATAGAGTTAAAACGAAATTCGATAAAATTTGGTCTCCTAGTGAACCGTCAGCGAACGGCCGTATTTTAGAATGTTTATTTGATAAACGCTAGTCTTTTATTAGGCCTGGCGCGCACTAGGCAGCCAGGCTGCGGCAGCCAGGCTGCGGCAGCCAGTAAAACATATGACGTTGTATAGGAGCCCGCGCACTAGGCAGCCACGAAATCTCGGCTGCAGCAGCCAATAAAACGCGCCTGTTTGCACGGCAGCCAGCTGGCTGCGCGCAGCCAGAACGTGTGTAGGCGAATGTATGTGGCTGCAGTCAGTCTCCGCGCACTAGTTGTAGCAGCCAGACGTATTTTGCGTTCCGAACTTTGACAAGATGACTTTCGATACAGAGAAATTTATTCGGTTTTTATATTCGGCTGTTATAACTGGCTGCGCAAATATTCTGGCTGCCGCAGCCTGGCTGCCGCAGCCTGGCTGCCTAGTGCGCGCCCGGCCTTATTGTAGTGAACTTATAAGCTTACCGAGCCGAGAGTCCAATCGATTACTAAATTTTGTCATTCTATTTCTTTTCAATGCCTAACTAGTTTCACTATTTTTTTTTTACTTTGATCAGACCTAAACGTGTAGACTTTATCGCACTCGCTCGACACTGCTTTGTTTTTATTAAACATAAAATTATATTTTTTTTTTCTTAACATTTCAGACATACATAAATAGGCAAAGCATATAATAAACAAATAAGTTAGCCTAGAGCTCGCCCTAGGATGACTTATTTGCTCAAAAGTCAAAGTTGTCAACTTCTGTACCTATAATTATCTCTGTAGGTTGACTTACGGCCGTTAACGGGCGGCCGTAAGCCGTGTATGGGACAAAAATTTAATATAATAAGTACGACACTAAATTCTAGGATATAGCACCAGTCAGTCAGTCGCCAAATGTTTAATATTATTGCTTCTGGCAACTGAAATACCGTTTCCATAGAACTTGCAAACGAGTTTTTAATGTTTTTTGTTGAGTAACTATTAAAACTAGGTACTTGTACCTACCTACCAGAGGTTGGTTAATAATAACTTTAGTTTTTTATTATTTTTACAGTGTTAAACCACACTTAGGTATTGGATATTTCATTATAAATGAAAAATCTTACTAACAGTTAACGGATCCGGCAGGATTCGAACCTGCGTAGATACAAGCGATCACTCTTAAGCCGAGCTGCCCAACCACCAGGCCACGGACCCTTTAAGCCGAACCCCAAAACTATTAGTAAGATGATTTTATCGGTTAAAGCACCGATTAGCGCCACCTACAGGGATACCAGAGTATCACCTGCTCATTAATTGAAGTTGCATTCAACACAAATGACGAGAGATGTCGCTACGCTAATTCTATAGTTTTTTATTATTTTTACAGTGTTAAAATAATAAAAACTATACCGAGTTTTTATAACTTTGTGTCATTTTATTTTTGTATTTTATTATTACGTCTATAACGTTGCTCGCATAGTTAATAAAAAAATAATAAAATAAATATCCTTGGACATTTCACACGGCGTCATCTAGTCCCAAGCTAAGCAATTTAATGCTTGTGTTATGGTAACCAGATGACTGATAAATTACATAAGTAGATACCTACATTTTTTTTTGTAATTACATACATATTATACATAGAAAACACCCAGACACGAAACAAATATTTGCAGATCATGCAAACATTTGTCCCGCAGCGGGGATCGAACCCGCAACCTCTGCGTCTCAGGCGGGCTTTCGCCCACTGCGCCACAGAGGTCGTCGGTCGAGTTGTGCTAAGATCCGTGTTATATTATCTAGGAAGCTCATGTTTTAAAATGAAAAAGTCATGTTCTATACTTCATAACGTATCTATATCACTGTTGTTAAAAAAACTTTGAAAGCCAGGCTTAACAATAAATGGCAAATGCTATTAATTAAAACTGTAAACTCGGCTTACAGGCTTAAGCTGGAATTAAGCAAATTGATCGCGAACTTCCGGATAAATTGTAGCTATACAGGTGAAACTATAGCTACTTCCTAAAAAGGCGTTTTTTTGACAATACTTATGCTGAGAAGACTTATCGATAAAACTCGCGCTTTTAGACTTTATTTATTTGTTTTTATTATAAGCCTGATGTTTTCCACTGCAGGGCAAATGCCTCCTTTTCCTCTTTCCAGGCCTTTCCCTGCTTTTAGACTAAGCTTATGAAAAATCACCTGTATAAAACCACTCCTCTTTTAATGTCGGCAGCAGCAATGGATTACTGTAAATAAAATTTTTGGTGCTTAATATTTTATTTACAGTAACAGTACAAAAACAGTCATCTGATATATCAAATGACAATTTTTTTACTCCTTTTTCTTAAGTTGCTTAGCTTAAGAAAACCTAAGAATGCTTGTTACAGATTTTGCCCTAAAAGCCAAAAAACTTTTTAACCATAGCCGAATTTTTGTGTTTTGCGAACTTTTCATTTTATAGCTGCCATTACTCAAGCCAGGATATTTTTTTTCGAGTTGACTTTAGCAATTCTGCCTAAACATAGCAAATGCTTAGTTTTTGTTTTTTCATAAATTTGAATAACTTCAAAGTTGAATATTAATTTGAAATAATATTTCTTATTAGCTCAACTAATAAAACAATATGTGTTATACCTATAGTAAGATAGAATTGGTCATTAGAATAAGCGAAAAAATTTCATTAAACTCATCCTTTAGTCATCTTGAAAAGAACTACGTAACCTAAAATGTCTAAAACCTGAAAAAATATAATAATAATAATAAGTTTGAGTCACAAAATTAAATATTACACAGGATAATTATGCATTATAGAGTTGTTATAAAAGTGAAGTTATAAAATTAATGAAAAGTTCTTAATACCTAATTGTAACCGTGACATCAAAATCGGTCGTCACTCATAATTTTATAATATCTACTTCGCCTTAGCGATGTTTGGTAAGTATTTAAAAAAAAACTTAGTGGAATATAAACTAAAATACATAATTAATTAAACTAAAATTCTGTCATTTCAGAAACATTTTGTGTATCCTACAAAGTCAATACACTGCTTTAAAAATCATTTTGGTTTCCACAAAGAATTTGCCTGAATATAAAATGCTACACATAACACAATAACATCTTATTAGGCACCAAGGAATTGCATAACTTCGTAGTTCTCACTTAGAACTTCCACTACCACAAGGTTTTATTAGACAGTTTTGCTCTGGTTCTTCTTAAAACAATGCCGTTATGTAGCGACCGTATTGTTTTCACTGAAATTCGAGTTCTTGGTAAGTCTTTTCTTGATTTAATTTCTCTCTAATGTATAATTCGACTTTCAAACGTAGGTACCTAGGTACACATAATACAATCAAGAAAAGTTTCTTTCGTTCTGTCTGTCGTTCTCGTCAATGCCAAACACATTCTAAGGCTCGTATCCATAGTCTGGACTTAGACTTGAGTCTTTACTCAAGTATCGATTTTTGACAGTTCACTATGGAAACTGAGTGATGAATCGCTTAAGACACTTGAGTATGGATTCTGAATACGAGCCTATGTTATAAATCTAAAGGTTTGACTCGGGGCCTGGCTGGTAAACCTCGTCTAATGCGACTCAGGTTGTCTATTTATAGAAGTGACTTTCAGGCCTGTATTCAGAGACCTTACTCAAGCGTCGATCTGTGCTTGAGCGTCGACTCAAGTAGCGTTTCTTATTCAAGAACGTTACTTGAGAGTAGTTTTGCTGATCAGAGTTCAGCTGAGTCGAGTTCAGCTGAGTAGAGTTCACCTGAGTAATTCCTTATTCAAAAACCTCAATCAGGTGAAATCGATGCTTGAGTTTGACATTTTTCAAAGGAATCTGAGTAAATGCTTGAGAGTGGTCTGGACCACGCTTGAGCATTTACTCAGATAGCATTTTTGTTTTGTTTTCAGTAAAAATGGATAATATATTCGATTCGTTGTATTTTCGAGGTCATCTAAGCATGCTAGAATAACGGACACACAAGACAAGACTTCAAAATATGCATGGGGACCTTGTTTCTGTTTCATACAGACAAATGTTATAAGGACTTGTGAATTTATTAGTTAGTATTAGTTTAGTCTTGGTAGGTAGGTACTCATAAGGATTACTTAACTACTTTATTTATTTCGAAAATTCTACCTACGTACATAACCTACCTACGTACACATTTGGTTTGGCTGGGGTAAAATAAAAAATATATTGACAAAACTACCATAATGTTTTTATTTAATATTTTACACACACTTATTTAAAACGTATTAAATAAAGTTTATAGGAGTCACGGAAAACAGCTAATCGTTAGATCATGTCCAGGCTAAGCTTGTTGAGAGAGATCCTTCGTGAATCGTGTCTCGTCATCTTCAACGAGTGCTGGTGCTATCTTCCACAACGTTTGTGTCTACAAACACTACATAATGCATCAGACCAGGGCAAGAAGCACTACCGCCGATAACCAAGCAGTATTACCTGTCTTTGGTCAAAGCGTAAAAATAAATTCATTGATTTCACATTTTCATCCCGCGATTTGGCGATTGTTGAAATTTGATTGACTTGCTTGACGACTGACGTATGAATGAATGAATTTGTCAGTTTTCTAAAGTCGTTCCGTTACACGTTATTTTTACTTCACTTTCGAGAGTCGCCATTAATTTTTCATCCAGGCATTTTGAATTTCTGCGTATAACGGAATGGAAGTACAAAATAAATTAAAAATGTAAATGATAACAGACTGAATTCATAAACAAAAAGGAATCGACACTTGAGACTCGATTTAGCTGAGCATTTACTCAAGCAACGTTCTTGAATACAAACGATACTTAAGCAACGAATCAACGCTCAAGCAGAGTTCGGCTGAACCGAGTTCAAATCGACGCTTGAGTCAGGTCTCTGAATACAGGCCTCAGTATACGAAGACGGCAGCTGTTTCATTAAAAATCCAAGTCTTGTGATGCACTTAAGCTTAGTCTTAGACATACTGAAACTTTCATCTGATCTGAACGTAGCACACTATGGGTCCCATTAATGTAACTTAACTCGGTAGGTATCATTTTGTCACGCGTTCAACATTAATCAAATCTGTGTGAATTGTTGACAATTTCACGTATAAATATACCTAAGTGTGGTTAGACTATTACTTATTCTTTCGACATAACATTCACTAACAGAAAACAAGCATGAACATAAAAGTAATACAATACAAGCTATTGCAATGCCTATTTTCATTCACAATCAGAGGTTCAAAGCTATTGATATAAAACCTTATTGTTCGCCATTGCTTTAGGGCGATTGTTGGCAAAATAAAATGTAACTACGACATTAGACGTTCAAAGAAGTTTTATTTTTTTATTTGCGAAGAAAGGAATAATTTTGAAATTGGAACGAGTTGCTACAAAAGTAAATTTTGAAATTCGAAACGGGAAAGGATTTTTATGTTTGTCAGGGATAACATAATAAATGTAAAACCAATAGCCTATCCACACTTCGCGTCGCTGTTTGCGCCGTTATCTACGGCGCTGTCAGCAATCCACACTCACAGAGATTTGACAATATTGTTATCGTTCCTTTGTTGCGGTACAAACTACCGACAACCAACGGAAAGTAGGTGCGGATCATGCGCGAAGAAGCGTTAGAATGGAATAGGAGTATGGTTTGGTTAGATTAAGGGCCGCTTGCACAAAAGCTGATTTATTTTTTTGAATAAATTAATTAAATAATAACTTTGGCGAGTGGGATAGTATCTTGATCAGAAAAGGTAACTCAACCGTGCATCAATTTATTTATCTTTCAAAACAATGATGCATGGGTTTCAAATCCACGACCTTCGGTCGAGGAACACTCGGCCAGTTACGAAGCTCCGGTTTCGTAGAGGGCCGAGGCGCGGCCAACACGGTTTTTTGGTAGGTAATTATATTATAAAATTGCCAATAAACAGATAATCGTAAAACTTCCAGTGGTAACTTTCTCACGTAGAAATTAAACCATTATTAACTTACCTATCAGATCAGCTAACCGCCACCGATTTTGTTCATGAAATTGACGCGATTAATAAAATTTATATTTTGGCGTGACATCACTTTGGTTTTGCGCCCGAATGGTTCAGATCGGGACACGTTTTGCGAAATTGCTCCAATTTGTTTCCCATTTGTGCCGGGGATAAATGTTGATGAATCACAAGATTTTCATAAAAAACGCGGGAAAATAAAATACTTAACCACTCTTCACAGCATGTAGGGTACGTCAAGCTACGTTATTTTTAGACCTCTCGTTGAATATCTAAAGAGGTAGGTGTAAGCTGAAGGCAAAGTGGGACGTACTTAACTCTTAATGGAACTGTAGGTTTAAATCTTGGATTTGCTTCAATGGATTTCAATAAACACCATGCTTAAATTATGATATCGTAAAACCTGCAGCTGATGAAACCAACAACATAGATCCGCATTTATATATATTACTATTTATATTACTAAATTAATAAAATGAATTAATTTTAGACATCATTAATTTTACACAACTGTACAAAATACAATTAGTACTTACCAGCAAACGATCTGTTACCTATAGATTATAGATCGCTTGCTAGTACTAATTATATTCGCTCAAATGATAAACGCCACTGCCACTTTGCTTGTTGGTATCTGATACTACTGATCTGAATAATCAAAATAATTTGTATAGTCTATGCGTGGTACATTTTTATTCCTATTTCACGTAAGCAAAGTCAAGAGCTGAAACTGGTTAGATATCCAAGCCTGCAAACATTCTCCTATGAGTCTAATCAAACTAAGAGATTGATATAGTAGGTATTGATATAGTATTGATATAGTATTGATATAGTATTGATATAGTATTGATATAGTATTGATATAGTATTGATATAGGTTCTAGAGAAGTCGACTCCATAATTAGCCTCGGGCACTTTAATATCTAGGCCAGTGTGATGTATTTAGATGAAGATGGGAATTCTCGTAGCCCTAATACAAAGCAATCCAATCTACGAGTATGTCATCTGCAAGTCTAGGAAATGTAGAGCTTATACTCGTAATTATAGTTAACGACTTTACCAATTTAAAAAACCGTCTTCTTGAGCTTCTTTTTATTATCATTATCACCATTTACCAAGTTTCATTATATTATCTGTGGTAATATTTTTTGAGACTTCATTGAAATCACAGGTACCAGAGTATCAGATTACTGTAGCATGCACGATGCTTACTTTTTTTAAAGCCTCGTCAGAAGTAGGACTTTCGCCTTGTGCCGGCTTTTCGCCACATTTTGGGAAACTCAGTAAAATAGCGATTTTTTATTTGTACGAGTATGTGCATATTTGCATATTCAGAACAGCTGTAGCAGCTGCGGCTAATTTAAAATTCTTTCAGTTTAAGACTGGGAGGGAACTTAATATATTTCTGAGTAGAGGCGAGCCGGTGGTAGTCTAGTATTATCATAGAGAACAAGTCTTAGTTTTAATTGTTTTACATTTAGGAAGGAAAATATTAAACGCAAGACTGTCGTGTGTTAAAAGTATAACACGAATTTTGGAGCTCTCCGAAAGAAAGCAGATATATCTCTTATACTGGTTCTCCGAGGCAGAGATACGGGACAGGGAATGTGTTATAGACAAAAGCTAACGCGTTAAGTTAAGTTTTCACGACGCATATGCCGTGCCCGAGTGATATTTTGATGGTGCACTCTACTGCTTTTCGATCTTGTAGTTATTTAAGATTCTTTGAATCTAAGAGGGTTGGAAGTATTTCCAAATACATAATATTTGACACTTTGTAGAACTTATTAAGCTAGAAACTACAAATTACAAGTCAATCAACGTTAAAAAATTAAAAATAAATCTATTATTATCTACTGGTAACTCCAATAACCCTTTCAGAACTTATTAAAGTTGCAAAACCTTTTATAAAAAGTTAAGCCGTTCTAAACCTTTCAACATGATTGACGGCTGAGTCCCGAAATGTTGAAATTACTGCATTTCTACTTTTGATAACCATTTAGATGAAATGGCGGATTCTAATTGATGAGGGTAAGAAAGAAGTTAAACAATTTATTTTAAAATAAGTTTATTCCAGTTTAATTGAATTGTTACTAGGTTATAGCTTGTCCTAGTTATAATACTATGCCGAGAAGTGGACAATAGTGCCAGATATCTGCCAGATAAGCTCTGTATTGTCCAGTCTAGGGGGATTATCTATCGGCAGGTTCAGTGAATTTTATTACGAGTGCATTTTATTTACGAAGCACTTGTGGTGTATGTAAATTGAATTTACAGGATTTTATTGCGTAATTTACCTTTTATTATTTCCCGACGTTTCGGCTGTGTTGCAACAACCGTGGTCGCGGGTAGTTCGCCTGCGACCACGTAAATTCAATTTAAAAGCATGAATTGTGATCGCTAAAGTTTAAGAAAGACTTGTGGTGTAGCTTTCAAATCCTGTTTCGTTGTTCTGTGTTAACAATTGAGGGAAGAAGATTACGTCACCAGAGATGACCAATAACTGATATATTAGTTGTACGAAGGTGATAAGTATGAAATTAAAATCACTTATGAAAGTAATAATAGAATTTGCGTATTTAAAACATACCTACTTTATCAAGTTCCTGATTCTGATGGCGAATAGAGGGTAGTCGCGAATTCTACCCTCGATTGTTGGTGGTAGCAGTCTGTACGTGACTACAAGAACTGTAATACACTCGAAACGTCGGGAAAATAATAAACTAAGGTAATTACTTACCAAATAAAGTCCCGTAAATTCGTTTAAATTTTGACAAACAGAGCCAATGTTCACAACAGACTGTTAAATGTTTAATACTACTGTTAAAATGTTTATTGATTCTATTATAAATGCTCGATCGACATTAAATACAATCCGTAGGTATAAATGAGATCGTTATTCAATTTAGTACCTACCAGAAGGAATATGCAACTGGAAATACTAGTCATTATAACCAATATCATTATAACCAATATTTGAGTGCAGACTTTGAATACGAGCCATACCTACTCTACAAACTGTTTGATCATGCAGCTTCAGTCACACGTCAAGCTTTTTGTTAAAATGTCAAAACATTTTCCGCCATGTTTCCTTATCCTCGTCATGCTTGATCTATCTAAGCTTAATACTCTCGTGGAACTGTTAATAAAAAATGATTTGGTTTATCAAACGCAAAGCCTACACATTATAGGCTATCAAAACGAGCATGATACAAGCTAAAGCTACGAGCTTGTTGGAAGCTTGTCGTCTCAGAACACATTCCAAATATTCAATTTGTTACACATCGATTCATATAGATCACGTATCTTGGATTGATTGTTCGGTGAGGGTCGTTCTGCCCTTTGACCGAAAGATCGCGAGTTCAATCCGGGGTCAGTGTGGGTATCGTTGATTGAAACCAGAACCTAAACTTGTGCAGGAAATTAGAGGAAACACAGATGTTCGGGAGATTTAATACATGTAGCATACATTGCTTGTAGGGGTATACTCTTGAAATAGATTAAATAGTTATTTAGGCTTTTTTCATAAAGATTTGTCAATTTAATATAGATTTAAATTTAAAAGAGTGTTTTTTTCTTGTTACTCTTATGGCAAGGAAAAGAGATAGCAACAGATTTAATATCCGTTTTAGCTGAAATAATTTACTAGTCCAATATGAGTATAGTACACAAATTTAGAAAACCTAAACTAAGTAGTTAGATACCTGCATAGTTTTTATATTATTGCGTGATTTCTAATTTTTAGTAAGTAGTTATGTAATATACTATTACTGACTATCTAATCTAAACAGCCCACTGGATCCCACTGCTGGGCAAAGGCCTCCCTTCCCTTTTTCCATTCGCCTCGATGTAGGGTTTCTGTCAGCCAGCTGGTGGAGTAATCATCGAGTTCGTCCCGCCATCTCCGCTTGGGCCGACCACGAGGCCGTTTAATGCCTTGTGAGACCCCACACCCACTCGGTTACTGACTAGGTACTTTGATTATTTCAAAACAATGTAATTGGAATTGCCATTTTATAAAAAACTAAAATGCAAAAACTTTTTCCTAAGACAACTGCAGATTTATCGAAGAAATGACAAATGATATCTAAACTAACCAAGTATAAATCAAAGTAGGTAATCTAGATTCTTTTGAAAACCATTTCAAACTATTAACCCTCGTTTTAGACTCTGAAGGGCTATGAAGTTTCTCAACTCAGAAATTCGTAGACCGTTATTCAATCAAAACTTTTTGTCGGCATCTATCAAAGCCTGGAAGTATTGGATCTAACGACGTAACGGTAACGACGGGCTTCAATAGCCTCTTGAAAGAGAGAGTTTATGAATAGAACCTTCGGCCGAGCCTGTGTTTTATGGGGTAGCTTGCCTTGACGATTTTTATGATTGACAATATAAAATGATGTTCTTTGTGGTTATAAAATTGATGGGTGACCTCTGTCGTTAACAACTAACTCTCTTTTTTATTTGAGCTTATAAGTTTCTCTCTTCGTAAAAAATCTAAATTGGTAGCCATCTTTTTATTGTGAACGTGTTGTTAAAAAGACGGGTGACCGCTAGTTTTGTCGATAACTATTATCTGAACTAGTAACTTAGATTATAATGTGTCTAATTTAATAATGTTTTATCCGTTAAAACTTCAGCGTATAAACTTGCTCATCTTAATAATAATCTTGTGCAATTTTCATAATTAATTTGCTTCATGGCTTTTAAGTAATTAGAAACGAGAATAGGAGTCTAATTTAAATATAAATATCAAAGAGAAAATACCAAGAATTAAATAACGTTTTCTTTTTATGAAGTCTAAAATATTACATTATTTAGATGTTGAAATGTCGGGACTGAACAACGGGTGCCTCTTAGAATGAGGAAATAAATTATTTTTAATTAATAAATCTTCTTGATATATTATTATGATTGAAATCAGTGTTGTCGAGTAGCCGAGTGGCTGAACTGTCAGTTGGTTTTCTAATAGTGTCGTTAGGCTAATATAATACAATGAAATGAACGTAATGCCCGGTTCTTCTCTCTCACTTATGTAATGCTTGACTCTATAACGTTACATTACGGAAAATGTAAGAATTTCTAAAGATATATTCGTGGTCATATATTTTGTAATATATTTTCAGGTGCAAAGCTGTTAGAATAAGGCTGCGTGCACAAGCGGAGGCTGCCGCGATCCTCGATGATCTCCTGTGTGCGATGCGATAGCTGACATGAGCTGAACCACGTCATGTCCACCAAGAAGCATTCGCCACAGCCAAAAAATAGTGAGTAACTTACTATTTTGACCGCAGTAATTTAATAATGAACGTAGGCCTTTCGATCTTTATTAGATGTGTCATTTGTATGGACTTGGTTGTGGACCGCGGTTGGGGGCGCCGTGGATGTGGCCAAATTTTGGCAAAACAAAATATAGGTAGGGACGATCCATTGTCGACACGATGAAGAAGATTAGATGTGTTATACAGCGCCTACAACTGATGTATTCCTGTTGTCCCCTTTGACCTGTCCTAGATGATTTATACAGCACCTTTATCAGATGTGCCTATTCCCGTTGTTGACGCTGTCCCCTGCATTTAATGGACTCAACAGAACTCAATAAAAATTATTAACAATTATTCCCGTTATCCCGTTGACGGTGTATCTGTTAATGAAGACAGCGAAACTCAAGAAAACTGATTATCATAATTGATGCAGTGCTTGGGACATTGTTAAGACAAGGCAAGCGGTAGGCGGTGAAGCGGATTCGTTTCGTAATGGCCTCTAATGAAACCGTTGATGCCTACACCGGCCACGATCGAGCCTCTCGCCGACGGTGTCCGCGACGGTGTCGTGCGTTTTAAAATATAAAGAAAACGATAACAAAGATTACATGCAAAATAAACCAAAAAATGATACGTATTTTTTAAACAATGGCCGGTATAAGAGTAATAAATGCCAAATGAGACAAAAAAACCGGCCAAGCGTGTGTCGGACCGCGCTCAATGTAGATATTGACCGGGAGTAAAAGTGGTAAAAAAAATACTCCACATACCACGAAACTATACAATGACATGTCACTTGACATCACTTGAGTCTCAGTTGGCAAATGGATTAAGGATGACCGAATCATTGGGTTTATGACCACTTGAAACCCCACTTGATCAGGGTTCAAGTAAACAGGACCAAAGTGGATAGTAAACGTTATAATATGACGCGTATATCCAGAAGTGAGTGATTCAATAAAGTAAGTAAGTTCGTATGAGCAAGTGGAAATATCTCTTATGTACAGCCATCAGACCTGTTACAATTTTATTATAAGTATAGATAATAACATAAAATAATCAAATACATCACGTTCACACCTGTAGTTTCTGTTCGTACAAGTTTACATCTATTGTCATTACTCTGAGTAGTAGATGAATGTAAGTACTTGCACCTAATTGCTTCCCGCACGCAAGTTGTCGTGTTACGTCCTAATAATGGTAGCAGGTTCAAAACTCTAGTGTTTAAAGTTAAAAGTTGATCCTACCTGCGGTCGATAACGTACATCGGAAACTGAATGAACATACTGAAAAGTACAAAAAAATATAAAATATTTAGGCAAATGGCTAAAAATGGGTCTCTATTTTGTCTCCGAAATTTTATACCCCTAAAATAAAAATCTATAAATTGGGTTTTCATAATCATCGATTGCCCGTATAATCAGGATCTATAATATAAGGATCCCTAATATAGTTACGGCTAATATCAACATCCCTAATGTTTAAAATACATAAAATCATTCTCAATAAATAATATAATCCATAATGTAACTAACTCATAACTTTATTTTCATAATAGTTTATGAGAATAAATTTAACATAAGAGCATTGTGTCTCAAGCACAAGGCAGCATAGGGAATGTAACTGATTTCGATTTGGGTGGCTGATTTCTTTTATTCCACATTTTAATGGCGCTTCGGCGGCCGCTACCGCGGCACGCTCGCTACGCTCGCTCGCCTCGCGCGTTAGTGGTCACTGTTCAAACCTAACCTAACCAACGAATTTGGATTTGGGTGGCTGATTACTTTTATTTCACATTTTATTGGCGCTTCGGCGGCCGCTACCGCGGCACGCTCGCTACGCTCGCTCGCCTCGCGCGTTAGTGGTCACTGTTCAAACCTAACCTAACCAACTGATTTCGATCTGGGTAGCTGATTACTTTTATTTCACATTTTATTGGCGCTTCGGCGGCCGCTACCGCGGCACGCTCGCTACGCTCGCTCGCCTCGCGCGTTAGTGGTCACTGTTCAACCCTAACCTAACCAACTGATTTCGATCTGGGTGGCTGAATACTTTTATCCCACATTTAATTGGCGCTTCGGCGGCCGCTACCGCGGCACGCTCGCTACGCTCGCTCGCCTCGCACGTTAGTGGTCACTGTTCAAACCTAACCTAACCAACTGATTTCGATCTGGGTGAATACAACCGAAGTTGTTTCTGTTTTACATAATTTATAAACGTTCGAAAACATTATTAATCGGAAGTGGAAGTATTATGATTCTTTATTATTATGACACATATGTTTATAACGATTAAAGTTAGGGATTATAATATTAGGTAACATAAATTTATGGATTAGGAGCTTAAGGATGAACAATACCTTATTACAAACTATAGTTATGGGACCATAATATTATGGATTCCTATGTTTCGGAGACACTTGTTATTGATTGTGATTTACGGACAATCGATTTTCGGAGACGAAATGGGTTCCCGCTAAAAATGAACGCGAATCAGGAACACGATTACATCCCCAAGGTGCGGTAGACATTTCAGATCTTTAGACATTTAAAATACAAAGAATATATCTCGGAGGGTAGGTACTTATAGCCCTACTTAGATTTTTCATTTATATTATATATACCTACATAATAATAATGTATACACTTTATCGAAAAACTGTATTATTAATCCGATGATGTATTTATATTATTTATTCATGTCCAAGTATATTTAAATTTACTTTATTTATTTATTTTGTTTATCCCTATCTTTTGATTAAAAATTGTACAGACCTCTGTATCCACCCGCGGCTTCGCTTGCAAGGTACTTACCCAAAGGCGTTAGACACCATGATGTACCTATGTATGTAATGTAAAATCTGACAAAATGATTACATTACAGACATCATCGGATTAGGTTTTAAATAATACAGTTTTTCGGTAAAGTGTAGGTACCTATACATCATTATTATGTACTAAATATAATAATTCTCGTTTCGAATAAAAACTATGAACTGCGCGAACTTGCTGTTAGTGTGTGTAATGAAGTCATTTAGTTAGTATGAGCTAGTGGTCTAACAAAGTATTGAATATTAATTAATCACGAATGCATTAATCATAACTGTGATTTATTGTCCTATTCCTTTTCATTTAGAATTAATTGAATTTTTAATCGGATACAACCAGCTAGTGTGCAGTCAAATGAATCAATTAGAGTTTCCAATTGACTTTAAAAGGCTGTGGTTCTGAATTTGAAAAGATCGTTGATCTATGCTTAATTGAAACTCAAAGGGTTGCGGTTTTGTATTTAGTTGGACACAAAAGCCAAAGCTGATTACAAAAAACGTATGGTCGCGTTCGGAAAGTCAATACGAGTATTTTTCATCGGAACGACGAACGAGTACATCTTCTTCTTTATTTTGGCTTCGCCGGCTTTTGCCACGCATTTAGCCACTACCATGTCAAAATAATTCAAGTTATTAAAGTCAAGTCAAAGTCATGTCATAGTCAACGTCAGTAAAGATGTGGATTCGTTACTAAAGCAATCTACGGACTTTTTGAGAGAACTCGAAATGCAATGATATTCTGTTTTGTTTCATTTGCCCACACTAAACACACATAAGACTTATGTGCGGGAAGACCCACTTAGTAAAACGTCAAAATTATAGAAACGTCAATGGTCATAAAATGTGTCATCGTTTCGTGTCATTCATAAAATAAGGTTAATTATTTATAGCCAAACAAATAAAATGATTTAGGCTGGATTGCTTCAGGTAGGTACCTACACTTTATTGTTTCCATTTTTGTGATAAATTATTTAGAGCACCGAGTCTCTACCATTCTTTCAGTCGAATTTTTAACCGACTTCAAAAAAGGAGGAGCTTCTATGTTTCACTGTATTTTTATATGTATGACTCTGTAGTGCAGTGGGTGAAAGACCACCTGCGGACGTAGAGGTTGCGGGTTCGATACGGGACATAAATAATTATATGATTTGCAAATATTTGTCTCCAGTCTGGGTGTTTTCTATGTATTTACATAAAAAAATGCTGTGTGGAATGTCCAAGGATATTTATTTATTTTACCTGCTGGCGGAAAAAGTGGTAATGATCTCGATGAATGATGGCCGGCACGTTTGATTGTGGGCCAAAAATGAACATCTTTAATGAACACCTTTGCCTATCTTTAAGATATATTTTTATAGGAAAATTTACACACAAATCCTATTCAAAAGCTCATAATACCAATAAGTATAACTAAATAGTCTTTTCTAAACTGATATCTTACTTACTACTATAATATTATAATTGTTTAAGTTTGTGTGGATGGATGGATGTTTGTTACTTTTTCACGCAAAACAGATTGGGAAAAGGTAAACCCTATCGAAATTAAAATATTACTTAACTCATTCAAAATTTACCTTTGTTTAAATTTATTTTAATCAGCCCACAGTTCAAATAAAATATTACTTAAATGAATATTTTCTCAAAAAACAGCTTTTGTATTCTGTAGGCAATACATTATAGGCAAGGTCGCAAATAAAACATTTCCACTTTTCGTTGAAATAACACAGGGACGCCTAATTGTGTCCTTAGGGTGTGTTGATATCTGTGTTTGATATCTAGGTAGTTAATAAAATGTGAAATATGCTGGTATGTTTCAAAAGTGTAATAAAAACGGTATTTGTTAGCTCAGTAGATACATACACTTTTTATACAACGTGATTCATAATTGGTATGTTATCCCGAAAATGGGTCATTCACCTCATCAGTGTGAACAACATTTGTTCTACGACTTTTTTAATTTCGATGTTTTTCATTGAAGAAATGAACAGCAAAGTTTCCTTCAGAAATAAACACAGCGCATATAAATGAATCCTATTTCGTTGTCACTTAATAACTCGAGAATGGCTGGATCGATTAGGATATATTTTTTTTATGGTTTTCTAATACTTCATAGATGGTTCGTGCATTAAAAAAAATAAAAATAATAACTGGTGGTACGAAGTGCGTCAGGTCACCTTGTAATCAATAAACATTTAATTCGATATGCATAAAATGAATCAATCCAATTTCAACTCAAAATGGATAAAGCTATGTAATTATATTCTCTGTAGACAATTGTATTATTTTGCTCACACTAGCTAGATGCTACCTCTAGTATTTTCTGTTCTGTGAACATAACTATTTGAACTATTCTACCTCAAAGAGGAAAAAAGCTTTCAAAGTGAAAGAAAGAGACAAAGATACTCATGTTTTATTCACATCGGTAAACAGAGAAACCAGGAATGTTATAATAAATAAGATCATTATTATTCTTGGATCATCCCATAATAACAGGGCATGAAAGAATTTATAAAAGTACGCTTTTATAAATTGTATTATTCGTAGCTTGAAGGTATTCTTGTTAAAGCAGGCAGTATTGATATGCTTCAGATTTTGCTCAGAATTTATTCAGCAATTTTCCTTTATACAATACCATGAGCTAAAAGTATTTAAGTAGGGTACTGTTTGTTTGGTCTGGTCTAGTTGCAGGATGTATTTGCTTATTAATATTTATAAGTAACTTGAACTACTAAATAATTCAATAAAACAAACAGTGACGCAGATCTGAGATAAATTTATTTCTTACAAACTTACTTGCTTCGCTAACGTTGTGAATACCTGGATAAAAAGTAGCCTATGTTTTATTCCATGTCATAAAGTATGTAAGTCTATTAAGCCAAATCTGTTCAGTTTCATAGTTTCATAGATTCATAGATTAAAAAAAAAATCACTTTTTCATAATTTTAAATATTTAAGTTTTAGCGCTACTTTTACAACACGCAATATGGCGTGCAGAAAAAACTTGTTTAAAAAATACCGTGTTTTGTAATAAGAGGCTTTTTTTTACATTAAAGTTCAAAGCTGTTTAGCTTGTCTAGTTCTTTAGCATGAGCGTTTGGAACAATAACAATAACTCTGGTGCTTTTTAAATATTGATGTTCTTTAATTTTATTTTAAAGAGAGAGTGTGATAAGCTTATTTTTATAAAGACCCCTTTTTCTAATCTTCTAATCAATTTTTGAAATATTTGGGTGTGAACATTTCGAGACCAAGCGATCAATTCCGAACGAAGCCCTATCGCGTGAGCCGACACATGCGATCTGTCACGTAATTCATGTGTAAATTGTCTAATTTCGTATGATTACACTCATAATACCGTGCTATACCTCTTTATAAGCTGATGACCTATTTAGCAGCCTTTATAGATATTACGTTCGTTGCGACGGTTCAAGAACGTTTTTAGAAAGTAAAACTTATTAAAAACGTATCAACTTTTTTCATAGGTTTAATATAGTGATAAATATCCATTTACATGTATATTTATGAACTATTATTATCATTTTTGTTGTTTTAGTAACGAGAAGTAACATAGATTTATAACCAACATTAAATTAGCTTATACATAAAATAAATATTATAATATTTCTTGATTTATTATCATAATACTATTAATAAACCTACCTACATAAGCATAATATTGTCATACACATTTTAATATTCATATTGCCCCAAATGATCATTAAAAACCTTAAACAACTTAATTTTAAAGGTTGTTATACTGTTCCGTCTCTGTCCGAATGTAACAAAGTTAGGTACGGTTGCTTTATTAAAATACACTAGCGTAATAGCCTTTTAGCCTCTACACAGGGTTCAGCTGAAAATGAATTACATGAGCCGACACACAATTACCATAGTCATCTAGCACGATATTGCTGCGTAATGGCCTGGAACTAGAATATTTCAACATACAAAACAGAGTTTTTACAGTTTGATTAGAATTTATGGTTGATAAAGTAAAATGGTTTTTTGAATATATTTTTTTTGTGTTGGAGTGGGATACTCAGGCCTTTTACATCTTTACTAGATGATTTATACAGAGTCAGGAGACAATTGCTTTCTGTGGCGCAGTAGGTGCCCGTCTTGGTCAGGCAAGCTCGGCTCTTAAGCCGAGCTTGCCTGACCACTAGGCTACGGACCCTCTAAGATTTTTCATCGATTTATAATGAAATATCCAAAACCTAAGTGTGGTTTAACATTGTAAAATAATAAATTGTTTGAATGTTCTGCAGATAGGTATTTGTTCCGGGTCTGGGTGTTTTTCTACCACTAAATGTGTAAAAAAAGTAGTTTATCAGACATCCGGTTACCATAACTAGTTTAGCTTGGGACTAGATGACACCGTGTAGAATGTCCAAGGATATTAATTTATTTCTCTTCTTAGAGAATGTTCACCGGGCGTTTGTTGGGATAGTAATTCATTTTAATTTAATTTTTCCAATCTGTTATTTTATCCATTTTCATTGACTTCTTGTGTACACTAAGCGGATGTTTGTTTTAGAGCGGTCGGATGCGCTCAGCGGCCGCTTGTCCAAGTCGGCGTCAGAGTTGTCTTGCACGGCGCCGACGTCGCCGCCGCCACGGGCGAGGTCCGCTCACCACCACACGCCGCTCAGCGTCGTGCATCGGACGCAACATTTCTTCACAAACCTCAAGGTATGTAAGACATTTTTATTTGAGGGAGGATGGGACCAATTTTTTGTAGTCGAAGGCTAGGTCCGCTCTCTGTCTTTTATACAAGGACTTCCTCGGCTTCGCTGAGACCATGTCATCCTCATCCCTACACACCGTGCCGCCCCGGCACCGCTTTAGTATCTTGAATCACTTGAAAAATCCTTATACAGGTAGGTACCTTTTCTCATTTAAACTACTTTTTTTCATTGAAATGCCTAACAGCCAAAACTAATATTAGGCAATAGTGGCAATTCGGAGTATCGCAAAAGCTAAACTTAGCTAACTAAAAATGTTGCCGTCCCTTTCATAGCAATGGGAATAAAAAGGATGGCATTAATTATAGTTAGTTTAGTTTAGCTTTTGCGACACTCCGAATTGCCACTAATATTTACTTAATTTACTTAATAAGACAATGCCAAAATATTAATTAGGACTTTTTTGAAAGCCATTTTTTAAATAAACCTTTGATAATTCAAAGTTTAAGAAGAAATCAAAAACTAAAACAAAGATCCTTTTCTGAGAAAATAATAAACAGAATTCCATATGCTCAATTTCACCGCAAGCAATCTAAGGGGAGTTTACGTTCAAACAACGCGCTTGAAACACTTCAGAGGCGACAGAGCTAAATGCAGAGCTCTAAATTTTGCTACGATAGAGAAAACAAGTTTAGATTTAGGTCTAGGAGTCTAGTGAACAAGCTTACGCGGTTTAGTTGATAATTTTTGAGGCATTTTTAGATAATTTGAAAATGTCAGGCTAGTCAAATAAATGGATAATTGTAAGAGATTGGGGGAGACTTTTGCCCAGCAGTGGGATGAGAGAGGTCAAAAAAAGAAGATTTTTTGTTGGTCCATGACTTCTCACAGCAATGCAAAGATATTGTAAAGAGCCATTGTGGTCCAAACCAAAGACGATTAATATCTAGAAGACAGACAAAGGCCATACACAAAATCGTAACCCGATCCCGCAGTACCAGATAGCCTGAAAACTTTAAAACATCAATTTTATCCAAGAAATTTCAATACTTAGTAGTAGGTAGCAACAATATTCAATATTTAAACATTTTTAACTAGAAAGTAATTGAAATTTCTTGTATAAAATTGATGTTTTAGAGCTTTCAGGCTATTTTTTAGGGTTACGATTTTGTGTATGGCCTTTGTCTGTCTTCTAGATATTAATCGTCTTTGGTCCAAACTAAGTGAACTTATCTACTATGGGAACCAATAGGTACTTTAACATCTACGTCCAGTACCTAGATGTTTTTCCAGAGTGGGAATAGAACCTACATATCTGTTTATATTTTAAGGTGTGCAATAAAGAATTTTCATTCATTCATAAAAAGCGTCAAGAACATGCACTGGTACGCGAAACATTATCTTGGAAATAAAATGCCTTATTTTCCAAAGGCATTCATCTAGAAAACACCGCTCGTAGCTTTAACAACAGGAGAATAGCATTGTTCGAGAGTTGACGCTGTTCCTATAAATTCAAAAAGATGGTTAAATTAAATAAGAGCCACTTTGTTTAATAGTACATCATTTACCTTAGTAGCACCTAAAATGTTAAAGTCTTCACAAAATAAACCGGGATTTCTAGCTGTGTAGTAAATATAAATGTTCCCAGCTCCCAATATCGAGTAGGATAGCCTCTCAGATTTATTGAAGGAAATTTCGGAGAGAATGTTTACTTTCGGGATTTTCAGATTTTCTTTGACAGGTAATAAATAAATATATATAAATACATATCCTTGAACCTTTCAGGAGGCTCTATATGTCTTTCTACATTATAGGTGCTTGACAATAAAATAGGTGACTCTGTGATTTATTTCCTGAAAGTAAACTATGATATTAATAATAATAATTTATTTTAATAAACATTATGATACAAAAATTTCAAAGACATTATACCTAATTAAAAAGAAGGGCAAATCGATTTACAAACTAACATAACTATAAATAGTAAAAGGAACTCGCTGCGCTTGCCTGCTACGAAGCTTGCTTCGCTCGCGTGATAATTTCTTGGGATAATTTTGCAAGCAAATTAAACTATATAAGACCATAGAATGGAAAACGACCAACAGTCAGCCTCTCTATGAACACCGTTAGCAAAATCAAGTGTCACAATGCCACTTGTATTGTGATGTAGACAAGTGCTTGTTCCAGAGTCGATGGCAACGCAGCCGTAGCAGAGAGCGTTGCCATGGCAACCAGTTTTCGCTTGCAACTGCGGTAGCAGACAGCAGTGGCACTGAATACCAGAGTTCGGAGCACAGTACGCCGGCCAACTCACCGAGACACCGCGTCAGGAGGGGTACTAGTAAGTGAGCTCAGTATTTTGATTACCTACTAGATGATTTATACAGAATCAGGAGGCAAGCTTTGCCTTCACTTAACGGGACACTGCAGTGCCTGGGACATTGTTGAGATGGAGACTTGCCCAGCACCACTTAGCTAAGTCGGCCATATCCACAGGAAAGATAATGGTCACGTGTGGGGCTGACTAGCCGCGGGTTTCCTTAAAATGTGTTTTCCTCCACCGTTTAAAGCTCGTGTTAAATTTTGATTACGAATTTAAGTATATTAGTGTGGTTAAGACGAAGATACTTAAACAAGGACAAGGAATTTCTTAGTTGTAAACTTGTAACAAATTCTTGATTCTATTGTGTTCCAAATAAGTTTTAATTAGATGGCATTATTAGATTTGCAATATTTCACGTATTAAATTATAATTACTTATTTTTAAATGTGGGACAAATGTGTAATTAGATCATTATACTCCTTCATTTTATACTATAGATGTGTACGAGGACTTTTATAGTGCTCTTGGGGAACATAAAGACCGTGTCCCACTGCGGGGGTAAAGACCTCCCCCTGTTAGACCAATCATTTTAGTATATTCAAAGCTTTCAATTCAACCTAGGAACTTCAGATAAGAATTATATTATTTATATATATTATAGGAATGTGCACATTATTATTCATGGGCGCGAGACAGGGTCGAGTGGCGGAAGCGAAGAGACGCCTATGCCCAGCTGTGGGATGAGAGGGGCTGATGATGATGATGTGCATTTTGTTCACGCATTAGACTTATTGCGCCACCAAGGCAAAGATATCGCTAAAATCACAAAAATAACAATAAAAGTTAGTTGACGTAATAAAGGTATCAAAAGACGTTGACTGTAAATACATAAACTCACGCTAAGAGAATGAGGGTGCGAACGTGTGGTTTCCACATTATACGTACCTAGATAGATACGTGTGGTGTGTAATCTAATCGTATTTGAGGTGAAAATACTTGGGACATCTCTGAACTTTTATCCCGAGTACAAAATAGAAAAGGCGGGCGGTTATACAATACAATGATTAGTAAGAACTACTAAGTATTAATAACTTTTTCATAACTCAAAATTTGTGATCGATGATTCAGTCGATTAATTATATTAAGTAGGTATAAGCACTGTGCGCATTATAAGACCTGTTTTAAAATTGGACTCTTATTTTATTAAAACACTTCTTATTAAAATTTGTCTGGTTATGATTATTAGGGCATATCCTAAAGATCAGACAAAATGTCTACTGTACTTCGGAATATAGTTATAATCTGTCTTTTTTAAACTTTCGCGATCAGAACACATTATAAAACATATGCAAACGGGTATTTATCACGAATTTTACCTTTAATATTCACCCGACGTTTGGACCGGATTGCGACCACGGCTGGTGCAATCCGGTCGAAACGTCGGGTGAATATTAAAGGTAAAATTCGTGATAAATACCCGTTTGCATATGTTTTATAATAGTTATAATCTCGTTTTTTCTTCTCATAATCAACTTTTTACATACAAATAATTGGGCTCCGATCAGATGTAAAGAATGTCTCGATACCGAGTCTAAAAACGTTCTAAATTCAATGTCAATTTGAATTTCAAGTTGATAAATTACTCGCTCGGTTGCTCGATCGAATCGATTAATTCCCTAACGTCGTATATTTAAATACTAAAATATACCGATAATGTTCTGTATTTTACCAATTTGTTGCTTTATTGTTTTAAATATAAAGCTTATGAGCTAAGTGTGTATGTATTGCTGGATGAAGCTCTAAACACACTAGTAGAAAGTTGGCCACTTGCTCATACGAACTTACTTACTTACTAGTAGAAAATTGATGACACTTCAGTGAAGAGGCCAGAAGAGGCACTAATCAAAAGTATGAGAAAATATTATATAAAAATGTAATAAGAGTGAGGCGAAAGATGGAATCGTAAGAAGTAGAAATCTGTGACCACTTGGGCAAAGGCATGATTTTACTTAGTGTGTACGTCACTTAATGTCTTTACCGTTAACATACACATTTCTTAACATTCTAATTAAGATCACAAGCCATCTTATCACTACTAATGCATATTTGACGAAGGTAACAGCAACAGAGGAGGCCTCTGTGGCTGTTTTAAGTAAGAACATTAATCGTCTTTGTACCCAGAGAGTTAATTAAACGATAATAACTACTTTGTGTGATATAGAGCTGCATGGCAGGAAAACTCCTCTTTCTAGGATTTAAATTATAATTTGGAGACTGAATAAGGTCCAAGACAAAGGTCTGTATTAAATTTTAAATCATATGTTTGAGATTGGTGGGAAGTCTCGAAGGACAGAGATAGTTGAAGAGATGGAAAGACCTTTGCCCACCTGTAGAACAATATAAGTAGAACAAAGAAAAAATTGAGCAAGACACTTGGCTTGGTGTACCTATTGAAGTGAAGATGGAGTAGGGTCTTGACAGATTAGCCGCTCAACAGACTAGTGCAGGCAGACCACTTTCCAGATGAGTATTACCTAAAGACGATACGGAACTATGAAACTTGCATTAAAAATTTATTCAACTCTAATAGTATTCTCACCGGCCAGCAATTACAAAATTTAGTAGTCAGTTTCAGTTTCGAGACTCTACCTAATTAATTTGCTAAGTCAGCGTCGAATCAATAGGTTTAGGTAAGGTTTTCATTTTCCAAGAACTCATTAGGGGGTTTGGAAAGTTTGCCATCAAGGTATAACAATGCGTAGGAATTGAACAAGGTAAGGTAAGGTCTCTCAGTTTTTCTAACAAACTTTGCAAGCTGTTCACCGTCGATTTTTACATAAACCGTACTGATCTTCGTATTGTCAGGAAAAATGTAACAAAAAACTGTATTCGCTACGAATACAAACCTCTATGTAAGTAGCTATGTTGGTTTTCATTGTTTGTAAAATCCCTTGTCACGTTTTTTATATCAAGCGTGACAAGGGTTCGATGACCCAAACGATACGACGAATTGTTGCACGCATTTACCAACTACCTTTCGCACGTAAAGTACAATTTTACACAATTTGCGTCTAAAGAGCCTGAAATAAATAACGCGGCAAATGACACCTGTTAATCATGCTCGTGGCGCCATCTCTGTCAGAGCTAACCAAACAGTTCAATTTAGAACAGCGCCACCTGTGAGTAAGACTTTGCACTTTTTGATTAAGCTTGAAACTATAAAGTGCTTTTTTCTCCCGCTCTTTTGCAAAGGTTTTAGTTTCTATCATTTTTGTTGTAGATGGGTCCTAATTATGTTTCTGCTTTAGTTCATTCGCTTTACCCACAGGTTTTACCTAAATGTATTCAAAGTAAATCGGTCGTTGCTTGAATAATTTTATCAAACTCTGTAAAAGTTATTGTTCAATTTAGGAATGTTAATTAAATTTTTCCTAATTTTCAACAGATAGAGGGTACCTACCTATTAACCCTACGACTACATTTTAGTATCAGTTTTACACACTAGTGTTCACCTCACCGATTCATTTTCAAAACAATGAGAATTTTTTCAGTTTAGGAACAGAAAGTTTAAACAAGTACCTACCTACCTTCTCTAACAATGAAGTCATTAAACCCTCAAAAGGTCAAAGCACATAAATTCTGTTGATAAAAGGGATAGAGCCGTAAACTTTACTTTGACATTTTACCGAGATAAGTAGGTAGACCAGGTTTAAGTTCATAATTTTTATGTTCTTTATTATTCTAACAAACAAGAACGATTACCTTATTGCAAAAAAATAAAAAATGAAAAATGTGGGCTCAATTACCAGTTGTGTATCAATACGAGTATAACTAAAAAATAGTTTCGTTTCGGAAATTTTACATATTGTGCATTAACACGACCTTATAAAATATTATTGTTGTAAGTCTATCGTGTCCCGCTGGGTAAAGGTCTCCCCCATTCTCTCCACTAATATAATGTAGTAGGTACTTATATAATATATTTATCAAATAAAGAAATAAGAGCAATAAATGATACAGAAGAAACAGAAATTGATGTTTGTAATCAACGTTTTATTGTTTCGTCTGAACAAACAAAGCCATCTCCTCAAGGCTTTGCGGTATTTGTAGAGTAAATCTAGGAATGACCTCTGACCATGAACCGTTTCCGTCTGACGAAACTTGAAAGTATGAAAGGTCAAAATTAAAATGTCTGTGCAGTTAAGAAAGTGGTCGGGATGAAACGAACTCCAAAATGGGATGTGTCTTTAACCGACTTAAAAAAAGGAGGGTCCTACTGTATGTTTTTTATGTAGGTATGTTCGCCGATTATTCCGTCAATAGTGAATCGATATTGAAATTTGGCTTGGGCCCTGGAGCCTTACTCCGGATCAACGAAAACGAAGTTTCGTGACAATTTTCGGGTTCCAATTAAATTGGTGAACTTTTACGAATTCAGTATCCACCAACATTAGCTGACTCCGAAAATTATCACTTAACTTCGTTTTCGTTGATTCGGAGTAAGGCCCCTGGTGTAAGTATAGGGAGTCGCGTAGAATCACCTTGCATGTAAGACGAAGTTGAAGTGATCTTTGAGGTCCTACTACCAAAATAAATGCCCATTATGTCCAATCCTTCATGATCGATCTGATCTGGTGTTGTGGTAACTTTTGAATTCTCACATAATGTTTTTTGGTCCAATCTAGATATCATATAAATGATAAAATTAAAATAGGGAAACCAGTTAGCTCTCTAATAGCGTCGATGGTCTTGCAACCTGTCACGTATGGAAGGTAACTTCTGCAAGACGTGGGCATCTACCAATTAGGTATTTGGAAATACCTCTGACTACCCCCTTAGACATCTTCATTTTCATTTTATGCAATCATATTGGTTAATATTTATCCGTTTCTCTGCTCCGCCAGCTCGCTTCGCGTCAATGGCCAGGCAGCCTTAATCGCATAACAAAGCTATTTAACCGAAAGAAAGAAAGAAAGAAAAATCATTTATTCTTGTAGGACCTCAAGGATCACTTAAGTATCGTTTTACATGCTAGGTGATTCTAATGCCTGTTCCAACGCGACTCCCTACACCAGGGAAAGAATCAGGCAAGAACCTGGTGGTGTGGGCCTAGCTTTTTTTAAAAGCGATAATGAAATGTTAAATGTTGTCTACTATTAATGAACTTGCGTGGTGTGGCTAAGGTGTAATTTCAAGATTAGAAGGGTATTAAATTGGCTATTTGCAGATTTTATGGTAGAAGAATGAACCTTTTGCCTTGTGGCACGTACCTTGAAATATTTATTAGGCATACAGTGATATATAATAGCACTAGTGAATCGAATATTAAATCAAATGTGTTTTCACCTGTAGTTGCCTGTCTTTCTTGAAAAAAATATTCCTTTTCTTTAACAACGCGTTCAGTGCCCATGACTCATATTATGTGCAGCGTCTGCATGCTTTACAGCGGTCCTCTTTTCTGGTTTGTACCGCAGAGCTGGAGTCTGGGAAATGGGATATAAAAGGAAATCAGATATCATGTTCTACCTCCTTAGGTATTTTTAACGATAGCAAATGCAAGATTCAGTTTTTGATGCAGATGTTTAATTACGCTTCAAAAAAGTACACGAACGCTAAAAATGTGAATCGTATAATTTATTTTAAAAGACGAATGTTCAGAACAATCTGTACGTGTTTTCGCTGTATATTTCGGTCAAATGAATTGGTGGGTGTTTTGGCTAAAACATAACTTCCAACCGTGGGCGGGAAACTGCTAGAGATATGAACGGCACAGCTTAATGATGACAAATCGACTGCGTATCATGACTTATTCAGGACTAGCTGTTGGTCTATTGCTTCTAAAAATAAACTAAAACTCTCATACAATTTGAAAGAAAGAAAGAAAGAAAAAATCATTTATTCTTGTAGGACCTCAAGGATCACTTAAGTTTCGAAATACTTAACATCACGCCTTTTTCCCATAGGAGAAGGCAGAGACCACAAATTTCCACTTGCTACGATCCTGTCAACTTTAGGTTTATAAGATGTAGTTTTTATTGAACTTCATAAAGTTTTCAGAATAATGTTGCACATTCTTATCGTTAACATAGAAACATCGTTATCTAAATATGAGTAAACTGGTTGAAACAGGCATGAATTGAGATAAATGGAATGTGAAAATGCGAATATGCGTGTAAAGGAATGAGTGCTGACATGACAAGTGATAGAGGATAATGGAAAAAGGAAACATTAGGCTTACCACATGAAGTAACAGAACAAAGCTATGCTAAACTAATTTATGTGTGACGTTGTATTTGTAGGTAATGTTTTACAGGCAGTCTAGGCACACTGTTTTTCGATCGAGTAGTCACTGCGTATGTATCGCGTGGCAAACAAAATGTAGGAGACAAGCTCCGTGCACACTATCCTCACGTTTCTGAAACGCGCTGCGAACTATCAGGTGACGCGCTACACTAAATCGCGCAGTGACTGCTTATTCAAAAAACGTATTTTGCCCAGGCCGCAGTCCGACTGCTGCGCACGCAGAGGCTATGTACGTGCGCCAAGCTTCGCTTTCCAAGAAAATGTACGAGATTGTGTCCACTGCAACCCACGCACACGCTACGCATGTTACGATATTTATGTTGTCAAACAAAATGAACCCACGCAGCTAAAATGCGCCGCGTGCCCGTGCGCAGCATGCGCCGCTGTGGGTCCGCGCCCACAGTCAGAAATTGGTTATGCTTTTTTTGTTTTTACGTTTAGTTAAAGGTCAAGACTGCAACTAGTAAAGGGCATCGTATATATTCCCTCGGATTTGCTGAATTTGTACATACATCACACATGCATAATGAAATCACGGTGTTCCCAAAGGATCTCTAAGGTCAGGTCAGTCACCACACATTTCTTTGATACGATCCTGACACCTTTTTCAGAATATATATTGCTCATAAATGAAGACGAATGTTAATGTTAATTTGGCTTCATCTTGTCTTTAATATAATACAAAATATAATAAAAAAAGTTATCACGTCAAAAACATACCTACCAAAGTTATAAGTTTTAAAAACTTGAAATGTCATTTAATAGGTATTAATTGCCATACCATGGTTTTGAATGAATCTGATTTTCAAAACCACGAACCGTATTCTCAAAAGCACTAAACCAAGTAGAACCACTTACCTGAAATGCAGTGAGGTCGTGGAATAGGATTTACCGAGGTCGAAGCACTTGCAATCACCGAGCTGCTGTAGGATTCCCTCTACATGTACTATGTATGTAATACAGCGAGAAGTGAAGTAGTTATACTTTCACTGTGTCTTGTATGAAATTGAAGTAGCAAGTTTTACTATTTAAATAATTGGTTTGCCTTATAACGGGTCAGCAGCAAAGGTTATTAATAAACCGATATAAAAAGGTCATGTCATGTCACATTATACTCATTATAATGCTATCAACTCGTCAGCGATGTTTATAAGAAATTATAGTGTTTACCCTTACCTCGGAGTAAAATATAGACCAGCTATGGAGCTATAATAAGTGAGCCGTATTGGATTGGATGTACTCGACTTATAATATAATATAATATATTTAATTAAATTGTCAAAATGTGGGCATGTATTTGGATATCAAATATGATTAGGGACATTCCTTTGACTCTCGTAATAACTAACGAGAGTCTCGTTAGTTTTCTTCGAAGGATCCTAATCTTTAGATATTTACCTAAAGATCTGAGGATTGATATTTAGAATTTTGGAATGCCTTGGAATTTATCGTAAGTGCGATATACTGTGATTTTTGCTTTGATACAATCGAGGCAAGTTACACAATCAGGGGGCAGGAAACGTCCTGAAAGTTCCACCTAGGAAGCTTGGTTCATACTAAAGGCTGAACTATTATTTTTTACTCCTAGGCCTGTCTATTTGAGCTCATACATTAATCATTTATTTCTAATGCATGCAATCTTCGTTGATCAACATTTTATATGCAAATACGGCCTTGAAAGTTGACGCGAGTCAGAAAGATTTGCATTAGCGATAACACTATCGATCATACATCGGCTGTATCTATCTACATCCACTTAACGGTTGATTTTAACACAATACTGGTGTCAATTCAGTTGTCGCAAAAACTAAACTAAATTAATTAGTCCTAGTCAATGAAACCGCTTGATAAGTTTATACTTATGAGCTTATGTACTCGGTTGATTAGATTCTATGCCTCCTCAAGACGTGACCTAAGAACTTTATAGCCGGGACTCACTATCGTGCCCTTAGGGGTACTACGGAAGCCCTTACATGTTAATACCACTAGAGATAATCCATTATGAACAGTGCTCAAACTTTGCTTAACTTTGTCGATTTATCAATCGGGTCTGGGTATGTATAATATGTATGTGTTTACAAAAAAAAACTATATATAGATATGGTGTTACAGCAACACAACACAACACAAGCATTAAACTGCTTAGCTTGGGGCTAGATGAACAGCGTCATCTAGCCCCAAGCGGAATGTCCAAGTGGAATGTCCAGGGATATTTATTTATTTTCTTATTTTCATTATGAGCGCTTAGTACCTACAGTTACAGTTCAATACCTTAATTGTTTCATTATAACATTAGAATAATAAAAGTTCCAAAAACTGGATATTTACCATGATTCGTGGGTTTCGTGCCGTGATCATGGCACATGCAGTTGTGCTGAAATATAGGAAGTTGTCCCGTTCAGTGCTGGCAAAGATTGTCTCCTGACACTGTATAAATAATCTAGTTAATGTAGCAAAATAAATCTGTATCCCTATGGCAAATGAAAGTAAATCCGATACATTTGTGGTTTCATTGATAAAAATATCTCTTGAAACATCGACCCGTCCCATCTCTATTCTATTCAGTCAGTATTTGCCGGCACCTCGACAAAGGCGGTCGTGTTCCAAATTCAATTTCAAAATTCAGTTTCCATTCAACGCTTTTATTTTACGTAGTGCGTATTGAAAAGGTAAAATAAAGTGATTGTTTTTTATGCGGTTTTGTGTAGTGATGTGAGACGAATTGGTGAAGGAATTATCAATGGTGAAAGAGTGCCTTTTGAGTGAAGCTTTTGCCTTATTTTCTCGAAAAATAAGCGATGGTATTTTTTTATTGAAGAATTTATTCGCTCTCCTATGATTGATATTATTTAGGAAAATATTATTATATTTTGCTTCAAAACCAAATGTTGTTTTTCCGAATTAGAATCGATGACCAACTTTTTCACACAGGTATTTCTAACTGAAGCCTTAAGTTTGAAAAATATAATTATGACTAAAGTTCTTCTATATTTATACTCTTCATTTCATCGAAAACATTATTTGCATAATTTCTATAGGTTTTATAAACAAAAAAAATATCTAAGGAACGTGATTTATATAATTGCTAGCTTACACGCCCGCGGCTTCGCCCCCGTGGTAGCTACCTGGATAAAAAGTAGTCTATGTGTTATTCCAGGTCATTATTCATATTCATATTCCAAGTTTCAGTCAAATCCGTATTGTAGTTTATGCGTGAAAGGACAACAAACATCCATACATCAATACAAACTCTCGCGTTTATAATATTAGTGGGATGAGAAAGCTTTAACAATGTTTTATTTGACCTATATAGATAAACAATCAATTGGTAAACACTACGACAACTTGTTCACACGTCATGAATTATATACCAACTTCGTAAACAGTTTACGGCCGTAATTGTAAAGTGTGCAGGAATTCAATTTAAGACTAAAGAGTTCAATATAAAATGTACGAGTAAGTAGTAAGCGTAGTTCTAGACAACGATTCAGCATATATAGGTAATTATATAATAGATTATAAAAAATAATTAATGATTAAACGAACTTACCCTGTACGTGAAGTTCTATCATAATTATATGAAGCCTTCGTATGAAGGTATTAGTAACAAGAGAATATTATGTGAACACTTTGTAGTAGGCATAATCGTGTCTCTACTTCGCTGCACTATTGTATAAAGTAAGTAAAAATAATGGCCACACCGGCTAGATGTGGCGTCATTTTCTACCTCACCCGATTCCATCCTGTCCTCTTCATTTAGTTTAGAGTGAATATCTACATAT
Organism: Xanthorhoe designata; assembly: GCA_963582015.1. Taxonomy (NCBI): domain Eukaryota; kingdom Metazoa; phylum Arthropoda; class Insecta; order Lepidoptera; family Geometridae; genus Xanthorhoe; species Xanthorhoe designata. The sequence continues at coordinate 12,165,796 of OY757029.1, read as the reverse complement.
TTCCGCAGCTTGTCGGGAAAACCTGGGAGGGTGGGGTTACTAATACCTTCATACGAAGGCTTCATATAATTATGATAGAACTTCACGTACAGGGTAAGTTCGTTTAATCATTAATTATATTCACCCTTCGTATTCGGTATTAGTAACAAGAGAATATTATGTGAACACTTTGTAGATGTTGAGAGTGTTGCGCGGAAATATCAATAAATAAAAGTGAAACCATATAAATTTTAAATCAAAGGTCTTTTATTTATGAATAACCCATAAGGATAAATCTTATATCTAGGACTAGATATAATATATATACTAGTTTGTAGGAATGTACCTACCTAATTACCAAATCAAATGGAATTTAGTATTGATCTAGCTAGAATCATGTTATCATCATTATTCAAAATTGGTCTATTGTAAAATTTAGCGAAGGTAGTGGAATTGCCACTCCATCCAGCTGTTTGTCGAATGACATCTAAGCTAACACCAAGTTTGTGTGCCATGGAAGTTGAAGCATGGCGTGTACTATGGGATGTAAATATGGACACGTCAATTCCACTATCTTTTAACATAGACTTAATCCATCGGCTGAGCGTCTGCGAACATACACAATTGTAAGGTTTACGAAAACTTATAAAAAGGTTATTCGTTTTTCTGATATGTTTAGTCTTATCTAAATAAGTATTTAGCGTTTTAGCGGGACAGATTTCTGGGCGTTCATTAAAGAAAGGTAAATGTAACATAGGTTGTTTTGTACCCAACTTAGAAGTTTTAATAGGTTCTGTAATTTTAATAGCTATAACATTATCAATTTCAACTATTTGGTTTACATATATCTTAGATAAGGTTTGTACCCTATGCGCTGTTACAAGTGCAAGGAGAGTAATACATTTTTTAGAGACTTGCTCTAGAGATAAGCTCTCATTTGGGTACATTGTTGCTAAATGATTCAAAACGACGTTTGCATTCCACGTGGTATTATACCTCGGTTGAGGAGGTCTTAACTTATAAACTCCCTTGCAAAACCTTGCAAGACGATCATCCTCCAAAATGTCACCTACAATCAACGAAATAGCTGATCTGTGACTGTTGACTGACTGTCCCGTATTGGCCACCATCATTATATATTTGTGTTAAAAAAGCTATAATCATTGGGACTGAAGGTTGATACAAATCTATAAAGTTTTCATTACAAAAAACATACCAGCGTTTAATGCAAACATCGTATTGTTTCCAAGTGTTATCTGAGAGTGAAGCCAACATGATGTTTAACGCGGATTCTGGGACACAGCGCCGTAGGAGCGCTTCCCGGACAACACTCCGGCAACCAGGGTAAGGTGTTGTACGTTCCGGTTGCTAGAATGTGGAATAAAAACGTCATTATAATTAAATGTGATAACGTCAGTTATTAGGTGCCGAGTAAATAACGGGTACCATGGCTGAGTGGGCCAATCAGGGACAACAATTATACCCTCTGCTTTATCTGATATTATTTTTCGTATTACTTTTAGTATAATAGCAACCGGAGGGAATGCATAGAAAAATAAATCAGACCAATCTATGGTAAAAGCGTCTAAAGCAAAGGCATCAGGGTCTCTGTGCCAAGATACGTAAATCTCGCACTTTCTATTGAGACGAGAAGCAAATAGATCAATTTGAGGGGTACGGAATTTGTCTAGAAGTTTCTGAAACCCTTTCCCAGAAAGTTCCCACTCCACGTCTGGATGGGTTCGTCTGGATTCTAAGTCGGCGACAGTATTGTCTGCTGATTTTATGTATGATGCTAATATAAAGATACCACGAGCCATACACCAGTGCCAAATATCCTTACTTATTTTAGATAATTGAGGGTATTGGATGCCCCCCATTCGATTAATATAGCAAATCGCAGTTGTATTATCGATTCGTAATAAGATTTGACAATTTCTGTAATCTTTAGCAAATATTTTTAAAGCGAAAAAAGCTGCTAAAAGTTCAAGTTTGTTAATATGTAATAGGGTCTCACTATCAGACCACCGACCACTAGCCTTCTGACCATTGCAAGCGGCACCCCAACCCGTTGTTGAGGCGTCAGAGTAAATTTCTAGGATATAAATGTCAGATCTGATATTATGCACGGAGTAATCGATTGAATTGATCCACCAATCTATGTCTGAAAGCAAATGCTGCGGTAATGTCATAATTTTATCATAATTGTTTTCATACCCCAAGCTTAAAAATTTGCAGCGTTCTAATTCTTTTGTATGTAACCAACCATACTCTACGGCAGGACATGCGGATATCAATAGTCCTATCAGCTGAGTAAATTCCCTTATTTTACATGTTTTAAGATTTTTTAACACTTTTAATTCATTTTTAATTCGAACTCTTTTTTCTTGAGGTAGGCGTAGTTCCCATTTGTGAGTATCAATTATGTATCCTAAATATTTGCAAGATGTTGAGGGTACTTTGATACTTTTTTCTTCATTTATTATAAACCCTAATGATTTCAATAAACTCTCCGTGAACTCAACGTTTAGTTTACACTCATCGAAAGAGCAACCTGTTAAGAACGCGCCGACTCGCCCTAAATAAAGCGATAAATCAGTTCGATTGGACGAATCACGCAACCAATCGAATCGCGATAATATCAGTTCGACTAGCTATCAAAAGATGGCAGCACTCACGACGTCGACCGATTGCGTTGATTTATACACGGGGTCGACGCCCGTGCACCGACTCGTTTTTAGCGAGTTGACAGCCTGGTTGATATTTTCGTCGCATCAAGTATGATCAATTTGGCCTAGTGGTCACAGCCCTTGATGTGCAATTTATGATGGCAAGCTCAAGTCTGTACGCGCCATGCGATCTTTTTGCACTCTTTTTTTTTTTTTTTCTATTTGAACATAAAAATTGAGTTCCAGTTGACAAAAGATACACAAATTGAGACGTTGGTACCTACTTACCTATTACTGCCTCATAATTTATTGGAATAAAATAATATACAAATGGTACCTAGGTATAAAAAAGGTAAGTACCTATATTTTTTATTTTTTTTCGTAAACATTACAAGCGGGGTGGTGACAACGGCGCGCGGCGGGCGGGAGGGGGAGGTCCGCTTGGGGGCGCGCGCGCGTGAAATGTGCGATTATGAATAAATCTAACTTTCAAATTATTAACCGATTTCAAAAAGGAGGAGTTTCTCAATTCGCTTTATTTATTAGTATAAAAAAGGTAAGTAGGTATATTTTTAAATAAGTAGAATTGATACGTTGGTACCTACCTACTGCCTCATAATATAGTGGAATAAAATAATATACAAATGGTAGGTATAAAAAAGGTATATTTTTAAATAAGTAGGTAGGTAGTTAGGTACTTACTTATAAGTCGGCTTATTTGTATCGATCGATACAATGGTACCTATACGATCTCACGGATCGATACACATACCTACCTAATGCCGGATCGGATCGAACGTATCCAATCCAAGTATCTACTTAGGTACTAGAAAATGTTCTTTCAAAATCTGCCGTACCTACCTAGTTCATTTCGCACACATTCCCGAATGAGAATGAGAATGAATAAGAAGAAAACAGAATAGGTAGATTGTCTCGTCGAAAGAGCGGGATAGTGAATAATGGTTGTCGCGTATTTATGGAGATGTGCAGAGAAAAGTTGTAACAATATTCTTCACTGCCAAAGCATTTTCGTCTTTGTAGCCAATTAAATAAGATCTAACTAACACAACAAGTAATCACAATGATTTTAAAATTTTGATCCTATATCAACGCAGCTAAAGACGAAAATGCTTTGGCAGTAAATGGTGATCTTTGCTGCGCTTCTTCGCCTTATGCGCCGGCGCACCATAGACTACCTAGTCTATTTTGTCTTTGGCCGGCACTGTTGGCACTGAATAAATAATTACTTATACCTAATGTTTTTTTATATGTAAATTTCAAATTATTTTATAGGTAATACCTAGCAATTTATAATTAGGTAAGTACCTAAATGGAAGAATACATGGAAAAGTTTTGACAAGTACCTAAGTATAGGTAAGTACCTAGTACTACCTACCATTAGATGAGTACATCTAATGGTAGGTAGTACTAGGTATTCGCCCATTGCGCTACAGAAAAGGTCGTCAATACCTATAGGTAAGTATACCTATACCTATAGGTAAGTATACCTATAGGTATTGACGACCTTTTCTGTAGCGCAATGGGCGAAAGCCCGCCTGCGATACAGTCGAGGTTCCGGGTTCGATCCCCGCGGCGGAACTAATATTTGTATGATCTACAAATATTTCTTTGGAGTCTGGGTGTTTCTATGTTTATATAAATAAGTATCTACTTTACCTATGTGTTTACAAAAAAAAGTACCTATCTAAGTTGTTTATCAGTAAACCGCAAAATACAAGCTTGCTTAGTTTGGGACTAGATGGCGCTGTTACATGTCCAACGATATAATATTTATTGTATTGTGAGTAGGTAGGTATACAGTAGGTAGGTAGACCTTCATAGGCAAATTACAGTCTTACGGAAACATTTTCAATTTGAATCACATCCAGCCAAGCAGTAGGTATACGATCTCATTTTATTGATCATCTCACGTTCAGATTTTGGTAAGGTAGGTACCTACACTGTACCTTGACCTTTACTGCAGTGAAAATAAATACCTAGGTATTACGGTAGAAAGAAACTAATCGCAACAAAGAAACAGCGCCTAAATATTCCGTACATTGGTAGGTATGGTTACTTACCATACCTTTCAATATTTTTTCAACAATTTTTGGTAAGTTTTATTTTTATCATTATTTATTATTACTTATTTTTATCAACCTCTATCTCTGTCTACCCAGCTAGGTAGGTACTTACAAACAAATTTTATGATACCTATCGAAAGTTTAAATATTTCGAATAATTTTAAATTTCCCGCTTTCTATTTACGCACGGCATAAATGGGAAGCGGGACGAGACAGAGCGACACGTCCACACTCTGTGACGCCTCGGCGGGGAGTGAAAAGGCAGGGACCGAGCGGATTATCTGACTGAAAACTTTCTTTGACGTTTTTATTTTATTACAAGTTAACTAATCAACCAATCGACAAAATTGAATTCCAATTTCATAGTAATCATTCTAGAGTTTTTTACAAGACAAAAACCAAACCAAACTAATTTGTATTTCTTGAGATGAAACGCAATTAGTTCAGAAAACATGTAATTTTCAAAAAAATATATTATCGAGACAATTTACTCAAATCATGTTTTTAAAATGGCACAACGCAAGATAAAAGTTCAAAGTTTAATTTCTCCAAACATTATAAGGTGGTATCTTTCACGGATTTTGAGATCTAATACGATTCCAACCACATATTTGCTACCTACGGCCTCTTAAAAATAAGTCATCTAAATAAATAGATGAAATAAAACCGCATGATCGTAATAATTTCATTACTGGTTTCATTAATTTGGTAAAAATAAAGGGCGCGGTGCAAATTCCAAAAGGGAGGACGTTAAATTCGAATACTTTACCATCTACGTGGAAACGTAGGTATTTACGGGATTCAGGATGTATGTTAACTAAAAAGTATGCATCTTTCAGGTCAAGTGTCGCTACATAATCGTCATAAGATATCAGTTTTAGACAAGTTCTAATATCTTCTAATTTGAAGTGTTGCGTATCTATGTGTTTATTCAAATTCTTAAGATTTAGTATGAATCTCTTTTTGCCGTTGGACTTTGGTACAAAGAATACGCGAGAAACATATTGATCTAAGGCAGGATTACATTCTGAAATTGCTCCAATATTCAGTAGGTTTTCTAATGTTTCGTCTAGAACAATGCTATCTGAGGCAGTAAAGTTATTTGAGTAAGGCTGGTAGATTTGACAAACAGGTCGATTAAATTCTATTTTATATCCTTTAATCCAAGATAAAATTGTATTATCCTGAGTTATTAGAGACCATTGTCTATAAAAGTAGGTAAGTCTACCCGCATAGCGTACCGGATCTAGCGACGATGAGACTGCTTGGGCCGATGCATGTAGCTGCGCGATGAGTTCCCGCGATGCGGAGCGGCAGGCGGCAGATGGCGCGGCGGTGGACGTGATGGTTGCCTGCGTGTCGACGTCCCCGCCTTCCAGTTTAAACCCTTGTTTGAAGTAGATGGGAATGACGCAGAATTCGCTGGTGGTCGGTTTGGCAGTTTTTTCGGCACTTCCATCTTTAGGTCTGTGCTGGACTTTGATACAGCCTTTGCTACCTTGAGTGTTTCCGAGAGATTTTGACCAAACAGCAATTTATCGATTTTTGTTGCTGTCAGCTGATCTTTCATATCCTTCTTAACTGAATACAGTGCAAAACTGCGTCTGGTTAAGGATTCCGTATGTTGGACATCACAGAGGATTCTACCCACATCCATCAGATCTTTAACTAGATCGTGGTTACGTTCTGGAAGACTGAGTTGGTTGGAAATAATTTTACCAAGGCAAGATACACCAGCGGATATTTGTTTTTGCTTTAGTTCGATAGCTTTATCTCGTTTAATAGCTTGCTCGTTAGCTGCAGCTTTAAGTTCTGGGTTCAACTGTGGCGCATCTATGTTTTTGCAATTTTCGGGTACTAGGTACTTATCTAAAAGTTCTTTTCGAATTTCCTTATTCAACCCATTTGTTGAAACATGTTCGAACCTGTTCGCAACTTCCTTGTTGATTTCTGGTCCATACTCCACAGCAATCGATGGATCCGTCCCCAAAATATCCAGTAGTTCAGAGTTATTGTCTACCTCCTCTTGTGGTATGGGGTCCTCAGGCGATTCGTGAGGTTCCGCATCAGTTGCGGGCATCGGCGGTGTAACGTCGATTACCTGCCCAACAGCTTGTGGGGTGGTTTCCTCCACTGTAACAAGGGATGCGGCGATCAGTCATTGTATGCGGCGATGTAGTCCCAAAGACTACTCAGGTGCATTATGACCACTAGGCAAAGAAGCCGATTGATAGGTATGCGGTGAAATAGTCCCAAAGACTATTCAGGTGCATCCATAAAAATGTGGGTAGGTCGCGGCGGAAAAAACCATGATGAACACGACGATAGAATTCTGTAATTCTAATGGGAGGCAGGTAGAAGGTACTTACTGTTTCTATTTTCGGTTGGAATACTTCCACAGCGTGATGAGCATGTTGAGGAGCTAGAAGACGATCGACTTGAAGATGACGTTGACGACGCACTAAGTATGCGTTGTCTTGACGGTCGTTTCTTGATTTCTTTTTCTAATAATTTTACTTTTTTGTATATAAAATCTAATTTATCTTCACTGTTCCTTTTCGACATGACTAGGTACGAAGTTGAATATTTTTGTGCGATACGAAGTGGTTGAGCACTAAAATGCGAATGAAGAGGACAGGATGGAATCGGGTGAGGTAGAAAATGACGCCACATCTAGCCGGTGTGGCCATTATTTTTACTTACTTTATACAATAGTGCAGCGAAGTAGAGACACGATTATGCCTACTACAAAGTGTTCACATAATATTCTCTTGTTACTAATACCGAATACGAAGGGTGAATATAATATATTATAATAGTGTATGTGTTTCTCCTTCACGCTCAACCGGCTCGACGGTTTTAAATGAAATTCGGTACCAGAATTGTTTATTAAGGCTGTTTATTAAGGATTAAAGAATAGGCTTCTTTTGATCCCAGTATTCCTACGGGAAATTGACCACTATTCACTGCGGGTAACACCGCGGGGCGCAGCTAGTTGGTTATAAATTTAAGTGCTCAGCTCTTGTCGGTAGGTACCTACAATGAAGCAATTTCATAGAATATTTCGCGGGGAAAAAGCTGAATTATTATCCCACAGTAGTGGCAATTCTTGAGTATCGCAAAAGCTAAACTTAACTAACCAAAAATGTTGCCGTCCCTTTCATAGCGATGGGAATAAAAAGGATGGCATTAATTTTAGTTAGTTTAGTTTAGCTTTTGATACACTCCGAATTGCCACTAATATCAAATTATACTATAGTCAACGCATAAATTAAGTTGCGGGTGAAATCTAATCATAATAAGCCATGAATCTAAACAAACTTCCTTCTGTAGATATTTACTTATATCTAAAGGGAAACTGGATATGTAAGTTTTCTTTGTTCTTCTATAAACAAATCCTTGCCCGAGGCATAATATATGGGTCAACTTGGACGATTTGTCGGTTGAAATCTGTCTCTACGGGGCCTTGTTTTTCAACATTTTCGTAAATAAATAAAATAAAATAAATAATATTCTTGGACATTCTACACAGTATGGTGACCAGATGACTGATATAGGTACTTACTACTTAGATACATTATATTTTTCTAAATACATACATCTTATAGATAGAAAACGCCCAGACATTATATGATATGAGAGATCACATAATCAGGCTTTCCTGTGTTGTGGGTAAAAATGTAAACTAAATACTTAATAATATAATAATAATAATATAAAATGGTTGTATTTTTGAAACTTTGAATGAATCAATACCTAATTTATTCGTGTTACCTAAACTTAAAAACTTAGGCAACTGCACCACGTCCAATTGATTTTACGCGAGTTTCGTAACGAGTGAGCAAACCTAATTTACCAGCAGTAGTCGATTTAGACGACGCGAGTTGCTGAGCTAATTAGAATCCAGAGTAATAAAACTTTTGAAGCGTGAATTGAGAGATCAATTCCTTATAAAAAAACAGATGTCTTAGTCTATTAATTCTATACTCTTTTTTAATAATTTCTAGATATGAGTTACCTATTTGGTTTTTAAATGCCTAATAAACATGTATTGAAGATCGTATTTTTCATAAAATATTAAAAGATCCAGTTATACCATTTACCTTAAAAGTATGCAGTTATTAGGTTAAAGGTAGTTCAAACAATAGGAAAAGTTGACAGCCGCAAAAGTTAAAACTGTACTTGGTTTACCAAACGTTTTTTTGATAAAATAATGTGACATTATTTTTTCCTTTGTTATAATTTACTTAACTGAAAACTTAGGCTCTGATATGATATTAAGGACGTTCTAGCTAGACGATTCAAAGTCAAACTTATTAAAATTTATTGAAGCCGCGATCGATTGCAATGTTATTTACATCTCTTTGTGTGATGATCATCATCTACTGAACTTGTAAAAACGTCACTTACACAACTCATCTGTTGGATCAACAAAGTTATTAAGTCTTTAATAAACTGATCTTATTCATAAAGATCTGTCAATTTAATGTGGATTTAAAGAATGTTTTAGTAAACCTACTTTAGCTAAAACTTGTTGCTATCTCTTTTCATTGACATATGAGTAACAAGAAAAAAGCATTCTTTAAATCTTTATTAAGACAAATCTTTATGAATAAGAAGACCACATTACGAAATGTATAATTATTCTTATAGACTTTTCTGCTACGAAATAAGAACAAAAGTGCTTACACATTTAAAGAATATTTTTTTAGTGTATCCGTGTTATAAAACAGTTCGGACAACATCAGGTCTGTTATCGTAAAAGAGTAATTTTTTTGTTAAAAATGGCCGGCTTGATCCCCGAGCGATGCCATTTCATTTTTTATAGCGGTCAAGTGCTCCGCCAAGTAATCAAACAGTTCATAAATATTGATGCTGTAAGCTCCATGCAAAATTAATATTTTTATTGATCTACTTTATATATTCAATATTTGTGAGTTGGTGACGAATGTAGGGAGGTCTTCACCCAGTTTTGGGATATTATTAGCTATTAATATTATTGAGGATAATGATAAAGACATACATAAATTCATGCTTCTTTCCCAGTGGGGTAGGTAGAGAGGCACAGACCACAAATTTCAACTTGATACGATCCTGAGACACATTTTTCAACTCATCCAATTTCTTAACATTATTCATTTTAGCGTCGGTAGGATACTTTTGACCGGACCCTTTTTTATAATAATTTAGTCCAAGAATATTAATCTAGCTAGAGAGACTAAAGATAATTGAAAAAAGATGGCAACTCATTCTTAATGTGTTTGAGTATTAAGCTCTCAGGTTCATTTTGAAGAACAGATAAGATTCTATAGATGGATTGATCTATAAACATTTAAAGCTCATATTTAAAAGCACAATAGTGGATCGTGTAAATGTCAAGGCCTCGCAGGCAATCAAGTGGAACCACAAAGGGGAAGTCGAACAGACATACTTTCATGTACAATCAACAGCGCTTCACGCGGCTTTCTTTGAGGATCAGCCGTCGATGTCGACCAAAAGAATAAAGGAAATTTCAATCAATTTCATTCAGAACTGAATTGCCTAGTTTAAAAGTAATAAGTAAGTTCCATTATCTAATCATCAAGTTTAAGTTAGTAAATTTCGCGTGAAAGACTAACAAAAAACAGAAAATACATCAATTCCTGGTGTAGGGAGTCGCGTTGGAACAGGCTTTAGATCCAACTAGCATGTAAGGCGAAACTGAAGTGATCCTTGAGGTCCTACCAAAATGAATTCTCTTTCATCCATACAAACTTTCACGCTTCTAATATTAGTGGGATAGCAAACTTCCAACTTGGAACAATAAGTATTAACTGGTTGTAAATACTTGTACCAACTAAAAGTCTATCTGCAAATGGATATAAAGTGCTGAAACATGACTTAATTAAAGCTTAATAACTTAACTTTGGAGCGTAAATTGGTATTTTTTAGAAACTAGTATAGTCTTAAAGCGGCCGTAAATACAATCTTAAAGCCTAGCCACTCTACATTTTTCGAATGAGCAGTGAGCCAAGTAAAAAATTCGTAAATGCTAAACTTAACTGACCAAAAATGTTGCCGTCCCTTTCATAGCAATTGGAATAAAAAGGATGGCATTAATTTTTAGTTTAGCTTTTGCGACACTCCGAATTGCCACTAATGTCACTGTAAGATTTTGTGTAGCGCGTCACGCGAGGATAGAGTGCGCGGTTACAGCTTGCCACCTACATATTGTTGGCCACGCGTTTGTATCGATACGATCGTGCAGTGCCTGTGCGTTCGAAAAGCGTGGTGAGCACAACATGAAAGACACGTACTCTCTTAATAGCTCTTAATAATTCATAAAACTGTTTTTTTGTGTTATTTTATTTACTCTCATATAAAGAATTGGCAGACAGTTGCTGAAGATCGAACTGAATGAAATGAGATGTTAAAGGTTTGTCAAGCATTTAAATCATACCTTATCCAAGCAAAATAAAGCTATGATCGTATAAGTCTATCTCTGGTGATAAGCAAAATGATAAGCATGTTACACATGACGGTAACGGTATTTTAAAAATGTGCCCTTAAAATTTATGGAGATAAACATCAAACTATGTACTTACTCTAACGACAGTTTGATCTTAACTTAAAAGTTATTTTGTTAATAGACTGCACTTATCTTTAAAACGATTTTAATTTTCAAAATGATGTAACTTTGTCTTTAAAACATTAAGAGACTAATGCATCTTTGAAAGTTTTGTTTAGATAGATCATTTGAAATTAAAATGACTGTGATTTCTAATGACCACTGATTTTCAAGTTTCTTTAGTACTTGGGCCATTATATCTTTATTAGATGATACTAAATGATCTCTATCTATACCTACTATTAGGCAATCTAGATTCTGACGGTATAGGGCTGTTGTTGAGATGGAGTAGGCGTGCTCAGCAACTTAATCATTCTCTCACCGTAGTCGGCTGCTACAACAGTAAAACCAAGGTCGGCTCGTGTGGAGCTGACTGAGAAATTATAGTTTTACTTAAAATCACTCCTATTCCCAATCAGGGTAATTAATTAGGCGTGACTTTGCAGAGGTCCATCTTCAGATATTGAATATTTCAGAATATCTAGTACTCCTCCGCCAATCTACTAAATAGGTACATTTCATTAGGTCGTCCACAGCCAAGACTTAATATGTCAGGCTAGGCAGGGCAAATCCGGTAGCAGCACTAGTGCAAACTGAGTATAAACTTAATAATCAGGATAGACATGATCACATAATTTCTTCGTGCTACGATCCTGACATACGCCCTACGTCTTTCACCTCATTCATTCTAAATACATTCTTTATTATAATTACCTAATTTGTTATAATGAGCTTTCCTGAGAAAATATCCAGTGAAATTACGAAACAAGTTTTAAATAATATGTTTAAGTACATAAAACTTCATTTACAAACAGGACCACCAGTATCCCTGGAAACGGTTTTACTGGATATTTTCTATTCCATGTTTTCTATTTTACGACCTTCGTAATCCCAGGTCCATTCTGAATCTCTTTATGGTATCATAAAGTTGTTTGCGGGAAAAGTAACCCAGCATTGGGACCTATTCCTTACCTTAGGTATCCAAGGGCATTAACCTTAAATCGATCTCGTTGGCTTGGTCGTAGAGATCGTCTTAAGACCTTAGAGGTGAAAATGGCAAAAAATTCTATCGAATGAGGTAATTTTCTCTTAGAAAATATGGAATTTTACTTTAGACTCTATAGGACAATGTTTCTTTTTGAGCCTCTGACTGATAATGGTGAAGAGCCGTGTGTCGACTTTCGATCATTCGAAGGTGTATCGATGTGTGCATCGTGCATCGATGAATTTTCGCTTCGAAAACGTAATAAAACAAAGCTCGAAACAGTGAAAGAAAGCATGCAGTTTCATCACGATGGATTCTAACTGGTTTCATCATAAACCAGTTAGAATCATCGTGATGAAACTAATAACGTCGATTGGCTTGCAACCTGTCACTGAATATCAACTTTTGCAAAATATGTGCATGTACCAATTGTATTTGGACATGCCTCTGACTCTTCTTCTCCTTTATCACCTTAGACATTTTCAAAGAATCTTTAAAACTCTTAAGAGCTGAGAGCGTGTCTTGAGAGTACACTTGTGACCATAATTCAATTTTTTCTTTGTACAACAGAAGAGGAGGGAAATTATAAAATTCACAACCGTTTTCAGTGAAGGTCGAGAAGTCACATTAAATAATAAGCAACAAAAAGACTCGCAGTCTAAAGAGCCACTCTCATCTTCAGCTTCATTTCATATTGTTTAAAAAGTGAAAAGTTCTGAAAAGTCACGGATTTATAAATGCAATGTTTATACATTGCTGCATTTATAAATCCGTGGTCTTTTAGTTTAAACCAACTTCAAAAAAGTAGTTAGTAAAAGAGGTTCTATGTTTCACTGTATGTATTTTTTGATATAGGTAAAAATGTACATTATGACCTTCGCTTCTGTCCATCAATAAAAACAACAGATAATTTGTGGCAAAGCGGAAATTGGTGGCCATTTCTAGACAAGGTCTAGGTCAGAGAGGGTCAACAGAAATACCTCCGACCTGCTAAATTTATAGGTGAGGGCCTTTTGCGACTATTATTGCTTCGATCTATTTAGTAAATAATTAATATTACATAATTTCTAGCTTTAGTTTTACTCACAAACAGCGAGAACAGTTTAAGTTCAATGACACTAAAAACAAAAAAAAAAACGCATCAAAAACGGTTTATCCGCTCAGCAGTTATCCTAATTGTAAAAATACCTCTCTTTTTGTTAAGGGTTAATTAATTATTTTACTATGAGCTTTACACGAGTAATTAGACGAATAAACTATTCGTTCAAGTAAGAGCACAAAAGATTTCATGATCGACTTGCTTCTGAATAAATCCTGTACATTTAGCTTAAGACCTGTTCCACTAAAGATTGATTCAATTTAACTTAATATACTTACAACTATCAATGGACCATCTGTTTCTGAAATGTACCAAACTTGAGATCGCCAGCCAAGTTTTGATTAGGTTCTGATGTCAAAAGGGATTAAAGTTTGGTTCGGAATTTATATTTGACAGACTATCTAAACTCTGGTCTTATTTATAAAGATTTGTAAAATAATACAGATCTAAAGAATGTTTTTTTCTTGTTACTCTTATGTCAATGAAAAGAGATAGCAGCAGATTTAATATCCGTTTTAGCTTAAGTACTCGTAGGTTTACTAATATACCTAGCTGTTTAGCTATTTAATTAGGGTCTGGGTTGATAATTATCAACGACCAATACAGTTTACAATACAATTGTATTGCAACACTTTGAACAATATGTAATTTCGAAAGGCGTCACGATATGAGTACCATTTACTATTTAACATACCTAATGTGACTAAGGAAATACATCACGAGTAGGTACATGTCTGTGTAGCTTATTTGGGTTACTTGAGCACAACAGCACGTTAGCCGTCTATTTGTTTTGCTAACTGTTATTTAGTTCCACAATAAATACAATTTCCTCGTGTAGTAGGAATTCAAGTAGAGCTGTCCTATTTCATAATCTGACAATATTACATTTGGGCTTTTTACAAGTGAGATGGAGTAGAATTCGTTTAATTATACAATCATATAATATCTAAAAAAAAAAACTCATTTATTTTAACAGGTCTACTATTACATACTACTGGCTGCGCCCCGGGAATACCGGAATCAAAAGTAGCCTATATCTTAATCTAGGATATAAGCTATATTTTATAAATCCGTCCGGCCGTTTGAGCGTGAAGAAGTAACAAACATACACACACACTTTACACACTAACTTTCACCTTTATAATATTAGTGCGATTATAATTCCGATAAAATTTTTTTTTTAATTAATAATAATTTTCTTTCGCCCAGTTCAAATAGTATTTTCATGAGTATTTTATATGGTTTATTGCCTTACCATAACGTAATAAAGTAGCGTGCAGAAGCGAAACCTTTATAAAATTTATTGTCCTGACCCTTGAACTAGCTTTGCTCGTCCTTGCATAGAATAATAAAACTCGTCCTTGCATAGTTGAGTATGAAATTAATGTTTTTTAAATTTACTAGAGTAAATCTTTTTTAACTTATATAAGTTGTACTAGAGTTACACAATAGGTATTAATAAAATAACTAAGTCTTTGATAAAGGCCAATTGAGTTACCGGGAAATTAACGTCATGGTTTAAATACTTATTGTTTTATTCCTCATTTTCGCCGTCTCTAATTTTGAGGATTCCAAGGTGTATATTAATTTATACTTTACTAGCTTACTCGCCC
This sequence comes from Xanthorhoe designata, assembly GCA_963582015.1. Lineage (NCBI taxonomy): Eukaryota > Metazoa > Arthropoda > Insecta > Lepidoptera > Geometridae > Xanthorhoe > Xanthorhoe designata. The sequence continues at coordinate 12,150,760 of OY757029.1, read as the reverse complement.
GCAGATTTGCTCGCGTGGTACCCACTTTCTCAAAATATAGCCTTTGTTCATTCGGAAAGTCTATGCTACACATCGGTGAAAGAATTTTTGAAATTGTATGAGTAGTTTCGGTGATTACCCCAAACATACAAACAAACCAACTTTTTACCCAAGATTCTATTTAGTACAATAGAATACAAACTATACTAAATGCCACAAAGAACTTTCTGCAATAGAAACGTTTAAACGTGTGCTAGATTGTACAAGTACAGACGTTGGCAAAGCAAAAGTCAACAGACAGATTTGTCCTACTTTGAGGCTTCTATGATTAAATTGTACGTTCCAGCTGTGTTTATAACGTAGTGGTTTGACTTGAGAGAGAATAATGCAATTAAAATTGAATTAAGTTATTTGGTACTGTGCTTTTAAAAGCAAAAAATATCGTTTTAAGTTTAAGGCCACGAAATCGATTTTTAAGAGACAACTAAAGTAATATCTGATACCCAAAAATCCTGCTGAACAAACACAGACTTGAACATACTTCTATTATCTACTAAGTTTTAAAAAATAATATTTAAAAACTTACGACACTTGATTAACCTCTAACTGTAATAATTCATACTTTTCCAAAACTTGTCTTAACTCTGTACCTATGAAACGAGTTCTGTGTCTATGCGAATTTTTTCGATGGTTACCCTTGACATCTTTGGCGTAGCTTCAAGGACATATAACGGTCCACACCGTACAGATTTGATATCAACCGTTTAACTAAACAAATAAAATGGCTATTTTACTAGTTATTTTCTTTGGTTAGTTCTCTTTGGACAATACATCGACAGAATGGCGAAAAGCAAAAACAGTTTATGTATAACAAAAAAAAAACTAGTCGCTTCCTCGTATGAAGTAGGTTAATAGATTGCAATGTTTTTTATTACCCCTTACGTTGTAGAAGAAATAGAAAACCTTTTTTTTAGAAATATACAATAGTAGTTGGAAAAGTTAAAATACGATGTACGAAGAAAGTTACAAAGAGATTAAACTACGTATGAAATTATCAAAGTCGCGTAAAATTTATGTTTTCCTAAAATTTATTTTTTTCAAAATATCTGCTTCTCCATAATATCAGCAAGTCTTTTTGCATAATCTTTGTTGACATTGTTCGTTCGTCGTATGAGCAAGTGGCCAACTCTGGTTGACATTGTGAAAAACAGACATTTTGCGAAAGTACATTTTAGGATAACAAATTTCGGTTGTGAAATAATAATTATCAACCTATTTCTAAAATACTCAAAGGACGAACGCCTAATCAGCTTGTACAAAACCTGATATATCCGGGATATGTACTGATATGACAAATTATATCTATGCTTTAATGCTGAATAATGAGCTTTAGACTGTTATAATTAAGATCCAAATTATATCTGACATTCAGTAATATTTACGAACTTACAGCTTACGAAGGTCACAATGATAATGCTGACAATTTTAGGAAATTATTCAAAATAATGATAGCGTACGGCAGTTGTCTCACCGCACCGATAAGATTTTACACTGAAAAATAAAGATATATGTTTTACTAGTGCAGTCAATATCCTTTGTAAATATAAAACCTTTGTTTCGAAAGATAAGTAAAATTATAATGCACAATAGTGCAAGCTAGTGCGAATTCATAGAAGTGCTACGGTGCTACACAGGTGCTACATAACTGTAGCTTCGTAGCATGTACGTAGGGCATCGTAGAGGTGTTTTAAGGTTATCAAATTTTACAAAGAAAACTTTAGCGAAGTTGACTTTAGCGTTTAAGTTTCACGATCACTTTAAAGATTACCTTCTCATAACTTTTTAAAGTAATAAATAAATATTGATAATACTCGTATTAAGTTATAAATAACAATAGTGTCTTAGTAATTTGCGGTCTGAAAGGATATTGGGTCGAACCCAGAACACGCATCACTGAATCTTTCGTTTTATTAAATTTGATGCGAATGAAAGTAACAGGCTCTAATCATTACAAGAAACGTTTGCCAAGAAATTCTTAAAAAGGCTTGCAACACATTCTAGAAACATTACTCAATAGCTGCGCCCCGCACCCGCGAATACCGGGATCGAAAGTAGCCTATTTTTTAATCCAGGGTATGAGCAATCCTAGTACCAAATTTCATTCAAATCCTTCCAGCCGTTTGAGCGTGAAAGAGTAACAAACACACTTACATATTTGCACACTTACACACACAAACTTTCACGTTTATAATATCAGTAGGAAGTAGGATAAGTCACAGATACAATTCATATAGTTATTTGGACGCGGCTCTGACTACCTTGTAGGTTTGTTATGTCAAAACAGCTTTGTTCTAGATGCTAAAAGAAACGAAAAATTATTCATCCAAAACACAAAAGTTCCCGACAGTAGGTATATAAAAATAATGCTATAAAGCATTTACGCAGTTAACTTTAACTTTTTGTATGCTCGTAATTAGTTCTTTTGAAACATTTACCTACTTTGTTGGACTTTTCTCTGTGGTTTTGTCAGTTCAACTCAAAAGTATTTGTTTAGTGACTTCTGGGAACCCTTTCAAGTTATTTTATAAACTAGATAAGCGCATTTGTGAATAAGCTAGGCTCACTTTGATCTTTAAGGTACGGGTATCGTCTATTATAATAGGTCTTACGACTATTCTATGTCATTCCAGAGGTCCTATTGAGTATATTGTCTTTACTCTAAATATACATACAGTGGACTCCTCCTGTTTTGAAGTCGGTTTAAAATGTAGGAGTTAGTTTCGGGTGTACCTAATGTACCACCTTTGTTTGTGCCACTTGTTTATAATGGTTTCGAGCAAATATTATATTATTTGGATACATCATTTGTTTTATAAGTTTCGCGACATTACGACTGGTGGAGATTTTATTTGTTAATTTACTCTAATTTAGTACACAGCTGGGTTGCTTTTGGTCTTCCCCGTTCCCAAGGCAGTTGTTTGAGCTAAGTTTTAATTAGATTTTTTTTAATTGCGAAAATGAGTTTAACCTGTCAACCGGCGGAACGACCCCGGGGTCGTTAGGTATATAAAACAAAAATAGCAGTTTACCGGCAAAACGACCCCGGGGTCTTTGCTCACCCAGGCCACTTGAATCCGTATTTCGACCCAGATAGAGTTTACTTTTGTTTGGACATGTTTATTTTAGAGACAAGCTTGATAGATTTGTGATTGATGCCAACATTGAAAAAACGAAGTAGCTTCCTAAAAAAAAATCAAACCATTCATTACCAATGAAAGCAAGCCACGGACGGGAGTGTTTTCATTTGTGCAAATTGTGTTTTATATTGGTAAGTGTCTACTTTTATTACAAAATTTGTGCTAATTCTCTTATTTAGTTCATTGTGCTGCTATCGATCACGTTAGATTTTCGAAATTCATTATAAAAATAAGGTTTTTCAAGTCTGAAAGTCGGCAACCAAAATTCAACTATTTTGAGTGTTTTACTAGCAACTGTTGTGAAAGATCAGTGAAAAGTTATGTAAATGTGTAGGTACATAGTAACTATTTATACAAGTCTAAACATGTTTTCAATGGAAAAACGAAGAAAAATTCAATACCAGTGACCATTACTTGGGTATCGTATTTTGCTAGAAAAATACATCATTTTCAAATTGAATTTTTTCGATAAATTTCTATGAAAGCTATACCTAAATGTTATTTTATCGTAATAAACAGACTTTATTGTCCTCTATTTAGATTATTTAGAGTAGGATCACATTACAGATTCTATGAAATCCTTTACATTATCCATTCCGACTTAGATGGTAAAAATAAAATCACGACAGCATGTTAGGCCTTTGTTTTTGTGCTTAGAGCATAGAAAAAATATCCATAATTATAATACCTTTTACATAAACAAGATAAGTGGTCTAGTTTTTTTTTCTATGACTTTTTAACTTTTAGGTAATCGCAAATCCGCGGATTCACAGATTCCGCCATTCCTCGTGCGTGAAAGCACTTTTTTGACAGTTCGAAACCGTTAGTTGACAGGTCAACAATTTTTTTTAATGTGAGCACAGGCTCCTAACTCGTTATGCCATGACGAAGGCCTCAAATGAAAAAAATGTATTTTTTTGTTAATAAATGATTATTGTTTTACGTGTATCCATCAGTAACAAGGCTTAGGCTTCACTCATCTAAGAAGCTCAATAGTGAAATAATGCATAATTACATCGCCATGGGCAAAGTCACGTGACCTCGTGAAGTGTGTAGTGAAGTGTGATGCAGATGACGTCAGCTGAGCTGATGGCTGATGAAGAGGTTGAAGGCTGCTGTTAGGAAGTGGCGAAGAATGCGCCTCTTCCGCAAGAAAGACGGTAATATTATTATTTAGAGGTTTATCGATGACGTCAATTATCCGCGTAATTTTCGTCGTATTTTTAGATTTTTATAAAACACCCTATTAATTATTTTCCTAAAATAAAAGTAGTTTTAATTGCTTACCTACTCCTTTTAGCATCAGCTCTGCAGAGAAAGTCCCGTTAAATCGGTTTAGCTGGGGAATTACGGGCCGAGAGATTTCTGGTGATTTAAAATTACCTATCCATGTATAACATACATTTAATAAAAATCTGTTATTTTGACAGTACAAACAAATACTTTAAATAATATTAATGTTTGCTTAGATTTATTCAGAAGGAAAATTATGTTTACACTTAATAACGAAAATGTTTGCATTGTTTTGTTAGAGTGAATATTTTGACATTTTCTTGTTAATATTTGTAAGCGAGTTTTTATCTTGTAAATAAATAACTGTTATAGTAATATCTAATCTACCTGACTTTTCGAATGGATTTCAATAGACATTAAAGATTGCTAAAATTTAAAAGGGCATTCAAATATTTATCCTTATTTATGACTTAGGAATTTCATACACATCTTTATCCAGTTGTGGGAATCAAGATTGATTCCTATTTAACAGATCGTCGCCGTCGTAGAACATTGGCGTTTTTAACGATCCGTCAAATTTTTTTTATTGCACAAAACATCTTAGAATGATGTCCTCCATCGATTAAAAAAAATTTTTTTTATAGTTTATGAAAAATAGCCAAACTACTCAGCTGAACACAGACTGTTCTGACTTTCGGAACGTAAAAAAATGTAGATTGTGCGCAAGCGTCCTTGTACTTGGTTTACTTCCACCCCCCGCACCCCCGCTCCGCGCAACTGATAGTCAGATCCGTCTGTGTGCTAGGCAAGGTCAAGTTTATTATTGGTTTGCTCGTGTTGAAATTTAAATGTTAAAAACGATGTTGTAATTAAGTTATTTAGGCTTTTTAAATAAAACAAGTGAAAATGGCTACTAAAAGGTCACAGCGGATACTCGATTTAGTGAAAACTAATAATCTACGTAATTTTCAACATACGGACCAAGACCAAAATAATAAGGTCTGGAGACAAAATTCACACAGCTGATGATTAATAATGCTCCCCCTGTGTTCCAGGTAAGCTTTAATTTCATTTATTGTCTTAAAAACTATCGGTTTTTGTACGAAAGTCCTGTAATAATTATAATGTACATTAAAAACAACGGATGAGCACTTTCGTCGTTGTATTAGGGACTCAAGAGATAAAATTTAGCGTTGGTCTTACACTACCGTCATTGTACTAGGGAAAATAATCTTTTTTGTTTTTAGTGCCAGTTATAATGAAATAAAGTTATTCTTAGCTTTATTGAACATAATTACTTAAAACAGGAGAAAATATTTTTAGTGACGGAACATAGTGATCCGATATTGTTTTAGGGAACTAGTGTTGTCGTATGGCTTGAACCGATGTTTTTTTTCGGATGTTCGTTTATCGGATGAATACAACTGTCGTTATTTTACGGACATGTTTTAAAAAAACGCCTTTGTTCGATTTCTAAATTAAAAGTGCGTGAAAATTTTGCAAAAAAATAAATGCAATTTTATTTTAATTTGTTTATAATTTGCGATGTATTTAACAGAAATAACTTAAATCTAATAAAAAAAAAGTTACCAAAGTTTTTCGGTCTACATTTTTGGCTGTTCTCTGTTGCCTGATTTACTGATTGGAATCTTAACTTTTCTATTGAAATGAACCAAATTACTTATTATCATTACATAAACACTTCCTCATTATTTCGTATTACCTACGAAATACCTACCTAGGTGGGAGCATAAGTATCTAGGTAATGTATACCTACACCAACCTAGGCATACCTAAGTAGACTTAAATGATAAAATAAAATAAAAAGCCTTTATTGCTGATTTTTGTTTAAATTACAGAGTGTGCCTAGAACTAATTTAACAACTATTTTATTATTAACTATTTAACTTTTAACTACTTACTTGTATATGGTGTTATATTTCTTAATGATTATTTCTTTTAACGGTTCTAGCATTTTTCTCCGGCAACCGGTAATTATTATTCGTCAACTTATATATAGGCCTCCTCTAAAGATCTCCATTCTGTACTATTCTTTGCTATTCGAGTCCATGTTGGACCTGCTATTATTCTGAGGTCGTCCTCCCATCTCTTAGTTTGAAGACTTAGCTATGTTTAAATAGGTACTCAAATTCCTGCTTTTTATTTTGTAGTTAAAACCTCACGATCTGCTGCATCTTCACCAATATACATGTAGTGAGTGAGAGCTTTAGTCAAACAGATGCGAGAGATTTGGAATGATGTATTCTCAGATGACTCTTCAACTGAGCCTTCAGTCACAGGAAATTTCTTAGTCATAACTTCAGAAAGAAAGAAATATCATTTATTTTTATTCTTTGGTAGGACCTCAAGGATCACTTCAGTTTCGTCTTACATGCTAAGTGCCCGCTCTCTATAAATTCGCTACTTGAACTTGTCGATTCGCCCAGATTGCATCTGACACCTATATTTTATGACCTCACCTATTATTGAACAAAAAGATCGTTTTATCTAGTTTCCTGTCCCGTCTCCATGCAATAACCAAACAACTTGCTTGAACTCTTTGCAGCCAACATGAAGCCGATATAATATGTTGCCCTCCTTCCGTAGATACTATTGGTACGATCTCTAACCAATAGTTCCCAGCGCCCACAACCCTTGGTTAGAAACAGAGGAAGAAAACGCCTTAGAAACCGGAAAAAGGCTTATAAATCATGGTGCAATGTGTTGTTCTAAAAGAGGGCTTACTGTCTAAGAAAAAAGTATGGGCTCAGCCTGCAGCTGCAGATTTAAATGCACTGAGCAAATTTCCAAACATGTGCGAGAAATAATATTCATAAAACTCTGGAAACTAGAAGACCGGGAAAAGAGTATACATACATACTAGGGTTTTGCAAATTTGTAGACTGAATGTTGTTGAATTACGTACCTAATGCCCGAATACTGAAACGTTACTTAAATATTTTGCGTGATTAACTCTTTAAGACTCACTTACTTGTCAGATGTGTGACTTTAACAATCAGATAACTTATTAAATTAATTAATAGATGTAGTATTAGCATCATCGCCATCAGTTTATTTAAAATAATTATTAATATTATGATTTGTTAGATGCAATACTCAACTAAAGCTTGCATGTTCTGTAAAATTATTTTTACCTAAAACTTACGTGCTGTGTAATGTTATTTAGCCAATAAAACAATTATTTTTAAAAGTTTTGATAAGCATCTTAGCTTAATAAACGTTTTGAAAAGTAGTGCTACTTGCACTTACGTTCTAGGATAAAATTAACATTGGAAATGTACTAATTTATAAGATATTTAATTGAAATAGAGAACTTTTGAAATTAAAATAAAATATTGTCAGATGTGTACAGACGAATTTCAAATAACGTCATAAATAAGCACCACTTACATTAATTAGCGTTTCAGTATTCGGGCGTAAGGTAAGGTTATTAAACTACCTAAGGTTGACTTTTTTATACTTAATTAACATTTTATTTTGATATACTATTGTGTATGTTGTTTGAGTTAAGCCAGAATTAAACCCCTAATTTTTGAGACTGGTAATAAGTAATAAATATCCTTGGACATTCCACACAGTCATCTTAGTCCCAAGCTAAGCAATTTCATGCTTGTGTTATGGTAACCAGATGACTGATATACTACTTATTTATATAAGTTTTTTTGTAATACATACATTATTATATTTACTCAAAAAACACCCAGACTCGAAACAAATATTTACAGATCATACAAACATTGGTCCCGCAGCGGGGATCAAACCCGCAACCTCCGTGTCTCAGGCGGGCTTTCACCCACTGCACCACAGATATTTATATAATCATAGTTTTACCTAATAATTGTTTTTGCTAATGTTGGTTACTATGATTTTGATTAATAAATACTTACATTAACCTACATATTTTTTATTTTTCTTTAATAAAATTTTACATCCGTCAAAATATTTGCCTATAGTTCCCTAAAATATCGACGTAAAGTATTATACGTCACGCAGTAAAAAAAATATATCCCTACTAAAACGACGGATGAGTACATACTACACCTGAACATACGCAAAACAATGACGCATGTGTTTTTTTAGGAAAACTAAGCAATTTCATAAATAGTTATTTAGACTCAAATTTAAAAGGCCTAAAGCTTATTAACACTGCCAAGTTTGAAGCTGAAAGTATTAGCCGTTTTAAAGTTATGGACAAAAAACCGATTTCAAAACTTAAAATGGCTCTCCTGAAAAGTTGTCCATTTTCACAACCGTCACTGTTCTACGACGCCGACGAGATGTTAAATACTTAGTACAGAAAATACAAAATACTTAAATAGTTCAATATTATTTTTAATTTCAAGATAATTATTTCTAACAGTACCTACATACCTTGTGACACACGACTGAAAAATCACTATAGGCCAACTTTCACGCGTGCCAAAGAGTCGAGTACATTTTGTACGGCAATTTCGGTAAATACCATGTCGCTACCTAACAACATTTTCTTAGCCATCCGACCAAGTAACGAGCTATGTCTTTGTACCCTTTTCACTTGAATGAGTACCTTTGAGCACATGACTCCGATATACGATATATCTAAGCTGCTTTTGAAGTTTATAAATTGGTTAACTAACAGCCGGTTTCTCGAACGCAGTTAATCTCCAAAATTACCTAATCTATGGTCAAATCACGTGACAAGTGTCAAATGAGGAACAAATTCGACACTGTCACGGTGATTTGACCGTTGATTAGGCTATTACTATTAATTACTATTATGCTATTACTGTACTGTTAAATGTTGTGGTTTTTCAAGTTTTTTATCCTTTGTATTTTGTTCGTCCGTCGATTATTACGAACTTAGCTGATTATTACGAGTATAGGTTTCGTGCCAATTAGGAATTATGTATTATTTTTTAAAATTGTTTTATAAGTACCTCTGAACAGCGATAGTTTTATATTTCGACAAGTTTTTTAAAAAGTTTTGACTTTGAAAAAGCTTATTTAGCGGAACAAATAAACGATATCTTGAGATACAAATGGAAGTTTATGAAGGATTGAGATTAAAAAGGCCAGCAATAAAGATAAAACCGAATAAAAAAGTATATAAGTATGATAATAAAGATAAAAATGTATTATGATATTTATTTATTTATTTATGTCAGCCGTTCGTGTCCCACTGCTGGGCAAAGGCCTCCCCCCACTTTTTCCAGACATCGCGATCTTGTGCTATAGTCTCCCAGTCGGTTGTAAATTGGTCGAGCTCGTCCTACCACCTTCGTCTCGGTCTGCCGCGTCACCTTCTCGCCGGGTCAGGGCGCCACTTGGTGGCTTTTTAACTAGTTTGGACCCAGCTCTGGTATTTTATCATGTTGTGAACTTTTATTTGGCAAAAAAATATGAATACCATTCTAAGTTGACAAAGATTATTAATAAATCGTCCCGGCTGGAAAACGCCACCTCAACTCTATGGCCAGACCGGCCCTGGTTGGGTGTTAAAAAATCTATGGAAATTATAAACAAGAGATGAGAAAACTGATTACGAAACAGAATACTTAATGTGATAAAACATATATTTACGGGTATTTATCGCTATTTACCTTTATTTAATTTTATCCCGACGTTTTGACTGGATTGCACCAGCCGTAGGCAGACTCGAAAACATCCGTAATTAAATGGTTTTTCATGTGTTCTGATCGTGCAAAAATAAAAAAGACAAAACAATACTTATCGTCAGGGTAGTTTATTTATGTTCCTTTCGATTATATTGGTTCCCTTTGAATTCGGAAGCCTAAGACCGATTTTCGAATCCGCAAAGGGAGCACGCATAGCAAATCCATCCCCCTTTCTATTCATAAGTAATGATGAGAACCATCAATGAAATTGCTAAGCACGTTTCAGCCTCAACCTTTTCGCCCCACACGCATTCAAACCTTCGTATATTTTACGAGCGTTTAGTTTCTGGAATGATCTTGCGCATTCCTGAATGGTTATTTGCTGAATGACAAGCCAGCATTTTAAGCTAAGTTAAAGATATATTGTTTATAGCAGAAACTCTCACCTAAATATCCATTCCGTATTTTAAAAACTTTAGATTCATAAATCCTATACGCTCTCTACTACATATTTCGAGATCAGAGCTTGTAGCCATAAATATATATTACAGTTTCATATCGTTTCTCTTTTCATCACGCTAATCCTTTGATTCTGAACACGTGTCTATCGTCATCGAATGCGTCATCAATTCCTGTAGATTTTTCGTGTGTCTAAGATAAGTTAAAAAAAAGTGGTGTTCATGCCAATGAATACTCCCTTTATTAGATTTCCTATATTAGTATGATCCCTTAACAGCACAGAACAGGAGGCGAAAAATGGTGTGCATAGGCCATAGCGATTGTAGAAATGTAATAATGGCCAGGGAGGCAGAGCAGAAATAACAGGAATAATACGCAACATGTGATACGCCCTATAAAACGTTTCCTTATTGCTACAACTTTTGCAGTTCTCATCGTTCATTTTGTAATCAGTTTCCTCTGTATACTTTGTTCCGTATAAATGAAACCTACTCAGAATACTGCCTCCTTTTTACCGACTTCAAAACAGGAGGAGGTTCTATGTTTCTCGCTTCTTACGAAATTGAAGTTGGTATTACAAAAATTTTATTAAAAAAATATATAAGTAATTTTAGAAATCCAATTATTTACTGTACTAACTAACTAGACATAATATAATAAAATCTTACTGATATCTGATCGTTTCGTCTTCGGCGTCAAGGGCTTCGTGGCCAAGTAGTAAGGCTTAAGGGTGATCGCTTGTATCTCGCGGGTTCGAATCCCGTCAAAGCTGTAAAACTTTTAGTAAGATTTTTCATTTGTAATATAATAAAATGTCCTTCTTTTCCAGACACGAATTTATGACGGTGTGTTTTTTTATTAATTTTATTGTTTTCTTGGTCAACAGATTTATCAATGACTCGTCAATCGTCCAACGAGCCTGTTCCCTCCACTTCTGGAACACCTGCGCATTATCCACGAAGCCAGCCTGTGGAGTCATTAACATTAGTAAGTTGCCATAACTCATAGATAGGCTTATTCTTTGGATTAGCAATAATATCTACAATATTTTTATTATCTTCAACGCTTCTTTTTCCCATAAAGATTAGCTCATACGAACTTAATTACCTATCATAAAACAAAACTAAAGCTAGGTTTAGTCCTGATCAAGAAAATATATTTCTTTTTACAATAACATGTCCCTATACTTACTTAGTTTAATAAAACTTTGGACTGTCCAAATCCATTCTAATCGTCATTTATAAGACTCAGATATAAATGAATTATTATGTGTAATAAGTTTAAAATATCCGGAAACAATCGATGGCTTAGAGTTCAACAAAGAATAGTTTGGAATTAGATTTTCCTTCTCCAAACAAAGAAAACTTATATACCTACTCCTACTCAAACTTTCATGGCAACTTTTATTCTGAATTGCTTTTAAATTTTTTAAGTTGTAGAACTTTACGTTATAAAACCAAGGGCTATTTGAGTTTATTTCGAAGGATTTTCCAGGAGCCAGATGAAGGTCAAAGGTACAGGGAACAGCAACTTAGACAACATGCGTTCTTCCAATTGAAGATACATTTGAAACGAGGACAGAATCTCGTGGCTATGGATAAAAACGGTGAGCTTCATCTGAGAGGAAAATTATGCACTGTAGGCACACTAGTTGACACAATACATTATTATAACACGCACAAATTTGACGATAAAATTACCTACCTACTCTCAAGATTTTTCTCAGTTCCTATTATACCTACTCGTAATTAACAAACTTAATTACAGGGATGTTCCTAGTTGGACTTTTTGTGTTTTGGACATTATTTGTCAAGCAAAAGTGTGAAACTCTTTTTTCTGACAAGGAAACAATAATTCACCATCCTGCTTGTCCTAAAAAATACAAAACTATGCTCATGATATCAGAATATCATGCAATTTTGTCAAATGTATTTTTAAACAGTAAACGTTACCAACTTAGTATCATAAAATAAATTCGTGTTTAAAGATGCATAGATAATTTTGTATCTCGGTAGCGACAGAACAACATTCTCATCTCGTGAATTTTATATCTCCACTCTACCTATATATTTCGATACCTCTCATGAAATACCTTTTAACAAAATGAAAATATTTCTGTTCCATTTGGTATACAAAATGGTATAGAAATATCTATAGGTATACCTACCTAGAGTCTCTGGAACTACCTACTTGCAAGATATCAAAAGACATTTGCATAATGGTGTTAGAATTTGCATCTCAGAGGCAAAATAATTCACAAATTGAACAAGATCAAATAAGTTCACTCTACGTCGTTTACTTTTTATGTTTAATATAAATCTATTTATGAATTTACTGAACAATCACAACAAGCACTTACTTATTTTTATTTAAATATCACTTTTCGCGTCTTAACGAGAATGAATTAAGAGCTTTTTGTTTTAGTGGTAATTTTATAGGTACCTACTTACTTACATCATTATCATTATCACTTTTTATTTTATAAACACAATAATATTATCAAAAAGACTAATAATTTACACAATTTTTATATGCTTACACGGAACCATTACACATAGGTAACAATCATAATATTTAGTAAGAAGTGGTTTTCACATATTTTGCATGTTATTTTTTGTTTCACCCATGCCTTGCCTCACCCTTAACATTTAAACAACACCTGACTAGTTTTTGGATTTATAAAAACGGAAACACACACCTATAGGTTTCTTTATTAGTGATTTTATCAAAATCTGAAGAATATTCATGATGGTTTTACATAATTTCGCTTAGCATTGAAACCACCCGTGCGAAGCCGGGGCGGGTCGCTAGTTTATAATTTAAGTTAGGTATTAGGTACGCATAGAACTTCATTCAGACAACTTAATCACATTAAAATACTGCACTACGCAGGTACCCTACCTTATTAAAGCTATCTAGCGTACAACGTTGCGGGCAGCTAGTCACATTCTAATACACATGTACTTAATATAAAATTAAAAATTTTAACCCCCGACACTAGTACACATTAATTGATTATTCATCCTCACTTTCAGTTTTGAATTCTCATCATTTCCTTTCATTTGATACCAAACTTGGGTACCAAATCTGGAAACGTTCGATTATCCATCCCCACTTTCACATAAATGTAAAATTATTCACCCCCCGTAGGTATATAAACGTCATAGGTAACCGAGTTTGAAAAACCTGTCTAGAGCCACCGCTAGAAAACCAGCTTACAAATAAAAAACTGCATTAAAATCGGTCCACTCGTATAAGTATTATAGTAATAAAAATAAAGTTGAAATTCATATGACACTGAAACTGCGCTCCACTTCGCTGCTCTTTGATGCTCTTTTGCTGTGAGTTGAGCTACAGACAGAGACAGATTTACAGATACACATAGCGGTCAAACTTCTAAAGTCCCTCTATTTTGTCGGGGATGGATTTTTTTTAAAGTACGAATGCACAGTAATAGCACAAAGCTGTCAAACCCATGCTCAAGCTCAAGCTTATTGCACCATTAAAATTGCAAGCTCCCTCGCCGTGCGAGACGGAAACTTCTAGATTATTCCATATTTTCTGACAATATTACACTTGTGAGGAGCTAAACGTGTCTTGCATTATGTCTATCTCGCTTCTCAGGGACTGCTTCAGGACTAAAAAGGGGTTGAAAACACGTGAACGTAGTAGTGCGTATCGTATTTGCAGGTTGTCGTTGATAATACTGTAGGTATAATAGATACTTACTGACTATCAAATTAGGTAGGTATACAAAGCGAATTACGTGTAATAGTTATTCATAATTTATCACAGTGGGATGCCTTTATGAGTACCTACGGTTCATATTCATAGTTGATAGATGATACCTTCAGGACTTTTTAAAGTTGGTTTTAAATGGGCTGATATTCTTTCATTGTATCTGCAGGTATACTGTCAATGCAACAAAGAGAAGTGGTAACAACAAACCTTTATATCAAGTAGATTAGGTATTTTCCATTTTAACTAAGTACCTAGGTTTATATCGCCAACGCGAAATTTCTTATTCATAGACATTAGTTGAGGTCTTAAGGTCCATTAGATAGCTCCCACAATGCTTTGTCCAAGTAGTAACCTAACCTATTAAAAACGAAATAATAGCTTAGTAATAGATAATTCTCTGAACTATGAACTAAAAACCCGACTGCAAAGATATTATAAATTTGTATAACTTAAACTCGTTTTTTTTGTTTTATTATTTTGATTAAAACTTTATCCTGTCACTTTTACAATAACAACCTCTCGTTATGTAAAAAAATACATCATACCGTTTAGGAAATAGAAAATATACTTAGACGCAAAAAAACATTATACCTACATACACACGAATAATGACTTCAGAATCAGAATCAGAATCAGAATTTTATTGACAAAGATGATACACATTAACATTAGATAAACAAAATGATAAGTGGAACAAACTCAGTCTCGTCAGATACTCGATTTCCATTGCTTATTTTCATTATGTAAACCATTTATCAAAACAAAATAACCTAGAATACCAACACTCAAAAAACATACCTAAACTTGACGCATTCATGTAAAAATCATAAGTATAAAATGTTTCTATAAAAAATCATACTTCTGATGCAGTCGGGTAAAAAAACTCAGTTTCTTCTAGAAAATAGAACCTTCTAGATTTCCTCATCCTAGCTCCAATTTTTTATGATTTCGCTTCTTCTAACTACCCCGTCTTCGGTTCGAATACCAGGTCTGTTGTCAGGGACCAGTGATCCATACGTGAAGTTCAAGTCTGGGGGTCGTCTGCTGCACAAGTCCAGAATCGTCCATCGAGACCTGAACCCGGTTTGGGATGAGAGCTTTACTGTGCCGATTGAAGATCCTTTTGTGCCTGTGAAGATAACGGTAAGGATAAAAATAATATCAAACTATATTATACTTTACGTCATTTTACAAATTATTACATAAACATTAAGTTGCTTAGCTTGGGACTACCCAAGCTAAGCAACATAATGCTTGTGTTATGGTAACCAGATGACTAATACTCGTAAGTTATTACTCGTAAGTAGGTATATACATTTATTTGTAAATTCATACATAAGTACTAGAGATAAAAAAACACCCAGTTGGATATAGATTACTTGATGATATTATACCCAACGTAGTTTTTAATTATATTCGTAAAAAAAGTACTTACTAAGTAGATATGTCACGATTCGCAATTAATTAATCAACGGATCACATTGCCATTATTTTGTTATTATTACCTAAGGTATTTAAATATGTAGGTACCTATAATTTTAATTTTACAATAAGTACATAGTAATTGTTTTGGTTTTATATTTCACAAAATTTTCGGTCCAGTGTCACACACATCGTCTATTTAAAATCCGGCATCCGATAAAACCACTATCCGTTACATCACTACTCTACGTAGTGCTGAGCTCAAGCGATTTCATCGGAGACTGAACAATAATCATAAAATTTTATCAGGAAGTGATCACGCTGCCGTTGTTCCAAATTGAATGTTTGGCGAACACTTGGAAGTGAAAAGTTTTAATTAGAAAACCTAAACTACTATCGAATTTGAATATTCAAAAATAATAACTATTTGGTATAGTTTGGTTCAAGATCGGATCATGTGAAAAGAGGAAGCTCTAAATTAGACGACTTTTCTCAAAAGTTAAAGGTATAAAATTAAAGTACCTGGATGACCAGCTTTGCTCGGTTTTCATTGCCTGAAAACACGGATAAAACGACCTAAGAAGAGCTAGATCGATTTTATGAACATTTCATGAAAGTTGTTGAAGCCGTTTCCGAGGTTCTCGAATCTCGGAAACGGCTTCAACAATTAATTTAAATATATATATATATATATGAATGAAATTATACAGGATAAAACAATACGAGATGAACAGAGATGGAAATAAAAAATGTAGGAAATAGCTTCTATCTTGATAACAGGTACGATTGAGTCTTTTAAATGCTAGTATTAAAACATAATCAAAATTTTAGAAGGTCCAACTCTAAACTTCCTAAACATTTGCACTCGAATAATCAGATCTACCTTTTCACCGATAGCAAATGTATAGAACAGCAGCAAAGCAAAATATGAACATTTTTCTGAGTTTTAGAACTCGAGTCGTAAAAATCATTAAATCCCTTGCTACCCCAGCTGAACAACATAAATCTTTCCTAAATCCTCGTTTCTAGTAACTAAACGCAGGCGTTCAAGCTGCAAGTACAATACAACTTGAGAAACGTAACAAGAGGTATATCTCCAAGGGACGTAGACTAACACCCGGTTTCTCGAACGCAGATCATCTCAAAAATTAACAAAAATAATGTAGATTACTGCTTTGAACTCGATCCTGAAACAGTAGTAGGAGTTAACTCTAACATGTAAGATGCCGTAGGGAATATGGCACGCTATACGTTAGGCGTAATTGAAACATGTTCCTTATCCATAATGTCAGTCTGAAAAAAATGTGGAAAAAATCAGATCTTCTTAAAAGTGTTGTTATTATTTCATTCATTTTTTAGGTACTGTTGTGTTAGACAATTTTATCGCAAAATCTCCAATCTTTATTTTTGCGTAAAAACAATACATGCCATTATTGTTTTGTACTTAGTATATTTTATTTACGGAAAAAACTAAATATTTAAAGGACTGAAATTATTTTTTATAGGCCTGTAAGTTTATTGTTAACGACAAACAATAATTTATTTATAACGTATATCCTTGAACATTCCACACAGCGTCATCTACTTAGTCCCAAGCTAAGCAATTAAATGCTTGTGTTATGGTAACCAGATGACTGATATACTACATATTAGATACATTTTATAAATACACACATAATAATATACTTTCATAGAAATCGCCCATTTACCATTGAAGTTATAAGTGACGTTTTGAGCAGCTAGAATTGGGTGGGTGTCTGCAATGTGGCATTCAAAGTTGAACCCTTCCGTATTATTAGTAAAATGAGTGGCAACTGTCAGTCACATAATAATTTTATCATCTTTTCTAGGTCTTCGATTATGATTGGGGTCTGCAAGACGATTTCATGGGTTCCTGTCAACTGGATCTCACCGCTCTTGAGCTGGGCAGGACCCAAGACTTGGTGTTGTGCTTACAAGACCCCAAAAAACCAACACAAGATATGGGAGAGATTGTGATGACCCTTACGCTTTGGCCAAAGTCTCAAGAAGACAAAGATCAGGTAAGTTTCGCCTCTTCATGAGTTATGGTTGCCTGATCTGAAGACGGCGTAAGTTTAGGGTTTATTAGTGTCTACGTGTAATGTCCTGCCTTGTGCGTTATGGTCGCCTGGTACTTCGGACGTGAGCTTATCACTTTGTGACTTCTTCCTAGTGTCTAGTTTAGAAACAAAAGAGACGGTTATCAACGAAAGTGGACTTATAACTGTGACTTTTTTGTTTCAACTATTTGTGGTTTTGCTTACTGTGGTTAGATATTTTGATACTGTTTATAGAAATAGAAGCAAAGACAAATAGACAACCACAGTAAGCAAAACACGTACAAACAGTAGATAGGTATCTATCTATTGTAAAATGTTCAACATATTATAAGCAACTATTATATTTTTGACTGAACAATGAACATACCCTATACGTACATATTGTTCTTACGCTCCTTTTTGGAACACAATGTGTGCATCCAACCTAATGTAATAATAGTGGCAATTCTGAGTGTCGCAAAAGCTAAACTAAGCTAACTAAAATTGTTGCCGTCCCTTTCATAGCGATGGGAATAAAAAGGATGGCAATAATTTTAGTTAGTTTAGTTTAGCTTTTGCGACACTCCGAATTGCCCTCATTGTTAACATAGCGTGTAGGCACCAAACCCATAATGGGTTGCAATTGTCATGCTGAGTGTCGTGTTCGTGCTAAATGAGATTTACTTTTTATGTTTTTTTATGGTATGTTTAAACCATGTGAGTGTCCAATAAAGTTGATGGGAATGAATCATTCTCGCACTTGTATGGGTCTTAGAATAAATCCTAAAATGATTGATAAATAATTATTCTTATTGTTGTATGTTGTGGTGATTTGCACTTCGATTGTAATGGGATATAGCCCTGACTTTCAAAGATGATCTAAAACTTATTCGGAAGTTTTCTATTCGGAAATTTTTTAGCACTAATATTTAATTATTAGCACAAGCTCAAAACAGTGAATTGTGACAAGAAACAGCTAGTATAGGCACAGATAATATAATACTATACTTACTAGATAGGTTCTAATTCGCGGTGATAGGCTTGCAACAGTTTGTTATAACCATATTTGACAGGCCAGATACAGGATTTTGCAAAATGTAAGTAAGTGCCTGTGTTTCCATGAAAACATGAATGAAAGATACGATAGGTACAAAATTAAGTTTAAACTGTAGGTAGGTAATTTATTACATATAACTGTTAAATCTTGGGTTGAAGTATGGACCTTATGGACTTAAACCAAAGACTTGACATTTTATTACAGTAAAAATGTAATAAATTACAGTTTAAAATTCATTTTGTCTTGTTTAAGAACTACTGCTAGAAAAACTGCTTTCAATTATAAAAAACTTCATTCAAATTGGTCCACTCGTGCCACAGACTGATAGACACACATAGAAGTCAAACATAACGCCCCTCTATTATGTCAAGGGTTAAATAAATTCATAAAGGTTTGAAAAATAAAAACAAAAAGTATTTCAAATAATGCATTCAAGTGCAATATCTGATAACGTGTAACTACAAACCAGTTCATGCGAAAACTAACCTCGAATGCTCCAGTTCACCACAGACCGTGGCATTGCGCGCGCGCATCGCGGAAACAAAATAAACAAAGATAAAACCTGTTTTTAACGGAGCAAGTTAAATGTGTTTGCAAGTGCTGAATTATGTGGAAATAAACGTGGATTTAAGTGATAGTGGATGTGAGTGATCTATTGAGAAATATTAGGACGAATTAATTGATTAAATTGGTATTTCCTAAACTTTAAATTATAACTGCATTCTCTGACAAATGTATTTGTGACGAATAGATTGAAGGAATTAGAATACCTACCTAATATACAGTGAATGTCAATAATAAGTACTTAATTATTTTAACTGTGAACTTAGATAACGTCTAATAACTTAATCTATTTATTTCTTGTACTTACATATTTTTGTTATGTAGCTGACTGTAGGTACCTACCTACCAGTATCACAACTGATTGGTTAAAGTACCAAATTGATGTTATAAAGGTCGATGACTTCATCAAGAACGGAACAAGACGTATCCACAGACATAAATCATAAAATTCCTAAGGCAGATTAACGCATTGACCAAGGTCGAGTTGACGACATAGCTTTCAAACGTCAACGAAACGTCGATTAGATCCTCGCATGAAGCGAACTATTTCGTGCACTCTCGAAGTTCATTTTTGATCTCGGGGTGCAAAAATGTAAAGGCTGCTCTTAGCCATTTTAATTATGTCAAAATGGATAAAAACTTTGGATGAGTCACATTAAAATTTTGTAAGATTTAGTGAAAATTCATAGATGTACAATTGTACAGACGGGATCCAAACCGGTCGGTGTATGTCGGATCGAAACTCGAAGCACTTTTTGGTTCTTATGATGATAATGATGCGCTGAGCTCATACAGCTAGTCTCATAATTCCCCTGAGTAATGCTAGCTAATTACTATACCATGAACACTATCTAGGACATTATACCTCAAGGCCTGCGCAGTTAGAACTCTTTAGTAATACTTAACCATTTTATAATTTGTTTTAAATTTATTTAATAGCATAAACTCTAGTGTAGGTAGGTATCTTAAACTCACGCGATCACAATTAGATTAGGTACCTAATACCTTATAACACGACGTTTTGGCACTTTTTGCCTTAAGTGGCCTTAAGTGGTCCCAGTTTTATCGTGATCTCAGATGTCCTACTGAACACGGTTCATAAACAGAGTACACAATCAAATACAAAGATAAATAATACCTTACTAGTAGGATCTAATATTTAATCTGTGCGATGTAAAAAATGTGATGCTTTTGTCGAATTTGCGACAAGACTTGCTCTTATAAATTCATGTAAAAAACATATATTTCACAAGATTTTCTTGATACAAGTGAGTGGTCGTTGTCTCTCTTGGCGTGTCTAATGACAAAATGACCGGAATTCACTACGTCACCATACAAAGTAAATAATTATGTCATGTAGACAATTATGTTTGAACAAGAATTCCTATTTGTTCTAGCTAGAACATGATAAAAACTGACCACAGATGAGATTTTCAACGAACTGGTTTTAAAAAAAATTTACAAACTCACGCAGAAGCTTCAATCGCGGTTGTTGATGTATTCAAACGAAAAACATCAAATAAATAGTAACCATATTTGTGCCTTTTGAAAATTCGTGTTTTAAATATTGTTAATAAAAATCATATCATAATTTTAAGAATTCAATCTATACCTAATGTTGATCATTGGTGTTCGTCACTTTAATTTAGACCTTGTTTACGAGTATAGGTATTCTCATCTTTCATCAATTTATCTTCGTACAGGCTAAACGTAGTACGTCTGGTCTTCTAAACTTGGACTAGTCATAAAGTTCACTATTCAAACATAATTATCATATTACATATTATAATATATGATCTTGTACTGTCATGGCATTGTAAATTGAAATAAATAAAATTTTCAACTAACCAAATACTAACCAATATCGAATTAAAGATTGGTTGTCTGGAAGGTAACATAAAATTAAACTTTGTTGACAGAAATTATCCTATAAAAGTGTTAAAACAAGGATTCCACATTTTCACATCTATGTAAGACATACGTTGCAGATCTCTTCATAAAATCAATGTTAAATTGCTTATAACTGGATCAAGGCACAAGAAGTAAACACAGCCTTTTCCACAAAACCACTGTTAAGAACTCTAGTGTAATAAAGATAAGATTGAAAACAGGCCAAAAAGTTTTTGCAAAACATCCATGTTGTCTGATCAAGCTTTTTGGGTCGTATCAGGAGGCCATAAAGTAAAGAATTGATTGAACAGCTCAAGTTCACTGTACGGACTGTTGTTTCCAAAAATACCTTCTACTAATTTAAGTACGTAGTTATACAACATTTTACTCCGCGAATCGTGAAAATTTCAAAGAATACAATTCAGAATCTACTTTCAATTCTTGTACCGAATCGTTTAAATCAGGAGTAAAATAAACTCTACCGACGTTCTCGGAACGTATTGTTTAAGAGCATTGAAAGTATTTCTATTGCAGGAAAAGTTTAGGTAGAAATTCAATTAACAAGCTCATATTAGTTTTGTACAAGCTATCCATAGTGAAAGACGTATCTTGGCTGTTAAAATAGTTATTTAATTATTTTTAGACCTATGTTTACTTGTGAATAACAGTTACAAAGATGGTTTCGTTGAATTAAGATAAATTATGTTTTTTATGAACAATCAAAGAAACAAAACGACTGTTGAAGACAAAGTGACTGTTGGTTGGATATAAAATGTCAGAGCTCTAACTAACCGGAAGACATTTAAAAGTGCAACAAAATATTATAAGTAACGAGACCGACTTTTGGTATTAATACTTCTAAAATGACAGACAAAGATAAGAAGATGGACAAATTAAAAAACCGATTTATTAAAATGCAAGAGAAAATTCAAGACCGAATGGAGGACATTCAAGACCAAGTCCAATCAAAGTTCAAAGAAGAATTCCAGAAATCTAAACGTTTTATCTCCCATTTATCTGATGAAAGAAGTTCCGAAGACAACAACAACTCTATTGATGACAATACTTCTGTAGATAGTTTAAGAATTGATAATACTATCCCTTCTTTTACAATCAATGAACCGGATGCGAAAGACGCTAAAGAAATATCCCAAGAATTTATCAATATTGAGAAGAACAATGTGCTTTATAGAAGATGCTTGTCGGCAACGAACTTGGCGTATGATGATGATGGCGATAGAAGTTCAAGCGAATCGTGTATCTCTTGTTTATCTTCGAGTGATGAAAGGTATATCTTTTTATTTAACTATAAATAACTCCAACGGCTGTTTCGTAGCTTTTCCATAGTGCGAATTATATTTTCAAGTTTTATACAAACCAAACATTTTAGCAAAAATTTGTTTTAGTGATCAGTTGAATAGTTTATTCAATGAGGCAAAGAGCTATGGCTATCACAGGTAGACTTGATTGATGGTTGTGAAATGTGTAAAAAAAAATCTTACTAGGTAGTTTAGAGGCTGCTACAGAAAGACTTTAAATGGTAAGTAAGTAATAGTGGGTTCTATTAACCCACAGAATTCGACTACAGTATTTTCTTTAACCTAAATTGGTCTATGCCTAAATACATGCATCAATGATGATGAAATCTCTATGAATTATTTTCTAAATATCTTTCATGCCGAATATTTTTAGTAATCAAATTATGTTTACTGCCATGATAAACCTTACTGGAATCAAAGGGCAGTTTCTTTATTCTTTTTACAGCGTCGTAAATATTTTACGTACTTTTTCTAAGATCTTTTTACACTAGTTATTAATTTTAAAATTTCAAAGCCCGAGCCGAGTTGGCTGAGAAGATGGTTTAGGTGTTTGGCACGCCTACTTCATCTGAAAAATGTCCTAGGCACTCTAGTGTTCTTTTATGTGTAGACATTGACTACAGACACTTAATAAAACATCCAGATATTACAAAATACGATGCAAGACGAGTCAGATTCTAAGCTAATTGAGCTTAATGTTGAAATCTGAAGTACCTAGTAAGAAAACATAAGTGAATTTCGGGTTATATCAATGTCATACTGTTAATGGTTTGTTTTCATATGCATATGCAACTCTGTAACATTTAATTGTAATTAACAGAATCGTAAAATAACATCAATAATTATTCTTGTTCTGAGAATTAACATAGTTTACATGAAATTTGAATTTATCATGAAACTAAAAGCGATTGTTTATTTTCTCTGCCTTTCAATTGATTGCTCTTTCTAGAGAAATTTGAATCTCTGTGTTTTACGTTTCAACTTTGAACGTAGAAATAACATTACAGTCGTATCATTGATTAATATCTAAGTGGGTTTATTTAGTGTTATAAAGAATAAGCTTTCTACTATTGCGCTAAGTCGCGAGGAGTGGAAGAAGGTAAGGGAGGACTTTGCCGTGCAGTGGGAAGATTATGACTGAATAATAACTGCTTGACTTGCCCAAGCACACGTTTGCTTTACTACAAAATGCCGCCATTTTAAACACCTGTAGAATAGTTCGCAAGTTTTTGGAAATCACTTTCCAGTGATGTGCAGACATCTAACCCTAGAATTATAACTCGAGATGAAGCAGATGTAGGAAATGATGTGCACTTGGCTTAGGCCCGTGCTCGTCATTAAATTACCGACTCAAGTGAGTCGAGTTGATGAGAATCAAAACACAAATAATAATAATATTGTATCCTGAATACCTACTTAATTAATCTACCACCCTATCAAAATCTATTCTACATATAAAAAGTTTATTTTGTAAACTTTTCTACTTGACGATGAGGATATTAAAGTACGTTTTAAATAGTTTGCTCTCACATAAGTAACTGTAAAGAATCCGTGAAGGTTCTGTTTTTGAATAACAAGACATCGCCCATTTCAAAAGATTTTTTGTTAAAGATTTTTATGTTACTAACAAAGAAAAGACACGACACGACACGACAATCATTACTCGTCGAATTCCAAAGTCATACTCGATGTCACTATAAATTTTTCCGCGCACAACAAAAGACAATGTGTATCTTTACTGATTCAGAACAGACTTCAGACCCCGAGCCGGCAGTCTTCCAGGCCCACAGTTGGACAAGTCCACAGCCATCCCAACATGCACGGAGATCATTGAGAGAATCGGGAATAAGTTCCCACGGCTGAAGAGCGAAGGGAACAAATTTCATAGGGTATTTGAGATGTGTGGTGACTTAAGTTTGGTGTTACTAACCTAATTTTTAATATGAAAATGCGGAAATTACACGACAAATTGTAAATAAAGCTTTATGATAATGAGTAATGTTTGGTGTTATTAACCGCATGCGTTTTTTGAAAAGGGACAAGATGAAAAATTATAATGTGTTGAGTAAAGTCTGGTTTTACTAATCGCATGTGTTGTTTTGGGTAAGAAGAGAGATAGAAAATGATCAATAAAAATATGTATTGCATATAATTTGGTGTTACTAACTGCATGTGTTTTTTGAACGAGAGGGGGAGGGACTAGATATGAATGATATAATTATTATAAATTAGAATGTGTGAAGTATATAATATAATTATTATAATTATAGTTCGGTACTGTTCCATGATAAAGAAAGTGAAAATAATGATCAGTAACTTCATGACGTGTTAATGTGTAAATTTTGGTGTGAGTAAAGTAAATTACAACACGTTTTGAGCTAAGTTATTAGCAACGATAAAAATATTCGATGTAGACAAATATTGCCACTTTACGCAGAGTATGTAACTCGTCTGGATTCTATAGGAAGTAACAATAATTTGTAGGTCGCTTAAACCTTGTTTTTCGGAAGTATTTTTCCTTATAAATTACTGGGGCGAATATAACGTAGTAAAGAGTAAGGTCAGCTGTATTAACAAAATGACGTTGATCATGATGACCACGAACACAGTTCATTGACCTTATTTTTTATTAAAATACTAATAGATAAATTATTAATGAAGACCGAGATAAAAATATGGAAAGGAAACATGTTTTGCCGACCCTAGGGCAGAGATAAAGATGATGATTAGAATAAGCGAATGGTGTTTTTTAACTACCGGTATTATGGAAGACGTAGCGAGTTTTCTTCATATTTTGTGATTTTTCAAGAGGGGTGCATAATACGTTCAGATTTGTATATAATAACATACAAATCTGAACGTCAACTTACTGATAATTTCATGGGTTCCGAGGAGGATCGCTTGTATCATCTCGTGTTCGAATCCCGCAGGAATTGAAAGTTCTAAGAAGATTTTTCATTTATAAATCTGAACCATTTTAAAAATAAACCTTTTGTTATTAGCTAATTGCTAAAACACGGTGTTCCGCTTAGAATCTAAGCGGAACACCGTGTTTTAGAGAAGTTTCAGAAAAGTTAGTCCCAAAATGTGTTCATCTCACATTTTGGGGCTAACTTTTCTGTCAATGATCTATCAGGTGCCCAATTTCTTAAAAGCTTGACATCTATGCTCCAGCGAGCCAATCAAAGCAAGCTTCTCAAAGCGACTACTGTATAAACCTACATGTACGTAACTTGTACTCGTACATTATTATTTGATACACGAACTGAAGTCCCGCTATTCCCTTGACAAATTAAGCTCATGCGAACTTGTCAATTCTTTCTTCTATTAGTATTATTTTATCTGTGGTTTCACTGAAAGTAGGACACCTGAACTACATTTTCATGATGGCTGGTTAACTTAAAAGTCATCGTCATACAAAGTTGGGTACCACGTGTGTTTTTTTACATATTCGATCGTAATGACGTAATATAGGTATAATTTGTGTGGAATAAGAGTTGCGCTAGTAATAATTAATGGAGAAATTTTCACATGTTTTTCTCTCTTTCAATAATTTTAATAACTCTGGATCCCTATTCTGGGAAAAGCTTTCTTTGACATCTTCTATCCCTTCTGACTTAAAGTGTTTGTTAACTTAGGTACTTATACCAAAGACGATGAAAACTATCATCGTCCTTGCTAATACAGGTAGTATTAGCAAGGACGATGATAGTTTTCATCATACCTGTATCGGGAATCCCGATACAGGTAGGATGTTTTTTTTATAGGAGGTTTTTCAGTCAGTTTAAAGGTGATTTTCTATGAAGGTCTCCTGGTAACAAAAAACGCCTCCATTATTTACGAAACTTCTTCAAATTCATTTTATTTTACTGAACCTAAAATATTGTTTCCAGTACTTACTAAAGAACACCAGACTGAGCGACGTGAACAAGCGACTGAAGGCTCAGATATGGAGTTCCGTGGTCACCATCGTGCTGGTGCAGGCCAAGAATCTGCCAGCAATGGACCTGGACACCCGCTCCAGTGATCCTTACTGTAAGTTTAGGTGAGTTAAAAGGTGGTGTGTGGGTTAACGGTATACGTTGTGGTAACTATGCAAATATTGTGTTCATTGGTATTCCTTTGTGTGTTTTAATCATATTCTCAATCATAGCTCGCATTGAACACTATTAATTCTCGTGTCTACATACAAATTATACGATATAATAAAATAGGAACTCTAAAATGCTCTTATGGAATAATGAAAGCGTTTGTCTGTGGCAGAAGACAAAACAAAAGACAATGAACAATTAAAAATGTTAGTTTATTTCCAGATTAGGCAATGAGAAGTACAAAAGCAAGGTGGTGTGGAAGTCACTGCATCCATCATGGCAGGAGCAGTTCGATCTCCATCTTTACGACGATCAGGAACAGGTCCTCGAAGTCACCGTGTGGGATAAGGATAAGCAGACGAAGGATGACTTTTTAGGAAAGTGAGTAAAGCTTTGTTTTTTATTAATTTGAGGACAATGAGGTACAATCTATGGATCTTTCGTTTTTTCTAGTTCAATAACAGGCACCAGTCTCACAACATTTTTAGTAATGTGCGTCGTAGTAAAAGTCGCCATTTAAATTCATGTTTTCGCGAAGTCAGGCTTCTGGATTTGTCCTATTTTGTTCCGTGATACAAGTCAAGTCTTATTTTAGGCATGGTAAACAACTGTGAGTAAACGGGACTCAAAACACCCTGTTAAGTAGTTAATAAACAAACCTACGCGTAAAGTGGATTAGACTGGCAGTAAGCAATCTAATTTTAGCACTTCGTGTTTGATGGTTCTGTCATTACATCAACATTGTGTCGATGTTTAGACACAATATCAATTGGATTGCTGGGTTACTATTTTACTAATAGATTGGCTTTTTTTTATTTTAAATTAATAAACATACCTACACACTAACATAGGCACAAACAAAACATAATAATAAACTCACATTCATAATAAAAATATTAGTTACAAGCTTCTGCCCGCGGCTTTGCTCGCGTGCTGATAAGAAGCATTAAAGAGCATTATATAGGTACTTACCTATATGATGAAGTATTGACAAGCATGCGTTTAAGAACCAAATTTTTTCCAGATGTACAATAGACCTGACCACACTAGAAAGAGAAAAGACGCACAACATATGGAAGGATCTAGAAGACGGGAACGGCTCCATATTCCTACTTCTCACCATCAGCGGCACAACACAGAGTGAAACTATCACTGACCTGACCAGCTATAGGGAAAATAAGAGAGATATTGAAATAATTGAGAGGAGATATGTAAGTTTTTCCCAGCCTTTTTAATGTAGGTACCTACTTAAATTTTTTAGATAGGTACCTATTTATTTATTTAAAAGTAAGTGGGTAAGTAAGTTCGTTTGAGCAAGTTGCTAACTCTGGTGACGAAGTTTTTAGGCCGCCTAAAGGATAATTTCTACAGGTCTATTTATTTACAAAAACTAATTACTTACATACTTAAAAATAGGTACAAAAAGAAACAGTTGAGCCACCTAAGGATCTTTGTACCTTAACGATATTTAAGTAGCTTAACTGATGCAAGCCAACGCCACTGCCAGACATAAGTCCATGACATAGGACATAGCTGCATTAACATGCTGTCAAGCATTCATTTGATTATGCTTTCAATTGCATGAACCGTTTGATTCCACCTCCAGCAAAACCTTGATGCTCTTCGCTTACCACTCGTATAAAGGTTTAACGTTTATTCTCTCATCCCTTAGACGTGGTATCACTTGAACGAGCAATCAGCCGGCGTGGGCTGGTTGTGTGTTAAGGTGTATGGTGCCAAAGGATTAGCTGCTCTAGACCTTGGAGGGAAGTCTGATCCATTCTGTGTTCTTGAACTGGGAAACGCAAGATTACAGACTCACACAGAGTATAAGACTCTAACGCCAAACTGGATGAAGATATTTACATTGTAAGTCATGAAAATAAACTTTATTATTTATAATCATTTGTCAAGTTAGCATTTGCATTCTGCAATTAATGAAAAGTGTTGACCGATTTACCAACCATTTGAGCTCCATCTCATCTATTATACATTACAGGGTAAAAGGTAATAAATGGTAGGTACCTGTAATGAATTAAAAAATCTGGTAAGTATCCAGCTCTTCCTATATTCACCAACCTAACCTCGAGAAACATCTCAAATTCAAATTCATATTAAAAAATATTTCATTTTTTCAGTACAATCAAAGACATAACCTCGATACTAGAGATCACAGTATACGATGAAGACAGCGACCACAAGGTAGAGTTTCTAGGAAAGCTTGCGCTACCACTCCTGACGATACGCAACGGAGAGAAGAGATGGTACGCTCTGAAGGATAAGAAGATGAGGGCACGGGCAAAGGGGAACTTCCCACAGATATTATTAGAAATGACGGCGATATGGAACCCGGTAAGTATACATATGGAAACATTAAAATTCAGATTAATAGTTCAAGTAGAAGAACAGAGATTTCGAGAATTAGATTTTGATCTCGACTTCACTCACATAGTCGAACGATCGACACTCATCGTTCCAAGTGTACCTAATCTAAAATTGGTCCTGGAATTAAATATTTCAATAGATAGATTAAAGCAATGGCCGTGAAAATGTAAAGGTTTTTAGTAGTTCGCTGTGACTACGATTCTCATTTAGGGTGAATATTGGTGCGTTAGATAAACATTTCACATTTAGATCCCATATTACAAGTAGGTATTCGTTTATTCTGTGGTAGGTATTAGGTATGTATTTACAAGAAAAAGTAAAGTTCTGTGTGAGAGCAACAATGTTTTGTTTAAGTTGAAAGCAGCAATCCGAGCCGTGAACCCAGCGGAGCCGAAGTACACGCATCAGGAAGCGAAGTTCAAGAGACACAGGTTCATCAGGAACGTGGTGCGACTAAAGGCAATCATCATGTGGTTCATAGAAGTGGGGAAGATTTTACAGTAAGTAGTAGTAGAATGGTAAAGAAACAATGTGATGTCAAAAATGTAGTGATGAGAATTGTGAATGGGATTTTATGAAGGTTTGGAAATGTTGATGTAATGAGAACTTTTTGGCACGAGTAATAGAGTAACAATGTGAAGTCAACATAGTCGTTGAGCACGTAGAAGCCGTGGAAGTAATGAGAGCGCTATGGCATGCATGTGTGGTAATGGAAAGGTGTGGAGTGAAAAAAGATGCAGTGATTGAAATTGGCATGTTGAGATGGTTCGAGTATTTAGAGGAATTGTTTAACAATATAGGTAGAAATCCTAGATAGCAAAGTGAAATATTTTTGAATGAAGAAAATAATAATAGTGAGAATTCGAAATATTCGATACATGATCGTAGAAAATGAAGGATTTTATGGTTTTTATCTATGCCCTGTACTGTAGGCATAACACATTTCCTTTATTTGTATTTTAGAGACTGTTTCGAGTGGGAGTCGAGACTATTATCAGCATTTGGCGTGATGATCTGGCTCGCCTTCTGCTACTACTATGAGATGTGGATGATGCCGTTGATTCTTTTAGTTTTCTTCTTTCGCAACTGGCTTATCTATAGACTCACTGGTAAGATTTTAAACAGTATCATTTTTAGATTCATCTTTGATTTCAATGTTATCATATTTTTTATTTTTTTTTGTTTAGTTAAAAGGCTTTATTATAACATCTTTACTTATAAAAATAGGATAATTAAGGTATTTCAATTACAATTGCTTAAAATCATTAGATTAAAATTACGACGGAAATTTTAGTTCTACAAAATGTGCAACTACTTTCCTTCAACAATTTCCATGGTTACTTATATTAATAGATATAATCTATAGAATTCTGTACGACTTTTAGCTGCTCCTATTGTGTTTTTGTTCATTATTATTGTTTCTTTTATAGTACGGTTGAAAGTCATTAAAAGAATTTGCAATGGTAGCCCAAGGGAGTTCATTTCTAAGTTGTTCACTAGTAAGTTTATATTCGTTTTGTTGTCTGCATGATTTGTTTTGTTCACTTTTATTGTTATTTTAGTCACTTAAATTAACTTTATGTACAAATCTTTGAAGTTATTATTGACTTGACATGTTTAATTAATATCGTTTTACATTTACTTGACTAGTTTTCAGATTACTATCAGTAATTTGTGATTAACTTTTATTATTCTCTATCAGGGATCTTTGATTAAATCTACAATCTAGATATTATTAGAACTTATTTTATTTAGATTCTTTAAATTTTTTAAATAGGGCTTTGTAAATGTTTGGCTCCTTTTGAACTTCATCACTAAGTTTCTTGTTGGAGTGATCGTACAATTCAATGTTTTCTTTCACTTTATAAATAAGGTTATTAGGCTAAAGTTTAAAACGATACTTCCAGGAGGAAATCCTTTGCTAGCTCCGGTTGATGATGAAGACTTGTTGGCTGAAGAAGATGATGAAGATGGAGAGGGTGATAAGGTTAATATAAATTAAAAAAATCTAATAGATTATTTATACAGTGTCAGGAGGCAATTCTTGCCTACGCTGGGTTTATATTGAGATTGAATAGGCTTGCTCAGAACCTAAGCCATTCTCTCACTAGTCCCGCGGTGCTTTCCTAAGGAGATGGCCCACGCTCTCGAAGAGTATGTTCATCATGGGCACTGAAAGTGTTCTACTATTCTACCTAAACTCTTTACCGCATGATACTCGTAATACCAATAAACTAATCAATGTTTTTATATTTCAGGAAGAGAAAAAATCTCTCAAGGAAAGACTCCAGGCAATACAAGACGTAACACAAATAGTACAAAATGCTATTGGCTATGTTGCCTCGCTTGGAGAGGCTGTGAAAAAGTAAGAATATTTTTCATAAAAACTTGAAACTGTTTGCATTTTTAGACGAATTAAAAAAAAGAGGAAATATAAACACAGTCCAAGGAAACCAACAAAACTACTACTAATACTAATAAGGTAGGTAATTATTTTGTTTCAGTTTGATGAATTTCACGGTGCCATATCTGAGCTACTTGGCAATAATAATGCTGTTTGGAGCCATGATGGTGTTATATGTGATTCCTTTGAGATATCTTCTAATGGCATGGGGTAAGATCATATTTTACTTCAACTAGACCTACTAGCGGTATCTTGATTGTCTTTGCATTGAATTCTGCAGTGAGAGACCGCCACACTATTACAAATGCCCAGTGATAAATCAGACACAATGATACACTAATGGTCTTATTCATAAATATTTGTCAATTTAATATAGACTTTAAATATGTTTTTCTCTTGTTACTTTTATGTCAATGAAAAGAGATGGCAACAGATTTAATATCCGTTTTAGCTAATATAGATTTACTGAACCATTATGAATAAGGCGGTTAGTCTACGAGTGAGCCTATGCACACCAAGTTTTTAAAACGAACGGTCTCTGCGTGTTCTTGTGTAGCGTGTTACCTGCTTATAGTTTGCGTCTTACAAACGCGAGGATATTGTGTGTACCTACATCACACAGCTTGCCAACTTGTTTTTGTATCGCTTACCTATGTATCGCGCGCAGGAGGCCTTTAGGCGGCCTGAAAATTCCGTCACCAGAGTTAGCCACTTTCTCAAACGAACGAACGAACGATCGCGTGCAGTGACTGTGCGTTCGAAAATAAAAACAAACGTGGTGTGCATACTTAGGGCTCTATAATTTTTCCAAAAAGCCTCAGAACGTACTTGTATTAAATTAAGATACTATCTTGTCCTTAAGACTGCCCATGAGGTAGTTTTAAACTTTTGTTGATTTTTCAGGAGTTAATAAGTTCACAAGGAAGATACTCCGGCCGCACACGATACCAAACAACGAAGTCCTGGACTTACTATCAAGGGTGCCAGATGATGAGATTCTGGTACGTGGATTAGCTCTTTAAATTATCTCAATGCAGTTAATAGTAGTAGGGCAGTAGAATATTGGAAATATTACACCGAAGTTGTAAGTAACAAGTTGAATTAGAAATAAAAGTTCAAGATATATGTGTGTAGGGGAGACCGGGGACAAAAGTAACGGCGGGTGGAAAGTAACAATCGCTCTGTAGCCATGTCCAATGGTCGAAACGACGCAGGTGACTATTTGGTTGTTAGCTTGCACCGCCCCCCGCGTATGAGTTCAGTCCCCGCGCCCCGCGGCACGCGGAACAATTTGTTAGTGGACGTATCGTGATTTTTTGCACCAAAAGTGATTGTTTTGTTGTTTATTCATTTAGTGTTTACGTAGAATTAAGATGCTGATAACTATATGACTATTAGTTCGTTGATTAACATTAAGATTGTCTTTAGCATGCTATAACTTGTTTTCGTGTAACACATTCAGTTTTAAGGTTATTTGGCATCAAATATAAAAAACAGGGTTGGGTACAAAAGTAACATCTCATGGCAGGACAAAAGTAACGTGTTACTTCCCTATATTATAAGCGTGATGTTATTCAACTTTTATTTTTTTTACTTTTATATAGATGTTATAAGTTTGAAATGTCTTTGTGTGTGTTTGCGTGGTTGTCTTACTTTGGCATCACAGCTCTCGAACAGAAAAATCGATTTAGATTTTGTTTTTTTTATTTGAAAAGTCAAGTATATAGATTTTTACGTATTACCTACTAACAAGTTAATCTTGCGTAAAAAGTTAATTATTTTTGTAATACGTATAACTTTAAAATAAATAATTTGATTTCACCGTTGTGTTCTTTTGATTGTTTTTATAACATAGACTAGAACTTATGAGGTGTTACTTTCGACCCACGCCCTGTTACTATCGTCCTGACCATGGGGTCGAAAGTAACAATCTCCATTTTTTTTTGGAGGCTTAATAATATATAGAAACCAAGATATAATACATAAAATTATAATGTACATTTATAGACCATAAACGTAGGTATAATATGGCTATATTTAATTTAACATAAATGTTATTACAAACGAGAAATCTGGCATGGAGTACAAACTGTTACGTTTGTCCCCGGTCTCCCCTATATGTAGGGGAAGACCGGTACCCTTCGTACACTTTTTACTCTAAGCCCTGTAAAAAAAAAACTAACTGCAATTTTGTAATAAATTAAATGCTATTAGATAACCTACATATCTAGCTATAGTAATGAGATACATAAATATTTGTTCAATGCATCTTAACCGAGTAATGGCGGTTTTCGTAAAAGATGGAAATTGTACGAAGGCACCCCACACGCGGGGTAGGTTCGTACATACCGTGGGTCACATTCGTACATGGTAGGGAGCATTCATACACAGTTAAAAAAAACCCATTTAAAATGTTTTTTATTCAAATATGAGACTTGTTTTCCTAAAACGAATCTAATCTTAGATAATCTATCTTATTAAAATGTTCGCAATTGAGATCAAACACTTATTAGCCTTAAAAATAGAAGGTACTGTTTCTACGTAAAATTCAAATAAAAACCCGTTACAAAATCTTATTATAATATACGCATTATTTTTTTTTCTTTTCTCCCGATCTGTTCTCTTTTTTAGGTAACTTCGTGGCATAGTTCTGAAACAAAACAATTATACAATTCTTGGTAAATAAACAACAACCAGCTGTTTCATTCATAGATCTGATCACACATTAGAATTCCCTGTGTCGTGGGTGTCCCAAACTACAAGTACCATGGTACCACAACACCCAGACCCGGAAAAAATACTTGCCGTGGACCCCCGCAAATAACTTCGGGGTACATTTGCATGCACGAATCTACCCCCGTTTCTATGTATGAAGGTACCCCAAACCCAAAAAAATAATATTTAATTCAAAATAAAAAAAACTGTTAGCTTAGTAGCAAAATAAAAACGTACACCATAAAGTAAGGCATCAGTGCTTTATTTGTAATAAATTTCTTTTACAATTAAAGTAAAACTTACTGGTAGCAAACACTTTCAAAGATGAACCCAAACTATACTTACGCGGAGCGAAAACAGGTATCGACTCATTCCATCGAAGCCGTCGGTCGCACTGCCTCGTTATTCCGCGGGTACCTTGCGGGTATAGGGGGTAGTCACACACTTAAGTATGAACTCGCTAACGTTTTAAATCGCGGAGAAATATTGACTGTACGAATGCTCCCGCTGTACGGAGGGTACCGGTCTTCCCCTACCTATAAATGAGGACTGTGATTTTTGCGAAAACAACTGTAAGATTTAACGCTAGTATACCTAAGTAAATTAGTAATTAACTTACTTAATTACCTACTGCACAATTCGAGACAAGTGTAGGTAAGGTACACAATCAGCAGGCTGACTTATTCATTTTCTGTCTTATAATCTTACTTTATAGGTATTATTTTTCTTTCAGCTCGACTGCAGAGAATTGAAGCCACATTCACCAAGCGACCGACGTGACGCGAAGAAAAAGCACAAAACGTCGTAACACACAACTCCAAGTATCCGGACTCGGATCAAGAAGTACCTTAACAAGTTTAGCAATAAATAGGAAAGGTGTGACTACCCCGTCAGTATTCTCAAACTGTAGGTACTCGAAACTTGGAAACCTAGGTATAGAATGCTAGATGGCCGCTGAAAGGGATAGAAATGTAAAATAATGTGCTAAACTAAACAGTAAAATTGTCGTAAAGACAGACGATACTGCTAGCTATCAAACCGACAAAAAGTACAAAAATAGAGTAGGTAAACCAAAGGTAAACCCACAGTTTTTATTCTCTTTTGCATGAAAGAGAATAAAAACACTTGGTTTCATGATGCTTAGATTAGATGTGATGTTCCAAACTTCCAACTGAAGAAATACTAAGTTACTTAGCACACGATAAAGAACAAAACATTGCGCCTTGTCTCGTTCTTTTATAACATCCTTCCTTGTTTAGTGTGATTGAAAACGACCTGCGCCGAGGAAAAAGTTAATGAGAACAATTTGAGCATAATGAGTGTACCTACCTAGATGAATGATGAATGATAATGTAAGATGAACCTACAAATTGTAAGTAGGTACTTACTACTCTCATTAAACATTATCTAGGTACCTACCTATTTATGTCAAATTTTATTTGAGTAGGTAGGTACAGTTTGTGAATACGGGCCTCGTATCTCGCTCGTATAGGTACCTACCTATCGTGAACTTACAATGAGCAAACTTAGAAGTCACAGTCGATAACCGTTCATGATAGTGTACATAGGTAAATAGATAGATTTATAAAATCTCATCTGACTTCCATTTTTGCTAGCAATAATTTTGAAGCAGTCTAGTGCCGTCAACGTCATGACATTCTACAGTACGACACAGCAGAAGTCGAAAGTTGGAAAAATCTAATTTTCTAAATGTCTTCGATGGGACTTCTATGCTGTGTCATTCTGAACCTATTTTAATTCAACTATAAAAAAAATTAGTAATAATCTACTTTAGTATTTATACATCTTGAGAGTTTGTGAGTAGTACCTATGCTCGTGTTAAATCACACCTCGCTAAAATTGCCTACCATTAAATATCCTGCGGAAATATCCTACGGAATCTCAAACAACTCAGAACACCACTTACAGCCGGTTTCTCGAACGCAGATCATCGGCTGACTGATCATTGAGAAAGCGGCTGCTATAAAGGACTAATAAAAACATTATAATTAATAAGATCTAAGTAGGCAGAGACCAGAAAGTTTTAAAGACGGTTAACTCCATACAAATCTGCGTGCACTCGGAATTCTGGTTAAATCTAGATGGCGTTGTTGTCATAACCAGAATTTGTATAAATATTTTAACACTGCCATCTATCGAGCTTAACAAGTATTCGAAAAGAGGGCGCCAGTTTATTTGAAATAATTCCCATATGCTACACGTAGCGACATTTCGTGATTTTTTAGACAATGAAAAACGATTCTCGCCAAAAGTATGCCTACATTCCTTATCTTTAGCTACTCACTACTATAGTCTCTGGTATCTTATTCACTCTAAATGTGGTCCAGTCTGAAAACCAGCACTACTTCATTTAGTAAATATATTTTTTTTCATCGAAATAAAAATTATACCTAGTTCCTAAGAGAAAACCTTTCTAACTCTTTGCTACAATGGGAAAGGTACCTACCCTTAAGGACTTAAAATTTTGCCCCACCCTGTTGAGGTACCTATAAACCTATAAACACTAGATCAAGAGTAGGTATTTTAATATTTAAGAAAATCGAAGATCTAAATAAAATGTAAGTACCTAAAGATCTGAGAGAAAATACCTCTAGTGCATAGTTTGATTTAAAGGAATCTACGTAAAAGATTGGTAAACACAAAAGTAGTTTCAACTAGCTTTATAGATGGCGCTTCTTGATGACTAAACCAAACGTGCAGAAGCAGCGCCAT
The DNA here is from genome assembly GCA_963582015.1 of Xanthorhoe designata. Lineage (NCBI taxonomy): Eukaryota > Metazoa > Arthropoda > Insecta > Lepidoptera > Geometridae > Xanthorhoe > Xanthorhoe designata. Next base: position 12,113,896 of record OY757029.1, on the reverse strand, counting down.
CTGTTATCTCCTTAAAATCTTAACAATTTATGTTCTTTCATAGCAATTTTACCAGCTTAAAGTGGTTTGACTGTGCGAATGAGGATAAGAATGTTAGAGGAGTAGATTCAGAGTTGACGAGTGATAGGAGTGAGTGGAAGAAGAAAACATGTTGTGCCGACCCCACTTAGCGTGGGATAAGGGCAGGAGAATGATAGCAATTTTACCAGCAATTTTTTCGAATTCAGTTTGAACCCAGTGCGCAATCTCTTTTCTAATTGACACCAAATTTTTACTATAAACACGGTAGATCTGAGTTTTAGTTAGTCCACTCTTGTATTAATTAATAATTTTCAATTTCTTAGGATACATTGCAAACAAATCTTTTTAAACTTAATTTGTTAGATTAGTGCCTCTTTCACCTCCTCAAGTAAAGTGTTGATTAGTTACATAACGAGTAACTAACGTCATTTGTTCTATGCGCCAAATGTCAATATTGTCAACTACTCGACACTTTAATTGGTGACTAGCCTACTTGGAACTTACTTGAAGATCGCGAAAGACGCACTTAGGGCCTCGTTCACCATCCTCAAGTAAAGTGTTGATTAGTTACCTACATAACGAGTAGGTACCTAACGTCATTCGTTCTATGCGCCAAATGTCAATTATGTCAATTACTCGACACTTTACTTGGTGACTAGCCTACTCGGAACTTACTTGAAGATCGTGAAAGAGGCACTAAGAATATGAGAGTTATTTTATAGGTAGGTAGGTACTTAGAAATTAACAGATTTAAGTATCTAAAATAAGTACTTAGGTAAAACTTTTTCTATTTTAATTTACCCATGTCAAAGTTAGGTAGGAAGGTATTTACTTTTGTAAGCTTTTGTAAAATATAGAAAATTTGAAAAATTCGCGATGCGACAGACGCCATGAAATATGTTTGGTAGGTAAGTAATATTATGTCACTGAAATGTGATGTGAAAAATCATCTAAGTATTTAGATCTTTGTTGCTCTAGATCTGGGTAGTAAAATACAAGTTTTACATTGCATTTATTATGTATCAAAATTATAAAACAAAATATTTAGCAAATTTATCTGTAGGTAGATAGAATTTTTAATGCCGTTTTGTATAAAATTGTTAGATTTTTGTTATTATGTTTATCAAGTGTTATGATGAGAAACATAATAGGTATATTTTTAGGAATAGTTCTCAATCGCCTACCTAAATGACCTAGACTTATTTTTATTTTTATCGATGTTTTTCCTTATTTTTCAGATAAATAGGTTCATTTAAATGTTTTTTTTATACCTAGAATAAGACTGAGACCATTTCTAATTAATTTTCCATATGAGTCACATAAAATTAATTCTAGAGCATAAGAAAAAACTATTTTTCAAACTTAATTATTGTCGTAGATTTTTCGCTTTCCGTCAAAAAAAAATAATTAATATTTTTGTAGGTAGGTACTTCTATTTCAAGCTCCTTTTACAAAATTGTATCTTTAGCCTAAAACATTTTCTAGTCAAAACTTCAGCAAACTAAATTTTAATTTGATGTGTACCTAGGTAGAATTTAAGCACAACCGAGCACTTTCAATAAAATGCTTTGCACTTTGGCACAATCTTTGTAGCTACCTAAGTAGATACTTTTATCAAAATCCGATGTTGACTGTTATTGTTATCACTTTTGTATGTCTTTCTACTTATCAAACTTAGGATAGGTAGGTAGGTAGGTACCTACATAAACCTACTAATTTTTTATTGTTTTATGAAGACGGAGAACTGCATTTTTAACTAAATCATCCGATCCATAGAGAGCGTCTAATATGGTATGCACAAAGATAAATAATGTTATTGCTTTCATATTTTAAAAGAAATTAATAAAGATTACTTATAAAAAACTTTTGATGTCTTTGTTTTCTAAGAAACGTCAACTCAACTGCATCTTTGCTTTACCTACTTACTACATCTCTCTTCGTTTTAACCGACTTCAAAAAAGGAGGAGGTTCTTTTTACTGTAGGTAAGTAGGTAGGTATGTATTTTTTTTGTATGTTCACCGATTACTCCGTCAGTGGACCGATTTTGCAAATTCTTTTTTTGTCTCCCGAGGTGGTCTCCTAAAAATGTTTTGAGGATCTGATGAATAAAAATTCCACTTCTTTTCTTAAGTTTTGTTATCCTAATTCTTTTTCTAATATTTTGGCTAAATTGAAAATAACTACTAAAAATGTAGGTGTCGTAATTCTACTCAGCAATAGATGGTGTGATAAGTAAGCTAGCGGCATTAAACTCACCGCTAGATAGCGCTACACAAATAAATTGGCTTAAAACTCAGTATCCAAGCCATGAAAAAATTTAAAAGTAAAAAATCGCTGGCCAATCCGGCCGGCCATGATGGCAGCCGCCATGTTAGCTCATTCATAGCTGTCATTGTCTTGTCAGCTGCCAGTGCTGTGTGCTGTGCATCTAGATTTGCCGTCAGGCTGCCAATCCGTTTTAACTCCTCAAAACCCCCAAAAACAGCCACCATGTCTGCCAAATTGCTCGAGCTGAAAGAAACCATAGACCGCAACCTCCACAACAATACCAAGCCATGGACGAAATACTTTGAAATGGCGGAGCAGAAGACCGGTGTCAATCGGGTGTACCTATTCGTCGGTAAGTTTTGGTCTTATTCCGCGTTTATTTATAACCTTAGCTGGTTTTGACGTTCATTTTGCTTGTGCAGGTCTCGTGGCGTTCACCGGTTTATATTTAGTATTTGGATTCGGAGCTGAGTTGATATGCAACTCTATTGGCTTCGTGTATCCGGCGTATATGTCGATGAAAGCTTTGGAGTCGTCCAACAAGGAGGATGATACGAAATGGCTGACGTACTGGGTGGTCTTCGCTTGCTTTTCAATCGTGGAATACTTCTCGGACTTCATTGTAGGCTGGTTCCCCCTGTACTGGTTGATAAAGGTCAGTAAAACAAGGTCATTCGGTTTTTTCTCTTCAATTATATGTACCTACTGTCATTACGCCGTGTGTGTGGTAATGTAGCGAAAATAGCACACTGAATCTGATGAATAGGTAGCTTACTATGTACCTAACTAACCATAATAGTGATTCATTGAATAATATCATTGATAAATACCCACCTTTAGACCCTGAACTCTATAATGTACCTACACTAGGTACCTGTTCTTGTAACTAAAGACATTTCTAGAACAGTTAGAGGTACAGCACCCAATTCCTAAGTATAGGTATCTTTACCCTATCTTTTTTTAATAAGTAATTTTAATAAGTTTTACTTCATGCTACAAAATGTTATATAATTATCTATAATAAATAACCTAAATTTCTTTAGGAAATAAGCAATTTTGCAGTTCTGTACAAAGATTATCAGTAGGTAACCTATTGATTGAATTTATCATAAATTATTTACTTTAGTTGCCTACTCATTCACTTACTGCAGTTGAATAGGTATTTACAATCTATTACAAATTCCATGATGTAAAATGAAGTTTCATCATGAAAATTCTTAGAGAATCTAATCATTTTGCTGTAAAAACTAGCAACTATTATTAAGTAGGTAAATTGTTCTATCATTAAAAGATTATAGGAATAAGGGAGTAATTCCAAAGATACTTAGCAACATAAAAAGTAAGTATGTGAGTAGTACATGATTAAACATATATTTACGGGTATTTATCGCTATTTACCTTTATTTAATTTTAATTTTATCCCGACGTTTCGACTGGATTGCACCAGCCGTGGTCGCGGGCAGAGTCGAAACGTCGGGATAAAATTAAAATTAAATAAAGGTAAATAGCGATAAATACCCGTAAATATATGTTTAATCATGTGTTCTGATCGCGTGAGTAGTACATTTGTCATGTGGGTCCCTAATCACACTAATATTATAAAGGTGAAAGTTTGTGTGTGTGTAAGTGTGTTTGTTACTCTGGACAGATTTGAAAGAAATTTGGTACCAGGATTAAAAAACAGGCTATTTTTTTATACTGGTTTTCCCACGGGAACGGAACTATTCTTAACACCGCGAGGCGCAGCTAGTAAATAATACTTTAGAGCTAGAATGATTCTGTTTGAAATATCCAGCATTATTTTCAGTATAGATTGTAAAGAGATTTCAGTAAGAATTGAACTACAATAAAACTACTAGATGCTAGACATACTCTCACCATTATCTAAAACTCGTATCACTTTTCCATATGTATAGGTACATTCCCTTATCAATGATATCATCACTTATCTTGACTAAACAAATCCCGATGACTATTGACTAATTCTCTCATACATTTGACTCTCTAATAAGTAAAGTGTGATAAATTTACCGTCCCTTAAAAATATTAAGCTTTATCTCAAAATATTATTTAGAGAGTAAGATAAGTTATTAGTTAGCCACAGCTAAAAGGTTGCTGTGGCTTTAAAAACTTGAAGACAACCTAAAAACATTTTTTTGTTTGTCATAATAATATTTGTAATTTGTCTTACTAATATAATTAATTAATTAATTCAAATAGGATCTAAAAATTGCCTATAAAGATCTGAAAGAAATGTCTACCGCTCCCTGGGATATAGTCGTGATCATATTAATTTAATTAATATTACTAATATTCTAATAATAATAATAACTAGGGAGTAGTTAATAAAAGTAGCGGTAGGATGTAAGTATTCAATTGATCAAGAAACTTTTGGTACAACATGGGCCACATGTAGCCTTTAATTCTTTATCAACTATATTACCTCTGCCTATTTTGAACTCTTGAATTGATTGTTTAATTTTGAACAAAATTCTAATGTGAAATATTTTTATGTTTGAAACTTACATATTATTTAAAGAAAAGAATCATGCATAGATACTATTTATTGTCTTCTAAAAAAAATTACGATCATGACTGTGTTCCCCAGGTGTTAAAAATTATTGTGTTAATTGTGTTCCGAGATTGAAATAAACATTAGAGACTAACATATTAATATTAGGTACCTACCTAATATTGTTAGCTACATTAAATTATATATATCTACTGATAACCATGTAGTACATTTCTAGATAACAAAGTATTTTTACTAAAAGGTCACACTCACTCTCGTTTAATAATTATCTATACTTAGCAAATATTTATATACCTACCAATCTGATATAAAATAATTGGTCTGTTTCTAAAACATGCCCTTCAATTGATGCCTCAGGTACTAGGTACCAATGTACAATAAGCGCAATATAACGTGATCGGGCCGAAATTAGGACCTCCCGGCAGCGCGCATAATGTACGTTAGGAAAGAGTTAAGAGTGTGCCTCATGCAATTTACCAGTTCGAAATCCTTATTTATCTCAGAATATGTTAAAACTACGACCTTGATATTTGGGTAAGTGATACTTCGAACTTTTATCTTGGGTTATGTGTTTTAAAAACACGATTGGAAAAGTTTTCTCGATAATGTATTTATCAGTAAGTACGCGAAACAGAGATAGTGATATTTCCGACCACTGTGCGAGAAGTTACTCGCAATACCTATTTTCACTCTTGTCAACTTTGATTGTGAGTAGGTACCTACTGTAGAATATAACGCAGTTATACATTACTTAATACACTTGCTAATGAATCCTTTGTTGCATGGCAATGAAACATGGTAACTAAGTAAAGCATCGTCCTAATACGCGACTAAGCGATCATTGCAAGTTCGCGCGATTTTCAATCGTACGAATCCGCGATCAAAAATTTTGACATAGGTGTTCTAACCGGCATTCGCGCGATGCTAGAATGATGAAGACTAGAATGACCAGGCATCGTCCTACCTAATAGAACGCGACTAAGCGATCATCGCAAGTTCGCGCGATTTTCAATCGTTCGAATCCGCGATCAATCATTCTTGTCCTAACCGGCATTCGCGCGATGCTAAAATGATGATGACTAGAATGACGTGACCACACGATGGTCGCATCGCTTATTCGCGCGATAATCGCGTAGTCGCGTTCTATTAGGACGATGCCTTAGCCACACGATGGTCGCACGCATCGCTTAATCGCGTAATAGAATTAGGACGAATCCGATGCCTAAGGCTATGCCACACTTGACAGAAATTCACACACAAACGTCACATTTATAATATTAGTATGATTAAATGCAGGGTTGTCGTTTTTGTTTTATTTTCCGAAATTTGTGTTTTGGCGAATGTTAATATGTAATAATGGTGGATTATTAACTGTTAAGTGTTCGTGAACGTACATAAGTGTAGGCAAATGAAACAAAACTGTATATCATTGCATTTCGAGTTCTCTCAAGAAGTCCATGTAAAAAGCTGCAGTAAAGAACCCACATCTTTACTGACGCTGACTATGACTTTGACTTGACCTTGACTAAACTGACTAAAAATTTAAACACATGGTAGTGGCTAAATGCGTGGCACAAGCCGTGCGAAAGCCAAATATAAGAAGTGAAGTGAAGTGAAGTGATTAAATGCAATATTATGACATGTATTGTCAGAAGATATACCTATTATAAATTTTAATTTTCTTCCTGTTTTCCTGTTATGTTACTTTACAGAAAACACAGGAAGACAATAGATTTAAACTATTCTGTATAATTCACGAGATGAAAACTCCAAGATGAAACTCTTATATTTATCCACAGTGCATCTTCATAATGTGGTGCTACATGCCAACCGATTTCAACGGATCCCTCATCATCTACAACCGCGTCATCCGTCCGTACTACCAGAAGCACCATGGACGCATTGACGATATCGCCAACGCAGGTAAATGCAAATTCAAAATCTTTTCTGACCTTTAGGACAGAGCTAGCCGAGCTATGTGATTCTACCCTCAATTCATATTCAAAATCATTTATTCAGACCTTTTGGCACAGAATACAGGGTTAACACCAGTTTACGTAGTATTGGATACTGTCCTCGATACCGAGTCAACCTATCACAAATGTGTGCGCCTCCCCCGGTAACTTGCATGAACTAAACATTCCATACATTTAGAATACTTGACACGTGAGCGAGAATAGTTAACTATACCACGCGAAAACTGATGATACGCCCCTAGAGATACTTTTAGGATTGAGCTAGGTGAAGACTCATATTCCTTCATAACTAACACCAGGAGAATCATCAATCGAAATGCTTTTTGACAAGACTAATAAATAAAGTTCATCTCAACAATGAGTACCTATAGGTACTGTTGTTAGTAACTCCGTTACCAGAGTTGGCCACTTGCTCAAAGTACGAACTAACTTAATTTTACCTATCCAGTTGAGTGCGTAGCTCTATTCCGAGTTTACGAAACTGTAGGTACCTACTGGCTATTGAGTAGGTACCTATAGCTAAAACTTAAATGAGAGATAATTGGTGCAAACTTGAGAAAAAAAAATCTGGCCTAAAAATGCTTAACAGTTTAGTTATAAAACTTAACTGGGACTTTGGAGATTTTTCCCAGTTTTGGTAGTCTGCTAACTGAATTATTTATTTCTGGGGTACCAATGGTATGGATGGACTAGGCAAACTACGCGCCTATTTCTAATCAGAAAACTACACAAAGTAGTAATGTAAATACATTTCCAGTTAATCTAGATAGCGTTATCTAGATATTATAATGATTTATGATTCTTTTGAATAGGTTTTTGTACATTTCACTTATCAATTTTTCCGAATTTATAACCGATGTATTTGGATATCGAATAATGCGTCATACACACTAATATTACTGGCCGAATATTCGGCAAAAATTATGCCTATTTTCGTTTTTTAAACATTAAATTTTTTAGTTATAAATATCACTTGCTCTTTTAGTAGGTATAGGTAAAACAGATCTACTTTTTTAATTAAAAAATAATTTCCTAAGTTTCAGTTACAAAATTTCTGTTTGTTTTATGAATATTATGTACTTACCTACTCTAATTTCTAGATCTGAAACACTTCGTCAAGGGAATCGAAAAGTCCATTGACAAAACAGTAAAGAAAGTTAGCAGTACTCTTAAGGAACTGCACAAAGATTAAATTTTATTACAGGTACTTAAGGTACATAATTGAGCGAGCTTTGCATGGCTTTGCTTACTTTTAAAAGATGGTAATTATCAAAGCTAACTTTATTCAATTTTGGGTCTAATGTTTATATGAGAGCACTTTGTTTTGGTAGCGGTTTCGTTGTAGTATTTTTAGTGTTTAGGGTTTTGTGTAAATAATATGGGATCGGACCTTGTGTTTTGTAATGGGTTTTTTGTGTGTAATGTCCCTCTTAGTTGTCGAAGATTAATTAATATGTGATAATATTTCCTTGTACAAGCAGCGTATGGGAATGGTATGTTGCACAAACTGAAGATCTAAGTAAAGTTGTTATGTCTTAAGGTGGCCCTTCCCGGTGCGTCTATCATCGACGCGGGCATAGCTGAAAAGCTTGTTGTTTCATCCAGCGCAATGCTAGAAAAAGAAGCAAAGCGAAAAAAGAGAGATAGCGCCTCAGCGCTCAGCATTCAGTAGGTACTTTCGCCGCTCACTCGCTCACTCGAAAAATAGTGTGCGGAAATTTCATAAAAAGTGTTCCAGGAAATACGTGTTTTTCAGTAAGCCTTACAAGTTTGTAAAATAAATATTAGTCATTTAGAATCTCCATAAGATTTGCAAGGTTTCTATGACAATATTTTCTTTACTTTTACAATTTATGAGTACATTATGAACGGCCAAAGTTCAGGTAAAATTTATGCTAAAAGCAGGTTTTTGGAAGCTTATACTGAATTTGTTTCTCAAAATTTTGATTTTAAGTTTCCATAGAAACCTAGATATAGTGCACAAGATACCTATTCGTCCAAAAGTTTAAAAGAAAGGTCTGTTACAACGGCATAATCACGTACGAGCGTTTGTATGAAAAGTGAGCCGGGTTGACCGCTCTTAAGTTAGGTACTTACCTGTAAAGTTAAAATAAAAAAATATGTATATATATTTCTCGAGACTTTTAAATTGATTTTAACAGGACAACTCTGCTAATAGTGGCAATTCTGAGTGTCGCAAAAGCCGTCCCTTTCATAGCGATGGGAATAAAAAGGATGGCAATAATTTTAGTTAGCTTAGTTTAGCTTTTGCGACACTCAGAATCGCCCCCAATGACGAATACGCCATTAAGCGCACCTTTATTTCTACCGCTCGAAAGATAATACATAATAATAACTCGATTACTAAAACATACAGCATTTTTTAGTGTTTTTTGGTAGATCTTCAGTTTTCTACACCCTATTCATAGACTTTAATCCTCTATCCAGGTATTTCGAACAAGACAGTGAAACGGGTTCAAAGCTTGACAATACCTGGCCTATCTGGTGATAAGGCCAAAGATGAATAGATTTTTTTATTATTTCAACTACTACTTTATTATTTTAGTTTATTTTCTAAAAATGCAGTAAATGTACAGCAGCTGGTCCAAGGCGCGAATAGAAATATAGAGAGGTCCATGAAAAAATTGAGCGAGTGAATACTGAGCATGTCAAGTCTAATGTACCTACTCAAGCCTGGCACAACGTATGTTATTTACTACTCGTAATTTAATTAAATAGATATAATATAATTGGTAACCATTTGTAAGTTATAGAGAATATTAGGTATGATAAAGAAATAAAATTGGTACTGTGGAGGATCTTTAGGCGAAAATTCACTTTGATTCACTGCGCCATTCTAGGTAGTTAGAGAATAAAGTCTACTCGTATTATTATGATAGGTACAAAAACATTAGATTAGAATGCATTTTTTTATAGTTCTTCGTTCTCATAATGTATGCAGCTTTGTAGATAGACCTTTGTTTTATATCAATGTGATGTGTTTTCCCCCTTTTCACAAACCTATAAAAATAGGTGTCCCTTCCTGCACTCACGTTTTTAATTATTATAGGTAAAAAGGATTAAGCAGTAGAAATCAAACACAATGGTAAGTAAGTAAACAGTTATGCAAAACTGCTTTTTATACTAACCGAAGAAAAGCTTGCAAGTTTGAATGTAAAGGGATTTTCGTAGTCTTGACAAATATTGATTTTTTAATGTGTTCCTTTGTGTGCTTTTGTATGTGTCTTTACCTGTCTATAATAATTATATTCAAGGGATGTTGATCTGAAGATTTAAGAGGACTACAGTACAGTGCTTAGAAAAAAGTCATCTTTTTTCTTTGTTTCGTAAAATGTTTCTAATTTACTGCAAAATTTATGGGTTTATCTAAAAACATCAATACAAAATAAAATTGATTTAAATCAGAACTTTGCGACCATAATGATGTTTACTTACCTATTTATACAAATTACATTTATTATGGCATTGTGTTTACCTACTTACCATTCACCATAATTATGCACTACATTTTCATGGCACTTTTTCTGTTACGAAACTGACTTTGGCAAAGCTCTTTGCTTAGATTTTGCTTATAATCCGCACGTATTTATGTACCTATATAAGATTTGATTTGCCTAAATTGTTGCCAAAAGTAATAAATTACAGAGTTATAGTCGAATGAGTTGCTAGCCGTAGTAGCAACGTCTGAATTTTCTGCTTTCTTGTGTATTTTGTAGTTAGCAATATCGTAAGTGGCCTTTGTATATTTTCTGGTGGTCTGGTTTCTGTATTGAGTGTAGAAACTATACCTAATTATAATTACTGCCACTGTATTTTTCTATTTATGTAGATTTTATTTAGCTGTATGGTACAATACGGATTTACTAGTACGAGTCATAGTGATTATGATAATACTTACGATAAACTTTTTTTATATTAATATTTTTTTAAATAGTCTAATAGAGATGTAGATTTCATCACTATTTTCTTGATTCTGTACTGCTTTTTATATCTAATCTATCTTGGCAATGCATTGTTATCTATCTACTACTAACGCTTAACTTTACATCGCGTAAATGTAACCTAGGGTAGTAACAAATCACTAGCCAAAATAAGTACAATAGTAACATAAACAAATAATAAAGTTCGCTTTTACCTTGATCTTCCAATGGCCTTGTACACTTGTGTGTGAGGAAGACGGCCATAACACAAGTAGATGAGTCTGAAAGGCATGTACCGATTATAAAACATAATACAAACCGAATAAATTAAAAAAAAACAAGGTATTATTTCAAGACGGCAGATTGACATAGTCGAACGATCTGTCAAAATATAAATATAGGCCCATTAAACTGATGAGTGGTTCGCCAACTGGACACTTTAAAAACTCTGCTTTTCTGACCAGTTGGCGCAACTAAAAAAATATATTTTTCTCATTTGATCATATTATTATTGGACATAACATAAACTTAAAAATGCTAGCTAAATAGCAGTCCTTTTCATAGACAATCCAAAAAACAAAGACAGCTAATAGCGTTAACCATTTTGCAACTGTCTTGCCAATTAATTAATAGTAGGAACCACATGTGAGTGTACAAGGCTACCAATTTAATCATCTTAGAAGACAAAAAAACTCAATATCATATTAAAACAACTATATTTTTACTTCCAGCATCTCGTTTGGTGAACGACGTCGTCAACAAGGATAAATAAGGCGCGGTTTGCACTAGCGAGTGGAAGTACAAAATAGCACCGGCTTTTACACCAGCTTCGCGCGCACTGACAGTTTTAATAATATATGACACGACTATGACTTGGAATTTTGAGAACGTGAACGATATTTATTGTGCGTCAATACGCTCATGTAATATCAACTTTATGATTTCATGTCAAGAATTCTTCGAATTTCATTTCAAGATGTCGCTGATTATACTTGTGATTTAAATTGTTTTGGGATTTCAACTTTCTCTTCCTAAAGGATTTCATTCAAATAAAATATCGGCTGAAAGACAAAGTATTTATGATGTGTGGATGGTATGTATTTTAATTAGCTGTAACAATCTACTAAATCTTTGTAAAATAAGGTATTCCAAGTCTGTCGCTGATTCAAATTTGACGGGCATTTTTGGACTTGTATTAAATCGTAGACTTGCATTGTAGTATTAAGTTGTTTTTGTATATCCTGACGATTTTTTATCCTTGTAGTTAAATTGTTAGTTAAATCTGATATGGGCGTTTGTATTAATAGGTTTTGAAGTTGGTATTTTCTTCTTCAACTTGATGCCAAATTTTCGGGCGTTCGCAGCGTTTTGACCGAATAGAGTAGGTAAATAATTGCCGAATAGACCTATTAATGTGGACGCGGCTTTAGGAATGACATTCTTAGCGTTGTAAGATTAGGTCGTGTTTTTTTAATTCCCTATTTTGTAAGATCTCTTCTGGAACAAACAATGAATTCTTAAGTATCATAATGGATTGCTCAAGGAATGTTGTAATTAAGGTTTTATTCTATTTTAGTTAGCAAGTGTTGCCCATGTAAAGATGTTGCCTCAATTGTTGCCATTATTCAAATCTGTTGTCATTTGGTATTTAAGCATTAGAAGTTGTTAGAAAGTCCTTGTAGGCTTGTATGGTGGTTGAAAGTAACACCAAGTTTTTGTCATAAAAAATCATGTTTTTGAAAGTTAGCTTGTGAAGCAAATTTGTGTGCCTTGACAGTTTGCTGCCAACTTATTCGGAGATTGTATAATGTATTTTTCACTTTCAATAAAAGGAATTCATTGTACTACGAGTTTTATTGCCTTCAGGCGGCCTAACAACTCCGTCACCATAGTTTGGGAACTCAAGAGTGCTTGGCCACACTAGACCGAAATTCCGTCGCCGAACTTCGGCGGCGGAACGCCAATACACGTTATTGCATACAAAATTATTCATCTAACTAAATGGTATCATAGTCATATGATGTGTGTGATATCTCGCGTGGACAAATAACGGGCACACTACGCGGAAGATCGGTCGTTCCGTGTAGTGTGCCCGTTATTTGTATTTTATATGCAACTAGCTGCGTCTCGCGGTGTTACCCGCGGTAGTTTCCGTTCCCGTGGATATACCGGAATCAAAAGTAGCCTATGTGTAATTCCCGGTCATAGACTATGTATATTCTATGTTTCAGCCAAATCCGTTCAGTAGTTTTAGCGTGAAAGAGTAACAAACACACTTACACACACACACACCCTTTCACCTTTATAATATTAGTGTGATTAGTGCGATAACATGATTGTATTGGCGTTCCGCCGCCGAAGTTCGGCGACGGCGGAATTTCGGTCTTGTGTGGCAAAGCACATAGCGTTGGTTAGGTAAGGCAGGTAGGAACATACCTACACTCATAATTCATGACCCCAGAACAGGTAGGTACTTATAAAACGTGTTATAAGTTAATTAAGGAAAGTATGAGTAATTAACCTTACGGTATGAAACGTAGGTACCTACACAATGGATATTAGTTAGGTAGATAACATCACTACAATATACAACTACATAGCATTCCATTATTTGTTAAAAGGGTAGTAGTACCACTATATTAACGTGTTCAATGCTCATGACCCATGTGGCACTTTGGCAGGCTTGTCGGATGGGTTCAACACTAGGTACAGTAAGCTTAATCTTAGTTGACCAGAGTGAATATTGTTATTGCAATTAAAATGACAGTGGTTGGAAATATCACCATCTCTGTTTCACATGCTTTTGATACATCTGATTAGCTCGTTCGTAACAACTGATGTATAAGTTCAGCTCTGAGCATAAGCCAACTAAGCGCCATAAATGCCATGTCCTATGCTTGGAAATATATAATATTTCTAAATTATAAAGGCAAATTCTGATTTAAAAAATTTAGCAAAATGTGAAGGGAAACTTAATTTATTTTTACAACTATTAAACTACAATTTATTCTAATATTTATGAAGTAGCGGCTTTGGCATCTTCTTCTGCTTTTTTAGCGATAGTCTCACGTTCAGTCGCTCTGTTCCGCCATGCTGTCATGTAAGAACGAGGGTGAATTGGGAAGAAGCCAGACAGACCTGAAAATAATCATCATGTTAGAGATAACTGTGGTTATGGTTAATCTAACTACGAATGAATCATGTGAGAGGAGTGGATTCAGAGTTGACAAGTGATAGGAGTGAGTGGTAGAAGAAAACATGTTGTGCGGACCCCACCTAGCGTGGGATAGGGGCAGGAGAATGATGATGATTAATCTAACTATGAGTAGGTACATGGATAAATGTGCAAAACATTCATAGTGCTTCTGACTACTGCCTAGACATCAAAAGAATTTGAAGGTCTGATATGAGTGAGTGTGTATCAATTCACTGGTTTAAATGATGAAGATAACATTGTAATAAAACCCGTGGCTTAGTCAGCTCCACACATAGTCCTAATTATAGCTAAAACAGAGCTAAGCTAAGAGAAAGAAAGAAAGAAAAGGTTTATTGACCACACACACAAAAATGATACAAATAAAAAAACAAAGACAGATATTAAAACAAAAACGTAACTAAATAAATAAGTAGGTACCTATGGGCGCTCTGACTAATCTAAAGAGAATTGTGTTGCTGTTCGCTGAGCATACTCCATTTCAAAATAATGTTACAGAGACTATAAGGTTGAGGATTGAGGATAGGTCTAGGTTCAGTCCTTGCCCGTGGTCCACCACCAAAGTACACCTAGCTGTACCAGGGGCATTTTATTATTTCCGCAGTCCACCTCATGATAACTGGGTTTCATGCTGATTGTTAAACATCCAGTAAACATTTTAAGGTTTAACTTTAGTTTTATGGTAACTAACCAAGTATTTCAGCAACAGGGGTTGAGACGTGAGCACCTTTGCCGAGCCAATACTTCATCCTCTCTAAGTTAAGCGCCACTAGTTTCTCATTGTTGACATTTGACATAGGATCATACGAGCCTAGTTGTTCAATTACTGGCAGGTGATTTGGTCTTTTGCGCTGAAAAAAAAATAATTTAATGATGTACCTAGGGTTGTGTGTGGTGTGTGCAAGGAGGTACATTTAGATCTACAGTTAAATCAAGAATACTAAATGTATAGTGGATTCTGAAATGTAACCTCACCTCAATCATGTACCTACTTAATTTAGCTAAGTAAACTGAACGACAAAAAGATTCTACTACTTACTACCTACTTACTGGCTTTGATTTGCTAAATATAACTCAAGTATGCATTGTGTGCTGTTTTGTATCAAAAAAAATACTAGAATTCGTCAGTAGCTTACGTGAGTAACAGAAATGTGGAAAAATGGTCTATTCGTGCATCCTTGGCGTATTAGACGTATAGATTTTGCTGCTTTAGCGAAATATCTCCCAGTTCCACTGGCAGGAGGTAGTGCAATCGACATTTTGAAGACGAATTACAAGAAAATCTTGTAAAAATCCAAAAGAAAACAAAATAACCTCTTCAAATCTTGTTTCGTTCAAAATGTTTGTTTGTAATGTAATGTGAAGTATCTGTCACTGTCACTACTGTCAGTCATACGTCATAAAAAAATCATCAACAACCAAACCTTGATTTCTGAACGATATTAAATGTTTATTCTACTCGCCGCTAGATGGTGCAAAAAACAATCTTAAACGGCACTATAAAAAGTATTGCAGTGGTTGGAAGTAAATATCGTTTTTCTTTTCATGGACAATGCACATTTGCACAGACACAGTATAGTCATTCGAAGCGGCTTGATAAGATAAACCAGTCTCTGGTCCATATTTTTTATGATAATAAAATTACTTTACCATTTTATCTCTTTGACAGAAATTCGCAAAAATAAATAAACTTAATTTTGTCAGTTTGCGCAGCCAACTCTTTTGCAGATAAATGGCATCAGTTTAATTTAGTGTAAAAAATTCTAACTTTACTTATTAAAAAAAAATCAGTAGATTTTTATTCTAAAAATGTACCATACGTAACCCACAGTTATTATTAAAAATCTGAAATCACCTTCTTCCATTGTTTCATCAAACCCAGCATTCGAAGTACCAGGGTGGCATACAGACAGAGGAGTGTTCCGCAAACGCAATCTACTATTGCAGCGGTGGCGCCCACTAACGACCGCGCGTTGTCATTTTATAGTGCGATCACGCTTTTCATTCATCGTACGCTGAAAATAGGGTTGGGCTAGAAGGGCTATACAAAGGAGTTCAATCTTTATTAATTAGAAGTTTAAAAAAACAATATATCTGAGAAAATATTTTAATTCACTTAAGCCAGCATTATTATTTATAACAAATCATACCTATAAATCATGAGTTTTTCAGTATGAGCAATTAAGTAGGTAGGTACTAAATAATTACCTACTGTGTGGTAGGTATCACTCTTAAATTATAAACTAGGTATATATACTTACCTATCTAATACGGTAATTTGTATTTGTTAATTGGAGGAATAGCTCCATGGGTTTCTTATTTTCTGTCTATAGCCACTAAATCGTAAAAGGGTTATTCTTTTAGAATGCATTTGACATTTTAATCATCGAGCATCAGATTATGATGATCATATAGGTAAGTGTCTTCCATTTATTAGTAAGATAATTGGAGCTAAAAAGTTAATCTCTAAGATGATTTTCATGATAACAAAATATCCATCGAAAAGATCTCAACGCGTAGCGTGTTCTACGGCGTAGAGGTTGCTACAAGAATTCATCCTTATAATACTTCAATTTAATTTGTCTACCTTTTCAACCCAATATTAATAGGAAAAAGGTTCGATACGAGAGATACCTACTGCAAATTTGTAGTTATGAGATAATTTAACATTTCAACTAAAATAAAACTATTCAATTATTATCACCGATACTGCCCAGCCCTATTTTCTTCCCGATCACTACCATCGTCTGACCGACATAAGACGACCTTACCCTATGAGTGAGACACATTCACACGCACCATACACGAGCGAAAGAGACGCAACATCTAAGTAGGTCAGGAGAAAATGTATTTGCAGCGCTGAAACTGCTGAGAAAAGAAAAAGGAATTCCATAATATTCAAATTTGTGATTCAAGAATGGAGTATATTTTTTTACTATGAATTTTTTCTAGTAAAGCAGTTATTACTTCTGCTAAACGAGTAATACCTTTTTAGTTATATTGAGCTAGGAGCTTACGTGACGCTAGGACTTGTGTATTTTTCGTTTTATAATAACAAAGCAAAGATGATAGTACTATCAGCTTCGGATTTCATACATTTTGTATGTAAATGACTAGGTACTAGGATTTCAACCAAATACTACCTAATGTACCTACCTACATATAAAACGTATTCATGGCTCTATAGGTAGGTTACCTACTGGTATTTCAGAAATAGGCATTCTTGACATTTTTATTTAGATAATGTAACCAGCAAGAGTCGAGCTAGCCTATGGTTTGTGACCTGGAATAGCACACATACTTTTTATCCTGGTAGTTACCACGGATGCGAAGCCGCGGGCAAATAAGCTAGCTAATAATTTAAAATAATATCCTTGGACATTTTACTGCTGCGGCATCTTCCCAAGTTAAGACTTGTTTATGGTAACCAAATGACTTTTATATAATTACTAGCTGCGCCCCGTGGTGTTACCTGCGGTAAATAGTTCTCGTTCCTGTTGAAATACCGAAAACAAAAGTAGCTTATGTGTTAATCCAGAAATCAAATTTCATTAAAATTCGTCCAGCCGTTTGAGCGTGAAGGAGTAACAAACATTCGCGCATACTCAGGTACACACAAACGTTCACCTTTATATTATTAGTGTGACTAGTTTGCGTGGTGCGCGTGCTGCAAGCAGCACGCGGTTTTCTTTTTCCATGTGTTTGACAGGTAGGTTTACCCTTGTAAAATTTTGAGAATCCATAGGAGATATAAAATATTTAATAAACCGCTATGGGAAGCCCTAAATCAGTATGAAAACCCTTTAGGAGCCCTTAAGCATTAAGAAAAAAAAAAAAGAAAAAAAAATCCAAGTCGTCGGCCCTGAGTTACGCTTCACCCACTCGACCTTCGTTACGCTACGGAGGTCGGCGGCTCGCTTCGCTCGCCACCTCCCCCCTCCGCTCCACTCAGGTCTCGTAGGTTCGCTCCACTCAGGACCTCCGACCTGTTTAATGTTTGCGTGGTGCGCGAGCTGCAAGCAGCTCGCGGTATTTTTTTCCTATTTTTGACAAGTAGAGACCCTTAAAAAATTTTGAAAAAAAAAAATTTATGAAAAAAAAAATTAAGAAAAAAAAATTTTTGAAAAAAAAAAAAATTAAAAAAAAAAAATTAAGAAAAAAAAAAATTATAAAAAAAAAAATTACCCTCAAGTTTCCAAGTCGTCGGCCCTGAGTTACGCTCACCCACTCGACCTTCGTTACGCTACGGGGGTCGGCGGCTCGCTTCGCTCGCCTCCTCCCCCCTCCGCTCCACTCAGGTCTCGTAGGTTCGCTCCACTCAGGACCTCCGACGCCTACCCACTATAATATTTGTTCAAACACCTAATGGATATCTCTAACCGTTGTGAAGTTACAGCTCTTTCAATTTTAGGGGAGGTTGGGGAGGGGGGGGGTGAGTTTTGAAAAAATATTCTGACTAATTAAGTTCCCCTTTACAAGAATCTGAAAAAAAAATTGTTCCAAGTCTTAAGGCTTTCGAGATCCGCAAAAGGGGGGGAGAGCGGGGGCAAAGGGGGCAACACTGAAAAAAAATTTTTACTTCCCCGAGCCTCCTCTATCCGATTCCGCAAAAAAAATTGTTCCAAGTCTTAAGGCGCTCGAGATTCGAAAAAGGGGGGGGGAAGGGGGGCAAAAAGGGGGGGTTTGCGATTTTTCCCAAAGTCACCAGACCTACCTCTATACGAATCCGTCAAAATATACATACCTCCCCATCCACCAACAGGGAGAACAATTCTGTCAGTCAGTCAGTCAGTGAGTGGTAGTCTAAGTATAATATATTTTTTGAAAATACCTCCTTGCTTTAAACATGGAAAACGATCGAATTCGAGATAAATATTTGCAGAACATAAGTACAAACATTTCGCGGCGGGGTTCAAACCCGCAACTTCTACGTCTCTAGCGGGCTTTTACCCACTGCGCCATTGAGGTTGTCAAATCGTATTCAAATTATCCAATGATTATGCGATAACATTTAGGTATGTACTCTAACCATTTTTTCCCGAAGATTTTGATAAGTCCAGACGTAAGTAGTTCTCGTTAAGTAAGTAGTATTTAACATAATCTATCAAATCACCATAAAAGTATTTACCGCTGGACAACAAGCTGTAATGCTCCGTAAAATCAATTGGCCGAAAACGCTCATTAATAGTTTATAAGCTCAATGAAACAATTCGAATCTATTAGTATTAGTAGGTGAGCAACACTCAGAGATTATAAGACCGGACCTTATAAAACACCAGTTTCTTAAGGTCCTCACACTAATATTGTAAAGGTGAAAGTTTGTGTGTGTATGTTTGTTACTCCTTCACGCTCAAACAGACCGGAATTGAATGAAATTTGTTACCAGGATGGCTTATACCCTGGATTAAAAAATAGGCTACTTTTAATCCCGGTATTCTCAAGGGAACGAGAACTATTCACCGCGGGTAACACCGCGGGGCGTAGCTAGTTGTTTTATAAAAGATAAAATAAAAAAATAATAATGGTAAGTACATAGTTTTAAAACTGAAGTTTTGTAAGTTTAAAGATCTTAAAAAATTGTACTGGTTTCCCTCGGAAGGACTGACACCTATCCCACTAATATTATAAAGGTGAAAGTTTGTGTGTGTGTGTGTAAGTGTGTTTGTTACTCTTTCACGCTCAAACGGCTGAACGGATTTGAATGAAATTTTGTATCAGGATGGCTTATACCCTGGATTAACAAATAGGCTACTTTAAATTCCTGAAAAGTGCAGTGTTCCCGTGGGATAAACCATTATTATTCATCAAAATAGTTTCGGTAGTTTGGCCGTGCAAAAGGTAGCTGTCAGACAAAATAACTTCATAGATGGCAGTACAGGCAAAAATATAACTCCTTCACGCTCAAACGGCTGGACGAATTTGAATGAAATTTGGTAGCAGGATTGCATACCCTGGATTAAAATATACGCTACTTAAAATTCCTGAAAAGTGCATTGATTCCGTGGGGTTATTAATCAAATTCATGAAAATAGTTTGGCCGTGAAAAAGTAACAAAATAATTTCAATAGATGGCAGCACAGACAAAGTTATTATTCCTTCACGCTCAAACGGCTGGATGAATTTGAATTAAATTTGGTAGCAGGATTTTTTATTCCCTGGATAAACAAATAGGCTACCTTAAATTCCTGAAAAAAGGAATGGTTCCGTGGGATTATAAACCAAATTATTCATCAAAATAGTTTGGCCGTGAAAACGTAACTGTAAGTCAAAATAATGTTAATAGATGGCAGCACAGGCAAAGTTATAACTCCTTCTCATTCAAACGGCTAGACGGTTTTGAATGAAATTTGGTACCAGGACAGTTGATATCCTGGATTAACACATGTCTTAGGCTACTTTAAATAATTATGCTTCTTGAAACTCAAACGGCTTAACGAATTTCAAATATTGTTTTTTTTTTGTCCCGATAATCTCACGGAATTGGAACTTATGTACGCAAAAAAGATTTCTGGCTCAACATAAACCATTAGAACAAAGTTTATATTGTGTCTTCAATTCAAATTCGCTGCAGCACCTCATCGTCGCTATTTTATTAAATTTCCCACAGTTTCGGCTCGCTTCGAGTCTAAAATCCTCGCAGCGCTCGCTTTGCTCGCATGTAGCTTTTTCAATCTTTTGCAAGCAAATTGAACTGTGTCACACCATACCACCATACCATAGAATAGGAACCGACCAGTGCGTTTTCTTTGAGCATCATAAGCAAACATAAGTGTCAGTCATGACGAATTTGTCTTAAAAATTTGAGTCTAAGAAACTCGATGCGCTTGCTTAGTTCGAAGCTCGCTTCGCTCGCACGGTAGCTTCATAAATATTTTGCTAGCATATTGAACTATGTCAGACAATATAATAGGAACCGACCAACAGTCAGCTTTTTCTATGAGCTCCTTATGCAAAATCAAGTATCACGTCAGGAAGCATTTGTTTTTAAAAATTTCCGCTCGCTTCGCGAGTTTAAGACGCACGCTGCGCTCGCTTAGTTCGAAGCTCGCTTCGCTCGCACGGTAGCTTCATAAATATTTTGCTAGCAAATTGAACTATGTCAGACCATATTATAATAGGAACCGACCAACAGTCAGCCTTTTCTATGAGCTCCATAAGTAAAATCAAGTATCACGTCAGGACGCATTTGTTTTTAAAAATTTCCGCTCGCTTCGCGAGTTTAAGACGCTCGCATAGTTCGAAGCTCGCTTCGCTCGCACGGTAGCTTCATACATATTTTGCTAGCAAATTGAACTATGTCAGACCATATAATAGGAACCGACCAACAGTCAGCCTTTTCTATGAGCTCCTTATGCAAAATCAAGTATCAGGTCAGGACGCATTTGTTTTTAAAAAATTTCGCTCGCTTCGCTCTGTTATAATTATTAGTTGCACCCTTTCTTGTCGACTGTCCATTCCTTCCCGCACTGTCAGCATTTTCCAAACGTTTCATTATACATTAAATCATTTAGTCCTCAGTCCGTTTCCATCCACAATCCAAGACGGTTGTCTTAATCCAAATATAAGTTTTTCTTTTTTAAAAACCCTTCTCTAAAGAGGCTCTTAACATTGGTGGCAGCGGTGGGATAGTAAATCCCAGGCACGTCCTTCGATATCCAAAATATTCAAAATTTAAAAAGTGTTTGTTTTAAAACTTAATTGTGCATTGTGCATTACCGTGTGTACCGAGTCATATCCTGTCCTTGCTGGACACCGTGTACACCGAACTTTATCTGGCTCATACCTGGATGCCACGATCGTGAATACGATCATCACGACGACGCCAACACCGTGATCATAATCATCACGACGACTCGACGCCCGCCGACTCCGCGATCACGTATATCGTGACGACGCCAACTTCGTGTCCACGATCGTCACGAGGACGCGACGATCCTTTTACACCTCCGCTTCACTGAGCTTCGTCGTCGAGAGATAAGAACCATGGTCATCGTTCTTATCGCATTCCAGGCAGCATTCCAGTGAGTCGTTTATTTTTTGTAATGGTCATTGCTATTCTCTGATATTCTTATCCTATTCGTGTAACCTTTTATTGTATACCAATTGTTGTTGAATTTATCATCGTGTACTAAGCATAATTATTCGTTATCCTTCGGTTTATATCTAATAACTCATTATGCCGAAATTAACTGTCAATATCCCGGATACTGACCCTAGTGATGACAAATCCCCTGTCAGTTCCCCTCGACTAACTAGATCAGCAACTGCAGCTCAAGCCGCTGTTCAAGCTGAACTCGAGCGTCTCGAGCTCAGTACCCTATTTAAATTTATAAAACCGTATGATGGTAGTCGAGAGAAGGTCAATTCATTCCTTATAAATTGCAACAATGCTTGTGATCTAGCCTCAGATGCCCAAAAGCCTATACTGTTCAAATATATCCTAAGTCAACTAACTGGTAAAGCGGAGCTTGCTTGCTCCATCAAAGAATTCACCACCTGGGCTCAACTCAAAGAGTTCCTAAAAAATCAGTTCAGTGAGCGTAAACACTACGCTCACCTATTGACTGACATACAAGAATGCAAGCAAGGCCCGCAGGAAAATGTTAGTCAATTCTCGTTGCGTGTGGAGACCAACCTCTCACAATTATTAACGGAAGTCACATTATCCAACACAAAAGTCAAGGAGGTGGCTGGCCGCTGTGCAGCGATGGAAGATCTGGCCCTCCATCATTTTCTAATGGGGCTTCACCCCCGTGTGTCCAATATTGTGAGGTGTAGGTCTCCGAAAACACTGAATGAGGCTATCAATTTGGCAATTTCGGAAGAAAGAATTCAACAAAGCCTTTATAAGCGTCCTCAAACGGAACCTAAAATCAATGGGAAACCTAATTACGTCAATCGATTCAAGCCAGGCCCGTCTAGGGTAGATTCTAATTTCCCCTCGCAGAGATCTTTTGCACCTGCATCTCAAGGTTCCTCCAATGCCTTCTGCCGTTACTGTAAAACAGACGGACATGACATTTCCGTATGCAAAAAACGCGAATTCAACAACAATCGTTACCGTAGCTATCAAAATCCAATGCCTCAGCAAAGCTCCTTCAGAACGCCCCCGCGCGTTAACTTCCTTGAGGAGGAGTCCAATGACGATGGACAAGACGAAGTAGACGTCCCTCCTACAGACGCTTTAAACGAATAGGCGTCTCGCTTCAGTGTCGCTCGAGACAGTATCCAAAAGTCGGCACTAACAACCCGAATCCTTTTCAAAATCCTAGTTCTCAAAGCGTTATACCGCAGGGTAACCAGCCCCACAGGGTCAACGCAAATTCTATATCACAAAGCGTTATACCGCAGGGTAACCAGCCCCACAGGGTCAACGCGAATCCACCATCTCAAAGCGTCATACCGCAGGGTAACCAGCCCCACAGGGTCAACGCGAATCCTAAATCTCAAAGCGTTATACCGCAGGGTAACCAGCCCCACAGGGTCAACGCAAATCCTATATCACAAAGCGTTATACCGCAGGGTAACCAGCCCCACAGGGTCAACGCGAATCCACCATCTCAAAGCGTCATACCGCAGGGTAACCAGCCCCACAGGGTCAACGCGAATCCATCATCTCAAAGCGTTACACCACAGGGTAACCAGCCCCACAAGGTCAACGTGAATCCTAAACCTCAAACATCTAATGTAGAAATTTTCGAGGTTAATATCGATACAACCAAGAGACTACTTCCACACGTCCTCGTAGACACGCCCGTGTCTGATATTCCTTTATCCCTCTTGGTTGACTCAGGCTCTGCTGTATGTTTAATTAAACAATCCTGCATTCAAAATGTCCCCACATTGACCAAAGAGTCGATCAAACTCAAAGGCATAGATCCTGGCGATGATCCAACGCCAACAGAAGGCTTTTTCCAGCTTAGACTGCAATTTCAGGAAAATAGACGTATTCCTTTCAAGTTCCATGTCATAAAAGACATAAATCTACCTTATGACGGCATCATAGGGACAGATTTCCTGACTACATTCGGGTGTAAGATCGATTACACCACTGATACCTTGAAAATAGGGAAGTTAAATATCAAACTTCATTTCTCTGAACCCTTCTATGTCATTCCACCTCGAACGGAAACCGTTATCGAATGTTCCGTTCAAAATACTGGCCTTACGGAAGGCATTGTTGTAGATCAACACCTTTCTGATAACCTGTTGATATCCAATTGCATTGTTAAAATTAAAAACAATAACCGAGTCAATCTGACGATTGCCAACGTTTCGGAATCCTATGCAAATGTTAATTCAAACTTAACTCTTAAAATTGAACCTTTAAATTCAACCGCGTTCCCAATAAACGCGAATATTCATAATATATCAGAGCGAACTAATGAAGTCCTAAACTCACTTAGAATCGATCACCTCAACTCAGAGGAAAGAAATGCTCTTGTCGAACTTTGTTCCAACTATTCTGACATCTTTCACCTACCTAACGACCAACTAACTCATACTTCTTTGCTTAAACACCAAATCAAAACAAGCAGTGACATTCCTATTCACACTAAGTCATACAGATTCCCGGAATGTCATAAAAAAGAAGTTGACACTCAGATTGGCAAGATGCTCGATCAGGGTATCATAGAACCCTCATCCTCACCCTGGAGTTCGCCAATCTGGATAGTTCCTAAGAAGTTAGATTCCCATGGTCAACGTAAATGGCGGATAGTCATTGACTATCGAAAGTTAAATGACATTACCATCGGCGAGACATATCCTATTCCTCAGATATCCGAGATCCTTGATCAATTAGGGAACAGTAAATACTTTTCTACCCTAGATCTCACTTCCGGTTTTCATCAGATCCTTATTTCGGAAGATGACGCTTCCAAAACAGCATTCTCAGTGCCTCAAGGTCATTTCCACTTTAATCGTATGCCATTTGGGCTCAAAAATGCCCCGATGACGTTTCAAAAACTCATGAATACTTGTCTATCTGGCCTTCAGGGTACCCGATGTTTTGTCTATTTAGACGACATCGTTATCTATTCACCAGATCTAAAATCACATGTTAATAACCTTAAAGCTGTCTTTGACAGACTCCGTCAATTCAATTTGAAGTTACAACCGGATAAGTGTGAATTCCTACGAAAAGAAGTCGCGTATTTGGGGCATATCATCGGCGAAGATGGTGTAAAACCAAATCCCGATAAAACCAAAGCTGTAACCGAATTTCCTGTTCCTCAATCCCCGAAAGATATAAAATCCTTCCTTGGCCTAGTATCCTACTATCGAAGGTTTATACCTAACTTCGCAAAATTAGCCAAACCCTTAACATCTTTACTCAAGAAAGATACCCCATTCAAGTGGCAAAACGAACAGCAACTTTCTTTCGAATCCTTAAAGAATAAACTTGTCTCTGCCCCTATTCTAGCTTACCCAGACTTCACTCAACCTTTTCTCTTAACGTGTGATGCTTCAAACTACGCGATAGCAGCTATACTATCCCAAGGTCCCGTGGGACAAGACCGTCCTATCGCCTACGCTTCTCGCACTCTAAACAAAGCCGAGTGCAATTATAGTGTCACTGAAAAGGAATGCCTTGCCATAGTATTTGGCACTAAAGTATTTAGGCCTTATCTTTACGGTCATAAATTCAGCATTATCACTGACCACAAACCCCTGCAGTGGCTGTTCAATTGCAAAGAACCAGGATCACGCCTAGTTCGTTGGCGCCTAAAACTCGAAGAATTCGAATATGACATCAAACATAAGAAAGGGAAAATTAATGCGAATGCTGATGCCCTATCTCGTTTCCCTGTCAATCCAATCCAACCTGAAAATGTCCCAGAATCCAATCCTGCTATAGAAGCACAGGGACCCACTCAGGAATTAGATAGAGATCTCATGGACCTACTAATTTCACCACCATCATTCAATCCTGATGAATTAAATCCTTTATCACCTAATAATCTTTATGACACTAACGAAGGAATTCTTCCGTTACCCGAACTAGACTTACCTTCTCCAAATTTGCTTGATCCTGATAACCTTTCCTTACCATCACCTGAGACGAACTTACCTTCCAATATTCCTGACGATCTCAGAGAGGAAATTGAGAATGAAATGACTGACTTACCTGAACAATCATTGATCCCCAACATGCAGCCTAATGTTGATCCAATGCCCTCTACAAGTAGTAATTCGGACTTACCTTATCCTAGTCAACCCCATCCGGAAACTCCTTCAACACCTGAAACCTTACCTTTACCGGATGAAACCTATAGTAAATTTCTAAAATCAACTTTAAAATCGAACACTCTCATCTTTGAACACAACGAAAACCTACTTAAGGGCACACAAAAATTAATCATCATACCTACATCGATAGATATGGATGAGTCTATGCCCTATGTTCAAGAAATCCTTGATAATTGTCCAGAACCCAATCGCAACGAATTCTTAGAACTGGAGAGATCTCTTCACAGCTTCTTACCTCTTATAATCGGAAACAAAACTTATCTTTTCCTATTTACTAAAGTACATCATTTCGATAATCATTCATACCCAGATATATTTGAATCTCTTAAACATGTACGCGACGAAATAATTCTGTCTTATTCTACGATAAATGAAATCAGTTCATCAGATTTTAAAAACCCATTTGATAGTCTTTCCTTTACTAAAATTTACAACATGTTCAACTATCTATTCGATGGAACTAATATACAGATTCATCTTTATCATAATAACATCATATATCCTTCACTTAGCGAGATCCCAAAAATCCTCAGAGAAAACCACGATATACCTATCGCTGGACATCTGGGATCGAATAGAATGTTGAATCGCATTAAAGATAAATTTTATTGGAGAAACATGCGCACTGACATCGAAAATTACATTAAAAAATGCTCATCATGTCAAGCAAATAAAGCTTTTCGTAAAATAAATAGAGCTCCGATGATAATCACCTCCACTTCAACATCTCCTTTTGAAAGAATTTCTATTGACATTGTGGGTCCTCTACCCGAGTCTGGCCCGGCCAAACTCAAGTTCATTTTAACTATGCAAGATGATCTAACTAAATTCTCATTAGCCTATCCTATTCGTAGTACCACAGCTGAGGAGTCATGTGAATGTCTCCTTCATTTTATATCACTGTTTGGTATTCCCAAACATATACTTACCGATCAAGGTACAAACTTTACAGCAGACTTATTTAAGAAGACTTGCACATTCCTTAAGATAAAACAACTATGGTCTACTCCTTACCACCCACAGACTCAAGGCGCGTTAGAAAGATCACATTCCACCCTTAAGGAATACTTAAGACCATACATTAACGACAATCAAGATAATTGGCCCAGATATGTCTACACGGCTATGTTAGCATACAACACAGCCGTACACTCAACAACACATTACTCACCTTTTGAATTATTGTTTGGACACAAACCCCATATCCCATGTTCTATTTACAATGATAACTCAGACACAACGTATCCCGAATACGTAAAAATGCTACAACATCGAATGAAACATACGCGTGATAAGGCTTTAGAATACATACAAAAATCTAAAAGCAATTCTAAAACTTATTATGACTCCCACACTCGTCCAGTAGTGTATAAGATCGGAGATTACGTCATGCTAAGAAACCACCTAAGACTACGTAAAGCTTTATCACCCGTGTGGAAAGGCCCTTATAAAGTACTTAAGGTACATGGCAACCACACACTGACGCTACTTGTAAACAGGCGTCAAGTTACACACCATTTCGACGAAGTTAAACATGTAGTTATCGAATAACTACAACTTAAGTTTTATATTAATAATTATATTTACATTTTTTTTAGATAAGGTTTTACTTGTTAGTTTAGATAGGTAGGTACCTACATTATACACATTTACCACTTATACAAAAAACATATACAATAAAATTTATATATTATTTAATAGTCATTACCACATCTTTATTAGATTTTCTTTTATTACAGTATACTGGTTCAAGGTCACCCAGAACTTGTCCATCAAATCAACACTAGCCCTGGTATATACTTCGACTTAATTGGTGAACTCAAAATTAGCTTAAGCCATTTGGATATAGTTACGCCGTTAGATATATCTCATATTGAACCTCATATTAAAAACATAAATGCAATATTAGGTACAACAAAATTCTTATGTAATCAGATAAAAATTGAAACAGCGATTAACTTAGAATGTCACAACATATTAGAACCACTATCAGTTAGATACCAGGATCTTACTTCCGGGTATTCCGCTATTTCTCATTTAGTTGAAAAAAGGTTCAAACGAGGGGCATGGATAGGTGGTATTGGCACTCTCTCGAAAACCATATTCGGAACTTTAGACGAGGATGACGCTATCAAGTATGACAACGCCATCCGAAATGTTCAAGATAACGAAAAAAGACTGAGCTCATTAATGAAAGAAAACATTTTAATAACTTCTACCGTTTTATCAAAATTTAATAAGACATTATACGAAATAAAACTTAATGAGGTCAGGCTTAACCAAAACATCGACAATTTTACCTTAAAGCTAAAAAAATATTTCAATCATTTCTCACGAGTTGAATGTAAAGGAAAATATGAATTCAATCCTAAATAGTTTAGAAGCATCCATACTCACCTTATCATTTCAAATAGAAGACATAACAAATGCTATCATGTTATGTAGTCAAAACATTCTACACCCGGCCGTGTTATCTCCAGTGCAGCTTTACGAAGAAATTGTCGATAACTACCGGTACTTACCTGTAGATATTAAGTTACCTGTAAATCTAGCATTAAACAATATTCATAACCTAATGAATGTATCTAGTGTAGTATGTTTTAGTTTATACAACAAGATCGTTTTTATTCTAAGAATACCGCTTGTGTCGCCTAAAGAATACAGTTTATTTCATAGCATTGCATTACCAACCCCGCATAGTAGTATAAACCCGAACTCCTTTAGCTACATAATTCCTAGTAGTAAGTACATAGCAATGACCAAAGATAAAACTGAGTATTGTAACCTGGACTCGATAAAGGAATGCATAGCGATAAGCTCACGCGAGTACATCTGTGACGTAATTACAGTGTTCCCAACCAGTGCGAACCCGAGTTGTGAAAGTGAATTATTAGCGAATGTGATAAGTGTTTTACCAATGCAGTGTCAAACCGATTTTCTCCATGGATTTATAGACTTATGGAAACCGCTTAAAAACAATAATTGGATTTATGTACAATCTCAAAATAATAAACTTTACATAGAATGTTTTAATCAAAAAATTGTAGAAATAAATATTTTCGGTACCGGAATTCTCCGAGTACCAAACAATTGTATAGCATACTGTAAAAGCACTCGATTAATACCTAAGTTTAATTCTTTTACAGTTAATGTAACTAATAATATTCACTCCGATTTTAATATCATAAACGATTCTTGCTGTAACTTAGATAAGTTCTTAACTGTAATGAGTGATGTACCCCCTTTAAGATTACAGAACATCGACCTAGATATTTTTACTCCAGAAATAAAATCAAAATTAAAATCTATGTCCGAAGAGACAAACAAAATATTGAATCAACATCAAATAATCAAATACGGGACACATTACTCAATAACAACTATTTTAATAATTTCATTGCTCTTGTTAGTTTGTATTTTTAAATTAATTAAGATAATTAAATCGCACAACCGTCTTTCCCATTGCCTTCCTAGATTTTTCCAAACAGTTCCAATTAACTCACCACCCGAACAGGTTCCGGATCCTGATCCCGTCATCCCTCTAAATATTAGAATAAATCAGTCTAGATCAGAACCAATTCCAACTCCCAACATTAGAACTAATGTGTAGGTTTCTAATGACTCTTCTCCTAAACATCGAAAAATCAACCCCGATGTTTAGTCTTACCCCGGGAGGTGTTATAATTATTAGTTGCACCCTTTCTTGTCGACTGTCCATTCCTTCCCGCACTGTCAGCATTTTCCAAACGTTTCATTATACATTAAATCATTTAGTCCTCAGTCCGTTTCCATCCACAATCCAAGACGGTTGTCTTAATCCAAATATAAGTTTTTCTTTTTTAAAAACCCTTCTCTAAAGAGGCTCTTAACAGCTCGCATGGTAGCTACTACAATATTTTGCTGGCAAATTGATCTATGTCAGACATTAGAATAGGGACCGACCAACAGTTAGCCTTTTCTATGAGCACCTTAAGCAAAATCAAGTGTCACATGACGAATTTGTCTTAAAAATTTCGGCTCGCTGCGCTCGCTTGGTTCGAAGCTCGCTTCGCTCGCACGGTAGCTCCTTGAATATTTTGCTGGCAAATTGATCTATGTCAGACCATAGAATAGGGACCGACCAACAGTCAGCCTTTTCTATGAGCAGCTTAAGCAAAATCAAGTGACACATGACGAATTTGTCTTAAAAATTTCGTCTCGCTGCGCTCGCTTGGTTCGAAGCTCGCTTCGCTCGCATGGTAGCTTCTTGAATATTTTGCAAGCAAAATAAACTGTGTTAGACCATAGAATAGTAACCGACCAACAGTCATCCTTTTCTATGAGCACCAAAATCAAGTGACACAAGTGACGCCTTGGTCTTAAACAAGGAGCAAAATTAAAAAATTTATGAAAACTTTTTCGATTACGTAAGAAGAGAGTATTTTTTGCACTTTTGAGGTGCATTTTTATTCATATTTCTGAAGATCCTAATTAGACCAAAAAAAGAATCAACAAAATCGGTTCACCCAGTCGACGAATTGAGAACCTCCTCCTTTTTTGAAGTCGTTAAAAAAATGTATTAACTTATTCACCGCGGGTAACACCGCGGGGCACAGCTAGTATTATTATATTATTATGAGCCAATACAATGCCTACACTCTACGGAAGTTGTATTAACATAATGGGAAATTGATGAGATAGGTATAGCTTGCATTTTCTTATTGTTGTATTCTTAATGCGTGAAATGTCCAAGGATATTTTAAACCAATGTGTTTGGCAAGCCATCTCTTGGTTGTGGAATTAAATAGTAAACCCAGTATCTACTGGGTTACTGGTGGTAGACGTATGTCTTTCCTAAAGTAGGTACCTAATGGATCTCCATTAGGTACCTACTTTAGGAAAGACATACGTCTACGCGGAGAGCTGACTACACTACGGGTTTCCACATAAAGTTTACCTTTACATAAAAGCTCTTGTTGAAGCGTATCTATGGAATGATCAAATTTCCATTCATTTTGCTGAATGAAAAAAATATTAAAATACAACCGTAATTTAATTTTACAATCGTCAGATCAAATGTTGAGACTACATCCCTCAAGGACTACAGCTCACCAGCTAAAACCTACAATATTTAAGTGAAACTGTGAAACCATTAGCCTTATAAATGCGCTCTGAAATAAATCTAAATGCATGACATGTTGACTGAACGTGTGTAAGTGTACGTTGGAAAACGTATAAAAAGTGCACATTTTGCTCTCCGGTTTAATTTACTCCCCGGCACTGGAGTAGTGGGTAGCGCCCCCGTTTCCTACTCAACACTACTACTGACCTGTGACACTTTGTACACCTCGCAATGTAAAATGAACGTTAAGGATTCGGCTTTAGATTTAAAATGATGTGTATACTTATCACTTTAGAAAAATATCGAGAAATATTAGCTAAATGTTTAAGTAGTAGTTTCGATGTTATGTCTGGATATAAGATTCTGTTCTAAAAATAGGTTGCGTGTGACTCAGTAAATTCTTGAGTCGAAAATACCTTGTAAAATTAAACGATTAGGTATAAAGAGAGATACGCAGGCATAAAAACATAAATACTTTGAATTTACGACTGCTTCGCTCAGGTAATCAACGAAGAAACTGGCCATTAGTGATGTTTCTATAACGCAGTTTGCTAGCAATTCTGTGGCGGGAATCAATCGCTGTGCGCGCTGAGTTGTAGCGTGTCCGCGCAGGCGCGCCGCTCTCGATCGATGCGGCCGCGAGGGCTCAGTCGTCGCGCGACCGTCGCGGAGTCATGTGTCCCGAGTGAGGCAAGCTGCCAAGCTGTATCTCCGGGAGTACGCGGCCGATGAGGACCGGCGGGAGGCCGAATGGCGCGGCCGCGAGTGGTCTGGCGGCGGCGCGCGCACCCGCCTCCCGCAGGACCGGAGCCCCTCTCGGCGGAGCCCGTACCTCGCGCGAGAGGATGAGCCCTCGCCGGCGCCCGAGGAGCGGGGGCGCAGCGCCTCCGCCGGGGCCCACCATCGCGCGCGCACACGACCCATGCGCTACCAATCCCTCGAACGCGACTACGACCGCTCCTACCCTCCCCCGCCCACCCACCACCCCGAAGATGAGTACTATCGGAGAGAACCGCCTCCCCTCTTTCTTGGAGAGCTGCAATCGCAGAATTCCGATCTGCAGCGGGAGCTGGGGAACCTCAAGAAGGAGCTGGAACTGACCAATCAGAAGCTCGGGTCCAGCATGCACAGTATCAAGACCTTTTGGAGCCCGGAGCTGAAGAAAGAACGAGCGCTGAGAAAGGAGGAGAGTGCTAAGTACAGCCTTATCAATGACCAATTGAAGCTGCTCAATCAGGAGAACCAGGTGAGTCAAATTGTAGGTACTTTTGTAACTGCAGTAGTGTAGTATAATTGACGTCTCTTTCTCACCCCCAAATGGCGAGATATAGAAAGAGACGAAACTTTCAGTCAAAATGTTTACTATGTAAGTACCTAGAATACTCATGTCTTGTTATCTTTATTGTTCTCTTTTTGTTAAATACAAATCATACTGATCGTTTTACTCGCTACAAATAATTAAAATCTCCAAATAAATGTTTGCAGAGTGAATTGGTACAATCGCCTCGAAAATGTCAATACTAAAATCGAATCAGCAATCAAGTTTTAAAATACCGTCCCAAACAAATCATCGCACGCGATCAACAGACCAATCAAGTTTGACCCGAGTTCGGCCGAAAACCGCCGAAATTGCCCGAAGTGGTCTTACGTCATACGCAATACGCATGCCTGGGACCTCTCATTGAGGTGATAGGTCAATGAAAGGAGCCATTTTCTTCTTGCTTGCATTGGCCTACTTGCATATCAATGCTATTATTAACCCTTAGGCATTGACGTTATTACCAAAGAGAATATGATCACTAGTTATTACTAAATTAGGTATAAATGATTTTATAGAAATACGGTATTTATGCGCTGGAACAGGCAATAGAGGTGATCCTACAGAAATAAATGTTTTTTCTTTTTTTACATTCATATCATTAACGATATGAACCGGAATACAGACTGAAAATTTCTACGAAATTTTCTTTATATAGGTACCTACATACTAAACCGTGTTGGCCAAGTGGTTATTCGATCCGAAGGTCGTGGGTTCGAATCCGGCCGTGCATCAATGGACTTTTCGTGTCGACACGACACGAGCTTTTAACGGTGAAGGAAAACATCGTGAGGAAACCAGTTAGCGCTCTAATAGCGTCGATGGGCTTGCAATGCAACCTGTCACTTATGGAAAGTTAACTTGTACTTAATGTGGTATACAATTTTTTTTTGACTTCTATCGGTAGGTAATTATTAAAATACTGGTTTTGATTTTTAGAGATCCAGGACTTCACTTTTCTGATTGATTTTAATAAAAATAAAAAATTGCTCCGACAGAATTCAAACCTGCGTATACAAGCGATCGCTCTTAAGCCGAGCGCCTGACTACTAGGCTATGGAACCACTTACGTTGAGAGCTGAAACTATTAGTGAGACGATTTCTCGGTCTTTTATGGTTTACTGTAGTTACGGTACGTTATAAAGTAAATTGACTAATACCAGTGTTAGTTACTAAATTATTAACTTCAAGCTTCCACCCACGACTTCGCTCGCGTGGTACTAATCCGGATAAAAAGTAGCCAATGTGTTATTCCAAGTCGCAAACTATGTACAGTCCGTTCAGTAATTTTTACGCGCAAGAGTAACAAACATCAGTAATTTAGACAAACTTTCGCGTTTATAATATTAGTAGGATAGGATTGTTATAATGGCATTCTTTATCTTTAAAATTTCAAGAGGCACGTATATTTATTCCCAAATACTCAAACACTACTCAAATATTTAAGAGCGTATTAACCATTTAGGACGCGCCTTTAGAACTTGCCAGATTTTGTATAGACAAACGTCAACTAATGTCATAGCGTCACTTAAAGTAATTAATAAAAGTAATTTCAGTTCACCGTGATTCTATTTCTGACAAGACAATATGTCATATACAATTTTCTTTTCTTAGCAACCTTGATCCTAATTTTCTTCGAAGAATGAAGGCTTTAAATACACTTTTGTCGGCTTCTTCTTATCACAAAGAGACTATTATTGAACCATAGAATAATAATTTTATTTACGTACGTTTTAACACATAGTTACTTACAATAATAATAGTGATAGTACCACTCTATAAAACTAAAAAGGGAGTTTCAGGTCATACATCAATTCCCAACTAAAGAAGTTAACATAAATAAGTAGGTACTTTTTAACACACATGAATGGTAAGTACATGAAATCTTTCTTTTTTTCTGTAAAGTATATTTGCCCCACCCATCTGTACAGAGATAGTCATGTTTCTTTTTAAACAACTTCAAAAAAGAGGAGGTTTCTCAATTTGACCGTATAGTATTATGTTTATGTGTGTTACAGTTTTATCTGTTACTTAATACTGAAGGAAGCTTACAAGGTTTACCTTCCTTATCAAAGATAAATCCCAAGGTAGTCTCATATTAAATCCATCTCTGTACGTAAACGTCAAACTTTAGCAATTACATTTTCTTGATGAATGTAGAAATGTTGAAGATTTAGCGCATGCCTGGATCTATTTAAAACTGATTTAGGTTAGAATACCTACCTTCTTTGAGTTTTATCAAGCTGTGACGAATTTTATTGTTAAACGTGACAACATTATAAATTAATAAACAAACTTCACAGAACATCGAGCGAGTCAACATCTCGAGTATTGTTTTTAATTTAATAGCTGTGTTCTTTTCAGGTCATATCACAAAATGACTATAATATTAGGCAACAATTAACTTGGCCATTTTAGATAGCCAGTTTTAAATGTATAAATGACGTTAATGACTGTCATGACGCCAGATAATGACAGGCATCAAGGTGGCCTAAATTCTCTCAGACTTGACCTGACCACACTTTAGTTTTAATATTGAATGAAATTACAAACTTTTGTAGTTGACTGTGCTTGTATCACAGTATCGACCAACTTCAACAACGAACCATTTAAAGTTCTGTATACCAGACAGACAAGCCGATCTGATTTTAGATAAGTGGTATCGATTTTGTCCGATTGATTCCCATTTAGTCGAATAAAATGTTCGTTCAAACTGATATATACAATTTTACTAAAGATTTATTACAAAGTATGAGTTAGTAGTAAACTGTGATGATGGAGTAGTGAGGTCTTATGGCTTTTGTCATGGCTTAACGACTTTATAGCCGGAACCGGCAAAGTGTCCTTTTAAACACGAAAACGTATAGATGATTAGACAATTATTCATTTAAATATTTATTTAAAAATATTTATTTAAAAATATTTATTTAAAACTAAATGCTACAAGAGATACACCAACTAGACGAACAGGTGATTTGGTAAAAGCCGCAGGTTCACGGTGGATGCAGGCTGCTTAGAACCGAAATAACTGGAGATATGAGCGAGGCCAGCAATGGATGTCCGATGGCTGAGATAATGACGATGATGAACGCTAAGAGCGGATTTCTTAACCTTAATTTCGTGGTCTTAAGACGAAGCCCAGTTCGCGAAAAAATGTATTTATGTAGCGAGCGTCCTATTACAACGCATCAAAGTTCATTTTGATTCGCACAAGCGCCTCGTGCCGACATTTAAATCATGCTTTGCATTATTAAATGTGTTAATACTTACTGTTTTGAGCGAAATCCTTTGAATTTGTTTAAAGTAATCAGGATGAGCGATCACATCCAAGTTTTTCTTTCCTTTTCTTCCTTATAACAAATTCTCATTATAAGGCCAAGTTAAAGATTCATATTTCCACAAGAGAAACCAAAATGGCAGTAAAATTTACATGAAACTCCGATTTTTCAGATCTTTATAGTCCAGACGAGATAATATTTTGTTCTCCTAACGCGAGATAATATCTCGCGGGGCCTTTCATGTACATTAAACTTCTGCCCAAGAGGAAAACGTTAAGAATGTAATGTTTTACATCATAAAGGATCTAGAAAAATAATGCCTTGTTCAAAAACATTCATAACATTTAAAAAAAATTTTAAACCGTCCCTGCTGGGCAATGGTCTCCCCTATCTCTCCAACATTTAATACAATACTATTTTTCAATAAAAAGCCAAATACGTAGTAATTTTTATACTACTAAAACAGAACCACATAGTCTGAGCGCTTGCGTGCTTCGGAGTGCACTATGTAATCAAAAATAACCATACCGATAAAATGTAGGCAAACCAAAATTATGGCATATATGGAATATGCCATAAACTTGGTTTGCCTAAACAACAAATTCCTCCTTTTTTCACACAAGCCAAATTACTACAGTTGGCAAACTGACAAAGCCAATATTTAAATTATGATTCTTGCCCTATTTTATTTGGCGCCGGGATAGATCCTTGTGCTCATTCAGACTACAACCTTTTTGGCAGTCGCCTATTTGTCTGGCTATTGGAAGATCTACGGATGCTTGATTGGCTCTCCACTGGAGCTTACCTACTAAGTAAGCTCCAAGGATATTTATAAGTAAGTTCGTATGAGCAAGTGGCCAACTCTGGTGATGGAGTTTTTAGGCCGCCTTAAGGCCTCCGTCATGGCTTACCGACATTAAAAGTCGGGACCGACAATTTAATATACTTGTATGGATAGATTATAAAAAAAAAGTGAGGTCCGAAACCTGATTGATTTTGAATTACTACGGAAAGTCTACGACCGCCTTTTTTTTATACATTTTGGTCTATTACCCGTTTTACAGATGCCAATCTGTGTCTACTGAGGTTCTACGAAAGCTCTACGAGAGGTCTACGAACTGAATAGTTACATTATCTTTACACCTTTTTGTACTGGAATTTATTTGGCAGTAACACTTTGGAATCTTTGTCTCAGTTATATAATTAGACCTATTTGGATCGTGACAACTTTAGCAGACGCCAACCTGTCTGGCTACGCCAAAGACATTATACTGTTAGGGTAAAAGGTCCTTGGGCTACGCATTAAGCTCTACGGAAGCTCTACGAAAACTCTACGAAGGCTACTGGAGGTCTACGACCTGACATATTTTCATAATCGCCTGTTTAGACTGTAACCTCTTTGGCAGGCACCAACTAGTCTGGCAATGGCTAAACATCGAGGCTCTACGGATTCTCCACGAAGGCAGCCTGACATAATTTTTATGCCTAATATTGTATGAGAATATGTGTGTGAGAATACATCTTTGCCAAACATCTTGTTCGCGACCTCGCTGTCTCTCCGGACACGTTATTTGTGTAATCGGTCATTATCATTCCTATTTTCATGCCGTAGCTTAGAGCCGTGTTGGTTTTTTTAATTATCTACCAAAATCTTGAAATTTTTTGAACCAGCAATATCAGTCTAACAGTGACCGCGTTCTAAAACAAATGAGTTATAATCAATCTTATTGAAGTGTGAGTTTAAGTATATATTAAGGTGCCTGTATGGGTGAAAATAGCGCCACCGTCTTTTTTATTTTTTTATTACCTACGTTGAACAAAGGAATTAAAAAAACGGAATGTACAGTTTGAAAAACCAATCATAAGCTTTTTTTAATACTTATGTAATAGTTTCATTTTGTATAGTTTATGAGAAATAACGAAGTTGCACTTGGTGGCCACCAACATCTGTTTTCGTGATGATACGTTTCACAAACTGTACATTCAGTTTTTTTTAATTCCTTTGTTCAACTTAATAATAAAATAAAATAGGCAGCGGCGCTAGTTTGTCGCATACAGACACCTTAAGTCAATTATTGTTTGTTGCTGAATGAGATAAACTATTTTTTGTGTCTCGATACTGCGTAAAGAGTCTCTCTCAAAATTTTCCACTTTGGAAATGTCTCACTATTTAGTTAGATAGATAAATAGATCGTTTTATTGTAAACTGTTTAAATTTTTACAATGGTGGTAGGTTTGTGTTTAAATATAAGTGTAAACAGTTTGCCCTTTTGGGACGTGTAGCATAGAGATACTTAACTTAGAAAAGTTACTCTAAGGTTAAGCAAACAAAAATAAAAGTGTCTTGTAGGGTAACACTAGTGCTTCAATCTCCAGATGATCTTCATCTTCAGAACTACTCAAGCACATAACAGTGATGTGTGTGTGAAGACACTT
Source organism: Xanthorhoe designata (assembly GCA_963582015.1). Classification (NCBI taxonomy): domain Eukaryota; kingdom Metazoa; phylum Arthropoda; class Insecta; order Lepidoptera; family Geometridae; genus Xanthorhoe; species Xanthorhoe designata. The sequence goes on along the minus strand of OY757029.1, from coordinate 12,075,557 downwards.
GATTTAAGAGCTTTGCTCAAGTGTTAGTGTTGTTTGAGGACTTTGAGGGCATCTGATTGAGCTTCAGTGTGAATACATAGAGATCTATGATGTAGTATGAGCAAGTGGCCAACTCTGGTGGCGAAGTTTTTAGGCTGCCTTAAGGCCTCCTTCATGGCTTAACCATTTTAAAAGGGGACCGACAATTTAACGTGCCCTTTGAAGCACAGAAGCGCTCAGCCGATAATGCCACTTGCGGTCACCCATCCAGTCAGCTGTGACCACTCAGAACGTTGCTTAACTTCGACGATCTATCAAGAGCGTCATAGCAAGCTTTGCCACGAGCGCTTCGGGGCGCTACTTTGATAATATTTACTGTTCTAAAAATCTAATGGCGAATCTAGATAACGATATTAAGTATAATCTTTATTAAGTACCTACTTATATGCATCACAAATGTTTGCATGATCTGCAAATATTTGTTTCGTGTCTGGGTGTTTTCTATGTATAATATGTATGTATTTACAAAAAAAAAATGTATCCATGTAGTTTATCAGTCATCTGGTTACCATAACACAAGCATTAAATTGCTTAGCTTGGGACTCGATGACGCTGTGTGGAATGTCCAAGGATATTTATATTTATATATTTATATTTATATAAATATAATAATGGTAAGTACCTACCTAATCTTTGAATGCAGTTTATATTGTTTCTATCAAAGACGATTAATATCTAGAAGACAGACAAAGGCCATACACAAAATCGTAACCCGATCCCGCAGTACCAGATAGCCTGAAAACTTTAAAACATCAATTTTATCCAAGAAATTTCAATACTTAGTAGTAGGTAGCAACAATATTCAATATTTAAACATTTTTAACTAGAAAGTAATTGAAATTTCTTGGATAAAATTGATGTTTTAGAGTTTTCAGGCTATTTTTTAGGGTTACGATTTTGTGTATGGCCTTTGTCTGTCTTCTAGATATTAATCGTCTTTGGTTTCTATTTACATAGTTGTCAGTCTGTCAACAGCAAAAACATGATCAACGTTATAATTAGGTTATTTTTTTTGTCGTAAGAAAATCTATTTTGGTTGTAAACAAACACAAGTGGGCTAGGCCGTTGGTTCTGTGCCAATACACTAAATTTTAGTGAATAAACACATCGTCCCGATACGAATATTAGTAACTACTAGAGTCGCCTAAAGTCTTTGTCATCGCTGTTCTGAAATCCGTTGTGCTGCGGTGTGAGTCCGTGGATTTCTTCTCCTCTATAATTGAACCCCGGCGCAATCATACTACACTTTTATGTACTTACGCTGCGCTCTTTAAATCCTCGACCAATTTTGATGTCTATTTTAACCGATTTCCAAAAAGGAGGTGTTTCAGTCCGTTTAATAGATGACCGATTTGGAAAATTATTTTTTGTTTGAAAGATTATTACCGAGGTGGGTCCATTCAAAAAAATTTAGCATCTGATGAGGATCTTCCGCGTTATGAACAGAAATACACCTCAAGAGTTCAGGAAATGCTCCTTTTTTATGTTTGCGGTCACCCGGAGGTTTCTTAACTGGACTTGATAAGTATCGTTGTTGTCAAGATTTAGCTGTTTTTCATATTAAGTACCTACCATAAATTTTTTGATCATTTCCATACCATTACACTATTATTAATTAATTAAGCCATGAGCCTTTTAGGCGGCCTGGAAACTCCGACACCTGAGGGCCTAGCCAACCGGCATTCGCTATGAAGCGATTCGATTTCTATCATCGCTACACCTTTGATTTGACATTTCTGATCGCTCGAGTTTTCGTCATCGAATGTCAATTCCTATACATTTTTTTTAGTTTCTAATCGAAAGCGATTGTCGAAATGTAACATGGCTAGGGCCTCAGGGCCTCTTGCACGAACGCACGAACGAACTGTTATTGTAGTCGCATTATTAACATAGATCGTCAAAGTAGGAGTCGTAGGGAGTCGCGTTGGAACAGGCATTAGAATCACCTAGCATGTAAAACGAAACTTAAGTGATCCTTGAGGTCCTACAAGAATAAATGATTTTTCTTTCTTTCTTTCTTTCTTTACGTTCTGAGCGGTAACAATTTGAAACACAGTTAGTGCCAACAGCTGAGCGCTTGCGAGCAGGTGAAATTGTCCCTATTTGACTTATGATTATGACAGAGATGTATAACCGACCTAAAAACTAGATCATACAAACATAGTAAATCTTTAGAAAGTCAGTCAACAGGTTCGCCACCTGTCACGTCTGGCGGGTTGCCAGCGGCAACCATCGGCGCCTCGAATGTAATTATTGGAAGGGTCCACTCGACGCCGTCTGTTCTGTTTCAAGAGCCTGAAAACATGATTGATTAAACATTGATCATGTAGATGGGTGCTGGACATGCTTACTCAAACCTATTGCGACACAAGTCACACAAGTCAAGCCTGATTTAAGGTTGTATGCGTCAAACTAGCGCCACCGCCTATTTTTTATTATTAAGTACGTTGAACAAAGGAAGATTAAAAAGCTGAATGTTCAGTTTGCTTATGTTTGTATCATAAGCTTTTTGTTAATACCTCTGTAATAGTTTTATTTTGTATAGTTTAGGAAAAGTAGCAAAAACAGAGTTTGGTGTCCACCAAGTGCAACTTCGCTACTTCAAAACCTACGTGACTTCAGAAAAAATGCGGTCTTATCTGTCTAACCCGGGTTGGGTTAGACAGATAAGACTGCATTTTTTAAGACCGCACCCAAACGAAACGGATAAACCTATAGAAATTCTTCGAGTTTTCAACTTGAGGAAAACACAAATAAAAAGACTCGTGTATAGAACGGGCCCTGGATAGAAAATATATTAATTTGTTTAATTTTAGTAATTGTAGTAAAATGTGCATGAAATAATTTAGTTCAAGTAAAAAATGCGAGGACCCATTGCGCCATAATAATCTTTTTTTTTTCATCTTTGATATAATGGCTAAATTAATTGACGGATGAAATCGGTGACAAAAGTTATCTTTGAAAAGTTAATACTGAACCGACGAGCAGTGTAAATTTTTACACCCAATTACTAAGGTTTCTCATTTTCCCGTACAATAAACCCCCTGCAGGTGTCTGTAACGACTTCCCGTGACGCCACCATTCAGACCTCATTCAATTAGAGATGAAAACCCCAGGAGTTTCATCTTTTCAAAATGATTCAAATAATTGGATTGTGCAGTTGATAAACAGTAATTTTGTTTGGAAATAGTTTGTCTTTCAAAGCAACTATATTTTCAGGAATGATTAGTATTTTTGTATGCATTGACTAAAAGCAGCTGATTATTTTGATGATGTAATTTTTATATAAATCTAAAAATGATTGTAAAAATATTATACTAGTACCGATTACAATAGTTATTTTTATAAAACTCCATAGGTATTGATAAGGTGGCACAGTGCGTGAACGATCGCCTGAGACGCGGAGGTTGCGAATTCGATCCTACGGAACCAATGTTTTATGTTCTGCAGATATTTATTCCGGGTCTGGGTGTTTTTCTATTTATATTTAAGTAGGTAAATATAAAAATATCTAAGTAGTATGTCAGTCATCTGGTTACCATAACACAAGCATAATTTGCTTAGCTTGATACTAGATGACGTTGTGTAATGTCCAAGGGTATTTATTTATATAATAGTAAGCACTTTTCGGTCCCTTTAATAGTATGTAAATAAAAACATGCTTTTGAAATAGGACACAGAACTCATCTAGTTAAAATGGCGTCTAAACTCGACGAGGATTTAAAGTTTATTCCGTCGGTTAAACTATGCCCTAGCATTTGCTGTGGTCTAGAATGGAAGCGAAGATCTAATTAAACTAGTTCACATTTAAAACTTTCATTACTACAATAGCAAACGGGAATTTCATTATGGAAATATGCCGTTTAAATATCGCTGAATTTGGTTACCGTCAATCTCGTCCGTCTCATCAATTAAATATTCAATTAGTGGTTGGCAAATATCATACCAACTGCTGTTTAGTTCAATAAATTACTGTTTATTACAAGCTTTCTTGAAACCTTATATAAATATTGAAACAAGCAATTACTCTACCTCCACAGTTTGATTCCTTATTTTGTGTAGGTATTTCTTTGTAGTTTAATCGTCCGATTGTTCTAAGTAGCAGAGTGCCGTATTAATGGTTGATCCTTTCAATTCTAGAAGGGATAAACCATTAATCCTTTCGATCCTTCACACTATTGTCTCTCCTTAAGAGCCTGAACTATCTCGCCACTTATCTCTCTAGAGGGATTAGAATCAATTGTGTCCGCCGCATTGTTGCGACGCGGTTTCTGCATTATACTCGTACACCTGTGTGTATGTTATTGATTAGAATTCAAAATTGCATTATTAATAGCATTTAATCGTCAGTGCCGAGGAGGTCTTTGCGCTGCAATGAGGCATTAAATAGGTATAATTTAAAATGAACTATTATTACTAAGAGAAGGTAAAGTGTAGCTGAATAAAACACTATCGACTATTACCTAACTATTATTTATGAATAAATTAGTAAAATTAAGGGATTCGATAAGAATTCCGTCAAATATTATTTATATTTATCATTGCCTTAATTTCATATTCCTCATTGCCATTAAGATATCTTTAAAGGTTTTTAAATGCACAAAGACCACAGAAAATGTAAACTTGATATTTCATTATATAAGAAAAATCTATCTAAAAAATAACGGCTCCGACAGGATTCGAACCTGCGTAGATATTATGTTTAATTCCTTTAATATTGTAGGTAATCGTACATTCCTCTCTCTCTATCCTTGCTTTCTTGTACAATTCATCACATCCAAATTATACTACTTATGCAAATATTTTAAAGTGGTAGAGATGTATGGAAGTTGTAACACCGTGTGTTTAGCTGTGATTGCGCCTGCTTGCATTATTCTCAGAAATATTATCACAAAAACTTGATTTTGTTGCGCATAAAATAAAGCCATTTCTCTAAAAGAATTGATAATTGTGATAGGTAGTTAAAAAAAGAGGAAGAAATATGTTCACGACTGTATCCCAGGAAGCGGTAGAAGCTTCTTTCAGATCTTTAGGTCTTTTTACTATTTTTAGATCCTTTTAAAAGATGTCTAAGGGGGTAGTCAGAGAAGGTGGTGATAGGTAGTTGAAAAATGCAAACTCGCTACAGAAATCTTCCTTTCTCTATCCGTAAATGTTGATATGTTTTCATCGATAGAAGAATCTAGCTCATTTGAACTACATGCATAATGCATGTGAAGTTTCTTTTTTTAGTTAGATCGCCGAAGTTTCAGGTACATTCTGTACGTTCACAAAACATGTATTTGTTAAAGGCATAGTTTATTTATTTATTTTATTTTATTTATATCAGCCGTTCGTGTCCCACAGCTGGGCAAATGCCTCCCCCCCACTCTTTCTATCGCGATCTTGTGCTATAGTCTCCCAGTCGGTTGGTTTTATTAATAAGTTACCTACTGCTTACTTAACCCGGAAACCACTTCTAATAATAAAATTATAAACTATGCCTTTAAGCAATTTAAAAAGTCACTCAAACAAGCTTTCTTGCTATTACTAAATAAGTTAGTTCGTATGAGTAAGTGGCCAACTCTAGTGACGGAGATTTTAGGCCGCCTAAAGGCCTTTGTAAAGATAAAGATAAAGATTTTATTTGTTTGGACACACGCACACTATAAAAAGACAATAAGAAAACATAGAATATAAAAAAAGAGCACAGAAAATACATCAATATCAATAAACAATTAGTGGAAATATTGGTTAGTTTGTTATGGCTTAACGACTTAAAAAGCCGCGGCCGACAATTTGACATGCCCTCCGAAGCACGGAAGGCCTCAGCTGATAATACCACTGGCAGTCACCCATCCATTATTAAATGACATCGAATTTGTTATCTTCATATGATCGGTATTATTAAACATAATATTCTTTGCAAAAGAAAAGTGTTTAAAATATCAGTTACTCAAAAAATTTGTACTCATCCATTCCTATCACTTAGACCACCTGTATACCTACCCAAGCTGCTTCTACAGGCTCTAATTGAAATGTTTTACCCATGATAACAACTTCAAACCGAAGACTGCCTTAAGCACTGGACATAAGAATCCGTTTTCGTTGCAACTAAGTTAAGACCAAGAATCCTGTAGGATTGCACCTTGTTTTCTAGGAAATAGACGTTGAAACAATTTATGTAGAGTGCAGGAAATAGAGTTCTGGTGTGTTGAGATAGAGAATATTTATGTATGGGTTACCTACGCCTTACCTTGGTGTGTACGAGTATTTGTTTTGATTATTTTCAATTGAATTTGCAAGCTAATGAAATAGTTCCTACAAATATTATTGATAAGAAAACGTACGTAGAAATATTGTTGAACCATGTATATTTATAATGTACTCTTGACTTTCGAGACCAAGGTTGCGAGATCTTAGGCCTTTCATTTTAATAAAACAGTCATCCCGCTGAGTTTAAACATCATTATTTCCAGTCATCAATTTATGTAGAATAGAAGTTAGATTATTGACAAGAAATTATAAGAACTAATAAAGACACCTTAGACCTGTCATTTGTAAAACAATCAATACGTTTTCTTAACACGATGCTGGACAGTACCTCAACAGTGCTAGATGATGTTGCGATTGTGACACTAAACAATTTCATACTTGCCTATAGAAGTTCTGTCACTTATTGGCATCAACTTTGTTACGCTGCGTGACACAACGCCTCTGAACGACGCACTGGCCGTATGTATGGGCGGCGGTCGACGTAGGTACTGTCAATGTGTGGGTACATGGAAAAATGACAATGTGTGAGGGTAGGTAATCAATCACTTCGATTCAAATTTTGATGTCTGTAGCGTGACAGTACGCAGCTCATAATTATATCTGTGGTGACAGTACAGTCCACTCTTCATGGTCCTCCTTTTTTAAAGTCGGTTAAAAATGAGTAGGCCACTTTAAATAGGTAACTTGCAATTTGCAACACTGCCTCCAACCTACGCAACTCCTTTGATTTAACGATCAATAAAACTTCCCCAGACTTTGCCAACTCATCAGATTACAAAGTAGGTATTTGTACGCAATTAAAAAGTTTATCTCAGCTAATAATTACAATGTGTATGATCTATGATGTTCATACTTGAGAATACCTACAAGACTTTGTTTGTACAACTTCCTGTTTTGTACTTTAAAATTTCTTTAAAGTTTACGTAAGTTGAATGTGGTATATAAGGTTTCCTGCTGCTCGGCTAAAACAAGCTTTAGATGTATTTTTAGACCTGTTTTTCACTGGCAAACTGGTGGTTTATGTTAAGATTTCTCTGAGAAATAGTTTTAGATTTAAATTTTTCTAGCCGATGCGGACAGACGAATTCAAAATTCTGAGGTTGGACATCAGCTGTATAAGTATTTCAGTTTTCTTTAAAATAGCTTCTAGTTACTCTCTCCCTAGCTTTCTCGGAATCAAAGCAGCGTTAACTTAATATTTAACTAGTAGCTTTAAGCGGTAAATTGATCAATTACGTTAATTTTCTTTGTGCAATACGAAACCATTGAGGAAAGTAAATTGTGAAGTAAAATAGACCTTAAAATTTACAGCTAAAAACTTTGTTTTGAGGGAAACAATTTTGTGCATTATTTCAAGGTAGAAAATGTTTCCTTGTCTTCTAAAAGATCGTCCGACGAACATCAGACACAGACATACAAATAGTTAATATTAAGTTAATGATCTGAACCCTCTGACTTGATCTTGATCTTGATGAATATTTATTTTATTTTAAGGATATCCAACATAGGGTTACACAGTACTGCATCAATTGATAGCCAAATATTAGAAAACAAAAACTAGTGCTCCCATAATTAAAGGATATCACAACATGCGTTAAAAACTTACAGCTGTAAAGGGGATTATGAGATTAAAATTCCCAACTCAAAAATATAAACTATGTATAAAAAATAGCGGTGAGTATTTATACCGACCAAAAATAGGATAAGCTTGGAACAGCCGGACAGAAACAATAAACCGCGAAAATAGCCATTTACGACATAATATTTTATTATTCCAATAAAATTGACTGTTATATGAAAATGAGAAGACAGTTTCATTGCCCTATAAAGTGCTATTTTCTTTGTAGATAAATACCTACAATTACTTTTTGGACACGCTATAAACACGTATATTTGTGTGGTACACAGAACTGTCTAAAGATGGGTATCGAAATTGCGAGGCTGCTCGGTAGGCCGCTTGAGTTTGTTCTTCTTTAATGCCCATCGTAGAAAATATTGCCATTATAATTAAAGTTATATTTAAAGTAGAAAGAAAGAATAAATAAGAATCAGTCTTTGCCGGAGGTAATATAGTGGGTAAGACTTACAAAATAACATTTTTCTAAGCAAGTGATATTAAATTTTGTATGGATGTTAATTTCTCTTAACGTATTTGGCTGAAACTTGTAATATACTTAGTTTATGACCTGGATAGCACGTTTACTACTTTTTTTATCTGGTAGATACCTTCCACGCGAACAAAGTCTAGAACTAGTAAAATAAATAGGTATAGAATTACTTGTCATACTTATATCTTTTATCAAAATTTTAGTAAATAGTCTACAAATAAACAATAAATAATATTTTTCCTCATACGAAAGACGATGAACACCATCGTCTTTGCTCATACTCTTGGTTCCAATCTATTAATTTTATTAAGTGTATCTATGCCCTCCATCCTTCACGGCTGAGTTGAGGGGTCAGGACCTCAGGGTCTCATGTTACATACAAATTATTAAAAACAATAACAGTTACATTCCCTAGTATTTTTAATATTTTATGGCACTCGCTCACCGAGAGCTAAAATTGTAAATAAAATGTTGTGTTCAACTCTTTAATTTACGTTGTTTAAGACAATAGTTCAAGTTCAAGTCATTTGGCAAATATTCAAATGCATCGTCCGTCTAATTAAAATACTAACTCGACTCCTCCTCCGAAATTTCCCATGTTTTAAATGTATTTTTTAAGACCACCAGAACTTGTTTTAGCGTGTTTCTCGCAGAGCTAAAATTATCTTTATTAACCACAGATAAAATAATACTGTTATTAACAAAAGTTTTTCTTGTCACAGGACAAGTCGTAATAAAATTATGACACTTAAAATACATTTTACTATCAACATTTCCGGCATTCTTTTTATTTCGTTTTACGCAAGAAAATCGGAGTTTTAATGAATGTGGTTTATTAAGATTTTTATAAAATAGCATCATTTTTCAACACCTATTTATATTTCTAGATTTAAACTTTTCAAAGAAAGTTAAAAAACATTGAAATGAATGCCTAAATATCTGAGAAATTGCTTCTGTAAGTTACACATCGTTAAAGAAACATTTTTATAATTAAAACTTCGCTTAGAAATAGATTTATCGGATTAGCTCAAAATAAACCTTCGAACTATAAGTAATGTGGCCTTGAGATGTCAGCTATACGATTACCCTGCAGTTTTTGTACGAGCCGCCATTACTATGGTAGAGCTTCTGATTTTGTGGAACTATTCTTATAATATAATATTATGTATATTTACTACCTACAAATAAATTGTATTCTAGATAATATACCTACGTATAAAATTATGAGCCGTGTAGGCCAAGTGGATAAGTACTTCGACTTTCGATTCGAGGTCGTGAGTTTGAATCCAGCCGTGCATCAATGGACTTCTCGCTTCAAAAAATTTATATGCACGTTAACACGAGCTTTTAACGGCGAAGGAAAACATCGTGAGGAAACCCGCGGCTAGTCTCAGCCCCACACTTATTGACCATTGTCTTTCCTGTGGATATGGCCAACTTAGTTGAGAGGATGGTTTAGGTGCTGGGTAAGCCTATTCCATTTCAACAGTGACCCGTTAAGTGTAGGCAAATCTTGCCTCCTGACTCTGTATAAATCATCTAGTAAAGATGTAAAGGCCTGAGTTATAAAATACACTGCTACATTCATAAGATGCAGTAGATATAGGCTCGCATTAACAGTCCTTACTTAAGCATGAATCGTGTCTCAAGCGGTGAATCATCACTCAGTTTCCATAGAGAACTGTCAATAAATCGATACTTGAGCGAAGACTTAAGTCTGAGTGCAGACTCTGAGAAGCCTTTATCTCTCAGATCTTTAGATTTTTAGATCCTTTGGAGATGTATAGTAGGTAGGTCAAAGGAATGTCCGAATACAATGTTTGGTATTATGCCTTATATTTTACAGGAGTTTATTTCAAACGTGACAGTTTGCAAGCCTATTGACGCTATTAGAAAGAAAAACGGTTTCTTTATATTTTAGTTTAAAATTTTCACAACCAATAAAAAACTGTAGGTACTTATAACTTTTTTACTTCATGAATTATGATTGATCTCTTTTCGCAGAATAACTAGAAAATAAGTTTTTCAACGATCAATTAATTCGAAGTGTATTGCAAGTGCCACGTGATTTACATAATTATTACTTTATGGAATTTTTTTTGCTTAGAAATTCAAGATTATCTAATGTTTTTTAACAATTACAACTTCATTTTCTAGAATAAAAAACTTGGAATGAAATATTTATTGAAATACGTTTTGAAAACACGTATGACAACTTTATGAATTTTTATTTAAATATTTTTATGATAACATCACACTTTTTTAAAAACAAATATTTTTATTGGATCACAGAACAGTTCTCACGTAGTGTCTTTCTGCGGTTGGTAATCCGATCTCTGTTTTCTGCTTAAAATTAATTTATTCAGGACCTCTAAGATCACATTGAAACATCTTAAAAGGCAGGTGATTCTGTTCAGATTCTTACGCGACGTACACTAGAAAGAATCTGGTCAACATTCAGTTCTAAATCTAAATAGACAAGCTCAAGTGCTATCTATCTATCATCAAATGAATGTAAAGTAGGTACCTACCTATATAAAGATAATAAAAAGTATAGGTACAATTAATTTGCGTAAATTTATCTTAATAAACAATCCAAGCATACACGTTACATAAATATAATAATGTAGTTTCCAACGAGATCTTTCCTAAAAATAAATTCTATAACAAAATTGTAAAGAAACTCAATAAAAGGAAAACTCTAATTGCTGAAAAAACCAACCATTCAAGTTGGGAATAATTCCGGCCGCTCTGAATGGGCGGTTACGTAAACGATCAATGAAAGGCGCGGTGCTGCCATCTCTCGGGTGGCGACGACCTCAGTTAAAAATAGACAGGCGAGACTGCAACATTGATTCATTGTTAGTTCTCTCTTGTTTCATCGCCGAATAAAGTTTTATCTTTCTTAATCGTCGCTTAAAACTATCATAATTAAAGAGTAACAAACACACTTACCTACACACTTACACACGCACAAACGTTCACCTTTTTAATATTAGTGTGATTAGTAAGATAAGATAAGATAAGATACGTTTATTTGCCAGAACATTAGATTAAGTAAAAGTAGTTCCTTTTCAACAACAAGTTGAGTTCAAACCCAACATTACTAAATTAAAAAAAAAATTACATTAAACTTGGCTAAAAGAACTTCGTCGTAAATAAGTTATGACTTTCTAAAACTTTGTCTCGAAATTAAGTTAAAATGGTTTTAGTAGGTGAGCGCTTACGTGTCCCACGCTGACCTCGTGACTGCAAAAGTGAACTTAGTAAACTCCTGTTGATTTATGTATTCCTGGTACACCAAGCGGTTTCCGAAGATACTTTGTGGTTTAAAATACTCAAATCTTTTGTCAAACAATATTTTTTACAACAAGCAAGGCTTTTGGGCGGGAATTTGAGAAGTCATATTTTCTTTTTGTTTTATCTTCCGAAACTTGTGTTTTAGCTAATAATGATGGTGGTTTCACTTACGTCATGAATCATAATTTCGTTTACAAATAAATTTGAGCAAGTACCAGTGTTTCCTACTATATAATAATACAATGTTCGTTGCGAAAATGCTTGTTCAGGCAATATGGTGTTATACACAATTTTTTCTAAACTTAGAAAGTATACAATTAGATTCTTGTAAAATACAAATACCTACTTAAGTATTGTTTAACTGTTGAGTGTTCGTGAACGTACATAAGTGTGGACAAATGAGACAAAACTGGATATCTTTGCATTCTCACAAAAAGTTCGTGTGATGCTTCAGTAAAGAAGACCCACATCTTTACTGAGGCACAAGGGATTATAACGACTTCAATTTCGTAAGCAATTTTTTGCACTCTTGCCGTGCATTGATCCTACTAAAATTTTCAACATTTAAACCACCTCGGTAGTACCTAGTCGGGAGAGTGTTCTTACAAACAATAAAAGAATATTCAAAAACAGTCTACTATTTGACCGAGTAGTCGGTGATTATTATAAAGAATACCAAAGAGAATAAAAACACCAACTACAGTGAAACATACGAGTAGAACCTCATCCTTTTTTTTCGACTAAAAAGAGGATCAAAGAGGTTTCAATTTGTCTAGTCAACGACATAGTCAAAGGACAGGAAAATACATATTTCCCTACTAAAGTATGCTGTACACGTTTTACGAAGGACTTATTAAAAAGACGCAAAGAAACTTTATCCTAGAAACTTGGAAATCTATAAGCACTTCCTTGAGAAGTTTGGAAGATGTAAAATGGAGCTGGATTTTAGTTTAATGCAGTTTTTAGTTTCTGTCCGGTAAATAATAAAATGCGGAAAATTGTGTGTCTTTAGTTTCGATCTATCATCGTTCGATCGTTTTATAATATTATTCCTTAGTTTTTACTGTAAAACGTATATACTGTAAAACGGATTTTAGACATCGTTAATTAAAAAAATTATAAAAAGACTTAAATAATCAAAAACCAAGTATCCAAGTGTTAAAATACAGAATTTTTTTTTAAAAGATTTGAATGCTATGCGTTGTAGCTATAACCTACATGGTAACTTCATACCTAGAATTTAGTGCTAATGGCCAGTGTTCATGTATTAGATTTTTAAATAAGCTAACGTTGATACTATACCGAACATGCATTCAATACAATAGGTAAATTTCTTTTGGTACGCAGGTCCCAGGCGTTTCTCAGAATAAAGGTATCGCCACACTTGAAACAGGCTGTCTAAAAAGGCTTTTAAGCTCAACTACCTCTCGTAAAATCGATACGCTACGATCACAGCTACGAGGGCAGGGTTGGGGAGGGAGTCGCAATCAGCTGTCGTTTGGGGGATGAATTTATGCGTTTTTGTATAGCTATGATGAACTTTTTTGAGGTTGTTATTTAAGTATTTAACGTGATTATAAAGCGCTTTGTTTTGCCTTGGTTGTTTGATGATATTAAAAATATTTAGCGCATCCACAAGATGACCGCAAGTGGCATTATCAGCCTGAGCGCTTCCATGCTTCGAAGGGCACGTCAAATTTTCGGTCCCGGCTTTTAAAGTCGTTAAGACATGACGGAGGTCTTCAGACTTCCTAAAAACTCCGTCACCAGAGTTGGCCACTTGCTCATACGAACGAACGAACGAACGAACAAGCGCATCCGAATAATTGAGAATTGGGTAATGAGCTATTATATAAAAATTCGGTGTGTTTATTCAATCTTTTTTGCACCTACCAAGATAATCAGCGTATCGTAAGTTTCAAGGAAATTATTCACCTTTAAATACACTTTATAAAAATGTGCTATTAAAATGGTGTGGTCAACTTGATTGCACAAATGAGAGTACTAAAAGAGGGTGAGTTTGAGGGGTAGTCAGGGGGTTTGCGTGTCAGAAATAATCTCCCGTCACGTAATTTGACATGCACAGCCTGATGGGAGTTAAATTGTTTTATTTACATTCAGAGCGGAGCTTTTTTTGTTGGTTTAAATGTTTAAGAAAAGAATTATGTTTTATAATTATTATATAATATAATTAATTACTTATCAAAGTAGGTATTTTAGCTAAAAAGGAAAAGATGAAAAATTATGTAAGTTTACCGATTATTCGTGAAATAGTGAACCGGTTTTGAAAATTTATGTTTTTGTTTAAAAGGTTATACTCCCGAGGTGGCTCTGTAAAAAAGTTTAGGATCTGATGTGGATCTTCAGAGCTATGACCAAAATGCACCTCAAGAGTGTCGAAAATTGCACTCTTCTTATGAAATTGAAGTCAGTTACTTATAATAAACATTTTAACTTTGCCACTTGTAACACACTTTTTGTAACAGGCAATAGAATCACTATATTAAACATTTTAACTTTGCCACTTGTGTAACATACTTTTTGTATCAGGCAATAGAATCGCCTAGCATGTTGAAGTTGAAGTGATCCTTGAGGTCCTACCAAAATAAATGTTTTTTTTTTGTGTTTTCCAATGCATGATACGCGGAAACGCTTAATTACCACTAAAATACCTACCATCATTCATCGACTAGTACCTAATATCTATTGAAACTGGTCACAGGCTAATTAGACTACAAGCGCTTTTTAAAAAATTTATAATAAATCTATGACATGACAGCTTTATAAGGAACATCATAGAAGGAAAAGTAGAAGGAAGGCGAGGAAGGGGAAGACCGAGAATTAATTACCTAAGTCAGATAAACGAGAAGGTCGCTGTCATGTCGTATCAAGAAGTAAAAGAGATTGCATTGGAAAGAAGTTTAAGGAGTTAATTGCATCATTACACCGACAAGAGCTGAGCTCTTAAGTTTTATATATATATCTAAAAATATACCTCTAGCTACCCCCTTAGACATATTTTAAAGATCTTAAGCAACGGGATCTCAAAAGCCTAATGCTCTGAGATACGATTATACCAGATACATCTATGATCATGTTTCGATTCTCTAAAACACAGCAAACAGTATCAAAACATACGCACATAAATGTTTGATGGCAAGCGATTGTAAGCCTTGGTAGTATCGATTCGGGCGGAATTAAGGAAGAAATTGGGACAGGAAGGGTCGCCCTTCTGGGTCTTAGGCAAACCTTGATATTCCTATTTCGTTTATGAAAATGTTTCTTTCTAAACGAAATAAGTAGCTTATACCTAAGTGAGAAACGAAAAATAAAGTTCCTATCGTTTCTCACATGCAAAAATTAGTCAAAGAATATATTCAATTTCCGATTACCGATTACCAATTTACCTATTTATTTGAAGATACTTACCTCTGACTAGCCCTTAGATATCTTCGAAGACTAAGAAGACTTTCTAATGACTAAGAAGATTTGAAAGAATTTGTCTACCGCGCCTTGGGAATACAGTCGTGATCATGATCATATTACATTATTTTTATTTTCATTTAATTTTAGAAGTACCTACCTATGTAATGGTTACCTACCTATTATTACCTATTATTGTCTTGAGACTTGCATGGTACACACGTATACTGGCCCGAGATTAAGCAAGTTTTATAGAGCATGTTCGTATCGTACGTGTGTACCCGCCATGGTATTACATTATTCCCCAACCTACATTATAGCTGAGTCATATAACTGTAGCCAACAAAAGCAAATATTTTGTCAGTGTGATGTGTATGTATAGTACTTGTATATTCAGTGTCCACATTATCCAATCGCTTCTGATTTATGTACTCTGCAAATCTTTGTTTGATAATGGTAGTCTCCGGGATTCGTAGCTTTTATTTGTCATGTGTATTTTAGAATAGTTTTATTGTTTTATAATTTTATAATTTCCAAGCAAAGTTTTGATGAATTATATCTTAGATAGGGTTTTCAACGACAACAACTACAAATGGTGTAGACAATTTAGTAAAACTTGCTTAGGGCCAGGGCACAGCACGCCATCAATTCGCGTTTCTATCGATACAAATGCAAATGAAACGCGCAGTTGCTTTTTTAGTTATATTAGTAGGTATAGACAAACTGCTTGTTTGTCTATAGGTACTTATAATATTATAAAGAGCTAAAGTTGGTTTGTTGTTTGTATGTTTGGGGTAATCTCCGAAACTACTCATCCGATTTCAAAAATTATTTTACTTATGTGTAGCATAGGCTTTCCGAATGAGCATAGGCTACATTTTGTTTTTAAGACCATTAAGTACCAACTTGAAGCAATAAATGAATATGAATATAAGGTAGGTACCACGCGAGCGAAGCCGCGGGTGAGTAAGCTAGTACGGCTGCCCTAGCCATGTTACATTTTGACAATCGCTTTCGATTAGAAACTAAAAAAAATGTAGGTATAGGAATTGACATTCGATGACGAAAACTCGAGCGATCGGAAATGTCAAATCAAAGGTGTAGCGATGATAGAAATCGAATCGCTTCATAGCGAATGCCGGTTGGCTAGGCCCTCTGATACAAAAGTGTGGCAAACAAAATGCAGGCTGTAAGCAGGTGACCGTAGACACTCTCCTCGCGCTTGTGGAACGAGCAGGCGACGCGACACACAAAATCGCGCAGTGACAGCTCGTTCGAAAAACGAAGTGCGTGCTTAGGTACATACTACACTACTACTACATGAAGTTAGGCTGTATCCACAGTAGGAAAACTGTTAGCGGCCGACTGAGTTTGTACGCCCGGCGTATCGGCTTAGTACGCCCTTCCATATATTTGAAATGGAGTGTCCACAGTTTGCTAGTTTGCGCTCACTTTACGCAGTTTGCAGCTTTACGCGCGCCGACTGTCTCAGTCGGCGGCGGCGCGGCGATATGGTTGATATGGCAAAAATTGATCTGAGTTTGCAGCTAACTCAATTTTCAGTTTGCCATGCGGCTTGTTAACAGTCGGCTGCTAACAGTTTGCCTACTTACTGTGGACACAGCCTTATATTGCGGGATCGTTCTAAATAACAGAATTAAATATTACCATGTTCGAGATACGGTAGTAGGAATTTAGGATTGCGTTTAGCGCCCGACTCACGTACGAACACCAGTTTTATTAGTTCCACCCGAACCTCCAGCTTGGACTATTTTATATTTCAACGGGGAATTCGTAAAATTTTTCAACAGATTGTCGGCCAATAAAGTTGGTATTTTGAATGTATGTACCTAGATTCTGGTATTATAGACGATAAATGATGAGATTGAGAGATGATTATGTGATAGGCAAAAGTAAAGAACCGCAGGCCTATTATCTAAAATCAGCGATCAGCGATAATTGTACAATTGTCGAGCAGCTACCGCGCGACCGATTGCAATACGTCAAAAAAACACGGTATTACGTACAAGACCCTGCTCGCTGATTGTTGGATTGCACTTTTGCTGCTGATTGTTGGAATGAATAACGGAATAATTTAGTAGAACTTTTCTGAAATTCTGAACGAACCTATAAAAAAAAAGGTTATTTTTGCTTTTGTTAAAAGGTTCTTTAACCAACTTTTGGTTAAAAAGTTAGATAAGTAGGTACAGTATTTTTGGCTAGCTAGTACAACCATTGGTACCACAACACAATTAAAGTTTTTATTACAGCATCTCATGTAGTGTACATTGAGGGTTACGTTCCATTTTGGGACGATTCATTAAAACTTCTGTAACATTTTCACAGTAATTAAACAACGAAATAATAAACCGAAACTGTGCGGTAAAGTGTTGCAATTTGTAGGTACATTTTTTAATTTCTTCTGTATAACGTTTGGCTTTCTGAATTGTGAAACTAGCATAAGATAATGCGTGTGCCAAAAAAGTTTAATGTAGTATGGGATATTTACTTACATACTTGCAATTTCCTTTAAATTTATGTAGTTTAAGATTTGTAAAATAAAATATAAAAAAAAATATCTACCTACTGCAATGCCGTGATTAAAACCTTTTTTAAAAGTAAATTCATCGGTACTTTAACCGAAATATCATCTTACTGACAGTCTCGTCTTCGGCGTCATAAGGTTTCGTGGCCGAGTGATAAGCTCGCTGATCGCTTGTATCTCGCGGGTTCGAATCCCGTCGAAACAGTAAAACTTTTAGCAAGATTTTTCATTTATAATAAAAGTAAATTCTTCATAATTAAATTATTGTTTTCTCTTCCAGAAACAAGCGATGCTAGTCCGTCAACTGGAAGAGGAGCTGAGACTCCGGCTGCGGCAGCCCGCGCCCGAGCTGCAGGGACAGCTGGAGGCACTGTTCGCCGAGAACGAACATCTGCAGAGGGAGATAGCGATACTCAGGGATACTATCAAGGTAAAACTCTTGGCGAAAGTAAGAAATAGAGCGCTGTATATTCCTTTCTCGTCACACAAAAATAAAGAAGAATATAAATACAACATTCTTGTGAGTAAAAGAGACAAAGCAGTAGATCTTTTGCCCATTATCGCGTGTCATTTTTTTTGTATGGCCGGAAACTTGATGCTCCGAATTTTGTACTACGAAACTATGAATTTATTGCATTTTTGTCCCTCTCGGCGGCATGATTGCTGTTCGTCCAGGTACTATACTAAGTCCATGTAAAACTGATTTCTAACAGAGTAATGTCTATTAATGGAGGCATTATCATCTTAGCTATATACAGACTGATTAGCCTACCGACTGCTCTGTGTCCTTACCGTGACATGTTTTGTCAAACAATCTATACCTGCCAAAGACTTTGTATAAAGTACAAAGGCTTTGATACCTACCTACACGCTACATGTAGTTATTTGACAGATAATGTAAGAACTTGTCACAGTGCCTTTAGCGGATAGAGTAAGTACTAAATTTGTACAAACATTATTTTCACTCTACGCTAGCGCGCGTGTGGATTGACAAGTCATGCTAATGATACTGTTGGTAGTAGCTCCTTCTACGTTATAAACATAGAAAGGTCACAAATCTAGATATGTTAGGCTAAACATAAAAATATCTTGGCAGAAACAAAATATTATAATAACAAACACCTACTAAGTGCTTTACAGCTTTGAAGATAAATATAAATCTTTCAATTTCTATCCACAACAGGAACTGGAACTACGGATCGAAACACAAAAGCAAACATTGCAAGCGAGAGATGAAAGCATCAAAAAATTACTGGAGATGCTTCAAAACAAGGGCATGGGTACGTAACTTTTACCAAACAATTTTAATATAGGAGTTATAGCAGGTGTACAGTATGATATAACTTTCAGGCAAAGAGGAAGAGCGACAAATGTTCCAACAAATGCAGGCAATGGCACAGAAGCAGGTGATTATCGCACCCTTGTGTTATGTGTTATGTGCTGCATGATTTTGTCGCATAGCAAAACTTTTAACCAGGCGTTAGAAATTTTGCTATCCAGTCAATGTGTCCTACACTTTGTCTTAGCTGTGTTTGCACGTCATTTCTGCTTTTCTTGTGATTAGAACTGTTGACCACATGGGCGTTTTATTTTGTGATACCTTTATCATCGTCACTGTTTCTGTTAGAGTTGCTCTTGATAGATCTCATTTCATTCATCTCTTGACTCTTGAGCCGAATGTGTCTGTCGCGAGCCTTTTTATGTTCAAGATCGACCACACTCAATAGCTTCATAACTCTTTGTCCCACTCTCGCTTTCCACTCTCCCACGTTCTTTCAATACCTATCTGTGACACCGTCAGCTTGATCCCAGAGCACTATCGTTTTCTTTATCCCAATCCGCCACTCACAACAATACAAACAGAATCAGACCCAACTCGCGAACCAAGCGTGACCCAATTCGGCCGAAACACCAAAATTTAAGAAGACACAACACAACCGATCACGACATTGCATGTTTAGCGGCTCATCCCCGATCACATAACCCTAGAGAGGACGTCTCGTGCCGGCCGACTTTCAGTCGAGCCATCGGTCCTTAGAAGGCAACGTTGCGAACGTCGCCGGCGGTCGGGGCTACGTCGCGCCGAGCGTCAGCGTCGGCCGCGAGGTAAGGGCTCGTCCCTCCCGAGCGGCGCTTAGCGCGACGCAGCCGGCGGCCGGCGGGGCTGACGCGGCTCCCCCTGCAGGAGCTCAAGGCGACGGCCGACACGCTGCGCGCGCTGCAGGCCCAGCTGGAGCGCGCGCTGGCCGCGGCGGGGCTGCCGGGCGGCTCGGCCGGCGCCACACTCACGGCCGTGCTGGAGACCAAGGAGGCTCGCATCGCCACGCTGGAGCGACAGGTGGCGCTACTGGAGGGCGAGCTGGCGCTGCTGGGCAGCCCGCCGCCGCCCTCGCTGCCGCTGGCGCTGAGTCACGCCTCGCTCTACGACAAGACCGAGCCGCCGTTCAAGCGACAAGTAAGTTTCCTGCTGAACGACGTGCGCGTCATGAAGGACGGGCGCACGAGCGCGCCGCCGCCGCCCCCGCCGCCGCCGCGGCCCGCGCGCTTCGCGCCCGTGCACTACTATAGCGCCACCACGCTGTGACGCCGCCGTGTCAGCCATGCGACCCCGCGCGCCGGCGAACGCTACCGTGTCAATTTATCGCTTTAAGTCCGTAATTAGCCGAAATCGCCGAATGTGTTGAGACGTATTTTTATGTAAACTTGTTCGTTGTTAAAGCTATTTTTATTGATATAAGAGAAATTATATTCTTGAAAGATGTCGATTTAAATATTTTTGTTAACTAGGGCCTTAGAGAGAGCGGTTAAGATATGAATTTAGATGTAACTGTACGGTTAGATGTGGATATGTGAGATCCGAGGGTCGCCACCGAGACCGACGATTAGAGATAGACTGTTAGAATAAAGACTGTCGAGGCCGAACGAGTCGAACGTAATGTTAGCGTATGTTTGTGTGGAGTCGTCGATCCGTTTTGGTTTGATCATGTTGTGCTTTCGATGTTGATCGCCAGTCATCGTCCGTACAGCTTGGTCCCGCGCCACCGCAACCGCCATGACATCAACTAGACTAGCGCATCACCGGCCCGACCTCTCTCATTAGTGGTCATGTCATCAGTCTGTCTCACACTACGGTAGATAAATGTATCACAACGTAGGCGCCCGTGCATCGTCGATGTTCTCTGTCCGACCACACCCGACACCACTGGAAAGCTTTCTACCTCATCGAAGCTTCTGATTTTTCACATTCTAGTGTATAGTAAAAGAAAGTTTTCCAGGAACGTTTTATCCATAATTTTAATTAACTTTAAGAAGTTTTATGATTGACGCATGAGAACGTGTGAGAATGAGTTGTTGAAATGTCTTCCATGGCACCGTATTCGTGTTCAACAAAGTGCTGGGAACATTTCCTTACTAACATAAGCTTCTCGCTCATCCCGCGGTACTAACATTACTTATAAGTCATGAACCAGTATTGAGTAGATTGTGGTTTTTGATATCGATATCATTTCCATCACTTTTGCCTAGTAGATAGATTTCTTTGATATTTGAGAGTCTTCCATTTCCATTCTACTAACCGTTTTGGGTTTTGTCTAATTTTATATTCGGATGGTGGAATGATGAGCAGTTGGATGAGTTTCGCCTGGAGATTCAGAGACGAGATCAGGAGATCTTGGCGATGGCAGCGAAGATGAAGGCTCTGGAGGAGCAGCACCAGGACTACCAGCGGCACATAGCTGTGCTCAAGGAGTCGCTGTGCGCGAAAGAAGAACATTACAGTATGCTTCAGACAGACGTAAGTTGTAACATAGGTATGTCTAGTATGACAACAAAGTATGAGAACATACTAACGAATTAGGTCGTATGCCATCTTAACATTGTGTTCACTTTGCCCTCCATGAAGCCAAATTTAAACTAGAACTTATTGAATTCAATGTAGATTGTGTAGGTATGTAGAAAAATATTGGGTAGAATTTTGAGTAGTAGTAGCCTATACGATGGCATTAAAGGTAGAGAAACTGCTCAAATAATATAAAAGGTCCAAGAGCGTAAGAAATTCTAATACGAAGTAGGTAAGATCTTTACCCTGATATTTTATTGAAAACCTAAAACCAGCAGTGTGGGTAATTGAAAGGTTGACTATCCATGTCCCAAGTAAAGTACCTTTTTCCATTAAAAGGGAATTTATAGAAAGGCACAACGAATTTTACGCCAGATGTTTATATATAATTAAAATTTTAACTACGCTTTTGCTTCACTCAAATAAAAAAATAAACTAAACTTATTCCACGAAGAATCTAGTCTACTGACTTATGATAATTATCCAAGAGATCACTAGATATTTCCAATGTATAAAATAATTGACACGGTAACATTGGGTCACCGAAAAGTTGACATGATGTATTCTTAGGTTGTTCTTGGAGGGTCTTGCTATATAGAAGCTGACATGACATCTTCTTTCTAGGTGGAAGAACTCAAAGCCAGATTAGATGAGAAGAGTAGAATGTTGGACAAGAAGACAGCATCAGCGTTAGGAGCAGCGCACGAGTTGGCAGAACTCAGAGACCACTCCGAGATCAAGGATAGGAAGATCAATGTTCTGCAACGGAAGGTACGCGGTAAAAATTGCAAGTCTTGTTGTTGGTAGAATTATCTAGTCTTATAGAACTTTTAGGAACTGAACATTTTAATATGACCTTATGTTGCCAAAAAACGAGTGCGCTAGCGTGAAGAAAATTGCATGTACAATTTTAGTACTCCATTTATCCGCTAGGGGAATACATACTGTGATTTTTTACACAATCATTATCTGACAAATAAATACCTACACTAAATAAATATAAATATCCTTGGACAATTCACACGCATCTAGTCCCAAGCTAAGCAACTTAATGCTTGTGTTATGGTAACCAGATGACTGATATACTACATAGATAACCTAAATTTTTTTTTTGTAAATACATACATTACTATAAAAAGAAAAACATCCAGATCCGGAACAAATATCTGTAGAAGATACAAACATTAATTGTCCCGTGGCGGGCCCCTAATCATACTTATTTACAATCGCTTTTGCTAAAGAAATAGAGGCAATGTATGAATTGACAGTTAATGACGATAAGTCACATGATCAAAGTGTCATCACAAAGGGTAGAAATTCGATTCAAAGCGATTGTAGTATGGCAACAGGCTTTGGATAGAGATAGATGTGATAGTAAACGTGACCACGAGGAGCGACTGAGTCATCTTACACCAAAGAAGATTCTTCGAATGAAAACATTGCATCTAAAGTGATATTATTTTAACGTGAATTTCCGTGTGCTATTTTGAAATTGTCTAGTCTACAAGTTTACAAGTAAATAATTGTGAAAGCTGTTTACTCTTAGGTATTAATTTTAAACAGTCGCTCAATTTAGAAATTTATAGGTTTCGAACCGAGGTAATACGAAACAAATAAGGAATTGCAATCTCAAATTATATAAATGCCTATTTATTATTTAAAATAAGTGAAATACTCATATTTTAGTGATTGGGCGAATTTATATTTTAGAATTAAGAATCCTTCATCTGCTAGAGAACTATATTTGAAGTTAGAGGTTTCGAATCATCATAATTAGGTGCCAAGACCATTTTCAAGAAAATAAAGCTTTAGTCTCAGAATAGACTGTATTCTGACCTAAGGCTTTAGTATTTATGTCAATTTACTTAAAACAAAATGAGAGCAGCCATTCAAACTATGAAAAGACCCAATTTGTCCTAAAATATAGTTCTTTAGCTTCCCTTTCCTTTGATGTATAGAAATATTCCTTTCGAAGCCAATTTTTAATTAGCTTGATAATTAACTATTCATTCCTTAGCTTTATTATATTTTAAATCATTTTTAACCGACTTCATATTATGTTATATTGTCCTGTATATGTATTTTATGTTGTATTTATTAATTTTCATTATTTGCCCTTCGATATATTTGAGTAGGTAATAAAAGTATATTTAAATGACAAAGATCAGTAATTGTGTAGTCAATTCATGTTTATTCTTACCTTATGATTTCTTTGGATCATTTTTAGAGACAATCTTCTGTTCTTTCTCGATCAATATCGTGAACAATTTTGACTAATGGCAGAAAAACATGAGGAAATCCCATATAAAGTCATAATTATGAAAATCATCAAAAAAAGCAGAAAAACAGAAAAAATCATTTAACGTTTTTAAGCATAAAAATTACGTTACCATTACCACTAGTTTAACGAACTTACCTATAAAGATCGGTGTTTTTGTTTTCGTTTTTGAATTAAATATCATCGAGTTTTTCTTAGCATTTTGATCTCTCGATCTGCTCTATAGTAAAAATCTTTACATGATGTAAGCGAGTGAGACATTGTGCCTTTGTGTTTTTAAGATAAACTTAACTTATTTCAAAAAGTCTTTCTGTATAATTTGATAGCTTAATTTTGAGGAAAGTTAAAGGCTATTTTCATCATCATCATTATAGTTGATCATAAAAATATGAAAGTAGATTAAAAAAGAAGCAAAATAAAGCTCATGGAAACAATAATGAAATGCTCACTGATACAAATTCTTACAGAAGAATGAGCAAATAGGTGACGGATCAATCGAGCATCAATGTTATACAGATGTTATTATATCTATCTACCTATAGGGTTGTGTTTCGAATGTAAAACTATAGTATTCGGATACCTACTTGATTTTCTTGTTTAAAATGAAGTTTATCTATAGCTCACAAAAATATTTCTTAAGAAATATCAGTGCTATCAATAACCTAAAACACGTATCAAAAACAATAAAAAATAGTATCAGAATTATCGACGTCCGTTTAAAATAATCAATTTTTTATAATTTTTCTTACTGAGCTACTTACTAAAAAGCTTCAATAATGTTCTGCACTATTAATTTAGCCTCTATAACATATTAAATGTTTTAAAATAAAGTGGTCAATAAATCAACTGAGTCATCGTTAGAGCTAAAATTATCTGTTTAATGTTTGGCTCCCGTAGCAATTTTGCGCT
This sequence comes from Xanthorhoe designata, assembly GCA_963582015.1. Taxonomy (NCBI): domain Eukaryota; kingdom Metazoa; phylum Arthropoda; class Insecta; order Lepidoptera; family Geometridae; genus Xanthorhoe; species Xanthorhoe designata. The sequence continues at coordinate 12,050,862 of OY757029.1, read as the reverse complement.
TAAATATCTTGGTATGGACTACGTGCTCGAAATTAGGTCAGAGTAAAGTTTGTGTTACAGGAAATGTAGAATTTTAGCTTGTTTCATCATTATTTGTTTTTATCGTAAGTATTTTATATTTTGTTTGTTTTATTTTATAATTTTGTTAAATATTTATTTATTAAGCTAGATTCATTATTATGACTTATTTGCTTATTTTTTGTTTCAATTTTTTCTTGTCTACAATATCTCGCAAAATGTTTTAGCTTAAAACATTTTCAGATTGAAAATCTAGAAGATCTACTCAAAGAAAAGGACAATCAAGTAGATATGGCTCGCGCTAGACTGAACGCAATGCAAGCCCACCATTGTTCATCTGAAGGCGCTCTATCTTCCCTTGAAGAGGTTATAGGTGACAAAGAAAAGCAAATCCAACAACTACGAGAACAAAGAGATAGAGCTGAACATGAAAAGAATGAAGAAAGAGAGCTTCATGAAAGAGAGATAGCAGAATACAAAATGAAACTACACGCACTAGAGAGTGAAGTTGAAAAACTCGGAGCTAGACTTGAAAGAGCGCAGGCAGAGAAAGACCGTCTTGAAGCTAAATTAGAAAGTTCGCAATCTGAGCTTGGTAAATCTAAAGCGGAGTTAGATAAGGCTGCAAGTGAAGTGGGCAGATCTGGTGCTGACTGGGAAGCGGCTAAACAACGCTTAGCCCGACTAGAACTTGAGAACGAGCGACTAAAACATGAAATCGAGCGCTCTCAAACAACTTTTGGTAGAAGTACTATGACAACTTCACAAGAATTAGACAGAGTGCAGGAGAAAGCAGACAAGACCGCACAAGATTTAAGACGTACTCAGGCAGAGTTGAGAGTTACTCAAGCTGATGCTGAGAGAGCTAGAGTTGAAGCTGGAGCGTTGCAAGAGAAGTTGGAGAAGAGTCAGGGAGAGGTGTACCGTCTGAAGGCCAAGCTTGAGAATGCACAAACAGAGCAGGACAGCTTGAAGGAAGAGTACGATCGGTCAGTATTTTTTTTCTCATTTTTTATTACACGTAACTTCTCCAAATTTTATATCTGTCAGAAGTTTAGAGGATTATAAATAGAAAATTCAAGAACCTATGCTTTCAAAACATAGACTTTTTCGTCCCAGTAATTTTATAAAACTGGTTTTTTATTGAAAATGCATTACTAATGTTTTAAAAATGTCTAGGTATAGAAGTCATTTGGAAATTACTTCTTTTCCAACCATACTACGGCATTTAGTTTTCAAACCGATCACAACCTCACTGTGACTTCTTCACGATGTTTTCGTTCACCTTTTTAGGTATAGATAGATTTAATTTTAAATCTATATTGTAACCGGCCAAACTGGCGCCACAACACAGTTATACTCAATAACAATCTTCGTGATACATTATACAAAGATGAAGCAATTTTACTGTAGGTACTCCACGGCTATCTAATAATTATAACAACATTTATCCACCAACAGATTGCAGTCTTCCATCAGTCGTCTCCACTCCGAGCGAGACAAGGCCATGGCTGAACTCGACAAGTCCAGAGAAGAATTGGAAAGAACTCAGGCTACCCTCGGCAAGGCTCAGCTGCAACAAGATAAACTGCAGGCGGCATTAGACGCGGCTCATTCTGAGATCGATAAGTTGCAAGAGAAGCTAGATAAAGCAGCTACTGAAGTTAGAAAGGTAAGGATACATGATGATGCTTAGCTGTAGTCAAACAACAAGCGGTTATAGATGCGATGCATTCAGAAACCGATAAAGCTAAGTAAGCTTGCCCAGTTTTTAACCAGCTCATCTTCTAAGCTAAATCTACCTTAGCCAGAAATTCATAGTTAATTTTTATTACGATGTTTTCCCAGTGTAAGAGGTTGCATGTTTGTTGGGTTTGCAACTTGTCACGTATAGCTAAATTCTTCAAAATGTAAAATTGTACCAACTGTGTTTTGTGTTATGTGTTACCTCTGACTAACTCTTGCTTAGATATCTTCAAATCATCTTAAATATTTAAAGATCTAAGTAGGTAAGTTTATACACACCTAAGTATTGTCATTTAATGTATATAGTTAAGGATGACTACTGCCAAAATAGTCTTATATAACTATTAAGGGGCACTTTAAAAATCAAAAACTATTACGTATTTGACTTTTCATTCTGTGTATGGTCAGAGTTTAAAAAATCAAAGCACTGGGTTGTAAAACTTAGTTGGTAGCAAAGACGATTAATATCTAGAAGACAGACAAAGGCCATACACAAAATCGTAACCCGATCCCGCAGTACCAGATAGCCTGAAAACTTTAAAACATCAATTTTATCCAAGAAATTTCAATACTTAGTAGTAGGTAGCAACAATATTCAATATTTAAACATTTTTAACTAGAAAGTAATTGAAATTTCTTGGATAAAATTGATGTTTTAGAGTTTTCAGGCTATTTTTTAGGGTTACGATTTTGTGTATGGCCTTTGTCTGTCTTCTAGATATTAATCGTCTTTGGTTGGTAGTGAAAACGGACCATATTTTGTTTGTTTTGTATTTAACAAATCCTTCTCCCCAGCTCCAAGTGGACCGTGAGAAGCAAGCGTACGACTTCGAATCCCTCCAGTCTCAGCTGGACAAGGCGTTAGGACAAGCAGCGCGTCTCCAGAAGGAGAGGGACACGGCTCAGCTGGACTGCGACCGCTTCAGGGACAAGCATGACAAGGCCAATGTAAGTTGAACTTATACTAATCAGTTACAAACTAATAGGAGATGAACTTTAAGGGTCGACGTAGACAAGTGGCGAGCAATTCCTGGCTTGTAACAGCGCAGTACCGATTATGTGGCGATTATAAAGGAAGGCCTATACCCATAAGTAAACCTATAAGCTGTATATGTATGTAATTTTGAGTAATTATGATATAATTTGTTAGAACAAAAACAGAAGACCCAAATTGAGTATAAGCACCTGGTGCCGATCGTCAGATCGAACCATCTCATTCTTACAAAGTTATCCATAAATACCACATCCTGGTTCAACTGAAAATCGAATCAAACTGGCAGACTGTAAGTACCAGTCGAAATAGAAAATATAATATAAAAATATATTTTAATAATAATATGCACAAATAATATCATTTCTTGTTAAGGCAACATTTAATACGAGTAATTACTTAATTATATAGCGGTTGAAACCGCGGAGTTCAACTAGTTAGTTAACACTAGTTAACTAACTATAGGGCAAGTCTTTGACACAGTCTGTATCATTGACACATTCTCCTAGCCCCAAGCTAAGCAACTTAATGCTTACGTTTTAGTTGGTTTTATTATGTTTTCCTAATTACCTAACCATAAAAACTAATTAAAATTACCAAAACAGTTGAGCCCAATTCCACTTATTGCCCTTGCGTGACAGTAGGTAAATTCGTTTATATATAAGTAGGTCATATATCAACAATAGCGTTATCGCCGAATAGAAATTATTTATTCTGAGCTTTAGTATTGATTTTTTGAGTCGACGGTTTCACGTTACAATGGGTTTCAATCAGTCTTAGGTTCTATTGAATTTTCATTACTAAATATTCACACTGATAAAATACTATTAATACTTTGCCGAAAAGAAAAAGTTTATTTTAATACCTATAGATAATTATCGTTTTTTTTGTTATTTTCTTCCGGGCCGATTTTTGCCTCTACTATGTTGGACTCGAAAGAGCTTCGATGGTGTGCTCTCATAGGACCAGCCAGTGATCGGAATAGATAGAGTATATTTACCAAAAGTTCGCGCGTGGAAGTATCGCAGAGTTGATAATACCTACACTTGGCCTTTCTTTAATTTGTGTTATCTTTTCAGTGGTTATCTGAGCGCTTTCGTGCTTCGGAGGGCACGTTAAAATATTGGTAAATGCTTTTAAAGCCGTAAAGCCATGACGGAGGTCTTAAGGCGGCCTAAAAACTCCGTCACCAGAGGCCACGTGCTCATACGAACTTACTTTAGTGGTTCAAACGTAGATTTTCCTTCAAGTTTTTCATATCTGAAACAACTTGCAACGAAGTTCTTTTATTTGACCTACTTTAAGATATCCAGTTTTATATTCAGTGAGCGTTTTGAAGGATCTCTACCTATTGCTCAACATAAATATGGATTTTCTAGAAGAATTGCCCTACGCGTGACGGTATATCCTTTAGTAGTATCAATTCTTTGTCTGTTTCTACTTTTATAATTTTTTTTATAGACCGACTTTATTTTTTTTTTATTTAATAAAGAGGCCCACCTCGGAAGTTTATTCTATCAAACATAAAATTATAATTAGTCCACTATTGACTGAATAATCGTTGAGCAGACATTATCATTAGAATAATAATTAGGGGAATATACTATGAGAATATTAATAGTTACTTTGATACCATTTCGAGGAAGAGTGGAGTTATACCGTTAACCACTATTTGAATTAATACCATACTCTAGATCATTAATACAATAATCACAATTCTGAGAGGTAAATTAACTTTTACTACTTAGGTATACTTAGCAAGCAAGTACTCAAAATCTCAGTGGAATTTCCCTTTACCTATATCCTTGACTGTCCTGCCCACGTGTTTGCAAAATTTCATGATATTCAGTTGAGTAGTTATGACGTTAGTTAGAGTAGGTTATCAAACATCTTGTTAAAATAATCTAAGTAACTCATTATTTCAAATGCCAATGTTTGTGAGGATGGATGGATGGATGTTTGTCATTCTTACGCAAAGAATACTGTTCGCATTTGGTGAAAACCACAGAATAAAAAAATGTACTTACCTACAACTGAAACTTGGAATCATCTAGGATCATTGAGATGTATTAAAGAGTCACAATCTAATAGCTGACAACAATCAAAAAATGTGCGTGCAAATTCAATGTTCTACAATGACATTTGACATTTGAATGTACCTAGACGTTATGTCGTTTGTTTTAATGTTCAATGTCGCTTGTACGCAAAAAAGAAAAACTCTGCGCACTACGTAGCGTGCGCCGAGTTTTGGCGTTCACATTTTATTTGTCTGATTGTGGCTCTTTATTACATCTCAATGTCTAGGATACTTTTTATCCAGGTACCACGCGATCGATGCCGCTGGAGATTGCTAGTAAAACAATATCCTATTCCATTCTCACTTCTATTCTATTTTATCTGAAATTAAAATACAAAGTGTACAAATGTCGTACCATCGTACTAATTAGGTCTTATACATTATTCAGTCCACAAGCCCACAAGCTTCTACTAAAATAGATTGATGACCGGTATACTATCGAACACTTTGTCTGTCACTCGGAACAGCCGGACCATTTTCGATCGCTTATTCTTGGCACAGCATGAATTGTAGTTCCCTGAACTATTTTGGAACTGAATCGATAGATCCTTTACAAAATTAGATGGGATTGGACAAAAGATGAAATAAAGGAGAATATGCTTAGGTAAGATTTTACATCCATTTTTAAACTTAATAGCTTTAGATTCTTACAAGGCACAAGTCTCAAATGCTACCAATCTAAGGCCGGTATTCAGAGACCTGACTCAAGCGTCGATTTGAACTCGGTTCAGCGGAACTCTGCTTAAGCATTGATTCGTTGCTTAAGTATCGTTTGTATTCAAGAACGTTGCTTGAGTAAATGCTCAGCTAAATCGAGTCTCAAGTGTCGATTCCTTTTTGTTTATGAATTCAGTCTGTTCTCATTTACATTTTTAATTTATTTTGTACTTCCATTCCGTTATACGCAGAAATTCAAAATGCCTGGATGAAAAATTAATGGCGACTCTCGAAAGTGAAGTAAAAATAACGTGTAACGGAACGACTTTAGAAAACTGACAAATTCATTCATTCATACGGCGGTAGTGCTTCTTGCCCTGGTCTGATGCATCATGTAGTGTTTGTAGACACAAACGTTGTGGCAGATAGCACCAGCACTCGTTGAAGATGACGAGACACGATTCACGAAGGATCTCTCTCAACAAGCTTAGCCTGGACATGATCTAACGATTAGCTGTTTCCCGTGACTCCTATAAACTTTATTTAATACGTTTTAATAAGTGTGTGTAAAATATTAAATAAAAACATTATGGTAGTTTTGTCAATATATTTTTTATTTTACCCCAGCCAAACCAAATGTGTTTAGGTTATGTACGTAGGTAGAATTTTCGACATAAATAAAGTAGGTAAGTAATCCTTATGAGTACCTACCTACCAAGACTAAACTAATAGTATTCTTTTATCTGTGCTAATACTAACTATAAATTCACAAGTCCTTATAACATTTGTCTGTATGAAACAGAAACAAGGTCCCCATGCATATTTTGAAGTCTTGTCTTGTGTGTCCGTTATTCTAGCATGCTTAGATGACCTCGAAAATACAACGAATCGAATATATTATCCATTTTTACTGAAAACAAAACAAAAATGCTATCTGAGTAAATGCTCAAGCGTGGTCCAGACCACTCTCAAGCATTTACTCAGATTCCTTTGAAAAATGTCAAACTCAAGCATCGATTTCACTTGATTGAGGTTTTTGAATAAGGAATTACTCAGGTGAACTCGACTCAGCTGAACTCGACTCAGCTGAACTCTGATCAGCAAAACTACTCTCAAGTAACGTTCTTGAATAAGAAACGATACTTAAATCGACGCTCAAGCACAGATCGACGCTTAAGTAAGGTCTCTGAATACAGGCCTTACACTCGTATTTTATAAACAAGTTGACACTAGAATTCTTCATTAAAAAATCTAATTCTACAAACCAGTAAAATTACTTCACTTCTTACGCACTATGTGACAAATTAAACACAAAATGGTCGAATTCTCAATGCTTATCTAAATGAAATGTTGACTATTACCTACTCAGCTAATCGCCGGTTTCTCGAAAGAAGATCATCTTCAAATCAAACTAGGTAATCAATGGTTAAATAATTAAAGCCACGACGGAGGCCTTAAGGCGGCCTAAAAACTCCGTCACCAGAGTTAGCCACTTGCTCATACGAACTTACTTACTTAGGTACTTTAATGGTTAAATCATGTTACAAAGTGTTAAATTAGCAACAAATTCGACACTGTCACGTGATTTTATCATCGATTAGTTTAATTTGAAGATGATCTTCGTTCGAGAAACTGGCTGTAAGTAGGTATTCTTTTAGACAATTCTAAACTTCAAGCAATTGCTGAATTATAGAATAAAAATTGTTACATAATTGAGTAGGTACTTAATTACTTTTATTCAAGTTGGTAGTCAGTTTGACTTGTGTTACGAGTGTTAGTGCCCTTTCTAAGTTACTGTCACCATTATAGGTTTGCTAATTTGATTACAAAGAAAGTATCAGCGTTTCGGATGCAGCGGGTTGTTGTTTTTGTTGTATTTTGGCAAAGCTCTGCCCTTAAAACCAAAATAAAAAAACCTTAATAAACAATATTAATGAGCCATCCAAGCAATCTTTGCAAATCAATCTATATTGTAGGCTAGTTCTTTGGACTTCTGCCAAACAGTATGGGTTCTTAGGCTGAGCTGACAGCACAAATATTTATGGAGGTAGTAGGCACTCTAGTAGGGAAATAAGTTACGCGAAATTACGAGTGGCCATATTGCAATGAACAGCTATAAATCTGTTGTGATTGGATATTAACAAGGGTTTTCTTCTGATGTTACAAATGGCAAAATGTTTGTTCCTACTGAAGTCTCTAGAATCTAGTACATTCGATCGTGTGATGATTCATTCACGGGTCCCAAGAGAATTCGTGGCTGCCTGTCCTATTATGAGAAATATGGCTTATCGCACTTGTCACCTAACCGGTTAATATAATGTTAAGCATTAATTTGGTAAAAGCTTGACCAAGCACCATATCCATTAAACTTCTGATGGACTTGACACATGAGATCCCATTCCATACACTATTCAACCTATTTAAGTTTTCACTATTTCATTTTAACTATATCCATCTCTTTCAGGCACAAGTAGCTCGCATACAGAAAGAGCGAGACAGCGCTCTAGCCGAAGCTGCTAGCTGCCGAGAAAGAGTGGAAGCTGCTGCAGCAGCTGCTAATAGAGCTGCGAGAGACAGAGAGAGCGCGGTGACAGAGCTGGATGTACTCAGGGAACGGTGGGAGAAAGCGCATCAACAGCACCAGAAGCTCACGGTTAGTGTTTGATATAAATAGATATAATAATCATTATAAACACTTACAGGATTGTACGAGCCAACCCACACAGTGTAGTACCTGAGGGTCTTGCATACAATAAGACGTCACTCGATGACGTATAGAAAGATAAGAGAAATAACTATTAATTTTATAACTCGATGATCTACCCAGATAGTTGGCTCCAGAATAGTAAACAAATACGATGTGACATTTATATAAAAAAACGATTCGTTGCAGATGTCTCAAGTATAATAATAGCTCACTTACTGAATAATATTATGCTGAGCATGTTAACTTTAGTCAGTTGTTTTATTTTAATTTCAGATGGAGAGAGATGACGCGATTACAGAACTGGAGATAGTGAAGGAGAAACTCGACAAAGCAATATACACTTCACAAAAGAGTGTTGAAGAAAAGGAGACCGCGCACAAAGAATATGAGAAGATGCTTGAAAAGTATGATAGGTAGTTTATCATAAGTGTCGTCTCGTCTTGTGTTGGTGACGATATGCTAATCAAAACAAAAATATATCCCAATATACTTAAACAACTTGTTTTCCCGTTACAGGGCCCAGAACGAAATATACAGACTGCAAAACAAGATAGAAATCCTAGAAGCCGATAAAGATCGTCTTGAGTTGGAACTAGAAAAGCATTTGCACGTGTCGACAAAGTCGAGAGATGAACAGAGAAAGTTGCAAGATGAAATGGCACGGTTACAAGAAATGTATGACAGAGCTTCTTTACAGCTAGGCAGAACTAAAGAACAAGAAGAAAAGGCCAAGGAAGAAATGGATAGACTTTGTGTGGATATCGAAATGGTCAGAGATAGATACGAGAAGAGCCAGATTGAACTGAGAAGGCTACAAGCTGAGAAAGAAAAATTAGTCGCTGACAGTGAGAGATTACAGTTTGAGTACGACCGAGCAATGACACAGTGCGGCAAAGCACAAGCTTCCAACGAAAAGACTCAAGAAGAAATGGCCAGAGTGCAAGTAGAGCTTGAAAAGATGTATGATAAGCATGACAAAGTATCAGCAGAACTCAGAAGGGTCCAAGCAGAGCTGGATAAAGTTAAACAAGATGCTTCAGGTGCTAGAGAAGAAGCAGAAAGATACGCAGCAAGATACGGAAAGTACCACGATACCAAAGAAGAACACGAACGTACTAAGCTGGAGGTGGAAAGATTGCGAGCGCGGCTAGAAAAGATGACAATCGACCTGGACAGAGCGCGCAAGGCCGAAGAGGAAGTCACGCGTCTTCGATCCGAACTCGAACGCGTCGAGAGCGTCCGAGGTAAATATCAATTCGAACAGGATAAGTGGACTACTGAAGTTGCAAGACTTCAGGCGGAAATTGACAAGCATCGCGAGCGTTATGAAGCCACTCAGGCAGACGTGCAACGGTTAGTAGCCGAAAAAGAAGCAGCTGAAACGAAATTGCATGAAATGAACATTCAGCTTGAAATCTCGAAGAGTGAAGTTACGAAACTCAGTGCAGCTCTTGAAAAGCAACGGTCAGAATTAGAACGGGCTCACATCGAATGTGAAAAGTTCCGAGACCGATGCGAGAAGATGAAACTCCGGTCGGAGCAGCTAGATAAAGATAATGAGAGACTCAAAGGAGAGCTACAGCAGATTGAAAGGATGAAACTACAGGCAGTCGCTGGCGACAAAGCCCGTACGGAAGATAGGCTTGAAATTGAACGTTTAAGAGATAAACTAGAAAAGGCTATACAAGCACGAGATAGCACCGAAATGGAAGCAGGTCGATTAGCGAAGGAACTAGAAAAGTCACAGATGCACCTATCTAAGTATCAGGAAACGAACGAAACCACTCGCGTGGAATATGACAGAATGACTAATGAGTTAGGTCGAATGCACGAGCGCCTTGAACGAACTATTTTGGAAAGTAGACAGATTGAACAAGAAAGAGATGCTTTACGAGCTGAGATACAAAATACGAGACGCAATATCGAGCAACAACAGAGAACTCTAGACCATAGAACGCAAGAGACATTGGTGAAGCTGCAACAAGAACTGGCACAATCAGTAAGGGATAGAGAAAAGATGGCGTCGATCTTAGAGCAGAGAGACAAGCAAGCGGATGCAATAGAAAAGCAAATAGTCAAACTAGAGGCTGATACTAAGCAATTGACAATAGAACGCGACCAACTAGTAGCCCAATTAGAAAAATCTCAAGACATGTTAGTGAACTTCCAAAGAGAGTTAAATGCCTCAGAAACGGAACTGCAAAAGCAGCGAGAAGAAGTGCGTAGACTGAAACAAGAACAAGGCAAAATGACTCAAGACTCAGAGAGAGGTGCTAAAGCGGTAATTGAAAATAGAGAGCGTGAAATTGTTAAGCTACAACAACAAGTTCAAAACGTTGTCAAAGAAAGAGACACAATACGACAACGAGCAGAAAAAGCAGAAAAAGACGCGCAAAGGGTCGGTGAAATCGACAAATGGCGGGCTGCAGTCGAACAAGAGAAGACAAAAGCAATTGCAGCTGAAAAAGCGCTTTCAGAATGCCAGCAAAGGTTACAAAGTTTGGAGAAACACATGCAACAGCAAAATCAGCAATTACAGCAACTGCAAACGCGAGGAGGTTCAGACGTGCGGGAAATGCAAAAGCAGCTTGAAGCGGCTCAAGCGGAGTCACGCTCATTGGCCACGGAGAGGGAGCGATGCCAGTCCCAACTGGAGATGCTCGTTCAGGAGTTGGAGAAGAGCCAGGTCAGTTGGAGGATCGCCCGGCAGCGGATGGTCGGTGTGACATAGCTCGGATCAATTGAGTTCTGTTTGTTTTTGTGTTGTAGCTAGTAATTGTTCTGTACAAAAAGTAGTAGACTTTACGACACTGAAAAAGAAATTAAAACTAATTTTGTAAAAAAATTCTTAATTTTATGAAAATATTCACTAAAATTATCGGTTGTCAAGACTACATAATTAATCATTCAATATTTTTACAACTGATGCATTTCATAAATAAATCTCCTATAAAAATGCTACCTATTTTATGCTAGTACTAAATTTAATTTATTGATAGCATTATTCTTGCCAATTTCTATAAAATCAAGCAAATACTAGCAACATTCACGTTGAAATTGAAAACAAAATTAAAATATTAGAACTCGATTGAATCTCAGTAAATTCTCGTACTTAAGCTTATCATTGCACCGGTGTCGCGTAGATGTTTTTGATGTTCATCGTTTTTTGTTTGTCACCATTGCCGGTCATTGTATGCCGTTCAGTGATTATGCTTTTGACAAAGATCTTTTAAGCAAGTGGCTTAAAAGATTTTTAATGCTAAACCAACCCCAGCCCCAGTCAAATTTAGATATCTTTATAAAATGTACTCTCAAAAGGTTTCGTCAAGTCATTCTATGATAATACATTAGATACATTTAAATTAATGTCTTTCAATTGTTACAACTATATGTACCTACATTAAAAAGTAAATCTTAATCCAGTAAATCTTTCACAAATCTGAAATTGCTAAAGCGTATAGTTTCTACATTTGACCCAAAAGTTTCCACTTATGTATCGGTTTTGCTTTAAACTTTTCCAAGAAACCACTTTGAAAATGATATATAAAGCACAATCACTCAACAATAACTAGATAGAAGCATGTCACTACGACCAGCTAGGCATCCTCCAACCCCTCATTATTTATTTATATTTCATTGGACGTGGTACCGGAATGTGCTCGCCACCTTATATTTCACTCGCACCAATTGCAACCTACCGTGAAGTGCCTATAGACTGTATTGTGATAGCTGTAAGATTCATATCGGTACTTTTTTTATAGTCAGTGTCTTGTCTGATCTGAATTTCAATATTTTAACTGAATTCTAAACCATAGATGTTTCCTTTTCAGTAAGACGACCTTATTTGCTGTGCTGTTTGAAATGTACATTCTTCTCTCTTCTTCCCATCTTCCCAAAATCTTCTAAATTGAACTGTCAGATCAGAATATGGTGCATTTAAAAATCAGCTTTAAGTGTTTTTGTCTACATTTTTTCATAATTATGTTCTTTTTCAGCGATATTAGCTATTGTTTTGTGTATATTTGCGATGTTCATAAAAATATAAACCATTTGTCATTCTTTGCTGTTATTTGCCATGTTGTAAAATGTTATAGCTTCTGTGAAATAAAAAAGCAGTTTTATTCGTCTAGCTTTTTCAACATTTATGTATGACTTATGTTAGTTTTAGATAATGAATAGAGATCGCACACAATCTCTTCACCAAATATTTGATTCTTAAATTGTTCAATAGTTGCATTATACATTTTTAGAATACATTTTAGAGTAGGTAACTAGTACATAATCAGAAAAACTCATTTTAGTAAAAGTAGGTTACATTTTTTAAAACTTTCTCAAAAGTCTCATTCAATTTTTTTTTAATTGTAAATAACAGTAAACATTAATAAATAGAAAGTGTGCGATCTCATTGAAGAAAAAACTGACTCAGATTGAAAACTGTATATTACAGCTCGATCTCCGCGAAGCGAACAAGAAACTACAAGCAGCTGGCGCACAGAACGCCAAAGTTGGAGAGGATTCAGCCCAAGCTAGGAGGCAGATCCAAGAAGAATTCAAGAAACTAGAAGACGCGAGAAAACAATTCGATGAGCAGAGGAGAACAGTGGAGAACAAGAGAAAAGACGTGGAGGAGAGGGAGAAAGCGTTGGCGGAATTAGATCGACAGTTAAAGAAGAGAAAAGAGCAAATGGACCAAATGGAAGCATCTTTGCGGAAGGTGAGAACGATTATATTGCAAGAATCACGAATTTGAATTGAATTTATAATTTATCATAAAAGTTTATAATTGGCATTTTAGTAGAAGGTTTTTTTGACATAAATAAGTTAAATAACTCTATGTAGGTATATATTTCTAAAACAAATTGTAATCATCCAAGATTAAGAATGACTACGTTTGCTGACGCTACGTTTATAACAAAGACGATTAATATCTAGAAGACAGACAAAGGCCATACACAAAATCGTAACCCTAAAAAATAGCCTGAAAACTCTAAAACATCAATTTTATCCAATAAATTTCAATTACTTTCTAGTTAAAAATGTTTAAATATTGAATATTGTTGCTACCTACTACTAAGTATTGAAATTTCTTGGATAAAATTGATGTTTTAGAGTTTTCAGGCTATCTGGTACTGCGGGATAGGGTTACGATTTTGTGTATGGCCATTGTCTGTCTTCTAGATATTAATCGTCTTTGGTTTATAAATCATAAAGGTCAATATGACAGAAATTAAGTAAACTATGATTAAGAAAGATATACGATTTAACTACATATTCCAGGCCGGTGGAAGCACAGCCGCGGTGGGTGAACTGAATCGCAAGCTGACAGAATCGCAGAAGGAGGCTGACCAACTGAAGCAGCAGATGGATCAAAGCAAAGAGGAGGCAAAGCGACTCACGGCGGAGACGGAGCGCCTGCTGCAGCTCGTACAGATGTCGCAGGAGGAACAGGCCCAGAAGGAGAAACAGATCATGGATTTGACACAGTGAGTACAATTCTACGAATAAATACAAAAGTTATGATACTTTGAAGGACTCGACAAATTGTAAAGAGTATCGCATAAATACGAAAGTATGTAGGTACTTTAAAGGACTTAAAAGTTGTAAATCATATTGCAAATATAAACATAAATATTTTCTTGTCTAATGAAGAATGCATGAAAATCAAACTGAGACGGAAGGAAATATACCTATAGGTAAGTTTACACTGTTTTAACATACTTGTGACAATCATTTTTCAGATCTTTGAGAAACCTCCAAGCCAAAATGAAGAGTCAGCAACAAGCACAAGCACAAAAAGAAGAGGTACGTTTTTTTCCAATAATTATATTTATAGCTAAAGATAAATCATACTAATTAAGTAATACTAAACTGTGTTTATGAACTTACTCGGTAACCTTTTACACAAGATATTATGAATGCCAATCAAATATTCGATCAGTTTCAAGATTATCTGCAGTGTGAGAGTGCTCGATAGTTAACTACTGATTTGTAAACTAAATTGGCATTATTATAAAATGAAGACTGAGACGCCTCGCACACTGCAAACTTTTCTATCAGCCTATAGTTTGGTCGGGTTGGTCTGATACAAACATGGTCGATACTGAATCGTTCTAGTGTGCTCACGTCTTCATTCTGATTAAGAGCCCGTCCAAACTATCGGCCGACAGAAAAATCTGCAGTGTGCGACGGGTCTAAAAGTAATCTGGTTTAAGCCACGAACATTATTTCAGTCTTCGTTTTATAATATGCTGCTATATTTTACTAATACTGACTAACCTTTCTTGTTTCATGCTAACAGGCCGGACCCGCAGGCTTCCTCAAAAGCTTTTTCTAAGTTACCTAGTCCTTCGCACCAAGACTGTCTTTAATTCCTTTGCTCTTTTTACTTTCGATTCTCTTTATTTAACTGTCGTTTTGATTCCGCGAACGAATCCATTCTCCACGTCTCTCTAAGCATTGTGCAGTTTCGTATTAAGCATTTTGTATAATGAAAGTGTTCAGATAATAATATTCTTGTTGATATTTCCATTAACAACTCTCCTCAGTACATTGTAACCTGCACACAATAAGATAATTATTAGTTTAGCGATAATTTTTAAGTGTTTAAAAGAATAATCGTGTTCAGTGGAAATTATTTTTTAAGTACCTATTCATAAAAAATACAATATTGTAAAACTGTTAAGTAATCATGTATCTAGATAGATGAAGTAAGATGTCCACTAGTCATGTTATCCGGCTTTCTAACTTGTTATGCGAAATATCATATAAATAAATCTAAAGTCTATGTTGATCTTAAATTTTCGTTTTATATTGTTGAATTTTGTTGTTGAAGTAAAACTTTCATTTTTCTATTGATTTTATATTTTTGTTTTTTTTCATTATTTTGTTTGACCCCATTCTGTTAGGAGATATCCCGCGCAAGGCATAATGAATTGGCAGCGATAGACGATCTGACCAAAACTTTGGCTGAGAAGGACGATTTGAAAGCACGGCTTGAAGATAAGAAGATGAAAGTAATCGATTTAGAAATTGAACTGAATGAATCGTCTCTTATACTATCCGAATTGCTAAAGATATCAGAAAGCAGAGAGCTATGCAACATTAAAAGAAGCAAAAGCTTCTTTGAACTGCAAAAGAGTGGTAAGGTAGCGAATAGATTGGACAAATGCCGACATAGTAGAAGCGACAACGAACTAGACACTATGATATTTGAGAAGGAACCTCCCAATGTTTGTAAGCTGACTCGAAAAATATCTCAACTGACCAAAGAAATGGGCATCAAGAATTCGAAGATAATGGAACAACAAAGATGTATATCAATATTGGAGGAAGCTTTAAGGGAGAATAATAATATTGCGGAGTTTGAACAACTATTAGCAGTAGTAAGAAGTAAAGACGAAAGAATCAACGAACTAGAGAAAGGTGTGAGTAAGAAATCAGGGATGAGCACAGATTGTAAAGAGAAAAGGATATTGGAACTAGAGGAAGCCCTGAAAGAGTCCTTTATGGTCGCAGCAGAAAGAGAAAAGGTTTTCTATGAGGAAGAGCAGAGGAGAATCGCAACTTTGCATAAGGTGAGAACACAATTTATAATAATTATAATAAAAAAATAATTTGATTACATAATGTATTGTACTTACCTAATAACAATTGTTGCACATTATGTTTACGTCAATATAAGCAATAAACACTTTAACGAAATCGTAAATCTGAAACATCTCAACCAATTTTATAAATTCTCGATGAGACGTCAATCATAATACGTGTATTATGATTGACGTCAATCATAATACGTGTATTATGATTGACGTCGAAGAAAGCTTTTTTTAACAAAGTCTTATCATGTGAATTCCTAAACTAGTTAAAACAAATTATTACTCGTATTATCTTTTAATTTTATAATGAAACTGTTAAATTATTTCTTTAAATATATTTCAGATGAGAAAGCTGGAGCAACGCATACGCTCCCTTCAGAACGCTTCAGCGCTGAACTGTCCGACATGCACAGCGGCTCTAAAGCGCTTGAAGCGGCTGGAGGCGACATTGTGCGCGGCTGAAAGCAAACGTGACGAGGTGCTGCGTCAATTATCGAATGTGATGTAAGTATCATCATCATCACCATCATCAGCATCAGTATCAGTAAGACAGGAGCTCTTGTCTCTTATTACGCCTACCTAATCGGCACAGCATGTGTTCTTCCATTTCACTCTATCAGCTGTCATCTCAGCACTCTTCTTTTTATAATGTCATCATTCACGGAAGATAAACCAAAGAAAAGATGGATGGATTGTCCATCCATCTTTTCTTTGATTTATCTTCACTCATTTATCTACAACTCAGTAACTCTGTATGCATGCTTAATTATCAAGTAGGTAGGTACTGTTCCCATTATAAACATTTTATTGCGACTTAAAAACACGTTTTTAATATCAACATTGATATTCTTCATTATTCTATACCAACTGTTGCTCCTCGCATTCTATTGGTATCACTTTCAGATTTTCTCATCTCTACTTATGAGTAGGTAAGTTATGCCTTATCATGTCTATTTGCGTTAGGTAGGTAGGTACTCCAAACATCCATTCTATCATTCAAAATCTTTATTACCTACGTTAATGTTTGGACATGCTTTGGACTTGTTATAGCATAATAATTAGTTAGGTACGTTACATTATGATGTAAGAAATCCAAAACTACTCCTTCAAATTAAATATTCTTCGACGTGTTCAAAGGTGCATTATTTTTTACTGGAAGTGAACCAACCATCACACTAAGATTATAAAGATGAAAGTTTGTGTGTGTGTAAGTGTGAATGTTTGCTACTCCTTCACGCTCAAACGGCTGGACGGAGTTGAATGAAATTTGGAACCAGGATAGCTTATATCCTAGATTAACATTATAGACTCATAGACATCTTTTGATCCCGGTATTCTTACGGGAACGGGAAATATTTACCGCGGGTAACACCGCGGGGCGCAGCTAGTAGAAAATAATTTAGACCTAAAATATGGCATTTCATATATTTCAGACAAGATGTCTTGGAAGGAGCAATTAGTGAGAAAGACTCTCTTTTAGCAGAAATGGAAATAAAGGGTGTGCTGGATGAAAGCGAGACGGCAAGACGTGACTCTCTCAAGAGCGAAAGAGACAAACTGCTCAATAGGCTTAAGAACGAGGTAAGCTGTTTTGGAAAACTATAAAATGTAGTTTTAAATGTAGTAAATGTAGTTTGGAAAACCAGAATACTTTTCGATCCAAACGTGGGTTTGGATCCTGTGCGTGCATCAATGGTTTTTTTATTGTAAAAAAAATTGTCTATTAACGTGGTGTGCTCTAAGATTTAAACTCTTATTCAGAGTCTGCACTCAGACCTGAGTCTAAGCTCAAGCAGCTTGACAGTTCTTTATGGTTTGTTGATGAACAACTCCTTCAACTTCATGTACCTATGGACTCTGAATGAGCTTTAGAGTTACCAATCGTTTCCCAGAACTCGCGTCTCCTAGAGCTGCAGGTGGAGGAGCCATTACAGCCGGAGCCAGCCGAGCCGGACCTGACCCTGGCAGACCAGCTGCTGGACGTCTGCGACGACAATGTAATTATATGGGTATCGTGTATTTTGTATTAGAATGGAGTGGATTTACATGTTTCGATAATGGAGTGGCGCTTTCGATTTCATTCAACAGACTCCCAAAATTTATCTTCATTTGTTTGCGTTTTTGTCTCTAACAATTGTCTTTTTTAATTCTAACTTCCGCGATCAGAACACAGTTTATCGATAGTTACATTTGATTAAGTTTCGAATAGATTGCACTAGCCGTGGTCGCGAGCAGACTTAACTCAATAGAATACCCGCGACCACGGCTGGTGCAATCCAGTCGAAACGTCAGGATAAAATTAAATAAAGGTAAATAGCGATGAATACCCCGTAAATATATATTTTGTCATTTCTTTTCTTCTTTTTGCAAAGGTATTCTTATTAAGAATGTAGTGACGTTTTCGTTTTAATTCAACTGATTTTAATAGCTTGTACACATTGGACATTTTGAAATGTGCGTTTTGCTAACGCGCGTTTTGAGAACCGACAGGTTCAATACATTCGTATACTTGGACTTTACATTTACACTCCAGTTTTTTGGTTTTTAGAACGCGCTTTTCGAAGCACGCGCTTCCAAATGCATGTGTACTAGCTCTAAAACACTAAAAAAAACGACTTCTGCCTAACAGCCCAAGAGGAATAGGTAGTGCCACTTTACGGGAGAGTGGTTTAAAGTTTGTTTATTACGAAAAACAGAGATAGACTTTAATTTACAACCCACAGTCACCATAATTTCTATATCTCACTTAATTATGAAATTATATTTCTTTGAACTATCTAACTAATCCGTTGTCGTTTTTGTTTCCATTTTAAAAATCATCGAACTAAATCATACCTAGGTACATAACAATGTGATGAAAAAGTAACAAAGATAAAGAAGGAACTTTCTGTTGTTTGGCAAATCGATTTGGAAAAAGTTTAAATTACTTACTTTTTATTAAACACTATTATTGTTAAGTATAACAATTAGAGTAATTATTATTATAGTTCAGACTACCTCGGTGGTGCAGCGGTCGAATGCTCATCTTCAGCTTCGGTTTCGATTCCCGAGGCAGGACAGTAGTGGCAATTCGGAGTGTCGCAAAAGCTAAACTAAACTAACTAAAATTAATGCCATCCTTTTTATTCCCATCGCTATTAAAGGGACGGCAACATTTTTAGTTCGTAAGTTTAGCTTTTGCGATACTCCGAATTGCCACTAATGTGACTGTAAATAATTGATTTAACGAATATGGTAGGTACAATTGGTAGGTACTCGCTCCTTTATAATCACGATCAAAGAATTTCAGATTGACCTAATCCAGTGTTGGATGTTTGAAGTAATGCTTGTTTAGATACAATGCATGTATTTTGTGCGTGGTCTGATAATATTTTGTTCAACAGGATTACTTAGAACACCGTTAGCAAAATCAAGTGTCATGACGCTCGCTTCGCGAGTTTAAGAAGCTCGCTGCGCTCGCATGGTCACTTAAAAATACTTCTCTATTTATCAAGACTAAAATTCTAGTGGTTAATGTAGGTAAATAGCATGAACAACACGTGAGCGAAGCCGCGCGTGTCTACTAGTATTTTATTCGTTGTTTATCGACATTCTCTACTGACTACCTACTTTGTCTCAAAACAACATAAACTTATTTTTCAAATATCACACTATAGAATGTATTTTTTATGACACTGTTTTTATTCAATTTAGTGTTGAGTAGGTAATTAAATTGTAAAATTTAAACTGTTAGCCAGAGTTCTATTAATACGTCTTCTCAAATAAAAGCACGCAATTTGACTGTAAGTAACAATAATGTATTTTTATTGACAAAACTATGACACCAATGGATTTTTCGGAATGGGAAATAATGAAGTTAAACATCATGATCGATGAACCATTTACAAATAGTGTGGACGTCAAACACATGTCATGTTCAAATATTCAAACCGCTAAACTTCTGTAGACACCTTAAAAAGGTTTCTAATGATCAGCCTAGCATGCTCAACGTGACAAATTTTCTCGAGACGAGGAACGAGTTATCTCGTTATGTCAGAAATGAAAAAAATATGAAGTGATGAAATTTATTGAGAAGGTTTTTGCCTCGTTGCTCAAGCTAGTCCCACTGAGACGATGTTTATTTGTTAGGGCTACAGATGTGAGCCTGTTTTGTGTTTCTAATGAACTTGTGGCCAACAGGAGGAGGACTTCCCAGCAACGGTGCTCTAGCGACGAAAGCTAAGTCCAAATTGTTTGTGATTAGCGTATAGCACTTGTCACATCACTCGCTACCTTACCATTGCTTATCACAACTATCAACTGCCAAATTTAACTCGAACCCCTTCGCCCGCTTCGCCACGACCAATTCTTCTATTATGATTTGTAAATAAATTTACTTTTCTAATATGAGTTTCATTTTTAACGGAGGAACCAATAATTTTTAATGTTAATAATTACTAAGCAATAATCAATTATAGAAACAGTTATGTCTATTTTTAACATATACCTAGTCAAATATACTAAAGATTTTACTGCTTTCAAATTATTTATAAATTTATATTGTAACATGTTACGAAGTAATTTTAAGCAGAATGCTCTTTGGATTAAATATTCTTCTCTTTGTAAAGTTTGAAGGGTATTCTGTTAGTTTTATGGTGCAATATATCAGTAGCTTAATACCTGTTCCGCTAGGATTGTCACGTAGATATTACCTTGAAGGCCTACGTCGATACCTTAATGCCATTGGCATAAGATAGGTATTTCTATATAGACCTCTTTTTAGGAAAACTTAGACACTGATTGTATTAGGTATTTAAAACGATTTATTGTTATATTACAAAAATAATTTGCATTCGCCGTTTGATTTGAATTTGAAACATATCATGCACAACAGACAGACGGCATATCATTAAAATATTATTTAAAAATAACTAGCTTCGCCTTCATGAATCTGATAGAAATATAGAAATATTTTGTGACATGAAGCTTGTACAAGTCAAAGCACTGCCTTACACTCTAAGTAAATTATTTTTTGTTATGTTTTTAACTCGCGCTGCGTAGACGTCCGCTCTCGTCGGCTGTTAACGTGCGAATGAGGATAATGGAATGACGCGCCTTAACATCGATTCAGGCAGCTAATGTTAAAGTACCCACACTCTTGTAAATTTTTATATTGTGAGCTTTTTATAATAAGCATTTACAAACAGTATTGTTATGTGATAAAATAATACTGATTCAAAATAATATTGAGTGAAACGTTGTTTTGTTTTTATCTCAAATTGTTATCCTCTAAAAGTTAACTTACATAGTTAAGTAAATTAAGATTTAAATGACGCTTATTGCTGTTGTAAGCAATTGTTTTACACACTCCGATGAACATCGAAACATTTCATTCTTCTCAATGGTATTTTTCTCTAAGATTCTTCGCTAAGGACAATACTTTAATTAGTTTACAAAATATTGCTCGGACAAAAGGCAATAGGTTTGAATTATTTTATTATTGTAGCTAATTGTCCTAGTTTTTATACCTCCTCCCTCTGTATCACAATGATAAGCGCTTTCGATGCCGGTATGTAGTATGTATGTGTATGTTATAGGCAGAATGTATAGGAAGCTGCAATGTGTCGTATTCTAAAAAAAACTATTTTTTCCACTTGATACCTTCCAGTTTAAATTTTTAAATTATATTTACGTTTCGTTTCACGGAGCGTTGCAGCAGTTTTGTAATGTTTTAAAGTGTGTAGAATTGTATGGAATCACAATAATTATATTAATATTAGTTACATTATTGTTATGATATAATAAACAGTGAATGGTATTGTTTCTCACGTTGTATTGACAAAAGTTATGCTGAGATAAAAAAATACATGTTCTTTGAAATATAAATCTTCATTACGGAACAGTTGTGTTTGTTTGATTCGAAACCCAACCTAATGCTGCATTTACACGCTTGCCGAACCTTGGCAAGCCTCCGCAATCGCAAGCGTGTAAAGAGGGTGATTGTGTTGGTTTGCGTGAGTTTGTAGACGCTTGTATCCGATCGGGTCTAGTGTCGGTTTTTGAACACAAATCAAAGGGCGATTGTGGCAATCGATTGCGTCGCGTTTACACGTTGGCGCGCGCTTAGTAGCCGCTGTGATCTCGTGGCGAACGCACGTCTAGTTCTGACTTCAAAATGAGTGGCTGGTCGAACGAAGAGAGTTTATCGTTTTTGAAAAATTACCAAAAATATCAAAAAAGTTGCAGTCGTCTTGCCCAGTTAATGGGAAAGCCAGTAAAGGAATTAAAATCCAAAAAATAAATATTGATGACAACTTTTCGAAAACATTTTTCTGAGGACCTCTGTGGCACAGTGGGCGAAAGCCCGCCTGAGGTGCAGAGATTGCGGGTTCGATCCCCGCTACGGGACAAATGTTTGTATGATCTGCAAATATTTGTTTCGTGTCTGGTTGTTTTCTACGTATAATAATAATATGTACCTACCTACTTATGTACCTACCTATTTACAAAAAAATATATATCTATGTAGTACCTACTTATATCAGTCATCTGGTTACCATACACAAGCATTAAAATGCTTAGCTTGGGACTAGATGACGCTGTGTGGAATGTCCAGGGATACTTATTTATTTATTTAAAAAAAACCTGGAAAAAAAAATTAAAAGTAGGTTAAACCAAAGGTAACAGCCGATGCAAGATCGACGTCCGCCATGCTTGGATGTACGTAGAACACTGACGCAGTCACAAGCGTGTAAACGCCTTCCAAATTCCAAGCGAGAATTGTGGACGCTTGTGGTTTGCGAAGGTTTGCCAATCCTTCGCAAGCGTGTAAACGCAGCATAATAATTTGAAAATAAGTAATGGGGGCAATTCGGGGTGTCGCAAAAGCTAAACTAAACCACAGATAAAAGAATTAAACAAACTAAAATTATTGCCATCCTTTTTATTCCCATCGCTATGAAAGGGACGGCAACAATTTTAGTTAGCTTAGTTTAGCTTTTGCGACACTCAGAATTGCCACTAATATTTTAAACAAAGTTTGTGGATGTAGGTATGCATGTTTGTTACCTACTCTTTCACGCAAAAACTACTGCACGAATTTGGCTAAAACTTGGAATGTAGATAGGTATACCTACCTACACATTAGTTTTAAGACCTGGAATAACATATAAGTACCTAAACTACATTTTGTACGAGGGAAGCCGCAGGTGAAAGCTTGTTTAAAAAATAAATATGTAAGTAGTTGTAAAGTCTCTACCTACAATCCCACTAGCATTTAAGTAATTAATATTCCCATTCCTCTCAAAATGTGATCTAAGTCAAATACAAAGCTTAGGTACTAGTAGGTAGGTAGGTATAGTAAGTATTATTTTATCTGTGGCTTAAGTAGGTAAATGAAGCGCGCACATCTTCTATCTCCTTTCTATCGCGTGTAGAATTCATATTCATATTCATTGTTTCAAGTTGGTACATAAGGTCTTAAAAATTAGGTTTGGCCGCAACAAGAGCCCCGTTGGGACACCACAATGTTTGAGGAAATAGTAGTACGTAGTACCTAGATACTATACAATAACAATAATGCAATTACCTACCAATTACCTGTGTCATGCTCTTCAGCAGGGCAATCCCAGAATTTGGATATGAGAGTAAATAGGAAAAAATGTACCAAAATTGTACTAAATTGTAGTGCTTTCAAAAAAATTGTACCTACCACAGTTTCGGAGTAATCAACATACCCTATGGTCCTGCTGAAAAGCATGCTTTTCAGCAGGACCCATCTTGAAATCGGCATTGTTTCACGAGTTTTGCGCATGGATTTTTTTTTATGGAAATTGTACTCTGATAATATGTTAAAAAAACAGCGTACACTTTCTTTAACAAGGAATTATAACAATATTAAAATTATTTTTCGCGGTACGCCTTATAGAAAAGACATAGCACAAATTTCTAAAATGGTTAATCGGCATTATTTCGCAAAGTTTATTTGTCTACAAAATAGCATGGAAATTGTACTAAAATATAACGTTAAGCTTACAGCATACATATTCTTGTACAAATTACAACATTAAAAAAACCTCATTTTGTACCTGAATTACTAAATAGCAAATACAACTCTCGATTTCAGACATGTGTCTGCTATATAGTTTTCAATAGGCGCTATTTCAGGTTTGTAGAGAGGCTTGTAAAGCAGCAAGGTAGTTACTGTATTTCTTCAAAATTGTACTAATATACAGGAATCGTGGTAAGGAAGACGGTCACTGCTTATACATGGCCGTAGCGACCGCCGCTTCGAAAACAAACCAATGCCCTGTGATTGGACATATACAATACGTATAATCCAAGGCTTTTCAGCGGTATGTGCAGCACCTAGTAAGTTCGTGAGGGGCTACTGATCACGCTTACACCCCACAAATACGGAGGTTATTATAAAGCCCATAATATAGTCAGGTTTTTTAATTACAAAGTCGAACTTATTTATTGTAATAATTTAAGTATCCTAAGATGACTCTATAAAACATAGTATTATAGAGTAAGGCTCATACTAGCTGGCGTTCGTATTAGAAGATTGTATGGTAATTAAAAAAGTCCTTGAGGGTCAAAGGACTTTTTTAATCGACGAAAAGTATTTAATACCTGTTAAGGGCTGATGGGAGTGAAGAATTCGATATTTAGTGCTGTCACAGCAGCGCGCGCAAAACTTCGCTCGGACCTAGCAAAAGTGAACTCGCATGACATGCTCCGGTGTGTGCAAAATAGAAGCAAAATAGAATAGAAGCCGCTGGAGCATACAAGTATCTCTATATTATTTTGTGAGTTTTGAGCGTAATCAGATCCCTTACAAACTCACTAGGTATTGTAGATACCTCTGCAAAGCCTTGTATTATACCAAAGACGATGATAACCAAAGATTACACGTATTGTGTATGTCCAAACACTAGTTTGCTTTCGAAGCGGCGGTCACTACGGCCATGTATAAGCAGTGACCGTCTTCCTTACCACGACTCCTGTATATTAGTACAATTTTGAAGAAATACAGTAACTACTTTGCAGCTTTACAAGCCTCTGTACAAACCTGAAATAGCGCCTATTAAAAACTATATAGCAGACACATGTCTGAAATCGAGAGTTGTATTTGCTATTTAGTAATTCAGGTACAAAATGAGGTTTTTTTAATGTTGTAATTTGTACAAGAATATGTATGCTGTAAGCTTAACGTTATATTTTAGTACAATTTCCATGCTATTTTGTAGACAAATAAACTTTGCGAAATAATGCCGATTTACCATTTTAGAAATTTGTGCTATGTCTTTTCTATAAGGCGTACCGCGAAAAATAATTTTAATATTGTTATAATTCCTTGTTAAAGAAAGTGTACGCTGTTTTTTTAACATATTATCAGAGTACAATTTCCATAAAAAAAAATCCATGCGCAAAACTCGTGAAACAATGCCGATTTCAAGATGGGTCCTGCTGAAAAGCATGCTTTTCAGCAGGACCATAGGGTATGTTGATTACTCCGAAACTGTGGTAGGTACAATTTTTTTGAAAGCACTACAATTTAGTACAATTTTGGTACATTTTTTCCTATTTACTCTCATATCCAAATTCTGGGATTGCCCTGCTGAAGAGCATGACACAATTACCTACCTACTTAAGTAATAATTTATAAGTGGCAATTCTGGATGTCGCCAAAATTTAACTAAAAAAATGTGACTTTTGTCAAATTAGTTTAGTTAAGTTTTGGCGACATCCAGAATTGCCACTATTAAGTTCATTTAATACATACCTACTTAATTAAAATTAAATAACAATAAATATTTATACCCAGTTTAAATGACAATAATTAGACTCCGTCATCAGAGTTGGCCACTTGCTCTACGAACGAACGAACGAATGACAATTAAAAAATTAAAATTCATATTTTTAATACACAAAGCTAATTTTTAAATAGTTAAAAAAAAGCTCTACACGTGGTAGATATTTTGTATAGCTTTTTTTGACAGAAGCAAGCACCATCTGCCGTATTGGATATTAATTTCTTAATTAAATTAGTTTTGCTACTTGCCGCTAGATGGCAAGCGTAGTATCGAAAATGAATTTCATGGGACTTTTAATAACTCAAGTCTGAGTGCAGACTCTGAATTAATGAGCCTACATACTTATAAGTTCTTACCTACGTACTTGACGTAGGTACCTACCAACTTCAAAACTTTTAAGTATTTTTTGACAAAGACGGAACTGTTTTTTTTAAATACCTACTTAGGTAATTTCTGTAAGTTCTGTCTCTGTGTAAGTCTGAAACACATTAAATTTCAGAGAAATAGTTTTACCTAACCACATAAAAAATAAGTAGGTACCTAATCATCTAGTAGGTAGGTACTTACCTATATAAGTACCTACACCAAAACGGTTCCAATTCAATTAAAAAAATAACATTTTGATCGGAATTCCTCGCCTAGTGTTTATCCTAATTGTTTAATGGCAGGCTACAGTTAGTGGCGCCCGTGGCGAGGATTCGAACAAGAATCGAACTTTGTTCTAAATCAGTTAAGTATTCGTATTGAAAACATCGTGTTTGATATCGGAAAAGCCAGAGGGGGACCGCCCAATGAGATGGTCGCATCAGAGGCCCTACTGGATTCCACGAAAACGTAGTTTCGATTCTTACTACCTAGGTACCTGTAATACCCTGTTTATGTAGGTACCTACCACCTACATTAATAGTAATAGGTACCTAGATAAATAATTGTTTACTTACCCATAAAATATTGCTAAGCTATTGCAAGTAAGTACCTACCTACCTAATCAATATTTTCACATCGTTAAAACCAAAAGCGTTGAATACTACGTCCTTAAAGAAAAACATAAAAGTTTTAAGCGTCACAAAATATGATGTAATCACTATAAAAACAGTTGATCGAAGTATTGTTTTGTAGAGAGGTCCCCACTCACACTGTGATTGTCACTGTGGTGTCAAAAAAGGTCGGATAATATTTTTTCGCGCATTAATTAACTAGGCACCTACTACTACAATGATGACAGTAGGTAATCACAGTTATAAGAATAAGAATTACTAAAATAAAATAATATTTATCATACTTAATAATTAATATTTTATCAATTTTTTTTAGTAATTCTTGATTATTATTACTTAAGTCAATTTGATTCGTGGCTCCTGAAAAACGTATTTATTTTATATGATAAAAGCAAGATTAATTATTTATTTTCATAAAATAGAATTAGGAATTACAGCATTCCGCCATCTATGTTAAACAGCAATCAGAGCGCATGACGTCACGTCTTAATAAAATCACTTTTCTTTTCATTTAGTTTCGTTTGAAAACTTTGAACTTCCTACCTTGGCAAAATGACACTTGCGAGCGTTTTGATGTCAAACACAAAATATGTTTATAAAAACTAAATTTTGGTCTAACAAATGTTTCCTTTCGATAATAAGGGGTTTTTTATACAAAGGAGACAGATAAGAGTTTAATAGAATGGATTTTCAAAATTAGTCATCATGCCGATTGCCTGAATAAAATACCTACTCAAACATTTTAATGTTGTTACAATTCCGTTTTATTGGTGTCCACGTATTTGTTAGACGAGACAGTTAGGTGGGTAGGTACTTCATCTCGCACAAAAGTCATAAACTAAACTTTTTGTTTGAAATGTTAAACATTATTCCGGCCAAATCCTAAAAAAGACGGACTGTATCCTCCCTATTAAAAGTTTAATAGTGGATCAAGTGGCTATTAAAGTAATTTTTTGTTGAACATTTTGATGGATTGTCGTTTTGTAGTAAATTGTATAATGAATGGTTATGTTGCATAAAATTACAATGAAATGCCTGTTAACATTATTGGCTAACCTATCATTAGGATTGTAGAGATAGAATTCGACTAAGTATTTTAGTAAATAACTGGTTACGTACGACCTATAATGTTTAGTGGTGACTTTGCCTTTAGATGATTTTTTCAAAATTAGATTCACGAACGCAGATCATCTCAAAAATTAATTAATCAATGGCATCGATGCATTCGTAGTAGACAGCAAATAATAAAATAAAATGCATTATCTGCTGTTCCCTAATACCTACTGTTTAATTAAAATCAATGTAAACACCAACAAAAGATTAAGTGTAGTTTTGGTCACGGAAAAATCGCAATAGTATTCAACACTTATTTATTTATTTAAGTATTAACACGTGATGTTAGCTACAAAATACCAACATAATCTTGTCTTAGATGAAAAATTAGTAAGTACCTACTTAGTTTTATACTCAGCCTGTAAGTAAGTAGGTACTAAAATTAGACTGGCGATTTAAACTTTTTTGAAATTAGGCGAAGTATGGTAGCGAAGTTAGGAGGATCGACGGTACCTAATGCAAAATTTATTAAACATCTGAGCTCAGAAGTATAACGTCACCTTGCAAAAAAAACACTTTTTCAATTGCGTTCATGTACCTAGGTAGGTAACATAAAAGTAGGCATTTTTGTTGTAGGTAAGTAGGTACTCAATTAATTTAAAACATTACGAACGTTGCATTCCCATTAAATAAAAATTTAAAACTAATTACCTAGGTACATAAAACTCACTATCCTAAATAAAAGCGCTTATAGTTTCCCTGTCACTTGTTTTATTTCACGCATGCGCGGGCACCTGCTTCCGGCGCGGACGCACTTCCGACGGATACAGCTGTTCGATACTGGTTGATAAAGTGAATTGCGGGTATACCACAGATCTAGTTGTAGAGCTAAAAAAAGGGATGGTTAAAATTAAAAAAGCACCTTTCTCTAACAGAGACTAGAAAGTAAATAAGTACCTACCTATGTAGTAACAGTTAATCTCAACTCCATACAAATCTGCGTGATTCCAAGTAATAAGTAGATGCGTTATTTATAGTTGGAATAAAATAATAGGCCCGTTTGGAAAATGTCATTGTGATGTAGCTAGTGATGAAACCTAAGACTCGGTACACAATAGGTACTCACGATAAATTGATTCAATTTGTATGAGTATTTGATTGATTTGATATTTTTTAATTCGATTTGGATAACTCTTGTCAAGAGGAGGGCGTTACTGATAGCGACACAGTTTTATACTTTTGCTGTCAGTATCGTTTAAATTAGCATTAAGTTTACATTAGTGGCAATTCTGAGTGTCGCAAAAGCTAAACTAAGCTAACTAAAATTGTTGCCGTCCCTTTCATAGCGATGGGAATAAAAAGGATGGCAATAGTTTTAATTAGGTTAGTTTAGTTTTTGCGACACTCCGAATTGCCCCCAATATTTACCAGTATGAACCAGTAACAATTGTTACTGGTTCCAAAATAAAATTATTTGTATTTGTATCCTTGTCACAATAATATAACACTGTCATCTATTCTGAGTTTTAACAACTATTCGAAAAGATGGCGCCAGTTTTTTTGAAATTAGTAAATAAACTCCCGTTTTCTATATGTAGCAACATCTCGTGATCTCGATTTTCACGAAAAGCTGTATAGATTGCTGGTCTTTACTACTTTACTATTTTCTGTCTAGGTATTTATGTTAAAATGAATGTGTGGTATGTTTGTCCTCAATACGTGTCTTCCTGTAGGTACTATTGATCAGATTGTGATGAAAATCCGGTAGGACGCCCACTGGTCCAAAAAATCTGTACCTAGGTATCTATGACAAGCTAGTCCAATCAAGATTGAAGGTTGGTTGGTACCTAGTACATTTTGCAGAAGTTAGCATCGCCACAAAAAAGGTCAAAGTGTGTGCTTTTTTTAGAAATCAAAGCGCTTTTCAACTTCATTTAATATTTTTAGAGAGATTTCAATACCTAGGTACCATGTCAAAGCATTACAAAAGAAAAAATACTTCTTAAATTACGTAAGGTCTTTTTGTTCTATTGCTTAACTTTATAGTATGTAGTGAGGAAATAAACAAAACGAAAGTGAAGTTTTACACTATTCTTAGTGCCTGCTCGTAAAATTGCTAAGTAAAATTTTATGATGTAGGTACTTAAGCTTCTTGCTAGTTTTTCTTTGTAAGTAGGTATTATTATTACAAATAAACTTTTATACCTTACGGCCTCTTACGGGTGCTTTTACATCTTATCCGGAGATCGTGGGATCAAGTCCCGGCCTTGCTTTATTGGATTTTCTAATAATATCGTATTGAAAGTTGAGGTAGGTAGGTAGATAGTGGCAATTCGGAGTAGGTACCTATCGTAAAAGCTAAACTTAACTAACCAAAAATGATGCCGTCCTCATAGCGATGGGAATAAAAAGGATGGCATTAATTTTAGTTAGTCTAGTTAAGCTTTGCTACACTCCGAATTGCCACTAATATTACTACACCCCAGTTCTCATAATGCAGATGAGAGAGAGCATCATCAGCTTTCAAACAAACAAAAGGATTTACAATCGGTTCGCCCAGTCCAAAGTTCTGAGGTAGGTACCTACCTAACAAACATAAAAAAAATCTAATTGAAAGCCTCCTCCTCTTTTGAAGTCTGTTGAAAACTAGGCAACATTTGTTTCAATAGGAGCAATAAATAATTTTCGTTCATTCATTCAAGGTTCATCCTGTTTCAGTGCTATTTGTCCTGGCTGCTAGTTAATCTGCATTAAGAGAATGTAGCTATAGGTAGGTACAGTTGTGAAAAGTTTATAGGTAGGTAAGCATGTATAATATGTGGCTAGCCGGAGCGTGGAGAGTGGACACGACCGATGTATATTGTGTCTGATTAGTCTTGATACTCAATAATTATTACAGTTACGGTTTCATTATACCTATTTAGACTTTATAGAATGTTTCAATGTCGAGATACGAAGTCGAACAAAGGTAAATTGGGAATCGTATCACGGAACTAAAATGGAGCTGGGCAGGACACCTGGCACGGAGATTATGACGACAGGTGGAGTAAGGTGTCAACTGAATGGCGTCCAAGAACTGGCTACAGAAATATCGGCCGCCCGGTTGCGAGATGACCGGACGATACTATGAGCGTTGTGGGCGAAATTGGATGAGGCTAGCACAAGACCGTGAGGAGTGGCATAAACAAGTGAAGGCCTATAGGTAGGTACCCAGCTGTGGGTGAAATTGGGCTGCGGATGATGATGATGATAGAATGTTTAATATTATTGGATAATTATTAGCTGTACCTACCCGCAACGTTGTAAGTACGCGTTATAAGTAGGTATTAGCATCGATTCTGTTGCAACACTGACTACCTAGTTAAATTATTCCTAAATTCAAAAGCTCTTATTCCGTTCGCATTAAACGCTGGGTCACATTAAGTACCTACCGTAGGTACTTATTGAGAAAAAAGTATCAAAACACCTTCATCTCAATAAATAACGGTCAAACGCGACACGCACGCACGCGTGCACTGTACCTACCTATACTTACCTTATAGGTACTTATGTATATCTATATACGTACCTATAAGTTTACCGATAGATACCTATGCAAAGTGCATAGATACGGGGGCAGCATTTTGATGGGGCGCATGGAATAATTAATAGTTAGTATGGGATTTAAGTGTATGGAATGTTTGGTTAGAAGTCTAGAACATACATTTAATACCATAAGTAGGTACCAAACTACTATTTATATTAATTTATTTGGAGGGCAGTAGGTAAGGTACCTAGGTAGGTAGGTATAACATCATACCAAGTTTTTTTTAAGTAAGTAGGTGGGTGAGGCCGCCAAAATTGTCAATTATATCACAAAAGTAACACAACAGGTTTTGTGTTACCGTTACACAAATGTAACCCAAAAGTAACACATATTTTGAGTAAAGGTGATTTCATAATGGTTAAATAAATAACCTAAAATAATGCAAGATAAACTTTTCTTTTTTACTGTACCCCTAGGCAGAAAAACACAAAAATACTGCCTATATTTTACTAAGGACAAAAAAGCTTTTTAATTTTTCTCGATCTTTCTCGTTCTGGGGCAGTTAACGGCATTAAAATAAAAATGTAGGTACAGTTACTAATGCACATAAATAGATTAATTATAATATTATTTCAATAGAAGAAAACAATTGGCCGCTGGATAACGTTAGTAAAACAAACTTAACTAATTCGATGCTCAAGAGCCTTTTGTAACAGTTTAACTGAACACTTGGAAGGTTTTCAATATTAAAATGTAAGTACTGCGTTTGTCATACCTACAAAATCACACATTACACATTACTTTCAAAAATCAGTCCAAATACCACTATGTTTGCGGCTTTATATATCTACTGTGTTACGTAACACATACATTTGTGTTACAATAATAAAAAAGTAACATAAATGTAATACAAATGCAACACAAAAGCGAAATTTTTAAAACAATTATAGGTCATATCTCGGTTATTTATTATAATTAGGCCGTAATGGGCGATTTTAAGTATACTTTGACCTCATTGCTAAATAATTTAATACAATAACATTCAAAAATCTGTTTCTTACCTCAAAAATCACAAATAAAACTTTTTTTATGAACACAACCGCAAAAAGTGACGCGCACTTTATGTTCCTTCACTGGCGAAATAAAAGAGCTGGATTTTTTTTTTCAATTGTTTGGATGACAGTGTTGCCGTATTAATACTGTGGTTTGCACTTTGGTAGTTTAAATAGTAGCTTTGGGATAAAAACGTGTCACACAAAAAAAAACGTAACACAAAAGCAAGAGACATTTTTTATTTAAGTAAATTATTAATAAAAAATGTTATTTTAAGGATTTTCGCAAAAATATTATTAATATAGCAGAGGTCTATCATCTATTTCTTCGACGGTATACCTATAATTCAGGTATACTCAACAATTTATTAAATATTTTAACCATAACAAACTGCAACAAAAAACGACTAAAAGTCACACAAAAAAATTGACAATTTTGGCGGCCTTACCCAGGTACCTACTACCTAGGTAGGTACTTACCTAAATTAATTTAATAACTTATGCACTGCACATACATAAATTATAAACGTTAATAATTAGGTACTTAAGTATATTATTATTTTACAGTTCACGTGCATAACGCAGCAAATGCAAATTATGAAATAATAAAAAAATAAATTAATTCACAAACTAAATTATTATTAAGTATTACATAACATAGAGCCAACAAAAATTCAAAAGTCAATGTTCTCTTAGCCCATTCAAAACGTACAATTAAAAAATAATCCATTAGGTACTTAATTACTTTTAGATTTAGCGCCACAACGAACGTCTGTTCTTATTTCAAACTCCGTTATTACTTTTTAATTTTAGATTTAGGACCAAGACGGACGTCTGAAAAAAAAAACACATACCTACCTACTGTATAACGCGTAGGGCCGCACGAAAGTTACTGTTATCTTGGCATATCCTCTCTAGGCGAAATGCACATAAAGTACCCGGTTTATTATCTCAACGTTCACGAACAACGGTATTCGGTTCTTGATGCGCGCGCCGCTCCCCCCTCGCTGCTATTGTTACGAACCTCCCATAAAGTGCCGTATTTGAGGTAGAGAATATTTCCATCTCTGGTCTATATTTCAATTGCTTATTTCTCCTAAGCTACTAGGTTATACAAAGATATTCAAAGACTGTTTTAAAGAGTAAAAAAAATGCAATTTTTCAATATAAACCTTAACTAAAATCTAATTACATTTAAGACGTAAATAGCGGTTCTAAAATAAATTCGTTATCTCTCTGGCGTGGAATTTCAATGCGGTACTTTATAGACGCGCGCGTTCATGTTGAACCGTATTTCTACCGCGGCAGAGTTGAGGATGGAATTTTGGTACTTGATCGGTCTCGGAGCAACCCTTCGTCTTATTCTCCGTCCTTGTCTTGCGACGGTCGACTGCGCTGCTCTACGTGTAGGATTTGTGGTCCTCTAAAAGATAGCTTGTAGCTTTCAATATTTTTGTAATAGCATTACATTAGCAAGAATTTAATCAGTTATTTTTTTACCTTTTTGAAGCTATTATTATCTTGACATTATTATGTTTATGTGTTTTTTTACATTATAATAATTAGGACTAAGAAGTGGGAAGATGACATCCAACTTACCCTGGGTCCATACTGTGCAAGGGTTGCAGAGGAGAGATCACAATGGAAAGAGTTGGAGGAGGACTATATGCCAAAAGAAAAGGTACGAACCTTAGTTTATCAATGTATGGACTAAATGTAACAAAAGTTTTTAAGTAGTTGATATAGTAATAGGAAATTAAAATATGATTACTTACATACAACTCTACGCAAGGTTCCAAGGTGCGGGTAGACCTTATTTTTTCTGATCTTTTTAAGCATTTTTAGATCTTTCAATGATGTCAGGTTGGGCATGTCCAAATAATTATTTGATAGGTGCCACATTTTGCATAAGCTAACTTTCCATACGCGATGGGTTGCCAGGCCGACAGCTAATGAGCTGGGCCAGGAATGGCCAAAATAAAAACAGCATCCAAATCGTACAACCGTTATGAAGCTGTATTGCCACAGACAAACATAGCATAACAATAAAAGACTCAAACTTTGCAATGTCAACTCTTTTTTTATGTCGGGGATTTAAAAATAAAGTAAATTATATTTTCAAGACATCTTGCACTGGTCGTGTGGAGTTAAGCCCGCGTCGTCCCGTTCGGTGCGCGCCTACGTAGTTATGGCGCGAATGTACTTTTGCCCACTTTGAAATATAGCGGCCGTCGTACACAAGGACGTAACTTGCGTAACTGTGTGATGAAAAATATTATTGCGTGTGATTTCCGCGATATAGGTACCCTGGATATGAAATAACTACGCTCGTTTTTTTACGAAAATTAATTATTTCTGACATTTTATTTGTAGTAAGTACTTAGGTACCTAAATTATTTTAATTTATTGTATGATCTGATCATTTTTCTAAAATATAAAGAATCTCAGAATAAACAAATTGTGCAGAATCTCGATTTTTCGATAATATTTAGATTCAATTTGCTTCTAATACAAGAGGTAGGAAATTAATTTACCTATATTATTAGCAAAAAAACCCTGGGAAACAGTCCTGATCATAATTATCTCAGTTTATTTATTATTTTTCATCAACTCTAGCAGCCAATCTCAATACCCTATCTATCTTTGGTTTTGCTTACTGTCAGTAGCTATTTGACGTTTTTTGTATGGAAGAAATGTCAAATATCTACCCGCAGTATGCAAAACCAAAGATAGATAGGTTATTGAGTTGAGACTAGCCGTAGATGAGATGGCTAATATTTGGTAATTACAAATATCGAATGAATAGCTCTCACTATTTTATTGTTTTATCTATGCGTTTGAGGTTTCGTGGATTACACTGCGTCTCGTAGTGCAAGTGTTATTCGGTAAGTATTTTAGTTTAATAGATCTACCACATAATATCGTCATTTGCAGGGTAACTGACAAAACACGACTTTTCAGTAGAAGCATTCAAAGTTTGTTTCTACAGTAAATTGAACTATTTTTTTAAATTAAAGGTAAGTAAGTAGGTACCGTTTTTTTGTTGTTAGTATAAGCAAGATTTAAAATAACTGTGCTGTTTAATTATTGAGTTTCGTAATAAATATAGTTTATGTCATAACCCATAGGTATCTAGTTAAGGAATATTAGATATCTAAGGTTATTTTAATTGCACCAACTTATTTAATTTACTCATATTATGCTCAATAATAAACATTCCCCCGCTAAGTAGGATCGGCATAAACTTTTCCATTCTCTATTTTATTCAACTTAATTTAAAACAGACAATTAAATGGGCATGTACCAAATATGTACCTACCTATGTATTTGGTCCTCTGACTGAAAGAAATGTCTACCGCTCCATGGGATACAGTCGTGATCATAATTATTATTATTTATTATTTAGGTATTATTTACAGACAATTAAAAACGAAAAAGTGCGTTGCACAAAAGTTGCACCGAGAAAGTATAAAAAGTGCGTATCCGCCTTTCCTGTCCTCGTGACGCCTGTCTAGTAGCGGGCGCTTTTTCCGAGCCCATCCGAAGAACGGAAAACAAAAAGGCGGGATTTATATTTATATTTTTATTATTTTTTCTATTCGCTCATATTTTGTTTTATTTTCGTTGAATTTTCGCTTTTTGCATATCGCGGTCGGATGGACGTTTTGTTGATAGTGATGGGATGAGTGGTTCTTGAATTTTATATCCTCAAACCTCGACATGAAATCTGTCAAAACAATTAGATTGTTTGTTCTATAATAGGTACCTACTTACTTAGGTAAATTTTTAGTCGTTGTAGGCATAGGTACTTAAATAAATAAATTTAAGTAATTTAATAAATAAATTTAATTTATTTATTTAGTAGTAAAGAACGTAGAATCCTAAGTGTGTAGGTTCAAAAACGTTGGCCTTTAAAGTAGGTACTTATATCCTTATTTCAAGGTACCTATATCTTTAGTTCAACATCATTAAGTACCTACTTTAATATAATATTATGTACCTAGGTAGGTACCTAAGTAAGTACCTACCTTACCTACCTAAACGGAAACAGTAGGTACCACCACACACTTTAGGTACTATCTATTTCTACCCGTTAGATGCCTCATAATCATAAGTTGGCATAAGATCTGATACCTCATAGTAAAACAAATTCGAATACCAACACTACTTATTTCGATTTTGCATTCGTCATTTTGTTTTGGAATGTCACTGTCACAGCGTTGATTGGTGGAATGGCGGGAAATGTTTGGCGGCACTTTGAGATGCGTGTGGTCTTGGAAATGTCTGCAAAATATTGAATTTATGTTGCTGTTCTTATGTAGGTATAAAATGTTGTAAGTATTCCGTTAGGAAGAATTTAGGACAAAGAAATATAAAATGAAAATTCATTTTTTTATTTGACCTTTTGTTTGCAGCGATTTTGGGAATGACGAAGATTTGAATTAGAATTTTGTTGCAATAAGTAGGTACTTACCTAAATATTTATTTAATATTAGGTATAATGTAGGTTACCTACCTAGTCAGACTATGATTAGGTATGTCCCCAATTCTGAAGTCACGAAACGAAATTAAACCAGACTAAAATTCTTAAAAATTAAGTTTAGAGATTCGTATGTAAGTCTAGTTTGGTGCCAAGTGAATATGGACCACTTGGCACCAAACTAGACTAAAATCAGTCTAAAATCAAACTTCAGTCATTATTAGACTTAATTCTGATGAAACAGTTTTCTAAGTTTGGATTTTTTAATTATTAAGAATTATTAATTGATTTGAATTTATGGTTTTAGGTCATGCGAATGCCAGTTTTCTAACTTTTCATATTTTGTTTTTAATTATTCACAGCACGCCACTAGGTTCACCATTTTTATCAGTTCCTCTTTTGCCGTTATTATTTTAATTTTTGTTGATATTGGTGGCAATTCTGAGTGTCGCAAAAGCTAAACTAAGCTAACTAAAATTGTTACCGTCCCTTTCATAGCGATAGGAAATAAAAAGGATGGCAATAGTTTTAGTTAGGTTAGTTTAGCTTTTGCGACACTCCGAATTGCCCCCAGTAGTTACCTACCTAAACTTGTGTTTTACCTAGGTATCTAAGTACCTAGGTAGGTAGTACCTACCTACTTATATACCTAAGTAAAAAATTTCTTAGTTAGGTTTCTTAGGTAGGAGGTCTGTACCTACCTTACCTAAGTAGGTACTAAATAAGTAGGTACCTACCTACTAACCTAGATATCTATCAAATGAAAAACACAGGTTTTTCATTGAATAATTACTTAATGTTAAAATTTCGTAACAAAACATATTCGATTGAATTATTAAGTAGGTAGGTACCTAGGTAAGTACTTAAGTAGGTTATTACTTTTCTACCACGAAACAAAAATAAATTTTTATTCCCTGTCCATCGTACAATCGCGAACAAAATTGAATCAGCCATTCCCCCGACGACACTACCGTAGGTAGTACCTGCGCATACCTACCTCTACACTACATGAATAGGTAAGTAGGTAGGTTTGTTTGTTTCCGACAAACTGCTTTAGGCCATAGCGAATATGCATGAGTTACCCGGTAATAAGCCTAAAATAAGTAAACTCGGTACAGTCACTAATAAAAGCAGATAAGTAGGTAAGTAGGTACAATCTGCAAGAAAAGTAGATCGGGGTAGGTAGGTAGGTACTTACCTACTTTTAATCAATTTTAAACTAAGATTTTTTTGTGTGTAGGTAAGGTAGATAGACAAAGCCTTTAGGTAAAGCATAGTGTTTACCAAAGATAAAGTTTTCTCTATTTTCCCACCTTCTATAGAAAATTCAAGTAAAAAAAGTGACTTTGTGTAGGTATTATGTGTATCTATCTATAGTACTTCCGTCAATTCCGCGGAATTGACGAGGAATAATAGTTTTGGATGCGCTATTTTAGTTTCGAATTTTGAAAACTCATGATCATTTTTTTTGTTAATAAATAGGTAGGTAGGTACTTAGGTAGGTACTTTTGTTTACTCTTTCATTAATTCACCGTGTTAATTAATTATCTTCCTCATAAATTAAATAAAAAAGCTCACATAATAAAGTAATTTACCTACTCAAAGTAGTCCAAGTATATTTAGTCTCTGAATTGAGAAATCACCAATAAGTAAAGAAATGAAACTGTTGAATAGTTCTAGTAAATTAGGCTAAGTTACAGCCAAAACTCATAACCAGCTAAAGGCTAAAACTACTTTTGACTGGTTTAGCGCTTTGGCTGCACCAGTTACCTATACGTTGATGGCACTCTTGTTTGACAGAAGCGAAGTGGTAATAGGCCAAATATTTCCATGTTTGACAGAAAGTCGTAAGCCAACACGGCCTTCTACCTACTGTTGAAACTAAAATGAGTACCTATTGTTAAACCAAACTTTAGTAAGTAGGTAGTAACCTCTACTTACCTACTAACATTAAAATAATATTTCACCCTGGAAATACCACTTCCATTCTAAAATTTACTGACTCCATGCCCCAAACTTTTTTGCATCGCGTGCTTCTAGAGTCGTGACAGACAGACAGACGGATCCAGCGTAATTTATAATATGTCGCTATCGGTCGATCTCGGCACGCTACCGAAAACCGATGTAATCTGACCCCTGGAATCGAGGAGAATGGGTTATGTTGGAATTTAAACAAGAAAATAATGTAATAGCTTACAAACGTACCTATCTAAAGGATACAGGATCACACATTCACAACTGTAGGTATCAAAAAGCTGTAAAATTTTAAGCTATTGCATAGCTTCTATCGCGGGCCTTAAGCGTGGAGACCGAATCCAGAAATTCCGTAACGAAAATAACCTGACACCCCCCACTCCGAAAAAATGTTATGCAATAGCTTTACCGCGGCAGTCTCCGAGTGCCACACGTCTTATTTAATTATTTACTTAAGGCTTCTGCGCTGTACGACTTCCCCATACAAACGTAATACCATAACCATTTGAAATTTGAGCATATCTTTAGCATAGTATGCTATTATTCGTATTAGGATAGCATTTATCTAGGTTTCTGCCAGAAGCTTTTTTCAAAATACTTAGCTAAAGTAAAATTAAACCGAATCGCATTTTGCATATTTTTACATCATAGAAGACATGTTTTCTTAATATTTATATAGTATTAAACACTAGGATATTTTAAGTTTCCTTCTGTAAGAAACATAGCTTATATGGTCTAGTATCAGAAAAACAACACTGTGTGAAGAATAAAAACAATTTTCAGTCATAATTTTTGGGACTACGGGAGACAAGCAAATTCTTTGCAAAATAGCCATGCATTTACATTTAATACATTTTTAACCTTTTCTAACAGTGCGTTTGTGTGCGTGTGTCACGCACGCTCACGCACACAGATGCAAAATGACAATCACACCAAGATTTTGTCGTGTGTCGATGTTTGAACGCGCGAGTAATTGAATTTTGCCGAGCCACGTCGCCGGACTCTTAAGAGCGGTCAACCCGGCTCACTTTTCATACAAACGCTCGTACGTGATTATGCCGTTGTAACAGATCTTTCTTTTAAACTTTTGGACTAATAGGTATCTTGTGCACTATATCTAGGTTTCTATCGAAACTAAAAATCAAAATTTTGAAAAACAAATTCAGTATAAGCTTCCAAAAACCTGCTTTTAGCATAAATTTTACCTGAACTTTGGCCGTTCATAATGTACTCATAAATTGTAAAAGTAAAGAAAATATTGTGATAGAGACCTTGCAAATGTTATGGAGATTCTAAATGACAAATATTTATTTTACAAACTTGTAAGGCTTACTGAAAAACACGTATTTCCTAGAACACTTTTTATGAAATTTCCGCACACTATTTTTCGAGTGAGCGAGTGAGCGGCGAAAGTACCTACTGAATGCCGAGCGCTGAGGCGCTATCTCTGTCTTTTCGCTTTGCTTCTTTTTCTAGCATTGCGCTGGATGAAACAACAAGCTTTTCAGCTATGCCCGCGTCGATGATAGACGCACCGGGAAGGGCCACCATAAGTTGCTTTCACGTTATTGGTCGGTACCTACCTACATAAGATCTTAAAAGTAATTTTCTTATAGTAAAACATGAGTCCTGAAAGGTCATTGCAAGTACCTATTCAATTATGTTACTAAGTTACACTAGGTCGCTAAAATCAAGATCAGTTTACTAAAGATTATGAAACGATTTAAGAATGAACTGGTGTTTAAACTACCTACTTATTCAAAAACTAATTAGCCTTATTGTATCAGTGATCTTTTAGGCAAAGAAGATACTTAATTAGAAATGTTAAGTAAGGGGCACGTATAAATTTACCTTTTTTTATCTAGGTAGGTAGGTAGGTACATTATGTAGGTACTTAATAAGTAGGTAAGTACTTAAGTACAGAAATAAAAAAGTAGGAATTTAAGTACGAAAATGGGTTGACTACAATACAAAGATCTCTCAGAGTAATACTATAAAAATAGTAAAATATTTATTATCAATCTATTTCACACTAATTAATGCAAAAATATGTTTGTGAAACATAATATTTACCTATCAGAAACCAGCTCTGCAACTTTTATAAAATTCTTTCACCATTCAAAATGTAGGTACCTCCTAGGTACCTACTTACTTACATTATTTTTGTTAAACACTAACTAAAAATGAAACTATAAAGAGAGGATATCCATAGGTATCAAGTAGCCTATTCTCCTCTCACAAATATCAAACTTGGCAAGCTCTACTTATGTCGGTCGAGTTTAAGCATAGCTCAAAAATTATCCAAGAAAAGGGTTTGGGAAATTATATTTTTCGTGATAGCCATCTATGATTCATTGACGACCTCTGTGGCGTAGTGGGCGAAAGCCCGCCTGAGACGCAGAGGTTGCGGGTTCGATCCCCGCTGCATGATGATCTGCAAATATTTGTTTCGTGTCTGGGTGTTTTCTATGTATAATGTGTAGGTACCTACCTATGTATTTACAAAAAAATAAATGTACCTATCTATGTAGGTAATGTATCAGTCATCTGGTTACCATAACACAAGCATTAAATTGCTTAGCTTGGGACTAGATGACGCCGTGTAGAATGTCCAAGGATATTTATTATATTAAGTACCTATTTATTATTAAAAACTCCGTCACCAGAGTTGGCCACTTGCTGATACGAACTTACCTACTGACTTTATTTATTATTGGCGAAATACCTAGGTACCTACGTTAAAAGTTAAAAGTTAAGGTGTCTATCTATGCGTTAAGCGCTTTAAGATAGGTTTCACAAACGAAACATTCAGTTAAAAAAAAATCCTTTAATCAAATAAAAAAACGGCGGCGCTAGTTTGACGCATGCATACAGACACTTTATGGTAAAATTTAGAATTTTAGTGTACTTAAAGGTACGTAGTGCGAAACTTATTATGTAGGTAGGTAAGTTAAAAGGTCATTCAATAAGTAGGTAAGTACCTACAAATGCTATTTTCTTAGCTTTAAGGTTTTAAGAACACCATCAAACTTAAAAAGTGGAAGATATTTTTTTTATAGGTAAGTACCTATACCTACCTACAACCGACTTTAATTTCGTAGGAAGAGATACATTTCCTGCACTCTCGAGTTGCATTTCTGTTCATACCTAACTCCGAAGATACCTACTCATCATCATAATCCTCCAACTTTTTTTATGGGACCACGGGAGTAAGTACCTAAACTATTTCAAACAATTTTCAAAAGCTCTTGGCGCTTAAGCATTTAGAAAAATTCAAGTGAACCTCGGTTTTCCATTTCTTAGCGACTAAAAATCTATGTTTTTGAAACAGTGGCAAGCATTGCATAGTGGCATAAGCATTGCATTACTTTGGTATTTTACACTAAGAACTTTAGCCTTCTCACGGTCACGGTCTAGTAGATAGATAAATCTATAGTGTTACGCAGGGTTTTATAATAGGTACTTATCACGCTATTTGCAGGGAACCCGTTATATACGTGGCGAATACTAAACACCATCAGACTGTTTGGAAGCTTTTGAAATCGTCGCATATTGCTTTTAAACAACTATAGTAATTAATATTATAAACATGGAAAAGGAAGATTTAAATCTTGATCAATCATTACGGAAACTAAACATTCTCTTCAAAGTCTCAGGAATAAACTTACCAAACAAAATCATAAATCTAAACAAAGATGGATATTTTTCTTCAACTTTCTTAGTTCGATTTTTGTACTAAGTTTGGCCTCCACCTACGCTTTCTTAAGCATTGTTAACAAGAAGAATATCATCGAAGTAACAAGTTTATTACCATGTATGTCCATAACAATATTAGGCATCTTCAAGACATTCAACCATATATACAAAGAAGGTAAACTAAAAGATTTAATTGAAATTTTGAGGAACTTAGAAAGAGATGAGAATCAGAGGGAGGCATCAGTCGAGAGGAGAGAAATTGTTAATAAAGATAAAAAGTTTCTGAATCAAGTTATTGATGCTTCATATATCGTCGCTGTAGTTGGAAAACTAAATAACTAACACATTTTGCCAAATCGACTTTATTGCACCTTCATAAAGTCCAATTCAAGCTGCATCTTTCTGTGTTACTAAAGTTTTGATATCATATGTTACTCTCGGTATAATGTTGGTAGTTTTTAATTCGGTTTTTTTTTTGTTTGTAGTTGAAAAATCGAAATATTTAAATTTGACTAAGTCAAACAATCCTAGAAAGTCAGAACTCTTGCGTTTCATATACATCCATAGCAAATTTGAATATTTCGATTTTTCAACTACTCTACCGTGATATGCTGGTACTTACGCGTTAGTTCTGGACTTGAATCGAGTTGTAGGTTATAGCTCTGCTATGGATGTATATGAAACGCAAGAGTTCTGACTTTCTAGGATTGATTGACTTAGTCAAATTTGAATATTTCGATTTTTCAACTACTCTACCGTGATATGCTGGTACTTACGCGTTAGTTCTGGACTTGAATCGAGTTGTAGGTTGTAGCTCTGCTATGGATGTATATGAAACGCAAGAGTTCTGACTTTCTAGGATTGATTGACTTAGTCAAATTTGAATATTTCGATTTTTCAACTACTCTACCGTGATATGCTGGTACTTACGCGTTAGTTCTGGACTTGAATCGAAATGCAGGTTCTAGCTCTGCTATGGATGTATATGAAACGCAAGAGTTCTGGCTTAACCGAATTGTTTGACAAAATTAAAAT
Source organism: Xanthorhoe designata (assembly GCA_963582015.1). Classification (NCBI taxonomy): domain Eukaryota; kingdom Metazoa; phylum Arthropoda; class Insecta; order Lepidoptera; family Geometridae; genus Xanthorhoe; species Xanthorhoe designata. The sequence continues at coordinate 12,007,460 of OY757029.1, read as the reverse complement.
TATTTTTTTCGATATTTTAACTACTCTACCATGATAGTAGTGGCAATTCTGAGTGTCGCAAAAGCTAAACTAAGCTAACTAAAATTGTTGCCGTCCCTTTCATAGCGATGGGAATAAAAAGGATGGCTATAGTTTTAGTTAGGTTAGTTTAGCTTTTGCGACACTCCGAATTGCCCCCAATATGCTGGCACTTAAGCGTTTGTTCTGGACTCAATTCGAATTGGAGGTTCTAGTTTTGTTACGGATATGTGAGAAACGAAAGAGTTCTGGTATTCTAGAATAGTTTGATACGATTAAAATAGATATATTTAACTTTTTGTCTTCGTGGAACTATGCAAATTATTTTTACAAATTATTTTTTTCTGACGTTTTGACGCCAGAACTATCGCTAAAAAGTATCAGGAACTATAGAACACACCTTCATGCGACTGGAACAAGCATTTATTTTTGATTTGCTGCAAAATGATATGCTACGGGAGGTTAGCATATCATTTTTTAAACGTGTTTTTTTCAGCTAAAAACGCCAGAACTATTGCTGAAAAGTATCAGGAACTATAGAACTCATCTGCATGCGAAGAGAACTATCGTAAAAACATGATATGCTGGGACATGATATGCTAAGTTCACGGACACCATTTGACTCGAGTCTGGGTATTACAAAGCACAATATAAACTTTCTGTTTTTTCATGTGGTTCCTTTTGCAGATCAACTGAGATTCTAGAAGCGATCTGCTCTAGCTCGAACCTGGTCAACTTCCTACTCCCAAACTACCGAAACTATTTTGATGAATAATAATGGTTTATCCCACGGGAACACTGCACTTTTCAGGAATTTAAAGTAGCCTATTTGTTAATCCAGGGTATAAGCAATCCTGATACCAAATTTCATTCAAATCCGTTCAGCCGTTTGAGCGTGAAAGAGTAACAAACACACTTACACACACACACACAAACTTTCACCTTTATAATATTAGTGGGACAAAATGTAGGTAGGTACCTACCTACTTACCTACATTATTTTAGTTAAAAGCTTAGAAATGAAACTAGGTACCTACTTACTTAGAAAGAGAGGGCTGGTCCAGTGCTATATTATGTACCTACCTACCTACCTATAAGTATAAAAAAATATCCATAGAAATCAAGTAGGTAGCCTAAAAATATCAAACTTGGCAAGCTCTACTTATGGCGGTCGAGTTAAGCTCTACCGATTTGATAGCTCGAAAATTATCCACGAAAAGGGAAAGGGCTTGGGAAATTATATTTTTCGTGATAGCCATCCATGATTCACTACGATGCTTCATTAAGTTAGGTAGGTACCTACGTTTGTAAGCATAAAATACCTACCTACGTTTAAATTAAAGGTCAAAATTTCCGTCTACTATTTCGTTAGCGTGCAGAAACTTATTTAAATACCACGAGGGCCACGAGGGCATTGAATAGGTAGGTACAAATGCTTTTTTCATAGCTTCATCAAAGTTTAAAAAGGGGAAGGACATTTATTTTATGCTTTTATGCTGAGACCGATCCTATTTGGTCCACACCTACGCCGCGGACGCTTGTGGTTAGGTTAGGTAGGTACTCTATGTTGATCGGGGACAGTTTCTAATTTAGCTGTAGGTACCTACTTACCTACAATTTTTAAATCTACTGTCTGTCCTGTTTTTCCTGTTCCTGTTTTTACATTGTAATGGTCGTCCTGTGTTGTCAAAATAAATGCTATAAGTAAGTATCTATCTATCTATCATATTTATACAACCGACTTCAATTTCGTTAGAAGATCAATTTCCTGTAGGTAGGTAGGTACCTACTCTCGAGGTGCATTTCTGTTCATAACTTGGAAGATCCTCATCAGATCCTCCAATTTTCATGGGACTCGGTAGTAGTCAAAATCTTTTAAACAATTTTGAAAATCTCTTGACGCAATAATAGGTAGGTCAACAAAAAAAAATTCATACCTACCGTGAAATCCTCCTCATTTGAAAGAGAGAAAGAAAGAAAAATAATTTACCTATTCTGGTAGGACCTCAAGGATCGCATCAGTAGGTATCGTCTTACATGCTTGGTGATTCTAATGCCTGTTCCAACGCGACTCCCTTCACCAGGGAAAGAATCAGGCAAGAACCTGGTGGTGTGGATCTAGCTTTTTTAAAAGCGATCCCTTGACAATCTAAATAATCAAGTTTCTTGAAGTCTGCTAGAAAGTAAAGCACCAAAAAGGAAAAAAAAATACTTAGGTTCTTTATCAGATATCATCCTACTGTCCCTAAAATGATATCTACCAGGGCGTTATGAAACACAGAAGGTAAGGAAATGAAAACACGGGATATTAACGGTTGACAGCGGACAATAGTTGCAATACGGATCCATATATTAGCGGGAGGATTTAATCAAGTCGGAATGAAAAATGCCCGCGGGATCGTGCAGGGTGAGCTATGACGTAGGGATAGCAAAACAAGCTTAAAACTCACTCGTAACGTTATTAAATAGTTGGTCGAGTTTGATGTGCCCTGACTTTCGATTTGAAGGTCATTTGTGCACCAATGTGTATTTTGTTGTACCGAATATGCGCATTAGCACGAGCTCCAAACGGTGAAGGAAAACATTGTTAAAAAACCCGCGATGTGTTCGGAGATGTGAGCGAGATGGCAAGCCTATTCGTGGTAACCTTGGTTCAAGAAATGTTGATTTAAATTGGGGTTTTATCATTAGTCATCTTTTTTTTAAACGAAAGCTTTCATAACAATAATTTTGTAATTTTAAGATGTTATGTAGGTTAATATTATATAAATTCTACCCAAAATTATTGAATATTGTCGTAAAAAAAATGGTACTTAAGCCACCCAGAGTGTCTTGCGTTTCTTTTTATATTAGAGCCGTTTTTAATCAGTCATTGTTTTGCAATCGCTACAGGGGTGGAACTGCAAAGGGTTGCAAGTAATGAGAAGAATGAAAAATGGCCGCGCACAACGAGCGCTGGGAATTTATTAAAAAACTACAAAATTCCCGGGGCTTTCTGATTACAATAGTTACAGTTTTTAACTTATACCTATATTTTAATCAATTCAAAATGTCAAAAAACAAAAAAGTTATAGGTAGGTAGGTATGACTTGTAAGGTATTTGAGATGGAACGCATCGTTTTTTCCCATAGTATTGAACCTCCTCCTTTTTAACCTACTTCAAGAAAGAGGAAGGTCTGTGTTCCGCTGTAGGTACTTATGTTTTTTTTTTACTTTTTTATGTACTTAAGTACTTAGGTAGGTATGTTCACCGATTTTGAAATAAGTAGGTAAGTATACTTAATTATATTTTTTGAAAGATTAATAATATGATGATCCTGAGGTCCCATTAAAAAAATGAGGATCTGATGAGGATCTTCGGAGGAACAGAAATGTACCTCGAGAGTGTATTAGGATTATTGCTCTCATAAGAAATTTTACTTAAGTAAGTTTGTTTTATAAATATAAAAAAATTTGGCACTGATATAAATAGGTACCTATACTAAGTATTTCCCATACCTACTTACTTACATCTAAAAAAAATATATTTTCTTTCGCGACTCTCTTGGCACCTATAACCAATAAATTATTCTAAGACGACTATGACACGCACTCGGTTTGTCGCCGCCCCATCATAGCTGTCCCATTTAATTTATACTGCAATATTCGCATGAATTATATTATAGCTTTAACAATATTTAAGAAATACTTAAAAATACCGGCTCACGACTATATTTCAGCACGGTGGACATTATCTATCTTATAATCCTCGTAGTAAATATACTTAAATAAATAATTGTGATAAAATTTCCAAAATCCCCTTTTTAAGGGAATTTCTAAAGGTTAGACACTAACCAAATTTAAAGAAATTCTTTGGGCCTATGATGACGTTTGAGGAAGACGGCTTACCCCAGTGGGCCAATACTAAGCTGCCAGTGATGATACCTAAAATGATTATTATTACTATACTTAATTATATGAGCCGTGTTGACCAAGAGGAATGAACCACGACTTTCAATCCGTCGTGGGTTCGAATCCCGACAGAGCAACAATAGACTAGGTATTCATTTAAGTACTTACCTACTTACCTAGATAAAATATCTTGGTAAACGGTAAAGGAAAACACCGCGGTTTAGTCAGCCCCACACGTTGACCATTGTCTTTCCTGTGGATATGGCTGTCAGCTGCTGAGAGGATGGATTAGGTGCCACAAGCCTATTCCATCTCAACAATGTCCCAGGCACTACAGCGTAGGCTAAGTTTGCCTCCAGGCGCTATATAAAATAAATCATCTCTATAGTAAAGCTGTAAAGGCCTGAGTTTAGATAGAATCGAAAGTCTACATAGGTACCTACAATATAAATAAAGTTACATTTAATCCACAAAAAGAGCGATTAAAAGAAAATGCCTTAAAAAGCAAAGTTACGGCAGCGCCCGCAAAATGCATAAACTTGGTCATAAAATTATTTACAGACTTACCTGCCAGTTAACTGGGCCCTAAACTGGAGTGTTTTTATGTCCCGTTTACGATTTGCTCTCAGATGAGGCGTAGTGCATGGAAATTTCACGGCTGATCGTAGAGACGAAGCGCAACCAATGAAGTCAAATTCTAATATTAAAAAAAATAAGAACATCCTTGGACACTTATATCGTCATCCAGTCCAATGTGTTATTCCAGGTCTTATGCTATTACTTACATGAAAATTTTTGAACAAATCCGTTTAGTAATTTGTGCGTAAATAACATACCTACTTATAAGTAGGTAGGTAGGTACATCAATACCTACCTACATCCATAAAAACTTTCGTGTTTTTACTATTAGTGAGATTTCAATATTTATTGATTTAGCTAATTAGAAAGTCATAATAATTGCATTACCTATTATAAATTGATAAGACAATTTCCTTTAATTGCAATTAAAGTAATTACTTACATTGAAATTGCTGTCGTACAAAAGCCTAGAGCCGAGGTAGTAATAATGTCGGTGTGTAGACCATATCAGTCTTAGAAGCGAACAAAATGTTTTATTTAACAATTAGGTACACACGACATAAAGAGAAAGATTTGCACAAACAACATCTCACCGTCTCAACTCCGTCGTGGATAAAGAAGAATGCTAAACGCTGACCTACTGTCAAAACAGAGCAAATCCTTAACTTTGTGTTTGTTGCTTGATTGGTTTTTTATCTGACTGTAGGTACCTACAATGCAGCCATTTTATAATGGTGTCCGAATCGACAGCAACAAAAATATTAAAATCAAAAGTATCAGTTGGGACATTGCGTCCCAATATATTTTGTCCGAATAGACAGCTCCGATCGACAGCGTAGGGCACATACTCGTAATTCGTCACTGGAAGTATCACTTACTGTAATGGACGAACCCCTGTTTTTCAGGAGAGCCAAAATAAGTTTTTTTTTGGAAATTGATCTGTACCTATCTCTTTTTCCTGACGTCCGATTTGAATACTTCCAAGAGCAAAGTATCTTAGTTTTTCAGCACCTTTCTTACTATTATTTCAAAAATGTGAAAAACTTATGGTTTAGGAGATAACCTGTCCCTTACCTTAAAATTCAATGTAAAGCTGTACCTTACGTTATTCAAAATGAAGGTGAAAACAGTCTGCGATGATGTAAGGAACAACAGATCAAATAAAGTAATAGGTAAGTTTAGCGTAAGGGTCTTTTATTAGTTTCCATTTGTTGTAAGTACATACACACCTAGTAAACCACCCTTATTACTATCGAAGATACCAAAACACAATTGTCTCAAGGAAACATCTAAGAATTTAGGGTGTAGGTAGAGTATGGGTCATGTCTAATAGATAGATCAATCTATACTATTGTTGACGCAGTGTTCTATATATTTCACTATTTGCAGAGAATCCGTTAGATACGTGGCGAGTACTGAACCACCAGCAGACAGCAGACTGTTTGGAGGCTTTTGGAATCGTCGCATAATTTGAAAAAATAAACAATTATAGTAATATTATAAACATGGTAAAGGAAGATTTAAATCTTGATCAATCATTACGTAAACTAAACATTCTCTACATTGTCTCAGGAATAATCTTACCAAACAAAAACATAAGAACTTCAGATAGAATCATAAAAAGATGGGTATTTTTCTTCAACTTTCTTTGTTCGATTTTAGTCCTAAGTTTGGCCTCCATCTACGTTTTCTTGAGCTTTGTTAACACGAAGAATATCATCGAAGCAACAAGTTTATTACCATGTATGACCATAACAATATTAGGCATCTTCAAGACATTCAACCATGTAACCAAAGAAGGTAAACTTAATGATTTAATTGAAATTCTAAGGAACTTAGAAAGAGATGAGAATCAAAGGGAGGCATCGGTAGAGAAGAGAAAAATTGTTAATGAAGATAAAAAGTTTCTGAATCAAGTTATCAATGCTTTATATGTTGTTATCGGTTTAATGAATGTAGTTTTTTATGTGGTTCCTTTGATAATGATAGCTTGGAAGTGTGATATAACGCAGGAATTAAAACTGCCGTATTTGGACGTATTCGCGTATGCGCCGTATTCAATAAAATACTGGATTCTCTCTTACATTCATCAATTTTGGGCAGGTAAATGGTAATCTTTATATGACTTGTAGACCCCTAGATCGCCTACTGACAGCCAGCATTCTTCTAACGTGACGCGACTTATCTCGTGAGCTAAATAATAATGTTATTTACTTTTCAGGATTGGTTGTTACAATGGAGTTGGGTGCTGTTGATTATCTCTTTTTTACATGTTGCTTATACATAAGGTATCCAAAACATAATAATATAATAAATATGATGCTCGTCTATAAAATCTCTGAAACATTTGCGTTCTTTTTGAAATCGTAGCCAAAAAGGTTATCCATCATCGTCGTTATCCATCATCCATAGTTAGTATGAGCTAGGGCTTGTGCGAACTTACTTAAGAGTGGTCAACCCGGCTCACTTTTCATACAAACGCTCGTACGTGATTATGCCGTTGTAATAGATCTTTCTTTTAAACTTTTGGACTAATAGGTATCTTGTGCACTATATCTAGGTTTCTATTGAAACTAAAAATCAAAATTTTGAGAAACAAATTCAGTACCTATAAGCTTCCAAAAACCTGCTTTTAGCATAAATTTTACCTGAACTTTGGCCGTTCATAATGTACTCATAAATTGTAAAAGTAAAGAAAATATTGTCATAGAAACCTTGCAAATCTTATGGAGATTCTAAATGACTAATATTTATTTTACAAACTTGTAAGGCTTACTGAAAAACACGTATTTCCTGGAACACTTTTTATGAAATTTCCGCACACTATTTTTCGAGTGAGCGAGTGAGCGGCGAAAGTACCTACTGAATGCCGAGCGCTGAGGCGCTATCTCTTTTTTTTTCGCTTTGCTTCTTTTTCTAGCATTGCGCTGGATGAAACAACAAGCTTTTCAGCTATGCCCGCGTCGATGATAGACGCACCGGGAAGGGCCACCTTAAACCGCAATATCCAAATTACCTATTTACATAACTTGATATCACCGAGATCAACAAAATAATGATGGAGTTTAGGCGGCTTTAAAACTCCGTCACCAGAGTAGGCCACTTGCTCCATACGAACTTACGTACGTGTTTTAGACACAGTTCCAAATAAGTTTTAAAATTAGTTTTCTGAGAAAAATATTTTTTTTGTCTGATTATTTTTGCCTAGAATATTATGTATCTACCTACCTACCTACTTTTTCAGGACTCAATTTAGACTACTGAAGCATGACATCGAAACCATGATACCCGAGTCTGAAGAAATGATGCCTCATGAAGTTTTCCAATCTAAATTTTCAATGCTAGTGGTCCGTCATCAGAAAATTATAGAGTAAGTAGGTACCTACATCAGTTTTTATCCTAAATGAACAACCCGTTAAAAAGTTAAGTAAGTAGGTACCTTTATAATGCTAAGTTTAAGTTTAAGGAATAAGATTTTCATACAAACTTTGCCCACCTTTTTCACCCCCCCAGGGGTAGAATTTGGAAAAATCCTTTCTTATCGGATGCCTACGTCATACAAAAAACATACCATTCAAGTTTCAGGTCTTTACGATCAGCGGTTTAGGCTGTGCGTTCATTCTTCAGTCAGTCATTCAAGACAATGCATTTTATAAGTAGGTAATGTGTAGTAATGGTACTTAAAGATTTCTTCTACGTTCTTCATCCTCAATTGCCATAATTATTACTTTAGGCAAAACTTACCTACCGGTACAGATCATTTTATTTTCTGTTCGATCTCCGCCGCGGCACAAAATGTTAGTAGGTATGGTAGGTATGTTCTGCAAGAATTTGACTCGAGTCAGGGTATTAGGTACAAAATACAATATAAACTTTCTTTTTTTCCATGGGGTTTCATTTGCAGATCAACTGAGATTGTAGAAGCGATCTACTCTAGCTCGAACCTGGTCAACTTCCTCTCCAGTTCTCTGGTCATCTGCCTCACAGGATTCACCCTTTCGGTAAGCTATACATACAGTTGGTATAGATACCAGTGTAGGTACCTATTATATATTATCAGGGGGTATTATCAGGGCAGTGAGTAATATAGTAAGTGCTTAATTAAACAATTACCTAGGTAGGTACTATATTATTCACCTTATTTACTTACTAACGTCTCGACACAATAGAGTAGTTGCCACTATGAATAATCTTCATAATGTTATTGTACTGCATAGTTGGATCATTAAAACAACTTAAGTAATAAATATTTTCGTAAAATAAATAAGTAAGTAACTAGGTACTTACATGAAATTTTACCCAGGTATCACGACAATGAGAAATTATGACGTCAAGGCCTGGAAAAAATCCTTACCTACCTTACAAGTTTTCAACTGTAAGGCTGCGTTTTCATTGACGCGGAACTGTGCGGAGCGGTGCTTAGCGGTGCAGAATTGACCAATAACTATGCTCGAAATCGCGGAGCAAAGATTTTAGTTAGAGCATAGTGATTGATCAATTCATGCACCGCTAAGCACCGCTCCGCACAGCTCCGCGTCATTGGAAACGCAGCCTTAGTATCACCAAAGACGATATCACACACACAGCGCAATATAAATTTGTAGAAACTGATTTAATATGCAGTTCGATCTAAAAACTTAATATTTCTAGTTTTTCGATTTTGATTAAAGTAAGTCGTATTATTATGCATAGGTAGGTAGTTTGTGTTTTGTTAAAGGTTATTTATCTTATAATATCGAACTGCATATTTATCTCATTTTTGTTAAAATGTTCCTTACGTTGTAGTCCAGTCAAAATAGACTAAATTATGTCTAGTGACTATATCAAGTTTGCATTAATTCCCAACAAGCTGGATTTTTGTACAGGCCTTGGATGCGTTATTACAAATGACATGTCAAAAGTCCCCATCGATCCCGCTTGTGCGTTGTTTTTTATTTGAGGTCAAAGTTCACAAATTTGCGTTTTTTTGCGTATATAATTATATCTGAAACAATGAGAGCTACCGAAAAATGGTTAAATAAAACAAAGTTTGTAGATCGTAAAATTGTCTACAAAAAAGATCTCAACACTTTTTTCGATTTTTCGATTCGATTCGATTTTTACTGAAATATTAATAGCAAGGGTATAGGAATAGAATAGAATATAATTGTCATTTATTGTAAAACATAGGTACCTACAGAGTGGTACAGATTAATTTAAGTTGGTGTTCCACTATGTTACCATTTGTGTTGGTATACAATAATTAGAGTTTATATAATTAAAAAGTGATAAAATTACTTGTCAAAAAATGCATTTAAATTATAAAAACATTTCTCCTGCAGCCACAATTTTAACATAAGCCTAAAGAATCATGGCAGTTGTTTATGCCGACTTTCAAGAGCGTCTTAAAAAATCTTCATTTTCAAGTAGATTTATAATTATTTTTAAGGTTTTTACCGTTATTTATGTATTCTAATAAACCCACATTAAAAAATCATAATAAAAAGTTATGAAAATGTGATTTTTCTTCTACACTGCAATATTAGTGTTGCCAATAAAAGCCCCTTAGATCTATTAGAAGTTTTTGCTATTAAATGGCCCTTTTCAATTTGTGGTATTTTGATTTGATATTTTGTAGTAAGTTAATTACTTATTATAATTAAATCATGTAAAGAAATTCTAAATTAATGTAAATTAAAATATTATTTACAGAAAATACTTCTATGTAAAGCACCATTATAGTAAAAGTTATAATTTAAAAATTGGCAATACCCATTCGACGTTTTCAATGTCATGTCAAAGATCATGTGTCATGTCATTGTCATGTTCTATTTTGGCTAGATGTTAGGATGTTCTGTGGCGATGTTACGAACATAATTCTTATAAAACTACTTTTTAAAGTACTGATTTATTTGTAACGTCGGTGTATATAAATATTTTTTTTGATGATATGGTTTTAACGACTTCTGTGGATTGTGTATATATTTTTTTTACACTAAGACGCGAGATTTTTATGTGAGCTAAAACAATGTATGCCGAACTGCCATTGTTCTTTGTTGAGCGGGGCACCTTAATTGAGCTGGGCACGGCATTAATAGGTAGGTATTTGTATGCGAGACACACTATAAACGACTTTCTGAAAAAATGGTAACTAGCCTATTAGGTTAGATAGGTATTTTTAACAGGTGGTGGTTACAGGTGGAGCACTCTATCGAGGTGGTGATGAATTACGTATCGTTTTTTATGATGGGGCTGTCGCAGGTGTTCTTTTTGTGCTGGTTCGCTGATATGATGACAAGTGCTGTGAGTATCACCAGCATTACAGATAGGTAGGTACCATTTTCATTTATGGTTACCTACAAAAAAAGGTTAGTAAACTCATAATTTCATAGTTTTTATTTATTATTTGAAAAACTTACGATCAAAAAGTGTTCCTGGTGGGAAATCTCGGAACAATAAATATACAAAGCATGCTTTGTTATTCCTAGTGGGAAATGGAGTCGATTACTTAAGACACACTTGTTTTTTGTTTGGCCTAAAAATTCTGAAACTGGGTAAGTATGAAAAAAAAAAAAATTAAATAAAATATGATCACGACAGTATCCCGGGAGCGGTACCTAGACATTTCTTTCAGATCATAAGAAAATTTTTCGATCTTTTCGAAGATGTCTAAGGGGGTAGTCAGAGGTATGTCCAATACATACATATTTGGTACATACCTACCTACTTACATGCCCACTTTTTGCAGAAGTTAACTTTCAAAAAGAAAAACTGCGTGAGTAGTTTTTGCGTGAAACAGTAGGTACCTACCTATACTTAACTAACAAAATATCAATCGATCCATCTTTACAAACTAACGCTCTTTATTATAAAAGCGTTAGTTTGTGAGGATGGATTACGGATGGAATAAGAATAAGTATAATAATGTAAGTAAGTACCTATAATAAGTAAGATATTTAATTTTATTTACAGAGCACAGATATAAGTAACGCGGTGTACAACAGCCTCTGGTATCGTTGCCGCGTGTCGGACAGAAAGTCGCTGCTGCTGATGCTGACGCGGGCGCAGCGGCCGTGCGCGCTGAGCGCCGCGGGCTTCGCGCAGGTCGACCTGAACGCCTTCTTGAGGGTTAGTGTATGAGTGTGTAAGAAAATAATGCTAAATGATTGGGGGAAAAAACTCTTCACTCGATTTATACAGCGTCAGAAGGCAATCTTTGCCTACGCCCAACGGGAAACTGGTGCCTGGGACATTGTTGAGATGGAATAGACTTGCCTAGCACCTAAACCATCCTCTCAGCTTGGAGCAAGGTTCAAATAGATGCTACAGATAATAAAATAATGATGTGAGCATTACGTCGAACGCAGCGTCGAGCGTTCGCAAGTTAAATTATAATATGGGACTGCTCTAGGTAACTGAGCATTTGCCAGTATTGTACCATTCGTAAGGACATTACTATCTAACCTACATAAAAATGGTTTTTATACCTACTCACCAGAGGAGAGAGGAGAGAGAGGTGGAGCAGTTTTCAAATAGTATGGGCTCTTAAGAGCCTGGCACTCTCCGCTCCGTTCTTCGAACAAGCAGCAGGCAGTCTTGTGTTGCGCGTCACCTGCTAGTTCGCAGCGCGTTGCACAAGTAAGCGACAGGATAGTCTGCACGGATTCGTTCATGGTGCACGCTCAGAGCTGGCCACCAAAGAGAATATAACCACTACGTTCACTGGCCACCTACATTTAGTTCGCCTTGCGATTGTAAACGCGAAGTGACGGCGCGTTCGAAAAAGTGGTGTGAAGTTTTTGAATTTGTACTACCCATCATTATTTTGAATACCTAACGAAGTGTTTATTTTTTCAGGTTATGAGCACATCATGGTCCTACTTCGCTTTACTTCATACAGTCTATGGCGCATCGGACTTATAGATGTACCTACTTACCTATTCTGTGCTTTTTAATTAAGTATTAGGTATTTATTATCCTAGTCACTTTGTTTTGTTAATTTTATGATAGTTTAAGTACCTAAACAAATATTTGTTTAGTACCTACCTACTTACCTAATGTACACCTTGAACAATGTACCTAGTGCCCCAACCGGGTTCTTGTTACAGCCAAAACATACTTCTAACATCTTGAAACAATAAAGAAATTAATGTTAAGGTTTTAGGAATTAATGGCAAGCTTTATTCAGCAAATAAATTTACATATCTCACAACCACTAATATCGACTATTTTTTATTCCCAAATTTCCAAACGACTGAGCTCCGAGGCATAGAATTTCTAGTAAAAAAAAGCGAAATTCAGGGGTTAATCTAGGAATTAATGATAATTATAGTAAGCTGGTCGAATGGCGGAAGCGAAGAGAGGCCTATGCCCAGCAGTGGGATGAGAAGGGCTGATGATGATGATGATAGTAAGCTGGAAACTCGTATGGACCTTTTATTATGGCGTCCGTACGTCCGTCTCGTATGGAACACAGCCGTCTCTAGTTAACCGTCGTAATTCCACACTCTGACACCATTCGCCTCACCACAGACAAACCAACAGTCACTACCTTCATGACTCATTCCCGGGATCGCGAAACGATATCCTAAATTCGTGATTATTTTTACAAGCTCTCATTTGATTCGCGGATTATAGGAATTTCCGGTCCATATACGTTTTATAGCTTACCCGGTTTGATGGAGGTAGTACTGACACCTACGAAGAGACACCTACTCGTACAAGCTTGTAAAATTGCAATTTGTAAGTATATTCAAGCTGCAGTGCCTTATTTGCAGTTTAACAAGTACTAACTTAACACTCAATTTAAATTGTAATTTCATCTTAATCATCATTATTTTCAGTAAGTTTAGCTTCTAAAGTTTAGAAGCTAAACTTACTGAAAATAATGATGATTAAGATTTAGAATCTAAACTGTCATTGTAATAATGACAAATCAATAGTTAAAGGTCTCAGGTAAGTATTGAAATGAAATACAAAATACTTTCCACATCCTTTATATACAGTACAGAAAGATAAATGACTTAAAAATAATTAACATTTAGCACTACATTTATAATTAAGTTAACATTCTGCCTAATAGAAGCGAAACCGCGCAAATTTCGTACAAAAATACTTTTGATGCATTGACTAAATTAACTGGCGCAGCCGTAGGGATAGAAAATAGCAGTGTGGCGCAGTCGAGGTTGACAATTTTTGCTGAATAAAGAATTAAGTGCGCCCAACGGAAAGTTCTATACCATGACCACACGTAATATGCCAGTAAGTATCGTTTTCGTGTTTGATACTTTCACAACAATCACATGTTTTAAGTATGTTAGTTAGTTTCAAACACGAAATAAAGAAAATTAGTTACGTTACGGTATTGAATTTATCAAAAGAACTTCACTCATAAACCAATACGACATTTCTTTATATTTTTAGGTATTGGTACATTTCAAGGTACAATTAAAAGTGGGATGTATACCTACACTACAGTGTCTGGCCGTTAGCGTTAGTTGAAGTTTTTAGTAAGTCGTTACTTCTTTGACTGATAGTTAATTTACTTGGAACATTTCTCGTAGTTGGTGAAAGATGCCCTTTATGTGCAAACTAATAAATAAGTTTCTAAATGGTCCAATAAAAATGTTAAAAGTATAATTTCATAGCATATTAAGTCCTTGAATTTCAAATCCAGTAATGTACAAATTTATTACGTAGTAATTTAAACAGCTGAGTACAAAATACATTAAAAATAGCCTTACAAAATATTACCCACACTGGCCTTTTTAATTAGGTATAAAAATTGGTGTTTTATTTGATTTTTGTAGTACTTTTATGCCATATAAAAATAATTAATTTTGCAAAACATTAAGGCTTCACTTTTCATTATTTTTCTATGCAAATTAAATGTTTATTTTAATTTAATTAAAGTTTTACTGTCAACTTACTTAATGTGAACCAAATTAATATGAATCGTCTTTGATGTGATCAAACTTTGTTAAGTATTATACTAATTAAGTATTATAGTAGCGTCTTTAGTCTTTACCATGATATTGTATTAAAAAAAATTGTCTACACAAGAATTAGACGTACCTACAGTTTTGTAGACAACACATTGCAACTATAATTTCAGATTATAATTTCCATGGTAATTTTAATAATGAATTAAAAGGGATACACTTTTCTACATGTTTATACATTTCTTAGAGACGCAGGTTTCTTACAATGATCTTGATAAAAACGAAGGAAAGGAAGTAACATTTTGTAATATATAAACTATGGAAGAATAGAAAACCGTTTTTATATATCCAAACGCATAACTGCTCAACTATTTCATCTATCTAGCTTCTACCTACATGTCTAGTGATTTTCATTTTTATTTTTAAGTTTAGATCACGTGAGTAAGTTGAAGGCATTCAAATATTATAAGCGCTAGTTTCTGCATCAGTAGGCCTAACATGTGCAACGCGTTGAGACGACAAATTCAATATCTCGATAATGCCAAACTGCTCTAACGTACTATGTTAGAGAAGGAGAGAATATTTTGTCGACGATGAGATGATGTCTCGTGTTGCACATGCTAGGCCCGCAGGACTCATTCAGAATCTATTCCCTACTCTTGAAACTGAAAACGGGTAGATGTCGATTAAAAATATATTGGGATTGGGACTATTTGAGACGCAATCCCATACTTTAAGGTGTCGTTTTCATTAAAGCAGAGCTTAAATAACTTAAGATATTGAATGATTTGTCTATAAACAGCGTATTAGAAGCGCTCCGAAGCTTGCTTAGTCGTTCTTGTAAGTGGTTGAAGTTAAGCTTCGCCACGAGCGCTTCCGTGCTTCGGAATTTCTGTGCTCTGGAGGACACCGTCGTTAAGCCATTATGGAGGCTTAAAGGCGGCCTAAAAATACCGACACCAGAGTAAAACTACTAGCTCTTACAAACATACATACATTTATACTGGTTCCTGTTTAATCATTACCTACATCACTCCACTGCAATGAAAACGCAATCTTAATAGTTAATTTATACCCCAGATTCAAGAACTATCATTTTTCTAATTACATCTAATAAGTTTCAGCTCTAAAGGCTTAAATAACAATTATCAAGCAATTTACAATGAAAATAATAATACTTATTTCATTAAAGTTATAAAATAGGTACTTACCTACACAAAGACATCTTATATTGTATCACAAAAAATACATTAAAACACACATTTGAAAGTTAAAGCTAAAATAAATACTTAAAAGATGCAAGGAACACAAAAAACTGACCTAAATAAACTTACTCGATGATGGTGTCAATTCTACTGTAGGTACACTTACAAAAATTATAAATGCTTAAATATTGCTCACTGTCATATTGATCGAAATGATACAGAGATAAATGGTTTAAATAAAAAATTGCACCAATAGAATCTGTTACTCCCACGTAAAACATCCCAATCTTACTTACGAATAAGCATCGAAATATGGATATTCATTTAGCCCATTTGACAGTCTAACTTAGTTTTCAACAAATTATGTAACTTTAAACATAAAATAAAATAAATATCTTGTTAATTAATTTAGAAACTTTTGAAATATCGTCTAATGTTAACGCTCTTACTCAACTCTCGCCACAAAAGACTTATAATTTTAATTCATTACTTGTTCAAAGTTAAATTACCACTTGACCTGAGGTAAATAAGGTTTCGCTTAGATAAGTCACTATGTATTGCTTAATAAGATTCATTGTGCGTTGTGTTGTGTTTGATGCAAAATGAATAATTTCAGACATTAGTGGCAATTCGTAGTGTCGCAAAAGCTAAACTAAACTAAGTAAAATTAATGCCATCCTTTTTATTCCCATCGCTGTGAAAGGGACGGCAACATTTTTAGTTAGTTAAGTTTAGCTTTTGCGATACTCCGAATTGCCACTATTATGAATGACTAAATAAATTATAGTGAAAAGAATGTAGGTACTTTTGCCAACTTTACAAAAAAAAATATTACTAAAAACACATATCGACAAAGTTGAACATTTCGTCAATAACAAAGATCAACGACCTTGTCATTATGATCATTGTTTGTCCAACATTGCAATTTCATCAAGCACATTTAATTAAATTACTAAATTTAAAAACATTTAACCGACTTCAAGTCTTCAAACACATTTTCAAGGTTCCTGTTGTGTGTGGACACCCTTATATTTATTATCTATGCTAATGAGCGAGGCTGCGTCCCGCCAAACTTGTGGCAGTCAAATAAATGGAGTCAATAAGATAACACGTTCTCATTTTAAAGTTTACCGCCAATTAGCATCCGACATAACTGTTCCAAAAGTTATTTTTCTCTACATCATAATTCTGACAATCGGACTCTCAGGCTCGTATCAGAGTATGTAGGGTTAACTATCCTCTTTACCGAGTCAAGTATTTCAAATGTATGAAATTATAAATTGAAGACCTCTGTGGTGCAGTGGCGAAAGCCCGCCTGATACGCAGAGGTTGCGGGTTCGATCCCCGCCGCGGGATAAATGTTTGCATGTTCTGCAGATAATTGTTCCGGGTCTGGTTGTTTTTCTATGTAAGTACCTATAATATGTATGTACTTATAAAAAAAAATTATCTATGTATTATATATCAGTCATCTGATTACCATAACACAAGCATTAATTAGTTAGTTCATGCAAGTTACCGTGAGCGGCGCTGCACTGGATTCTCATACATTTTTGTATTATACTTACTTGATTCGGTATCGAGGATAGTATTTTGTGTAGGTACCATGGTAAACTGGTGATAGGACTTAGACTTGAGTCAACGCTCAGGTATCGATTTTTTGACAGTTCTCTGAAAAACTGACATCACCGCTTGAGACACGATTCACGCTTAAGTATGGACTCTCAATACGAACCTGATTTTAACTGGCAACTTACTAGACGATTTTGCTTTCGATTAAGGTATGTTTGTTTCTAGATAGTCTATTTGAACATACTTGGGTAAAACATTAATTTGTCATAGTTTTGGACCAATCATTGTCTAAATACGATTAAATAAAATATTATGCATTCAAATTATTACCAATTAGTACCTATATACATTGCAATCATTTTGGCAGTGACCCGCTGGTCTTTCTATTTACATTAAAATAACAAATCCCTTATCCCATCCAAACTACCTACACCTAAAATAAGTTATTTGAAAATAAAAATGGCATTACATAAAGCTTTTTAAAATTGAGAAATAAATAAAAGTAGTTATAAATTATAAAACATTTAATCACATGGTGTGATGATGTGTTTATTTGTAGCCGTTTCGTTTAATAAATTAAAAATGTTGTTATAATATCATCGGGACATTTCAGATGTTGTAACTAAGTATACATAAATATCTCGTTGACATGTTAATGGCTTGTAGCGTGTTAAAATAAAATTCGAAGTGACATGGGCTTTAGAAATAGTACAACAAGTTGTCATTTGAAAAATAATCATTTTTGCTAAAAACTTAAGGCTTAAAAGCTAAGGCGTCACACGGAATTTCCGTCAAGTGTGGCCCTAGTCTTAGGTTTTTACCCGGAGATTCCGTCGTTTGAACTTGCGTCGCGTTAGTGTGCCAGTTATTTATTAATTTACATACAATTACATGTATTGGCGTTCCGCCACGGAATATCAGCTACTGAATTTCCGTCAAGTGTGTTCGTAGCCTTTTTTATGGTAAGTAGGTAAAGTAGGTACCTACTGATCGGCATATATCTGCACAGAGATCAGTTTTATGTTGTTGGATAAAATTTTACGTAAAATTCAATTTCGAAAAACAAAATGTGTGGCAGATATTACTAAATTCTTAGCATTTTGTTATTTCCACAACTTTCAATATTTTAAAATAGTAGTCACTGGCAAGCACAAAAACATTTTAATACTGATTTTTTATAATTAAAATGTTTCAAGCAAACCCATTGCCAGCCATACAATAATTATTTAAAACTTAAATTTAAAAAACATGCCCTAGTTTTAGTTTAATAAATATAATCGTAAAAACTCCGAATATCAAGACAACCTAACAACATTAAATTTAAGAAGCAGACATTTTTTTATGATTCTAGGAAGTATTAAACATCGTGTTTCTTTAAAATTGTCACTTAAAAACGTAATAAAAACCTTACTTATTAATGATTTAGTTAGATAATGCAAGATCAGTTATAACTTAAACGATAAATAATTCAACACAGATTGTTTACGAATTTTTTTTTGAAAAAGTAGGAAAATGTGACATTTTATTGTGTAAGATAAAAGTAATTTTGCATTCTTAAAACGTATCACTTGCAATGTAACGTTTACAACATCTTGTTGGTAAAAACGACAACTATATAGTGAAGTAAAGTTATCTGTTGAAAAGATTTTACGTACTTATTAAAACTTTTTCAGATTCTTTATTCTAAACAAATGCAATAAATTGCGATGTTAATCAAATCAAAATGTTCACGAAACTTTCCAAAATGACATGTAGATTTTTCAAATATTCGCTAAAAAAAGTTTTATAGTCATAACTGGTCTTGGAACGAAACAAAGGATAGTAAGAGATCATCATACCCGTGCGTCGTTGGAAGACTCCACGTCGCTTGAACTGCTTGAGATTGACTTCTTCGGCTTGTACTCTGTTATGACCACTGTCACACCACTCACTGTTACCTGTTGGGTAAATACTTGCTATAGTTTTCACCGATATACTACGGTAAAAATTTTGGTGACCGCAAGTGGCAGTAACAGCTGAGTGCTTCCGTGCTTCGGAGGGCACGTTAAATTGTCGGTCCCGGCTTTTCAAGTTAAGCCATGACGGAGACCTTCAGGCGGCCTCAAAAGTTCGTCATCAGACTTGGCCACTTGCTAGTTGACAAACTCACTTAAGTACTTCACTAGTTGATGGTATAGGTACTTAATTAATTTTCGGAACAATCATTATCCTCCACTTACCTCCACTTACCTCTCTAGTCTGGGCGGAACTTCTATCAACATTCCGTAGCCTCGGAGCGTGTCTCTTCTTCTTGAGGGAGTTGGCGGACCGGGGCCGCTTCTGAGAGCTGGAGCCGGTGCCAGCGGCCTGCGCTGCGACCATCGCTGGGTTGATGCGCGGCTTGCGAGTGGACGTGCCTGGGGAAAAAGCATTGGTTGATTCACAAGTAAAACTGTGTGGCCAGCGCTGTGACTAATGCTGGGTTGATGCATGGCTTGAGGGTGGAAGTGCCTGGGGAAGCAATGGGTGCTTGCAAGATACAAGCACTAAGGAAGGGTGGTGGTGTTTCGTGAACAATGCTGTTTTGATACTGTGTTTTGATCGGAGATGAATTTGTTTCATTGACGTTAAACGCACAAGCAATGGATGATATTCTATTTCATGAAGTCCGTTGGGTTTTTAATGTCAAAGTGAATGCATGTCTACAGTTTTAGTGTGTAAGCTCAGAAGCAATCAGTCTCGTCCGAGACGCGCTCCGGGTCACTATAGTGTCTATTGAGTTCACGTCAGACTTTGGTAGCGAGTACCGTCAGCATGACAACTAGCGCAAAAATGGAGCTAAACGGACTTCAAATTGTGTTTCGTAAACACTGACAAAATAAGTATCAAAGATCGGAGGTGTCAGTTAGAAGTTTCTTGGTAACGAGGAACGAACGATACACGAAAAAGCAGTGATAGCGGTGGTGTTCGCTTTGAGACTGGGTTTTTCATAGTGTTGAAAAGTTAACATAATTATATCTTTGCTAATGGTTGTATAGTGCCAAGTAATGTTTCATCCATCTCCTTTCCATCAGAAGATCACTAAGCTACAACTAGGGCTTCACGATATAAAAGCCAGCAACAGCTATTTAACGTGCCCTCCGAAACACAAAAACGATCTTGCATCCTACAAACTATGACTGCCGCAGTATACAATACAATAACGCAGTGACGAGCCGTGTTTTGTCGCATTACGTTTTGTTTGCATTGCAAAACACCCTAAAATAACTTCAATGATCAATCAAGAACGTTATATTATCAAGGTAGGCGCCTGAAAATGAGTAAAGTAGAAAATACTATCCCAGATTCCCAGACAACTTTCCAAATATCTCCAGTTTCCAGCAAACGGTACCCCTCTCAAACCTTTTGTTAGAACAAAACCATGCATTCGGCCCTGGGGTCTGCGAAATCGTAGTCTATACCTCCCAACGGCGAACCTCGCTTAGTACAGTCGACTTGTAATACAGAGTTTTTAACCCAACTATGTATCACAACTTTACAAGAAACAAAATTAAAAAAACTAAACCAACTTCAATCGTTCGTTCGTATGAGCAAGTGGCCAATTCTGGTGACGGAGTTTTAGGCCGCCTAAAGGCCTCCGTCATGGCTTAATGACTTTAAAAGCCGGGACCCACAATTTAACGTGCCCTCCGAAGCACAGAAGCGCTCAGCTGATAATGCCACTTGCGGTCACCCATCCGAGTAGTGACCGCTCAGAACTTCGACGATCTATCAACAAAGTCTTAGCGAGCTTCGCCACATGCGCTTAATTTCGTAAAGAGAGAGCAATTTCACTCTAGAGGTGCATTTCTGCTCATAACTTCGAAGAACCTCATTAGATTCTCAAATTTTTGGATAAGCACCTCTGGAGTTTTTTATGCAGGTACATTTTATGCAACGATAACTTTGGGAGCTTTGTTTGCTAAGATAATTTTGATCTGCCTGCTGATTTAATAATATTATGAAACATTAAGTAGTAAGATATTTTGAACACTTTGGGTGCTTGCATAATGATGATTCGAACTGCTGTAACGTTAAAATATGGGATATTCTATTTTTTTAATTTTCTTCTAAGTTTGTTCTAATTACGTACGGAACGTTATGGTATTTTTCGCTTTTAGTTGGCAACACTTTTTCATGTTTGGCAACACCGGTTGTAAGCGGCCATTTTTACATCTTTACTTTTACGAGGAAGCTGCTCAAATATCATTTTGAGTTTTTATACTTAACAAATTTGGTGAGTCTGCTGTGAAAAGATCATATTTCGTGCCTGTGCATCCGTTCAATTCTTTAACACGGTGAATCTTCCAGGTCGGCGACTTTCTACCTAAAATCCTTGTGCGTGGGCGCACGTCTCTTTGATATTCTACATGTTCTACTATTTATCAAGCCCTCTGAATTAAAACTCAGGTATGCATATCCTCAACTACTTTGTAGGAATCCATTTAAACAATAACATATTTTTTGTAAATTAAAATATTCCAATTAAAAACTTAATTTCATACAAAATCAATAAATTTTATATTCTAAACCTGTATCTTGCTACTGTAAAACGTTCACAAAGGTGCAACCTACTTATCCTATTAATTTCAAGCCTTATTATTCAGTAAATCTAGATTTTTCTCTAAAAAACCACATGTCATACAACGTCCCGTTGAACAATTTTTTAATATTAGTCTGTAATTGAAGTTTTCTCTCAATTACAGGGGTTTTTTTTTTTTCTTCGGTCTCCTGGTTTTCCAGTTTACTTACATAACTACTTAACTAATTTACTACCTAACTACTCTTCTACTTGGATGTTGGAGTGTTCCGTTGGAACATATCTGCATTCATACTTCTACATACTTACAACTTTGGACTGCTTTGCTCACGGTTCGTTCGAATCGTTGGGAGCAGGCATACCAAGCCTGGAGGCTATCCGGTAACCTTAGGGGTTTGTCGACGAAGCCGAGGTGGCTTCTGTTGACCGTAGGACAGGCACTTTTGTGTCCTGTGTCGACAGCCCCTATATTTTATTTTATTTAACCAGTACCGTAGCTGTATTCTATGGTTGGCGCCCTCTTATTTAATCTAATTTATTACCATAAATTACTCTAAATTTAATTTACAAAATCACAATTTCAACGTACTTGACTTTACATAATTTTACAAAATTACTTATTGAATTTTAAAATACAACACCACATAATTGCAATTTCATCTCAAGGGGAACCCAAGGAACCTAATCAACCTAATACTATACCCCTGTATTTATGCTCTAAGTATATCTGTAGCTAAGCCGTCGCATTACTTTTATTTAACATTTTATTGCCTGTTTAGACTGATTGTGTAGGAAATAAACAAGTCAGAGAATTTTCTTTGTTTCATTCCAATTCCTCTTAGGTCCAACAGTTGACAGGTAACACTGCGTTATCAAATTGATTTTATGTTTTTCAGATCATTTTGACTACTAGACGCACAATATCAATTGGATGCTGACTGTACAAAGCGATGGGAATAATAGTAGTTTCCTACCTACCAGGGTACCTAATAAATGTTTATTTCGGCCTGAGTGCTATTCAAGATAACTTAAGATTTGGAAATTTATGAAAATGCTAATAAAGTAAGTTAGTATGAGCAAGTGGCCTAAAATTTTGCAGTGTGAGACGTGTTGATATTTTTTAGTTTTACAATTTTGTATAACATTAAAATACAAAAATGACAAAGCCACACCATATTTTTCTATGGTATATCTACTAAGTATACATTTGTGTTGCCTGTGTGAAAACTTAAAGTAGGTTAGGGCGTTCCCGTCAAACTAAAGTTTTATTAAGTAAGTAGGTACCTACGAAAACCAATGTTTTATTTATTTTATTTATTGTAATACTTTTACGTGAAATTATCCTTCGGGGCGACCTACTTGTAAAACTTATTCGAAGTTTCTTGACCTTTTAAGTTTTTTAAGGATTATTTATTTAATATTAACTTGGATAATTACAGATCCTTGACTCACTTATTATTTTGCCTATTATTTTCTGACTGAATAAATGATTAGCTTTCAAAGTACTAACACAAGAATTCTTGGAGTTTCCCTATTCCGTTTAAATGAATTTAATATCAGGATTCTGCTCTGAACTGCCAATCAACTTTGAACCTAAACTCTATTGAAATGAACCCCAATTTTCTTCATGGCTGTACTACTTTCAAACAAGGAGTAATGATGTAGCGAAACTATGTAAGTCCCTACTTAGTTATTTTGATCGAAATACATTCCAAAACAGTTGAATGAGAAAAGTTTAATGGAATAGCAATTTAGTAGCGAAGCTAGTGTCTTTCTTTGGTCTGAGTAGTTCGATCATTCTACAGGCTTTTTATCCATTTATCTAATAAGCCCACATCAACCCACTACTGAGTATAAACTTAAGTCTTTACATCTTAACTAGGTGATTTACAGAGTCAGAAGGCAAGCTTTGCACTTATTGTAGTGCCTGGGACATTGTGTGAGATGGAATAGGCTTGCCCAGCACCTAAATATCCTCTCAGCTTAGCCGGTCATATCCACTGAAAAGACAATTGTCAATACGTGTGGGGCTGACTTAGCCGCGGGTTTCCTCACGATGTTTGCCTTCACCGTTAGTGCATATACAATTTTCGACACGAAAAGTCCATTGATGCACGGCTGGATCATGTGGCAGTTGAATCCAATGCTTCTGTTAAATTCACTATACAGAGTGAGGTAAAATTTTGAGTTCTTTAGGGTAGTAACCCTTTTTTGTATATAATTAGAAAGTTTTAAAGTTGAACATTCGTTGTCTTATTTTGAAGAAAATTATAATATAATTTGTATTTTAGGATATAAAAAAAGAACTTTTAAAAATATAGTTTATGAGGAGTAGCGAAGTTGCACTTGGTGGCCACCAAACTTTGTTTTCGCTACTCTTCCTAAACTATACAAAATGAAACTATTACAGAGGTATTAAAAAAAGCTTATGATAGGTTTCACAATCTGAACATTCGGTTTTTTAAAATTCCTTTGTTCAACGTAATAATAAAATAAAATAAAATAGGCGGCGGCGCTAGTTTGACGCAAACAACCACCTTAAGTATTTACTTTTCATTGGTAATCGAACATTTTAATTAAAAACGAATACTTATCACCGAAGTCAGTACTTATCAGTACTTATCAGTGAAATCAGTCGCCGCATTGAAAACGCCTGGAGGAGCTTCTGGTCTATGAAGCAGCTAATGAAGGGTTCTCTTCCACTGACACTAAAGCGAAAACTTATCGACACGTGTATCCTGCCCATATTGACCTACGGAGCTCAGACCTGGTCTTTGACCGAATCACAAAAGTCTCACTCAACTCAAAATTTGCCAGAGAGCAATGGAGAGAAGCATCCTCGGCGTCAAACTTACTGATCACGTTAGAAATGCAGATTTACGCTCTAGAACGGGTATTGAAGACGTGGGCATCAAAACAGCTCGCTTGAAGTGGGATTGGGCTGGCCATGTGACTCGAATGCATTCAGGACGTTGGGCCAGTCTCGTTACACATTGGGTGCCAAGCGGGCAACGAAGACGCGGCAGACCCAGAAAAAGATGGCGAGATGACCTGGATGCGTTTGACTCTACATGGCCGGAAACAGGAATGGACCGGGATGTGTGGAGGGAGAAAGGGGAGACCTTTGCCCAGCAGTGGGACATGATAGGTTAATAAAAAAAAATAAAAAAAACTTATCACCGAATATCATCATCAGTTATTAGTAGGTTCCTACCTCAAATTTTATGACTGAAATTTGCGACGGCCAGGGCTGTAATATGCTTGTGATCCCTTACCGGTGATGGAAAACATCATAACAGCAGTATCGTATTATAGGCAGCAATAGGATTTAAAAACTAGTCACTTGTAAAATGTGAGAGCAAAAGCTTAGGGATTTAAAATTTTTAGTTTGAAAAAAAAATCTTGTCTTCTGTCCTTTTTTTAATGCTGTCGTCAAACTTTGAAAATCGATGCCTACTACAAAGACGGACTGCATTTACAAAGATGGCGCAAGTAAAGGCTTCCAAACAAAAACATCGAGACGTTGTATTTTCTTAGTAACTGTACCTAAGGAACGCAAGGTGACAGATGGCAGATGACATCGCGTGACACCAATACTTGAGTTGAGTCACGCGACCATCTGCCATGACATGTCACAGAGTTTACGAATCTGTAACTTTTGTAAGTCGTGATGCGTGAGGTCATTGAAGTGAAACACCTTCAAAGTACCTACAGTCGTCTGTAAAATTAGGTTTAAAAAGCTCTATCATGTAAGAAAGTATATACTTACCTACTTACCTAATTAATTACTGAATAACTAACTTATTAGTACTAGTATGTACCTACTTACCTACCTACCTAAATAATTATTGAATAACCTAACCTGTGACAGGTGGGCATCAGCCGTCACCAAGTGGGAGCCTGAAGACGGACGGTGACGCCGAGGCAGGCCTAAAAGACGCTGGCGTGACGACATAGATGCCTTCCAGGAGGAGTGGTGGGAAGCGGCCGGTGATCGAAAGAAGTGGAAAGAGATGGGGGAGACCTTTGCCCAGCAGTGGGACACATTATAGGTTATTAAAAAAAAACCTAACCTATTCCTGTTATTCATAAAAGCATAAAAAAGCTTACGCGGCTGATAATATCTTTCCAATTATTTTAAATGAAAGTGAACGATAAAAAATACTCGCCTAAGCTTAGCTAAAAGTAAAATTACAGATTTCAAAGGTCGCAGGTTCGAATCCGGCCGTGCATCATTTCTCGTAGCTGGTAGTCCAAGTTATTTTAAAATTTCACACATTTTGCATCAAACAATGAATCTAATAGACCTAATATTTTTAATGAATTTTGCTCATAGGGCGGGCGTGTAGTTAATAGCCATCTATATCCGGATTAATTCTGTCCGCGTTATTTATAAATTAATTTCGCTGCGCTCCCTATCTCCACATCCGAGAATAATTGGGTCACTGACCCCGAGAGCGCACTTCCATCAACAATGTAATCAAACCTATCTAGGCAGGCTGGTAATACCTATTGTTTTATAGGCTTTGTTATTTATAAGCCTAGGTAGGTATAATACCTTGTTTATCTTGCCTTGGGCACTTCTAGCGTAGGTAGGTAAGTTAAGTAGTACATTAATGTACAGTTTACCTACCTACGCTAGAAGTGCCCAAGGCACGATAAACCTGCACCTAATCATAAGGGTAGATAGTAGATAGGTATGAAATGTGTGCAACTGCGTACCTACCTAACTATACCTAAAAAACGTGCGTAGGCAGCAGGCGTAAACAACAAGGTAAACAAGTAAGTACCTAATTGTACAAACTTACTTACCTACCTTACCTGCCTACTAGTGTTTTGAAATCAAAAAGGTAAAATAGTTTTGTGGTGTTAGATAAGTAAGTAGGTACCTACTTGCCTATTGGTAAGTACCTAATGTACCTACTTAGTGCCTTACTTTAAGCCATAGGTATTTGATCGTATTTCTCTAACTTACTAGATGGGTAGGTTGGTATGGTAGTACCTAGTAGGTAAGTACCTACCTACTTGAAAGAAAGAAAGAAAAATCGTTTATTTTGGTAGGACCTCTAGGATCACTTCAGTTTTGTCTTACAGGCAAAGTTATTCTAATGCCTGTTCCATTCCAACGCGACTCCCTACACCAGGAAAAGAATCAGGCAAGAACCTGGTGGTGTGGGCCTAGCCTTTTTTTTTAAGAAATCCCGTAACAATCCTAAGTAAGTACTAACTAAAATTTATAATTTACACCCTGAATCACAAAACAAGTTATGTAGGTGGGTATTTACTACGTGATCCTACTAAAATATTGATAATGTAATGTAAGTATATTTAGTGTGTCACGAAACGAAGTACGGTAGGTATATTGATAGGTCAATGTGTCCTATCGGGCAAAATAACGGAAGCTGTTTAATATGCAGTGGTCTACGTGACAAATGTCACTTCACTTCGGTCGGGTTACGGCGATATTTACGCGAATACAATAACGCGGAAAAATAACATAATTTTTACTGGTTGGTATTACGGCGCGGGCGCTAAAAGATAAACGTTGGTTAATTATGTACCTAGGTAGTTAATTATTATAATAATAATTTCAATAGCATGCAGTTGTTTTAGCAAACGTTCAAGCTTCGCCTACCTACTCGATTCGATTACTTACTTCGATTCTATTGAACTAAAAACTAGTTGGTTCTATGTAAGTATTTGTAACTAGCGAAACTTGTGGATGGGTGATTATTAGCAGAGACCCCTAACGATTATACACCGTCTGGCTGCTTGCCTCGCATCAGTGCTGCCCAGACGTTTGGTACCTAAATCAATATTTTCGCACTTTAGAGGTTAAATGACAAACGTACTTATTGGAATTTCCATTCTAATGGTAGTAGGTATTTAAAGCAGTTCTTTAACTAGCTCGTTAGTGAGTGGCCAAAGGCTATGGTGTACCTATAGGTATGCTATTCTGAACGTACGTGGCCTACATCTACCATAGATTAGGAACATTGGAGTTATCATTTTTACAAGTGGTTTGAAGGGTAATACAATTTTAAATACCTTTTCTGACATCGCACATCGAACATTTGAAGGCTTCTGCGTTATTTCTGTATGTACAAACGCTACAATCCCAATAATTTTCTTCAAGCACTTTGGACGGCCTTTTGGCCCTCCGAATGGCATTTTTCTTGTCCATTTTAAACCAAATAGCACTTGTTTACAACTGATATACGTCTATCATGATATTTTCGAGTTTTTACAACAATTTCTATAGCACCAACATGGTAAATTACGTACGAAAAACATTATTTTTGATAAATTGTACACAAAAATGTACACTTTACGCCATGACAGATTGAATGCTGTGTGTCGGTAAAACAGAGTACCTAATGGCGTCGCTGACTTTCTCTTCGTCTGCATTTACCGACATATAGTTTCATATCTTGCTCATAGATGGCAGTAGTATTCTATAATCATAGGTAAGGTATAAATTTGTAGAGTAGTAGAGCTGGCTGGTAGAGTCTGTGAAAGTGAACCTGAAGGTGTGAGTTCAGTTCCCTCAGTAACTACCTATTTTGTAGAGTTCCCGAGTTCCATAATTTACCTGATACTGATACACCTTGTTCTATTGCTTATTATTTGACGACCTCTGTGGCTGTGGCCCAGTGAGCGAACGCCCTTCTGAGACGCAGAGGTTGCAGGTTCGGTCCCCGTTGCGAAACAAAAGTTTGTATGCAAATATTTTTGTCTCGAGTCTGGGCGTTTTCTATGTAAGTATAATTAGGTAGGTACTTACTTATGTAGGTACTAAGGTAAATATTAAAAAAATCAATTGCGTACTCGCGTTCCCTCGTGAAGTCTCGTGGAAAGTCTGGATGGGGCATAGCCTTCGCTATTGTTAGAGCTTTAAAATGACGTTTTCGACTGCGTTAAAAAAAATTAAGGTCAAATTAAGTTCTTCGTCATTAAATAGCTTAGCTACCTACTACCACAGATAAAAGAATACTAGCTACTACCTACCTACCTTTATCCAGTCCGGATAGACTATTAAAGTATTAAGTAGGTAAGGTCAACGTGGGGAACACCGTCTAGGCTCTAAGTCCGTCTAGTGGCAATAACTCCCATATTTGAATAGCTAGAGCCCTATAACTCGGTGGGTAAAACATCATCATGGAGCTCGTTCGAACTTGGGATCATAGATGGCCTAATATCTATATTTTGGAAGAACTTGACAGTCATTTTTTTGCGCGAATTTGGCACAAAGTTGGATTGACGTCTTGTCGAAAAATAAAAAAAAAAGCGGAAAATCTAAGGAAATTTACGATTGTCTTTGATAACGTAAGGCATTTGCAGATCCAAGATTTGATTTCTGCTGTTCGATTCAATAATTATATAGACATTAATTTAGTATTTAGGTATTACCGATTGAAAAAATATTACATTCAAATTTTCAAGTTGGGAAGTCCGTCTACCATGGATAAGGCAAGTCCGTCATATGCCGGTCTTGCCTTTTTATCAGATTTTGTCAACCTTTTCAATAGTTCACATTTTTTAAAATATTTTAGACAGTATGATTAGAAGTGTAGTATTTTTTTATTATACACCTGTCTACGTAATTATTGAAGAATATGCACTGGAATGTTTGCAGTAGGACTAGCATAACGTTTAACTGTCCTTGCTTACAAATTGTGAATGTTTATTGTTTAAGCACATACCTATTTTATTTTCGATAATTTTACACAGCAAGCAGCTTGGAATTGGCACGGACTTTATAAACAATGATCGTTTTATTACATAGATCTGATTCTTCTTTTATAATTTCGCCATTTTGAGTTAGGTAGTGGATAGGTTATGCCAGGATTTGAATAAAAATCGAATGATTATCATAGATTTTAAGGATGATTTTGTAGTTATCATTTCCAATTTCTTACACAAATAAAGATTCGTTTATTTTTTTATGTTTTATTTATAAAAAAATACTGAGGGAAATAATTCGTAAAAATGTTTGCAACCACTGAAATCACGTTGTCACCAAAAATATGCCGGTCTTGCCCTTAGTTAGATATAATTTTATTTTCCTTAAAAAGTACCTATACCTTACTTTTAAATACTTAAAACACAAATTGCAACGGTAGTTTTTCATCTTTGTTTGATAGGTACCTACTGTTTTCATAAATATTGGCTCACAAATTACGATTTTATTGCGAGATGAAATGACTAGACGGACTTACTTACCTCAAACTGCTTGGGAAGTCCGTCTACACGCCGAGTTTTAAAAAAAATGCTATAACTAATGGGTTAGTTACAATTGACCTTGTTTTCGGCCTAGTTTGAGTAGATTAATATATTACCAATATTTTCCGCTAACTCAAGTTACTTAGAAAGCGTTTCTCGATTCATAAAGTTAAATTGAAATTGAGTTCAAGAATACTATGCCGGACTTCCCCACGTTTATTTATTTATTTATTTATTTATTTTTTACACATACACACATAGAATATAACATTACAGCAGTTGTACTAATTCGTTATATCTATTTAACAACCAACAGAATATAAAATTAAAGGTAGGTATGGCAAGGCACATAATCAATGAAGAAACAACAATCTATTAACATATCAATATTACATAGTAGGTATATATAAATATAGGTACCTAGGTAGGTATACAATAATAAAATAAGATAAAACGGCTTTCCACCTATTTTACATTTTCGGCGAATTTAATTACAGCTCGTTCTACCTGAAAAAAACTGTCAACAAATACATCAGTGTCAGGGTACAACCTAACCAGCTCGTTTAGATGGTGTTGAGCGCGGCAGATGGGAGATTGCTGTCGCGCTACAGTGCGCACGGGGGTCGGCGCAAACAATGGGACTTTACCGGGGCGGAATCTAATAAGCTGCTCAGGTACATTGAGCCGGCTCGCTTCACTCACTAGTTCGGCGCTGTCCATCTCACCTCGCAGTATGCGACATAGACACATCAGCTGGTCAGACAACCTTCGTGTTTCAAGGGAGTTATACCCAAGTGTCCCGAGTAAATACAGTGTTGGATACATGTAGGGATAATATCCTTTACATTTTCTATAAAGGAATCTTAGAAAACGTTTCTGTACTTTTTCCAGCATAAGGACATAAGTGGATTCGTAAGGATTCCATACGCACGAGCTATTCTCAATTTTTGTACGTATGAGAGCTGTATACAATATTCTAATGGTGTTTACTTTAGTAAAGTCCCTACAATTACGAGTTACAAATCCCAAACGTCTGAAACATTCTGCTGTTAGTGTCCTAATGTGCTCATGGAAATTTAGTTTTGTGTCAAAAATAATGCCAAGGTCTTTTACTGTGATGCATCTTGAAATCGTTATATTTTCTAGCTTATAGTCGTTTGTTATGGGACTGTTGGATCGAGTGAAACTCATAGTCTGGCACTTGGCTATGTTAAGGTATAGCTGGTTTTCCTCACACCAGCTCAGTATGGAATTGAGGTCGTGTTGCAATAATTTACAATCCTCTAGTGATTGTATGTCCTTAATGATTTTGAGGTCATCTGCGTACAATAAGCACCTACTGTGCTTTAGACGATCAGCTAGATCATTGACCATAATAGAAAACAATAATGGACCCAAGGATGATCCCTGACTAACGCCGGATCGCGTATGGTAGGGCCTAGAGTCATAGCAACCAAGTCTAACAAATTGGCTACGATCACGAAGATAGTCAGCAAACACCTTAATCAGTTTAGGAGCAAATCCAACTAACTGAAGTTTTTCCAGAAGAACATCATTGTTAACGTGGTCAAAAGCTTTCTTGAAATCTAGGTATACTACATCCACTTGGATGTTTTGGTCAAGTTTTTGTGATATATTTTCAACCAGAGTGAGAAGATTCGTGTTAACTGAACGTTTCTTGCGGAATGCATGCTGGGCGTTAGACAGGTAAGGTTCTAATTGTTGGTAGATCTTAGTATGCAGAATACTTTCGAAGAGTTTACCAAAACATGATAGTATTGCGATAGGTCTGTAATTTTCTGCTAGTGCTTTGTCTCCTGATTTGGGGATTGGAACAACTCTGGACTGTTTCCAGCATGCTGGGTATACGCCTGTGTTAAGGGAAATGTTGAAAATGTGAGATAAAGGCTCAGAAAGTTGAAATTTAAAGGCCTTAACGACATACGGAGGAACACTATCCGGGCCAAGGGAACTTTTTGATTTTAATTTGTGTATGTGGTACTCGACTTCAACTGATGAAATATTATGGATATTAATTAAACAATTGTTGCCAACAGACTTTATTTCTTGATTGATATCTAGGCTCGGGACTTGATCTATAAAAACACTACTAAAGAAATTAGCAAAAGCATCTGCCGCTGCACGCCCACTATGCTTTTGCCCCTCATGTATGATACATGGATCGAACCCACCCTTTGTTCGTAGACTAGAAATGTGTTTCCAAAAAGCGCATGGATTTGTGTATAGCTCCTCTTGAATGCTCACAATATGTTGGTTATATGCTAATGTCACTCTCTGTTTTATGTTACTTCTTAGAGCAGAGAAAAAACTGTATATGTATCGGTCTTTACTAATTTTCCACTGTTTATGTAGGGAGTATTTTAGTCTGAGGTCATCAATAACGTCGTTGGTGTACCATGTTGGGTACCTTCTCATAGGCTTGGTTTGACGGACTTTTTTTGGTACACTTTCATTAAAACAGGTGTATAACAGCTCGTAAAGCACCTTAACTGCTTCATTTGCGTTAGAATGTGACAAAACGTCGTCCCAAGATATATTATTCATATGTTCATAAAGAAGTGGAAAGTTCGCTTTTGCAAAGTTAAAATCGATTTCTCGGTTAATGATGCTAGTTTCAATCTTAGTTAATTTATTCGTTTTATCTATTTTAAAAGAAATATCTAGTGGTGGGTGTGGTTTATCTATACGCGGTACTAGACTCTCATCTGCTACCTCAACACTAACCTGTTTCACTTTTTCATTAACAAGAACTACATCAAGTTTGCTACCTATCTCATTAACTACCTTATTATATTCAATTAAGTTACAGTAATTCAGGAAAAAACAATAATAATTATTAATATTAACACTTGCACTATTTAGGTTTAAGTCACCTAGTATTAACACATATGATTTATTTAGTAGGTACTCTAGTGAAATTGTCTTCAACTTTATTGAACCACAACATATAGTCTTCATCTTTTGAGGATGGTTTTAGATAAACCACACAGATAAAGCATTCTCTGTCCCTATATTTGAATGAAACCCACAAATCTTCCCCGTTGCTCGTTTCTAAATCCTGCCGTCTATGGATGTCAATCTCATGTTTTGTAGCTAGTAATACTCCTCCACCTAGAGATATCCGATCTTTCCTCAGCATGTTCCACCCGTGAGGACACACTTCCGCATCTGTCACCGATTGATCGAGGTACGTTTCCGTTACTGCAATAATGTCAGCCTCAAGAGATGTTGTGTGCGTTGACCTTACCTACCTACCTACATAAAATAAAGTTCAAAGCTAGGTAGGTAGCGACGACCACCATGGACGAACTACTTTCGTCCATGCTACTACCTCTACCCAGTACTTATAGTACCTACTTATTAAGTAGGTACCTATATTATCTGTGCCTATTAATTGATCCTAGGCTACTAGGATAGAGACCTAGGCCGCGTCACCTAAAAAGAACCCTGGCTGTCAAGCTGCGCAGTAGGTAGGTAGGCGATTAGGTCTAAAAACATCGCACACAAAAGTTCTGTTTACGAAATGGTTTTACAGTTACCTACCTACCTACCTACATAGCTTGTGGTAGGTAACCTACCTACCTATCAAGTTTAATAATTTAGTAAGTAAGTAAGTACTTACCTAATTACCGAATTAATTTTGCTCTGAAAGTTATATCAGTCGTATAAATTAGAGCTCATTTTACAAAGAAAGAACGGTTTCTTACAAAGATCTTTTTTAAAGGTTCACACTGAACTGAATTCTTAGAAAGTTTTTTGCTGACTGTAAAGATGTGATCCTATTGGCTGATTTCGAATTTCTCTACCTGTGCCTGTGGCTAAAGAAGGTTCACACATTTTGCCGATGCTACCTAGCCTCGGGCCAAAGTTGTTTGGGAATTAAAAAAATGGTCGAAATTGGTGGTTGTGAGATTTTTGAAATAAGTATATTGCATAATATAGTGAAAATAACATAAGGTAATGGGTAGGTGTAAGTACTCTTATTTAAAGGTTTTTTTTTCTTTTTTCTTTGGCTTCGCACAGCTTGTGCATTTAGCCACTATCACTAAAGAAGTTTCCCTTTTTTTTTTTAATGTAAATAAGTACCTAAATACTTAGTCCTAAGCATTTAAATAAAGATGGTGAAATAATTTTTCGAATACCTACTTATCTTGAAAAATGACAAAGTTGAATAACTTTGTCATTTTTCAAGATATTCGAAAAGTTCTTTCACCACTTATTATGATCTTGCTAATAAAATTAAAAGAAATGGATTTTGAAGTTTAGGAAACTTCTCCATTGAAAAATGACAAAGTTATTCAACTTTTACGGCGCAAAAATAATTTAATCAAGGATCCGAGATTTAATCGTGCGTGTGACGTCACTCTATTCCTTTGCCTCTGATTTTGTTAGCAGTTTTGGACGTTTTTCGTTATTCCAGTCTTTAAGTAGGTAAGTACTTAAGTACTTAGGTAGGTACCTATGTTATTAATTTTTTTTTTGACATAGTTTACCATTGTGAAAAGTGGTTATAGCTATGGTTATTAATATTTGGTGACCTATAATAAAATCAAAACGGAAACTTCTCCATTCAAGTTAGGTTACAAGTTAGGTACTTACACAAATACAAATTATATACCTAGTTACTTACTTACTATGATACATACCTACCTATTAAATAAACATAATACCTACCTAGGTATCCCACCTATTTGCCTCAGTAAAGATGTGGGTCTTTACTGAAGCATCACAAGGACTTTTTGTGAGAACTCGAAATGCAATGTTATCCAGTTTTGTTTCATTTGCCCACACTTTATGTAAGTACGTTTACGAACACTGAACAGTTAATAATCCACCATTATTAGGTCCATTACCTATTCGCTAAAACACAAGTTTCGGAAAATAAAACAAAAAGACAACACGACTTCTCAAATTCCCGCCAAAAAGCCTATTTAAAGGTTGGTAGGTACGTGGACATTTCATAAAACTTCTAAAGTAATACGTCTACAATAAGCAGGTAGGTACCTAGGTAGGTACCTACTAGTTAAAGTTAGAGGTATCCGATTCGGCAAATATTGTTCTAAGCAGAGCGAAGTACGACCATGATGTGCTCATAATCTGAAAAAATAAACACATTTTGTTATTCCTTGTTTATTAGAAATAATAGAAAGAAAGAAAGAAAGAAAGAAAGAAAAGACATTTATTTGCCCCAAGAACACGTAATAATTATGTTAATGTAACTGTAAATACAAGAAAAATAATAATAATGATAGAAGAGGGACGGGTACCTACATACACCATATTAATAACTAGAGTTTAGACGCCAGCGCCGTCGACCGAGTTGCCGGCGACCAGTTGACAGTGAGTAAGTACCTATAGTAGGTAGGTAAGTAAGTACCTAATAGCTTTAGAAGGCGATGCTGGCGATCGCGAGGTTGTTCAAAACGACACGTCGAGCATTCGCATCGGTTCGAGCCAAAGAGTCGCGGCTGTAGTGGTTAACCGTAACGCCAGTTAACCGTAGTATTGGATACCTACTGTCCTCGATACAGAGTCAAGTAAGTATCACAAATGTATGAAAATCCAGTGCAGCGCCGCCCCTGGTAACTTGCATGAACTAAAAAAATCATATACATACTTACCTAAGTAATACTTGACACGCAAGCGAGGATAGATTACCTACATACTTACAGCTACTATACTACACAAAAACCGCCGGTAACCCTACTGTATGTAAGCCGCCGCGCCGGTTGTACCTACCTCCTAGCCGGTGAGAACCACACTCTTGTATCGATGACAGTTCGTTCGTTCGTATGAGTAGGGTCAAGTAGGCAACAGTGGCTCAGTCGTATACAGTGACTCATTCAAGTTACTACCTGAAGGAAGCTCTTGATATTGCTCTTTTTGTTACACAATAGAAGCGCACAAACCCCAAACACGTTCTAAGCAATCGTAAGGCAGATCAAACACCGCCCAGAGAGAGATATTATCGCGTTTTTTTGTTTTCGAGCCCCCAAAATTACTTTTTGATGTCATTTTCTTTCGTTTTCATTTGGTTTTCATACATCAGGTTGTGACAATTTGTACTGCTGATTATATTTGCCAATTAGTTAGTAGGTACTGTAGTGTTTTCATTTAGGTAGTTTTTGAAGGTAATTATCATTTGACTCGAATGCTGTGATCAAAATTTTTAAAAATGACATAGTCGTACACAGTGACTCAGCTTAAATAGTGTAATTTAGGGCCGATTTTTCAATGCTCAGTTAAATGACCAGATAGGATTTATTCTACAGTTATAAAGATTCTCAATTTTCCAATCGTCAGATAGGCTCTAACGGCTAGGTAAAGTCGCTAACTGTCAAATAAACTTATCTGGCCGTTTGGACACCAGATAGCATGTTAACTGTCGAGTTATTTGACGTTTCTGTCATCGGGCGCACGTATTTTGCAGATTTTGTAGGTTGTTTTATAGAAATATTCCTGTTTTTGCTCACCATGGACATTTTTGATTCATTAGACGATATTATAATTGAAGACGATTATACAATGTTAAACTATTTATATCCAGACAGAAGACAAAGAGTCGTAAGAGACGACCTGATAATATGTCTGCATGGGACGACAAGCAATTTCACAGGAGATTTCGTCTCGAAAAACATTTATTAGATATGATTGGAAGTAAAATTGCTAATACAACAAATAGGTAATAACATTCATACATGTAGATAATACTCTACTAGGTACTACGTCTTCAAATTGTAACTCCCGCTGTTATTGAGTTGACAGTTGTTTGTCTCTTTCTAAAAACTGTAATCCTACATAAGCGCATCTCGCTCTCGCAGATTTAGTGTGAAGCTAGTAACAAAAATCATTCAGATAGCTATCTGAATGTTAACTGACCATTGAAAAATTGAAACATCTTAGTCGTTGGTTAGGATATCAGTTAAAGTTATTGGACAGATAACTAACTGACTTTTTATCTGGCCATTGAAAAATCGGCCCTTAATTGTGTATATAGTGGGTGAAAAAATAACATTGGTGCTTCTTTTTTATTTTCACGTGAGTTTTTTTATTTTGAAAAAAAAAATAATTTGAAAGAATTATTGTTTTCCTTTGAGTCACTGTGTACCACCGGTGGTGAGTCATTGTGTACACCCAGGGGTACACAGTGGCTCAATTCCCAATGTTTAGTTTTTGCCCTCTCATCTTATTTTAGTTATGTTTATTGTCATTTCAATAATGCAGAATTAAACTTAAATACTTTACTAACATAACAATGTATCCACGTTTCAGATAAATACAATGATAATTTTCATGTTTTTTTACCTCTTGAAAAAATCCGAGCCACTGTAGCCTCCTTGACCCTACTAGTATTCTTTTATCTGTGGTATGAGCTAGTGGCCAACTCTGGTGACGGAATTTTTAGGCCGCCTAAAGGCCTCCGTCATGGCTTAACGACTTTAAAAGCCGGGACCGACAATTTAACGTGCCCTCCGAAGCACAGAAGCGCTCTGCTGATAATGCCACTTGCGGTCACCCATCCAAGTTGTGACCGCTCAGAACGTTGCTTAACTTTGACGATCTATCAAGAACGTCTTAGCAAGCTTCGCCACGAGCGCTACAGTACCCAATACTACGGTAACCTGGCGTTAACCCCCCTGTGTCTAACTAGTGAGTGTCGGAGGCGGCGGGCGCGCAGGCTGTCGTAGACGAGCGATGGTTTTCGTCGGGCAGCACGGTGAGTCTAAAGTAAGTAGGTAGGTAAGTATGTGACATCATTTGTGAACGGACAACGACGCAGCGCCCCGGCTGAGTTAGCGCCCGACACGTGCCCGGGCGACCACAAGGGCGTCATCTACATTCCCTAAGGCTCATGAAATAAGCCTGTATGAGTTTTACTATTCCAAAGACGGCTTTTTAACTTTTGTAAAATTTGAGCATCACGTACCTATGTAATAAGCTAAATAAAGCCTACCTACTTACCTAAGTAAGTAGGTACTTATATTTTATTTTATTTTTATTTCTTAGGAAAACAAACAGTCATTGTATACTACCTATTCACCTAAATTATAACCTAAATTATTACTTAGTTAGTTATAACCTAAATTATAACTAAGTAAGTAGGTACAGACCATTTATATGTTCTCACATATTGAATCTATAAAATATAGCTTGCCTGATTAACTTAAAAACACAGAAGAAAAACAAAAAATACATAGGTACCTACTTATAAAGGTAGGTAAACAATCTAAATGAGAAAAAAGGTAAGGTCAACTAGGCTAATTGCGTCTACGGGGCTAATGCATCTTTTTGAATTTATTTGAAAACGGTTTATTCTACACAGGTTTCTGCCATCTAGTTACATTTGTTTAAACTAAATACTTAACATGTAGTTTGTAAAGATGGCGTTGTTGTTCACTTATTCAAGTATTGAGCCATTTTGTAAATTACACTTTTTTGGACAAGTTGCAACTGCAAGAGGTGAGTAACCAAATCCATGTCAATACATTTATTTTCAATAGTTGACAGATTTCTTCAATAATGATTGTAAAGAATAGAGAATCCTTCGCTTGCACAGATAGTTATTTTTAGTAAATATGCCATAATTCAAGAAATAATTAAATCTCTATTTTTAAGATTTGGATTAATATCTTGGTCTAAATGCGTCTGCCGTTCTGGGGCAATTGCGACTGTGGGACGCATTTGCCCCAAAAACAGAAAACGTCAACCTTTTTATGTCTTACGTTTTTAAATGAAGGTACCTAAATGAAATTTTATTTCAGATAAATGCCTACTTATTTGCCATGGTGATATT
Source organism: Xanthorhoe designata (assembly GCA_963582015.1). NCBI lineage: Eukaryota > Metazoa > Arthropoda > Insecta > Lepidoptera > Geometridae > Xanthorhoe > Xanthorhoe designata. The sequence goes on along the minus strand of OY757029.1, from coordinate 11,968,679 downwards.
GAAAGACATGGACATTGACAAATACTTAACGAAATATGATTTTCTAAACTTTTTGATCTCGTAATATAATAATTGATAGTACCGAAGTGAACTAACAAGTGCCTAATATGATTTAAATAAAGTTAAAATTACTTGCCAGTTTTTTGGCTTATAAAAATGGCGCCACCATGACTTTTTTGCAAACCTGTAGTGCTAACATTTACAGAGGTAATAAGCGCGAGCCACCCAAGTAAAATGTTGACAACATCTGCATTTAGTATCGGATAAATGCGTCTATCAAAAACGCGCATTTTCGGACGCATTTTCCCCCTTTTTACTTAATTGTACCTGAATGCGTGAAATATTATTTTTGTCTAGTTTAACTGTAATTCCATTGCACAGAAACTTGATGCAAAACAAAATTCTTTGTTTTTAACACGAAAAGCTTATCAAAAAAGTTTTTACTCAAGAAAGACGCATTTGCCTCAAAAGGGGGTAAATGCGTCTAAAATGCCATTTTTTAAAAAACAATCATTTTGACTCTTTTTTAAAACTCTGGCGAACAATTCACTCCTATAGCTTTGTACAGAAATAGCCATACTTTTGGACTGCAGTTTCAAAAAGTGAAAAATGCCATAAATTCGCTCACAATATGGAGTCAAGTTGAAGTGATCGAAAAATATGACGCAATTACCCCGGTTGACCTTAAACTTAAATAAAAAAGAATAAAAACCTAAGTCATTAAAACATGCCAAACCAGCGATCTGTTAAGATTTTCTTAATTTTGTGCACTTTCGAATCGAATAGATCGAACTCAGGGAGATCGACCAGTTTATTGTAAAGTAATCACTGCTCTACTAAAATATGAATTTTGTCTATAATTTGTACAACTAAAGGGAACTTCAAAATTAATGTTATTCCTACTAATTGATCTACTTATTGGGAATTTTGAATTTAATTCATTCTAAAGAGATGAAAAATCGATTAAATTTTGTGCTACCTACCTACTTTACAAAGGAAAACCATGCCCGAAATTACTCGCCGCTCTTGTAAAGGTAACAGATGTTGTCTTTTACAGCTTTCGTTATAGGCTGCGTTCCGATTCACGAAATAATCGCTCTGAGCAAAAAAAGCGATAACTGGCGTTCCGAATCGATTTAGCGCGATATTGACGTTTGTGGACTAATGTAAATCGGAACGGTTTTGAGCGAGTTCACGACGCTTACAAACATACTGGTAGTTACTGGAACAACGGATAAAATCTGCTTTTTTGCTATTTTATGATGGGGAATTTGATCTGGCTAACGAGGCAAACACAGTACAATTTTACAAAATGAATGGAGAGTATTTTATTGACTACCTACCACAAACAACAGAAATAAAAACACAAACTACTATTTTGACAGGACGCTCACACCGACCATGCTCCGAAGCGGTGGCACTTTGAGCGAAAGATGGCGGCGGTTATGACGTCATTGATGACGTTTCATTATTACTTGTAGACGCGCTCACGGTGATTCGGAACGGTTTTGTGAGCAAAATTATCGATATTAGCGCGATCGCGATCGATATTAGCGCGGAACGCAGCCATAGTTGGAGTCATAGCATTTACATTTATACTGAATGTATTTCAAAAAACGACGCTGAATAGACTCAATTCTATTTATGTAAACAACATTATTGAGGATTCCAAACCTGAGAACCATACTCGAGAAGACTACGTTATATCTAGGCATTGTAAGTTGTAGTAGGTAGGTACGTAGAGATCGGCACAGGATGTAAGTAACTTCTTTCAGTTTCCTACATAATTTCGCATTCTTTTTTTACGCACTCATCCACTAACCCTCAAGAAGGCATTCAGGTCGACCTGCACGAAGCCGCCGGCGCTCAGCGCGCACGGCCGCTGCGCCCGCGTCATCATCAGCAGCAGCAACTTGCTGCTCGCCACGCTACAACGGTACCAGAGGCTGTTGTACACTGCGTTACTTATATCTGTGCTCTGAAATAAAGCATCCTACATAAATACTTAAGTAAGTATATAACTAGCCAGCGACTTCGTCCACGTGAACTTTCATCTTGATAGCCTAACTAAAGGAGGCTCGTTCGTTCATTCGTACAAGCCTGAAAGGAGGCTGAATAATACTTATTCCAGTCCTGCTCGCTAAAAATGGTGCATTAAACTAGGTAAGTAGGTATAAGTACCTACCTACTAAGTTTAAGTATAATAATAATACCTAATAAGCTTGACTCTTACTGTCCACAATGGACTACACTAGCTCTTAATAGAGATGAATGGAGAGAAGGAAGGGAGGCCTTTGTCCTGCAGTGGGATGATTCGGGCTAATAATAATAATAATAAGGGCGCAGGGCACCTTTGAGGCGAGGGGTCGGGGAGTAGCGACCCCGCGGACCCGAGTGCTCCTGGGGGAGGTCACCGTTCCTCACCTCCGCTTGCCTTCACTGGCCGGCCGGAGTGAACACTGACGAGGAACAGGTCCCCCACCTCCGTGTTGCCTTCACCGGCCGGACGGAGTGGAGTCGCTAGAGCATTGCTCGGGGGCTGGCGGTGTTACGTAAGTGGTGAGTAGGCACGTGAAGCTGGACCCTCAGGGAGCTCGTGATCGTCGTTTAAAACCCGGTAACATCTCAACCACCATCCAGCTACTCACTTCATGTTGCCCCCTTGTTGCGACATGTGCAACTATTTTGGGGGGCCCAGTTGTGAGTTGGCGAGTCTCCAACCGCCATTTTATACATTTCGTTAACATTGTGTCGGCGGGTGCCATAGTCCCCATAGTTTCCCAGTAACCAGTCCACTACCATCACACCTCCATAGCCCAGTAGGTAGGTAGTAGTTTCCCACATTTATTCATATTCATAATTCATATTCATTTATTGTTTCAAGTTGGTACATAAGGTCCTAAAAATTAGGTTTGGCCGCAACAAGAGCCCCGTTGGGACACTACAATGTTTGAGGAAATAGTAGTAGGTACGTAGTACCTAGATACTATACAATAACAATAATGCAATTACCTACAAATTGTCCATCTTGTATCACAAGATGGACAATTTGACATGCCTACCTACTTATAAATACTATGGCACTTATGTAACTTACAATTAATTACCTAAGTACTTAATTATTATTAGTCTTCCATGAATTCTGTTATAGAATAAAAACTTTTTTGAATAAGAAACTGTTTTAATTTGTTTTTGAATGATGAATTCTTAACTTGTTTTTTAATGTTATCAGAGATTTTATTGTATATCAGTATAGCTCTATAGTAAGGACTTTTTTTAAACATTTCTATTCTAGGTGCGGGCAGATCTAATTTATTATTTCTACGGGGGTTTTTATTATATTCAAAATATGAAATAATTATGTTTTCTTACAAACTTAGCTATTTCTAAAATATATATTGAGGGTACAGTAAGAATATTTTGCTGGGTGAAATAGGTTCTACAACTTTCTGGTTGATGTAGGTATATTACTTAGGTACCGTGAAACATGCCAACTTTGCCAACATTTTTCGAATAATTTCAATTTTTGGATAATTTTTCTATGGGAACGTAAGTATTTTCTTTTAGCATCTGCAATTAAAAGATAATGAGCATGTATTATTTTATCAGATTTTATTATTCATCAATATTTAATTAAGTATTTTATTCATTTTGATGGCGGGCAAAGTTATCTGGACTTTTTGCCAACATTACCCACTTTGATTTTTGACGCAACTAAGGCCTCTATACAGATGGCACAAAGTCCAATACAAGAATTTTGGCAAAAATGGCGTTTACTTTATAAATGAAAACGATACCATGAAAGGTTTCCTACCAAAGTGGCTGGGCAAAGTTACCCTAACTTTTTTCCTCTTTTTCATACAAACCACATTTCGCTTTTTAAAAGTACTAGGGTTGGCACATCTCAGTAAACTGATCTTAACGTATTTTTCTTCTTTTTCTGCAAAGTATTGTAATTCGCTTTAAATTTTAGGCAGGAATTCACATTTTACCTACTTCCTTGAAGTTTAGGCCAATAATAATCTACCTATTCCGATCACTGGTAATACTATAATAGGTAAGTACTATAGAATAATAAAAATAATAAGTTTCGTAAGTGCCAACCCTTAGCTTATTTTGATGGCGGGTAATGTTGTCAGTAGTAGATCGCAACATCACTGGGTAACTTTACCCACCATTATAACTTTAGTTTTAAAAGACCTTCAGCAATGATAATAAAATATAATACTCTTAAAGTGTTTTTGCATAACTTTATATAAATTAAACTAACCTGTGTTTTCGCCATCACGCACAATTAACTTTAGAACTTGTACTAAAATTTGCCCGCGAAAATACGCACCACATTCTACAAGTTCTAAAAAGTGACTGAGTGAAGTTAGCGACAAACCTGATAGACTGTGTTACTAGACACATAACCTACTTTCTATCAAAGTCAATAAATGTTACTATAGTATTCCGATACTTTTGGAATTTAAAGATTTGCTTAAAAATTGATTTTCGGCCAAAGATTAACCCTTGGTGGCAAAGTTGGCATGTTTCACGGTATTAGTTTTTAGTATGCCGAGCGCCGAGAGCTATAAATTTTGACAGTTTTGATTTAATTTTTGCTATGTGTTCTTTCCAGTGTAAATGAGTACCTATCTATTGTTATTCCTAATAGATTAAAATTGTGAGTTTCTTCTATGTTACATTTCTTTTTAACTGAATTTAAATCTAATTGACTTTTTTGATAATTGGTCGCCCATTGTTACACTTGTTTGAATGTACTATGTTTATTTTATTTTGTTTCTTATATGGTGTGCAATAAAGCTATATTCTATTCTATTCTAAATTGGATATAACCGCTAGTCCTGCACAGACCGGGGACTGCCTTTGGATGCATTTCTTGTGTTATTCAGGGTAGTCACCGGTAAGTAGGTATGTGTCTCCATCACAAAAAAATCAAAACTGTCAAAAGGGCCTCTGTGTGTTGGCTTCGGCCCCATGCATGCCTACCAAAGGTCCGGGACTCCATAGTCCCGGAAATATACTTACGAACAAAAATCTAAACGAGGCTCGGACTGCGCTCGAATCTGTGTAGAATTATGCGTGTTTTTCACGGCTTCGCGCGTGATCCGCGTGCGAGTAAGGATTAGGCTATGACTTCATGAGATTTACATTTAGAACTAATCAGCAAATTACTAAGTAAGTAGGTACCGTGAAACATGCCAACTTTGCCACCAAGGGTATCTTTGCCCGAAAATCAATTTTTAAGCAAATCTTTAAATTCTAAAAGTATCGGAATACTATAGTAACATTTATTGACTTAGATAGAAAGTAGGTTATGTGTCTAGTAACACAGTCTATCAGGTTTGTCGCTAACTTCACTCAGTCACTTTTTAGAACTTGTAGAATGTGGTGCGTATTTTCGCGGGCAAATTTTAGTACAAGTTCTAAAGTTAATTGTGCGTGATGGCGAAAACACAGGTTAGTTTAATTTATAATATGTTATACAAAAACACTTTAAGAGTATTATATTTTATTATCATTGCTGAAGGTCTTTTAAAACTAAAGTTATAATGGTGGGTAAAGTTACCCAGTGATGTTGCGATCTACTACTGACAACATTACCCGCCATCAAAATAAGCTTAGGGTTGGCACTTACAAAACTTATTATTTTTATTATTCTATAGTACCTATTATAGTATTACCAGTGATCGGAATAGGTAGATTATATTGGCCTAAACTTCAAGGAAGTAGGTAAAATGTGAATTCCTGCCTAAAATTTAAAGCGAATTACAATACTTTGCAGAAAAAGAAGAAAAATACGTTAAGATCAGTTTACTGAGATGTGCCAACCCTAGTACTTTTAAAAAGCGAAATGCGGTTTGTATGAAAAAGAGGAAAAAAGTTAGGGTAACTTTGCCCAGCCACTTTGGTAGGAAACCTTTCATGGTATCGTTTTCATTTATAAAGTAAACGCCATTTTTGCCAAAATTCTTGTATTGGACTTTGTGCCATCTGTATAGAGGCCTTAGTTGCGTCAAAAATCAATGTGGGTAATGTTGGCAAAAAGTCCAGATAACTTTGCCCGCCATCAAAATGAATAAAATACTTAATTAAATATTGATGAATAATAAAATCTGATAAAATAATACATGCTCATTATCTTTTAATTGCAGATGCTAAAAGAAAATACTTACGTTCCCATAGAAAAATTATCCAAAAATTGAAATTATTCGAAAAATGTTGGCAAAGTTGGCATGTTTCACGGTAAGTAAATAAGAATACCTACATACTTAAGTATGCTTATGTTACTTAACCAAAATATCATTTAAATAATGGCATAATAAATGTATTAGGTAAGTACCTAGGTACCTAATTGGAATTTTAAAATAATAGAATAAGACAAATTTTTGTTTCATTCATACTCACAACACTTGTCATCATATCAGCAAACCAGCACAAAAAGAACACCTGCGCCAGCCCCATGATTATAAACGATATGTATTTCACCACTACCACGACATCGCGCACCACCTGAAGTTTAAAAATACTGTGGAGAAAAACATCACAGGACCAAACAGCGTAAATTAGGTAAGTAGGTACTAGTGGAATGGAAGAAGAGCAATCTTTTTCGTAGCGCTTCGGCCGTGCAGGATTTTTCGGATGCGGAGGGTTTCACTCAAGTAGTACCTACCTACGGAGGAGACGGAAGCTAACCTGGGGGGTTAACGCCAGTTAACCGTATTATTGGAATCTGTCCTCGATACCGAGTCAAGTACCTATCACAAATGTATGACAGACAATCCAGTGCAGTGCCACCCCCGGTAACTTGCATGAACTAAAAATTCCATACATTTAGATACTTACTTGACACGTGAGCGAGGATAGATTACCTACTTTACTATACAAAAACCGCCGGTAACCCAGCAAGAATCGGTGCGGCACTGCACAGACTGAAGCCGGCTCTTCGCGGTTTCAAGCAGAGGTACCCACCCCACCCCAGACCGACCGCACAGACCGGGACCACGAGGAGGGAAGAAAAGCTGAAGTCTCGTCTTAGAGTTTAGTTCGTTGGTGAGAGTTCCTACATATGGCCTTGAAACCATCAAGAGCGAAGAGTTCTGTCTGAAAGGGGTCAAGTATCGGCTATTCGAAGTGGATAGATTGTGTGAAAGAGGATATGAATGTAAGAGGAGTGAGTTCAGAGTTGACGAGTGATAGATAGAGGAGAGTGGAAGAGAAAAACATGTTGTAGCGACGCCACTTAGCGTGGGATAAGGGCAGGAGAATGATAATAGTCATTCAGAATGTCCATGCTGTAGCAAATGCTGATGTGTACATCGATACTTTACCGCAAGGGTGAATCCTGTGAGGCAGATGATCAGAGAACTGGTGATGAAGTTGACCAGGTTCGAGCTAGAATAGATCTCTTCCAGAATCTCAATTGATCTGCAAATTGAACCACATAGGTATTATTATATATTATTATTATATGTAAGTAAGTAAAGTAAAGTAAAAGTAAATTTATTTGAAACAAACAAGTACAAAAGTGTTACAGTACCTACATACAATTAACATAATTAAAACGGTGTAATATTAAAATATAAAAATAAAGTACACTAACTCCCACCCTAGGAAAACCTGTGTTGCGGGTAGTTACTAGTTAGTCCTCTTTCTAGTTGGGTCAGATGGCAAACGTTAAGATTATGAAGCACGCTAGTAAACAGTGCGACATTGAAAATTATTAGTCCAACATTCTTTGGTCGATTTTATATCAGGAAAATTATAAACAAATACGACAATTTATATAAACCAAAATATTAATAGTTATAATGATAGAAATAAAACGAAACTAATGATAAATAAAAATAAAAATAAAAATAAAAAATTTAACGCAATGGTAAGTATGAGGAGGTCCTCCATTTCGATGTAAGTAAAAGTTGACAACCATTCCGTTACAGCTCTTTTACACTTTCTTCTAGAGTAATTAGCAATGTTTAATGTTTTATTTGCCTTTGAGTACAAATAAGGGCCCAGGAAGTTATAGCTACGCTGTCCAAAACAAGTTCTTGTTTTCGACGTTTTCCATAAAAGCCTGGTATTACCATACGAGTTGCGTGCAACAGAGAGGGCATTTATATGGAATTTAAGTATTGTGTTTGTTATAAATAATTGTCTGACGGAAGAATGATTAAGTTCACGGTATAAGTCTTCAGTAGGGTACTGGGATGGTTTTTTATAAGCGACCTTTAGTACCGCTCTTTGAGCGCGTTCGAGGCTAATTAAGTTGCGTCTTACAGGCTGGGCCCCACGCTGATATGCAGTATGTTATCAAGGACTGACATAGAGCATGATAAACTAAATTTATGGTGGTAGTGTCAGCACAATATCTAAGCTGTTTGAAAACATACAGCTTCCTTAACCTGGAGCGTAGGACTGCAATTTGAAAGGTCCATGACAAACGCTCGTCTATGATAACGCCTAAATATTTGATCATTTCAACTTTCTCCAAAGTACTACAGTAAGATAATGTGTTTGGAAGTAATAATGGGGCGTTACAGTTATGTAATTTTATGTCAAGATTCGATTTAGGTGAAGTTCTATTAGAGATGCTAAATGTAATATACTTAGTTTTGTCGGTATTTAATGTTAACAAATTATATTTAAGCCATTCCGAAATTTGTACAAGACCAGATTGAGTAGTTTGCGAAACTTCACTCCACGAGTCCCCGTAAAATACTATTGCCGTATCGTCTGCGAATGTAAAAATTCTGGCTTTAGGGAGAACAAGTGAGCACAAGCTATTTATGTATATCAAGAAAAGAGTTGGGCCTAAAACACTTCCTTGGGGAACACCAAAGTCAGTAATCGTGAAATCACTACATTTATCGTCAAGCTTGACTCTCTGTTTTCGTTCACACAGGTAGGATTCAAACCACGCAAGAGCCATACCACGGATTCCCATTGATTCCATTTTACGTAGTATTATAGGCCTTGACACGGTGTCAAAGGCTTTAGCGAGGTCGAGGAAGACACCTAGGCACCTCTTTCCTCTATCCAAGCTCGATGTTACAAAGTCAGTCAAGTTAGTTACGGCATCTTCCGTGCTTCTGTTATGACGGAAACCATACTGGTGTTCAGATAAGTACCTAGGTACCTACCTACATAATAAACGTAGAGAACACCTAGACTCGGGATAAATGTTTGCAGATACCTAATAATTATAAGCATTTGTCCCGTGGCGGGGATCTAACCAAAAAATACTGAGATCTTGTAGGTACTTACATCGAAAGTTGAGGTAAGTAGTAGGTACATCCCACTCGGCCAACACGACTCGATATTAAATCTAAGTAAGTAAGGTCAACGTGGGAAGCCCGTCTAGGCTCTAAGTCCGTCTAGTGGCAATAACTCCCATATTTGAAATAGCTAGAGCCCTATAACTCGGTGGGTAAACAGCATCATGGAGCTCGTTCGAACTTGGGATCATAGATGGCCTAATATCTATATTTTGGAAGAAACTTGACAGTCATTTTTTTGCGCGAATTTGGCACAAAGTTGAAGAAGTCTTGTCGAAAAATAAAAAAAAGCGGAAAATCTAAGGAAATTTACGAATGTCTTTGATAACGTAATGGGGCGTCTAAACGGGCTATATTTTACGACAATTTGTGGCTGCAATTATTGGAAAACATTTCCCAGCCATCAAAAAAACATTTTAGTGCATTTTATGGCTGAGCAATCAATTGCATTGCAGGCAACATGTTGCAATATGGCTGCAATAGTATGTATATATGCAATACACGCCGGCTACACAATAAAAACATTTTGACATACTTACCAAAAAATATGTGGGCCATCTATAATGCCGGGCCATCCTAAAAATATTGCATAGTGTGGCTGGTATTGCTAGCAATGTTGCCGGCCACGAGATGAAGGCCAAATAGATGGGCCCTAGTAGCCACAAATTGGTTACCCCGAAATAAGAAAAGAAGAATGGACGCCCATGTAAGAGATGGGAAGACGACAACGTTAAGGTGGCTGGAAATCACTGGTCGAGGAAAGCGAGAGAAAGAGGAGAATGGCAACTTTTGGAGGAGGCTTTTACCGCCATAGGCGGGTCCATACACTGATTAAAACTTAGTTTAATATTTAGATTATATTTTTAGTTTTTTTTAATACGTTAGTTTTAATTTTGGTTTATATGTAGGTACTTATATTTGCATTTAGAGTGTTTGGAAAATAAAACTCATTTTTTTTTTTTTTTTATGATTAGAAGTGTAGTATTTTTTTATTATACACCTGTCTACGTAATGATTGAAAAATATACACTGGAATGTTTGCAGTAGGACTAGCATTACGTTTAAGTGTCCTTTAAACGCTTACCTACAAATTGTGAATGTTTAAGCACAAACCTATATTTTATTTTATTTTCGATAATTTTACACGGCAAGCAGCTTGGAATTGGCACGGACTTTATAGACAATGATCGTTTGATTAGGTACATAGATCTGATTCTTCTTATATAATTTCGCCATTTTAAGTTAGGTAGTGGATAGATTGATGGAAATATTTTAGTGTTTTTATTTACGTAGATACCTAAAATGTTGACTGTTTTCTGTTTACACCTTGTTCACTTTGTTTACTATACTATTACTATACCTACGTGAAAACCTTTAATTGGCTTTCTGATTTTACTATAAAAACGAAACTGTTAATTAAGCTGTTGGTTTTCCAATAAATCTATAAATAAATAAATAAATAAATAAATAGGTTATGCCAGGATTTGAATAAAATTCGAACCCCTTTTATGATTATCATGGATTTTAAGGATGATTTTGTAGTTATTATTTCCAATTTCTTACACAAATAAAGATTCGTTTATTTTTTTATTTGCCGGTCTGGTCTGGTTTTGCAACCACTGAAATCACGTTGTCACCAAAAATATGCCGGTCTTGCCCTTAGTTAGATAAAATTTTATTTTCCTTGAAAAGTATACCTACCTTACGATCAAATACTTAAAACACAAATTGCAACGGCAGTTTTTCATCTTTGTTTGATACTGTTTTAAATTTTTCATACATATTGGTGGCTATTCGGGATGTCGCTAAAGCTAAACCTAACAAATTTGACAGCACTAAAATTGATGCCATCCTTTTTATTTCGATCGTTATGAAAGGGACGGCAAAATTTTTAGTGCTGTCAGATTAGTTTAGGCGACATCCCGAATAGCCACCATTGGCTCACAAATTACCTACGATTTTATTGCGAGATGAAATGACTAGACGGCTTGGGAAGTCCGTCTACACGTCGAGTTAAAAAAAAAATGCTATAACTAATGTGTTAATTACAATTAGGTAACCTTGTTTTCGAACTATTTTAAGTAGATTTCGAACTATTTTACCTAAGTAGATATTTTAATATTACCAATATTTTCCGCTAACTCAAGTTACTTAGAAAGCGTTTCTCGATTCATAAAGTTAAATTGAAATTGAATTCAAGAATACTAAGCCGGACTTCCCCACGTTGACCTTAGGTACATAAATATATTTAATATACTTAATTGATAAATGATAATTACCTATAGATATTATAAGTAGGTACTTAATCTAAAGAACATTGTAAAAGCGACTCTTTAGCCGACATAATAACAGTACCTAGGTAGGTACTTAACATTTACTATTTGGGTGAGGCCGCCAAAATTGTCAATTATATCACAAAAGTAACACAACAGGTTTTGTGTTACCGTTACACAAATGTAACCCAAAAGTAACACATATTTTGAGTAAAGGTGATTTCATAATGGTTAAATAAATAACCTAAAATAATGCAAGATAAACTTTTCTTTTTTACTGTACCCTTAGGCAGAAAAACACAAAAATACTGCCTATATTTTACTAAGGACAAAATAGCTTTTTAATTTTTCTCGATCTTTGTCGTTCTGGGGCAGTTAACGGCATTAAAATAAAAATGTACAGTTACTAATGCACATAAATAGATTAATTATAATATTATTTCAATAGAAGAAAACAATTGGCCGCTGGATAACGTTAGTAAAACAAACTTAACTAATTCGATGCTCAAGAGCCTTTTGTAACAGTTTAACTGAACACTTGGAAGGTTTTCAATATTAAAATGTAAGTACTGCGTTTGTCATACCTACAAAATCACACATTACACATTACTTTCAAAAATCAGTCCAAATACCACTATGTTTGCGGCTTTATATATCTACTGTGTTACGTAACACATACATTTGTGTTACAATAATAAAAAAGTGACATAAATGTAATACAAATGCAACACAAAAGCGAAATTTTTAAAACAATTATAGGTCATATCTCGGTTATTTATTATAATTAGGCCGTAATGGGCGATTTTAAGTATACTTTTGACCTCATTGCTAAATAATTTAATACAATAACATTCAAAAATCTGTTTCTTACCTCAAAAATCACAAATAAAACTTTTTTTATGAACACAACCGCAAAAAGTGACGCGCACTTTATGTTCCTTCACTGGCGAAATAAAAGAGCTGGATTTTTTTTTTCAATTGTTTGGATGACAGTGTTGCCGTATTAATACTGTGGTTTGCACTTTGGTAGTTTAAATAGTAGCTTTGGGATAAAAACGTGTCACACAAAAAAAAACGTAACACAAAAGCAAGAGACATTTTTTATTTAAATTATTAATAAAAAATGTTATTTTATGGATTTTCGCAAAAATATTATTAATATAGCAGAGGTCTATCATCTATTTCTTCGACGGTATACCTATAATTCAGGTATACTCAACAATTTATTGAATATTTTAACCATAAGAAACTGCAACAAAAAACGACAAAAAGTCACACAAAAAAATTGACAATTTTGGCGGCCTTACCCATTTACCTATGGGATGATGATTAAGACTCAAAAGATGATGAGAGCTTTATCTAATATACTTATTTGTAATGTACTTACTTACTATTATGCATGCAACACATACCTACCTATAAAAAGCCGCAAGCAAAATGCTAGTTTAAAAACGCAATAATGCCTAGTACCTACTTTCGCACGCGAGTACCCACGCGCAAACATACGGACCCCCTTCACTTTCTTTCAGCGTTCTTTTTACGTGACATGACACGGGTCGCGGACTGTACCTACCTACTTCTTCTCAATGGCATATTAGGTAGGTACTCGTACGTAGTACCTAGTAGGTAGGTATGATAAAATCTTTTCTAAAAATGTGTAGGTAACAGATAGAGTTATGTGTAGGTAGGTACTTACTTTATAATTTTCTGGTGACGTATTACCAGCTTTGAGAATTTAGATTGGAACTCTTTATCAGACATTACTTCACCAGAATCAGGTATTAAGGTTTCGATGTCATATTGCAGTAGTCTAAATTGGGTCCTGAAAATGTAGATAGGTAAGTATTTTTGAAAACAATAGATCTGAATGGCAAAATTGATAATTTTTTTAAAACTTATTTGGAACTGTTTTGAAAATGAAATAAGTAAGTATTTCACGTTACACATCGAAAACATGCGAAAACATGAAAATTTCACGTTACACAAAATCGACAACGTGCGTGTCGGACCACACTCAATTCAATGCAGGGTTCCGTTTATTTTTTTTCACTTTTCCAAATACGACGGTTTCTCTGGCAGGGGGGGGGGACACTTGTCTAACGAAAATAGCTAAATATTTTACAAACGGATAACCTTAAAAAATAATCTTTATCTAACCGGGAGTACCTATTTTTAGAGTAGGTACCTAACTAAGTATTTAGATTAGATTTTGAAGCATTACATACCTACGTCGTTGGTAGTTCAAGTGGAGCACATTAATTATATGTAGGTACAAGTTGTATCACAAATTTGTAAAATATTACTTACCTCTCATTACATAGGTACCTACCTACTTACCCATTTTTAATTTTCCAAACTTGTTTTGGATACGATCTAATGCGGGCACCACCATTGGCTTCAATTTGGTTCCAACATTGACTACGAATAGAATGGCCAATGGCAATGATCCGTTTGTCCAATAACCGTCCAAGATCGATCTCCACATTGGTGTGTTGGAACCAACACGTTCCAACACTCCAATGTGTGGTGCCCGCATAAGGAACAGCGCAAATATTTTAAATGAGGATTGTTGTGTGTGAGACATATTTCAAAGAATCACACTAAGTTACCTTAAATGAAAGCTACATATAAAGAGGACATAATCAACTGCTCCCATGTATACCAGAACAACGTATTCTGAAACGAAAAAACATGATTATTTTGCTAAGAAGAGTTTAAGGACCTACTTAAATTGATCATGAGACATTTCACACAGCTTCATCTAGTCCCAAGCTAATTAACTGTGTTATGGTAACCAGATGACTGATACACTAGGTAGGTACTAATATATTTTATAGATAGAAAAACACCCAGACCCGGAGCAAATATCTGCAGTACAAAAAAACATTTGTCCCGTGCGCGCATCGAACCCGTTGTGGGTTCGATCCCTTCACATTTAAAACCATCTTTATCTAAAGATAATAAATCTCGATTCAATCAGACCATTTCCTGTTCATCGTGTTCTGGTTATCATCAGACCCTTGAGTACCTACCTAAGTATTACATCGTGGAAACATAAAGCTTTGAGCTCAAACATTTGTTCCAAGCCATAATTAGCAAGCTTAAATCTGAATTCAAACCCTGAGGTTCAGAACTGATTATCTTACTTAGTCAGATTTCATTACACCAAAAACTGATTAGGTAGGTACCTAGGTAAACCCCTCGTTTTGATCGAGGGTTAAAGAGGGTATTGACATCTAGGTGTGTACTCAAAGTACCAGAGTATTTAACATTAAAGTTTTTTTAAAGAGATTACCTGCCCAAAATTGATGAATGAAAGAGAGAATATAATATTTCTTTTCGTACGGCACATACGCGAATATGTCAATATACTGCAGCAACATTCTAAATTCTTGGCCTTTATAATACCTCACTGCCATCATTATAGGCGGCATTACATTAAAAACCGCCTGCATTGAACAAAGAGTAACATATAACACGTTGAGAACTCGATTCAGAAAAATGAAATCGTCATTTACAATCTTTATCTTCTCGGCCGATGCCTCCTTTTGATTCTCATCTCTTTCTAAGTTCCTTATCATTTCATTTAAATCTATTATTTTACGTTCTTTGATTATATGGTTGAATATTTTGAAGACGGATAGTACTGTTATTAACATACAAGGTATTAAACTTGTTACTTCGATGATATTCCTCTTGTTAACAATGCCGACGACAACGTAGGAGCTGGCCAAACTTAGTACCAAAACCACAGAGAGGAAGTTGAATACAAAAAACCATCTATATTTTATTGTATCTGAATATGTTGTTATTTTGTGTTTTATGTTCATGCCTGAGAGAGCGTAGAGAATATTTATTTTTTGTAATGATTGATCTAACTTTAAATCTTCCTTTTCCATGTTTATATGAAAAACTTATGCGACGATTTCAAAAGCCTCCACAGAGTCCGCTGGTGGTTCAGTATACGACACGTATTTTTAGGGTTCCCAACAAACAGTGGAATATTAAATACACTGCAACAATAGCAAAATATATTTATTTGTAAATATAAAAAAATATAATATAAATACTTATAAAAAATAAGTAGGTACTTACTTACCTACCTATATAAAAATAAATATTCAAAAAATGATAATTATTTTTGCTAAATTAACACTTACATTTAATTTTGTCTTGCTCAAAACTATAGTGAGTTAGGTACCATAAACCGCGAGGGATGTTAGTTACTCACGTAAAAATATCGTCGACTAGTACCTACTCTTCGTGGGCGCGTCTCACACTCATTGTAGGTAATTAAATCGATGATATTTTTACGTGAGTAATTTTATAATGGTCAGCGGGATTTTAAAAAATCATTAAACATCATGTCTGTAGGTATTTGTGTTGTAGGTGATTGAACGTAAGACACTCGTTTTAAAGCTAAGTACTAAAGCTGAAAAACAAAAGCTGAAGAACTCGGATATTCACTTACGAGACACAGTAAAAATGTGGAACGAGAGACCAAGTTTCTGATCAGACACAGTAAAAATGTGGAACGAGAGACCAAGTTTCTGATCAGACACAGTTAAATTTGTGGAAAGAGTGATCAAGTTTCTGACTAGACACAATAAAAATAGTAATAATAAACATTTTATTTCAGGCAACTTACTGCCTAGGGAGGGATGTTCGATTCGATTCGATACTTGCGTGGATCGATACAATGGGTTCACTCAAGTGAAAGCTCTGCACTTTAATGGCCAACCATACATCGACCGAAAACCGGAATCGTATCGATCCAGACAGATTATCTAAATTACTGTTTGCGACAATAAAGTTTGAAAATACAAAAAAGGTTTTGGTGTAGGTAGGTACACGTTTTATATTTTTTGACTTGATACGTTAATGTAGGTAGGTATAGGTATCGATCCAAAATATCGGATCGAAGACACTGGATCTATACAACGCGTTACGATTCGTATCACGGAATATCGATACAACCCGGATCGAACATCCCTAGTATTGCCATCTTTTTGAGCGCACGTTTTGAAGCATTTACATTTTCAAATATTACAACATTGCCGTTAACTCTTTAAGTTTAGTAGTTTATTTATTGATAAACCTCGTGATGCATGTCGGCGGGAACCGTGACGCGATTCTATCAACAAGGAGAAGGAGAACTAGCAGACCTAGGATGTCTATAGGTAATGACATTTAATTTTGTCGGTACGATCATGACTAAAATAATCATTTATTCTAAATAAATTCACTAACATTTTGGTATAGAAATTGATAAATAAAAATTATAAAAGAGCCAACTAGAATGAATATTTTTATGTGAATTATTACCTATGTCAAGTTTATCTTATCAAAGTTTTAGAACTGGAATCAAAGTGTGTACAGTACTGTAACAGTTAGCACTCTACACACTCTTGATTCCACTTTTCGGAGTGATGTAGTACCTACTCTACGATTCTAGCTCTTGGTCTATCGTCTTTTTGCACGTTTTTCGGCGTGGGACGTTTGTTTTCTGGCGCTACTGAATGATTAATAGCTGCATCGGATTCTTTGTATCAACAAGTTGCCGAGACGAATGGGCAGAGAGAAATGAGTGGTTTGTCGTATTAGGTATTATCTTTTACAGACTTCTAAGCAGAAGTGATGTTTCTGATGTAAGTAGGTAGCAAGTTGTAACATTTCTTGAATATGGAGTACCTAAGTAGGTATATTCAAACTGCTGGTGCATCAATAAAACCACTTAAACCATTTAATTTTTGAATCTTCAGTAATAAGGTGTTACGTGATATCACCTACCTGTAACAAACATGAAGGCTGCAGAGCTACTGCCGCGAAACGAAATTCATCGCCATCACGAGAAAATGACAGTAGGTAAATCGCAAAAACAACTGTCACATTTGACTTAATATATTAATGTAGGGTACTTACTGAGTCCGCTTAAACCTAACGTTGAACAGATGAGACCACTTTTTGAAGACTTTTTTTGTAAGATCGAATTTTATGACTTTTTTTAAATTGGCAAACAAATGGGCTGCACACCTGTCACGTATTGGTACGAGTATGTAGGTAAGCTTCTACAAAATGTGAGCACGCACCAAAGACAATAATTAAATTACCACGCATGCTGGGCATGAGCTAAACATGTAGTTAATTGGACAAACCTCTGACTAGACATGATATTATTACCACAATGGGAAATTACTCACGAAAAAATATCGTCGTTTTAGATACCGTGTGAGAAGCGACCGCGAGCAGTGACCATACTCATTCCTAGATGAAGATTCTCCGGAAGAATCGAAACATTTTCGGTATTTATATCGACAATAATTTTTACGTTAGTACAACTCACGATAGTTTTTAAAGTGAAATAGTAAACTTCTGACTGAGGGTAGTCAAAAATTTACTATTTAGACATCTATAAAGGTTCTATGAATTTCTAAAGATCTTAAAGAATCAAACAAATCTTAAATGTCTGTCTACCGCACCTTGGGAATAAGTCGTGATTATATTTAATTTGTACTTAATTATAATAAAAATTTTTTGTTCGTCAACGGTACACCATTTCCACTATGGACGACGCTGTGAACTGAGCCACCGACTCTACCAATAATTTTATTATAAAAATAAAATCGGCCAAGTGCGTGTCGGCCACGCTCAATGTAAAGTTCCGTAGTTGCCCAATACGCGAAGATTTAGGTACCTACACGTACAATTATTAAGGTGGACATTGGGCGCAATTCTGAGTGTCGCAAAAGCTAAACTAACCCAACTAAAATTATTGCCATCCTTTTTATTCCCATCGCTATGAAAGGGACGGCAACAATTTTAGTTAGCTTAGTTTACACTCAGAATTGCCACTATTGAATGATATTTTATAAAATTAACATTACCTATATTAGTGGCAATTCTGGATGTCGCCAAAATTTAACTAAACTAATTTGACAGCACTAAAATGTTGCAGTCCCTTTCAAAACGATCCAAATAAAAAGGATGGCATCAATTTTAGTGCTGTCAAATTAGTTTAGATAAGTTTTGGCGATATCCAGAATTGCCACTATTGTATAGGTAGATTATTTTCTACGATTTTACCTATTATTTGATCCGCTTCTACTCGTCAATCAGTAAAGCTTACTTGGTTAGGTTGTGGTAGTTTTCCTTTTATATTAATAAAGAAATCATTATACTACCTACCGAAGTACTACAATTTTTTGTGGGAGACACTTGACTAACAAGGTCTTATTAATGGATAGGTATATGGATTGTCCTGAGCTTGCTGAGAGAGTGTTGAGTTTTTGTACTCCACGAAACCGCACTAGACAATACGTAAAGTTGTTTGGTGTCTCGAAATCATCTACAAACTATGCTCAATATTCAATAATGAATAGACTACACAAAGATTATAACAACAAATTCAACTCAATTGACTGACATATTTCTTAATAGTAAAGTAACTTTTAAAAAAGAAATACCTACTTATTGAAAATTTTGGAGGAGGAAAAGTTTTGATTGATGGCACCACCCACAGAATCGTTATAATACTTAATTACTTATTATTTTATTTAACTAGGGTATAAATTATAATTTCTTGGTTATTGGGGGCGATTCTGAGTGTCGCAAAAGCTAAACTAAGCTAACTAAAATTATTGCCATCCTTTTTATTCCCATCGCTATGAAAGGGACGGCAACAATTTTAGTTAGCTTAGTTTAGCTTTTGCGACACTCAGAATTGCCACTAATATTTTGTTATTTCATGTCTAAGTTTATTTAATTTATTTTATACATTCTATAACATTTGTAATATTTATTTTATAATTTATGTTATGTAAGTAGTTTAAACATTTTTGCAGAATGTAGGTAGGTACTTAGTTGTTGCACTTTTGTCATTTGTTTACTGTCTTTTATAAGCACTTTCTTTAAAATGTAAGTCCGGTATTGGCCGTAAGCTTAGTTTAAATTGTAGGTATCTAGGTACTATTAAATTTAAGGGCTGTGGATTTTGTTTGATAAATAAGAAAAAAAAAAAAAAAATTGCACCTTAGAGCTAAATAATTCACAACACAAATAATTTTAGAACTTTTAATATATTAAATAAGTAGGGGAAAGGTGTACGAGTTGATCCTACGGGGTATATCGATCCCTGGCCGTTGTGGCGAAACTATGAACGCCATCTAGTTATTTTCTTTGGTAGATTGTAGCCCCCAACCCCCCTTCGCATCAGTCAAATCGTAATGGCGGTGTGAGTGGCAAGTGCGCGTGAAACGTAAAAAATAAAAATCGTGTGCCTCTGATCTAAGGTAAGGTTGACTTTGAGACTATGGTATTTTTGTTGTTTACAATCAATTGTAAAGATTGTTGTGTTTGTAGCTTTGTATAATGCTTTATTACGGTTTTTGCATGGCACCACAACGGTAGACGCATTAGAGGTTATGTTATATTACAAAGACTAAAAAGTTGTGATCGGGGTGAGATGATCCGTCGGTGGGTGTACTAGTTGATCCGGTGGATTTATGGAACAGTGTTAATTGTGTAACTTGTTAATTCATCTCATAATTAATAATTATGACTGATGTCTAAGAAAAATGTGATTTTTAAAGTGCCTGATGTTTAAGACCAAAGTTTAATCAAAAGGTAAAAAATAGTGTGATTTACCCTAGTAAACTTTGAAAATTATCCTTTAATTTTTGTTAATTTAGATTGTGTGATCTCATAGCCTTGTTAAAACTATTTTTATACTTAAATGATTTAAATAAAGACCTTGTAAGCACCTCCAGAGTTTATTTTCAATGTAATTATAACATAACCTATAATTTTCGTTGAAAAAGGGTCGAGACGATCCCCGGATCATCTTGTCCATACCCCAAGGATCATCTTGGACACCGGGGTGTACAAGTTGATCCTTTGGCAGGGTTTAAAAAAAAGTGAAATTTAGCTATCAAAACAAATCAAATTAAACATTTTGAGTATGAGGAATGTTAGATAGTTAAATTTGCTAACTACATAAGCTTAAACATCTGAAATAACTTGATTGCTCTTCAAATGCTAAGCATTCTCCCTTAAGGGGATCAACTCGTACACCTTTCCCCTAAGTAAATTATACCTATCCAAAGACACCATGAGTAGGTAGACGAGAAAAAAAGTTCACCCCTGCTAACGAGCTTGTAGGGTTTGTTTTTGGCTTTTTTTCTACCACTTTGTCGGTGTATATCCATGTCAAATTAAAATTTTCTAGTAGCATTTGTCTCTGAGAAAAGTCGCGGACAGACGGACAGACATTTATTATTAATTTTTTTTATTAAGAAAACAAACAGTATTAAAGTACAATCCATAATTATAAAGAAACATAAATTTTTTTTTACCAATTATTATGTTTTCGCATATTATACCTACACAGTCATGGCGATACTATAATAGTAGTTTATGCAACAAGGGCTTAAAGTAGTGTATTATGTAGCGGGCGCTATTATTGAACCCCGAGTAAGAGGGATTCTAGAGTTAACTCCCGAGCGGAGCGAGGGAGTTATGGCTAGAATCCTGAGTACGAGGGGTTCAAAATCGCCCAAGACAAATACACATTTAAGCCAGTGATGCATACACTACTTTTTATACCTACTTTCTGCGAGGCAATTGAAACCAATGACTGATAGAAAGAAAATAATAAAGGTGGTTGTATGCGTCAAACTGTTTAGATGCAATGAGATTTTATTCTGAGTTTTTCTGTATGTTATCATTTTCGTTGCACTGCCTACAAATAAAAAAAAATATAAACACGAAAATTTTTTACGAAATGAATTATCAAGAATTTATTCGAATGTCGAACTAACCACTACAGATTATTATTCTAACTTTAAACAAATCCTTCTTGGCGCGCGCGTGAAAATGAAGTTCGTAAAAAGTTTTCATGTTTTTCTTTTTTTTATTTGTAGGCAGTGCAAAGAAAATGATAACATACAGCCTAAATCAGAATAAAATCTCATTCCATCTAAACTTTTTTGAAACCGACCTCGATCAAGCACCACTACATGGGTTGAATTCCAAATTCAAATCACTTTGTTCTCTAGGGGAAGAAAGATATTCCATACAACATTATGTGCCTGCTAGACCAAAGAGCTGTAATGACTTACTTTAGGACAGGTTTGCATGACACATAATATGCCATTGATGAGCAGGTAGTATAAAAAGGTTATTTATTGAATACCTACCTACGGAACCCTACAAAGGTAGTAAATTATTAATGTTATTGTAAGGATTATAATTATGGAATGATTTAAGTACTTAGGTACCTACTAAAAGTTTTAGCTTTATTAAGTAATGGGAAAAAAACTTGTTAGTCAGTTGCGAAGTATTTAAATTAATAATAACAAGGTAAAGTTTTTGGTGTCTTTATATTTGAGTAGCTACTACCATGGACGAACTACTTTCATCCATGCTACTACCTCTACCTAGTAGGTACCTAGGCTTGGAACAAATTAACATTAGCATCTTAAAACTAACAATAGTTTTTCTTAAACTTTCGCGATCACAATTCATATTTTTAAATATAATGTAGGTACTTACACGGGGTTTTATCGCGTTATTTACTCCCGACGTTTCGGCATGTTGCATGCAATAGCCCATGGTCGCGGATGGACTGGAGTAGGTATGCTTCTAATTTGAGTTTCGTTGTGTAGCGGTGGGTAGTTTAGTTTTGTATCACTGCTAAAACTACCCTCACAGATCTTTAGAATTCAGATCGGCTGCATTTACACCGCAACACACCACACTAACAGTACCTACCTATCTTCACAGCGAGAAGCCATAATTACGACGTACATTGCATCTACTAATCACAGGATTCCAAGATGATGGGAGCCTAAAACCATCCTCACGATTGAAATTAGGATAAGTAAGTACCTACCTACTTCTTGAATTCAATTGCCTTACGAATCATTCGCTTAAAATAGGTAGGTACTTACCTACCTATTGGCGTTAGTTGGCAAGAATCTTGGGATCGTGAAGTTCAATCCAGTGATTGGGCCCGGAATCCACTAGGTGCTCCGCTTTCGCTGATTTATGTATTAAGTACCTTTATATACCTACCTTTATGCGGCCATATTATTGGCAAATATATGAGCGACCACAGCTACAGTCTACTTTGTACTTTGTAAGTACACGCCAGGTACCTACTTGTAACGGTACCTATGACATCCTTCGGCGATCTCATAAACTTAGCCACCTTTGTTAGAGACATGTAAGTAAGTAAGTACCTATTTATAAATACCTAAGTACCTACTTAAAATTATCGTTAAAAGTTAATTTGCAATAAGCGTCCGCTACTTACAAAATTAGCTGCCGATGCTACCTAGCCTCGGGCCAAAGTTGTTTGGGAATAAAAAAAATGGTCGAAATTGGTGGTTGTGAGATTTTTTAAATTTATTGCACTAAGCTAGCATAAATAACATACCTACTAGGTAAGTATAGGTAATGGGTAGGTGTAGGTGGGGTGCCTACCTAAGGCACTCTTATTTATTTAAAGGTTGGTGCATAAAGATCTAGAAGTACCTACCTACTTATAAGTTTTGACCTCAGCAGGAGCTGTTGGGTTGGGGCATCACAATTTTAAGTACCTACCTACTTACTAAGGTCTAACTAGATGTTCATAGGTAGGTAAGTACAAAACTAAAAAATATTTAGGTAGGTAAGTAGGTTGGTACGTGAACATTTCATAAAATTTATAAAGTAAAATGCAATAAGCAGTAAGTAGGTAAGTACCTAGGTAGGTAGGTACTAGTTAGAGTTAGAGGTATCCGATTCGGCAAATATTGTTTGAAGCAGAGCGAAGTACGACCATGATGTGCTCATAACCTGAAAAAATAAACACATTTTGTTATTCCTTGTTTATTAGAAATAATGATAGAAGAAGGACGGGACCTACACCATATATATGAGTTTAGACGCCAGCGCCGTCGACCAGTTGAGTTGACAGCGTGAGTACCTACCTAAATAGCAAAGACGATTAATACCAAGAAGACAGACAAAGGCCATACCTACCTACACAAAATCGTAACCCTGAAAATGAAAGTTTAATGTAGATGGCAGCACCAGATAGCCTGCAAACTTTAAAACATCAATTTTATCCAAGAAATTTAAATTACATTTAGTTAAAATTACCTACATTTTTTTTTGTATTTAATATTGTTCAAAATACAATAATAACTAAATGATAATATTTCACATAGTTTGTGGTTAGTTGCATATGATTATCAGCAGATGGCGGCGTGGTGAGAGATTGGAAATTGGCATGAAACAAAGTAAGGTAGCAACAATAATAAATTAAAAAAAATTGTAGGTAATTTTAAGAGTCACCAGAGTTGGCCACTTGCTCATACGAACTTACTTACTAGAAAGTAGGTAATTTAAATTTCTTGGACAAAATTGATGTTTTATAGTTTCCAGGCTATCTGGTGCTGCCACCTACTTTAAACTCCCGTTTTGGGCCATTTTCAGGGTTACGATTTTGTGTATGGCCTTTGTCTGTCGTCTTTGGTAATAGCTTTAGAAGGCGATGCTGGCGATCGCGAGCAAGGGCGGATCCAGCTTTGGTACCAGGGGGGGTCACATAGTCGTGGTCAAGTCACAAGAAGTTATAATTATTTTTTTTAATCATACATAAAAGTAAAAAGTAGGTATTTTGAAAGAAAAAGCAACATGGCATTTCGATTCGCTTAGGGTCGGTCTTTATTTCCCGAGAAAGAACGCGAGCGAAGCGAGCAAAATTTGTTTAAAGATAAAAGCAACGTATCACATGAATTTGCTTACGGTCGGCTCTTACTTACTCTGTGTGAAAACACGCGAGTGAAGCGAGCAAATTTTTTTTTAAGATAAAAGCAACGTTGCTGATGAATTTGCTTACGGTCGGCTCTTATTCTGTGTGAAACGACGCGAGCGAAGCGAGCAAATTATTGAAATGAAAAATACCTAATTATATTTTATTTCTTTCAAAATGAAAGTATTTTGAAAGAAAAAAGCAAAATTGCATTTCGATTCGCTTAGGGTTAGGATCGATCTTTATTTTCCGAGAAACAACGCGAGCGAAGCGAGCAAAATTGTTTTTAAGATTAATGCAACGTAACACTTGATTTTGCTTACGGTCAACGAACTTAACGACGCGAGCGAAGCGAGCAAATTTTTTTTAAGATAAAAGCAACATAAGTACCATTTTTCTTACGGTCGGTTTTCATTCTGCGATGAGGAATTACATAATAAAATAAGTTTTGCGTAGCGACGCCTATAAATATCTTGTATGAAAGGTACGCGGAAGAGACACTTTTCTGTGTGTCCTTTAGCTAAAGTACATACAAGACTTACAAATAATTTTTAAATAAACTTTTCTTGAAGATAAAAGCAACGTGGCACTTTGTTTTACTGAGGGTCGCTTTTAGTCTGTTAAAAACGATGCGAGCGCAGCGAGCAAAATTTTTTTAAGAAAAAGCATCGTAGTTTTGGCAAAAGAATCCCCTAGTTTTAAGGACATGCCGTTTCAAAGTGGTCTATAAACGATCTTATTACTGAATAAACATATTTTGAGTTTGCTTGATTTTTTTTACGGTTTGCGCCTATTCCGAAAAAAATGACGCGAGCGAAGCAACCTAGCGCTTGATTTTGCTTACGGCCGGTTCTTATTCAGCGGTGGAATAAGAAGTTCGGTGGCGGAAGAGGGCGCCGCGGCGCCCTCATTGTCTTGGCGCCTGTGTGCACCGCACACTTCGCACACAGGGGCGGCGTGGAGAAGTGCCAGTCCGGTTAGACGTTCTTCAACCATTGAAGCTCTTAGCCACGATTTGATTCTTCGTAACGTAGAGAAAGATCATTCCGCTGTCGCTACACTAACAGGTGTAGCCATAATACTTAATTTCTTATATTCGGATACGTCTCACTGTCGCAATTTACAATAAACTCAAAAATCGACTGCAGTATGTCCTGACTCCTCTGCCACTTCACCATCCAGAGCCAATATTCGGCTTCACCTATAATATCCTTCACTATCCACAGGCGCAGTAAAATTCACATTTTCGATGTGTTAGTTCCCGAATGATGCGTTTGCCATCATACAAAATATTAATTTATAATAAATTGATTAAATATTGAAGGTAAGTATTTAAAAGTACCTACCTAACCTACTTACATAAAATCTATATTGTGACGAAAAAATGTATCCTTACTTAGAACCATTACCTATGTTTAACAATTTTAAATAGTGGTCCACGGAGGACCCAGCCCAGGGGGGGGTCATGACCCCCATGACCCCCCCCCCCCTGGATCCGCCCTTGATCGCGAGGTAGTTCAAATTCAAACAGAAACGTCAAGCATTCGCATCGGTTCGAGCCAAAGAGAGTCGCGGCTCTGGGGGTTAACCGTAACGCCAGTTTAACGTAGTAATAGTACCTACCTACCTACTGTCCTCGACACCGAGTCAAGTCAAGAGAGTACTTATCACAAATGTATGAAAATCCAGTGCAGCGCCGCCCCCGGTAACTTGCATGAACTAAAAAAGTCTTAATAATACTTGACACGCGAGCGAGGATAGATTATTATACTACCTACACAAAAACCGTTGGTAACCCTACTGGTAAGCCGCCGGTTATACCCCCTAGCCGGTGAGAACCACACTTGTATCGAGGACAGTATCCAATACTACGGCCTAGCCTGGCGTTAACCCCCCTGTGTCTAACCAGTGAGTGTCGGAGGCGGCGCGGGCGCGCAGGCTGTCGTAGACGAGCTATGGTTTTCGTCGGGCAGCACGGTGAGTCTAAACTGGATACAGTTATGCATAACTAGTCCAAGCGCCAAATTTCATTTTTTGATATTTTTGCATTTTCGTAACCTCCACGCACATAATTTAGCCATAGAAAAAACACCCTTGCACCCAGCTTCACTACAGGTAATATTTTTTTTATACCCAGTCCAAGCGCCTTGTATGGCAATGTATTTCTTAGGATCTTTTTTGTAAGTATTTGTACAACGCATGAGTGGTCCAAACGACATAATTATGTCATTTGGACTTGTTTTGCGAAATGAAAACGTCTGATTAAACGTGAGTCCATGTAAATTTCAGCTACTTACCTATAACATCCAAATTAAATACTTATTTTATGTTTTTTTCTTTTAGAATATTAAATTATAAGTAGAAGCTTCGATATACATCGATTTTTAATTAAAAAATACAAAAATAAATCTCCTACCAAGAAAAACGCGTTTATGTCATTTCCCAAAAAACTGAAAATGGCGCTTGGACTAGTTATGTTTAACGGCATCCAACTAAAGTAAGTAGGTAGGTAAGTGACATTTGTGAACGGACAATGACGCAGCGCCCCGGCTTAGTTAGCGCCCGACACGTGCCCGGGCGACCACAAGGGCGTCATCTACATTCCCTAAGGCTCATGTAAGTACCTAAGCCTGTATGAGTTTTACTATTCCAAAGACGGCTTTTTAACTTTTGTAAAATTTGAGCAATAAGTAATACTTACCTACTTAACCCTAGATAGATAACCATATTAAGACATACGTTAAAGATAACCTTACGCTTCAGAGGCGCACGGTTTTAAAATGCTTATATTTTAATAATTAATCAATATTTGTTTGAATTTATTATATTATATAAAAGGTATAGGGATGCTTTTAGAAATAAAATAAAATTATATATCATATTTATTTATTAAAAGTAATTATAAGCAAATGAGTAGACAAGTAACAAAAACAAACAGCCCTCTATTTAAATGAGCAAATCTCGTACCTATCATAAAAATACTGTTTTTTTTTCTTACAAACTAATTGATCACAGTACAATCAGCCTAGGAAAACTAATTTGTACCCTAATTTTTGGTTTATACAACAAAAACCAAAGAAAACTAAAAGTTACACAAAAGATAAACATACGCCTCGAGAGCGCATCAATTTCGAAAAAATCGTTGTAATTCGAAAATAATGGTACTTACCGCACAAATTCGATCGTCCCGCGACGTGGTTGACCGACGACTGAGTTAGTAGAGAAGGACAGGTGTATACGGGATTCGGATAAAAAGAGACACAAATATTTCATTCGCTCGGGCGCCTCTGAGGCGTAGGTTATCTTTCTAGGGTTAAGCTAAATAGAGTAAGTACTTACCTACTTACCTAAGTATATCTAGGCATTGTAAGTTGTATATAGTAGGTACGTAGAGATCGGCACACGATGTAAGTAACTTCTTTCAGTTTCCTACATAATTTCGCATTCTTTTTTTACGCACTCATCCACTAACCCTCAAGAAGGCATTCAGGTCGACCTGCACGAAGCCGCCGGCGCTCAGCGCGCACGGCCGCTGCGCCCGCGTCATCATCAGCAGCAGCGACTTTCTACCCGACACGCGACAACGGTACCAGAGGCTGTTGTACACTGCGTTACTTATATCTGTGCTCTGAAATAAAGCATCCTACATAAATACTTAGATAACTAGCGGCTGCCAGCGACTCCGTCCACGTGAATTTTCATCTTGATCGCCTAACTAAAGGAGGCTCGTTCGTTCATTCGTACAAGCCTGAAAGGAGGCTGAATAATACTTATTCCAGTCCTGCTCGCTAAAAATGGTGCCGTTAAATTAAACTAGGTAAGTACCTAGGTATACTACGATAATAATAATAGTAGGTAATAAGCTTGACTCTTACTGCTGTCCACAATGGACTACACTAGCTCTGTCCAACCATTTTGTATTTATTATAGTATCCAACCAAACCGAGTTTCAAGCCAATCGCACTATGATGTTTCATTTCAAACTTCGACATTGCATTTAACCCTTTTAAAGGGGTTTTTTTTAAACCCTTAAACACATATACCTACTTATATATTTATTTTGCATTGTTAGTATTATAACCAAGTTCCAAGCAATCGAACTACCCATTAAAAAGTTCCCATACAAACTTTGACACCACATTTTATCCCTTTTCAGGGATTTTTTTGAAAATTTCTGAACAACGTGTAAATTTATTTATCATTCACAATATTTATACTTACTGAGTTTGAAGAAAATCGCTTTACGCATTAAAAAGTTGCACACAACGGTTTTAATCCCTTTTCAACCCTTTGGGGTGGAATTTCAAAAAATCCCGTCTTAGTGCCTTGCCTACGTAGTTTTTTTTAAGAGAAAGCTACGAGTACCTTCCAAATTTCAGCATAATAGCTTCAGCGGTTTGGTCTGTGCGTTGATTCCAGAAAAATGCTTTTTGTTTTATATACCTACTTACTTATAATAAAAATATATTGATTGATGATTGATGATGATGATTGATTAGATCACTTAGGTACGTTTAATAGGTAGGTAGGTACGAAAAAATTATTAGGCTAGGAATAAAATAATTAAGTGTCAATACAATTAAAAGTGAATACAGCATTGTAATAAGTGTTCAGAGCGAGTAGGTAACAAAAATTAAAAATTAATACCTACCTAACACGCATTAAAAAGAAAGCAAATAAATTAATACAAAAATTAAAGCAGATAAAACAATTAATTTTAAAATAAAGAATAAAAGCTATTTTTGTTTCATTCATACTCACAACACTTGTCATCATATCAGCAAACCAGCACAAAAAGAACACCTGCGCCAGCCCCATGATTATAAACGATATGTATTTCACCACTACCACGACATCGCGCACCACCTGAAGTTTAAAAATACAGTAAGTATGACACGTGAGCGAGGATAGATTACCTACTTACTTTACCTACTACACAAAAACCGCCGGTAACCCAGCAAGAATCGGTGCGGCACTGCACAGACTGAAGCCGGCTCTTCGCGGTTGTATGTATGTATGGGGACTCCCTTTTCCGCATTTAGACTCAAAGGTGGTCCTTTATGCGTGGGCTCTTCGTGGTTTCAAGCAGAGGTACCCACCCCAGACCGACCACACAGACCGGGACCATGAGGAGGGAAGAAAAGCTGAAGTCTCGTCATAAAGTTAGACTAGCTTTAGTTCGTTGGTGAGAGTTCCTACATATCGGCTTTAAAATATCAAGAGCGAAGAGTTCTGTCTGAAAGGGGTCAAGTATCGGCTATTCGAAGTGGATAGATTGTGTGAAAGAGGATATGAATGTAAGAGGAGTGAGTTCAGAGTTGACGAGTAATAGAGGAGAGTGTAAGAGAAAAACATGTTGTGCCGACCCCACTTAGCGTGGGATAAGGGCAGGAGAAGGATGATGGTCATTCAGAAAGTCCATGCTGTAGCAAATGCTGATGTGTACATCGATACCTTACCGAAAGGGTGAATCCTGTGAGGCAGATGATCAGAGAACTGGTGATGAAGTTGACCAGGTTCGAGCCAGAATAGATCTCTTCCAGAATCTCAATTGATCTGCAAATTGAACCACATAGGTATGTAAGTAGGTAAGTACCTAGGTACTAAGTTTGTTGTAAATATACATTGGTAAGTTAAGTACTAGGTACTAGGTACTTACCTACATAGCTGGGCACCGTTAATCAAATGGTTAACTTCGTTAATCGTTAATCCGTTACAAAAAAAGTTAGCTTCGTTAAACGTTAAAGCGTTACATTTCGGAAGAATTAACGCAAGTTAACGTTAATCGTTAATCCGTTAATATGTGTAAAATTGCATCTTTATATCGTTGCGTTAAATGTTAGAAACTCACCAGTTAGTGATATTTCGTGAAACAATAATATTTTTCTCCAACTGGGACACTAAATTCAGAAAACAAAAACATTTTGATAAAAAGAAAATTACAAATGAAAAATCTTACTAAACGTTTTACGGTTTCGACGGGATTCGAACCCGCGAGATACATGCGATCACCCTTAAGCCGGGCTGCCTTACCACTCGGACACGAAGCCCTTGACGCCGAAGACAAAACTATCAGTAAGATGATATTTCGGAACCTAAGTGTGGTTTAACACTATAATAAAATATATAAAATATAAAAAACAAAATGTCGATTTGACTTTGAATTTTTTTTATTATCAATCAGATTAGCATCTCTACATTCTTCACCAATCAAAGCAGCCGGGAAAACCGTAAGGAAATAGATGAAAAAACAAGTACCTACAGATTAAAAATAATAAAAAAATCGAAAGGCGCAACCTTTCGTTTTCGATTTTTTTAACTGCTCTCTTCTTTATCAATTATCAACACGCAAATGATCACTGACAGTAATTTAAAATAACAACAAACAAACAAACAAAACACTAGTCACTCGCAGCACCAGCGCTAAGTAATGAAATGATCAAACGAAACAAATCTTTTCGGAGTTTTCTTTCTCACTCGCACGCGCCGGCAAAATATATCTAGTTTAGTTTTTGTTTCACTCGCTGCCACGCGCCGCCCGGCACTTGTCGGTAACTATTAGGCATTGAATTAACGATTAACGGACTTCTCGCATATTAACGGAAGTTAACGTGTCCGTTAACATTTTTGAAAGTTAACTTAAAAGTTAATCCGTAAATCAAAATGTTAACTTCGTTAATTAACGATTAACGGATTAACGAGTTAATGCCCAGCTATGCTTACCTAGTATAGTAGTAGTACCTACCTACCTACATAATAAACGTAGAGAAGAGAATACTAGACTCGGGTTAAATGTTTGCAGATGATATAAGCATTTGTCCCGTGGCGGGGATCTTACCAAAAAAATACTAAGATCTTGTTGGTACATGACCTACCTTGGATAATTTTTATTAGGCCGGGATTTGAACCCACGACCTTAGGATCGAAAGTTGAGGTAAGTAGTAGGTACATCCCACTCGGCCAACGCGACTCGATATTAGATCTAAGTAGGGTCAAGTGGTAAACAGTGGCTCACTTTTTTTCCGAAAGACATAACTCGGCGCTGGATAGAGCTAGGACATTGAAATTGAAAATGAGCATAGTGTAGTTCAGCTAGTTTGATTGTGTATTATCATTTTTTTAAATAATGTAATAGGAAAGAATAAAAAACACATTTTTCAAAAAGTCAGAAATGAGCCACTGTGTACCATAGGGTCGACACAGTGGCTAAGGCTTAATTACACAGTGGCTCGGGCTAGTAAACAGTGGATAATTTAAGGGGATTATCAGAAAAAATAACATTATTTTAGTCTTTATTCGTTATTTTAGGTAGGTAATTCTTATAAGCACTAACAATCCAGGCTTATGGTTATAATTGACCAAAACTATCAATTAAAATAAAAATAACACAATCGACCACATAATTATGTTGTCACTAAGGAAGATATAAGTACATAATGGGAATATCAGGAACATTATTTTACAAAATTAGCAGCTTAAATGCACATACAATCTAGATCAACAAAATAAATATAACACAATCGACCACCTTCTTCAGAACCAACAGTGATCTATGATTCACTGTGTACTTTCGTAAACAGAACCACTGTGGACTGCATCGCCATTTTGAATAAATAATTATGTAGAAAAAAATGTATGCATTATTTGAGAGTGAATTATACGCTAAAATAATCTTGATGGAACACATAAAACAGTGAAAAGAAAGCCTTAGTAAAATTTAATGTGAAAATGAAGATAGAACAAGAAATATCTCACCTTCAAAGTGTTTTTTATGTTGTTAAAACAAAAATCTCCTTTCACACAAAAAACTACGCGCCGTGTGCGCTGCCCGATTGGTTACGACTTACGACTTGTTCGCATCTTAAGCGCTACCGATCGACACGTGAAATTTTTAAATAACTCTGATAGTTTTCGCATAATGTTACTGAGTCACTGTATCTGCTATCGCCACCGTGTACCACTTGACCCTAAGTACCTACATAATTATATAATAATAATATAATTGATAAATGATAACTATTAATCTAAACAACATTGTAAAAGCGACTCTTTAGTCGACATAATAACAGTACCTACCTAGGTAGGTACTTAACATTTATTAGGAATGATGATGATTCAGACTCAAAAGATGATGAGAGCTCTTTCTAATTATATTATTTGTAATGTACTTAACTTACTTACTATTATGCAACACATACCTACCTATAAAAATCCGCAAGCAAAATGCTAGTTTAAAAAAGCAATAGGCCTAGTACTTTCGCACGCGAGTGTAGGGTGATACGGGTAACAGTGAACCAAGAGTATACAGTGAGCCACCCCCTCTATTGGGTAAACGCGACGTTGCCGCTTATTGAGATTTGTGCCAAACGTTGCACCCCGCACTACAACTACCCCTCCCCAGTCCACGGCGAGCTGCGGTAGAAGTGTTCGGTGTGCGGAGCGAGTTTGTGTTTGAAGAGTGTAAAGTTGCAAAAAAAAGTGAATTTTCCTTCCTTCTCACACTTTGTCTATGATACTTATCTGTTTACTATATTCAATAACATAGTTTCTGTATTAGTTGTTGTAGCTTCGAGATCTTTGCTAGCCATTTTTTAACCTCAAACATGTTGGGAGGGGTATGGTGCACAGTGAACCAATTTTGGAGAGGCAACATTACAGTGAACCGTGTTTACTGTGTACTACACACAACAATAATATTATGGTCTAATATATCAGAAGTTAATTTGAGTTATAATCAGCCCCCTGATTCTGTAACTTGTCTCGATTGTTATTAAAATTGTATCAAAGCAAAAATCACAGTAAATCGCGAAAACAACTGTCAAATATTTTGGATTCGCGACCGTTGTTTTCGTATTTTACTGTGATTTTGCTTTAATACAATCGAGACACGTTACACAATCCGGGGTCAGGTACTTAGGTACATGATATTTATTAGTTAAATTATATTATATTTATTAATCTATACTAATATTATAAAGAGGCAAAGTTGGTTTGTTTGTTTATATTATTATGTTTGGGGTAATCTCCGAAACTACTCATCCGATTTCAAAATTTTTTCACCGATGTGTAGCTTGGACTTTCCGAATGAACATAGGCTATATTTTATCAAGGTAGGTACCACGCGAGCTACGCCGCGGGCGAGTAAGCTAGATAAGTATAAATAGGTAAATTATTTGTAAAAAAAACCTGTTTTTTTAGAATGGGCCGGGTATTCAAAAAAATAGCCACTAGAAAATAGGGGCCACTTCTCAAGAAGAAATGAAAAAAGCCGTGGACCTTTTTCATTTTCATCAATTAGAATTTACATGAAAAGAGTCTGAAAAGCATTGAGAGATTGTAAAATAATTATTATAACTTATGTCTTTGCTAATTATAATAACCTACATGTAGGTTTGTTTATAGAGAAGAATTTCCACTTGACATAAATAGC
Organism: Xanthorhoe designata; assembly: GCA_963582015.1. NCBI lineage: Eukaryota > Metazoa > Arthropoda > Insecta > Lepidoptera > Geometridae > Xanthorhoe > Xanthorhoe designata. The sequence continues at coordinate 11,934,899 of OY757029.1, read as the reverse complement.
TGTGTTATCTCACAACATAAAACTAAGAAAATAATAAGTAATTACAATAAAGTTGCATAATTATTCATTTCATATTTCTCGACTCACTGAGCTCGTATGCTTCCTTTATAGAGAGTGGAGAAGCGCTCGTGGCGAAGCTAGCTAAGACGTTCTTGATAGATCGTCGAAGTTAAGCAACGTTCTGAGCGGTCACTACTTGGATGGGTGACCACAAGTGGCATTTTCATCTGAGCGCTTCCGTGCTTCGGAGGGCACGTTAAATTGTCGGTCCCGGCTTTTAAAGTCGTTAAGCCATGACGGAGGTCTTTAGGCGGCCTAAAAACTCCGTCACCAGAGTTGGCCACTTGCTCATACGAACGAACGAACGATAGAGAGTGGTTCACTGTATACTCTATGGTTCACTGTATATCACCCATAGGTTCAGTGTGTACGTACACCCCCCCAGTACACAGTGAGCCAAATCCCATTTAAAAAAAAAGCATGTGTATTTAAACCTATTATGAAAATGATAAATCCATACAAGCAATTTTAAAGCCAGATAAATTACCTATCGTTTGAGATATAAAACGTAGTTCTAAAGGCTTTAATATTATGGTTGACACAAATCTCGCTCAAACTTTAGGTGGTTCACTGTCACCTACCCGACCCTAAGTACCCATGCGCAAACATACCCCTTCACTTTCTTTCAGCGTTCTTTTTACGTGACATGACACGGGTCGCGGACTGTACTTACTTCTTCTCAATGGCATATTACTCGTACGTAGTAGTATGATAAAATCTTTTCTAAAAATGTGTAGGTAACAGATAGAGTTATGTGTAGGTAAGTAGGTACTTACTTTATAATTTTCTGGTGACGTATTACCAGCTTTGAGAATTTAGATTGGAACTCTTTATCAGACATTACTTCATCAGAATCAGGTATTAAGGTTTCGATGTCATAATGAAGTAGTCTAAATTGGGTCCTGAAAATGTAATAGGTAAGTAAGTGGGTATATAAAAAAAAAATCGATCTGAATGGCAAAATAGAAAAAAAAATTAAACTTATTTGGAACTGTTTTGAAAATGAAATAAGAAATATTTCACGTTACACAAAATCGAAAACATCTAAGTGCGTGTCGGACCACACTCAATGCAGGGTTCCGTATATTTCTTTTCACTTTTCCAAGTTCGCACTACCGTACGCGTTCACTCCCGCCCGGGCGCCCCCGCGCTGTTCAATTCGGCAGTTGGAAATTTGTTACGAAGCTGAGAGCACGTCCTCGCTACACTGGACGGTTTCTCTGGCATGGGGGGACACTTGACTCTAACGAGAATAGCTAAATATTTCACAAACGTATACCTACTTATAAAATAAAATAAATATTTATACATAAATATACATACATAAATATTTCAATAACTTTAAAAAATACATCTTTATCAAAAGAAAAATAAAGTTCTCCGGGAGTATTTTTAGGGTAAGTATTTAGATTCGCTTTTGAAGCATTACGTACCTACGTCGTTGGTAGTTCAAGTGGAGCACATTGATTTTATGTACAAGTTGTATCACAAGTTTGTAAAATATTACTTAGGTACCTGTCATTACATAGGTACCTACTTACCCATTTTTAATTTTCCAAACTTGTTTTGGATACGAACTTATGCGGGCACCACCATTGGCTTCAACTTGGTTCCAACATTGACTACGAATAGAATGGCCAATGGCAATGCTCCGTTTGTTTCCAATAACCGTCCAAGATCGATCCCAAAATTGGTGTGTTGGAACCAACACGTTCCAGTCCAGTACTCCAATGTGTGGTGCCCGCATAAGGAACAGCGCAAATATTTTAAATGAGGATTGTTGTGTGTGAGACATATTTCAAAGAATCACACTAAGTTACCTTATATGAAAGCTACATATAAAGAGGACATAATCAACTGCTCCCATGTATACCAGAACAACGTATTCTGAAACGAAAAAACATGATTATTTTGCTAGAAGAATTTAGAGGGACCTACATAAATTAATCATGTCCAACACAAAAATAAGATCATAAATAAATATCCTTAGACATTTTACACAGCTTCATCTAGTCCCAAGCTAATCAACTGTGTTATGGTAACCAGATGACTACTTAATTATTTTATAGATAGAAAAACACCCAGACCCGGAACAAATATCTGCAGAACAACAAAATATTTGTCCCGTGCGCGCATCGAACCCGTTGTGGGTTCGATCCCCGCCGCGGGCCTTCTGCGTCTCAGGCGTGGCGGAACCCACGGCGCTACAGAGATCAAATCAGCGTACGTCGTCAAATCGTAGTAACCGGTCTCTTAGAGACACTATTAGGAACAAGAGCTAAAACATTATAAACGAAAAGAGACTTGATCAAGAGTGTGAGTGTGAGTTTGGTGGAAATCAGACCAGCCGTTTCCAAAATAATCAGCTCGAAACCCTGAATTTGAGGGGATGCAGCGCTTAATTTCGGTTTGGAACATTTGAGCTTATTAATACCGCATCTGTCTACTGTCCAGCATTTACAACTTCCCTTCACATTTAAAACCATCTTTATCTAAAGAAATAAGGTTATTATTGTGACAAGTATAAATTACAAATTAAAAATGAATAGAATGAAGGTAATGATAATATATAATTTTCCCGACTAGAATGTTGTTTAAGTAAGAGGATAATAAATCTCGTTTCAATCAGACCATTTCCTTTTCATCGTGTTCTGGTCATCATCAGACCCTTGAGTATTACATCGTGGAAACATAAAGCTTTGAGCTCAAACATTTTGTCTAATAATTGTCTAATTGGCCAAGCCAAAATTAGCAAGCTTGAATCCGAATTCAAACCCTGATGTCCCATCCAGACTCTCCACGACACTACACGAGGCTACGCAAGTGCGAGAGTGAGGACGGTGCACTTGTGTCCCCTGGTCTTCCCTCGCCTCGCCTCGCTGGCGCTCCGATTGGTGTTGGTTTTCGGGCGCGAGTCAAAGGACGCGAGGGGGCGAGGCGAGACAATCAACGGCGGGCAACTGAATAAACTGAATAAATGGAGAGTGTGGATGGCTAATTCTCCTGCCGCCTCTGTTTGCCAAGACTGGGCGAGAGCCTCGTGGAGAGTCTGGATGCAGCATGAGGTTCAGAGCTGGTTATCTTAGTCACATTTCCACCAAAACTATGTAAGAACACTCTGGATCAAGTCACCTTTCGAACAAAAAACAACTATTTCACTTTCAAAACTATCGTGAGTTGTATTAGACATTATAAAAGACGCGACCGCGAGGAGTGACCACACTCATACCCAGATGAAGATTCTCCGGAAGAATCGAAACATTGTCGGTATCTAAATCGACGATAATTTTACGTGAGTAATTTCCCGTGTACTTTTATAATGTCTAAAAAACAACTAAATTCAAATCGGTTTACCCGTTTGGGAGTTACGATGCCACCAGACACACCAAATACACAGACACACACCAAAAACTTATTACCTAGGTACCTTTTTGATCGGGGGTTAAAGAAATTACCTGCCCAAAATTGATGAATGAAAGAGAGAATATAATATTTCTTTTCGTACGGCACATACGCGAATATGTCAATATACTGCAGCAACATTCTAAATTCTTGGCCTTTATAATACCTCACTGCCATCATTATAGGCGGCATTACATTAAAAACCGCCTGCATTGAACAAAGAGTAACATATAACACGTTGAGAACTCGATTCAGAAAAATGAAATCGTCATTTACAATCTTTATCTTCTCGGCCGATGCCTCCTTTTGATTCTCATCTCTTTCTAAGTTCCTTATCATTTCATTTAAATCTATTATTTTACGTTCTTTGATTATATGGTTGAATATTTTGAAGACGGATAGTACTGTTATTAACATACAAGGTATTAAACTTGTTACTTCGATGATATTCCTCTTGTTAACAATGCCGACGACAACGTAGGAGCTGGCCAAACTTAGTACCAAAACCACAGAGAGGAAGTTGAATACAAAAAACCATCTATATTTTATTGTATCTGAATATGTTGTGATTTTGTGTTTTATGTTCATGCCTGAGAGAACGTAGAGAATATTTATTTTTTGTAATGATTGATCGAATTTTAAGTTTTCCTTGTCCATGGTAATGTTATTTTTAATTTATTTAAAGTTATATTTAAATTATGCAACGGTTTTAACAGCCTCCAAACTGACTGCCGGTAGTTCAGTATTTACCACATATTTATACGGTTCCCAAGAAATATTTAATTATTTTCTACACTGCGTCAACAATAGAATAGGTAATTGATTTAGCTATCTACTAGACATGACTTTCTTTACTTGAATTAATATGTTTCTTAATTAAAAGATGCAGCTTTAAATAAAGAAAAAAACAAATAATTCATTGATATGTTCTGAATTGTAGCAAATGTAGTTTCCAAAATTCATTTCAGAACTTATACGGAATTTCAAGGTGTCATCAAACATTATTATGGCTGGATTTTGGTTCTACGTAGATGTTTTAAAAAAGCAACTCACTTGGGCTGCACATTTCATCATTATCATCATCATATTATCAGCTAAGCTATAGGACGTCCACTGCTGGACATAAGCCTATTTCATAGATCTCCGATTGTTTCGGTTGGAAGCGGCCTGCATCCACCGTGCACCTGCGGCTTTTACCAGATCAACCGTCCACCTCGGGCAACACATCTGGCAAGACAAAATGACAGGTAGAGTAAGGTGATAACTGAATGGCGTGTAAGAACAGAGGCCCTTCATAATCAATTTTCGGGTTCTGCTTAGGTTGGTGAACTATTTCGAACTATTTTTATACGAATTCAGTCCCTATCACCAACATAAGCTGAACCCGAATATTCAGCTTATGTTGTCAGGAAACTTTGTTTTCGTGGAATCCAAGTAGGGCCTCAGGACTCAGAAGCATTGATCATCCAGCAGCTCGATGGGCTAATGATATAAGTACAATCCATAGCGGGACGGACCCGGATGAGGCGAGTGGTGCCAGCGGACAGTGGGCCTGGACTGCACACGCAAATGGAGTGCTATACCCAGTAGTAAGAAAAATCAGACTGCTTCAGTGATGTTCATACGATTTTTAATTATTGCAATAACCTCTGTAACCTAACCATATGAGATGATATATGATCACGACTGTTTTCCAGAGAGCGGTAACTACTAACTACCAACGCATCCTTGATCATCTCTGGTGGAAAACTGGAAACGCAGTCTAAAATAATAAGGATGTGAAAGAAATAACAAAGTGTCGAAATTTAGTGGTACCAAGGATGATATTTACCTATAGGATATATTTAAAGGATAATAGGTATATAGGACTCATATCTTGGTGGTACCTAGACTTGACTAGAGAGAGGTGCAAAATGCACTTTTGAGTCTATACTATAGGTATTCCTAGTAGTGTAAAACATTTTGGTCGATTCTAAGACTGCTATGGTCTACCTACCGACATCAATAAACACACCATCCAGTAAATAGCTGCTATTAGGTACTTCGGCCTTAAGCTTTTGTGAGACAGCAATTTAAAATTTAATAATTTCGACTAATTACTTCACCTGCAATTTCCACCATGACGTGTCATTTTATATGATGCATTTATTATGACATTCAAATTAGCTAATTTCAGTAATTATTGGAATGCCAACATTCAAAACTTAATTGCGTTTACTTTTACCCTATAAGTAAAGTCACAAGACAACGTGAATTTTTGGCCGTTTTTGCTCGATACTAGGTAAGTATCTTGAGATATTCACAAAATATTTAATTGTATAATATTCATTTTAAAAAGAAATAATTTAATAGGCATGATGACAGTACTAATCAAGAATTAAAAAAAAATGCATTAATCTTATTAAATACGATTCATGGATCCTGAAAAACGTATTTATTTTTATAATAAAAGCAAGATTCATGTTTATTTTGATAAAATAGAATTAGAAATTACAGCATTCCGCCATGTTTTATGAAACGGCAAATAGAGGAAATGACGTCACTCCAAAGTACATCACTTCACTTGTCATTTAGGTTCGTATGAATACTTTGAACTTTCTATTCTACCTTGACGTGCATCTGTCAAAAAATTTTGTCTGTGGCGGGATGGTTTGAAAATTTTCCTGCTATTTTATTAGTTTTTTACGTATTAAAGTGTTATTCAGAACTTAGTTTTGTGACAAATTAACGTAATTAATTACGGGCTATTCAGTAAATATAATTTTGGTGTATTTGCGCGTGGTCAAAAATGGATGTGACCGAGGTCGACTCCAGGCCTCGGTCAACAAACAGTATGATGAGTGAGGAAGAGATGGCTGAGCAAGCCATTCTTGAGGACAAACTGCAAAATGAGACGAAGAGTACGATGCGGCTACCGATTAAACGATCGAGGATCAACAATAGCACTGATGAACGAGATAGTGTAGATGAGGACGGCTTTACTCTTGTACAAAGAAAAGCACATCGAGGTTTGTCTACAAAAGCTCGTGGAGCGGCTGCGAAAGGTACCGATAGTTTGGTTAGTAACTGTTTTGAAGTCTGCATTTCTTCATACTCATTGTTGCCGAAACAAATTGGTTTGGCAATGTTATTGAAGGCTGAAGGAATTACCAATGTGATTCAAATCAAATATAAGAGCCCTTACAGAGTTGTAATAAGTTTTGAAAATAAAGCCGATGCCGACAATTTAATTGCAAACAAAACTTTTTGCGAGTCGGGATATAGATGCTATCTGACTAGTGAAGTAGACGTTACTTATGGCATAGTAAAGTATTTAGAACTTGATGTAAGGGACGAAGATTTGATGGAATCTTTACAAAGCGAATATAATATAATATCTGTGAAAAGGCTAAATAGGATGTCTGAAGAAGGAGAATGGGTACACAGTGAAACTGTGCGCTTTGGTTTTAAGGGGTCCACTTTGCCCCCCTATGTTTTTGGATATGGTTGCAGATTCAAAGTAGAGCCCTACACTTTCCCAGTAACGCAGTGTGCTTCATGTTGGAAATTTGGACATCTTACACGAACATGCCCAAGAAAAGCGCCTGTCTGTCCAAAATGTGGCGGAGAGCACTCAAACTGTGAAAAGACGGAGTACCGTTGCATAAACTGCAAAGGCAAACATATGTCTCTGAGTAAGTCTTGCCCAATCTATAAGAAAGAGAAAGAAATCAGGGCCATTATGTGCCAGTATAATTGTATTTATAAAGTAGCTCGATCTAAGTATTTGGAAAAGAAGGCACATTCATTTGATGGTTTTTTGGAGGATCCTCCATCTTTAAAGAAACATACGTCATCGGTATTCAAGTTTGGAGAACCTAGTGCCGTTAGATGTTCTTCAATGTCATATAGCCAAGCTCTAGGCTCGAAAGCGTCCAGAGCGAAGGCGGCTGTGCACCTAAGCGAGGCTGAAACTTTGCGACGAAATGATGGTGGAGATACGAGCAACGATGATTCGAAGGCTAGCAGTGAGGAATATGGCTCGCGAATTGAATCTGCAAGTAGAAAAAAAAAGAAATCTAAGAAGGAACGTAGACATAAGGTGATCCCGAATAGTATGAATAGTTCCGAGGTCTTTGTGGAGCAATCAGCGCCAACTACGGCGGCGACTCCGGCTGCCGCCGCGGGTGCCTCGGCGTCGGCATCGTCGAGTCGTAAAAAAAGGAAGGAAAATATCAGTTTTTGTAGTGTATTTGTGAAAGTGAAAGAAATAGTGTTTTCGGACAAGAGTTTAGAGGAGAAAATTAGTCAGGTTTTGAAACTACTTTTTGAAGAGCTCATGTCTTATTTATTGAATGTGGTGAGTGGTGGAGATGTTCTTACTAAACTTTTAGGACTATTTCGTGATGGATAACGACATTTCTAATGTAACCGCAGCTAGGGCATCGGGCACTGGGGGTTCTGTTGCGCAATTATTAAACATTGCGCAATGGAACTCTCAGAGCTTGATGCCCAAAAAACAAGATTTTGAACTTTTACTTTGTCAAGAAAAAATTGGTATTTGTTTATTGAGTGAAACATGGCTTGATCCTGATATAAGCTTTCGAATTAGTCAATATAATATTTTTCGAAAAGATAGAACCGACTCCTATGGGGGTGTGGCCATTTTAGTTCATAAGTCAATTAGGGCTCAAATGTGGCCGATGGATATTGGAAATGTCGGTATTGAAATCATAAGTATAAAAATTTTGAATTGTAAATATTTGGAACATGTTGTATCAGTGTATTGCCCTTCATCTGTAAGAACTTCACAATGTGATTGGGATAGTATTTTTTCAAAATTTTCATCTAAATCCTTGGTGGCTGGTGATTTCAATGGTCATCATTCAAATTGGTCGAGTAAAATTGACACTAGAGGTTTACAATTACTTGATTCATCTTTAGAGTATAATTATGTATCACTCAACAATGGAGGATTTACAAGGATTAAACTAGTTAATGATCGTTTACAGGAATCCGCGCCAGATGTCACTTTTGTTACCGCTGACATAGCGATTTATTTTAAATGGCTTGTGACAAGAGAGAATCTAGGTAGTGACCACTTGGTTATCAAGTACTCTCTTCAATATCGAGACTTCCGTAGGTACGTTAAGCGCTTAAACTTCAAGTTAGCTGACTGGAATTTATATCAAGAGATATTGAAGGTTAGTTTCAATGAAATAGCTTGTGGGGATGATATTCAGTTTAATTATAATTTATTTGTAGATAACGTGAATGCAGCAGCGAAGGAAAGTATACCTATGATTAAACACTGCACCAATCCTCTTCAATCTTTTCAGCCAAAACCTTACTGGTGTCCAGCGATATCACAAGCTATAGCTCAGCGTAGATTAGCATTAAAGGCTTTTAGGCGCAACCCTACACCCGATAATTTAGATATACTAAAGGCTAAAATAGCAGAAGCTCAAAGAGTACACAGACGGGCTAGGTCAGCAAGCTGGCAACAGTTTTGTAGTACGGTAGACGAAAGCATGTCAGCCTCGGATATGTGGCGTCGGATGCGTTGGATGAAAGGTATTCGTAGAGATTACGTGACGGCACCCAGTGAAAAGAAAGAACATTTGTTATGTAGTTTAGCTCCTGATTTTGTTCAAACTTTAGAACCAGTGTTCACTTCAAAAAACACTTTTTTAGATTTAGAATTTTCTTTTGAAGAACTTCAAAACTGTTTAAAGAAAAAAGATACTGCCCCTGGGGAAGATAAAATTACCTACTCAATGATTTATTACCTTCCGCAGGTAGCTAAGTTATATTTGCTTCAATTATTTAATATGATTTTTAAACATTCGCTAGTTCCAGAACAGTGGCGTAGCATTAAAATAGTTCCTATTCCTAAACCTATTTCAGATCCTAGCGCATTGCCTAAATTTAGACCTATTTCATTAATATCTTGTATCTGTAAAATGTTTCATTCTATGATCTGTAAACGAATAGAGTGGTTTGTAGAAAAGCAGAAAATTTTAGCCCCAGTTACAAGTGGCTTTAGGAAAAGTCAGTCATGTATGGACTGCTTAGTCCGTCTAGTTACACAAATACAAATAGGTTTTTCAAAAAATGTCCCTACATTGGCGGTATTTTTAGATGTTGAAAGTGCCTACAACAATGTCTTAACGGATCAACTTGTTGTGATGCTAGATAGTCTGAATGTCGGTTCTCTAACATGTAAATATTTATGGTCTTTTTTAAGTAGCAGATTTTTAAAAATACATGATGATGATGATAATAGTGAACCCATGGTAAGATGGACCTGTAGAGGATTAGCGCAGGGTGATCCTCTTTCACCACTTTTGTTTAATATTGTAACTCATAAGATTTGTACGGGATACGACAATGTTAGTGTCCTGCAGTATGCTGATGATTTCGTGTTTTACACACAAAATAGTAATGTTCAACTTAACGAAATATACCTTCAAAGGTCTTTAGATTGTGCTGTTAATAAATTAGGAGAGCTTGGCTTAGAAGTATCTCCAACAAAGACTCACTGTTGCTTTTTCAGTCGTAGGCGTAGGGTAGATAGGATAACTTTATCTATCGATAATAACAATATTAAAACTGAATCACAAATTAAATATTTAGGTGTTTGGTTGGATAAGTCTTTGTTATGGTCCAAGCATATAAATGAAACTCGTGAGAAAACAATGAGAATGATTGGTCTGTTGAAAGTGTTAGCGGGTGCATCGTGGGGCTTACACCCTAAGCACTTGCGCCGACTATATATTGCCTTAATTCGTAGCAGAATAGATTATGGTTGTTTTTTGTATGATAGCGCTGCAAAGACTCATTTGTCTAAAGTAGATAGGGTACAAAACATGGCAATGAGGGCAATCGGTGGATTCATAAGGACCACTCCCATACATGTTATGGAGTGTGAATTGTGTTTACACCCATTGAAGTTTAGGCGGCTTTACCTTGCTACTAAATATTGCCTTAAAGCTCAATCATTTTCGAATAACATAACTATTAGTCTTTTTAACAAGTTGTTAAGTATAAATGAACGTAAGAAACCTTTGCTTATTTCCATTTTTGAAGAAACTAAATCAGAAATTGTCAGAACTACTGAACCATTAGGTATGTTTTCGTTGGACACTTGGGTATCGAAAATAAAATTGGATTTTATTGAAACTATGGTAGAAGGAATTGAACAAGCGAAACAGCAATATCATGACGACGCTCTTAAGACTCTAACACTGATTACGTTGAATGATAAATATAAAGATTGGCATAAGTTGTTCACTGATGGGTCTAAGATGGGCAGTAGCGCTGGTGCTGCTTTTTATGATCCCAGTCACAATGTTAAGGAGATGTATAAGATTGTGTCCAAATGTAACAATATTATGTCAGTAGAACTTTTTGCAATATCAGAAGCATTATCATATGTACATACTCTTAATATAGATAAGGTAGTTATCCTGACAGACAGTCGCAGTGCTTTGCAACACATCGCACGAGTTTCCTCTGGAGCTAGAGGTATCTCGGTGGTGTATGGTATTGTTAAGAAAATACGATTTTTGTTAAGTCAAGGTATGCATGTGAGATTGCAGTGGGTTCCCTCACATGTTGGTGTCCAAGGCAACGAGGAGGCTGATAGATTGGCAAAGAAGGCTATATCGGATGGCACAGAAACTTACATTATAGCTGAACATACAGAAGTTTTGATTAAATATAAATATAAAATTTATGAGAAATGGAAAAATCATTATTGTGATATTTCAGCATTGAAAGGGATTTGGTATAGAATATTGCAATGTGAACCTCCTCGTGTACCCTGGTTTGTAAACAGTAAACTTAAGAGATGTTTGATTGTGACTGCTCATAGGTTACGCTCGGGCCACATTCCACTTGCCAAGTTTAATTACTTAATGAAGGTTTCCGACTCGCCCAATTGCAGTGATTGCGGAGTTGTTGAAGATGTTCATCATCTTTTGGTGGAATGTGTTCGGAGTCAGCCTCTGAGAGATCAGTTAAGTAGTAAATATGATTTCAATCTATGGAATGTTGGTGCATTTCACAGTTTGTTAGCTGCCCCTTTATCCGGGTCAGCTAGGGAGCTGTTCGTAATGGTGAATAATCTTTTTAAGTAAATAATATATGTGTAGATTTAATTTAAGTTGTCAACGGGCTAACATAATCACTAAGTGATTTTAAGTCCTGAAAATAAAAGATATAAATAATAATAATAATACCTTGACGTGACGTCACTCCTCAGGAAAAAGGCGAAATGACACCTACAAGCGTTTTATCGCCCAACACAAAATGTGTTTTTAAAAACTCAAATTTTGGGCTAACAAATGTTTCTTTTCGAAAAAAAAAAAGGGTTTTTTATGCAAATGAGACACATAAGAACCTAATAGAATGGCTTTTCAAAATTAGTCATCATGCCTATTAAATAAAATAAATATTCATGTGAGGCTCCCATACAACAAACATGATCCGCCATTTTTTGCTTGAAATTAATAACGTCAATCGAAATACAGTTCTGCCGATGCTATCATTCATCAGTCAGCATTTAAACTGACCGCTTCGACAACGGGTAAGCTTGGCACTTTACATGTTGTACATCAGACCATGCAAAGCCTCTCCAGCAACTTATTAGCATTAGAGTTATTTTTAAAATAATGTAATGTTTGCATTATGTGTGTGACTGAACACTGGAGTTTAGATAATCAGTTGCTCCCCTATTTTGAATAATTAAATATAGTAAGTTCATACAAACGTAAGAACGCCACTAGAGGCGGTTCTCTTATTATTGTGAAAAATCGTTTAAAATGCAAGGAACGTAAAGATGTTGTTAATCAGCGTAAAGATGACTGCGTATGACATGCGACTCTGATCTTCAAATTAAAGTACTATGGCGTCGTGAACCGGGCTATTGACCTGATTCATTCTTATCTTTCTGAGAGAGTCCTTAAAGTTGAAGTAAGTGGTGAAAGGTCCTCAGGGTCAGTTATTGATATGGGCGTGCCACAGGGCTCAATACTAGGCCCTTTCTTGTTTCCAGTGTACCTAACGAACTTCCTTCCTTTTTCACATTGTGACATTTGACATTGTTTTTTTATAGTTTTTTTAAGCTTTCACGATCACCTTTCATATTTATAAACACATGGACACGAGGTTTTATTGTACCTTTGCTGATGACATCTCTGTTTTTCAAAATTGATAGGTCTAAATATAATTATTATGATGTCTCTTTATCTCAAATCTCAAACTGGTTCACTGCTAAAATTCATTTTGTCAAACGTGGTTCAGAGACCTACAAAAATTGAACAGGTAATGGAAAAGCACTTAATCTTGTAGATTCATCTATTTTCTAACTAAGTATTTCTTACAATTGATTCCAAAGTGCAGTAAGGTCCGCATAGTGACACACTTGCAGGTAGGCTGAGCTCCGTTGCTTACGCAACTAATGATGAAGGAAAAGCTAAGTTAGTATATTTCAGTTACTTCCATAGTGTGATGTCTTATGGTATTGTCTTTTCTTTGGGGAAAAGCGGCAGATATTCAAACTATATTCGTTTTACAAAAGCGAACTGTCCGAAACGTCGGGACTCTTATACTAACGTTTTAAAGAAATAAATATTCTTACTGTTTTTTCGCAATAATTATATTTATGTAAACTTATTGCACACTCACAAATATAAAAATAACTTTAAGAAAAAAGTGACGTGCATAAAATTAACACTAGAAATAAGAATAAACTATGTGTGCCTAAATTTAGATTAGTAAAAGTAAATGGTTCTTTTATGGGAGTTACTGTACTCTTTTACAATAAACTCCCAATCAGCTTAACTAACCTTCCCATTCGAAGGTTTAAAACGTACATAAAGAATATTCTTGTAAATAAAGCGTATTATTCTATGATGCTTTTATTAATAATAAAATTGCGTGGCCTCCATGTCGCTCTGCCCCTCGACGGTTGATGGTGAACAATATCTTTACTTCCTTGATAAGCTTTGCCATAATATGCTAAACAATAACTAGATGAGTAGGCCACTTAAGTCAGCCAAGTGTAGCGTGTGATGTCAGACAACATTTTGTACATCAGTTAGGCCTGGCGCGGCGGCAGACTCGGCTGAGAATCTGAAGAGGCGCAAGTATGTAAATCTAGATAGGGTTTACATATTTGAACCTTTTGGGGTTGAGACCCTGGGTCCGTGGGGTACCGGGGCCCATCGCGTTTTTTAAATTCTATCGGGACGTCTGGTCGAAGCGACGCGTGATCCGAGGGCTGGCACTTATTTGGCTCAAAAGATCAGCATTGCCATCCAGCGCGGCAATGCTGCCAGTGTCTTGGGCACGCTTCCGTCTGGCAGTGGTTTGGATCAGTTGAGCTACCTATAGATCGTTTGTAACGATCCTTAGGTGGCTCAACTGGTTCTGATTGTATTTTGTACAGTTATGTAAATATGTAGTAGTTTAGTTTCTGTAAATAAACTTGACTCCACATTTTGTTGAGGTGATAAAATCTTGTTAATTTTACAATTACTTTTACTTGCTTTGACATGCCTTACTTTGTTTGACTGGCTTCCCGCTGAAGCTTGACTATTTAAATTTAAGCTAAGCCCACGCCACCAAGTTTTTGCTGATTATTTCACTGGTGTAGGGAGTCGCGTTGGAACAGGCATCAGAATCATCTAGCATATACAACGAAGATGAGTCATCCTTAGGTCCTACCACGATAGGGTAAACCCAGGATAGATGCCTCGATGGGATAGATGCCTCGTTTTCAAAAAACACAACTTCCCGAAATCGCACATACTAATTAATAGGTTAAATAAGGAGCGTACGTGCCACACTCCTCAGGCCCAAAAGGCAGTTGAGCTGAGTATACTTGGTTTTCTTGTGTGTGCGATTATCTGCGCGGCGAACGCAGGATAAAGCGTCAAAGTTTTAAACATGAGTATTCAGTGTTGCATAACTTTTGATGTGGTCATAAATTCTCTTAATTTTTTTTTTATGTTAATACTCTGGTACTTTGAGTACATACCTAGATGTCAATACCCACTCTATTGTATTTAGTTAGTTCTAAATTTAGAAAGGCACCTATCCGTATCAAAAAGGATAGTTGCCCCAAATTTTTCGGGGGATAGGTGCCCTTGAGAAAATCTATCCCCTAATACTCTAAACATGTGCAGTGTTTGTTAAAAAACATAACTATGTTGTATTATACGTCGGAAACATTTTGTTGTGTTAGTAGGTACATACATTTTAAAGTAATAGTCTTATATGTACATTTTGTATACAATACCTAATGTTCGTAGGTGAACCATGCCACGAAAGTACAAAAGATAGGCAGGAGTAATTTTATGGACTTCAGAACAGCTGATACCTAATACAAAGTAAATTCGAGAGACAGAAACATTATTCTATAGGAATACTCTACAAAAAATTGTATTTTACATATGTTGATTCTATAGGGCATCTATCCTCCTTAGCATTTTTATAGTGGGGCATCTATCCATATAGGTAGGCAACTATCCCCAAAAAAAAGGTTTTGCGAAAACTCAATTTCTGCACAATCAGTAATTATTAGGACTACAAAAACAACGCGTAATGCAAGATAAAATATTGAACTAGCTATATTATTCATAGGAATTATTTATGGTAAATTAATAGTTTAAAAATTACGAGGCTCTTTCAAAAAGTGGGGCATCTATCCTGGGTTTACCCTAAACGTTTTTTTGTTTCTTTCTTCCTAATCTCGGGGCTTACGTTTTAGAATAATACAAAATATATGTACCTAGTCAAATTGGTGATTATGAGTTTTTCAAAATTGATTTACCTATAATCTTAATATTCTATGTGTATTGTTGCAAGACGATCCAAAAATATTTAAAAACTAAAAAGGTAAATTACTAGGATACTACTTATCTAGATGCTAGTTAGACAATGTTATATTGTATCTACTCAATGTTACTAAAATCAAAGACTAATAATACGGTCGTTATTAGTCTCTGCTAAAATGCATTACTGATTGTCCGATGCGCCATACATTGTCTGAAGTAGAGCGAAGTAGGACCAAGATGTGCTCAACACCTGAAAACAATAACCAATTATTCGTTAGATACCCCCATATTGACGTTCCCTTGCACATTCCCTTGGAGGAAGGCTTTTGGTATGCGCTGTTTGCGTCGCCTCCCTAATGCACTTACATTTAATATTATATATTTATTTATTTATTTATCTACCAGGGTCATCAGATTACGTAGGTACGTATGTTTAACATAAGTATTTGACACTATGTCTGCAGTGTAGGAATTGTAGCCCAAACAAGACAAGATTTATTTGAACATCTATAATTATGAGGGCGGTGCCGGTGGTACCGCTGCTGTATCGACATAATGTGACAATAGAAGATGCAACCAAATCCTTTAGCCCCGCAGGGACACATTTTGGTAAAGTTAGCATGACATACGTGACAGGCTGGCTACAGAATATCTGCATAAACATTATGCCTTTATTTTTGCAGAAAGTTTCCCAAGGGTGGAGTGTCCCAGGCAGACAGTCTGCATGGGACCCAACCTGGAATATTGTACTTTTTGAAATGGAGTGGACTGACAATACTGAGCTGTCTAATAATTATAGTAATAAATCTTCTAAAGTCCTTAACTAACGCTCAAAAAGGCGCATAGGTTGACTTCCGCGAAGCCGCCGGCGCTCAGCGCGCAAGGCTGCTGCGCCCGCGTCATCATCAGCAGCAGCGACTTGCTGTCCGACACGCGGCAACCGTACCAGCGGCTGTAGTATACTGCGTTACCTACACCTGTGCTCTGAAATAAATATTCAAATTATTATTAGGTACCTATAAATGTAAAAGTTTGTGAGAATGGATGGATTTTTGTTACACATTCACGCAAAAACTACTCAACAGATTAGCCTGAAATGTGGATTAAACATAGGTATTGTAAATGCAGGATGAACTTTTGAGACGGGACAGTAAGGGCAGGTACCTAAACGTTATAGTTACAGAAAAGCGTTTTTAGGAGACTTCATAATTTTTTTAAATATTCTGATTTTGGAAAAAATGTAGGTAGGTACAGTCAGCAAGAAAATGGTCATTTTACACAAAAACTTTTTATGATGCCAATGGATCCTGTTTCTTATAAGGATCAAAAGTCTCAAAATTAATAAATAAAAAAAGTACCTAGATATAAAAAAAAATAAGTAATTTTAACTAGAAAGTCATTTAAATTTCTTGAATTGATGTTTTAAAGTTTCCAGGCTATCTGGTGCTGCCATCTACTTTAAACTCCCTTTTTGGGTCATTTTCAGGGTTACGATTTTGTGTATGGCCTTTGTCTGTCTACTTGGTATTCATCGTCTTTGCAAATACTAAAAACAGAATAAAATAAATATTTAAGGAGTTTTTTTGCTCGAAATGAATAACGACAACATGAAGACGCTTGAAATATTCGGGACCCGTCGTGCGCGAGTCTGACTCGCACTTGGCTGATTTTATTTACAGAAAACCTCTGGTCACACGACTTAAGTGAGAAATTAAATTGTACTTCCTATTAGTAAATCGGTGATGATACTCACAGCACTTGTCATCATATCAGCAAACCAGCACAAAAAGAAAACCTGCATCAGGCTCATGACAAGAAAAGTCATGTACTTCACCACAATCACGACATCGTGCACCGCCTGAAGTGTAAAAAATACGATAGAGAAAAACATTAGATGATAAGGAAACCTCGGAGAAGTAAACATTTATCTCCAGGTACTATAAACAATGTTAAGATTCGGATTTCTTAATATTATGAAGAGCCGCGTTGGCCCAGTGGGTTAGTACCTCGGTCGTGGGTTCACGTTCCGGCTATGATTTTCCATAACAAAAATATATTCGCAATAACACGAGCTCTAAACGGTCGATAAACATCGTGAGGGAAACCCGCAGCCTAGTCAGACCAGCACGGGTTGTCCTTGTCTTTCCTATGGATATGGCCGGTTAAGCTGAGAGGAGGGTTTAGGTGTTGGGCAAGCTTAATCTATCCCAACAATGGCCCAGGCGGCACTAGGCAAAGATTGAAAGATTTGATAGAAAGTGAATTTGAGCTTCTCGTCAAATGTCTACTTTATGCCGATGAACAAGGTAATACTTTTGTCATCGGAAATGAGTTTTAGGAGATGATAACAGTGTGCACGAAGCTTTTGGGTGTAAGGGAATGAAAATTAATGTAAGAGGAAAGTTATGGTTTTTTAAAAATACATGAAAATATGACAGTGTGTGATTTATTCATGAAAAAAGTTGAAAAAGTGAAAGAGTTTGTATGTCTGGGGCCTTTGATTACGAGAGATGAACGAGGATGATATTGAAAGGAGTTTGAATGCTGGAAACAGATTCAAGTAAATGGGGTGCTACAAGATCTTATGAGCAACCTGAAAGTGTCCAAAAAGGCACGACTAGCAGTTCATAAGGCTGCCTGTCCATTAACGCGGAGCGAGTAGCCGAAGCGGTGAAACGAATAAATACTAAACAATAGGATTGCATAATATTTATTCGTTTCTCTGCTACGCTTAAAGTAATGTTCAAGAATGTCTGCAAGCTATGTCAAGAGATACTGACAGTGTGATTCACATCTCCAATTTAATCTAATTGTAGCCGGGGCGTTATATACGACAAAGAAATATACATTATTGTTTATGCTGTTTATGAATACCTTACCGCAAGGGTAAATCCTGTAAGACAGATGAGCAGGGAACTAGAGAGGATGGTAACCAGGTTCGACCTAGAGTAGATTTCTTCTATAATCTCTGTTGATCTGCAAATGTTTGGTATTACATTGGTACTAAGGTAATGATATTTTAGAAAAAAAAAATTCGAAGTACTACTTTTAAGTTAATGCATTTCAAACGTGCGGTAGATTTTTCTAAGGGGCTAGTCAGAGAAATGTCTAAGTATTTTTTGGTACATTACTCTCATTTTGAAAAAGTATCAAAATCATTTTTTTATTACCCGCATTGAATTTAATTAGTTACCGAGTATCATATCAATGTCTAATAATGTCCATAACAGTGAAAGTCATTGTAAGGCACAAGTTGTGTACTTACTGAATAATTTCCTGATGACGTATCACCAGCTTTGCGAATTTACTTTGAAACTCTTCATGAGGCATCACTTCATCAGACTCAGGTATCATGGTTTCGATGTCATGCTGAAGGAGTTTAAAATGGGTCCTAAAAATTTAGATATGCTAGGCAAAATTAATCATAATACTTAATTGTTTTGTGAGACAACAATTTTTAAAACTTATGATATAAAATACCTAATGGAATATGGACAAGAGGAACGATTCACATGACACAAAACTAAAAACTTTTTGCTTGACTAAAAAAAATACATTCTCTGTCCAAAAAAACAAATCAAAAACTTCATAATATTGTTTGGATGTGGATGTGGCTTTTTAAAATCACTTCGCGGTATTTATTTGTTTTATCTAGTTAATTATCTAGTTTTACACAGATGGTTATAATTGATTCAGACGTGACTTTGCGGAATTCCATCTTCAGATACTGAAATTTCAAATATCTTGTACTCCTTCGCCAATCTAAACCAAATACGTTTTACACCTTTTTGGCAACGATTTCAGGAACAGCGTACCCTATGTTACAGAGATTTTGTGAACGAGGATATTTTGGTAATTTTTCAAACAATCACAATTATTATCGTCTTGGTTACCTTGTATAAAAGCTACAAGTAAAGAGGAGATAATCAGTAGCTCCCAATTCTAGTAGGGCAACGTATTCTGAAACGAAAATTACATTATATTTACACACTACATCATTTTATCATGTCCGACACTGAAATTACCTATATCAAACCTACAAAAAATAAATAAATCTAAAATGATCACTTCTGTATTCCCAAGATGTGTTAGACACATCTTTCAGTATTTTACGAACTACATTTTAGTTTTCTAACGATGATTGCGCATAAGTACACAATCATAGTAATAAGACCGCCCATTGTACAATTATTCTTAAGGTTTACTAGTTCTTAAGTTTCTTTTGTAAATGTACAATAAAGTATTTTAATTTTCATTCATAATTTAGGTATTTTAACCGACTTCAAAAAAAGGAGGAGGTTTCTCAATTCGATATATTTCAATATTTTTTTTTTGTGAGTGTTCGCGGATAACTTTGTCGTTTAAGAACCAATTTTGATAATTATTTTTTTGTTGGAAAGATCAAATCGACACTCCCTACGTACAGTTGTGTAACTGCCGGATACACACTTATACGTTTATTGCATTTTTGGCATCTACACGTGTCAATCTATCATTATAACTTACAAAAAAATAAAAAAGTCTACTCTAAGTACTTTTTTCTCAATCGTGTAACTGTCTAACTTCATTATTTGCCCGCCGTACAATGTTCTATCTCCCTCATACACACTTTGACGCGGGGGGAATGAGGTCCAGGTGGCGGGTAACTGCCACTTACTTATTTCTTGCGCGGACAGTGAGTACAATGCGTGTGCGATTTGTAAATATTTTATTGCCACAACTATGACATGTGAACGTTTCTATTCTTAAACAACTTGAAAGCTAACGCTATTAAAAAACGAAAAATAGATATATCAGACCCTGATATATCTACCTTAAGACCAGATAAGTAAATTATAATTAATTATTTACCAATGTTTTCTACTTTTTGATGTCCAATCATAGTTATTGGGCTTTTTTAGTCAGTTGTGTTTTATTGCCTTCATGGTTACCTTAACTATTATGGATATTATTAGTAATTTTTGTTACGTTCATAATTTTTTGTATTACCTACGTACAAATATGTAACTACGCACTTACATATTTATGCATCGGGGTTCAATATGATCATAAGTGTATCTACGCACTTACATATTTATGCATCGGGGTTCAGTATGATAATAAAGTGTATCTACGCACTTACATATTTATGCATCGGGGTTCAGTATGATCATAAGTGTATCTACGCACTTACATATTTATGCATCGGGGTTCAGTATGATCATAAGTGTATCTACTGTTAGACGGAAGAAAATCGGAAACCTACTCAATCGATGTAGCACATCACTACTCAAGAGCGCTATGTGTCCCATCACTAATTTTTCTCACTTGACTTGACTGACATTAGATTTGGCGGCAACTGTGTTAGAGTAGAGCGCGTGCATTTTATAATTATCTAGAATAAATCTTCATTTCATAGTTAAAACTAGTTTAATTTCTAATAGAATCAGAAGCGGGACTTTACAAACTTCCACAAAGTGTTTTGTTGTGTAAAATCAAAAGATTGAAGTTTTTCGTTCGAACAATTTTGTTATAAAGTTTGTTTGCGGTAAAGACGCTTGTAATCTATGATTGTGGTGTTGGATACTTACTAAAAGTGCTTTGCACCTCGGTACTAACCCGATTGGACGCTTTTGTGACTTTTTCAATGCTTTTGTTCAAGTTTTGCATGTACATTGACCTTTGTGCACAACAAACTTTTAAAGTGATTTTGGTGAACTTCTATGTGTAAGCTCATCTTTCTGCTTGGCCAAAAGAAGGTGGACAGTGCTATAAGCATACTTCTGCATGCCTGCATGTTGGTTGCACATTACCTGATTACTGGGTGAGATTGTTTCATACTAAACTTGACTTCAGTTTATTCAGGATTGTATCTTTAGATAAAGACTCTTATTTTGCAACCTATATTGTGAATACCTAAGTGATCAAAGACTCATTACCTACTAGAAGTGAAAGTATTGGACTGAATAGACTGAAAGTGAATTTTTTATTTGCTGACTTTGATCATTTTGACTGAACTTAATTTCTATTTTTTTAACTGTGAATTGTACAAAGTGTAAATAATAGACAATTGTTTTATGATATACTGGTAGTGTGGTTACTGTTACATTTAGTAATTTGAAGCTAATTGTGTTCTAAACATGGGTCGGCATAAAAAGAGAAATAGGTCTCAGAGTTCATCGTCTTCAAGTTCTGATGAGCCAGTAAGACATTCTAAAAGTAAGAAATATAAAAAGGAACTGAAAAGGAAAGACAGTCGTATTGATGCCTTAGAAGGGTTAATAAAAGAACTTAGAAAGAAAAGTGATTACCATAGCGGATCTGTATCAGAAGCTTCCACGTCTAAACCACCTGTCGTTCGCTATGTGGGACGAAATGATTTTATTCCACAATTTGACCCACAAACCTCTCCTGTTTCCATTGAACATTGGATTCGTAATTTAGAAGGTACAGCTAAAATGCATGGATGGGATGAACATACATTAATCTGTAATTGTACTTCAAAATTAAGTGGTTA
This sequence comes from Xanthorhoe designata, assembly GCA_963582015.1. Lineage (NCBI taxonomy): Eukaryota > Metazoa > Arthropoda > Insecta > Lepidoptera > Geometridae > Xanthorhoe > Xanthorhoe designata. The sequence continues at coordinate 11,913,119 of OY757029.1, read as the reverse complement.
TGCCAAAGGGTGGTACGAGCAACAGGCTTCATACGAGATTAGTTGGGACGAGTGGAAACAAAAATTGATCAAAGCATTTCCATTTACTAAAAACAAGTTGTCTCAAATTAGAGAACTTGTAAACAGAGTCAGATTGTCAGATGAAGACCCAATTGAGTTTTATTACACCAAGTTAGGTATAGGCATGTCTTGTCAACTGAGTGACGATGTTATCACTGAAGCTGTGATTGGAACGCTTGGCAACAAACTGTGGGAAGTTGGTGCTAAGTCTGCCGGTTGTCGTGATACTAGCTCTCTTTTGCAATATCTGGCTAGTATTTCTTCTGCAGATTTAGGCAATGAGAACAAACAGCCGAAAAGTATCTGCAGCCAAATTGACCAGAAGTCTGATAAATTAAAAAAATGTTTCTCATGTGGCAAAATTGGCCATAAGGCTAGTAGGTGTTTTAGGAATAGACCAAGTACAAAGAAGCCAGCCCCTCTTCAAACCAAAAATAAGGAGGACAAAAAGTGTTCATTCTGTGATAGGGTTGGCCACACCGAAGCTAATTGTTATAAGAAAAGGTATCAGAAACATTGTACATTCTGTGATATTAAAGGTCACACATTAGAAGAATGTAGGAAACGGTCAAGAGCGAGCTCACAGAACAAGATGGTGCGTAAGGTGCAGACTGTGTGTTGTGACCTCTCAGACAAAAAGTATTTTAAAACGGTACTTATCAATGGGAATTCAGCTGAGGCTTTTGTAGACTTTGGTAGTTCCTGCAATACAATGAAGCAGAGTTTTTGTGAACAGCACAACTTGGAGGTCTCTGCAAGTGACGATATTGTTATAAAAGGGTATGGTGATGCTCACACCTTGCCACAAGGTGTAACTGGAGCCGTGTTGACTGTAGATGGAATTGATATGGAGACAAAGTTTTATATAGTACCAGACCAATTACAAGAATTTGATGTTCTTGTAGGCCAGCCGTTTACCGAAGCTGAAGATATTGTCGTCCTTAAAACTGCTACGCAACTCAGTGTATTCAAAAAGGATATGTCTATGAAAATTGCAGAGCTGTGTGAAGACCTGGAGAAAGTGTGTCTATATCCTCAGGATAATGTTGTACTAGCTCCTGGTTTGAATAAAATTGTTGCTAGAACTGAGCCTGTGGTTAGCGGAATCATGGCGGTGAAGCACAGCGAGCAAAGAGAGCCGATGAATGAGAAGGATGTATTGAGCGAAGAAGTAGAGAGTAAAGATGGTTCAGTTATCATTAAACTTGTAAACAGGACGAATGGACAGATTGCACTTAAAAGTGAGGCATGTATAGCTCGAGCAGAAGTAAAGAATTTTAATGAAGAAACAGCTATCACACCTAAAATAGGTGATAATTTGACAAACACTCAAAGAGAGGCTTTAGACTCTCTTCTAGATAAACACAGAGGATGCTTCGCTAGCAATGGCATGGAGTTAGGAAACTGTAATATTGAAATGAATATTAAACTGACTGAAGACAAAGTGATTAATTATAAACCATATCGAATGTCTTTTCATGAAAGAGAAGTAGTAAGAAACATTGTGACAGATTTACTTAATGCTGGTATAATAGAAAGATCAACATCACCTTATGCGAGTCCTGTGTTGTTGGTGAAGAAGAAGGACGGAGGCTATCGCATGTGTGTCGACTACCGGGCACTAAATAAGATCACAGAAAAAGAAAGATTTCCATTACCCGTTATCCAAGATTTGTTGGACAGACTCGTAGATCAGACTATGTTTTGTTGCTTGGACTTAGCCAATGGCTATCATCAAATTAAAATAGCAGCAGAGTCAAGGCCATACACTGGATTTGTAACATGTGACGGCCATTTCCAGTATCGGATGATGAGTTTTGGTTTGTGTAATGCCCCTGCTGTGTTTCAGCGTGCAATGAATAATATACTTGCCCCTGTTATTCATGAGTGCGCAGAGGTGTACATCGATGATGTCATCATATGGGGACATGACTTCTCAAGTTGTCTAAACAATTTAAGAAAAGTTTTGGAGCTGATTGATGCTGCCGGCGTGAAACTGAAGCGCAGTAAGTGTAGCTTCCTCACCAACACTGTAGAGTACCTGGGACATGAGATCCATGACGGAAAAATACGTCCATCTTCGCACAAAGTTACAGCTGTTGCAAACTTTAAAACCCCGAGCAATGTTCATGAGCTTCGTCAATTCCTGGGATTGGCGAGTTATTTTCGTAAATTTATAAAAGGATTTGCGACTATCGCGAAACCACTTACCATATTGACCAAGAAGACTTCTGAGTGGTGCTGGGGGCCTGATCAAGCTGAAGCTGTGGAATGTTTAAAACAAGTACTTACCTCTGATCCTGTCCTAGCGATTTACAGTCCAACCCGTGAAACACAAATCCACACAGATGCTTCGAAATTGGGTCTTGGTGGAGTGCTGTTACAACAACAGGAAAACAGCGAATGGAAGGCTGTTGCTTATGCAAGCCGACAAACCACAGCTACTGAAGTGAAATACCACAGCTTTGAGTTAGAGGCGTTAGCTGTCGTATTCAGTATCCAGAAGTTCAGAGTCTACGTAACTGGAATAAAATTGGTGTCAAAAAGGGACTTGTCGTCACGTATAGCTCGCTGGTGGCTCGACTTGCAAGAATACGATTTTGACGTAGAGCATCGACCTGGGACTTCGATGGTACATGTAGACGCTCTCAGTCGAAACCCAGTCTCCGTTCAACACATTGAAGAAAAGATTTCATCAATACCCTCCAAGACGCTGATGAAGAAGTTCAGGCTACTGTAACAAATTTACAGCTGGAATTAGACGCTAATAAGCACAAGAAAGATGGTTTATCCAAGGACTATAAGGTTGTAAATGGATTATTGTGCCGTGTAGTAAATGGTGCTAATAGACCTGTTCTACCTAAAAATGCGAGATGGCACATAATGAAGACGTATCACGACAATAATGGCCATTTGGGTGTCGAAAAGTGTCTGGAGGCTATACAAGCCAAATATTGGTTTCCAAAAATGAGGAAACACGTGGAACGATACGTTTCCAGTTGCATTGGGTGTCAGTTCACCAAGAAGCCGACAGGCAAGCAGCCTGGGCTTTTGCATCCTATTTCAAGACCTGCTATACCATTTGATACTTTGCATGTCGACCATTTGGGGCCATTTTGCAAAAGTAATGGCAAAACATATATTTTTGCTGTCATTGATGGGTACACCAAGTTTGTTTGGTTGGAGGCTGTAGCAAGTGCCAATTCAAAGATAAGATAAGATAAAGATAAAGATGTATTTATTTGTTCTGAATATGGTTATGTCACAAGCATGTTAGGTAGTACATTAAATAGTTCTGCATATTCAGTCATTGTCATGACATACAAATAGTTAGGTAAGTTAATTCACAATCATTGGTCATTCATAATCAATAGTCAACACCTACTTTAAATTAAATTATTAGTAATCAAAGTTAATATAAAATAATTACAAAAAAAATTGCATGCATTTTAAGAATAATAATTACACAAATGTCATAATTAAATAAATTCCTGAACCGAATAAAAACTATTGTTACACAAATGTCATAATTCAATAAATTCTTGAACCGAATAAAAACTATTGTCAATTAACCATTCTTTAAGAGCATTTTTAAATATATTACCGTGTTTTTCTAACAAGAAGCTAGGTAACTTATTATATATTTTGCATACCATGAAAGCGCAATTACGTTTATATAATTCTAGTCTTGGTCTAGGCATTTTTAGAGGCCTTTGTGTTGCAACTCTTCGATTACTATTATCTTGCTGCTCAAACAAGTTATAGTGATTTCTGACAAACATGACTGATTCCAAAATGTATAAGGAGGGGAGTGTCAAAATTTTATGTTTTTTAAAAATAGGTCTACAAGATTCTGTCTGCTCCATTTCCCAAATTGCCCTTATACATTTCTTCTGACAAACAAAAGCCCTTTGAATATTACTCGAGTTTCCCCACAGTAAAATACCATATCTGATAATGGATCCTACATAGCTATGATACACTACTAATGCAGTTTTCATTGATGATACTTTCTTGATCGTTCTTAGAGCATAAACAAATTTATTTATTCTTGCACACACTGCGTTTATCTGAGATTTCCAATCAATATGTTCATCTAAACTAATACCTAAAAACTTAATAATATTTGACTGCTCTATTTTATCGTTATTATGTGATATATTTAATGTCATTCCTTTTTGTTTTGTTGTTCTAAATTGTATATATTTTGTTTTATTTTTATTTATTTTTAGGTTATTATTATCAAGCCATGTAATTACATTAATCAATGAATTGTTAATGTCATATTCAAATTTATTAATGTCATTTCCATCCACAACTATAGTTGTATCATCCGCAAAAAGAATACATTCATGATCTATTGAGGATGGTAAGTCATTAATGTATAATAAAAATAACAGTGGTCCTAAAATGCTACCTTGCGGCACGCCATACTTATTTATTATTATATTTGAGTCAAAATCTTCCATTGTCTTGTTCTTTTCCGATAACTTTCTAATCCTAACCATTTGCTTGCGGTCTTTCAAGTAACTAGAAATCCAATCATGAGCTTGCCCTCGGATGCCGTATTTATCTAGTTTTTGAAGCAGGATTGAATGTTTGACAAAGTCAAAAGCCTTGCTCATGTCGAGAAATAATGCAACCGTAGGAATTTTGTTATTTATATTATTTAATATTTTTCGTAATAACTTAAAAGATGCTAGTGTTGTCGAGTTATTTTTCCTAAATCCGTGTTGCTGTTTTGTTAATATATTATATTTGTCTAAGTAGTTTTGTAGTCTTACATAGTATATTTTCTCTAGTATTTTTGACAAAATTGGTACTAGTGTAACTGGTCGATAATTGTTGTGATCTGTATGTGTCCCTTTTTTGTATAAAGGTTTAACAATAGAGCATTTTAACCTTTCAGGAAATATACCTTGTTGTAATGATAAATTTGCTATATAAGTTATTGGGTAAGCAATAACCTGAGCCACTTTTTTAAGAATTTTAGTGGATATCAAGTCGTAACCAACAGCATTTGTGTTGCGCAGTGACATAATTATTGTGAACACTTCTTTAGCATCTGTAGGTTCTAGGAACATGCTCTGTGGGTTACTGTGTATATATGCTGTTGGATTATTTTGAGGTAATGAATTATCTACATTTGTCACTCTAATGAAATAGTTATTAAAAGAATTTGCAATTTCCAGACCATTGCTAATACAATGTCCATTATCAATAATTTCTTTTATGTCATGTTTAGTTTCTACATTACCAATTTTTTTATTAATTATTTTCCAAGTTGCTATACATTTATTTTCTGCATTATGTATATATTTATTATTATATGTTTTTTGTAATTGCATGATACAATTTTTTAAAATTTTAGAATAGTTGTGGAATTTTTCTTTATTTTTGTGAGTTTTATCTTTATAATATTTATATCTTAAATTGCGTTTTCGCTTGCAACTTTGTTTGATACCTTTTGTAATCCATAGTAACTTATTGACTGTACTTGTAATTTTAACTCTATATTTTGGAAAACAGAGACTACTAAATAACATTAATAAATCATGCATTTTGTTAAACGCTATTTCTGTATCCGTCTCATCATAAATTTCTGAGAAAGTAAGTGAGCTTATGCAGTTTATAAATTTACAAATATTTTCTTCGCAATAGTCATAACGGTATGTAAAGTAATGATTTGAACTATGATTCTTATTGCTTTGTAATTTTAATTCTAACGTTTGCCCTGTTTCGTGGTCAGAAAGACCAAGAATATGAACTCTACCTTTTGCTGTATGTATGTTACTAAAAAAATTGTCTATGCATCTACCTTGTCTTGTAGCTTCCTTTATATGAAAAGTCATGTTATTTCTAAGTAATATGTCGTTCACTCGTCTCTTATTAATATTTTCCTTACTGAATTCAATATTGAAGTCTCCACAAATTATTATATTTTTGAACTTCTTTTGGTTCGAGTTCAATTTAAGTAAAAGCTGATCCATTCTTTCAATAAAAATATGTATGTTAGAATCAGGAATTCTATAAAAGCTAAATATGGCGGTGTGTAAAGATTTAATTAGAATACCACATATTTCGAATTCAGTCTCAAGTGCAAAGTCAGTTGTAAAATTCAAGCATTCAAATTCAATATGTTTCTTACATAAAATTATTGTTCCACCTCTTCGCCATTTATCACGTGAATAGTTAGCAGCTACATTATAATTTCTTAAATTAACTAATTCATGTTCTCCGTAAGATAAAAATGTTTCACTAAGACAAATAATATCTATACCCATATTTTGTTCTTCAAAAGAAGTAAGGGCAACCTCCAATTCATCGAGTTTACTTAGAAAGCTTTGTATGTTCTGATGCAATATTACTAATCGATGACTTTGTTCATTCACACATGGATTGTCAGAATTCACGAAAAAACTGTTGTGAAACACTCTCTTCTGCCCAATACTCCGCCATGTCTCGAATAAGCGCTTTCATGTCATACATAATTGTTCGAATTCCAGTCATATTAATTTTACCAGTCCATTGATTGAACATGGTACTTGAATAAGACAAATTCTTATTCGAATCCAGGAAATAAGCATGTTCATGAGTCATAATATCCAAGTATAATAAATTATTAAAGATTTCTATTCTGTGATTAAATAAGTTGACATTTGGTCCATATCTGAAAGTCGGAGCACATAAAATAATATTAGTATTAGTAATTATTTTTAATTGCTTTCTAATGTACTCCACCATCGAGTAATAGTTTTTTGTTGAGTCAAAATCACTTTCTCCAATAAATAGGATGCAATAGTCATTAAATGTATAATTTTTTAACTTTTCTTTTAAATTATTAAAAAGAGTTACAACTCCAACTCCAGGATAACAATAATGGAAAATTATGTCATTCTCAAGCATATTTACTGCGTTATTTAATAAATTATTTTTGTTGTCACTGCTAATTAAGCAAATTTTTCTTCGTATAACTTTACTTTTAAGCTCCTCACTGAATTCTGCAGATGATGATGTTTGTGTTAATGCTTCGTTTGTTTGTTTTTTTCGTGAATTATTCTTCTTATTATTATTGGTAGGTGATGTTTGGGTTTCACTTTCCTTTGTTTCTATAATTTCTTTCTCGATTTCTGTATGTGGTGAGCTTGTTGCCAAAAAGTCCTTTGTCTTTTTAGTTTTTTTTGTTTTTTTGCCGGTTTTATTATTTTCTCTTCTTGGTGATACTTCTGAACTTTCAGCTTGCTTTAACTTATCTATAATGTTTTTACATGCCGCTAGCTCTATTTTTAATTGTTCGTTTTCCGATGTCAAAGATTCAATTTCCATGTGGGCTCCATCCAACTCCATGGTAAATTGTTCGAGTTTTAGTTTTAAATCTATTAACTCTACACAGTTTGTGGTAGTATCAATGCTCCTTATAGTACTGTTGCAAGATTCCATGCTTGTGTCGCCCTTTTCCGGAGTTGAAATGTCTACACTTGATGCAGGTTTTTGTCGTGTAGTGATGAAATCCATGGTAGATTCTAGGCTCTTAATAAGTTTGTCTAATAGTGAAATATGTATTTAAGCAATAAATAAGGTAACAAATAATAATACTGCTTTGATTCTTTTGCATTGGTGTTCCAAGTTTTCATTAAAAATCAAAATATTGAATGCAAAAAGTGAAGTTTGCTCTTCCGGGAATCGAGGTTGGGACATTCGCGGGGCTGTAGAAATTTATGTTGTAACGGGTCCCCAAACCACTGAACCAAAGTCGCTTCTGACGATAGGTTCGAAATTAATCGACGGTTTTCTTTGCAAATGTAAATTACTAATATAATCAGAGTCACGGTCCAAAGGTCAATTTTGACCTCAACGAAGTGAGTCTTTGTTTGTTGTCGTAACGGTGAGATTCTGACCGAATATTTAAAAATTTACTCACTTTTTCGTATTGATCCCTTGAATTAATTAATTAGCTCTTCACTATTGCTTACTCATTATGTTTCTGTGTACTTGTTTCTTAGTTTTATTCCTCCTTTGTTATTTTTGTAACACTTTTAAAAAATTTTTGGTTTTCACTTTTAAATCTTGTATAATTTTCCTCACAAATAATATATGATGTAAGTTGTATGCCACTTTTCGCATTTATAATAAAATATTGAATAAAAATCTATTATTTCTATTATTCCATAAATTAATTGTACGGAGCCAATGTTTACTAGGATGGTGGCGCCATCTACTTCAAAAGGGGCTATAGCTTCATTAAATAACCTAGGTCAAGTGTTTGGATATCCCTCACGAATAGTCAGCGACAGAGGAACGGCTTTCACTGGACAAGAATTTAAAGACTATTGCAGTAAGTCGGGGATAAAGCATGTCTTGAATGCTGTCGCTACACCACGCGCAAATGGGCAGGTTGAGCGCCTGAACCGCTCTATTTTGAGTTCGTTATCCGCTCATATGGGCGAGGAGCAAAAAGGCTGGGATAAATATTTGCCTACAGACCTACAGTACAGCTAGGTATTAATTCGACTGTGAGTCAAGCGACGGGCAAATCCCCTTTAGAGCTATTGTGTGGGTTGAGACCACGTTTGGCTGGAGATATACGAGGAGCGTCATATGCGCCCGCAGACATAACTCAAAACAGAGAGGAAGCAACTCAGAGAATTGTCGAAAATGCATCACGAATGAAAGTGCGATATGATAAGAATCGCCGAGCTACTCTTCCTATTCCGGTCGGTAGCCTAGTAATGGTTGAGCGAAAGATTTTACGACCAGGTTTATCCAGTGGTAAGTTGGTTCCTAAATACGCGGGACCTTATAAAATCACTGCCGTTCTGCCAAACGACCGCTACGAAGTGACATCGGCCGCGAAGGGTAAGAAGGCCTATAAAAATATTGTAGCACGTGACAAGCTAAAGGTTTGGAATGCTCGATGTGATTCTTCATCTGACGAAGACCTATTGCAATAATCTGTAACATATCGAAATGATATCGTGCTTGCCTATGGGGCCTAACGAAACTTATATTGCTTGCCTACGGGGCCTGATAGCATTTACCATTGTTGCCTGTGGTGCTTGAGATTATTTTCGGAGTCTTTTGTATGACTATTATGGAGTTTGATATGCTCTACATTAATGAAGCTTGCCTTAGGGGCCTTAGCAGTTAACAAAATTTATGCTTGCCTTAGGGGCCTTAGCCATTGACAAAATCTATGCTTGCCTTAGGGGCCTTAGCAATTGACAAAATTTATGCTTGCCTTAGGGGCCTCAGCAATTGACAAAGTGTATGCTTGCCTTAGGGGCCTTAGCAATTGATAAAATTTAAGCTTGCCTGAGGGGCCTTAGCAATTGACAATACATATGCTTACCTTAGGGGTCTCTCTCACTCAGCATAATATCCATCCAAGTCAACGCTTGCCTAAGAAGCCACAGCAGTAATGACTAACAATGTTCTTGCCTTACGGGCCTAAGTAACCTTCATGTATGTGCAATGCAAGTGCTGCCTCAGGGGCCTCAGTCACTTTATCTGTACCTGCCCTTGCTCTAGGGGCCTTAGCAGGGTAACCTACAATTAAGCTTGCCTTAAGGGCCTTAGCTATTACACTACGACCTGTAGTGCTGTTCCTGTGCAGCTGACCAGACTTCCTAGCAGCTTCGTCGCGCAACCGAGCCTTACCTTCGGGGACCGAAGGATTGCAGGATGACCGAGCTGTTAGACGGAAGAAAATCGGAAACCTACTCAATCGATGTAGCACATCACTACTCAAGAGCGCTATGTGTCCCATCACTAATTTTTCTCACTTGACTTGACTGACATTAGATTTGGCGGCAACTGTGTTAGAGTAGAGCGCGTGCATTTTATAATTATCTAGAATAAATCTTCATTTCATAGTTAAAACTAGTTTAATTTCTAATACTACGCACTTACATATTTATGCATCGGGGTTCAGTATGATCATTTAAGTGTATCTAGGCACTTACATATTTATGCTTCGGAAAGATGTTAAATCATAATTCGGTAACTTACCTTTACATAATTTTACATCGGAAAGTATGGATTAAATGTATGGACCCATGCACTTACATAGTTCTGCGTTTGTTTTTTCATGTTATTTTAATAAAATAAACAATTATTTTATTGTATATTTTTTAGGTTTTATTTTTTATAATAATATATACTTAAGTAACTACGTCCAATTTCAGTAATAAAAAAAATAAGAAATTCCAATTCACGAATATGGTTCTGTTATATTCTACAAAAAACTAACTACCTTAGAATAAGCTTAGTTACGTAAAACCAAGTGACAATTCGTCAATTAGGGTCAAAACACAGTAGAAGCATATTATTAGATCATACTTTCTAACGTTAAACCATGTAAGTACCAATTAAACAGAAAAATTCTCTGAGTATATCCGTGTAACAGGCAGTTACAATATTGCCTTTCTATTAAGCATCGACGAAAAAGTATGTATGTGCCACATACATCATCGTAAGCACCACGTAAAAATATGTACGTGTAATAAAATCTAAACCAATAAATATTAAAATAAAACATAGTATCCATCTTAAACGTGATCTACAGTAAGAGTGTCTCACCAATTTTCACAGCAATATCTCAAAAAGGGCTACAGTTATAGGCATTTCAACTTTTTCAAATCTTAAAAGCGCTCTCCTGTAAAATTTGTGTTTTGCAGATACACAACTGTACGTAGGGAGTGTCGAAATAAGATATTCAAAGGGTGGCTCATAAAAAAAATTGAGGATCTGCGGAGTTATGCACAGAAATGCACTCGAGAATTCCGGAAATTGCTCTGAGGCCGTACTCGGGATCAATGAAAACGAAGGTTCGTGACAATTTTCGGGGTTGTTGGTGGATACTGAATTCGTAATAGTTCAACATAATTGGAACCCGAATATTGTCACGAAACTTCGTTTTCGTTGATCCCGAGTAAGGCCCCTGTTTTCACGAAATGGAAGTCAGTTTTAATAAAAAAATTAAATTTTGTCACTTGTCCACTTCAAGCAATTTGAAAGCTGGTATTTTATCATTATTATTATTATTATTTAAAAGAACATAATAAAAATTATTACAATAACTTATGTGTTGAGTAGGTACCTACCTAAGTTATTGTAATATCAAATTTTACGCACGCAATGTTAATTGATTCAAGTAATAGAAAAATTACCTGCCCAAATTTGATGAACGTAAGCGAGAATCCAATATTTCATTTCGTAGGGCGCATACTCGAATATATCCACATACGGCAGCATCATTTCAAATTCCTGCGTTTTATGATACTTCACAGCCATGAGTACCAGAGGCATCGTATTAAAAGCCACCAACATTAAACAAAGCGTAGCATTAAATGAATCGATAACTCGATTCAAAAACATCTGATCTTCATTTTCAATTTTTTTCTTCTCGACTGATTCCTCCCGTTGATTCTCATCTCTTTCTAACTTCCTTATCAATTCAATTAAATCTGATATTTTATCTTCATTAGTTAAATGATTGAATGATTTAAAGAAGGTTACTACTGTACTGGCCATACAAGGTAATAAACTGGTTATTTCTATGAGACTCCTGTTGTTAACAATGCCGATGACAATGTTGGAAGAGGCCAAAATTAGGATGAAAACCAAAGTGAGGAAGTTAAATACAAAAAACCATCTATGTTTAATTGTATCTGAAATTGTTATGATTTTGTGTTTTAAATTCATTCCTGAGAGGACGAAGAGAATGTTTATTTTTTGTATTGATTGATCGAACTTTAAGTTTGCCATGGTAATTTTATTATTATGCAACGATTTCAACAGCCTCTAAAACAGACTGCGCCGTTGGTTCAGTATTCGCAACGTATTTATACGGTTCCCAACAAATAGTGAATTATTAAATAGGTACACTGCGTCAACATTAGAATAATAGATTTATATATCTACTAGACACGACAATCTAATCTTTTAATTTTTTTAAATTAAAAGATGCAGCTAGTACCTAACCTATGTTCATCTATGATGACGAGACACGACCTTCAATCATGAAGATGCCGACTTAGCTACTTTTTCATATTTATCATCAGTTATCAAACTTAATTAACATCCATATTGTAATTACCTAATAGATACATATACCAATATCTTACTACGACCCCACTTGCAAATTGGAAAATGAACAGCTCATTTCGTGAATGTCGTAGAAGGGATGGCACTCAAAAAATAATTTTAAAATGATTTTAAATTGACATAGAGGTAGATGTGTTATTGGAATGGGTAACTATCGCTAATTTCAGCGCTAGTATCTTATATTATTATATACAACTTGGTATATAGGAACATCAATTATTTGAACTACTAACGCATTCTTGATAAGGATGCGAATGACTAAGTAGAAATATAGAACTATCCAAATTTAGTGGTACATAATTATGTGTAAGAAGCCGTGTTGGTCAAGTGGATTAGTACCTCGACAACCGAAGGTCGTGGGTTCAAATCCGGCCGTGCATCAATGAACTTTTCGCATCGAAAAATTTATATGCGCTTTAACACGAACTTTTAACGGTGAAGGAAAACACCGTGAGGAAACCAGTTAGCTCTCTAATAGCGTCGATTGGCTTGCAACCTGTCACGTATGGAAAGTTAACTTATGCAAAAAGTGGGAATGTACCAAATATGTATGTATTTGGACATACCTCTGACTACCTTATTTAAATAAGTAAATTAAAGGTTTATATTAATAATCCTATAATTATAGTTATACCCCATATTATCTTCTAATCTGTCCATATCCATCCACAGGTTGTCTGGTAGAGATCGCTTTTTAGCGATAAGACCGCCGATTGTATATCATAGTAACGTGTTTTATTGTTCATGATATTTTTTCTCTGTTAATGTTGTGCATTAAAGTATTTTCTATCTATCTATTTACCCCCTTAGACATCTTCGAAAAGATCTAAAAATTGCCTAATGATCTGAAAGAAATGTCTACCGCTCCCAGGATACAGTCGTGATCATTTTCATTTTTTTTTCACATAAATGTACTTACTTAGGTACCTACACTTGACTTGAGGAGCAAGATGCACTTGTTTCAGTCTATCTTCTTAGTCGTAGGTACCTATAGTACGTATTAGTCCTCCTCATCGACACTGACTATAATAATATATTGACAAATTCTTAATTCATTGCTAATTTATGTACCTACAACTATATAAATCTACTATCCTGGTCGTGTAGTGTGTTTGTAAAAGCATTTTGGTCGATTCTCAGACTGCTATACCTACGGATATTGATAAACACACCAACAGTAAATAGCTGCAATTACTTCGCCTTTGAGCTTTTGTAAGACAGCAATTTTTAATTGATAATTAAGTAAAGTAATTATACTTCACCTGGAATTTCCACCATGACTTCTCATTTTATATGATGCATTTATTACATTCAAATTAGCTAATTTCAGTAATTATTGGAATATCCACATAAAAAATTAATTGCGTTTTCTTTTTACTCTGTAGTTAAGTAAAGTCACAAGGGTTACAATCCCAATCAAGATCGTTCATCAATGGATTTTCGATTCTAAAAATGTACCTATATGCGCATCAACACGAACTCTAAACGGTGAAGGAAACCTTCGTGAAAAAACCTGCGGCTAAGTCAGCCCCACACGTATTGACCATTGTCTTTCCTGTGGATATGGCAGGGTGGTTTAGTTAGGTTAGGATGACGTTTGAGATCCGCAGTTCAATGAAATTGCGGATCGTTTTAAGTCTAATGAGTAAGTATCTAATAACCTAATAAATATGAAAATACAAACTTAGTTAATTTATATAATCCATTTATTATTTTTACAGAGTAGGTAAAAATAATAAAGTCTTAAAATAGTTTGCTGATTTTTATTAGATTATGTAGCGAGGACGTGCTCTCACTCAGCTAACAATTTTCCAACTGCCATAGGAATGGGACAGCGGGAGAATTGTTAGCTGAGTGAGAGCACGACCTCGCTACACTGGCGCCCCACGTTGGGCGCCAGTGTAGCGAGGACGTCCTCTTAGCGTTATAACAATTTTCCAACTGCCATACGAATGGGACAGCGGTAGAGGGCGGGAGTGAATGCGCACACTGTGCGCTGTGCGCCGCACAGAGTAGTGCGGGTTCACTTCCGTTCACAGAGTATATAATTATACATTAAAGATATATTAGGCTAGGCTAGGGGTTCACCCTACAATTATTATTTTTATTTTAAGTAATTTGTCCTACTTGTAGCTAAAGAAGGTTTACTCGAAGGTTAAAGAAGGTTTACTTCGCCTCGAGAGGTCGTATTCTGCCGATAGCATTGGCAGAATACGACCTCTGAGGCGCAGTGGGTGAAGGCCCACCTGAGACGCGGAGGTTGCGGGTTCGATTTTCTATCTAAATGTACCTATGTATTTACAAAAAAAAATATCTTAGTATTATATAATATCAGTCATCTAGTAACACTAGCTTAGCTTGGGTCTAAGTAGATGGCGCTGTGTAAAAATGTCTAAGGATATTTACCTATATATTCTTTATATTCTCAGGAGCTCAGTCGTTTGGGAATAAAACAAATAGGTAGTCAAATTGGTGATTGTGAGTTTTTCATTTATTTTGCATTACGCTAGCTTAGGTATATCTTAATATTCTATGTATGTGTATTGTTGCAAAATGATACAAAAAGCTAATTTTAACCGCATCAAGAGTCATGTTGGAGTAGGTAATTACCCCAATTATAAGTAGGTAGTTAGGTTCCTACATGTAGCTTACACAAAATTGGACTAGGATATTATCTAGCTAGGTAGACAATGTTATAAGTATTGTAACTACTTAATATTACCAAAATCAGAGACAGTAGTTATTAGTCTCTGCTAAAATGCATTACTGATTGTCCGATGCGCCATACATTGTCTGAAGTAGAGCGAAGTAGGACCAAGATGTGCTCAACACCTGAAAACAATAACCAATCGTTAGGTAGGTACCCCCATAACTACCTAGTATTTATTGGGTTTTTATTATTGATACCTACTCCCTTGGGAAGAAAAGAGTTTTGATATGAAACGCTATTGTCGACGCAAATAGCGTTTCATACCAAAACTCTCACCTTAGTGCACTTACATCTACTGGGTCATCAGAATAGGCCTGGCGCCAAACTCAGCTAAAGATTTTTAAAGGCGCAATTAGGTAAATCTCTGCACTTCCTAAGTTCCAATTACATATTTGACACCATGTCAGTAGGAATAATAATTGTAGAAAAAACAAGACAAGATTCATTTGAAGATGTCTATGGGGGTGGTAGGCTATTCTATCGACATTATGGCGGCGATTCAGAAGATTCGACTAAACTAGTTAATTAAAAATCCTAACTTAGAAAACTGTGTCATCAGAATAACAATTTAACGTGCCCTCCGAAACACGGAAGCGCTCAGCTGATAATGCCACTTGCGGTCACCCATCTAATTTGTGACCGCTCAGAACGATGCTTAACTTCGACGATTAAGAACGTCTTAACAAGCTTCGCCACGAGTGCTTCAAGTGTGGAGTGTCCCAGGCAGTCAGTCTGCAAGGTCCGAGTGTGCATTATTCCAGGCTTGGGATATTGCACTTTTTGAGATGGAGTAGACTGACAATACTGAGCCGTTTAATCAATCATCAATCATCATCATCAATTTATATAAAACAATAAGCATTTTTCTGGAATCAACGCACAGACCAAACCGCTGAAGCTATGAAGCTGAAATTTGTAAGGTAGCTTCCTTTTAAAACAAAACTACGTACTAAGACGGGATTTTTCTAAATTCCACCCCTAAAGGGTTGAAAAGGGATGAAAGCATTTGTATGCAACTTTTTAATGCGTAAAGCGATTTGCTTGGTATAAATATTGTAAATGATAAATACATTTATAAGTTTTTCAGGAATTCAAATAAAATCCACTGAAAAGGGGTAAAATGTGGTGTCAAAGTTTGTATGGGAACTTTTTAATGGGTGGTTCGATTTGCTTGAAACTCAGTTGCAATACTAACAATGCAAAATAAATATATACGTGTTTAAGGGTTTTTAGAAAAACCCTCTAAAAGGGTGAAATGCTGTGCCGAACTTTTAAGTGAAACTTGAAAGCGATTAGCATGAAACTCGGTATGGATACTATAAATACAAAATAGTTGGTCACGTGTTTCATGAAAAACGCCAAAAATTGGGTAAAAAGTAAAATTTTAACAGCCTTCTTTAGGTTACGAAGAAATTCACACGAACGAAGTCGCGCGCGTCTGCTAGTATAGTAATAAATCATCTACTTGAAGTTCTTAACTAACGCTCAAGAAAGCGCTCAGGTTGACGTCCGCGAAGCCGGCGGCGCTCAGCGCGCACGGCCGCTGCGCCCGCGTCTGCATCAGCAGCAGCGACTTGCTGTCCGACACGCGGCAACAGTACCAGCGGCTGTTGTACACCGCGTTACCTACATCAGTGCTCTGAAATAAGTAAGAATTCTACTTACTCGTATTATTATAAATGGAAAAGTTTTTGAGAATGGATGGATTTTTGTTACACATTCACGATTTTTGTTACGCTGTAAACTCATTTCGAACGTCGAAGAGTTCTGAATGTGCAGTGGGACGACCTGGACCTGGGACGAGTGTGCCAGTGATAAAAATGAAAATTTAAATGGGTGTTATTCCCAAGTCACTGAAAACTGGAATTCACTTTTCAACAAGCGACAAACAAAATATGGTTTGGTCACTTGAGTGAATTCGCGTTTACTAAGACTGTATCTCATGAACCGTGATAGCTAGACAGTAGAATTGTTTACAGATGATGATTGTATTTCTGTTGCCGCTATAATAACAAATACAAAAAAGTCTAAAAACATAGTAAAATAAATATCTAAGGAAGGCTAAATATCCCATACATAAAACGTAATTTTTTTACCGTTTTTTGCTCGATATTAAGTATTAACGGCAAATGGTAGACGCATGAAATATTCACAGAATGGTACCGAACCCTTTGTGCACGAGTCTGACTCGCACTTAGCTCTTGACCACTGGTCACACGACTTACCTACTTAAACAAGTGAGAAATTGTACTTATTTCCTATTAGTAAATCGGTGATGATACTCACAGCACTTGTCATCATATCGGCGAACCAGCACAAAAAGAAAACCTGCATCAGGCTCATGACAAGAAAAGTCACGTATTTCACCACAACCACGAAATCGTGCACCACCTGAAGTGTAAAAAAATACGGCGGAAAAACATCAGATGATAAGGAAACCTTGGAGAAGTTTAAGCTTATATTTCCAGGTAGGTAGTACTATAAACATTGTTAAGATTCGGATTATTTATTGTTATTGTAACGCGTTGGCCTTGTGGGTTTGTACCTCGACTTTCAACGAAGGTCTTGCGTTCGAATTCTGGCATATATTTTTCATTAAAAAGCTCTAAACGGTTGAAAAACATCGTGAGGGGTCAGACCAGCACCGAATTGTCCTTGTCTTTACTGTGGATACGGCCGGTTAAGCTAGGATGAGGGTTTAGATGTTGGGCAAGCTTAATCTATTTCAACAATGTCCCAGGCACTAGGCAAAGATAGCAAGATTTGAAAGAAAATGAATGTAGCATGAATGAATGAGCTACTCATCAAATATCTTCTATATGCCGATGACGAACGAAAGTATCAACTTGATGATACTTTCGTCATCGGAGATGAGTTGCAGGAGATGGTAACGGTTATACATGTAGCTTTTAAGATAATGAAAGATAATATGAGTAAGACGAAAATAAGGGTTTTTTAAAAAGATGAAAATATGACAGTGTGTGATATTATAATTGGTAATGAAAAAATTGAACAAGTGAAAGAGTTTGTATATCTGGGGTCTTTGTTTATAAGAGGTGGAACGCACGAGGATAATATTGAAATGAGTTTGAATGCTGGAAACAAAGTGAATGCACTACACGATTTTATGAGCAGCCAGAAAGTGTCCAAAAAGGCACGACTAGCAGTTCATAAAGTAGTGTCTGAGAAGGTCTTAGCAAGCCATGCCAAGAGATACAATGTGATTCAGATCTTCAATTCAATTCAAGCCGCCGGGACGTTATTAAAACAATATTATTTAAAATGTTTATACCCTTACCGCAAGGGTAAATCCTGTAAGACAGATGAGCAGGGAACTAGAGAGGAAGTTAACCAGGTTCAAGCTAGAGTTGATCGCTTCTAGAATCTCTGTTGATCTGCAAATGTAACCACATTGGTATAAAGGTAATATAATTATAGAATAAAAAATAATTTCTTAGTAGGTACCTAACAGGAAAAATAAAGAAAAAAGATCATGACTGCATTCACAAGGTGCGGTAGTTTTTCTTTCAGATCATTGGAAGATGTCTAAGGGGCTACTCAGAGGAATTTCTAAGTATGTTTTGGTACGTACACCACCCTCATTTTGAAGAAGTATCGAAATCCATTTTTTTTTAAACAATTAAAACAATTGAATTAAATTCTTTGCCGAGTAGTATGTCCTGAACAGGTGTAACTCATTGATTGTAAATTTAGAAGGCACATAAGTTGTGTGTACTTACTGAATAATTTTCTGATGACGTATCACTAGCTTTGCAAATTTACTTTGAAACTCTTCATGAGGCATCACTTCATCAGACTCAGGTATCATGGTTTCGATATCATGCTGAAGGAGTTTAAAATGGGTCCTGAAAATTTAGATACTCATCCTAGAATAAATATTTTTGATAGGTACAAATAACATCTTGACTAAATAAATACAATATCTCTGTCCAAAAAAACAAAATCAAGAACTTTAATATTGTTTGGCCTTTATTAATTTTTTTATCTAGTTTTACACGAGGTAGTTAATTGATTCAAGCATGACTTTGCGGAAGTCCATCTTCAGATACTTACTGAAAATTTCAAAATATCTATTACCTACTTCTTCGCCAATCTAGGTAAACCAAATAAGTTTTACACTTTTTTGGCAACGATTTCAGGAATATCAATTACAGAGATTGCAGATACCTACAGAGATTTTGTAAATGAGGATATTTTTGTAATTTTGAAACAATCACAATTATTGTCTTGGATACCTTATATAAAAGCTACAAGTAAAGAGGAGATAATCAGCAGCTCCCAATTCTAGTAGAACAACGTATTCTGAAACAAGAATTACATTATATTTAGCTCTTCCTACATCATTTATCATGTCCAACACTGATATGAAATGATGTAAAAAAACCTACATAAAAAACATAAATGAATCTAAATAGTTACGACTATATCACTACTGTTTTCCCAAGATATTGTGTTAGACATAGAGGATTCGATCCCGAGATCCAGAATCTCGAGATCCCGGGGTCCCGGGATTTTAATACATCCCGGAATTTTCGGGATTGATACATTTTTTAAATAAGTCAATAAAAATGTTCGTGAAACGAAACACGTTATTTACACAGCTGATTTCATTTGTTTTTGCTAACGACCGGTACCGGATTATGGTGTAAAAAGTGTGTAAAAATTCCCGCTTCACGTCGGGTAAGGAAATTATTCATAATATAATATAAGAGGTGTGGTAGGGCAAGTATCCGATTTTGCTCTATCAGATCACACGGCGCATATCTGTAAGGTACCGGTGAGGAAATTCTGCAAACTGAAACACTGGTTTATTGAGATCAGAGATTTTAGCAATGACAACATACGGAAATTCAAAGAATCGTTAGCAGCTCTAACTTTTCAATCTTCTTTCGAATGCAATGACCCGAATCTCGCTTTTAATTTTTTCCATGACAGCTTCTCACTATTTTATAATTTGTGCTTTCCGTATGAGAGAGTTAAAGTAAACGCCTACAAAAAACCCAAGTGGATATCTAAAGGTATCAAAAAATGTAGCAAAATAAAAAGACAGTTATTGTGGCAGTACAGACACACAAAAAATTCAGAATGTAAAGCTAAATTTAAAACATATTCAGAGCGATATAAAAAAATTATAAGGCTGACTCAAAAAGCTCAAAATGACTACATAATAAAACATTCTGACAATAAGACTAAAACCACGTGGAAAATTATTAATAAGCTCAATCATAATGAACCTAAAGAGGAAATCACAAAACTAGTAATTGATAATGAAATAATCTCTGACCCACATAAACTAGTAAATATCTTCAATGACCATTTTATTAATATAGCGGGGAAAGGGAGTAGTATGAATACTGACATAGAGCATAATGATCAACTTAGTGATACTAACACTGACATTAGAAACAATTGTAAAATATATGACATAAGGAATATTAGTTGTAATAACATTGACATTTGTAAAGTTAGAAAGGACATTGGGAATAACAATATTGACAATAATAATGGTGATGGTATTAGAAATGACATTATTAATAATAATAATATTGATTTTTATGATAATATTAATAACAAAAATGAAGGACGTTGTTATAGGGACATACATATTTATAATCATTCAGTGTTTTTGACGCCAATAACACCATTCGACATTCTCAAAATCATTACTTCCCTAAAGAACACGAACAGTGTAGGATATGATGGAATATGTACCAAAATATTAAAGGAGGTTGCTGTCATTGTGGCCCCTGTTCTATCTTACATAATAAATATAAGCATGGAAAAAGGTATATTCCCAGAAAAATTGAAACTCTCAATAATTAGGCCTCTATACAAAAAAGGTGACAAAGGAGAAATTAGTAACTATCGACCTGTAGCGTTAATCCCAGTACTCTCTAAAGTATTTGAAAAAATTATATACTCTAAAATAAATTGTTTTTTCGAAAGTAACAAATTGTTCACAGAACATCAATATGGTTTTCGGAAAAACAAAACCATAAATATGGCAGTTTTTGACTTCTTGCATAGAGTAGTGGAAGCAGTTGATAATAGCCAATCGACTATTGGACTATATATGGATATGTCGAAAGCGTTTGATCACGTCAACCACAATATACTTATTGATAAACTTGAGAGATATGGGGTGAGGGGAAATGTCAAAGATCTCATTATATCATACCTAAGTAACAGACAACAAGTTACTCAAATAAGTAGATTATGTGCATCAACACTAACTGAGATCACTTATACTTCTATGTTGAGAACAGTAAGATATGGTGTGCCTCAGGGAAGTGTGCTAGGACCATTATTATTTATTATATATATTAATGACTTACCCTCAATAACAAATAATTATATGACTTTATTCGCTGATGATAGCACAATACTATTTACTAATGACATACTTAATAATTTACAATCTGACATTAATAATTCATTGACATCAATAATCAATTGGCTGGAACATAATAATTTACACATTAACCTATCAAAAACATACCTAATGAATTTTAAGCAAAGAATAATTTCCCCAACATCTTTGGACATAAATTATAATAATCAACAAATACAATTTATTAAATGCACGAAATTTTTGGGCTTACAGATAGATAGCAGGTTAGATTGGAAGTTACATACGGATACACTGTGCAATAGGCTATATCAATGCTCGTATGTTCTATTTAAACTGAGTAAAGTAGCAAATACCACAACCTTACTTGCTGCATATTATGGGCATACTGCATCACTATTAAGATACGGCATAGTGTTCTGGGGAAACTCAACAAACAAAGATAAAATATTCAGAGCTCAGAAGAGATGCATAAGAGCAATGTTCGGTCTAGGACGGATCGACACATGCAAGGGTGTTTTCAAACAGTGGAAAATACTGACTCTAGCTTCCCTATATATATATGAAGTTGCATACTTTGTCCGAACGAATCTCGATCGGTTTAGCATGTTTGAGGTTGGTTCTCGCCGTGAGGGAACCCTACGTCATCAAAAATGTAAAACCGCTTTATTTAGAAAGAGTGTGTTTGGAATGGCGCCTAGTATCTACAACAAAATCCCAAAGTCAATACGCTCTGAAAGTAATCTGATTGCATTTAAAAATAAATTAAATAAGTTACTGGAGGAAAGAGAATATTATTCAATTGATGAATTTTTAAATGACAAATTTTAATTTTAATCTTTGGCATTAATTTTATAGTTGACATTAAGTATTGATATTTGACATTATAAATTTTCATATTAGGTATTTCGCTATTTTTGATTGACAAATTATTATTATTTTTTTATTTTATACAATTTTATATTTGATTAGTTATAATTTTTGCATGTTAATGCTGTAAGCCTACCAGGCAAACTAGAGTACCTACCTAAGATAGACCTAAGACCAATGTACACAATCATTACCACCTAGTTTAACAGCAATAAAATTCATTTATCATTTATCATTCATTCATTTATCATTAAAAAGCAACAATTTATTAATGTGCCTGAGTAAATATACTTAGATGAAAAACAACAAGTGTTATGTTAATGTCGTACATAGACTTACTTAAATGTTTTTTACATTTTTGTTTAGGTTTAAGAAGTAAACAATGTAACTATCCAAAGAAAGTTTTATAGTTTTGTTTAACCGCCTTTTTGAAGATTTAAAACTTATTTATATGTCCACACAAAACTAAAAGTTATATAAAAATTGATTTTGATATGTTTTACCGACTTTTGTTAGCACTTTTCATTACCATAATTAACCCGCAATTAACTATAGGTAACCCCGTAATCCCGGGATTAGAAAAATCGACCGGGATCGAATACTCTAGAGACACCATCTTTCGGTATTTTACGAAGTAGTTTCCTAACTATGTTTATATATTCCGCATAATATACATCATTTAGGTATTTTTATCACTTCAATACAATATCTAAGAAAAAGCAGTAGGTATAATAAGCTGGTAGGTAATAGTAGCAATTCGGAGTGTCGCAAAAGCTAAACTAAACTAACTAAAATGAATGCCATCCTTTTTATTCCTATCGCTATGAAAGGGACGGCAACATTTTTAGCTAGCTAAGTTTAGCTTTTGCGATACTCTGAATTGCTACTATTTTATCATTATTATTTAAAAGGACGTAAGACTTGATAATACAATAACCAAGTATAGGTACTTACTCATCTACGCAATGCTATTGCTAATTAATTCATGTCTTAGAAAAATTACCTGCCCAAATTTGATGAACGTAAGCGAGAATCCAATATTTCATTTCGTACGGCGCATACTCGAATATATCCACATACGGCAGCATCATTTCAAATTCCTGCGTTTTATGATACTTCACAGCCATGAGTACCAGAGGCATCGTATTAAAAGCCACCATCATTAAACAAAGCGCAACATAAAAAGCATTGATAACTCGATTCAAAAACATCTGATCTTCATTTAAAAATTTTTTCTTCTCGATCGATTCCTCCCGTTGATTCTCATCTCTTTCTAACTTCCTTATTAATTCAATTAAATCTGATATTTTACCTTCTTTGGTTAAATGATTGAATGACTTGATGATGGCCAGTATTGTCATGGTCATACAAGGTAATAAACTGGTTAATTCTATGATATCCTTTTTGTTAATAATACCGAAGACAACGTAGGTGGAGGCCAAACTTAGTACCAAAACCAAAGTGAGGAAGTTGAATACAAATAAGCATCTTTGTTTGATTGTATCTGAAGTTGTTATGATTTTGTGCTTTAAGTTCATTCCTGAGAGATCGAAGAGAATGTTTATTTTTTTTAATGATTGATCGAACTTTAAGTTTTCCTTTTCCATGTTAATGTTATTATTATTTAAGCAAATTATGCGTCAATTTCAAAAGCCTTCAAAGGGTCTGGTGGTTGTTCAGTATTTGACAGCTAATTATAGGCTTCCCAACAAATATGGATATTTAACACACTGCAACATAAACAAACCGTGTAAGTATTGCCATCAGTAGGTAATCATGAGTTAGGTTAGTAATCCTTTTATTTTGTTAATCCATCAGTCTTTTTACTGAGATCTGTTATTTTTTACAAGAATACAAGAATTTATTCATAAAAATAATTTTACAAGTCATTTGATTTAGCAAACAATACAAAACGTAGCAAGCTTTGTTTCATTCTCTTTTAGAAACGTCGGGATTGCGTGGAAAAATGAGAATACCACCGTTTGACTCAATCTTACGTGGACGAGCAACGTGAGCTTACCACTTTGTTTTTTGTTACCTAAGTAGGTAATATCGCCAAACCGCTTTATCCTGGACTTTTGCATCCAGGTCCTACCAGAATATTTTATTGTTAAAAAATAAGGAAGTTAAATGACAAATCTTTATCTTACTAAAACATTCGATTCCGGCGAGATTCGAAACCGCGATGATACAAGCGATCGTTGCTTACCGCTCGTCCACGGAATTCGTAATTGCAAGAATGAAATTATCAGTAAGTAATTAATAAGGGAGTTCTTACTGTTTTTGCTTCAAAATTTGCTTGATATTGAACAGCGATCTCTATTTTCTGAAGGTAGCTATTTCCTCAATCAGGTTTTATAGTAGTCCCATTTCTTCATTTCAATTTCACATTTTGTTTAATTGAAGCAATTTAAATGTCACTGTCAATATTTTTTCATTTCAAGAAACGTGGTTAATTCTATGCAGATTTATGAATTGGTTAGAAGTGAAGGAAATAATTTAACAACTTATTCCGAGACGTTAAATTGTCGATTGGGATAAGTCTAATATGTCTAATAAGTCAGAGTTTTGTCCAAATATAAAATACATATTTGGTACTACGTAACCACATTTTTCAGAAGTAAAACAAATACGTAGGTAAAACCTATGTACTTATGTTTTTAGGTTAATTGAAACAAAAACAAAATGAAATACCTACATTCTAAAAAGTAATTTATTTTAAGTAAGGAAATTAATGTTTTGAAGATTATTTCCATTTGTTTGCCACTTCTATTCATAACTTACTCAAATTCAATTATTTTGAATTTAAATGACTCATCCTTGAAACTGACACTAAAATTGCACCAATTTTTTTAAGTAAAAATAATTGTAGTGAAGAAGCTGCTCAGCTTATAAATTAAAAATTATTTAGCACACGCGTTTGAACTCTAGAAAACAAACTCAAAGAAAAGCAATATTTCACATAAACTTCAAAAAATCCTGTAAAATTGCAAGAAAAAAATTTAAGCTTAGAAAAACATTTCAAAACGCTACGATAGCGCGATCTAGCATTGCGTAAAAGATAGCAGCGACTAGGTACTTCTGTTATTGGTAACTAATTAACTAAAATAGCCTGATCTACGAAACCATCATAACTCTTAAGAAATGGAAGGTTACAATAGCCACATATTTGTCCTGTTTTTATCATATTTAAAAACTATAATTTAGAACAAAAATAAAAACCATTTTGGAATGTGCAAAAAAAAGCCGATAGTTATGCGAGCACAAAAAAGTGAAACATACATACATTGAAAGCAAAATCGCCTAGTAAGTTGCCACTATGATCTTTGTTCGCCTCGCTCACTCGATTGATAAGCTTTATATCTATTTCAACTTAAAAAAAATATTGAGATAGAAAACTTGCTTTCTCATCTTCCCAAGCCATGTGTAGTCATGTGATGCCGGCGCCCCACATGGGCTTCAACTTGGAGCCAACATTAAAATGGCCAATGGCAATGCTCCGTTTACGGTTATTAGACACAAACGGAGCATTGCCATTGGCCATTTTAATGTTGGCTCCAAGTTGAAGCCCATGTGGGGCGCCGGCATGAGATTTTAATGCACATCAATATCACAGATCATGGGGTAGTTCTTTAATAAAATTCAACACGGCTGCTAGATGCAGTCCGGGGCTCAGTCGTGTAGGAATAAAAAAAATGGTCAGAACTGATGATTGAGATTTTCAAAATGTATTTTTTAAATAAAGCTAGCTTACATAATATAATAATATCAGAATATTGATATTTTTAAGATGATACAAAAATATTTAGAAATAAATGTTGACATTATAGCCATTATAGTATACGTGTAGCTTCGAGTATCTTGCATGAAATTAACAAGGTAAATTACTTAAGGTAGACAATATTTTATTGTATCTGACGACCTCTGTGACGCAGTGGGTTAAGCCGCCCGGAGGTTTCGGGTTCGATCCCCGTCACGGAACAAATGTTTGCATCTTCTGCAGATATTTGTTCCTGGTGGGTTTTTTTTTTTTTTTTTTTTTTTTCGGACGGATTTTAAGTGATCTTCCGGACCTTTATAACTTCACCGGGCTTATAACTTCACCGGGCTGATTCCTGGTGGGTGATTTTCTATCTATAATTATGTACTTAAATACATAGGTAGGTACCTATGTATTTACTAAAAATAAAATGTATCTTAGTAGGTGGTATCAGTCATCTGGTTACCAGAACACAAGCATTAAGTTGCTTAGCTTGGGACTAGATGAAGCCATGTGGAATGTCCAATGATAGTTATGTTTATTATTATATTTATTATCTGCTCAATGTTACTAAAATGTATTAGTATTTCTCCGATGAGCTAAACATTGTCTGAAGTAGAGCGAAGTAGGACCAAGCTGAGCTTAAAACCTGAAAACAACAACCAATTATTCGTTAGGTACCTATCATCATCATCATCCGACTGACTTCTTAATTGGTGTGTCACTTGAAAGGAATCAACAGGTCTTCCGTGTCAGCGTAAGCCCCATCCTTCGGAGGTCACCGCAGTGACACAATGCCACATTAAGCTTAAGAAGGCATACTGTTGCGATAGGCTTGCAATCTGTCACGTAACAAATTTGTTAAAGTTAGCATGTCATACGTGACAGATTGCAAGCCCATCGCAACAGTATGCCTACGGTTACATTATTGCAGCAAGAGTCCCAGGCACTCTGTCTGCAAGGTCCCAAGGCTCTAGCCAACGACGGTTGTAACCGATAAGGATGTTCTAGCTGTCAAATTAGTTTAGTTTAGCTTTGGTGAAATCCCGAATAAAATCTTCTATAGTCTTTCACAAACCCTCAGGAAGGCGCGCAGGTTGATATCCGCGAAGCCGGCCGTGGTCAACGTGCACGGCTGCTGCGCCCTCGTCTGTATCATAAGTAGCGCCTTGCTGCGTGACGCGCGGCAGTTATACCAGAGGCTGTTGTACACCGCGTCACTTATATCTGTGCTCTGAAAATAAGCATCGTACATTATATATATATAGGGGTTACCCGCGACTTCGTACACGTCAATTAAATCTTGGTAACTTAGAAAAGCCTGAATACTACTAAGTACTTTTTCCAGTCCGGCCCTATAAAAATGCGATTAAACTGAGGTACCTACACTCTCGACCAAATCATAATCGGGGATTACCTATGTTCACTTGTTTCAGGATTACGATTTCTCAAAGCAACATAATACAGTAAAAATATTTAGGTTATAAGTAGGTATCAGTAGAAATAATAAGCACCTTTTTATTACTTAATTATTTACTAAAAAAAATATTCTTTTATGAGAGGGTGTTCAAGTTAGTATCAGAACTTTCGGGTGGTTAAATTTGCTACGAATTTTGTACCTATGTGTTTTCATCAAAAGATGTAGGTTGGTTGGGATTTTACAAATCTACCCTAGAGGGGGGAAAAGGGGTGAAAACGATTGTATGCAAAATTTTATTTCTTGAACTTACAAACTTCAAAATATTGAAAAAGTCTAAAAATACTTTTAAAACCACCCATGTATACCCAGTTACAGAGTATAGTCTTACGGGGTAAACAATATACTAATTAGACTTTTGATTCGATGATTTTTATCAGTAAACTAATGGGCGACAGAAGTTCCATTTATTTTGTGTTGATACTCACAGCATTTGTCATTATATCCCCAAACCAGCACACAAAGAACACCTGCGCCAGCCCCATGATAAAAAACGATATATATTTCAACACTATCGCGACATCGCGCACCACCTGAAATGTAAGAAAAGGGTTTAAAAAAACTTTCGATTTGCGGAAACCTAAATAACACCTCAGTAATAAATAGTACCTATCTAAGGCAGTTGTCCCACCACAGGCGAGGAAACGACTATCAGCTATTTTCTCGCTCAAGAAAGTATAATAGATACGTAGGTACCGTGTAAACAAAAGAGATGCTTTATTTATAGGTATTAATAATATAAAGCGCTTCCGTGTTTCGAAGGGCACGTTAAATTGTCGGTCCTGTCTTTTAAAGTCGTTAAGCCATGACGGAGGCCTTAAGGCGGCCTAAAAACTCCGTCACCAGAGTTGGCCACTTGCTCATACGAACTTACTTACTTTACTTATCGATGACTGTTTACACTGCCAGCGAGGACTCGCTCCACTGATCTGTCGCTGAGCTACAAGAGCTATCAAAAATAATACTCGCTCAGCGATGCTCGCTTGGCGATCAAAACTCACGCCGAGAGAACATCTAGTGGTCATTTTCTTTACAGTTCAGCGCCCGATATAAAGGGTGTCCAGCGGAAAATTTTCAAGTTTAAAGTAAAATTACTCAAAAAAAAAGGAAGCTAGCTTAATGGGAGGGGTAATGTTCGATGCGCATGACTTGCGAATTTTTCAGTCGCCATGAGTCACTGGTCGGGAGCGCACCGTGCATTTGCAGTCGAGCAATACCTACCTAAAGTGCGAAGAATCACTAG
Organism: Xanthorhoe designata; assembly: GCA_963582015.1. Lineage (NCBI taxonomy): Eukaryota > Metazoa > Arthropoda > Insecta > Lepidoptera > Geometridae > Xanthorhoe > Xanthorhoe designata. The sequence goes on along the minus strand of OY757029.1, from coordinate 11,884,524 downwards.
TTCGAGCGCGTCGGGCTTTTTGTAATCACTTTAATATTCGACAACTTAGTGATGGACCAAGCAGGCAATTTATCTGGTCGTGGGTGCAAAAGTTCAGGAAAGAAGGCACAACGCTCAATAAACCTATTCCTGGTCCATCAACGTCAGCAGCGACGCCAGAACATGTGGCTCAAGTCCGACATGAAATTATGCGAAATCCACGCAAATCAATAATATAAAGATTGCGGCCTGTACTGGAATAAAAAAGTCAACAGTGCATGTTATTTTGAAGAAAAAAATAAAATTCCATCCATACAAGATGCAAATCGTGCAGGTTCTTAACGAAAGTGATTATCCATTACGAGAAACTTTTGCAAGAACAATTTTGGAGCGTTTTCGCACAGCAAGAACGCTTGGAAACATATTGTTTAGTGATAAAGCACATTTTCATATCGATGGGTATGTGAACAAAAAAAAACATGCGTTACTGGTCGGCCAACAACCCCAGAGAACGCCATCAAAAACGTTTACATTGTCCAAAAACGACAAGAAATTGCCAGCATTGAGCCAGCTGTTTGCTCTCGTGTATTAGCAAATGTAAGAGGTCGGCCGGCTGTAAGAGTGCCTAGCAAAAAACGGGCGTCATTTGGATGATACTCTTTATAAAACGTGAAATCTGCATAATTAAACTAAATATTGAAATAATTAAACTTATGATTTACAAGCACATTTATTTTTATTTAGTGTTTAACTTGAAAATTTCCCGCTGGACACCCTTTAGATAAAACTATAGGAAATTAACACTCGCCTCCCACTCTCGCTAACTCGTTTCTAACTTCTACTTCTACTCGTTACTCGTTCACTGATTTCAGTCGGCCATGTGCCTAATCATCATCATGTCATCATTTAAATTAAGCTTAGTTAAACATACCCGCAATGACCTTCTGGAGACCGCTTAACGGTTCGGGCGGAGTTATGCGAGCACAAAAAAGTGAAATATACGTACTACCTAAAAGAAAATCACCTAATTTGCCACTAAGATCTTCGCTCAATTAAAAACGCGAAAGTTTGTATGAATGTGTGTAAGTAAAATAGTGATTGTTTAAACCTAGTACCTACTTAATTAACCTTACCGCAAGGGTGAAACCTGTGAGGCAGATGACCAGAGAACTAGAGAGGAAGTTGACCAGGTTCGAGCTAGAGTAGATCGCTTCTATAACCTTAGTTGATCTGCAAATGATACCACACTATTAGGTATGCAAAGATACTAATGATATAAAGAAAACCATTTTTTTTACCTTTTATTCCATTAAAAGTTTAGAACTTTAAGACTTGAGCAAGCTTTTGATATCACATCATCTATCTATAGGTAGTACAAGTGGATAAAAAATATTACTTTTTAGAACCGACTTTAATTTCGTAAGAAGAGAGAAATTTCCTGCACCCTCATTGGTGCATTTTAGTTCGTACGCCCGTATTTGTATGTAGGTAAGATACTTACGCTATGATTTTCTGATGACGGATCACCAGCTTTGAGAATTTAGATTGGAACTCATTATCAGATACCGCTTCATCAGACTCAGGTATTATGGTTTCGATGTCATACCGAAGTAATTTAAATTGGGTGCTGAAAATGGAAAAATAATAAAAAATCAAACCTATTTGGAACAGTGCAACCTCAGAATGAGGAATAGTAAGCTAGAAACTTACATTACACCTATTGTCCACCGCAGCCGTCACCGGGACGTCAACGAGAACGAAGGCTGCCTGTCAATTGACGCGGAGTGAGCTGGCGAAGCGGAGCAACGGATAAATATTAACCAATAGGATGGCTTAACATCTCTGAGCGAAGATTTTAGCAATCCTATTGGAGAATACTTATCGCGCCGCGTCAATTTACAGGCAGCCTTATCTTGGTGCCTCTTAAAATAGTAGGTACAAAACTTTTTGGTTCACCCAGTTAATTGAAAACCTTCTCCTTTTTTTGAAGAAAGAACTCCTTTGCTTGCTCTAGGTGAGGGAAAAAACTTATTTTGCTTGTATAATAAAATAAGTAATACTTATCAAACAATAACTAATAATATTAAGTTTTGGTTACCTTAAATGAAAGCTACATACAATGAGCAGATAATCAGCAGCTCCCAACTCTACTAGAACAACGTATTCTGAAACGAAATTTACATTAAAATAATTATTATCTCTATGCTTCAGCCAAATTCAACGTGCCATGTTTCTTTTCTTGTCGAAAAATTTATATGCACTTTCACACGAGCTTTAAACGGTGAAGGAAAACCTTATAAGGAAACCCGCGGGTTTCCTCATAAGGTTTTCCTTCATCGTTTAAAGCTTCACCGTTTAGGTGCTGCGCAAGCCTATTCCATCTCAATAATGTCCCAGGCACTACAGTGTCCCGTTAAGTTAAGGCAAAAGCTTGCCTCCTGACTCTGTATAAATCATCTAGTAAAGATGTAAAGTACTGAGCGTGTGTGTGTTTGTAAACAAACTGTCAATACTACCTAAAAGTAACTTTATTTTCTGTTCATTTTATACAAATATCTCATATTTGTGACTACTATGTTCAATTTATATTACTGTTAGTAATAACTCGGCCAAAAAACCTAAAAACCATACCCAAGGAAGCAATTAAATTTAATGAGTGACAGTTTGTTTACAAACAAGGCACGTCGAATTTGGCTGAAGTATAGGCATCAAGTATAGCGAGATAGATAATTTTTTGAGGCGTTTGAAATGTGGTGCTGGAGGAGGATTGAGAAGATCAGCTGGACAGAAAGAAAAGGTTACCAACGAGGAACTGCACAGGGTTGAAGAGAAAAGACTTGAATACCATTGATACTATCAAAAACAGAAGAGGAAAAATGATTGGTCATCTTATACGACATGACAGCTTTATAAGGAACATCATAGAAGGAAAAATAGAAGGAAGACGAGGAAGGGGAAGACCGAGAATTAATTACATAAGTCAGAGAAAAGAGAAGGTCGCTGTCATGTCGTATCAAGAAGTTAAAGAGATCGCATTGGAAAGAAATATTTGGAGGAAATTGCATCATTACACCGACAAGAGCTGAGCTCTTAAGTTTTATAACGGTTTCCTCAGAGACACTAAAAATAATTGTTAACGTTGACCAATATGAGGGGGGTGTTTTAAGTTTGATATTTGTATGTGTGTGTGTGTGTGTTCAAAAATTACACACCAACAACAAATTCAAATCAGTACATCCTCTATGAGCTGTGCGTATAATTCCGAGTTTCCGACGTCATTTGACAAAATTCGAGTCAAACGTTGCGATAAACGATGGCACTAGAGTAGGTAGGTACCTTACCTACCGATTCGCACGAATTTGATGCCGATGAATCGTTTTTCGCTTTGTAAATTAGACCTTCTCCAATTTAACTTAATTTAATTTAATTTCTTTTAAACAATTTGAATTTTATTTTGTTCGAAAGGTGACTTGGTAGAAGACACACACACCCTATCTATACCATCACACCCCTGTTTTTGGTCGGAGGTAAAAATTTTTTTTTTACCTATAGTGTGTCCCACTGCTGGGCAAAGGTCTCCCCCATATCCGATATGGGGGAGACCTTTGCCCAGCAGAGAGTGAAGAGAGTGAGAGTGAGAAATGGAAGGCCATTTCTCACGATCACCGGCAGCTTCCCACCATTCCTCCTGGAAGGCAACAATGTCGTCACGCCAGCGCCTTTTGGGCCTTCCTCGGCGTCGCCGCCCGTCTTCAGGCTGCCACTTAGTGACGATTGATGCCCACCTCTCAGGGTGCATTCTCCTTACGTGGCCTGCCCAATCCCATTTCAGCCTAGCTGACTTCTTACCTACATCTGCAATTTCGAACGTAGCGTGGTATTGCGAATTTTGTCGTGACGCCAAGCACGCTACGTTCCATTGCTCGTTATCAAACCTTGAGTTTGGATTTTTGTGAATCGGTTAAGGACCACGTTTGTGCACCATAGGTGAGAACGGGCAGAATACACATGTCGATGAGTTTGCGCGGAAGGTTGCCCTTCATGTGCGCTTTCATGGACCAATAGCTCTTCCAGGCGTTCTCGACACGGCGGTTGATCTCTATATCCTGCCTGTTTTCGAAGCTAGCTAACTGGCCCAAGTAAGTGTACCTACTCATCGACATAGTGTAATTCTTAACTGTTCACCTCGATCTTGCGTTTGGTGCTATTGGTCTATATTTGTGGTTTTAACCGATTCATTTCCAATCGAACTTCAAGGCTTGCTGTGCTCAGGTCTTGGAGCATTGATTGTAGTTCTTGAGCTGATGGGGCAAAAATAACTATATCGTCAGCGAAACGAAGATTTGTGAGTCTCTTTTGTCCAACTGAAATACCTTTCTGATCCTAAAAATCTCTTCTAGAGTGCTCGTAAAAAGTTTGGGAGAGAGTGGGTTACCCTGCTTGACACCCTTGTCAATAATGAAAGATGGTCTATATGTTGTAAGTTTTAAATTTGCAGTGCTCTTGTTGTAAATGCTTTTAATTAATTCTATATATAATTTACCTATTTCCTGGTTTTCTAGTGCGCTAAAAATGTATTCGTGTTTTATGTTTTTGTGGAGTAGGATGATGTTGAAGTGGTACATTTTGGATGGTATAATTGCTTTATTTAAAAAGATTACCTGCCCAAAATTGATGAATGTAAGAGATAATCCAATATTTTAGTTCAGGCGGCGTGTACGCGAATATGTCTATATACTGCAGTACCATTTCAAATTCTTTGGCTTGATAGTAATTCATAGCCATCATCATAAAAGGCACTGCATTAAAAACTACCTGCATAAAAACAAGAGTAACAAACAAAATATTGATTACTCGTTTCAGAAACATATGGTCGTCATTCACAATCTTTAACCTCTCAACCGATGGCTCCCTCTGATTCTCATCTCTTTCTAAGTTCCTTATCGTTTCAAGCAGTTCTGATATTTTACGTTCTTTGAACAAATGGCTGAATGACTTGAAGATGGCTACTACCGTTATGGACATACAAGGTAGTAAACCGGATACTTCGATGATATTCTTCTTGTTGGCAATGCCGAGGTAAACGTAGGTGCAAGCGCAACTTAGTATCGCAACGCAACCAAAGTAAGGAAGTTAAATATAAAGAACCATGAATGTTTGATTCTATCTGAAGTTGTTTTGATTTCGTGTCTTAAGTTCATTCCTGAGAGAGTGTAGAGAATGTCTAGTTTCTGTAATGACTGATCGAATTTTAAATCTTCCTTTTCCATGTTTATAATATTACTTAAAAACTTATGTGACGATTTCAAAAGCCTCCAAAGAGTCAGCTGGTGGTTCAGTACTAGGCTGATTGGTTCACTGCAACAATAGCAAAATAGATTTATCAATCAAATATTAAAGAAATGTTATTTTTTCTAAATTAAGACTTACATTTAATTTTGTCTAGCTTTCATAACTATAGTGAGTTGTACTAGCTAGACATTATCATAAACCGCGAGGGAAGTTACTCACGTAAAAATATCGTCGACTTAGATACCGACAATGTTTCGATGCACAGTACCCTAGTGCCTACTCTTCGTAGGCGCGTCTCACACTCATTGTCGGTAATTAAATCGATGATATTAGCTTATAACTTAATCGACGAGCTTATAACGGTGAAGGAAAACATCGTGAGGAAACCAGTTAGCTCTCTAATAGCGTCGATGGGCTTGCAACCTGTCACGTATGGAAAGTTAACTTCTGCAAAAAGTAGGCATGTACCAAATATGTATGTATTTGGACATACCTCTGACTACCCCCTTAGACATCTTCGAAAAGATCTAAAAAAAAATTGCCTAATGATCTGAAAGAGATGTCTACCGCTCCCGGGATACAGTCGTGATCATTTTCTGTTTTTTTTTTTTTCATTTCATATTTTTACGTGAGCAATTTCCCGTGTGTGCTATAATGGTCAACGATTTTAAGTAATCATCAAACATCGTGTCTGTATTTATGTTGTAGGCGTTTCGCAGTATGTTTATCATAGTAACGTAAGTCACTCGTTTTAACTACTGAAGCTGAAATCAAAAGCTGAAGAACTCAGAAATTAAAATGTAGAACGAGTGATCAAGTTTCTGACTAGACACAGTAAAAATAGTAATAATAAATATGTTATTTCAGGCAACTAAAGAAAAGTACAAAGAGTACAAACAAAGATATTAGCAATAGCTAAGGTATCTATTACTACGAACACTACGAACACAAACGACCAGATAAATAAAAAGCCCAGAAACTCAAACGAAGGCAAAGATGAGCTCACGCCGGTGGACGAAATGGAAGTGATAAAACATGTTCAAAAAACTAAATTAGAAAAAAGCCCTGGCCCAGACGGTATACAAAATGAAGCCCTTAAGATTGGCATTGGCCTTCTCGCGCACCCTCTGTCTACTCTGTTCAATAAAGTTTTAA